>CM032123.1:10435000-13231757 GCA_018894105.1 Jacaranda mimosifolia
TAACTCCTTAGGAAATTCCTCTCATCAAGTAAGAACTTCCTTTAGGCTTTTGTGTCTAACCTATTAGATTCATCTATTCATGGGATATGGGCTCGCAACTCATTATGATATTTTGAATATTGAAATATTCACATTAGTTTAAACTCTTTTAAATTAATAACTCTTTCAATTAATCTTCATTAATCGAAGAGTATCCAATCTTCATAATTGATGTCTAGCAATAAGCCATCTAGCCCAACTAATTGGATGAATGAATATATCTCGATAAACCGTTCTAGCTCTATGCTTGCCATGCAAATACAGTCCTTCCATCTCCTATCTCCCGAAAAAGGCCTAGGGCAAGATATTTGTCGGCTCCCTAATAGCCTTAATAAATATGTTTCTAATTCTAATGTTCAATTCTCCTTTATGACCTCATCTTTGAAAAACTCTTTTTCTAAATTGTCATACTACCTTGCGCAAGCATTTCATAAAATCGATCATTATAGAATACATAAGAGATTCAATTGTCCTTCACAACAACGAGGAGATTGATCTCATCTTGGATCTCACAAACCTTCATGTCTAAAGAGCTCATACCCAATCTCAACCTGAATGACCCACGACATGGTTGGTTAAGAGTCAAAGTATAAGGACCTAAATACAAGGTTACCGTAGATAATCAGGTCAAATGACTAATTATATGCACTAGCGTAAGCTGGAGAAATTGCCACTACCAACTTGCTACTTCGGCTATCTAGTAGATTCTCCTTGCGGGTCTTCGGTAAACTTGTTTTCTAACAAGCGCCCACTAACATGCATCCATGTCTAACATGGATTGCTCATGAAATGGAGCAATATCCAACTCCTTGGATTTATACATCACTAGTGCAAGTTTATTCGAATATTAGATGCCTAATTTCATAAGATTCTATGACTTGAAATGTTTAAAATCACAACCGTTTATTTCATGATCACCACCCAGTGTGCAACCATATCCCATAGTCTTGTGTGATTTTGGGGGCTTCAACCACATGCCAGTGAAGTAAAATAAGCAAAAGATGAAGATGTTCATTTTATAAGAATATCATTCAATCAAGATTGTATCATAAGTGAAATAGTTTACATGCCAATTTAATTGGCTGTAGGGCACTATTCCAATAGTATGGAACCCAACCATACGTATATACCAAAATACTATTTATCCTAAAACAACCCTGCTTCTCAAGTTCCATTATCAAAAGATATTCCCATTGCAATGTGATACCAAAAGTATGATTCCACCAGACGTTAATGAAGTAATATGTCTGATATCTCAAGAGTAACAGACTAGATACTGGGTGGCCAGTCCAACCTTAATTTTTTACTCCTTTAATATCAAGCAATATCCTAGAAGTTCATATCCTAGCCAGATGCTCATGTCGAACTTAGCCCCCATTAATCTAAATGTTCCATTTTCCAAGGAGATTCGAGTTATCAACATTACACTACCCATATAGCCATATTATTTAAGTCACAATACACTATTATGTCTAAAGTAACGATCTAATAAGATCTTTTACTCATCAAATTTAGCTCTATGTAGAAAAATCATTGGCTTACATACCGGTTAAAATACTCGCGGACAAAATTGTACTCGATGTAAATTCTTGAAAGTATTATTCCTCACTAATATAAAAAATCACATGCTTGATACCTCAGAAGTTATAGATTATACATTTATCAGCTGCCCAATCATAATCCTCCACATCCTTTAGACCAAACATTGTCCCAAAAATTCATGTCTTATTCAAATGTTAGAGTCATGCTTAATCTTCGCTAACCAAACTTCCATTCTCCGAGGATAATTTCCTGGCATAGCTTAGGTTTTCTTTAATCTAAGCTCTAATACCACCTTTGTAACACCCCCACCAGGAGATACCTACTCGGCTGAGGTGCTACTCATTCTATATCACAAGCTTTCTGAATAAAAAAAATTAAACCTTTCTGAACCCAAAACATTTAATTCCTGCAAGTAATAATCATCAACAGCTAAACTTGTCATTGAACTATCATAGATCACATTTAGCACTTCCACCCATTTGTCATATCTGTGTCAATACCAACAATTTACAATCTATCACAGATATACTAAGTATAAAGCATGTAAAGGAATACAATTATATGGGAAAGTCGAGCAGTAATGAATTAATAAACACTTTTGCAATTAAGTTGTTGGTAGTTTTCCAACCTTGTCACTTCACTTGCGAAAACACGAAAATCTTTATCCCTTAAAGTTTTAAGTGATCGGCTCGGACTAGTAACTAGTATTAGGCATGACTAGCTACATGCCCTATCCCACTCATAAATAGTTACCTCCAGTTGGCTATGAGATAGGATTATATATATAGCTAGTAGGGTACCAGTTAAAAGACTAGCCACCGTTGGTCTGTTCCACTCGATCGTCTTTCAAAATTGATCCTAGGGCCCACCCCCAAGGGTATCAAGTATTGAGTAGTGCAACATGGCCAATAGCATTTCAATTAACAAGTCAATTTGTCATAATAAACAAGTAATCAGTTAATCAACGTTAGGTTTATTTCAAGATAAAAATGGTGATGATAGAAAAATATATTTCAAATTCCCTTTCTATTTTTTTACACAATTGCCAATTTCAAATAAGATAGCATAAATCATAATCAAATAGGAACCATAATTAGTGTAAGGGTGATGTATGATGAATTTCACAAGCAGATTACTTTCCAAAAACTTGTGTAAACATGAATCAATTGAATCATTCGAGTAAGAAATTTAATTTCTCAAAATGGGTAGAGAGTTCAAATTACAATAGCTCAAGAATCACTATTAAAGGAGAAGAAGAATAATACCATAGACTGTCAAGATTAACACCAGAATCAAAGATCAATATAGCAAGGTCAAAGAGTAATTTCCAACAAGAAGAGATCGAACAATAGCGATCTACTCACTAATATGTATATAAATACACATATATAAGTTAAAAATATTAACAACGGCTCAAGAGCTACAAGCAAAAAAAAAAAAAAAAATACATAGTGATAGTTTGTCAAAAGTGATACAAGAGCCAAAGAACAACATAAAACAAACAACCAGTAATTATTGAATCTCAACACAAAAGCATCAAGCAACAAGGATATAATGACAAGTATATATGTTCTTTTCCCAGCAAAGAAATCGAATATAAACTTACCTGATGGCATTGGGTAGTGGAGTTTTTCTCAGTGAGTTTGATAGCTCATCTTCTCATTACCTAGTTATCCCAAAATACAATATAAGAGAAACTGAAAAATGTTAACTTAGTTTCCTAGGCCATACAGTTATACAAAATTGATTGGTAATTTGAAATAACATTAACTTAATCCCTTAACTTGAGCATATTTATACCCAAAAGCTCACGAATTCACTTTACTCTCTCTTCTTGGAATTTTAGAATAGTACATAAATTTAATTATCAAGGGGCTAAATAGTATTACATCTTAGTCTAATTATTAAGACGTTCAACTAGATCTAATTCTTGATTCTATAAGAATGTATACACATTTAAGGTCTTTCATTTTAATTAGGGTGTTTCATAAATATTACTGACGATACACCTGATTATTAGAATCTAAAGTCTCGAGTTACTTTAAGTTGTAAGTTATTTAACTTAACTTGTGAGTAATTGGTCTTATCAATCTTTAGTCATAATTTCTGTTGCGCCCGGTCTAGGAGATGCATGCTTCGGACCGAGTGCTACTCTGATCAAATTTCTAGAAATTTCAAAAAAAAAAAAAAAAAAAACCAAAATATATACCTCCCAAAAGTCTCATCTTAAGTAATTCCATAACAATCTGAAATCAATAAATGCTCTAATTCAATCTTAAAATTCAAACTCCACATGCATTTCTAACCTTAAAATTTTTAAACAATCTCCAACCACCCAAGATAATAAGCAAACTCAAGTTGGATCCTAGTCATACTGAAAACGACAAGCAAAAACCTAAATTCCCATAACAAATCACAATGGCCAAAGGCTCATGATTTAATCATACTCCAACATCATTTGCCTGGAACCCTAACCTATTACATTTTATAGTAGGAAAGGATAGAAACCTGATGGAAAATGCCTCTCTTACATTGTAGACCTAATATATCACGTCCTTACCGTTAATATAGGCCTTGATACCATTATTTACATTATGTACGGTGCGACTATGATCCTGATGTCTTCTATTCCTCAATATGGGCAAAGAACAAAAAGAATAATACTAAGAGGGTGAGTTCGAATGACTCAGTGAGGCAAGTATTTAAATGCAAGGGCAAAATCAGATGTTATGGAATGAAATATACATATACAAGAAGAACATTCATTCCAAATACGGATAACTAAAATCACATGCTAAAATAGCTGGATATTAGGGAATTGAAAGATTTTACGGAATTCACGAAATAGGACTAGAGACGAACACTTCTTAAACAACACGTAATGAGCTAACTCAATGTTGTCCCGTAACAACAAAGAGTTGTCTCAAATTTTAATTGTATTTCACAGAAAATCTCAAAACTCATAAACAGGATTAGTTTTAAAAAACCAAGTGAATAAAGTGTTTCATAAAAGACTCAGATTTCAAAATTCTAGAATTAATCAAATTCATGAAATCTGTTGGGTTGAAGCATTTCGTAAAATCAACTGTGGGATGTTTACCAACCTTATGACTCCAAAAAATCTGCGTAATACTACCTTATATCACCTCGATGAACGGCCAACTCGCCAATCATCGTAATATGAATTGGTAGGACCAATCCCTTGTCGATCGGGCTTCGAGCAGTAGCCAACCTCTGGTTGTCTCGAAGTCAGGATTGCAGATCGGGTCCTGCTTGGTAGACCAGCCATCAACGGCACGATGCTGTCTTGATTATCTTGCCAACCAGTGCTATGGGCCCAAAATTCCCCAAGGATAAGATAATATGATATATATTTGTATATATATATATATAAAAGTCCCAACAACCAACACAAAATATGCCACAATCATCATATAAAGCAAAATAATTTTAAAAAAGAACTTTATGGGAATTCATGGAAGTCAAATAAACAAACAGTATCAACTAGTCAGCATGACAGCCTCTCATCTAATATGATAAAGTAACGGCTAATCAGTAAGACTGCCTCGCAATAATATCACAAAATACGGCAATTAGATCAAAAATAAATTAGTTAAATCGTGTTTTAACAATTTTATAGTTCAAATAAAAGATTTTCAAGTTCATTTCAAGTGAAAATATCAATACATTCGATATCTCAAGTAATACATTTCAGAAAGATCTTACTTTCGAGCTAAGATTTAGAAGAGTACCCTAGATGAAAAAGTGATATGAAATATTCAACTAATATGATCTAGAATTCAACGCTTGAGTTTGAAGATAAGTTGTTCACAAATGAAGCGGCATGAAGAAATAAATCAGTTTCAAATTCAAGAAGGAATGATGAAGCAATATCATATATCTATTATGTAAGTTCTTTTCCCAGCAAGAATATCTCATATCATATATCAAATGTAAACCTCACCTGGCGTTACTAAGTTATGGAGCTTTTTCTGAGTGAGCTCAACAGCCTAAGTCCTCGTTATCTAGTTATCCCCAAAATACAATGTAAGAGAGACTAGGATAACATCTACTTTTTTTTTCTAATCTATGAAGCTATACTCAATAATCTTACAAAATTTATCTTCCTTTCATAATTTTTAACTATACTCCTAACTGGAACTTGCCTTACTTAACTATAACCTCATTTATAAGTCAATTTAGAATCTTGCTAATTCTAAATCCGTATGACTTATTTTAGAGAAGTTTATTCTAATGTGGTTACTCAAATTACATCGCTCAATCATATGAAATGGTTGTTATAGGTCTCACTTTCCTGAATTTATGAGTTTAAATCATATATGTTTTTGAAGTATTATTGTACATTCCAAGACTACTTGAGTTCAAATCACTTAACGTACAACGATTCAAGGTTTGTTATATATTTTAGTAGATATCTTAGCTCAACTTGTCTAATTACTTTTGACTTTAGTTTTTGATCCAATATTCTGCTATCTTAACGATCTTAATCGGAGTTCCAACTTTTTCTTAGTTTATCGTCATGACTTCCTAAGCACGTCGATTAAGTTTAATCAATCTCAATGAAATATATTATCAATTTCATACCAATATTTCATTATTATTATCAAAAAATTTACTCAATAAATTTAGTCTATAACCAACAATTTTGTCCATACTCAACAAACCTAATCCATTCAATCTAGAATTGTACTTAACAATTAATTTTTAATCAATTTAATATTCCAACAAACCAAATCATGTGACTCAATCTATTAAGATGAATTTTACTAGATTAATTGGGTTCAGAGTTAAATCATAGCCTGAAACTAGCTCGTATGCCCTCGAAATTGGATTTCCTATATGCTGTCTTGGACGCGCTGAAGCACCACCGTCTGCTGCTGTAGCATTGCCGTACGCTGCTGTCTATCTTCACTAGTGTTGAGGTCTGCCATCACTTGTGAACGCATCTCGATGTGCAGAATAAAAGCCCTCAATCAATTTTGGGTATCTCGTCGTCCCGCTGATCAATTAAGCCAAGAACAGTGCACCGCACCACCAACACCACCACGCACTGCTGCCTTCGATTCTCCTTCTTTGGTGATGGAATCACAAAATTGGAAACACCATTAAACTCCTCTCGTCGAGCCCATCAAAATCCACTCGTTGTTCATGAGTTTTTGTCACCAAAAACTAGCAACCCGTCACCTCTGAAGCTCACTGCCATCGAGCTCAATTTTTCGGCATTTTGTCGGTTGGTTTGGGCAATTTTGGGTGTCGTTAGGTTCGTTATGAGGTGAGGAAGACGATGGTTGGCTTAACTCTCTATTTTCTAATTGCCGGGAAGGTGTGGATTGGGAGGGGGGAGGCTGGGTATGCATGTGGACATTAGGAAAAGTGGAAGGACTCTCCTTTTATATTTCTAAGTTCTGAATAAACACAATTCGGCCCCAGCATTTTTCTTAGTTCACAATTCTAACCCCTCAAATTTTTTGAGTGCCTCACATTGGCCCCCGTTCTATCAATTCACTCTCCCAACTTTCTTTTTCCTCACATTAGCCCCTACTCAAGTTTTAATTTTTGCAATCAAGTCCTTATTTCATTAAACTTAGATCCTTAAAATTTTTCAATAACACACTAATGCCCTAATCAATTTAAGTGCGATTTACTAAGGTCTCAATTTTATTTATTTATTTTTATTTTTATTTTTTATTATTATAAAATCTTAATATTCCAATTTAATTGTTTAATTTAATTAAAATCTAACAAAAATTTTATGCCCATGACTACAAGAAAAAATGATTTTAGCAACCAAATTCTCAGTGACTATAACAAAATGGTCGTTAAATATATAATTTTAGCAGCAAAAAGTAATCTGGTTGCTAAAATCAAGTTACATAAGTACTTTTGCGACCAACCGATATTTGGTAGCTGTAACTGGTTGCTATAATTTGACCAACCTTAGCCAGTGGTATAGCAATCAAAATTGGAGTATTTAGTGACAACTTTTATTGTTGCTAAATATGAATATTAATTGCAACCAACTTAACAACAAAATATTAGATGGTTACTGTAAGTCTTTCAATCTAATGATTAACAACTAGTTCTTTTGGTTGCTAAAAATAAACTTATAGCAACCAACATTTTATTGTCACTAAGAAAAATATTTACATCAAGCAATTTTACATGGTACTAAAAAAGTACTCATACAAATCCAATGTGCTTTATTTCAAATTTGTTCTTGAAAAATATCACAAAAAAATATATATATATTTGTTACTCAGTCAAATAGTTTGAAAAAATTGTTTGAAACTTTTTGAATAGAATTAGCATAGAATTTTCTCATGAGTTTGGAAATGCTCATTTTGTAAATTCTATTCTAATTCTATTCTGTAAATTCTATGCTCGTGGTTAACGTTTCATTTAAGAAAGGAAAAATGAGGCAGGTTACTCCGTTTGTGCTTTTGTTTTATTTGTTCCACGTCGGATTCAATACCTGGACTGCCTTTTTAAATGCATTGTGGCATATTGCTGGAAATTGGAATGAGGGAAAGGGCATTTGGTCATTGTTCCTTGTGAGCCGCCTAGCCCTTGTGGGCCGCCCAGTCTTCAGATTTTGGATTAATTGGTTATTGACCCAAATCTCGCTACAGAAGACCATTTGCTGGGCCAAATTGACATTTGTGGCAAATCTGAATTTTTGGCTGGATTGGGCATTCGATCCTTGCTCAACTGATTTGTGGGCTGGAATTAATTTGTGGAGCTGTACAACTCTTTTGGGCTGAAATCGGCATCAATGGATTTGTGGGCTGGAATTGATTCTTGGCGGGCCGTCTTGAAGGCTAACTTGGTGGTGGTTTTGAATTAGAATTATATGGGAGGCTTTCTTGTTTTTTTAAGTTAATATTCTCCTTAGATTAGAAGTATTTAGTATCAATCTTTACTTTTTGAATCATTGTACAGGAAGTAAGTACTTTCTTATTTTATTCTGGTCAAAACACTCTATTCCAAGTGACAGATCTTAATTCCAATATAAGCAGTTGATCTATACTAAAGAGGATAAGCAAGACATGGCCCAAAAGCTCATGCACATATTGACGAGGAGATGTATAGAATGACAATTTCCAAACTCATGTTTAACCACGAGGGGAAAAACACCTAGCTGAGTAACCTGCCTCATAGAATTTTCTTAAATGAAAAGTTAATAGAATAGAATTTTTGACTGAAAATAGTTTGATGAATTTTTTTGTTGATATAAAAATATATCTTAATAGATTCTCAGTAGTTTATCTTAGAGTTAATTAAGTCAACTATCTTTGAAATTTAGCAAAATTACTAAAAAAGATCCTTTTTTTTTTCCAAAAATTAAAATAACTTAATTAAAATGATAGATCTAGTTGTAACGTAGATGGAATTTGAGAAAAATTCAAAATGTTCTAAATGAAAAATAATCAAAAAAAGTAAAAAATGCTAAAAATTAATGAGATGGCTAAAGTTAAATTTATTAATTAATTAAAAGCACAGGAAATAAAAAATTAAAAGGCTATATTAATTAAGAATAAATAAATAAAAAACCAAATATATATTTTAACTAAATTATTTACTAATTAAAAAACTAAGTAATTTTTTTAAAAAAAATTGTATATGTCATACACTGATAAATTTTCTTTCTAATGGACATTATTATTCAAGCCAGAGAGCATAGTACATCTAATATTACAAACGTTCACTTAAGATCTAAAAAGATAGAATAAATTTATAGTTAATATGTACAAACATTACAATATGTATAAGCTTATAAGTTTAGTAGAGTACTTGATGAATTTCAACAAGCAAAGGTACAAAAAATGTTATCAATATTTATTCCTTGTTTTTTATTTTTATATTTTATTAAGTTTTTGCTAGAAACTTAACCTATAAAAATAAAAGTTATTGTATGGAACTTTTTATTATTGATTCAAAGCATGTGTCAATTTTAAGCTACATATTAAATTTATGTGATATTTACATTAAATAAATTGTTCATTCAGTACATGGAATATGATTTTAAATTTTGAATTATTTTAAAATTTATATTTGTTTGATTTTGTAACTTAAATTAATTTTATTATTAATAGTGTAAATGAAAAAAAAAGTCATTTTGGACATAATTTCGAGTTTCAATTTATTTCCTGACTAAGTTTGAGTTGTCTGCAAAAATTACTTAGAAAAGCTTATTCTTAACTAAGAATAAAGTCTCTTATCAAATTGGATGCGAGTCTAAGTTATAAACTTAATTTGAAACTCCAAAACTAATATAAATTGCAAATTTATCAAACTGAAGTCAATCTATATTTATTTATTTTTAGAGGTTGGAAACCTTTTTAGTTAATATTTGGGAGAAACATTCTAATGATAATAAATAAATAAATTTCAATACAAGAAAAAAGTAGTCTTTTCTAAAAGAAATATTTTGATAATAAAAAAAAATTAATGCAAAATTTTTGAATCTCTAAAACCTTAATAGTGTCCAAAACCATTTAAAAAAAAATTTTCTCTAAAGTTTCCTCTTTAAATTTAATGCACTTTAAGAAAAGAGATAGGATATTTGAATCTTCCCCATACTAATTCATGATATGTCTTTTATCTAAGAAAATGATCTTAAATCAAAATTTTGTTATTGAATTTATTTGAAGATCAAACTTATCTTTATTTAATCAAAATTTAAGCTTTAGAAAGTTTTGGGAATAAGGTATATACAATTTAGTCTATATATATTTGGAGACAATTTGCATAAAAACTCATGATTTTCATTACATATATTAATTCAACCCCATAATTTTATTATTAGAACTTAATATACTAGAACTTGATTACATAAAGAAATATATTTTTAAAAAATATAAAATTTTGAGCATGAAATAAGTTATTATAATTTTATCTCTCTTTCCAATAAAAAGAATTAACAAATATTTTGCAAGCCTAAAATATTAAATCCCAAATTATAATTGCCGCCTTCCTTTTTAGGTTGCAATATTTTTTTCCCAAATTTTCTTCACACGATTGAACACACGAATCAACATTGAGAGTGGAGATTGGACTTTCAATTGTAAGACACCACAAACTGAATAGTTTTATCCTTCATCCATGTTCCTCATCCTTTATCCCTAATTTGTGATTCCTTATTTTGCATCGCTAATTTCTCTCATCTGATTTTTCCCACGCCCTAATATACTTTTCTCTTATTTCTCTCTTCTCCACAGCCGCATTACTCCAAATCTGTGCGTGGGAATTACTGTTGTTCAGATTCAATCTCAAGTTGCAATCAAATGCTTACTCCAAAGGCAAAAATAGAGTGAACAATCTTCAAGTAACATTCCGATCACCATTTTTCTGAATTCTCTGATTTTCTCGAATATGGAGAGATTAGGTTTGCGAATTTGGATTTGGATGATGAAATTTTTGGAGGGGAGATGTTTCTGAGCTGAAGTGCTGAAATAATCTGTATGCGTTTTGCCTTCTTTCTCTTCTGCTTCATAATCTTCCCTCCTCGATTGTTGCTGCCCTTCCATTTCCTTGCGATAACAATGGATAGAAATTAATTTGGTCAATTTTTTTAATGATTTAAGTAGTATGATTTTCTTAGTCAGAATGGTTAAGTCTTTTGCCTATTCTATGAAGAGTTATGTCCTGTAGGCATTGTGGCTAATTTTTGAAGTCCCACCATATGAAAACTCATATGTGAAAATAGAATGTCTATCAATAGATTGTGTATAATAAGGTTTAGATAGTCTGGGGGCTGCTTGTCATCCGATTCTTGACTCTATTTGTCCCTTATTTCTAGAGTTTTTTATTATTTATCAGAACTGTTGTTTAGCTCAGAGGCCATTTCCTTAAAAAAGATGGCATGACCGTCTTTAAGTCATAGCAGTAGTCTTCTTCCAATTGATGTACACTGTTACTAAAACAACCTTGACAAAGATAAAGGTGCTTTCGGGGATTTTGAATAGTATCACCCCCCAAAAGCATGTAACAATGAACAAACAGTAATTTCTCTTTACCTTTAATACAGAAATGCAAGTTTCTAGAGGTGTTTTAGTTATTAATGGGCTAGAGAAAGGTGTTAGTTATTTAGCATATGATGCATAAGAATGGAACAAAAATTCAAGTAGTAAAATTACTAGAAAGAAAGAATAAAATTAAGAGAAGAGATCAAAAGAATAAATAAAGCTAAGCAATGCATGCTGAACTCCAAGAAACCACACACTAGGATTTGTGTCACACAATCTCAAAAGAAGCTCCAAAACTCTTCAAAATTCCAATGAACTAATCAATATAGATCTTCAACTAGCACTAGATCTTTTATTAGGGAAAATATAAATTAATCCCATTAAGACTTCATCAATAACTTCTAGTGCTATTCTAAAATATGAAAGGACTTCAAATAAGCGCCCCTTCTTAAATTACACAAAATTTTCAACTTATCAAATTTGTAAAATAGTCTTATGCTGAAATTACTAAGAACACATTTTTAGACGTTCAAGAATAAATCCAACCATGACCCCAGGCCGGCAAAAACTTGACCTTAAATTTCAAAGTGTTGAAGCTTGAATGCTCTTCATCTTACACTTAACATCCTATCTGCCATACATATACCACCACTTTTTACACAAATGGGAAGGAAATTTGGATATTGAGCTCATTTCTTATTATCAGTTCAACACCATCTATACATTTATATAATGATTTTACTATAGAGCCTTTCCATTCATACATCTATGTGGGAAAATTGTGCTCATGTTCAAGTTCAAGATAATGCACAAGAGGTCGGACCAGTAGTTCACAGTGATGAAGCTCCGGTAGAAATTGAAATTGCTAAAAATATAATCAACCGATATGCCAATAATGATAAAGATGATGAAGAACATTAGGAAGAAGATGACACCTTAGCTGAATATTGAGTACTGACAATGAATCAGTATCTCAAGCTTATGTGGATAGTGACTTGGAATAGTAGGTCATAAGGTATGAATAGTTACTTTTCCCATTAACCATGGGCTCTCACTGTGAACTGATTAACTGATATAACCCTATCTTACTGTAAACTTTGCAACCGTTGTTGTCCTCTAGTTACTGCTGCCATTTTGATTGCTGGTTTATTTTGGACTTAACCTATGTCTATCTGAGTCTTGATTGCTGGTTTATTTTGGATTTAACCTATATCTATCTTTCCAGAGGTGTTAGATGTAAAAGGATAGCAATGAGCATTTCATCTATACGTCTTTATGTTCCTGGTGGCACTGCTATATTGCCTTCAACTACTCTGATGCTTTCAGTTGTATGGTTACTTTGATGAACTAATTCTATCATTTTTTTTTTTTTTGGCTTTATTATATTATGTTTATGATTTCAGTCTACTTCATTGATAATTGTTTTCCACATCAGCCTACCCATATTGCTGGCTGTTAAACTATTGTACCTGCAACTCCTACAACTTAAGACGGTAGCATTTGTAAGGTAGCTGTTCTCATCTTGACGTAATATAATTTTGGTTTCACATGGCTTACCTGGCATTGATTGTTGTAGGAGGTTCTTTATTGTGCTAAGAAAGAAGGCGTCACTCATATTTTTAAAACTAGAGGTGCTCAGGTCAAAATATTCTATATTCTCAATAAATATTCTATATATTGCGACACTCTTTTTGATGGTACTAAATTTGAGAATATATGTTCAGGCGATTTCAGCTATGGCATGAGGGATTGAATCTTGCCATAAGGTATCACTTTCATTATCATTGGTATTCTCATTATATTTGGATAGCAATCAATTCTCTGTTTTGAGTTGTAAGCTCAAGTTTTTATGTGGCCTTTGATCAATGTGGGTGACATGAATATTGTTGTCTGTATTGTTTTCGAAGTTGGTTTGTTTCTGCATTCATTTTGGTGCTGGAATGACTATCCATCACAGGTTAGATTGAAGGTTGTTGGATATTTTAGTCTCGTAATTTTTTCTCAGTTCTATTATTCTGTACATATACACCTGTGCAACATGTATATCTTTTCTGTGTGGAATTTCTTCTATAGCAGCTTAAGGTTTGCTACCTCAGAATTTGATTGTTTGGTATTGGAATTTTGAGTGGTGCTGTGGTTTGGCTTTATGTTGGCAGTTTAAATGCTAATAAATTCTTTTGTGATTCAAGGCTATTACTACTGAGAGTAATTAATTACTACAGTTTTTTTTTGGAAAACTATTACCTCAGTCTAGAATTATCTTTCTACTACCATGTTGCTTTTGTTCTATATTCTCTTAAGATAGGCTATTGAACTCTTTTTTTGGAATTTTGTTCCATCAGCAGATTTTGTTGCTGCATGGATGGGATGGATTATGTTGCATGAATGGAGATTTGTTCTTGGTCTTTGGGGCGTCTCTTGCAAGTGCTTGAGGAGGGTTGCAATCTGGTGTAATTTAATCTCTTTTCTTTTTTTGTCTTTCTTCTTATTTTCCTCTAGGGGACATTAGTTAGCAATTTTTCTTTATTCCGAAAATATTGTAAGGGAAGTAAGTACTTCCTTATTTTTATTTAGCATAAGTACTCTTCACTTGTAATCTCATTTTTATTTATAATAATATATCCTAAATCTATTCCAATTCAAATTGTTTGACAATTATTTATTAGCTTAAAAATTCATATTAGCAATTATTCCAAGCTACTTTGTAGCCACTATTGGTTGCCAAAATATACACAATAGCAACCAATTGAAACTGTTTCTCCAACCAATCGGCATTTGGTTTCTAATAAGTAATATATTAGCGACTATTAGCTACACTTGTGGTTACTAAATCATAAAAAATGCAATAAGTCTTGCGGCAATATTAAAATTATTGCAACCAATTATTATGTCACTAAAACATACTATTTAGCAATTATATTTTATCGTCATAATGTGGTCACTAAAACATGTTAAATAGCACGACTATTGCAACTGTCTAAAAGTTATTGCAACCAATGGTTTGGTTGCTAAAAAATCAATTTTTACCAACCAAAAGATGTGGTCATTGAATAAGTACCTACAACAACCATGTTAATGTTATACTAACCACGAACTTTTACATTAGCGAGTAAAAAATATGTCGCTGATTTTTTCATCTTTACTAACCATTATTGGATGGTCGCTAAACATGTATTTTCAGCGTCCAAGTTAATAACTCGTCACTAAGCACTTTTAGGAGCTACTCTGTTGTGACCACCTGCGACCATCATTATTTTGGTCACTATAAGTTTTAGCAACCATTTTTTTACTTTTAGCGACTAATGATAATGATCTCTGAAACCATTTTTTCTTGTAGTGTTTTGGGGTGTTGCAATTTCTTTATTATTATATGGTGTTACCAGGATCGGGATTCACAATTAGTTTACCTTTTTACATTATGTCCCGAATTCCTTAATTGATTCCATCAAAATATGTATATTACTTAATATCATAAAGTTAAGCTCAATCTTACTTGTTTACTTATATCGTATTATTAGGTTCGAAAATCATGAATTAGAAATACTTTACCTAACCCAATATGCCCGAATTTTTAGTCACTTTTCAGCTAGAAGGCTTTTCCTAAATTATGTAACCCAACAACCTTAATTCTGCCTGCAATTAATCATAAGCTAAATTCCTACTCAAATCCGATAATTTAATCGAATTAAAATTTGATTAAGAGATATTACCCAAAGTGGATCGAATATGACCTAATCTCAAGCTGAAAGTAGTCTATACGCTTTCGGAATTACAAACTGGACCCTCTATCGGAATGCCGCTGGGGCACCACTGTCGGCAGCTGCATCGCCACTGCCGGAGGTAGAGCCCTCACCACCCCCAGGTGCGCCTTCAAACCTTCAACCAATTGCATGGTTTGGCAGCGCCTCACTCAATTTGGCCGAAAACAACCATTGAGCCACCTCGCGCCACTGCCCCTTTCGTCGCGTCAATTGTCCTTCCTCCAACCACCAAACTTCAAAATGAACCTATCTATATGCTTCCCACACTCAGCCCGTTACAATTCTACCCTCAATTTGAGGTTTCTTCCTTTAAAACTCACACCCATCACCACCGCCAACTTCCAATGTCGGCTGCCGTGTTCCCCATATTTCCCCCGGTTGTTTCCGATCGCATTTGATATGGATATACTCTCCATGATGAGGAGAATATGGTTGTCGATTTAATTTTGAGTTTTGAGTTAAGGTGTGAGAAATCCAAAGCTTGGGAAAGCCTGGGTTACTGTTTGAGAATTTGACAAAATTATGTCCTCCTTCGTGTATATATATATATATGTAAGATATTAACCAAGCTTTCCATTTTGACCCCAACAGATTTAAACCACCTTCATTCGAGCCCCCCCAGGATTCCAGCTAACCCCAATTCGCCCCCGACTAGTAATTTTTACTCTCTGAAGTTTGAGTTTTTAACCTTTGACCCTCAACATTTGAAGTCCTGTACAATTATGTCCTTGATCTATTTATTTCTTAGTCTCCCAGCTTTTAATAATTATCCTCATGCCCTAAATACTTTAGTTAGGATCTGATAGGGGCCTAATTTCTTCGATATGTCGCTTTATGTCATCAACCCGTATGTTCCAATTTCAAATAATAATTTAATTAAATACCCAAAAATTTTGGGGTGTTATAATATGCACCTTTCATCTTTTATGTGCATTACTGTGTGGTTGCTTGTGGCAAAGGTATTTTTTAATATATTGTTGAAGGCCATGGGCAAAACATTGGTTCTCATCAAAATTCAAGCATGAATTCTGGAACTTCTGCCCTGCTGGATTTTGCACAAATATCTCTGCCATTTATATCGACTTAGGACTGATACCTTAGAGAGAGAAAAAGAGAATTATAGATGACTCTGTCCAAATAGTTCCACTTTAAGGTTTTGAGACTCTTGATATTTTGTGGTAGGCTCTATGGTTCTTGAGCTATGTTAGTAAAAATTTCGGATTATATTCATTCATATAGTATACTTTTGGATGAGTAAATGACATACTCTCACTTATTGTATGCATTATTTAGTTAATGAAAGATATTGTTATTTTTGAAATGTCTAATGGACGTATGATACATAAGATAGAATTTAACTAAAAGTTATATTGAAGTTGTTTATCAATTAAAGTATGTAATGACATGTAAGAAATGATTTTAAGTACCAATGTACCATAATTTGAAAATGAATGCGAGTACGTATAATTTTTTCTTTTTTCTTTTTTCTTTTTTTTTTTTGTTCCAGCATGATGCATTTATTTTCATATATTAATTGTGAGCTTATAAATTTATATATTATTTGTTTTCGCATTGAGTTTTTTGGTGCAGTAACATAAAATAAAAAAATTCTAATAAACATTTATGCATTAAATACTAAAGTTTTCTCATTCTATATTTACCTACCTAGGTTCTGGGGTTATTCATCATTCAGACTCAATTAGTATAGGAATTTTGCTCTTTATTTGTTAGTGCTAGCTGTATGGAATACCACAAACATATATAGATTTAAGTGTTTGGCTTCACGCATGATCAAAATATAAATTTTCTGCAAAATTATAAAATTATAGTGGCAATCATAATTTAAACACGTGTATCTTTATTAATAATTATATATACCTATATGATTATATACACACAGAAATTCTATGATCACTGCTGCCAGAAGGATCACTTGGTTTATTCTCATTAATTGGATATACGTCACCTCGGTACTATTATATATAAGAGCATGTTTCAATATTAAAACAGTCTAATAAAATAATGGCCAACAAATGGCAGTGGTAGCACAGAATTTCTAGCAAATAAAGGATATTTATGTCTGTATCAGAAGGTGTGGATATAAATTCTTTTGCTGCACAAACCTATTAAATGGATCATGAGATTTCACACAAATGCAATTTGAAGAAATGAGCAAAATTCCATAGGTCTAGTTGGATCTATTTATGGAGGGCCTAACCCTAATGGCTAAGTTGGATGAGTGTTGGACTAAGGTCCCTATGGATTAAGGATTGGAAATTAGACTAGCGTGAGAAACACTCCAAGCCCAAGAAAACCCTCCGACTCATGAAAGATGAAGCCTCTGCATGGCGGCCAACAAACAAGACAAAGAGTTTACCCACAATTACTTTCTTAGAGCCTGCAAGTTAGGACTCATCCAAATAAGGAATAAGGGTTGGAAAAAAAAATGATTCGCACTAGAATCCAACCTCTGATATTTATAAAAACACGTACGTAGAAGACATTCGCAATATGCTTATTTATCTTCTTGATTCACTCTGATTATTGACTGTTTTTTGATTTCACAACATTGGAAGGTTTCCACCGAGTCAATGCCAGCATCCCTAATCTCTATGTTGTAGGAGATTCAAGAAATTCAGGGATACAGAAGTAATCGTACAAGATCAGATGTGATTGAGAAACACTTGCTCTATTCTGAAATAATATTTTGATTTATATGAATTGGTACCATATGTGGGAATGGCATTCAAGTCACTAATGATGAAAAAGGGGGAAAATATATATATATATATATATATATATTTTGGAGAATAAGATGGGGAAAGACGAGGTTGCCTCCATAGCACCAACATGTGTTCCTCGAACTTGCTCCATCGCAGGAGCAAATAAAAGTCATGAAGCAATTTGCAAATCTTATGTAAACAGCGATAGAGGCCAAGTGACAGAAGAAAGGAAAAAGGCAATCCAACCTAGTTGCCCCTCCGTCGCAGGATAGTCGAGATCAGAGCAATGAGGGAGTTAGAAGGGGTGGAAGGCCGCCCCCATTATGAAGATATGCATCAGAAGGAGGCAAAAAGTTATACATATTACCAATTTGAACCCGGATATGAAGGAGATACGATTGTCAAATTTGCCGAAAGAATCAGGCACCGAGGGAGATTCCATTTGGAAAGAGAATCACGTACCTATGGATTTCAGGGAATTTTAAATATGTGAAAACTTAACACCTATGCAGGTTTGAGAATATTAGATTGCTCCATAGATATTCTGATGGATTGAAATTTAGGGTGTTCGATCTTGACCACACTCACCAAGTCCACATAGTAGTTGTTTAACCAGCTGTAGGCTGTAGCTCAATCCAATTAATTCTTTCGTGGAATTAATATAGTTTTTTACATTAGTTTACCAGATACAGAAAGTATCAGAGAACCCCATGACCTTAATTAACATGGGACAAAAGGAGGATCACGAGTCCCTTAGAAGATGTATATATCAATCGATTATAGTGGTTTCCTTGGAGGTACTTTCTGCAACACAGAATCTGTTAACTATTTCTTTTATGTATGGTCTGCAAGATGGTGAGTTCTTTATGTCCTTGGCCAACAGGCCACCAATGACTTGATGATTGTTAGAATTTTAGCACATAAATTAATTTATCTCGTTGAGGAGATATTTTAGTGTCAAAATTAATGAAGTATTGAATAAGCAAATTGAGTTAGAGAGTGAGCTATGAGCTAAAATTATATTAAAATATGGAGTGGGTGGATGGTGTATAATAATAGTAATAATAATAATTCCATGTAATTATTATTAAGATTATTTTAATTTCGGGTTTTGAGACCAAAATTAATTCTTCCAATAGTCATATCTATTTTTTTAAAGAGTTACAACTATGTCTTTTGAATTTAAAATAAAGGTCACAACATTTATTTAATCTGAAAAAGTTAGGGACATATCTTATAGGAATAGGCAGATGTCTTATAGGAGAGTAGGCACTTAAGTCCTATAAGTATATCTGTTGTCTAGTGTCATTTGAAAAGAAAGCATACACAAGTATTCTAGCACTCTAGGTATTCATTCTCACATACATACATACACACTTTTCATTAAGCACAAGAGGTTCAAGTCAGTTCGGTTTGGAGATTCAGCCAATAGGAGTGCTGCCTTTGGTTGTTCAAAGTCGTTGTATCTTGGAAGGTTGTTCGTCAGTGGTCCTCAAGCACCAACGGGAGGCAAATAAAACCTTAAGGAAGCTGTGCTCGTGCAGGCCTCGACTTGATATTTATTCGGTTCTCAGTTTTTGCTTCCGGTTTGAATCCTTTACCAATTTTAAAATTGTTTTATAATTTTATTCTATATATGTTTATATTGAATTCTTAATACTAAAATTATGCTACTGTAATAAATAAAATACACGTGTGCACTTAATAATCCAACAAATCTTAAGGTTTTATTTCTCTCTATCTACATAATTAAGTAGCATAGTATTATATCGCCTAACGTTTCACCGCAAATTGTGAAATTTATGCTTCTGTCTTGTCATTAATTTTGCCTCCGAATTGTGCGTTAAGGTTGAGTGTCTTCATTGTTAAGTGTAATTTGGTATGGAAATAATGTGTGTCTTGTCCTGATTATATATAATCTGTAACAAGAGAATTGTTTACATACTAGGACTTCGTAGGACATTTATAACAGCTTTATCACAAAATTCCTAACAAATTTAAAGTCTTGGCTCCCATTTGTGTTTGTATGCTCAATAGGTAAATTATATGGCATGTGTCAGTACAATTTGTAGCATTGCCAAAATCTGTTGAATTCTTGAGCACTTGGCTTGTTGTTGCTATTAGAAATTTAGTTAGTCAATTTTAATTATGTTCGTTGCTATAATTTCAGTATATATTTGTAAAAATTGATTCGTATTAATTTTATGTCTTGGTTTAAAATTCTTCGAAAAATTATAAGTTTCCATTTCAGCATGCACTAAAATTTTCTCACAGTATTAAGATTTTAATTTTCCTCGCTATACATATAATTAAGTAGAAAAAAAAAGTGTGTGCTTCAAAAACTTAGCCTTAGAATTTTTTTTTCAGAACTTACAAAATTCTAAACTTTGAGACTCGACCTCTTTCCTAAATTCTTGGAAGAATTACGTGTGGCATTTAGACTTTGTTGTTATACATAAGTAAATCATTGTGTCCCCATAATAGCCGTCCTCTCTTGCTTATTGAATTTGCAACTGTCGTGGCTCTCTCTCCTTAGATACGACCTGTATACTAAATTTCCTTGGATTAGAATATTCTGTAGGATATCTTATATATGCCTTGTGGGAGTATTGTGTAAAAATTGATTTGAGTATATATTTATACGTTCTGTCCATTTTTGCAACTGTCAAGATAAATATTAGATTGCTTATTCCTTTATATTAAATTATAGAGATTAATTATGGCTACAAACAATGATGTGACAAATGTTCCTAATGAGCCCAACGTGACTAGCATTGGTAGTGGAACGCCGAATGCTCCCGTTGTGCCATCTCCAGTTGCTGCTACTCCTACTCCTGTTGCATTTGGACAAGCGGAGAAACCAGAAAAATTCAACGGGAAAGATTTCAAGAGATGGCTACAAAAAAACTATTTTATCTCACCACTTTGAACCTTGCGAGGTTCTTACAGGAAGAACGTCCTGCATTGGGGGAAAATCCGGATATGCAGACTGTAGCAGCCGTTGACGCATTGAATCATGGAGATTTCTTATGCAAAAACTATTTACTTAATAGGTTGGATAATGCATTTTACAATGTTTATAGTCCCATTGCTATGGCTAAGGAACTTTGGGAATCACTAGAGAAAAAATACAAGACGGAAGATGCCGGCACGAAGAAATTCGTTGTTGTTAAATTTCTTGAATTTTTAATGGTTGATTCTAAGTCTGTAATGTCACAGGTGAATGAGTATCAAATGATAATACACGAGTTGGTTGCCGAAGGAATGGCACTTGGAGAGGCATTCCAAGTGGCGGCTCTGATTGAGAAATTACCCCCGAGATGAAAGACTTCAAAAATTACCTCTAGCACAAGCACAAGGAAATGAATCTTGAGGACTTGATTTTGAGGTTGAGGATAGAACAAGACAACCAGCTTCCTAACAAGAGAATTGGTGGCAATGCTTATGAGAGCAAAGCAAATGTGGTGGAGCAAGGGCCATCAAATAAGCGAAATAGAGACTCGCCCGGCCAACAAAGTGGTAAAAAGAAAAAGAAGTTTGAAGGCAACTGCTATGTTTGTGGCAAAATAGGGCATAAGGCCAAAGACTGCCGAAACGTCAACAAGGAGGGACTCCTAAAAAAGGCGGGCCTTCAAAGAAGAGAAAGACCGTCCATGCCAATGTTACAGAAGTGGATAATCTGTCAGATAGTGTTAGTGACTTGAACCTATCAGCCGTGGTTTCTGAGGTGAACCTTACTGAAAATCCTAAGCAGTGGTGGGTGGATACTGGGGCCACTCGACACGTGTGCTCAAATAGAAGCATGTTTTCAACATATGAGAATGCAGAGGATGAGAATTTGTTTATGGGAAACTCATCAACTTTCAAAGTGCATGGAATTGGAAAAGTAGTGCTCAAAATAAACTCTGGGAAGGAGCTGACTCTCAATAATGTGTTCATGTGCCAGATATAAAAAGAAATTTAGTGTCAAGTCTTATGCTTGGCAAGAATGGATTTAGACTAGATTTTGAATCCAACAAATTTGTACTTACAAAACATGGTGTGTATGTCGGAAAAGGATATTTATGTGATGGTCTTTTTAAAATGAATGTAATGACCATCATACCCAAAAATGTACCAAAAGTTGTTATTAATGGAAATAAAATAAATTCGGCTTATTTGTTGGAGTCTCTAGATTTATGGCATCATAGACTAGAGCATGTAAATTTTGATACTTAAAGTAAACTAGCTAAAAGTGGAATTCTAACTAAATTGAATTTTGACACAAAAACTAAACCATAGATGATTACATGAGTTTGCGTGGAGGCAAAAATGATAAAAACTCCTTTTAAGGCAATAGAAAGAAGCACTGAACCATTAACTTTAATTCACACAGACATATGTGACTTAAAAATGGTGCAATCAAGAGCTGAAAAAAAATACTTTATGACTTTCATAGATGATTACACAAGATATTGTCATGTTTATCTATTTTCTAACAAAGATGAAGCTATTGAAGTATTTAAACATTACAAGAATGAGGTTGAGAATTAACTTGGTAAGAGAATAAAAATACTAAGAAGTGATAGAGGTGGTGAATATGTTCATCCATTTGAAGAGTTTTGTGTTAAACATGGAATAATTCATGAAGTAACAGCACCTTATGTATCACAATCAAATGGTATTGCTGAGCGTAAAAATTGAACTTTAAAAGAAATGATGAACGCATTATTACTTAATGCGGGGGCACCTCAAAACATGAGGGAAGAGGCAGTGTTGACTGCAAATCACTTGCTTAATAAGATACCCCACAAGAAATTACAAAAAAAACCATATGAGGCATGGAACGGACACCTACCATCTTATCAATATCTTTGAGTGTAGGGGTGTCTAGCTAAAGTAGCAGTGCCACCTCCTAAAATGATCAAAATAGGACCTAAGATAGTTGACGGAATTTTTATTGGTTACGCACGACATAGTGCTACCTATTGGTTCCTTGTAAATAAATCTGATATTGACGATATTCAAGTCAATACAATAATTGAGTCAAGGAATGCAAGCTTCTTTGAAGAAATATTCCCGTGGAAAAAGGAAGAAAGATGAGAAATATTTAAAAGACCTCAATAAGCTCAAAAGTCGAGCAAAGAGGATTTTAAGCCGAGACGTAGCAAAAGAGCTAGAACAACTAAATCCTTTGGACCCGACTTCTTGACTTACATATTAGAAAGTGAACCACGGACGTTTACTGAAGCTATGACCACCCTTGAAGCTTATGTATGGAAGGAAGCGGTAAATAGTGAAATAGAGTCCATTATGCATAATCATACTTGGGAAATAGTAGATTTACTTCCTATAAAAAAACCCTTAGGGTGTAAATGAATTTTCAAGAGGAAAATGAAAGTTGATGGTACGATAGACAAGTACAAAGCGAGGCTAGTAGTCAAAGAGTACCGACAGAAAGAAGGTCTTGACTACTTTAATACATACTCGTCAGTGACTAGAATAACTTCTATTCGATTATTAATTGCCTTTGCTGCTATTAATAATCTCGAGATACATCAAATGGATGTAAAAATGACATTTTTAAATGGTGACCTTGATGAGGAAATTTATATGGAACAACCTAAAGAGTTTGTGGTTTCAGGCCAAGAGAAGAAGGTGTGCATTTTAAATTTGATCATGTGATGATAGCCAATGGCTTCAGGACTAACGAGGTACACCAACTGAATATGTCATTGTATGTTTTATGTCGATGATATGTTAATCATGGGAAGCAACAGTGGCATAATCAAAGAGACAAAGAAATTGCTAAGTCACAATTTTGATATGAAAGATATGGGCCTTGCCGATGTCATACTCAAAATTAAAATTATAAGAACACCTAGTGGGATAGCACTAACACAATCTCACTACATTGAGAAAGTGTTACAAAAGTTTCCAGATCCTGCTAGCAGCCCGGTGAAACAGCGATAGGTGTAAACAAACAGCGTACCAAGAATAAATGTGAAAGAAAGACTCAAGTGGAGTATGCGAATATAATTAGAAGCCTCATGTACATTATAAACTGCACGAGGCCAGATATTACGTATGCAGTTGGTAAGCTAAGTAGATATATAAGCAACCCTGGATAAGAGCATTAGAATGCCATTGTCAGAGTACTAAAGTAGTTAAAACACACTATGAAATATGGGTTGCATTATAATAGATATCCAGCTGTAATTGAGGGATATAGTGATGCCAACTGGATATCTGACTCAAACGAGTCCAAATCTATGAGTGGATATGTATTCACTCTAGGTGGGGCTGCCATATCATGGAAATCCTCAAAGTAAACCTACATAGCTAGATCCACGATGGAATCGAAATTCATTGCATTGGATAAAGCAGGCGAGGAACCAAAATAGCTACGTCAATTTTTGGAAGACATTCCAAAATGGCCAACACCTATGCCATCGATTTGCATCCACTGTGATAGCCAATCTGCCATGGGAAAGGCACAAAGTAGTATGTACAACGGTAAGTCTCGACATATACGGAAGAGACGTAACACCATTAGACAACTACTCTCTAGTAGAGGTATCCCAATCGACTACATGAAGTCTAAAGATAACCTTGCGGATCTGCTAACCAAAGGTGTAAACAGATAACAAGTAAATAAATCATCGGAGGGAATGGGATTGAAGCCTTTAAATAACTGAGTCACCATAACGGGAACCCTACCTATGTGATTGGAGATCCCATGAAGTAGGTTCAAGGGGGGAAACAAGTTATGCAACTGTGACTCGACGTAGAAGCACTTGGGGAGCCACAACCCTCTAATCCATTTTGTTGATTAGTAGATAGTGCATCCTGCAAAAGTTCTAGGTTAAGTATTACTTTTAATGACTCCTATATCTCGACATTTCGAGTAGGGGTGCTGCAGGAACCTCTTAATGAGAAGTCACCTATGTGAGTAGGGATTGGGCCGATCGTATGAGAATTTTTAAAGCTGAATTCTCAGAGTAATACTCTTGAATACCAAGAATTGTTCAGGGCCTAAATGAACACAACAGTTAAACCATCAAACTAACTATTAGTGGTGTTTTGTGCAGTGCTATTGTCTTGATGTACACAAATGCCGAACAGCTTAAGACATCATGTTCACTGGTTAGCAAGTGCATCTAATAGTGCTCACTAAGGAAGGTTCAAAGCCAAAAGCTAGCTCTCCCGATGCGATATCACTCAACCTGAACCTCTATCGTGCAATTGCATTCATGAGCATATCTGTTAGACTATTTGCTCATTCATGTGGGGGATTGTTAGAATTTTAGCACATAAATTAATTTATCTCATTGAGGAGATATTTTAGTACCAAAATTAATAAAGTATTGAATGAGCAAATTGAGTTAAAGAGTGATCTATGCGCTAAAATTATATTAAGACATGGAGTGGGTGGATGGTGTATAATAATAATTCGAAAATAATAATAATAATAATAATAATAATAATAATAATAATAATAATAATAATAATTATTATTATTATTATTATTATTATTATTAGAATTATTTTAATTTCGGGTTTTGAGACCAAAATTAATTCTTCCAACAGTCATGTCTATTTTTTAAAGAGTTACAACTATGTCTTTTGAATTTGAAATAAAGGTCGCAACCTTTATTTAGTCTAACAGAGTTAGAGACATATCTTATAGGAATATGCACTTAAGTCCTATAAATATAGGTGCCGTCTAGTGTCATTTCAAAAGAAAACATAAGCACTCTAGGCATTCATTCTCACATACATACATACACATTTTTCATTAAGCACAAGAGGTTCAGCCAATAGGAATGCCGCCTTTGGTTGTTCGAAATCGTTGTATTTTGGGAGGTTGTTTGTCAGCAGTCCTCAGGCACCAGCAGGAGGCGAATAAATCCTTAAGAAAGTTGTGCTCCTGTAGGCCTCGACGCAATATTTATTCGGTTATCAATTTTTGCTTCCGACTTGAATCCTTTACCAATTTTAAAATTGTTTGATAATTTTATTCTATACATGATTATATTGAATTCTTAATACTAAAATTATGCTACTGTAATAAATAAAATACACGTGTGCACTTAATATTCCAACAATGATAGGATGTGCAGAAAAAATATTTGAATATGGATGAGGCACGGCGTCGTGTGAAAAAAATGTGGATGTATTGGAGAAAAGAAAGATAGGAAAGAAGAAAATAATGCTCCTAAGAACCTAAGTTGGAGGAGAGTGAGTGATGCATTGAAACCTACCATAAGTTGATGCCTAAACAGGAGGGACACAAAGTTGCAAAAGTCCTAAATGAAGAAGGTTACGCGTTGGCAGACATGGAGAGCAAGGAGTTGCGTCGGCTAATTTAGAAGAATTGTTTCCTTTGCTAATAAAAATTTGAAGTTTCAGGATGATGAAATTGATTGATCACCGGATTTTTTATGAATAAAATGAAGTATCTCTTTGATATATCTCATGCCTCAAAACCTATTGATTTTATTCCAATAATGTGAAACTTAATAATTGATCATTCTTATGAACATTTGATCGAAGCTTAATTATCAATTAAGCGTTTATATAATGTAAAACTTATCAATTGTGCTATGAGCGGGTGGCAATTTCAGTGGTGGTCGGCCATCACCGGGACAAATCGGCACGGAGGGACAACTTGCTGTGGCTGACCCTAAGGTATCTTCTACAATGCCGTCGTCAAGGCCCCTTGAGTGATTACCGTCGTCAAGGCCTCTTGAGTGGGGTATACTATATTTATATATATAGGTCCATAGATTCAAATAGCCCACAATCTACAGGCCCAAAAATACATGTATCTCGCACGAGACAATACAACGGATAACACACATAATTATGCAAATTTTAACTAACATAAGCACTACGTACCAGAGCTTATGTGTGTGAGCTCTGACAATTGTGTGCAAGACTAAGCATGAGAAGAACAACACTTATAGGGGTGGGGGGGTTGAGGAAGTTTCAGAAAATACCCCACTCCAGCCTTAGCTCGTTTTTCAAGTGTTGGAGTTGATCTTCAGGCAGAATCACATTCACAGTTTTCCCACCTCCTGAATACGGAACCACCACAACAGCCCCTTCATCACCCACCCCTCCGATGCTTATGTTAGCGAAAATCGGCTCTCTTCCCCTCAGCTGCAGCCCATATAGATTCACTTCTTCCAAGTTAACAAATGTGAGATTTGATCCATACACCAGAAAATCAACATCTCCATTCCCTTCCTCCATCCGTTTCTCGATCACCCTCATCTCTTCCATGACCTTTTCAGAAATCAACTTAGCTAATTCGAGTGGATTAGCATCTGTGGTTTGAGCTTCAACTGTGCCAATCACCTGATGTCCATTGCCAAGAAGTTCATTTTCTATACTACTATGATCATCAAACCTCCCTTTTTTACATACAGTGATAATCTTGGTCTTGGCCTCCCTTATCTTGGCCAAAGATTTCCATACAACTGCAGAGATCACTTCAAAATAGTCCACCTTATACTTGTTCTTGTTCACTCCAGACAGCAAATCAGCCAACTGTTTGTCTGTGAGATGGAATGTGTGTGTTTGCATTTTGAAGTTGTTTGGAGTCAACCAGTTGTCCCCAAGGGGATCCAGCAGTTTCAGGGACCGGCAGGACGTCGAGGGCGTCCCAAAATGGTGGGTGATGGTTGCAGTAGTCCTGAGAAGGTGGGGAGGTATTTTTTGTTGATGATGATGATGATGATGGATATCAGACATGAACTTCCCCCACATGTTGATGAACTCTGAAGCTGAGAATGCATCTCCAAGGATATGTGCCAATCTCATTCCCACACACAATCCTCCACACTTGAACTTTGTTAACTGCAGCAAACAATTACAATAGTTTTGCAATTGAATTAACAGTTAGGGATATATCATTTACGTAATGCATCTATATAATGGAATAGAAAATAAAATACCAATAAAATATTGTCTAGATTGCTTTTTCTTGGGTTTTTAAAGGATGTTTCTTTTTTACTTTTTACTATCTAAAATTCAAAAATATCTTTATTTTACACCCCTTTTCATTCAAAATGTCATTTATTTTATCTTCAGTTCTTTTACACTTACCCTAATACTCTATTTCACGTATACCAATATTTTATTTTATTACATCTAGCATAAAGTAATCCAAAAGTATTACTATATACACATATTATTTAAAAACGAGTCTTTTCACATTTTAAAATTTATAAATTAAATAAAATTTCATCATCATATCAATAATTTTCAAATATTTAATTCAAATATATTTTTAATTTTACAAGAAATTAATAATAACCTTTTCTGACTATGAAAATTCTAGAAATTTGAAAACATAAGCTAAAAATACAACTGTCCGGCTCCAAACTTATTGTTACACGGTATGCTGGTACTCTTTTCCTCCCAAAAACACTACTCTGCATGGTCAATATTATTTTTCTTAGTATAATAAAAGTGTATGATCTAATCAATCTATTTAAAAGAATAAAGACTTGTAAGAAAAAATTAAAGACTTGTAATTTTGTAGCATCAAAAATATGGAAGATTCAATCCCGTAAGAAACTCAAAAAATTAGAAAACTACTTATTAACTTTATACCACTACAAAAAGAATAACCATTTTGGTATAGATGGAAGTGTGTGCATATATATATACATATATATATGTATAAATTATCTAATATCTTCAAATAATATATAGTTTGGAGTATATATCTTGAGCATTTACTATTTCCAATTAATTTATTAATGTGACGAGTACATGAAGTAAAAGAAAGAAAACTCTTCACACTAGTTTCCCAACTAAATTAGAAATAATCATTAATTGTTTAGAAAAAGAAAGTAGATAAAGAACAGAAAACTTTCACACAATTGTACCAACTAAATTAGAAATTTTGGTTAGACGGATAAAGTAAGGTCCCCTGCGACACCAACTTGACATGTCTGAATGTTTGATCTTGTATCCCACTCCACCTAAGTTTATAGGTGAAACATAAAATTTAGTTGAGCTTCTCTAGTCATTAAAAGTCTGTTTACATATATAACAAAATAACATTTTCCCCCGTAGATATAATTGTCTTTTTATGATATAACTATCTAAAGTGAAGTAATTGATATAAAGATTATAGGGAGAATTGCAAATAACATTCCTGTGATAATTGAAATAGGCACAAAATTCCATGTGAAAAAAAAATAACAAAATCCACCTCTTATTTTTAAAATTTTTGCAAAAAACACCCTCAACGCGTGGAGTGAAGAACACGTGCCGGATGTGCAAGTATTTAAGGTTTTGGCGTGTAGAAAGACTGTTATACCCTTGTTTAATCAACCATTGGATTCAATTAGAAAAATGAACGATTAAGATTAAAAAATATTTAATATTTGTAAAAATATATATTATAATTATATATAAAAAATATTTATTAATTCATATATATAATTCATAATATATTATTATTATTATTAAAATCTCCCCCCCCCCCCCCTTCTTCACAAACAAAAATACCCTATATTCTACCATATCCTAAAAAACTCAAAAAGATGAAAACCTAAGCCTACCCTACCCTATCTAACCCAAGACCCATTTGGTCTAGTTTATTGAACTTATATTTTTAATGTATATACTAATTTTCTCAATATATATTAAAAATATTATTTGGTGATAACAAAAAACCAAAAAAAAAATTCTATATTTTTAAATTAGTTGATCTTTATTTTTAATTTTTCATTCATCAATAAAAATTTTATTAACAAAGTTTATTCATTAGCAAAATTAATTTTATTAACTGTTTTTATAAAAAATATTTATTTCACTATTAATTTTTATTAATGAAAAATATTCAACTGTTGCTATTGCTATTCCAATTTTAAAAAAAAAAATGCTATCCCAATATAATAACTTTATTAATTTTATTAATTTAGTTTAATTTTTAATGAAGAAAATTATTTAGTTGTTATTGTTTATTGGGGATGAGAATATGCTAGGCCGCCCATCAGGGGCCTACGATCTGGCCTATTCCCTCTTATACTATTCATTCACATATTTATAATTTTTATATATATAAAATTTATTATTAATATACATTTGATTTCGTAGATTAAATTTCAGTAAAAGTAATGACCCTACTCATACCCATTACATTATCTTTAATAAGTATGAATATGATATTTGGGCTTGGATAGGGTATGTCTATTCATGACTGAGCCAAATATATATAACATTATATCACTATATATTATTGTATTATTATACAATCATGCCGCCCACCCCACCTACCGCCTCACGCCCCCCCCCCCCCCCGCACCCCCACGCCTACCCCTCTTCTCTCACTCTCTTCCTCACGGCTGCCATGGCAGCCACACTATATCTATATACAATATAATATATCTTATATATGTAACATATAATATTTATAATCCCACCCCTCGGGCGACGATGACATGGCAGTGATGATGGTGAGGCGGTATAAAGGAGATGAAGGAAGAGAGAAATAAGAAATAAAAAAATGAGGAATAAAATAAAATATAATTGAAATTGAAATGGAAATACATGAAAAGGCTAAGGGTAATTTGGTCTTTATAGGTTGAAATTAGGTCAAATACACAACAAATAAGAAGTAGGGGAGAGTGTGCAAGATTTTTAAAAACAAAAGGTGGATTTTGTATTTTTTTGTCACATGGGGTTTTGTGCCTATTTCAATTATCACAGGATGGTTATTTGCAATTCTCCCAAAGATTATACCAAACTAAAAAACATATAATATTAGTGATAAAAAAAATGGTAATATGAAAGTTATTATTATGACATACATTAAATAACAATAATTTTTATTGCCAATAATGATACCTCTAAGTGACAGTAATTTTTATTTTAATACACTATAGCTCAATAATGATAAGAACTGATTTTTTAGGTTGTCATCATTAATAATTAAAAAAACATGTAGAATGACAAAATAGTGATAATAAAAATTGCCAGTATGATTTGTGAACATTTTCATTGCCACCATAGATACATCACTAATTATCAATAATGCAACTTAACTAAACATAGTTCTTATTACTGTTAAACTTATAAAAAATATTATTGTGATGAAATAAATCTTTTTATCATTTGATACATATAATTATAATTGGTGAAAGTTTTGCATTGTCACCTGTTATCTTGTCAATATATTTTTTTAACTTTTTTGTTGCAGTGTCAGTTTAAAAAATCCAAATTTCAATTTTTGTTCACTTGATAATAATTATTTAAATTCAAGCAAGATGCGTGAAGAATTAGATGATGATATGTAAATATTTCTTGTTTAACCTATGAAAATTTGTTTCTTATGTGTATATTTTCTGTAATACATATCCCTAGCTTTTTATGTAGACTGTTTTTAGTGAAGACTTATGAAATGTTTCTACTTTGGCTTTAAAGCTAAAGAATTTCAAAAAATAAAATATTTAAAACACAAGGTATAAAATGATTAAAAAGTGTTTTTTAAAATAATTTTTAAATTAAATTTTGGAATTCAAACATATTATTGGTATATTAAGTGCAGAAATCAAATTTCAAATATCTATATATATTACGTTGACGTGATTCCATGTGAGACTTTTCCTAGCAACCGCACAAGGAAATGTGTGTTTATGTTTGTTGTCCGCGTGCATCCATCTGATTGATCCATCCCTATCTTCTCAAAAATGTAATTTTTTTTATTTTTTTTTGAACAAAATGTATTACAACCAACCCCTTCAATTCAACAGTGTACAATTAATTTGTATATCGTCCATCATAAACCCACCCCAAAAATCACGTGATAATTAATGATAGCATTTACAAAAGTGATCATTAATTTTTAAAAAAATAATATATATTAAAAATGTAGAAAAGTCATGACAATAAATTACAAATAATCATTTTATAGTTATAATTTTTAGGGTAAAATTTATTTTGATCCCCTGTACTATGGGGTATGTATCAAATACTCCACTATACTATCAAAACCTTCAAATAGCCCCTTCAAGTATTGTCAAATACCCCCTTGTACTATCGAAAATTTTCAAATACCCCCTATACTACCAAAAATCTTCAAATACCCCCCTCAAATTCATTTGCTGTTAGTAAAAAGGTTAAATTCATTTTATCTCCCTCTACTATGGGATATGTATCAAATACCCCCATATACTATCAAAACCTTCAAATACCCCCTAAAGGATGTCAAATACCCCCTTGTACTACCAAAAATATTCAAATACCCCCCCACAAAGTCATCCGCCATTAGCAAAATAATTGACGGTGTCAAAATTCTACAATAAATTACTGATTTAACCTAAAAAATAACTAAATAGCATAAAAACTTAGGATACGTGACTTTTTTTTTTCTGTGTAAATAAATTTATCCTTGGCACCCGTACTACCAAAACCTTTAAATACCCCACTCAAACTTCTTTGTCGTTAGAAAAGTAACGGTTGTTTGGCTGATATAGCACTCAAATTATCTTCTCTTTATACATATGATCATTGAAAAATTTTATGTCCAAAATATCCTTGTGATTTACTATATAATGCTCAAGTTTTTTACTTTAATTTTGTTACTTTCATTTTAGGACTTAAAGCATCATCTAACTCCTAATCCAACAAAAATATTAAAATTTTTTTTAAAGAATATTAAATAACTCCATTTTAATATAGAACATGTGGGACCAACAAAACAGAGACTGCTTGTGCGAAAAAAATACATGGGACCATTATACGTATTTCTATTTCGTAACTGTTTATCTAAAATTTTTCAAATCTGCATTCGTTTTGGGATTTAAAAAATGTATAATAATATGTAGGTTTTGTTATATTTCACTTATAATTTATCATTACTTTGTAAAAAATACCACGTATCTTAACTTTTTATGCTATTAAGTTATTTTCTGAAGTTAAATCAGTAATTTACTGTAGAGTTTTGACACCGTCAGCTATTTTACTAATAGCAAATGAATTTAAGGGGGGTATTTGAAGATTTTTAATAGTATAGGGGGGTATTTGAAGATTTTTGATAGTACAAGGGGGTATTTGACAACATTTAAAGAGGGTATTTAAAGATATTGATAGTACAGGGGGAGTATTTGATACATACCCCATAATACAAGGGGTCAAAATGAATTTTACCCTAATTTTTAACTCTAATACCGAAAAGTTCAAAATTCCATAAAGTCAAAAATGTGTTAGAGTCAGGCACATTTATCAAGAATAATTAGAGGTATTAATAAGAGTCACGAAAAATCAGCACATCAAGTTTTGCTTTTGACTCTTTTTAAATTTCAACTTCATTTATTAAGAGAATCAAAAGTAGAATTATATATAAAAATAGGATTATATTCAACTAAAAATCACTTTATTTTAATATTTCCAAACAACACTTTTATGTTTATCTCTCTTGTTTCACTATATGCAATTAAAAGCAGTATAAAAGAATTAAATAGACAAAAAAAAAATCTCTTCATCACAATATTATTACAATAATTAGATTTGAGAAGAAATTTTGAGATAAAAATTTTTAATTGATTTTCTTACACTTTCTACTCTTTAAAGCTATGGTTAAGAAACATAGTTTATTGAAGCTAAGAAGAATTCCTTTATGTAGGTAATAATATGTTTTGAAAATAATTACGAAAAGAATAAGAACAAATTTAGTAAGATAATAAAAAACAATCTAGCTCTTGTACGAGACTTCTAGGTAAAAAGTTCACCAGTATGATTTTCCTTTTTTCTTTTGCAAAAATTCTGATTATTCGATGCAAATTAAAATATATAATTAACCCTAGCTAGGACGCTAGACTTTTACTCTTAGAATTAGGACTCTTACGGCCCGTTTGGTTTTATTTTCAAAGGATATTTCCATTTTCAATCATTTCTAAAAGTCGGAAAGTTAGTTATATGATATGATGTAAAAATAAAAAAGTATTTGGACGAAATATTGAAAAGTAATGATTATAATAGTTTGTAGGATTGAAAAGTAGGTTAATATATTTTTTATGTTTAAAAATATTTATTTTTTAAAATATATGTATATTTTATTAATTTAAAAATAATAGTGGGTAACTTTATGTCAAATCAAATTTAAATTTGATTAATGTGTAATAGGATAATATGATAGGTTTAGAAATGGATTTTGGGAAGAAAATATGTACTTTTTCTATTGAAAATTGTAAGAAAGTGTTTGTTTTCAGTTTTCATTCCCACAAGAAAATGAAAAGGGGGACTTGAAAATGAAACCAAACACCCCCTTAGACTTTTACAAAAATAAAATAAAAGATAGAATTTTAATCACATTTGTCGATTGGTCAATTGATTATATAACATTGCACTCACACTTTTATGTGTGAGGTATTTGTGACAAATTTTTTGCGTATGCGCATGTGTAAATTAAAAAAAAAAAAAATACATACATTTATTTTTTTATCAAATGGAAAAAAAATAAAATAAAAATTATTTAAATAATAACTCTATGTGACAGTATAAATTCACATTATTTAAAAATCTTTAATTAATCACCATATTGATTTTTAAATAATTTAATCATATTAACAAAATTTAAAAAAATCTAATTTTTTGAACTAAGTTGCCGGCCCGGCCCCCCACCCCATCAACACATACAGAGGCACGCACCTGCAGAAAGACAAGTGGTGTAAATCCGAAATCATTAGCAAGGAGTGGTTGATGGTAAACCAGCAGGCGGTGGTGATCTCCGCCGTTGACGGTTTCCAGCCACTCCGCCACCGTCGTGGTGCACTTCGCCTCTACAATTCGAACCCCGCTGTCGTTGCACTTAACGAAGGGCCTTCCGCCGCCGTCGTGGCGCCTAATTCTGCCGCAGATAGGGTAGTAGAGCTGCAGCCAGTGAAACATGGGCTTCTTAAAATCCTGGATGCTCAATCCCTCTGCCGCATCTCCGCCGAAGAAATGCACACTCGTTATATAGTGAAGCTTCATGGCTAAGTCCATGTTTGTGAACTCGTGTGTCTTGTCCTCCCCCGTGATGCTCGCCGGCACCACCGTCGACAATTTTATGTCGCATATTAGGTTTTCAACGTTGAGCTTGTCGGTCGGCAACACCATCGGATATGCCGGAAAATTAGTTCAAGGAATTATGAATATCTATGTATGTATGTATGTGTGTGTGTATGTATATGTATATATGGAAACGGAGCCTGAGGAGGAGGTGGAGGAACACCCGAGAAAAATGATCCTATATATAATAGTTGAGCCCAATGTTTGAGAAATCGGTGATCGAACCGGTGGCCTTATTGATTACTGATTCGATCGATTCAACCACATAATAATTATATTTAACATTATATAAATATAGTAGAAATATAAAATATATATATATATATATGTAAAGGGAAAAATATAATAATATCATGAAACTTTCACCAAACTCTACTCCATAATAATATCCATACATCAATTTAAAATATTAACTCATGAAATAAGGGTTGCTAGAAAATATCCTTACAGAATCCATTACAGCTTACAAAAACAATAAACATTAACTCAAATAACATAAAAGTTTCAAAGTAAATAAAAAATAATATTACAATAGACAACAAAATCACAATATACAAGTTTTCAATCATCATCCGTATTCTCATCAAACCTCATCAAATGAACAATATTCATCATATCACCGCCATCACTTGAACCAATCCCAACGCCACCATACTTTGAAAATGATTTAAATGAGAAAATAGAAGGGAAAAAGAAAAAAGAAAAATGAAGATTGAACATAAAAAATGATACTAAAGTCTGAACTTCCATAGCCACTGTGTCTTTGCTTGGCTCCGCTGCTTGTGTTGGAGTGTTGGTAAGTTAGCTTTAGGGTTTTTACCGATTTGCACCAATTTTTTAACAAACTGATTTCATATATCAAATGGGAATGGGACCTTGGCCGTTTCCCAATTGAACTGGTCAAACTTGCCGGTCTGATCCAATTTCTCAATCATTGGTTGAGTTGGGAGAAACTAAGAGGGCCGGAGTAAAATAATAATAATAATAATAATAATAATTTTTAGAGACGAAAAATTGATGATCTGGGTGATTTTAAGATACAAATAGATATAATTTATAAATATTTAAAAATAGTAAAAAAAAAAAAAAAAAAGGGACAGAATTGTCTAATTCCATGTGAATTAAATATTTCCTTATAAAAATAATGAATTGAAAATCAAATATACTTGGCATAAATTTATTAAGTTGGAATAAGAGATAAAATACAAATTAAAATATAGGATCCAAAGTGTTCTTTCTCTATTTCATTGTTACTATATATATATTTCTCCACCTATAACATACTAAATATAGCAGTATCATTATTTTTTCAACAATCTATCCAAATATAAATTCATTTTCAACTTATTTTCACTAATTACTTTTTCAAATTTTGAAAATGAAAAATGAGAATGAAAATTTAGGCCCCGTTTGGTCTTATTTTCATTCCATTCTTTCTAAAATTTGAAATGTTAGTTAGTGGAAATGAGTTAAAAATAAGTTTGTATTTAGATGAATTATTGAAAAAGTAATAATTATGTTAGGTTTAGTAGGTTGTAGGTGAAGAGAAATAGAAATAATGGAGGAGAGAGAGAGAGAGAGAGAGGGGAGGGGGTTATTGGGATACGATATATATGTTATTGGATAATGTATTTTGAAAATGAAAATAAAAATGATGTTGGGTGAAAATATTTAAAAAGTGATGTGTTTTATTTCTAAAATAATAAAAAGTAAAAAAAGGGGCTATGGAAATGAAACCAAACAGGCCTTAAATTTTTCAAAAAATTGATATTTTGGGTAATTCGAATATAAACTATATTTACTAATATATAAAATTTTTAAATTATAGAAATAATGGGGGAGACAATCTTGGGGGATCCATTAATCCCTCGCTCGATGTATTTCTGGCAGATCATAATCATTGAATAATTTTGCCTGGTATTATATGTTTATTTATGTGGCATTTGTACTGTGAGAGAAAGGACAAAAGTTTTTGCTCTAAATAAAATTTGATGATATCAAATTAATTATATGATAAATATGTTTAAGTTTGAACCGATAAAATAACACATTACAATTTGTTATTAATGACTTGGGTGAGAATACATTCAATTCAAGCAAAATCTTGTGAAGTGGGGTATTGATAAAATTATCCATACCAATTTAGGTTGAGTATGGGGTGTCACGTGGGACCAAATTAAGTTTGGCGAGCAATTTTATTGATATTTGCATTCATAAATAGATATTCGAGTAAAATTCATTTTCATTCATGATTTTTCAACTCAATTACAAAATCATCTATATTCTTTTAATTGACTTCAATCTCATTCTTCTAATCATCTTTCAACAACATTTTCCGATCAAAAAATGAAAAATGACCAAAGAACCCTTTTAACTATCTTTTACATAACACATAATAAGTAAAACTATCCCCAACATATAAAAAGAAAAGCAAAATGGTCCCTGAATTTTGCATAGAAGATGCATTTTTAACAAAAGATTCTGTCATCAACATATTATTCTTAATTAACAATACACAATAGAGATGTATCAGAAAGATATAAGATTCTTCATGTATATGTATCAAATTTTTATATACGACTTCATCAATAGATATTTTTAAATCTTTTTTTTTCTATTTAAAAAAAATTATGAGATGGTTATTTTAATAAAAAAATACACTCATTAATTTTTTAAGTTTATAACATTGGACATTACTTAATCCATCAAAATATATATCCAATTTTTTTTTTTTTTAATTTTGATTATTTGAAAGGTTAACAAGTTTTTTTGTTATTCACTTTTTTTTCTGTTATTTGCGAAATATAATATGAATATCCAATTATTTTTATACAAAAATTTGAGATGAACATAATAATTCATTTTTTTATATTTTATTTTACATTCTAATTTCATCCTCATATCTTGTCACTAATTCATATTTTAAAATCAATTTTAAGTTTATAATTGCTTTATCAATTTAGTATATTTTTGACTTTGTATTACTAATGTCAAACTCTTTTCTTCACTTAATTATTCAATAATTAAGTTATGAGTCAAATTAAATGGTTTCTATTAACTTATATACTAATATTGATTTTAACTTTATAATTATTTTATATACTTATTTTGATTTTTTTTTTAATTTTTTTATCTTTACTATCATAGTTTTGTCTTGACTTAATTATTTTTCAATAAGAAACTAAAATTAAATAATTTTTTTTAAATTCTTAGTAGCCAATATATTATCTAATTCTTTATGTTTTAAGTTTTAACTTGATATATATACCTATCGCCTTTTAAGTTTAAAGTAATTTTAAAGTATTATAATTTAAAATTTTTTGCTAACAATTTTTAAACCGCCAATCTTGTGTTCTATATCATTCTCATATATTTTTATTTTTTAATGCAACTATCTATTAGTTTGTGGTTGCATAGCACTTTCTTCTTTTTAATAAAGTATATAATAATATTCATAGACTTTTATCATTGGAAGTTTTGATTTTAACTTTTCGTTGAATAATCTTGAAATTGATCATTCATGACATCATATATATGAGATGTCTTTATATGTTCCAAACTTTTAAATATTAAGTTTTAAAGTTTTAAATTTAATTTTACTTGATCATTTTTTGAAGTAATATTTAATTTTACTAATTACTGGATCATTTTTTGTGATATTTTTATATTGTTATTTTTAATTGTATTTATAATTTAACAATTAAATTGATATATAGTAATTTTAAAGAATCCATGCATAGCACAGAGATGCTAATATAAATATATTTAATAACTTAACTTATTTATCGACTTACAATTGAACAAATTTCAAGTTCAATGAAATTAAAGTATAATAAAATAAATTCAACTAAATTAAAAAATAAAAGAAAAACTAAAAATACATCATACATGTTGCCTTTAGTTTTTGGTTTATGGTTTAGATTATTCCATAAAAATGAATGGCTCAAATTTTGTTTTGGTTTTTTATTTATTTAATTATTAAATAGGCAATTACTAATTAAAATACCCTTTAATTTGGCCGGATATATTGCCGGAGGATGGCCAGAATGATGAGATTGAAGTTAGTTAAAAGGATAGGATTTTACAATTGATTTGAAATTTTTATAACAACGAAAATAAATTTTACCCATAGATATTTGGACTAACTTTTTGATAATTAACAAGTTTATCAATATTTGATTGAAGAATACATTTGTATTTATTCATGACAAAAATAACTTGGGTGTATTTGCTTGTGTTATCCATAAACAAACTTCAATTCTCAAAATACTTTTAAATAAAAATACAGTTTCTTTCAACCACTATGTACGAAGTAGGACAACATTTCTTTCCCAAAGAACCCGAAGAACATATTACTACTATAATTAATCATCACATGTATACATAAAAGTTTGAATTCATTTCATTAATCCAATAAAAATTGATTGATGTAATGTTTAGAGTAAAAATATTTTCTTTTCAAAATATTACAAAACATGTCATTTAATTCATTCTAAAATATTCTTTAGTATATCTCAAAATAAAAATAAACAAGCATCATGTTTTTCAAATTCACTATCAAAATACATTTCTCTCAAAATATTTTTCCGAAACAACCAAACACAACAAGTAAACCCTTATTTCATGCTGCCTATACATAATCAATTGAGTTACGAACTTAATAGGCATATGTTAAGTTTGTATACCCAACCCCGCCAACAAAACATGAACAGTATACGTGACAAGTGTACGAGATTCAACGGCTAAGGTTGCGCCGCATGGCTCGATTAGTGCAGATAACGAAGGCTGTGTGTATAAGTATTTTTTTCAATTCAAGTTTAGGTATCTAATCTTCATTTTTGCATTTCTTTAGTGTGAAATTTGTCTGAATTTTTAAAGTTTTATTTCCTTTGCCGGATTCTAATTCAAGTATTAGAGAATTTTTACTGAAGTATCCGACAGAAATAACCATTAGGTTAGGCATTTGAAAAAAAGATGATGTACTATGAAAACATAACAAGTTAAGAAACTTTTTTCGAAATACCCACATGAGAAAGAGTAAATCATACATGATAATATTAATATTTTATTTTATATCTTATATTTTCATATAATGTTCCAAATTTAGTTTGAATGGATGGTCAAATGGACAATATGATTCTGACAAAAATATTATCTTTCACTTGTGTTATTCTCAATTGTAATGGAAATATTGAATTGAAGTACTTATTCTTCCATTACAGTGCAACGCAATCAATTAAATGCAAATGTCTTTTTTGTGACTCTCTTCCATTACAGTGCAATGCGATCAATTAAATGCAAAGGTCTTTTTTGTGACTCTCTCTCTCTCTCTCTCTCTCTCTCTTTATTTTAGTATCTTAAACAATTTATAAAATAGTCTTTTGAATCTCATTTTTGTACTAAATTATGATTGGTGAACTAATAGCGTATGGTTTTAGTTTTTTAATTCCTTCTCTATGCGAAGTGAAGTTGGGGCATCAATAAGTTACTACTACTTTTGCTATTCTTTTAATAATTATTAATACGTTTTGTGTTCAACTAACTGCACGACGTACGTACGTATACATGAAGTATATAAAGCACTAATATAGATTATACAATTGAAAAAGAGGAGCTTGTGGAATTATATGAAGTTCATTTTCATTTGGATATATATTGTCATTTAATTTGGTATTTCATCTGAAATGTTTTTTGGAGAAAAAAAAAAAAATTGAATCAAAAGTGTAGAAAAAATTACTATATATGATCTTTATCTTGTATACTTACTTTATAATTTACATAATTTCATAACTTTATGCCAAGGTCGTTTGTTTTTTAAACTAATATTAACTTTACATTTAGAGTAGTCATAATTTTATCTCTCCTTAAACATAAGTCTTGTCCTAAAAATTTAATGCAAATGACTTGTGAATTATGAGCACCGCCGCCGGCATTTGCTCGAAACATTATTCTACAATATTACATTTAGAGTAAATTAGTTTCATCATTATACGTATCTAACGGGTATGGTATATATTTTAATTATTATATAAAATAATTGATGTATAATATTTTAAATCCCATTTATCCACAAGACCTTGCTTTACCTTGATGTAAGGCCATCTCAACCCCAATACTATTTGGAATGCTATTTTTCAAAATAACAAAAATAATAAAGCAGAAAGTATTATAGTTTAAAATGGTAAAAGTTTTTTTTTTTTTTTCAATATTTTCCTTACCAAAACCAAGAACCAAATGTAGCATTAATGGTAAAGAAATGTATGATAACCATCTTCCCAATTGTAATGAGCAATTAATTAATTAGTCCATTATTTAAAACAAAGAAATAAATTAATAAATTAATCTGTCACATTGTGATGATATAATATAAATTATTTAGAAATAAAAATAGATGAACATTATTTCTTAAAATACATATACCTACTTCTAGGGGTGTGTTGTAACTCAGAAAGACCAAATAATATGATTGAGAAATAACAGTACAGTAATTTGATGAAACTGACAACAAGTTTTAATGTGATCCGACGATGTGCCTAATCCACCAGACAAAGATATGAATTTTATTGATTTCAAATCAAAGTGCCAAGTACAATTTAAGTTCCACAAATCTCACGAGAACACTCAATACTCTCGTTCTAAACTCCGTTCTGAGATAATATCTCTAAAGCAGTTTAGACTTAATTTTTTAGGGTTCCTTCTCCTCAATCAGGAAGAAATCGGGGTTTAAATATCCAAACAAAATAGCCAAATGGGCCATGGGCCTGTGGGTTATGGGCCCACCACACTTTTGCTTCTCATCATTTGAAACCTAAATTTCAAAGCATAATCAACAATTCTCCAACTTGATTTGAAATTCTCCATTCATCATCTTTGTCCCTGCTCCCAAAAGGGCCATCGTATGAGTTTGCAAATGTTCGATATTCCACAGCTTATCTTTTTCTGCCACAAGCTCCTCGGCCGAGCTCAAACCATAAGCAACCAAATCGGAATATGTAAACCGCTATGGTGGTTTGATTTGCCTCATCTCTCTATCGTGAGTCAAACAATAGTTCTATAGTGAATCGGTTCTCCTGCTACTGATTCGGTGATAATGAGCTCTCGCCAGCTTCAACTACCACATTCTATTTCCCTTTTGAAACTTATGAATCATCAATCTTAAACTCCACATTCTCCTTAATGCACTCTTGACTACTTTCACCTTGCTCCACCATTTTCATCATAGCAGACTCATTGAATGTCACATCCATGCTGATAATTGCCTTGGAGTCCTTGTCATCATTACAACACAAACGACAACCCTTAACTCCATTTACATAGCCTAGGAATATGCACTTCCTAGCCTTTAGCTCAAGTTTCTCAACCCGGATATGAGCATAGGCTGGGCACCTAAATACTCTCATATTTGAGCAATCAGCAAGAGACCCGGACCAAACTTCCATTGGTGTCTTGCAACCCAAGGCAGTCAATGGTGACATGTAGCCCGGAAATCCTTGAACAATTCTGCGTTAAAGAGCATGCATCTAGCTCTCTCCAAAATAGTCTTGTTTATCTGTTCTGCAACTCCATTCTACTATGGTGTATGTACAACTATGTGATGCCTCACAATTCCTTCCTTATCATAGAATTTCTAAAACTCCTAATTGCAGAACTCCAATCTGTTGGCAGTCCTCAAGCATTTGATCCCCTTTCCTATCTGCTTCTCATTCAAAATCTTTCATCGCTTGAAGTTGACAAACACTTCATCCTTATACTTCAACATGCACACACATACTCTCCATGAGAAGTCATCAATGAATGTCAGCATATATCTAACACCACCCTTTGGGGGAACTTGAGAAGGTCCCCAAAGATATGAGTGAATGTAATCTAAGGTGCCCTTGGTCCTGTGAACTGTGGTGTTGAATTTGACCCTGTGTTGCTTACCAAGAACACACTGCTCGCAGAAATCCAACTCTCCAGTCTTCTCTCCACAAAGCAAACCTCATTTGCTCAATTTTGACATTCATTTCTCACTCATATGCCCAAGTCGCATATGCCATAATCAATCTTGTGGTGCCATTGATTGATGAAGAAACCGCTACAGTACCAGAAACTATGTTGTCCTACAATATATAAAGGCCATTCCTCTTGTCCCCCTTAATGATAAGCAGTGTACCTTTGGAAACTCGCAGAACTCCATCTTGAGCTTTGTACTCATAGCCATTCTTGTCCAGAGTACCCAGCGAAATTAGATTTTTCTTCAAATCAGGAACATGATGCACATTTGTTAGGGTCCTCACTATACCGTCGTGCATTCTAATATTAACTGAACTAATTCCTACAACCCTGCAAAAAGCATCATTTCCCATAAACAATTTACCACCATCATATCTCTGATAAGTGATAAACTAATGTTCTCGTGGGCACATGTGGTAGGAATAACCACTATCCAAAATCCACTCCGAACTTAGTAGATTCTCGGTAACGTTGAGAATAAGCCCACCATCAGACTCATCCTCAACAATTCCTGCAACATCATCTCGTTTTTTATCAGAAGTTTCACATGCATCCTTCGCCTTTCCTAGTTCCTAATAATTTCATTTCTAGTGCCCTTTTCCACCACACCTAAAATATTTATCATCTGTTCTAAGCTTAGTTTGGGACTTTGATCAGACTCTACTCCTTCCCCTTTCACTCGATCTCTCCTTTGCAACCACTCCTCCTTCCCCACTTTCACTATCATTACTGTCCGGGACATATTTTCTCAATTCATTGGAATTTAGTGAGGCCTTCGCATCTTCCATTGAAATCGTATCTCTCCCATATAGCAAAGTAGTAACGAAGTGCTCAAAGGATTTCGACATAGAACACAAGAGAATTAATGCTTGATCTTTGTCTTCAATTTTCACATCTATACTAGCGAGATTCGAAATCACCTTATTGAAATAATCAATGTGCTGAGTAATAGATGTACCTTATTTCATCCTCAATGTGTATAGTAGTTGTTTCAAATACAACCGATTTGTGAGGGACTTCGTCATTTAGAGACTCTCCAACTTCATCCACAATTCTACCGGTGTATTTTCTGTGGCGACCTCCTTAGTAGTATGTTATCTGCCAATGATAACACCAGATTACCGTAAGCTTTCGCCATAAACTCATTCTTCTCCTCATCTGATGGCATCTCTAGCAAGAAATCTGTACCCCTTAACGCTCTTTGTAAACCTTGTTGACACATAAAGGCGTGCATCTTCATCTTCCACAGCTTAAAGTCGTTCTTCCCATCGAAATTCTCTACATCGTACTTCATGGCTAACATTTGACCAATCTCAGCTCCGATACTAGTTTGTTATAACTCAGAAAGACCAAATAATATGATTGAGAAATAACAGTAAAGTAATTCGATGAAATTGACAACAAGATTTAACGTGGTTCGACGATATGCATAACCCATCCGATAAAGATATTTATTGATTCCAAATCAAAGTACCAAGTACAATTTAAGTCCCACGAATCTCACAAGAACACCTAATACCCTCGTTCTAAACTCCATTCTGAGAGAATATCTCTAAAGCAGTTTAGACTTAATTTTCTAGGGTTCTTTCTCCTCAACCAGGAAGAAATTGTGGTTTAAATACCCAAACAAAATAGCCAAACGGGCCATGGCCTACGGGTTATGGGCCCACCACACTTCCGTTTCTCATCATTTGAAGCCTAAATTTCATGGCATAATCAACAATTGTTCATGACTCCATCGTAAACCAAATTCCATTGGCTTCAAAGATACCACTGCACATGCCGAATTAGTAAGGTCCTGGCTCCAACTAGCTCATCTCGGCCAATACACATGTATAGCTTACAGTGTGACTTTCAGGACTCCACTTACAGTAAATATTCATAGCCCTTGGAATCCAATTGGCTCAAGGAAATTAGATTCTTTCGTGTCTTTAAGACATATGTCACACCACCTAAAGTACGAACTGCTCCAAGAACTATTTTGATTTTCACCACCCCAACACCCATGACTCTCTAAGTAGAATTATCATATAAAAACAAATTACCTGTCTTCCATGATTGAAGTGAATAGAAAAATAATCCTCCATGGTGCAAACATGCATTACGCATCTGGAATCCAAAATCCATTGATCTCCACAACATTAATGATAATGTTGTTCGCAATATAAAGTCAAATCTTCCCACTGTAACTCCTTCATATCGATCGGCTTCTCCTACCTTCCTTTCAACACGACTGGTAGGCCTTGTTGAATTAGGAGACCTCCGCCCTAATTTGTCAATGAAACTTCCCATCCTTGAAAAATTAAATCTCAACTTGCAGCCCCATCTAAAAGCTCCAATAACAATTTGTTGGATCACAACAGAAACAACTTAGGCATGAGATTTAATTTATTAGGAATCCACAAATCACACCCACAAATTTGATGACAAAATTAATACCCGATAGATAGAAAAGTAATACAGACACAGATTTATGTGGTTCGACAAATTTTGCCTACCCCACGGGAGTTTTCTTTCTTCAATTATGATAGAATTTTACCAACACAAGACAACCCTTGAATTTGACACGCCCAAACTCAAGCCAAAAAAACCCCTTGTGCAACCACTATCATAACTACCAAAGAGATATTCATTCCACCCATTTGTATTGCCCCACTCATACTTACAATAACTACCCCATGAATATTATGAGTTCTACGAGTATCCCTCAAGAAATCAAATAAACACCACTATTTATATTAAAAAATTACTAAACTATTTTACCTAGAACTAGAAAATTCAATACAAAAAAGAGTCCTAATTCTAGTCAAGCTTGGGCTCTCGATAACCGAGTCAAATCCCAACAAGGTATAAGTTGAGTCGAGACGGCTCGCGAGCTGGCTCAGCTCGATCTGGAAAAGCTCAGTTCGAACTCAAAATTATTTGAGCTTGAGCCAAGAATTGAGCCAAGCTTGAGCTTTAAGATAATGGCTCGAAGGCTCACGAGCCCTTATATTTTTTAAAATAATACATATATTAAATAATATACAAAAATAATAATTCAAAAATTATGTGCCACATATTAAGTTAATTTTCAAAACATAATTCAATTATTCACTTATATATTACTTATTAATAAATAATAATTTATAAGATACTAATTTATAATTTGTAAAATACTAAAAAGAAATAGCATGATATATTTGAAAAAAATGTAAATTTTCCAATTCAAATAATTTTATAAAAATATATAATTATATAATAAAATTTCATTGTATAATATATTATATATGGTTACTGCATTTTTTCAAATTTAATAATGTAAGTATGAAATGAAAATTCATCATTATTTTAACAAATTTATTTTTATATTTTAATGTTCAAACTCAAAAGTCAAAACAATAATCTTACTTGAAATTTAATAAGAACTGATTGACCTTTAAAAAAAATTGATGTTCCTATTGGCTTTGCTAGTGTTTCTCGAGAGTTTCATAGGAAATAGTAATAAATAAATTGAGCTCGAGCTCAAGCTCGCATGTTGAATGTGGAATATGTTGGATGAGGTTAAGCTTGGCTCAAGTTCGATTGTGGCTCGATATATTATGAGCTCATCGAGCTCGAGTTTGAGCTTAATATTTAACAATGAAGTCAAATTTGAACTTAAATTTTGAAGCTCGATGAGTTCAATCTCAAGCTCAAACTCGTATATTTTAAAATGAGCCAAATTTGAGCTTAAAATTTTTGCAAAGCTCGGCTGGTTTACGGCCCTACCTACTTCCTTTTGTTGCATGAAATTATCGATGTTAATAAATGCTGAGTGGGTGGATGGCATGCATGTTAGGAGTAGAATTTTCAAATTGAGGTAGCTGTATAAAAATTATTAGTACTAGGTGGGGAAGGGGTCCCTCAATTAATGAGGGACAGTAACTGTTGGTCCCCTGTAAGAAAAAGAAGTTTTGGTTTGGAATTTGGATGATGGACAACGAGGCAATAATGGTAGTAGTGCAACTGCCAAGTACTATTATTACATTATAGTATATATATTATCTAAATTTCTAAGTTAAACCACAACTTCCACTACTTTCACTTTCAGGGCAAAATAAACCCAAAATAACTTTCCTATGCTATCCTCTTATATTTGGTGATGATCAATTCAAATGATATTAACACTATTAAATTTAACAGTAACATTATACATATTACATATTAGTATCTAAAAGTAAACAATTCACAACTCTAACTGTCCCTCTAACAGTTACCTTAATATGCAACTCTCCAAAATTGTCCTTACTTTGAGAGAAATAACTTGACCTACTATGTGTTGTGAGAAAATTGGTTTATCTAGAAAATAAGAAAATAAAATTTTTAACTCTCATATTTGGTAAAAAAATATTTTCTTTTCATTCTCATATCTATAGCTATCATTTTTGAACTTAAACTACCTACTAATTTAAAAAAAATAAAATTTTACTAAATTCGTTAAGTAATAATATTTCGCTCATCATCCCAATATAATTGGTCTCACACTATATTTTTAATAATAATTTTTTATTCAAACACATTCACTAAGTAATTAAGCAATACTTTTTCCTTTTGTTTATTAAAAAAAAAAACAAAGCATCCATAATAAATTAAATAATATTTTATTCCTGACATAGTTTAATTGAGAAGATATAAATAAATTAAAATATTGAAATATTTAATATTATTCTTAATCCAATTTTAATTTTTCAAAATCTCTATATTATCAATCTAATTGTGTTCTCGTTTTCACATGTAGAATAATAATAAAATAAAAAATGCATCATAATCATTCCAAGTCAGGAAATAAGAATGAAATACTCCTAATAATATGGCCCTAAGTTTCTAATGCGACTCGAGTTCCACGGCTAAGACCTCGATCCAAAATGTCCAAGGTGCCCTTGATCGCAGTCACCACCTCGACCCAGAACCATACAAGTGAAATTTGGGCATCTGACATGATCACAAGAGAACACGTTAGGCTAGCTGAGATCGTCCTCAGCTAAGACCATCCGATGCCTAAGTTAGTGAGGTGATTAATTAAGTTCGAGTTCTAACTCAAGAGGAAACTTGATATAAATAGCTTATGATCCATCGATCCGTGATGTGACCTGGAACTGTACTCTTTATAGTCAGAGATTGATCATTTTTGTACGGATCGTGCTGGCGCTATTCCAAGCGTGGGATCACAGGTTGATATACGGTCCAACATTTGGGTTGCGGCCCGATTCGGGTTGGGTCCAGTCGGGTCGTGACCCGATCCGCGTAAAAAGACGCGGATCCTGTCCTATGATGGTATTTTTGATATTACTGAAGGGTAGGATGGTCTTTCGATGTGCCCACAGTAATAATTACCATCAGTTTCCTTCTCTACTTTTTCTCTCTCAAGTTACTCCAATTTTTTTTCCTTATTTCAAATATAATTTGTTTGTATGATTACTTTCAATATCTTGTATTTGTCTAAAATCTTTTAGTAATTGGCTAATAAAAAAAATACCATGGGTAATTGCTGCAATAATGATTTATACTTTAGTTGATATTTTAAGAACCGCTTATGGAATAATATTTACTAAATTAACAAACGTTAAGATTGCAACTTTAGTATTAATGTTCAAATTATGAATTCTTGATAATAAATTAATTAAATAACTAAAAAGTATAACGTTTAAATATAATATGAGGGTTCAGTGGCATCAGTTTCCCCTACTATATGGGAGATCTCGTGTTTGAGCATGAATGGACTCCTTTATTCACTTTATGTGCATTGTGTACAATTTATTTTTTGATTTATTTGAGAATAGAAAAATATTAATTTATTGAAATGATCAAAAATTTGTTATTTGTAATGCTCTCTTCAAAATAATAATAATAAAATGTAAGGAATAGTCATTGGAATGGAGGGACCAATTTATTTATTGTTCTTAAGTCTTATCAATTTCAAATTTCTACGATACACCTTAACTCCCTTTAATTTGAATCCGCAAGTCCTCGCTTAGGATGCTTAGTAATTGTATCTCATTTTTTCCCTTTATATATATAGTTTCAATTTGTTTCTTATTTTAATGTTCACCTCTATAGTATTCCGTACATGTCCCATTTTTTATTCATTTTACCTACCCTATGTGTACCTCTATGATAATTGATATACTTATTCCACTCTTTTATTTCTGCGCCTACCATATATATTATACATGTGTGTGCATATATATAATCTCAGGGTGGAGTTTCACATGAAAATTGCAAAAATGAAAGTTTCAATTATATTTTCAGTTGCCATTATAAATTGCAAAATAAATAATTAATAGTGTGAAATCATCAATTAAAGTGAAATGGTGTTTTAAAAAAATAAATATTTCAATTTTAGAAAAATTGACATTATTTGCATTCATCCCAGAAAAAAATTATGAACATTCAATGTGGGATAAGAAGTATAAAATATATTCGTATAAATGCCAGTATATTTGTCTGTTAATTTACATTTTTTGTTTATTATATGTATGTAACAAAAAATATGTAATTTACTGGATGACAACATATTATAGTTTCATTATTCATAAATTTATTGAATGTATTGACTCAAATCATAATAAATCTATTATATCTAATCATAGTAATTAAATTTATAAGTTTTTGAGAGACTTAATAGATATACGATTTACAATTGTACATAATAATTTTTATGTTTATAAATTTCTACAATATACAAATTAATTCAGTGACTTAATAATATATAATTTATAAACTCATTACTATCATGTGCAGTTAACAAATCTTATGGGTAACTATTTAATAAAATAGAAGCATAAAAATTTGAGAATAATGTTTTGGATAGAAATGAATACAGCCAAGAATTTTCAGGTACATATGTCATGTGTTGAATGAAGCAAATGATAAAACAGTGGCTGCCCCATATATATATATATATATATAATACATAAGAGGATTTTTTTTTTTTTTTTTTTGGTTGTTTGGGGGGGGGGGGGGGGGGGGGGTGTCAAATCCTCGACAGCTAATAATAGTTGAAAGTTGGCAATTTCTTCCAATTTTAATGTCACATCAACGAGTGTTTTAGTGGAAAAAGACAAGCTGTATTTTACCTTCCAAATATTACTTTATTTAAAAGCGTAAGTTGGTGAATAGTTTATTTCTCAAAATATTTTTGACCTTTTGATTTGGAAATGTACTTTGTTTTGTATACTTTTTAAATGATTATTTTTAGAGTTTAGAACTTCTCTTTTAAAAAGCCTAGCTAGCTTTATTTTTAGAGAAATGTTTTTCTTTCTACTGGATTAAAAGAAAAGTAATTAAAACTCAATATGATTTATGAAATAAAATTATTAATTCTTTTGAAAAAAAAAAAATTAAATTTCTCCAACTATTTATTATTCTGAACGTTCTATTAAATAATGTGTCTCTATAATTTATTCTTTATTCAAGATTTGTGGTTTATTATTTTGATAGTTGTTATACTTTGACGAGATATGATGATTAGTATTCGGCTGTTTTATTTTGTATATTTATATGACCTAATTTGTATTATGAATTTTTAATAGATCATTGATTTTTAGTAACTATCCAAATCTAGTCGTCTTTCTAAAGAGCTCTTTTGCTCATTTAGCGCATGAAGTTTTGAGAGATTTACGGCCCGCTTATTTTCATTTCCAAGCCTCATTTTTATTTTCATGTGAAAATGAAAATTGAAAATTAATATTTTTTCACAATTTTTTTTAGAAAAAGTACATATTTTCTTCTCAAAACTCATTTCTAAATTTATCTTATCATCCTATTACACATCAATCAAATTCAAATTTGATTTGATATAAAGTACCCATTATTATTTTTAAATTAATAAAATATACATATATTTAAAAAAAAAATCTTTTTAAACATAGAAAAATAAATTAACTCACTCTTCAACCTTATAACCTATTCTAATCATTACTTTCTAACATTTCATCCAAATATATCTCAATTTCTATTTCCATTTCGTAACTAACTTTCCAACTTTTAGAAATGATTGGAAATGTAAATGGCCTTTGGTTCCATCATTTCTAAAATTTAAAAAGTTAGTTAATAAAAATAAGTTGAAAATAAGTTTGTATTTGGATGAAATGTTAGAAATGTAATGATTATGTTGGTTTTAATAGATTGTAGGTGGAGAGAGATAAAAATAATGGAACAGAGAATGAAGATATATAGGTTATTGAGAGAAAATATGTAGGTTATTAAAAAATGTGTTTTGAAAATGAAAATGAAAATAATATTGGATGAAAATGTGTAAAAAATGATGTATTTTATTTTGAAAATAGTAGAAAATATGAAAATTGGGATTGAAAATGAAACCAAACGGGTTCTTAGTTTTACACTCGATACGAGGCTTTTTGAGTTTTAATAATGTCAATATTGTGCTATAATTTCTAATATTTTTTGTTATTCTACACATAAAATGATATTTTATATTAAAATTACAATCAACCATTAGAATTTGTATATAAGAGTCAATTATAATTTTAAATTATTAATTAGTATCATCTCCGTATTCGTGTAGTTTTCTAATTTCATGAATTTTATATTATTTAATTTACCCTCTAAGCTAGGGACAATTCTATAGAGAACGTTATTTAAAGATTATTCAATTGTTATGAATTATTTTCAACAAAATTAATATATATCAATTAATTGGTCAAACTTTGCAGCTGATCGTGTAAACACATTACATGCTTTTTTTTTATGGAATCTTCTCGAAGACTTCTTTTTAGAAAAAAATGAAAAAACAGGTATTTTCACAACTGAAAATGAATGAATCCAAACACAGCGGTTGATTTTCTCTTGCAGTTGAATTAACCAATTAATGAAAATTTTAAGTTTGGCATGTATAAATTAAGAAGAACACCTTTATCCAGACAAATATTCAAAGTTAAAAGGATTTATAAACTAAGTTTGAAGCTTTTAAATATAGCAAAATAATGTAAAATGTATACTTGTGACTTTAATAAATTAATTTAAGTGAAAATGAACTGGAGCTTGCGGTCGACATCAGTTACAGAGACAAATTGAGTTCGGTCTCAGAAATTGATACAGATGTTGAGAAGTTTGTAATCCTTTTTTCTTTAGGTTATATATTTTAAATAATACTATGGTCTAATAAATAATGCTTGTCATAATGCTATTAGTATCATGCCCATCTTAACAACTGACGACTGCGATGATGATAAAAAATTATATTTTTCTTTCTTATAATAAGGATATAAAAAAATTAAATAGTATTTTTAATTTAATATGAAAATTTTTTAGAATTAAAATAAAAATATTAAACATAATCAATTCAAATATCATAATCATTTTTCTAGTATATTTGAGCTGAAATCTGAATTCTAGTTGAATTGTCTTTATTTTAAACAAGTCGAGTTGAAATTGAAACTTAAACCTAAATTTATAAGCTCGATAATTCAAAATTGATCAAGTTGAATTTAATTTTTTTTTTAAAATCGATTTATTTACATCCCTATGCTTGAAATTAAAGATTTGAAATTTCATGAATCTTATGAGTGTTAATAGTAATTGATCTGGTCATTGGGAAATAGCAAATGCTCAAATAATACATTCTACTAGGGGTGTAAATGAGATGAGATGATTCGCGAACAGTTTGAGCTCTTTGGTCAAACGAGCCAAGCCGAGTTCAATAATATTCGACTAGAAAAACTCGCAAGCCTAAAAAAGTTTTTTAATATTTTGTATAATAAGTTGCATAATAATAATAATAATAATAATAATAATAATAATAATTTATTTGTTATTTTTAGGAAAATAACAAAATTTTTTGAAAAGTTTATAATTATAAATTTTATTTTGAACCTAAATGAGTTCAAACTAATCCAAACCTATACGAGTTCAAGTTCATCAAAACTTATACGAATCGAGCTCTTCTATTTTCCTATGACAAGTTTTATCGAGCCGAGCTCAATAAAACTCGCCCGAGCCTTCGTCTATTCAATAAGTCGAGTTTGAGCTTACTAGTTTACATCCCTACATTCTACATTGGGTTGGTGGTATACTATTATGATCCTGCCCAAAATTTGTTATGCTGCTCATCTTCCCTCGTTTTTTTTTCCCCCTTTGAACGGATGGTTACCGCACCTGTCAAGTTGGATCATATTGTTCAAAAAAATTCCTCAATTCACAAAAATTATATTGCAGAATCTATCAAACAAAAAGTTATAGAAAAGCAACATTTTTGTCCTTTCCAAAAATAGAAAAAAAAAAAATCTAAAAAGAAAAAATATTATGCTGACGGATATACTTTTGAATTTGTCAAATTCAATAGTTTCCACATCATACACGTATGCATAGAAATACAGTAACACGCATTGATACACATTTTCATCTATGTTATGTAAGAAAACTAGAAACGAATAATAGTACAATAGTTTGAGTCGAAAATTTTAAAATAATTTTGTTCCCTATTAGTGTAGTGTATTCTATCTAGTAAATCTGTCTTCCAAAATATATAAAAAAAAAAAAAAAGCATGTCGAATTATATAAACTACATGACCTATGTACTGAAAAATTATGAAATTTTTTATATGTCAAATTGGTAGCTAATCTTAGGCCATATAAGCTTTAATTTTTTGAGGGGGTCGGGTCTCCAATAATCATGCTTGTATTCTAAATGACGGTACCTATTATTATTAGATACAACTTTCAACTAATGTGATAAGAAGTAGCAATTGAGTTTGCTAAATTAATAATTCCTGTTCAAATTAATTTGAATTTAAATAAATTCTATGAAAAAAGACCTCGGAGGCTGGAGGGTGGAGGCGAGGACTCCCCACGTCCACGATATGATGATGCGCAAATGTGGGCCTAAAAGTTGGGGCAGCCACATGTTAGTAGTGAATTGATCAAATGAACCTTATTATAAAGATAATGACAATGCAATTTTTCGTTTTCATATCTCCTCTTGAATTCTCAATATGAAATAAAATAAAATTGGGTCGAATAAATAAATGAACAGAGACCCTATGGATTCAATTAATTATCGAAAAGGAAAAACAACCAATTTTTGTGCTTAATTTGAATGATTTTTTGATTTAATTAAATATTACTATCCTATGCAAAAAGAAAATTTCCCCACATGAGTGGATTCTATATTTCATGACTTTTTCTTTCTTCTCTAATTTTTCTCAATTATTTTATTTAAATTTTCTTTTACTTAATTTAAAATTTTAAATAAATATTAGTAAATTAAAATTTAGCGTAGTCGTATATACGAATAAATAGATTTTTTTGTTTCTATAGTATGATAAAATCGGTGGTCCAGATGAAGGAGGCCAATGGATTATGAGTGATATATGCTTTTTACTTGTATTAGTGTTTGCCGCTTCATTTTGCCGTTTCGCTATTTTGGACAATTTTGAAAGAGATTTTTGAAAGAAACATTAATTAATACATTATTTGGTTTATAGCATTATAGAGATCCTTTTCTTGGATCTGTCTTACTGCCTTCTTACTTAGAAGTAAGTCGCTCTCATTCAACTGCCATCGTTGTCTTTGTTTTTAATTTTTAAGTAATGACACATGCTCACGTTCTGGTTGTCAAGCTGTTTGTTGTGTTAATTGGTTCCAAAATTATGAAGTTTTGGATTTGAATATACGGTTTTTGTATTTTATTAAGAAAATTAATTAATTTCATATTAATTATAATTATATAATATATTATATATGTATATATAATTATTAAAAGATATTTTTGTTTTCCGTATATATTGAGAACCTACATATAATACCTTTACTTTTGAGATGAAATATTTAGTAGACATGTTATGTGAATTTCACATCATACTTGATGAATAATACTCTTAACAAATTTTATAATATTTATATGAAATATAAAAAATTGTATAAAAGTATTTATAAATATTAATAAATCTCTCCCAGGTGTTTCTCTTTACGAATATAAGAAAGAAGCATTCTTATAGTCTTATTTGTAAGAGTGATTAAAGGAGGATGAAAATCAAAATAGTGTTCTAGTTAAACTTAATTTTCAATAATTAAATCCAATATTCTTAATCACACTAGAACACAAAATCTCAACCAACTAAAATACCAGTTACCAAATTTCATTGTACTATGACTTTTTGAGATAAAATACACAAAATTTCCACATTGGCTAAAAGGACCAACGACAAAAAGGTACATCAACAAAAATTATAACACAGTAAACTACCTCTCCACCTCTTCAAAAGGATCCTAAATCGAACAATCTTTGCCATCATATAGGTAAGATTATCTTGAGTGACCACCATTATAACATCTCCACCTTCAGATGAATTCCCCAAACCATCATATAAAATTTCAAAATTTATAATATCCTTCAAGTACATCAAAATCCACCTAACAACTTGTCAATGTTCCTTTTAGGATGGCCTATACTCACCATGGCAACGCATTGCATGTCTGGTCTACTACACACTTCTGAAAACTCGTCTTTCAGAATGTCCTCTCTACCTCCCCGCAAAACCTATAAGGAGCTAGGAGCAACAATCAAAAAGGTACAATAAAAAACAATCGAATCCACACAATCATCTTTATGATGACTTTCTTATCAAATTATTTCGCATGCAATTTAATCTATATAACCTCTTTCATGATGACTTTCTCATTATATTTGCTCGCAAACATCTTTCTACTCCCTAACGGGACATCTAACAAATTCATATGTGTCAAGATTACACCATCCTCGTTTTTCACAAAAGTAGGTATTTCAATCAAATTTCTTAATTTGTCTTTACAAATGTCATCTCCAAAATCAGAGATCAATGAATGATCAACTTGAGCTCTACTATTAATTTATTATAAAGATGGCACTATAAAATTGAGAATATAAAATAAACGATATAAGAATTTATAATTGAAAATAATCAATGTATAGTATATACTTGTGTAGTAAAGCAAAATAAACCAAGAAAAAAGAATGACAAATACAAAATTATAAGCTAAGAAAAACATAATTTAATACTAAAAAGCAGAAGTGGAAAATCACATATACACACACATATATATAGGCCGCGTTTGATATGGAATTTTATTAATAGTGGAGATTGTATTAGTAGTAGAAATAGTAAAGATTATAAATTTGTTGATTCATTTGATATTAGAGATTACACATATAAATTAGCCATAACATGAATATTACACAATCTCACATCTTTGTTTGATATCCACCACTATTATATAGTGGACCATCTTGCCCTTCCATCAAAATTATGTTCTAGCCCATATTTCCCAATTCAAACAAAACACGATTTCCGCACTTGTACACTGCAATTCCTAAAATATGTTTTAGCAAGCAGGGATTTCTGGTTAAGGAGAAGACCACAGGAACTCCATTGCTCATTTTAGGTATAAGTAATTCATGAAAACACATACGTTATTTTACTTCTAAAACCTAAAACAGAAGCTTTTGTATGCAGTTGCATTACGACTTTTCTGCAATTTATTGCGGCAAAAGAACATAAAACGTACAAAAGCTTGTACAACAGCTACTGTATTACATATTATAACCCCCAAAAAATCAACTTCTTTACAACTAGACTGCACATTCAGGAAATGACAACTCTAAAAATTAAGTATGAATCGATACGAGAACCCCCAGCCTAAATTATTAGAAAATAAGCAAAAGTTTAAACAATTCTTTTTTTCTTTTTTCCTTCATTTTCTTGGTTACCTCGCAATGAATCCCAACAGAAAAATGACCATATCTTGGAGCCCCATATTCCATTCCCCATGTTAAAAAATGATAGAACTCCAGTCAATCAACTTCATAGCTATAATAATATATAGAAATAGATTCCCATTCCCATACACCACAAACCCAAAAATATTCTCAAAACTCCCACTGCCTGAGTTCCTAGCCTCGGCGGTGAGGATAAATGACCTGGTGGGCTGTTTGTTTCGGGAGAATTTTCAGGTGAGAGCACAATATCCTGTGGCTGAGCACTTCCAGTACCACCACTGCTGGGATTATTTATCTCAATTGGGTTCCTTCCAATTGGAGGGCATAAAAGATATTTGCTACATCCTTCAACTACAACAGTGGGGTGCGATTATTCAGTCGCACCCCTTGAGTCGCTACGTCAATAGCAAATAATGTATGCTACAGTTACGGGCTTGCAATTATATGCGGGCTAGCCTGGCCATTTAATTTCACCAATCAAGCATGCTATTAAGTGAGATTCAAATTTGAAATTCACCCTATAAGAATATATCAAACATGGCCATAGTATAAAATTTAGGAAATATAAATAGAGTTGTACTAAATAAAAAGGAAACAAGAGAAGCATACATGAATCTTTATTGCAGAATAAAAAAAACATGCTGGAATCGAGTTCTACATATGTAAAAGTAAAACTCAGTTTACTTAAAATTTTATTTATCCCCTATCTACCTGTGAATGAAGGTTTTTTGATAAATAGCTTTCAAGATACAATTATTTTTTCCACAAATTAAAATGGCAGTTCAATTGATGGTGACTTTTGAACAAATATTGACTTGAAACTCTTTCGCAAAAAAATTATTATAAAAATAGATTAAATAATACTCATATTAAGTAAGACTCGAACTCATAATATTTTAAGAACTCATCGACCTTAGCCCTTTGCATAATGGGGCAACATTTTAAAATAGTTGCAAAACCATTTCTAAAGTTTTTAAATTTCTTTTTCTTTTTTAATTTTTGGACAATAAAGAATATTATGAATAAGGAAAATAAAATCATGAATGTAACACCAAACATAAGAGTGGGAAGGGAACTATAAGACATAAAAGATTCGCTTGTTTTCTTAGCAAGCACGTGATTTTTTCAAGCCTTACACCATCAATTAAGGAATTGTGATGGATTTAGAAGCACTTTAGTCGAGAATTGCATAAGAGTTTTAGCCAAACACTTTAAAGTAGAAAATTCAAGCAATATCAATGGTGGAAGGTAAACTTGAATTTATGTTCCCACTGCAATTTTATACAGTTATAGAGATCCTTTTTCTTGGATCTTTCTTATTGCCTTCTTACTTAGAAGTAAGTTGCTCTCATTCAACTACAGTTTTTGTCTTTATTTTCAATTTTTAAGCAATGACACATGCTCATGTTGTAGTTGTCAAGCTGTTTTTTGTGTTAATTGGTTCCAAATTATGAACTTTTAGATTTGAATACACGATTTTTTTGTTTTACTATGAAAATTAATTTCATATTTATTATAGTTATATAATATATTATATATGCATGTATATATAAAATTATTAAAAGATGTTTTCATTTTTCGCATATATTGTGAACTTACATATAATACCTATACTTTTGAGATTAAATATTTAATATACGTATGATATGAATTTCACATCATACTTGATGAGTAATACTCTAACAAATTTTATAATATTTATATGAAATATAAAAAATTACATAAAACTATTTATAAATATTTAATAAATTTCTCCCAGGTGTTTCTTTTTTATGAATATAATAAAAGAGTACTCCTATTCATAACATAGGGGTGCAATTGAGATGCGTTTGGGGAAAATTTTCAAGCTCAAACTCAAGTTCGAAATATATATATTAGGGTCGAGTTCGGTGTGACTAAGCTCAATAAGACTCGAATTATCAAATGAGTTGTAAATAACTGCGAGCCTAAGCTCAAGTTTCAGTTTGAGCTCGAACTCCAAATAAGAAAATAGTAATATAATATATATTGATTAATAAAATTAGAAAGCATATTTAATTATATACCAGTTCGCAACTCATGAACCTCGAGCCTATATACAGATAGATGGCCAAAGATCGGCTTGAAATAGAGCTCGAGCTTGATTCAACTCGACTCAAACTCGAGCTCAACTCGTCAGGCTCACTAGCCAGGTCAACTCATTTATACCCCTGCATAAGAGTAATTAAAGGAGGATAAAAATCAAAACAACATCCTAGTCAAACTTAATCTCAAATTATCAAATCCAATCTTAATCACACTAGAACATGAAATCCCAACCAACTAGAATACCAATTACCAAATTTAATTATCCTATGACTTTTGAGACACAATACACAAAATTTCTGCAATAGCTAAAATGTCCAATTACAAAAAATTACATCAAACAAATATTATAACATAGTGAACTACCTCTCCACCTCTTCAAAAGGACCCTAAATCGAACAATCTTTGTCATCATATAAGTCAGATTATCTTAAGTGGCCACCATTATAACATCTCCACCTTCAGATAAATTCCAAAACCATCATATCAAAGTTTAAAATTTATAATATCCTTCAAGTACCACTACTAAAAAAACTACTATTAGCGATGGATTTTGCCAAGGATTTTATCAAAAATCCATCGCAAATTTTTGTGACGAATTTTGTGCTATCTCATTTTACGATGGATTTGCAATGGTTTTGAAGCCTCTTTTTTTTGGGATGGATTTTGCAACGGAAAAAGTCTGTCATAATTTTTTCGATGGATACATTGTCCGTCGCCAAGTTGTTTTATTTTTTTATTATTATTTTGTGATAGAAATTTCGATCACAAATTTTGCAGAAATTTAAAAAAGAATTCTACATTCTGTATTAGCCATATTGAAAACTTGTAATCAATAAATATCATATTCATAAATTCTGCAACACTATATATAACGATATTCTCCACCAAATCATAAAGTAGCAATATCCTCCATCAAATCATAAAATAATATCAAATAAACAAAATATTCATAAATTCTACAATGTAAATTTACCCAAAAGTAATTATTGAAGCGTCACCATCTTCATGAAATATATAAAACACTAATACATACTAATCAAGCATCATCCTCAAATATTTTTTGAATCTCCACCCTCCTATGTTCTAACCAAGCAAACGTTTTCTAAGGCACATAAAAGAATTCAAAACATTTAGAGAAATTTATATTTTGAAATTTAATTAAGAAAGACATATATTATGCTTGAAATAATTCTTACCTTAAACTCCCCAAGCCACATGGCCCTAACTGCCTATGGATAACAAAATCCAAAGAAAGGATTTTCAAAGGTATTATTCATCGAAAATATTTTGAAAACTTAAGTTACAAAGTCAAACGAGTAACCCCTAGTTTGATGTAAAAGATATCAAAATAGATATAGACAACACAAACGCTTTTGTGCATAGTGTTCAACCATATAAGATGCCTATTGGCAAATATGCAATGTAAGTACCTACTTAGTGGTGTAATCTTTAGTGTCAATCAATGAGTAACTCATAATTCGAATAACACAAAATTTTTGAATAACTTCTATTATCCGCATAACATGACGCAGTTATCCAAAGCTAAATAACAAATTCCAAATAACTCCTATAATGTGAATAACAAAATTCAAATATTCCTAATGACTCATTATTCGAATAACAAATTATTGGTGTCAATCAATCAATTATTAGTTCATCCTTAAATGTTTTCAATAACTCCTATAGTTGAAAATATACTAAGTTCATTTGTCATAGAGAACTCATAATTCAAATAACATATTGAAGCACGTAATAATTGTTTATGTACAAAATATGCTTTTTGTCAGTCTTGTCAATTGGAGGACTTCTGTAATGATGTAAATGACAAACAAATTGAGGACTGGAACATCTATGGTCCATTCATGTTCCAATCCTTGATTGTTTGTCATTACATCAAACAAATCCAGGTAGATAAAAAGACTGAAGACATAATATGATAAATGATACATTCTATCAAAAACTCCCTTAAATAGGAGACTTCAAATTGCCCAAAAAACAAGACTCTACAAAATGAGTAACATTCCTTCAATTGAAATCATTATGACACTAATTAGCAACAAATGAGAAGGCTCCACTCTTTCTCCCAACATCCTATCCTCTTTCCTAATTCTACTAACTTTACACAATTCTAATGTATTCTACTAACAGAATATATGAAATTCAAAGAACGTATGCAACACTTACCTCGAAATGCTCCAAAAACTCGACTGCTAAAAAAAAGTATCCACCACAGTTGAGATATTCTATGTCATTGAGCACAAGTTACAATATCAATATTTCACTTTAAAAAAACTATATAATTCACCAACAAATCAATACTTCAAGTATTTTGCCACATTATTGCATATAATTATGCATATTAATTCAAAAAATTCAATATATGTCTCCAATCGCAACAAAATAATATATATCATAATTTACAATGTGATAATCAATCTAAAATTTTCTTACATGTGCACATATTTATCTGTAAATCATAATTTCATAAACTAAATTAAATTAAACTTATAAAATTAATGTAATTCAACATAAACTTTAACTTAACCTAAACTCTGATCGAATATTTTATTCACAAAAAAATATAACTCTAACATTATATAACAACATATTATATTAATGCAAAATTTAATTCAAATTTAAGCTAATATATAAGTTATTAAATCATAATAAAAAAATGTACCTTACTTAGTTGGAGATAATACAAAAATGAGCTCTCAAAACCTGAAACTGAAATTAAACAAAAAAATAACATTATTTAACATTAATATTATATTTTTTAAAAAGTTTAAGCTTAGATCTGGCCATTGCCGCTGTTGGCTGCGATGGCTAGCAGATGCTGGGAACGGCCAATTGCAACCAGCATTTGAAGGGGTGCTAGTGCTCAGCATCGAGCATATGCTACGCACGAGTAGTGGCGACCAGCATCTGTTAGGTGCTGGTCACGCACTAGCAGCAAATGTTAGTGCATGCTGGAGGGCCTGCAACCAGCATATGCTGGCCGCGTGGGCTTCGGCCAGCTTTTAGCCACACGCAACTAGCAAGGTTACCGCCGGCAACCAAAGATGCTAAAAATTTAAGGAGTGGAGGGGTGGGGGGCAGCGTATTTTGCAATGATTTTTCAGTCACAAAATTCATTGCAAATTGCAACGAAGCATTTTTATCACAAAAAATCGTTGCAATTTACGGTTTGTTTAGTAGTGTATTCCAAATCCACTTGAGAACTTGGCAATATTCATTTTGGGTGGCCCATACTCGCCATGCTAATGTGTCACATATCTGGTCTACTACACACTTGTGAAGCTCATCTTTCAGAACGTCTTCTCTACCTCCCCGCAAAACCCAAGAAAGGCAACAATCAAAAAGGTGCAAATGAATCTATATAGCTACCTTCACGATGACTTTCTCATCAAATTAGTTCACACGCAATTGAATTGATGCAACCTCTTTCATGATGACTTTCTCATTATATCAGCTTGCAGACATCTTTCTTTTTCCCAATGGTGCATCTTTTAGATTCATTTGTGTCAAGATGGCACCATCCTTGTTTTTCACAACAACAAAAAAAAAAGGTCTTCCAATCAAACTTCTTAATTTGTATTTACAGATGTCATCTCCAAATTCATAGATCAATGAACGATCATCTTGAGCTCTACTGTCAGTTTACTACAGAGATGGCACTATAAAATTGAGAACATAAAATAAACGAGACAAGAATTTATTATTGAAAATAATCAATGTATGGTGTATACTCATATAGTAAAGATAAACTAAAAAAAGAGAATGACAAATACAAAATTATATGCTAAGAACATAATTTAATAATAAAAGAAAAAGTAGAAAACCACACAAACCGACACATATATATAGTATATAAATTAGGAAATATAAATTTAATGAGTGGTACTAAATAAAAAGGAAACAAGAAAGCCTATGTGAATCTTTAGTGCAGAATATAAAAAAAAGATGTTGGAATCAAGGTCTACATATATAAAAGTAAAAATCATTTACTTAAAACTTTATTTGTCCCCTATGTATTGGTGAATGAAGGTTTTCTGAAAAATAACCTCCAAGATACAATTATTTTTTCCATAGCTAAAGACGGTAGTTCAATTGATCATGGGTTCTGAATAATACTGACTTGAAACTCATTCACAAAAGATAAACTATAAAATAATCTAAAAAAATGAATAATATAGTGAGAGTGTTTGTATAATACTCAAATCTATTTATGCTTTTTCTATATCTAATCAAGTTCTAATATATCCTATTTTTGGATGTGTAGTGCAGCCTAGCCTAGTGAGAAATGGTGTTTTATTAGAATTATAATTCTAACGAAAAAAGATATTTGGTGTATTATACTATTAGTAACTAATAATTGAAAAAAACAAAAAACTCATCTACCGTGACATTACACGGAGAGTAAATTATTTTAAGTTTCGCACACTAGTTTCTTTTTTATTGTTTATGGGAGGGAGCAATCAAATGCATTTCAATCATTATGTCATATTTCAAATATATAAAATATAGACAATTACATCACTTATAATTAAAATATCAAACACAATGAGAAATTACTAAGAAAATAGAATAACAATTAAGATGTCAAATATAATAAAAAAATTATTATTAAAATAAATTAAGGGGAGCTTATTTAAAAATATCCAAGCCCACTTTCAGCTTAGGAGTCAGTCCCCATCCACCTTTCTTTTTTTTTTCCATTTTTAACTCCCCAATTCAACTTTGCGTCTTGAGTTGATTGCTCATGCACTTGGTTCAACCAAAATACCCCCAAAACCTTATTTTCTTCTTCTTCTTCTTCTTCTTCTTCTTCTTCTTCTTCTTCTTTGACATCATTCTTTCTCTCTCTTCATTCTTTCTTCGTTCCCACGGCTCTCTCCTGCGAACAGCATGCAAGATCATTTTTTTTTTTTGCCATTCTTAAATTGGTTCAGCGAGAAGATCATTAGCCTTATTTATCACCGTTTTATTTCGAACTGGAGTTTAATAATCGCGTAACAATAGCTAGAAAAGGTAAGTCTTTGCAAATTTGAGCTTAATTTCAAGTGGCCAAGTTACTAAAATTTAGCTATTAGGTAGATGTGTGTAAAATGGGGAGCTCTACACTTTGTCAATTTATCAAAGTATGAGTGTGATAGAATTATTGTTTCAGATTGGGAAAATATATGGTCTGGAATTGGTTTTGAGTTCAATAAATTGCAATATTTTGCTCCACATCAGAATATGTATGTCACTTAAAAAACTGATAATGACGTTTTAAATATGATTCGATCGCATATTTTGCTTAAAATAGGCATTGTTGATATGATGGTCATCCGAATAAATGAACCAAATAGACATGGAAGGAAAATATGTTATACATATTGGTAAGTTTCTTCATATTTTCATATTAGTATTGCATTAACTCTTCATTATACTTCCGATGTGTTACGATTAGTATCTAATTGTTATATGTTCTTCCTCCTTAATAAGGTACTTTATTTATACATAATCATACTTAGTAGTTCACCGATTAATACCAGATTAGTGTAATTTAGTACTTCTACTCTGATATTTTAATACTTATGCTCAATCTGCACATTAGTAGCTGTAGGAGTTTTGAGATGATTGATAATAATAAATTGTGTGTTGTGGATTTACATTGTCATGTAGAACAAGATGATTGAACACATTACAAAATGGTACAATGCTTTGGAATCAAGGTTGTGCTTTTGTTGGGTAAAAGTGACTTTCCTACCATTTAGTCCAACTTGATACGACGACGGATTTGTTTACTGTTTTATTGTATATTTGTACTTCTATTACAATTGTCATTACTTATCAAATAATATCTTGATTTATTTTATTTCTCTTCAATTAGGAAAAAGAGAATGCAAGAAGATAAAGAATGAAAATAAGATAGATCAAAAATAGACCGTGTACACATGCTTATGATAGCTAATAAATTCGTCCTTGTCTGGAGGACATGTTAAGTTAAAGTATTTATATTGTATTGTATTTTAATTGGAGAATTTTTATAAAATTATTTGTATTGTATACTTTGTAAAATATGGACATATTGTACTGTCATTTTAGTGTTGAAGGAATCATGAGATAGTATTCTTTTTAGCTATTGGGAAGGTTTATATTAGAGCTATTGTCCATATTTATTTTTTATTTTATCATAAAGATAATACCTCATGTTAGTAAGGTAATACCTCATTTCAGTAATGATATGGGACGGCCCAAGCAGCTCGGCCCAAACTATGTTGGCCTAAAGATGCAGTGCCAGGCCCAGTCTTACATCCGATGCCCATGGGCGCGATCAACCATAGTTGACCTTGGTGCTCGACCCGTGTTGCTAATCCGCTCCTAGAGCGTTGTCGGGTTGACCTTTGGGTCGACCAGAGAGGTCGGAATAGTGTAGTACCACCTCTATCGCATTAAATGCACTGACAGGCTGCATGCCTCTGCACTAATGGCACATGCCGCCCCATTACTGCCTGACGCGGCAGACAGTTCAACAATGTACTACCCTACCCTAGAACTTAAGGAGAGAGCCATCTGGAATAGCACAGTAAAGGGAGATGACTAATTGCCCCTCATGCAAGGACAAAGGCCCTCTCTACACATCAAAGACATCACAGACAAATCCCCAAGTGGAAAAGTTTTAAATACCCCAATTCCAGCCCTTTAAAGGTATGCTCTCATATATACAAGAAGCCCCCACTCTGTCGCTCTTATTATCTGGCCGACCTATACTGATTTGAGTGTTGGAGTGCCTTAGCCGAAGGCCCCTTGGCTAGCCTAACATTTGCTAAGTGATTACAGGACTCAACCCATTCACAACCGGAAGTCGACCATACAAGTCGAACCTCACTTAGAGTTTCCTTCGATTCATCCTTCACCTAATCGAACCCTCATCATTTGGCACCGTCTGTGGGAAAGTTTGAGTCCTCTATCGAAAAATAGTGAGCACCAGGCGAGCCCCCTTAGGAAGGGAAGAAAATAGGAGATCCATCTCTCCCCTACCCAGACTACGGCAAGAACTGGATGCCCCAGGGTCTAGTGCCCAACCGGAGCTGGTGGTCACGCTGACCATGCCTCAGCTGATGCAGCTCATCAGTAAGCAGATTTCTGCATAGATTTCAGCCCAGATCTCGGCTGCCTTGAATTGACATGCCCTACAACCAGAACCGGCGGCCAGTGCGACGTCGCAACCCATGGCACCGGAGAGGAGGCAACCTGAAGAGAACCTTGAGCGGCCGACATCTCGAAGGCCCCCATCAAGGCGAGAAGTAAGTCCAGTCCATTTTCCCAGAGAAATGACTCGTCCTATGCCCAGAGAGGAAGTGGCAGACTCTGTCAACCACGACGTTCGACCCCTTCGAGCCTAGCAGCGCGATAAGGTCGAACGCTCGAGACCTCGCACGAACAGAAATATATCTCAGGTGGATAAGGAGGAATGGGAGGAGGTATCCCACCAGGTGCAGTAGTTGAATCGTCGATTAGAGGAGATTTTGAGGAGAAACATGGAAAGGGTACCCCATCAGGACGGGCCGCAGAGGTCAGAGAGAGAGATTCCCTGTTTGTGCAAGAAATCATCGATGAATGCATACCTATCGACGCAAAAATCCCGACCGGACTGCTGAGGTACGATGGCTCCACTGATCCAAACGAACATATTGCAGTTCGAGCATATGATGCAGCTGCATGGACGAGTATATCTATGCCAAGATGCTGGTGACTACTTTTCATGGGGTAGCACTTGATTGGTTTGTGAAATTGGAATCGGTGTCTATATTCTCATATGACCAGCTGTGCGGCAAGTTTTTGCACCAGTTTGCGAGCAGGAGAAAAGCTAAGCTTCCCCATACAAATTTGCACACAGTAAGGAAAAATGAGGAAGAATCCCTTCGAGATTTTTTTGCCCGTTCCAATACGGAAGTGTAAAAGATTGACAGCCCAAGAATCGAATTCTTTTGTGACGTGTTATTCCTGGGCCTGAAGCATAAGGAGTGTGCCAATGCGTTGGTCCGTGAGCAGCCAAGGTCAATGGAGGAGCTACTCGACCTCGCGGAGAGATACATGACCCAAGAAGAGATTAACAAGCTGATATACGGTGGCCTAAAAGTTGACAAAAGGAAAAATAAGGAAAAAGATGACTGTCAGGTTAGGGAGGGACGTCCATCCCCCATAAAATGCTTCCATAAGTACACTCCGCTCAACTTCCCGAGGAATGAGGTGTTGTTTGCCATTCAGCATCACAATCTGCTCAAGAAATCTAGAAAGCTCACGGAGACTGAAGCCATGAAAAAATAAAAAAAATACTGCCATTTTCATCGAAATAAGGGTCATAACACAAAGACTGCTTTAGCCTACAGGACGAGATTGAGAGGCTGATCAGGCAAGGCCATCTGAAAAAAATATATCGAAGAGCAGGCTAGGCGTGAGGAGGCAAGGCAGACCGAACTTCCCGTAGAGAAAGGTCGGCAAGCATGAGGAGAGAAGACAAAGGAAAAAAACTAGCCCAAGACCCCCACCCGCCCATTCGAGGAGTCATTGACATGACTGCGGGAGGACCTACTGGGAGGGACTCCAAATCCGCAAGGAAGCAGACACAGAAGAACCTTCAATCGACCAAATTAGTTAAGGTCGAGGCAATTTTTTAGCTCTCAACCAGTACAGAACCAATCTCTTTCACCGACTCTGACCTCGACCACATGGAGAACAAAGGAGTCGGCAGAAAAATAGACTGCCTCATGGTGGTAGCCCTGCAAATAGCCAATTTCGAGGTCAGAAAGATACTGATTGATAATGGCAACTTTGCGAACATAATATTCCTATCTACCTTGAATAGAATGAAACTTGGGGAACTAAAGTTTGATCACGTCAAAATGCCTCTGGTCGGGTTCGGAGGGACTGAGGTCATCCCAGAAGGATCCATCAATTTTACCATAATATTTGGACACGATCCTCGGAGCAGAACTTTGAATGATCAACTACTTGGTGGCCGACGCTCCATTTGCCTACAACGTCATTATTGGTCGGCCAGCACTAAACGATTTCAGGGCCGTCGTTTCCACATACCATATGAAGATTAAGTTCCTAACCTCCGCAAAAGTAGGAGAACTTTTGTGCAATCTGCAGGATGCATGGCGTTGCTATACTATTTCTATCGAGGTCAATGAACAGAAAAGGGGGTCCCAGTTGAAGCCCTCGGGGGATGCCGCCCCGGTAGCAAAACCCGAGGAGGAGGAGCAGGCATATAAGAAAATGAAGTTTGAAGACACCCGGGTCGAGCTAGTTGGGGAGTTCAAAATAATAGAGCTGGAGCTGGGAAACCCCGACAAGACCACCCGGGTCGGGAGCGATATGGGTGATAGCCTGGAATGCCTTATGGTCGAATTCCTCTATAGGAACATTGACGTATTTGCTTGGAAAGCCTTCGACCTCCAAGGGATCGACCCAAATGTCATCGTCCACCAACTCAATGTGGACCCCGCCCATAAACCAGTGAGGTAAAAGACCAGAACCTTCAATGCTGAGAGGACCCAAATCATTGAGGAAGAGGTCAACAAGCTTTTAGAAGCAGGATATATCATAGAAATTCAATAACCCTCTTGGCTTTGTAATGTTGTACTAGTACCCAAGAATGAGGGAAAATGGTGAATGTGTAATGATTTCACTGATTTGAATAAAGCTTGCCATAAGGATCCTTACCCCTTGCCTCGAATAGATTCATTAGTTGATTCTACTGTTGGATGTGAATTATTGAGCATGATGGATGCCTTCCAAGGCTATTATCAAATATTTATGGTACCTGAAGACAGGCACAATACCTCTTTTGTCATCCCTAATGGTGTATATTGCTTTCTGGTCATGCCCTTCGGGCTCAAAAATGCAAGAGCAACGTACCAAAGGTTGGTCAACTTTATGTTCAAAAATGAAATTGAAAGGTCGATGGAAGTTTACGTCGACGACATGATAGTGAAAACTGCGAAGGCCAAAGACCACCTCGCTGACCTCAACCATACATTTTCTATTCTAAGGGCATTTGGCATGAAACTCAACCCCAATAAATGCACATTCGGAGTCCGCGGAGGCAAGTTCCTGGGATATATGGTCAACCAGAGGGGGATTGACGCAAACCCACATAAAATCTAAGCAACATTGGATGTGGCCCCTCCCCGCATTGTTCAAGATGTTCAACGATTGGTCGGAGAATCATAGCCCTCGGCAGATTTATTGCAAGGCTGGCCGAGAAGAGCCTCCATTTCTTCAAAATACTCAGGAACGCCAAGAAAGCAGGGTTTCAATGGACCCAACAATGTGACCAGGCTTTAGTGAAGCTCAAGCAATATTTATCTTCGCCATATGCTCGCCAAGCCCGACCTGGGAAAAGTGTTGCAACTTTACTTGGTTGTATCCACTGATTCGGTCAGCTTAGTTTTGACATCGACCAGAGACAGGGCTCATCACACAGTGTATTATTACAGCAAAACCTTGCACAGACCCGAGCATAACTATCTTAAGATCGAGAAGTTCCATCTCGCCCTTGTTACTACCGCGCGAAAGCTGTGACCTTACCTTCAGTCACACGCAATCGTGGTGTTGACAAATCAACCCTTGAAGCAGGTACTGTCGAAGCCCGACACTTCAGGTCAGCTCACCAAATGGGCTATTGAACTCAGAGAGTTCGACATAACATTCCAGCCCCGAACTGCCATAAAAGCACAAGTCCTGGACGACTTCATTGTCGAAACACTCGACCTTCCGAGTCAAAAGCTAAAGGATACCGCAGTATGGACACTACACGTTGATGGTTCGGTGACCACGTCAGGTGGCGGCATAAGCGTGTCTCTCTGCTCCCTACTTGTCGAAGAGTATGATTTCATAATAAAGCTCGACTTCCCGGTGACCAACAACGAAGCAGAATATGAGGCTCTTATTGCAGGAATGCGCATGGCCGTGGATCGCGGTGTCGAACAGCTTGTAGCGATTACTGATTCCTAACTAGTCGCTGAGCAAATCGGAGGTAATTTCGAAGCCAAAGAGGCTAGGATGACCCAATATTTGGCCGAAGTCAGACAGTTATACCGATCATTCAAGAATTTTAGCCTGAGCCAGGTCCTCCAAACAGAGAATAAACGAGCTGACGCATTATCAAAGCTATCCAGCTCGACCAAAGGCACCAAGGAAAGGACTATAACGTTTTTCATGGCCAACAAACCTTGTATCCACGACCCTGATCATAATCTCATCGGAGCGGTCGAAGAGATAGCTCTATCCTGGCAACAGCCAATCAGGCTTTATCTTAGCCAGGGAACCTTGCCCGACGACGAACAGAAAGCCCGCAGGCTTAGACGGTTGTCGGCCAAGTTTGCACTCGATGACCATGGCCAACTCTATAGGAGGTCAATATCAGGGCCCCCACTGAAATGCCTAACACCCGACGAGGCAGGCAAGGTGCTAAAAGAGATCCACGCAGGCATCTACGGCAACCATTTTGGTGGTAGATCCCTGGCACACAAAGTTATCCATTATGGTTACTTTTGGCCTACGCTATTGCAAGACTCAGTTGACTTCGCCAAAAAATGCCAGTCATGCCAGATCCACTCAAACATACCGCACCAACTAGTCACGTCGATGGTCGATGTTCAGATAACTTGGCCATTCGACTAGTAGGGCATTAACATAGTTGGGTCTCTCTCAAAGACATCTGGTCAACGTAAGTTCATCATCATAGCAGTTGAGTACTTTACCAAATGGGTAGAAGCCAAAGCAGTTCCAAAGATCACCGACGAGGCTATTAAGACCTTTATCTGGAAGAACATAATATGTCGATTTGGCTTGCCCAAAGTCTTGATTTTAGAAAACGGCACTCAGTTCCAAAGTAAGAGCACGAGAAAATGGTGCGACGCACTGGGAGTCAGCCAACAACCAAACAGAGGTCACGAACAGAACAGTTTTTGATCAACTCAAAGCTCAAATAGCTGGCACAGGAGCTAGTTGGGTAGAGGACCTCCCAGGGGTCTTGTGGGCATATAGGACCACACCCCGAACAGTCACATGCCGCAACCCGTATCGCTTAGTCTACGGATCTGAAGCAATCATTTCGTCTGAGCTGATCTAGCACACAGCTCGAGTAATTCACTATAATCCAGTCTGAAATGCAATGAAGAGAATTCTGGACCTAATCATTGTCGATGAATTGCGCCACACAACCTACAATAAAATACAGCGATACTGGTCGAAAATGGTGGAACGTTACAACAAAACAGTACAACCCCGGTCATTCAAGGTTGGCGACCTAGTCCTAAAAAAAGTGGAAGTATCAAAGAATGTGGGAAAAATCAATCCAAAGTGGGAATGACCTTATTCATTGATCAAAATGTCAAAAAATAATGCATACCGACTAGCGGACACGGCAGGCAACGAATTGGCACGACCTTGGAATGCCATAAACCTAAAAACGTTGTATGTATAAACGACCATTGGCCTCCTTTGTACTGCCCACCAGCAATAAAAGTTACGACACACATCGAAAACATAAGATTTGCACAAATCATTTCCTTGTAATCGACCCCGTAGACGACTAAACAGGCTATGAGCCGCCAAGACTAAACAGTCGACCCCGTAGTCGAGACTCATCAGCCCATGCCAAGCAGTTGACCCTATAGTCAACTAGGCGGGCTTCGAGCCGACAAGTCGAGGCTACTTGGCCATGACCAAACAGTCAACCCCGTAGTCGATTAAACAAACTATGAGCTGCCAAGACTGAACAGTCGACCCCATAGTCCACCAAGCGGGCCTTGGGCCGCCAGACTAGGCTTTTCAGCCATTTCTCTATCGTCGATCTCGACACCGACCATGCCATTTTAGGGCTGCTAAGTCGAAGTTCCCCAACCCATACTAACTACTCGGCCTCGTTGCCGTCAAATCATGGCAAGTTTATTATCTATTATTGGATGATTACTCGTGTAGTCGCAGAATTACTTAAAAATCTATCATCAAGCAATTACTTCACCTAACCACGCAATCCGTAAAACGGTCTGCAATTCTAAAAGTTGATAACTTTTTCAGTTAAACCGTGCCCACCAGATGATGGCATGCCGTCTCGCCTTGGTCATGTTGTATATTTCTTACGATCTACTCGACCAAGTCCTTGAATTAATCTTAGCTGAGTGCAAAGGCCATAGATGCAGCAAAAATAAAGGCAGTTAAGGTAAAAAGGACAACAAAACTAGCTCAAAGAAGTGGAAAATGTTCATTTGCACAAGAGCCAAAATGAAATCAACCAAGGTACAACGCCTCACCAAGGCACTTCCATTATACATCAAGAAAAAGAAAAAAGCTACAATAACTAGATAGTAGCAGGCTCAGCTCGATCCGGCACCCTCATCACCACTAGCTCGAGCACCCTCCTCAATGGCCTGCTCGAGTTTGTCACTCGAAGGAATGGCTATTGGCACGAGCTCTAGCACAGCAATAGGCACAACAGCGGTCACTGGCCGAAAGGGGCCAGCCGCATCGTTAAGGAATCGCCTGTCTATAGTAGGAAAATATGCTGCTGCGTCGATAGCCCCCTCATTGACCTCGAACGCGAAGTCGCCGGCGAACTCAAACTCCTAGGCGACAACCTTCAACCTTTGCTTGACCTCGGCTATCCTTCTCTGTTCATCTGTCAATGAGGTCGGTGGCGGAGCCTCCGCAATACCCTCTGCTACAGTAGCCTCGACGCCCACGCCTTTTGCCCCGCCGTCGTCCTCCGGATAGGGCTGTAACTACTCATCGAGCAAGTGGATGAGGTGATGTCTATCTTCTGGTCGGAAGGCGTAGCCCAGAAATTGCAGCTGCTTAAGAGCTTTATCGAAGGAATTGTGGGCGTCGTCTAGAGCAAACACAACACTCGCATCCTAGAACGCAGGGCTCAACATGAACTGCTGCACCACCTCCCTACGCATAGTGGTAGTATGCGGTAGATCTCAGCCCGAACCTCATCCAGACTAGCATTTCGGCCCGCAGTTCAACCAGAATTAAACACGACCTATCCATCCAACCGCGCTTTCTTCAGCAATTCATCCATCTTCGTCCTCTCCTGGACAGAAGCAACGAGTTGGTCATCCCTCAGTTGGAGCTGCTTGTTCAGCTCCTCGACCTGTTTAGCGAGCTCATCGACTCTTATCTGTGAAGACTCGAGCTAAGCCTTCAGGGTCTCCGCATCCCCAGCAGCGTCCAGCTGCTCTGGATCGGCTAAGGCCAGTTCCAACCTTCTGTAGATGTTATACCCCAGCTGGCCGACCTGAAAGACAATGGCGTTAGATAATCGACCAGCATGCTATAACATAATAGGCTTCAGGAAAACCTTACCATATTGGCATGATACGCCAATGCCTGAAGAGCAGCGTCTTGGCTCAACCCCATTAGTTTTTTCTGGTTAGCCAGGAACTGACCAGCCATAAGAACTTTGAACGGATCCACCCCCGACCGCCCAGCCGTCTCCTTGGAGAGAGAGTTATTCACAACCGGCTCAGTTCGGAACCTGGGCGAAGGCAAGTTTGGCAGTTGGAACAGAATATCGTCCCTGCGGTCTCTAAATAGGTTGTCTCCCATTGGCGGAGCCAGCCCCGAGGCCTTCGACAGGCTTTCCCTTGTCGAAAGCGACCCTCTTCGGGGCAGGTCCTGCCTCTTTTAGCATCAGACTTTTCCCCCGACCCGCAAGGCTACCGTCGGTGGTTGCAACAGGTCGAGCGGGCGACGGCGTTGGTGAAGGTGTAGGCGAGGTGCCTCAATCACAGCGGCCGCTCAACGAGCCATAGCAGTCTAACGGCGCTGTTGGTTCCTCTCCTCTCTCGCCAGAGCCTCGGCCCTCGACAGGTTCATAATTTCCTTGCGATCTGCCAAACAGCAAAATAGCAAAGGTCAAAACCGACAAAAAGGATGGAAAACCAACAAATTAATAGAAGCATAGTCTACCTAGTGGGTCATCTGCAGGCAAATTTAGTGGAGCGGGCGATAACCCAACCAATACCAAATTCTTCTCCTCGATAAACACTGAGGCCTCCATTTCGCCAAATTCGACCAGGTCCCGAACGAAGGTGTTGGGCCAGGTCGGGGTAAGGTTACCTAGCATTTTGACATGCCCCATCCACCAGCCCTAAGGAATATTGAAACCCCCAGCGACCCGAACAAACAGATACTATTTTTTCCATTCTTGCCTGTAATAGGAAGCTGGGGTTACAAGGAATTTATGACGCGGTCGAGCAGTCAAATAGTAGAAGCCTGACTCGTCGGTGCTACCCGACTTGCGGGACATTGGAAGATGAAAAAGATTTGAAAAGTTGTCAAAGTTGGCTGGCTGGTCGAATAGGTGCATTAAGACAATGAAGCTGTAGATGGTCGAGAAACAATTGGGAAGTAACTGGGTTATACACACCTGCAAACCCCTAAGCAGGTTGACCATCTGAACACTTAAAGGAAACCGAAGACCACATCTAAAGGCATTCTCAAAAATAGTGATACAACCTATGGAGGGACGATGCATTCGACCAGAGGCCCCAGGGGTCAGTAGTTTGTATTCAGCAGGAATATGGTATAACTGCCTAAGATGTCTTAGGTCGACAGGGTTGATGGTTGACACAATCTCTCTATAATGGTCAGGGGTGAATAGTCGACCCTACGAGAGAGAAACCTAACTAGCCCACTTCATCCCCCCCGCGGTTGCCACTCGAGCTATTAGAGCTCGAGTTGCTGGAGCTAGAACTGTCACTCGAGGACTCATTTGACTCCTCGGATGAACCGCCAAGCCTATCAGACTGGGTAGCCTCACTATCTCCCCCTCGACTACTCTCTGAAGCTGATAAACCAAACATCATATCAATAAAGCTAAAGGGCGTTGAAAAGAAAGAAATGAAGCACTTACTGAATTGAAGAATTAAAAGCAGAGAGTATTAGCAGCGAATGCGGTTGACTAGGCGCTCGACCAGATGCCAAGGCAGTAAAAGTAAAAATGTTTATTTTAACCACGGATATTTATAGCCATGAGTAGTGCGGGAATCCCAACGGTTGTAATAATGTTGTAACCGCCACGCCGTCCCCACACGCGCCACAACGTAATAGCTCATTAAATGCGCCGAACCCTGGTCGATTTTCAAAAACTCTAGTCGATTCTTGTAACTGTCCATCAAGCTACTTTCGAACGCTTCTCGTCGATCCCTCGTTCAACCTTGGGAAGTGGGGAGACTCATGATATGGGATGGCCAAAGCAACTCGGCCCAAACCATGTTGGCCCAAAGATGCAGCGCCAGGCCCAGTCTTGCATCCGAGGCCCATGGGCGCGATAGACCCTAGTTGACCTCGGTGCTCAACCCGTGCTGCTAATCCACTCCCAGAGTGTTGTCAAGTCGACCTTTGGGCCGACCAGAGAGGTCGGAATAGTACGGTACCACCTCTGCCGCATTAAATGTACTGACAGGCTGCATGCCTCCGCATTAATGGCGCATGCCGTCCCATTACCGCCTGACGCGGCAGACACTTCAACAGTGTACTACCCTGCCCTAGAACCTGGGAAAACAGCCACCTAGAATAGCACAATGAGAAAAGAAGACTAATTGCCCCTCATGCAATGACAAATGCCTTCTCTACACATTAAGGGCATCACAATCAAAACCCTAAGTGGAGAAGGTTATAAATACCCCCATTCCAGCCCTTTAAAGGTATGCTCTCATATATACAAGAAGCCCCCACTCTATCGCTCTCATTATCTAGTCGACCTGTACTGACTTGAGCGTCGGAGTGCCTTAGTTGAGGGCCCCTAGGCTAGCTTGACATTTGCTAAGTGATTGCAGGACTCAACCCATTCACAACCGGAAGTCGACCATACAGGTCGAACCTTACCCAGAGTTTTCTTTGATTCATCCTTCACTAGATCAAACCCTCATCAAGTAAGATAATACTTCATTTTTGCAACAGAATACCTGATTTTAGAAAAATAATACTTTATCTTCATCATTTAATACTTCATCAAAGTGATTCTATACTTAAATGTTGCATGCCTAATTTGCCTCAAATTACTAGTGAAACTACATATAAAATCATACCAAAATCATAAAATTTGTTTTCTTCATTTAATAGTTTGGATACGCACCTGTTGAAATGGTTTGGAACACAAACACCCACATCCAACCACTTATACTCTCATTCATAGTAGTGTATAGGGGTGTAAACGAGTCGAGCTCGAGCTTGCCAAAATTGCAGGCTCGAGCTCGAACTCGAGCCCAGCTTTTTGAGCTCGAGCTCGTCGAGCCTGCTCTTAAGGGCTCGAGCTCGAGCTCAAGCTCAAAAATACTGAGCTCGAGCTCGAGCTCGAGCTGGCTCATCAGAAAATTTTAAATTAAATAAAAATATTAAATTATTAATATATCATAATTATTTAATAATAATTAATAAAATAATTAAAATTATTATTATAAATTAAATATATATGAAATTATAATAATTACTATAATGATTTAAATTATAATATATTATAATTATTGATAAATTATTAAATTATTAATATATTATAATTATTTAATTATATATATTTAAAATTAGAAAAAAAAAGTAAATTATTAATACATATTAATTAATATATAATAAATATTTAAAATTAGAAAAAGAAAGTAAATTATTATATATATTAATTATTTAATTAATATATAAAAAATATTTAAAAATAGGAAAAAGCTCATGAGCCGGCTCATGAGCTTTTGAACAACTAGAGATGAGCTCGAGCTCGACTCATGTTAAAGCTCGAGCTCATCGAGCTCGAGCTCGAGCTCGAAAAACTCGAGCTTGAGTCGAGCTATAATCGAGCCCGCTCATGAGGCTCATGAGCCGGCTCGACTCATCTTACACCCCTAGTAGTGTAAAACAATTTAGGCATGATACCCAAAATTCCTAATGTGCTGAGAATGATACCAAAAATATGCAAAAAGTATCCAATTTTAGCATTTATGTACTTCAAAACTGCGTTTATGTACTTAATTTGTCAATATTGTGTACTTATTTTGCTTGTTTGTGTACTTATTTTTCCAAAGATCTAGTTGAGGCTCACTTCGATGTGTGGAATAACATTTAAGTGACCCTAATGCGAACAAATTATGATTTGCTGAAAAAATGATTTGGAACACAAATACTCACATCTAACCACTTGTGCTCTCATTTATAGTAGTGCGAAACCATTCATGCATGATATTGAAAATCCCTAATGTGCTGAGAATGATACCAAAAATTTGCAAAAAAGTACACAGTTCTGGCATTTATATACCTTGGAACTGCATTTATGTACTTAATTTCCCAATGTTGTCTACTTGTTTTGCGTGTTCTTGTACTTTACTTTTCAAAGACCAATTTACCCTCAATTGGATGCTTGGAACAACACACAAAATACTATAATGTGGCAAAATCATGATTCTTGAAGAAATGGTTTGAATACGCACGTGTTGAAATAGTTTGGAATACAAAAATCCACATCCAATCACTTGTACTCTCATCATAGTAGTGTGAAACCATTCATGCATAATACTGGAAATCTGCGAAAAAAATACCTAGTTTTGGCACTTATGTACTTCAAAATCGTGTTTATGTACCGAATTCGCTATAGTTATGTACTTATTTTGCATAATTTTGTAATGCTTCTCGTTTGGCCAAATTTACCTCAATTTAATGCGGGGACCAACACACAAGTGACTTTAATGTGACAAAATCATGAGTTCTTCAAATAATACTCGTGATAGCATGTTTTGAAATGGCTGGGAACACAAACACCCACATCTAACCACTCGTACTCCATTCACAGTAGTGTGAAACCATTTTGCATGATAATGGAAGTCCCTAATGTGTTGAGAATGATGCAGGAAATTTGCAAAAAAGTACATAGTTTTGGCATTTTTGTACTTTGAAATTGTATTTATATACTTAATTTCCCAACATTGTATACTTGTTTTGCGTGTTTCTATACTTGCTTTTTCGAAGGCTAGTTTACCCTCAATTCGATATTTGGAACAACACATAAGATACCCTAATGCGATAAAATCATGATTTCTTGAAAAAATAATTGGAAACACAAAAACCCACATCCAAACATTTGTGCTCTCATTCGTAGTAGTGTGAAACCATTAATGCATGAGCTAAATGAATCCTTCCAACACCACAATCAAAAACCACTAACCTACCATGACTATATGAGTCATGGGACTAATACATCATGATCTTATGATAATGCAATGGCTCGATTAGGCTGAATTGAACTCGATCCCTAATATGCTGATAATGATACTGAAAATTCGAGAAAAAATACCCAATTTTGCCATATATGTACTTCAAAATTGTGTTTATATACTGAATTTGCATAGTCATGTACTTATTTCATGTGATTTTGTAATGCTTCTTGTTTGGCCGAATTTACCTCAATTCGATATGGGGAACAACACACAAGGGACTCTAATGAGATAAAATTATGATTTCTTCAAATAATGCTTGTGATAGCATGTTTTGAAATGGTTGGGAACACAAAAACCCATATCCAACCACTTGTGCTCTCATTCGTAGTAGTATGAAACCATTGATGAATAAACCAAATAAATCCTCCCGACACCGCCATCAAAAACCATTAACCCTATCATGACTATATGAGTCCTATGACCAATACATCATAGTCTTATGATTATGCAATGGCCAGATTAGACTGAATTAAACTAGTCCCTAATATGCTAAGAATGATACAGGAAATCTGCAAAAAAAAAAATGCCAATTTTGGCATTTATATACTTCAAAACTATGTTTATGTATTGAATTCGCCATAGTTATATATTTATTTTGTGTGATTTTGTACTTGCTTCTCCTTTGACCAAATTTACATCAATTCAATGTGGGGAACAACACATTAGTGACCCTAATGCGACAAAATCATTATTTCTTCAAATAATGCTCATGATATCATGTTTTCGAATAGTTGGTAACATAAACACCCATATCCAAGCACTTGTGCTCTCATTCATACTAGTATAAACCATTTGTGCATGAGCCAAATGAATTCTCCCAACACCACTATCGAAAATCCTATCATAACTATATGAATCCTAGAAATAATACGTCATGGTCTTATAACCATGCAATGGCCATATTAGACTGAATTGAACTCGATCCGTTATGTGCTAAGAATTATACCAAAAATCGGCATAAAAGTGCCTAATTTTTTGCATTTATGTACATTAGAACTGCTTTTACATACTGAATTCGCCAATGTTGTGTACTTTTTTTGCATGTTTCTGTGCTTACTTTTCCAAAGGCCGAGTTTAGCCTTAATTTGATTCATGAAACAACACATAAGATACCCTAATGCGACAAAACCATGATTTGTTGGAGAAATAATCATGATAGTACGCATTCAGTTGGGAACTCAAACACCCATAGCCAACCACTTATGTTGTTATTCACACTAGTATAAACCATTGATGTATGAGCCAAATGAATCCTCCCGACACCACCATTGAAAATCATTGAACCTATTATAACTATATAAGTCCTAGGGCTAATACGCCATGGTTTTATGATCATACAATGACCAGATTAGTCCGAATTAAACTCGATCTCTAATGTGCTGAGAATGATACTAGATATCCGCAAAAAAATACCTAGTTTTGGCAATTATGTACTTGGGAACTGCATTTATATACTGAGTTATCCCTAGTTATGTATTTATTTTGAGCTAACATGTAACATATATATCTTTACCAATACATATTTATAAAGAAATTTCAAATTATACTATAAATTGTAAACACCATCTAAACCTTCCAAATACACAAATTATAAATATTATCCAATAAGAATGTTAGAAATACTGAAACAATCACCTCAATATCCACGTACAAAAAGTTCATTCGTCCATATAAAAACCATCCAAACATCATCATTCTCCATGGAATACATTAAACCATGCTCATCGGTCAGAATTTTTGCAGCAACTTGTGCTCGATGAGCATTTACAAAACAGTCATTTGCATATGCCCAGAAATCCTTGGTGTCTTTTGCATAACACTCTGTCCAAAGACAAACATAAACTCCACAGTCCAGATATCCATTTTGTTGGCGACTAGAACGTATTTGTACTTGCTTTTGAGGCACAATATACCCTAATAAGTGTTTTAGGTAGCTTAGCCTACAAAGTATTTGTTAGTTTTTATTCAAATACTTGGATGAATGTATCACTAATACAAGCGAACTTACAAAAAATTTTGTCATTGCTTTGATCTAGGGAGACGAGGATGAGTTTATCTCTATGAATTTCTTCTCAGTCATGTCTAACACAAGGAGGAACCAATAATACCGGCTGTTAATAGGGAATATAATAAATAGGCACTAGTTCAACACATTTAAATTTAGCTCTTTTAGGAACTTGCGCATGCTCAATTGACCAATAAATTTTGGAAATTCATCTTGCTTTATAGCACGTTTCTTATTTGCTTTCTCGAGTTCTCTCAAAATTTTCTCTGATCAATAATTAATGTTAGAACTTATTAAATCAAGTTACTTGTAGTTGAAAATACTAAACAAACAATACATACCTACACATATGAAGTCATGTCAGACACCAAATATCGTGATCACATTTTTCTCTAAATGAAGTGCTGCACAAGATCTTCTTGTAGCAATCAATTAAATTTGACCTCATCTATTTCCTGAACAATAGATTGCACTACACATATCCTCCAGTTTGCATATTAGGTCCCTCCCTAATAGTAACACTACAACAAATCATTATGTTACTGAAATGATAGATTTACTATAAAAAAACATAATGTGTATTCAGTATAATTACTCCATTTTATCTCATTGAAAACATGAGTCAAAAACTTTTCTCTCTTTATCAGATATCTCGGACCATCCTCTATAATCTACTCGTTCTCAAAACTGATTGAAGAAGTCCTCATTATTTGATAAATTGGACTCTACAAATCCAACCTCTATCACCTTAGTATTTTGGACATCCTTCATCTTCTCCTATTAAAAATACAATACACATATCTAATACTTCAGTCCAGCCATGTAGTAGATTTTTTAATGCTTTTTAATGCAATTCAGTATTTGTCTCAATTACATCAAGTATAAAAACTCATAAATGCAGTATTTAAAACTTGTATACACGTACTTACTTTTTCTTGTTACGATCCTTATGAGTAACCAGTTTCACTCTTGTCCTTTGTGGAATGCTGTTAAGAGGTGTAACATAGTCCATTTTTTTTTCTTTTTTTTTTTTTTTTGTGTCGCCTCATTCTCACATATCTTTAATAATAGAAGCTATGGTCACTTCCAAGGGCTGAACATCCCATAATTTAAGACTTTTATGGTGAATTCCACCATCATCACATTCCTCTTGATCTTTCTCTTGCTCCTCTTTCTTATCTTTTTTTCCATCTTTATCTTGCTCTTTCTCTTTCTCCTTTTTTTTCACTTCTTCTTTCGTTTCTTTTTCCTCCTATTTTCTCTCTTTCTCTTCCTTTTCTTCTGGCTCTTTTTCTTTCGATTTCCCTTTGTCTTTCTCCTCCTCAGCCTAAAGTCCAATAGCAACTCATTTATTGTCAAGAAAGAAAAGTCTTTCTTTCGGTAATTCTATCTATTTCTCATTCAACATTCCTTGCAAGCTATACATATCATCAGTTGGTGCTCTGTGATGTATTTGTAACAACAATTTCTCCTCATCAAGGAACAAATAAATATCCAAAACCTATTCAAACAAAACTCAACAACTTAGTTTGTAATTTTATATGTACATAAAACTATTATAACAAAAAAGGTAAGGAATATAAGTTATTACCATATTTCTAGTAATCGCTTTGAATTTTTCTTCTGAATTAACAACTTTTATGGAGATCTTACTCTCACACCATCGAATCAATCATGGAAATGAACACAATGAATTTGTTGTTCCAAACAAGGAATACATTCATAAACCCAAGCCTTTCATTCAAAACAAAAGTTATGCAATGTTACAGTTACTCAATAATAATAATATAGAATATTAATAGTAACAATGCCATTAACTTACTATCAGACTAATACTGCATCAAAGTATTTTTTCTTGGACCTTTCCCCATTTCGCCTCCTAGATGCGCCAAAATCTCATTGTGCAAAAAATTAAATGTACCAACTCCCCATGCATAAAGGGCAATGGAAGATAAATCATCCACGTATGGTAGAAGGAATTTAGGTGTCGAATAGTTACTAGTTGGAAACAAAATAAAGTTGAAAACTAGTAGTATATACATCATAACAAAAGCATCTATATCCTAATCACTGTGTTTTTTTGCCAACTCTCTCAACCTTTCACAAATTTCTACTCGAGTGACATTCTTTTTTTTTTTTCCTTCAAATAATTGTTTTACAGTTTCTGACTCTATCTTTATATCAAAATTCATATGTTACCCCACGTGCTGCAACGCCACAACAATAGAACAGTCCCTCGCAGTAAAAAGAAGCCTAATATCATAACTAAAAATAAAAGAACAAGACCTAATATCAAACCTCCTTAAGAAAACTTCAACTCTAATAGCACTATTAGTATTCAATTTACTCAAGTTAGTCATTTTTCAGTACGCAGAAAATGGGGTTCTCTTTAGTGCTTCAGTGTGTCTAAAATTCATCTTACTATTCACCTCCTTCATAACATTTTTAAAGTACCTGGAGAGCACCTATAATATAGCTCAGAGTTTCTATTACCTTCGTTAATTTGGGGTGTAGGTTCTCGAGTTTTAGCCATTACTTTTGCAGAAAGAGAGACATACACACATTGGAGGTTTTGGAACTACAACTCACAATTTAAATACTGAAAGTTCAAATTTTTGTACCTAAAAGACTTGCACAGAATATTGAATTGGAGGCTTTGTGTACTGCAACTCACAATTTAAATACTGAAAATTTTAATTTTTGTACAAAAAAACATTGCACAGCATATTGATTGGAGGTTTTGTGTACTACAAACTTAGAATTAAACTACTAAAAACTTGACAGGAAACATAATATTGAATTGGAGATTTTCTATACTACAATTCATAATTTATATACTGAAATTTTGAATTTTGATACCATATTATTTGAAAATAACACTAATCATATTAACGATGAGTTTGAAAGAATGGATGCCCAAGAAATGCTTAAACATGATTTATACAAATCGTATACACCATAAATCGGATAATATCCCTAAAATTCAGTTACTTACAACTAATATACTCTACACCTTTTATGAATTATATAACTATTAAATTCAAATAACTAGCAATTGAAGAATACAATTAAAACAACAATTGAAGTATAAACTGACAATATTCAATTACAAAAAACCTTATATTAGGGTTTTTTTTAAATAAAAAAAGACTAATTGTGGGTAAATTGAGTATATCAAAATCATACCTAAAATAATTAAAACCAAGATCAGACAAGAAGCAAATAAAGAAATGTACTAAAATTCTTTTTGTATTTCAATACATAACAGAATAAAAAATTACACAACTTACCTCATAAGCTATGTAATTCAAGGCAAAAATAGAAATCCTTATAGCTATGGCCACAAAAAGAATCGAGAAAAATCAATCCTAAAACAAGAAAGTGAAAGAGATGAAGGTATTATTGTAGCACCAGCGTGAAAATGGCAAACATAGCATCATTGCAGAGGCTGAGCATCGGGTTGACAAAATAGAGAGAATGGGAAGAGAAAAATGTGAGTTGGGGGTGAGTTATTTGAAGTAATGTTTTTGTTGTTGGAGATAGTGGAGGGATTCTTGTCATTTTCAATTTAAGTGAGGGATCCTTTATCTTTTTCACTCAAGCAGGGAGTGAACTCAAAATCTTATTTTGGGTTGGGAAGTGGAGTCCAACAAAATTCAAGTGGGGACTGAATCTTAAATTGTAACTTTGTTTGACTACTTTTCTACAATTAATCGACATATTAATTAATACTCATATTAAGTGAGACTCAAACTCTAATATTTTAAGAACTCATCAATCTTAGCCCTTTAGATAATGGGGCAAATTTTAGAATAGCTGCAAAACCATTTCTAAAGTTTTAAATTTTTTTTTTTTTTTACAATAAAGGATATGAATAACAAAAACAAAATCATGCATGTAACACCAAACATAAGAGTGGGAAGGGAACTACAAGACATAAAAGATTCGCTTGTTTTCTTAGCAAGTACATGAGCTGGGCTATCACGCCCTAAAATCAACCCTACAGTATAGTCTCGAGGCGCGAAACTCAAACCCAAATATATGATATTAACAATCCAAAATCATAAAGTTAAACAAGATTTCAAATAAATCCAATGCTAGTCTTATAACACAAAAACTCAAGGTACCATTACCTAATCTCAACTAAAACAACTAGAACCCATAATAAATCAAATAGAAATAATAAGCTAGGAAAATATAGTAGTCTACTGCCAAAAAAAATCTAAACTAAGCCTTCAATCTTGATTCTCATTGTACGCAGGATCCACCTCCTCACTAAGGCTAGGATTTAGGTGTTCCAGAAGAAATTTAAAGGAAAAAATGAGAGTGAGTAAAAGACTCAGTGAGTGCTAAGTGTGTGCAATGTGAGTTCATGAATTAAAATCATTTGTACAATGAAAATGTTCAAGAATTCGTACAGTGAAAATATTTGAGAAAAACATATGTAGAATTCATAAAACAGTCTAGCAGTAACAGTCAAGAAGTTTATAAACAGTCTAGCAGTAACAAGTCAAGAATTTTATAAACAGTCAAATAGTAACAAGTCAAAAGTTTAATAATCGGTTTCCCTAGACTAACAACTTAAATACGATGATTAGAGAGTGTTTGTTGTAGCCAGTCAACCTAATAACTCCTATCGTAACAGTCCCTTATCGCTCCGGGTAAGGTGCGACCTTACCAAAACAGTGTCTGAGCATCCCCGGGAATTCTACGACCCATGTCAGCCATAAATGGCTTCTGTTGTCTGCTGGGCAGGATTAAGCCATGGGGGTTTGGAGTTCAACCAGCTAGCTCGCTGCTACCTACTAAAGTCCCTGACACACCCAGAATAAGTTGGATCCAACTAACAGTAGCAGTAACAATAATAGTAACAGTAATCAATTGATCATCGAATTTAATTGTTAGTCTAGAAGTATTAAAATCATAAAGCATATGTTTTCTTTTTCCAAGATTAAAACAAGAAAGAAAAAAAAATTCTTTTTGTGTGCAGTGGAATACATATTAGTGCAGTGTATATTAAAAAGAAGTTTCATAGCATGCGTTACTATAGATATATCCTTTTGGGTTTTGAAAAGTAATATCATATAATAGTATAAGTTTAGGCACTTACCTTCAGAATCAATCCTAGAAGTCAATCACCTATCTCAGAATCAATCGCGCGAATCAAATGTTGAGTCACCTGATTCATTTAATAAATACATTAATCACCAATTCAACTGACTAACAAGACAAAATCTACTTAAGACTAGTCTTATGGGTATCATAGGCCTGTAGTACCTTAAACCCAACAATCCTAAAATTTTAATAAATATAATAAAAGCCACACGTTATTAACAAATCTAACTTGGCCCACTTCTATATTCAGTACAGGCATGCTCCTTTCTTTTCTATCTTAAAAGTTACAGTAAAGAATGCCCATTTTCTATTCCTTTTCCATACTCTATTCTTTATATACATATATACATATATAACACACCACACCAAATAGCAAAGTCAACAATCGCGGCTCTCCCTTTTTCTTTCTTTTCTATTTTTGGTTCATTATATACATATATATAACACAAACATACCAAATAATTGGAATTGGTTGAATGCAAATTCAAAATTGCTTCATTAGTCAAAATTGGCGACTCGTGTCCCGGAGAAAGACAACTTCTAATTCACTATGCTTAGTGCACTATTTGGAGAATTAAGTATAACATCACTAGCCATCTATTCTATCAAATGCAACCAAGAACATTCAAGCCATTGACTCAAGGAATTATTTTATCGCAAGGAAGAAAATGAACGGTGGGAAAAAGAAAAGAACTCTCTAAAGTCAATCGGAGAGAAATAAAGAAGGTAAGCAAGATCACTCTGACTCCTAATCCCATTGACTGAAAATGTAGATTAAAGCTTCAGCCCCCACTAATTTCCCATCATTGCACAAATACGAACATAAAGAGCTTATTATTCTTCTCACTGCAACAGAAAAGAGTTTTCGAAAGAAAATTCCTTACTCTCAAATAAGCTAAGGCACATATAATCCTCTATCATTTTACTCTAGACCACCATTTAACCAACACACTAAACCCAATTGTCTCAAAATAACAAATACTCAAACTTAGTCCACATATAGTTCATAACTATTCCATGAATCTCCACTCAAATCAATCTAAAAAAAGTCATCAATCGAGTAAAACACAACGAAAGGAAGAATATCAAAAATAATGCTCTTACAGAGATGATGAATAGAGGCAGCCTCGAGAATGTTGTGATGGGCTTCAAGAGTCCAATCGCAGTAATTGGAAGAAGTTATGAGCTTGAATGAAAAGTCTTGAACACAGTTGGCATGGAAGATAGCAGGGATGAGACCTTTAGTGGTGGTTGATGCATCAGCATCGACAACGACAGTGGAGGACAGTGAGGAATTATAGTGCCAGAGAGCGAGTCGCTAGTTGGAGTTATTGATGGTGACGTAGTGGAACTCGTCGGCCATGCATATCGGCGGTTTATTCAGAAGCTTCTCGGTGTCAAGGGATTGAATCTCATTGGTTGAGAACGCTCTAACCTTCATAGTTTCGAGAGTTAGGCGACGGAAGGCAACAGTGCGTGGGAAGAGAAAGCGATTGAGAATGAGATGGAGATGGTGGTGGTGACAGAAAGTGGAGGTGGCGAGGTGAATTGCCAGATTGATGTTAGATTGGGTGATCACCATTTTGAAATCTAAAATTTGATTTTATTCTTTCTATTTCTTCTTCTTCTTTTTTTCTGACATGATTAGGGTTTTTTTTGTAGAAGAATGCATATATATATATATATATATATATGAGGGAAGTGTTTGATTTAAAAGGGACTATTACTATTTCCTTTAATTAAGACTAGGACAATCCTACTATATTTCTTGTATCTTTATTATTAATTCCTAAAACTCAAAAATTCATATTCTAGTATTACTATAATATTAATTCAAGTATATTTATAGCAAACACTCCTCAAAATATTGAATATTTATAAGACAAAATAAAAGTCTTCATTGTTGACCATGAGATAACTTAATGATAATTTCTAACAATATATATATATATATATTATGTCTCACCATCATTTTAATTGATATTCTAAATAAGAAAAATTAAATAAAGTATGGTAAATAATTAAATATGAAATAAAATTCTAGGGTATTACATGGGAATTCAGTAAGCAGTGCGCAAATGAGAACTTCATCGATGCAAATGATCGAACCAAAACTCTACATTCATCTTGAATAATGGCTTGAGTTGAAGATAAGTCTTCCGCATTCTAATTTAAGGCATTGATAATAGTGATGTTATTGTTGTGGATAATTGTGTGGTTTGTGTTAAAATATTAAAAAAAAAAATAATCATCATCATATTCATTACTCTATAAAATTATAGTTTAGAAAGCAATAATCCAAACCGTGTAAAAGCATCAAGAAAATCGAAGCTGGATAAATGGAGAGTCACAACACTTGTTGTTGTCTTAAAAACTATAATTGTCTCCCTACGTATAGGTTCTGATAGCTTATCATGACTCTAGGATAAAAAAACCCATTAGCTCTCAGCAGTGTCTCATCTCATGCGCACGACCACTAGAAGAATAGGAACCAATCCATAGTCACATTGTCAAAAACACAAAGTTTTGTGAAGATATAATAAAACCAAATTCTCCAAACTCACAACTCTATGTGCCCCCAAATAGATTATGGCCCCTTTATATAAGAGTAAGAAGTTTAACTAATAGAAAAATTAATGGGCCACTAAAATATCATAAAATCACCACAAAACCAAATATAATTAGGCCTAATTAATGATAAAATAAAAGTGGTCAAACAATTACAAAATTCATTATAAAATGATTAATAGGGCCTTAAATATAAAATGAACAAAATAAAGAGGCACATTAGATGTGGAATTAAAACACATAATAAACTGATATTTATTGAAAATAAAATAAATTGAAGAAATTACAAAACTTATTTCCTATTGTTATGTCTTTCAAACTCCCCTGAGTTCCACTGCTTCTCACTTGAAATTTTCGCTGCCAATAGAGCCGCCTTTGCTTCAACTTTTATAAGCTTGTGTGGTCCATAAAATGATAGCTTTGCCACCAAAGACATGTACATTTACAATCTCTTGCAACCATTCCCACACAATGTTTGTTTTTTGTAGGAACAAGGCACCATTAAAATTCACTTTAATGCAATATTCGGGTGGAAGAAACCAAATTCAAATTCACATATCCAATGAAACTTAAAATTTCTTTCATTTGCTACAAACTTCTGAAGATTCAAATAATTCCAAATTTGGAAAGCAACTCGGCATTCAAGAAAAGCATGTTGGTTAGTCTCTTCGCAAGTGGTGCAAACTAGATAAAGCATTTCACATGGGGTTTTTCATCTATTGGGTTCGTTCTTGAAGTAAGAATGTTTCAACGCAGTTTCCAAGTGAAGATTTTTATTTATTTATTTATTTATTTGGAGTATTTCCATCAACCAAATAGCCTATTTGGTTTCATTTCCAAGGAGCATTTTCATTTTCATTTGAAAATAAAAACTAAAAACTATTACTTTCTCCTGACTTATTTTAGAAATATATATATATATATTTATTTTTTTCCCTTCTCAAAACTGTATCTAAATCTATTCTATCATCCTACTATATAAAGTGCTCACTGTCATTTTAGAATGAGTGAAATATACATATATTTTAAAAAAATAAATCTTTTTAAACATAAAAAAAATATAAATTAACCTACTTTTCAGTTCTACAACATATTCTAATCATTATTTTCCAACATGTGATCCAAATACATCTCAATTTTCTTTTCCATTTCATAAGTAACTTTCCAACTTTTGAAAATACATAGAAACTAGAAATGCCTCTGAAAATAAAACCAAATAGGCCATAAATTTTAAAGTCATCCTTTGTATATTGACTTTAATTTCGGGTAAAAGTTGAATTATGATGAAATCAATAAAATGCTTCTTCAAGTGAGAATAAACTAACAAATATTGAAATTTATCACATTCAAAATGGATAGAAGGGATAAGATTTAGAAATTAACTTTAGAACCAATGATTTTTTAATTAGTTTATAGCCTCATCTAGGAATATACATAAACTTGCTAAATCTAATTCATCTGGATAAAATGAACTACTTTATTGAAAGATCCTTAATTTTAAGCTTCTAAATAATAATTAATGACAATTCAATTTGCTAGAAAAGACATAAGCATATATAAATGATCTTAAGCTATTTTATAAACCAAACTACTTTTAGAATTTTACCTTAATCCATTGCAAAGACCTTTGGCTAGAATCAATCCTTTTAAGACGATAACTTTAATTATTTAACCACGCCCAATGGACCGTCCTTAGAGAATTTGTGTCTTCACTCTCCTAACACACTATGATGTTTGTGTCTACTAGTGATGAAAAACCCACAAACTTGATTGAGTGGAGAAAGAGACCAAGGACCTCTTTTATAGGATGCCAAAATTATCCTAACCCATCAAGGATCATGAACAAGAATTAATGATGTGCCCTCTATAAATGAATATCCAGTGAATAGTCTCGTCTCGTGAATGTACAATGTATGGGGAATAATAGGTTCATGACTTTGGTCATGACCGATGAGTTTCCTTCATGTATATAACCATTGTACATGAACCATTCCATATTCAATATAATGTATATACATGAATAATTACTCCAGATTTATACTAACCAGTTAATGTAGCAGACCTTTGATATGTATTCATTTCATGTGTTTATGAAATCCACATAATACATGTATGTGTATTTATTCCAACATTCTCCCACTTGGCCAAATAAACATGTGAAGGAGTTCACTGATTTCAAAAGGTGGCCACAATGTTATTCTTTATAGCTTACTCAAGAGTTATTAGTTACGGATCATGGTGGTCATATTACTATGATTAGAAACTAATATTTCCATCCATGTATCACATAAGTAATAACCATATTTAGATAAGCCATAGCGAGGAGCCAAACGTAATATAAATTGAACAATTGTCTCATAAATGTGCCAACAACAATAGCAATGTTCAATCCGTTATGCAACATCACTAAGACCTATATTAGTACTAGGGTTGTAAACGAATATTAAATGATACGGATATGTTGTATCTGTATCCGTATCCATTTAAGTTTTATAATATCCATATCCGTATCCATATCCGATGGATATTAATCGAATTCGGATATATCCATATTCGATTATAATTATTAGGATACATCCGTTTACAAATACTCAAATATCCATTTATAAATATCCGAATATCCAAATCCGTTAACCTGTAATAAAATACATTTTTTCTAATAAATTTCATTTTTAAAAAAAGTTTACTACTTTATCTTAGAATTAAAAAATTAACTATTCTTGATTTAGTTAATTTTTTAAAATTATTAATTAATTTTATGATTAATTAACATTAATATAAATTAATTATAAAGTCAAACAACAATAATTTTATATTGATCAATTTTATCGTTCATATATTGATTTTTTAATTTTTTTTTTCTTGATTTAGTAGTGTTTAATTATCATTACTACTGTCTATTGATTCTTCATAATTCTTAACTACTAAGTTTTTCTTATTAACTCTTTAATTACTAATTTATACTTATATTCATTTATATATAGATTATGAGATTTCGTATTGAAAAAATAAAAATAATTTATTATGTATGATAATATATTATATATAATAATTCTTTAAAAATTATTTATCAAATATGGATAACATATTCAATTAAATTACGGATAATCGAATATATAAACGGATATATCCAATGAATATGTATTCAGAGCGGATATTAAACGGATCGGATAGGCAATTATCATATTCATATCCATTTATAGTTGGATATCTACTAATCGAATATGGATAATATCCACTTTAAATGAATACGGATAATATGCTCTATAAACATATTTGGATGCAAACGGTAAATGGATTTTCGAATATCCATTTACGATCCTATATATTACGAACATGTTCAATATACTTAATAGGCACCAATGCTTCTGTCAATGGATCAACCAACATCATATTAGTAATGATGTGTTCAATTGTCACCTTTCATTGTTGGATTCTTTCTCTAACTACATGGTAATCCAACTCGATACGTTTGGACTTGCTTAAACATTTATTATTCTTCAAGAAGAAAATAGACACGGAATTGTCATAGTATATCTTGAGCAGCTTAGAAATGGCATCCACAATTTAAGCCTAGAAATAAAATTCCGCAACCAAATGACTTGAGAAGTTGACTCATGGCATGCAATAAATTCAACTGGTATCGTAGAAAAAGTGGCAAGGTTTTGCTTTACACTTTTCCACGATATAGCACACCAGCTAATAAGAAAATGTATCCAGTGGTAGATCTCATGCTATCAGTACATCCCATGAAATCTGAATCTAAGTACCTAATGATTTCAAGAGAATCACTATGTTTATAGGTGAGCATGTACTATTTAGTTCCTTGAAGATATCGCATCACCTTTTTAGCAACTTTCCAGTAATTCATGATAGGGTTAAGCATACCAACTGCAAAACTGATATCAGGTCGTGTGCAAGTTTGAGCATACATCAAACTTCCGACAATAGACGCATAAGGGATAGTAGATATCTGCTTCCTTTCAATTTCATTTCTAGGACTTTGGCTACTGTTCAATTTATCTCCTTTAGAGATGGGAGCATGGCTTGATGAACAATGTTGCATATGAAATCTTTCAAGTACTTTATTGATATTTTCCGTTTTAGATAGTCCAAGTATTCCTTTCGATCTATCTCAATAAATATCAATGCCAAGTACAAATGATGCATCACCCATATCCTTCATTTCGAAGTTACTTGAAAGAAATCTTTTAGTTTCATGCAATAACAGTATATTATTGGTGGCAAGTAAAATATCATCCACATATAGTATTAGAAAAATATAATGGCTCACACTAACCTTCAAATATATACAATCATCAAGTTTGTTTTCTTGAAATTCGAAGCTAGTAATGGGGTCATGAAATTTAAGATACCATTAATCTGAAGCTTGTTTTAAGCCATATATGGATCTATGCAAGTTGCATGCCAACTTTTCCTTTCCTTTCTCTTCAAATCCTTCAGGTTGTATCATATATATCTCCTCATCTAGTTCCATTCAAAAAGGTTGTTTTCACATCCATTTGATGTAGCACTAAATCATAATGAGCTACTAAAGCCATAAGAATTCTAAATGAGTCTTTCTTAGAAATTGGTGAGAAAGTCTCATTATAATCTATGCCTTCCCTTTGAGTGAATCCTTTAGCAGCAACTCTAGCTTTATATCGATCGATATTGCCTTTAGAAACCTTTTTTTGTTTTAAAGACCTATTTACATTGAATGGGTACATGTCCCTCAGGTAGTTTGACCAATTCCCAGACTTGATTTATTTGCATGGATGTCATTCCATCTTTCATAACATTCATCCATTTTTTGGATTCATCACTTTGCATGGCTTGTGAAAACGTAAGCGGATTATTTATAATGCCATAATAGATACTTTGTTTTTGCATATCCACAATATATTCATCAGAAATTGCGTTCTTTCTTTCTCTTTGATATCTCCACAATTCTGGTGTTTCTATGATATGTATATCTTTTATAAGTGGTTTAATAGATGTCAATGTCTCTCTCATGAAATGGTGCAAGTTCATTAGTTTTTTCTAATGACTTAGGAATTAATACCACTTCTCTTTTATCACAACTCCCACTATTAACACCATTCTCAAGGAACTTTGCATTGAGTGTCTATACTACTTCGGTGTGGTGATTAGGGCAATAAAATTTATATCCTTTGGACCGTTCTAGTAGCTGATAAAGAAACAGCTAACAGTCCTTGGATCCAACTTTCTTTCATGTGGATTGTAAAGTTGTGCCTCAACCAAACACCCCCCAATATGTGATGATTTAAACTCGATTTCCATCCAACCCATAATTTAAAGGGGTTGTTGGGACAGCTTTACTAGGAACACGATTTAATATATACATAGTTATCTTAATGGCTTCATCCCATAGATACTCTGGAAGAGTTGATTCATAAGTCATGCACCTTGTCATTTCCATTAAGGTGTGATTATGCCTTTCAACCACACCATTTTGTTGTGTAGTTCCTGGCATATTGTATTGGGCAATAATTCTATTTCTTGAAGAAACCTAGCAAATAGTTCCAAATTACGACCAGCCTCATCATATTTCCCATAATATTCACTACCTCTATCCATTCTCACAACTTTAATTTTTCTATCTAATTGATTTTCAACTTTTGCTTTGAAAATTTTAAAGGCATTCAAAGCATCAGACTTTTCTTTAATTAGATAGACACAACCATAATGCGAGAAGCCGCCAGTAAAGGTTATGAAATATTTTTCACCACTTATACATGAAGCATAAAGTGGTCCACATATATTAGAATGGATTACTTCAAGTAGTCCAGAACTTCTAGTGGCTTTTTTATTGGTATTTTTTGTTTGCTTTCCTTTAATGCAATCAATACAAGTACACTGTAAAGTCAAAGGCATTCAAAACCCCATTCTTAACCAAACGCTCGAGCCTTTCTTTAGATATATGGCTCAAGCATTTATGCCACAACATTGATGAAATCTCATGTGTATGACTACGTTGGTGCAAACATTCACAAGTAAATTGCAAGGTAACAAGATTTTGTTTAAAAGAATAATTAAGATGCAATTTATATAAACCATTGCATAATGTGCCATTTCCAATTAAAGCAAAATCTTTATAAATAACAAAATACTTGTTCTTAAAACAAAATGAGTAACCTATCGCATCTAGACGAGAAAAAGATATTAAATTTCAAGATAGACTAGGAACATAAAAGGTATTCTGTAGATCAAAAAAAATTCCAGATTCAAGAACTAGTCTGTAAGTTCCAACAGCTTCAACTTTAGCCTCCAATTTATTTCTCATTATTATCGATGTTTCCATAATCATTGGATGGCGAGTTGAAACTAATCCCTGCATGGTATTAGAAACATAAATTGTTGCACCAGAATCCAACCACCAAGTATTAGATGGAACATCAATTAAATTGGTCTCATAACACATATATGAGAGGAAAATACCTTTCTTTTCAAACTCAGCCTTGCGTTTCTCGCAATCCTTCTTTTTCTGTCCCATCTTATGATAGAAGTGACACTTAATATTTTTACTATCATTACTAATATCAGCTTTTGGTCCCCCTTTATACAGTGGTTTGTAACCCTTTCCTTTGCCCTTTCTAAGTCCTTTTACATAATGACTTTGTGATGTCATGTGAACCATTTGCAATCATTCTCGCTTTAATCTTTCTTCCTCTTGCACACACATGGAGATAAGTTCATTAATGGTCCACTTATCTCTCTGAGTGTTGTAACTTATCTTAAATGGAACATATTCTACAGGAAGAGAGTTGAGAACAAATTGTACAAGGAAAGATTCTGAAATGACCATGTCCATGGTCTTAAATTGTTCAACAAGATTATTCCTTTCCATTATGTGCTCTCGCACATCATTAACCCCATCATACTTTTTGCTAGTCAAAGTTGTCATAAGCTTACCTACCAATGCCCTTTTGGAAGCCTTAAATTGTTGCTCAACAAACTGCAAAAAATCCCGTGCTTTTGTCGAATTTGGAATCGACTACCGAATATTTTGGCAATCTTACTTTTGATGATCATAAGGCTCAAGCGGAAAGTTGTCTCGTAGCCTATGGACTTTGTTCATCATGCTTAGGAGGTTCATCAATCCTAAAACATTGGTCCAAATCCAAGCAACCCAACGTGATGAGCACTTGTTCTTGTCAATCTGAGTAGTTGGAGTCATTCAACATTGGAATGTTGGACGTGTTTCCCAAAAGTAAAGCTGGAGTCATGATTTGAAAATTAAAAATTTCCATGAGTCATTTTCTTAACAATCCATGCATCATTATATCCTACCTTTGGGTAAGACATAATATGTTCAGTTATTAAGTGATAAACAATAATTCACTTTCTTTCTTGATTTTAAGAAGACATATAATGTTTTTATATCTTTGGATACAAAAACCAAACAGAACATGATTATAGAAATAAATTACCTTTGGGTTTTAAATTTCTAGAATCACAAATCTCATCGCATGTTTCTTAAGTGTAATCATTATGATGAGTCACTTAGGTGACTATCTATAATGCAACTATTCTTTAAACTATAAGTCGTGAACCATAATGAGAAGTAATGTGCAAGATCAAATCAAATATTCAACATACAAAATACTAAAATTAATTATGTTAAAAGCTTCTAAATAAAATACGAGCTTGTGGTGATTACATATAAGTAGCCAATTTATAAATTAAACCTATAGCTCCAATATCATATGTTAGAAAAGACATAAGCATATATAAAAGATCTTAAGCTATTTTATAAACCAAACTACTTCTAGAATTTTACCCTGACCCATTGCAAAGACCTTTAGGTTGAATCAAACCTTTTAGGATGATAATTTTAATTATTAAACCACGCCTAGTGGACTATCCTTAGGGAATTTGTGTCTTCACTCTTCTAACTGACTGTGATGTTTGTGTCTAATAGTGATGGGAAACCCGCAAACTTGATTGAGTGGACAGAAGGACCAAAGACTCCTTTTATAGGATGTCAAAATGATCTTAACCCATCAAAGATCATGAACAAGAATTAACGAAGTACTCCTCTATAAATGAATATTCAATGAATATCTCCTTTTGTGAATATACAATGTATGCGGAATAATAGTTTCATGATTTTGGTCATGATCAATGAGTTTCCTTCATGTATATAACCATTATACATGAACCATTCCATATCCACTACAATGCATATACGTGAATAATTACTCCACATTTACACTAACTACTTAATGTAGGAGACCTTTGAAATATGTTCATTTCATGTGTTTATGAAATCCACATAATAGATGTATGTGTGTTTATTCCAACACAATTATATCGAAACCAAATTATAAAATTAGGCAATGAATTCAATAATTAAAATTTCTCTAATTGCTAGGTATTCATATAAACGACATGCAAATATATAAATATATATATATATATATGTAATATGTAAAACCATACCTATAATAGCTTACATGCATGCACATATATATATATATACACATTATTAACAAAACAATACCCATACTAGATGCATTTACATATTTATTTTCTTCTATCGCAATTTATATTTTATGAATACTCAAAAACTTCTTAATTTTATTTAATAACACCCATTTATATTTTCTTACTCTTATATATTTTCTTCTTATTATTATTATTATTTATTTGAATTGCAACATTAAGTTTTCGCTGCATGCATTTAAAATGTGAAATCGGAATTATAAATAAATTGAATAATCAAAAAAATATAAATCTGACCAATCAACTCGATTGCTAACTAATTTATTTCCGGAAAAGTATATGAATTTGAAATTACATTTCTCAAAGAGCAAGGACAGACAAGCCTTCTTCATTCCATTTTTGAGCCCTAAAAGGTAAGAAAGAATTAACAGGAAACCAAGCGGGCCAACGCATCTCGGGCCGAATCGTAATTGGGCTGGACCCGAATTGCATCCTCGTAAGCTTTTCGGGCCTCCTCTTTCAACCCTTTCTTTTCGTAACACTCCCCCAATAAACCATACGCCTTCGCATTATCCCCTGTCAGTCTCATCGACGCCACCAGGTCTTCCACCACCCCTTCTCCGCCCAGCGCCGCCCTCAGCTCCGCCCGCTTGTACAGCGCGTCCCCTCTCTCGCCGTCGCTCAGAGATTTCGCGGCCAACGGCGACAGCGCCGCATCCAGTGAATCAAGAGCCGAGGTCTTGAACCCCTGCAGCTCCAGAGCAAGCGCCTTGAGGATGTGAGACGCGGCGTCTCTGGGGTCGAGGGAAATGGCCTTGTCAGCTTCAGCTTCGGCTCGTCGGGCGAGAGAGCGGTCGGAGGAGGATCTGGCTTGGGAGAGGAGTTGAGCGCCGATGACGAAGTGGCGCTTGGCTTGGAGATGGGATCGGCGGCTGAGTAGACGGAGCTTAGAGAAGAACTTTTGGGGAATATTGTGAATGAAGAGGAACATGAACAGGACGAGCAGAATTATTGCCGCCTGTAAAAGTAGATCGGTCCACATCTTGTAGCCTACCTTCAATTCTTGCTGTTGGTGTTGTTCTGACGAAAGTATAGAGTTGATCGGAATTCTTAAGGGCAGCTCTGTGGCTATTTTTGGACTCGACGGAATGGCAGAATACAAGAAATTGTAAAAAGTACTTGAAAATATGAAATGGTCAGTCCGTCGGTGTTGGTTTAGGTTTAATAACCCTTTGTTCATAATCATATGCCCACCACACTTGAACCAAAATCACTTTGAACTATTTGTTCTAAATTATGTTTTTTTTTTATTTATTATTTATTCATTTTATAAATGTATATCCAGCATATTAAACATTTTTTTATAAAAATAATTTAATAAAAATTAAGTATACTTAAAATATACATGAGATGAATATAAAATGAAATAAAGTGAACCGAAAAATATGCTGCATTTGACCAATCTTTCGCAAGACCTTTCCATCCCTCCATCTAAAATGACTTCAATTTTTGTCTCGATGGATGGTTTCATGAAATCGGCATGCTTGTGATTGTGAACATATGGGGTTGGGCTAGAAATAGTGGGAATTTTAAAGAAGGGTTGACTTGGATTTCATTAAGTTTTTATTAGAGAGACTTGAAATGAGTTCAAAGTTTAACAAATCGAACAAAAAAATAATTCTGAATTAATAATCACAACCTATATTATTTTCACTTCCTCATTTTTGTGAACATTCATGCTTTTGGATTATCTATAATATTTAAATTATAACAAAAATCTTATGTCATGGAAAATTGTTTAGAATTTCCTCAAAAGGCAAGTTATAATATATATTGCAGTCATCAAAATAAATATTATATCTATTAATTCAAAAAAAAATTTTAATTTATTGCTTAGTTAATATTACACGCCAGTAGAAAAATTAACATACAAGTTACGTATGCAATTCTTAAAAAATGAAAACCAACAAATTCATTCTCAAAAATCTAATATTCACTTATTGATACAATAATAATGCAATTTCCTTTAGAAGTATCAATTTTTTTACAAACTAAGCTACAATTATAATAAATTATTAATGCAATTATATATTATGAAAAATTAATAAAAAAAACATATAATTTAATAAATAATCTCACTATATAATAACATTGCATATTCAATAAAGTGTAAAAGGCACATCCACATTACTATTGCCTCTTGAATGAATATTTTTGAATAAATAAAATAAATCAAAAAAAAGTATTTTTTTTCATTAAATCGATTTTAAATTCAACTTAACTCATATTAAGCCCATCCATTTTCAACCAAACTCTATTAAGTGTCTTTGTCCAACCCAACACTATTATTTGCCACCCTTACCTGCACATAAATCACAATATCATACGATGATCCGATCCAAGTGACAGAATAAACATATAAAACGAAACTGATTCATCACTAATCGAAATTGATCAATAAATTTCTCAAAATGGCTATACATATCTTTCACAAATGAACTATTCCAGTACCTAAGTAGTGTTTAAAGAGTGGTATCTTTTACTAGAAATATATTTTGAGAAGATGAGTTCCTAAAATGATTCAAATGACTTTATTTCGATTCCAAGTTCAAATAGATAAACGAACTTGAGATATTGTTCAAAATATTTTTCTACCATCATTACATATGGTATACTTTCTTCTTTTCTAACTTGAAAGTACACACACAACATATTCAGGAAACATAAATGTTCCACAACTACTTTTGTGCAAAAGATAAAAACTCAGAGCTATTCTAACATAATCCATATAACAGCATAACACAATATAAGAAGGGATAGACAAACTAATATAACTATACACACACAAAATTGCCTATTGCAACAGTGACTTCCATTCTGCAACCTTTCCCTTTTTATAAAGCAGTTGTTTGAGATTTGCTCAAAACAACATTCACCAAAATGGTACAGTACAAGTTAGATTTTATCAGATATTCAAACAGCAGTTGCTGACAAAAATTATTTGTGTCTATGGCCCTCATAGTCCACCATATCCCTATTTCATACAGCAATTTTTAGTAAAAATCTTGCTCAATACAAGGGGCTTTGCAGCTACCATCCTCTTACCTTGTAAAGAAACAATCCCAAAAAAAAAAAAAAAAAAAAGCATAAAATACGTACTGATGCATCTCATGGACTGCCCATTTGTATCAACTGCAATGGAGATTTCAGCAGCTTCTTCAATGTGTCCACTATATTACTAAACGACGGGCGTTCTGCAGGGTCACTGCACACAACAACATTTTGTTTTTTTTTTTTTATCAGACATGAACTTGTTTTGAACTCATTTCAAAGCCGAAGACAAGAATGGTAATAAGATTCTTACTCAGCCCAGCAAGACTCCATCAGAGACACCAACATTGGGGATGTGTTCTGTGGGATTGCAAGCCTTCTATTCTGGAAAGCAACTGCTCCAACCACCTTAAAGTTTGAAAGAAACATGGAATCTCATTAATTGCAATTTTTTACAAACAATTTTCATAAAAAACTAAATCATTTACAGTGAAATTAACTAGGACTATTATTGAATTTCAAATGCTATGAGGATAAATTACCTGGGCAGGGCCAAGTCCACTCCAGGGCTGTTGCATTGTGACGAGCTCCCACAAAATTACTCCGAAGCTGTAGACATCAGATTTCTCATTGGAGGGCTCTCCACGAAGAAATTCAGGAGCCATCCACTCGGGCTGAAATAAAAAAGAAGAGTCAGGGTGCATTCTGCAATCACATGCACTCATAAAATTGCATAACTACAATAACATACACTTAACACTGACTTGATTGAGCCGTGGTGATAAATTGTTTGGCTATTGGCAATTGAACCAGATGACATGTGATTAAATCATCAGATAACTTACAATCTGAATATTACTGTATCTTAAGTGGCAACTTACAGGGTGTTTGGATTTATTTTGGAGGCTTCCTTATTATGGATGGTATTAGGTATCATGGAGCAACAACTTTTATCATAGCAATGGAGGATGAGCAAATATTGATGAATTCCTACAGAACTCCCTTTCTTTTTCCTACCTAAAACAGATTAGATGATATCAGATTTTCATAAACTTGGGTATTCAATTTCTTTATGTAATCATGGCAATCGATTCCATAAATCTATTGGATTTTCATAGTTAATTAATTAAGGATTTCTCATATAATAGAACAGTCCTCACAAATCGCGAATTTTAATTTGTTAAAAGAATTAAGCGGATTGAAGACACAGCATCATCATTCGCTAGAATCGAAATATATACGAATAGGATCGACTAGGACAAATGAAAGCATTGGGTCGAACTCTTCTATTTTCTATTTTTATTTTTAATGAAATTTTGTTCTGGGGACACAAAGAGGATCAATAGGAGGGCTAGGAGAGGAGGCATGGGGCAGAAGAACATATGCATGTAGAAGCTCCCCTAACTGAGGGACAAAAGAAAATTCTTTTCTGATATCTTTGTCGTATCTACATTTTAGAAGTGTAATGCACATCCCCATGTGGGGTGACCGTTCATCTGTGTGTGTGCGCCCGCGCATGCCTGTATTCATCTGAGAGAGAGAGAGAGACTTACTGTTCCAGCAACAGACTTTGATGATATGAATGTGTTTGCTTTGAACCTTGACAAACCAAAATCACATACCTAAGCCATGTCATGAAAATAATTTCAGATGCAGCCTTGACAGGGTAAAACTTGGGGAGAAGCAGGAAGAGACTTACCTTGACAGTCCAATTTTTATCAACCAACAGATTTGGTGATTTTAAATCCCAGTGGACAATAGGTGGGGTAAGACGATGAAGATAATTGATACCCTTTGCCTACACATGACGAGCACAAAATTAGCTGACATAAACAAAAAATAATAGAAAGAAGGATAAGGAGAATCAAAACAAACCACGTCCAGAGCCATGCGTAGTCGTCGCCTCTGGTCTAAAATTTCCCCAGCAGCTGGCCTGTGTATCAGGCGGAATAGACTGCCTCTGCTCCAGAAAATTTAATAAATAGCACAAGATCAGAATGCACATACTCTCACTTCATATCAAATATTAGGGATGCGTTATAGGAATTTCGAGCCCATTTACCTGGGTAAATACTCTGTTACTATAGATAGATGTGGGCGTTTTGTTACAGCACCCATGAACAGAACCACGTTCGGATGACGGATACGTTTCATAATGGCAACCTTCAGAGAGATGTAAAATAGAAAATTACGGGTACCAAACAGACAGACAGAGAGAAATTACAACAATAAGAACAGTTGTATTAGCAACAAAGTAGCTGACGCATGAAAGTAGAATTCTGAGACCATAGACCTGAGAAAACTTCTGGATGCCAAGATCTAACATTACTTAGAATCCTTAAGTGGTAGATAAAGTGAGTGTTAAGATGACTATCAACCACATGAATAAATCCCAAAACAATTAGCATTTAAAAATATGTAACACTTTAGATCAAGCAACCTGATTGGCGAAACGGCAGTATGAAGAATAGAGAACAATGACAGCTCTGTTGGAAATGCAGGTCAACTGAAGGTATTGACCCTTTATTAATCTCTAAGATATCAGATAACAATAAACCTTAAGACAATTAGCTTAATTACCAACCATGTCAAATTATCCAAGGAGATGAAGGCAAAGTTTCTTGATGCATTACTCGGCACACAACAGAGTAAATAACTTTAAATAATCAAATTTGTAATGCCTTCCATGCCTCCCCCAACAATTGAAAGACTAAAGTTTGGCGAAAAATGCATTTATTCAAGCATCCTATTCTTACCTCCCTTAGAAACTCCTTCAATTGATCATCATGAAAATCCTGGATAGTTAGGACCTTGACTGCTACATCCTGCAATTAGGAGAAATTTTAGTTGGGACTCCACTAAACCCAGAAGCAGATTAGATATCCATAACAATTAAGTAGCATAGGGAAGGAATGAGTTGTACTTATCATGTCAAATGGATATAGCAGCTTCTGTCATTAGAAGAAGACTTAAATAAAATGAAATAGGTGATGTAAAATCACCAAAAGTATAGGATACTAAGATCCAGCAGCTAGATTAAGGATTAAACCATCCCATAAAAGGGGCAGAATAGAATAGAGAATAAAACCATCAACGAAATTAAACTTGTTGCTGTCAACTTGATGAACACAGCTATTGTAATTTGCACCTTAAAGAAAAAGGGGAACCTAACAAAGAAAGCCCAATTGTTTATCCATTTAATTTCATCAAGTTGTGCTGGTGCTTGTTACAAAGCAGAACAATTCATCAGGTCATACACAAGAACTTCAGAAGCAGCATCATAGTTTCATTTCAGTAGAATTTAAACTTCATAAGTAAATGTTAAGTAAATCTGAAGCTTATAATACTAACCGATCCGTGCCATTCAGCTCGATGCACCGTGCCAAAAGATCCTATCAGAAAATAAATAACTGTATCACAACCCATTGTTTCGGGGAGAAGACATCAAATTACAAACTAAGCTGAATAGATGAAGTACCAGCACCAACGCGTTCCTTAATGTGTAATTCATCCCAGGAGATCTCAAGCCAATCCATTGCAAGAGAAGGCTCTAGATTCAAATATCTGGGAATGATTGCAGCAGAATGTTTCCCATGATCATGAAATATGTTCATAATCTCTGTCGGATCTTTGCTTTCAGAGGAAGTTACTTTGGGAGTTTGTCTGCCAGCTTGAGCTAAAACAGCATTCCCTGCTACAACAATCTCCTTTTTGTAAGTCTGTTTTATAATAATTCTGTCACCATCTGGTCGAGAATAATCCTCGGATATTGCAGCACCAGTAACATCAAAAACTTCTGGGCTGCGCCCATCAATTTTTTCATTTTCTGGAAAAATAACATCCTTTGTTTCATTGACGTTGACTGCAAATAAGTCATTTAAGTAAGTTCATTAATTTAAGAAACATAATTTGAACCTCTTTATTGATTCATCAATTCTTATTGTTCTACACACGCGGAATCACAACGTTGTCTAAAGTCAGTCAACAACCCCATGACTAAAGATCCACTAATTTGAAGCAGAAATAGCAACTAACTAACAAATATTACGACATCACATGTTACAAACAGATAGTATACCAACGAAAAAGCAGCTGGCGATTGATTGGAGGTTCAATAAGTCAGCCATAAATAACTATTTTTAGCATTTTCCCATATATAAAAAGTGAAAGAGGAGAAGAATTAAAGACCAAAGATTCAGCATCAAGTGGTGCTAACTTTAGTTGGTCATCTAGTAAACACAAGCATCCCCCTATTGGTACTGCTATCTAACAGAATTTTTGCTGCTGATCGCTTATCATATGGAATCTTAATGAATGCTGCAAAGGCATGTAAAATATGACACACCTGCATATATAGGATTTTTATTGCCACATGCATGCTTTGAGTTTAGTGATTGACAATCAATCCCATTCTTCACGTCTTGCTGAAATTCTTTTAGATGTGACACTTGAAAGGGGGAAGGCACAGAAGTAAGTAAACTTCCATTGATTGATGAATCTGGGCCATGGATGTTTCCTGGCTGCCCAACTAGGTCAACAACAAATTCCCTGCTAAAATATATATAGATTAAAAAAGACGAAAAAAAAAAAAATGGTGTCTGCAGAGATATCCGGCGAATAAATTAGTGCTTGCAAGTTCAAACAAATTAAGTCGTTGTAGAGCTTGGTTTCATTTTCTTAATTGAATTTTAATTGAGCTTGATTTCTTACTGAACTAACTAGCTCAAAAGCTTTCATTTGAGTCACATAATAGTTGAGCTCGATAACTCTATATTTTTACATGTATTTCCCATTTTTTAGTTTATCCAGTCAAGCTTCAACAGTTATCAAATAATAGGAGGTGTTCAAGCTCGGCATCTAATCAATCAAAGCTCAAGTGATCCTTTAGTCTCTAGTTGCAAAAGCCCACACCTAACATGTTTGTAAGATCCAGGACAAATAAAAGAAGAATGCTTTTTGATGTGCAAGGAACAAAAAAAAAGTACCACAAAACAATCTGGTTTCCTGATGGACATACGTCCAAGTGAGAAGATAAGAACACCATTGCACAGAGAATAAACTTGGAGAAAACAGTGCAGTACACATAATAACATAATCCCATGGCTCCTAAGTCTAATAAAGTTAGCTCGCTATGAACTTCAGACCAAAACCAAACATCTAAAAGTCTAATACAAATTGCAAGCAGAGAGGAAACATTTTGATGTGGCAAAACAGACTAGATGCAAATTCAACACATAGCAGAACAGACTAGATGCAAATTTAACACATAGCAGACAGACATCATAAAAAATATCAACATTCGAAACTTCTTAGTTGCCACTTCAACATCTTAGGCTCAGAGGCAAACAAGAAACAAGTGAGAAAGGATTCAAGGCTAAAGGTATGTCAATACCCTTAGGCCACCAGTCAAGTGAAGGAATTGCAGGAAAAATGAATAAAGTAATACAGAGGATGTAAACTTTCAGCCTTATTGTTTCTATATTCCTATTCTACATCATGTCATGTTTCTCCTACTTCACCCTTTATTCATATCATGCATTTTGCACCACTGCTTGCAAATACCACTGTATAATCTTTTCTTTCAAATTACTTGGAACTTGGAAGCCCTTCACAATCAACAAGAAATGCAGAAATGAAGTAGCATTCCAAGTAGACACAAAAACAGCAATCCTGTCAAACAAGGGTCAAATACCTTTTCCTTAAGTACCACGGCAGCACATAATAATGATCACACAAATTAACAGATTATCTTACCGGGGAAGCTTCATATCATCCTCAATTTTAATAAGGCATGAAGATCGATGGTCCGAAACACAATACTTGCAACCTCGAGCAATCCGACAAGGCAAGCCTACATAGTCTGCTAGTTTCTGAACACAGAAGTCTTTGTTAAAAATCTAAATCCATGAATTATTAGCTATCTCATGTAAAAATGTGCACGTCTATAAGAAAACCAATCAAAACTGCACATGCTAACATTCATTTATAGAGCCCCCCCACCTGGATGGAACAAGGGAAAACAAGAGTGATTTGGCTGAAATTTGTGGTTGGAGGAGAAGCGGAGGAAGGGAAAAAAGAAAAAGAAGGGGAAAAAAAGTGAAGAAGAAGAAGAAGGTTTCTATATGTCAAGAACACAATACCTTGGTAAAGCAAGAACTGAATGAAATGAAAGTCAGAAAGAAAGAAGATGCAAGACATTTTCACTATCAGGTTGGGATAAAATTTCTTTAGTTTTCCCTTGGAAGGGAGACCCAACCTAAAGCAAATTACAGTTGAGTACATGTTCAATTTCATGAGAAGTAGAATATTTTACAACTTTTCAAGCTCACCGCACAAGTACACATAGTTCTTTCGTAAAGAATCTCAATCCATAGCCTGGTTCACTGTTTTAAGCTTAATATATGGTACTGGATATGGACTGCATTAACAGACTACTGTTTGTGTGCCAGGACTGATAAGAGAAAGGATCAACTTGGATAATATAAACCCAACCACATAAATAGGAGTTAACTTCGCCTTGGACAATACAAAAAATTGAAGTTTTCATGTGCTGAAAATGTAGCGAAATCTAAAACAGCATCATATGCTTCACCAACTTTAGATAGATCACCAGTGTATGGTCATGGAAGTATGTTTTGGATCAGAAAAAGATGTAGGATTGTATGGAAAAGATTAACTGCAAGTGGAGAACAGGATATGTATTCACCTTGAACAGTATTGCTCGGTGTCTGCAAAGTCCCATAGACAGATTACCAATTGGAATCACAATGCATTTGTAGGAATCCTTTAATCTCCGGTTGACTGATCTCCAGCCAAGATTAAGGTCACCTTGCTCCAGAGGAAAAGAGCCCCTTAAATTTCACAAACTTAATCACATCAGGAGGAAACATACAACATGTAAGGCAGAAAGCTGATATATTTGAAATCTACCCCATATAGACCGCGACAAGTTTGCCAAGTTTCTCAGCAAGAACCAGCGTACTCTCCGCTGAAAAATATATTTCTTGAGCTTTATCTTCGAGCTCCCTGAGCTGAGAGTCCCCACGCCGATCCACGAGAATCACCTCCAACGATGTATCATTGGGTTCAACAGTTTTCAGCGCCATTAATGAAGGCATCCTTCTACCTTCCTCCAAGTCATTGCACATCAGCCAGAGATATGGGTTCATTCCCAAAATGTTATAGAACCCATCTGAGATTTTGTCAGTATAAGACAAGCAACCACTGACCTGAAACAGTAAGGGACGAAACATCAGATAAAGTTGAGAATTGATTATAAAGTATGATCTGCGACAAGAACCTCAAAACTAGTTACACTTAAGACAAATCTCATACCCAGAGACGATATGAGACGATCTCAGCGTCAGAAGATCCACCAACAATAATACCCTCACCAATCCTACGTTCTTGCAGAAGCAGAGGCTCAGTTACAAGTGTTGCTTGCTCAGTAAGCCGTCTGGCAAGCATTAACTGCAAATAGTAGCCCTCTTTATACTTCCGCACCACCCCATTGTCAACATTTTCCCCCGCCCCAAGGCGTTCCTCCACCGCCTCAGCCTCCTCCTTTAATACGGCGGTATCCTTGAGTATTCCAGTAGTAGTCGACGACCAGTTTCCGTCCAAAGTAGTCCCCGAATACAAACTCCCCGCATAGCTCGTGCTCCCCGCGCTTGATAATCTCTGCAAGGAGACCTTCCTCTCGAAGCCCCTTTCCTTCCCTTGCACCTGATCCACACTGTTGCTATAGTTACTTCCATTACTCGACAGCCGCCGCAGCGAATCCTGCCGCCGATCACATTCCACCACTGTGGGCGGCGGAGGAGGCGGAGGGAGAGGCGGCGGCAAAAGTCGTTGAGTCAGTTCATCTTCCTCTTCGATACTATCATCTTCGTATAATCTGATCTTCACGGGATCGACATTGCCCTGTGACTTTTCTTTCTTTTTCTTATCCGAAAGCCACTTTACGAAGGCGGCCAACTGCTTCCCGTGAATCTTGTCTCCCGTGACTACATGAGACAACCCACCATAAGTGTTGATATCATCACTTTTACGAGCACAAGTGGTATCATCTTTATTAGTTTCCGCTTTGACAGTGACCTCTTCGCGCTGACGGGTCTCCGGCTTCACATCACCGACCCCAAATTTCTTCTCGTGATCTACTACCAAATTTGACGATGCATTGAAATTTCTGTCCGGAAATTGCCTCGGGAAAAAGTAAGTGGTTCGATGCGGCATCTTTTATCACGTGAACAGCTGACGCTTAGAATTTTCTCAACCCTCAAAACAAACAAATTTCTTCAATCTGCTTTTCTTCACGCTCTACACATCCCCATCAAAATTCAACAACTTGAAGCTCGCCTGAAAACGATAGGAAGACAACAGATTTTCGCCGGCGAACAAGAACCCAAAACGCATTTTCACTAACGGCAGACTTTTCGACCAACTATAAACTGTTGAACTGAGAACTCGTACTGATCACAGCCCTCAAATTAAAAACACATACATGTGCAGCCTGAGGATGATTCAGAAAAGAAAAATAGAAACTAAAGCGAAGATGGGCCAAAATTTCATTGGGAAAGCAGGATGAGAGTAGTCTCTTTTTTTCTGCAGAAGAAGAAAAAGCCAGAAGACTACTTGCTCAGAGTATATAGCAAAAATAGGCAGAGAGATAACGTTCATAGAAAAAGAAATATATATATATATATATATAGAATTGTTTAATCTGTCTCCGCTGTATAGAGAAATGGGAGAGGGGACATTGTACAGTATCTATTGGTGGAGAGGAAGACCAAAGGAACCGACTGATGAGAGGGGGGTTTAGGTGACTATTTTAAGCGCCGAGTCTGCAGATGGTAAACAAAAATGGGTGGGAAAAAATTGAATTTTTATATATATCTGATGGGGTGAAGCTAACGTGCGCCGCGGATCTGGATGCGCACCCTCCTTCCCCATTTCACACGTCGAGTTTAACGGACCTCGCTACGGGACACGTAACTGCGGAGAAAAGGCTAGCGCAGCCCCATCCCAGCGTATCTTAGTGTACCCTGCGGTGGTTGGAAAATTAAGAAAAAAGTGCAACTATGTGGGCCGCGCGGGGCTTTCCCAAATGGGAAAGTTGATACTTCCCAAAATGACCAGTGAATCCAAATGTCAGGATAAATTGTTTGTGGACACCCTTCCAAATATGGCAATAATAAAATAATATTTGGCTCAGTTAATTTAAAATATTTTTTTAAAATATTGTCTAAGTTTATTAGTTAATAAATTTTATTTGTAAAATATGTTATTAAAGTGTTTGCATAAAATAAATATTTGAAATTGATAAGATACTAATGATAATTTTATAATTAAAATGATTAAAATCAAAAGACATGGTCATCATCTTGAAAATAAATTATGATCTCTTTATTTTTTTTAAAAACAATTATAAAATTCTATTATTTTAGGATTTTATAAACTTCTTTTTAAAATAACTATAAAAAACTTTCTAACATTTCATAAATTTTTAAATCTCTTATAAGATGTGTTTATCAGCTTACAAGTCCACAAAAACACCTTGTAAATTTAATTGTAACTTTTATTGGGTAATATTAGACCAACTGTAAATTACTGAATCATAAATTAATAATAATTATAATAAGTTTAACATAAATTTTATTTGACATTCAATGTACATAAGTATAATTATAAATTGTTAAATTACATATCAATTACGATTGTTATATAATTATAAACATTCATTTTGTGATTCTTTTTATTTATTGATATAAAAAAAAAAATAGCTCATTTTTGCTATACCATCTAAATGAGTTGTAACCAAGTATTGTTGTGAACCGTTCGACTACAAATAATAATGTGATTATTTATTTCTATATAATCATTATATATTCAACGTGTTATAAACTCAAATCCATATACATTTATTTCTATATCATCATTATATATACATATTCAACGAACTATAAAATCCAGCAAATGCTACCTATATATGTAAACAATAGAATATTTTGTCACAAAATATATGAACATAAATAACAATTTTAAAGGCCACCTTATGCGTCATCAAAGAACCTTTGGGCGCATCATACTTCTTTTGCTAAACGATGACACATTTATTATGATTAATAGAGACACTTATTATTCTATTATGGGAGCACACATTAGGATGTTATTCTATTTACGATCAATAAGTCTCAACTTCTATATATATTATTATTCTCCAGTTATTTGTTAAGTTATTTATTTTTCTTTTACTAAAGCTATAATGTTTTATTTTTTTAACTAATTTTTTATTTTCGATTTAAAGTACCCATCAAAAGAATTTTGTTAAAGCATATCCAACGCTTCTAACACTTCTCAATGGACATGGAGAACCCAAATCTTCAAGAAAACCTTCAATTGCATTATTTGACATTTTAATTGTAGCCCATCACTTCACTTCCTCGATTAAATTAAAAGACTACATCTCCATTGCAAAATGTAGCTCTTTTTCTCTAAGGGCATGTTCGATACCATACATTAGCCACTACAACAGCCAATAATATCACCTAGTAGCATGTTTGATATGCTACATAAGACATCTGGGCGGGCCCGCATTTAATGCCTGGCCCAGCACTATTCACGCTGATAACAGGTAATCAAATCGCAGGGTTGGGGGTGTGATTACACAATCGCATCCCCTTTTACTATTTCGCGTCTGCAGTGAAAGGTCCATTTTGACCTCACCCATTACCCATTACCTTTTACTATTTTGCATCTGCAGGCTCGTTTTCCCTTATTTTCATCTCATCTTCTGACAACCAGAATGAAAATTTTCATACTGCCCGATTGGATATCTCATCCGTTTACAGCAAATCACAGCTACCAACGGCAGATTTCCCTTAGTCTGGTGCAACCTCTGGTGGTTGGATGCACGATTGTCGAAAAACCTCGCATTACATTCCAATTTTCGCATGCTTGTGTTTAGCCCTAATTTCTTTGTTCATCTCTCTGAGCCATCAAATCTCTATATCAATTTCATATCTCTCTATGTGAGATAGATTATTTATCATTTTCCCTTTCCTTAGCAAATCTGGGCTGACATTTTAATTTGTTGTTGCCATACAAGAAACCCGCAGCAGAACATATCTGCGGCGACTTGTAATAGGTACTTTGTGCAATATTTTGTTGATCTTTTCGTTCCATTTAGTTGGGATGAATTCCATATCTTGAGGGTTGTTGTCCACTTTCGTTTTCTTTGGGAGAATGACCAAATTTAGTACATTTTCAACTGGAATAAATATAATAATACCCTCATAAGCACGTAGAACTTGTGTTTGTCTTGTTTTAACCCTTGTATTAGTTTGTAATTTTACCTTATAAGAACATTTACTCGGTTGGCTTAAGCATGAGTTGGGCGGACGTGAATGCATTTCCAGAAATTGTATTTTGCAGAAAAATACTTTGTGCAAACCTGAGATTTTAGACTGAGTAACCTTGATTATCTGATAGCTATGCTACCTGTTGAGCTTGATTTCATCATTTCTTACTGGAAAGGCATCTCTAATGAAACCCCTAAATCACCACTTAATTTGACCTGAAAGAAGTTGTTTCATCAATTGGATAAAAATGCATAGCTGCCAACTACAACTATTAAAGTTATTTGATCACAGAACATATAGCCATAAAGACATATTGACCTGAAAAAAAGTGTGGGTTCAGGCTACTTAGATGAAGCTGATTGTGTTTGGTGTATTCTTAGCTTGGGATTATGTCATATTTTTGTCCATCTGTCATGGCTTCAAGTGTTGAAACAATCAATAATAATAATAATAATAATAATAATAATAATAATAATAATAATAATAATAATAATATGCCATATAATGAGTGGCTGCCTCTGTCTCTACCATTCTGATGTTCCCTTTCTTTTCCCTTTTGCCTTTAGCCGTTATTAAAAAAATTATCTATTAGTTGTGTTCAAAAATGATATGAAAGTCATCAATTCACACAGATTTTCTTTTTTGTTTTTCACTACTTAAAAAAGTAGAATTGAATTATTGAACTTTTAATTTATTATATGGTTGTTTTGCTCCTTGTGTTAGTAATTTTTATATGTTTTAAAATGAGTGTATTTGTAATATCTTTGTAGTTGAATGAGTTTCATGTAATAGTTATAATTAAGTTTTATTACCATAAAACTTTTAAAACAACTTCAAAGGTAATTCTCTTTATTCCTTCTAATGCTCGTTTCAGACTGTGGGTGCACATAATGATTGCACAAGTGTGATGAGATTTGGTTTGTGATTGCTTTTATATCTTCTATCTTGTAGATATAAACGTACCAATCAATTATGGTCCGAGATGCTAAAATCCATTTTTTGATACGGATTTAAGTTTGTTTAATGCAAAGAATAATTTGCGTAATGTTGATTTATTGTGCTTAGCTCATATATAATGGGAGATGGGTCTATAGGAGAAATGCGTTCACTAGGAGATGGAGTGTCATTTCTAAGATACCAGACCAATTAAAACATTTGAGAGAGATAGTTCAAGACAATGATCAAGCATGTATCAATAACTTGCGTATGGGTAGAAATGCCTTCTGGTGGTTTTGTTATTTGATGGAGCACGTAGGTGGGCTTTGAAATGAAAAGTTTGTAGGAGTCCCTGAGAATGTAGCCTTTTTTTTTGTCTATCCTAGCACATCACAAGAAAAATATGATAGTTAAGCATGATTTTAAACGATTGGGTCATACAATTAGCAAGTATTTTTGACAATGTCTAAAAGCAGTTATAAAAATAAGTCCCTTGTTGTTCGTGACTCCTCAACCCATAAATGACGAGTCACAAATGAGACAAGGAGATGCTTCAAGGTGTGTTTAATTTAATTCTATACATTGATTTGTACAATTATTAACTTTTATGCCCCTTATACTAATTTGAGGAGTCTTTTGAATTTCGTAGGGCTGTCTTGGTGCCCTTGATGGGATTTATATTTTGGTCCGTGTTCTAACAGCCGACAAAGCGTGTTACCAGTCTAGAAAGGGTGAGATTGTTGTTAACGTTCTTGGTGTATGCAATTGAGACTTGAATTTTATCTATTTGCTTGTTAACTGGGAGGGCTCCATTGCAGATAGTAGGGTATTACGGGCAGCTGTTAACAAACAAAATGGGTTGAAAGTACTAGTTGGTATAACTCCATGGATTACACACTACTTTCATTCTTAATTGTTGGTTTTTGACGAACTTAATTGTAATATTTTATGAAATTGATGACATGTGCAGGAAATTACTACTTGTGTGATGCCGGATATACGAACTATGAAGGGTTTTTGACTCCATACCGTGGAGTGAGGTACCACCTCGACAACTGGAGTGATGAGGCGCTGGCACCACAAAACTCTCTGAATATTTTAACATGAAGCATGCTAGAGCACGTAATGTGATTGAGAGGGCGTTTGGACTTCTTAAGTCGAGATGGGCTATTCTAAAGAGCACCACATACTATCCAATCAAGACTTAAAATATGATCATTTTAGCATGTGCCTTTTTGCATAATTACATTCGTACACAGATGACTGTGACCCATTGGAGGATAGGGTTTTGGGTCATGAGGATGATTCTCCCACTATGGATGATGACCAAATAGACACGATTGAGGGCTCTACCGAGTGTTGCATTTGGCGGGATGCACTAGTTGCCAATATGTACCGATTGTGGAGAAGGGCTCCCCTGATGTCCTAGTATGCTAAGTTTAGACTTTAGGAAGAATATTGAGGCATTTGAATTCTATCTATATGCTTATTCCTTTTGAAGTTGTTTTATATTAGTTGAATTAGTCTGAATAGATTGTTCTAATTGATTAGTTTTTATACCAAGCTTATGTATGTGAAAATCGAAAACTTTTTTGGAGGTACAATTTCATATAGAAAATTTCCTACACATTTAATCCACATATACGAAAATGCTTGTCTAGATGTCATTACTTACTTGTGATTCTACGTCGTGCACAATACACACAAATTAATATTTATTTTATTTTAGTTTGGATTATATATCTTCCCTTATTATTTGGTCTGCTGATGTGACAAATTTTTCTTGAACAAATTATGACGCAATCCGGATGTCCATCTTATAGCACAGACAGGTCGAGTAAAGCTGTTGTTGTCCCCCGTCGTTTTTGGACACACCATGAGGATGAGGCCTTGATACATGCACTGATGTACTTATGGGCAAGGCGGGTATATGGTTAGATTGGAGTCTATGTTGGCCGAGAAGGTGCCTGGCAGTGGCATCCTTGTTAAGCATATTAAGTCAAAATTGCAAGTTTGGAAGAAGACGTACGCTACATTGAAAGGCATACTCAGCTATAGCGGAGGTGGTGAGGTTACCATGGATCCGACATCACACATGATTATTGTGGAATCTAAGGAAGTTTGAGCAAAATACGTCAAGGTACATACACATTTTTACATATAAAGGTCCATCTAATTCATTATGTTGTAATGTCTATATGTACGTACCATAATTGAAATAATTTGTAATTGTAGGCACAACATGATGCATCAAAGCTCAGGGGGAAGCCACACCCCGGTATATGAGTTGGGTTGAGATCTTTGGCAACAAAAAGGCCACCAGAGACCAATCATTTGACGTAGCTGACATAATACAAGAGTTGTTAAATAAAAGAGATAATAACAAGGATGCAGAGATGTCAGCTGAGAATATGGAGGCAACTACTGGATTTACATCGAGTGCTAATGAGAATGTTGATGCTACATATGTGACTCCACCGTCAGTGTCTGGGTCAAAGAAGAAAACTTCCTCAATAGGCAAGTGAAAGAGGATCGACCTAATGAATACTGATTTTGAGAAGATGATGGGGACAGTGCTGGAGGAGATAAAATCCACTATTATTGGGGTCGTTCGAGAGCTAATCCAACTGTCGATGCCATCACCTGATTTAGACTCTTCGTTGCAAGCAAGCTTGTTTGCAGTAGTTAATGAAGTCTTAAACCTGATTTTAGCAGGCCAAATTCGAGCCACCCACCATCTAGCGCACAACAAGGTCAACATGGATGTCTTCTAGGGTATGAACAAAGATGCACGAGCTATGTTTGTGAAATTGCTCCTTTCGAGAAGTTTGTAAGTTTGCTTGCATTCAGTTCAGTTTTTTGTTGCTAGTACAGGACTTAAATGTTGCCCTTATTTTGAAACATACTTTGCTACAGTTGTCCCAGAAGCTTAGTATTACTGTCTGGACTTGCTATTTTGTTCTGCATTCAGCTTAATCCGTAGTCTATAAATGTTTGACTCAGCCATTTTTTGGGGTATTAAAGTTTCTACTTCTATTTTGCATGAATTATTCTGTTATTAGTCAAGCAGTAGGCAAAGTTTCTGTATATTCGAGATAATATTTTCCCTCTCTGATATCTATTCCCATGAGCCAGTAATATATATGTGAATATCTCGATCCCTAAAATTAGGATGGTGTTATTTGTTGTATAGTTATTTCCTGGTCCACATACTTTCCGCAGTTGGGGGATTTAAATGGATGCTAATGTTGGATGTCATACTGTGTCCATGCCATGAGAGCTAGTCCTGGGAATGCTGCCAACTAAAATCTATGTTATTTTAAGTGGATATTTTTGTATGGCAGTTTCTATTCTGTATGACATCCTCGTTAGTCAAAGGTTTAAGCAACTACACGCAGAGCTTCCGATTATGTGAATATCATATAGCAGTAAGGTAATGTTGACTTGGAATGATGACATTACATAATGGTCTCAATGGAGGGGATGTTTTGAAATGATGATGTTACATGATGTTTTTTCACAACATTAATGACAATAAGACTGGAATTGAAAAATTGGCGACATGTTAAATACAAGCCACACTTAGGCAACAAACACACAACACGTACGCAACACTTTAGCCAACACTTGGCACTACGACGCAACAAGTTTAATAGCCGATTATGATGACTTGCATGCAACAAGGAGAAATATATGAAAATGGATTCGAAATCCACATAGTTAGGAGACACCATTGCACAAATATTAATGCTTAACGGTCAAATACCTTACTTCTATCCACATCATTTTGGGGTGTTCAAGGAAGATGCATGGGAGCTCACAGAACCCCAAGTAGGGGAAACATTGAGTAAACTGAAAAACTCCATTTCATCATTTTGGGTCCACAGATGATCGTACACACAGGGAAATGAAGGGACATTTGAGGGCCAAATTGGATTAGGAGGACTGAACTTTACGGAGTCCTGGCTTCCATCATCATGCCCATAAACCTTGGCCAAATTATTCCAAAAAAGATGAAGACCACGATTGGCTTACGGGTGGTGCAGCGGGGGCCAGTAGTGCAGTGGTATTGTTGAACACATGCACTATGGAGTCCGTAGTACTGTCGAATGATATTTGGATTACACTCGTGTCTTAGAATAGGTTAATTGGCTTTGGTTCCCCAAAAATCTCACATAGCTCATGCCACTACGTTTCCCCTCTAATCATGTATGCCTCCGATAAAGAAAATTTCTACAAAGAAACAAAACATAGAATTAGATAAGAGACAAAAAATGTTAGGTCGTATATAATATGATGACCAAAATAATCAAGAAATATATTATACCATGGTAATGTAGTCCTAGATGTAGGGGTCAGCAGTGACGATATTAGTTTGTTCATTATGATGAACAGGCGATAATGACAGCAAAAATCCAAACACACGGTGCCTTTGTTGTAGATACTTGAAACGAGTGATTGCATCCTTAGTAGTGAAAGTTGTCCCGAACTTATCATTAATGGACTCAAGTCATGAGATGATCACAGTGACATCAGAGCGACTAAGATGCCTTCCATCCAAGCAAGCAAACCCCGCGAGCCATCTAATGAAATCCTTCTCAATCTCCTCGTGCCATGGTGCAACATAGAAAATTTGATCTTAGCTTCATGGGTTTGATGATGCCATCTTTGGGAAATTGGTTGGAGTGAAATGTATTTAACAAGTATGATAAAGAGAGTCTGTTTCCCCCATACTAGAAAAAAGGAAGTATATGAATGAATATATTTGCCCGATAGAATTAGTATATAATACCAAGTTGGTTTTGTATACTATTGGGAATTGATTTTGGTATGACATTTTTACAGCCTTTTAATTGAGATCTCAAATCACAAAAAGAATATTGGTAAGGTTGGTATAGTAACAACACAGCTGGATCCCATGGATTGCTAGCTTAAAATCCTTTGCACAAAGAAAAGAGAAGTAGCATGATTGATACCAACTAGAAGCATATACTATAAGACAGGCCTAGTGCTTATTTAGACACTTCTCACAGGCATTCTATAAAAAGCTTGAATGTTTGAGACGAGACGTGTTCCTCGTGGTCATGAGGGAGAGCTAGCAAATTGATAATAAATTATGTATTTCCCTTACCCTCCATTATTGATAACAAAAATCTAAAAGTATTAAATTAAATGTTTGTAATTTTAATCCCATTACAGCAAGCATTGCATGCAAATCATGGAGATGAAAAAGGGTGAAATACTGTGAAATGTAAAATGGTAATTCAGCCACTAACAAAAGCAAATACGCCCAGTCATGTAAATAATAAAATTGCATTAAGACCTAATATATATAATTGTACATTATCACCCGAAACAAACATGAATTGTAACAATGGAAAGGTTAATTCAACCAAATTACAATACTATACATAAAGTTTTTTGTTCATAGTAACTTACACCATATATCTCCATGTTTAGTAACTTAAACACATGCTAGAACACAAACTTTCCTATGATTAAACCCATTAACAGACCAACAAAAGCAATAAATACAGCACACCCACAACCAAAACAACCACCGAATAACATTGCAGATTTTATGTCAGATGGAATGGGAGGGTTGCACACTTCAGAAGTCATGGAACGCATGTTATGAATTCGGGGACCTGTAAGTGAACTATCGCTATTGTCTTGATTATCAAGGCAAGTACTATTCAGGTTCTTTGAATTGCACTTAGCTAAATAAGTGTGAGCATATCCACAAGGACTGCACGTACTCGAAGATGCTTCTTTATATGATCCAGCCTCACCTTGTGAACATTGCCAGGTGACACCATGGTACACATCACACTATATGAAATGGGCATCGTGCTTACTACCTCTGAGACACTTGTAAAACCAACAACCAGGATTATGAGATGTACAGGATTGGCGTAGCACCATAGGTCCCAACCTACAAAGGCATTGTGGCGATGATTTGAAATGCATCTCAAAAACGCTCCCTACACAAAAGCACCATACCAATTAACAACGAGTGACCACGTAGAAAAGCAAAATCTTAAACACAGTAAGGTAATACACCTTGATTTGGAACCAGTACGACTATAAAGAATCAAGATCAAGTAAAAGGGATAAAAATTGAAATAGTTGCCAACTTTGTGTGACTGTTAGTACTAAAATGCTTCCTTTCTTACCAAATAGCATAGTTGTTTCATGTGAATTGTGATGAAATCTGTATTTCATCATTAATGGAACACATAAACACAAAAGGCTTAACCGATTTATTCTTATTCACTACTTTACTAATTATCTTATTAATAGACTGCTCAATGGGTGGATTACAGTCGTATACAAAATGAATCAAACTTTCCCTTGTGAATTCCATAGTCAGTAAGAGTATCCAGTCTCACTAAATCACTAAATTTTGATAGGCACATTGAAATGAAGAGGTATGTTCTACCAATAACCAAAATTAGCCGAACAGAACTTGCTCATGTCATGTAAAACTGACATTTGGGTTCTTACACACCCATTTCGGTACATCCTCAGGGAGTGACCATCGTCTTTGCTGTGTAGAGAAATTCCCATTCGAATAATTGGAGACATGATGGCTCCCAAAATTTTAACAAATCAAAAATTCACAATCTTAAATCAAAAATTCACAATCTTCAGACCTCGCACCTAACTAATACCCCGACACCACGAACATAAAATAACTTAACTCACAAATACATATGAATGTCCTACTACCCCCCAATCAGAAATGAGCTACAACCCACAACGAATAAGTAAAGTTACAGATACCAAATAACAACGATATTAGAAGATAGATGTTCAAACAGATTAAAAATTGCGCGTCTTCTTGAACCTGACTCACACCGAGAACACAAAATCTCTAACGCAGGGTATAAAAATAGACAATGCGAGACAATGTTCATGTAGACATGGTTCTGAAATGGCATACAAGAAGCAAAAATGAAATACCTGGACTGGGTGTTGAGATTTGCAGCAGCCGCGCGGTTCCCTTTCGCCGGATTTAGCTATTGTCCCTCCATTGGGTTCACAGCTTTGTTGAGAAAAGGAAAAGATTTTGGGGAGAGAATGGGTTGTTTCTAAGCGGTGTAATTGAGGCAAACGCATTTCACAAAAAAAAAGTTTTTTTAATCATGGGTAAAGGCAAAAATAGGTATTTAAATTATAATGATGCACATCAAACATGATATTACATTGATGGATGTTTGAGTAGCAGGTAATCTTCAGTTGTAATAGCATGTATCAAATGATAGAACTCCAATATGAATAGTGGCTAATATCCAAGAATAATCTCACCACTACAATAGGCCCCGGTACCAAAATTCCATATCAGACGAGGCCTGAGAATTTCCCTCCATGCCCTCTTTTATAATCAATGATTCGGCCTCTCTCAAGTGGTGTCCTTGTAAAAGCAAATTTCTTTGTCTGTAATAAACAAAATTACAAGATAAAAAAATTCATACAAATAAGATAAAATTAAAATATGTCAACTGTGAATTCAATCTCTAATATAATCCTCTGATTCTTCCCTTCCAAATATGATTTTGAATGTAATGAGTTCTGCGAAGAACGTCATGGATATCCTTAAATTTGATTTGAAGAAAATAATGACAATTCGAGGGCTTCACACCTTAATCTCGAATCAAACACCAAAATATGATGAGTTCCGCGAAGAACGCCTTGAATATCGTGGATCTCTTTAAATATGATTTAAATAAAATAACGCCAATTTGAGGGCTCCGCACCTTAATCTCGAAACACACATCAAAATATGATGATTTCCTCGAAAAATGCCTTGAACGCCATGGATCTCCTTAAATTTGATTAAGAGAATTGCTGGATTCCTTCAAAGCTCCTCTCACTTGCTGAAATTTGTATTGTGTGTTGAATGAGCTTTGATCTCCCCCTTTATATAGATATTTGATGGGAGACTTTCAAATTAACTTAAACTTCTTTAAGGGTTATCTATTTGATAAGATAATATCAAATATCAAGATATAGTATCAAATATCTTTGATTTGATTGGTCCATAGGCATAGACACTTTATCTTTAATACTTATCAATATTTGATTTGAGCACAAAATAAATACTAGAGTATTAATTAAAGTTAACTATTTATCTTTTGAAATTAAATTTAATAAATTTCAAGATAAATAGAAAATTTTGAATTAATAATTGACATATTATTTTATACGTGTTACTCTCCAATTGGGCAAAAATTGATATGTCTACAAATGCACCCATTTCAAGACTTGACGAAAGATGTACCAATCATCCACAAAAGAGGTAATGCTTGAAGTATTTGAGAAATTTTCTTTTCCTCCCAATTTTTTTTCCACATATGTTTGCGACAAGAACATCTTCCAAGCATTCCTCAAGCTATGGTTCCCAATAAAAGGGTTAAATCATGATATAATTCAAAGTAAATATCCTTCCAAGGGGAGTGCCATACATAGTTTATACTCATACGGGCCAGAAGTAACATATAGTTTAAGCTCTTACGTCAAGGAGCATATTTAACTTGAATAGATATTTTATACTCGTGTCAAGGAGTCCACTTGAATTTGGTTGATAATTTATACTCATGTCAAGGAGTTTACTTGAGTTTGACTTAATAGACAGTTTACACTCTTATCAAGGAGTACATGAGAAGAATTTGAATACTTAGATAGTTTATGCTCATGCCTAGGAGTATTATTGAAAGTTTAAACTCATATCAAGGAGCACATAAGGAGACTTTAAATATTTAGATGGTTTATACTGGTATCTAGGAGCCTTATTGGCAATTTAGACTCTTATCAAGAAGCACATGGAAAGATTTTAACTTGAGAATTTTAGATAGTTTATGCTCGTATCTAGGAGAATTATTGATAGTTCGGACTCTTATCAAGGAGCATTTGGAATTTGAAGACTTGAGCTTTGGACTTGAAGATCTGAATCTTTGATTTGGAGACTTAAAAATTTGAGTCTTCGACTTGAAGACTTAGAGACTTGAGCCTTTGACTTGAAGACTTAGAGACTTGATTTTTGGATTTGAAAACATGAAGACTTAAGTCTTGAACTTGAAGACTTGGAGATTTGAGTCGTGGATTTGGAGACTTGAAGACTTAATCCATGCATTTGAAAACTTGGGGACTTGATTTTTGGATTTAAAAAACTTGGAGACTTGAGAATTTTAGATAATTTATACTTTTATTTGAGAGTATTCTTGGCAGTTTATGCTCTTATCGAGGAGCATTTGGAACTTGAAGATGAAAATTAATTGCCCCCAACATTGCCATAATCATCAGCATCACTTGAGTCTTCCCGTTCATCAAAATTAATGCTCATTTCAATATTATGTGCATGACTTGCCAAATCGTCAAAAGTTTTTGGTTTAATTCCTTGAAGTATGTAGCAAAGAATCCAATGCATTTCTTGGCTATACATCTCAATTGCTGAAGCCTTTGACAATTGATCTTTTCAATTAAAGCTCAAATTTCTCCAGCGATTTATATAATCAATCACAAGTTCTTCTTTCCACTAGCAAGAACTGATGAGTTCAATCATGCTGACTGTCATTCAAGTGCTGTAGGAACGATTGCAGAGCTCTTGTTCCAGTTTTCCCCAACTATCCATGGAGCCTGCTTTCAAGTCAATATACTAATCACAAGCATAGTCCTTTAACGATCAAACAAATTGCTTGACTCGATTATCTTCATATGTCCCAACATTATTACAAGTCTCAATAAAATGAGCCACTTGCTGCTTTTAGTTGCCCTTGTCATCGAATTGTTGAAACTTTGGGGGCTGGTAAACAATTGGCATCTTCAAGTTGTCAATCCTTTGAGTATATAGCTTGGAGTAAGTCATAGACAACTTAGAACTTCCATCGAGCTTGTATTTGATAGTCTCCATGATAAACTCCTTCAATGGTTTAAAAGGGAACTAGTCCATCAGTGGAAAATTGTAGTTCTTTATTTGCAGCCTTTTTATTTTTGGTTGACTGTTTTTTTGTGGATGTTTCGCCTTCGTCCTGAGCTTCAATTTGTTTCTTCATCATGCAGCTGGCATCAAGATTGTCCACTTTGCTCATTAATTTGGAGATTTGAAAGTCTGACTCTTGAACATGCTTCGTGAGTCCTTTAATAGCCCTCATCAAATTTGCAATTTGTTTCTCCAAGGTTGTAGCACTTTTCACCATCACGGTTGCCATGCTTGAGAAATTTGATGTTGAGTGGGAAATGGATGATCCAAATTCTTCTTTTGAGTCTCCACCATCTTCTTTCATATCAATAAAATGCAGCAACACATTTTCCATACCAAGCGAATGAGCCACCTCCGAAGATGATTGCAACTTCTTGTGATATACTTCTTGTGATGATGCCAACACTTTTTGCTCCAACACATGAGGAATTTAGAGTAGTAATTTTCAATGCAGCAGTCTTGTTGGTGGCTATTTGATACTTCAATCTTGATGAATAGAAGAGATAAGAGGTAGAGATGTCCCACCAGGCGTGCCAAAAATTGTAAGCGCAAATTTTTTTGTCTACAACAAACAAAATTACAAGACAAGAAAATTAGTACAAATAAAACAAAATTAAAATCTATCAACTGTGGATTCAATTTCTAATCTAATTCTTTGATTCTTCCCTTCCAAATATGATTTTGAATTTAATGAGTTCTGCGAAGAACGCCTTGAATGTTGTGGATCTCCTTAAATTTAATTTGAAGAAAATAACAACAATTTGAGGTCTTCGTACCTTAATCTTGAATTAAACACCAAATATGATGAGTTCCGCAAAGAACATCTTGAAAGCCGTGGATCTCCTTAAATTTAATTTAAATAAAATAACGCCAATTCGAGGACTCTGCACCTTAATCTCAAATAAAATGTCAAAGTATGATGAGTTCAACGAAAAACGCGTTGAACGCTATGGATCTCCTTACTTTGATTGAGAGAATTGGTGGACTCTTTCAAAGCCTCTTTCACTTGCTAGAATTTGTGTTGTGTGTTGAATGAGCTTTAGTTACCCCTTTTATATAGATGTTTGATGGGAGACTTTCAAATTGACTTAAACTTCTTTCAGGGTTATCTATTTGATAAGATAATATCAAATATCAAGATATAATATCAAATATCTTTGATTTGATTAATCCATAGGCATAGACACTTTATCTTTGATACTTATCAATATTTGATTTGAGCATAAAATAAATACTAGAGTATTAATTAAAATTAACTATTTCTTTTTTAGAATTAAATTTAATAAATTTCAAGATAAATAGAAAATTTTGAATCAATAATTAACATATTATTTTATACGTGTCACTCTCCAATTGGGCAAAAATTGATATGTCTATAGTCCTCTCACAAGTTGACATATGTTATCTCATAGGGATTAGTTGGTGGATTCAAATATATCCTTTCTTGCTTACTACTCTTCGAGTTGATAGATTGTGTTGGTGTCTTGGTGGTCCTAGATCCATGTTATCCATGTCCTAGCTCAAGATCTTGGAACCATTGATTCCTACCCTAAGATGAAAACTGCAGCCCATTATTTCATTCTTTCATAAATTTAGAAATAATTGAATAAATTCATAACTTAGATTTGTGTTTCGGAGTCTTCACGAATTAATTCGTCCAATTTAGTCAATCTCTCAACTCTCTTAGGTTGGGTAATCGAATTGACCTCAGTATGAGTAACTAACTAGGTCAAACATGAAAACATAATGAAATCAGGATCACTAGTACTAGGGATCCTAATGAAAACAGTCAAATGTTTAAACTAGTAAATGATTTAAAGGTTAAATGGTGTTACACAACATACAATAAGATATCAATAAACGAACATATATTTGTTACCACATGAGTTGGATATTCATATAATCCTATTGGGCTCGATCTGTACAACTTATCCCAAGTGTAAGGTCGAGATATCTTCGAGTATCCCAATTAGACGGCTCTCGCTCTGGGTTCTAAGCAGATTGGAGATTGAGTAAAACTCGATTTGAATTAAAAAGATGCGAATGGTAAAGTGTTTGCATAGTTTTAAGATAGTATGGGGTAGTTCTAGTATTTTTAAGCTGTTTTCCGTGATAGATATTTCTACTATTTTCTTCCTTCATTTTCTAACATTGTCTTTCTCCTTTTCTCTCTAGTGTATCTTTCCTTTTTCTTCTTCAAGCACAAAATTTCTCTTAACTACGGAAATATAACTAATTAGATTTAATTTATCAATAATACTAAACTAAACACATAAAATTGAAAGAAAAATTATGAAATGGAATAAGTAAATAATTTTAATTTCTTGTACTTATAAATGTGCAAACATATAAAGCGTGCCAAAACCACCGGCCCTAATAAAATGTGAAAGGAGCACTAATGTAGGAATTAATCAACCCGTTCGTAACTAAAAACAGACTTCGCCATATATATCCCAATGTCCAAAATGTTTAAAAAAATGTTATTCCAAATTCCAAATGAAAAATGTGTTAAATCATATATAGTTAAACATATGTATCTAATTTAATTTTGAATATTTTTAAGTATAATATATTAGCAGATGTTTATTTAATGAATGGATCATTCTTCAATTTGAGTAAATAAATTAAATGCGCTATAATATGCTATTTAACTTATTTTATAAAAAGTTTACAATAATTTAGTACCCAGTTCGTGATAAAGATTTCAAAATCCAAGTAAATTCACTCAAAAATTCCATTGGCAATGTTTGGTTACGTTTCTTGTGATTTTAATATGTTTTGGGAGTATGAATGTTGAAAGTAATATTGGAGAATGTAAAAATTGTGTTGGGTATTATAATGGATTTTTTGTTATGATTTGGAGAATAGTGAAATTTTGATTTTGAAGAATTTTGGTATGTTTTTTCATATTTTTGGGAGAGACATTTTTTACTATGGCAGTCAAATCAATATTTTTTTGTTGAATTTTTAGGGTAAAATTGAAATTGAGTAATTTTTTTTTATTAGAATAATAGTAAATATATAATATATATTTAAATATATAAAAATATATGTATATATTGAAAAATGGGGACTCTTTGGGGATAATGAAAAAAGGGGGCATCTACAGTGAGGTACGTTCGTATTTACCTCATATGAGGTACCACTAAATAAATGACATGTGTTATTTTACAATAAGTTATTGTTAATTATACAACGAGTTGCAAGTTTACATTTTAAAGTTAGACATGTTTACGGTGAGGTATGCTACTATTTACCTCATATAAGATATAATTGAATTAAATAAGATATGTCTTTTTATAACATGTTATCGTTAATTTGGAGTAGTCTATGGTGCAATTTTCATTGTACATACCTCATGTGAGGGTTGTACAAATATACTTAATTTAAACCATTTGATTTAAAATACAAAATCATAGCCTTTAATTTTAATGATTATTTGGTAACGTAATAAATACAATTAATCTGCTACCTGTACGATTGGTTAATGATTCATTCTAAATAGAAATTGTTATCTATTTATGAAAAAATAATCCTAACATATGATCTATTTATAAAAAACTTATAGAATATGAAATACCCATTTAACCTTCACTAAAAATTTAATAAAAAAAAAAACTAAAAATTTAACACCACCAAAGCCATCCACAAAAAATATTTTGAAACAATATATATTTACCACAGACTGAATTACATATATACTAAATACATACATATATATAAATACACATAAACACACATATATACACACACATATAAACACCATCCCCAATTTCAACCCCCACCTAAATCCGATTGTCATGGCCGGTAGACATGGCAATTGGGTACCCGTGGGTAACCCAATCACGGGTAACAATGGGTTGGGTAAATTTACCCATTTTTTATTGGGTACGAAGTAGGGGACCCGATACCCATCCTCACGGGTAACGGGTAACCCGTGGGTACCCAATTTATTTATTTATTTTTTTTATTTTTTTTTATATTTAGAGGTAAATTAATATCCAACTTGTGACTTACATGATGTTGCTCAAATTTTAACTAAGTAAAACTCAAACAACGAAAAAAAACTAAAAATTTCAAACATTAAATTGAACAGATACCTTAAGCATATTAATAATATTGTAGTTTAAAACTTACATCTTAAATATTCAAAGTCTACCAAATTTAAAGTACATGACATTCAAAAGTTCAAATTTAAATCCATTACATGCCAAAAGTTTTTTGAATTGAAAGTTTAAATATCAGTCGAACATTATTGTCCTTATAGAAGAAGATGTTGCATCCATATTTTTGGGAAGGGATTTTTGTTATTTAGAATTTTATTTTATGATATAATTTTTAATTTAATTTGTTATAAATATAAAATATTTATATGTAAATATATATTATATAAAATAATAAAAAATATATATTTATAAATACGGGTAACCTGCGGGTCGGGCCAAAAAGCGGCGGGTAAATTGGGTACGGATAAAATTACCCGTATTTTTTTTGGGTTCAAAAAATAAGACCCATTATCCGTAATTTTTTGGGTACCCGCGGATACCCACGGGTACGGGTAGAATTTTGCCAGGTCTAATGGCCGGCGGCAGATTGATAGCGGCCAAATTTGGCCATGGCAGGACGGGCTGGCCGAGAAAGGGAGCTGAAGGGTTGGGAGTCGTGGGACGAGGGGTGGGGGGTGGGGGAGCGGGGGCTTGCTCACGGCTCGGTAGTTGGAGCAGAATAAGATGATTTTTTATTTTTTTTGGTTTTTTGGTTTTTTCTTTTTTCTTTTTTAATTATTTTGTTTTTAATTAATTTATTAATTCAATCAAATTATTTTAAAACACATTTATATATTTGCATATTATTAGGTACTAATTCAAAATAATTATTTTTTACTTATTTTATTTAAATTGTATTGTTAGGGTAATAGTTTTAGATTTGATATTTATTCTTAAATTTTTTATTTTAGTTAATAAATGAAGGTAATTATATTTAATTATATTATTTTTGATATATTCTTATGTAAATATTATAAAATATATAATTTAAAATTATGAAATTATGTTATCTAATATAAAAACTTTTTTTTCAAAAATATCTTTTATGTCTACGGTGAGGTAGCATTGTACTTCACTCATATGATATATCTTTAAATTAAATTACATATATTTTTTACAACAAGTCGTTGTTAATTTTACAACAGGTCATTGTTTTGCATTTAAAATTTTTAATACATTTAATTCTTGATAAATATGTTCCAAAAAATTAAAATTAAAAAATTAAAAATAAAAAATAATTAGTTTAAATAATATAATTTTTAAATTTTTTGAATTATATAATAAATAAGTCCAAAATAATATGAATAAATTTAATTAAGATATAAAATTAAAAAATAGAAAAATATAAAACTATCATTCTACAATATAATTTTAACTTGTATACTCAATAATATTAGATAGACATATTTAAAATAATTTAAATAAATTTAGTTAATAAGTAAAAAAAATTAAAACAAGAAAATTTTATATTTATTATTTCAGATTATATAATTTTAATAATTTTAGTTACATACTTAACAATATTAATAATTAAATATATTTAACTTAATTAAATTTATTTTTCATCAATAAATAAATAAATAAATAAATTTGAAAAAAATAAAACAAAACGAAACATAACTTCCAACCACCCCACCTACGCACACTTCTGCAATCTGCCAGGATTTGGGTGTCATGGGTAGGGTTATATTTATAAATATATATGTACCTATGTATATATAATGTATAATATAGATACATATATACATATGCATATTTATATATGGACCTGTATATATATATATATATTGAGTATAGTTTTAACAAAGAGCAATTTCATCATTTATTATTTAGCTTTTTATTAATTTTTTATTCATAGAATTTATTGAAAATAAATTCTCTAAATAATATTAAAATAATAAATATGAATTCCTATTAGCCAATATATTAATACAAAGTATTATAATATATACCTAGAATTTTGAATCGATTTGAAGAATTTCAATTGAGAATAAATTCTGGTACCTTTCCTAAAATAACTTGCTAACATAATTTTTTAAGTATATAAATGTATATCATATGTAATTATTTGACATTTCTATTGAAAATTCAATCAATTTATCACTGATTTAAAAATAAAAATACATTCAAAGATATTAAAATATAATATAAATTGAAATTAAAAGATAATATATAGAGGTATAATAAATAAAATATGCCAATTCTATATTTTATGGGTTTAAAAATGAAAAGGCATTTAAAGGAAAATCTAATTTAATAGGCCAAAAATATATATGGAGCGATTCAGTGGGATGAAACTCAAAATAAATAAAATTTTATTATTTGTAGCAATATTTTATTATAATGCACCATCAATATACAAGCGAAATTTGCCATCAATTGTTTGTACAAGTAGCATGTAAAATGTACTTTATTATACTGCCAACTAATCATCGAAAAGAAAGGTTATGATTTCACAATTTAAATCTAATGGTTCAAATTAAATACATTTATACATACCTCATGAGGTATGTACAGTCATGAATACACCGTAGACTAATGAAGGATATGAGAGGGCATTTTGGAAAAACTTTTCTTAGTATTTTGGATGGAAAATGAGTGCATATTTAGTTATGTTTTCCCATTTATTCTAGGGAAACATAAACAAACACTCCCATTCTTTTTTTGGCAATATTATAAAAATTATTTAAAAATTTTAAATTTGTATTAATATAAAAACGACTTTAAGGCTATATTGTGAAATATCATTTTTTTCCATTTGGAATGGCAAAAGGTGTCTTTTAAATAAATAAATTTAAAAGAAGAAGAAGGAGAAGAAGAAGAAAAGAAAAAATGGGAGGATGCGCATGGCAAGTCTTCATTTTTCCATTTTTCAATACAAATGGGTGAAATGGTCTTTCTAATTATTTATGGACGGATATTTTGGTGGAATTGAGGGTATGCTTCGCATTAGGCCTGTAAATGGGTAGTGTAATACCCTACTCAAGCCCAAAATATCAATACCAATATCATATTCATATTCATACTTATCTAAGATAGTGTAATGGGTATGGGTAGGGTTTGTACCCAGAAATTACACATGTACCCATAGCCGAAAATTACTTATTACTTTATACTTAAATTTAATCTATAAATCTAAAAATTGTTTATACCCAAATAAAATTTATATTAATGATAAACTTTTTATGTATAAAAACTAAAAATATGTGAATAAACAGTAACAACTAAATAATTTTCTTCATTAAAAATTAAACTAAATTAATAAAGTTAATATATTGGGATAGCATTTTTTTTTTTCATTAAATTGGAATAGCAATAGCAACAATTGAACATTTTCCATTAATAAAATTAATAGTGGAATAAATAATTTTTATAAAAATGATTAATAAAATTAATTTTATTAATGAATAAAGTTTATTAATATAGAAGTTAATTGTTTTTATAAAATTAAATATAGAAAAAAGTTTTTGCTTTTAAATTATTTTTATTAATTATTTTTTTAATTATATTAATTTAATTAGCAAAAAGTTTAATTGTTAATTATATTAATAAAATTTAACTATTATATCAATAAAACAGTTAATTTAATTAGCAAAAAGTTTAAAATTAAATAATTTAAATTTAATAATTAAATTAAATTAAATATAAAAAAATTATTTTTTATTATCATATGTCAAATAATATTTTTAGTATATATTGATAAAATAAATATACACATTAAAAACGTAAGTCTAATAAATTAGACTCAATGGGTCTTGGGTTAAATAGGGTAGGGTAGGATTAGGGTCTTATCCTTTTGGGTATTTTAGGGTAGGGTAGGATTATGATCTCCTCCTTTTGGGTATTTTAGGGTATGGATGTGGATAGAGTGATACCCTACCAATTTACAGGCCCACTTCGCATTTTGCCATGACAGTATGACTATGATGGTTTTATGTCTGAAGTGCGGTAGGACAAAACTTTGGGGAAATTCATGCTATTAATGTGGGTACTATTTAAATTTATGTAAAAAATTTATTTATATACACATATATTAAGAATTCGTTAAGGTTTGGATTCCTAATCTTCCATATTAAGTGAAAAAGAATTCATTAGGATTCAGACCTCTAACCTCCCATATTAAGTGAAAATTTTATATCACTGAACTACAGGTCATTCGACTAAATTTATGTAGAAATTATTAATTGTATACACAATCATATTATAAAGTCAAATACAATACAATTATTTACAAAATTATTCTAATAATTTGAAAAAAAAACTACAAAAAACATGGTGACAATATGTTATATGAAAACGCAAAAATTATCATTAGTTATGAATTAAGTGCTAAAAAAATGATTGTATTAATAATATTTTACACAAGCTTAAGTGGCAAGTGCTATTTAGATTTTCAATATTGAGAATTAGTGACAACTTAATATATTATTTTTTTTAATTTAAATTGTGATAAAAATAAATTTATTGTTAATTCAAAAATATCTTTAGCGACAAAGTAAAATTTTAATACATACAATAGTGATAATTTTGATATTACCACTTAATTTTTTATCATTGATATTATTCTTTTTGTTGCATTTGAAATACTCATTTTTAGGATAAGTTAATATTAATATTTGATGCTACTTGAAAATGGAGTTAATTTCGTTTTTGGAAGTCAGCAAATTTTAATGTGGCTCTTGCTTCGAAATGCAGTTCCGTAAAATCAGTGCTCAAAATTTTTTGCAAATAATTTTCATCTGTCTCTTTTGACTTTGAGAATTGGTACTATAGTAATTAAATATTGGGTGCACTTCGGCCCATTTGGGCCAAAATGCCCATCTTGATGGACTTAATTAAATGGACTCACTAGCCTTTTACTTCATTAGTCATTTATTTAATTGGGTCTTTTTATTTAATTTTTTACTTTTTTACCCTTAAGGCCTTAATCTATTATATCATCATATCCCCCTTGTTTCAATTTGAAAATTTATTTTCATATTAAAAGTATATAATAAAGTTAATTTTAATTCTACCTTATCTTATTTAATTAATATCATAAAATTTGACAAATTATTTTTTAATTATTATTGAGAGAATTTCGAATAATTCAACTATCAACTAAGTCGAAAAATTGTGGGTCTCATTATCTTGTTACTTTCTGGAGATATCATGCTAGGCGCCTTGTATTCATCTAAAGACTTGGACAAATTTTAGCAAGTGTGAAATTTCAGGGAGTGGGTTTTGTCAGCGATAGGAGATGAGTTCCCAAGGAAACTCTTTTTTTTTCACCTCGCTTTATTTTCTTGTGATTTTTTTCTAACTCTTAGAGTCAATAAAGTTTTTATTGAGATACATCAAGTTGAGAGTAAGCTATGTCCAATTTTAAGAGAAGAATGTTAGGTAGAGGAATCAAGTCTAAAATAAAGTTAGAGTTAGAATTCATAGGTGCAATAGGAGGTAGTGACGGGAGTGCTGCTGTCGAGGAGTGGTAGGCTACCCCATGGGTAGGTGGTCACACGTACGGTGCCAACACCAGTAGGAGACTTGCTTCACAAGGGTCCAGCCTTTGGGTCGATGCGCATAGGGGTGTTTCCAGCACGTGGGGGCATTTCCAGCGCAGGCGGCCCCGTGATTGGCATCATCTTGGGGTCATGTCAAAATTATTCGGGTTTGTAGGCATTGTCCTATTCATGGTGTCGTTGCATTTTCTAATTTTGTGAGCCCATCTTTAGGCACGTCCTTTAGTTCAACTTTAGTTTATGAAGTCATACCTCAAGAGCGCATAAGTTAGTCTTTTTCTAAGTTCTCCCCTTCGTTTGAGTCCGATTATGAGTCCAAAGAATAGGATTCTCTTGAGGAGGGTCTGAGGAAGCTCTAGTGTTAACGACAGTTTTGCCAGCATTGTTGAAATTCCTCATTCACTTTCATCGTGGGACTTAGAAATTTTAAGGTGTAGAATTTGTACCCTTAATGAATATGAGTTTGTTGTTCCATTATCAAAGGATAACATTATGTCGCCTCACCCTAGAGACTTTACTGTCTTCGGTAGCTACTTTAGTAGTAGGTTCTCTCTTCTACCTGACCACAAGTTGTTAGAAATAATTAGGAGTTTTAAGATGTGTTTAAGTCAATTTGCTCCAAACTCATTTGCATATTTCTTAGGATTCCAACACTATTTTAGGGATTTGGGTCTTTCTACCTCCTTAGATAGTTTTCACTTATTGTTCGGGGTGTCAAAAATGAATTAGTCATTCGTTCATATATTTCCTAGACCGAGTTGTAAGTTTTTGAGCGACTTGCCTTCTTCCAGAGGGCTTTTGAAGAGTATATTCTTTTTCGTGTGAGATGAGAGTTGGGAGCTTCCCCATGTATGAAGTAGCTCGCCATTATTAGTGTATCTGGATAAGGTTCATTGTAACCTTCGCCAGTGTTTCAAGGAGGTGGGGTTGTTCGCCCCTCCTCGTAATGTCACCTATCTGTTTCTCAATGGTACTTAGTTTATTTTGTAATTGTTGATCTGTTTATATACTTATTACTGCATTTTTGTATCCTTCTTAGTACTTTTATTATTTTTTATTAATTATCTATTATATTGTCGAGCTCAATCCAATTATTATGTTCATAGTAGGTAAGATGATTGACTTAGCAAGCATCCACATTATGAGGGTAGATGGAGGTTCTCATAAGAGGAGTGCAGTGAAGCCGTAGCTTAGGAAGGCGTCACCTGCTACACAACATTCGAGCCTCGATAGCAGTGCTCGGGTAAGGCTTATGCTCCACCTTTTTTAGGAACACCTCAAGCAGACACAGGTAATGGTTTTGAGTCAGTAATTTATGGATCAATATGAAAGTGAGCTCGAGGATCAATAGTAGAAGATACTTATCTGAAATCCTCTTTCCCTTTTCATATTGGTGATGGCAAGAGATTATTTCGATATGATCTATGTCAAAACTGCGGCATTGACTTGCATTGGGATGTTTACTATAATGCTTTTAAGTTGATAATTTGTGGTGTAAAGTGAGTGAGTATGATTAGGGAAAGTTAGAGATATTCACCTCTTCCCAGTTGACTAAGCTTGTTATTGGAGACTTTTGTCACGCCTTGATTAGAGACAATGCAAGGCAGTAAGGTGTCAAAGGATAAGGAATGTCCCAGAATATTCTAGAATATTGTGCACGCTTATAGATTTGTATAAAAATTTCTAGAGTATGATTCTAGAACAATCTAGTCAAAAGAACATTCTAGAGATGTAATAAAGACCACTAAATCAAATGGATCTCCATTGTTCATTCAAGGGTGGATAGTATAACTAGATGGTAGGACTTCATTTGTAACCATCCAAGAATCAGAGTTTGAATCAAAGTAATATAAGTTCTTCAAGCATTTCTCTCTCTAAAAGTTAGCTATTCACTTCACACACAAAACACGTCAACAGGAGGTTGACTTAGTAGTGTCGCAGAGAACGAACTAGGAGCTCAGTGCTGCACGAAAGCTTGTAAGAGACAAGTCTGTAAAACTTTGTTCCAGTATTGTCTCTTTGTTAGTTTATTATGTTTATACATTATTTTTGCAGTCACATTTAATCATTTGATCATTTTGTGTATTATTTTAGATGTTGGATTGGAATTTGATTGTTCAAATGTCTGTCGAGTAGAAGAAACTTCAGCAATGATAACTCGACTTAAAGAAGGATTGCATGGCTCACTAGCAACAAGCTTAGAAAGAGGATAATTCACGAAGTTGTCAAAGGAGCATGAGCAATTAAAGATGCACTATGTGAAGGAGGTAAAGACATGGAGAAAGTTCTTAGAGTATCCTCTCGAGAAAGAGCTTATGACTACTGCATGCGAGGAAGCAGTGAATGAGTTCAAGGATATTGATAAGTTCTTCAAAGTAGTCGGGGTGGAGGCTTAGTAATTTATCAGCTAACTATCCAGGGTTGTGGCCACGTGATCAGCGAGATTGGCAATACCCTGCAGAGGATTTGCTGCTTCTTGACCCCAATATTCTAGTCAACCTCTTTGCTGGGGCGTCTAGTAGAGTTTCAGAGGCTAGTGCTTATGCTATAATGGAGGATCCAGTAGATGCAACTCCACATAAGTAGATTAGAACTTAGATTAGGAGTTTTGATTAGTTCATATTTTCCTTGGTTGAGGACTACTTTGCTCTTTTGCTTTCGCATAATTAGCATAATGATTAGCTTTAGGTTTTTTTCTTCTATGTTTTTGCACACTTTGTATTGATGAACTATGCTACTTTTTACTATAGAAGTTTGCACATTTGATATTTATTTGAATACTTAGCAGTTTGGATAACTTTTTAATCTTTGCATACTTTCTTCAATGTCATAGGTCGTTAGCGCATGGTAGCATGTTGACACCCCTTTTTTTCTTTCCTTCTCATTTTTTTCAACTTCTTCTCTAAACTTTGTTGCAATGAGAAGCAATAACATGTGGATTAGATTAGGAGCCCTCTGGGGTCTTACCATAGACTTAATTTTTATGAGCCCTCTTTGCAGGTCTTACCATAATTGTTTGTTGTTAGTGGATATCCTCCTTAAAGGTGTTGTTAAAGTCGACATTGCTATCACTGTGCCTCCCCCCTTATGGGGGTGTAGGCATAGTTATTTGCTTGCCACGTGCCCCTTAAGGGGTTTTTTCGTGGGCTTCAATGCATGTATCGCGTACCCCATGAGGGGTTTCACCATAGGCTTTGATGGGTGTGCCACAAATCCCTTGGGAGGTTTCACCATAGGCTTTGATATGTTTGCCATGTGCTCTTAGAAGGTCTTATAGTGGGCTTTTGTCACATACCATATGGGGTCTCATAGTTGCCATGCGCCTCTAGGGATCTTATAATGGTCTTTGTGATATGCTCCCGGAGGTCTTAGAATTGGTGCTATTATAGCTCAAGACGATCATTGCATAGAATGGTACATATCGTAATTGATGTTTCACTTCCCTGTTATGTGTTTATTATAGTGCACGTGCCTTTAGGTCTTACGACAATAAAGGTAATTCTGCATTAGGTATTGCTCATCAAAAAGTAAACACAATTGTGAAAAGATGTTAAAGGGTTTTCATTCAAATAATCAAAGAAAAAGGATGTCGTTCATAGTATAGGTTGGCTTTTTATCTTCTATTCATCATAACAACTCCTAACTACTAAAGCAACAATTAATTACTGAGAATAAAAAATCCTAACTACTGGCATAATTTTGAACAAGAAAAGAAACTTTCAAAGGCAGCAGAGGTTGTGCCTATTTATTCTGAGGGGTGGCTCCCATCTCTGTTGTTGGAGTAAAGTAGTTAACAAAATATCTGCTTGGTTGAAAATCTCTTAAGGTACAAGTATGCACCTAGTTGACTTCTTCTCTGGGATATCGAATTTTTGGTGAGAGTGTTGTAGTAATGTTGGCTTCTTAAACTACACATTTGCCTTTATCCTTCCACTTGCTGTTTTAACTTCTTTTCGCCTTATCCAGACTAGGGTGGGGACCTTTATTTTCTTTAGAATGATGTATAGCATCCTCACATTGGCCTCCAACAGCTTTTCCCATTCCACTCAGCATAGGGAACTTCATTTTTATGTGGTAAGTTAACACTACTAAGAAGAGGTTCAGGGATTAGTCTTCCCAGTATAATATTATAGGTCGATACGGTCTTGAAAACTAGGAACCACTATCTTTCTAACATAACAATTCTAACATAACAATTATGAGTGCTTAAAGAGAAAGAGAGAGGGACGCCTCCCTAAGTGCCTCCACCATTACATTAGTGAATCCCACTAAAAGAGTGTTGATCTTTTGCAGCTGAGCATTATCAACTCCGAGCTAGAGAAATTTCAGCTGAGCTACCATTGTCCACTAAGATCTTCTTCACCCAAAAATTGGTAAGAAAGATGGAGATCACCAAGGGATTGTTATGTTCTCTTCGTTCTCCAAAAGTGATACTGAGAGTGGAACACACCTCATATATCCTTAGTATTGGGTCCATTGAGTGAGCTTGAGTTTATCTTGCTTCACATCAATGTCTTCCTTGTGTTTGATTAGAGATCCAATGCAGGTCTTCATAGATCACAAAGATGACACTAGCAGTAGAAAAGTTCTCCAAGTCTCTATGACCCTTTCACTCCTTTAGCCCTAAGTGTCCATCAAGCAATCGTCTATGGTCTTTAGTTTCTCTGGCTCTAGAATCCCACTTAGGACTATGGTTGTTAATGAATCGAATAGAATCAAATCAAATCGTATTTGAGGATTCGAATTCGATTCGATTCGATTCATTTTACTCATATTCGTATTTGAATTCGACTCGAATCCTAAACTGGGCTTGAATTTGATTCGATTAACTATTTGATATATCTTGATTCGATTAGAATGTTCGATCAACTCAATTTTTTACTTGAATTTTAAATTATTTATTGATTTTGCACCTTTTATTATGGTCACAAAATAAAAATACTTGATTTATTCAAAAAGCAAATATCAAATACATGTAATAGTTGACATAATATTCAATGGCTTCATTACTATAATCATCAAAATTTTAAGTTTTGAGAAATAAAAATATTAATATATAATAATATATATTCAAATATTTTATCGAATATCAAACTTGAATATTATTGAATTCTATTCGAATTCGATTATATATCAAATAGTATACTAGACCCGAATTCGAATTCAAATTCATTAAATTTTGAATTCGATTTTGCTATTCGAATTTGAATATCGAATTATTTGATAAAGGTTTGATTCGTTAACAGCCTACTTAGGACTATCTTATTTTTAGGCCATGTAATCCTTCAGGTATCTTCTCTAGATAAATCTATCAATCTCATCTTTCTGATGTCGGCACTCTTGAATAGTATATTTGCGATGGTGGTGGAAACAACACTGTTTGTTAGATTTTGTCTCTTTTGGATTGTCCACCAATCTTTGGAGGGTGCTGGATTAGGCCCTACTGCTCTGCCATAACCAAGATGTCCGACCTGAATACTATAAGAAGGATATAGGTGGAGAAAAATCTAGGAGGGCTATGCTTATGGTCACTTGACTTCTTATTAGTGTTGTTGCCTCCTTCTTCTCGCACCTTGCATTTGTTGGCTTTCTAGCTATGGGATCCTAATGATGCTAAGCAAGAGCTCTTGGTTAATGTAGGGGATCTTATGTACTGCTTGAACGAAATAGTTAAGGTAGTCCCTGAGAGATTCTCCATCCTTCTACTTAATATTGAACAAGCAAACAACCATCTTGGGATACTTGTGGTTGTATGGAGAAATTTTGGAGAAAATATTACCCCAGAGTCTTCCAACTTATGATGGATCCAACTGGCATCTAGTTGAATCATGTTAGAGTGTGCTTGGTAAGTATGGTACAAAACACCTTGTAGTAAGCAGCTTCACTCAAATCATAAAGCTCCATCCTCATAAGGGAGTTTCCTAGGTGCTCCTGGGAATCTATCATGCCATGAAACTCTAACAAGTTGACAATCTTTGTTCCTGGGTGAAGCGGCTCCATTAATATAGTTTTGTTGCATCTCAAGAGTGCAATAACTAAAGGAAGGTGCTCACTTCTTGTTCTTCCTAATTGTTGAGGTATAAACAAGTGAGTCTGAACTCCAGTGGTAATGCCATATCGGGCAATCGTTGTGATGAATCAGCTCGAAAGAATGACTCGATATCTACCTGTTAAGTAAAGGAAGAGCGGTGTTTCATTCTAGATTTGTTCTTCTTTATGTCCTCTCTGGAGATGGAGTGGCTTTCTTGCTCTAGCAAGAGGACTAGGATTGCTCTTAAGGGTGGCATTTCCTAGCACACTGGGCGACAACTATGGATGTAGCTTGCACAAAGGCATTCTCCAATAACGCATGTTGCTCCTCTTCGGTCATCTACAATTTTGGTTCTCAAGAAGGTGGGGCCTACTGTGCTGGCTTCTTCTCCAATCGTGGATGTTCTTCAAGTGCCGGTTTCAGCGCCAGGCATGATTGCACTTTTGATTGGTTGCTCTCCACATTCTTGCTCTTGGGACAACCTGATTGTTGGAACCTTGAGCTCTGAACCTCGTCTACATTCTTATTGTTTCTTTTTCTTAGATAGGAGTTTCCATGAACAACCAAGAAGATGTTGTTCGAAAATGGAGCTAGAGCTCCTTTCCAGAAGTTAGCAAATTCAATAAGTTATTGCTCCAAAACTCATTTGCATGGATTCAGAGCTCAAAATATTTTGCAAATGATTTTTTATCTCTTTTGATTTTGAAATTTGATATTTATAGTGACTAAGTGCTTGGTGGGCTTTAGGCCCATTTGGATTTGAGCACCCATTTTGATGAGATTAATTAATTAGGTTCACTGGCCTTTTACATTACTTATTATTTATCTATAAGGTATTTTGGTGAGCTTATAAACACCTCAAATCATCTTATACGATGTTTGAAAGCTTATAAGATGTCAAAGAGTGTTGGGTAAATTTTTTTAAGAAAGAGCTTGTAAGCTCCAAAATAAGATGTTAAGAGCTTGTAAGCTTTCTTTGAAAAAATAGGAGTTCCTACCTTATTTTTAAAATCTTAACAAACTCCCTTAATTTTAATTATATTAATTATAAAATAGCCATTACTAACATCTTATAAACTCCAAAATCTATTTTATTCAAACACTTTAAGAACATATTTAAAAAAAAAAAAAAAAAAGATCTAGCATCTTATAAGCTCCAAAAACATCTTATAAGATGTAGGAGCCGCTTGTAATACCTTTTAAATAAGTTTAGCCAAACACCCTCTTAATTGAGCTATTTTATTTAATTTTTACATTTTCATTTTTAGGGTCTTAATTTGCGATATAAGTATTGTGTCCCAACTTTTGATTTTGATAAGAAAAAGAAAAATACAAAATAAAATATAAAATACTATTATTTAATGTAAAAACATATTTATTTGTTTATTGGGGGTTACACTTCAAGAACCACATGGTCGTGGAGTTTGTTCAAAATTCATTTGTATTATGTCATTTACATACTTTGAGAGCGTTCACTATTAGGTAACCTTGAAATTTTCGTACATCATTATTGGACCATATGTGCGTGTTATAATTTTTGAACACCGCAAGCATGTAAAATAAAGGGTTAGGGAAAGTTGACAAGGAAACCTTCACCAAATTCCATTGCTTCTGGATTAATCTTTCCTTTAGATGGTGAGAAATCCGTGTTTCCTGGATGGATTATGCTCTCTATTCAATGAATTTAACTACACACACACACACCTCTAATCTTCATTCTTACTAAACCCTAAAATAAAAATTAAAAAAAAAAAAAAGAGGGTACATATTATGGTCCACTAAAAGGCTAATTGGGGGCGCATTGGTCAAGATAAAACTATATATGCAATGAGCAGGACAAGTAGGAATTAGATACCCTATTTGTTTAATGTATATTTGACTTTACTGGAAGTTCATTTGTACCAATAACATAGAGGATAAGTGGGATCCCATTTGTTTAGTCCCCCTCTACAGAAGACTTCCTAGTTTTTTAAATATCACCATTGGCTCATTGCTAACCTCATTTCCATGAGTGGTTTTTGGGACACACTCACCAATAACAAGTAACGAAAAGCATGCTTAGTGGTACCTTTTTATTCTAATAAAACAAATCTACATTCATTCTACTTGTTTTAATGTAGTTTAGAGATAATTGTAATCATTTATGTGATAGAATTATATATATATAATTAGATTCATTTTTAAATAAGAAATTCTCATCATATCGAGATAATTTTTCACTTATAGATATTGATTTAAAGTTCTGTATTAAAATGACGCAGATAGATTCATCACCAAAAACATGAAGGCCCAATCATATTGGGTATTACCCAGCCGACACGTATTAGTAGAGGGTGTAGCCATAACTATCAATATCGTTTGTGGAAATGATGATCATATGTATCTTTTTAAACCTTTTGATCGAAATTATGATAATACCCTATTTTATTCCACACCAAAACATTTAATAATTTTCAAACAGATTATAAGTTGTTTCCCTTTCACAGGGATAAAAATGGGCTAAAATTTTTTATTGAAATTTTCATCAACTGTAAGATTTGATCCCACCAAGGCGAATTTGTAGAATTTAAGTATCTAAAGGCGCGTAAAGTAAGAACATGTAGCGGAATATAATAAGCACACAACATAATTATGGGAATAATTCTCTACTTTTGTATTAATTTTCTGACAAACTCAATACACAAGAATGCAAACTATGACCTCGTATTCTAAGAAGGGGTTTTTGAGTGCAAAAATTAACTCTTAGATACATTTTTTTGGGTACAAAATCATTCATCAATATATATCGACAAGATAATATTTGAATGAAATTGGCATGAATTTATGATGCCCCACTAAGATGATAGTCCAAAATTCCAAATCTCGTAACCTCCAAAACATTACTCAATGTATCCAAACTGAGTAGATATTTACATATAACGAACTATTACAAGGTAACATAAAATACACAAATACCTCAAGGCCCAACATAACCTTAAAACCTGAGCATTTTCCACTTGAGTAAGCTTCACTTACACTATGTTTGGTTCAAGAATTTTGATAGAGAAAAGAAAAGAAAATGCTAACGAAAATATTTTTTATTATTTGGTTAGTAAGGAAAATGCTAAAGAAAAGAAAACTTAAGAAAAAATATAATGAATTTAAGGAAAATGAGGAAAAAATTCATTTGAGGCTCTCTCCTTCTCCAACACATTCATCCTCCATTCTTTTTTTTAATATTTTCTTTTACAATCAAACAAGTTTTGTCAAAGTGGATCAGTAGGGTACTGTACTATTTCCAATTCACTGTGGAAACACTAATAGTGATTAATTGAACGGTTATTAACTTAATTATGTTTTTAATATTGTTACCATCATTTGTCAGCATTCTTAAAGTGCAAGCCAATAAGAGTGTTTTTGCGTGAGAGTAAGGAGAGCTACTCATTTAGTTATTTTCGAAAATCACGAAGGCTTCTAATTGCCGGGCTGACTCAACATTAATTAATTTCAATCTTATTGCAAATTGCATCGCTCCTTTAGTTTTTAAATAATTCCCCTCCCTCCCCCCCCCCCCCCCCCCCCCCCTAAATCTCTCTATGGTAGAGAAAATTCAGAAATGAAGAAGAATATCGTCTAAATATGATGAAGACTATGTCCGTTTAACTTCAAAAAAATATCTTCGTAATTTTACAGAATATTAAATTCAACATCAACAATTCGATCGCATGCTAACTTATTTAAATAAAATAAGCTCAAGGAGGACTATAGGATTTTTTTGTTTAATTTCTACTCATTGGTTCGAATTTGATCATTTGTATGGCGGCAAACTAGTAAGTGTTCAAAAAAATTTAAATAATAAATTTTATATATCTTTAAATTTTCTTCAAAAGAGTTTATGATGCCCCAATTTTGTTAGAACCTTTTTTTTTTCAAAGATAAAAAAGTTACTAAATAATTTCTCTTGAGAGCTAAAATCCTACCTAAAAACTTTATTAACTAATTTTTGAAGAGAAAAACTACATAGCAACCAATAATTTAGTTTAGATCCTCTATTTTAATTTATATTTCAGTTCATATTTCATTTCATAAATATATAACATGTATATTAAATATTTCACTATAAAATTAATTGATTGAAAATCAAATATATTTGGCATATGTATATCAAGTTAGAATAGGAGATGAAATAAAGAATAGAATAGAGAATCCAAAGTGCCAATAATTCCCTCTATACCTCCTAAAACAATTCTCGTTACATAAATGATCACATTATTAGTCGCAGAAAAATGTGCCCAAAATTCATGTGAAATTAAGAGTTAAATTCATCATAAATTTAAGGCCAAAAAAGGATGAAATAGAAACTTTTTCGATGATCTCTCTTATTTCTATTACTCCCTTTGTTTCGAAAGTTGCTTTTATTTTTCATTGATTACTAAACTCAGATATTAAAGAATTAGGATTAATGTGGCTGCTAACCCCTTGAGATGACCAAGTATCTATGTTCCAAGAGCATCAAAAATGTTCTAAGACAATCAAGTTAAAATATTAAAAAAAAAAAAAAAAACAAATTTAAAGTTGGGAGACTTGAGAATATTTTACTTTATTGGAATCTTTCATGGAATTATATTTTATCGATAAAAAATATTAAAAAAAATTGCACAAATTTAGAATAACAAGGGAAAGGTACGTACACAATAAACAATAGCATATCCATTGGAATGTGTCCCATATAAATAATATAAAATTAGTAGCATCAACCAATCTAATTTTGGTAGTTCCAACTTTCAACCAAAGAGAGTAACGTCATAGTTGTTTGATAAAATAATCCAATAATTGAGCAACCCAAATGTGGATCCCTATTCCCCATTCCGTTCATACTTATAATTCTTTTCTTTTATGCTAATGGACTTTCCAGACTATTTCAAAAAATACAAACTCCTAAGTTTTAAAAATAATTAAGGACCCAAAATTCAATATACAGTACAAAGAGTAGGAAAAGGGAGAGAGAAGAGAGATTAATTGATAATTATTGGAGAGAAATCTTGCAGCAATTCACGCTTTGTTTTGCTATTGGTGAATGGGTCATGTTGTCACGATGTGACGATCTAAATTAATATCTATATTTATGTTCGAGTTCAATTAAATTTTTTTTTTTTATGAAGAATTGGAATAAAATTAGATGCACCTTAATTTTAGTGGCCAAATTTTGTGAATGTTGGACAACTCCGACAACAGTCCATTAAATTTAGAAGTTAATATGCATTCCTTACAAGGCAAAAATAGTGGAAAAGACTAAGAAATAGCAATGTCCACGTTAAATCAACTAATTTGTCATGGTAGGGAAGAAAAATTGGCAGATTGCCTCCATTGAATACAAAAGGATGCATCCCCTAAAGGGCAAAAATAGTGGGAACGATTAAGAAAAAATAATAATTTTTATGTTAGTCAATTGATTTGTCATAATAGAGAAGAAAAAAGGGGCACATAGATGATAGACGTACTCGAGCTTTGTAACAATATCTTTAGAAGGAAGGTAGAAAAAATCTAATTCTATTTTATTTAAGACGATTAAAGTACATTTAAAAAAAAAAAAATATATATATATATATATATATGATATATTTGCTCATTCAAAATGAGATTTGCAAGTAGGCTTGATTCAAATACATAATATACAAATCATATTGTAATAAAATTTCAATATAATCATTAATATGAAGTTTATTTTGTTTTAATATTGTAATATGAACTTTATTTTGTTTTACACTCTATCGATATATATATATATATATATATATGACTTTAAAAACTTATTCCAAATTATATATCTATATGTATCATATATAAACACATATATTAATACTTTATAGAAATATTTACATATATTATATAAACAGTCATATCGAAACTTTGCATTTTCGAGAAATCATACTCACTGTATTTCTGTCATGTAATATTCACGTCTATATATTCATAGATTGAGATCTAACTATGTAGATTGAACTAAAATTATGAATTTTAACACCTCATATTTTTCTTTTTATGAATTTATAGAACTGATCTTGATAACTCATACAATGATTGTGACTAACGTTCAATTTGACAAACTGGCTCATGAAATTAATATATAAAATCAAGAACAACAAATACTTGTAGTCAATATCATAAAATTAAACAATTACCTTTAAACTCAAAGTTTCATAATCGGATCTATAATCATTTCCTTTTGGTATGCATAGTATTTGGTAGTTAGGTGGAGTATGACAATTTTAATATTTAAAATAAAATCAAGCTGCTCTTACAAAAGCAGTAAAGTAAAGAGGTTTGATCCCCATGTGACCTCTTCCCACATGGTAGATTCTCTGAACCACGCATTCTGCCTTGCCCTTCACTATATCACGGAAAATCACACAAGCAAATAAATAAATATATATGTAAATATTTTACATTCCTATTTGATAGATTTAATCTCATTAGTTGTTATCTTACTCAATTTTCATGACGAGAAGTTTCGTTTTCATAAAAAGATGTTTGAATGAGCAACAACTTATAAGTACTAATTTACGATAATCGATTCTTTTTATATAAAGTTTTAGTTGGTATCATATATAGATATATAATAGATTATTATTTAATTATTATAAAAAGATTGACACCAAGAATGGCACCTTTGGAATAGGGCCATGGCCATTATCTATATTTATGATGCTTGCTTGCTTTGATATTATTTTATTGAGATTTTAGATTGTTAAACCATATCAACACTTTAATTTATAATATCATAATATAATTTTTCGTTCGTGGCTAGAAGCCTCTTCTCCATCTTTGTGTTTAAGTTGTTAAAATTAGGGTGAATTACATTCATATTCCCTGAGGTTTGACGTAATTATAAAAAAAAATATATTATTTTAAAATTTATATTTATCTCCTTAAACTTTCAAATTAAAATGTAATGCTAATGAAAAATATAAAATGATCAAAATGCCCTTCTATTAAAAATTTTAAAAAAATAACAAAATGATAGAAGTAGCAAAAGACAGAAATACCCTTGAACCTATTTGTAATATTTTTAAATTTATGAGTGTTTATTTGATATATTTTTATCACTTTTAATTTTTAAAAATTTAAATTTATAACCTTAGATAATATATTTCTATGAATTTGGAGTTACATATTTAATAATGATAAAATAGTAAACATATATAAAATAGTTTATTAAAATTTAGCAATAAATAAATAAAATAAGAAAAAATAGAAAATAAAGATTTAAATATATTATCTTATACAACATAATTTTAATAATTTTAAGAGTGAATTGCTTTAACAATTTAATTAAATTTATTTATTATTAAAAAAATAAAATAATTAGTTAAAACAAAAATTTTAATCATTATCTAACTATAATATAAAGGTGCATGTATAAACACATATATGTAACTATGCTATAAAAATATACATGTATACATCTATATATAAAATACAACACCCATCACCCATCACCACCCAACCCTCACCCCTATCCCAGGATGCTGCTCGACCATGGCTAGGGACCTATCGTGACCTAAATATGGCCAGCGGCTGGCTTCTAGTCTGAGATGGGTCTCCTTTTTTTATTATTTAATAAATTTTAAAGAATAAATTATTTAAAATCAAAGAATAAATTTTAATAAATTCTTTACCTATCCTTTTTTTAATATTTGGTTATTTATTTTTTAATCAAAAAATATATTTAAATAATTATTTTAAATATTTGTTATTTAATATATATTATTAAATATGTAACTTAAAATGCTAATTTTATGTTTTAGTAGTCCTAAAAAATATTAATTGCAAATAATTTTAAAGAATAAATTTTAATAAATTCTTTATTTATTCTTCTTTTGATTTTTTGTTTATTTATTTTTAATAAATAAATATCTTTAATTAATTATATTAAATATTTTTTTATTAAATATTATTAAGTATAACTTTGTTCCTAAATATCTTGATATTTTCTTCCTATAATTTTGCCTTTTGCACATCTCTTTTCTATATTTCAATTCCCTCAATTTACTAGATGATGTGCTCCATGATGAAGCCATATTATTTTGGTAGGAAAATCAAAGAAAGATATGTGTGTGTTTGTGTGTGTAGGCAACAAACTAAGCGGCTAGCCTGGATTCTTCTTTGTTTATTACATTTAAGACCTCAAACAAAAAAATAATAACAAATACACCCTTAACCAATTAAAAAATCTTACAATACCACTCTTGAGGGTATTTTTGTCTAATAAAAAAAAGTCAAACTAGGTCAAAAATGGAGTCAATGACCCTAAGGGAATTTTTGAAATTTCACCCAAATTTTTTAATGGCGGTTGGGCAAAGCGACTAACGATTGGAGTGAAATGTTGGACGGCGGACAAAATTTAGGGGGTAAGTGTAATTTTCAAAACAACGAAGATTTTTGATAATTTGACCAAACCTCAAGGGAGGTGGATGTAATTGACCTTTAAAATTATGATGGTACAGTATGAGAATCACCTATATTTTGACTATTTAAGAATATTGCATGACTTAGTTAATCTGAAGTTTTGAATTCAAATATCATCAAATGTGTGTGGTTGTTCTTGATTCATGATTCATGATTCATGATCTGTTTTTAGTTAGTGTTTGATGTAATGGTATCAGCTTAATTGATTGTTTTACTCAAAAGAAAAAATTGCACAACCTGATTAACTCTATTTTTGGGTATATTAACTCTATTTTATCAGATACCAGTTTCCTTCTACCTCCGTTCCTAATTTGAGTTGGATGTACCTTAATGCGTCCATATTGTAGTGAATTATTTGTTCAAGCCCAGCCAATAAGCCAATGGGGGGCCTATATTTTTATTAATCAAAGTCTGTGCTTGGAGCAATATACATGGTCCAAGCCCAGGTCCTTACTCCTTGGGAAGAACGGACTTAATTTGCTGGATGGCTTACCCAAGTCCAAAGACAATGCTAAACAGCTAATGAAGTAAAATATGGAATAGTACATTTTTCTTATTTTTTTTAAATGGTATTATTAATTAATTTTGTTATTCTAATAAATCTGTCCGTCAAAGTTCTTGTAATTAGAATATAACTTTCTCTTTTTCTTTCTATTTTTTATTTCTTATAATAAGAAACATTTTCACTAGATTATCATGAACTTCGAAATTTTAAATATAAAAGTGCCATATAATTAAAGAATTTCCTCAGCAGGTTATGCCTAACCTTATTGGCTTATGCAGGTGAACTAGGAAAATAAGCACCTGGTCTAATAAAGAATTCACCACTCTCGGCCGGGGTGCTTGGCTGCAATATGTTTTTATAGGCCCGATTGGATATGTTTTTATTTCATTTTTCGTTTATAATATTTTTAAAAGTTGAAAAATTAATTATAAATTTAAAAGTAAAAATAAGATTGTATTTAGATACTTTATTAGAAAATAATTATTAGAATAGATATCAGGTTGAAAATTTAGGTAATCTATATTTTTAAAACATATGTATATTTTACTAATTTTAAAATGACGTGGGGTTTTATATCAAATCAAATGTAAATTTAATTGATATGATAATATAATAATATATTAAGTTTACAAGTGGTATGGTGAATTAAGTCCCTAGAGGAAAAGTAAAAATAAATTAAAAAGGTTCAATTAATTAAATAATAAATGTAAAAAGGTCAGGGAGCTAATTGATTAAGTCCACCATGAAGGACATCTAGACTCTAACAGGCCTAAGCCCATTAAGGAAAAAATACGATAAATACTAAGTCCCAAAGTCAAATTGGGCACGAAAATTTATTTGCAAAAAATCGAGAGTTCAGACTTTCTGCTTCACGTTCTAGAGGAAAAAAACTCTGAAACTTTGTTGATTTTCAAAAAGGACCCGAGCTCCATTCCTGAGTAATATCATCTTGGCGTTGTATGTGGGAACTCTTATCGAAGAAGAAAGAAGGATGAAAATGCATTTGAGATCTAGAGCTCGAGATTCTAACAACCAAGTGGTCCCAAGACCTAAGAACATGTTCAACAACTTAAGGCGTAGTCACATCTAACGCTGGAGTCCACATCTAACGCTGGAGTCCACATCGAAAGTACATTTGTCATCGAAGGAGACGCATGCATGAAAAGCCTACCTTTTTAGAGAATCAGTACTGCAGATGACTCGCTAGAGAATGCTCTGCTTAAGCTGCAACCAAAACGATCACCCAATATATTGAAGAACGCTGCCCCCAAGAGCAGCCATATTCTCTCATCAGAGATCGGAGCTTTATCGTTCCCGAAAGGATAGAATGAAAGCCCAATGTAGAGCAAGACACCAATCCTCTCCTTTTACCTCAACAAGTGGACATGCACTTGTCCCTCTTAGCAGATTCTCACTGACGATAGCCTACTGCTATTGGAGTCTAGCTTATTTATTGGTGCCTCTGCCCTCAGGGGGGCAGAGAGCCAGTACCTCCACTAAGTCGTTGCTCTTCAAAGGTGTAGTCCTCTCTGCCACGCCATTTTAGTGGAGGCCTTTCCTTTTGGAACAAAGATAGCCAGCCTGCTGAAATTCAACAGAATGCCAGACCCTTCCAGAGTACTTGGAAGACTTTCTAAGAAAAATAAAGCTTTACGACATGAGCGAAGCAGTATACTATAAGGTGTTCCACACCATGCTCACCAAACACTATCTCACATGGTTCAATCTAATGCTAGTTGAATCCATCATGGGTTAGGAACAATTGGCGCAACGTTTCTTCCATACCTTCTCCATCAATCGTAGGTAGTTTAAAACAGCACGTACCTTTCACCATCAAATAGAAGGATAAAGAGTCTTTAAGAGAGTATCTCAACCATTTTTTCTAGGATGTGCATGAAATTACCCACATCAACTAATAGCTCATACCCAGCATGATTAAGTAGAATCTTTGACACCAAAAGTTTCGAGAGTCTATAGCTGAAAAACCTCCAAGTACTCTAAAGAAGCTCCTTATCCACGCAGAGAAGTACATTAGAATTAAGTACACTATGACTCTCCACGATGATGGCAAATGTAATACACAGGGGAAAAGAGTAATAGCAACAGTAAGAAGCCAAGAGACAGTAGGTACAGTCCTCTCCCGAATTTCTTCACCTAATTCCATGCACGGCCCCCATATTAGAGCTATAAACTATGGCGTTGCAGCAAGGTCTCATCCAGTAACCCCCTTTAGAAAATGAGAGATGGCCGAAGAAATAGAAGTATGATAAGTGGTGCCATTTCCACTGCGATTGGGAACATATTACCTAAGAGCGTCGGCATCTGGAGGGCAAAATTGAGAAGCTAATCCAAATGAGATACCTTAAGGAATATGTGCCCTAGAGGCAAAGTAGTCCTAAAAGGAATTCAAGAGCTAGAGGAAGTGAGGATCGCTAACAACAATGACTTGATGATCCTCTAATGCCAAAAGACCAATAGTATCAATAAAACCCAAAGAGCCTATCCATTGTTGGTATCATCTTAGTGATCTCAGGAGCACTAACTAGAGGAAACTCCTTAAATGCAAAGTAGGTGTGGCACAAACAGCAAGGTAAGGTCAAGCTATTTAGTCAACCCATATTGGGGATTTATAAAGTACATCCCCACTGTTTAACATCACCTTTTAAAAAAAGGACATAGAGTCTACATGGGGATAATACAATGATCCCTTAGTTATCTATATCCCTTGCCAACTTCTAAGTGAAGAAGATGCTGGTGGATAGTGGCAACTCGGCCCGTATACTCTTTCATGATGCATTCCTTAAGCTTGGACTAGACAATGCTTAGCTATAAAAGACCAAGTCCCTTGGTGGGGTTTACTGATAAAATAGTGGAAGCACTAAGTGAAGACCCTCTACCTCTCTCTAGGTACTTATCCTCGGCATGTTACAAAGATGGTAAAGTTTCTAGTGATCAAAACCCTATCAGCGTATAACATCATCTTGGGGAGGTCTACCCTAAATTTATTCCGAGCAGTGGTGCCAACATACCACACAAAGCTAAGATCTCCATGTCGAACGGAATGAGTAAAGTTGTCGACAATCGACATGCCACCAGAGAGTGTTATGCTAGTATCTTGAAGAAAATAAAAGCTCCTATCATGAGGACTGATCCGATGAAGGAAATACAAGACAATAAGAGTAAGATAAGGATAAATGTGTAGTCCATAATGCTGATGTCATGGTGATACTAGTGCCTGGAGCTATTCCCTAACACAATTGAGCATACTACCAACACGATCGCATGTTTTCTGATTTTCCTTAGTTGAATTGTGATAATAGTTAGGAGTGTTTATTTCAAACCTTAGAGTTTATTTTTTTTAGTTAGGATTTATGGGGATGACACCTTTTATTTTTTTCTTGATGATTTTAATGAATTCCTTTCAACATTATTTTTGCTTGAATTTGGACAAAACATCTCTTTACGCAATAAGACCCCCTAGGGAGTACTCGGTAATCTTGGCATAAACTTAATATAAGGCTCTCTAAGGGTTACGTGGTTGCCACGCGTAAGTCCACTGTAAGACCCCCCAAGAGGTATGTGGCAGCATCATCAACAAATCATCTTGGCGTAAACTTACTATAAGGCCCCTAACACATATGTGGTCACCATACATAAGCCTACTATAATGTCCCAGGGAGTATATGATTGCATCATCAACGGAAGTATCTTATTGTAAACCCATTATAAAGCACTGTAGAGTATATGCGGTCGCGACCACTATAAGGCCTCCTAGGGGTATGTGGCCACATGATCAATAAAATAGTCTTTATATAAACCCACTAAAAGGTACGTGGTCGCCATTTATAAGCCCACTTTAAGATTCCTCAAGAGATACATGGCCTTACCATCAAAGCTTACTATAAGGCCTCTCAAGGGGGATACACAACCACCTCACCAAAGCCTGCTATCAAGCCCCTTAGTGGTACATGGCCAACTCATTAAACATCTGTATTAAGACCTCTGGAGCGAGGCTCGCACTCAAACGCCATTGTGACATCAAACATCTACATCAAGTCCTCCTCAACAAGGCTCATAATCAGATTCAATACAGATGACAAACTACCACTGTAAGATCTCCAAATGAGGCTCACAATTACGCTTACATATTGCATCGCACAAGTGCAGTAAAACCCCTCAAGAAGGGCTTGCCAAGACTGAAGAGATCGTAACAAAGTTTCATAAGAAAGGGTCAAACACGCCGTTCACATACTCCAGTTGCACAACAATCAACATCAAGGATAAATCAACACTCGAAAGCCATGTAATTGACTAAGTTTATAAACACAACTAAATGGAAAAAAAACTTATTTCAACAAAAAGAAAGATATTCCAATAACAAGCATGAAAATTGGCTAGCATTTAATAAGTCCGCTAACACTATGCATGAAAATTAGCCTCATAAAGGGAAAACAAGATTACGAACGAGCCAAACTACCATTTATGTAGAAGCAAGTATGCAAAGTAGTCTTAAATAGAAAAAAAAAATAAAGAATAAACAACAACTACTATTCTAAGTCGTAATCCATTCCTGTGGAGCTACATCAGTCGAATCCTCCATCATAACGTCAGTGCCAGCCTCCAGAGCCCTACTAGTCTCTCCAGTAGAAAGATTAACTCGAATGTTAGGAGTCAAGCAATAACAAGTCCTAATCGAGATATTTGGTCTAAGTAAGCACGCGACAGATGGTCTACTCAAAAATCATTTTCGCCTCTACCTTAACTGCCTCAAATAACTCATCTTAATTCTTAAATTCTTTGACTGCATCCTTGCGAGTAGCACATATGAGCATCTTCCCAGCAAAAAACTTTAAGAACTTCCTCCCAATCTTCACTTTTTCGTGTAATGCATCTTCAGTTGCTTATGCTAATTTAATAGCTTCGCAAACTCTTTCTCCTTTTAGGACTGCTATTAAGCAAACTCGACAGCCTCTTCCTTGAACCATGATATCAGTGTTGCTGCTTTCTTTGCCCAACAAGATATCTACACATCTAAGTCCCAAGCCCATATCTAGAGGAACACAAATCATGATGAACTGATAAGTATATATAATTATAAGAAAAACACGCATGTAGAACAAACTAAGTAGCAAAATGAACATTTGCTGGACCAAAATCTCCAATGTCGAGCTCAGTCAATTGGGAAGAAGAGAAGATATCTAACTTTCCTTGATCATACTTACTAACTCCGCCACTCAAGCTGTCAATGTTGAAGACAGTCTTTTCCACATCCCAATGCGAGTTTATATCGCAACTCCAAGGTAAGTTGTAGAAAAACAGTCCTTGGCCCTTGCCGACATGAAAAGGGTAAGAAGACTAAGGATAAATACCTCCTACAACTTATCCTCGCACACGCTTCTTGGTTGGTCTAAAGATCACCACCTCGTAATATTTACCTATACCAGCTTGACACACCGCCGAATATGACTGAGTATGCACCTTATTGCATAACTGAAAAGAGGGCTCAAATGCTGCCCAACTATCGATGCCTCCCCACAGCACAGCTCCACTACATAACTCTCATGCAAACCTTCGTCTTTCCTCCTAATGCAAATCCTCGCTAAGTTGATCTTCTTGTCTGCTAAAGAATAAAAAAATCCAAGCAAGCACAAGTGTTAAGAAAAATGTGAAATAACAGTAACGAAAAAAAAAAAGAGTTAACAAAAAAGAAAATAAACTAAGTACCCGCAGAAGACATATAAGTCGCATTGAAGGGAGACTTAAATAAGCCTACCTCATCGAAACTCTAACGAAGGCCATGATAAACTTTATTCAAATGCACTAACAATAATGAACTACTTCACTAATGGGGAACACTGCAACCCCCGTCTCGCATGAAGAAAAACCTCTCATTCTAAGGCCATTGCAAGGAAGGCAAACCACTCAAAAGCCTACTATTAAGTCTAGAAAGACATGAAAGAAAGGTTCATTAGGCACATTGTTAATCCAAACAAAGAATGAGAGCTATCTAAGGAGACAAGAAGCATTGTTGAAACTCCAAGAAATACATAAAGAAGTGGGGGACAAACTAACTCAAACACATCTCATAACTTTAAACTATATCCAACAACAAAGAATTTGGTGGTGGAGGGAATCTACTACTAAAATAACTACTGAATACTATGAATTATCCCTTAGGAGGTAACACATTGTTATCCTTCTACGAGGGAAGGAGAAATTCAAATTCATCAAAAACACAAGTTTACACCTTAAAATCTCTAACTCCCCGAGCAAAAGAAATAAGAAATTTTCGCAGCTTTTACGAAACTACTACTAATGATAAGAGCATTCTCAAACCCCTTGTCGAAAGAACCCTCCACTTCATACATAAAACTAGACTCAAACCAGAAGATAATCATCTAACTCTTAAAGTACAATTTCATGAACTAACATCAGGTTGGAAGGCGGGCCTAAAAGAAGGCTCACAAACTAGAAAAATACAGCGACACGGAGAAGTGGACAACCCCCACGAACTCAGATAAGTTTGAATAGTCTGCAACCATCAAAGCAATGCTCGTTGTAGTGCCCATTGTGTCAACATCGCCCTGCATGAGTCGACTGCTAGCATGGGTACTTGATCAAGTGCAGCCGCACCGGCCACCTAGTAGATCCTTGGCGGTGACACTCCCACTCCCACCACCTCTCACTTTGCGGACTCTAACTCATTCTGGAACTATGACTCAAATTAGATTCCACTTCTTGGCATCCCTCTCTCAACAAGCAATATGGCTCGATTCAATGAACCCTAAAAAGTTTTTGGCTTTAAGGAGTTGGATAAAAAATAATAAAGACCAAAGTGAAAAATAATAAAAAGACTAAGTATAGTACCTTGTGAACTCATCTCAAAACTTATCATAAAAGCCTTCTCTCCTATATCTCAAACTTGCCAAGATTTCATCAAGTCCTTTGACGAAAGTAAAGCTGTTGACAAGCGCTATCCAAGAACTTGCCAGACTATGAAACCTGAATAACCTCGACTTAGACAAAAGTTGAGATGATGCAAATTCTCACACAAAATATGAATAACAAAAATTAATTAATTGATTGCCTTATCATAATTTATTCAAATTAAATAAAGGTAAAAATTAAAATTAGGCCTTATATTATATTTCAAACATGAAAAATAATATTTTCAAATTAAAATTAGAGAGCTTGATGACATGGAATTAAATCCCTCAGGGCAAAAAAGTAAAAATAAACTAAAAAGGCCCAGTTGATTAAATAATAAATGAATAAAAAGGTCAGAAAACCCAATTAATTAAGTCTACCAAGAAGGAAATCTAGATCCTAATGGTTGAAGCCCACTAAGAAAAAAAACACTCTAAATGCTAAGTTCCGAAGTCAAAGTAAGCAAGAAAAATTATATGCAAATATTCTAGAGCTCAAACTCTTTGCTTCATGTTCTAAAGTAAAGAACTTTGAGACCTTGTTGATTTTCAGAAAGGATTCTAGCTCCGTTTTTTAACAACATCAATAAAAATCTGAAAATGAAATATAAGGAATATTTTGTGTGAAATGGGTAGAATTTGATGATTTTTTATTTTCAAATAGTGTTGAAAATGAAAATGCGTTCTGAAAAAAAAAAAGGAAAAAGAAAAAACTAACTAAATTTCTCAAAACAATTTATAAGAGTTTTGAGAGTTTAAAAAATATCATAAAGTGTTTGGTAAAATATTGGAGGAAAAAAAAAAGGCCTTTAAGCACCTAAAGTAATAATCTTATAAGCTTCTTTTTGAAAAGTAAAACAGTTGTACATTTTCATTTCCAGGACTCCTTTTCATTTCAGCATTATTTGAAAATGAAAATTCATAAACTTCTACCAATATAATTTTCACGCAAAATATTCCTTTTCATTTTCAATTTATTCTAAACCTATTATATCATTCAATTTAACATAAACAAAATTCAAATTTGATTTGAATAAAGTACTCACTGTAATTTTAAAATTAATAAATTAACATATATTTTAAAATATAAATCTTTTTAAAGACAAAAAATATAAATCACCTAAATTTTCAACCTTATACCTATTCTAATCATTATTTTTTTAGATAAAATATTTTAATATAATCTCATTTTCGTTTCCAAAACTATAACTGACTTTTCAATATTCAAAAATATTGAAAAGATAAAATGAAAATGAAAGCACATCCTAATAGATGAGTTTTTAACTTTTTTTAAAAAAAAAATTTTAGAAGCTTATTTAATTTTAACTATATTAATTACAAAATTGTTATTACTAATATACTATAAATTTTAAGATCCAAATACTTTAATAACTTATTTTAAAAATATGATTATCTTATAAACTACAAAATACATCATAAAATACAGGAATTTAAAAAAGGTTTTTTAATAAATTTAACCATACACCCTCTAGAACTTATTTACTGAATATTAGTCGGCAAAAGGATCTACTGTAAATTTGTATGTCACAGGTATCTCTAATATTTAGGTATAATTACGAATTTTCATTTGTAGTTCATATTAAGTTTACAAGAGATGCAGACACCGTAAAAAGGTGTATAAGATGATTTTACAACTACATGTAATGATGAATGGTGGCTATGATTTCCATTTAATTGGTTGAGTGATAAGACATTTATAATTAATACAGATACACAGACACACCACTGGTCAGAAGAAGCCTTAAGGACGACATTAGCATCAAACAAGCTATCCACCCATAGGCCACTGCTGGTACCCTAAAGAGCACACACTAAATCAAAACGATGGTACCCTAGCTTCTTTCTTATGGGCAAGTGGGTAGATTAGTTGTAAATAAATATCCTAGTGAATACTGAATAGATTGATCTTGCGTTTGAGTCTTCTAAAAATAATTAAAAAATCATTACATTTTCATATTGCTGCGCGCCAGATGAAAAAAGAAAAGAAAGGAACAAGATTTCTCTCGCTTTTGGCAGTCCGCCTCCAGTGGGAAGCTACTCAACAAGTTATTAGTTTAGTTCAATAATAGATCACGCCTTTGATAATTATGTCGTCGTGTCTATGTCTAAACTGTTACAACTTTCAGTTATATGGATAGTTCAATGTGCTCACCAACTCTTAATTCTGAGATGTGGATCATCAAAAGTGCATTAACATGGTATACTACTCATGTGAGAGGATTTCATTTAGTTTAAGAAAAAATATGCCATCACTCAGTATGGTCATATTACCCTCTTCCTACTTCAGGATCACTCATTATCTCTTGAATGCCCTCTTCCTTTTTGTGTATGCTCATATTACCTGAATTACGATTACCCTCTTCGTAATTCAGGATGCTGTTAATAACCAACAAACGGCAAGTGATTATTCTTATATAGATCCATATCAATGGGTACTTAATTTCCAAAAGCCAAGAGCCAAGCAAGCGATTGTGATAAACCAAAAGGCCAAGTGAATGAAAGAAAGATGCTGCTAAACACAAACATCCTCCTACTCGGGGATGCAAAAACAACAATATCTGTAATGAGACAGACAACCGGACTCAGAAATTAGATCAATAGGCAACATGAATTCTTGTACAAATTTGGGCTAGCTGATGAAGCTCCACGTATTTGGAAGCTTTACTTGAGAGAGAAAATTATCCATCAACAAACCACAGCTCCGACGAACGTTATAGAAGCAGCAGAAGCTTAGCCATTACAACTGAAGTACATAACAAGGAAACTAAAATTCTACATCACACAACGTTAAAAACTCCAAATCTTCCCCTAAAATAAAAAGGCCTTTCAAGTTCAATCTACAAAGGCCTAACAACCTGTCCATGCTCAATCCGAACCAACCTAAAAATTCTTTCTTGGCCTACCTCTCTTCCTTTTCCCTGTAGATGCTTCAGCCGTTGCCGGGGCCGCAGCAGAAACAGGATTGACTTTGTGGGGCGGCGGGGCGCCATCCCCCGCCACTGCCGCCGTTGTGACATTCCCGAACATGGGCGGCATCCATTTGGGAAACCCATTTCCCCCCGCCACAAACCCCATTGGAAAAAAGCCCCAACAGCAATAATACGCTTCCTTCCCCGGCACCACCGGCGGCATAGACAGAATCTCGGTACCGGTAAATGCCCTCTTGCAATTCTCGTTATCACATCTCATACAACATCCCTCATAAACTCTCGAATACTCGTACAGATTGTAGCAATAAGGGCACGCCGTCCAAAAATTCCCCGTCCACCCGGAATTTCCGCTGGTATTCTTCTTGTTCGCTTTCGTTCCGCTACCACCGCCGCCGAAGGCACCACAGCCGCCACCGCCGCCGCTCCTTGAGCTGCGGCGGACGGGCAATTTCTGATGTGAATTTTCTTCTCTTTGTTGTTGCTGCTTCTTTTGCTGATTAAATTGCTGCTGCTGTTTTTTCATAGCGACGAGATCCACCTTGGTGAAGCGGGCAGCAAACTCGTTGTCGTAGGCGGATTTCTTGGCCGGATCAGAAAGAACGGCCCATGAATCGGCTACGAGCCGGAAAGCTGAGTCGGAAAAGGGGAACTTGTTCTTGTCTGGGTGGAGGAGGAGGGCGAGCCGCCGGTACTGCTTCTTGATCAGCTCGGCTTCGTCGGTGCGTTGAGGGATTTGGAGAATGGAGTACCAGTCCGGCTGGTTGTTGTTTAGCCGTTTGTTCTCGGCGGCAAGAAGGACCTCCGCTACGGCCAAGATCTGGTCGGAGCCTTCGAGGAGTGGCTCCGTTTCCTGGGCCAAAATGGCAAAATCTCTGCAACCACTAAAGTCTTTGTTCCGGAGGAGCTTTTCGGCGATGCCCAGGAGACGTTCGGCTTCGGCTCGGCTTGTGGTGGTGTGATGCTCCATTTGTGGGTTTGGTTAATAATCAGATCTATCTAAAGCTCCTTTGGTTTTCTGTCTGAGAAAACGATGTCGGAAATTATTCGTTGGAGTGGGTCCAGTACATCCTCATTTATTTAATATTAATGAGGTAAAACTTGTCTTATTACTACTTTCAATTGAATTGTAAAATTATTTTCTAAAACTCTGTATACCCTTTCTTTATATATTTTCATGTGATTTATTTAAAATGTCCTATTTTTATTCTTTAATTTTTATAATTATAATTTATATAATAACTATTATTTACAACCTACACACTCTATACTCAAAATTATCATCTAATTATAATATTTATGTCATCATACTAAAATATTAAAGGGGAACTTATTAAAAAGTACCAAAACTACTTTCAAAATTTGTGTTCAGTCCCCAATTAAAAACTTATAGTGCAAACTCCCTAGTTTTAATAAAAGTTTAGAGATTACTCCCTAGCCACTTGATTTGACACAAATGCCCTTAAGTATCATATTTTTCCTTGTTTTTTCAAGCAAACAGTAAACCCTACAAACGCTCGTTACCAGAAACAGAAAGAACAGAAAAAATTGCAACAAGCGGGAAACGAGAACAACGTTAGAGCCAAACGCCACTAACCCGACAACTGCATTGTCTTCTTCTCTTTTTATTTTCATCATTTTCGAATTCCATCTTCTTCTCAGTTCCTTCTCAGTTGCTTCTGTGTTTCCTTTTTTTTTTTTTTTTTCCCCGACAATGTCAACCAGCAGCGAAGCAAGTGCGCTCAATCAAGTGTTGGGGAGTTGTCACTACAAAGACCAGCTCCATATAATGTCAATTAAGGACAGTACGACTGTAATGGATATCTACATTAATCTAGCAAGAAAATGGAGTGAAATCAATTCCGAGCACTTCAGCTTGCGATATATAGCTCCACATCAAAGATTGTACGTGAGTTTAACTGATGACGATGACGTCATGAATATGGTCTTACTACATTTGACATTGAAGATGAACATTGCGGACATCTTGGTAAACCGAAAGGATGAATCAAGCAGCAGAGAAAAGAAGAGCAGTGATGTTTTAAGGTAATACTTCTACAGAATCTCAACTTTACTGCAATTAGTAAAGTTCTGTACATGAAGTGTTCTAAAATTGCTCTCTGTTTATTTGAAAATCTTTCTGTACTTGGAGCGTTCCACATTATACTTCATTGCAGTTAACATTGTACTTACAGAAACATATACTCTCTTCATTGAAGTTCTATACTTCCATTGTTTCTAACTTGTACGTCGCTTTATATAAACTTGTACTTCAAGTATCTAAATCTATAATTCGGCTTTCATGTTTTCTACTAATAAGATATCCAAATTGTACTGCCATTGCTTAGGTTTTATACTTCAAGTGTTCAGAAATTGTTCTCAACTTTGTAAAAAGTGTACTCCTATTTTCTAAAATCATACAACATTTTATATAAATCTGTACTCTTTTCACATAAGTTCTACACTTCTGGTGTTCCCAATTTGTACTTCATTATATTAAAACAGGTAAATCATTCATTGAAGTTCTATACTTCAATCGTCTATGTTCTATACTTCAATCGTCTGAATCTGTACTTCACTTTACTTGAACTTGTACTTTAATTATCTGAACCTATTATTTAATTTTGAAGCGTGTAATAACGTACTATTTAAAATTTATACTGCGAAAGCTGAGCATCTATACTTCAGTTGCTCAAAACTGTACCTCACATTGTCCAAAATTATACTTCGAATATCTAAACTTATATTTCAGTTGTTAAATAATTTCACTTAAATCTTTATATTATTTTTATTGGGCTTATACACTTCAGGTGTTCCGAAATTGTTCCTCACTTTGTCTAATATTGTACTTCCTTCTTCATCGAATCATACCTCATTTTATATTCATTTAATCTATATTTGTGCTGCATTCATTGAAGTTCTATACTTCAATTTCCTGAATTGGTACTTCATTTTGTGTGAAATTGTACTTTAATATTGCGCTTATACACTTCAGGTGTTCCGAAATTGTTCCTCACTTTGTCTAATATTGTACTTCCTTTTTTCATCGAATCACACCTCATTTTATATTCATATAATCTATATTTGTGCTGCATTCATTGAAGCTCTATACTTCAATTGCCTGAATTGGTACTTTATTTTATGTGAAATTGTACTTTAATTATTCGATTCAATTATTTAATTCTGAAGCGTGAACTGTTGTGTTATCCAAAATCTATACTGCGAGAGCCGAATTTTTATACTTCAGCTTTTTCGCAACTGTACTTAACTTTATGAAAAACTATACTTTGTACTTTAATTATCTGAACCTATTATTTAATTTTGAAGCGTGTAATAACGTACTATCTAAAATTTATACTGCGAAAGCTGAGCATCTATACTTCAGTTGCTCAAAACTGTACCTCACATTGTCCAAAATTATACTTCGAATATCTAAACTTATATTTCAGTTGTTAAATAATTTCACTTAAATCTTTATATTATTTTTATTGGGCTTATACACTTCAGGTGTTCCGAAATTGTTCCTCACTTTGTCTAATATTGTACTTCCTTTTTTCATCAAATCACACCTCATTTTATATTCATATAATCTATATTTGTGCTGCATTCATTGAAGCTCTATACTTCAATTGCCTGAATTGGTACTTTATTTTATGTGAAATTGTATTTTAATTATTCGATTCAATTATTTAATTCTGAAGCGTGAACTGTTGTGTTATCCAAAATCTATACTGCGAGAGCCGAATTTTTATACTTCAGCTTTTTCGCAACTGTACTTAACTTTATGAAAAACTATACTTTGTACTTTAATTATCTGAACCTATTATTTAATTTTGAAGCGTGTAATAACGTACTATCTAAAATTTATACTGCGAAAGCTGAGCATCTATACTTCAGTTGCTCAAAACTGTACCTCACATTGTCCAAAATTATACTTCAAATATCTAAACTTATATTTCAGTTGTTAAATAATTTCACTTAAATCTTTATATTATTTTTATTGGGCTTATACACTTCAGGTGTTCCGAAATTGTTCCTCACTTTGTCTAATATTGTACTTCCTTTTTTCATCAAATCACACCTCATTTTATATTCATATAATCTATATTTGTGCTGCATTCATTGAAGCTCTATACTTCAATTGCCTGAATTGGTACTTTATTTTATGTGAAATTGTACTTTAATTATTCGATTCAATTATTTAATTCTGAAGCGTAAACTGTTGTGTTATCCAAAATTTATACTGCGAGAGCCGAATTTTTATACTTCAGCTTTTTCGCAACTGTACTTAACCTTATGAAAAACTATACTTCCAATTTCTGAACTTATATTTCAGTTCGAACATAAATCCGCTTAATTCTTATACTCTTTTCGTTGCGCTTATACACTTCAGGTGTTCCGAAATTGTACTTCATTTCTTTTATTTCTGTTCCTTCATTTTGCAAATCAATTTGCGTATATCTGTACTCTTTTTGTCAATGTTGTGTGCTTCATGTGTTCACAAATTGTACGTCACGTTTTTTTAACTTGTACTTCAATTTTCTGAATCTGTAATTTAATTTTCAGTGTTCTACTAATGAATTGTACTTTATTGTGCCTAAAATTATACTTCATTTGCCATCCTCAAGGGATGTAGTGGAGGAGGAAATTGGTTCGACCAGTGCATCGCACAATGAATTGGCTTTAATTAGCAACTCAATTGATGCATGGAGGAATTGCATATATGGGGAGGGTCAAACATTCAATGATGCTCACGAGTTCAGAATTATGCTTAAGAATTATGCAGTGTCTACTTTGCGGTCATTTAAATACAAGAAAAATGACAGCAAAAAAATCATAGCCGTTTGCAGTGATGAAAATTGCAAATGGAGAATCTATGCATCAAGGCATGAAGCTGATAAATTATTTGGCATTCGAAAATGTAATCTAGAGCACACATGTGGTGAGGCTAATCTTCGGACAAGGGGACATCCTAAAGCCGATTCCGCTTGGGTTGCTAATGTAGTGAAGAATAAATTGAGATCAGAGCCATGTTATCGGCCCTGCACCATATTGAAAGATATCCACAGAGAATATGGTGTGGAACTTAGGTACCATAAAGCATGGATGGGTAAGGAATTAGCTATGCATGACATCCATGGAGCTGAGAAGGGATCTTATGATAAGTTGAGGTGGTACTGTGATGCTGTGAATAGAACAAACCCTGGAAGTATTGCAGATTGTGAGATTGACCCAATCAGTCGAAAATTTCGTCGGCTATTTATTTGTTTTAGTGCCTGCCTTCTTGGTTTTCTTAGGGGATGCAGGCCATTGATATTCTTGGACGGCACCCATATTAAAAATAAATTCAAAGGAGTCTTACTCAGCGCAGTCAGTAAGGACGCCAATGATGACTTATTCACGTTAGCATATGCAGTTGTTGACTCTGAAAATGATATGAATTGGGAGTGGTTCTGCTTAAAGCTGAGAAGTGTCTTAGATTCTGAATATTTGCCTGGCTTATCAAGGTTTACTTTCTTCTCCGATCGACATCCTGGTCTTCTTAAGGCCCTCCCCATGATATTTCCCGGTAGCCATCATGCATATTGCTTGAGACACTTAGTGGATAACTTCAAGAAACAAGTAAGTGTGCTCTATCTCTGTTTGTGAGATAATTATGTGAAATAAGCTCTACTTCATAACATTAAGCCCATTATTGTTCTATTATTTTGAATTCAGGTATTAAGGAAGTACCCTCTACATAACAAGAAACATTGGTGTTCTATTTTTATGAAAGCTGCATATGCGCCTACAAGGCAGGAGTATACCCGACATATAGACAGCATCTTGGAGTCAATGCCGCTTGCCAGAGACTTTATTATGCAGTCTGACCCAACCTGTTGGGCAAACTCCTTATTCAGTGGAGATCGATGGGGGGTAATAAACAATAATCAAGCAGAATGTTGGAATAATTGGGTTAAACCAGCCCGATTTATGCCAGTTGCAGCCATGGTTGATCACATACGCATGCAAATAATGGTTATGATGCATGGTAGGAGAGAAGAATCTCATAAGATGGTTGGTCAATTATGTCCCAAGCAAGAGAAAAAGTTGGCAATCAATCATATGCGCTCTCGCAACTTAAAAGTTGTCATGTCTAGCGGTTGGAGCTTTGAGGTGATTGAGCAAGACAAATCGTATGCTATAGATTTACATAACAGAGTTTGTTCTTGCGGAGCATGGCAGATTGATAAGATACCATGCATACATGCTTGTGCTTCTATCGAGTCAAAGTCACTTTCACCATATGACTTCACAGATCAATACTACCGAGTTGAGATGTATCAACAAGCATACCAAGCAGTTATAAATCCTATTCCTACGTTTGATATGCATATGTTCCATGTAGATGATGACGACGTCATTCATGCACCTGATTGTCGATCTCAGCCTGGGCGGAGAAGGACACAGAGGATTCCATCACAGATTGAGAAGCGTGCCATTAAGTGTAAGAGGTGTGGTAGAACAGGGCATAATCGTCGAACTTGCAAAGAATCAGTAAACTAGCCAACATTTGTACCTCAAAACTGGATAATTGTACCTGATTTGGCCCCATTTGCACCTCGCTTGGGCAATGAAGCGGGTGATTTATCGTGAACATAGCAGCCTAGCAAGTTGTTTACTAAAGTAGCCAACATTTGTACCTCAAAATTGGATAATTGTACCTGATTTGGCCCCATTTGCACCTCGCTTGGGCAATGAAGCGGGTGATTTATCGTGAACATAGCAGCCTAGCAAGTTGTTTACTAAAGTAGCCAACATTTGTACCTCAAAACTGGATAATTGTACCTGATTTGGCCCCATTTGCACCTCGCTTGGGCAATGAAGCGGGTGATTTATCGTGAACATAGCAGCCTAGCAAGTTGTTTACTAAAGTAGCCAACATTTGTACCTCAAAACTGGATAATTGTACCTGATTTGGCCCCATTTGCACCTCGCTTGGGCAATGAAGCGGGCGATTTATCGTGAACATAGCAGCCTAGCAAGTTGTTTACTAAAGTAGCCAACATTTGCACCTCAAAACTGGATAATTGTACCTGATTTGGCCCCATTTGCACCTCGCTTGGGCAATGAAGCGGGTGATTTATCGTGAACATAGCAGCCTAGCATGTTGTTTACTAAAGTAGCCAACATTTGTACCTCAAAACTGGATAATTGTACCTGATTTGGCCCCATTTGCACCTCGCTTGGGCAATGAAGCGGGTGATTTATCGCGAACATAGCAGCCTAGCATGTTGTTTAGTAAAGTAGCCAACATTTGTACCTCAAAACTGGATAATTGTACCTAATTTGGCCCCATTTGCACCTCGCTTGGGCAATGAAGCGGGTGATTTATCGTGAACATAGCAGCCTAGCAAGTTGTTTACTAAAGTAGCCAACATTTGTACCTCAAAACTGGATAATTGTACCTGATTTGGCCCCATTTGCACCTCGCTTGGGCAATGAAGCGGGTGATTTATCGTGAACATAGCAGCCTAGCAAGTTGTTTACTAAAGTAGCCAACATTTGTACCTCAAAACTGGATAATTGTACCTGATTTGGCCCCATTTGCACCTCGCTTGGGCAATGAAGCGGGTGATTTATCGTGAACATAGCAGCCTAGCAAGTTTTTTACTAAAGTAGCCAACATTTGCACCTCAAAACTGGATAATTGTACCTGATTTGGTCCCATTTGCACCTCGCTTGGGCAATGAAGCGGGTGATTTATCGTGAACATAGCAGCCTAGCATGTTGTTTACTAAAGTAGCCAATATTTGTACCTCAAAACTGGATAATTGTACCTGATTTGGCCCCATTTGCACCTCGCTTGGGCAATGAAGCGGGTGATTTATCGCGAACATAGCAGCCTAGCATGTTGTTTACTAAAGTAGCCAACATTTGTACCTCAAAACTGGATAATTGTACCTAATTTGGCCCCATTTGCACCTCGCTTGGGCAATGAAGCGGGTGATTTATCGTGAACATAGCAGCCTAGCAAGTTGTTTACTAAAGTAGCCAACATTTGTACCTCAAAACTGGATAATTGTACCTGATTTGGCCCCATTTGCACCTCGCTTGGGCAATGAAGCGGGTGATTTATCGTGAACATAGCAGCCTAGCAAGTTGTTTACTAAAGTAGCCAACATTTGTACCTCAAAACTGGATAATTGTACCTGATTTGGCCCCATTTGCACCTCGCTTGGGCAATGAAGCGGGTGATTTATCGTGAACATAGCAGCCTAGCAAGTTGTTTACTAAAGTAGCCAACATTTGCACCTCAAAACTGGATAATTGTACCTGATTTGGTCCCATTTGCACCTCGCTTGGGCAATGAAGCGGGTGATTTATCGTGAACATAGCAGCCTAGCATGTTGTTTACTAAAGTAGCCAACATTTGTACCTCAAAACTGGATAATTGTACCTGATTTGGCCCCATTTGCACCTCGCTTGGGCAATGAAGCGGGTGATTTATCGCGAACATAGCAGCCTAGCATGTTGTTTACTAAAGTAGCCAACATTTGTACCTCAAAACTGGATAATTGTACCTGATTTGGCCCCATTTGCACCTCTCTTGGGCAACTTTGTACTTAATATCTTCAAAATTTTACTAATATTCTTGGGCAATGAAATTTGTTCAAAGATTTGATTTTGAATTCTTGGTAGTTAATCACCAAAATATTTTATAATATGAATAAAATAATATTAAGAATTTTCAGTTGTTATTCAGTAGTGTTCAACGGATGAATGTTATCAATCGCGGTAATGAAAGAATACCTATGCTTTCATGGATGTAAACAAATGAGAATTTGTCGAACATATCCACCTTATGAAACATAGCAAATCCGTACAACACCAAATCCGATGCTCTCAAATTATTGTACTTGCCCATCATTACAATTAGTGGAGAATAATTATTCATTTACAATAAGTGTACTTGAACAAAACAGATTTTATACTTTATTTGTTGCAGATTGTACTTTAATGTTCCCTGGTTTGTACCTCATTGACCCCAAAATACTCTCGAATCCGCCGCCCGATTTTAATTCTCTTGAAGTGTACATCCACGAAGACCATTTTATACACCATCTGTTTCAATTTGTACTCCAGTTTTCATGAATTGTACTCAGGATCCCCGCCTTGTCTCAATAGAATTTGAGTGTCCGTCCCCGAAACACATTTTATACTTTTATTTTCCCTGGTTTGTACCTCATTGCCCCCAAAATGCTCTCGAATCTACCACCCGATTTTAATTCTCTTGAAGTGTACATCCACGAAGCCCATTTTATACACCATCTGTTTCAATTTGTACTCCAGTTTTCATGAATTGTACTCAGGATCCCCGCCTTGTCTCAATAGAATTTGAGTGTCCGTCCCCGAAACACATTTTATACTTTCATTTTCCCTGGTTTGTACCTCATTGCCCCCAAGTTTGTATTCAAATTCCCAGCCCTGTTTCAGTTGAATTTAAGTTATAAATAGTTACTGGAAAATTACACTTAGCTACAAAACAATATTATAAACAAATTATGCTTCAAGTTACACATGTATTTACATATAAGTGCTTCAAATCCTGGCATTTTCATGAGTTAATATTCTATGCGCCATTTTCGCACGATATTTATCAACATTAATTGTTCCAGCATTCCTCCAGAACACGGGGGTGTCCCTAGCAAAACCTTCTGCCCAAAGGCATACATAGACACCACAATCCACTGTACCCACTTGCTGCCTACTTTTCCTCTGCTGTAGCTTTTCATCCACACGACTCCCCAGTGAAAGCCTAATGTACCGAGAATAAAATGAAGCCTACAAAAAATTTGTCAATTGTTGACTCCACAAATTTGCAATGGGAAATCGTACGGAAAGAAAGCAAACTTACAATGGCAACAGCTATCGGTTTGTATCTGGGGGCCATTATTGAATTCATGTATAAAAAAGAACGAGTGGATGTGTCAAGGACAACTAAGAACCAGTGCTGGCGCCGGCAAATCGGTAGGATTATGTAGCGACAGTTGTTTAAAACATCTACCGTCAGCTCTTCCAAATCTGAACAGGTGAAGCTGTTAAGCTTAAGCATCATCTCCACAAATTCTTCATCCGTAATATCCTTCATGTTGCGTTCATCTATTCGGTCTAATATATCAGCCTATGAAATATAAAACAAATGGTTAGACTCATCTCTCACCGTGTACTAAATTAAGTTAGGAAACTGTCATATACCTGCGCTATTGAGGACGTAAACCACACCTTGTGCTGACAGTTGTTGCTAAAAGATGGGCTACATAATATCGACATGTAACAGTCCACTATGTCGCCGGTAAGTTCTCCTCCAAATAAGAGCTCACAAAAGTCTCTTCCATTCAGAAGATGTCTTGCTCCTTCCCAGACGGTTACCCTACACAATTGTTAATTGTGTGTTCAGATACCAGTTTATCCAATAGAAAAACAATAAGCAAATTTTGTTACCTCAAATTATCTCTTCCGACAAAGTGGTCGATGACTTCTCGCTCTTCTACTGGAATAAGAGCAAGTCCTCTATAATCAGTCCTTCCTTTATAGGGATCGGCCACTTCAGTCTTTGGGGTGACTTGTTCATCTACCACCAGGATTGGTTCTTTTGCCACCTGGATTGAATCTTGTGCCACTTCGATTGGTTCATTTGCCACCTGGGTTGGTTCATGTGCCACCTGGGGTACAAACACAGCACATAGGAACCAAGTATTAACTATTGAAATATAAAAGATAAACACATGAAAGTACAGACTTCACCAACATGGAGTACAAAACTCAAGCACATAGGTGTAAAGTGTCAACTGCCGAGGTAGAATAGATGAGCACATGAAGTACAAATACCACCAACATGGAGAACAAAACTCAAGCACATTAGGTGTAAAGTGTCAACTGCTGAGGTAGAATAGATGAGCACATGAAGTACAAATACCACCAACATGGAGAACAAAACTCAAGCACATTAGGTGTAAAGTGTCAACTGCTGAGGTAGAATAGATGAGCACATGAAGTACAAATACCACCAACATGGAGTACAAAACTCAAGCACATTAGGTGTAAAGTGTCAACTGCTGAGGTAGAATAGATGGCACATGAAGTACAAATACCACCAACATGGAGTACAAAACTCAAGCCCATAAAAACAAAGTATCAACTGCTGAGGTAGAATAGACGAGCACATGAAGTACAAATACCCCAACATGGAGTACAAAACTCAAGCCCATAAAAAGGTGTAAAGTGTCAACTGCTGAGGTAGAAAAGATGAGCACATAAGTGCAAGTATCAATAATATGAAGTATAAGACATCATCTATTAAGTGCAAATATCAACCCATCAAGTATAAGATATCATAATACTTATTACAAACAGACAGTTTACAAATGAAATGCAAGTAGGAAAAAAATAAAACATTAAGTAGTGTACAACACCTTCTTCTGCTCTTGTTCTTTATTTTTTCGTGCACGAGGACGAGCACGGTAGGTCTTTGTCACTTGTCTTGCTCTTTTGGCTGGTGTGGTGCTGGGGGGGCTGACAAAATCTGGAGATTTCTGTTTTCGCTTCCTATCTTCTCGATTGCGCACATTTGTCACAATCGAAGACATGACATTAGCCACTTCAATCTCATATTCCTCGAACTCAGCCCCTTCAATTGGTATATAATGTGCTGTCTTCAATGGTCTGGGGGAATCTGAAGGATCATGACGTTTTTTGGTTCGACTTTCTTCATCCACCATGTCTTCAGAATCATCCCCTTCTTTCTGTGCATCATGTACCAAATCAAGTACCCCCTCATGCACATATTCACCAACTTCCTCCTCAAGCTCCACCGCATTAGTCTCTTCCTCAGTTGGATGCTCCTCCTCACCCTGCTCCTTCATTACCATGTATTCCATTGAAGCAATTTTTTCTTTCAATGATTTAATTTCTTCTCCGTTCGCTGCAATCATTGCTTCATATATTGTATGATCACAGACATGGACTTCATTCATGACAGTACTGGCAGCCTCTGATTTCTTGATCAAATCTGCCAATTCTAACTCCTCTGGAGCAGGGTTGAGGTCTACAACCTATTACAATGGAAATAATTATCAAATTCAAATTATTATACAAACAACAAATAATGAATTATTACAATTATTACCATATCTGCTGTAACTTGCTTCAACTTCTTCTCTGCCTGCTCCACATTTTGTGGGAGTTTGCTATCCTTCCACCGGTAAAAGCGTGGAAACTCAAACAAACTCACTGGTGTAGCTAGTGATGGGATGCGTTCATAAACCCATGCCTGTCATTCATAAATCTAAAAATTATACTCACTTCAATATAAATATAATCAATGCTATTAGAAAAATGAAGCAAACACTTACCATCAACCCTACTGTACACCCATCAATGTACTTCTTTCTTGTTTTTCCACCTACTCCTAAATGGTTCCTCATATCTTGCACAAGAAACCTGTATGCAGCTTTGCCCCATGCATACAGACCAACTCTGGACAAATTGTCCAAGTATGGTAGGAGAAATCGTGGAGTCCAGTAATTAGATGTTGGAAACAAAATACAATTAAAAACAAAAACTATGTACAACCTAGAAAAATCATTTAAGTCCTCCACACTATCCTTATATACATACTCCTCAAGTTTTTTAGCTATTTCAGATCTAGTTATATTCTGCAGCTTTCCAGAAAAAAGCCGCTCAAAAGTTGAAGACTTTATCTTCAATGTTATGTCAACAGATTGCCCCACACGTGGCAACCCTAAAACCATTGAAAATTCAGCTGCAGAAAAAGGAACCTCAACCCCCTCCGCAAAATGAAATGAGAGCTTTTTTGGGTCAAACCTCCTAAGTATAGCTTCAAGTCGAATGAAACTTGAACTTAACTTCGGCATATCCATGTATATATAGAAAGGGGTCTTCTTCAATGCATCAAAATGTTTGGACCCCATCTTGGACTTCACAAGCTCCAATTTACTATGAAAATATTGGGGGGAGCAACGAGAACAGACCTCACAACGTCTTGGCTTTGCTGCAAGGCCAAAAAAAAAATAGTATATTAACAAATAATAAAGTAACCCTTTTAGATAGTGTGTACTAAAAGCATGAATATTTTCTACTAAAATATCTTCAAAAATGTACTATAGAAACACATAATATATACTACACTTTCAGTTATTCTATACAGATTATATACTAAAGTTCCATTTAATGTATACTGCAGTAATAAATGTTTTATACTTCAGTTTCTTCTAAAATGTGCTGCATATGCTAAGATTATATATTACATTTTAAGTTAATGTATAATGCAGGCTGAATGTTTATGTACTAAAATGCTGCTATTATATATTGCAGAAACATAGATTACATACTACCCTTATGCCTGAAGTGTACTGTCAGATTGAATGCTTTATACTGCATTTGTTCCTAAAATGTATTGCACCTACAGAGATTTTATACTACACCTTTGTCCAAAGTGTACTCCGGATGCTCTTAAAATGTACTGCATGTTTGGATGCTTCATACTAAACTTATGCCTAAAGTGTACTGCACGTTTTCATGTTTTGTACTACTTTGCTTCAACAGAGATTTTATACTACACCTTTGTCCAAAGTGTACTCCATATGCTATTAAAATGTACTGAATGTTTGAATGCTTCATACTGCACCTATGCATAAAGTGTACTGCCAGTTTGCACGTTTTATACTACTTTGCTCCAATGGAGATTTTATTCTACACTTTTGCCTAAAGTGTACTCCAAATGCTTCTAAACTGTAGCACAGATTATATTCTACCTTTTGCCTAATGTATACTGCAATCTTGAATGCTTTATACTGCATTTGTTCCTAAAATGTACTGCACCTACAGAGATTTTATACTACACCTTTGTCCAAAGTGTACTCCAGATGCCCTTAAAATGTACTGCAGGTTTTAATGCTTCATACTACACTTATGTCTAAAGTGTACTGCACGTTTTCATGTTTTGTACTAATTTGCTTCAACAGAGATTTTATACTACACCTTTGTCTGAAGTGTACTCCAGATGCTCTTAAAATGTACTGCATGTTTGAATGCTTCATACTGCCCTTATGCCTAAAGTGTACTGCCAGTTTGCATGTTTTATACTACTTTGCTCCAATGGAGATTTTATACTACACTTTTGCCTAAAGTGTACTCCAAATGCTTCTAAAATATAGCACATATTATATTCTACCTTTTGCCTAATGTATACTGCAATCTTGAATGCTTTATACCACATAAATTTGTTTCTAAAATGTACTTCTACAAAACAGATTGTATACTGCATTTGTGTCTGAAATGCCCTGCACTTACATTTTTGCCTAAACCGTACTGGCAGTTTGCTTTATACTATACTTATGCCTAAAGTGTACTGCACCAATAGATGTTTTATACAGCACTTTTGGCTAAAGTGTACTCCAGATGCTTTTTAAAGGTAATGCGTTTATTCACATTATATACTATCTTTTGCCTAATGTATACTGCAAGTTTGAATACTTTATATTACATACATTTGTTTCTAAAATGTACTGCTGCAACAGATCATATATAACACCTATGCCTAAAGTACACTGCTCGTTTGAATGTTTTATACTGCTTTGCTACTAAAATGTACTGCGCCTACTCAGATTATATTCCACACTTATATCTAAAGTATACTACCAATTTGATTGTTTTATACTACATTTGCTTCCAAATTGTACTGAAGCTACCCACATTATATACTACACTTTTGCTAATGTATACTGCATGCTTTCAAGTTCTGTACTACAGATAACACACCACCACATTCAGATAGTTTTAAAATATAATTTTTCCGTACACTTTTTGTTTAAAAAGAAGTATAAATCCCTTAAAGGTGAAGTGCAACTTTCATGACCTTCAAGTACAAATCAGAACTTCCAATCTCACAATAGAAACCATATATCAAATGGGTCCAACTATTTAACGACTAAAAAATGAATAAAAACCCTAAACATGAGAAAATAGACAAGAAATGAGTGAAACACTGAAAAATCACGGACATTTGAAGTTTCAAATGCAGAAAACATACCTTTGTTCCTTTCAGTCACTTGTTTTTTTACTTCGCTTCTCTTTGCAGCTGTTTTTCGTTCCATTGTCGCAGTAAAATGGCAGAAATTATATTGTTGTTTTTTTTTTTTCCCACTTCTTCTTCTTCTTCTTCTTCTCGCGACAGTGGTAGAGGAACGGTTTCGCGCCCTTTTCTTTTGGCGCTTAGAAAGGTTGGATTCAAGACAATAAAGAAAATAAGAAGCGTTCTTCTTAAGAGAGAACGCATTTTCGAGGTTTTTTTGTTGTTTTTTCCAGCTGCAAGGGTATACTGGTCTTTCTGAAAGATATGGGGAGTAATTCCTAACTTTTGTGAAAAAGTGGGGAGTTTGTGTGAAATAATTCAAATGGGGACTGATCACTAAATTGAAAGTAGGATTAGGGATTTTTTTCTAATTAACTCAATATTAAATATATGAAATGTTACTTAAAAAATTAAAAGTGAGTTATTATAAAGTACCAAAATCGCTTTCCATTTTCAAAATCAATCGCTAATTGAATTTTTAAACAATGAACTCTCTAATTTTTGTAAAATTTTAGAGATCACTCCCAATTCATTTGATTTGAAAAAAATAACCTTAAGTATAATATTTTTCATACTCATTTTTTTTTTTTTTACTTTTTTCTCTATCCACACAACCAAACTAGATATGACAAGATTACCTTTCCCCACGACAGGGCGCATTCGTGGAGAATTTTCTTCCCGCGGGGATGGAGACGAGGACAATTTAGTCCCCAAAATGCTAAATGGGGCTGGGGCGGGGGCGGAGGCCGGGGCGGGGATCACAGTCCCCGTCTCTGCGGGTACCCCTTACCCATTTGAATAGTTAAATTATTATTATTTCTTTATATATATGTCAAATCCTATTTTATTTATTTCATCATCCTTTGCATTCCATTCCCCTAGCATCCGCGGCACCCCCCCACCTCTTTGGAGGAATTGATAAATTGTTATACTTTTTCTTAAATTTATGTTTATGTATTATTTATCTTTTAATATTTTATTATAAAATATAATTAAATATCGTGTGTTATGTACTTATATTTGACAATCTTTTAACTTCGGAAGTAATTTACATTATTGAAAAATTTTAGTACTTTTTTTTATTTCTAAAGTTTTTTTTTATGAATTTGATCAAATTTTAAATTAAACCCGTAGGTACCCATGGATACTCATCTCCCAACGGGGAAGTGGGGACGGGTACTTGCCATGGGGACAGGGGTATTTTCACCTCGCGGGGGTGGGGGTGGGGGGCATCCCCGCCCCGCCTTGCCCTATTGACACTCCTAACCTAGACACTCTTTTATCTCCATTCTCAAACACTAAACACCACCTTCATATTTCATTACTAGAAATAGAAAAAAAAGTCGTAGAAGGAAATCGAGCCCAACAGTGCGAACGAGGAGCTCGATGGCGCAACCACCACCAGCACGACCACTGCATTTCCATCTTCTTAGTTTATTTTCATCATTTTCTTCTTATTTTCTCAATTTCTCTTAGTTTATTGTCAGGTCATTCTCTTCATCTTGTATTTTTTTTTCTTAATCAGCAAAAAGAGTGTTTGCTGGAGATGTGGGTATGAAGAAGGAGATGAATTTTGAAGAACTTTGGACTGTATCATTTGTATTGAAATTGTAATGTATTTGTGAATTACTTTGTGGATAACTACTTTTCACTATGTATTTTCAAACATATTATGTGTACATATTCTATTTATGATATTTTATTTGCAAATACTTATATGTATTTTAGTACTCCACTAGAGGAGATTTATACTTGATTTTGGGACATATATACTTCATTAGGGCAATTGTGTACTTGATTTCCACTAAAAATGTACTAACAGTTACCTAAACAGATTGTGTGATGTATCTATATTTTGGTATTTCACTGGAGGAGATTTATACTTGGTTTTGGGATATATGTACTTCATTAGGGTAATTATGTACTTGATTTCCACTGAAAATGTACTAGGAGATGCCTAAATAGATTGTATGATTTATCTGTATTTTAGAACTTCATTAAGGGAGATTTATCCTTGATTTTGTGCCCTATATACTTCATTATGGCAATTATGTACCTGATTTACACTGAAAATGGACTAGCAATTACTGCACAGATTGTGTGAGGTATCTGTATTTTAGTACTTCACTAAGAGAGATTTATACTTGATTTCATGACATATGTACTTCATTAGTGCAATTATGTATTTGATTTTCACTGAAAATATACTAGCAGTTGCCTGAATAGATTCTTGTATGAGATATCTGTATTTCAATATTTAACTGGGAGAGATTTGTACTTTAAAATAACCTTACATATGTTTTGTTTGTTCGATTTATATACTTGATTTCCCACATATTGTACTTCACCTCACTACAACTTTAATGGAACTAATTCTTCAATTGCACAAAATATACTTCAAAATAACCTCATATATATTTTGTTTGTTTGATTTGTGTACTTGATTTCCTGCATATTGTACTGAACCTCACTACTACTATTATAGATTAGTTCTTCAATTGCACAAAGTATACTTTAAAATAAATCCACATATAATTCATTTATTCGATCTTTATACTTGATTTCCCCGATATTATACTTCACCTCACTTTAACTTTTATAGAACTTGAGTTTCGTTTTATATTTTACCTTTTATTTCTTGAGAATAAACAACCAAAAGTCTAAAAATGCGTGTAATATTAGTAAGTTATTAATACAAATGTGTTAAAATAGTTAAGAGATAACCACTGGCATTCAACAAATTAAGTGATCATTCGTGGTAGTGTAAAGAATCCTTATGCATTCAAAGTTTTAAACACAATGAGCATATGATGATCTTATCCATCCTATCACCCATACAAATACTTAGAGCAATTGGTCTAATAGTCTGAAAAATATTGTACTTAACCTTACTAAAACTTTAAATAAATCTTATTCTTTAACTGTACAAAGCATACTTCAAAACAACCACATACATACTTTATTTATTCAATTTTTATACTTAATTTTCAATATATTATACTTCATCTTGCTACAATTTTGATGGAATTAATTCTTCAATTGCACAAAGTGTACTTCAAAATAACCCTATCTATACATTGTTTTTTCGATCATTGTACTTGATTTTCTGCATATTTGTACTTAACTTCACTACAACTATTATGATTAGGTTTTTAATTGCACGAAGTGTACTTCAAAACAACCTTATATACACTTTATTTGTTCAATTTATATACTTGATTTCCTACACATTGTACTTCACCTCGCTACTTTAATAGAACATGAGTTTCATTCTATATTTTTCTTGAGAATAAACAATCAAAATTCTAAAAATGCGCATAATATTAGTAAGATATAGATACAAACGTGTTAAAATAGTTACGAGATAACTACTAGCATTCAACAAACTAAGTGATCATTCACGGTAGTGTAAAGTATCGTTATACATTTAAAGTTGTAAACACAATGAGCATATGATGATTATATACGTCCTATCGCACATACAAATACTTAGAGCAATTGGTCTGATAGCCTCAAAAATATTGTACTTAACCTCACTAAAACTTTGAATAGAACTAATTCTTCAACTGTACAAAGTATACTTCAAAATAATCTCATATATACTTCGTTTGTTCGATCTTGATACTTGATTTCAAGCATATCGTACTTCACCTTACTACAACTTTAATGGAACTAATTCTTCAATTGCACAATGTGTACTTTAAAATGTCCCCATCTATACTTTGTTTGTTTGGTCATTGTACTTGATTTTCTGCATATTTGTACTTAACCTCACCACTATTATTATATATTAGTTCTTTAATTGCATAAAGTGTATTTCAAAACAACCCTATATATACTTTATTTGTTCGATTTATATACTTGATTTCCCACATATTATACTTCACCTTGCTACATTAATGGAATATGAGTTTTGTTCCATATTTTTCTTCAGAATAAACAACTAAAACTCTAAAAATGCGTGTAATATTAGTAAGGTATAGATACAAATGTGTTAAAGTAGTTAAGAGATAACTACTAATATTCAACAAATTAAATGATCATTCACGATAGTGTAAAGTATTCTTATGCATTCAAAGTTGTAAATACAATGAGCTTATGACGATCATATCCGTCCTATCACCTGTACAAATACTTAGAGCAATTGATCTAATAGTCTAAAAAATATTGTACTTAACCTCACTAAAACTTTAAATAGAACTAATTCTTCAATTGTACAAAGTATACTTCAAAATAACTACATATATACTTCATTTGTTCAATCTTTGTATTTGATTTCCGATATATTGTACTTCACCTCGCTACAACTTTAACGGAACTAATTCTTCTATTACACAAAGTGTACTTCAAAATAACCACATCTATACTTTGTTTGTTCGATCATCGTACTTGATTTTCCACATATTTGTATTTAACCTTACTACAACTATTATATATTAGTTCTTCAATTGCACAAAATGTATTTCAAAACAACCCTATATATACTTCATTTGTTAGATTTATGTCCTTGATTTCTTGAATATTATACCTCACCTCAGTACAACTTTAATGGAACTATCAATTGCACAATTTGTACTTCAAAACAATCAAATATATACTTCATATGTTCAGTCTTTGTACTTAATTTTCCACATATTGTACTAAACCTCACTGCAACAATTATAGACTAACTAACAAATATATAAAGCACATTTCAAAATAACCCCATCTATACTTGATTTATTCTATTTATGTAATTGATTCCTAGCATATTCTGCTTAACCCCACTACAACTTTAATGGAACTAATTCTTTATTTGTACAAAGTGTACTTCAAAATAACATATGTACTTCGTTTGTTGGATTTATATACTTGATTTCCAGTATATTGTACTTTGCCTCGCCACAACTTTATACTTCAATTGACTGCATCTGTACTCTTTTAATTCCACTTATTCACTTGATGTATAGAATTTTGTACTTAACATCCACATTGGCTTTGCTAGGAAAATATTGCACCATATTAACATCTAATATCAATAAAATAGTCCAAATTAATCTCCAATGTCAACAAAATTCAAATTCGAGCATTTTCATTACTTAAAATGATGTATGCCATTATGTTTTGACCCATCCTGGATTTTACATTCTACCATGTAGTCTGAAAATATTTGGCGGAGCAACGAGAGCAAATCTCATTTTGTCTTGCCATTTTTGCAATCAAATACATACTAAAATTTATGGTAATGTATACTGAAATGTTGATATTTTGTAGTACAATTGTTTGTGCAATATACTTTACATACTTAATCCAATTTTCCCAAGAAACCAACATATTATCAAATAAAAAGTACCAAAATTTCATCAAATCTTTAATCCAACAATGCCACTGTTAAACTAAATTAAACAATTTTGTGTGTGTGTGTGTGTGTGTGTGTGTGTATAAGAAGCATAAATCAAGAAAAATGAAGCACAAACCCAAAATAGGTTTTTCAAATAATTTTAGCGTATAGATTTAAATTTAAGAGGTGTAAACCCCACAAAAATGAAATAGAACTTCACGGCTTTCAAGTACAAATTAGAGATTTTCAGATATTACAACAAAATCATATATATAACAAATGGGTGCAAGTTTTTAACAACTAAAACAAGAGTTCAAACAAAAAATAATAATAAGAAGAAAATCTACCTGCAAAACTGTTGAAAAAAGGAAAATCACAGGTGATGAAAGAGAGTAAAATTTGTGAAATGAGCAGCAGGAAATACCCTATGAAACTAAAGCACCCACACCTCTATTCTCTTCTTTCTCTTCTTTGCACCTTGTTCGTGCTCCTTTTCTTCTTCATCTCGTTTCATCTTGGCAGAGGAAAATTCGCACTCCTTGTTGTAGAAAAGAAACATTATTCTGGAATGAAAAATCGTGTTGCTTTTTTGGGCCAATTCTTTTGTTGTTCTGACTAAGTACAAGGGCATTTAAGTCTTTCTTAAAGAAATGAGGAGTGATTCCTAAAATTTTACAAAAAGTAGGGAGTGTAGTGTTTAATAAAACAAGTGAGGAGTAAAGTAAAAATTGAAAGTATGTGTGGGTTTAATCCCAATTAACTCAAAAATTAATACTATACTAAAAATAAATATTCATTTTATTTACTATCTTTTGTAAAAAATTTAGCACGTGCATTCAATGTGCCAAAATTATTAGTTTAATATAATCTCTCAACCATAATTCAATATGGACATGTTTAGTTTTATTTTCAAGGTCAATTTTTATTTTCATGCATTTTCAAAAGTTAAAAAAGTAGTTATGGTTCAAAAATGAAAACAAGATTTTATTTAAATGTTTTTTTAGAAAGTAATGATTAGAGTATGTATATTGTAACACCCCTAAATTCGACAAGTAGAAAATTTTATCAAAAGACTTTAATTTAACGCATTGGACTAATTTTACACATTAAAAGGGAAATCAGCAACAAATTCAAAAAAAAAATTTTAAAAATGGATCAGCTCAAGTGGACCAAATTTAAATCTTCTGGGGTCTTAGTGCAATATTAGAAACTTGAGGGGGCTAGAATCTGACAGGACTTAATTGCGAGGAATTTGGAGATTTAGGGGTTTGATGCGTAAATGAAAAAATTTGAGAGGAAGCGATTGAAAGCCTAGGAGAATTTGGGCTCTAGCACGCAAGAAAAAGTCTTGGGATAAAATCTACAATTAAGGAAAATTGAAAAAATATAAAAGAGGGCCCCTGCACTTTTCCTAATTTCCTCATCATGCCTAGCTTTGCTCCTCCCAAACCACACCATCCTGGCGATCAAAAAATAGAGAATTAAGCCAATTGTTATCTTCTTCACCTCATAAAGAACTCAACGACATCAAAACCTCCCTAAACCACTCGATAGAACATCAAAAAATTAAGGTTGAGTGAAGGAGTCTGACATCGCTATTCTAGCAGCTAAAACTTGCGAACAAAGAGTGGGTTTTGACGAGCTCAGCTAGGGGAACATGCAAGTGCTTTCAATTTTGAAATCAGACCATTAAAATGAAAGTATGTAAGGAGAAACATACAGCAGCCGGTGGTGGCGCTGTGGATGTTTTTCTCCAATTAACCGACAACCTAGTGGCAAAACATAAAATTGGTTAAGGGCTTTTGTCAAGTACGAGGAGACGTGTAGGTTGGAAGTGTTGCGACCCAATTTTGGTAGCGGCATGTGGTGGTGCTCTAGTGGCCAACAGTTGGTCTCTTTAGGGCAGCGATCCAAACACATGCGAGCTGGTTCCACGCGGTGAATTGACCTCAAGCTTAGTCAATGCAATTGATCGGTTAAATGATTCCTGATTTAATCTGATTAAATTGTTAGGCTAATTTTGGTGTAAGTATGAGTTACTTGGACCAAAATAAATAGTTACGGTTTGAATGATTGGATATAAAAAATTGATTGTAAGTGATAGGTGGATCTGGACCATTAGTAAAAGCCTAAATGTCATTAATTATGCTAATTGGTGTAATTAGAAAGCTTAAATTGTTTAGTGTTATAGAGATTGATTATTAATAAGAAAATATGCAAAATTTATACAGATAGCCCAAATTTATTAGTCATGAGCTTAGAATACTAAATTAGATATTGCTGGTGAGAGAAGGAAATATTGACCTGAAACTGATAAATTGTTTAATTTATAATTTAATCATAGCGGTATGTTTATGAAGTCAAATTGTCATTTGATTCCGAAAGAAAACCTTTAATCGCTTGGATGAACCGAATGTAAGAAGACTCTAGTAAAATGGCTTAGATGGTCGATGACTTGAATTATTATAGCTAAACATGTCAGTACGAAAGCTTGGACAGGAGTGTCCCGCAAGGGAATAAAGGAGTTAATGCAATTAAAACATACAGGTGACCATAATTATTGTTAAGTAGCGCTATACTTTAGTATTGATACTTATTTTGCGTATATTGGAAATAGGTAACGAAGACCTAAATTTCTTGATTAGAAGAGGACTGTTAATGTGGACATAGAGACTCTAGGTGAGGTTTATATTCAATATATTACGAGACTTCCTTGCTGAGGAAAGAACTTATGTATAGTAATATGACACTGCTTTATGTTTCTTTCTATATGCTTGCATTCAATATAGAAGCCTTATTGTTTCATTTCTAATACACTTTTACGACTCATTCACTAAACTTGATTGGTTTAATACCTTAAAATATATGATATGATTTAACTGATGTGCTTTCGAGCCCATTGCTACATTTTATTATGTTGATTGTGAGTCTTGATTTATAACTAGCTATCCTTGGTTTATATTGAGTCTGCCATTGGTATCTAGTTGTTACTAGTTTACTTGGTTGTGGAGGCCATTCTATTAGCCCATATTACCTTGGTTGTGGACGTCATCTTATCGGCCTATGATGGTTATGGAGGTCGTTCTACCAACCTATACTACTTAGATTGTGGAGGTTGTTCTATGGCCATTGATAGCTGTGAAGGTCGTTCTACTGGCCTATAGTACTTTGGTTGTAGAGGCCATTATATTGGCCTGTAGTACTTTGGTCGATGAGGCCATTCTATTGGTCCATGATGGTTGTGGAGGCCATCTCTACCAGCCCGTACTTAACTTATGTTGGTTATGGAGGTCGCTCTTATAGGGCCCGCAAGTGGTTTTACTTTTATTTCTATCCATGTGGCGATTATGGCCTAGATTGCTATTGAGTTTCTATTTAATCATCTAATCACCATATATTTTTTTCAATAATGCATATTTGAAATAAATGTTCGTCATATATATACATGTGTATAGTGTGATACAATCACTTAAATCTTATAATACATGTTGATGTTTACCTCACTGAGTTATTTGGACTCACCATCTTCATATTGTTCTTTATGTTCTTTTCCCTATATTGAAGGAATAAATGACACCCTAAGCTTGAGTCACATTGTGCACAGTGTAAGTAATGTTATTAAGGTACCTGAAACAATAAGGATGTGATATTTTATATTTGTAATGTAAAGGAGGCGTCTATCATCAAGTTAGTGTCTTTTTCTACCTTAAATTGCAATAGGTTAGAGTTCCTGAGAAATGATGTTGGAGTATGGATTGAATTGTGATCCTTTGGTAATTGTGATTTGTTATGGGAACTTAGGTTCAAATTACCGTTTTCAGCATGACTAGTTAATGAAATATTCAGGTAGCAGCTCCTGATCCTTATTATCATTCAGGTTGTTATAAAAGTGTTTAAATTGAAATTTTCGAGGTGCATGTTTTGTTTTTGAAATTTTTTAGAAATTCGATCAGAGTAGCACCTTGGTCCAAAGCAGGCACCTCCCAGATGGGGTACTACACTAGTGGTATTAGAGCTTGGGTTTGAAAACCTTAGTTATGCCGGGTTATCCTTGGAATATGGGATTTCTGGGTTAGTGGAGATTAGGTTTTACTTGAGAATTTTGCTAGGATGTGAACTTTCGGGATGATGTCTGGTATCAAAGAGTAAAGGATTAATACTAGAATGGCCGGCTCGTATATAGTTCATTACTTTGAGGTATCACGCATTTGACTCTACTAATGTTTGATAGGACAATATCTTTGGGATCATGTTGTTGTGCGAGTATTTTTGTGATAATAGAACTTGAAAACTAAAAGGTTGTTTGGAATAATAAGTATTTGGTATTATATGGGATCAAGATTTAGATGACGAGGTTAATTCAAAACTGGCATTTCGATAATAGGATTGATCTGTACGTCTGCATGATAGAATTCAAGAGGGAAACAATGAAATATTCCCCATGGGAGATCATTTAAGAGAATCACTGAATGATGTGTGCATATGATTGCAGTTCAAACATTTAGAGTATTTAGTTTATTGACAATGAAAGAGCTTGCTAGGGCGATTACAAGATAATGGATAAGTGATAAGGAAGGTTGCTCGTAAGAAATGAGGTTATGGAGAAATTGAGTTGTAAACTTGAGGAAACAGTGTATAATGTTGTCATGGATAATCGTAGACAAAGGTGATAAATATTTTGGAGATAATAAGAAACCATGCCTTAACTCCAACTAGGAAAATTTAGAATCCAGCAATATGGGACTTGTAGAATTGTTTAAATATGTAGTATATCCATATATAAAGGCAACTATATTTGCATATAATCATATTAAGAATGAAATGAAATGTATTAGCTTGACGATAGTAATGTTGAATTTAATTAATCTCATTTAACCTCAATTAGACAAATAATGAGTTTAACAAAGATCTTATGTAGATTTATATGTAAGGTTGATGTAAACTCTTTGCTAAAGTTAGTTTGGTATAATCGTATTTCTATTTCATATCAAATGGAATGTGTTTGTACTCAACGTATTTTTGTATATTATGATAAGAATCAATAGAAATTTGCACGTTACTCAATAGATATTTTGATAAATGCTGCAAATTTAGCATAATTAGTAAGACTTGAAGATTTGTTTATATTAAATTACGTCCGGGAAACAATCTCAACCACTTCCCTTATCTTGGTCTGTTCGAGGTCGTAACGGATGACCGCCCATTAATCGAACTAGAGCACAAGAAGGTCAAGTAGGAAATACTTCTAATCAAAGACATCGCATGCAAGAAGAGAGAACGATGCCAATCCCACCGGTAAACTAGGGAATCGGAGGACAAGCTGTAGAACAAATTTTCAACATGTGACAATAATTCATGCAATTTGTCAGCAGTAAAGTCAAGTTGGCGGTTCTTGAAATATTGAAGAACATGTTGCGGATGGAATGCTAGAACGATTTCTTAGACATAACCCCCAAGGTTTATGGGGTGAAGTAGATGATCAAAAGGCAGAAGCATAAGTCAAGGAGGTTCAAAAAAAATTTCGAGCACTGAATTATCCAAAAGAATAGAAAGTTAGACATGCCACCTTTTTTCTGGGAGATGATGTCTATCATTGTTAGAGGTTATTGAGCCAATAGTGGAATAAAGAAGGAACACCCCGTATATAGGAGAACTTTAAACGTAAATTTATCAATAAGTTTGTACCTAAAGTCATAAAGAATGCTCGGGAATGGGATTTTATGGAGCTTATCCAAGGATTTATGTTGGTGTGCCAACATAGAGGTAAATTCGACCGCTGAATCTAGTATGCACCTCACATATTAAGAGATGAAGGACGCAAAACCTGAAAGTTCATTGAAGGGCTAAAAATTGAGTTGTAGAGAGTCTTTGTAGCTTGTGAAATGCCCACTTATAGCAAGATTGTGAACAGGGCTATGCAAGTAGAAGCAGAACTTAAAGAATTGCATAAGATTGAAGTAAAGATTAAACAGGGAAGGAGTTTTTGAGGTAGAGTTGAAAGTAAAGACAAAAATAACTTGGGAAGAAAACAACAGAAGGTTCAAGGTTTAAGGTCAGACATCAGTCAGCTACCTCTCTCTTGGTGAAAATAAACCTCGCCCATCCCAACCAAACTTAAGAAAATCTTGTGGATCTATGGCGACGCCCATCATAGGGAACTCACGTGTCGGAAGAAGCACGGGAAGTGCATACAGTGTGAAAGTGGTCAACATTATTTTAAGAATCGCCCTAAGTACAATAAATCAATTTTAGATATCCAAAGAGACAAAGGAAAAAAAGTTATGGAGTCTAGTGAAAGACAGAGTGACCCAACTTGGGCTAATGCTCCAACTAATAGGAACATACTAGATTCAAATGACGTTGTCTAAGGTATAGTTTTCGTTTATAATATTTTGAGAAAAAACTAGTGCTACTCATTCTCTTACGTCTTTCCATTTTACCTTGAAGTTAAGTTAGATTGTGAACCCAGGCATTAATCAATCCTTATAGAGATAGAGTGTAACTGACATTGTGAATGAGACTAGCCAAGTTGCGTTAAAGAAATTTTAGTGCCAAGCTTTTGAATAAATGTGCCCATATTAATACCTCTGATATGCATCGGTGCCACTTGGAGTTTTTTCGAATGTCAGAATAGAGTCTGGGGACCAGATTCTTTTACAAATGGGGGATTATGGCACCCTTGAGTTCATAATGCATAAAATTTTATCAAAAGATTTTAATTTAATGCATTGGACTAATTTTAGACATTCGAAATTGAAAAGAAAAATTAGGTTGGGCTCAAGTGGACCAAATTTAAATCTTTTAGGGTCTTAGTGTAATATTAGAAACTTGAGAGGGCTAGAAAGTAATTAGACGGGACTTAATTGCGAGGAATTTAAAGATTTAAGGGCATGATGCGTAAATGAGGAAAGTGGAGGAGGAATGATTGAAAGTTTATGGGGTTTTAGGCTCAATTGCACACAAGAAGAAGTCCTGTGGTAAAATATATAAGTAAGGAAAACTGAAAAATTATCAAATGAGGGCCTTGCCTTTTCCTAATTTCCTCATGCGTACCCAGCCTCTCTCTTCCCAAACCACACCCTCTCAGTGACCAAAAAATAGAGAATTAAACCAACAGTTATCTTCCTCATCTCATAACAAACTCAACGACACCAAAAACTCCCTAAACCACTCTGTAGAATGCCATAAAATCAAGGCCGAACGGAGGTTAGCGACAGAGTTGGTGGACATCGCTGTTTTTGGTAGCTTAAACTCACGAACAAAGAGTAGGTTTTGACAGGCTCAACTAGAGGAACATGTAATTGCTTTCAATTTTGAAATCAGACCACTGGAACAGAAGTAATTGAGGTAGAAAAACACAGTGACTGGTGGCAGCGGCGTTGTGGCTGTTTTTCTCCAATAAACTGGCAACCTGGTGGCAAAACATAAAATTAGTTAAGGAAGCGTGATGAGGTGTCCATGTTGGTGGTGTTGCGAGCCAATTCCAACAACAATAGTGCTCCAGTGGCTGACGGTCAGTCTCTTTGGGACGGTGATCCAAATGCATGTGAGCTGGTTCCATACAGTAAATTGACCTCGAGCTCAATTAATTTGGTAAAAACTACAATAGATCAGTTAAATAATTTCTAATTTAATTTGATTAAATTGTTATGCTAATTTTGACACAAGTATGAGTTGCTTGGACCAAAATATTTAGTTACAGACGGAATGATTGGATATAAAATTTTGATTGTAAGTGATGGGTGGACCTAGACGATTAGTAAAAGCCTAAACATCATTAATTATGTTAATTTGTGAAATTAGATAGCTTAAATTGTGTAGTGTTATGAAGATTGATTATTAATAAGAAAATATGTAAAATGCATATGGGTAACCTAAATTTATTAGTCATGAGCTTAGAGTACTAAATTAAACATTGCTGGTGAGAGAAGGAAATATTAGCCCAAAACTAATAAACTACTTTATAATCTAACCGTAGCGGCATGTTTAGGAAGTCAAATTGTCATTTGATTCTGAAAGAAAACCCATAATCGCCCAAACGAGCCGAATGTATGACGACTCTAGTAAAATGGATTAGATGATCGAGGACTTGAATTATTATAGCTGAACACGTATCTAATCCTCATATGTTGTTCGTCATATTTATACATATGTATATTGCGACACAATATGTTTACCTCACCACGTCATTTGAACTCACCCTTTTTGTATTGTTCTTTCTGTTCTTTGCCCCATATTGAAATAATAGAGGACACTATGAGCTTGGGCCAAATTATGCATAGTGTAAGTAGTGTTATCAAGGTATATAAAGCAGTAAGGGAGTGATATATTATGTTTGTAATGTAAAGGAGGCATTTGTCATCAGGTTAATATCTTTTTCTACCTTAAATTGCAATAGGTTAAAGTTCCTGACAAATAATGTTGGAGTAAGGATTGAATCGTGAGGCTTTGGCGATTGTGATTTGCTATGGGAACTTAGGTTCAGCTTACCATTTTTAGGATGACTAGTTAATGAAATATTCAAGCAGCAGCTCCTAATCCTGGTTATTATTCAGGTTGTTATGAAAGTGTTTAAATTGAAATTTTGGAGGTGCATATTTTGTTTTTGAAAATTTTTAGAAATTTGATCAGAGTAGCACTCGGTCTGAAGCAGATGGTTGAAGAATTAGTTTTAGTAGGTATTATATGTTTAATCAAATATGAATTTGATTGATGTGATAGTAGGATGATAATGTGTATTTAGTAAGAATTGAAAATACTTTGAATGAAAATGGATAGAAGTTGATAATTTTTATTTTTCAAATAGTAATAGTAATAGAAATATAGATTGAAAATTAAAACAAACTAGCCTATGTTATTCGATGTATGACAATGAATTCGATCGAATTATTATCGTTTAATTTTATTATTAATGAGAAAACAAAATATTCTTGGAATTTTTTAAATTAATTATTAGTTCCTTTCATAATTTAATACCTAGAACTTTTTAACTTGATGTTTTTAATTTTTTAAAACACATCGCTAGTCATGATTGTTGTTATTTTTTTAAATGATAATAACCAAAATTATTTCAAAATATTCTTAAGACTAATGAATATAAAGTGGAGATCTTAACTAATATTGAAATAATAGAATTTATTCATCTTGATTGTAAAATAACATTTAGTTAGGCTTTTTTCCCTATAAGTTAATATAATTTGTTTATGGATTAATAGTCATATTTATTATTCTTAAATTATCAGGTCGATTTATTCAAAATATGCACGGGGGACTTCGAACTCCAAATGATATCTTGAATAGACTAATCCAACCAAATGACAATTTTAAATCCAGTACACCATCAATGATTATATTAATCTATAAAAATAGCTGATCTAACTAAAATATTATTGTCCATTAAAGACAATGTTTTGAAAATCGAACTGAAAAAACAACCGGTAATGTTATTAATCATTAATTCGATCGGTCCGATCAATTGGACCATTGATACAATTGGTGTGACATCACAATGATATAATAATTATATATAATTTTATAAATATATATAATATCATAATATTAAAAAAAATTAAAAATTTCAATAATACAGAAAAAAAAATTATTTTGAAAAATTTTCATATCTTACTCATTTTTAGCTTGTTCTTTTAAAAAATACTAATTCACAATTAGTCAATTATAGATAAATAATCTCGTTAAAAGTAATGTTTAATATTAATCTAAGTGATCATCCACTTCATGCTTTCAGTCCAAGTAAAAACAAGTTTTTCCACACTAAATTTCCAACATAATTTGAAAGATATTAAACAAAGTAAAACAACAAATTCAACATAAGCATCCACATATAATTATGACTTCATTAAATTCGAAGAAAAATAAATTTGTGTTTCAAAAAATTATGTATCCAAAGTCTTATTCATCATCTTCAACTCTCAATTCCTCTTCTTTTTTTTCAAAAAAAAAAAAACCTTTTTCAAAAAAAAAGAAAATAATTAAAAAAAAAAAGAAAATAAGTGGATCGGTAATCAACTAGTCGAACCACCACCTGTTCAATCGATTTTGATCGATTTTGATTGGGTCAAATTAGTCCCTAATTTTTAAGTTTCAATCGAATCGAATTGACCTCCAGCAATCGATTTCAACCAATTGTTCTAATCCAATTTTTTTAAAAATTGTTTAAAGATAAATAAATCAAAATTTTCATTATTTAATATTTAGATTTAAGTTTACTAATATTTATATTAACAATTTTTTGTTTTTATTTTTATCTGTCATTTTATTAGAATTTTGCATCTTATTGAAACACCTAATTATATAAAGTATAGGGGACGAAAATCAAACAAAAGCAGCGCAAAGCAAATGATTCTCTTATATCCTTTCCTTCCCTTAAATCTCAACTTTCAAAGAGAGAAAAATAAATTTGAATCTCATATTGTAATTTGATTTCATCACCAAGGCATTATGATCTATGTTGATTTTAATTTTTTTTATTCAAATATGAATGTTTTAAAATCTAGATATTTATATTCATTAATGGTTATTCCAACATTTTATATTTGTATTATAATTTTTGTGCGCTATTCCACATTCATAAAATTCATTTGAATGTCGTACCTTACATACACATGTACCATTAAAAATACATGTTTTGACACATATTTAAAGCATTTAAATAATCAATAGTATTAACTTTTATTATATTTTTAGGTCATCTAAATTGTATTGTTGATTTAAATTTGCAATATTTCATGCATTCTCTATTTTTCTTTTTCTTTTTTTTTTTTTGCTTAGCATTATCATAACTAATGTAATTCTTTTAGATTAAGTTACCCATTTATATTAAATGGTTAATAAAACCTTCAAATGCGTAGAAATCTAGCATGGATTGACCAAAAAAGAAGGGGGAAAAAAAATCAAATTCTTAAGGCTAAAACCCACTTTTTTTTGTTTTTTCCTTACTTTTTGACAATAAGGTACATAGCACTCTTCCCTTCCACAATTAAATAAATCAACCAATTTGACTCCAAAATTTATGGAAAAAATAAATGATTATTTGTATTGAAAATCACATGTCATATTTGAAATATAATTTTAAAGTTGTATTAAACTTTTATTAAAATTTAAGTCAGTTAATCTTTTGTTCAACCAATTTATTAGTCCTAGTAAAATTAACTTTTTGGAGTTGATATATCTGGTTATAGATTGGATTTTCCAAATATTTGTTATTTTCTTCAAGAATTCATCTTTTATAATATTTTTACTTATATTTATTTTCATGCATGACTATGTGTTATTTATTTAAACTTATTAAGCAAAAAGACAGCTTATTAATTAGGCTCTCATTATGTTCAATAAAAGTTGGGGTAAAATTAGTTGATATATTTGATTGTAGAGAGGTTTTTCTCTCCCTTAAGAATTCATATTCTTGAATATTATCCTTTCTCAAGATTACATTATCTAAAATAATTTTTTCTTTACGTTCATTTTTAATATGAAAAAATGTTTATTTTAATTTTCTTAGTATGGCACATTACTAATTTTTTTTTTTAAACTTATAGAAACCAAAATCTTTAACTTATTTGATTATTTTTTCATGTTGGGAACAACCGGCGGCGAATTTGTTTATACATCAAAGAAAAAAATTTCTTCTTCTTCTTCTTTTTTTTCAAGGATCAATTACATCCATACCCCCTAAAATTTGCCCTAATTGCCAAAAAACGTTTGTTGTTTTGAAAATTACATTTACCCCTCCTCCCCCCGCCCCCCTGAATTTTGAAACTAAAATGTAATGCAGATGGAAACTGCGAAATTACCAAAATGCCTAGACGGTAAAAATTGAAAAAAAAAAAGAAAAAAAATGAAAAATGGACAAATTATAACTAGACCAAAAAGCCCTTGTGGCTGGCGCCTAAACCACCAAAAAAGAACAAAACAGAAACTTTTCATATACTTCATCAAATTGACCCTTCTTTCTGACAGAAAAGAGAAAACTCTCCCTCTACACTTGACAAACCCATCGTCTCCCACCCGAAATCTGACCATTTGCATCCATAGAAGGCGATGGAAGTGTGGTTTCCATGGTCTTGACCAACTATTAGGCGAGGGGCTTCGGAAATACAATATGATTTTGTTTAAAAAAGGTAAGAAACCAACACTTTTATAATGGGTTGTCTGAAAATAGAAAAAAAAATTCTATTCTTTCATCTTTTCGTGATGCATTTTGTCGGGCATGGTGTAGAAAAAAGTTTCATGTACTGTGGTGTACGAAATGGGTTTTATGTGTATGGGTTTTGTGATTTTGATCATCTAAGTGCATGATCATAGTATAAATACATGTTTTAGATGTTAATAACGTTCATTTACTCTCTTTTTTTTCAAATAATTACAATTTTGTTGAAAAACTGTAAAACCCTAACTTTCAGTTTATGTTTGTTGCTCTGTTTGATGTATTTCTGATGATATGAAATTTTTATGAAGAACCCTCCCCAACAACCCATGTTTGTTTCTTTGTATAAAGTTCAGTTTATGAGCAGTGGGTTCTTCTTAGATATCTCAATTTTTTATCGACCTTTTGAGTCAATGTTACAAGTGTTCATTTATAATAAATCAGTAGCTAGTATTAATAAATTCATGCACTAGTTATTTACTCAATTCTTATCAGTATGTGTATACATTTGTTATTTATTTATTCATTTATTTGAAACAGGTTGGCTGAGCCAGTGTATACACTTGTTACTCATCATCTAGGCAAGAAAAAGATAATCAAAAATTTTGATCCAGACCGACACGGCTTCTTTGATCTCATTGATGATGTGAGGGATGCACATAATATAGGTAAGGTCCCTTTAACAATTAGTTGTAATGTAAGTGGAAATGATGATATGATGCCATTGTCGGATGATCAAGATGTTTTAAATATGTTTTCTAGGAATATGAGTTTAAAAAGAATTAAGGTTTTTGTTGATTGTGTTGACTATGGCTTTGATGAAGCTGAGAGAGTTAGCGTGGGATGTGAGACTGAGGCTGAGGAGGGTGAGGGAGATGAGAGTGACAGTGATGAGGGCGAAGGAGTTGAGAATAACAGTGATAAGGGTGAAGCAGGATGAGAGAGGTAAGAATAAAGATGAGAGGGGGGGAGAGAAGGGTAAGGGAGATGAGTGTGATGGTGATGGTGATGGTAATGAGGGTCAATGTGAGGAGGGTACTAGGCATAGGTCTAGAATTGGAGATGATAGTAGCTCTAAGTCATTGTTTATGCCAAATAGTGAGGATGAAGACAATGATTCCATAAGTTTAGTATCAGAAGGTAGTGATAGTGATGAGCTTTCTGGCTATATTACAGATGACCACTATGAAACTCATCATTCAAGTGATGAGGAGTTTGTAGATGATCCCATGAAAGGTGTTTCAAATAGAAATGTTGTATAGTTTTCTAGTGAGCCTGGTAGGAAAATTGTTTTACAAAAAGGAATGGTCTTCATTAATGTAAATGCTTTTAGGGACACTTTGAGAGATTTTGTTATTTAAGAGGGTTTTAAGATAGTGAGAGTAAAAAATGAAACATCTAGGGTTATATGTCATTGTGCTGAAAAAATTATCCTCGGAGGATACATCATCATTATTGGGTGATGTTGTCACTTTTCAAATTAAAACATACCAAAGCACACACACATGTGTAAGGGCTGACAGTACTAAGGAAGCTAGTGCTAAGTGAATAGCTTCAAAACTTGTTTCAATTTTGAGAGACAACCTTGGGATGAAGACTAGAGGGATTATGAGGAAATGCCAAAGTTTGGAGTGAATCCTCCATATATGCAGATTGACAAGGCAAAGAAGAAAGCTTTTGAGGAGATACATGGTAGTCATTCTAAGTCTTATGGGCTATTACCATCATACTGCAAGATGTTGTGTTTCAAAAATGAGGGAAGTGTAGTTAGATTGCAATGTGATGTTTGTGATAATGAACATGGAGGCTTTAGTAGCATAACAACTTCACCTTCTTTCAAAAAGATTTTTATTGGTCTGGCTGCTTTAAGAGATGGCTTCCTACAAGGTTGTAGCCTATTCTTATTTGAAATGTCCATTTGGTGGTGTCTTGTTGGCTGCCATTGGGTTGGATGGTAACAATGGATTATTCCCAATGGCATTTGCTATAGCTGAGACATAATGTAAGGAAAGCTGGATGTTTTTCCTTGAACACTTGTCAGTTATGCTTGGAGGCTTCTCAATTGAGCTGCCATGGACACTTATGAGTGACAGGCAAAAGGTATGATACTTAATACTCTTTTTACTGTATTTGGTTTTAAATTCATTGTTGTATGATTTGTTTGAAAATTAAAAGCCTATGATACTGCTAGACTCTTTACTTGGTTGCAAACTGCACTGCATGCCTCCATTTGTAAGGGTTTAATTGTAAGATTAATAATTTTTGGAGTGGTAAAATGTAATGATGGGATATTTAAGGGTGTAAAAGTAATGTTTTTGGACTTCAACCTTAATTGACTCTATCTTAGGGTTTTGTTACTGTTTCTTCACTTGAAATTTTTCTTTTTAAGATTTTATTGTTGTCTTTTACAAGGACTGGTAGAGACAATAGATGAGTTAGTCCCTCATGCCATCAATAAAAGATGTACAAGGCATATATATGCCAATTTCATAAGTCAATTTGCTGGTGCTGCTTTGAAAAGATATTTTTGGCAAGATGCTAGATCATACAATGCAGCATGCTTCAACTTTGCATTATACAAGATAAAGGAGTTGAAGCCTGCTGCATATGATTGGCTATTGAAAATTCCATCTGAAATGTGGTCTAGACATGCATTTGATACTAGAATTAAGAATGATCATGTGACCAACAACATTTCAAAATCATTTAATTATTGGGTAAGTGATCTTAGGGGGAAAACTATTCTTACTTTACTAGATGGGTTGAGGGCTAAACTTATGAGCAGACTACCGCAGAGGCATGAGAAAGGGCTGACTTGGAAGGGTGATGTAGTTCTTAATGTTGTCAAAATATTAAATGAGGTAATGGATGAGTCCAAAAGATGCAATTTACTTATGGCTGGGCAGAGGGAGTATGAAGTTCAGGATGAGAATATTCACTACATAGTGAATTTGCAAAAGAGGACATGTGATTGTAAAAGGTGGGAAATTAGTGGGATACTATGTAGGCATGGTGCACTTGCCATAAATTCTAGCAGAGAGAGGATAGAGAATTATGTTGACTTTTGGTTTTCAAAGGAGATGTACATGAGAGCCTATGGTCATATGATTCATCCAATCACTGACCCTATCATTTGGCCTAAAGATATTGATGTCACACCTAAAGAAGTACTACATTCTTTCAAAAAATGACTGCCAGGAAGGCCAAAGAAAAGTAGAATGAGAGAGTTGGGTGAGGGAGTTGTTGTGAAGAGGTCAAGCATTCTTAGATGCAAGAAGTATAATAGACAAGGTCATAACAACAAAAGTTGCAAAAGGCCACAAGAAAATGTCTCTCAAAGTATGAGCAAGAATGAGGTGAGATTATTTTTTAAATTTTTTTATATTCATTTCATTTCATGCATTTACTAAATATGAGTTTGTTTTTTAGTTTAATTATTTATTTATTTTCTTTTTTTTACTTCAATGTGGCTTTTGCGATGTTGCAGGTCAGTGGAAATGGCAAGAAAGGAAGGAGCCATAGCTAAAGAGAAAACGGAAGGGGGAGTAAAAACCAGAGCATGAGTGAGGTAACCAATAAAGCCCTTTCCTTTTTTTTTCCCTAACTTTTAAGTTAAAGTTACATAATTCATGTAATTGGATTTTCACAAGTCAATCAACTTGTAGAAGTTGAGCCTATTTTAGATGCTTCTCAAAGGGGAATTGAGAGGGGGGAGCCACAGCCTAAGCACTGCTACAAGTAATTCACAAAGGGAAATAAGGAGTGAAAAAAGCAATGAGGTAAGTAAAACCTTATTAGTTCATCATATTTGCATTGATCTTATTGTAAATTTCTTTGATTTTCTTTATTTTATGGATTTTCAACAACTCAGCAAAAGTGCAGCTAAACAAGCTGAACTTGAGCCTCAAGTTGCTGAACCTGTTGCATCACAAGTTGTTGAAGTTGTTAGCTCTATTCTTGCAATTGTTCAACCTCTTGAAGGTGCTGAACCAGAAGGTCAAGAACCTAATGTTGCCTCATAGGTGCCTGAAGCAGCATCTCAAACTCCTATGACAACCAAGAAAAGGGATAGACCAAAAAAACTTGCTCTTATGGCACACTCTGGACAGCCAAAGAAATAGAAAAAAAAAATAAGGAGAAGAGGAAGAGCAATAAAACTGTGGAAGCTACACCACTTGCACCTGCTGCTCCTTCCAAGACTCATCTAGTTACACCTTCTGCATCCTCCAACACTGCTCTACTCTCCAAATGATGACTCATCAAGCATGAATGCCCTCAAATGTGAAGCAATCATGAATACCCTCCAAATGATGACTTACCTACAAATGATGACTTTGAGTATGAATGCCCTCAAATGTGAAGCAACTTATTTCTAAACAAATATAATTACCTTGACTTTTGTTTTGTTATATACTATTTTGATTGAAGGATGGATTGATGGATTTGGGAAAGTTGTTGGATAGTTTTTGGAGATTATGTAGATAATGTTTAGATGGATATTGGTTGGATATATATTGATTTTTTGGGAAGAATATTAAGTGGAATGTTGGATGGTTTTTGGATGGATTGGATTATTAATGCTTTGAATTGTGAAATGAACAAATTATGTTTGTTATTTTTACATGATTAATGAAAGCATGATTCTTGGTTGGAATGGTTGTTTTTATGGTTGGTTTTATTTGGTGACATTGTCGCAATGCATAACATTACAATTTGAATGAAAATGCATACTTAATTCATTAATATTTTGAAACAAATTTACATTACAATTCCATACTAATTCACTAGCATTTTGACAATTTGGCCTACCAAGAACAACCTTAAAAGTAACATATTAACTACAACAACCTTATACAATAGATTTTTATTCTTCAAGCCTACATGATTAGTAGGTTGCCAAACTAGTAGCTTCAAAATCTTCATAAACTCCTCCCGGAACATGACCATAGCCTCGATTTGAATCTTCTTTGGTAGGGAAACACTAATGTGAGAAAACCATGCTCCCCACAATAGTAAAAAAGCCTTCCCAAATTATTGCTAGTCTAGGACACCATTATTGATGTCTTTTTCCCAAAATTTAGCCTTTTGTACTTATCTTTTTTATATTTCAATGCCCCCCATTTACTTGATGATGATTAAGAATCCATATTATTTTGCCAAAAAAATCAATGGAATATGTGCGTGTATATATATATAGGAAAGAGCACAAACGACTATAAACAACTAGGCTATTTTTTCTCTGTTTTATTACAATTACGTTCTCAAAGAAAATAATAATAAAAAATAAACCCTTATGAAATTCAAAAACATTACAATATCACCTATAAGGGTATTTTCATCCGCTAAAAAAAAGCCTAACCGGGTCAAAAATGCAATCAGTTACCCTAAGGGCATTTTTGAAAATTCACCCAAATTTTATATGGCCATTTGGTAAAACCCTAACGGATGGGTTGAAATGTTGGATGGCGTCAAAGTTTAGAGGGGCAAACGTAATTTTCAAAATAATGACGGTTTTTTGGTAATTAGGGCAAACCTCAGGGAGTATGAATGTAATTCACCCTTTTTTTAAATAAGAAATATTTTTTCATCATCGACTTACCCCAAGCACAACGCTTCAAATTGGTACTCTTTTCTTATTTTCACATGAATATATACCTCAAAAGAATTAATTTAAATAATAAAATAGATAGAGATTTTTTTAATTATAATCAAACTATATTCATATATTCTTACCAGTTACATTATATTATTGATCTCCGTTGAATCTCAAAATATTAAGATTAATATCCACCAACCTAGAGAAGGTGAACACTACAAAAATATCTTTATTCCATAGAAGATGTCATTTTTTCCCTTAAGAACTTATTTATTCAAAATTGTTTTTTTTATTTATATTTTCAATTTATTTCACAATAAATAAATAATTTATTTTAAATTGATTTTATGATATTAATTTTATTGATATCAATGCACTCAAATAAATCTACATAAAGCAAACACCTTATTTAATTAGTATTTTTGTGTTGAATAAAACTTGGGTCTATATGATCGAAATTCTAAATTAAAAAAGTTATATAGATTATAATAATGACAAAATGAGTTTCTTTATTAAATAGTCTGGGATATTTTGTAGCGCCCAACCTAGGAAGTGCCTGCTTCGGGTTGAGGTGCAACTCCAGTCTTATTCACACTAATTTAAACAAAATACGCACCTCCAAAATTTCAGTTTAAAATGATGCACAACAACTCAAAAACCATTTATTGCAACTTACTAATACGTACCACTAAACCCAAGGCTTGTGGACAGATACACATAAAAAAAAATGTCAAGCTTACCCAGTGTTCAAAAAGCGAGACCGTTCATTGAATCAAAAAACTTGCTGATTCATGGTTCACTGATTCAACCATTGGTCGGACCGTAATTGAACCACAATTGAATCGTGACATTATAATTATGAAATATATATATATTATATTACTTAAAAATTAATAAAATGCCAAAATATAAAACATAAAGAGTTTAAATTATATTGTCTAACATTACAATCCAAATTTCACAATTTATATTATAAATGATCACAACAATTTAAATATCTCAAGTCTAAAGTTTAAAGTTGAGAGTGTATGAGTTAATTTTAAAGTCTAAACTCTAAATCAAGGCTTTTTTTTTTACTTTTAGATAGCTTGTGAGGTGTACTTTAGCCTTCAAACTTTGTGCTTAGATAAAAAAAAAATTAAAAATTAATTTCATTAAAACTTAAATGAAAAAATCGCTCCAATTCAATTAAACTATGAACGGTTCACCAGTTTACCGATTCTACCGGTTGGTCTGAATGGTTTTTAATAAAATAGGACTTTTTTTTAGTTTTTTGATTTTATGAGAAAATCGGGCCAGTTCGCAAGCCGGTTGACGGTCCGATCGGTCAGTCCAGTCCGATTTTTTAATCCATGAGCTTACCTAACCATTTACACAAAGTACTCAAAAGTCTAAGCATAAGAGCTAGATGCATCCTAGTCAAGTCTATAGATATATACATACATAGACACCTAATCTTTTACAAAACATTTTATACGCTAGCCACTCAGGCAAGCCTCGAACCCTTTAATCTCCTTCAAATCCTATTTGGGAAGGAAACAAGAAATAACAAAAGGGGTAAAAGTCCTAAGGACTTAGTGAGGGGGGTACAATAGCTAAGGAAAAACTATCAGAAGTGTAGCAATTGACAAATAGATTCAACAACAAGCAAGATCTTACGATATGAAGCAATGATGTAACATAGCACATGTGATACCAAATTTAACAACCTGTTGGCAATTCCATCCTTATTGCTCCATGAATAGAACATAAACAGTAACACAGAGTACAAATATAACGTGACAAATTTCCCTTATTAATATGTTACCTAAGCATTTAGCTCATTAACCAAGCACTCGACTTGGTAGATGTGTGGCATGGCCGGCCGCGTGCCAAATCCCCCCACTCACAGACAACTAACCGCCAACTACCTACAAGTTAGGTTCTTAAGTGGGTGTTAGCCGGGAGACCAGCCTTCGTCGGCCTATACTGCCCGATTGTCTTTCCAGACCTAGTCCTGAGCCCAACCCGACCCGTAGCATCCTATTGGGCGGTAAACCCCCAAAAGCATCTTCAAGATGACTTAACATAATGCTAACAAATAATATGTATTTTAAAGTAACCGATAAAAAATAAATATGTGAACAGATCAAAATGTACGGTCCGTAAAATATTGGCTGACAAGGCCATATAAACAATATTCAAAATGACTCAACCAATAGTATGAAATAGAATTGGTCGGCAAAACCCAAAATATTAACACGAATAAGGGAAAATCAGCAAAGCTGTAGGGTATACGAGACAGAAACAAATATCACAATAGGAGTTCTGGTCACCAGAACGAGTACTAAGTACAAACGAATAGGCACAGAGAATATGAACAACGAAGATAGTTTATTTCCCAAAAGAACAGATAGGTTAAACCCTCACCTAAATACTCAGTGCCCACAATAGAAGTCCACTACAGGCCAAGAATGCTCGGATCCTTGTTACCTATTTTCATTCAAAATCTCATATAAATATCGATGCCACAATATAGCATTTACTCACAATAATTATGGCTAATCGCACATTTTAATTACTCTAGCCACTTATCTTATCGATTATTGTTCTATCTTGTCTTCGTACCGCAATACTTAGTTATATAGTCTATTTTCCTCAATTATCTAATTCATATTACTAGATTCGCTACCTACTTAACTCGTTTAAGCAATCAAGAGTTTTACCCCCAAACTTAATTTACCATTTAGTTTGCTAAGTATGCAGGTTCGGTCAAATCTCATTAATTAATATTTTATCGATTCTGGGTTAGTACTTATTTTCATTATTAATACTTAGATTAATATTCTCAGTCCTTAAGTATTTAAATTTATCCCACATTCATTTTAACATGTACATTTATAATATTTAAATCTTATTATCGTTCCACATTTTTGACTTTCCAAATGCATCAATTAATAATTATTAATATTTTATTATCAAATCCATACATCACTTACAATCGAATTCTTATTCAATCTTTTCAGTCCACAATAACAATTTTTGTCCAAATAACTTGTACTTACATCAGAAATTAGCTTAATAATTCAATCAAATTAAATCAGGAATCGATTAATCAATTAATCAAAGTTTTACCCAAATCTACCAAGTTAGATGCCAAATCACTATACAAAAGTGGTCCACATGCACTCAGATCGTCGAGCCGGTGAAACTAGTGGTCAGTCGCTGGAGTGCAGCCTCTGCCATGCGCTGCCGTCGGAAATGTGCGTGGCTGCCACCATTCGATGCGTCTCAACGAGACAAACAATTTCCCCAAATCAATTTCATAAAACTCCTTCATTTTGGCCGGTCAATTTGAGGAAGACCGCTACAGCCCGTCGCCGGATCGTCGCCCTATTTTTTCTTCAATTACTTCTCCATCCTTTGTCGGTTCGCTAAATTGAAGGCACCGCCATATTCCTCGTGCCGAGCTTGTCAAAACCTATATCTTGGTCGTGTCTAACAGACACCAAAACATCTGCGACCATCATCGTCCCCACGCCAAACTTTTCTTTCCAATTTTCGGTCGTTCTGCTAGCCGTTTGTGGTGGTTCTTGGTTCCAGCGTGTTCCTTAAGTTGAGATGGAGGTGATAGTATGGTTGGTGGCGAGGTTCACCGGCGCCAGAGACAAACTGCTGGTGGTCGGAAAGAGAGGGTGCATGTGAGAATTAGATAAATAGGGTGGTGGGTTTAATATTTATATGGTTAGTTTTTAGAAATTTTCAAAACGACCCCAGAAATTTACTTCAGCTTTCAATTGAATCCTTTAGTTCTCTAACTGCCTCACATTGGCCCCCAAAATCTTGTTTCAGCTTGCAATTGAGCTCTAAGACAAGTTAGTACCTTAAATTGACCCAGTTGACCATTTTTAATTACAAATTGACCCCCAAAATTTTTAAATTCCTTATGATTAAGTCCTTCTTATTTACATTTTGAGCCCCAAAATTTTGTCAAATTAATATTTTAATTTTTTTTAAATCTTACTTTCTAAAATGCTAAATTTAGGCATGTTACAATCTCTCCATCTTAAAAGAATCTGGTCCCTAGATTCTCATTTTTGACTGGAAGAACTACGGTTAACACTAGCACATATGACGCTCTGGTTCCCAGGTTGCCTTGATCACTTGTTGATTTCTTCCATGGCCACAATATACTTCCTCCAATTTCTAGTGATGTTTATTTCGCTAAGATTTTTTAAGAATGCCTTCTTTTTAGTCTTCCAAACATACCCATTCTTACTAAGGCCGTGAGCCACCTTATTCTTCTAGGGTTGTCTAGTAATCCCAGTAATCCCATAATCATGGTTCCGTTATCTGTCACCAATTAAAGTTTTTTTTCCACGATTGAGCTTATAGGAAGTAAATTAAACTATCCCAAAAATGAGTTTTAAACCTCTTTGGTGATCCCATAAAATCATGGAGCACTTAATGCTTATTTTCTATTAGGTAAACCTCATGCACATCATCACATATCATTTCTATACTTAAGAGGTTCTCTAAGAGATCGCAAAACCACTATGGCAACAAACAACTATTAACACCACAAGTTCATATTTACGTGATATTTACATTAGGGAGCAGTCAAGTTCAAACTTAACATGCCTGATTTTCATAACAAGTCATACATTTCCATGCAGCTAACTACAGGTTAACAAGAACTATATATACTAGATATAGTAACGAACAATCCCTCTGCTACTCCTTAGATTCCATCTGAGAAATAAGGCCAAGAATATATAGGATCAAACTCTCTTTGGAAGTTCAAAAACTTAGATAGTACCTTCAACTACTTGTTTTCCTTTATCCTTTGGAGCTAATTGGCTTGAGTTCCTCAACTCACTTATTCTCACTTGTGCATTTATCATTTCAACTTATTTACAGGTTAATCACCAATCTCTACATATGAGATCAAAATTTTCCATCCTTGTGATACTTATATCTATCCTTCATTTGTTTCGCCAACCTTTAAGTATGGTAACCCGTCCTTGGAACTCAAAGTGTTATCAATCCAATTTGTACCCAAACCATACCTATTGGTGCTTTTATATTCCTTAAGGATTTCTCTTTCTCCATCCTTGGGTGGTATCTCTATTTCATTAAAATGATGACTCTTTTATGAACAATTATCCTTTTCAAGGTATAGGCATATATGATATTTCCTTAGGTTTCCCAAAGAAAGGTAAGAATAGTATCATGATTGATTATCTCTCTAAATCCCTTCGTTTGTTCAAATCAATGATCTTTTTGAGTTGATTTCACTAGGGAGTCAACTATTTTGGGAGAGGCCCTGTATACACCTTTAGCATCAATCGGATGAACCTAAGAAAACTTTTGTACCTTTTGTACATTTTTTGGACATTTTCGATTGCCTATAGTCTCAATTCTGATAGAATTAACCCCTAATGTTTGTGAGATCATAGCCTAAACACAAATGTAATATAGCTAATTCCTCAATTCTAAGTAATTTAAGGGGCCCGTTTACTTTGTGAAATGGGATGTGGGGTGATAGGATGAAAAGTAGGATTAGGATAATTTTATATTTTCGATTAGATGTTTACTTTGTGGGATGATATGAATGATCAAATTGGATTATTGTGTTGAGAATGTTTACATAAACATGAATTATAGAACTTGAATAAATTATAAAAGACTAAAGTACCCATAGTTAAAATATTTTTCTATTTAGCATAAAAAAAATTTAATTTTTATCCATGTCAATACACCATCCAACTATTTCTTCTTTTTTCTATTTACCTTAGAGAAATTATTTTTTCTCCATTCCAATACAATATATTTACACAAATTATATATATTAGTTTTTCTTTTAATTATTTTAATATAAATATATTTTTAATATTTAAATTTTTGTAATTATTTTAAATTTTTTTGATTGGCGCCGCAATCGAAAATTATTTGAAGGTGCGGCGCCAATCAAGTGATAAAACCATCCCACCTCAAAGGTGGGATGGCTCATCACCCATTTTGTCAGCACAGTGGCAGACTGACAGCTTTATACAGGGCTCTAATCACTCAACGTAAACATGGGATGATGCAGGATGTGGACCTTCATTCTGTCTCATCTCTTAAAGTAAACATGCCCTAAAGGTTCCCAACAAGATCACTGTAAAGCAATCCTAATAATGTGGATAGTTTTTCTATGTATCGTATTTACAAATATTGTAACAACTCTAATTGACCTCAATAACACCATCTCAATTTATAATATCTATATTACAAGTATAAGGTAGTTCTCAATCCATCTTCACCTTGGATTTCTATCTATAGTATCCTTTTTTTAACTTCGATTTTAAACAAACCCCAAATGCATGCATTAGATTAAATAGCTTACGAGGAAAAAGACATTCCAATTCTCAAACTTGATGAGTTTCGTCGAGTTCTTAATATTATTCTACCAATCCTTATAAGTGATTCAAGATCCCTCCAAAAGTAAGCAGATACTTAATTCATTTGTTCGTCAGGTTTACTAGGTACTCCAATTTTCTCATCATTCCTTAATTCATATCCATATATCTTACTTATCTGATCCTTTCAATGATTGAGGGGTAAAACTTTTAGAAATTCCTTGAGGCTATCATTCATATGGTTTCTATTATACTCCTAAGATTACTAACCTAATTCACTCATCAATAGGTCATAAGGTCCTTCTTCCCACTACAATAAGTTTTATGCCACAAGTCTTCCTATCTTTGGATCTACTAGCATGGAGGAAATAAGGTCTAACGTCATCCTCAATTCTTCCCACGAGATATTTCTAATTCAAGCGTCCTCATTGCAGTTTTCGAGCGTATTAGTTTCGTTGATTGATGACCACCCGCTATGATTTAGTTGGTATATGATCACTAACACATTTTAGGATATTATGTTGGTGTCATACCCTATCTATCGTGATTCATAACCTTATCAAATGAGCTCAGGTTTGATTTAGCCAAGATCTCTTAGAACTCAAATCAACATATACAGTATACAAGATACAGTTTTATTTATATACATGACTAATGTGCGATACCATCATCGTACATATAAATTATTGCTTAGTAGTTCTTGAGAATATTTAAACTGTCAATCAACCTAGCTAACATTTGATTCACGTTGGATAGAACTTACTAAATCTAGTATATCGTTGTTATGACCCCGAACGTTTATCATAGTCTACTTGCTGAGCGAAACTAGTTACTTGTATGCGTATATTCATGTCTTAACCATTTCTCTAATTGGCACACCTCATGATTCCTCATAACTCCTTTATTGTCGACGACTATTCCCTAGACAATTATATTGTTTAAGTCATACGATACAATATCATCAAATATTATCCTATCTATATGACCTTTTAAATCATCAATTGCAACTTTGTTCAGGAGAATCCTCAACTTACAAATCTAAGATCTCGCAAAACACATCTGTTCGCAATATATTTGCCAAATTTCCCACTTTCAAAATACAAAAATCACATACTTGATATACCTGGATACTAAATCTTACGTTGATCGTTAAAGGAACATATCTAGTCCTCATCAATTATTTTCTCAATTTTCGTAACCTATGATCCCAAATCCCTATCGTTAGGACTGGGATGCAGTTTTTCTATTCCCTAAAACATTAGTTTTTAATCGTAATTAATCTCTTTGATACCCTCAAGTTTCATCAAGGAATCGTGCCTTATCAAAATGCAGACTTTCGTTCTCTGCACCTAATTCTCTTTATTCTATATCAGTATCCCCATTTTATTTCATCACTTCCATTTAAAGTCCCCAACTCTCCTCTTCAATTATTTTTATGTCCTCATTGATATTCTTCTTTCATACTTTAATATTTATCACATAAGTTACCTATCATTTATGGCTGGCATTATACTATTTTTCCTAGAACTTACAATACGATTTCTTGCAATACATATTTTACAGATGATTTTTCTCTTTTTTTTAACCCAGTGGCGCCTATAGCCATTCAAATCATCTTTACTATTATCGTAAAGACTTTTATCCAGCATAACTATACCACCTAAATTTCAACCACATACATGTGTTAGGTATTATCCATCCTCAAGGTAATTATTTACTTACCAAATACATGTTTTCCCAAAACGATCCTCCACTTGTCGGATATAACAACCACAATCATTGCTTGCACAATATTGATTTTTAAAGTAACTCTTTACTCTGCTTATACAATTCTTCCCAAAATAGTCATTTGCTCATCAAGCTCAATCTCCATAGACATTGTTCACACAATGCTACAATTCCAAACAGCATTATCCTTATCAATGACTATACGTTCAGATGCTTGACGTACCAGAAGTAAGAGGTTATAAACTGGTTGGCCACCCCAGTCATAACCTTTCATTTCCTTAATATTGAGCATTATCCCAAAAGTTTATATCCTATTTAGTTCCACATTCAACTCCACCATCACGCTTCATATTTTTCTGTCCAAAATTTCACATTCCAAGAATCATGTCCTGATATAGCTGAGGTTTTCCGTAACCCAAGTGTTTACATCCTAATTGATTCCCAATTCGAGTTTAATGTCTAATTAACCCATCAATTCCAGTTACAAAAATCATTCTCATTTTAACTTAGGTCCTCAAAACCTAGGCTCTGATACCACACAGCAGCACCCAACCCAGGAAGTGCCTACTTTGGGCTGAGGTGCTATTCTAGTTTTATTCACACTAATTTAAACAAAATACACACCTCCAAAATTCCAGTTTAAAAAGCTGCACAGCAACCCAAAAACTATTTATTGCAACTTACTATTACATACCACTAAACCCAAGGCTCATGGATACATACACATAAAAAGAAAATGTCAAGCTTACCTAACCATTTACACAAAGTACTCAAAAGTCTAAGCATAAGAGCTAGATGCATCCTAATCAAATCTATAGATATATACATACATAAACACCTAATCGTTTAAGAAAAATTTTATATGCTAGCCACTCAGGCAAGCCTCGAGCCCTTTAATCTCCTTTAGATCCTATCTGGGAAGGAAACAAGAAATAATAGAATGGGTTAAGTCCTAAGGACTTAGTGGGAAGGGGGATGAAAACAGCCAATGAAAAACTTTCAAAAGTGCTGCAATTAACAAACAGATTCAACGACAAGCAAGATCTTACAATATGAAGTAATGGTCTAACATAGCACATGTGATACCAAATTTAATAGGCTGTTGGCAAGTCCATCCTTATTGCTCCCCAAATAAAACATAAAAAAATATCATGGAGTACAAATATAACATGACAAATTTCCCTTATTACTCTGTTACCCAAGCACTTGGCTTGGTAGACATGTGGCACACCGGCCGTATGCCAGATATCGCCACTCGTAGACAACTAACCTTAAACTACCTACAAGTCAGGATCTTAAGTGGATACTAGCCAGGCGACCAACAACCATCGGCCCATACCGTCTGGTCGTCTTTCCGAACCTAGTCCTGGGCCCAACCCAACCCATGGCATCCCATTAGGCGATAATTCCCGAAGAGCGTCCTTAAGGTGACTTAATATAATGCCAATAGATAATACGTATTTCAAAGTAATCGATCAAAAATAAATATGTGAACAGATCAAAATGTACAACCCATAAAACATTAGCTGGCAAGGCCTTATAAACAATACTCAAAATAATTCAACTAGTAGTATGAAACGAAATTGGTCGGGCATAACCCAAAATATCAACACGAATAAGGGAAAGCCAGTAAGGTTATAGGGTATATGGAACAGAAATAGATATCACAATAGGAGTTCTGGGCACCATAATGAGTACAATTAAGTACAAATGAATAGGCACAGAGAACATGAACAACGAAGATAGTTCATTTCCCAGAAGAATAGATTGGTTAAATCCTCACCTCAATACTCAGTACCTATAATAGAAGTCCTATACTAGCCAGGAATGCTCGGATCTTCATTACTATTTTCATTCAAAACGTCATATAAATATCGATGCCATAATATATAGCATTTACTAACAATAATTATGGCTAATTGCATATTTTACTTACTCTAGCCCACTTATCTTCTCGATTATCATTCTATCTTGTCTTCGTACTAGAATACTTAGTTATATGGTCTATTTGCCTCGATCATCTAATTCATATTACTAGATTCGTTACCCACTTAACTCATTTAAGCAATCAAGAGTTTTGCCCTAAACTTAATTTACCACTTATTTTCCTAAGCATCCCGATTCAGTCAAATGTCATCAATTAATATTTTATCAATTCTGGGCTAGTACTTACTTTCATTACTAATATTTAAGTCAATATTCTCAATCCTTAACTATTTAAATTTAGCCCACATTCATTTTAACATGTATATTCATAATATTCAAATCTTATTACCGTTCCACATTTTCGACTTTCCAAATGCATCAATTAATAATTATTAATCTTTTATTAACAAGTCCAGGTCCATACATCACTTATAATCAAATTCTTATTCAATCTTTTCAATCCATAATTTCATCCAAATAACTTGTATTTACATCAGAAATTAGCCTAATAATTCAATCAGATTAAATTAGGAATCAATTAATTAATTAATCAAAGTTTTACCCAAATTGACCAAGTTCGATGCCAAATCACTGCACAAAAGTGGTCCGTATGCACTGATATCATCGAGCTGGTGAAATTGGTGGTTAGTCACCGGAGCGCCACCACGGGCCAAAGTCTATCGCCGTGCGCTGCTGTCGAAAATGTGTGCGGCTGCCACTATCCGATGCATCTCAATGAGACAAACAATTTCCCCAAATAAATTTCACGAAACTCCTTCATTTGGCTAGTCAATTTGAGGAAGACCGCTATAGCTCACTGCCGGACTGCCGCCCCATTTTTTCTTCAATTACTTCTCCATCCTTCGTCGGCTCGCTAAATTGAAGGCACCACCATCTTCCGCGCCTCGAGCCCGGTAAAACCCATATCTTGGTCTTATCCAATGGATGCTGGAACATCTATGACCATTGTCGTCTGCACTGAGCTTTCCTTTCCAATTTTCGTTCATTTCGCTAGCCGTTTGTGGTAGTTCTTAGCAACAGTGCATTCCTTGAGCTAAGAGTGAGGTGATAGTACGGTTGGTTGTGAGGGTCGCTAGCACCGAAGACAAACCACTGGTGGTGGGGAAAATAGGGTGCATGTGAGAATTAGATAAATAAGGGGTGGTTTGATATTTATATGGTTAGTTTTTAGAAATTCAAAAAGGATCCCAGAACTTTATTTCAGCTTTTAATTGAATCCTTCAGTTCTCTAAGTGCCTCACATTGGACCCAAAATCTTATTTCAGTCTGCAATTGAGGCCTAGGACAAGTTAGTGCCTTAAATTGACCTAATTGACCATTTTTAATTACAGATTGACCCACAAAATTTTCACATTCCTTACGATTAAATTCTCTTTATTTGTATTCTGAGCCCCAAAATTTTGTCAAATTTATATTTTAATTTTTTAAAAATCTTACTTAAAGTAAGTAGGACTATCAATAAGTAGGATAAAACTTATATCAATAAGTAGGTTGAAGTATAAAACTTTAATAATAGAGTACAGTTTTAGATAAACGAAGTATAATTTTAGATAAAATAAGTACAATTTCATAACACTTCAAGTATCAGACGCTAGCAATTGCTGTATAATTTTGGATAATCAATAAGTAGAACACTTGAAATATATAACTTCAATAATAGAGTATAATTTTAGGTATAATGAAGTATAATATGAAGTACAAATTTAGATAAAAGAAGTACAATTCCAGAAAACTTCAAGTATAAAACGCTAGCAATTGCAGTATAATTTTGGATAATCAATTTGTACAACACTTGAAGTATAAACTTTAATAATAGAGTACAAATTTAGATAAAATAAAGTATAATTTTAGATAAAAGAAGTATAATTTCAGAACAATTGAAGTATAAAACCCTAGCAATTGTAGTACAATTTTGGATAATCAATAAATAGAACACTTGAAGTATATTTCTTCAATAATAGAGTACAATTTTAGGTAAAATGAAGTATAATTTCAGATAAACAAAGTATAATTTTATATAAAAGAAGTACAATTCCAAAATATTTCAAGTATAAGACATTAGCAATTACAGTACAATTTTGGATAATCAATAAATAGAACACTTGAAGTATAGAACTTCAATAATGCAGTACAATTTTAGGTAAAATGAAGTATAAATATAAAATAGTCAAAGAAAATTAATTCAACATGGTAGTACAATTTCAAATAAATGAGGTACAATTGCATAACACTTCAATAATAAAACACTAGCAATGCAGTACAATGCTGGATATTCAATTAGCAGAACAGTTGAAGTATAAAACTTCAATAATAGAGTACAATTTTAGGTAAAATGAAGTATAAATATAGAATAATTGAAGAAAAATAATTCAGTATTGTAGTGCAATTTCAGAAAAATGAAGTCCAATTTCAGATAAAACGAAGTATAATTATTACATAACACTTTAAGTAGAAAACATTAGCAATTGCAGCACAATTTTGGATAACCAATTAGTAGAACACTTGAAGTATAAAACTTCAATAATGCAGTACAATTTTATGTAAAATGAATTATAAATGTAGAATAGTTGAAGAAAAATAATTCAGCATCGTAGTATAATTTCAAATAAACGAAGTACAATTTCAAGTAAACGAAGCATAATTACAGAACACTTCAAGTACAAACACTAGCAATTGCAGTATAATTTTGGATAATCAGTTATAGAACAGTTGCAGTACAGTTTTATGTAAAATGAAGTATAAATGTAGAATAGTTGAAGAAAAATAACTAAGCATCGTAGTTCAATTTTAGATAAACGAAGTACAATTTCAGGTAAACAAAGTACAATTATAGAACACTTCAATACAAAACACTAGCAATTGTAGTACAATTTTAGATAATCAATTAGTAGAATACTTGAAGTATAAAATTTCAATAATGTAATACAGTTTTAGGTAAAATGAAATATAAATACAGAATAATCAAAGAAAATTAATTCATCATGGCAATACAATTTCAAATAAATAAGGTACAGTTGCAGTATACTTCAAGTATAAAACACTAGAAATGCAATACAATTTTAATTGCAATGAAGTATAATGCAGAACACTCTAAGTATAACAAGATTTTCAAATAAACGAAGTACAATTGCAGAACACTTCAAGTACTCTCTTTACAAGCTGCAGTACAGTTTAGGTATTGTAGAAGTATTACCTTAAAACATCATTGCACTGCTCTTTTTTCCATTGCTACTCGGTTCATCCTTTCGGTTTATCATAATGTCAATAATGTTCATCTTTAATGTCAAATGCAGTAAGACCATATTCATGACATCATCGTCATCAATCAAAGTCATGTACAATCTTTAATGTGGAGCTATGTATTGCAAAGTGAAGAGCTCGATGTTGATTTCACTCTATTTTCTTGCGAGATTAAGGTAAATGTCCATTAAAGTCGCACTATGCTTAATTGACATTATATGGAGTTGGTCTTTATAGCGACAACTCCCCAAGACTTGAGTTAACACTCCACCTTCACTATTAGTTGACATTTTTAGGAAACTACAAGATTGAGAGAAGAAGAAATGAAAATAAACTGAGAAGAAACTCAGAAGAAACTGAGAAGAAAAAACTTGAAAATGATGGGAAAAAAGAGATAAGAAGAAAATGCGGTGATCATGTTAGCTTGGTTTCCTTCTACAATTTTTCTTCTATTTCTGGTAATGAAAGGACATATGCTAACGTTTAGTGTTTGGTTGTGTGGATAGTGAAAAAAAAAAGTGAAAAATATTTATACTTAAAGGTATTTTTGCCAAATCAAGTGGGTAGAGAGTGACCTCTAAACTTTTAACAAAACTAGGGAGCTCATTCTATAAAAATTGAAGTGGGAACTTAACATAAATTGGAAAGTGCTTTTGGTACTATATAATAAGTGGCCCTAAATTTAACCTCTTTCAGTTTGTTTTCTTTATTTTTTCTTAAAATATCTTTTAATGAAAAGTGAATGGCATTTCAGTTATGGGAAAATATATTTTTAGCCCCCTCAAAAAATTCATTTTGGTGGTTTACCTTCTTCATGAAAAAAAGGGGTAAAAAACCTGCTTGTGTTATTTTTATGAATTGTCCCGCCACCTTGAGGTTGTAGGTGATGTTCACATGTGCTGATGTGCAAGTAGGATATTGTTTTTCTTGACTTTTATCAATTGAAATTACATTTTTATCCCTTCATCATATTTTCCCATATTTTTTTTGGTTTTTTCCACTTTTCCCATTTGATTCCTTTAATTTCCATCATCTTGTCCTCATCTAATTCAAGAGCGAAGAATAAAAGTAAAGAAGGACAGAAACAAGTCGCCCTTGACTTGAGGTATGGGAAAACTCCAGAATGTGGATGCAATATACGAGCCGAAATTCGAGTGGTGGAGTCTATGACGAAGCCTTCAAAGGGAAAATTGTACTATTCTTGTTCGAAGCACCAATGTATCTTTTTTCATTGGTGTAATCTACAGCAAGCTATGTGGGCAGAAACTAGCCTTCCAATAAGCCCACTCATGATAGTGGACGCAAGTGCAGTAATGGAAGAAAGCAATGTTCCTGACATAGATAAAGTTGTGTTAAGGGTATCTACACACATCGAATCTAAGATGCCTAAAAATTATATTCATTTTTCTTGGGTTGTATGTGGTGTTTTGTTAACAATGTTAATTTTCAACATCTTCATGAAGTAGTTTATCTATTTTCAATATATTTCTAGTAAGTTTAATGTACTTTCAATATAATATTATGTTTCTATTAATATAGAACTATGAATTTCTTCATTCTAGTAATAATTTCAGGATTTGCTTGTATCTCTAATGGTCATTGTTGAAAAAATCAGAAGGCGATTAAATGATTCTTTTAAAAAACAGAAGGTGGTAAAATGCTTCTTTTAAAAAATAGAAGGCGGTGAAAGGCTTATATTTTTGTAGGAAACTGCAAAAATAGGTCCACTGCACAAAAGCAATCCCTAACCAACATAAAAGCAATCCAAAGGCAACCAACCAATCAGCAATCCAAAGGCAGCCAAAAACTAATCCACAACCAACCAAAAAGCAATCCAAAACCAAGCAAAACCAAGGAACTAAACAGCTATGAAATATAACTATAATAACATTTATAAATTCTCAAAAATAACATTGCCAACATAAAGTTGTCATAAGCAAACTTCATACATAAGGAGTTCTACTGCCCTAAAACCTTCCAAAAAGATCCAACAAATTCAACTTCAATACTAAATGTTCTAGAATACTACAAGCATCAATGTTGAAGAATACTACAGCTTCAATACTACATTTGGCTTTAAAAAATTCAAGAAATTACAACTTTACATCTCCTAATTTTTTTTCCTCCTTTGCAATGCCCTTGCCCTAAGACCTTCCAATACATCAGGTGCAGCCACTTTCCTTTTTCTCTGCACACTTCCAACTTTGGATCCAAAACTTATTGTTGCATTTATTGGAGCTGAAGCAGCTGGATCTGACCCATTGGGACCTGATCCACCAGGAGCTATAGCTGATGCACTTGGAGCTGCTCCTGATGTAGCTGCTCTTGAATGTGGCCCTGATCTATTTAACCTTCTTCTGCTGGGTTGTCTGCCAAGCAATGCTTTATTCCTGAAGCCTTGGTATGTTCCTCCACCTCTAGAAGTTGACTGTTTATGAAGTTTTTAAATATAAAAGTGAGTAAATTACTAGCAACTCATACTATATGAAAAAGAAAGAAAGAATTACTTACCATTGTTGTTCTTAGTTGAGGAACAGAGGTTGGAGGAGGCTGGACATTAGTTGGAGAAGCTTGACTGGCAGGAGAGGAACTTGAACCTTCAGTATTCATCTCTGTTGAAAAGTCCCCGTATAAAGAGAATTAGAATATTAAAAATGAAGGAAAGAAATTAAAATATTAATAAACTGAACATGTACATAATGACATACCTTATATAGTTTAAAATTAGAATGCACAGGATTCTTGCAAGTAACTTTGTTATGGCCTGTTTGCAAGCATCTTTTGCAGGTATGAGTTAAGCATTTTCTTATTGAAGTGCTCTCATGCACCTTATCTGGTCCTCTCCTCCTCAACCTTTTAGGTCTTTCTATTTTCTTTTTCAAGGATGGGAGCCTCAATGGCTCAAAAGGTGTCTTGATATAATGCTTCCAGCAAGGAACACCATGGACCATAAATTGATAAACTTTTTTATACAACTCCATACTGTAATAAGCATTGACAAGATCCTCAATCTTGCCTCATTTCTCAAAAATGGCAGCATATGCATGACAACATGGGTATCCATTCAATTGGAACATACCACATGTGTAGGTGTCATTAGCCAGGTCAACAACATACTTATCAATAAAGTTGTCCACTTCAAATTCATCTCCTCCACACCATCTTGTCCACCAATTCTTAGCTACTTTATGCTGCTTGTTGATCTTTTTCAAGATGGTAGGACAAATTGGGCTAGCATATTTTTCAATACCCTCCCTTTTGCACTGGATTCTTGTCATAAGTCTAGTTTTCACCCATTCAAACATCGTGATGATTGGCTTATCTCTAGCCTCAAGAATGTAACTATTGAAAGACTCACACAAATTATTCACCAAAATATTAGATTTACAGTAAGTTTGAAAATGAGATCTACTCCAATGCTGAGGAAGGATGTTTCTCAACCACTCCACAACAGTTTCTTTCTCTTGATCCAACTTAAGGTCAGCTTTCTCAATATCCTTCATACAGTCTTCAAATTTTGTCTTGTTTGCTGTAGGGGTAGCCTTCCAGAATAGTTCTTTAAGCTCTTATCCCATGAATTTTTTCTTGAAATTTTCATACACATGTCTGATGCAAAACCTGTGCTCACTTTCACAGACCAAGTCTTTTAAGGTCTCCATTAGACCTTTCTGCCTGTCAGATATAAACAACTATTTGGACTCCATAAGACCCCCAATATCATCCAAAAGTTCTTGAACAAACCAAGTCCAGGTCTCTCTATTCTCTATAGGGACCAATGCTATGGCAATGGGCCATAAGTTGTCATTGTCATCTCTACCAACAGCCACCAGAAGCCGTCCCTCAAAAGCAATCTTCAAAAAGCAACCATCAAGGCCTATAATAGGCCTACAACCAGCTAAAAATCCCTTCTTCATAGCATTAAAACTGAAATACATTCTCTCAAATATAGGGGGATCACTTCCACAACCTTTGTAAGGATAAGTTTGCTGCCAGGATTCTTGTGCCTCACAGTTTCACTATAATTCCACAACCTTTCATATTACATCCCATCCTTCCCCGTTATGTTTGCTAAAGCCTTTTTCTTTGCAGCAATTGTTTTCGATTTGTTGACTTGAAGCCCCATTTTCTGTTAATAACAAATTGCAATTTCTCTATTGGAATCTGTGGATTATCTCTAATTGTGTTCTCCAACCTCTTAGCTAAGTAGCCACACTTAGCTAGTTTGTTTTCATACTTTTTTGTGCACACATGCTCCCCTTTAATAGTTTTTATTTGAAAGACTTTGTCCCCCATTATTGGTGAAGCATGAATCTTCCATGTATATTGTTCATGGGCACACTTTGCAGTGATTCTGGCATTCTTATTTTTCATGAACTCCAATTGAAATCCTTCCCTAATACAGTAGTGTCTGAGCACCTCTCTAAAGAGTTGAGCACTTGGGAATTTTGTACCTACAATCATTTGGATGTTCTTCAAATCCTTCCATTCTCTATAAGAATGATGCTTAGGTGCATCACCATCTGAACCAAATAAGCTAATCAATTCATCTTCATCTCCACCCTCACTGTACCATTCTTCTTCACTCATATTCTGGGCCTCTACAGCTTTCTTCTTTCTAGTCTGATCATCATCTGCATCTCTTAGAATCTTTTTCAACTTATCAATTAAGTCTCTTTTGTTGTGCCTTATCTCAATCAATATGTTATCATTAGTAGACCCTTCAACATCTTCCAAAGCACAGCTTGGTATGTCTGAATAATCACTCTCACCAGACTCATCATCTGCTTCATTAGGTTCTATGTAATTATCATCAGTTGATGCATCATCATCTTGCCCAATTTCACTCATTGGCCTTTTTCCTTTGTCATGCGTGGCATCCTTATTAAATGTTAGCTGGTTGTCTTGTGCATTATCATCTTGCCATAAGAAGTCAAGGTCTAATTCTATCCCCTCTAAACCCAAATCTGCTAATGATGGTGCTCTCTCTTGTGTTGATGGATTCTCAACATGAACAGCTGTTGGTTCCTTTTCAACTGTCTCCTCACATGGTGGCTCACAAGATGTTTGCCTTGTTTTCTTGGTGATTACCTCCAAAAGTTGCCTCCAATGCTCAAATGCTGCCTCAACCACAGATTCATTTGATTCCTCAACTTGCACAAATGATGGTTGCTCAACTTGTATAGCTAGTGGCTCATTTGTTTCCTCATTACCCTATTTTAAGTAATATATTGGGGTAAATCACTTAAACATAAAATATAAGGGTGTAAATCACTCAAACATAAAATACAAGGGGGTAAAACACTAAACATAAATTATAAAGGGGTAAAACAATGTTTAGTAAAAATATATGTTGTTTAAAAGTACCTCATGTGCATGATCAACTACTACCTCAGCAGCTGCCCCAACTCCTTCATTTACTGCCCCAGAAACTAAACCACATTCTTCCCAATGCCAGCCTCAACTGCTGGCTCATGTGATGCGTCTTCTACTACAGCCTCATTATTGAACTCATGTGCTTGTTGTTGCTATACCTTAGAAGTCCAAATCCTTCATTTAATACCCCAGAACCTGACCTACATTCTTACCCAATGCCTGCCCCAACTGCTGGCTCATGTGATGCCTCTTCTGCTACAGCCTCATTAGTGAACTCATGTGCTTGTTGTTGCTGTACCTTAGAAGCTGCCCCAAATCCTTCATTTGATGCCTCAGCTATTGCCTCTTGTGCTACATGATCATCTGCTGGCTCTTGTTCTCTATGCTCATTAGTTTTCTCTACCTTAGTTACTTACATTTTTGTTGCATGCTCATGTTTTTCTACAGTCTCATGTGCTTGTTCATTCCCTACCTGCTTATCTACCGGCTCATATTTAGGTTCTTCTGTTGGTACATATGGAACTATCATGCCTTCATCAGGTGCCACAAATCCTAAAGTGTCTACCACAACCATTAGAGGAGGCATGTTCTCTACATAGATCACAACAAGTATGTTTACACGTTCATAATATGAAACCATGTCTACAATTTCCACGGTTGGATTCAAACTAATATTCCTCAGTCATATGTGCAGTAGAAGACTGGACACATAGTAGTGGAAGAGGCAACTACAATTCTCACTTCCAGTGATGCTTGTAAGCATACCATACATATCTTCCATCCCAATCAAATCCAAGTTAACTCTGTTAATTACATCGCTACAATAAAACGAAGAACACTAAGGAGAATGAAAGAAAATACTTACTTTCTGTCGATGAACTAAAGGTAGAGTATATTAGCAGCAAAGGCATTTAGCTATGCGCTTGACCAGATGCAAAGGCAGTAAAAGTAAATATGGCTATTTTAACAACGCCTATTTATAGGCACACGAGCGCAGTAATCCAAGCGGTTGTAATAATGTTGTAACCGCCGTTCCACACCACACGCGACACGATGTAACCGCTCATTAACTGCGCAAAATTTGGGTCGACTTTCAAAAACTCTCGTTGATAAACCCGCGTAACCGCTCAACAAACTACTCCCCAATCCTTCTAGTCGATTCCCTCGTTCAGCATTCAGAAGTGGGGGGGACTCATGATATAGGGTAACCTAATGTGCTCGGCCCAAAGACCACAGGCCTAAGAATGTAGCAACAGGCCCACCTCACACCTCGGGCCTAATGGTGCTACCGACGTCAGGTGACCCAAATCGACCTCACAGATCAACGTTGCTCACGGACAGGGCCCCTAATTGACCCCTTGATCGCATCGCTCGTCCACCTCATACACCACGCGCCAACCCGTTGTTAGGTCGACCATGCAGGTCAACTCGGCGCAGAACCATCTCTGCCGCATTAAATACCCTGACAAGCAGCATGCCTCCACATTAATAGCGCATGCCGCCCCAGTACCACCCATGCTGCCGCACTAGGGAGGAGGCGCGTCTATAGTGTCCTATCATGTCCTTAAAACCTGGAGGGGCAACCACCTGGAGTAGTATAAAAATGGGAGATGACCTAATGCCCCCCCATGCAAGGACAAAGATCATGCATACATGTTAAGGGCATCTTAGACAAATCGCCATTGAGAGAAGGCTATAAATACCCCCACCTCAGCCTCTTGAAGGTATGTCATTCTGTATACAAAAAGCTCTCACTCTACTGCTCATTATATCTGGTCAACTCTATACTAACTTGAGCATCGAGTGCCTAAGTCGAGGGTTCTTCGGCTAGCCTGACGTTTGCTTGTGATTGTAGGACTCAGCCCAATTATATCCTTATATCGACCAGAGAGGTCGAACCCTTCCAGAATCACTACCTGATCCAGCTACCAACAGATTTCACCCTCATTACATACATTGTCCAACTTTCCCGTATAAAGCTTATTTGACTATTGCCCATCTCCATCCAAAATCGTTGCCTCACTAGGGAGGAGGCACGTCTACATTGTCCTATCATGTCCTGTCCTGTCCTTAAAACCTGGAGGGGCAGCCACCTAGAGTAGTACAAAAATGGGAGATGACCTAAAGGCCCCCATGCAAGGACAAAGATCATGCCTACATGTTAAGGGCATCTCAGACAAATTGCCACTGAAAGAAGGCTATAAATACCCCCACTTCAGCCTCTCAAAGGTATGCCATTCTATATGCAAAAAGCTATCACTCTGCTACTTGTTATATTTGGCCGACTCCACACTAACTTGAGTGTCGGAGTGCCTAAGCCGAGGGCTCCTCGACTAGCCTGACATTTGCTCGTGATTGCAGGACTCAACCCAATTATATCCTTATATCAATCAGAGAGGTCGAACCCTTCCAAAATTATTACCTGATCCAGCTACCAACAGATTTCACCCTCATCATTTGGTGTCGTCTATGAGAAACTTTGAGTCTACTATCAGAAATGGTGAACACCAAGCGAGCCCCATCACAAAGAGAAGAAAACAGGAGGTCTAGCTCCCCCCTGCTCGACCTCAACAAGAAACTAATGCACCAGGATCGAGCGCTCTGTCAGAACAAGTGGTCACCCTGACCATGCCTCAACTGATGCAGTTCATCAGCGAGCAGATTTCTGCCTAGATTTCAGCTCAACTTTCAGCGGCTTTAAATAGACATACCGTGAAGTCGGAGCCAGCTGCCAGTGTAACACCGCAACCTATAGCCTCAGAGGAAAGACCGCTGAGGGAAAACCCAGATCGACCAGAGTCCAAAAGGCCCCCCTCGAGGTAAGAAGTAAGCTCAGGCCATTTTTCGAGGGAAACGACCCAACCCGTGCCCTGCAAAGAAGTTGCAAATTCCATTGATCACAGCGTTCGACCCATTCGAGCCTCGCAGCGCAATAGGGTGGAGCACTCGATACCCCACCCGAACATAAACGCATCCCAACCCAACAGAGAAGAATGGGAGGAAGTATCCTACCAAGTCCAATAGTTGAACCAGCGATTAAAAGAGATCTCGAGGAGAAATACAGATAAGGATAGTTATTCGGAAGGGCTGCAGAGGTTCCGAAGAGAGAGAGATTCACCTTTTGTCCAGGATATTATCGATGAGCGCATTGTTGTTGATGCTAAGATTCCGATCGATCTATCCCGATATGATGGCTCGTCGGACCCGAATGAGCATTTGTTATAGTTTGAACACATGATGCAGTTGCACGGGCACAACGAGTACATCCACACCAAAATATTGGTGACCAACTAGTTTGTTAAGCTGGAACCGATTTGTTGGGATAGCGCTGGAGTGGTGACCAACTGGTTTGCTGGGGTAACGCTGGACTGGTTTGTTAAGCTGGAACCGGGGTCGATACATTCGTATGATCAGTTGCGTGACAAGTTTTTGCACCAGTTCGTGAGTAAGAGAAAGGCAAAGCTCCTATATACTCACCTACACATCGTGAAATAGAATGAAGGGTAATCCTTCCAAGACGTTTTTACTAGATTCAACACAGAGGTGTTGAAAATTGACAACCCAAGGATTGAATTTCTGATCGACGTGTTGTTTTTGGGCCTCAGGCACAAAGAGTGTGCCAATGCATTGGTATGCGAATAGCCAAGGTTGATGGAGGAGCTCTTTGACCTCGCCAAGAGATACATGACCCAAGAAGAGATGAACAAACTTAAATATGGCAATCTCAAGGTCGAGAAGAAAAAGAGCAAGGAGAAAGACGACCGCTAGGTCAGGGAGGGACGTCGATCCCCCATCAAACGCTTCCATGACTACACTCCACTTAACCTCCCGAGGAAGGAGGTGTTGTTTGCCATTCAGCATGACAATCTCCTCAAAAGGCCTAGTAAACTGACCAAGACAGAAGCCATGAAAAAGTCACAGAAATATTGCCACTTCCATAAGCAAAAAGGGCATGACACAGAAGATTGTTTCAACTTGCATGATGAGATCGAAAAACTGATCAGGCGGGGCCATTTGAAAAAGTACGTTGAGATTTGGGGGGTTCGAGATCATCTCGGAGGGACATATAAACTTATCCACATCATTTGGACAGGGTCCCCGAAGCAGAACCTTGATGATCAACTACCTGGTAATAGATGCTACATTGGTCGACCAGCCCTGAACGACTTCAAAGCTATTGTACTTACCACATGAAGATCAAGTTCCCGACCCTAACAGGAGTAGGAGAACTTTTATGCAATCTTAGGGATGCATGGCGTTGCTACACCATTTTTGTCGAGTCCAACAAACAAAAAAAGCGACCCCAACTGAAGCCCTCGGGGGACGCCCTTGTCTAAGAAAAGAAAGTTGGAAGATACCCAGGTCGAGCCCATCGGGGAGTTCAAAATAATAGAGCTGGAACCTAGAAACCCCGATAAAACCACTCGAGTTAGAAGCAATAGGGCGACCGCTTGGAATGCCTCATGGTTAATTTTCTTCAACAAAACATCGATGTGTTCGCTTGGAAAGCTGCTGACCTTCAAGGAACGACCCAAGTGTCATCATTCATCAACTCAACGTGGACCTTACCCATAAGCCAGTGAGACAGAAGACAAGAACTTTCAATACAGAGAGGTCCCAGATCATCGAAGATGAGATTAACAAGCTGCTAGATGCAGGATATATTGTAGAAATTCAGTACCCCTCTTGGCTTTGTAATGTTGTGCTCGTCTATAAGAATAAGGAAAAATGGCGCACGTGTAACGATTTCACTAATTTAAATAAAGCTTGCCCTAAGGATCCTTACCCCCTACCTCGCATAGATTTATTAGTCGATTCCACCGCTGGTTGTGAGTTGTTGAGCATAATGGATACCTTCCAAGGTTATTATCAAATATTCATGGCACCTGAGGACAGGGACAATACCTCTTTCGTCGTCCCAAATGGAGTATACTGTTTCTTAGTCATGCCCTTCGGGCTCAAGAATGCTGGAGCAATGTACCAAAGATTGGTCGACTTTATGTTCAAAAACGAGATCGAAAGATTGATGGAGGTCTACGTCGATGACGTGATTGTCAAAATAGAGAAAGCCAAGGACCAACTCATCGACCTCAACCACACCTTTTCTATACTAAGGGCATTCGACATGAAACTCAACCCCAATAAATCCACCTTCGAAGTTCGAGGAGTCAAGTTCCTCAGCTTTATGGTCAGTCAGAGGGGGATTGAGGCAAACCCGCATAAGATCCAGGCAATTCTGGACATCTCCCCGCCTCGTACTATTCGAGATGTGTAACGTCTAGTCGGTAGAATTATAGCCCTCGACAGATTCATCGCATGACTGGCCGACAAGAGTCTTCCTTTCTTCAAAATACTCAGAAATGCGAAGAAATTGGGGTTTCAGTGGACCCAACAGTGTGACCAGGCTCTAATCGAACTTAAGTAGTATTTGTCCTCGCCACCTATGCTCACCAAGCCCAAGCTGGGGAAATTTTACAACTTTACCTGGCTATTTCCACCGCCTCGATCAGTTCAGTATTAGCATAAATGAAGGGCGAAACCCACCGACCTATGTATTACTTGCACGAACCTGAACATAATTACTTGGAGATTGAGAAGTTTGCTCTCGCCCTCGTTACAGCAGCGCAAAAATTACAACCTTACTTCCAGTCTCATGCAATTGTGGTGCTGACGAATCAACCTTTAAAGCAGGTCCTGTCAAAGCCGGACACGTCGAGTAGATTCACTAAATGGGCCATCAAGCTTGGGGAGTTCGACATCACATTCCAACCACGGACAGCCATAAAAGCACAAGTGCTAGCCACTTCATAGCCGAAAAGCTTGACCTCCACGACCAAAACCCCTCTGTGTGGACATTACACGTCAACGGTTCGGCAACTGTATCGGGATGTGGAATTGGTGTTTCTCTCCGTTCTCCACTCACCGAGGAGTATGATTTTGCAATAAAGCTCGACTTCCCAGTTACCAACAACAAAGCAGAATACGAAGCTCTCAATGCCAGAATAAACATGGCAGCAGCTCGGGACGTCGAGCAGCTAGTAGCGATCACTGATTCCCAGCGAGTGGCGGAGCAAGTTGAAGGGAATTTCGAAGCCAATGAGGCCAAAATGAGCCAGTATCTAATTGAAGTGAAACGATTACAACGGTCATTTAGGAGCTTCACCTTGAGCCAGGTACCTCGAATGAAAAATGAACGGGCAGACGCACTTTCAAAGTTAGCCAGCTCGACGAAAGGGACTAGAGAAAGAACTATAACATTCTTGGTGGCGAGCAAACCATATATTCAAGCCATCAATCAGAACCTCATCGAATGGGTCGAAGAGACAGCTCTCTCCTGGCAAGACCCAATCAAACTCTACTTAAGCCAAGGGACAATCCTCGATGACGAGAATGAGGCCCGCACGCTTAGAAGACAGACAGCCAAGTTCGCCCTCGACGAACACGGACAACTCTACAGAAGGTCAATATCAGGACCACCACTCAAATGCCTAACACCCGAAGAGGCAAATGAAATGCTACACGAGATTCACGTCGGCATCTGTGGCAACTATTCCGGAGGTCGGTCCTTGGCCCACAAAGTTGTCCATCATGGTTATTTTTGGCCCACCTTATTAGAAGACTCAGTCGAATTTTCCAGAAAATGCCCATCGTGCTAGGTCCACTTGAATATACCGCACCAACCAGCTGCGTCGATGGTAAACGTCCAGATCACATGGCCATTCGACCAGTGGGGGATCGACATAGTTGGATCTCTCCCAAAGACATTAGGTCAATGAAAATTCATCATCGTGGCGGTCGAGTATTTGACTAAATGGGTCAAAGCCGAAGCAGTTCCAAAAATCACCGATGCGACCATCAAGAGCTTTATTTGGTAGAACATAATTTGTCAGTTCAGTTTGCCCAAAGTCCTGATCTTTGATAATGGGACTTAGTTCCAAAGTAAGAGCGCGAGAAAATGGTGTGAGACTTTGGGAATCAGCTAGCACTTCACGTCGGTAGGAAACCCCTAGGCTAATGGTCAGACGGAGGTCACGAACAGGACAGTTCTCGACCATCTCAAAGCTCGAATAGCAGGCACAGGGGCAAGTTGGGCAGACGACCTCCCAAGAGTGCTATGATAGGACCACACCTCAAACAGCCACAGGCCGCAGCCCCTATAGCTTGGTCTATGGTTCCAAAGCAGTAATTCCATCCAAACTGGTCCAGCACACAGCCCAAGTGATTCACTGTAATCCAGTCAGAAATGCAACAAAAAGGACCCTAGACCTAATCACCATTGACGAGCTGCACCACACAGCCTACAACATGATGCAACAATACCGGTCAAAAATGACGGAACGATACAACAAAGCAGTTCGACCCCACAGTTTCAAAGTTAGCGACCTAATCCTCTAGAAGGTCGAAGTGTCGAGAAATGTGGGAAAACTCGACCCAAAATGGGAGAGACCTTACTCCGTGGTCAAAGTGTCAAAATATAATGCATATCGGCTAGCAGACATGCGAGGCAACAAACTACCACGACCTTGGAACGCCGTAAATCTAAAGAAATTCTATGTATAAAAAGGCCATGAGCCTCTATTGTATTCCCTCACAGAAATGAAAGTTCATGGAAATTTTTGCAAATACCTATTGGTATAAGTTGATTACTCACCGTTAACCCCGTAGTCGACCAAGCAGGCTTCAAGCCGCCAAATTAAGACTTCATAGCCGAGCCCAAATTGTCGACCCTGTAGTCGACCAGCAGGCATCAAGCTGCCAAGTTAAGGCTTCACAGCCAAGACCAAATCCTCGACCCAGCAGTCGACCAAGCAAGGTTCTAGCTGTCATGCTAAACCCTAAAAATTTTAATATCGACCCTGCAGTTGCTAAATTATACGAGTTTATCATTAATTATCTTGTTCAATTAAGCAAACGACATGATAGATTGCACTCGACCCCGCAGTCGCTGAATCATACGAGTTTATCATTAATTAACCTATTCAATTAAGCAATTGACGTGATAGTTTGCAACTAACATCCGAGTTACTAAATTGCACATTAATCACGACTCATTCGATGATGATCTTGAACTAATTTTGCAAAAATTTAACAGTGTGAACATTCGACTACAACCTTATCATTAATTCAACCAAGTAAAGACGTTCAAATTCAGAAAATTCAGATGAGCACATCGTTTAAATTCAGAAAACCCTGATTACATATATCAAAATGGGTACATCAATCAAAATGAAAATACATCAATGCAACAGCATCAACTCGACCTGGCACCCTCGTCACCCCTACCTCGAGCACCCTCATCAATTGCTTGTTCGAGCTCGTTACTCGAAGGAATAGGAATGGGAACCGGCTCGGGCATGGCGACAGCAACAGGCACAGCTGTAGTCGCCGGTTGAGAAATGGTAGCCCTTTGACCAGCTGATCAACCAGATTCATAGCTGAGCTGCGTATCCAACCTAGCCTGCTTAACCAGCTCATCCATTCTAGTCCTCCTCGACAGAGGCAACTGGCTGACTATCCTTCACTTGGAGCTGACTGTTAGCTCCTCAATCTGCTTGGCCAGCTCTTCGACCCTAGTCTGCGAAGACTCGAGCTGAGCCTTTAGAGTCTCCACATCCCTGCCCTCCTGCAAGTGCTCGCGGTCGGCTAAGGCCAGCTCCGACCTCCTATAGAAATGGTAGCCCAGTTGGCCGACCTGAAAGATAGCATTACTAATAAGATAACAATATTCGACTAAAAATAAGGCTCAACAATACAACATATTCCACCAGAGCCTTACCATGTTGGAGTGATAGGCCAGAGCCCAGAAAGCAGCATCCTGGCTCAGCCCCATTAGCTTTTTCTGGTCGGATGTAAACATCTCAGCCATCAATACCTTCAGAGGAGCAACTCCAGTCGACCCGCAGTCTCCATTGACAGCAAATTGTAAACGGCCATGCTTGCCTCCGTACTGAACCTTGGTGAGGGCAATTTAGGCAGATGGAACAGTAAGTCATCCCCGCGCTGCCCAAACAAATCATAGCCCGAGGGTTGGCCTAACCCCGTGGCCTTCCCCTTCTCAGCCGCTGTCCTCTTTGGAGCAGGTCCTACTTGCACCACCATAGGTCTTTTTCCTCGACCCACCGGGCTGCTACATGTAGTTGCTATTGGTCGAGCAGGTGACGAAGTTGGCGACAGAAAAGGTGTCATCGCCTCGGGCTGAGGTGCCTTGACCACAGCTGCCCCTCGACGAGCCACTGTCGCCAAGCAACGTTGCTGGTTTTTCTCGGCCCTCGCCAAAGCTTCGGCTCTTGATCGGTTCATGATTTCGTCGCGATCTGCCAAGTAACATAATAGTAAAGGGTTAAAATCGAATAGAAAGGCAGAAAAATAATGAATCATAGATAGCACAATCTGCCTAGTCGACATCCACCAGTAAATTTAGTTGGGCTGGCGATAACCTAGCCAACACCAAACTTCTCTCTTCGATAAACACTGAGGCCTCCACCTGGCCAAACTCGACCAGATCCCGAACAAAAGTATTGGGCCAGGTCGGAGTTAGGTTACTTGGCATCTCGACATGCCCCATCCACCAGCCCTTCAAAATACTAAAACCCCCAGCGACTCGAACGTATAGATGACGTTTTTTCCACTCTTATCCATAAGAAGAGGCCGGGGTGACGAGAAATTTTCGACGAGGTCGAGCAGTGAGATAATAGAAGCCAGTCTCATCGATACTACCCAACTTGCGGGACATCGGAAGATGAAAAAGGTTGGAAAAGTTGTCAAAATTGGCTGGCTGGTCGAATATGTGCATTAAAATGATAAAGCTATAAATGGTAGAAAAACAGTTTGGTAACAACTGGGTTATGCACACTTCTAGACCCCTAAGCAGGTCGACGACAGGACCACCTAAAGGGAACCTAAGTCCGCACCTAAAGGAATTCTCAAACACAATTATACAGCCAGTTGAGGGTCGATGCATCCGACCAGAAGACCTAGGTGTCAAAAGCTCATACTCAGCAGGGATATGGTACAACTGCCTAATACGCCTTAGATCAGCAGGGGTGATCGTAGATACTATTTCACTATAATGGTTAGGGGTGAATAATCGACCACGTGATGGAGAAACTTGACTTGGCCTAGCTCTATCACTCCCGCGATCACTGCTCAAGCTACTTGACTCCTCTGATGAACCCCCAGGCCTATCAGAGTGAGTAGCGTCGCTATCCCTCCTTATGACTACCTTAAGAATCAAATGAATGTAACATCGTTACAATAAAACGAAGAACACTAAAGAGAATGAAAGAAAAGACTTACTCTATGTCGATGAACTAAAGACAGAGTATATTAGCAGCAAAGGCAGTTAGCTATGCGCTCGACCAGACGCAAAGGCAGTAGAAGTAAATATGGATATTTTAACAACGCCTATTTATAGGCACATGAGCGCAGGAATCCAAGCGATTGTAATAATGTTGTAACCTCTGTTCCGCACCACGTGCGACACGATGTAACTGCTCATTAAATGCGCAAAACTTGGGTCGACTTTCAAAAACCCTCGTTGATGAACCCGCGTAACTGCTCAACAGACTACTCATCAATCCTTATCATCGATTTCCTCGTTCAACATTCAGAAGTGGGGGGGACTCATGATATAGGGTAACCTAATGTGCTCGGCCCAAAGACCACAGGCCTAAGGATGTAGCAACAGGCCCACCTCATACCCCGGGCCTAATGGTGCTACAGACGTCAGGTGACCCAAATCGACCACACATATCGACGTCGCTCAAGGACAGGGCCCCTGATCGATCCCTTGACCTCATCGCTCGTCCACCTCATACACCACGCGCCAACCCATTGTTAGGTCGACCATAGAGGTCAACCCGGCGCAGAACAATCTCTGCTGCATTAAATACCCTGACAGGCAGCATGCCTTCGCATTAATAGAGCATGCCGCCCCAGTACCACCCATGCTGCCGCACTAGGGAGGAGGTGCGTCTATAATGTCCTATCCTGTCCTTAAAACCTGGAGGGGCAACCACCTGGAGTAGTACAAAAATGAGAGATGACCTAATGCCCCCCATGCAAGGACAAAGATCATGCCTACATGTTAAGGGCATCTCAGACAAATCGCCATTGAGAGAAAGCTATAAATACCCCCACTTCAGCCTATTAAAGGTATGCTATTCTATTTACAAAAAGCTCTCACTCTACTGCTCGTTATATCTGGCTGACTCTATACTAACTTGAGCGTCGGAATGCCTAAGCCGAGGGCTCCTCGACTAGCCTGATGTTTGCTCGTGATTGCAGGACTCAGCCCAATTATATCCTTATATCGACCAGAGAGGTCGAACCCTTCCAAAATCACTACCTGATCTAGCTACCAACGGATTTCACCCTCATTACATACATTGTCCAACTTCCCCGTGTAAAGCTTATTTGACTATTGTCCCTCTCCATCCAAAATTGTTGCCCACCTTGGTCTCTCTTCCATTTAGAAGCTTTGTAAATCCCTCCTTCGGTGATTGAGAATTCCTTTTCTCACTTTTATTTTAACTTATGCTCTGAGGATTGTAGAAAAACTTTGAATCTGTCGAAGAACAAGAGCTCGCGGAATCATTTTTAAATTTGAGTTTTGCAGACCGGGAAATTTGAGTTGCGAATTGGAGAGAGGAGGGGCTCTTATTTATTTAAGGGCATTTTTGTCTACCCATCTCAAAATTGAATAGAAGTACACAGGATGAGACAATGATCCAAATTTTATAAACATAAGGGGACATTTCACCCCTTTTTTTCCCACAAAGGGGTAAATCGCTCATTTCGTATAACACAGGGGGGTAAATCACTATTCACCCTTTCAGTTATTTTTCATGTTAAGAAAAAAAAAAAAAGAGAAGAAGAAGTGGGGGGTAAATACAGAAAAGCAAACATTATGGGGGCGGATTCAAAAATATCCATAAATTAGAGGAGGACGTTGCAGTTTTCTCGAAATCATGTCCCCCGCCCAAGCGTGGCATATGGATCGCGATGTGCCTCAGCCGTACCCTTTTCCCCCCAACCCCCAAATTCCTCGATTCCCTTCTCTCTTCTAAACCCTATTATATTAATCCTTTCTTCCCTTCAAATTTCTAAGTGGTAGAACACTAGTCTCATCATCCTCTGCTGCTTCTTGATCTCTGGACATACGTATAATGATCGAAACAAAAAGGATGAAGAGTCCGAGCAAATCCCTCGACGTGTTTGAGTTCAAAGAAGAAGATGAGCTGACTGAAATGGCCGTCAAAAGGATTGCCCCCAAATTTGGGTTTCCTCATGCCGTCGATGGTAAGAATACTTTCCACGATCATGGTCAGTGGTCAGGCTCTGGGTGCGAGTGTATGTTATTAATTTTGCATATGGGAATTTTGAGTGTTTTACGTGTGGGAACCTGAATTTCTTTAATGTTAAACGATATATATATATATATATACACACACACGCACGCACATATATTAATTCTGGGTTCCAAATTTGGTCTATATTAACTGAGCTGGAGAATTCAAGTTGAGAATTCCTTTTCCCTTTTGTTTCTGGTTTTATTTATAATTTGTTCAAGTAACAATGCATGTGCTTTTCTGGCAGGTATTTGATTATTTGTCCTCTTAAGTGGAAAACAGTTGACTTCCCCCCAAAAGGGATGAAAACATAGAAAATGAGAAAATATGAAGATTAGGTGGTTAAGTAGTAAATAGACCATGGAGTTAGCTGGCTGGTGGAAGTGGATTCTAGCAATAATTTCATCTTATATTGGTCAGGGTAGGGGAAGAAACATAGACAGTTAGTGAATGAAAGCGATGGTATTATTCATCAACCATCTGTTAGTTTAGCATGCTTGACTTATAAACAATTACGCATCAAATTAAGAACTTTTGTTGCGTTGCAAGACAATTGGCAATGATGATTTAGGCAATACAAAAACTGACCCCTAAAAATAAGAGGTGGCTTTTCCTTCTATATGGTGTTCCCAGGCGTGTATGTTAACTATGTACTTTTGAATTTTGGCTGCTTGTTGAAAATTAACAGAGTTAAATCAGTATAGTATATGACTGATCCTAAACCTTCTATCCTGACTTATCTCTTGTTTATTAATTAGTGGTACACTTTGTTTGCACTTTGCAATATAGTTAGTTCATGGTAGCATGTGGTTGTCATTGCGCTGTACTTCTATGGATGATTAAACTTTATTGCCTGTTTGTCTTGCAACTTGAATTCTGTTTCTAGTTTCATTGTGCTCAAAACACATGCTACTGCATTTGTCTGCCTTTCAAATTGGTAACCTAAAAATTTTGTTAAAGGCATATTCATGTTCTGAAGTGAGATAGTTTTTGAACCTGGGAATATAATCTGAAAGCTCTGAAATTTTTTATCAATGGACTTGGTAGCAAATCAGCCAAACAACTATTCTTTTCTTTTTAAATTATTAAAACACAACAAAATAGCAATTAGAATACCAAGAGATGAAAAATTCCTGATGATCTCTTTTCAAACAAACCTTTAATATCCAAGTCTCCTGTCCTGAATCCAAATCGCCCTGTTTTTCAGGGTTTAAACCCTTTATGCACTTCATGAATAGGAATTTCTTTGTCTTCATACCTCAAGGATTGTTCAATCTTTTTGGGAAAAAGTTTCCTGTTTTTCCCACCAAAACATTTTCCATCAGAAAGTCTCTCAGATGTGTGTCCTTTTTCTATAATATTTGTATTCTTTGTGATTCTATCATGCACCTCCACATCAACAACAGGGCTTGCTGGATCCTGAACTGTAAAACTGAAAATTAGCATTGTTTCAGGTATATTATGAGCTTTTGGGTTGCATTTAGCCTTAGACTTGGGCTTTCAGCAGCTTAGCTGGTTTTGCCACTCGTTATTCTTTAAATTGAAATATATTTTCAGAGATATCATAAAGGCTAAATCAAATTGCTTCTGTTAATAGAATTATCCCTTTCTTTTCAAGTTTCATGATAATCATTTACATATTTTCTGTTATAGTTTCTGGAACTGAAATCCAGTCCAAGGAGAATGACACTAGAATGTGTGGGGACGCTGATGCTGCATACATTGATTACAATCATGAGGCTGCTGGTTCATTTACTCTAATTGAGACTGATGTAAGTGTCTTTGCTAGTGTGGAATGCCGTTCAAGCCCTCATGCCACTGTGCAGTTGCAGGACCAGTCAAATTGTGCCTTTCTGGAGTTATGCAATGTACTTAAGTTTTACTACCAACTGCACTGTGTCCAGACTAGGAAAAGTGTTTCCTGATGCTGAGTTATCCCTTTTCTAATAATGCGCAGGATAAGTCACTTTGCTTGGCTTCTAATGTTGATGAGAGCATGAATGAGAGATCTCCATCTGCTACCGCAAACGGTAATGGTTTGATTTTCCAAATCTTGTTTCCTTTCTTGCTTCACTTAGCCTCTTTCTTTCTTTCTTTTGTTTTAGAAAGGATGCAGTTTGGTTTAAATATGGGATTTTCATGGAAGATACACCATTTTCTTATTATCTCCATTGCATTGTCTCAGCTTCTTCTGATGGACCATCATCTGATAACTGCTTCAGTGGTTGCAACTTGGTAAACATCTTTGCAATTTTTATTTTGCCTCCCTAGATCAGTAATTCTAAGCAAGTTCTTTTTCATACTTTTTGATCAACGGACACAATATGAATCTCTATTTCTGATTGGGCAGAAAACTGCTGAACTTTATCATATTAAGAATCGTTATGATTGTTCAAGATTTGGTGTATTAGTGGTTTGGGATGCTAAGTTTTCTAAACCAGAACTTTTTCTCAGATAGCTTCCCTGTCTTTCACTTGTACAAGGTTTGCTTAATGCACTTGTTTAATGCACCTGTTAAAGAAAATCCTTCAAGTATTTGATTGATAGAACACCCATTAGGCTGTCAATACTGTAATCATAGAACTTCTTCATAATGATAAATTGAATTTCAGTATCTAAGATTTTTGAAGCCTTGTTACTGAAGTAAATTGCAGAAAACTGCACTTATTCTTGCGTTTTTTTTTTTTTTTTTTAAATTTTCTTGGCCGTCCTGTTTTGAAATTTATGAACAAGAAGTTACCAGCTGATGAATGCAGTTAGCGTCTTACTTTTTCATTTGATTTATGAATTTTAACTTTTATTTCCAGCATCATTTTTGTGTTGGGTATCCTGTGCTTTGCTTTCCGATCTCACTGTTTTTAGAATTCTGATTATGGTTTATAGTTAAATGTTGCCATCGTCAATGTGGATGCTTATCTTGAACATTCTGTTACATCAAACATGACCTTTTCTAGCTGCTTTGAAGTCACAACTGATTTCTGTTGAATGACATGAAATGGTCTAACTTGTGTTCGTTATGGGGCTAGAACAAGCCTCGATTGCCAAAATTCTAGGATGTTAAATGGACGAAGTATCATGGAGGTTATGCTTTGACAATGGATAGTTCCCTTAACTTTTTTTAGGTGATCCTGAATATTTTTTCTTTGTCAGAGTTCAATGTGTTGCTGCAATGTTTCTTATAAGCGTGTGCATGATGGATTTCATAATTTGGATCATTGTAGCTGACTGATTACAGCTCAAAATAAATTAAAATAATTAAGAGATCAGCGTTGTGCTTGCTCCATAGTTTTTCACTTGTCTTTGATTGGCAGGGTGATGAAAGGGTGGGAATTGTTTTCTACCCTGATTATATAGATTATTGTGGTACGCATTATCTGGACTCTGTGGTCAGCTTTTCTAGAAGTTTTGTTGAAGCTAGAAGTAAAACCATCTATGAAAATGAAGAGACCTTCCATATTCATTTGGAAATTGAGGATATTGTCAAAATAGAATCTCAGTGGAGTGCTCGGGTAAGTAGAGCCTGCTGCTAGATCAACTTTCATGTTCTCCAAATAATATTAAGCTGAAAATTAACATTGTCATTCATAACCTTTATTCAGTATGAGGCAGGCATCATAAATATCTATTTCATCTCAAAAGATGCAGCACAAGGCGATGCTATTAACATTGCTTCAGGTTGGTTGGGTCTGCTTGCTTTTAGTGCATTCTTTTGTTGCTTTGCACGGATTACCAGTTACTTCAGTTTTATTATGTATTCTAATAATGGTCTGGATTTATCGTAGTTTTTCTTTCCCTAGTGCCTTATTTGGTAAATAGTTGCAGTCTGTGCGGTGTCCAGTACGAAGGCAGACAGACCATCCTTTGCACAATTGCACCAAGTCCAATCTGCTATCCTTTTAACATGCATTATATGATATCACAGCATTCAGAAATCAGACTTTGTTATGCTATTCGAAATCATTGAGCATTAGATTGTAGGTTTTACACCATATGCTGATGTAGGTTGAGATGGAGACCAATATTGTAATTAAATGTCGTGATTTGATCATGAGATTTTAATTACCTTTGCTATGCTTTCATCTTTCTGATGCATATATAACTGGGGAAGAATCTTTTAAGCGCATCCTAAAAAGTTATTGCAAGTCAATTAATCACAGCATCACAATGACATCTAGTTGCCAGCCCTTAAAGTTTATATTTGCAAGAATTTGACTTTTGAACTAAAGCTTTGAAGATGAAGGGTCTAATCTGGTCCCTGAGATTATATTTTACCCAATTAAATAAGTTTATTGGCATATTCTTCCCTTTCCCCGAAAAATCAAGTTCAAGGGTGTATAACAACTTCAAAGAAAACATGAATTAAATAAGAAAAATAAACTAAGGAAAACAGCCTCTCCTGGAATAAGAATTAGAAACCCTTTGGCTGTGTTTGGTTGCAATGATGAGATTGGGTGTGATAAGATTAAGATGGATTTGTAATTTATATAACATGTGAATACCATTTAATATTTTGTTTGGTTGCTAGGTTTGAGAGTATGGATATCCCAAACAAAATACACTTTTGTTGTTTGGTTGGTAAGTATTAATAATGTAGGATATACTCAAATTTACTAAACTAATCTTATGCTCTATTGTGATGATGACTAAATACTCATCCGTTTTGAAAAATTATGTGTTTCATGCACAAAATTTTCTACGCAAATGATCTATAATTTTCTACACAATTGTTGTGTTTCACGCAACTACAGACACAACCAAACTTGAAGGGATTGTTTATACTAGCAATTTTAGCACACTCGATGTGTGTGCTAAAATTTTGTAGTAGAGGATAAATAAAATATTCATTTATTTTTTATATATTTCTATAATTTTAATATTTTCAATATATTTATTTAAATTTTTAGATGAGTAAAAGAAAAAAATTAAGATAGAAGGAAAAAGTTAAAAAGTAAATAGTTGAAGAGAAAAATATTAGAGAAGAGAAGTTAAAAAATAAAAAATAAAAACAACTTGATAGTTATGAAGTTTAAAAATAATAATGAGTAAAATACACTAAAAAGCATACCGAAGTAGGATAGGTACTTTATATACAGTATAGATATTTCATCACTTGGTGCTTAATAACTTTGCTATATCAAGCTCATATTAATGACACTTTTTTAAACTAAATATTTTAAGATTTCAAAAACACCAACATACAAAATAGATGACATACGTTTATTAGGTAATTTTATATTAGATGACATACAAATCAATGAAAACCATAAAATTAATAACTAAGTAATAAAATGAAACTTGTGCACTAATTAATAGAATTTATAATTGAAGGACAAATATGTCTTTTTCATATTTTTGTAGTTGGAAATATTGGCCTTGATACCACATCCCACTCCCTAGGTGGGATTCATAATCCCTTACCTTGTTGGTTTGAAAACCGGGCCACAAAATTATAAAGGGCTAATACTTTTGAACCAAACAAAAAATTGGGTTGGATAAACATTATATCCAACCCAATCATATCAACCAAACGGAGCCTTTATGTTTCTCATCTAGAAAATACTCGCTTTGACAGCGAGGGTCAAATTGACTTCTAAAGTGAAAAGAGGAAACGAAGAAGAAATCCAGATGTTATGTTGAAGTTCTTGTAGGAAAAGGGAACAAGAAAAATTATAAAGATGCTAAATACAGATGGGTAAGACACCTAGGTAAATCACCTGTGGCTCTCAGAAAACATAAACCCTTAAGGATAATTATAGAAAGTTGTTTATTTGTATGAGCGTGTAAGTTGAAGGTATTTATGTGCTTCTTTTTGTTTTTTTAGTCATTTGACAATATTTGCTACATCCCCATTTATTCTCAAGCATGGTTCTTGATATATATCATATATTTATGGTATAATGTTTATCTGCAATTATTGTGTCTGAAGGGGGTTGTATAATGTGTATCACATAGTGTAAATGGGTATACCAGAGTGGCATGCATCACAATGACATGTCAAGACCTAGAATACAACCATAACGTGAATGCCAATAGTTAAATCAGATGTCACTTTGAATGAACAGCAAAACTCCAGTCAGAGTACATCCGGCAAGCATCACAATGAGCTGTAAAGACCTATAATACGTGATTGTCAATAGTTAAATCAGATATCAGCTTTTAATGAACCCCCCTCTCCCCCCAACCCTCTGAAAAATAAAAGAAGACACTTTTGAATTAGATACAAACTAAAAGTAGAGAATTGTTCTATGTTGATCTGTCATCTTTGCAAAATGTTATTGGTTTATTTTGATCTGTGCTGTAGATTTCTCGTATTCCTGCTAACAAATAGATTACATTTCTGCCATGTTGTGTACAGTATCAGGAATTCAGGAGTTGAAATTCCCCACTGTTGATTCTAACTGGTATGAAAAACAGGAAGCAATTGAATCTCTGGATCTGAGATATAAGGCACTATGGAGTGTCCTACTTGAGTGAGTCTTTATGCAAACCTATGTGTTCTTATAAGAATACTATTTCTGTATGAAGTTAATATTTTTATCTTTTTCTGGTAAATATGATTTTTGTAATGAATTGCTTGTGTTCTGATCTATAGTTCATACTTGATCTTTTGTGACTTTTTCATCTTTTGGATGCATGCAGAGACAGTATTCCTTTAACTAAACTAATTTGAGATGCTGAGATCTTCTAATATTGAAGTTAACAAAAGAAATTTAACATATTTTTGCAACACTTGACATATACCATTAATGAGCTATGGTATGAATAAATACAATTCCCCCCCCCCCCCCCCCATCTAGTTAGCAATCATTGCTGTAACTAATGCTTTGGATTTGCTGAGTCTGCTAATGTGTTTTGGATGCACACCCTTTAGCAGGACTAGTTCCTGAGGGTTGAGTGTATATCATATCATGTCCTATGTCGTGTAATGTGAGAACTGAAACACATGATAATCTGGGCTGTCGGATTGCCAGAAAGTTGTTCCATTGGCTAGATAAGTCACATTTCTGCTAGCATACATGCAACATATGCCAAATTTAGTAGTGTTGAATGCTTTCCTTTTATTACAAGGCAATTTGTATTTATTTACGTTATTGTGCTATTTCGGTGGTCAGAAAAGCAAGGTAACTAAAGTGAACATCAGTTATTTTGAACTTCCATTTTGCTGGCAATATATACTGGCGAGCACCTTTTAGCTAGAAAAACTTCACAAGGGAAAAATGCATCTTCTAACCCTTGTTGTTTAATTATTTCTCCTTTTTCATGTCAACTTTCTTTCCCATTGAGAACCTTTTCTATCAAGTAGCTTTCGTTGTATTCCCACAAGCCCATTATGGAACATCCTCATACATCAATGACATTTTTTCCAAGCAATTATAGCTTGAAGTGATTTTCTTTGTCATGGCTTGTTTCTCTGCGTTCTCCTCCTCCTCGTTCCCATAGAAATCCCTTATGACCTTAGCCCTCTGATGGGAGTAATTTGTGAAAGATTGCTATGATCACTTGAGATTCTTATAATTACATAGGTTAGCTTCTGTAGAATGCTTCTGATAATGCAATAGATATCTTTGCTGTTAGTTTGTTCTGTATAGACCTTTCATTATTTCATTTGATTTAGCTTCTTATATTTTTATTTCATTGGAAAACTAAAAGATAATTCATTGTACCCTGTGTATTTCTTGCCAAAGATAATTCAGTGAATCTTTTTTGTTTAGCTGCAAAAGTTGTGATTATATAAATTTGTTAAGTTATTATTCTGATGGTGTTAATTGGTGTTTGTTTGGTTTCATCTGAAGCATTGGGTTGGAAAAGTGTTCGGCTTTGCCTGAAGGGGAAGCTATAATGCTCGCAAGAAGCTATTTTCCCAAGTGAGTAAAATTGCCTCTTGAGATTTTCTATTTCCCCTCTTGTTTATGTACTTTCATGCAATCTATCATCTCTCTCGAGGCCCTGAAACTGTATGCTCTTTGTTCCTCTGTTTTCCACTTTATTTCCAGCATCCTTAGTCATTATGATTGGCATCTGTTCCCTTTTTTTCCCCTCAGACAGTTTTTAGGCCCAGACTAATGACCAAAATCGGATAACCAACTGGTCACTGAGTCACTGGTCTTACCATTTTGCTCAGTTTAAAAAAACTGGTCGACTTGGATTATTTTAAATTCTCTGCATGTATCTGTATTTTATATATCATAAATATATGTAAATGTATAGAATATTAGTATATGTAAATGATTTTTGTAAGATATGTGTTCTAGCCTAGTGGTTGTGTAGTTTAATAATTTCTCATCACCAGCATCCATCTCTGACTCAACCAGTTCTATATTTTTCTGAAATCTGATTTATTGAGTAAAGGAAGTCTAGAAACCCTACTTTCCCTGCTTCTGTTTCAGCTGTCTCATCTACGTCTCTGGCCTTTCTTTCTCAAGTTTCAGCCATCCCAAGTTCTCTCTGGTTTCTCATTTTTTCTTCCCTTTTTGATTCTTCTTCTTCTACCCCCACCCCATCTTCCTAGATCCACCTTTTTTACCACCTCAATCTCCTCCACCCCAAACCCCCACCATATCCTCCCCCTTTTCCTCCTTGATCCAGTACCTCCACCTCCAAAACAACCCGTCACTTCCCGCCACCAGTCTGCACAGAAAAAGTAAGAAAAGATTTGCTGGTTGAGTATACTTGGTCTGCTGCTTTTTACCTGTCTGCAACTGGCTTACATGGTAACCATTTTCAGAGTGTAACTGGAATGGCCTAACGACCGCGTCACAGTTTAACTGGTTCGACCAGCCAGTAATGGCTCTTCTTCTCAATTATTTGTTGTTAATTTGTATATTGATGCTGTATCTTACTACAATGCGTTTCCTCTTATAGCTTTTGAATTTATGTGGCTAACCTGATTTATGTAAAATACATAATTGGACAAAAAAGCATAGTGTTATTATATGCTAATGGTGCTCATTTTTGTAATGTAGTGGATATCAGTGGACTACTTCTCAAATTCAATCCCTACTACCATTAGAATGAGGATAAAATGGAATAAGAAGATTGAAAATAGTCTGTGCTAACCAGAGAAATTGAACCACAGAAAAGTAAAAGTAATTACCATAATATAACAACTGATAGTCCAGGTTGCTTGATAAAGTTAAGCTTAAGCACTCATGGCAGCTTATCTAAACTCATATCAGTTTTCTTGAAGAATCAACAGAGATTTTATTTATGGCTTCAGAAGCCTCGTTATGTGTTAAGATGACTAGTTAAAACTTCATTCTTGTCAATTTATCTCATGCTATAATTGCATGGTGTACTAGGGCCCATACCAACACGCAGACACGCATGCCTGGGAAGAGTTTTAAGTTCCTTTATACCTAAATGCTTTTATATGTCAACAATATCACCATAGCATGTCAACAGCACTTGTCCTCTTTTCTAGTTAAACAGATCTAAATTTGTAGAGGCGGTCTCCTGCAGAGAAGAACTCTAACATTGTGGACTGAGTCACCTTAGTGTGGTCTTTCTTTCCATTTGCACCGCCAAGTTGGATAATTCAGGGATGGAACGGAAATTTTGTGGTTGTCCTTGAAAGTCAGGTTGGATGTAATGTGGTGTGGTTTTGTTGACTAACCTAAGAGATTACAAAGGAAGAAATTAATTTATGGATGTATAGTTGTATAGAGCATTTGAATGTGCATATACACAGTTTCAATCTGCCCGACTCTTTAGGCAAAACCAACAACCTATCTAAAGTAGATCCCATATTGAATCATTTCGATTTCTAAGGAAAGCCTGCCAAATATATTCTGTTATAATTTTTTCTATTGACAAATTATATTCCAGAATATCATTTTTTTATTGCTACCGATCCCTTTTTCTTCTCTGAGACACTATACCTTCAAAGTTCTCCCTGTTTTATGATATTTGTTATTAGCAGCATAAAACACTGGCTAATTTGGAAAAGCATCTGAAATATTATAATGTGTTCTAAGAAGAGCCATAAAAATATACTGTAATGTGCAGACGAACGATCCTTCTTGCTTATTCAATTAATATGTGAACTGAGCTACTTTTCAATGTTACAGTTTTGATAAGCCTTTTGAAGAAGTGATTTATCCAAAAGGTGATTCTGATGCTGTTTCCATAAGCAAGAGAGATGTAGATCTCCTACTGCCAGATACATATGTCAATGACACAATCATAGACTTTTACATCAAGTAAGTGCCTTTGCAAATACAGATTTCTTCTTCTTCAACTTTTGAGCTGTGAATTACTTTGCATAAGCATGTGCTGTCTGCTAGCTTGCAGATAAGGAATTCATAATATTAGATTCTCTATATCCACTTATGACGCAATAGGGAATGGAATTGGAGGGATTTCTTCTGGTTCATTTGCGTATGATTACTAGAAGCCAAAAGAGGGGGGGTGGGTGATGATGAATCAGAATTGGTGGAATAAAATTTGACAAGTTGGCTAGTTTAATTAAATTAAAAGATATCATTTCCTTTGCCTTTTTGGCGAATGACATTGGCCTTGTAACACTAGTTCTTAAATCTTTTTGGCTCACCGTTTCTTATCTTAATTGTTGGCTGTATTTTTACGACTAATCATTTTTCTTTCACTTGGCTCTCATCAAAGTTTAACCTTGTAACAGATATCTGAAGACTAGACAAAGTGTAGAGGAGAGGACTAAGTTCCACTTTTTCAATAGTTTCTTCTTTCGAAAGCTGGCCGACATGGATAAAGATCCGTCCAGTGCTTTTGATGGCAAGGCAGCTTTCCAGCGTGTTCGTAAATGGACAAGAAAAGTAAACTTACTTGAAAAGGACTTCATCTTTATTCCTGTGAACTACAAGTAAGAAATTAGACATAACTCCTAGTCAAGTTTTTTGGTTGATTTTCTATATACAACCTCTGGTATAAAGACATGAAGAGTGTGACTTACAATGCAATGGTATGGCAGTTTCCACTGGAGTCTTATAGTAATTTGTTACTTTGGCGAAGTTGCTAGCTATAAAGGCAAGTTATTTTCGACCTGTGCTCTATCTCATAAAAGATTTTCCACTTCTTGACATTGTTCTATTTCTCCTTGGCCATATTTTAGGTGTTGAGGATGACAAGTCAGTAAGAGTGCCCTGTATATTGCATATGGATTCTCTCAGAGGAAATCATCTGGGCCTTAAAGATCTTATACAAAGGTATATTTTCACTTCAGATGGGTGAATAGATATGAGTGTTTGTGACACACACGTTATATCAGTATCCCAGGAATATGCATGGGGCTTGCAGCATGCGAAACAATGGACTTGGTCAGTTGGTCTAGTATTATAAGGCAGTGGCCTATTGTTTCCTTTCTTCTTCTTGGGTTTGGAAGGGGATAGGAGCAAGGGTGGTTATGCCAACTGGCATACCTCTTCTCTTATGCAATGGCCCAGTACTCATCCAGCAGCCAATTATTTCCCAACGAGGCTCTGCTTCAAAATACTTGAGAAATTATCAACACAGAGTAGTTACAATTCATGGAAGCATTCAACTAATGGGAAATCCCCTAACAATAGAGAATGCCTCCTGAAGCCCAACTCGAATGCGAAGTATATTTCAACCCAAATGACCTGTGATAAGTTAGCATGGACCATATTGCATAATAGCCGTTTAGCATATCCCTGTAAAATATGCAACTGTTTATGCAGGCTTTCACATTTTCTCTACCTTCTTTTTTTGGTGTCTGTGATTGCTTTTCTTCCATTGTTAAATCTTCTGCTTATTCTGTTTTAAATGTTTGACTTGTCATTTTCTTACTTGAAATTGCAGTTATTTATGGGAGGAGTGGAAAGAAAGGTGGAAAGGAACATGTGAAGATCTGTGTTCAAAATTCAGAAACTTAAAGTTTATACCCCTCGATGTAAGTATAATATATATATATATGTATTCATATACCATTGTTTGCTCATGAACTTGGAGTTTATAAAAATATCTAAAAATCTTCAAGAGCTCTTCTATAGACTTTACATAGTCTGAGTACTTGGAACTGATTTAGTTAAAAATAGTGCTTTACACCTCTCAATAGAAGGCTCTTTTGTCTGTCTTCCTATGGTGATCAGAGTGGCATGCAGAGGCCTTAGTTCCCCAGACATTCTTCTGCTTACTATGGAGGGGCAGTTTAGAAGAAGAGCATTGACATTATGCTTTATTCACTGAAGTCCACTGGGGATATAAAAGTGAGGACTGCATTACACCATGGGTTGCACATGATGGTGGGCTGCAGTTTTTTCATTTTGAAACATGAAAACAACATTTGATATCATGTTTCTTCTCAATTGATTTTCAGTTAGAAGGCATAATAATCGGTTTCCCAAGTCAGGCTGCCACTTTTAAGTAGCACTTTCTCATACTTCACCTAAGATAAGACTCAATATCTTGTTGATAGGACTCAGAAGAAAAGACCTGGCGTTCAGATTTGAGTTCATTGCCCACGATATTCTTTCCATTCCACTCCCCATAAATTGACATTCTACAGTGTCACCAATTTCAGTGAAAGGTTTCCGTTATTTTTTATCATCTCTGCAACTCCCCTGAAACCTGTGTAGACTATAATTCCATGGTGATCATGAAAACATCCTTTGTTCCTATCTCTCCACAATATAAATGAATCTTTGAATTCTTCTTGTTATACCTACTCCTACGCTTGAAAATTTTCGAACTGTTTACCAACCTCTTATTAAATTATTTTTATCTGTCCTGATGATTGTCTTTACCTCATTTGCATGATCACTCCCTTTTAGACAATGCTCGTGTTTTCAATGTCAAATCTTCAGAGGCTTTAATTGCACAAATCCTGATAAAGTACTGGATGCCTTAACTGAGCCACCATCCATCTTATCAATTATTCCTTTTTTTTGTTAAAATCTTCTAATAGAAAGTTTTATTCATGGTATCATAATTATCTATTTATCTATAGCCATGAAAATCAGAAAATGGAAATTTAGGATTTCTATCCTTCCGCATTAATATGTTGAATTTTCTTTCATGTTTAATTAGTAGTCAGAAAATTGTGAAAATATGTTAATGTTGACTTTATGCTCATAAGATTTTTTGAGTCTTGATTCAAGCTCAAAAAACTTGTGCAAGGCTAGTGTTCTTCATTTTGGTTGGTCTCTTGTCTGTCTCTAGCCAACATATTGCAATCAGTACTTTTGATTACCTTTTATCTATGGTGTTTATTAGTAATTATGGATTGCATTAGCATATTTCTCAAAATAAGGCCTTATATGTTTTCATGTATTCTGGGCAAGTAATGTGATCTTTGAGTTTTTGGACTGTGCAGCTACCTCAGCAGCAAAACTCATATGATTGTGGCCTCTTCTTGCTTCACTATGTAGAGCTTTTTCTGGAGGAAGTTCCCGCCAACTTTAACATTTACAAGATTACATCATCCTCCAAGTTTGTAAGTATGCCATTTTTTTGTCCTGTACTGAGCTTACAAACTTCTCTTTTTTGCCTTGTTGTTGTTCAATAGACTGATGATTCCAGATTAGCCCATTCAATTGCTAAGACAATTGAAATAAAAAGGACAATTCATGCCTTACACTTTTCTTTTAATTGGAATTGCTTAAAATCTTATATAGCACTGATTGTTTAAGTGCATAAGTAAACCGCAGTTCTTTCCTTCATTTTTCTGTTCTTTCTGTAGGCCTCATACAAGTTACTAGGGATTCCTAGGGTATGCACTGGCAATTGGAATTCAGAAGGGCCCCACACACAAGAAAAGTGGTCATTCCAATCATATTATGTTTTACCTAGCTTAAGTTGCTAGCATTGTCTTATTGTTTGTGTGCTCTCCTGCTGCAGAAATTTGGGGGACCTTTTAGATTTGAACAAAATTAGGTTTTAATTGAATTGTAGTGTTTTACTTGGGAGTCGTATTGTTTGTTGTGAGCTGTAGTAGGAATATTATCTGAGCATTTGTGGGTTATTGCCTTATTCATTTCAAACATGTGACAACTTTACAAATCTATGTGAAGTCCTGCTATGGAAAATATGAAGAGATATTGAAGAGGTTTTGGAATTTTCGTGAGTAATATCTGGAGTTTTCATACTCACTTGTTTTCTAGTATCCATCCTTTACAGTCTTGGGACCTTGCTCTCCAACATGTTTTCCTTAGGCTCTGTTTGCCGTATGAATAAGGAAGGGAAGGGAAAACTTTTCATCTGTGAGTAAGTCGATGGGGAGGAAGCAGATGATCATTAAGTTGAACTGTAAGCTCAACAAGTTGTACCATGGATTGGGTTTTTCATGCGGCAGTTCTGTTCAGATCTGCAGTGCTTTAGTAACTGAATATCCCTTTCCCTCAAATGAAATGAAGCCTTGAGATCCTCACATTATTTCAGCATCCAATCCTGCCTGCATTTTATGTGCTGCTCAAGACCTAACTCATAAAACACTAATCTTGAATATTGTTCATGAAACTCATTGATTACTTCAGTTTAATCCTATGTTTTTTTCACATCTTTTGCATCTGTGCAAACAACTGTCCTTGCAGAGCTACATTTTCTGTTTCTCTTCAACAATCACACAGAAAAACCTTAAGGTTCTGAATAGATCAAGGTTCATATGGTGATAAAGCTCCTTGATGTTAGAGTACTTGACATTAAAATTTTTAATATGTGGTCATGCAATAAATATTTTCCATATTGTTTTATAAATCGACATATTTTCTTAAAGCGTAATCTGTATATGGCACCAACTGTTAATATATCAGCCATAGTTATTAAAGGCGTGAGGCGAGGGGCGGGCGAGAGGTACTTTTTTAAGGCTAGAGGCGAGGCGAGGGGTGGCGACCAAAAGGCGAATGAGGCGACAATTAAGAAAAAAGTTAAAATATATATATAGTACAACAAATTAAATTAAGTTAAATATATTAAGTATTAATAGATTAGCATATTAACATATTAAACATTTTTAGTATTAAAATAGCAAATTAGTTAAATATATTAAGATTTAGTTAAAGTATTAATATATTAAACAAATTGAAAAAGAAAGATTCAAAAAAATCAAAAGTGTTGTCTATATGAGAAAAGAATATTGAAAAAAAACACAAAAAAAAAAAAAAAAGGAAAAGAGAATAGATAAAAAAAGGAAGAGAGAAGATAGAAGAGAAAAGAGAAGACAACTTGTAGTCAAGGTTGTTGGAATCAAGGTGTTGGAGTGAATGTCTTGGTTGTAAGAAAATGTTTGGGTGCTTCTTAATTGTGGACTATTTATTACAAAAAAGCAAGGTCTCTTATAGGAGGCTCATTTATTATTTATTTTTTTAAATTGAACTAAAGGCGACTGAGGCGTCCAAGGCGATTGAGGCGTCCAAGGCGACTGAGGCGGTCGCCTCATCTCGCCTTATGGTGCTCGCCTGGCCTGTGGAGAAAGAGGCGACATGGTGTCGCCTCGTCTCGCCTTTCGCCTGAGGCGAGGGAGGCGACAGCCTTTGATAACTATGATATCAGCATTAGATTTCTCCCAGTGTTGATGCTCAGTTGCTAGAATTTGCAATATATCATGTACATATTGACTCTAAGCCTATTTTGGGCTACACCGTGCAAGTTGTATTTGGGAGCACTACCTCATTTGTTTTAGTCCTTGTGATCCACTTATACAATATTGAGTCTATAAATGCTAAAACTTCGTTTGCACTGCTAGTTCTGTTTGCATTGATGAAGGTAAAACCTTTTAATGTGTTTAGTATTTTTCTTTCATAATCACAACTTCTTTACTTTCTAGTATGGTTTCTTCACCTGTTGGGAAGTTATTGTTCGGTGTTATTTTCAAAAGTGTCCTCAAGAGGACAAGAATGCATTTAGCAACTGAGTTATTTCCCAACAAATCATTCGAACACATCCATTCTTTATACGTTTCCTGGTATAGCATCTAGACATGAGCTCTCCAAAAAATTTATCTCAGAACAACCAAAATAGAATCAAAGATTGCAAATGTTTCTTCAACCCCCAGTTATATTTCTTGTCAGCTATTTCTTCAAGTACTTAATTGATTATGTAATCCCACTTGGGGAATTTAGGGGAGATATTACTGGATGTAGTTTAGTTTATCTTCTATTGAGCGATAACAGATTGAAGGAGTTTTGGGCTTCTTTTTGCCCTTCTCATATGCTGTTTCTGGGGAAGGCAAAGATGAAGCGTTTTCCATTATTAAATTTCACTATCTGGGTTCCATCTGCTATAAAAGAATTAACAGATATTTGGAGTTCTTTATGCCCTTCTTGAATGCAGTTTCCTGGGAGGGAAAACTTTTAAGCATTTTCCTGTATTAAATCACACTCTCTGGGTTCCATCTGCTATAAAAGACCTAGCCATTCTTATCTTTTCTTACTGATGCTGCATCCTAGGACTTGAATGTGATGTGATTATTCTATCAATGGTCTTGTTATAATGTGTGTGAAGGTATTTTGGAAAATTAATGCAGTATGCTTTGTCAGCCTCTTGCCTTTGTATATGCTTGGCCTTGTATGCATTATCTATGATAGTGATAAAGTTTTGTCCTCCTGTACGCATGGATCTTCGGAAGTGCCATAATCAGAAGACAATGCCATCTCCATGCCAAGGTGAGATGAGCCCACTGCCTTGGTCAGTTTGGTCCCCTTGCAAGAGATGTCGCCGCAGTCCACTTTAAAAATGAAATAATAAATGGGCCACCCTAACAAGACTTAGCTTTTCTCGCGACAAATAGCTCGAAAAACCACCCCATATCTGTTTCTCAGCAACCAAGACACTCTCCAACACCTCGACTTTGGAGACCTTGGAAAAGAAGTTCTACTTTTTAAGTATATCATTTAGTATAGGTTTAGCACTACCCATCAAGTTTGACTTGATCTTTCTGTGAGCTCTTATATGGTGTTAAATTTTGCTTTGATATCTTAATATGCTTACACATTGTCTAACTGTTGATTTCTTATTGGGCTAATCTGTTCTGATTGTGTTGAAGCCAAAAAATGCATAGATACAGGTGAATAGCAATATCACTATTAAATGAGCTTGTAATGAGTTGATCTGAACTTCATTTACAGCGCTAAGCATAATATTTGTCCTGCCAAAGCTCAAACTTGCAACATCATTCTTAACCTCTAAGAGTGATATTATCTGGTCCACGTTGCAATTTATCCGTGCTATTTTGTTCTATTGGCTTTCTTTTATCGGCAGGATAAGCAAAAAAGGACATTCTTTTTCTGATTTCTCCTGTGAGCAAGTGCATCTCACATATTTTGATGCTTAAGTGACTGAATTTCTCTGTTTCCAGCTTCAAGCAGATTGGTTTCCTCCTGGTGAAGCTTCGCTGAAGCGGGCTCATATTGAGAGATTGATTAATGGTCTCCTTCATACTCAATCTAAGGACTCACCTCCATCTGGTGGGAGTGGCATGCACTGTTCCCCCGAAGGTCTGAAGAGTCATGAGAATGGTGAGGTGTTCTCTGGCAAATGCAGTCCTTTTGGGGTTTTTCCTGAGAGCTCATTATGTCAGGTCAGGCAGGGAATTGAGATGACTTTATTACCAGCTTCATCTACAAGGAGTACCCAATGTACCAGAACTTCAGGATTGGTTTTAAAGGAGTTGTTTAAGCAAGCTTCTGCTTCAGAATCTTACAATGATGGACCTTGGGAAGCTTTGGAGAGCAGAGCATCTCTTCATGAGTTTAAAAAACTTGTTCCTCTGACAGAGGTACTCGAATACTCTCAATCTTCTCAGGGGCACTTAGGTTTGCTATTCTATAAATCATGATGGGTATGGATTACCATTGGAATGTGGTGGCTTACTTACTGGAAACAGAGATACATTATTCATTGAGAATATCTACAGGTGTACATATATAGCTACATATTGTTAGTGTCCGCATGTTAATTTCTTTGAGACAGCAAGTATAGGTTTGGAAGGCTGTGGGAAGACTCATATGCATTTTGGTATTTGGGTGTTTGATTTCTGCTAGAAATCAGGATCCTATCACAATTATGAAGTTTTAGTAGATGTTAATATTCTGTATTTACATTCAATTCTCACCTATGGACAGTGTAAAAAAGTTACTAAGTAGCTTTGCCATTTATGATAAGGAAAAAGAAAATGCTAACTGTCAGTCTGAAAAGCAAAACCAAAAGTATTTCCCGCCCTCTGTGGTCTAGATACCTGATCTGTTACAGCAGATACAACAAATAATTTTGAACATGGATCTCGCAGAGGGAGAGAGATCATATTTTGCTGTACTTTGATGGTTTGAGTCGGACAATGTAAAGTTTCTATGACATCTGAATTAAATTCGAGAAATTAATTTTCTTTTTTTGGTTTCGAGGATCATCAATTTAAGGGTTTCTTTTGATCTTCAATTACTATCCATGTAAGTGTTGGATCTTTTTGGTCTATTTTTCCTTCAAATTTTTCATTTTTTTCAGTAAATAATTGTATGCTGGCATAATTTGTGATGGTTATGCTTTCTTGAGAGTGTATGTGGCACGGATTCTTTTGAGCAGAGTTGTGGTGCCTTTTAGAGGTTGAGTTCCTTATAGGTTTTCTCATAGTATAAACTCAGGAATTAATAGGAACCTTGACTGAACTGGTGCGGAACACAGATGTGAGTCCTATTATAGACATTGTGTTTGCTAATTGGCAATTGCTGTGGTGTTGATGGTGTTCTCCATGTCATATTGATCAATGCAAATAAGTTTGAGAATTTGCATGTTGAAAGTAGAGAAATATTATGCTGAGGGTTGTAAGAAGGAGAGATTGTTAGTTTCACCTTTCTGAATTTTTCTTTTGCATTATGGCTGAATTCCTTGTTGAAGGATAGGCAATGAGAGTCCAGAGGGGTTATTCAAGCTCAATGCTATGTAATTTAGTTTCTCTACAACTTTGTTCTGGAAATTCTTTCCAAATGTTAGTTCTGTTTGAGAATCAAATATGACTAAGGGTGCTTTATTTTTTTCCCATGGTATCCATTGCGTTTGATTTGATTGCATATGTTATGCTGGGTGAACTTCTTTCATGACTTTATGTCTTTTGACAGGAAGAGGTGGAGGCTAGTGAATGTTTTGTACCAACAGAATTACCAGAACCTGTCTACCAGCATCTGGATGGTGTCACCACAGAAGCAACCGTCTTTCCTTACTCTACGGGGGATCTTAGAATGGACTCTGTTCACCAACCCTCATCAGGCGATGTTGACTCATCTCCCGTAACATCAGGTTGTGGTTCTGATGATATATTAGAAATGGAACCCAATGAAAAATGGCTATCTGTTGATGTAGTCAACTTAGATGATGAACTATATAATCATAGATGTACATCGTCAGAGACTATGAAGCCCTTGACTGTTTGCCTTGCTTTTCTTCAGGAGAACTGCTTAATGCTGAAGAATCTCGTGGTCCTGTTGAGATTAGTGACCAAAACCGCGATTCTTTTTTCCTGAAGAACATGCCGGAGTTTTGTGAAGTAGCAAACCAGTTGCAAGCTAATCATGCCTCTTCTCATAACAGCTTGGCCATTTGCCCACCCCCCTTTGCTTCTGGTGACCAGTTGGATGTTTCACAGTGTGAGAGCCCGTATCGGATGGTCAACTCCAATGATCAGGCACTCACCTCTAAGTATTCACCTGCATCGTCTGATCAGGGTAATGATGGTGTTGGTCACGAGTTGGTATCAGAATCGGATGAGCAGCGTGCTGCAAAAAGGCTGCGGATCACACCACCTGATGGTGGGGAAGAGCTTACTGGTAATTTGTCCAAAGACCTACATTTGTGAAGTAAATTAGCACTCAGTGAATATATTTTTCCTTTTCCTAGTTTTTGCTGCCTTATAGGTTGTTACGGAAGGAATTGCAAGTGCTTCTTTTATCAGCTGGTAGTGGTTTAGATGATTCTTTGTTAGCTCATGATGATACCATAGATTCTGGGCCAGCTGTTATTGTTTTGTACATGTTGATTATTATGTAGAAATTTGGGAGAAAGGACTTATTGTAGCTATTACTAATCCTGAAATCTGTGTTTTTAACAATTTTCTATGTGAAACAGCAACATAAGATAAAAAGAATTCGAGCTGGTAACTTTCTAAATGCAGCACAAAAGTGGCTAAGCTGTTGAAACTTTATGCTATAATATCAGTATTAACAATTTGTTGGACAACACTCGAAGCAATTATCTTAAAATCTACGGGCTGGATTGGTTGTATTTTTATTTGCATTATCTATTTTCACCATTTTCAAATGTGTTTATTTTATTATTGTTTTGCATGTGGAAATGAAAATGTGATTGGATTAGTATTGTAAAAAATTTGAAAAAAGGTGGTTTGAAAATAATATTTTAATGTAATAGTATTAATTATTATTATTTAATTGATTGTAAGCTCCATTGTCTTGAGAAGATAGAAAAATAAATAATTGTTTAATAGGTTAGTGGATAATAATGTAATGAAGAATAAGTATTAAATTTTGGGGGTGTTATTGGAAATTAATATTTAATTAATTAGTTGATTTTAATTATTTTTAAATTAATGGGTATTTTGGGTCTGAAACAATGGTTTATAGGTATAAAAATGAAAATATTGAAAATGATTTAGACAATCACGTTTTTTAGGTATAAAAATAGAAAAACGGTGTTTTGGGCTGCAAACAATCCAGCACTCATATTTCAAAATCATTAAGCGTTCCTTAGAAATATCAATGCTGCACGAACACATAATTCAAAAATAATGTAATTTGTACTTTAAATAACTTAGGGCTTGTTCTTTTATGTTTTGGAGAAATTATTTTCAACTCCCAAAAAAATTTCAAAATGCAAGCACATTCTCCAATCTTTCTCCCAAAATACTACAATTTTTTACCCAAAAAATCCATCACAATTCACCCTAAAAAACCCTACACCCTAAAAAATACACGTACTCGTTCATTTTCTCACTCCATTTTTCACATCACTCATTCATTTATCATTATCTCATTTAAGTCACACACACACACACACACACACACACACACACACACACACACATATATATATATATTTACGTATATGAAAATATTAAAATTTTACTACTTAAAATTTTTTAAAACTTATGTTTACAAATTTAATTAAAATAATCATCGAGAAAATTAATTAAATTTTATAAATAATTTATTTAATAAATAATATATTAAATTAATTAAATTACTTATTAATTAAATAATGTATTATTTATATTTATTATTTATATTTAATATTTAATGCATTAATTAAATATTATATTTATTCATTTAATAAATAATTTAAAATGTTATAATTTGATATAATAAATAAACTAATCTTCATTAAATATTAATATTCACATTTATTTAAAATTATTATAAAAAATTAAATATAGTGTGATATTTATTTAATAATCTATTAAGTTTAATATATTAATATTAATATAATTAAAATAATTGTCAAGAAAATTAATAAAAATTAAGTAATTTTTTTTTTATAGTTACTAAGTAATTTATTTATTAAATAATATATTAATTAAATAATGAGTTAAAGTGAATAAATAACTTATTAAATTAATTTATGTAATTATTTAAATTAAATAACTTATTATGTATATATTAATTATGTTTCATATTTCACGTATAATTGAATATTACACTTATTTTTTTAATAAATAATTTAAGATAATTTAGTTTCATATAATATAAAATTATTTATTTTTTTAATCTGATGAATCGTTATTAAGTCTTATATATATATTTATTTTATTTAAATAAATAACTAAGTTTTATTTATACATAAATTGTAAATAATAAATAGTTAAATAATTATATTTTAAGAATAAACAATAATTAGTTTATAATTAATGTACAATAATTAAATTTTTTTTATATAAGCTGATATCAACAATTATGATATTAGCCAATTTTTTATAATTAAGATATAATTATAAATTCATAAATAATTAATATTTTAAAATAAAGCATCGATTGAATTAATTACACATCATTTTATTACAACAATATATCAATCGCTATATATATACACACACATACCATCCAACTACAATATACATACATATATAATATATCACATAAAAAAATCACTTTTACCTTACAAATCCAACAAAAAATCGATTGATTTGACATCAATAGTAAAGTTTGTCTTATCCCAAAACATAAAGAAACAAATAACTCATTTTTAATTTATTTTCCATATTTTCCCAAAACAAAAAGAAACGTTTGGCGCATTCTCCAAATTTTCTCCCAAAAACTCATTCTCCCAAAAAAATTTCTAAAAAATGGTCAAAACATAAGAGAACAAGCCCTTACGTATTTTGCAGGAGAAATTTTATGGCATTCATTTAGGTACTAGTTAATCTGGGTTACGGCTTAAAAAGTAGCACCTCAAGCTGGTTCTTAACCTTTACTTTCTGTTGTACGTTTATCTACAATGAATGATGAAGGGGAAAAAGGAAAAAAGCAAAAGAAAGGAACATCATATGATATCCAAGAGGTGTGTGTGTATATATATATATATATATTATCATCAACCAATACACACTGTGCACAAGAGCAAGAGCCAAAGGAAAGTGAAGATGAGATAAATATTTGTCAGGATGAGCAGGATGGAGAAAAGTAGCAGATTTTAGTGAAAACAAGTGCTGGAATGCACTCACAGTTTCCATACCATTGGCTATGAGGGTCACTGGTAATAAATAGTAAGGATGCTGCTCATTGATTCTGGTAGCAGTTAGCACTCACAACTTTGTGGAATGTGGATATGGAGAGGCTTGGTTAGAAGTTGGAAGTTGGAAGCTGGAAGCTATGTCTTCACTCACTCTACGTGGATATAAGTAGCGCACACATTTGTAAGTGCTGTCGGGAATCCAGTGCATGGTTAGTCAGAATACCATTAGTAGGAGTTAATGTGCTCTAGTTTAGGCCAATCACCCTACCCTAATCTTGTAAATCAAACACAATGTTACATGCTAAAAAACACTTAATACATCCTAATAGCACAAATCACAATGTATTATGTGATGAACAATGTGATTATTCTTTCCAAACATGATTCATATTTTATATGATTATCAAAGCATTATCTAATGGAATCATGCTTGTTTTATATGATCAATAGCAGGATATCAAACATTGATATATATAGGGTTAATTACCCAAACCTCCCTTGAGGTTTGACCTATTTACAACGAGATCCAAAGGTTTGAGAAAATTACAAAAAAACTCTTGGAGCAGGCGGACGGCCGCTAAGTTGGATGGTTTGGATGAAATGTCTATTTCACCCTCTTTTGAAAAAAAAAAGATGTAAATTTGTCAAAGACAAAAATGTCCCTTACTTGTGAGAATTACCGAAATGCCCTTGCCTTGGTAGTAAAGAAGAGAGGAAGACCATTCTTCTCATTTTCACTGAAAGAAAGAAAAATACCTCAAAATCCCAGAAAAACCATCAGCCTACATTCCCAAAACCCATCTTCTTCTCAAACCCATCGTTATCCTCTCCATTCTGGATGTTGATCGATAGACATTGGAGTTCACTTTCAAGGGAGAAGTTTCAAAAAACTAAGGTTTGCAACTTTGAGAAAGGTATAATTTTTTCTTCCAAAACATGTTATTTTTGTAAGATCTTGTTATTACATTATATATTTCTTCGAAATTTGTTGAAAAATACCAATTTTTTCTATTTTTTATCGTAATGTATGGATTTTTTTTTATTTTTGTGGGTTTTCTGTTTTTCCACCAAAAATGAACTTGAATCGATATTTTAAACATGATTTAATCCAGGCATGTTGATAGGTTTCAGTTTACTGATGAATAGTGTGATAAAACTGATGTTATTGGACTGATTGTCGCTGTGACAGAATCTGGGACTGTTCTGTTTGTTATGGGAAATCAAATGTCATTATATGTAAATATCAAAAAAGCAGAAATGGGGTAAATGTAATGTTTTACTGATTTTAGTAAGTTGTGCTTCCCAATTTTTTGTTACAGATACGGGTTTTGGAATTGTTGTCTTTGTTGTGCATATGCTTGACTCCACTTACAAGATTGAAAATGTAGATCCTCAAGGATACACTTACAAAAAATTAATTGGTGGTACAGAGGCTATGCTAAGGAATGTAGCTTCTTCTGGAAATTTGCTTTTTATTTTTAGGTGTGATTTGGTGCATATTGGTATTAGGGAAAAGATGATAGTATGTGATAATAGGTCTTTACATAATATGTTTTTCAATCAAGGTATGAAACATATAGATTTATTCATACAAATAGAAGAGGTACCTCCTCTGGCTATGGACCATTCATTTGATAAGTTGCTGGAGGCTGCTCATGTTGAGAAGAGGTGCAACATTAACAAAACTGATGGTGGAGAAGGTTGCAGTCAGGCAGAAGAGGAAGAAGTTGATCCAACCGGTAAGGGGGGTGAGATTGAAGTGTAAATTTTCTGGATATTTTTGAAAATTACAAATAAATGTCAGGGTTGTATTAGTTTGTTATTTGAAATATGAAGGGGGTTTATGTAATATATATATAAGTTAATGGTGTACGCTGAAGTTTTATTTGAAGTATGTTGACATATTTATAATTATGTTGCATATGTTACTTTGTATTAGGCTGTTAATAATAAGTGTTCTAGAGATCCTATTTGTAGCACCCCACCCAGGATAGTCCACAAGTCAGGATGCCACCCAGTTCAACCCTATAGCATGCAAAATAAAATAAAATAAAATTAAAGGTAACATTCTTATATTAAATTGAAATTTCTAGGGGTGTTACATTGTTGGTGAAGGTAACATTGTTGAAGATGTCGAGGAGAATGTTGTTAAGAGTTCTGAATGTGGTGTTGATGCCATCAATGATGATTCACAAGCTATACAAACTGTGGTGGAACCTAGTAATGAGAGTGCAGAATACTCCTGAACCTGTTGTGGAGCTTGTTGGTGAGGCAACTGCACCTCATAAGGATGTGGCGGAGCCTGTGGTGGAGGTTGTGGCTGAGGTGTTGGAGCCTGTTGGTGAGGCTGTTGCAGCTCCAGAAAATGTGGTGGAGACTATTGCTAGGGTTCTGCAGGTCTACAAGATGTGTTGGAGCATGTTATTGAGGCAGTTACACCTGCAGAGGATGTGGTGGAGCCGCAAGCTGAGAGTTCTGTAGCTGGGGAAGATGTGCTGAAGCCTGTTATTGAGGTAGCTGCACCTGCAAAGGATGTGGTGGAGCCCCAAACTGAGAGTTCTGTAGCTGCAGAAGATGTGGTGGAGCCTGTTGGTGAGGCTTCCCAAGTTCATGAAACTGCAAACCAAACATCTGATTTTGAGGTTGTTCATCAAACTAGTGATGATACTGTTAATGTTAATGCTACTGTGAAGGTAAATTATCAAAATATTTTGGTTATGTATGTTTTGTAGCATATTATTAGTAACATTTCCCTATTTGTTCTAGATTATTGAGGACCTTGCTGCTGAGGGTTATAATATGAATGGACAAGAAAAGTAGAATGTCGAAGCTGAGTCAAATGCAAATAAGGTAAGTTAATTGCAATTTCAAGTGTTATTTTGTAGTATCGTGGACTTGATTGTAATGTGCAAAATAAGTGGGGGTGCCTAGTAATTTGGGCAATATTAAATATATAACATGAGGATGTAGTTTTAATATGAGGGTGCATTTGTAATGTTTAAGGAAATTTAATGATAAATCTGTAATAGTAACATAAAGATTAGGGGTTTATTGTAGATTTATGTAAACAATATAAGGTTTATTGAAAGTTTATGTGAACTTTGAGGAGTTTATTTTAGTTATTTTACATAGTTATGTCCTTCATACATAATCTGAAGTATTGTTTATCTTTTTATTGTAATGTAATTTAAGTTGTTGAAGATTTCTTAAATGAGGTTGCTACTGATGTTTTTTTTCGGGACTGGGGTTTGAATGAAGATGAAAATAATACAGCTGATGATCCCAATGATGGTGGTGAGTTAGAGACAAGTTTCTCAGAGTCAAGTGAGGAAATTGAGGAAGAGGATAGTGAAGAAGAGGAAAGTGAAGAGACTCATATGAAGAAGAGACAAGTGAATCTGATAAGGAGTTTAGTTTTGTTGATGGTTCAGGCTCTGAGTTGTATAACTACTAGTCAGATGACCATTGTGAGTTTCAGAACTTATTAAATGAGGAGATTCCAGATGATCGTCTGGGAGTTGCTGCAGTGAACAGAGAGGAATTCACCATTCTAGAAGACTCATCATCAGAAATCAAACTTCAGAAACAAATGATGTTCTCTAATGTGTATGCCTTTAGAGATGCATTACAGGAGTATGTCATAAGAACGGGATTTGAGATCATTAGGATCAAGAATGATAGAAGTAGAGTGACTGCTAAGTGTGTTGCTGATGGTTGCCCTTGGAGGATTCATACCTCCACCATGCCAGATGGTGTTACATTTTCAATCAAAACAAAAATGCCAAATCACACATGTGTTAAAATTAATAGCACTAAAGAAGCTTCTACAAAGTGGATAGCTGGGAAGTTGAAAGTAGTGTTGAGAGATAATCCCACCATGAGGCCTATAGGACTCAGGATAGAGCTGAGAAAATATGGGGTTGCTCTTGCTTATATGCAAATTTACAGAGCTAAGAGAAATGCACTCACTGATATTGAGGGCAACCACAGTGAGTCATTTGCTCAGCTGCTTTCATATGGTGTGATGGTGATGAGGAGAAACCCTGGTTCTATATTTAGCATACAGTTTGAAAGAGAAGTGGAGTCTGAAGATAGTGCTGAAAGTAGTTTAATACCACATGAACCTACTTTTAAGAGATGCTTCATGGGATTGAAAGCTTTAAGAGATGTTTTTCTCAGTGTCTGTGGGCTCTTTCTAGGATTTAATGGATGTCACCTGAAGGGGTCATATGGAGGAGTTCTGCTAGCAGTAATGAGTCTTGATGGAAACAACGAGCAGTTTCCAATTGCATTTGCAGTAGTTGAAACTGAATGCAAGGAGAGTTGGGGATTTTTCTTTGAGTGTTTGAGGGATATGCTTGGGAGATTCAATACTGACAAGCCCTGGACCTTCATGACTAATAGACATAAGGTATTCCTATATTTTGTTGTCTTTCTGCAACTTCAATGGTTTTATTTGTTATCTTTGATTGACTTAAATGCCTTTTTGGTTAGGTCTGTAGACCTTTAAGGGGGTAAATGTAATAGCATATATAGATTTTTCAAAGTATGTACTATGATTGCATTTCAGACTGTTTGTTTTTACATATGTAAAATATAAGGGGGGAAAGGTAAGATTATAACCATTTGAAGGATGTGCATTCTATGTTTGTTATAGTTAAGGGTTTCCTTGATATGTATCTACAAAATTGTATACTTTTCCAAGTGATGTCTTCTGCATGCAAATTTGATTGAGTCTTTTTCAGGCTTCTCAAATAGAAACGGGGGTAAATGTAATATTAAAATTACCTTAAGGGGGTAAATGTAATAGTAACATTAACTAAAGGGTATTTTTGTTATGTGTTAGAAAGTTAAAGGATTTCTGTGATATTATTGGTGACCACTTCTTTTCTATTGGTAGGGCCTCATTGAAGGTATAACTAAGCTTGCTCCCAATGTAGTAAATAGGAAATGTTGCAGGCATTTTTATGCCAATTTTAGACAACACTTTTTAGGAGTGTTTTTGAAAAAATATTTTTGGATAGCTACACGTTCTTACAATACCCAAGGTTTTAATTGGGAAATGTATAAGATCAAGGAGCATAGACAGGCTACACGTAATTGGTTGATGGGAATTCCTGTTCAGCTGTAGGCAAGGTATGCTTTTGATTCAAGGTTGAAAAATAATCATGTCACAAATAATATTTCTAGATCTTTCAACCACTTGATAGGTGAGTAGAGGTCAAAAACAATTTTAACCCTTCTTAATGGTCTTTGAACAAAGTTAATAACTATGCTAAGGATGAGGTTTGAGACAAGGCAGAGGTGGACTAATTGTATTTGTGAGAATGTGGTCTCAAAGATCAATAGTTTGAAGAAGGAAGTTGCATCATGTTAGTTGACAATTAGTAGTGCATATGAGTTACAGGCGTTATATAAAGGGATGCATTACATTGTCGACCTTGATGATAGGAGTTGTGATTGCAGAGAATAGATTATTTCTGGCATTCCATGTAAGCATGCTATATTAGCCATATCCCACAGGAGAGAGTCAGTAGAGCTTTATTCAGATATTAGCTTCTACAAGACAGTTTACTTGAAGGTCTACTCAGAGGTGATACATCTAATTTCGGAAAAGTTTTTCCTCCTAAAATGAAGTAGTTGCCAGGTAGGCCCAAGAAGAGCAGAAAAAAAGAACCAGGTGAGGCACAAACTGTCTTACAAAGCAAGAGATCATGCGCTCTTAGACGCAGAACCTGCCAATCATTTGGGCACAACAAAAGGACCTGCAACCAGGCATCTCAATCCACCTCTCAGAACAGGGAAAAGGTTTGAAGTCTCTAATTGATGATACTGAGGTTTATTTGAATTTTTAAAACTTGTTGATTGTTGTTTTATTCTCTTTTTGCATAGAAGAAGTGACAAATCTGTCCACTTTGATGCTAACACTCCTTTGGCTAAAATTCTAAGATAAATGAAGAAGAAAAAGAAAGCTAAAACCGGCTCTGCATCCGTTGTGGCACATGTGCACATGGGGGGTGGAGGACAGTCTAAAGATATTGCTTAAATATGTCCTTTTGTTTCTTTTGTCAATATAAATTTTTGAAAAACTTAATATTAGGGTTTGTTGTTTTATGATTGTATTGGAACCCTACAATGGATGTTTTTGTTGTCTTGGTGGATAATTTTCCAACTATATTCTGTAAGTATTTGGATGATGAATCTGTCAAACTTTGAATATTTGAAGGATTGAAATGTAAAACTCTTGCAATATTTATAGTTGTTGCACAAATTTCAATCTTTCTAACAAGTTATGTAGTTTTATTCAAAGTTCAAGGGGGGATTTGCAATGTTTTCTTAAATTTTATTTATAAAAGGATTGAGTTACTCAACTTATGTAAGCTTTTTACTTTTCTAGGGGGTTAAAGTAATGTTGTACATAGGTCATCTGCAAAAAAAATATATGTATTAAGGGGATGAAAAATTATATTTATAAATATAAAATCAATCATTAAACAAATCAAAATTATTGAAAAAAATTTCAAACTGCCATCTACAATGCTTTACAAAAAATCAACAAATAAAATCTTATAGTCTGAAAATTATTACAAGTAGGTTCAAGGGTATTTTTGTCTCAAAAATAATCGTAACAGTAACCAAAGGGCATTTTCGAATTTTCATGTAAATTTTTTGATGACGTCAGTAGTTTTTTTTTTATGGAGCTTAACAGACTTTCAAAATTGTAAGACGAAGCAAAACCTCATGAGGGTATTTGTAATTTCCTCAAACCTTTGGGTTTATTTTTGTAAATAGGCCAAACCTCAGGGGGGGATCTGGGTAATTAGCCGATATATATACTAAATAATGTTTGTGAAAACTTAATGTCAAAGGCCATTTCCTTAATATTTTATCTTTCCCTTTTTTCCCTTTTTCTAATATTTTCTCTTTCTCTTTCAATTTTCCATTTTTTCCCATTCTCCTTTGCACGATATCAGGTGGTAATTTGCTGATTGGGTAAGGATAATGGGGATGTTATGAGCAGATTTTGTTACAAGATGAAATCAGTTCAGGCTTTCAACAGTCAGGTAGGTGTCGTACCTACCTGACGGTTTCCAACCGTCCGATTCCTTTCATAAAATCTATACCATTGAAAAGTTACGAATGGTTAGTAGAAAAAAATACAAAAATACCCTTTGAGCAAATAAGAAATAAGTAGTCGCTAGTTAAAGTAGCGATTTATTTTTACGCATACATTTATCTTGGTTAATATTATGAGACATAATTTGAAATTAAAGTGTATTATTAATTAAATAATGTAAACTGAATTAGTGTAGTCGCTAGTCAAAGTAGCAATCTCCTTTTACGCATTATGAGACATAATTTAAAATAAAAAGTATTATTAATTAAATAATGTAAACCAAACTAGTCGTTCATTGAACTGGCGCATGAAGAAATTGCTCAACATCAACAATACAATGGTGCCTGTCAATAGTGTTTGAATTCGAATATTGCTCATTGAATTGAAACCCCAAATGGCACACCAAGATGTTTGAATAATTTCATTTTTTTAATACGCATGTATAGATATATTTTATTTCTTTGGTACAAAAAAACATTATATGGGCATATTTGCATCACATATGTGGCTTAGGGAAAAAGCGATTTCTTTTCTACATGAATTAAAAAACGAATTGAAAAGAAATTTAGAGAAAACATCTACATTGCATTGCTCTTGAGGTAAAAAATAAATTTTTTCACTTGAGTGGCTAATCATAGTAGCTTGCTGCACTAAGTTAAAATTTACAACATCTAATAGAAGTACAACAAATATTTTTCCTCTTTAATCGCTACTCACTATAGCGACTTATTGTAAGTATTTTTCCTCCCTACTCACAATAGAGACTTGTTTTTGTTTTCAATGACATCTCTTAGTTTTTCTAAAGAATTATCAAGCTAAAATATATTTTTTCCAACTTAGTCGTTATTTACGGTAGCAATTTTCTTGTTGATTGTACAACACCACTTATTTATCACAAAATCTAATTTCGATTTTAAAATAATTATTTCACTTTAGTCGCTACTCATAGTAGCGATTTCTTGCTTCACTCCTACCTTTTTTCAAAGATTATCGAGATAAAATTTATTTTTCCACCATAGTAGCTATTCACATCAGTGATTTTCTGTACTATTTTCCACCCTTTCTGTACTACAGTCGCTACTTAAAGTAGCAATTTTTTTGCCTTAAAATTTATGCCTCCATTTAAATATAATATTAACCAACATAATTTAAAATTAAATGTAATAAGTACATTATTAATTAAATATTGTTAGAATTTTAGCACATAAATTAATTTATCTCGTTGAGGAGATATTTTAGTGCCAAAATTAATAAAGTATTGAATGAGCAAATTGAGTTAAAGAGTGAGCCACGAGCTAAAATTATATTAAGACATGGAGTGGGTGGATGGTGTGTAATAATAATTCAAAAAAAATAATAATAATTATTCCGTGTAATTTATTAGGATTATTTTAATTTCGGGTTTTGAGACCAAAATTAATTCTTCCAACAGTCGTGTCTATTTTTTAAAAGAGTTACAACCATGTCTTTTGAATTTAAAATACAGGTCACGACCTTTATTTAGTCTAACAGAGTTAGGGGCATGTCTTATAGGAATAGGCATTTGGGGATGGCAAAATAACCCATCCCCGTGGGAATCCACGAGAAATTCCCCGCGGGGACGGGGACGAGGGTGGGTACAATTTAATCCCCATTTGCTAAATGGGGGCGGGGATGGGGGGTACCCGTTACTCATTAATTTAATTAAATTAAGTATTTTAGTATTGGTATTAATGCTTCTAATTTACAAATCCTCAATTCAAAAGCAAAAATGGACTTTGAATGCTTCACAATACAAGAGGATAAAGATGATGATGTAAATATTTTTTAAATTAATATCAAAATATATTTGGTTATTTGAATTATTTTTTCTTCTAATAAAATACATATATTTTTGTGGGAGCCAATTTAAATGGAGAGCTCTTGGGAAGAGTCAAACTAAATGGAGAGCTCTTTGGAAGAATTGACGAATTGTTATGCTTTTTGCAAAATTTATGTTTATGTATTATTAATCTTTTCATATTTTATTGCAAAATATAATTAAATATCGTGTGTTATGTACTTATATTTGACAATCTTTTAACTTTGGAAGTAATTTACATCATTGAAAAAATTTAATACTTTTTTTTTATTATTTCTAATTTTTTTTAAGAATTTGATAAATTAAAATTCTATGGGTACCCTTCTCCCCATTGGAGAACGGGGATGGGTATCCGCCATGGGGATGGGGACGGGGATGGGGGGCATTTTCACTTCGTGGGGGCGGGGAGCGGGGGACCCCCGCCCCGCCCTGTTGACACTCCTATAGGCACTTAAGTCCTATAAATATAGGTGTTGTCTAGTGTCATTTGATAAGAAAACATACACAAGCATTCTAGCACTCTAGGTATTCATTCTCACATACATACATACACACTTTTCATTAAGCACGAGAGGTTCAAGTCAATTCGGTTTGGAGGTTCAGCCAATAGGAGTGCCACCTTTAGTTGTTCGGAGTCATTATATCTTGGTAGGTTGTTCGTCAGTGGTCCTCGGGCACCGATGGAAGGCGGATAAAACCTTAAGGAAGCTGCGCTTGTGCAGACCTCGACTCATTATCTTTCTGTTTGTTGGTTTTGGTTTCGAATTCGATTCCAGTTTGATTTCTTATCTATTTGTTGTCTTAATTTGTCCTTTGAAAAATATCACATTAGGAACATAATTTATCTCTTATTTATTTGGTTTGTGTCATATTTTGTGCTACTAAATTATATGCATAACACTCTGGTCCACACTCACACTAATATTTCCAACAATACTTAAGGTTTTACTTCTCTCTGCCTATATAATTCAGTAGCATTATAGAACTTATTTAAAGTTGCTGTTTGAATTTATTTGCTTCAAAACTTAAAAGTTCCCAATAGTGTTTAACGTGCATGCTCAAATTGTGTTGAATTTGTTAATATACCAGTGCTTAAGCCTGCGAAAGCCCACCATGGTTTAATGTGCGTATTAACCTTTGGTTATAATTAAGAAAAAGATTCTACCTTATTATTCCAACAAATCTAATGTTATATTTCAAGGGAAAATTAAGTATTAGTCCTTTCACTAATAAGCATGCTGATATCTTTGTTCAAGAAAGCAAGTAAAACAATTGTCATGAATTAGGCCACACTGTCATACCCGTCGTGTCTGTCTCTTAGGAATTAGAAAGGCATATTTAATTTGATGATTTTATGCTACTGTCTAGTTCCTAAGGTTTCAAAATTGTTCTTGTGTTCTTGATTTTTGTATGTGGTTACTACTTAATTAGTTTGTAGGACAATTGTTTTCTAACTATATTAATTTTCTGTTTTTATATAATTTGTAGTATAAAGTTCTTTACATACTAATATCTTATAGAGATGATAGATCTGCTTTGTTGTAAGATTTTCAAAGTGTAAAATCTTATTTATCCTATACTCAAATTATTAATAGAACTATTAACCTAGTTCCAATTGTGAAAAATCAACGTTATTTTGCATCTATTTTACTATTTTGATTGGTACAATTGCTTTTTTTAATACTATTTTGTAGAAACTCACTATGGCTACAAACAATGATGTGCAAAATGTTCCTAATGAGCCCAACGTGGCGGGTGTTGGTAGTGGAACACCAAATGCTCCCGTACGCCGCCTCCGGTTGCCGCTGCTCCTACTCCTGTTGCAGTTGGACAAGCAGAGAAACCAAAAAAATTCAACGAGAAAGATTTCAAGAGATGGCAACAAAAAATTCTATTTTATCTCACCACTTTGAACCTTGCAGGTTTTTACGGGAAGAACGTCCTTCTTTGGGGGGAAATCCAAATATGTAAACCGTAGTGGCTGTTGATGCATGGAATCATGGAGATTTCTTGTGCAAAAACTATATACTTAATGGGTTGGATAATGCTTTATACAATGTTTGTAGTCCCATTGTTATGGCCAAAGAACTTCGGGAATCACTTGAGAAAAAGTACAAGACGGATGACGCCGACACAAAAAAATTTGTCGTTGGTAAGTTCCTTGAATTTATTATGATAGACTCTAAATCTGTGATGTCTCAGGTGAATAAGTGTCAAATGATACGATATGAGTTGGTTGCCGAGGGAATGGCGCTTGGAGAGGCGTTCCAACTAGCAGCCTTGATTGAGAAGTTGCCCCCAGGTTGAAAAGACTTCAAAAATTACCTCAAGCACAAGCGCAAGGAAATGAACCTTGAGGACTTGATTTTGAGGCTAAGAATAGAAGAAGACAACCGACTTCCCAAAAAGAGAGGTGGTGGCAATGCTTATGAGAGGAAAGAAAATATGGTGGAGCAAAGGCCATCAAACAAGCGAAAACGAGACTCGCCCGGCCAACTAGGTGAGAAAAAGAAAAAGAAGTTTGAAGGCAACTGCTATGTTTGTGGCAAAGTAGGGCAAAAGGCCAAAGAGTGCTGAAATCATCAACAAGGACGGACTCCTAAAAAAGGCGGGCCTTCAAAGAAGTGAAAGACTGCCCATGCCAATGTTACAAAAGTGGATACTCTGTTAGATGGTGTTAGTGACTTGAACCTATCAGTCGTGGTTTCTGAGGTGAATCTCACTAAAAATCCTAAGCAATGGTGGGTGGATATTGGGGCCACTCGACACGTGTGCTCAGATAAAAGCTTATTTTCAACATATGAGAATGTAAAGGATGAGAATTTGTTTATGGGAAATTCTTCAACTTCCAAGGTGCATGGAGTTGGAAAAGTGGTGCTCAAAATGACTTCTGGAAATGAGCTGGCTCTCAACAACGTGCTTTATGTGCCAGATATAAGGAGAAATTTAGTGTCAAGTCCTATGCTTAGCAAAAATAGATTTAGGCTAGTTTTTGAATCCGACAAATTTGTACTTACTAAAAGTGGTGTGTATGTCAAAAAAGGTTATTTGTGTGATGGACTTTTTAAAATGAATGTAATGACCATCACACCCAAAAATGTACCAAAAAATGTTACCAATGAAATAAAGTAAATTTGTCTTACTTGTTGGAGTCTCTAGATTTATGGCATCATAGATTAGGGCATGTAAATTTTGGTACTTTAAGTAAACTAGCTAAAAGTGGAATTTTACGTAAGTTGGACTTTGACAAAAAAAAACTAAGTGTGAAGTGACAAAAACTCCTTTTAAGGCAATTGAAAGAAGCACTGAACTATTAAGTTTAATTCACACAGACATATGTGACTTAAAATGGTACAATCAAGAGGTGGGTAAAAATATTTTATAACCTTTATAGATGATTGCACAAGATATTGTCATGTTTATCTACTTTCTAGGCAAAATGAAGCTATTGAAGTATTTAAACATTACAAGAATGAGGTTGAGAATCAACTCGGATAGAAAATTAAAACACTTAGAAGTGATAGAGGTGGTGAATATGTTCATCCCTTTGAAGAGTTTTGTGCTAAACATGGAATAATCCATGAAGTAATAGCACCTTATACACCACAATCAAATGGCATTACTGAGCGCAAAAATCAAACTTTAAAGGAAATGATGAATGCATTATTAATTAATGCAGAGGCACCTCAAAACATGTGGGGAGAGGCAGTGCTGATTGCAAATCATTTACTTAATAAGATATCCCACAAGAAATTACAAAAAGCGCCATATGAGGCATGGAAAGGATACACACCATCTTATCAATATCTTCAAGTGTGGGAGTGTCTAGCTAAAGTAGGAGTACCACCTCCTAAAATAGTCAAAATAGGACCAAAGACAGTTGGTGGGATCTTTATTGGTTATGCACAACATAGTGTTGCCTATTGGTTCCTTGTACATAAATTCAATATTGACGACATTCAAGTCAATACGATAATTGAGTCAAGGAATGCAAGCTTTTTTGAAGAAATATTCCCATGGAAAAAGGAAGAAGGATGAGAAATATTTAAAAGACCTCGAGAAGATCAAGAGTCTAGCAAAGAGAACTTTGAGCCGAGACGTAGCAAAAGAGCTAGAACGGCTCAATCCTTTGGACCCGACTTCTTAACTTACATATTAGAAAGTGAACTGCGGACATTTATTGAAACTATGACCACCCTTGAAGCTTTTTAATGGAAGGAAGTGGTAAATAGTGAAATGGAGTCCATCATGTATAATCATACTGGGGAAATCGTAGACTTACCTCCTGGAAATAAACCCTTAGGGTGTAATGAATTTTCAAGAGGAAAATGAAAGATAATGGTACGATAGACAAATATAAGGCCAGGCTAGTAGTCAAAGGGTACCGACAGAAGAAAGGTCTTGACTACTTTGATACATACTCGCCGGTAACTAGAATAACTTCTATTCGATTATTAATTGCCTTTGCTGCTATTAATAATCTTGAGATACATCAAATGGATGTAAAGACAGCATTTTTAAATGGTGACCTCAATGAGGAAATTTATATGGAACAACCTGAAGGGTTTGTGGTTCTAGGCCGAGAGAAGAATGTGTGTAAATTAATTAAATCATTATATAGTTTAAAACAAACACGTAAACAATGGCATCTTAAATTTGATCATATGATGATAGCCAATGGCTTCAAGATTAACAAGTATGACAAGTGTGTGTGTATTAGAGTTACACCAACTGAATATGTCATTGTATGTTTATACGTAGATGATATGTTAATCATGGGAAGCAACAGTAACATAATCAAAGAAACAAAGAAATTGCTAAGTTGTAATTTCGATATGAAAGATATGGGCCTTGTCGATGTCATACTTGGAATTAAAATTACAAGAACACCTAGTGGGATAGCACTAACACAGTCTTACTACATTGAGAAAGTGTTACAAAAGTTTCTAGATCCCGCTAGCAGCCTTGTGAATACACCGATAGATGTAAACCAACAGCTTACCAAAAATAAAGGTAAAGGAAAGGCTTAAGTGGAATACCCACACATTATTGGAAGTCTCATGTATATAATGAATTGCACGTGGCCAGATATTGCGTATGTAGTTGGTAAGCTAAGTAGATATACAAGCAACCCGGACAAGAGCATTGGAATGCTATTGTCAGAGTACTAAAATACTTAAAACACACCATGAAGTATGGGTTGCACTACGCCAAATATCCAGTTGTAATTGAGGGATACAACAATGCCAATTGGATATCTAACTCAAACGAGTCCAAGTCCACAAGTGGATATGTGTTCACTCTAGGTGGAGCTGCCATATCATGGAAATCCTCAAAACAAACTTGCATAGCTAGATCAACAATGGAATCAGAGTTCATCATGTTGGAAAAAGCAGGTGAAGAAGCAGAATGGTTACGCCAATTTTTGGAAGATATTCCAAATTGACCAACACCTGTGCCAGCGATTTGTATCCACTGTGATAGCCAGTCTGCCATTAGAAGGGCACAAAGTAGTATGTACAACGGTAAGTCTCGACACATACGGAGGAGACATAACACCATTAGACAACTGCCCTCTAGTGGAGTTATCTCAATCGACTACTTGAAGTCTAAAGATAACCTTGCAGATCCGCTAACAAAAGGTGTAAACAGAGAGCAAGTAAATAAATCATCGGAAGGAATGAGACTGAAGCCTTTAAATAACTGAGTCACCATAACGGGAACCCTACCTATGTGATTGAAGATCCCATGTAAGTAGATTCAAGGGAAAAAAACAAGTTATGCAACTGTGACTCGATGTAGAAGTACTATGGGGGGGGCCACAACCCTCTGGTCCATTCCATTGATGAGCAGACAATGCATCCTGCAAAAGTTCTAGGTTAAGCATTGCTTTTAATGACTCTCATATCTCGACATTTCGAGTGGGGGTGCTACAGGAACCTCTAAATGAGAAGTCACCTATGTGAGTAGGGATTAGACCTATCCTATGAGAATTTTTAAGGTTGAATTCTCATAGCAGTACTTATGAATATCAAGAATTGTTCAGGGCCGAAATGAACACAACAGTTAAACTGTAAAACTGACTATTAAGTGGTGTTGTGTGCAGTGTTATTGTCTTGATGTACACAAAAGTCGAACAATTCAAGACATCACGTTCACTGGCTGGCAAGTGCATCCGATAGTGCTCACTAAGGAAGGTTCAAAGCCAAAAGCTACCTCTCCCAATACAATATCACTCAAGCTGAACCTCTGTCATGCGATTGCATTCATGAGCATATCTGTCGGACTATTTGCTCATTCATGTGGGGGATTGTTAGAATTTTAGCACATAAATTAATTTATCTCGTTGAGGAGATATTTTAGTGCCTAAATTAATAAAGTATTGAATGAGAAAATTGAGTTAAAGAGTGAGTTATGAGCTAAAATTATATTAAGACATGGAGTGGGTGGGTGGTGTATAATAATAATTCAAAAATAATAATAATAATTATTCCATGTAATTATTATTAGAATTATTTTAATTTTGTGTTTTGAGACTAAAATTAATTCTTCCAATAGTCATGTCTATTTTTTAAAAGAGTTACAATCATGTCTTTTGAATTTAAAATAAAGGTCATAACCTTTATTTAGTCTAATAGAGTTAGGGACATATCTTATAGGAACAGACACCTAAGTCCTATAAATATGGGTGTTGTCTAGTGTTATTTGATAAGAAAACATACACAAGCATTCTAGCACTCTAGGTATTCATTCTCACATACATATATACACACTTTTCATTAAGCATAAGAGGTTCAAGTCAGTTCGGTTTGGAGGTTCAGCCAGTAGGAGTATTGCCTTTGGTTGTTCGGAGTAGTTGTATCTTGGGAGGTTGTTTGTCAGTGGTCCTCGGGCACCAGTGGGAGGCGGATAAAACCTTAAGGAGGCTACGCTCATGCAAGCCTCGACTTATTACCTTTCTATTTGTTGGTTCTGGTTTCGAATTCAATTCCGGTTTGATTTCTTCTCTATTTGTTCTCTCAATTTGTCCTCTGAAAAATCTCATATTAGGAACATAATTTATCTCTTATTTATTTTGGTTGTGTCATATTTTGTGCTACTAAATTATATGCATAACACACTAGTCCACACTCACACTAATATTTCCAACAAATAATGTAAACCAAACTAGTTGTTCATTGAACTGGCAATTAGTAGTAGCATTAATAAATAATATAAAATTTTAATGTAATATATAATTTTGTATTATTATTAGGAATACCATTAGTAAATAAAATTTAATGAATATAATAATTAAATTTAAAAAAAGGCAAGTAATCACCTTTTCAAATGGCAACGATTTGTAGTAGGAAATGCACATACATAGTAATATTAATTTTTATTATTCTGAAACACATAAATGAATAAAACCAAGTAAGGACACTTTAAAGGAGCGACTAGTTTCGACTAGTTTTAGTAGAAAAGCATATATTTAAAAATATTATTTCTTTATTTCGTAAAATACATTAATAATAGAAGTATAATGAATATATTAATATCTAAGAAAAGAAAATACCAAGTATTCGCTATTCTAGATGGCGATTAGATTTAGAATGTATTTGACGGGTTCTCTTATATTTATTATTTTGGGACATTGCTATTTTTTTTCTTCTCAAAACACTATTTTTTTATCCTAAAAAAAAACTCTTATAATTCTCCCAAAAAAACTCTATATCCTAAAAAGCAAACCTAACTCCTCATTTTCTCACTCCATCCCTCACATCTCTTATTCAATTTTCAATGACTCACTTCACTCATATATATATAATTTTGTTTTTATATATATACAATTCAACAAAATACTTCAGCATATTTTGTGGTCATAACTATTTACCCATCACAATAATTAAAACACCTAAAAATCCTTAATTTTTCATGTAAAATCTACCTGATTGTTTCCAGCCATTGGATTCCGCTGCAGCGCTATGAATTGTCAGCAAAGTAAAATGATGAGAAAAAAAGAAATCGCTAGTCTTTGTCTTATTAACATTTTAAGGCAACTACATTTATTCCAACTTTGAAAGAATGACTAGCACCTGGAGCAAATAAGTAATAGCTAGTCAAACTAGCGATTTATTTTTCTTATTGTAATATATGAAACTCAATTAAAAATTAAATTTAATTAGTATAATATTATTAAATAACTATATAATTGCCATTTGACATAGCGAATAACCAAACTAGTTTTGGTTGGTCTGGCTATTCAAATTAGCGACCACGTACACCTTCAATTAATCTTAATCAGATATAATTAATTTAATAATAGAAAACTAACTAATCGCCATTTGACATGGTGGCTACATGTTTAATGAATATAATAATATTGAAGTAGAAGAAAAATGCAAGTAATTGCTTTACATAATATTTGTGGTAGGAAATGCACGTACGTAATAATATTAACTTTTGTTATTATTATTATGAAACACACAAAAAATAAAATATAATGAATATAATAATATTTAAATAAAGAAAATAAAACCAAGTAATGACAATTTAATAAAGCGACAAGTTTCAGTAAGAAACGCATATAAATTATGGATGTCACATGGGTAGATTGTGTTGGGTTTGGTTTGGGCTTATGTGGATTGGGTTTTATATGAGTTAGGATGGATGTGTTGAAAGTGGTTTGGGTTCAAAATAGGTTGAGTTGTGGGTTGAGTTCGGTTTAAAATTAACTTAATTTATTTATTCTAGAAAATTAATTAATTCAAAAAATCATAGTAATATTATTATAGCTTCTATACTCTATCTAACATACAATTTTATAATATAATGAGATGATTTATTAAATTAATTAATTTTTTTAAATGGACTCATTTTGAACCCACTTAAAATTTATTTTGAACCAAAATTTGAAACAACCTACCTAAACCCAACCCGCTCAAACCCATTTATGAAATGTTGAGCCTAGACCAATGACACCCATAATTTAAATATATTATTTCTTTATTTCATTAATTAATAAATTAATTGTATTAATATAAGAAAATAAAAGGCCTAAGTACTCGCTATCCAGGACTATGATTAGATTTAGCATGTAAGTGTCCTCCCTATAAATATTTAAAAATAATAATAAAAAAAGTAAATGCTATTTAAAAGGCGAGTAAATGTAAATAACTTATCCGTTGCGTCTTGCGTCCATTTTAAAAAAAATATCAATAAAAAAGGTTGAAAGAAAAAAGTAATATCAACAAGGTTTTCATAAGATGAGTAGGCTACATCTATAAATAATATATTGTTTAAGTTTTCATAGGAAAAAGAAAACATTTTGAAAAGACAAGCATAAAAATATAAATTATGTGTAATTATTAGTGAATGCTACAAGATGTGAGGATTTAAACGTATTTTGTAAACTACTTAACGATGAATGGGTAATATGAAAAAATCAAACCATTAACTATAGGCTTATTTTAAAATTTATATCTTAAAAAGATGGGAATTTCATTGAATTTAAAATTTATTGTGTGCACTAGCCAAGAGAAACCTGTTTTGTAGAAATACTATGGGCTAGGAAAGAAGAATGAAAAATTTGATGGATGTTGGGCTCTTGGTATTTGACTGAGATTTTGGGCCAAGTAAAATATCTCATTAATAAAATTAGGCACAATACTGACATCAAATACAAACCATATAGATAGGTCCCTATAAATATTTTGCTTATTTGTTTAAGAAATAATATAAGATGGTTTAATTTCTTATAATATACAATTATTTATTTTTTTTAGTTTGATGAATCTTCTTAAATATTAATATATTTTATTTTATTTAAATAAATAACTAAGGTTTGTTTAAACATAAACGGTAAGTATTAAATAATTGTATTTTAAGAATAAAGAATAATTAGTTTATAATTAATGTACTATAATTAAAAAAAATTATATAAGCCAATATCAACAATTATGATACCGATTTTTTATAATTAAGATATATTTATAATTTCATAAATAATTAATATTTATTAATAAATATTTCCAAATAGTACATCATTTGCTAATGTTAAATTCATAAAAATATAAACTTTAAAACAAAGCACCAATTGAATTAATTACAAATTATTTTATTACAATAATATAAAATTAACTATTACATATATATGCGCACACATCATCCAAAATATACATACATATATAATATATTACATAAAAAAATTACTTTAATCCTACAATGAAAACAAAAAAGCAACTGATTTGATATCAACCGTAAAGTTGGACACCTCCCAAAACATAAACGAGTCATTTGGTAAATATGCTTTCATTCAAAAAAAATTCTGGGAGTAGGAAAATATTTTTGAAGAACGTAGGAAAACATAGCCTTACATGATGTTTGGTTTTATTCCCATACCCACTTTTCCATTTTCTATTTTACCAAAAATGGAAACCATCATTTTTTAAAAATTATCACCCAACATCATTTTTATTTTTATTTTCAAAATACATTCTCCAATAACCTATATATCTTTTCCCAATAACATATATATCTTCTCTCTCTATTTCATTATTTCTATCTCTCTCCACTTACAACCTACTAAAACCAACATAATCATTACATTTCCAACATTTTATCTAAATATAAACTCATTTTCAACTCATTTCCATTAACTAACTTTTCAAATTTTAAAAATAATGAAAATGGAAAGTGGAAATGGAAATAAAACCAAATAGCCCCTTAGTTTATAATATTACCATTATATGCAAAAAGAATAATCCTACGGCAAGAATTGATATTATCATCCCTATCATTTATAAGGACAACTTTTAGTATAAAATTAATTAACTTGAAAAAGTTTATAGACTCTGACTTTTTTTGTCATGTACCGAGATTAAAATAGAATATTCATAGCGCAAAAAGAACCACAAAAGAACTATAATCACTTATTAATATACATACATGTGGTTATGTACCCGATGGGTTTTTTTTTTATCTTTTATATGTAAATTTGCAATATACATATATAATTTTATTAGATTTGTACGCTACGAAAATCGTGTAATATTATTTCAAGTAGTGATGAATGGTAGCTAATTTTTATTATCAATATTTAATTTGGTAATTTACTAATAACATTCACTAAAAAAAATATAATATTAGTGACAAAATAATAAGCAACAATTTAAAAATTGTCACTAATAACATGTATTAAGTGACAAACAATCTTTATATTGTCACTAATGATTTTTTTTAAGTGACAAGAATTTTTATCTTGTCACAAAATGACCGTGACAAAAATTAATATTTTAAGTTGTCACAATTAACAATTAGTGACATGTCTATTGTGACAATTTAGTGATAATAAAAATTATCACTATAATTTCTGATAAGGTTTTCATTGTCACCATAGGTTTCACTAATTTCTATGGTGACAATTATAATACTATTTTTATCACTATTTAATTTGTAATGGACAACAATTATAACAGTATTTTTATCACTATTTAGTTTGTAAAAATCATTTTGTCACCCAAGCTTTCTATGGTCCGGTAGGGTCGTACCTACCGGATGGATCTCAACCAATGAGATTTTGCCATTTATTATTTGATATGATTGTCTTCATGATGTTAACATTACATAAATAAATATAATGACTATATTGCCGCCCCCTTCAAAAACTAAGTAATAAATATTCCTTCTAACCAATTTAGAAATCATCGTAAATCTAACACGCAAATAAAGTAGGACAAAATATATAATATAATATATATATATACACACACACATATACATACATGGTTTATATATATTATTAAGAATTAAGATGTTGCTATCCCAAATAGCAACACCTTTTCTTTTAGAAATTTAATTCTATTTTTGAATTTTCAAAAATTAATTGCAAAATTTAAATTATAAAATTAAAAATATAATTTTTTAAAGTTGAATTGAATTCCAAACTTTTCAAAAGTTAATTAAAAACATAAAATTAAAATATAAACAAAATAAAATAATATTAAAAAAAGTTTAAAAAAAAAAAGAATGAAGGTGTCGCCAATCAAATTAGCGACATCTTCAAAAGCAATAAATAGCCTCCCCAAACTCCTCTCACCCTCCAATGTGTGTGTGTGTGTGTATATGTATAATATATATTAATGTATTTATATATATTTATTTATAAAATATATTGTAAATAAACTTACTCCTTAATAGCATTAACCATATCTATATATATTTCAAATATATTGCATTTATAAATAATATTTTTTCAATATATACAAAGGTGTTGCTACTTCAAGTGGCGACACCCTTGTATGTTTATATAAAAAAAAGTGACATATTTTACACATATTATTTTAAATAATAAATTTATAATAATTACAAAGGTATCGCCACTTGAAGTAGCGATATCTTTGTATTTTATAGTAGTTTGACACTTTTTAGTTTAATAAAGTATTAGGGTTAAATTTGTTTTTTAAGTTTAATTGGGTACATACCTCTTGTACGACTGTGATTTAATTTTACGTAATTTATGGTCTAGATTGATCTGGTAGGTACGTCTCTAACCAAACAGTAGAAAGCCCCCTAATTTTTTGTGCAATAATTTAAATCAATTGTTTCATTTTGCAATTGCCGATTCGTTCATTTAACAATTGCTTCTTATGGAAAATAATCAAACCGAATAGGTCGCTACTTCAAACGACGAGTACATTTAAAGAAATTAGAAATTGTCTTCTTCACAAATAGTTAGATATTTGACATATATCAAAATTTTCTACGAATTTCTATTTGGTGTAGCTACAGCGTTTTGTGAATATCATGATACTAACTGCAGAGAAGATGTTTGAATAATTTCATTTTTTTAATATGCATGTATAGATATATTTTCTTTCGTATTGAGATATTTGTATCACACATGTCGCTTAATTAGAGAAAAAGCGATTTCTTTTCTACATGAATTAAAAAAAACAAATTGAAAAGAAATTTAAAGAAAACACCTACATTGCTCTTGAGCTCTTGAAGCAAAAAATAAATTTTTTCACTGGAATGGCTACTCATAGTAGCGATTTCTTGCTTCACTAAGTTAAAATTTATTTGAAATCAATGTTACATCAACATCTTATTTTCAACACACTGCAAATATTTTTTTCCACTTAAATCACTACTCACAATAGGGACTTGTTTTCTTTTCTTTTTTTAAATGACACCTCTTACCTTTTTTTCAAAAAATTATCGAGCTAAAATTTATTTTTCAACCTTAGCCACTATTCACAATAGCGATTTTCTTGATTGACATGGTTTTTTTAAAATGATACCAGTCCCACTTATTTATCACAAAATCTAATCTCCATTTTAAAATAATTTTTTCACTTTAATCAATACTCATAATAGCGATTTCTTGCTTCATAGATTTATTTGAAATAATTTTCAACATTTCTACAAATATTTTTCCTCTTAAAATCGCTACTCACAATAGGGACATTTTTTTTTTTTTTGGTTTAGTGACACCTCTTACCTTTTTTCAAAGAATTATCGAGCTAAAATTTATTTTTCACAGTAGCGATTTTCTTGTTGATTGACATATTTTTTTAAATGATACCCGCACCACTTATTTATCACAAAATCTAATCTCCATTTTAAAATAATTTTTTCACTTTAGTCGCTACTCATAGTAGCGATTTCTTGCTTAAATTATTTTCAACAGTTCGGCAAATATTTTTCCTCTTTAATTGCTACTTACAATAGCAATTAATCACTTTTTTCCTCTTAAAATCGGTACTCACAATAGGGACTTTTTTTTTAATGACACCTCTTACCTTTTTTTCAAAGAATTATCGAACTAAAATTTATTTTTCCACCTTAGTCGCTATTCATAATAGTGATTTTCTTGTTGGTTGACATGATTTTTTTAAACGATACCAACTCCATTTATTTATTACAAAATCTAATCTCCATTTTAAAATATTTTTTTTCACTTTAGTCGCTGGTCATAGTAGTGATTTCTTGCTTGATTTATTTGAAATTATTTTCATGCAAATATTTTTCTCTTTAATCGCTACTCACAATCGCAATTAGTCACTATTCGCAATGAATTCCTCTTAAATCGCTACTCACAATGAGGAAATTTATTTTTTTAGTGACACTTCTTACCTTTTTTTCAAAGAATTATCGAGCTAAAATTTATTTTTCCACCTTAGTCGCTATTCACAGTAGCAATTTTCTTGTTGATTGACGTCTTTCATGATCTTTTTAAATGATACCAGCACCACTTATTTATCACAAAATCTAATATCCATTTTAAAATAATTTTTTCACTTTAGTCGCTACTCATAGTAGCGTTTTCTTGCTAAGATTTTTTTGAAACAAATGGCGTTTTCTTGTTAAGATTTATTTGAAACAAATGGTACATTTATTTTTTCCTCTTTAATTCTCTAACCACAATAGCGACTCATTGCAAATATTTTTCTGCCACTCATTGCAAATATTTTAAAGAGAATAGCGGTTTATTGTTAGTATTTTTCCTCTTAAATAGGGACTTTTTTTTCTTTTAATGACACCTCCAGCTAAAGTTTATTTTTCCACCTTAATTGCTATTCACAGTAGCGATTTTCTCGTTGATTGATATATTTCATGATTTTTTTTAAATGGTACAACACCACTTATTTATCACCAAAGCACCACTTATTTATCACAAAATCTAGATTGATCTCTATTTTAAAATAATTTTTTCACTTTAGTCGCTACTCAAATTAGCGACTTTTGCTGCAAGCGTGTTTTTATATTTAAAATTTAGGCCTTTTTACATTTTCAATGCTATAAGGGGCAAATTTATTAGTAGTTCCTTCATTATTATCACTACTCGTACCAAAATTTTGAATGGCATTTTTTTATTGGCCGACTATTGTCAGGTAGGTATGATGGTACCTGACGGTAGAAAGCCCCAAATTAGTTTGTTCAGAATGGCAATTCAAGTGGATTATGTAGGGTCGGGTTGGGTTTGAGTTGGAGTATAATATTAATTTTCTCAACTTGAATTCAATTTAATTTGATGAAATTTAAAAGTGCTTAACTCCAAAATGACCTGATCCTTATCAAGTTGGATTTAAGTTGACCTAATTTTCACCAGGTTGATCCACCAAACCAACTTGTCGGCCTAATTCAAAATAATTATTTTAGAATTTTTTTTTCACTTTTAGAATATTTTTCTTGTAGTTTTATCTATTTTTAGTTAGTAATAAATTAAAATATGAGTAAAAATCATAACTCTACGCTAGCAGTTTTCTACAAAAATAAAAAATAAAAAATTAATTGAGCCAAACAATATATTTGATTTAGAACCTTTTTTCTTTCGATTTTTAGCACCTATGCTATACTATAAAAATATTGAAATTACAAAACATATCATTTCTTAAAATTCACATGCTCCTCCCGTTTTTACACACCCATTCTCTCCAATTTTTGTATGTTTTGTGTCAATCATCTTGTCACTTTTAGCTTATTAAACTAGCATTATCTTTTAACTTTGTGTTGATTCAATTAAACAACACATGAACCAATAGAAATACATTATGAGACAAATAATAAATAAATAATTTAATTATACGTAATGATGAAGGTGAAATCTGTTGGAGACTGGATTAGGTAGCTATTTTGAGGAGGTTCGACCTCTCTGGTCGATATATGAGTGTAGGTGGGCTGAGTCCTGCAATCACTAGCAAACGTTAGGCTAGCCGAGGAGCCCTCGGCTTAGGCACTCCAATGCTCAAGTAATACGAGTTGACCAAATAATACGAGCAGTAGAGTAAGGGCTTTTTGTATATATGAGAGCATACCTTTTGAAAGGCTGTAGTGGTGGTATTTATAGCCTTCTCTCTGTAGGGATTTGTCTGAGATGCTCTTGACGTGTTGGAAGGACCTTTGTCCTTGCATGAGGGGCATTTGGTCATCTCCTACTTCTGTACTATTCTAGGTAGCTGCCTTTCTAGGTTTTAGGGATAGAGTAGGATATTGTTGACGCGCCTCCTCCCTGGTGCGGCAGCATGGGCGGTACTGGGGCGGCATGCACCATTAATGTGGAGGCATGCCGCCTGTCAAGGTATTTAATGCGGCAGTATTGGTACTGTACGTCGTCGACCTCTATGGTTGGAAGAATGATCGACCTGATAACAGATTGGAACGCGGCGCATGAGGCGAACTAGCAGTACGGGTCAAGATATCGACCCGTAGCCTTGTATGAGGCTTGGTCGACTGCTCGCCTGTTTGGGTATACTGTCGATCTGCGAGGTCGATCTGGGTCAGTAGCGCCATTGGGCACAGGGTGCAAGATGGGCCTAGTGCTACATCCTTGGGCCCGCGGTGTTTGGGCCGAGCGTCTTGGGCTATCCCATATCATGAGTCCTCCCTACTTCCAAATGCTGAACGAGGGGATCGACAAGAAGGATTAGGAAGTAGTCTGCTGGGCGGTTACATGGATCGACGAGGGATTTTGAAAATTGACAGGTTTTCGGGCATTTAATAAGCAGTTACATCATGGAGCGCATGGTGTGGCGCAACGGTTACAACATTATTACAATCGCTTAGATTGCCGCACTCGTTTGCCTATAAATAGACGCTATTAAAATAACCATTTTTACTTTTACCACCTTTGCGTCTGGTCGAGTGTCTAGCCAACTGCTTTCGCTGCTAATATCTTCTGATCTTAGTTCATCACTACAATAAGTTCCTTATTTCCTTCTCTTAAGTGTCTTTTAGATTTATTACCATAATATTGCATTTATCTGATTCGGAGGGCAGTCGTGGGGATAATAGCGAGGCTACTCGCTCTGATAGGCCTAGGGGTTTGTTAGATGAGTCGAGTACCTCATCAAGCGATAGCTCGAGCGGCAATCGCGGGGGTGATGAAGCAGGGCCAAGTCAGGTTCCTCCATCACAGGGTCAATTATTCACCCCTGATCACTACAGTGAGATAGTGTCCACCATCACTCATATTGATCTGAGGCGTATTAGGCAGTTGTACCATATTCCTCTCAAGTATGAATTATTAACCCCTAGGGCTTCTGGTCGGACTCATCGACCATCGGCTGGCTGCATCACCGCGTTTGAGGACGCCTTTAGGTGTGGTCTTAGGTTTCCTTTAGGTGCTCAAATAGTCGACTTGCTTAGAGGCCTTCAGGTATGTATAACCCAGTTACTGCCGAATTATTTTTCGACCATTTATAGTTTTATTGCTTGATGCACCTATTTGACCAGCCCGCCAACTTTGATAACTTTTCGAACGTTTTCCATCCTCCCATGTCCCGCAAGTCGGGTAACATCGACGAGTCGAGTTTCTATTATTTAATTGCTCGACCCCGCCACAAATTCCTTGTAACCCCAGCCTCCTCTTACAGACAAGAATGGAAAAAGCGTTATCTGTTTGTTCGAGTCGCTGGGGGTTTCAATATTCCGAGGGGCTGGTGGATGAGGCATATCGATATGCCAGGTAACTTAACCCCGACGTGGCCCAATACTTTCGTTCGGGACCTGGTCGAGTTTGGCCAAATGGAGGCCTCGATGTTTATCGAGGAGAGGAGTTTGGTATTAGTTGGGTTGTCGCCATCTCCGTTAAATTTGTCTGCGGATGACTGACTAGGTAAACTGTGCTGCTTACAGTTTGTTATTTTTCTATCTTTCTGCTCGATTTTAACTTTTGCTATCTTGCTGCTTGGCAGATCGCGATGAGATCATGAACCGTTCAAGGGCTAAGGCTCTAGCTAGGGCGAAAAGGAACTAGCAGCTCCGCCAGGTGATGGCGGCTCATCGAGCAGCTGTGGCGGTCGATGCACCTCAGCTAGAGGCAATGACACCTTCACCGTCACCAACTCCTTCTCTAGCTCGACCTATTGCCACTACAGGCAATAGCTCGGCGGGTTGAGGCAAAAGAGCGATGGTAGAGCAGACAGGACCTGCTTCGAAGAGCACCACAGTAGAAAAGGGGAAAGGGAGGGCCACAGGGTCAAGCCAACCGACGGGGAACAACATGTTCGGGCCGCGTGGAGATGATCTGCTGTTTCACTTGCCCAAACTGCCCTTGCCTTGGTTTGGGACTAAGACAAGCATGGTCGTACATAACTTGCTGTCGATGGAAATGGTAGGGTCGACGAGCGCTGCCCCTCTGAAAGTGCTGCTAGCTGGGCAGTTCTTGGCCAACCAGAGAAAGCTGATGGGGCTAAGCCAGGACGCTGCTCTCCGGGCCCTGGCTTACCATTCCAACATGGTAAGGCTTTGGTCGAGCATATTACATCGCGGAATATTGTTTTCTCGTCAAATATTTATATTTTTACTATATCATTATTTTTCAGGTCGGCTAATTGGGATATCATTTTTACCGGTGGTCAAAGTTGGCTTTAGCTGATTGCGAGCACCTGCAGGCCGGAGGAGATGCGGAGACTCTCAGGGCTCAACTTGAGTCCTCACAAATGAGAGTCGAGGAGCTCACTAAGCAGGTCGAGGAGCTGAACAGACAGCTCCAAGTGAGGGATGACCAGCTGGTTGCCTCTGTCGAGGAGAAGACCAGGATGGACGAGCTGTTGAAAAAAGCTCAGTTGGATGGGCAGGTCGCTTACAACTCTAGTCGATCCGCGGGTCAGAGCGCTGCCCTTGATGAAGCTCGAGCTGAGTTCTACTAGAAGCTGCCGCTGATGCGACGGGATGCGATGCAGCAATTTATGTTGAACTCAGCATTACAGGATGCGAGTGTTGTGTTTGCGCTCGACGATGCCTGCAATTCATTCAAGAAGGCCCTTAAATAGTTGAATTTCTAAGCTACTCCTTCCGACCAGAAGACAGGCATCGCCTCAGTCACCTGCTCGACGAGCAGCTACAGCTCTATCCAGAAGACGATGAAAGTGCTGAGGGTGAAGGTGTGGAGGCCACTGTGGCCGAAGGGGTCACGAAAGTTTCGCCATTTACGCCTTTGACGGATGAACAGAAAAGGTCAAGAAGAGATTGGAGGCAATTGCCAAAGAATTTAACTTTGCCAGTTACTTCGTGTTCGAGGTCAATGAAGGAGTAGTCGATGCAACCCCATACCTTCCTCCTCTGGACGGGCGCTTTCTAGGCAACGTGGCTGGTCTTTCTCAGCCGGCAACCGCGGCTGTCTCTGTTGCCGTTGCCATGCCCGAGCCAGCTCCCATTACAATCCCCTCGAGCGATGAGCTCAAGCAAGCCATTGATGAGGGTGCTCGAGCCGCTGGCGATGAAGGGGCTGGGTTGAGCTGACGCTGCTGCTGCTTAAATGTTGTAGTTTTTTTGGGGGGGGTTATTTTTGGCGACTGATGTTAATGATTTTTCATTATGTATAATGAATATTCTCTGCATTTGAGCAAGTGTTTTCTCAGGCTTTTTACCTTGAATGTCTTTATTTTATTACACAAATGAATTTGCCTCTTTGCCGAGATTAACTCAAGGTCCTTGTCGAGTAAATTGTAAGTAATATGTAATTTGATGAATCAGAGACAGTAATCTGTCACCTCGTGTGCATAATTAAGCGAAATAACTAACAACCTTTATGATTACAAACCATTACGTCGATTGCTCGATTAGACAAAGTAATTAATGATAAACTTGAAGTAATTTAGCGACTACGTGGTCGACTTTCGATAATAAATGATAAGCTTCAAATAATTTAGCGACTACGGGGTTGACTTTAGATAATGAATGATAAGCTTCTCATGAATTAGCAATTGCGGGGTTGACTATTTGGTCTTGGCTGGGAAGTCTTGACTTGGCGGTTAGAAGCCTGCTTAGTCGACTACGAGGTTGACTATTCAGTTTTGGCTGGGAAGCCTTGACTTAGCGGCTAGAAGCCTGCTTGGTCTTGGTGGCTAGAAACCTATTTGGTCGACTACGGGGTCAACGGCGAATAGTTGGTTTGTGTAAGTTTTGTATTTACAAAATGTGTCATAACTTTTTATTACTGCTAGGAAATATAACGGAGGCCGATGGCCATTTACACGTAGAACTTCTTTAGGTTTACGACGTTCCAAGGTCATGGTAGTTCGTTGCCTCTCGTGTCTGCTAGTCGGTAGGTTTGTGCTTTGATACTCTAACCACTAAGTAGGGCCCCTCCCACTTTGGGTCGAGTTTTCCTATATTCTTCAATACTTCGACCTTCTTGAGGATGAGAGCGCCTACCTTGAAACTCCGGGTTCAAACTATTTTGTTGTAACGTTCATTCATTTTAGATCGATACCACTGCATTGTGTTGTAGGCTGTGTGGTGCAGTTCGTCGATGGTGATTAGGTCAAGTATCCTTTCTGTTGCATTTCTAACCGGATTGTAGTGAATCACTCGGGCTGTATGTTGGACCAGCTCGGATGAAATTACTGCTTCAGAGCTATAGACCAAGCTATACGGGTTGCGGCCCGTGGCTGTTCGTGGTGTTGCCCTATATGCCCACAGCACCCCTGGGAGGTCGTCTGCCCAACTTGCCTATGTGCCTACTATTCGAGCTTTGAGGTGGTCGAGAACTGTTCTGTTCATGACCTTCGTCTGACCATTGGCCTAGGGGTTTCCTACTGATGTAAAGTGTTGGCTGACTCCCAGGGCCTTGCACCATTTTCTCGTGCTCTTACTCTGGAATTGAGTGTTGTTATCCGAGATCAGGACTTTGAGCAAACCGAATTGACATATTATGTTTTTTCAAATGAAGCTCTTGATAGCCGCGTCGGTGATTTTCGAAACTCTTTGGCTTCTACCCATTTAGTGAAGTACTCGACCGCCACGATGATGAACTTACGCTAACTCGATGTCTTTGGGAGAGATCCGATTATGTCGATCCTCTACTGGTCGAATGGCCATGTGATCTGGACGTTGACCATCGATGCGGCTGATTGGTGCGGTATGTTCGAGTGGATCTGGCACAATGGGCATTTTCTAGCGAAGTCAACTGAGTCTTGCAATAAGATGGGCCAAAAATAACCATAACGGACAACTTTATGTGCCAAGGACCGACCACCAGAATGATTGCCGTAGATGCCGGCGTGAATCTCATGTAGCTCTTTGTTTGCCTCTTCGGGCGTTAGGCATTTAAGCGGTGGTCTTGATATCGACCTCCTATAGAGCTGTCCGTGGTCATTGAGGGCAAACTTGGTTGCCTGTGGGCCTTCTTCTCGTCATCGGCAGTGGTCCCCTAACTCAGGTAGAGCTTGATTGGGTCTTGCCATGAGGGAGCTGTCTCCTCGACCCATCCAATGAGACTATGATCGATGGCTTGGATACAAGGTTTGTTGGCCACTAAGAATGTTATGGTTCTTTCCTTGGTTCCTTTCATCGAGCTGGCTAACTTTGAAAGTGTGTCTGCCCATTCATTCTCTGCTCGGGGGACCTGGCTTAGGGTGAAACTCTTGAATGATTGTTGTAATTGTCTTACTTCCGTCAGATACTGGGTTATTCTGGCCTCCTTGGCTTCGAAATTGCCTTTCACCTGTTCTGCGACCAACTGGGAATCAGTGATCGCTACAAGCTGCTCGACATCGCGAGCTACTGCTATGTGCTTCCCGCAATGAGAGCTTCATATTCTGCTTCATTGTTGGTGATCGGGAAGTCGAGCTTTATTGTAAAATCATACTCCTCAGCAGGTGGGGAAGGGAAGGAGACACCTATTCCGCCTCCTGATGAGGTTGCTGAACCGTCGATGTGTAGTGTCCATACTGAGGAGTTCTCGATGATTTGGTCCGGGAGGTCGAGTCTTTCGGCAACAAAGTCGGCCAGGACTTGTGCTTTTATGGTCGTCCGCGGCTGGAATGTGATGTCGAACTCTCCGAGTTCGATGGCCCATTTAATGAGTCGACCTGACGTGTCGGGCTTCGACAACACCTATTTTAATTCGTCAAAACCACGATCGCATAGGACTGAAAGTAAGGTCGTAGCTTTCATGCTGCAATAACGAGGGCGAGAGCGAACTTCTCGATCTCCAGATAATTGTGTTCGGGATCATACAAAGCTTTACTGCAATAGTACACTGGTCGGTGAGTCCCGTCTCTCGTCGATGCCAAAATTGAACTGATTGAGGCAGTGGATACGGCCAGATAAAGTTGTAGCACTTCTCCCAGCTCGGGTTTAGCGAGCATAGGTAGGGGTGTAAGATGAGTCGAGCCGACTCATGAGCCTCATGAACGGGCTCGATTATAGTTTGACTTAAGCTCGAGTTTTTCGAGCTCAAGCTTGATGCTCGATGAGCTCGAGCTTTAACATGAGCCGAGCTCGAGCTCATCTCTAGTTGTTCAAAAGCTTATGAGCCGGCTCATGAGCTTTTTCCTATTTTTAAATATTTTTTATATATTAATTAAATAATTAATATATATAATAAATTTCTTTCTTTTTCTAATTTTAAATATTTATTATATATTAATTAATATGTATTAATAATTTACTTTTTTTTCTAATTTTAAATATTTATATATATGATTAAATAATTATAATATATTAATAATTTAATAATTTATCAATAGTTATAATATATTATAATTTAAATCATTATAGTAATTATTATAATTTCATTTATATTTAATTTATAATAATAATTTTAGTTATTTTATTAATTATTATTAAATAATTATGATATATTAATAATTTAATATTTTTATTTAATTTAAAATTTTCTGATGAGCCGGCTCGAGCTCGAGCTTGAGCCCTTAAGAGCAAGCTCGATGAGCTCGAGCTCGACTCGTTTACACCCCTAAGCATAGACGGAAAAGATAATTATTGCTTGAGCTCTACCAAGGCCTGGTCGCACTACTGAGTCCACTGAAACCCCGATTTCTTCGCGTTTCTGAGTATTTTGAAGAAATGGAGGCTCTTGTCGGCCATCCTGGCAATGAACCTGCCGAGGGCTATGATCCTGCCGACCAGTCGTTGTACATCTCGAACAGTGCGAAGCGGGGCAACATCCAGAATTGCTTGGATTTTATGTGGGTTTGCCTCGATCCCTCTTTGACTGACCTTATACCCAAGGAATTTCCCCCCACAAACTCCAAATGTGCAATTATTGAGGTTGAGCTTCATGCTAAAGGCCCTTAGTATGGAAAAGGTGTGATCGAGGTCGACGAGGTGGTCATCGGCCTTCTCAATTTTGATAATCATGTCATCGATATAGACTTCCATCAATCTCCCGATCTCCTTCTTGAACATAGAGTTGACCAATCTTTGGTACGTTGCTCCCCCATTTTTGAGCCCGAAGGGCATAACTAAAAAGCAATATACTTCATTGGGGATAACGAAAGAGGTCTTGTCCCTGTCCTCTGGTGCCATAAATATTTGATAATAGCCTTGGAAGGCATCCATCATGCTCAACAATTCACATTCAGCAGTAGAATCTACTAATAAATCTATACGAGGCAAGGGGTAAGGATCCTTAGGGCAAGCTTTATTTAAGTCAGTGAAATCATTACACATACGCCATTTTCCCTCATTCTTGGGGACGAATACAACATTACAAAGCCAAGAGGGGTATTGGATTTCTACAATATATCATGTCTCTAAAAGCTTGTTGACCTCTTCCTCGATGATTTGGGACCTCTCAGCATTGAAAGTTCTCTCACTGTCCCAATTTTGTTCTATTAGGGACTCCCGGGGCTGCTCTCTTATAGTAGACACAGAGGAAATGGCCAGCTTCTTATTGCCTATCTCCAGAGCTCTAGCTAATAGCGGTGGGCTGACACCTCATCGTCACCTTATTGGGTACCATCTGTACACCTTCGGTTCATAGAGGCTCATTGCTATAAGGAATTGGGAGGATAGGTAATCTCTGACCATCATATATGTAATTCTCAACACACAGAGGAGAATATAATCATATAGTAGAAGCAGGAGGGGAACTTTTAAACTGATATAACCCACTTTATTCATCTTTAAGCTAGTGAGCTCCTATATCTAATGAGCTAACTGAGCTATGAGTTAAGGAGCTAAGGAGTTCTTGATGGATTAATACAGAATATTAAGCCCCCGGAACACTTACTGAAATGGTTGAGGACGTCGGTTAGACGAGCGCTCCGATTCCTGTCCACCTCCTGAGTTCTGCCAATATGGAACCACATTTTTGGTTCAAAATGCAGGCCAGTGAGGCATAATTGAACTCAGTATGGAGCCACAGTATACCTTCTTTTGTCTTACTCGCTTGTTGGTGGGGTCCACATTGAGCCAATGGATGATGACACTTGGGTCGATTCCTTAGAGGTCAGCAGCTTTCCAAGCGAACACATCGATGTTTCGTTGAAGGAAATCGACCATGAGGCATTCCAGGCGATCGCCCATATCACTTCCGACCCGAGTGGTCTTGTCGAGGTTTCTCGGTTCCAGCTCGATTGTTTTGAACTCCCCAATGGGCTCGACCCGGGTGTCTTCCAACTTCATCTTTTTAGATGAAGGTCCCTCCTCGGGTTTTACTACAGAGGTGTCCCCTGAGGGCTTCAACTGAGGTCGCTTCTTCTGCTCATTGGACTCGATGGAAATGGTATAGCAGCACCATGCGTTTTTAAGAATGCACAAAAGTTCTCCTACTCCTGCTAAGATTGGGAACTTAATCTTCATATGGTAAGCAGAGACAATGGCCCTGAAGTTGTTTAGGGTTGGTTGATCGATGATGACATTGTAGGCGAATGGAGCGTCGACCACCAAATAGCTGATCATCAAGGTTCTGCTTCGGGGTCCTTGTCCAAATGTTGTGGAGAGGTTGATAGATCCTTCTGAGATGAACTCAGACCCTTTGAATCAGACTAGCGGTGTTCTGACTGGATCAAACTTTAATTCTCCCAGTTTTATTCTGTTCGGTGTGGACAAGAACATTATGTTCACGGAGCTGCCATTGTCGACCAAAATCTTTCTGACATCGAAGTTGGCTATTTGAAGTGTTACCACCATGGGGCAATCTATTTTTCTGGTCGAGGTCGGAGTCAGTGAATGTGATTGGCTATGCGCTGGTTGATAGCTGAAAAATTGTCTCAACCTTGGCTGATTTGGTCGACTCTAGCTTTCTCTAAGTCTGCTTCTTTATGGATCTGGAATCCCTCCCAGTGGGACCTCCTGCGATCATGTCAATTAGTCCTCGAATGGGCGAGTGGGGTTCTTAGGCGGGTCTTTTTCCTTTATCTTCTCTCCTCGGCTGGCCGACCTTTCTCTACGGAGAGTACGGTCGGTTTTACCCTCTTCGCACCTGGTCTGCTTGTTGACATATTTTTTCAAATGACCCTACCTGATTAGTCTTTCGATCTCATCATGCAAGTTGAAGCAATCTTCTGTGTCATGCCCTTTTTGCTTATGGAAATGGCAGTATTTTTTCGATCTTTTCATGGCTTCTGTCTCGGTGAGCTTTCTGGGCCTTTTGAGCAGGTTATCGTGCTGAATGTCAAACGACACCTCCTTCCTCAAGAGGTTGAGTGGAGTGTTGTCGTGGAAGCATTTTATGGGGGATTGACGTCCCTATCTGGCTTGACGGTCATCTTTCTCCTTGTTTTTCCTCTTGTTAACCTCCATATTGCCATATTTCAACTTGTTCATTTCCTCTTGGGTCATGTACCTCTCTGCAAGGTTGAGAAGCTCCTCCATCGACCTAGGTTGTTTGCGTACCAATGCATTGGCACATTCCTTGTGCCTGAGGCCCAAGAATAACACTTCGATCAGGAATTCGATTCTCGGGCTGTCGATCTTCAACACCTCCATGTTGAATCTGGTAAAAAAGTCTCGGAGGGATTCTCCCTCGTTCTATCTCACTGTGTGCAAATGGGTGTGAGGGAGTTTTGCTTTCCTTCTGGTCGCAAATTGGTGCAAAAACTTATCGCACAACTGGTCATACGAGTATATCGACGCCGGTTCTAATTTCACAAACCAGTCGAGTGCTATTCCTTGAAAGGTGGTCACCAACATCTTGGTGTGGATGTACTCGATGTGTCCATGCAGTTGCATCATGTGCTCGAACTGCATTAGATGTTCATTTGGGTTGGTCGAACCGTCGTATCTGGGCAAACCGGTCGGGATCTTGGCGTCGATGGCAATGCGCTTGTCGATGATATCTTGGATGAAGGGGGGTCTCTCTATTCGGAACCTCTACGGTCCCTCTTGATGGGGAAACCTTTATGTGTTTCTCATCGAGGTCTTTTCCAACTATCGGTTCAGTTGCTGGACCTTGTGGGACACTTCTTCCCAATCCTCCCTGTCAGCTTGGGATGCATTTCTGTTCGTGCAGGGTCTCGAGTGTTCAACCCTATCGCGCTGCGGGGCTCGAATAGGTCGAACGCCATGGTCGACAGAATCCGCCACCTCCTCACGGGGCAGGGGTCGGACCATTTCTTTTGGAAAACGGCCTGGGCTCACTTGGCGCCTCGATGGTGGCCTTCAGATTTTGGTCGTTCTGAGTTTTCTCTTGGTTGTCTCTCCTCTGGGGCCACTGGTTGCGGTGTTGCACTGGCTGCCGGCTCTGGTTGAGTGGTGTGTCGATTCAAAACTGCCGAAAGTTGAGCTGAAATCTGTTCGCTGATGAGCTGCATCAATTGGGGCATGGTCAGGGTGACCACCTGTTCTAGCTGGGCGCCCAGTTCTTGCTGAGGTCTAGGAGGGGGAGAGCTGGATCTCCTATTTTCTTCTCTTCTAGAGGGGGCTCGTTTGGTACTCACCATTTTCGATAGCGGACTCATGAGTTTCCCACAGACGATGCCAAATGATGACGGTGAAATCTGCTGGAGACTGGATTAGGTAGGTATTTTGAGGAGGTTCGACCTCTCTGGTTGATATATGAGTGTAGGTGGGTTGAGTCCTGAAATCACTAGCAAACGTTAGGCTAGCCGAGGAGCCCTCGGCTCAGGCACTCCGACGCTTAAGTCAATACGGGTCGACTGGATAATACGAGCAGCAGAGTAAGGGCTTTTTGTATATATGAGAGCATACATTTGAAAGGCTGGAGTGGTGGTCTTTATAGCCTTCTCTCTATGGGGATTTGTCTGAGATGCTCTTAACGTGTTGGAAGGGCCCTTGTCCTTGCATGAGGGGCATTTGGTCATCTCCCACTCCTGTATTATTTTAGGTGGCTGCCTTTCCAGGTTTTAGGGACAGAGTAGGACACTGTTGATGTGCCTCCTCCCTGGTGCGGCAGTATAGGCGGTACTGGGGCGGCATGCGCCATTAATGCATAGGCATGCCGCCTGTCAGGGCATTTAACGCGACAGGGTTGGTACTGTGCGTCGTGGACCTCTATGGTCGGAAGAATGATCGACCTGATAACGGATTGGAACACGGCGCACGAGGTGGACTAGCAGTGTGGGTCGAGATATTAACCTGTAGCCTTTTATGAGGCCTTGTCGACTACTTGCCTGTTTGGGTATACTGTCGATCTGTGAGGTTGATCTGGGTCGGTAGCGCCATTGGGCCCATGTTGCAAGATGGGTCTGGCGCTACATCCTTGGGCCCGCGGTATTTGGGCCGAGCCTCTTGGGCTATCCCATATCACATATAATTTATTATAAAAATTTGCTCCAATTGATTAGATTCTCTACAACTACTCGCAGAGAGAACTTTTGTCTATCAATATATGCAAAACCTTGTATTGTATATGGCCTAAAAGGTACTCATTGGATAATTCAATAGTCAAAGCTTGATTTGACTACTCTTTGCAGACCAATTTTCATGTCCACTTGGATATTAAAAAATAACCATTAGGATCAATCTAAAATTGTATCGTCCATCCTCTGTGTTGGTAAAATAAATGTGACCAAAAAATTCGAGATGAAGAAGTGATTTTGTTATTGCTAAAGTCTAAAATTTCAAACTTTGTTTTGTTATTATACATTTTTATTCTTTACCCAAAAAATTTAAGCTTTTTATTTGCTTAATTCAAGTGGACTTAAGTTTGTTAAGGTGAATTTAGGTTGTCTTGTAATTTAAAATTAAATTTCGTGTTTTCATGTAATATGAAATTCAATTCAATTCAATTCAACTCTTTTTTTTTGTCCTTCGAATTCCTATTCATGTCAAATTTATTTATCTTGAACCTAAAATGGTCCTACTGGAAATTGACACCTCCAATTGGGAATCTTGTTGTAAAGGATACATATGTAATTTCATATAAAGAATAGGGACAAAGTTGACTTTGTGCGATAAGTACTTCTTAATTGTTTGCCTGGATAAGTGGATCAAGCATTTTGAGGCGTAGTGCGAAGCCTTGTCTTACATTAAACTAAACATTTGATTGGTCAATAGAAATTATACACAAACACTCTCCACTGTAAATTTTTTTTCACGTAAGTTCTACATTTGATTGATGTGTCTATTTTTGAATTTTTATATATTATATGTTGCTATTATAGGAATATAATATTTTTCTGTTTGAATTCAAAAAATATTATTATATTTAAAAAAATAATAATTGATAAATATCTTATACTTTTTAATTGAATAATAATATGAAATGATTAGAATTTAATAACATATTGAAGCAATGTTTGGTTATGTTTTGCGAACATGGGGAATTTGGAATATGTAATATGTTTTGAGAGAATATATTTGAATAGTAAAATTAAAAATATATTAAAAATAAAATTATATTTAATTTTATTTTAAAAAAAGACAAATTCTATTATAAATATTTTCATATAGGTTATTGTCTGATTATCGTTGTCATATCAAGTTTTCATACACAACATTTTATAATTAAAAAAATGCATGTTAATATTAAAATAATGATTAAATATATATTTTAGTTGACATTATGTTTTGAAATGATAAATTTTTTTTAATAATATTCTAAGAAAAAAAAATTAAATTTTACAGAAAATATTTAGGGAATGTTTGGTTATGTTTCCCAAGAATAAAATTACTTTGGGGAAAAATAATCACTTATACCCTCATTTTCTCTTTAAAATATTAAACTTTTTTCTCCCTAAAATACTCTATTTTATCTTTTATTATCCCCACATTTTCCCAATTTTCCAATGTATACATATATTATATATATACATCATATATATTTTATTATTATTCTAATAATAAAAAAATAACTCAAAAAAAAGTATTGATTTGATTGCTACAGTAAAAAAGTCTTTTCCTAAAACATAAACAAACATACTAAAACTTTCCAAAACTAATTTTTACTATTATCCAAAATATAACAAAAAATTCATTACATTCTTCAACGCAACTTTCACAATTTTCAATATCACTTTCAATATTCATTCTCCTAAAACACATATTAAAATCACACCAAAAATATAACCGAACATTGCCTTAGTTTTGTTTTTTTTTTGAAAAAATGAAAACATTCAAAATGTATCTAAACAATGCTGTAATTTTATTTAATATTGGATAATTTTCATCTCCAACAGTCCGATTGGAATGCACACGGAGTGCACGTGACATCTAAAATTTGAATTGTGGATTTCGGACGCAACCGCCTTTTCTCCAATTCAATTTTTGAGGGGCCCTTTTAAATTCCACCATAGCCCTTTCTCTCTTTATTCATCTCTCTCATCTATCTCTCTTCTTCAGTTCTTTCCATTTCAAATGAAATAGCCGCCCTCTCACCCTCCTTCCAACTCACTCTCTATCAACAACGCTACTTCCAACTTTCAGTTCGAAATCACTCTTTCTCAGCTAAGAAATGTATTAATCTCTTTTTGTGCCCTAATAATTTGACTCTGCTTTTTCTTTTTTTGGGTGGGTTTGGGTGTGGGTCGATCGGTCGGTAGGGATCTTTCTATCAATGTGATTGAAATGTGCATTGCGGATAGTGGGATGATGGGTGCCCAGTTTTGCTGACATTATTCCATTTGTTTTTTGTTTTCGTTTTTCCAGATAGGGAGGGTAGGGTTTTGGTTGCTGGAGAGGCAACTTCTGATCTGCGGAAGATGGAAAATGGTGAGTCCTCACAGAGTGTGAGGGTTGCGGTCAATATCAGACCGCTTGTTACTTCCGAGCTTCTTGTGGGCTGCACTGATTGCATTACTGTTTATCCCGCTGAAAAGCAGGTCTGTGTTTCAGCTACTCCACTCTCTTATTTTAGATTAATCTATATCTGTGTTGTTATTCTTGATGAATTATATCATGAAACTTGCGGATATGATATTTGATTAATATTGTTGTTGCAACACCTTTTAGATTAACAAAATGATTGCTTTTGTATGTGAAACTATTGCCAAATTGTATTCCCCAACTACAACCAATAGAATTGGTTATTCAAGATCTTTTTTGGCTCTTAGTTTTATATGTGTCTGTACGATTTTTCTTTTTCTGTTTTCTTTTTAACTTAAACTTGAATTTATGAATTAGCTTTCAGTTGACTCGTTCTCATTGCTGTGGTGCAATTGGCTGCACAAACAGGTTCAAATTGGATCTCACGCCTTCACATTTGACCACATATTTGGTAGTAGGGGATGCCCATCTTCGTCAATGTTTGATGAATGCGTTGCTCCACTAGTTGATGCCCTGTTTCATGGCTATAACAGCACAGTACTTGCCTATGGCCAGGTCTGCAAGCTAACTGCCTTTCTTGTTTTGTTGTTCGTGGTCTTAATTCCACATTTTTTAATTGTTTGCTGTGACTCTGCATTTTGGCACTTTGTTATGTGGCTCATGCTTTCTGAAAATTGATTTAACATGGATACTGATTTGTGATCTTTGATCATTTACTTTTAGACTGGGTCTGGAAAAACTTATACCATGGGTACAAATTATAATGGTGAAGGGCATGCGGGTGGCGTGATTCCTAAAGTAATAGATACTATTTTCTCAAAAGTGGAGACTATGAAAGAGTTGACTGAATTCTTGATTAGAGTATCTTTTATTGAGGTAAAATTGCAAAGTTTAGCTTTGATATGGAGAACACTCATTTTTCAAGTTGATTAATCTTTAAGCTCATCATTGCAGATTTTCAAGGAAGAGGTGTTTGATTTGCTAGATCCAAAGACTACAGGCCCTGCAAGAGTTCCCATTCAAATTAGAGAAAGGGTGAGTGGAGGTATTACTCTTGCTGGGGTTACAGAGGCAGAGGTAAGGACAAAAGAAGAGATGGCTTCATACCTGCTTCAGGGTTCATTATCTCGTGCTACAGGGAGCACAAATATGAATAGTCAATCAAGGTTTGTTTTATTTTTTATTTCTTTCTTTCATACCTTTTTTTTTTCCTCTCTTCTTTTTAAGTTCTTTCTTGTTAAATTAATGATAGGCTTGCCACCATGTCATATGCCAATAAACATTTGAAGTTTGATTAAGCTAAGTCTCTAAGATCATCTTGTTTCCATGTAATTGGAAGTTAGAATCAAGTTATGCATGACATTAACTCGTGTATTTAACAAACCTAGTATTTCCAGATGAGGTTCTAAATTTTGAGCATAATCTACATCATATCCTTCTCATTAGCCTTTTCCTATTTCTCTAGTCGTTCACATGCCATTTTCACAATCTCAATGGAACAAAGGAGAATAACTCATTCTTCAGCTGAAGATGATGTTGGTGATGATGTTCTAATTGCAAAGCTTCACTTGGTAGACCTTGCGGGCTCTGAGCGTGCAAAACGAACAGGTGCAGATGGGACAAGGTTGCAGGAAGGTAATGCTTTATGTGTTGGTTAAATATTCATTTATTGTTCATTTTATGTAGTCTTGGAGAGTTTCTTATCCTATTTTCTATGTATGCTTTATCTAGTAGTATAGTTTTCTATTTTATGTAAAAGATGTGAGGATTATATGTTGTCTTTATTTATATGAGTGGTCGCCCCCAGGATCATTGCCTGAGCTGTGAAATTTTGTTTTATTCTTATGTTACTGTATCTGCTTCATAGAGTATAGTTCACTGCTTGAGTTGTTTGTTGTCCAAATGAGAACTTTTCATTTTGATGTAAATCTTACTCCTTTTTTTTTTTTTTTTGGGTTTTGGAAGGCTGAACAAACTCTTTCTTTTGTTTTGATGTGGTCTAGGCATTCACATCAATAAAGGGTTGTTGGCTCTTGGCAATGTCATCAGTGCTTTAGGAGATGACAAGAAACGGAAGGAAGGAGGTCATGTTCCATACCGCGACAGCAAGTTAACACGCATACTACAGGCAAGAATGTCTTCTCCCTCACCCTTTAGATGCCCTCTAATGAGGAGATAAGAGCCTTGTGCAGAGATGAATTGCCATAGTCTTCAACTTTGCATTTCAAGTATTATAATGTGGGGTTAGATGAATTTAGGTGTCAACATTAACTTGAGCTAATTGATTAATGTTAGTAGCTCCAAAGCAGTAATTGGGCAAAATTAATTCGCATAGTACCTTCAGATCTTTGCTACATGGAGTCCATTGAATTTGATTGAAAAATATATAGCACTAGTTTCATCTTTTGGTATAATCACGGGATATTCTATTCCAGTCATCTGGTTTTCATTTAAGAAATTATTACACAAAAAAAAGGGAATTTTTTTTTCTTCCACGATTGCACTAATCATGCTAATTAGAGCTTCATCTATACAGGATTCTCTTGGCGGAAATAGCAAAACAATTATGATTGGTATGCTTTTATATGTATTTTAAGTTTGTTGCTACAAGAAACAAGTGTATTTCCATAATGCGCATCAGTATTTGCTTAAGATTGATGACATAATATCTTCTATTTTTCTATAACAATTGGTATAGACTGCTTTTCATTGTCACCAAACAATTATTTTTGATGTTTACAGCATGCGTTAGCCCTGCTGACACGAATGCTGAGGAGACACTTAACACATTGAAATATGCAAATCGTACTAGAAACATTCAGAATAAAGCAATTGTAAGCTTTGAACTACACAAGTATTTAGCATCTAATTGTCACAAGCAAGCTCCAATTTTAAGTAAAAGTTATTGTTATGGACTTTCCCCATTGTATTTAAATTTGTAGATCAACCGTGATCCAGTGGCAGCTCAGATGCAAAGGATGCGAAGTCAAATTGAACAATTGCAAGCAGAGTTGCTTTACTGTGGAGACTCCAATGCACCTGCTGAAGAAATTAAAGTACATAGTGGTTATCAGTTCTATCATCTATGCTTAGTGTGTTCCAAGCATTTATCTTGAGGGTCGATACAAGATAGCGACCATCTTTTTACAGAAAATAATGATCTGTTCGCTGGTCAATCCCATCACTTTAGATTTCAAGGAGGAAACCATACATGTTTACTTAGTTGTTTTTTATATCTATATGCTTGTATGTTTGTGTGTATTTTGTATAAATGTAAAAATTATCCACATTCTTGTTTCTCCTTTTGAAATTCACTCTGCATTTCATGGTTTGCAGATTCTTAAGCACAAAATATCTTTGCTTGAAGCCAGTAAAATGGAACTACAGGAGGCACTTCAAGAATGTCGAATCAGTTATGAGCATCTGACACAGCGTGCTATTGATGCTCAGGTTAGTTTTCTGTCAATGTCAAATTGACTAATGTTTACCCATAAATGGTGGAGTATTGATCTATTAACTCCTGTGTCAGGTGGAAAGGGATAGGCTGATTATGCAAATCGAATCACTTCAAAATGGAAAACCTTTAGATGAGATTGATACCAAATCAGATAAGGTTTGAATTCTTAATTGTCTTTAATAATTGACTGATTATTTTTGTGAACTATTCTAATGAAGGATTACTTTTATTTTTTTCTCCTTTTCTGAAAAAAAAATAAAAAATCTCCCTGTTCTTCAGGATTTTGACATGGTGAGAAGTTATATTACTAAAATTCAAGAACTAGAGGGTGAACTGATAAGGTTGCGGAATTCAAACCATTTAAGACGTGAGAGTTCTGCTGATTGTCTTGATCCGGAAGATGATGGGCCTCACTCAAGAAATTTGTATATTATGGATTCTGATATAAAAACTGTAGAAACAGATGGTATGCTACCACCAGCTATTTGCAGTTCAAAGTTTGTGGCAGCTTGATTTTTGGCATATGCTTTTTATTTTGTATACATGTGATCCCAACATCACACCAAATATGTGCATTAATGTTAAGTAATCCTGCAGGAGCTTTTGGTGACACCTCTTGGTATTTATATAAATAAGTTCGATGCTGCACAATCTCAACTCTTGACATCTTGCAGGTGTGGTCGAAGATGTGCATAAAGAGCTTGAGCATTCTTCTCTTCAAGAAAAGCTGGACAGAGAACTCAAAGAGTTGGACAAAAGACTTGAACAGAAGGAGGTAAGCAATTTACTGGTGTTTCTAAATCAAAAGTTGAGACCTAGCCTCTACTTGCTGGCTTTGAAGTTAAAGAAAATAGCATACATGTTCTCATGGAACTCAAACACAAGAAGAAAAGTTGATAAATAAAATAATCAGAATTAGTCAATGGTACTTTTATTTCTTTGCCAAGCATTTTTTGGCGTATTAGGGACTATCTGTTATTTTGTGAAAATCTCTTTAGTTTTTAGTTAGCGTAATGTGATACTTCCGAAATTGATTAGATTTTCTCAGTATGCCATCTCAGTATCATTCGGTGGACTGCACAATGATGTATTGAATGACATTGTTCTCTAAGTTGCTATCCACATTCCCATTTTTCAATCCTTGTGGTCCTTGGTGTGAGAAAAGAAAAATACGAGTTGGACTACCTTTAATTTCCCTCGAACTGAAATACATGGTGGATTTTCTCTTTTGGATATAAAGTTCTGGTCTGTATAGGTGTAAAATGTGTTAATCTTGACATTTATAGCCCTTTTTAACACTAATAGACAATGGGTTTACACCAGAAGTGGATATGTTGTCACAACTATTGTTCCACATGTGTATTAACATGTGAACAACTTTTGTCTGCCTATTAATATTTACATATGAAAAAACTTCAAAAAAATTTCCAGATGGATGCTGAAATTTTCTCTTGTATCTTTAATTGATTGAAAGAATTTTCATGAAGAATATTTGTTAATGGACCTAACAGTGATTCAAATCATGCAATTAAGCTGGTATAAAATTTGGAGTTTCTGAGCCTCAAAACATTTTAAAATATAATTTTAGTATCTCTTTCAGAGATACATTTGCTCACTCACTCTTCGCCTCTTATTTATTCTCATTTTAAAGGCTGAAATGAAGCGGTTTACGAGCGGTGATACTTCAGTTCTTAGGCAGCATTATGAGAAGAAAGTTCAAGATCTGGAACTGGAAAAGAGGGCTTTACAGGTAATTTCATTATGTTACTTCAATAAATAATGTTTTACTGGAATGCATCTCTAAATACCGGTATCTCTTTTGTAGAAAGAGATTGAAGAACTTAGGCATAATCTTGCCAATATCTCATCCAATTCTGACGATAGTGCTCAAAAGCTGAAGGAAGAGTATCTTCAAAAACTCAATGTCCTTGAGACTCAGGTAAATCATTATGAAAGTTTTACCCTCCTAGTTAATATTCTTTTTAATAACTCCAATCTCTCTACAGGTTGCTGAGTTGAAGAAAAAACAGGATGCTCAAGCTCAACTTCTGAGACAAAAACAAAAAAGTGATGAAGCTGCAAGAAGACTACAGGATGAGATCCAGAGAATAAAGACACAAAAGGTGCTACTTTATGAAATTCCGGAATTGGACATAATATTGTTGATCTTCTCTTTGCCATTAATTCTACTTCTCGTGAAAAGGTACAATTGCAACAAAAGATAAAGCAAGAATCTGAGCAATTCAGGCTGTGGAAAGCATCTCGGGAAAAAGAAGTGCTTCAGGTGATTGCATATTATAAATCAATTTACTCTAACATGCTGAAGTTCTACTTAATTAAACTACTTTCACCTTTCAGTCTGTTTTCTTTTCAATGTTTATGTCAATAAATCCAGTTGTTCCATGACTAGTTGAAACTAGAGCAGTCTCTTTGTGCTTACATTGCCTTGTAACCTTATAGCCATTCCTTCCTGAAAAAGGAAAAAATTGTAATTACATTATAAAATTGCCTTGTCATCCTACAGTTTGAAACTAATTAACTTTTTGGGGAAATCTTTTTCTATAGCTAAAAAAGGAGGGAAGAAGAAATGAATATGAGATGCATAAGCTGTTGGCACTCAACCAGAGGCAAAAGCTGGTAATTTGGTGTCTTTGCTTAATCTTAGTTTTCTAAATTTCGGAGATTTCAATCTTGTAATATATTGTTTCATGTCAGGTATTGCAACGGAAGTCTGAAGAAGCTGCTATGGCTACAAAGCGACTTAAAGAGTTGCTAGATTCTAGGAAAGCTTCCCGCGAAACAGCTGGTTAGAAGATAATGTTTGTTGCTCTGAAGGATGCTTATGTTTTAAATTTTCATTATTTATTTGTTTCTTTTGCATGTATGCAGGTAACAAAGGTCCTGGAACTCAGGTATGTGTCTCTGCTGAGGGGCTTGCTAGATTTTTAGTGTTCTCGTCAGTGTGTATATAGTAGCATAAACAACACTCGTTCTCTTGATAATGGATTTATTGTCCATCCATTCATTAGCTTCTTTTCTTTTGTCTTCAAGGCATTACTGCAGACTATTGAGCATGAACTTGAGGTTAATGTAGGAGTACATGATGTGCGGTCAGAGTATGAGCGGCAAATGAAAGAGTTAGTGCAATCACTTTCAATAATTGTGTCCATTTTATTTATGTTTTTGTTTGTGAGTATTGTGACTGTTTCATTTATTACTTTCTCTGTGAGTCACTTCTTCCCTTAGGCCTATTCTTTCGTTAAGAAAATCAAGCATCTCTATGTCTATGGTGATGACATTTGTCGTCAAAATTTTTCTATGAATTAGACACCTTTTACATTTTTCTGTAATTTATTTGTTCTTGTGATTTTTGGTTGAACTGATTTTTACAAGCTAAAGGGTGCATAGCTGCCATCACCGCGAATTCTTAGCCTACTAATCTTGATTAGCCAGAGCATAGTCAAAGAAATGCATAAGCAACTAGTTTTCTTTCTACTCTTCTCTGACTTGGGATTTACACATTCTCCAATCAATTGCATGCTGGAAATTTATGATTTATGAAATAATAAAATACGGAAAAGAAAACCCACCTCTTAGATAGTGTCCTTGTTTACTATTTCCCCAATATATGATGTTCAGTTATGTCTCAAGAAATTTCATCGTCATGTGGTGGTAGTCAGATGCTTATGTTATGATTTTTAGGGGACTGGTCACTAGTTGCTTTTTGTTCCCTAAAGTCAAGTATTTTAGACCCATTTTTAGTCAGTTAGACATATAAATTGGCAGATAACTACAAATACTGATGATGTTAGGCATTATGAGTTGTGATAAAAGTGATGATGGAAGTTAAAAACACTCTCCTTCTATTTATAATTTTGTACTCAGCTATTTTGTTTTTGAAAGGTGTAATTGTTGATTTCTACGTATGTGCAGGAGAGCAAAAATGGCTGAAGAGATTGCAAGATTGAAGGAAGAAGCACTGATTGAAAAGCAGCAGAACTTAAGGTCTGTAGTTACATAGCTGAAATGTTTTAATTGAGTTGTAAGTTTTTCTTTGTTCAGTTGTCCCCTGATAGTAACATGGCATTATTGACTGAAGCGCTCAATTGATCTCTGCCATTGTAGTGAATTCCCACAGACAATGTCTCCTGGTGCTAGAAATTCAAGGATTTTTGCTCTTGAGAACATGCTTGCTACTTCCTCAAGTACCCTTGTTTCCATGGCATCTCAATTATCAGAAGCCGAGGAGCGTGAACGAGCATTTAGTGGCAGAGGAAGGTGGAACCAAGTTCATTCTCTGGCTGAAGCAAAAAACATTATGAACTTCCTGTTTAACCTGGCCGCATCCTCCAGGTAATTGGCTCTTAATTGATGTGGCCTTTCTATGAAGTAAAGTGTGACTTTGCTTGTAGCTGACGATTGAACCCTCAACAGATGCCACCTAAGAGATAGAGAAGTTGACTGCAGAGAGAAGGACTCAGAAATTAGAGATTTGAAGGAAAAAGTAGTCAATTTGGTTAGACAACTGGAGCAAAAAAAGGCTGAACTCACCCGTCAGGAAAATTTAATGGTGAGTATAGCAGAGTTTGTGGGAGAAGTTCTCTGTGCCATGATTATTTACCTCTTTGTTGTTGGCTGCAACTTCTGCCATTATACCTTTTACTCTGAGACGTCAATGCATGGGCATGTAAATTACATTAATAGTGTTTCTACCTGTGTGAAATCATGATTTTTGCCAAGCTTTTATAATTATTCAACGTATATCGTACTTCCTTTGCAAGATGAGCACTATTTAGTAGCCAACAAATTTCCAAAATAACATATATCAGATCCTGTATTTTTCCTTTGCATTTTTGCCCGTTATGTTTTTGTGAGGTTTTCGGAGAAGTTCATTCTGGTTTTACCTTTTCAGAGATGAATGGCACATTGATTTTTTCTCATTGTTGCTATATCAAGGAACAAATGATACCATATTGTATTGCATTTTTCTTCTTGAGTTATAATAGGCGTCCATAAAGGCTGCTGAAAAAGTGTTATAGGCAAAGAAATTGATTGTTTCTTCAACAATTAAAATACAATGTCTAATATTTTATAGGTATTACTGAATAGTTAGATTTGAGAACTAACACTAATATCCATACCTGATACTTTAGTGATTTTTTCTTTTACTTTTCTAATTTACCAATTTGTGGGATATTGATAGTTTTGGTGCAAAGCTTTTCCTGAGTTTTAGTCATTTGAATTTTCTGACAGAAGTTGGCTCTAGAGAGGCAGTCCAAAGAAATGAAAGAAAGCTCTGAAACTCGTATAATAAACAACAGTGATGGACACGCTTATGACTTACGGCCCAAGGTATATTATGACACCATTTGGCTTACAACTAATACCAGCAGATGTTAAGTGTTCTTTCCTATTCAAGGAAACTCCATTATATTTAATAGTGGGTTGTATACCCTTGTGATATCATATAATTTTTACTGCTTTTGCTGTTGATTTTCATTAATACATATGTTTGGTTATTTGTGCTTAGGGAACCCGAAATTCCATTATTCTTAATAATGGAGAATATGAGTCTGAGCTACTAGAAGACATGGATACATCTGATGATGATGAGTATGAGCCAGAACATTCAAATCTATTGACCGATGAGGACACTGAATGGGTGCGTAAAAGAGAAAGAAAAAGACGCCAAGCTAGGAGGAGGAACTCTAAAATGGATAATCATGTTGAAACAACCATTGATTCAGAACTATCAATTTTAGTGACCTCAAATGAGGGCGTATGCTGCTCCTGCAGTAAATCTTCTTTCTGCAAGACATCAAGATGTGAGTGTCGAGCTGCTGGTGGTAACTGTGGTTTGTCCTGTAGCTGTGGACCTACTAGATGCAGCAACAGGGAACCGGTATTTGCAAAGGACTTGTTGCAACCAGAATCCATTGATACTGCTGGAAATAGGATTGAGACAGATGAAACGGAGAGAAGTTATAATCTTGCTTCTCATGGTGCGATGCTACTTCAAAATGCTTTATCTGAGAAGCCTGTCAACACAAATGATGGTGGCACCGTAAGGAAGCCATTATCAGACATTGGGAATAACCTGGTAAGTCTTGTTTGCATGTCTTCAAAGAAACAAAAATAAAAATGGAGGGTTTATTTGATTAAGATCGCATAGCTTGGTTTCTACAGTTTGTTTTCCAAACTTGAATTGTATATCTTAGTTTTACAATGCTTAGCATTATTTTTCTAAATTGGGATTTGCTATATACTGATTACCTTCTTTATGTCTCAGCCAACATCTGGTATACCAAAACCTACTCTCAGGAAAAAATGGCGCAAGTCTGTCATTCAGCTTGTACCTGCTACGCCACCTGTTTCTCAAGCTCGGAATGTTGAAGTTCCAGAGCAACCAAAAACTAACGAAGAAACTGATATTCCATTGAAATTACCAAGAGCAATGCGCTCTACTTTGACAAATAACAATCAGCTGAAAGAGAGGAACTCAGATCAGCCTAACGAGTCTGTTAATAATGAAATCTGCACTTCATCTCTTGGAAGTCCTCACCAGCAAGCAAGAACCAAAAATGGGAAAGAGAACAAGGGATTATAAGGCAATGCATTATACTTCCAAATCTTTGAGCATTGAGATCTGCTCCTTCCCCAGTCCCTCTTGGTATCATGAAAAAGGGGTTCGTTGAGTATTAATGTTTGCGGTTGTTGCTGGCTTTTCCTGTTATTTAATGAAACTCTGATGCAGTTTTCAGTTCGCTACCCTAAACATTGATTGTTATCGAATGAATTGATGCACTGTTGTAGATGCAGAAACTTGCATTGCTCATGCTGATTCTTGATATTTTAGGTTTCCATGCTAAAGATCTCTTTGAAATTGATCGATTGTCTTTGATTTTCTATTAGGATTTTATAGATGCATGTATCAATGGAATTTTAATTATTGCCTTTTTGTTTGTTTAAACTTGATACCGTCATATTTTCACTTTTGCATTTATTCATCAATTGTAAAATTTTCAGGTATCTTCAATAAAGTGGTTCTACTTAATTTGTTACAAGTTTAATAATATTTTACCTATGCTATTGTCTTGTAGGATTTGGATAATTTTTTACTCGAAATTTGATTGACTCAACCAACATCTCATGCTCTAGTTCGTGTATGTTACCTATGACTATATATGGGGGTGATTGGTGTTCCTCTTTCTTTTTTATTAAAGCTTTCTCATTTGAAGGATAAATTTTTTGAAGAGAGCTTAAAATTGTAAGTTTTTTTATAATTTTATATTACTACTAGTAAAACTAGTGATTAAATATTAGATTTTAATTTGTTACTTTAGATGAGGGGTAAGTTTTGAAAAGAAAACTTTAATCTAGGAAATTGAGTTTTATTTTACGGTTAATTATTAGGAAAAAAATAGTCAAAGCTACTTATTTTTTAGGAATCGGTCCCCATTTAATATTTTTTAGTCTTAACTTCTCAATTCTCTATTCCTTTTTTTTTTTTTTTTAAACTTTGAAATCACTATCTACTAATTGTTTAACTATCAAAATGACTTGCATCTGAAAGTATAATTACAAAAAATATTGACTACTCTGTTTATTACTGAAGTTAGGTGAAATTGCGTACATGATTTCTTCACACCCTGCCCCCCTAATTTCTAAAAAACTCCAGCAACGATCCCTTCCCCCACCGGTCTCCCTCCCTCCCCCCCTCCCTCTCCCTCTCCCTCTCCTACCCCCCTCCCCAATATTTCCCTCTAATTTCTTTCTTCGTTTGAAGCTCTTGCTTGTTGTTGATGCCCATTTCCTTTTTCTTCTCGTCTTCTAGCGGTTTCTTTTTATTTCGCTCATAAGGTATTTTTCTGGTCAATTGTAGGGTATGTAAATATTTTTATGAAATGTTCCTGAAATATATTTGAAATTTTTGTTTATATATGATTTTTTATTGAATACGTACTTGATTTCATGCATTTTGTATGTAAAAGTTAGTTATTGTGTACTAAATTGAAGAGTATTCAGAAATCCCCTGTTTTTTTGTGCTCATATCTGATTTAAGGTAATTTGTACTTCAATCTTCTATTTTAAACTTATTTCAGTTAAATAATACCTTAATTTTATAATGTTTGAGTTGATTTACAATATGATTAATATTAGGTATGTTGTCAACTCAATTTTTAGGGAATATATTCAAAATATGGTTTGTTTGAAAGGTGTAAAACATGTTTAGTCATTTTCTATTGTTTATTCACAAAAACATAGTATTAATTTATTTCAGTAGTGTATTCATGTGTATCTGGTACAAAAAGACTATAGTTTAGTATTTTTATTGACCATTGTAGCGTAAAAACCTAAAGTGTAAGTACATATGGAAATATTTCTAGTGCTTATCTATATTCTTTTTGTATTTGTAGAAACTAGAAAATAATGAATTAGAGTCATACTTTTGCTGCCCCTTCAACAATTTTATACAACAATGAGGGAGGATAAAAAATTGGGTTTCTACATCTACAAGCCATAAAGGAAACCCCATTCCATGGCTATTATGATATGCCACATTTGAATTATAGTTTCTATTGAGTTCAAGCAATCTTAAAGTGCTTCAATGTAAGAATGAACAACTTCATTTGTCTTTGGTGAAGACATTGAAGTTTCATTTAGGGCGCTAGAGTTCTATTTAGTATTGTGGTTGTCTCATTGGGGCAACATGTGGATGTCGGGTTAAAGATGAAGGCAGATATAGTTGATGGTTTGTTTTCAATTTTTTTTTTAGTGTTGACCATGTAGAAATATTTAAAAAGTTAAAAGGATTTGTGGATAGACATACTAATCAAGGTATAGATGATTTTGCTAGGTTGTATATACATTTTTTTTTTCAATTATACTTTGTTTCCAATGAGCAACTGTGACACACCTTGCTTTGTCATTTCTAATGTTGATGATTTATTTTATATTGGGTTGTATGCATGGAGAGAGGCTGTATACAACTTTATAGTTTAAGAAAAGATGAATCGTTTAGGAGGTGATACAGAGGAAGTGCAGAGGAGAAGTACTTTGTTGGTTGTACGGTTGCCCTGTTGGTGAGCGAATTTAAATTTGTAAATTTTGTGGATAAAAAATTGGGTTTCTACATCTACAAGCCATAAGGGAAACCCTATTCCATGGCTATTATGATATGCCACAGTTGAATTATAGTTTCAATCAAGTTCAAACAATCTTAAAGCTCTTCAATGTAAGAACTACTTCATTTGTCTTTGGTGAAGACATTGAAGTTTTATTTAGGGGGCTAGAGTTCTCTTTAATATTGTGGTTGTCTCATGCGGGGCAACTTGTGGATGTCGGGCTAAAGATGAAGGCTGATATAGTTGATGGTTTGTTTTCAATTTTTTTTTTTAATGTTAACCATGTAGAAATATTTAAAAAGTTAAACGAATTTGTTAATAGACACACTGATCAAGATATAGATGATTTTGCTAGGTTATATATACTTTTTGTTTTTAGTTATACTTTGTTTCCACTGGGAAACTATTGCACACCTCGGTTTGTCATTTCGTACATCAATGATTTATTTTCTATTGGGTTATATGCATAGAGAGAGGTTATATACAACTTTATAGTTAAGAAACGATGAATCGTTTAGGGGGTGATACAGAGGAAGTGCATAGGAGAAGTACTTTGGCGGTTGTATGGTTGCCCTTTGGGTAAGTGAATTTAAATTTGTAAATTACAAAATTGTTGTCATTTGCTATAAATTACTATAAGATTGCCTTTGTCAATACAGGGATGGGTTTATGAACACATTCCTTCATTGGGGAAACGTAAAGCTTTGTATGCATGCTCACGATTCTTTCGATAGTCTAACAGCAAGATCCTTAAGAATCTAGTTGATGCAGAGGAAACTTTTAGGTGAATTAAAAGAGGAAAGGTAAAAGTTTAGTGTTTATGTTTAGAATGATTCATTATAAGCTTGATATTTGAAAGAAATGTGTAAATTCTTGTTATAACAAATTGTGCCTATCCATCCCTTTTTCGAGGAGGAAAAACTTGTTGCTTCACATGATTACTATTTGAAGTTATTTAGATGCACATGATTACTATTTGAAGTTATTGTTAATATACTAATAATTTTGTACTCTTTTTATAAGTTCCTTTAACGTCGAGCTATGATGTCTTACGATTTGAAGCTCAATTGAAGGAGAAAAATGAAGAAGTAGAATTGTTAGAGAGCAAAAAAAATCAACCTGATGAGGAGGAGAAGGTGAATGAAGAGGAGAAGGATGAAGAAGAAATATATGAAAACGCTAATGAGGACATGGAAAAAAAAGAGGTAAGTTGATGTTGCTGTTGTTGGTGCTGAAGAAATGTATGAGAAACCATATCTGGAGGGTGTTGTTGATGAGTTTGAGACTCCAAGTGGTGGTAATGATGGTGATGGTGGGGGGAGGGGAGAATAAGAGGAAGATTACACTCCACATGAAGAAAAAAGCAAAATAAAGCATGATCATACATCTTCTATTGTCAAAGGTGTGAGAACAAGAGATAATAAAAAAAAAAGAAGATGAAGACTTTATCACACCACCCCCTCCACACTATCGAAGAGAATTAAAGTCTGCACTCGTAAGGGCCGTGGCAGAGGTAGAAAGGCCTCAAAGAGAAAGGTTGTAGAGATGAGTCAAAGTACAACTAAAGAAATTGATGATGCTGAAGAAGTTGCTCAAGATACTTAAAGGAGAAGCCTGATACTACAAAAATGAGTTCAAATACTGTGAATCTGATATATAGTATTTCATCTCTTCGTAAAAATACAAACGTTATGAAAAATATTGTAGAAGGTTTTTGAATACTGAAATTATTGAGAAAGAATAATGCATGTTGTTGTTTTTAATTCAAATTATATATATATATATCTTGTAGGGTGCTATTATTATCTATGGCAATGTTGGTGTTGAAGGTGTTGGAATGAATGCACCTAAGTGAATTCCGAGCGAGAAAAGATTATAAAGGGCACAATGAAATTCCTGATAGACAACAAAACATTGTTGATTTATTTTTATCTCAAGATAGTTTGGAGTAATAATAGTTTTCTATTTATTTTTCCTTTTATAAAAAATACTAATGATGTCTTAACTGATAATCTTGAATTATTTTGTAGTCTCATTGTTTGGGATAGACCAGGACACTTCATTAGAGGAGATGTTCTGTGTGATATGTTATTTAGAAATGAGTTGAGAAGTGATCTGATTGATTGTTATTTGAAGATAGATCTTTCAACGCATCTTTTGGACATGGAATGTGGTGTATGTCTATCAATGTTTAGGTAAATAGTTTGTAAAATATTCAACACTCTACATGATAAAATAAGTACTAATATTAATACAATTGGTAGACTGTAATATTGAACTAGTTGGAGATGCTGAACTAGAAATGTACAATAAAACCACAACAACATCCAATATTTCTTGAAGAAATGAAAGTCTATGTACGTTTGTTATGTTTTAAAAGTATTCATGTAAACAAGATTTTCAAAAAATAATAAATGATATTATAATTACCCTTTGCAAGATAAGTTCATTGTAGGATACCTTAAGCATTCATTGGGGTATGATGCTGGAAAAGGTAAACTCCAATATGCATACTGCTGCCAACAAATAGGCGAGGTGGGCTGTAGAGTTTATTGCTGTCTTTGGACTGAATGTTATGCAAGGAACTAAAAAGATTTTTTAGACTATTCAAACTTATGTTCCATTAATATATATTGGGCACATATTAGCTACTGTGATTCTAAGCTATGAGCATGGCTTGCTGCGTTCTAATACAATATAAGGGTAGCTTGCCACATCCTGATACAATATGTGGGAGGCTTCTTGCATGTAAGGTCAAGGTCATCAAGTACAAGAAGGGAAAAGATAGCTTAGCTGCTTAAGGCAAGCAGTTATGATCATGAGCAGCCGAGTTATGGTGACCAAACTAGATTCAATACTTAAATACTAGGTGTCAGTACTAGTATCTAGTAACAGAGTATTTCTCTTGGTATTTTCAGTATACTTGACCAACCATGAAGTATTATATCTCTAACTATTGGTATTAGTTGTAGTATGAATGAGAATACATGTAACACCCCATATTTTCTCGTAAGTGACTTTCTCTTAAAAACTAAATTAGTAAATCTATGTAATAACTATAGGAAGTCAAGGTTTAAAATTCTGTGTGTAGTAAATAGACTATGTTATAAAAATTATCGTTTTATTGGAACTAGTATCATTTGAGATTTTATGGATTAGTCAAAATTTGACTTTAATAAATCACTAAATACATGTATACTATGAAATTTAGCTACATACATGTATACTTAGATAATAAAACATAAAAACATACCTCTTAAATCATAAATATATAATTAAATATGTTAAATACATAATAATATAAAAGATTAGGGAATTTTCTTTCAAAATAAGATAAAAAGATCAAGGGCCAATTTAAAATAAAATAAAAGGAGCAAGTGCCTCTAAGCAAATAGAAAAATTTCTACCTTTTATAAATAGAGGCCAATACCTCACTATTCCACACACCTAACGCCTTCCTTCTTTGCAGGTTGCCAAGTTTTGGCTTCCAACTATAATTTCTCATTCTTAACCATCAAGATATTATAGCCAAATTCTTCCTAACTCACCAAAGATCAAAATCCTCAACCCCCCCCTCCCCAGAAATTTCAGTCTCAAACTCTTAAAATTCTATCAAAGTCAAGAGAAAACTTGCTAGCTAGTAGAAACCCTATCCAACCTTAAACATAAAGAAAATAAAGAACCACCCTTCCAGCCACCTGATCATATATGCAAGATTACCTTTAGACATCTTTTTGCGTGTAGATTATTGCAGTAGAATAAGATTTTAGAAACTCTGGTGGGATCACATTTGAATTGTTGTCAGAATTAATACTGCTACACAAAGGTAGAAAGCTAAACAAAAGGTGATATTTTTTTGCATATAACTGGAGCATCAACCATCCAAATTGTGAAAGAGAACCACAGATGGAAAGATCTCTGAGTATAGATAAATTTTGAGATAAGAATCACTAGAATTGATGTTGGATTATAGTAAAAAAAGTGGAAAGACTACAACCTACTACTATGACGCGACAGGAATTGGAACCCAAGTTTGAATGGGTATAAAGGAAGATCAGACCGTTAGATCATCGAATTGAAGACACCATTAGAACATTCATTGAGTTCTAACAGATTTTGAGGTCAATGTCACTATTAGAGTATATCAAATTTGGTTAAAATTCAATTTTGATTAAAACTATTGGACTATTTGAGTAAGAATGCAGGTTTTGGAAATAATTAGCTTGTGCCAAGTAATTCTGGATGTCTTGTGAAGATAATGACCTGGTATTTTTTTGCTAGATGAGGATGTATTATGAATGGTCAAATTATAGGATTATTTTGAATAGTTTAGATTTGAATTTGATTGACTTTGGTGGAAAATATAAAAACATGATTTAGATACAATTAACTTGATAGTGTTATTGTTAAATGTGGTTCTTGGAATAATGTGATAAGTATACTTGAAACTAGAGGGATTAGAACATATTTGATTCATTTAGGAATTAATAATTAGAAATAAAAAATGTTATTTTTATATGTGTATATATAAATGCACAAGGTTTTAATAAAACTAATAACTTGGATTGTTAAATAGTAATTTCTATATCTTGAGTATTTGAAATAACATTATCAATTAAACCTAAACTTAAAGTGATACGTAGTATTCCAAATTAAATTATTTTTTCCATAATACACTTCTCACCGAAAGAACAATCAATAATGATTGAATCTTGAATTTAGGAGATTGAGCTTACAAGACTGTTGGAGAATCTTGATTGAAAGAATTGGTGTATCTTCTGTTCCTTCTTAAATTTTCATTCTGTTACATGTTCATATTCTTTCCTAAAATCATGTGTCTACCTTATGTTCTTTTGAACATCTAGATTATTGATACGATGAGGTCTTTTGTTCCTTCTTAATTTCATTTTGTTACCTATTAATATTTTTCCTGAAATCATATATATCTTGTGTTTCCTTGAAGATCTCGATTATTGATATGTGAGGCCTTATGTTCTTTCCTAATTTTTGTTATGTTACCAATAATTCTTTTTCCTAAAATCATGTACCTATATTTTATTTCCTTGAACACCTTGACAATTGGTATGGTGAGGCCTTCTGCGCCTTCCTAATTTTTTGTCTATTACCTTTAACTTTTTTTTCCTAATATCCTGTACCTATCTTGTGTTCCCCTAAACACCTTGATTATTGATATGTGAGGGCTTCTATTCCTTTTTAATTTTTGTTCTATTACCAATAATTCTTTTTCCGAAATCATGTACCTATCTTGTGTTCCCTTGAACGCCTCAATTATTGATACTGAGGTCTTCGTCTTCTATTCCTTCTTAAATTTTCATTATGTTACCTATTAATATTCTTTCCTTAAATTATGTACCTGCTTGTATTTCCTTGAACACCTCTATTATTGATACGTGAGGTCTTTATTCCCTTGTTTACTTCCATTATGTTACCTAATAGTTATTTCTTGAAATCACATATTCACTCCGCTTTTCCTGGAGTGCCTCACTTATTATTATGGTAAGATTCTCCAATTTTGACACCCATAATTGTGAGGATCTCTACACCTTCTATCTATCATTACAAGAGTCCTTCTCCTTGCCTCTTTATTAGTTTCTCACCTGTAACACCCTGAATTTTGAAATCCTAAAATATAATAAAATGTGAAATTGATAAGTTTGACCAGATTAATTTAGGTTAGATTTAATTAAAAATCTAGAATTAAATATATGCAATCTAGGGATTAAGTTGTAAATAAGAGAAAGACTTGATTGTTTAAAATTATAAAATTTAGGGGGTGTATGTGAGTGAATTAAAAGTTTGAGGACTTCAAAATAATTAAATTTGGATCCAGTTGCTTAGAAATAGAAATTTTAGGGGTCAATGTGTAAGAAATAAAAGCTGAAGGACTTAATTGAAACCTAGGGACCAAAGTGAAAAGTGGTTAAAAGTCCAGGGGTTCAATTGAAAATGGTGGAAAATTCTAGGGGTCAAATTTGAAGAGTTGCAAAATACTTTTATATGTATAGGGTGAAGGATGAAAATTAGTTAAGTTTTCAAAATCGACTCCAAACCTACCCCGATGGCTAATCGCCGAAAAACCACCAAACAATATCAAACCAATTTGATAAAAAGGTTCCCTTCAGTTTAAGGATCAAAACCATATCAAAACACTAAGAAACAACCAAGAATGGCACTGAAAATGGAGACCGATGGTGAGGCGGTGGCGGGTTGGTGGTTTCTCCGCTTTCGGCAGCGAAAGTGGCTGGGTTTTAGTGGGTCTTGGCCAAAAAATCATAGGCAAGCGATTGATGGTCTTAATTTTGCAAAATGAGTGACGGTGGGGGATGACTGAACGTAGTGGTGCTAGGGCGGTGTTAGGGTTCAGTTGTGGCTTTGAACGACCAATTGGCCGCTTTATCGATGTCGAAAATGGAAATTAATTTGGCATTTTTCTCCTGGCGATGAGATGCATCGACTGGTGGTGGTGGTCCTCATCTCCGGCGGCAGCTTCTGAGCAGTTAGCATAGTTTTGAATTTCGAACTCATTTAGACTAATTCTGGCTTGAGATTAGATCTTGATTCAATTTAATTTGGGTAAAATTTATATTTAATGTTAAATTCGATTGATTTTTACATTTCTAATTCGATATTAATTAAATTTCACTTGAAATAATGAGTAATTTTGTGAGCATTGAACAAAATCGATTATAATTCTAAGTTAGTAAATTAAGAAAGGTTGATTAAAAGATTTGCTTAGACCGATAATATAGTATGTTGTCAATGAAATATAGTTAAGCCTATCCTAAAGCTTAAGTTATATGAATATTAGAACAAAAATAAATTATCAGACTTGGACATGATAAACTCGTAAAACCTAATTGATTTAGGAACCTGGACCCATTTCATGTAACTATAAAATAGGTGGAGTAATGAATGGAGTTTGTTGGGGGATAATTAAGGATTGAGTTGGTCGAGCACGTAAAGCTATTAAAACGGTTATAACATTAAGACGATAAAATGGGGATAATTGGGCTCAAGTAAGTAAAGTCTTGTAATACTGAAGTATCATGCATTCAGAAGATTAAGATTAATTGGGATAAGATATAATCGGACTTAAGTGTCATAGCAACAAATACCTACTGATTATTGAAACTCTAAACGAGACCACAATGATGTGAATCGTATTAGTAATCCATTCATCAACTGACTAGCTAAGGATTACCAACTTTAATTATCTTAAGCATTTAGATATGAAACCAATACTACTGGGATTATGTCAGAATAACCCTAAGTTTGATAAAGACATTAACTACACTTATACGTAAGATTTAGAGGATTGATAAGATGATAAATTGAGTTATCTTATGACAAATTGAGTTATCTTATGACAGTTCTCGATTTGACTAGGAAGCCAAGACCTGAGCGACCATACAGCTAGGGATTCCTTTGCATGTCCCATGTGAGTTTATACTCAATAGTTTAATATTTCTTTGCTGAGGAAAGAACATATATACTTGCTATATATCCTGGTTGCTTGATTCGTTTCAATCTATATGTGGAGAAATCTACCACACATTGTCACTTTATGCTGATTATGATTCCTATTGAACTTTATTTATGCCATTTTACTTAAAATTGGTGATCGTGTTGGGAAAATTGAAAAGTGGATTTCAAAAATATATTTTATTATCATCGCCTTGTCTATCTTGGAATAAACCTGGTGCCGAATTAGTGAGTAATTGTTTATCATGGCAAACTGACATGTTAATTAAAATGTTGTTGGACATGTTACATGATATATGTGAATATGATTAATACCTTGGGATTGATTTCGAAAGGCAACTGGGCGGAATGGATTGACGGTGACCGCTATTTCAACCGATACACATTGTACATATAACCCTGGCTCATAGCTAGCTGGATGTAGTTGTCTATGAGCTGGCAAGGCATGCAGCTAGCCATGCCTGGCGTTTGATTAAGTGTCTGAGCCGATCACGAGGAACTTTGGAGGGATAAGGATTTTGGTGTTTTCGAAAGTAGAGCGACAAGGTAAAAGAACCACCACTAACAAGATTGTAAAGTATTTATTAATTTATTCTTGATTAATTTTGCTAACCAACTGTATTCTTTAAAGAAAAAATATGTTGACCCTTTGGTCACACTTGAGATTCAAATTTCCACAAAAAGGCAATAAGTTTTGTAAAGTCTCATCACTAGTATGGGATGGTGGTGAGATGAATTACTTAGAGTTTTGATAGAAATTTCCTCTTATGGCTTATGGAAATTTTAATGCATCTACTTATTGCCTATATATTATTTGAGAAATTGTCACTCTGTTGCTATTGCTAAGATATCTCACAAAATTATTCGGACTTATGTTATTTTATTATTATTTTTCATTATTTTTCCTAGATAAGAACGACCGATGAAGATAGACTAACCCAAGTGACACATAAGGGAATGCAGGTGGTAGAAGTACTAAATGTGGTTTATGATATTTTGGTTCATAATTAAACCTCGAATGGATGTTGCTTGTAGAAATTAAATACTTTAGATTTTGAGAAATGTATTTTTTGTTATTCAGAAAGCTTGAGGTATAGAATGGGTAGCACTTCGGATAGGAGCAGGTGCCTGCCGGTCGGGGCATTACAAAGGTGGTATAAGAGCTTAGGTTTGTAAACTTGAGCTACGCTAGGATATAATCCTTGAAACATGAAAGTTTTGATTAGTGGAGATTAAGCATGATTCTGAAATTTGATTAGGACTTGAAGGGTTATGGTTGAACGGCCAATGAATGTATAATCCATCACTCCTAAGGTATCGAGCATGTGACTTCTTTATATTTAAGGAGGAATAACATTCTTGGGGACTTGTATCGGACATGAACTTGTTTGAGAGCACTCTAATCGGTGTGTGAGCTAATGATCGTTTTAGATAGAGCTGAATTGATGAGTGAAAGATCTTTTAAATCAATACTAAGATCTTTTAAATCAATACTTGGGACATAAGAGGGTATTGTGACTTAAATGATTTTGCTATTTGAGAAATAGTATATTGATAACTCAAACCCCATTGGGATATGGAATATTAGGATTAGTGGAGGCTAAGATTGACATGAAAGTCTATCTAGGATGTGAACTTCTGGGATATTGCTTGATATCAAAAGAATAAAGGATTGGTGTTCGAGTGGCCGACCAATATCTAGTTCGTTATTCTTGATATCAAGCATATGACTTTAGTAACGTCTGATGGAATAATATTCTTGGTATCACGTTGTGGTGTTGGTATATTTATGATAATGGAACTTGGGAAGCCAAGGATCATTTTGGAATAATATGTGCTTTGGTTTATACATATGGTTGAGGCCTATAGGGTGTTGTTTTTTCAAAGAAATCAATATTTCAATTATGAAGTTGATTGGTATAATTGCATCTGGTATTTGAGAAGGAAATAAGGAATATTCCTATAAGGAATTCTTTTAAGAAAATATGACTAATATGAGTGTTATGGATTAAATGTTTGGGGAATTAGCTCATAAATAGTAAGAAAACTCATTAGTATAAGCTCAAGATGACAACAAACAAAATAAGAGAAAAATTGCCTATAAGAATGAAGTTGTAAAGAAACATTGTGACTTGAGGAGAAGAGGATAACGTTTGTTAAAGAATGTAGAAGACACCTAGAGTTAGTACCGGAATCTTAAAGGGAATATTAGGTAGGGATATAGAAATCAATAAAGAAGGATTTGAAGGGATTAAATGGAAATAATAGAATATAAGGACTATTGCTGGAACCTTGGTGAAAAAGGAAAGTGATGAAATATGTGAACTATTATACCGATACGCTATAATTGATTATCAAAATTGGAAAAGATATAAGACCTGTAATTGAAAAATAAAGGATAAAGATTTGTATTTAGAAATGAAAAGCCCTACCCAAACCTTTGACAATGGAAGACTAGAATCCTAAGTTATGAAAGTTGAAACAATATAAAATCCGAATAAATATATCCATAAGAGTGACCCATTACCGCACATCCATGTATTAGACGTGATTGGGTAAATAATCTCATTGATCATATATCAAATCTAGCTAGTTTTCTCACCACAACTAAAATGATCAATTGGATCAAATAAAAATCTTAATACCTTTAAGAATGAGATTCATATACACCAATAAAACTATGGATAAGACTTGTGTATCAAAGAAATTTGATATATCAAATGAACTCCACAAAGTCTTACTTCCCATTTTGGTATCTCATAGCTTTAGAAATGAAATAGCGACCCTAATGTCGATTTGAATTCCAGTACTTTTAAGAAGTAGATAAACATATATACATATATATATGTTCTCAACAGCTCGCGGACGAATGTAATAGTGGGCACATATTTGAATTCTAGGAACCTTATCATATATTCAAGTACCCTACGCTCTGCGATAATATAACAACTTTAGTATTATTTAGGAATATCTCGGGTTGAATGAAAGAGACTCAATTGCTCCAGGATCAGCTTCGCAAGCCCAGAATCTTGATGCATCAAATGACATAAACATAGATCGATTACACTACAACGGACAGTTGACAATTAATCAACTTGACTCATTCGAATACCACAATGCGAACGCCATGAGTGGAGATACTCAGGAAAGGATAGACCGTGACGCCAACTCTCTCACGACAATCTCATGAGTAGATTATAAAGCAAGACAAAGTATGGGATGAGATTCTAGTTGTAGCAAAATGATGCCTATGAAGTTTATTAATAAACAAGGTTAAGCCAAGTAACTTTAAAAGTATTATAAAAGACCTTATGGGAAACATCTCGCGAAATTACTTGGGTTTCATTGACCAAAATTTATGGGAGGATTAGCGATTAGAACATAAGGACATTGGCTGAAATGAGAGGAAGTCTTTAGAGTATTAAGAAAAGACCAAGTATCACTGATAAAGACTTATGAGACAATGATGTGAACTAAATGAGCCTCCTTGAACATGGAATCTAGATGCCTCTTCACATAAACTACTTGGCCTAGGGTGAAAATCTATAATTACTTTAAGGATGAGCTAACATACACTAAGAATATATATAATGAGAATTACCATTTGTTTATGATAAAAGTGCCATGAATTGAATTAATTTCATTTGGGTTGACTAACGTTTCTGCAGCATTTACAGGATGATGTGTAGGGTGTTCTAATTTATTGGGTTAGTTTATAACGATTTTGTTGAGGATATATGATATATTCAAAAGGGAAGGAAAGAGCTCTATTGTAGTCACGCCCGGAGTCGACAATGCGTATAGAAATACAAACTATATGTTAGCCTAACCGGTTGAGTATCAGTTGAGCGAGAAGTATAGTCAAAGGTGTATAACTCCATAAGAAAACAATTGACTGATCCTGTTGAGATCAAGGTCATAGTCAATCGAAAACAGCTAAGGAATATGTCAGAAATGCAAAACCCATTAGGTTTTACTAAATTAATGCCAACAGGAAATGTTAATTAGTCTCAACTTCAAGTCGGTTATGTCATAACGAACAACCAGTTAACCAAACTAACAAGATCAACATCAAGATGAGAACACTCTAACTAGAAATGTATAGGAAAAGATAGATGTTGACATCAAGTCCTTAATCCAATTTCATGAATATGTGATGGAGCAAGGAGACAGAAGATAGAATCTGATTATAGGGAAATAATACTTTATGGATTAGCGATAGACATGACTAGACTAATAGTTCTAAAAGTATTGTAAAAGACCTTATGAAAAGCACCACAAGTATTTGGAATTCATTCACTAAAGTTTATGGGGAGGTTGGCAATTAGAAGACAAGGGCCTTGACTAAAAGAATGATGGATCTTTTGAGTACCGAGAAAGGACCAGGAATTATTGATACATGCTTATGAAATATAATAAGAATCGAACTAGTCTATTGAGTATGAAATTGAAACCCCTTGCCCACATGAACTACTTAGTTCATCATAAAGGACTACATTTTATCTAGGGTTGAGCTAATTTAAGGATGTTCATAGTTAGAGGTTCGAGTAAAATGTATATTGAGAATTGCCTCCTATGATACGATATGAGTACTATGAGTTGAAACGATGTTATTCAAATTGATCAATGCTTTTGCAACATCCATATATATGATATATATGATATTTTGATTTATTGGATTAGTTTCTAATGATTCTAATAAGGGCATGTGGTGAACTTAGAATCAAGGGAAGAGTCATACTACATTTACCCTTAACATTATGGATACCTACAAGAATACCAATTATGTGTTAAGTTAATAATTTGAGTATCAATTGGGAGAAAGGTACATTTAAAGATGTGTGATGCCATGAAGGAACATCAGGGTAATCCTGCTAAGGTCAAGGTTATAGTCAATCGAAAATAACAGAGTGACCCCACTAAAACCAAGATTTTTAGACAATTGAAGACGAACAGGAGATATGTTGAAAATACAAAGTCCATTGGGTTATGTCCATTAATATCACATGTGTATTCAAAATTTTTGCTAGGTGATGGATTTTGACTGATTTAAGTAAGAAGAATTGGCGATCTTAATACATAGGGAAATACATGAAGAGATCTTATGAGGTAAAGAATAAGATTAACTTGTGCTAGCTATTATTCCTCTTATAGAATGTACAGAATTGTTCTATACATCTATGCTATCACCAAAGATTAGATTACAGGAAAGGAATCATATGTACCTGAAGAAAACTTAAATCCTGAAAGCAGAATTATCCCATTAAGAATATATGATTTGTTGCTTTGGGTTGCCTTACTAAAATAAAATCACTCTTGTGGACTAATAAAATTTCTTGAGAAAAAAAAGGGATCCTGATAGGTATCTAAGTATAAACATCTGAACCAAAAGAACAAGAAAAATAAAATTATATGTTCAAGTTACAATTGTGAAGTTCTTTTTGGAATTGAGACATTGTGAAGCACACTATCCTTGAAAGGAGATAGAATTTGATCCTACCAGAGTTGAGGCCACAGTGAGTAAAAAAGATTGGAGAGAATATCAGGAATAAAATTCTTAGGCTTTGACAATCTGTGTCAAATATGATCTTATGAAGGTTGTAGATCTGCTGATTAAGATAATTAAAAAGGGGCTAATCTTTGAATAAATAGAGTTGGGTAGACAATTAAAAAGATGAATTAATCTTGATATTGGTTTTACCCTTCTTTGGGAAACTTGAGAAAATATCAAATATGTCTATGCCTGAAATGAATATGGGATCATGAGGGAATGTTCTCACATACATTTGGAAGACTCGAGACTTAGGAACATATGATCTTGCTGGGCATGAGACATGGAAGTTAACTTCAAACATATGATAAAATATGAAATGCTCAAGCTAGTGTAAGTAGATGAAGAAACCCACAACAGTGATTCCTAAAAAGTGGGATTTCCATTTTCCTACAACAAGTAAAAGTCACTCGAGATTGGAGAAAAGAATATGTGGAACTAATTGGATTAAAGGAAATATGAATATGTAACAAAATTATCCTTAGAAATAGTAAGATGGTGAGTGATGACACTACAAGATCTTTCATATTTCAAATAGGAATATAGGGACCAAATTCTCTTTTGTCGGGGGGAGGGGGGTGTTATGACACCCCAAAATTTGAAATCCTAAAATGTAATAAAATGTGAAATCGATAAGTTTGACTAGATTAGTTTTGGGTTAGATTTAATTAAAAATCTAGAATTAGATATATGCTATTGATTAATTAAATTGTAAGTTAGAGAAGGATTTGATTGTTTAAAACTATAAAATTTTTGGGGGTCTATGTGAGTGAATTAAAAGTTTGAGGACTTTAGAATAATTAAATTTGGATCCAATTGCTCAGAAATAGAAATGTTATGGGTTAATATGTAAGAAATAAAAGCTAGAAGACTTAATTGAAACCCATGGACCAAAGTGAAAGGCCGTTAAAAGCCCAGGGGTTCAATTGAAAGTGGTGGAAAATTCTAGGGGTCAAATTTAAAGAGCTGCAAAATACTTTTATATATATAGAGTGAAGGACGAAATTTAGTTAAAATTTCAAAATCAACCCCAGACCCACCTGAAGGTTGGAGTAGCCCAAGGATCTAATTATAAAACCTCAAAAAGGCTAAATAAAACTTGTCTACTCCACATCCAAGGATCTAATCATGCTATTAATGAGGATTTAGATTTGGAAAAATACCTTGAATGCAAAAATCCAAAGGTAGAATGAGGATGACACCAATGAACTCTTCACCAGTTCAATCCACACACAGCAGAATCACAACAACATTTGACCGCTTTAACCAACTCCAAATTGGTTGAAAATTTACAGAGAACACCTCAAGAATTGTATGAAGGTTTTTTTGCAAAATTTCAGCCCAATTCGATCTATGAAAGTCCTCAAAATTAGCTTCGAAGCCCCAAATGTTGAGCCTATAATGTTATTGAAGCTTAGTAAGCCACTAGCATCCATTTATCAAACTTCAAAAGCTCAAAAAATAACTAGTGCTTACAGCCTCCCAAGGGTCTAATCATGCTAGGGATTCAAATTTAGTTGGAGAATTACCTCAAAAAGAAAATTTCCAAGGTTGTAATGGTGAACACTTCACCAATCCAGAATCTGGCAGGCTTTGGCGCAGCGGAGAAACAACAACTTTTTCCTTGGTTAAAATGGTCCAAAAATCACGAAAAAAATATGGAACTTCTTAACTCCTTTAGGAAGTCCGCGTAAAAAATTCAGAGTAAAACTCGATCTGGATTGCTTGGAAAAAATTCGGCAAGTGACTGCTCTGTTCTAGTGGATCTCCAAAGCTAGCAAATCAAATGCTTTGCCTCTATTGATATGATCCACACACCAATTGATCCTCCAAATTCCACTCACTTTTAGCTGGAGAAAATGAGCAGAATATCAATGGTGAATGTTTATTTTTGAGGTAGGAGAAGAAGAGAGAACAAAGCCTCAACACATGAAACAATGTTTGGAAATGGAGTTTTGGAGGGAATTGTGGAAGAATCTAATCCTTTACACCTTTTGCAATGTGGCCGATCCTCTCTCTCTCTCTCTCTCTATATATATATATATAGATGTTGTATGGTGTGATGCCAAGGTGGCATCACACCTTCCATGAAGGGGGGTGGCCAAGTGGGGTGCTAATGTGGCGAATTTGAATTCAAATCTCATTTGAATTTCATGTGCATTTTAATTACATTTGAAATCTAATTTCAAGTTAATTAAGATGCTAATTCAAATGAACCTTTCATTTGAATTTTTCCTCCAAAATTTATTCTTCTCATTAATTTTTGACTTAACCCTTAAGTCAAACAAGCTTAACTCTTAAGTCCAATTTTGTTAATTTAACTCTTTAAATTAACTTGACCAATTGATGGCCATTTGGAACCAAATAATTAACTCCTTAATTATTGGTCTAATTTAACTCCTTAAATTAGTTGATTACTTTAAAATTTAAATTAATCAAGTCAAAATTTGACCTTCAAATTGGCACCTCAAAAATCGATCACCTTGGAGTGATTCTCTAACTCTTAGAAAATTGCTCCAATAACTAGGAGGTTAATTGGATTTTGTGTGTGACCCAATAGGTTCTACCATTCATTGGATATGTGCTCACAACTCTTTGTGATTTTTGAATACCATATATTCATTTTAGTTTAAAACATCTTTTAAACTAATTGACTCAATTAAATTAATCTCATTAATTGAAGAGTACCCAATCTCTATGGTCGATGTCCAACCTCAAGCCCATGGAGCCCAACTAATTGGCCGAAATGAATGCTTTTGGAGAACCATTGTAGCTCTACGCATACCATGCAAATACGGTCCTTTCGTCTCTTATTTTCCAAAAGAGGCGTAGGATAAGATATTTGCCAGCTCCCTAATAGCTTCAATACTATGTCTCTATTCCTAATGTTTGATTCTGTTGTGCGACCTCATCTTTGGAAAACTCTTTTTCTAAATTGTCAGCCCACCTTGCGCAAGGATTTCTTGGAATCGATCATTACAGAATACATAGGAGATGTACCCGCCCTTCACAAAAGCGAGGAGTCGGATTCCATCTTGGATCTCATAAAACTCCATGCCAAGTAGCTTATACCTAATTTCAACCCGAAAGACCCGCTAAGTGGTCAAGGAATAGTCAAAGCATGAGGACTAGACACAAGGTTACTATGGATCCTCAGGTTAAAGGACTAATAGTATGTGCTAGCGTAAGCTGGAGAACTCGTCACTACCGACTTGCCACTACAGCTATTTAGTGGATTCTCTGGTGGGTTTTCAATGCCCTGTTCTCTAACAAGCACCCATTAATATGCACCCATATCTCATACAGTTGCTCATGAAATGGAGCAATATCCAACTTTTGGATTTATGCATCGTTAGTGCAAGTCTATCTGAATATTAGATGCCCCGTCTTGTAAGATCCTATGACTTGGAAGATTTAAGATCACGACCATGTAAGACTTATTCCATGGTCACCTAACCAAGTCCCGTAGTCTTGAGTGATCTAAGGGATTTATCAAATCCAAATGGAAGTGAAGAAATAAAGAGCATAAGATGAAGATTTCCATATAAAGAATATCATTCAATCAAGATTGTTTTACAAGAAAATAACTTTATAAGGCCAATCCTATTGGCTTGCCGGTAACTATTCTAATAGTTATAATCCACAAACCTAAGGAGAGCTCCAATTCACCTCAAATCAACTAGAAAATGAGAGTGGAAAGAAGAAGGAGGGGTGACTTTAGGAGAAGATGAGAAGAATTTGGTATGGAGAGTGTGAAACTTCAGCACATGAGTGAATCGCATTTTTGGAAGGAAAAAGGGAATCTAGCATATCCTCATTCTCATGGCCAGCCGCCTCTCTATTTATAGAGAGTATGGTGTGATTCTAGTTGGCATCGCACCCTCCATGAGGTAGTTGCCAACTTGGCAACCAACTTACCAACTTGCAAACAAAATGTGAATTTGAATTTCACTTTCATTTGAGTTTAATTTATATCTACATTTCATATGATGAAATGTAATGCAAATTAACTCTGAATGAATCTTCAAATGAACTCCTTTATTTGAATTTTCCTCCAAAATTAATTCCTAATTTTAATTAAATTAACTCTTTAATTTAATTAATTGATTTCACTTAACTCCTTAAGTCAATTAACTTAACCTTTTAAGTTAAATGGTGTTAACTTTTTAAGTTACATGACTAATTAAATGTCACATGGCACTAATTAAATTAACTCTTTAATTTAATTGGTCTAATTTAATTTCTTAAATTATTATGATTAATTTAACAATTAAATTAATCACGTCAAAATGACCAAAAACTAGTCAACCGATTTCTCCTTGAAAATCGCCTGGGTAAATTTTCTAACTCTTTAGAAAATTCCTCCCCTCAAGTAGAACTCCCTTTAGGCTTTTGTGTGTGACCCATTAGGTTCTCCCATTCATTGGACATGGGCTCACAACTAATAGTGATATTTTTGAATATCAAAATATTCATATTAGTTTAAACTCTTTTAAATTAATAACTCTTTCAATTAATCTCTATTAATTGAGGACTATCCAATTTCCATAGTCAATGCCTAGCAACAAGCCCATGGAGCTCAACTAATTGGTCGAAATGAATATGTTCTTGGTGAACCATTCTAGCTCTATGATTGCCATGCAAATACGATCCTTCCGTGTCCTATCTCCCAAAAGAGGCCTAGGGAATGATATTTGCTGGCTTCCTAATAGCCTCGATAACCATGCTTCTAATCTCAATGTTCGATTCCCCTTTATAACTTCATCTTTGGAAAACTCCTTTTTTAAATTATCATACTACCTTGCGCAAGGATTTCTTGGAATCGATCATTTTTGAATACATAGGAGATGCACTCGCCCTTCACAACAATGAGGAGACGGATCCCTTCTTAGATCTCACAAACCTCCATGTCTAAGTAGCTCATGCCCATTCTCAACCTGGATGACCCGCTATGTGGTCGGAGAAGAGTTAAAGTATGAGGACCTAAACACAAGGTTACCATGGATCTCAGGTCTAAAGACTAATCATATGCACTAGTGTAAGTTGGAGAACATGCCACTACTGACTTTCCACTCTGGCTATCTATTAGATTCTCCGAGTGGGTCTTCAATGAACTTGTTCTCTAACAAGCACTTACTAACATGCACCCATGTCTCACATGGATTGCTCATGAAACAGAGCAATATCTAACTCAAATTTATGCATCGTTAGTACAAGTCTATTCAAATCTTAGATGTCCTGTCCCTTAAGATTCTATGACTAGGAATATTTTAAGATCACGATCATGCAAGACTTATTTCATGATCACTAGCCAGTACGTGACCAAGTCCAGTAACCTTGTGTGATCTAAAGCTTCAACTAAATGCTAATGAAGTAAAAAAATAAGCATAAGATGAATATGACCATTTTATATTAATATCATTCAATTAGGATTGTATTCACAAGTAAAATATTTTATATCATTTAATCCAGATCCACCTCGGCGGCAAATCATCGAAAAACCACTAGAAAATATCAAACCAATCCGATAAAAACTTCACCTCAGCTTAAGGATCAAAACAATATCGGCACTGAAAATTGAGACCAACGGCAAGGCAGTGGCGGGTTGGTGGTTCTACGGTTTCGGCAGTGGAAAATAGCTGGGTTTTGGTGGATCTTGGTCAGAAAATCATGGGCAAGCAGTTGATGGTATTAATTTTTCAAAATAAGCGACGATAGGGGAGGATTGAATATGGTGGCACCAGGGCGGTGTTAGGATTTGGTTGTGGCTTTGAACGGCTAACTTACTGGCTTATCGATATCAAAAATGAAAATTAATATGCACGTTTTGCTCCTAGCAACGAAAAGCACCGGCTGGTGGTAGTGGTGCATATCTCTAGCAGTGACGCGTGGTGGCGGCTTCTGGGTAGTTAGCATAGTTTTGAATTTTGGACTCGTTTGGACTAATTCTGGCTTGAGATTGGATCTCGATTCGATCTAATTTGGGTAAATTTCATATCAAATGTTAAATTCGATTGACTTTTACACTTCCAATTTAATATTAATTAAAGTAAGATTATTGAAACATAATTTCACTAGAAATGATGAGTAATTTTGTGAGTATTGAACAAAATCGATTATAATTCTAAGTTAGTAATTAAGAAAGGTTGATTAAAAGATTTACTTAGACCGATAATGTGGTATGTTGTGAATGAAATATAGTTAAGCCTAACCTAAAGCTTAAGTTACATAAATATTAGAACGAAAATGAATTATCAGACTTAGACCTGATAAACTCGTAAAACCCAATTGATTTAGGAACCTGGACCCTTGTTACGTAACTATAAAAGGTGGAGTGATGAATGGAGTTTGTTGGGGGTAATTTGAGGATTAAGTTGGCCAAGCATGTAAAGCTATTAAGACGGTTATAACATTAAGACGATAAAATGGGGATAATTGGGCTCAAGTAAGTAAAGTCTTGTAATATTGAAGTATCATGCATTCGGAAGATTAAGATTAGTTGGGATAAGATATAATAGAACTTAAGTTTCATAGAAACAAATATCTATTGAATATTGGAACCCTAAACGAGACCATAATAATGTGAATCATATCAATAATTCGTTCATCAACTGACTAGTTAAGGATTACCACCTTTAATTGTCTTAAGCATTTAGATATGAAACCAAGACTACTGGGATTGTGTCAAAATATCCCTAAGTTTGATAAAGACATTAACTACATTTATACGTAAGATTTAGAGAAATGAGAAGATGATAACTCGGGTTATCTTATAACAGTTCTCGGTTTGACTAGAAAGCCAGGACCCGAGTGACCATACAATTAGGGATTCCTTTGCATGTGCCAGTAAGTTTATACTCAATATTTTGTGATTTCTTTGCTGGGGAAAGAATATATATACTTGCTATATTTCTTGGTCGCTTGATTCGTTTCAATCTATATGTTGAGAAATTTACCACACATCGCCATTTTATATTGATTATGATTCCTATTGAACTTTATTTATGTTGTTTTACCTAAAATTGGTGATCGTGTTGGGAAAATTGGAAAAGTGGATTTCAAAAATATATTTTATTATAATCGCCATGTCTATCTTGGAATAAGCCTGGTGTTGATTTAGTGGTTACTTGTTTATCATGGCAAAATGACTTGTTAATTAAAATGCTATTGGACATGTTACATGATATACATGAATATGATTAATACCCTTGGGGGTGGGCCCTAGGATCGGCTTCGAAAGATAATAAGATGGAATGGACCGATGGTAACTGCTTCGACTGATACCCATACACGTTATACATACAGCCTTATCTCATAGCCAACTGGAGGTAGTTGTCTATGAGCTGACAAGGCATGCGGCTAGCCATGCCTAACATTCGATTAAGTGTTCGAGCCGATCACTCAAAACTTTGGAGGGATAAGGATTTTCGTATTTTTGAAAGTAGAGCGACAAGGTAGGAGAACCACATACAACAAGATTGTAAAAGTGTTTATTAGTTTATCCTTGATTAATTTCGCTAGCTAGCTATATTCCTTAAAGAAAAAATATGTTGACTCTTTGGTCACCTTGAGATTCAAATTTCTACAAAAAGGTAATGAGTTTTGTAAAGTCTCATAATTGGTATGGGACGGTGGTGAGATGGATCACTTAGAATTTTGATTGAAATTTCTGCTTACGCCTTTTGGAAATTTAATGCTTCTACTTATTGCCTATATATTATTTGAGAAATTGTCACTCTGTTACTATTGCTAAGATATCTCACTAAGTCATTTGAACTTACGCTGTTTTATTGTTATTTTTTGTTGTTTTCCCCAAATAAGAAAGAGTAATGAAGATAGACTAACCCTGGTGACACATAAGGTAATGCAGGTGGTAGAAGTACTAAATATGGTTTATGATATTTTGGTTCATAATTGAACATCGAATAGATGTTGCTTGTAGAAATTAAATACTTTGGATTTTGAGAAATATATTTTCTATTATTTAGAAAACTTGTAGTATAGAGTGGGCAATACCTCGAATAGGAGCAGACGCCTCCTGATCGGGGCGCTACATCACCTTTTGATTATTGATAACTATTGGATATCTTGGTAAATTTAAACCCAATTGAAATTTTGAATCTTGTGAAAGCTTATTTCTCATTTCTTTTGATCAATAGATCATACCATAATTAATACCTATTTTTTTTATTCTTTCTAATCATAACTATGTTTGTCACGCCCTAAAATCTAACCATATAGTCTAGTCTCAAGGCGTGAAAATCGATCCTAAATAAACAGTATCACCTATCCAAAATCATAATCTTAACTAAAGAAAACTCCAAAATTCATAATAATTCAAATAGTTCTTGCAACATAGAAACTTAAAATGCCCAATATTCTTCCCTCAACTAGAAAATTATTAAAGGAGAAGAACTAATTTTCCAAGACAACAATAAAACTAAAGCTAATGCAAAGTCCTCATCTCAAAAGAAAACCTTCGATTCCGATTCTTGTCATACGCAGTATCCACATCCTCACTAGTGCTAGGATTTAGGTATGCCAAAAGGGAGTTAAAGGAAGAAAAAGAGTGTGAGTAAAAGATTCAGTGAATGCCAAGTGTGTGCAATATGAATTTGTGAACTTGACATGTTTAGTTAAGTGAAAACATTTGAGAAGAATATTAGTGTAAAACAAGAAGCGGTCAAGCAGTGACAAGTCAAGAATTTACTAAACAGTTTCCTAGAAGTGAAAATCGTTAAACAATCAAGCAATATCAAATCAAGAATTTAATAAACCGTTTCCTAGACTAACAACTTAAATGCGATAATCGGACAGTGCTTGTTGTAGCCAGTCAACCTTATTACTCCCATCGTAACAGTTCCTTATCGCTTCGGGCTAGGTGCAACCTTCCCAAAACAGTGCCCAAGAGGCCTCGGGAATTCCTATGACCTACCTCAGCTACAAACAACATCTGTTGTGCGCTGGAAGGATTAGGCCATGGGGGCTTGGGGTTCAACCGACAAGCCTGGTGAAGTCCTTTGCACACGCAGACCAAGTTGGATCCAACTCGCAGTAACAGTAATAGTAATCAGTTGATCATCGAATTTAATTACTAGTCTGGAAGCATTAAAATCATAAAGTACATATTTTCTTGTATCGTGAAAAAAATAAATCATTTTTTTGTACGCAGTGGAATACAGTTATAGTGCAGTATAAGTTGAAAACAAGTCATGAACAATTATACAATCGCTATATCCTCTTGGGTTTTGAAACATAACAATATATAGTATTTATAAGTTTGGGCACTCACCTTCAGGATCGGTCCTAGAAGTCAATCCTGTCTCAGTGTCAATGAACTCAATTGTTGAGTCACCTAATTCATTTAAATTCCATACAAAATTTCAAAATATAAGTAAGAAATATTCCTAAATAAATTTTGGAATTCAATAGTACTTAGATCCTAAATTTCCTACTAAAATACATCACCAAAATCAATTCCTTACTAAAATTGTGGCCTCAAGAATCACGTCACACTATGGCATATACACTTTACTTGCCTTTTCTCTTCTTTCTCAATCTTATGTTCTTCATATCCATATATACATATATATACACACACATAAAACACATACTATAATTTAACCCATCAACAGACCCACGTGCCTGTAAGATTACTCATTGTCAAAATTGGCGGGTGGGTGTCAAGGAGAAAGACAACCATTCCATCCGGTAACATTTGGATGAAATGGTAGAAAAAGACAAATTAAAGCCCACAACATTAAGATGACATTACCTATTCTACAAGTACATCCACGACTACCATAAGAAGTCAAACCCTAGGAAAAACAATTTCTTAGCAGTTGTTCACATAATTCTTTCAACTAAGGAAATCCAAATCAAACAGATTAGAGTTAACATTAATAAGTGTACTTGGAAGGCTGATTCCACTACTAGAATTGCGAAAACGCTGACTTTTGCCCATATTTGTTTTTCCTTCTTCCGTTCCAGTTTTCTTTTCTTTTGTATTTTGATTAACTGGCTAGGATTTTAGATGGTGGGGACTATATGTATGGGATAAGTGTGTTACTTCAATTAAAATTCTGGTCATTTATCTCCTAGTAATAGGATAACCTTATAATAAATATGACCACTTTATTATTAATTCTTCAGATCTCAATTACTAATTCCTAGTAATAATATAATATTATTATAAGAAAACTATAACCTACTACTACTACTAGAAACTTCACATCTCCAACACTAAATTCCAAAAATCTTCTTCTATCATCTGCTTAGCTCTAAGTCATGAGTTGGATAGTTTTGCTCATATATTTATGATTTTCTTGAGGTATTGGAAAACTAAGAGAAAGGCCTAAAAATTTTATGTTGATATCGCAGTCCAAGTAAGCCAATAATAGGTGTAAAATTGAGTCTTAGGTTCATAAATGTGAAGAAATTTCTGATTGTGATATATTAAAGTCTAGAAGGCCTCTAATTTGACATATCTTAGTATTCTTGCTATAATTTCCCCCCCCCATGTATACGGCGTAGGGTGATTCAAGTGCCTATAGAAACCCAACAGATAGAGCTATAAATCATATGTCGGCCACTGTTCTTAATTCCATCAGGATCAAACCATAAGAAAAACATCACAAATATCTGTTATCAAAAAAATCAAAGTCTGTATTTTCTACCTTGACACATCTTAGTATTTTAGTCATAACTTTCTCCATATATATCAGATGAAGGTGATTCAAATAGATATAGAAACCTAAGGTATAGATATACAATTTATATTCTGATCATATTGCCCAAATAAATCGGAATCCAGTAGTAAAAGTCATCATAATATTCTGTCCTAGGAAAATCGAACTCCTGTATTTTCTGTATTATCACACCTTAGTATTATAGTCATAACTTTCAAATGGACATAAAAACCTAAGAAATAGATCTTCAGTACATATTCTGACCATATCACCAAATTAAATTGAAATAAAGTAGCGAAAGGCATCACAATATTCTATTCTAGAAAAATCGAAGCCTTGCATTTTTTGTCTTGCCACACCTTTGTATTTTACTCCTAACTTTCTCCCTATTTATTGAATTGAAGTGATTCAAATGGATATAAATACTAAGTGATAGATTTACAAATCTTATGTTGATCGTGTTATTTAATTCTATCGAGATCAAGTAGTAAAAGAGTCAAAACTATTTATTTTCAGAAAATCAAAATCCTATATTTCTAGACTTGATATATCTTAGTATTTTGATCGTAACTTTCCCCGTATATATCAGATTGAGGTGATTTATGCGGAATTGGAAACCTAAGAAACAATCCTAAAATTTGTATTCTGATCATTTTGCTTAATGCTTTTGGTACGAAGTAGTAAAGAAGTCACTAATATGCATTTTCGAGAAATCAAAGTCCTATATCTTTTGACCGGACACATCTTAGTATTTTGGTGATAACTTACTCCATATCTATTGGATTGAAATGATTCAAGCAGCTATAAACACCTAATAGATGGACCCACGATTCTTTTGTTTAGCATATTTCCATATTCGATCAGTAACTATGAGAAACATCCATTAGAAAAATTGGTCGTGTAACTAGCATCCTAGGGGAGCATTCTTTCATGTCCCTAGTTGATTCATATCTCAAAATAGGGACCACAAAAATATTTAGGTACAATTATTATATATATATATATTTTCTCTAGCGACTTAAATCTCCTAGAATTCTCAAAAGTTTAATAAATCAAGTCCAATTGAAATAGATTTGCAAGGTTCATCCTCCTATGAGTTTATTGATGTAAGTCTTTCCTGCTTGTAAATTGACTCTCCCAAGCTCTCATGATAGGGTAGCCATAAGTAACATAAGGTTCAATCCTGTGCACTATGTTTACTATATACCTTGTTAACATTCAAAAAGTTGTATGTACATACACATCCTTACCCTATCAATTTCTACTGAAGCCCTCAACCCTTAGTGGCAGTATATCTAATGTATATAACAATATGTATGGATTTGTACACCAAGTTTTACAATTCACATTCCATGGTGGTCTTTGCTCCTGCTCCAAAAAATAGGTACATTTTTTGTGGATTTCCAGTATCACTATGAGTACATTAGGGGCCAAGTTGAATTCGTCTTAATATGCTATTGCATGATTATCAAATCACGATGTATTAGTCTTGGGATTCATATAGTCATGAGAGGTTCATTGGTTTTCGATGGTGGTGTCAAAAGGATTCATTTAGTGCATGCATGAGTTGTTTATACTAGTATGAATGAGAATACAAATGGTTGGATGTGGACATTTGTGTTTCTAGCCATTTAAACATGTACTATCACAACCATTTCTTGAAGAAGACATGGTTTTATTGTATTAGGATCACTGTTGTTCCACGCATTGAATTGAGGGTAAACTTAGCCAAAAGAAAAACAAGTACAAAACTAGGGCAAATTCAGTACAAAACTGCAGAGTTGAAGTACAAAAGTACCAAAAATAGGTACTTTTTGTAGATTCCCATTATCATTCTGAGTACTTAGAGATCAAGTTGAATTTGTTTTAATATGGCCATTGCATGATTATCAAACCATGATATATTTGTTTAGAACTTATATAGTTATGGGAGGTTCATTCGTTCTTGATAGTGGTGTCGAAAGGATTCATTTAACCTATGCATGAATGATTTATGCTAGCATGAATGATTTATGCTAGTATGAATGAGAACACAAGTAGTTGGATATAGGTATTTGTGTTCCTAGCCATTTGAACACGTACGATCACGACCATTTTTTGAATAAAACATGATTTTATCGTATTAGAGTTACTTATGTATTATCCCAAGCATCGAATCAAGGGTAAACTCGGCTAAAGGAAAAACAAGTACAAAATCACACAAAACAAGTATAGAATAAGGGTGAATTCAGTATAAAACTACAGAGTTGAATTATAGAGATCCGAAAAATTGTTATTTTTTTGTGGATTTCCAATATCATTCTGAGTATATTAGGGATCAAGTTGAATTCGTCTTAATCTGGCCATTGCATGATTTTAAAACCATGATGTGTTAGTCCTAAGATAGACATAGTCATGAGAGGTTCATTGGTTTTCAATGGTGGTGTTGAAAAGATTCATTTAGCTCATGCATGAATGGTTTATACTAGTATGAATGAGAATACAAGTAGTTGGATGTGGGTATCTGTGTTCCCAACCATTTGGACCGTACTATCACAATCATTTCTCTAAGAAAACATGATTTTATTATATTAGTGTCACTTATGTATTGTTCCATTGCATCGAATTGAGGGTACACTCGGCCAAACACGTAAAATAAGTAAAGAATTAGGACAACAGTACAAAACTACAGAACTGAAATACAAAAATCCTAAAAATTGATATTTGTTGTGGATTTTCAGTATTATTCTAAATACAAAACAATATTTTTTTCTAGGTTTAAGGTATCATTCTTAATATATCCAAGATTATAGACATGTTCTCAGTACACTATTAAGAGACGCAAGCAATTTAAGATTAATATTGTATATGTAAATATATATACTTTATATACCATTAAAAAATACTTCGTCTATTGACCATCTGTACCATATACCAATTTCTACAAAAAACCTATATAGCAGGTAGGCACAAACATGCACAATAGGGATACACACAAATCTATACAACAACAACTATAGATATGGATATACACAATAGCTAGAAATACAAATCTATCCAATACTAGGAAATCTTGATATAATATCAACAAATCTTGATATATTACAAAAGGTACAATACCAAACAATCCAACAAAAATTGTACAAATATTAGTATATAATAGTCCAAATAATCTTAAATGTCCTTTAAAAAGCAAAACTTGGTAGCTGTCATTGATCTTTGAACACTGTGCAATCCTTATTTCATTGATTGTATCCCCCCCCCATGCACCCTTTTTCTATGGAGTAATAACAAATAAAATAGATATTAGTTATAAAGTAATGATAAGAAGGTATAACAAGCATACATATATAACAAAATGGTAAGCAAATACGTCATCGAGGTCATGTTAATCTGGCTTATCATAGCTTCTTTGCATTTAAGATGATTATGCAAGGTTCTACCACATCATCTACTTCTGATAGCTAGGACATCAATTTGAGATTGAATTCTCTATGTCCTTCTACAACCTGGCTGAGGTCTCATATCAGTGCATTAATAGTTGGTTTTTTCTCTACTTAGAATGTGTTTAGATCAAAAGTAGGTATGGGGTTAAATACAAGTTTTAGGCTTGTCGATATATCTCAACGCGGTAGTATTGGTCAATAAAGTCATATAGCGAAAGTGGCTTAAACTTAATACACGTATCCTTGCATGGTATTCTATCAACTTGCCATGCCTGACATGAACAACTCCAAGTCTGCAAATTCACAACAAAGGATTTTTCGTGATCAATGACCTTAAAGTTTCAACCTCTAGATTTTTTCACTTTCAGTGTACGAGATGCCATATAATTTACTGCTAGCTCCTTCTTCAGCTTCAAGAATAGTACTCCAATAAGTTTATTAGATTCTTCTCGTCGATCATGCATCATAATCATGATTTTTTTGCGTACATGATCGACCATGGTTGTAATGGGCATAAATTGTACCGATTTTACCCAATTATTCTAACATTCAACTTAATTGTTACTTATTATGCCCCATAAATCCCTGGAAAATGAAGAATTTGCCCCAACATTGGCGCTCTGATTGCATGATAAAGTCTATAGCAAGAGGCATGGACTCCATTATGGGGTTTATTTGTCGAGTATATTCTTGCCTTGTTGGAGCGCGTACAGCTTTCATGAAAATCGATGCTCAATGTTTTTTGTTGTAGATGGGGTACTTTCTCTTACATGAAATTGAAATTATATGATCATTAGATTTCTTGAACTATTACTTGAACATTAATTAGATCAGATCATAGTTTTGGATAAAATATAAAAAATCTTACTTGCTTTTTGAAGTTGTCCACCAAGTGTTTCAAACAGTCTGCATTATGAGCACTAGGAAGTATTATATGGATGACTTTAATAAGCCCGATATGTTGATAAGAGAAGAAAGTAAACCTTTTGAACCCTATTCTATGATAAAAATCTAAAATGCTCCCCAACTTCAAGCAAAACCACTCCCAATTAGTATCATTTTCAGCATCAACAACTGCATATGCTAATGTGAATAGATCATTATTGGGATCCCTAGTGACAACACTAAGTAAGCATCCTTTATGCTTATTCTTAGTATGATGCCATCTAAGAAAATCAATGGGCTGCATCCACTGAGAAAACTGACCAAACAAGCTGTGAAGCAGATAAATGGTCGCTGAAATTTCAAGGTCATGGGGTGAATCTCATAATTTGCAATACTTCCAAGATTTGTTTCCTGTACTACCCCTACAATACCACCTTAATTTATCAAATGATCTCTTGTCCGCCCCATGAATGTCATGCATAGCTATTTCCTTACCCAACCATGTTTTTATGGTATGGAATTTCTATATTAAATTCTCTATGAATATCTTTCATCAAGTTGATAGGTCGATAATATGGCTCTCTTCTCAAATTTTCTTTTACTACATTAGCAACCTAAGTAGAATCAGCTCTAGAATGTCCGCTCGTCCGAAGACTATGCTTATTACATGTATATTCTAGGTTGCATTTTTGAATACTAAAGAGTTTGTCAGCTTCATATCTTGTGTCATATATTTTTCATTTGTAATTATTATCACTAAAAATTACTATAATATTTTTGGAATCATTTTTCTTATATATGAAGGACCTTATTGTAGCAACAACATAGTTTTTAAGTTTAATTTTAAGCTATTCAGCATTCTAGAACGTTTGGCCCTCTTCACGGATGTAATGACTCCGAGCATCAATTGAATTCCTTTATAATGCTAAATCATATTGTGACTCACTTGTAAAGGGAATGTCCTCCTCTATTTCATTCCTAAATGGGTGTTCATTGCAAAGAAATAACATAGCCAAATACATAATAATTGAGAATAAAGTATTGCAGTATCAGTATGTAAGTATTGAAATGAATAAATCCAGTATTTAACATAGAAGTGATAAGTACTAAAATGGACAATTTCAGTATTCATGTAGCGCCCCAGCCGGGAGGTGCATGCTCAACCTAGGTGCCACTCACAATCTATTTGTACAAGAGAAAATAAACCTTTCAAGCCCAAAATAATTCAATTTCCACAAGTAATAAACATCAATAGTTTAACTCGATACCAAAATACCATAAAACACACTTAACATTTTAAAAACCTACTTGTCATATCCATGGCAATAACTCAATAGACTACAACCTGTATATCTATATATTCACCAATTTTGTTACCTCATGTGTCACATGGTCTAGTCTATCATCATCACTCCTTCTTACCTAGGGTAAAGAACGAAAGAAGTGATGATGATAGACTAGATCACGCGACACATGAGGTAACAAAATCGATGAATATATAGATATACATGTTGTAGTCTGTTGATCAGTTACTGCCATAGATATGACATGTAGGTTTTTAAAATGTTAAGTGTGATCTCTGGTATTCTAATATTGAGTTAAACTATTGATGTTTGTTAGTTGTGAAAATCGAATTATTTTTGGCTTGAAAGGTTTATTTCTCTTATATAGATAGATTATGAGTGACACCTTGGCTGAGTAGGCACCTTCCAATCGGGGACCTAAGCAAACTTAGGAAATAACCCTAGAATAAGGATTGAGGAATCTAAGAGAGGTTAGGTTCAACCATAGAAACTAATTAAGAAGTGAAGACACGGGGAAAAATGTTTAGTGTCGAGAGGTAGGGGACTACAGCTGGGCGGCCGACTAGTATATGATCTTCTCTTCTTGAAGTTGAACATGAGACTCTTGACTGAGGTGATGAATATTATGGGCGTATGATATCGGTAACCGGCATTATAAGGTAAATCTAGTATATACCAAACAAGCGAATGTCTTAGATCTAGTTATTTTGCGTACCATCGGCTAGGTGAATAGTTAGCCTAGCAAAACTTTATTTGTGAATTTAGATGTGGATAAACCTACCAATGTTGCTTGGTGTCCAATGAAAATTCTATTACGAATTTGTTGAATAAATTATGTTTTATCAATATTGAAAATTGTATGTGGAAAAAAAATAATAATATAGGGCGTTGGAGTGATTGAGAGAAAAGAGTAATATGTGAATAAAATAAGTCTTTCTAAAATTTTCTGTGGATCTATAGATCAAGGACCCTGTACCAGTTTAGAAGAAATTTGAATTATAAGATAGCTTCACAAGAAGAATCCCAGGCTCGTACTTGAGCTTTTTCCAGTCACAGAGGATGACCCCCAGGCAGAAGGAGAGGTACTCAAGATAATCAGAAAAGAAATGCTTCTAACCAAGACAACCTTGACGTGAAGAGGAAATGAATCAAAATCCGCCTACCAACCCATCAATACAGGGACAACTGACAAACAGATGCATACCATGTGGCAACAATTTATGCAATTCTATCAGTAGCAGGGATAAGCCAACCACACTAAAGACAATGAAGACCTTGCAGAAAATCAAGCTTTAGAGCGGTTTCTCTGGTTTCGTCCCTTGAAGTTTATAGGTGAGCCCAATGATTAGAAAGCGAAAGCATGAATTGAGGGGATTGAAAAGATATTTCAAGCACTACATTATTCTAAAGAACAAAAGGTTAGATACGCCACTTTCTTTCTGGAGGAAGCTACTCATCATTGGTGGAGGCTGATAAACTGACAGTGATAGCGGAAAGGATTCCCTCGAACTTGTGAGAACTTTACTCAGGAGTTCATGAACAAATTTGTACCACAGGTAGTGAAGAATGCTCGAAAATGGAAGTTCAGAGACCTGATCCAAGGACATATGTTGATGGGATAGTATGAGGCCAAGTTCAATAATTTAATTCAGTATGCGCCCCCATATCCTTAGAGACGAAGAGCGGAAAACTAGAAAGTTTGTTGAAGGACTCCGTCTTGAGATTTGGTGAGCCCTTGCCTCTTGTGACCTACTGAACTATGACAGAGATGTAGAGAAAGCCTTACAGATGGAATCAGAGTTTTGAGAACTGCATAAGATTGAGGAGAAAGTTAAGCGTGGAAAGACTCTTAGGCCAAAAATTTTCGACGTCAGCAAAGGTAGCTTTGGGGAAAAACAATTCAAACTTCAAGTTGGAGCATCCAAACCTCACCCCTACCGGGTAGGAGAACCATCTCACCCAGCACAAACAATGTCAAAAAAGAAATGTGGTTACTGTGGGAATGCAGGTCATTAGGAGGAAGAATGTTGGAAAAAGTAAGGAAAGTGTATGAGATGCTGTAGCAATTAGCACTTGCATCGAGATTGTCCTTATTTCAATATAGGAATGATTCTTGGGGTTGGAATCAATAAGTTTATTGGGGTTAAGCTTGAAGTAGGAATCGGTTGCGATGTCAATGCATGGATTAAGGAAATTTGGAGTTATGTTAGGAAATGATCCTTAAAGCATGGAATTAATGAATTAGAGGAGATTAAGGTTGACCTTGGAATTCGAATAGGATATGAATTTTTGGGACAATACATGACCTTTACTCCTGAGGTGTTAGGCATATGACTCTTTATGATTGGAAGGATAATACTTGGAAAGATATACAACATACCAATATATCTTGGGAATGTAATCTGATGGAAAGATAAGCATTTTAGATAAAGTGGAACTCGACCATTGGAATGACGTTCAAGTGAAAGATGTTCGACATGTATATAGGTATAACCTGTATAGTATGACTATTTGAAGGAATTAGTGCATTAATAGCAAGAGAATGGATTAATGTGATATAAGATGACAATAAATATAGAAAAGATTTAAATGCCTATAAGAGATACCCTAGAAATTCGAGGAAAAAGTATATCACTAGTTGTGAGAGATGTAACTAAGACTAAAATCCAAAAGGAGAATATTGGGTAAGGACCTAAAACTTGAGGTTTAGCAAATAGGAATATCGAGATAGAAGGACTGGTATTAGTATATTAGAAAGGAGAATATATATAGAAAATAGAGATTGTGATTTTGATAATGTATGACTCAACAGAAAATTAAGGATTAGAACTTTGTCAATGAGGAGTAAGGATCAATACATAACCTTATCTTTCTAAGGAATCAAGTATATATCCAAGAATTGTAACGTTACCTACAAATGTGTATAGAAATTAGGCACGATATATAGGCTATTATTCAGAAACGAGTAGTTGATACATATATATAATACAAGCAAAACTTAAGGGATTCGATTCCTAAAAATATAGGTAAAACATTGATGAAGTGAGTCTGTATGACAGCTAGAAAATAGACAATCAAGATAAAGACAATAGGCTAACCGATGATGAGAAAATCCTACCGAATCTTAACTATCGAAGTCTAAGATCATAAGTTGTGGAGATTGAAATAATATGTAAAGATCGAATGAAAACATCCATAACAACAATTAATTATGGCATATTAACGCTGAATGCAATTGAGTAAATGATTTTATTGATGACATATCAGGTTTAGCCAGCATATCTCATCGTAAATCGAAGTAGCCAGATAGATTGGAAGTCCTAGTATTCTTGAGGATAAGATTCATTTACACATACAATGATAGAACTTTATGTAAAACTCATGTGAGAATGAATTTGTACACACAAATTGAATTTTATCAATTAATTTGACTTTGGTTTGATTGTACTGAAACCCAAATAGGTTCGGATCGAACAGGATTTCCACTTAGATAGATTAAACCAATTGCCCAAGATTTTAACAATAAATTCAACTCTTGACCTTGGGTTGGTGCCGACTTAGCTAAAAGCTAATGGACTTAATTAATTTAATCAAAAAAGTTAAAAATTGAAAAAGTAAAGTAAGAATCTTAATCCTAGAAATCTAATTGACAAAGCTATGGAAATCGATTTGACTGGATTAACAGCACCAAAAACATCTTAAGCCATAATGTTAGCATTAGTTTCCTTATGCTATGTTTTAAATATAAATAGGTGGCGAGGACATGGTTGATACAGGTGCATATAGGATTATCACCAATCAGGAGTTACCAGGTGAGTTTATTCTAGATTTCTTTGCTGGGAAAAGAACTGTTATTATGTCCTTGTTGATTGGCCATATTTATGTTAAGATTCAATAATCCCTGATTGTTGTTCTATGCTATTCTTTGGCTCTTGTGTTGAATCTGGCAGTTTGTCTGAACTATTATTCTTGTTAGCATATCCTTGCAGCTTGATGCTTGATCCTTTCTATGTTGCAATTCAATAATTTACCATTTGATTGTCCTATGCTATTCTTCGACTCTTATGTAAATATATCATTATTGTTTGACCCTTTCTTTGTTGGAAATTATTGTTCACCTATGCTATACTGATCTTTGACTCTTGTGTTCCTCTTGAAAATCTATTTAGACTTCTTTTCTCCTTTGCCATGATTCTTGTCATTTGGAATTCCTACCTATTTTGAGATGTTGAATTCCTGAACAGAATGATTAACCCGATTTATGTTCACACAAGTTCTGAAAAAAGTTGTTTATGAAAATTTACCACACATTGCTCCTTTACACTAATTGTGGCTCCTGGTTGATCATGATATATGTTGTTTTACCTAATATTAGCGATTGTGTTGGGAAACTGAAACTGGATTTTGAAATGTATTTTTCTATTATCCCTATGACTATTACCTTGGTATAAACTCGATATTGACTAATTGATTATTCGTTTATCATGGCGAGTTGATATGTTTATTATACTTATATTGGACATTTTTATTGCATTAGCAGGGCATATTATTACTATAGATACACAGGTCTATTGATATGCTCGGGGGTGGGCCTTGGGATTGATACCGAAAGACGATCGGGTAGAATGGACCGACGGTGGCTGGTCTTCATCGATAGCCTACTATTATTATCCTATTTCATAGCCAGTTGGAGGTAATTATCTATGAGCAGGGTAAGGCATGTAGCTAGCCATGTCAACTAAGGTCATCTTTAAGCACAAATGCAAGCGAATCATGTTAGATACATCCTCATCAGCATTCAATATCACATACATTTTCTGATGGAAAGCAAGGTATTGGACGGTGTGGAATTGAGGGCAAATTTCACACCATTTTTTCCAAAGTGGAAATACAATCTCATTAGAGTCATGCTCTAGAAAATGGACATTATACAGAGTTCCTAATTGTATGTACAACTCCCTAACAGTTGAATTTGTGGTTTTTCCCCACTGCCCAATTATTTTTAGTCTAAAAAAAATATAAAATAACTATCGCTCGTGAAAAATTACAACACTATTTTATCGTGCGATAATGGAGACAAAGTAGGGTTCTTCTTTCTAAGATGTTGTAGGCAATTGCAGAAAATGAAAAAAAAAAAGAAGAAGGGAAGGACTACATTCCAATAGGAGTTAAACAAAACATATATATATATATATATATATAGAGAGAGAGAGAGAGAGAGAGAGAGGCTTAGGAATTTAGGGTTCAGAAATAAACCAAAAAAAGGGTAAAATGAGGCGGTTTCCAATCAATTTAGGTGGCTGGAGAGTTAAGTCAAAAATAAAACTTCACATGGGAAGTTCAAAATAGAAAAGTCATGGATGGGAATTGAATTCTAAAGTGAATATTGGATTTGGTACTTTTAAATAAGATGCCTTTTATTTTACAATGTTTTAAAAAGAAAATAAGAATAATAATTAGAAATATGGAAAGTATCAAGTTTTTTCATGTTAGTGTAGTCTTTTTCATATAACAAATTGTTTGAAACCATTATAATTTTATATTACACTAGAAAGGTCCACATGTGATGCACGTGACTTGTTAATTTTTTTTTTTATGTTGTTTGTTCTATGAATTATTTTCTATTTATACCTTATTCAAATGTTTATTAAAGAGACAAATAAAAAATAAATTGTTTTTTGGAATTGTAAAAGATGTTAGACCTCTAACCTGGTTTAAGTATAATCTAGGGTGATATTTTTTTTTTTCTATGGGATTTGCATCATGTATACGACCTATCATATTTTCTTTCTTCCTTTCATTCCAACATCTACATTATTTATCCCAAACTTATATTCTAGAAATTTTATAGAGATATTTTTCTAGAATTTTCACTTTCAGCACATAGAGAAATATTTGGTGAATATTGTTTTTGAGATTTGGTACCATTTGAGAATGTTATATAAATTTTAATTTGTGCAATAAATTATTGATTTGGAAGATGGTTATAAATCAATAGCTGCATATATATTTCATTCAAGTTAAACTAAAACATTCAACACATTGTCTCTGGAGCAAAGACCCTCTAAACATCTTGAAAATGTTTAATTTCATAAATTATATTTTTGGGTGAATTACATCCAAACCCCCTAAGGTTTGACCTAATTACATAAAAATTCTCGCTGTTTTGAAAATTACATTTTACCCCCTGACGTTTGTCGCCATCCAACATTTATCCCTAGAGTTAGTCGCTGTTAGGATTTTGATCTGGTGCCAGTAAAAAATAAAGGTAAATTTTCAAAAATGCCCTTATTGTATCTGACTTCATTTTTTACTAGGTTTGACCTTTCTTTGTGGACGAAAATAACCTTAGAAGTGGAATTATAAGATTTCAAACTTTTTAGAGGTTTATTTGTAATTAATATTCTTTTAGGACCAAAACATAATTAATTTGCACTTTAAATTACAAACTTAATAATATTAAATAAAAAAATATTTAAAATAATTAATTAAATATATTTATTGATTAAAAAATAAATAAATAAAAATTGTAAAAAGAAGGCAAAGTAAAGAATTTATTAAAATTTATTCTTCAACATTATTTTTAATTAATATTTTTTGGGCCTAAAACATATAGTTAGCATTTTAAACTACGTACTTAATAATATTAAATAAAAAATATTTAAAATAATTAATTAAATATATTTATTGATTAAAAAATAAATAACCAAAAACTAAAAACAAAAAGGATAAGTAAAGAATTTATTAAAATTTAATTTTTAAAAATATTATTCTTTGATTTTAAAGAATTTACTTTTTAAAATTTATTAAAAAATGAAAAAGGACTCAAGCTAGGCCAGGAGCCAACTACTGGCTATAGCCAAGCCACAACCAGCCCCTAGCCACAGCAGCGAGTGACTAGATGTGGCCAGATCTAGCCACCTGGTTAGGCGACAATGGCCATGGCCAAGTAGGTGGGGGTGAGGGTTGGAGGATGGTGGATGGTGTATTATATATATATGTATGTGTGTGTGTGTATGTATACATGTATGTATTTATTTTATATTTACATATATGTATATGCACCTTTATATTATAGTAAGATAATTATTTTAATTTTAATGTTAATTTACTTTTTTTAAAATTTTTATTTTTACTTATTTTATTTATTTATTGCTAAAATTTAATAAACTATTTTATATGTGTTTACTATTTTATTATTATTAAATATATAACTCGAAATTAATAGAAATATGTTATCTAATGTTATAAATTTAAATTTTAAAAAATTGAAGGTGATAGAAATATATCAAATAAACCCTCATAAATTTAAAAATATTACAAATAGGTCCAAGGATATTTATGTGTTTTGATATTTCTATCAGTTTTTCTATTTTTCCTTTTTCTTTTTCAATTTTTAATGGAAGGGCATTTTGGTCGTTTCACACTTTCCATCGGCATTAATTTTAGTTTCAAAGGTCAGGGTGGTAAATGTAATTTTTAAAATAATGAGAGTTTTTTTGCAATTAGGCCAAACCTCAGGGGTCTAGATGTAATTGACCCTATATTTTTTTTTTATCACTTTGGGTAATATTAGTGGACACTCTATCATGCCCCTTATAGATATATCTGTATGGACTTTACTATTGTCACTCCAAAATATGTTTCCATGTTGATGTGAAAATTGTATTTAGATAAGGTACTGCCCACTGGTTATTAAATTCTGCATTATCAACTCCAACTGTTATTCGATTTCCTTCTGTAGACCATATATGTATATTTTCCTTGAATTATGCTTTCACAATATGAATGTAGATAATGATATATATATTTTTTTCAACGAAACAATTTTTCTTGTGTATATCTTCACGGCTTCTATTTATTATCTATTTAAGAACAAAGTTATAGAGCATACAACATTTTTCTAGATTAAGAACTTTTGTACAAACAAACTATTATAATAATTTGGACTTGTATTTTTGTACTCAAACTTTCAAATTATCAATATATGAGCATGTGCAATCCTCTTTTTTGAAATTCAATTAATGGACACATGCAATAATTTTTTCAAACATTTGATTCTTAAATAACTAATCTTTCAAATATTATATTTTTGCTCAAAAAATTGTAGAGGTGAAATGTAGTCCATCTTAAACTCTTTGACCGTCACATAAGTTTTCTTGTGTCTCTTTCCATTCTTGAATGAAAAATTCTAGTTTTTCGAATTTTTGGACTAATATCAATGCATTAATATATATATATATATATATATGATTAATATTGTTGGTGCGCAAAACAAATTATGCTAACAATTACACAAGCGTACGTATTGCAAAAGAAATAAAGTGATGAGAAAAGTGTCAATTCCATGAGGAACTAAATTATTCACTACTAGTTACTAATTTATCATACACTTGTTTTATTCAAACAAAAAATCAATTATGTAGGAATTAAAATTAAACTAATAAAAATGAGGAAAATATACTGATTAAGATTTCTACTAGCATATAGAAGCCTACAATTATGATTTCATGAATCGGATGGGTTGATTACATAATTTCTCCCCTGTGAAATTAATAACAAGTTATTAGTCTTAAGTCTTATGCAATTATGGGGTTCTTCCAAATTACCCGCAATCAAATACCTCATTTATTAAATTCACTATATTGCTATGTCAATTAACTAAATTATGGATGATATTGTACCACTCAACTAACTACCTAGGGCAAGCAAGTATATTCTTATCCTACTCACAAATTAATTAATTCATTTACTTGAATAATTAATCCTAGGCTCTTCTATTATCAATCAATCCCTAAATTTTCTTTTCCAAGATTCCTCTGGGGCCTAAAGATGCACTTGACCGTTGATTAGACAATCAAATAGAAAAAGCACATAATAGATAAATAACTTAAAACGGTACTAATTTCATGGAAGAAAATCATATATCAATTTATTCAAAAGAATCTATGAGTGATTATATGCCTAAGAGAGGGGTGAATTAGGCTTTAGGGACTTTAATGCAGCGAAAGTTTATTATTCAAAATACTTTTTGGCCCTTCACAATAGTTTAAGTCTTTTGCAGAAAATTGTTTTAGTTACTAACTAGAATTTTTAAGTATCAGTTAAACTACCAGTCAGACCAATAATAATAAAACAATAAAACAGAAATGAAATGACACTTGTATTTATAGAGGTTCGGCAAGCTTACTCCTCTACCTAAGTTTTCACTTAGAATTTTGAACCTGTCAAATTAATTAATAAGTAAGAATGTTTTTACAAGTAATAATAATAATTTGATAGCAAGAAAAGTAAAGGATTAGAGACACCTTAGTAGGGTGAAAAACCAATTTTTCGGAAAGAGTTAAACCGAAATCCCAGATGAGATAGGGCATATTCCAGAGCATTGTGAAATCAGCTGCTTGTGAACAGGCCCAGGGGAACTTCTATTAGATTCACTTGCACAACTTCTGTGGACTGATGCACGAGTTGCTGTCATTCTGTATAGCAAGCTCTAATCTCTTCTTCCAGACTGGAACTAAGAACATTGCAGAAGATTCCAAACAATACCGCCCTACTAGTTTTTTCACCTAGAGGTCCTTAGAGCAACCAAGTGCCGATTTGTTCTCTTCTTGTAGTCCCTCAAGAGCATGTACGACTGTCGTCCCTTTTCATTATTAGTTCCTTTGAGACATAAACCACCTTGTCCTCGTCTCCCCATGGTCCGTCGAAGGTAAGTTCCACTTGTCCTTCAGCACAAGGTCCCTCGAAAACACACGTAGAGCAAAAAATTAGCAACATTGAAACACAAAACGTGTATGACAGTATCACACAACTCCTCAAGACACTTAACAAAGTTCTTTTCCGACTTAGTGATTCACACTCTTACAATGCTGCATAATTTCACTTGTATATGCTAATGTCCAATGACTATAAGTTCTTATTAAGGTAAGTGTCCATTGGAATTATATAAGGGAACAAGATAAGTTTAGCAATCATGCATTAATTCCTTAAACAGTGGATGTATCAGTGATTTCAGCATAATATGATTCCTTTTCTAAGTCATAGAGATGTAGATCAAACTAGAATCTTTATCAGATCTCTTAATTATGGAAAGTAAATTCCAACACATAACAGATTCCAGCAGCTAACACGTAAACAAATTTAGATTCCAGCAGATAATATGGAAAGATATTCATGCTTTCAGCACATAATTCTAGGCATGCAATTTTGTCATAACCAAAATAAAATAAATCATCAAAGGGTTAATAGAATCTATCATAATTCTAGAATAACGAATTAGTTCATGATTGAATTATCGTACAAAACATAAACAAAATGAAATATCGTCTCAAATCTTGGATTAAAAAGAAAATCAAAGGGAGAAGAAAAAACTGTATTCCTAGACGAATTTGATCTCCACTTTGTCCTCCTTCAAACATCGAATTATCGCAAAACTTCTAATCTCCAAAAATAGAAAATCCAAATCAATATATCAAACTAAGTGTTTGAAAGGTCTATTTATACTAAATTACAGAGTCTTCTACTTAGAATAAGACCTGAATAAATAAAAAGATGATTTTGTTCGTCTTTGATTAGATTACGAGGTGTCATCCTGTTAGCATTTCTACCAACTTGTGTCAATTTGTCCCTTTTTGTAATTTATCTACTTATATTCCTATAATTCCAAATGTTCATCAATTAGCAGGGGAATAATAATTCTTTAAACAAGAAAATTATTTGTTAAGTCGTAAATATGATATTAAAATCAATACTAACAGGCACTTAACAAATGTCTTGTGAATCACCACCCCTTGTTTCTTCTTTTGGGTAATATCCATAACTCTTTATTGTAATTCAAATATCAAATTTGATAGGTTGTAACGATAGCAATTCAATCTTGTAATCTCCATTTTATGTCAGTTACATTGAAAAACCAACATTAGAATTTTTTTCCCTATAGAAATTGCTACATGGTTAATAGCAAAAGATTTATCTCTATATAAATAAATTATAATTTGCAAATATTGAAAATTTTTCATATGAAAAATGTTTTAAAATTTTGATAATAAAGAATAGACAAATATATATTCACATTAATTTAAAACATCAAATTTTTAATTGTGAGTGCTTCATGGATTATTTTTTGCATTGATTAAACTTTGTATGTTAATAGCAAAAAGAAAACAAGTATCTCTTTCCTATATAAGAATAATAAATACTCCAACAATAGTTACATTATTTGTAAGAATCACCTGGACGGAATCATTCTTTTGAACTGTATCATTAGATGTTTTGGTACTTTTTTTTGGAATATTTAGGTGTAATCCTATATCACCTCTTGTAAAAATAAGTGGATATTGTAGTAGGTTGTAACATTTATAATAATGTGATTTCTATGTTTATGACCTCAACGTACACGGGCAATAATATCTTGTTTCACTGATATATTATGATCATTTTCTTCGAGCAAAATTACGGCAATTTGATAAGAATTTGAAGAATTATAAATTAAACTAGTCTAATTTCATGTTTTTAAGATATAGAACTAAATATCGTTCATTGAAAAGTAATCGTTTAACCTTTTGAGATTCTTTTTATAAGTTTTCTCATAATTGCTTCTGATAAATTTGATTCTTTTAGTATCTATTATTCTCAAGCTTATTTTTTATTTTGACAAAATACAACTGAAAGTTACCATACCCATTTTCATTTGGAATTAACCTAGGAATAAGATATACCATGTCTTACATTCGAAAAGTATAGCTCCACCCCTGTAGATGCCAACTCTCTATCTAATTTCATATTAAATGAAGTAAAAGAGAATATATAGTTCAAAACTCAAATATTTTTTTGGAAGTTCATAACCTCTTCTAATAGAGAAATAAACAACTTATGTAATTTATTTGACATTTAAATCGGAGCAAGTCTAATATTTTTAATTGCCACGATGAACTATGCAAGGCTCATTTAAATCTTATAGCATCGCAATGGATGCAATTAAGTATATTATTCAATTCATGAATTTTCGAGTACATAGGATTATAGATTCTCAAACCTAATAAAAAAATTTAGCATATAACAATATTTTCCCGCATAATATTTGTTGAATATCGTAGAGTACATAGTTATTGAAAAATGACCAAAAATTGATTCATAAGAGATCATTTATGTTCTTAGAAGTCATAAATTGATGAATGTTGATAATTAAATTCTTTATGAACTAAGTTTTTTTCATTCAAAACTATGTTGAAAGGGAGGTGCTAACATATTAATCCTTATAGTTTTTCCTTAAATGATTTAATTGAATTTCTTATTTTCTTAGACTCTTTAATGTTATCTATGTAACAATGTCTCTCTATAGTACTCAGTGCAGTTATGTTTCCTCTTCATCTTATCTAGTCTTCATTGTTGAAATAAATATGCTATAATAATATTATTAGAAAATTATATTCATGTATGAAATATAGGTAAAATTGTTCAAAATAGCCATATCTCATGACATTGAAAATTTTCTAAATAGTTATATATGATATTTTAAATATATATATATCAAAATATTCAATATTAAATCAACGAAACACGAAGTTGATTCAAGGCAGAAGTTTATAGATTCATTACAATTTTAAGAACCCTTTACTGAAAAATAGAACAATGAAAACTTGTGAATTAAATAATTACAAAAACAAAATATGTCTTGAAGAACTTAACATTTATAAGACATGATTTACATGTATATTTTGCAATCTAATGACTCATAGTAGCCGACTATTGAATTCTTTCATTTTTTGAGTAATATTTTGGGAAACTTTTATTTTTAATTTATTTTTTATCATTCTCAATGAATTAAATTTGTACTAGTTATTGTTCCAAAATTTTAATTTAATTTCTTTATTTTTTGTTAATTGAAAAATTCTTTTTGATTTTTTTAAACAATGAATTTCTTTTATGAAATAAAACAAAAAATATGATTCATATTATTCAAAGCAGTTTATGAATTAGTTTTCTCTAAATTTAGATAAAGAAATAAAACTTATATTACTTACTTAATCTTAGATTTTTAATGGATCACTTGTTTTTAATCTAAAATTATTAAAACAAAACAAAACAAAAACTCTATCATGTGTTCAATTTATTTATAATGATTCTGTTTGCACTTTATTAGTCAAGCTAGAAATAGAGGAAGTTAAACTTTGGTTAATTTTATACCTTGAAATATCATCACGTAAAATAGTACTATATTATTATATAAGTTTTTTTGCTTAAAAACATGAGAAAATTGTTTCTTTAAAAGTTTGCTAGTTCATAAATTTGTAAGAGTTGGATTATGAATTAAGTTGGCTATTAATAAATACTTGTATTTTATTAATTATTCAACATCTAGCAATATAAAAAATATAGACTTTTGACTGTTGGATACTACGTATTTAATGGGTATGTATTTTGCACCTAGCAAATATATACTTCATAGGGTATTGATGGAGACATATAAACTAATGTGATATTTTATCTAGTTAAATATATTTATTAATATTCTATTTTATATATTGAATAGGGTTGGGAAGACTAGGTCGGGTACCTGGTAGTTCGGGATCAAAATTTTAATATCCAATCCCAACCCAGTTGAGGACTGGGTACCCGATCCCAGAACCAGGTTCTGGCTTTGGGTACCGAGAGGTTTATTTTATTGGTAATTTAAGTTAAAACAGAGGCAGAAGTTTTAAGTTTCCTTTTTTTTTTTAATTTTAGTTTTGGGGGTGGAGGGATGCATGGACTAGGGGGTGGGTTTTTTTTGCCTCTGTTTTAACTTTTAACTTTTTTTATTTTTTTATTTTTTAAATTAGTGAACTAGGTACCCGGTACCAATTGGGCCTTGAATGAAAATATTTCACTATATCATATTAATATTATTAAAATCGAATGAATATTTTTAACCTAATAGATAGTTTGAATTACATAACTTTCAATCCAACATACATACTTTTTTGGAAAAATTCAAATCTTACCTAAATATGACTAAGTTCAAGTGAATAATATAATGAGTTATTTATACTAGTTATATCATTGATGTAAACTTTTACAATATTTATCATGTGATTACTTAAGTCTTGCCAAACTTGGCCTTGATAAGATCTTCCTCATCCTCCATCACGTCCCAAATAAAATATTTAATTTGATCTTTCATAAGGTTATTAGATAAAAGTAAATGTTATATATATTTCTATCCTATTGCCTTTTAAAAATAATTATGAAAGTTAATAATTATAATTTACTTTAAAAGATTATTTAGAGAAATAAAATTTTATTTAATTCTTTTTTATGGCTTCTAATAGTGCTATCAACTATATTTATTTTCCTTTTGACTCACTTTTTATCTCTTAACTTAAATAAGTAAGATAAAAAAAAAATCTCAAATTTTTTCATCTTTCACTATTAGTTTTGAAGAAAATAAATTATCCACATCATTATAAAATTAACCAAAGTATATTTCATAAATATATATATAGATACAAAAATAAATGAAAAGATAAAAATAATTGAATAAGACTTAATGTATATATATTGTTTTTCATTATCATATTAAATATATTATTACATATGAGTTTGACACTTATTTTGATATATAACAAATATTTGTTTCTTTTTATTTTTGAGGAAGAACCCATATTTGTATGAATACATTTATAAAATATCATTCCTTTTCCTTATCAATTAAACATGTGATTGTAAGACTTAATCTATTCTTTTCCATTGTCATATTAAATTTACTATTACATTTGAATTGAACATAAATTTTGATATATAACAAATGTTTTTTTTCTTATATTTGAGGAAGAATGTAGAAGGAATATCTATACAAACATACTTATGAAGTATCATTTTTTATCTTTAATTGATTTTTTCTTAAATAATTTCAATTCAATTATTATTTTCTATGAGTCTAATTGGAATAAATTTAAATTAATTGTAATTTACCATAAACCATATATATTGACTGTGATAGTAATAGTATCATTAGATGGAGATATAATTTAATTACTTAATTTTAATTTAGTTGCTATTCTCTGTTAGTCTAATTAAATATGCTGGTAGAAGGATAAATTTTAATATTCATAATTACATTTGTTAAGCAGAAAATTTTGATTTAATTAATTTTAATACAATTATTATTTTCTATAAGTATAATTAAAAATACGTTTAATTTGGAATAAATGTAATAAATACATTATATATACATTTGTTAAATTGAAAGACTTAATTTAATTAATTATAATTATTACTTTTTATGAGTGTAATTTAAAATAAACTTAATTTTGATTTACAATTACTATTAAAATATGTGTATCAAATGTGATAATTTCAGTATACACAATTACATATGCTAAGTAAAAAATTTTAATTTAATTTACTGTAATATAATTATTATTTTTTATAAGGTTAATTGAAAATACATTTAATTTGCAATAGATGTAATAAATACAATGTATATACATTATTTAAAATAAAAGACTTAATTTAATCAATTACAGTTATTGTTTTCTATAAAGCTAAATATCATGTATATGCATGTGATGTATATACATTATATAAGTTAAAAGACTTGATTTAATTAATTATAAATATTACTTTCTACGAATCTAATTAAAATTAAACTTAAATTTATTGTAATTACAATTAAATTGTGTATTAAATGTGCTAATTTTATTAGAGAGTAATCCTCGCATAAAATGAAAGGAACCACTCTACTAATTCATACTTTTATAGATAGTATATATACAATAGAATAGATATAGATATTTCCCCAGTGTCGACATTATCTTATATTTAGATAATTGTTAGAACTACCTTTCTCCTACCTTATTCTAAATTGTGGAGAGAATATTAAATGAAAAACATTCATTCTCTCATTTACGGCTGCATTAGTCAATAAAACAGTCTCATGCAATTTTTTATCTTTTTTTCCTTTTCTGTTTTCTAATACCTTAATCAATTGTTTAAAATATTTCTTTAAATCTCAATTTTGTTTTAGAAAAGCTTTATTTTTTAAGATTTATGACGCAATGTCATCATTGCTTTGATATATTATTTAGCAGTAGCAACACATTTAAGGGAAATTAAATGACACGCTGTTTTCAAGTACCCAACAACAAACCCAAAATTTAGTTCATACGGTAAAGGAGAAGGAAATCACAAATTATCAATTGACATTCCCTATTCTGGTAAGCAAAGGGTATAAAAATCCCCAAATGTGATGGAGAAGACGCAGTTGAAAGGTTATTCAACCAAACAACAATTCGTTCAATGTGAAACCAAAGTTTCCAGGAATTACCAGATTGAATTTGGTCTTCACCTTTTATTCTTTTTATCTTTCAATCTGCTTGCTGACTGCTGCTGCAAGTAGTAGATGCCAAGATAATTTGCACAGGATTGAAGGTTATAACAGTTTCTGAAGCTTGAATGGTGGATTGGGATTACATATCACACAATTAAGGTACATGATGCACTATCAAGTCTCCACCTTGATTGTAAACCAGTCAAATTAGTAGGAGCAGAAATCAATCCTACTTATTCCCCTTAACCAAATAATGCCTGTAACAGATCATGCTGTACCCGCCTTTTGTGCAATCAGAGCTATCATACTTTGCCCTTTCATATATATAACTAATTATATAAACCATTTCATATATTTCCTATAACCAATCTGTTTCCGCTCATTGTCACTAACTAGCAATAAAATTTTCTATATCCAATTTCTGAATTAAGTTGAAAAAGGGGTAAAAGACTTGTCTAATAAAGTAGAGCAAACAATGATCTGATGGCAAACTAAAAGGTCTCAGGACATGGGCCTTGATTCTAGAGTTGGTATTGGCCGTTAGAACCCAGCAGGAGCTTCTTAAACAAGCTTCATAAAGTTCAGAGAAAAAAGACCATCTAGTGAGCAGAAGCAATCACCAGACGTCCCTTAAATACCGACCATCCATCTGGAGTTTCTTCACAATGGCCTCTGCTTTTGATGAATCCGCATTTTCCTGGTAATAAGACCAAATACAAGGTATTTATTAAGCTTGCGAACTGGTTAATTTGTTAGAAATGATGAAATGATGTCATTAGCTACAAAACCCTAAGCTGTACAACTCTGCTTGTGGTGTCTATACCGCACTATATTTGATTCAAAATGACTTCCACATTAATTTTGATAAGCAATACCATCATGTCAACTTGAGTAATAACAACTTCAGGTATCTCAGCAAATGCAACAAGTCATTTGTATGCTAACAGTAATTAGAACACAGGCAACTGCAACAGCCTAGATTACTAGAAACTGCATATGTCAAAAAAAATAATATGACACCATACCAGAATGCAGATATTCATGAGAGAGTGTCTATGTGCATGTACCTGCGTTTGGACGATGGTGTGCAAGGTGCGATGAACATCTCTAGCCATCCCCTTTGCATCTCCACATACATAGAGATATCCCTCCTGAGAAATCAAATTCCACACTTGGGCAGCCTGCAAAGCAAAGAATACTTATAACACAATACTTTATATATCTAGTACAGTGTTGATAATAAAGCAAACATGTAATAACACAATAAATTTCAAACTAGTCACTGACCTTTTCCATCATTTTATGTTGCACATAATCCTTTTGTGGTCCCTCCCTAGAGAATGCAACAATCAGCTCTGATATTACTCCTTGATCCAAAAAATCGTTTAGCTCATCTTCATAAATAAAATCCTAAGATAGAAGATCAAGATCCAGATAAAGGTTATTAACTCCTCACGTCTCCAATTGGTATGATTACTTGAGGTGGGAACAACTATCTTACCATACGACGATTCCTACAACCAAAAAACAGTATAGCAGGCCCAAGTTGAGAACCTTCCCTTTTCAGAGCCAATCTTTCCTGAAAAATACAGCAATTTTTAAAGTTCTCCTTTTCATAAGAGCATCCACAAATTCAATCTCATCATAATACCTGTAGAAATCCTCTAAAAGGTGCCAAACCAGTTCCAGGTCCCACCATGATAATTGGAACAGAAGGACTAGAAGGCAATTTGAAATTAGATGGCCTGATAAAGATAGGAGCCCAGCTGCAGTCACTGCTTCTCTCCAGGGGAACTGCATTCTGGTCATTATTTATAAAGGTTCACAATCTTAGATATTACAAAAAACAGAGAGAGAACAAAATGCATTGACCTCCCTGACTTTGACATTTTTGCATGCTCAAAAAATTTAGCAAAGAGCTCCACCTAAATTTTGCCGTCAATTTGGTGAAAGAATTTTAAAACACCTATATGATGTATAATTGGAGGCAAAGTCTGAATTACCCTTGGTCCAAAAAACTCATGCTAATCATAAAACTAGCTGATAGACGAAAACTACTAAAAAGATCTTTCAGAGCAAACCTATAGGACCAATAAATCCTGTATTATCAAATTTCAACATCAACGCATTTTGCAAACCAACAATTTATTGTTTTTATCTCTTTTCAATTTCCAGAAAAGCTAAAATGTGAACTCAATAAGTTTGCACTAATCATTAAGCATAGATACTGAATCAAATCTCGAAAAAGACAGGTAATTCCTAGGGAAAGGAAAATCCAATTTAAATCCTTCAAAAGAAAATCCCATGTTTGTTTTGAGATGAAGAAAAAAAAAATGTAATCAAATGATTCCATAAATTTAAATTTGCAATCATTGTCTTTTTCTGATTGGGCCTGAACTTTGATTAGCTCAGCGTATATGGATGAAAATTAATAGAGAAGGTTGGATTTGATAAAATCCATAATTAAAACTTTGAATGTCCTTAAACATTTAAAAGTGTATTCTAGCAATGCAGACTGAAAGAAGTACCAAATTTGATTAATATCTTCTTTCCGTTGGCAGTATGGATACGATTGCACCTTTATTAGTTTCCTTCAGTACAGAAATAGTATTTACTTCTTTTATTGCTTCACTCTATCCTCTTCCAAATAGTTTTATTTGGTACAAGGGAAAAAAATAAAAGACTCCAAGATCAAAAGACATCACTCTTAACAATACAAACAAAAGTTTTTAATGCAAATTTATATCACAAATTTGCATTTTGTAGAAAAAGGACACTGACTAAACTTGTAGCTTCCATATCTAATTAATTCTCTTATCTGTTACGGCGTGCCTAAAATTTTCTCAGATAGCAAAGTTCCAAGGTGATTTTTCTTATCAAAATTTCCCAACATAACTACAATATCTCTAATGCAAAACTTCTTGAAAGTGCCATTCCTATTGAGAAGGAAAAGCGTGGAATAAACCAGTACTTTATCGACTGTTAATTTATGTCCTTCCTTTTGCTTTTCAGTTTTGTGATAGGTTTCAATTCAAGATCAATACAATGAGGGAAATGCAAAGTGCGAAACAGGAAAAGACATCATTTGCATTTCACAAATCACAGAGTAACATTATTCTGTAACATAGATATATAATGTGGAAATGTTTTTTCTTATTGAATTTCCAGAACCCTAAACAGTGCTTACACCACCCCCCGCCCTTTTTAAATGTGCACAAGGGTGTATACCTATAACCTCCAAATAAACAGCAAAATAACAGTCAAAGGATTGAGGAACGTCCTTGCCAACTTTTCAAAGTTTGGGGAGCCAAAATGTCGAAGGCAAAGTAATTTTTCCAAGAGCAATGATGGAATTAGACAAAAAAATAGATACATCTTCTCAATACCTTCATCCAGGTTGAACACACTCCTTTGTGAATTCGGCCGGTGGGAGTGGAACCATAAACTACTGCACAGGTCACATGAACACGACTTGCAGCAAACCTGCACCAAGAAGTCAATCTCTTCAAAAATCAACTTTGATGGTATGCTATATGTACTTAACTGGTCATATGGACAGCTTTTGTTACTTCAGTTCTTTCATTAAGGTCCCGTTTACTTTGTATGATGGGATGAGAAATAATTTATGAGATATGGGATGAAACAAGTGATGCAATTAAATAATTAAATAAATATCATGAATACTTTCGAGGATTATTAAAATGATAAATTAGTTAATAATAGCCAATCACATGTGTACTTTTATTAACTATTATACCTACAATATGCATTTTATCAATATTTCCTTTTCTCCAATGATTAAAATAATGTACCATTGTGGGTGTTAAATAATTCAATAAGAGAGATTAAGGTGCCATTTGGTTTCATTCTCACAAGCCATTTTCATTTTCACCTGAAAATGAAAACAGAAAACTATCACTATTTACACCATTTTCTCAAACATTTTTATTTTCAAAACATTTTTATTATATTTTCTCTCTCCATTTTCATCCCTTTTTCAACCTTTATCATTACCTTAATCATTTTTTATCTTCTCAATACTTCTCATACACCATTCATCACAAAAATATTAAAAATTCAAATTCAAATAAAAATTAAAATTATAATATTATGTTTTTCAAACAATCACAAATCACATCATCAATTAAAATTCAAAAACTACACAAATTTTAATACAAAAACACCCAACATCCAAATACATCTCATTTTCACACCTATATAAACCTATAATTTTCTACAACACATCCAAATAAAACTCATTTTCAAATTCAACTATTCTAACTAACTTTTCTCTCTCCATTTTTCACTTGAAAATGAAAATGCCCCATGAAAATGAATCCAAACGGGCTCTAATAAATCTGAATTTTTTATAATTGATACAAAATTTATATTATGCCAACCAAATTAATAATTTAAATAAAATAAACCATTGAGCTTATTCAAGTACGTGTAATTTGTCCACGAACTTAATAGTTTAATTGAATTTTATTTTACCTCAAACTCAACGACAAAGTTAATTTTATTTTTATTAGATTTAAGTAAAATAATTTTAATTTTATATTTTGCCAACTAAATTAATAATTTAAATAAAATAAAATATAGACTTTATTCAAATAAATGTCATTTGTCCACGAACTTAAATAGTTTAATTGAATTTTATTTACTTCAAACTTGACAATATAGTTAAATTTATATTTATATCTTGCCAACCAAATTAATAATTTAAATAAACAAAATTTTGCGTTTATTCAAGTAAATGTCATTTATCCACAAAGTTAAATAGTTTAATTGAATTTTATTTTACTTCAAACTCCAAAATATATTTAATTTTATGTTTATTATATTTAAGCAAACTGATTTTATTTTTATATTTTGCCAACGAAATTAATAATTTGAATAATGATATTGGTGTAATTTATTTTAGGGTTATGGGGATAATTTAGGCATTTTACCTTTTGAATAAATGGTAAAAGAAGTTCCCATGCTGAGGAACTCTCATACCGAGCCGAGGCATTAATATTGGGCTTATATCATACAAAGTATGCATGGTATTAGATTGGATAAAATAGTATATCCAACCTAATACCTCAAAGTAGATGGGGCCTAAGTCCATTTGCTTTTGGATAGATTGACTAGTTGGGGTACCAAGATAAAGACTCACCTAGGAGATGATGAAATAGAATAGTAGCGCGGCTGCAGGCGTGGAGCCACTGCTGCAAAAAATACACCAAGAGGAGGTTTTGATGAAGGAAACTCAGCCATTACCTCAAGAAGACTTCTCTGACTGCCCACAACCCACTGTGCATATTCATCCTAAAGGACAAAGAATAAACTTAAAAAATTATGAAGGCTTCAAAAAGAATCATGGGCACAACAACCTACAGACTCTACCACACATAACCTTACAACCCACAACAGAAAAGGGGGGGAAAAATGGTAGAAGTGAAGCTGAAAGCAAAAAGGACTAAGCAAAGTAAAAGCTAGTTCACCTTTCCCTGAGGGGATGACAAGAATTTAAGCTTTTCTGCTTCGCTGGTTTCAGATGCATGAGCAGCTAATGCAATCAAAGCAGCCTGGTGCCATTTTTTATGGGTTTGGGGAGGACAGAAACCACTTAGTTTCACAAATCTCATTTACAGAAGATATTTAAAAAAGGAATCTGAAGTAATAAAAGATCCTCACTTTTCGAGGGGGATTCAACAGATCTGCATAGTGCGCCAGAGCAGTATGAAGAGTGCAAGGACCAGGAAAAGGAGGTGGCAATGAGCCTCCAAGTGATGTGCCATCCTCTTTGTCAGAGTGGACAGAAAACAGTAAATCCAAAGGCTGGCCCAATAATTTTGCTGCTTCTTCAACAGTTACATCACAATTTTCAGCAAAGACACCCACATGATCTCCAGTTTCATACCTAAGAATGAACAAGAAGAGGAAAGATAATCAAATTCAGTCTTCCACTTGAGAGGGTTGAATAAAAACTGGAAACAGGGATCCAAAAACACTGACAAAATAAAATGAAAAATATCCGAACTATACCAAACTTGATATTAGGTAAACTGAGGAATGATTATCTAACTATCATAAGGGAGATAAAACATCAGACATTAAAATTTAAATGCATCCCTAAATCCTTTTGGCTCCATAATGCCATCTTGGAACATCAAGCCTTAGCATATCATGTTGACACTATTCATACTTTTTTCCAAATTAATTTAAAGATTACCATGATAAGGGTTAGGATCATGCTACCACAGAACTTAGATAATGAAACAGTGTTTCAAATATTTTACAGAACTCTAAAGAATTTTAACATCATTCCTAAAATTCCATAGTTGCCAAACTAGGTCTAAATAAGCATACTCAGTCCAAACTCTTAGGAAACACTACCGAGAGTGTTGTCAATTGTCATGTACAGTGAATTATGATTTGCTGCTATGATTGACATAGAACAAGAGAATCAGAAGCATCAGAAGTTGAAGTCCAACAAGAAGTTTGTAGCCAGTTTGACAATGTGAATAAATTCATTGTTATTATCATCAGCCAAAAGAGCTTGACTATATTAAATGAAAAATCGTGCTGCAGGGCTTTGAACGGCAAACAACCAATAGCAATATCAGTACAAACAGCAGTAGCAGTCCAATAAAAACCATCTTCAGGCAGTTTGACTGTCATGTGAATGGATCCCATTACTCTTTCATCAGTCAAAAGTCCAGTACTTTTGCTAATGAAGTGTACTTAAATATTATTTCATGTACTATGTCTTCCAAGTACTAGATAAGATAGCAGGCCACATGTTCAAAGTACTTACTATGGAGATAGGGGGGACACAATACAAATTTATGATTCAACAAACAAAATTTTTATATAGGCTTGCATGCAAGTTATACAGATACCACCTTTGCCCAATGCTTGTACTTTATCAAGATCTGTTGATGGAAATAGGTGTTGGGCAACCTCATCCCTCTGTACATTTGCCTTATGCCCTTTATATTCCCAATTTTATAGCTTAATCGTCCATTAGTCAATTTACTAAATGACGACTCCTATATAACACTTTTCTCCAATTCTGTTTCCATCGAAAATACACTAATCTTATTGGCAATTCAATTTTGCTCTAGTCTATTTTATTCATTCTTATCAGAAAGTGGGATCATGCTATCGGTCTCAACCAACAAAACACTCTTAAGGCAGATATCACTCGATGCCATAACAAGCCTTATGATGCAGTTGCAGAGTTGCTCCCACCAAACAAGAAGCGAAAGGCCAAACAAACTGCACTTTGCTTTATTGGTTAATTCTTCCTTTCTAACTATACAAGGTACTCATACAATCTTGCAAAAGAACAAAGCTAATCTCTATTTACAGGTCAGTATGGGAATGCAATTGGCTACAGTTGCCGAGGATGCTATAGTGTCAATGACCTACACAACTTTCATGTACCTGTACTAGCACATTTTGAACACGTTTACACCTCCAGATTCTCAGTTGCCTCGGTGACTCGTTGAAAAACTTGAGAAGTTGTCCCCCAGTTTGATGCGGTAAAAATTATTAAGTTCTGTAAGTGTGAACCTTGTGAGTTTGGCAAGCACCCTCATGTATCCTTTGCTTCTTGTGTCAATTAAAAAGGTTATCAAGCCTATTGTGTTGGTTCATTTTGTTCTGCAGGGTCCAAGTCATGACAATTGTTAATGAGGTTATGATTTTGTTACTTTTTCAACGATTGCTCCAGAACAACTTGTTTTTGATTAAAAGATCCCTTGAAACTCTTTTCTGTTCAGTTTACTCTTTCTACTTGCAAATGACAATTAAGTATTTTTCTCAGTTATTGAGCAAGTACTACACACTTGACTAAAGAATGTTTCACCAATCATCCCATCCCTACGCACCGCAGCAAAATGGTGTTACTGAGATCAAGAATACACAATATGTAAAAGACTTACACTAAACCAGTTCCAGATATATCAAACTCCAGGTGTATGCAAGAGCGATCAGATTCAGGGGTGTGAAGCTCTCTTTGAACAGCAACATTGACTCTTCAGAGAAGTAAATAATGGGCCAGTCAGTAAGCATATCTGAAGCAGATTTGTATACAGAGAGAATAGAATACCTGCACGGATGGTGAACATCATATGAAGCATCCCCATTAGCAACAGATGTGTGGTTATCATCATAAGATGTAGTAGCAGGATCATGAGTCACAACTCTGTGTTCTGGAATTGCAGCAGTGTATGGGGTAGAAATAGAGTCCACATCGCCCTCACCCCTAAGAATTAAATCTAATTCAGGCCATAGTTGCTCCCTCCTACAGTTGAACAACATTCTCGCTGTTATAATAGCAGCAATCTTGATCTTATACTGCGTTCATTAGTTTCACATTTCACAGAAGCATAAGATTAAGGAAAAAGAAACAGATCTGCAAAGAGAACATAAATATTAGCTACTTTTATAAATGCAGAAGCAAGTATACAGCATACCAAGCAGTGAAATCATCTTCAATGCATTGATCATCATCTCCAAGACCCTGCGATACCAGACGCTTTGCACCTGACGTACAGAAATCAGTCATACAGGTTATCACGCCATCAAGATTATTAAGCATTAGGTAACAAAAATGGTGATGAATCCTCCCATGCCTGGGCAGAGACTATGACCAACAGAAGTAGAATAAAAATGTCAGGACCAGCCTTAAGGTTTGTCGGGTTCCCTCACAAATAGACTAGAACAAACAGCAAGCCAAAATATCACATACAAAGAAATTGGAGAAGTTCTTGGAAAGGTAAGTGGATCCAAAAGCATGTGAATCCTCATGAAGGCAGTTTACCAAAACCAAGCTATAAGGATTGGATTCTACACAATCAACACTCTCTCCGAGACTAGAAGTTAGTAAATTGGAAAGAAATGTGTTTGGACCTCTCCTTTCGAAATGTATAAGGACAGAATTTATCGCACACCCTTATTGTGAAAGGCAGCGATTGACCAAGCAAAACAGACATATTAAATGCAACAAGAGTAAGCGACTTTCTAACCTTATGGAAAAAATTACGTAACAAACTGAAGAGAGCTATTTAAAGTCTGTAAGGAATAATGAAAAAAGAAGAAGGAAAAGATATAATACCCAGCTACAAGCTGAGTTCCCCATCAGTGCTAGTATAAAATTAGTCAACTTTTTATCTACAATCAAAATTCAATTAAAGAAGAGGAGGCTGGCACCAATCGGCAGCGGAGGAAGCAGGGTAGCATGGGCTCCCCCACTAATTTCATTTACAAAGCCATACAAAAACATATAACCATATATGTAGGTATCTTTGGTGCATTTGTGCATGTGTCTTACTTTCTAGTAACTGTATGCACAAATGTCTTAAGTCTGGCTGTTGAAATAGGTACTCAAAACTAGGCAATGGTGTTACTGATAAATAATGATGTCATAGCCAAGTGTCATTTGAACTTAAGAATCTCAAATAATTTCAGAGCTTTTCCCTTGGCTGCTTTAGTCAAGAGATAAGGCTGCAGATAGAAGTAGAACAAACAGCACGAGGGCAAGAAAAAATGAAAAAGAAGGAAAAACACAGAAAATATATGGCGAGAAAAAAGCCACCTGCATGAGCAGAATGGCACTAAATTACTTGGTTTAGGTTTTCTTTAGCTCGATTTAATTAATTCTTCCATTGTATGCATTCATTAATTGGTAAGATATTTCCAGAAAGTCCATAAATTTATTTAAAAAAAATTGAAATTCATGGTGATGACTTATATCTCATGTCAGCACAACATCATAATGATGCTTTCCCTAATTTTATTATTTCCCATATATTATATTCAATGTTTTCTGAATTTCATTTTTTTCCTAATGGTCAAACTTTAAATTATATTGTTGACTTTTCATTTTTTAGGGCACTAAATTGCATTAATGATAATTCAGTTTTTAAAATTTGAAATTTGTATATATATAATTCATTACTAGTCTCAAAAATAATGTTTAACATTTTAATTTGGCCCCCACATTATATAAATCGTGGGTATATCGTCACATATAACACATAAGAAGAAAAACATAACCATAAGTACTGAAGGAGTGCAAATTAAAAAGAAGATTCTAACACGTACAAATTTGAACAGTTAGGCCCAGATTCTTTCATTTCCATGTAAAGGTCATTTCCTTCATAAGTACACTTACCCATTCTGCCAACTAAGCAACAATAGTATGGAAGATTTACAGGCAATCATTGTCACCAACTAGGAAAAGACATGGATAATCAGACCCAGAACCAAATCCCTTTGATATCTGTTTTTGCACTCAAGAACTGATGCAAAGACCAGTCCAAAGGGGCCCAAACCCCATGATCCAACCACAATCAGAACACACACAAGCTATTTCTTTATTCTCTATTTCTATTTTTTCAATAAAAAAGGAAATGCAGTTAGCCGCCACACCCCACACCCATCCTCGGCCCTTACCTAAAAGAACTCCATAGTCCCAAAAAACCTGCCATAACCTCCATCCGCCATATTTCCCTCTCTTCCGTCCTCGCTACTCTCGTAAATCCAATTGCAGTGTGTACTTATCCAATGATGCTCGATACCAAGTATATATAGCAGTTCTAGAATTTTCTCCTGTTTAACTTGCCCCTCCAATTTAAAGATATTACATATTTTTTCCTTTTCCTTTTTTGCCATCTTGAATGTGACAATTTTAGCTTATTCGGTTTAGGTAAGACTCTAGTTTTTGGTGGTAGAGGTTCAGTTCATAAATTTGATTCTGATTCTAGACACCTTTTCAATATTATTGGTCAGAATAAGCTGATTTCTGACATTAGTCAGATGTGTAATTGTGAGTTGTGACTGCTACAACAAAAAGAACCAGTCAAAATGGACATTCTCTGAGCTAATTGCCAACTAGTTCAATGTGAAGGCTGGGAATAGAAGCATCAGGAAAGCTGGGACCACTTGTCTAAAGTCCAAAAATGACAAAACAAATCATTCTTTACTTCTCAGGAAAGAAATTAGGTTCATAACATATTGAGGGTGATGTTTAAGCTCTAGAAATCTGTGACCAAATCAAATAATGTAGACACATTAGGATGCAAAGAAGAAGCAGAGGAATATAACATAATAAACAAAAATATGCTAAATGTACCTTGTTCACTTAGCTGTTCATCAATGACCTTCCCAATCTGTTTTAGAAAATACCCTTTAGATAATTAAATAAAAGATAGATGATTAAGCTAACAAGCTCCAGAACTTTAAAGTCTAGTTTCCATGCTCTCCAGCAAAAAACAAGCACCAAATGTTCAGATCACCAACAAGAGAATGGAAATGAGAAGCATATACCTTGTTGAAATGTTCATATTGGCGGTTACCCAATCCAAATACTCCATATGTAAGTTGCTGAAGCCAGGGTTCTCTTTCTTTACCCTTTATCATATCCAATGGAAAGTCAGAAGAAAGCTCAACTCATAGGGGTGTAAACAATCAATACAATATTTAACCAACCTCTGTGAGCCACTTATAAAATCTAGCAGCATTATCAGTCGGCTCGCCATCTCCATAACTGTACTAGCATGTCAAGTATTCAGCATTACTTGAAGTGAAGAAAATTTGGTACCAGAAAATCTTTAACATCAAGTCAATATCACTTATAAGTGAAACAAGAATTTGTCTTACGTTGCCACCATGAAAAATGCTAGGGTTTCTTTCTTGAGCTTTTCTTCATATTGGTCATCATCTGCAGCATAATCATCCTAAAAAAGAAAAGGGAAGGATAACATCGAAATGAAACAACCCATAATGTCAAAAGGAAAGCAACTTCTTCCACAACAGCAAACTGCATGCAAACGTACCAAGTCCATAACTTTTACAACTGCTTTCTCATATCTTGCTTTGATCTCCTCCGCTAAAGCCTACACAAACATATCGTATCATTTAAAAGTATCGTGATTAGCACCATAGGTGGGACAGACATAATCTTCAAAGTGCTATCTGCTCAACAAATAAACATTTACATTTTCAATAAACCAACAAAGATACAGGTCATAATGCACTTGCTTGCACTAAGCCAAAATCCATTAGCATCCCAGACTATAACTATGTTACAATTGGATTCATGTCATAAGGAATTACACTTTCACCACCAATCCATGCCCCATGACCTTTTCTGGAACTCTTTGATTTAGTGCTGTTTCTATAGCCTCTCTGAGCTAGTTTGTAGACGCATTGAAGGTGAAAACTTAACACATAAACCATTTTGTGAAAATTTTCAAGATCCAAGAGCATTGCCTCAACTCATCCAAATAGAAAGCATTCAAACAACATTAGCTTTGCAGCAAGACCAAAAGTCAAAGAATATAAGAAAAATTATTACACCTCATAAGAAAATGGAGCTGACTTATTATACGCATACATTGGCAAATTACTTTTCTATCCATGGATCCAACCCAAGAATCCAAGCGGACTGTATGTAGATGGGTTATCTTGAGTGTTGGCTACAGAATAGGTTAAACCCCAAAAATTAACTAAAATTCAATAAATTAAAAAAGTCAATTTTATAATTTTCTTCTACTTCACAAATTCCAATCCGCGTCTTTAGTTATATACATATAAGCACCATAACCAAAATGTAATTAAAAGACGAAAAAGCATGAAATTTTATCAAAATGATCCTAAATGACAAAAATAAATATAAACATATAAAATGACCAAACTGCCAACTAAAAATAAGAAACACACATCAGCACAAGAATAATAGATGTCCATACACATGGTTCACCGGAACTGTTGCAGTAGCCGATGCATAACTGTTGCAGTAGTTCCTCATTTTTTTTGTTAAAATGCGAAAGAAAAAATAAATTTTTCTTGAGAAAAATAGTAAAATTCCTATATCTTATTGTCCAAGGATTTTGACTTTAGTTACCAAAAACAACACATTACCTATCATAAATCATTTAATAACTTTTCTTTTACTTATAAGTTATCCAACTCTTTGATCATTGTTATAAATTTATCACACAAATAAATCACTTAACAAAATAAATTAGAAAATGAAATTCTTCAACCAATGTTATAATAATGTACTGTGAGACAGAGCTAACAAAACTTGAAGTAAATAATCAACATCATCTCAAAAATTGATGAAAAAATATGCTATTTAAATTATAAACCTCTCAACTATTTAGAGAGAAAAAAATTAATTAGCTCAAACTTCTTAATGAAATCACTATAATTCTTTTTGGTAAATCGTTGACCTATTTGTTAAAAAAGGAAAATAAAGGCCCCAAGCCCATTTAAGAAAATCATAATTTAAATTAAAAGATAGAAGCAAAGGTAACTCGAATAACATTCTTCTTCATATTGCAACCATAATTTAGATTAAAAGAAAGGGGAAAAAAAGAAAACTCTAATTACTGTCTACTTCTTCTTGCCACGTGCAACTTCCAGCTAACTGAACTTCAACCCTTTCTTTCATCTACCTTTTACTTTGTGTTCACCACATCAGCATCCCTTTCCTCCCTTTCTTTCCATCCCCCTTTTCTTACTTCCTTTCTGTTGAGCCCTCATCTTCATCATTCCATTGTTCCAATTCATTCCAAAACACCGTGATTATCCAATTTATGGGGATTGTGTGGTGTTGCGGACATTCATTCCAAACTCAAAATCGTTTATCACCGGATTGAAAATTGACGTCCCTTCCCATTTCTAAAAGCCCAAATGTATATCGCCATTCTGGCAACCATGCTTACACCCTCCACTCACGAGCCACTTTTGATAAGAAACACACTAACAAATGGATTAAGTAAAAGCATTGTCCTAAACCAACATTGACCTGAATGCATAACACTTGCTCTTAAAATTGTATTCCAACAAGAAATCAACACAGCAATTCAAAAGACAGGGCAGCATTCTCCCAAGTTTCAAACTAGGAGTTCCACACAAATAAAAGTGAGAACTTAGTCATCTATGAAATGATTGATCTCGGACTAGCAGTCTTGACCACTTCTTGAAGTTCAGTCCATCATCTCAATCAAAATGGTAATTCAATTAACCAGACTCCACAAAAACTAATCGAATTTAAAATCCAGAAAATTCACGTATAAGACAAACAGAAATCAGCGGTCTTTGATGACAGTTGTACCTTAGCAAAACCCTCAGCGGTGCCAGTCTGGGTTCCGAAAAACACGGTGAGCTTAACCTTGTCGGGGCCCACATCTTCTTCCTCCTCCTCATCCTTAAGCGGCACCGTTTTGAGAAAAACAACCTGCTTCGCCTCTTTGCTCCGGTTGTCACTCGATCTCTTCCAGAGAAATACCAGTAGCCCCAAGATCACCGCCAACGACGTCGTCAGCACCAGCACCACCGTCTCATCCCCCAACTTCACTCCCAGGGCTTTCTCCATCGATCTCACCAACTCCAGCTTTGACTCCATATGCCACTTCGTATCGGTGTGCTTATCTCTTATATGAGTATGTATAACTCAGTCCTTCGCTGGGAATCGGAAATGGAGTAGGTGGGAGCTACGTCGTAGCAGCAGTGGTGGTGGGGTGGGACTCGGGGCTTGCTGTTCCTGTCGCCTTTTGACTCCAAGTTCCTCCGAGTCGAAGCTAATGAAAATTTAGCAAAAGAAGTGAAAAGGAAACGAACTTTTTTAGCAAAAAGAAAAATCTCAAGAGATAAAGTACATATAGCTTTGGGTGAAATGTTAGACCATCTCCAGTGGGTTCCAAATGGGGTTCTATTTATGGAATTAGCATCCCAAATAGTACTTAAATTGCTCCAATTTAAGTGATATTCTAAGTTTAAATTTTAAATTTTTTGTTTTTTTTTTATTTATACACACCCACACATGTCATGTCTCCCACGTTATGTGGAAGACTTATGCCATTAGACTATAGGCCACTAGGCAAATTTTTGGTCAAAGTTAAAGGGTTCATATTCTTATTTTATTATTTTTTTTGTTTTATTTAATTTATTTTAACCAATGTTACAAATTTTAAAAATTATATTAATTCATGTATTAATTTATAAATAAATTTTAATTTTTTATATATTTAAATATAAAATTATATATTTCGTATATTTTTATTTCATGTATTTCAAAAATTTATTTCATATATTTCAAAAAATTTAAATGTAAAATTACATTTTTTTTGTTTTATTTAATTTATTTTAATCAATGTAAAGAAATTCAAAAATTATATTAATTAATTATTAATTTATAATTTAATTTAATTTTTATATTAATTTCTATATTAATGATGTATTTTGATATTAATATTTATATTAATTATGTAATTTTAAAGAATTTTTAATTATATTAATTTATGTATTAATTTCACATATATTTTCATTTCATATATTTCAAAAAAAAAATTATCGCATATATTTCAAAAATTTTAAGTGTAAAATTAAATTTTTTGACTTCTTGGTTATTTTTTTGTAAGCAAGATTTATATTATCAAAACATGATAACTAAAATGTACCAACTCATAATTTATTTATATTGTTCTTTTCTCTTCATGCTTCAAATATGTATCTTATCATTAACAAAATAAAACTTTTTTTCAATTATTAAATGTTTTCTTTTTTAAATATTTTTTAGGATTGAAATTAATTAATAATTGATAAAAATATAAACATAAAAAAGGCAAAATAGGATAGTCTAAATATATTGAAATAAGGGTTAATTAGAAAAAAATCCTTCAACCTACTTTTAATTTAGTGTTCAGTTCCCCATTTAAATATTTACACACTAAACTCCCCACTTTTTCACAAAAATTAGGAATCACTCCCCATATCTTTTAGAAAGACTTGTATACCCTTGCAGCTGGAAAAAACAACAAAAATACCTAGGAAATGCATTATCTCTTAACAAGAACGCTTTCTTTTTTTATATTTTTGCCTGAAATCGACTTCTCTAAGCGCCAAAACAAAAGGGCGCGAAACTGTTCCTCTACCACTGACGTGAGAAGAAGAAGAAGTTAAAAAAAAAAAAACAACAACAACAAAATTTCTGCCATTTTTCTGTGACAATGGAAGGAAAAACAGCGGTAAGAAGAAGCAAAGTACAAAAAGAAGTGACGAAAAGGAACAAAGGTATGTTTTCTGCATTTGAAACTTCAAATGTCCGTGATTTTTCAATGTTACACTGATTTGTTGTCTATTTTCTCATGTTTAGGGTTTTTATTCATTTTTTGGTCGTTAAACACTTGAACCCATTTGATATATATATGATTTCTATTGTGAGATAGGAAGTTCTAATTTGTACTTGAAGGTCATGAAAGTTGCACTTCACCTTTTAGGGCTTTATACTTCTTTTTAACTGAAATTATATGGTGAAATTATATTATAAAACTATCTGAATGTGGTAGTGTGTTATCTATAGTACAGAACATCGAAACATGCAGTACACATCAGTCAAAAGTGTAGTATATAATTTGGGTAACATAGAAACAAATGTAGTATAAAACATTCAAACTGACAGTATACTTTAGGCATAAGTGTAGTATAAAGCATTCAAACTTGCAGTACACATTAGGAAAAATGTAGTATATAATATGTATAACTGCAGTACAATTTAGGGGCATCTGGAGTACACTTTAGGCAAGAGCATAGTATAAAATCTCTGTAGGTGCAATACATTTTAGAAGTAAATGTAGTATAAAACATTCAAATTGGCAGTACACTTTAGGCATAAGTGTAGTATAAAGCATTCAAACTTGCAGTACACATTAGGAAAAATGTAGTATATAATATGTATAACTACAATACAATTTAGGGGCATCTGGAGTACACTTTAGGCAAGAGCATAGTATAAAATCTCTGTAGGTGCAGTATATTTTAGAAGTAAATGTAGTATAAAACATTCAAACTGGCAGTACACTTTAGGCAATGTGTTGTATAAAGCATTCAAACTTGCAGTACACATTAGGGAAAATGTAGTATATAATATGTATAACTGCAATACAATTTAGGGGCATTTGGAGTACACTTTAGGCAAGAGCATAGTATAAAATCTCTATAGGTGTGGTACATTTTAGAAGTAAATGTAGTATAAAACATTCAAACTGGCAGTACACTTAGGCAATGTGTTGTATAAAGCATTCAAACTTGCAGTACATATTAGGGAAAATGAAGTATATAATCTGCATAGCTGCAGAACATTTTAGGGCATTTGGAGTACACTTTAGGCAAAAATGTAACATAAAATCTCTGTAGGTGCAGTACATTTCAGAAACAAATGTAGTATAAAACATTCAAACTGACAGTACACTTTAGGCGTAGTGTAGTATATAATCTGTATTGCTACAGTACATTTTAGAAACAAATGTATGTAGTATAAAGCATTCAAGCTTGCAATATACATTAGGCAAAAGGTAGTATATAATCTGAAGTACATTTTAGAAGCATCTAGAGTACACTTTAGGCAAAAGTGTATTATAAAATCTCTGTAGGTGCAGTACATTTTAGAAGCAAATGTAGTATAAAACATTCAAACTGACAGTACACTTTAGGCATAAATGTATGCAGTACATTTTAGAAACATCTTAGTACATAAACATTCAAGCCTGCATATATTAACTGAAAATGTAGTATATAATCTTTGTATTTGCAGTACATTTTAGAAGCAACTGAAATATAAAACCTTTAAGCATGCAGTATACATTAAATGGAACTCTAGTATATAATCTATGTATCTGCATTACATTTTAGAAGCAACTGTAATATAAAAAATTCAAGCATGAAGTATAGAATAACTGAAAGTGTAGTACACTCTATCTAAAAGGGTTAGTTTATTATCTGTGTATATACTCTCTCTTTTTTCTAATTGCAGCAAAGCCAAGACATTGTGAGGTCTGTTCTCGTTGCTCCCCCCAATATTTTCAGAGTAAATTGGAGCTTGTGAAGTTCAAGATGGGGTCCAAATATTTTGATGCATTGAAGAAGACCCTTTTCTATATATACATGGATATGCCTAAGTTAAGTTCAAGCTTCATTCGGCTTGAAGCTATAGTTAGGAGGTTTGACCCAAAAAAGCTCTCATTTCATTTTGCGGAGAGGGTTGAGGTTCCTTTTTCTACAGCTGAATTTTCAATGGTTTTAGGGTTGCCACACGTGGGGCAATCTGTTGATATAACATTGAAGTTGAAGTCTTCAACCTTTGACCGCCTTTTTTCTGGAAAGTTGCAGAATATAACTAGATTTGAAATAGCAAAAAAACTTGAGGAGTATGTATATAAGGATAGTGTAGAGGACTTGAATAATTTTTGTAGGTTGTACATAGTTTTTGTTTTTAATTATATTCTGTTTCCAACATCTAATTATTGGACTCCACGATTTCTCCTACCATACTTGGACAATTTGTCTATAGTTGTTCTGTATGCATGGGGCATAGCTGCATACAGTTTTCTTGTGCAAGATATGAAGAACCATTTAGGAGTAGATGGAGAAAGAAGAAATAAGTACATTGATGGGTGTACAGTCGGCTTGATGGTAAGTGTTTGCTTCATTTTTCTAATGACATTGATTATATTTATATTCAAGTGAGTATAATTTTTCGATTGATGTATGACAGGCATGGGTTTATGAACGCATTCCGTTACTAGCTTCACCAGTAAGTTTGTTTGAGTTTCCACGCTTTTACCGGTGGAAGGATAGCAAACTCCCACAAATTGTGGAGCAGGCAGAGAATAAATTGAAGCAAGTTACAGCAGATATGGTAATAATTGTAATAATTCGTTATTTGTTTTTTGTATAATAATTTGAATTTGATAATTATTTCCATTATAATAGGTTGTAGCCCTCAACCCTGCTCCAGAGGAGTTAGAATTGACAGATTTGATCAAGAAATCAGAGGCTGCCAGTACTGCCATCAGTGAAGTCCATGTCTGTGATCATACAATTTTTGAAGCAATTATTGCAGCGAAAGGTGAAGAAATTAAATCATTGAAAGAAAAAATTGCTTCATTCGAATACATGGCAATGAAGGAGCAGGGTGAGGAGGAGCATCTAACTGATGAAGAGACTGATGGGGTGGAGCTTGAGGAGGAAGCTGGTGAATATGTGCATGAGGGGGAACTTCATTTGGTACATGATGCACAGAAAGAAGGGGATGATTCTGAAGACATGTTAGATGAAGAAAGTCAAACCAAACAACGTCATGATCATTTAGATTCCCCCTTACCTTTGAAGACAGAACATTATATACCAATTTAAGCGGCTGAGTTCGAGGAATCTGAGATTGAAGTGGCAAATGTCATGTCCTCGATTGTGACAAATGTGCGCAATCGAGGAGACAGGAAGCCAAAACAGAAATCTCTAGATTTTGTCAGCCCCCCAAAAGAGGAAGACAAGTGACAAAGACCTATCATGCTCGTCCTCGTGCGCGAAAGAACAAAGAACAAGAAGAGAAGAAGGTGTTGTACACTACTTAATGTTTTATTTTTTTGCTACGTGCATTTCATTTGTAAACTGTCTGTTTGTAATAAATGTTATGATATCTTATACTTGATTGATTGATATTTGCACTTAATGGATGATGTCTTATACTTCATGTTGGTGATACTTGCACTTATGTGCTGATCTTTTCTACTTAAATAGTTGACACTTATATCTATTGTGCTTGAGTTTTGTACTCCATGTTGGTGATATTTGTACTTCTGTGCTTTACATTTTATACCTAATGTGCTTGAGTTTTGTACTCCATGGTGGTGATATATGTACTTCTGTGCTTTACACTTTATACCTAATGTGCTTGAGTTTTGTACACCATGTTGGTGATATCTATACTTCTGTGCTTTACACTTTATACCTAATGTGCTTGAGTTTTGTACCCCATGTTGGTGATATATGTACTTCAAGTGCTGATCTTTTCTACTTCAATAGTTGACATTTTATACCTAATGTTCTTGAGTTTTGTACACCATGTTGGTGATATCTGTACTTCAAGTGCTGATCTTTTCTACTTCAATAGTTGACATTTTATACCTATTGTTCTTGAGTTTTGTACACTATGTTGGTGATATCTATACTTCAAGTGCTGATCTTTTCTACTTCAATAGTTGACACTTTATACCTAATGTTCTTGAGTTTTGTACACCATGTTGGTGATATCTGTATTTCAAGTGCTGATCTTTTCTACTCCAATAATTGACACTTTATACCTAATGTTCTTGAGTTTTGTACACCATATTGGTGATGTCTGTACTTCATGTGCTTATATTTTCTACTTCAATAGTTGGTACTTTGTATCTATGTGCTGTGTTTTGTACCCCAGGTGGCAGATAAATCAATCCAGGTGGCAGATGAACCACTCGACGTGGCAGATGAACCAACCATCCCAAAGACTGAAGTGGCCGATCCCTATAAAGGAAGGACTAATTATAGAGGTCTTGCTCTTATTCCAAAAGAAGAACGAGAAGTCATCGACAACTTTGTTAGAAGAGATAATTTGAGGTAACAAAATTTGCTTATTATTTTTCTGTTGGATAAATTGGTATCTGAACTAACAATTAACAATTGTGTAAGGTGACTGTATGGGAAGGAGCAAGACAGTTTTTGGATGGACAAAACTTTTGTGAGCTCTTATTTGGAGGAGAACTTACCGGTGACATAGTGGATTGTTACATGTCGATATTATGTAGCCCATCTTTCAGGAAAAAGTGTCACCACAAGGTGTGGTTTACATCCTCAATAGCGCAGGTATGTGGCAGTTTCCTAACTTAATTTAGTTCACGGTGACAAATGAGTCTAACCATTTATTTTATACTTCATAGGCTGATATATTAGATCGACTAGAGGAATGCAACATCAAGGATATTACATATGAAGAATTTGTGGAGTTGAAGCTTAAACTAAACAACTTCACCTGTACAGACTTGGAAGAGCTCACGGTGGATGTTTTAAACGAGTGTCGTTACATAATCCTACCGATTTGCCGGCGCCAACACTGGTTCTTGGTTGTCCTCGACACCTCGACTCGTTCTTTCTTATACATGAATTCAATAATGGCTGCCAGATACAAACCAATAGCTATTGCCATTGTAAGTTTGCTTTCTTTCCCTATGATTTCTTCATAAATTAGGGAGTCAACAACTGATCAATATTTTTGTAGGCTTCATTCTATTCTCGGTACATGAAGCTTTCATTGGGGAGTGGTGTGGATGAACAGATAAAGCTGAGAAAAGGCAGGCAGCAAGTGGGTACAGTGGATTGTGGTGTCTATATATGCCTTTGGGCAGAATGTTTTGCTAGAGACACCCCCAAGTTCTAGAGGGATGCTAGAACAATTGAAATTGATAAATATCGTGCGAAAATGGCATATACAATATTAAGTCATGAAAATGCCAGGATTTGAATCACTTGTATCTAAATACATGTGTAAATTGAAGCATAATTTGTTTATAATATTATTTTGTATGTAAGTGTAATTTTCCATTAATTATTTATAACTTAAATTCAATTGAAACTGGGCAGGAAATTTGAATACAATTCAGGGGAAATGAGGTACAAACCCGGAACAAAGAAAGTATAAAATGTGTGTCGTTGAATATCACTTAAATTCAATTGAAACAAGGTGGGGATCTTGAGTACAATTCACGGGAAACAAAGTACAAATTCAGATAAACAGAGTATAAAATGTGCTTCGTTGAAGTACACTTCAATTCAATTGAAACTGGGCAGGGAATTTGAATACAATTCAGGGGAAATGAGGTACAAACCCAGAACAAAGAAAGTATAAAATGTGTGTTGCTGAAGAACACTTAAATTCAATTGAAACAAGGCGGGGATCTTGAGTACAATTCACAGGAAACAAAGTACAAATTCAAATAAACAGAGTATAAAATGTGCTTCGTTGAAGTACACTTCAATTCAATTGAAATTGGGCAGGGAATTTGAATACAATTCAGGGGAAATGAGGTACAAACCCGGAACAAAGAAAGTATAAAATGTGTGTCGCTAAAGAACACTTAAATTCAATTGAAACAAGGCAGGGATCTTGAGTACAATTCACGGGAAACAAAGTACAAATTTAGATAAACAGAGTATAAAATGTACTTCGTTGAAGTACACTTCAATTCAATTGAAACTGGGCAGAGAATTTGAATACAATTCAGGGGAAATGAGGTACAAACCCGGAACAAAGAAAGTATAAAATGTGCTTCGTTGAAGTACACTTCAATTCAATTGAAACAAGGCGGGGATCTTGAGTACAATTAACGGGAAATAAATACAAATCAGGGGAACGAAGTACAAATGAAGTACAATTCCGGAGATATGAAGTATAAAATCAGACAATCCAAGTATAAGATTTGTTTTCTTGAAGTACACTTATTCAAATTGAATAATTATTCTCCAATAATTGTAATGATGGGCAAGTACAATAATTTGAGATTGTCGGATCTAGTGAAGTATGAATTTGTACGGATGATAGGGTGGATAGCATCGTCAAATTCTCATTTCGTTACATCTTTGAAAGCATAAGTATTCTTTCATTACTGCGACTGATAACATTCATCCGTTGAACACCAGTGATTAACAACTTAAAAATTATAATATTATTTTATTCATATGATAAATATTGGACACATACTTCAATAGTTTGGTTATTAATTACCAAGAATTAAAAATCAAATCTTTGAACAAATTTCAATTCAAAAATATTAGTAAAAATACCAAGAAATTAATTAAGTACAAAGCAGTCCAAGTGAGGCGCAAATGCGAAGAAATCAAGTACAATTATCCTGTATTGAGGTACAAAAGTTAACTGTGTCTCGGACAACATGCAAGAATGCTAATTTCACGCTAAATCACCTGCTTCATTGCCCAAGTGTGGTGCAAATGCGAAAATCAAGTACAATTATCCCGTATTAAGGTACAAAAGTTAACTATGTCTCGGACAACATGCAATAATGCTAATTTCATGCTAAATCACCTGCTTCATTGCCCAAGTGAGGCGCAAATGCGAAGAAATCAAGTACAATTATCCCGTATTGAGGTACAAAAGTTAACTATGTCTCGGACAACATGCAAGAATGCTAATTTCATGCTAAATCACCTGCTTCATTGCCCAAGTGAGGCGCAAATGCGAAGAAATCAAGTACAATTATCCCGTATTGAGGTACAAAAGTTAACTATGTCTCGGACAACATGCAAGAATGCTAATCTCACGCTAAATCACCAGCTTCATTGCCTAAGTGAGGCACAAATGCGAAGAAATCAAGTACAATTATCCCGTATTGAGGTACAAAAGTTAACTAGTTTACTGATTCTTTTGCAAGTTCGACGATTATGCCCTGTTCTACCACACTTTTTACACTTAATTACACGTTTCTCAATCTGTGATGGAATCCTCTGTGTCCTTCTACGCCCAGGCTGAGATCGACAATCAGGTGCATGAATGATGTCATCATCATATACAGGGAACATTTGCATATCAAACATAGGAATAAGGTTTATAACTGCCTGGTATGCTTGTTGATACATCTCAACTCGGTAGTATTGATCGGTGAAGTCATACGGTGAAAGTGACTTTGACTCGATACAAGCACAAGCATGTCTGCATAGTATTTTATCAATCTGCCATGCTCCGCACAAACAAACTCTGCTCTGTAAATCTACAGCATACGATTTATCTTGTTCAATCACCTCAAAGCTCCAATCGCTAGACATGACAACTTTTAAGTTACGAGAACGCATATGATTGATTGCCAACTTCTTCTCTTGCTTGGGACATAATTAACCAACCATCTTATGAGATTCTTCTCGTCTATCATGTATCATAACCATTATTTGCATGCATATGTGATCAACCATGGCTGCAACTGGCATAAATCGGGTTGGTTTAACCCAATTATTCCAACTTTTTGCTTGATTATTGTTTATTACCCCCCATCGATCTCCACTGAATAAGGAATTTGCCCAACATGGTGGGTCAGACTGCATAATAAAGTCTCTAGCAAGCGGCATTGACTCCAACATGCTGTCTATATGTCGGGTATACTCCTGCCTTGTAGGCGCATATGCAGCTTTCATAAAAACAGAACACCAATGTTTCTTGTTATGTAGAGGGTACTTCCTTAATACCTGAATTTAAATAATAGAACAGTAATGTACGTAATGTTATGAAGTAGAGTTTATTTCACATAATTGTCACACAAACAAAGATAGAGTACACTTACTTGTTTCTTAAAGTTATCCACTAAGTGTCTCAAGCAATATGCATGGTGGCTACCGGGAAATATCATAGGGAGGGCCTTAAGAAGACCTGGATGTCGATCGGAGAAGAAAGTAAACCTTGATAAGGCAGGCAGATATTCAGAATCTAAGACACTTCTCAGACAAAGTAAACATTGAAAGTACAATTGTCCTAGATTGAGGTACAAAATTCCACTATGTCTCGGATAACATGTAAGAATGCTAGTTTCACGCTAAATCACCTGCCTCATTGCCCAAGTGAGGTGCAAATGTGAAGAAATCAAGTACAATTGTCCCAGATTGAGGTACAAAATTCCACTATATCTCGGACAACATGCAAGAGTGCTAGTTTCACGCTAAATCACCTGCCTCATTGCCTAAGTGAGGTGCAAATGTGAAGAAATCAAGTACAATTGTCCCAGATTGAGGTACAAAATTCCACTATATCTCGGACAACAAGCAAGAGTGCTAGTTTCACGCTAAATCACCTGTCTCATTGCCTAAGTGAGGTGCAAATGTGAAGAAATCAAGTACAATTGTCCCAGATTGAGGTACAAAATTCCACTATGTCTCGGACAACATGCAAGAATGCTAGTTTCACGCTAAATCACTTGCCTCATTGCCCAAGTGAGGTGCAATGTGAAGAAATGAAGTACAATTGTCTAGATTGAGGTACAAAATTCTACTAGTTTACTGATTCTTTGCAAGTTCGACGATTATGCCCCGTTCTACCACATATTTTACACTTAATTACACGTTTCTCAATCTGTGATGGAATCCTCTGTGTCCTTCTACACCCAAGTTGAGATCAGCAATCAGGTGCATGGATGACGTCATCATCATCTAGAGGGAACATATGCATATCAAACATAGGAATAGGGTTTATAACTGCTTGGTATGCTTGTTGATACATCTCAACTTGGTAGTATTGATCGGTGAAGTCATACGGTGAAAGTGACTTTGACTCGATACAAGCACAAGCATGTCTGCATAGTATTTTATCAATCTGCCATGCTCTGCACGAACAAACCCTGCTATGTAAATCTACATCATATGATTTATCTTGCTCAATCACCTCAAAGCTCCAACTGCTAGACATGACAACTTTTAAGTTACGAGAACGCATATGATTGATTGCCAACTTCTTCTCTTGCTTGGGACATAATTGACCAACCATCTTATGAGATTCTTCTCATCTATCATGCATCATAACCATTATTTGCATGCGTATGTGATCAATCGTGGTTGCAACTGGCATAAATCGGGCTGGTTTAACCCAATTATTCCAACTTTCTGCTTGATTATTGTTTATTACCCCCCATCGATCTCCACTGAATAAGGAATTTGCCCAACATGGTGGGTTAGACTGCATAATAAAGTCTTTGGCAAGTGGTATTGACTCCAAGATGTTGTCTATATGTCGGGTATACTCTTACCTTGTAGGCGCATATACAACTTTCATAAAAACAAAACACCAATGTTTCTTGTTATGTAGAGGATACTTCCTTAATGCCTGAATTTAGAATAATAGAACAACAATGTGCTAAATGTTATGAATTAGAGTTTATTTCACATAATTGTCTCACAAACAAAGATAAAGTATACTTACCTGTTTCTTAAAGTTATCCACTAAATGTCTCAAGCAATATGCATGGTGGCTACCGGGATATATCATGGGGAGGGCTTTAAGAAGACCTGGATGTCGATCGGAGAAGAAAGTGAACCTTGATAAGCTAGGCAAATATTCAGAATCTAATACACTTCTTAGCTTAAAGTAAAACCACTCCCAATTAATATCATTTTCAGAGTCAACAACTGCATATGCTATCATGAATAAGTCATCATTAGCATCCTTACTGACAGCGCTGAGTAAGATTCATTTGTATTTATTTTTAATATGGGTGCCGTCCAAGAATATCAATGGCCTGCATCCCCTGAGAAAACCAAGAAGGCAGGCACTGAAACATATAAATAGCCGATGAAATTTTCGACTGATTGGGTCAATCTCACAGTCTGCAATACTTCCAGGGTTTGTCCTATTCACAGCATCACAGTACCACCTCAACTTATCATAAGATCCCTTCTCAGCTCCATGGATGTCATGCATAGCTAATTCCTTACCCATCCATGCTTTATGGTACCTCAGTTCCACACCGTATTCTCTGTGAATATCTTTCAGTATGGTAGAGGGCCGATAACATGGCTCTGATCTCAATTTATCCTTCACTACATTAGCAACCCAAGCGGAATTGGCTTTAGGATGTCCCTTTGTCCGAAGATTAGCCTCACCACATGTGTGCTCTAGATTGCATTTTCGAATGCCAAATAATTTATCAGCTTTATGCCTTGATGCATAGATTCTCCATTTGCAATTTTCATCACTGCAAACGGCTATGATTTTTTTGCTATCATTTTTCTTGTATTTAAATGACTGCAAAGTAGACACTGCATAATTCTTAAGCATAATTCTGAACTCCTCAGCATCCTTGAATGTTTGACCCTCTCCATATATGCAATTCCTCCATGCATCAATTGAGTTGCTAATTAAAGCCAATTCATTGTGCGATGCATTGGTCGAACCAATTTCCTCCTCAACTGCATCCCTTGAGGTTGACAAATGAAGTACAATTTTAGGCAAAATAAAGTAAAATATGTAGAATAATTCAGCATTATGGTATAATTTCAAATAAACGAAGTACAATTTCAAAACAATAGAAGTATACAACGTAGCAATTGCAGTACACTTTTTTGGATAATTCATTAGTATAACACTTGAAAATTAATTAAGAGATTCAGAAAATTGAAGTACAAGCTAAAATAAAATGAAGTACAATTTGAGAAAACCTGAAGTACAGAACTTCAATTAAAAGAGTACATATTTAGATAAATGGTGTATAAAATGAAGTATAATTTTGAGAAACAGAAGTAAAAGAAGTGTAGTACAATTTGAGAAGATTTGAAGTATAGAACTTCATTGAAAATAATACAGGTTTAGGTTAAATTATGTAAAAACTGAAGTATAATTTCGAAAAATCTAAGTTCAATTTTATATAAAGTGAAGTACAATTTAAGAACAACTGAAGTATAAAACCTTAGCTATTGTAGTATAATTTTTAGATAATACATTAGTAGACGCTTAAAAATTAAATAATAGGTTCAGATAATTAAAGTACAAGTTCAGATAAAATGAAGTACAACTTCAGACATTTGAAGTATAGAACTTTAATGAATGGAGTACAAGTTTTGGTAAAATGATGTATAAAATGAAGTATGACTTCAAAAAATTGAAGTACAATATTAGACAAACTGAAATACAATTTCAGAATACCTGAAGTATAGAACTTCAATGAAAAGAATATACAGATTTAGGTGAAATTATGTAAGAACTGAAATATAAGTTCAGAAAATCGAAGTACAATTTTAGATAATCTGAAGTACAATTTTGAAACTCCTGAAATATAAAACTTTAGCTATTGCAGTATAATTTTTTGATAATCCATTCGTAGTCGCTTCTAAATTAAATAATAGATTCAGAAAATTGAAGTACAATTTCAGATAAAGTGAAGTACAATTTAGGACACTTGAAGTATAGAACTTCAATGAATAGAGTACAAGTTTAGGTAAAATAAAGTACATTTTGGGAATACCTAAAGTATAGAACTTCAATGACAAGAGGACAGATTTAAATAAAATGAAGTATAATTTTAAAAAATAGAAGTACAATTTTTGATTAAGTGAAGAACGATTTCTGAACACTTGAAGTATAAAACCTTAGCAATTTCAGTACAAATTGGATAATTTATTAGTAGAAAACATGAAAGTCAAATAGTAGATTCAGATAATTGAAGTACAATTTTATATAAAATGACGTACAATTTAGGACGCCTGAAGTATAGAACTTCAATGAAAAGAGTATAGGTTTCTATAAAATGAAGTACAAAAGAAAATATAATTTCAGAAAATAAATGTACAATTTTAGATAAAGTGAAGTACAATTTCAAACTCTTGAAGTATAAAGCTCTAACAACTGCAGTGTATTTTGGATAATCGATAAATATAACCCTTAAAATATAGACCTTCAATAAATAAGTAAAGATTTTGTAAAATAAAGTATAATCTCAAAAAATTGAAGTACAATTTTGAATAAAAAGAAGTACAATTTTTAACACTTCAGGTATAAACCGTTAGCAATAGCAGTATAACTTTAGATATCAATTAGTAGAACACTTTGAAGTATAAAACTTAAATAATAGAGTACAATTTTAGTGAAATGAAGTACAATTTCAGATAACTGGAGTACAAATTTGTGTAAAATTAAGTACAATTTCCAAACAATTGAAGTATAAAACCCTACCAACTCAGTACAATTTTGGTTAAATGAATAATTTCAGAAAATAGAAAGTATAATTTTGTATAGATTACGTACAATTTGGAAACACTTCAAGTATAAACCTCTACAAGTTGCAGTACAATTTTAGATAATCCTTTAGTAGAACACTTGAAGTATCAAACTTACATAATAAAGTATAATTTTTGTGAGATGAAGTACAATGTTAACTGCAATGAAGTATAATGTAGAACGCTACAAGTACAGAAAGATTTTCAAATAAACAGAGTGCAATTTTGGAACACTTCAAGTACAAAACTTTACAAACTGCAGTACATTTTAGATTCTGTAGAAGTATTACCTTAAAATATTACTGCTCTTCTTTTCTCTGCTGCTTGATTCATCCTTTTGGTTTACCAGGATGTCAACAATGTTCATCTTCAATGTCAAATGCAGTAAGACCATATTCATGACATCATCGTCATCAGTTAAACTCATGTACAATATTTGATGTGGAGCTATATATTGCAAACTGAAGTGCTCGACGTTGATTTCACTCCATTTTCTTGGGAGATTAATGTACATATCCATTAAAGTCATACTATCCTTAATTGACATTATATAGAGCTGGTCTTTGTAGCGGCAACTCCCCAACACTTGATTGAGCACACTTGCTTCACCACTGGTTGACATTGTTGGAAAAATATAAGAAACTCAGAAGCAACTGAGAAGAAACTGAAAAGAAGATGAAACCCGAAAATGATGAAAATAAAAAGAGAAGAAGACAATGCAGCTATCGGGTTGGTGGTTTTTGGCTCTAACGTTATTCTCGTTCCCGCCGTGGAGCTTGTTGCGTTTTTTCTGTTCTTTCTGTTTCTAGTAATGAGCGTATAATAGGGTTTACTATTTGCTTATCCGGTTGGAGAAGAAGTGAGAAAAAATATATGAAAAATATGATGCTTAAGGGCATTTTTGTCAAATCAAGTGAGTAGGGAGTAATCTCTAAAAATTTAACAAAACTAGGGAGTTTGTTCTAACAAAAATCAAGTGGGGACTGATCACTAAATTAGAAAGTGCATTTGGTACTTTTTGATAAGTGCCCCTTGAAATAATATTTATGTACCTTAAAATAATATGAAAAGTAGAATTTTAGGTTGAAGAAAGGAAATGCTAATTGATATGCTAAATTTTTTAAGTGCTATTTTTGTTGATGTGTAGGGTGTAAACGAGTCGAGTCAAGCCCTGAATCTAATAGGCTCAAACCCAGCTCGTTATTAATTCGAGAACTCGAACTCAAACTCGAGCTTGGTCGAGACTAAACAGTCAAGTTCAAGCTCAGCTTGTTAGAATAGACAAAGGCTCGGCGAGTCTTATCGACCTTGACTTGATAAGGTTCATCATAAAGAAGCAAAAAAGCCCAATTCGTATAAGCTTGGATGAACTCGAGCTCGTATAGGTTTGGATTAACTCGAGCTTATTTAAACTCAAAACAAAATCTATAATTATAAATTGTTTAAATAATTTTGTTATTTATTTTCTAAAAATAAAAAATTGAATTATTATTATTATTATTATTATTATTATTATTATTATTATTATATGGGACTAGATTATAATTATATATGTATATATAGATATAAAATAAAAAAGCTCGTCTAGACTCACGAACTTTTCAAGCTGAATATTATTGAGTTCGACTCGGTTCATTTGATTGACAAAGGTTGAGTCGAATACAAGCTTTCATTAAGCTAAGCTTGAACCGTTCGCGAGTTGTCTCATCTAATTTAACCTCTACTGATGTGGCAAAAAAATGGATCCTGAAATAGATCCAGGGTTGCAAATGGTCATATACTATGTATTTTTTATTTCCAACTCTATTTTCCTTTTCTATTTCTCTTTTCTCTTCTGTCGATTAATTCATCTAAAATACCTTTACCTACTTTTATTTTACACTTTATTCCCCAATTAAATTTTTAAATACTAAACTCCCTACTTTTTCACAAACTTTATGAATCACTCCCCAAATCTTTGATAAAAACTTAAATACCTTTCTACCTAACCAAAACAACAAAAAAACCAGCAAATGGGCAATTTTTTTCTCCCCACTCAAACAAATGACAACTTTTCTTCAAGAAACATGGTTTTTTTTTCTTTTTTTCTTTTTTTTTGGGGGGGGGGGGAACCTCTTCTCCTCTACCAAACAAAAGGCGCGAAAAATGACCTTTCCTCTACCAACAAAGGGCGGAATAGATGAGAGAACGGAAAAGGCAAAAGGAAATTGACGCAACAAGAATAAAAAAAAAAAAAAACTACTTCTCTACAACTATGTGAAAATGGAACAACCAGGAGTACCAACAAGGAGCGAAGAACAGAAGGAACATAACAAAGGATAGAAAGGTATGTTTTCTGCTTCTCATACTCGTGGATTTTGCTTTCTTTCAAAGGTCCATATTTTTCAGTTTTACAAGTTTTGCGGGTAGATTTTCTCATTTTTTTTTGTTTGAACTCTTTTTTAGTTGTTAAAAACTTGAACCCATTTGTTATATATATGATTTTTGTTGTAATATTTGAAAATCTCTTATTTGTACTTGAAAGGCATGAAAGTTATACTTCACTTTCCTAGGGTTTATACTTCTTATACCTGAAATTATACATTGAAATTATCTGAAAGTGATAGTATATAATCTATTTGTGGAAAGTACATTTTACAAGCAACTGTAGTATAAAATATTCAACCTTTCAGTAACATTATCTAAAAATGATAGTATATAATCTGTGTATCTGAAATACTGAGTGGTAGTATATAATTCGTGTATCTGAAGTACATTTTACAAACAATTGTAGTACAAAACATTTAACCTTTCTTTCTATACACATTATTTGAAAATAGTAGTGTATAATCTGTTTATATACTAATTTTTCTATATTTGATTACAGTAAAGACAAGACATAATAAGGTCTGCTCTCATTGCTCGCCCCAATAATTTCAGATTAAATTGGAGCATGTGAAATTCAAGATGGGCTCAAAATATTTTGATGCATTAAAAAAGACTCATTTTCATATACATAGATATGCCTAAGTCAAATTCTAGCTTCATTCAGCTTGAAGCTATACTTGGGAGGTTTGACGCAAAAAATCTATCATTTATTTTTGCGGAGGAGGTTGAAGTTCCATTTTCTACAGCCAAATTTTCTATAGTTGTAGGGTTTCCACATGTTGGACAATCAGTTGATATAAGTTTGAAGATGAAGTCTGCAACTATGGACTTTCTTTTTTTTTTTTTTTTTTCCTGGAAAGTTGAAGAATATAACAAGATTTGAAATTGCAAAAATGTTTGAGGAGTATGTGTATAAGGATAGTAAAGAGAACTTAAATGATTTTTGTAGGTTTTATATACTTTTCGTTTTTAATTATTCTCTATTTCCAACATCTAATTACCACAATTTTTCCTACCATACTTGGATGATTTGTCAAGAGTTGGTTGGTATGCATGGGGCATAGCTGCATACAACTTTCTTGTAAAAACTATGAGGAACCATGTAGGAGGAGTAGATGGAGAGAGTAACAAGAAGAAGTACCTTGATGGGTGTACAGTCGATTTGATGGTAAGTGATTTTCATTTTAGTGATAATATTGATTATATTTATATTTAAGTGAGTATAATTTTTTCATTTATGAATGACAGGCATGGGTTTATGAACATATCCCATCATTGGGTTCACCAAAAAGTTTATTTGATTTTCCACACTTTTACCGGTGGAAGGATAACAAACTCCCAAATAATGTGAATGAGGCCGATAATAAATTGAAACAAATTACAAGAGATATGGTAATAATTCATTATTATTTTCTTTGACAATAATTTGAATTTGATAATTATTTTCATTGTAATAGGTTGTAGCCCTCAACCTTGCTCCAGTGGAGTTAGACTTGGTAGTTTTGATCAAAAAATCAGAGGTTGCCACTACTATTGTCACTGAAGTACATATTTGTGATCATACAATATTTGAAGAAATTATCATAGTAAAAGATGAAGAAATTCAATCATTGAAGGAAAAAATTGTGAAATTAGAGATGATGGCAATGAAAAAGTAGGCTCAGGAAGATAATGTTGTTGAGGATAAGATTGATGAAGAGGAGCATAATGATGAAGTTAGTGAGTATCTATATAAGGGGAAACATGATTTGGTGGATGATACAGAGAAAGAAGGGGATGATTTAGGGAAGAAAAATGCAAAAGAAGCTGATTTAGAGATTGGTGATGGTGCTGATGATGGAGGTCAAAATAGTTTGAATGAAGAAAGTTGAACAAAACACCATCATGATCCCATCTCTCCCATAATCCCTTTGACTATAGAACTTTATGCACCAATTCATGAAGCAGGGTTTGAAGAATCTGAAATTGAAGTGGCAAATGTCATGTCATCAATTGTCACAAATGTGTGTAATCAAGATGACATGAAGCTAAAAAGGAAAGCAACATATTTTATCACTCCCCTGAACACCACACCAGCTAAATGTGGAAGACAATGACAAAAACTTATCATCTTTGTGGAAAAAAGGACAAAGAACAATAACAGAAGAAGGTGTTGAAAACTACATATTGTATTGTTTTTTTACTATTGCTTATTGTGTCTAATATGTTGATATTTGTACTACTACTTGAGCTAAATTTATTTGTATTTCATTTGTTGATATTTGTACTCAATTTTCTGGTATTTGTACTCGATCTATTTCTACTTCAATGTTTGATATTTTGTACTTCACTGATTTATATTTTGTACTTAATGTTCCGATGTTTTATACTACAAAATTGTTGGAATAGAGCCCTATAGCCAATAAGATTGGCATATAAACTATTTCACTAGTGATACAATCTTGATTGAATGATGTTCATTGCAAATGGCTATCTTCATCTTATGCTTATATTACTTCACTGGCATTTTGTTAAAGCCCTTAGATCACACAAGACTACGAGACTTGGTCACGCACTAGGTGGTGATCATGGAATAAGTCTTACATGATCGTAATTTTAAATATCCCAAGTCATAGAATCTTATGAGACATGACATCTAATATTTGGATAGACTTGCATTAATGATGCACAATCCAATTGTTAGATGCTGGTCTGTTCCATTAGCAAACCATATGAGATATATGTGCATGTTAGTGGGTGCTTGTTAGAGAACAAGGCACTAAAGACCCACCCGGAGAATCCACTAAGTAGCCATAGTAGCAAGTCGGTAGTGGCAAGTTCTTTAGCTTACGCTAGTGCATATAATTAGTCTTTTGACCTGAGGATCCATTGTAACCCTGTGTTTAGGTCTTCATACTTTGACTCATCCCTAGTCACCTAGTGGGCCATTCGGGTTGTGATTGGGTATGAACTACTCAAATATAAAGGTTTATGAGATCCAAGATGGGATTCGACTCCTTATCCTTGTGAAAGGCGAATGCATTTCCTATATGTTCTATAATGATCAATTCCAAGGAGTCCTTGGCCAAGGCAATATGACAATTTGAAAAAAGAGTTTTCCAAATATGAGATTATAAATTAAAATCGAATATTGAGAATAGATGCATAGTATTGAGGCTATTAGGGAGCTGACAAATATTTTGCCTAGGCCTTTTTCATGGAGATAGGAGACGAAAGGACTGTATTTGCATGGTATGTGTAGAGCTGGAATGGTTAACCAAAAACATTCATTCGGCCAATTGTTGGGCTCCATGGGCTTGAGGTTGGACATTGACAATGGAGATTGGGTATTTTGATATTCTAAAATCACAAGAGTTGTGAGCCCTTGTCTAATGAATGGTAGAATCTAATGGGTCACACACAAAAAGCCAATTGGATATCCTACTTGATGAAGGGAATTTTCTAAGTGATAGAAAAATTTCTAGTGACCGAAAATTGAGGGTTGCGGTTGATGTAATTTTTAGTCATTTTGGTTTGATCAATTTAATTGTTAAATTGATCTAATTAATTTAAGGATTTAAATTAAGACCAATTAAATTAAGTGTTAACTTAATTTGGTGTCACATGACTATCAATTGGTCAAGTTAACCTAAAGAGTTAAGTTAACAATTACTAGCTTAAAGAGTTAAGTTAGTTGACTTAAAAGTTAAGTCAATGTTTAATTAAATTAAAGTGTTTAATTTAATTAAAGAGAAGAAATAATTTTGGAGGAAAAGTTCAAATGAAGAGTTCATTTGGTGTGGTATTAGAATTTATTTGGATGACATTTTATAAGATGAAATGAAAATTCAAATGAAATTCAAATTCACAAGAAATTCACATGCAACTTGCAACTTGCTTGCAATTTGGCATGAAATGTGGCACCCCCTCCTTGAGGAATGTGTGATGCCACCTTGGCATCACATCATCCTCTCTCTCTATATATATATATAAAGAGGGGAAGCCATATGATATGAATTATGCTAGCATTGAGATCTAATTGTTAGATTCAGATTTCCCTTCAATTTTGTGATTCTCTCATGAGTTGAGGCTTCACACCTTCTTCGCCTCCCTCCCTTACTTTTCACCTTCATCATCCTCTACATTTCTTTTTAGTTTTTCCAGCTAAACTAGGAAAATAAGGATTGTCCATTGGTGTGTGGACTTTCACATTATAGACAAGACGTTTAGATTGCTTGTTTTTGGTGATCCTCTGTTGCAGCAGTGATTTTCTAGACTCTATTCACTGCCTTGCTAGAATTATTTGGAGCTAACTTTTTTACTGGACATCCTCCAAAGAGTTGGCGAAATTTTGGTCCAGATTTGGCTCAAATTGGAGGTTATTTGCCTAGTCAAAAGTTGATCACACCTTGCTGCGCTAGAAGCAGTATGCTTTCAGGAAAGAAAGCACGTCTTCAAGTTTTGGTTGGATTTTGCTTGAGAGGTAACAATATAACCTTGATCGATTTTATTGGCATGAATTTAGATCCTTTTGGAGGTATAATACAAGATAGATTTCAGTTTTTAAATGTTTTTAATTGGATCCTTGCATTACACCATCTTTCAAGTGGTATCAGAGCCTTAATTCATGCTATAATTTGAATTTTCTTTTGATTGATTTATGTGATGAATTGATCTTAATCTTCAAATGCTTGATCTATATGATGGATTGGAGTGTTTGAATGATATTTTATGTGGCTCCTTTGATGATGAGTAGATATTATGCTAATATGTGTTTTAATTGTTAAATCATATGTTAGCGTAATTTGATTCATGATAAGCTAATGTTAAATTTTGATTTAGCATTATATGATGTTATATGTTGATATATCATATTTAATTTGGTCTTAAGTTGTTTTGGTCATTTTTTGGATCCAATTGGATTGGATATAATTGGAGTTTATTAGAATGCCTTGAAGGTGTTTGAAGAATTGTGATTCTTCCTTCGATTTGATTTTTTGAAGCAATTTGAGCACTTTAATTTCCAGTTTTTAAACTGTTTATAATCTGAAAATTTATCATAAAATGTATGGAATTATGTTATGGAAGTGTCCATAAGGTTTTGGAAGGGAAAAAGGCGAAAAGGGGGCAAAAACGGTGGCCTAAGCACCTTGTGGCAGTGGCCCAGCTGGCCTTCACCCAAGGTTGCCATGGTAAGATCGGTTTGCCGTTTTGTGCATTTTTGCCTTCCTAAACTTGATTTTTCCATACATTTTTGATGCACAATTGTTGTGTAAGTACTCAAAATAATGTTGGACACTTTTTCTTGCTTTTAAAGTCAAATTTAAGTTGATCTCCAATTATTATAAAGTAAGATGCATAAATGTTATGCTTGTTTTTGCTTGACCAATTAATTGTTTATGAGATAAGCATTTAATTGTTAGAATTGAATGCCAATTATTGATTTATTTATTGTTCATTTAATTGTTGTATGGATGATGCATGAATAGGGATGATCATGAGCCTTTAATATTAATTTTATTTCTTTCAAGTTGTTGAATATGGTTGGATTAAATTGGGGCTTGCATGCCTCTTAATTCTATCTTGTAAATGTTATGAAAGTAGAATCACTAGAAGTGAAGATTTCTTTCTCACGTAATTGTTACAAGGAGCAAAGAATACCATTGGAGGGATGAAGACCCATGAATGTATGAGAATACATTTTTGTAATAGCTAGATTTAATCAACCCACTTAAAATCAACCAAGTGGTGCACCTATGGCTCTAAAGTGCATTACTTAGTTGGGCTCATGGTCATCCCACCCTAGGAGCATGCTAGGCGCATTTACTTATTTATGCTTTTCATATTTTATTGATGCATGTGATGCATGGATTATGATATAGAAAACCTAAATAAGAAGATAAAATTGGTGAGATCCTAGCAATCAAGTTAAAATCTCTCCACTTAGAATGTCTAAATGCTTTCAAATATTAATTCAAAAATGGATATAAATTAAAAGGAGTTTTAACTAATCCATGCCTTCCACCAATAGTATGTGGCATGATGATGCTACCACATTTGTGTGATATCTCACGAGTCGTGGGTCACACTTATGGTGGAAAGCTGTGATCATATACTTAGCATACGATGCACCTTCAATTTGAGGCTTCCCATGCATTATCTCATGAGTCGTGGAATGTTGTGGAGCGGTCTTAAATCAAACTTTGATTGGTATGTCCGACTTAACATTTAGTAATGTAGATGTCGCATGAGTCGTGGGTCTACATGAAAAGTGAGGTAAAATATATCAAGGGTTGCATGAGATGCAATTAGCAAATATTTCTTACCTTTCAATTGTTTGTGGATGTCTCTTGAGTCGTGGGTCCACTACACGTCCTTAGGGCCTTGATTCTTACTAGAAGATATGATTTCCTGAATTCTTCTAATGGGTGAAAGATTTGATAAAATAATGGGAGAAAAACATGCTTGCAAGACCATAAACATGTTTTCAAATATCAATATTTAATCACATGCTTATATTTTCTTTTATCACTTTTTTTTTGTAGATTTTTGAAATATTCAAAACTCAAAATGGCTAAAAATTCATTCACAATTATTTTGGAAATCAATAAACTAACCGGGCCAAACTTCCACGATTGGTTGAGAAATCTCAAAATTATTCTTAATTTTGAAAAGAGGACTTATGTGCTTGGTCATAGTCCACTAGCACACTTGGCACTGATGCCACCAATAAGACATGTGAGTTGTTCACAAAGTTTATGGATGATGATCTACAAACAAAATCTCTTATGATGGCTTCTATATCTAAAGAGCTTCAAAAGACTTACGAGCACATGAGATGTGCACATGAGATCTATTCACACATACAAGAGTTGTTTGGTGTCCAAACTAGACACGAATAGTTCGTTTTATTTAGGGAGCTCTCTAGAAGTAGAATAATTGAGGCCACTAGTGTCTGTGATCACGAGATTAAAATAATCACTCTCATTGAGAAGCTTGGTCAATTAGGCATTGTCAAGGATAATGATCTCATTGTGGATTTGATCCTTCAATCATTGCCTAGCACATTGGACCAATTTATTATGAACTTCTACATGTCGATACAAGAAGTAACGATTAATCAATTAGTTAACATGTTGGTAATCGCAGAGAAGACTATGAAGAAAGACAAGCCTTTTATGCTTGTTTTCTCTTCCAATTCTTTGGAACCAAGAGTGCTAGAAAGAGAGGTAAAGGAAAAAAGAGTTCTTCCTTCAAATGGAAATAATTATTGAAAAGTTCGAGGGGAATAAAGAGTAACAAAGAGGCTAAAACTAATGCTACTTGTTTTCATTGTACTATAAAAGGACATTGGAAAAGAAATTGCAAGGAATTTCTTGCAATCCTTGAGAAGGGTATGTACTTCAGTGAAGTATACTTAATGACAAATTCTTCCTCATGGATGTTTGATACCACATGTGGTTCTTACCTATGTAATTCATTATAAAGGTTAGAAAGAAGAATGAGTCTCAATGAAGGGGATATGATCCTACACTTAGGAAATGAAGCAAAAGTTGCGGCCATGGTCTAAGGCGTAATCAAGTTAGACTTGGGAAACTCCCAAATTGTACTTGATCCTTGTTATTATGTACCTAATCTTGTTAAGAACATTATTTCAATTCCTATTTTGGATAGCAAAAGATATGATTTTTCAATATCAAATGGGAAGTTGAAAGCATTAAAGAATGGTTTTTTAATTGCACAACGTACATTAAACAATGGATTGTACATATTGGATTCTCAACCTTCATCTATGCACGTTCAATCAAGTAAAAGAAAGTTAGATATCCAAGTAGATGCCATCTTATGGTATGCAAGACTTGGGCATATCTCTAAAAATAGGTTAAGCAAGTTAGAAGTTCTCAAAGCACTAAATGTTAGTGGCATTGGGGAACTTCTTACTTGTGAATCTTGTTTAAAGGGATAAACGACCAAGGCTCCTCTTGTAGGACAATCAGAGCGAACCACAAGTCCTTGGATTTGATCCATAAGGACGTGTGTGGCCTACTAAGAGTTAGTGCGCGAGGAGGCTATTCTTACTTCATTACCTTCACGAATGATAACACTCAGTTCAGACATGTGTATCTTATGAAGTACAAGTCCGAAGCCTTTGAAAGGTTCAAAGAGTATAGGTGTGAAGTAGAAAAACAAAAAGGACTTAGTATTAAAGATCTTCGATTGGATCGGGGAGGAGAATAGTTAAGTATCGAATTTTAGATTATCTAAAAGAGAATGGGATTCCCACTCAATGGACTCCACCCGACATACCCCAACACAATGGAGTAGTCGAGAGAAGAAATCATACCTTATTGGACATGGTGAGTTCCATGATGAGCTTTTCCGATGTGCCTATATCTTTTTAGGGACACGCCTTAGATATGGCAACAAAGCTACTAAATGTAGTACCTTCAAAGTTGGTGCCAAAGATGCCACATGAGATGTAGTTTGGCAAAGCACCTCTTACTAATATCTCTGGGTTTAGGGGTCTCTTGGTTGTGTGAGATGTTTAGTGGGAGACAAGTTGGATAATTGATCTACCTTGTGCAAGTTTGTGGGATACCCAAGAGAGTCTATGGGTTATTACTTTTATGATTCTTTGGAACAAAAGGTATTTATCTCGATGAACACCACTTTTTTGGAAAAGCAATTTTTATTAGATAAAAATGACGTTGTTGTTGAACTTAATGAAGTTCAACATGAACATGATCATCAAACCCCACAAGAGGTGAAACAAGTGAGCTTCAAGATCCTTACACACAACTTCTGAAAAGGTCGGACTGAATCAAGAAGCAACCTAAAAGGTTCAGATTTCTTTATGAGATGGGCTAATTGGATATAGATTTAAAGACCTATGAAAAAGCTATGTTGGACATAGACTCGGGACATTGGCTTGACGCCATGAAATTCGAAATGGACTCCATGTACTCTAGTAAAGTATGAATTTTGGTAGATCCACCGGAGGGTATTGTACCTATTAGTTGCAAGTGGATCTATATGCGAAAGCTAGGAGTCAATGGAGAGGTTATGGCCTTTAAGGTGCGACTAGTGGCAAAATGTTATACTCAAAGACCCGATATTGATTTTGAGAAAACCTTTTCATTGGTTGCAATGCATAAGTCCATTTAGATTTTACTTGCCATACAACATATTATGACTATGAGATATGGCAAATGGATGTGAAAACTATATTCCTTAATGGAAACATTGATGAAGAAATTTATATGGAGCAACCACAATGTTTTACATCCAAAGGGAGTGAGCAAAGGTTTGCAAACTCCAAAGATCCATTTATGGACTCAAATAGGCGTCCTGAAGTTGGAACATATGTTTTGACAAAATGGTCAAATCGTTTGGCTTTGTCAAAAATGAGTATGAACCTTGTGTGTACAAAAATGCTAGTAGGAGTAGTATATAGTTTATTGTGCTTTTTGTCGATGACATCCTTCTCATTGGGAATGAAGTAGGCATGTTAGAGTGTACTAAAGTATACTTATCTACTCAATTCTCCATGAAAGATTTAGGAGAAGCATCCAACATATTGGAAATACGTATCTATAGAGATAGATCAAAGAGGATGTTGGGGCTATCCTAAATCCTATAAATTGACAAAATACTAAAGTTTCGATGGGACATGGTATTCATCTCTCCAAATCTATGGCCCCTAAGATTGAGGAGTTGAGACAAAAGATGTCCCATATACCTTACGCGTTCGCTATAGAGAGCATAATGTATGTAGTTCAATATACAAGATTAGATGTAGTGTACGCTCTGAGTGTCACGAGTCGCTTTCAATCTAATCCTGGTAAATGTCACTAGATGGTCGTTGAAGCAATCCTTAAGTACTTAAAAGAGACTAAGGACTTATTTTTGGTATACGACAATGGAGAATTGAAACTTGAGGGGCTTTTGGATTCAAGTTTCCAATCCGATGTATATGACCTAAAATCTATTTTTGGATTCATATTTTGCTTTAATGACAATGCGGTGAGTTAGAAGAGTTCCAAACAAGATACCACGACCGATTTAACTACTGAGGCGGAATATATTACAGCTTCAGAAGCTGCAAAAGAAGGAGTTTAGATCAAAAACTTCATCAAATAGTTGGATGTAGTGTCTAGCATGTATGACCCTATGGTTGTCTTCTGTGATAACAACAGTGTGGTTTCACAAGTTAAGGAGCCAAGATCTCATTAACGATCTAAGCACATTTTGAGGCGATACCATTTGATTTGGGATATCATAAGTAGATGGGACATACGAGTGGAAAAAGTTGCATCGAAAGAGAATGTAGCAGATCCATTGACAAAATCCCTTTCGCAAAAGGTTTTTGAAGGACATCTTGTGAAGATGAGTCTTAAAACTATGGGAATTGGCTTTAGGGCAAGTGGGAGATTGTTAGAATAGTGCCCTGCAGCCAATAAGATTGGCATGTAAACTATTTTACTAGTGATGCAATCTTAATTGAATGATATTCATTACAAATGGCCATCTTCATCTTATGCTTATATTACTTCATTGGCATTTGGTTGAAGCCTTTAGATCACACAAGACTACGGGACTTGGTCACGCACTAAGTGGTGGTCATGGAATAAGTCTTATACGGTCATGATCTTAAATATCCCAAGTCATAGAATCTTATGAGACAGGGCATTTAAGATTTGGATAGACTTGCACTAACGATGTACAATCCAAGGGTTGGATGTTGCTCCGTTCCATGAGCAAACCATATGCGATATAGGTGTATGTTAGTGGGTGCTTGTTAGAGAACAAGGCATTGAAGACCCACCTAGAGAATTCACTAGGTAGCCATAGTGGCAAATCGGTAGTGGCAAGTTTTTCAGCTTATGATAGTGCATATAATTAGTCCTTTGACCTGAGGATTCATTGTAACCTTGTGTTTAGGTCTTCATACTTTAACTCATCCCTGGTCACCTAGCGGGCCGTTCGGGTTGTGATTGGGTATGCGCTACTTAAATATGAGGTTTATGAGATCCAAGTTTGGATTCGACTCCTCGTCTTTATGAAGGGCGAGTGCATTATCCTATTGTTCTATAATAATCAATTCCAAGGAGTCATTGGTCAAGGCAGTATGATAATTTGGAAAAAGAGTTTTCCAAAGATGAGGTCATAAATTGAAATTGAACATTGAGAATAGATGTATAGTATTGAGGCTATTAAAGAGACGACAAATATCTTGCCCTAGGTCTCTTTCATGGAGATACGAGACGGAAGGTCTATATTTACATGGTACGCATAAAGTTAGAATAGTTCACTAAAAACATTCATTCGGCCAATTATTGGGCTCCATGGACTTGAGGTTGGGCATCGACCATGGAGATTGGGTATTTTTCAATCAATAGAGATGAACTGAATTGAGTCAATTAGTTTAAAGGAGTTTAAACTAACGTGAATATTTGATATTCTAAAATTACAAGAGTTGTGAGCCCATGTCTAATGAACGGTAGAACCTAATGGGTCACACACAAAAGCCAATTGGAAATCCTACTTGATGAAGGGAATTTTCTAAGTGCTAGAAAAATCTCTAATGACTGAAAATTGAGGGTTGCGGTTGATGTAATTTTTTGTCATTTTGGCTTAATCAATTTAATTGTTAAATTGGACTAATTAATTTAAGAAGTTAAATTAAGACCAATTAAATTAACTGTTAACTTAATTTGGTGTCACATGACTATCAATTGGTCTAGTTAACTTAAAGAGTTATGTTAACAATTACTAGCTTAAAGAGTTAAGTTAGTTGACTTAAAAGTGAAGTCAAAGCTTAATTAAATTAAAGTGTTTAATTTTAAAGTGAAGAAATAATTTTGGAGGGAAAATTCAAATGAAAGGTTCATTTGGTGTGGGATTAGAATTTATTTGGATGACATTTCATAAGATGAAATGAAGATTCCAAATGAAATTCAAATTCACAAGAAATTCACATGCAACTTGCAACTTGCTTGCAAATTGGCATGACATGTGGCACTCCTCCTTGAAGAAGGTGTGGTGGTACACCATCCTCTCTCTATATATAGATATAGAGAGGGGCAACCATATGATGTGAATTATGCTAGCATTGAGATCTAATTGTTAGATTCAAATTTCCCTCCAATTTTATGATTCTCTCATGAGTTGAGACTTCATACCTTCTTCACCTCCTTCCCTCACTTTTCGGCCTTCATCATCCTCTACATTTCTTCTTAGTTTTTCCAGCTGAACTATGAAGAAAAGGATTGTCCAGTTGTGTGTGGACTTTCACATTAGAGGCAAGACATTTGGATTGCTTATTTTTGGTGATCCTCTATTGCAACAGTGACTTTTTGGATTACGTTAGCTGCCTTGCCGGAATATTTTGGAGCTAAATTTTTACTGGACATTCTCCAAGGAGTTGGCAAATTTTTGGTCTAGATTTGGGTCAAATCGAATATGATTTGCCTGGTCAAAAGTTGATCATACCTGCTGTGCTAGAAGCAATCTGCTTTCGGGAAAAGAAGCACATCTTTAAGTTTGGGTTGGATTTTGCTTAAGAGGTAATAATCTGACCTTGATCCATTTTATTGGCGTGAGTTTAGATCCTTGTGGAGGTGTAATACAAGTTAGATTTCAGGTTTTAAATGTTTTTAATTAGATCCTTGCATTACACCATCTTTCCAAAATATCAACCAATGAAGTATTGGTTGATATTTGTACTTATTGGAAAGATCTTTTGCACTTCATTGATTGATATTTGTGCTTAATGTGCTAATATTTTGTACTTTAATAGTTGATATTTATACTTAAATTTGCATATATTTTATACTTCATTGGTTGATTCTTGTATTTAAATATGTTGATCTTTTGTACTTCAGTGGTTGATATTTGTACTTAAATGTGTAGATGTTTTATATTTCATTGGTTGATATTTGTACTTAAATGTGCTGCTTAAATGTGTAGATGTTTTATATTTCATTGGTTGATATTTGTACTTAAATGTGCTGATGTCTTATACTTTATTGGTTGATATTCGTACTTAAATGTGCCATGTCTTATACTTCATTGGTTGGTATTTGTACTTAAATGTGTTGATGTTTTATACTTCATTGGTTGGTATTTGTACTTAAATGTGTTGATGTTTTATACTTCATTGGTTGGTATTTGTACTTAAATTTGTTAATATTTTGTACTTCATTGGTTGATATTTGTACTTAAATATGCTGATATTTGTACTTAAATATGTAGATGTCTTATACTTCTTGGTTGATAGTTATACTTAATGTGTTGATAGTTGTACTTAAATGTGTTGATGGCTTATACTTCATTCGTTGATATTTGTACTTAATGTGTTGATCTTTTTGTACTTCAATGGTTGATATTCGTACTTAAATATGCAGATATTTTATATTTTATTGGTTGATATTTGTACTAAATGTGTTGATATTTGTACTTAAATGTGCTGATGTATTATACTTCATTGGTTGATATATGTACTTAATGTACTAATTTTTTGTACTTCAATGATTGATATTTATACTTAAATGTGCAAATGTTTTATACTTTATTGGTTGATATTTGTACTTAATGTGCTGATCTTTTGTACTTTAATGGTTGATATTTGTACGTAAATATGCTGATATTTTATATCATTGGTTGATATTTGTATTTAAATGTTTAAATGTCCTGATGTTTTATACTTCATTGGTTGATATTTGTACTTAATATATTGACCTTTTGTACTTCATTGATTGATATTTGTACTTAAATGTGCTAATATTTTATATTTAATTGGTTGATATTTGTACTTAATATGCTAATCTTTTGTACTTCAAAGTTTAATACTTTGTACCTAATGTGATGATGTTTTGTACTTTGGGAGACAAAAGATACCAGCCCGATCCAAATAGGAGATAAATCAAGCACCCTAAAGATTCCAATGCTTGATCATTATAAAGGAAGGACTGATTATAAAGGTCATCCTCGTATTCTAGAAAAAGAGCGGGAATTCATCGACAACTTTCTCCAAAGAGATAACTTGAGGTAACAAAATTTACTTATGGTTTTTCTTTTTACTAAATTGGTAACTAAACTAACAATTAAAACCTATACATAGGGTGACAGTGTATGAAGGAGCAAAATACATTCTAGAGGGAAGACACCTTTGCGAGTTGTTATTTGGGGAGTGCCTTTGTGGTGATGTATTAGAGTGATACATGTCGATATTATGTAGCCTATCTTTTAGGAAAGAGTATCACCATGATGTGTGGTTTATGTCCACGATAGCGTAGGTATGTGGCTATATCCTAACTTAATTTAGTTCATGTTATAAGTGAGACTAACCATTTGCTTATACTTCATAAGCTAGTATATTATCCCGACTCGAGGGATGTAATATCCAGGATATAAGAGAAGAAGAATTTTTTGAGTTCATATCTGGACTTAACTCTTTCACCCGTAATGATTTGAAAGAGATCACTTTGGATGTTGTAAATAGGTATAGTTGCATAATGCTACCGATTAATCAGGACCATCATTGGTTCTTGGTTGTTGTCAATACTTCAACTCATGCTTTCATGTACATGATTTCAACAATGGCCCCTTAATACAAACCGGTGGCTACTGCCATTGCAAGTTTGCTTCTTTTCCCTAAAATTTCTTCATAAAGTAGGGAGTCAATAACTAATCAATATTTTTTGTAGGTTGTGTTCTATTCTTGGTATCTAAAGCTTTCATTGGGGTGTCGTGTGGATGAAATCATGTTAGTACAAAAATGCAGACAACGACATAGGTCTTTGGATTGTGGTATCTTTGTGTGCCTTTGGGCAGAATGTTTTGCTTGAGACACTAGCAATTTTTGGAGCTATGCTGGAAAATGCTCCATGAATACGGTTCGTGCACATATGGCATACACCTTTTTAAGTCATGAAAATGCGAGGGTTTGAATTTTAGTGACATTAGAAGTTAATTTGAATTTTATTGACATTTTGGATAATTTTATTGAGGTTATTTTGTATGTAAGTATACATTTCCATAGAAGTATATATAAGATTATGTTGAAGTACAAATATCGCCCAAACAAAGTACAAATGTTGTTATTTTGAAGTATACTTTGTGGAAATGATCAATTAAACTAAAACATTGTAGTGAGGTTCAGTATAATATGTGGGAAATCAAGTACAAATATCGAACAAACGAAGTATATATGGTGTTATGTTAAAGTATACTTTGTGTGGATGATCGATCAAAGTGAAACATTAGTGTGAGGTTCAGTACAATATGTGAGAAATCAAGTACAAATATAGAACAAATGAAGTATATATGGTGTTATGTTGAAGTATACTTTGTGTGGATGATCGAATAAAGTGAAACATTAGTGAGGTTCAGTACAATATGGGGGAAATCAAGTACAAATATCGAACAAACAAAGTATATATGGTGTTATGTTGAAGAATACTTCGTGCAGATGATCGATTAAAGTGAAACATTGTATTAAGGTTCAGTATAATATGCGGGAAATCAAGTATAAATATAGAATAAATGAAGTATGGTGTTATACTGAAGCATACTTCGTGCGAATGATCAATTAAAGTGGAACATTGTATTGAGTTTAGTACAATATCCGAGAAATCAAGTACAAATATAGAACAAACTAAGTATATATGTTGTTGTGTTGAAGTACACTTCATGCAAATGATCGATTAAAGTGAAACATTGTATTAAGGTTCAGTACAATATCTGGGAAATCAAGTACAAATATAGAACAAACGAAGTATATATGCTATTATATTGAAGTACACTTCACGTGACAGACCGATTAAAGTAAAACATTGTATTGAGGTTTGGTACAATATCCAGGAAATCAATTACAAATATAGAACAAACAAAGTATATATGTTGTTATGTTGAAGTACACTTTGTGCAATTGAACAATTAGTCTCTAATAATTGTAGTGAGATTCAAGTACAATATTTTGAGACTATTTGACCAAGTGAAATACATATTTGTACGGGTACTAGGATAGATATGTTCGTCAAATGCTCATGTGTTTACCACTTTGAATGCATAAGTATACTTTACACTACTATGAATGATAACTTTAATCTGTTGAACACTAGTGGTTATCACTTCAATACTTTAACATTATTTTATTCATACCACACTAAATATTACATATATTTTTAGAGTTTTGGTTGTTAATTACCAAGAAATAAAAGGTAAAACATGGAACAAAACTCAAGTTCATCACTATTAGTACAAAAATTAAGAAATCAAGTACATAATTGCCACAATGAAGTACATATGTATCGAAATCAAATATAATCTCCCTTAGTGAAGTAAAATATCACGCATTTGTTTATGCTTTGGTAGTATATTTTCAATATAAATAAAGTATATATATAGAACCAAGTATATATTAGGTTATGTTGAAGTACATTTTGTGCAATTAAATAATTAGTCTCTAATAATTATAGTGAGGTTCAAGTATAATATTTTGAGACTATTGGACCAAGTGAAGTACATATTTGTATGGGTGATAGGATGGATACGATCATCAAATGCTCATGTGTTTATCACTTTGAATGCATAAGTATACTTTACACTACTGTAAATGATAACTTTAATCCGTTGAATACTAGTGGTTATCACTTTAATACTTTAACATTATTGTATTCATACTATACTGAATATTACACACATTTTTAGAGTTTTGATTGTTAATTACCAAGAAATAAAAGGAAAAATATGGAACAAAACTCAAGTTCATCACTATTAGCACAAAAATTAAGAAATCAAGTACATAATTGCCACAATGAAGTACAAAAATTAAGAAATTAAGTACATAATTCCCGAGATCAAGAAATAAAGTACATAATTTCCACAATGAAGTACATTTTTCCTGAAATCAAGTATAAATCTCCCCGATATAGGACAACCCAGCGGGCTTAGTCCAATAACACTCAATTAGGATGGGAGCCCTAAGCCCAACTCGTTTCGAACTGAGCAGGCGATTCGACCACCATTCGACCACTGAATCCCTGCTTGTTGAGGTGAGCATTTGCGTTGCTTATCGACCCTATTGCGGTCGATGGTCTCCTTTATATGGTCCCAATCCTTCGACTAGAGTGATGTGGCTTTGACCAGTGTGAGCCTGGTGATTAAGATCTAAAGTGACATTCCCATTGGTGGACTAGTCTCGACCAGTGGGGTCGAGGAAAGGCGAAAACCCCGTTGGCCGCATTAAATGCCTAGCCAAGCGCTGTGCTGCTACATTAATGGCGCATGCCACCAGCAGTACTGCATTTTGCAGCTGTGTTAGGCTAGGGAATGCTTCCAATGTACCGTCTTGTCCTAGGTAGCTGGAGGTAGTGCCACATGGAACAGTACACAAGCTGGATAGGACGGGAAAGTCCTCAAACAAGGACAATGGTCCTTTTTACACAATAGGGGCATCAATGACATATCAACCACATTGAGAAGGATATAAATACCCCATCACAGCCTTTTAGCAAGGTATGCCATTTTTTATCTAGTGCCCCCACTCCACTGCTCATATGTCTAGTCGATCCTTACTGACTTGAGCGTCGGAGTGCCTTATCGAGGGTCCCTCGGCTAGCCTGACGTTTGCTGTTGATCGCAGGGCTCGACCCCGATTCACTTGAGGCACATCTCTTGATCTCTCTCAAGTCGATTCTAGTTAATTCCTGCCCAAGATATTAACGTACACGATATTCACCCTCATCACTCTCTTAGTGAAGTACAAAAGCACTGATATCTCGAACAAGATGTACTGATACATTTTCACTTGAAACCAAGTGCATAATTGCCATAATGAAGTACATGTGTCCCGAAATCAAGTATGAATCTCCCTTATTGAAGTACAAAAGCACTGATATCTCGGACGACATGTACATTATACATTTTCACTTGAAATCAAGTACATAATTGCTACAATGAAGTTCATATATCCCGAAATCAAGTATAAATCTCCCTTAATGAAGTACATGAAGGTAAATATAGCATTAGGATCTAATAATAAAAACTTTAAAAATTGAAATAAACTAGGCTACACGTGAAAACAAGGATCTTAACATGCTCATGATTCAAACTTGGATGGAGAATTACCTTGATTAGCAAAAATCCAAAGGAATGATGAAGAACACTTCTTTAATCTAGTAACTATCGCACAGCAGCACAGCAGATTGGATGCAACTTTTGCCAGATCCAGACTTTTCCAAAAATTCCAAAAAAATTACAGTACCTTCTCAACTCCTTGATGAAGCTACTAAAAAAAATTTAGCTCAAAAAGCCACAGGAAACTTCCAGAAAAAAATTTCCAAGCGGACTGCCCTGGCAGTGGATCTTCTAAAAGCAAGCAATCCAAATGTCTTGCCTCTAACAATGTGATCCACACACCAATGCTAGATCCTAATCTCCTTGGTATTAGCTGTAAAATACAAAGGAGATGTTTAGAGATGGAGACTTGATTTGAGGGAGGAGAAGAAGACAGAAAGTGGAGCTTCAACACATGAGGCAACACTTAAGATTTTGAGGGAAAATGTGAAAGAATTTAATTCTTCACATGGAACTTCATTGGCCACCCCTCTCTCCCTCTATATCTATATATAGAGTGAGGATGGTGTGATGCCATTCCTCAAGGGAGACCACCAACTTGCCTTGTAAGTTGGCAAGTTGCAATTCAAATGTGAATTTGAATTTTGTGTGCATTTCAATTTCATTTCGAATCTAATTTCAAATTAATTAAAATGCTACACCAAATGAACCTTTCATTTGATTTTTCCCTCCAAAATGGATTGCTCTCATTAATTAAATTAAACACTTTAATTTAGTTAATTAACCTTTGACTTAACTTTTAAGTCAATTAGCTTAACTCTTTAAGCTAAAAAATTGTTAACTTAACTCTTTAAGCTAACTTGACCAATTGATGTTCATGTTGCACCAAATAATTAACTCCTTAAATTAGTTGATCAATTTAACAATTAAATTGATCAAGCTAAAATGACCTCAATTTCGCCAATCCTCAAATCGGTCCATAAGGAGCATTTTTCTAACTCTAAGAAAAATTCCTCCATCAATTTAGGAAGCGCAATTGTCTTTTGTGTGTGACCCGTTAGGTTCTAACATTCATTGGACATGAGCTTACAACTCTTTGTGACTTTTGAATATCAAATATTCATTTTAGTTTAAACTCCTTTAAACTAATCGACTCATTTCAATTAATCTCCATTAATTGAAGAGTACCTAATCTCTATGATCAATGTCCAACCGCAAGCCTATGGAGCCCAACTAATTGTTCGACATGAATGCTTTTGGATAATCATTATGGCTTGACGCGTACCATGCAATTGCAGTCATTCTATATCCTATATCCCAAAAGAGGCATAGGGCAAGATATTTGTCAGTTCCATAATAGCCTCGACATTATGTTTCTATTCTCAATGTTCGATTCCTCTTATGACCTCATCTTAGGAAAATTCATTTTCCAAATTATCATATTACCTTGCATAAGGATTTCTTGAAATTGATCATTATAGAATACATAGGAGATGCACTCACTCTTCACAAAGACGAGAAGTCAGATTCCATCTTAGATCTCACAAACCTCCATGTCTAAGTAGCTCATGCCCAATCACCACCCGAACGGCCCGCTAGGTGACTAGGGAGGAGTTAAAGCATGAGGACCTAAATACAAGGTTACAATGAATCCTCAAGTCAAAGGACTAATTATATGTACTAGCGTAAGTTGGTGAACTTGTCACTATTGACTCGCCATTTCAGCTATCCAGTGGATTCTTCTGGCGGGCCTTCAGTGCCTTATTTTCTAACAAGCACCTATTAACATGCATCCATATCTCATATGGGATTGGTCATGGAATGAGGAAACATTCAACCCTTGGACTTATGTATCCTTAGTACAAGTCTATTCGGATCTTAGATGCCCTGTCTCATAAAATCCTACGACTTGGAAGATTTTAAGATCGCAACCATGTAAAACTTATTCCATGATCACCACCCAATGCGTGACCAAGTCCCGTAGTCTTGTGTGATCTAAGGGCTTTATCTAAATGCCAGTGACGTAATAATGAGCAGAAGATGAATATGGCCATATAAAGAATATCACTCAATCAAGATTATCTTACAAGGAAATAGTTTATAAAACCAATTTAATTAGTTTGCGGGGTATTATTCTAATAGTACAAAAGTACTGATAGCTCGAACAAGTACATGATATATTTTCACTTGAAATCAAGTATAGATCTCCCTTATTGAAGTACGAAAGTACTGATATCTCGAACATGTACATGATACATTTTCACTCGAAATACATAGATATGTGCCACAATGAAGTACATATATCCCAAAATCAAGTGTAAATCTCCCTTATTGAAATAAAAAAGCACTGATATCTCGAACATGTACATATGACATTTTCACTCGAAATCAAGTACATATGTGCTACTATGAAGTACATATGTCCTAAAATCAAGTATAAATCTCCCTTATTGAAGTACAAAATATTGGTATCTCGAACAATATATACATACTACATTTTCACTCAAAATCAAGTATATAATTGCCTCAATGAAGTAAATATGTCCCAAAATAAAGTTCAATTCAACAATCTAAACTAATCCACTAATACAATAAAATTTCAGTATAAATTAAAATCCAAAGTTCTTCAAAATTCTTCTCCAGCCTAACAGTTCAAGTAATTTAGCTAGTTTATTGATTCTTTGCAAGTTCGATGATTATGCACTGTCCTGCCATATTGTATACACTTAATAACACATTTCTTAATTTGTGATGAAATCCTCTGTATCATTCTATAGCTAGGCTGAGATCGGCAATTAGGTGTATTAATGACACCGTTATCATTTAGAGGAACATATGTATATCATAAGTAGGACTAGGGTTTATCATTGCTTGGTATGCTTGTTGATACATCTCAACTCGGTAGTATTGATCGGTAAAGTCATATGGTGAAAGTGACTTTAACTCGATACAAACATAAGCATGCTTGCTTGGTATTTTATCAATCTACCATGCTCTACACGAACAAACTTTAATCTGCAAATCCACAGCATACAATTTGTTATGCTCGGTCACCTCGAAGCTCCAACTGTTAGACATGACAACTTTTAAAGTACGAGAACACATCTAATTGATTGCTAACTTCTTCTCTTGTTTGGGACATAATTGACCAACCATCTTCTGAGATTCTTCTCGTCGATCATGTAACATAACCATTATTTCCATGCATATGTGATCAACCATGGCTGCAACTAGCATAAATCGGGTCGATTTCACCTAATTATTCCAACATTCCACTTGATTATTGTTTATTACCCCTCATGGATCTCTACCAAATAAGGAATTTGCCCAACATTATGGTTCAGTTTGCAAAATAAAGTCTCTGGCAAGCAGCATTAACTCCAAGATGTTGTCTATATGTTGGGTATACTCCTGCCTTATAGACACATATCTATCTTTCATAAAAATAAAAGCCCAATATTTCTTGTTATGTAGGGGGATAATTCCTTAATACCTGAATTTAAAATAAAAGGATTACAATATACTATATGTTATGAATTTGAGTTTATTTCATATAATTGTTTCACAAGTAAAGATAAAGTTCTTACTTGTTTTTTGAAGTTATCCACTAAATGTTTCAAGCAATATGCATGGTGGCTACCGAGAAATATCGTGGGGATGGCTTTAAGAAGACCTAGATGTCGATCGGAGAAGAAAGTAAACCTTGATAAGCAAGACGGATATTGAGAATCTAAGACACTTCTTAGCTTAAAGCAGAACCACTCCCAATTAATATCATTTTCAGATTCAACAATTGCATATGCTAGCGTGAATAAGTCATCATTAGCATCCTTACTGACAGCACTGAGTAAGCTTCCTTTATATTTATTTTTAATATGAGTGCCTTCTAAGAATATCAACGGCCTATATCCCTTGAGAAAATCAATAAGGTAGGCACCGAAACATATAAATAGCTGATGGAATTTTTGACTAATTAGGTCAATCTTACAGTCTGCAATACTTTCAAGGTTTGACCTCTTCACAGCATCACAGTACCACCTCAATTTATCACAAGATCCCTTCTAAGCTCCATGGATGTCATGCATAGCTAATTTTTTACCCATATATGCTTCATGGTATCTAAGTTCTGCAATATGTTCTTTATGGATATCTTTCAATATGGTAGAGGGCTGATAGCATAGCTCTGATCTCAATTTATCCTTCACCAAGCTAGCAACCAAAGTGGAATCGGCCTTAGGATGACCCATTGTTTGAAGATTAGCCTCACCGCATGTGTGCTCTAGATTGCATTTTTGAATGCCAAATAATTTATCAACCTCATGCTTTGATGCATAGATTCTCCATTTGCAACTTCCAATGCTGCAAGTGGCTATTATTTTTTTGTTGTCATTTGTCTTGTATTGAAATCCCGTATAGTAGCCACCACATAATTCTAAACTCCTCAACATCCTTGAATGTCTGACCCTCTCTATATATGTAATGCCTCTATACATCAATTGTATTGCTAACTAAAGCCAATTCATTTCGTGATCCATCGGTAGAACCAATTTCCTCCTCTAATGCATCCCTTGGAGTTGACAAATACAATGCAATACAATTTTATGTTAAATGAATCATAAATGTAGAATAGTCAAAGAAAAATAATTCAGCATGGTAGTACATTTCAAATAAATGAGGTACAATTGCAGAACAATTCAAGTATAAAACCTAGCAATTGTAGTATAATTTTGAATAATCAATTAGTAGAACAGTTGAAGTATAAAACTTCAATTCTAGGTAAAATGAGGTATAAAATAAAGTACAATTTCAAATACAAGAAGTACAATTTTAGAACACTTCAAGTATAAAACGCTAGCAATACAATTTTGGATAATCAATAAGTAGAATAATTGAAGTATAGAACTTCAATAATAAAGTATAATTTTAGGTAAAATGAAGTACAATTTCAGATAAACAAAGTGCAATTTAGATAAAAGAAGTACAATTTCAGAACACTTCAAATATAAAACGCTAGCAATTGCAGTATAATCTTGGATAATCAATAAGTAGAATAGTTGAAGTATAAAATGTCAATAATAGCATACAATTTTAGGTAAAATGAAGTATAAATAAAGTGCAATTTCAGATAAATGAAGTACAATTTCAGATAAAAGAAGTACAATTCCAAAATACTTCAAATATAAACTATTAGCAACTGCAATACAATTTTGGATAATCAATTCGTGGAACAATTAAAGTAAAAAACTTCAATAATAGAGTACAATTTTAGGTAAAATGAAGTATAAAATAAAGTACAATTTCAAATAAACAAAGTACAACTTCAGAACATTTCAAGTATAAAACTCCAGCAATTGCAGTATAATTTTGGATAATCAATAAGTAGAACACTTGAAGCATAGAACTCTAATCATAGAGTACAATATTAGGTAAAATGATGTACAAAGTGAAGTGCAATTTTAGAAAAATGAAATAAAATTTTAGATAAAAGAAGTGTAATTCAGAACACTTGAAGTATAAGATGCTAGCAATTGCTATAATTTTGGATAATCAATTAGTAGAGCAATTGAAGTATAAAACTTTAATAATAGAGTACAATTTTAGGTAAAATGAAGTATAAAATGAAGTACAATTTCAAATAAATGAAGTACATTTTTAGATAAAAGAATTATAATTTCAGAACACTTCAAGTATAAAATACTAGCAATTGTAATACAATTTTGGATAATCAACAAGTTGAACACTTGAAGTATAAAACTTCAGTAATAGAGTACAATTTTACGTAAAATGAAGTACAATTTTAGATAAATGAAATACAATTTTAGATAAAAAGAAGTACAATTCCATAACACTTCAAGTATAAAATGCTAGCAATTGCAGTATAATTTTGGATAATCAATAAGTAGAACATTTGAAGCACAGAACTTTAATAATGCAGTACAATTTTAAGTAAAATGAAGTATAAATGTGGAACACTGAAGATCAGTAATTCAACATCATAGTACAGATTCAAATAAATGAAATACAATTCCAGAACATTTCAAGTATAAAACACTAGCAATGCAGTACAATGTTGGATATCTAATTAGTAGACTAATTGAAATACAAAACTTCAATAATATAGTACAGTTTTATGTAAAATGAAGTATAAATGTAGAGTAATTGAAGAAAAATAATTCAGTATCATAATACAATTTTAGATTAATGAAGTACAATTTTAGGTAAATGAAGTACAATTACAGAATACTTCAAGTATAAAACACTAGCAATTACAATTTTCGATAATCAATTAGTAGAACATTTGAAGTATAAAACTTCAATAATACAGTACAATTTTATGTAAAATGAAGCATAAATATAGAATAGTTGAAGAAAAATATTTCAGCATTGTAGTACAATTTCATATAAACAAAGTACAATTTCTAGGTAAATGAAGTACAATTACCGAACACTTCAAGTATAAAATACTAGCAATTGCAGTATAATTTTGGATAATCAATTAGTAGAACACTTGAAGTATAAAACTTCAATAATGTAGTACAGTTTTAGGTAAAATGAAGTATAAATGTAGATTAGTCGAAGAAAAAAAATTCAACATCATAGTATAATTTTAGATAAATGAAGTACAATTACAAAACACTTCAAGTATAAAACACTAGCAATTGCAATACAATTTTGGATAATCAATTAATAGAACACTTGAAGTATAAACTTCAATAATGTAGTGCAGTTCTACGTAAAATGATGTATAAATATAGAATAATTGAAGAAAATTAATTAGCATGGTAGTACAATTTCAAATAAACAAGGTATAATTGCATAGCACTTCAAGTATAAAACACTAGCAATGCAGTACAATTTTAATTACAGTGAAGTATAATGTAGAACACTTCAAGTATAGAAAGAGTTTCAAATATATGAAGTACGATTGCAGAACACTTCAAATATAGAACTTTATAAAATGCAGTACAGTTTAGGTACTGTAAAAGTATTATCTTAAAACATCATTGTTCTGGTTTCCACTGCTATTTGATTCATTCTTTTGGTTTATCATAATGTCAATAATGTTCATCTTCAATGTCAAATGCAATAAGACCATATTCATGACATCGTCGTCATTTGTCAAAGTCACATACAATCTTTGATATAGAGCTATGTATTGCAAAGTGAAGAGTTTAGGGTTGATTTCACTCTATTTTCTTGCGAGATTAAGGTACATGTCCATTAAACTCGTACTATTGGTTGACATTTTTTGAAAACTACAAGATGGAGAGAAAAAGAAAATGCGGTGTTCAGGCTTAGATGAAAATAAATTGAGAAGAAACTCAAAAAAAACTGAGAAGGAAAAACCTGAAAATGATGAAAATAAAGAGAGAAGAAGAAAATGCGGTGGTCGTGTTGGTGGTTGTTGGCTTCGTCAATGTTTTTGTTCTCGCAGTCAAGCTTGGTTTCCTTCTGCAATTTTTCTTTCTATTTCTGGTAATGAAAGTACATATGCTAGTGTTTAGTGTTTGGTTGTGTGGATAGTGAAGAAGTAAAAAAAGTGAGTGAAAAGTAATATACTTAAGGGTATTTTTGCAAATCAAGTGGGTAGGGAGTAATCTTTAAACTTTTAACAAAACTAAGGAGCTCATTCTATAAAAAATCAAGTGGGGATTGACCACATATTTGGAAAGTGCTTTTGGTACTTTATAATAAGTGGCCCTTTTTCTATTGCCAACAATGAAAATGTCCCACAAGAAAAATTATTTTTAATATTGAAATAATAAGTGTTTATTAACATTTTATTCATTAAAATTTACCTCTTATAAATATCTCAATATTATGAACATAATTTGAGAAGTACTCTTTCCTTTGGTTTACTATTGTTGCCATAATAATATAACATAAATGAAGAGAGAATTCCTTTTTAGCTAGTATATATCAAATAGTTTCATATATGATATTTTCTAGTGGTATGCTATTATTGAATTAATTGCTAAAAAAAGTCAATCTTATCATACAGTATTTAGAATTTGAATATCTTTTGATTTATTTAAACAATTGATAAAGTAACATACTTATTAATTCACATTTTCTGATTTGGCTTTTCCTTTGCTTAATTATTTTAATTGTCTTTTTATTTCATTAAGAACTTCATCAGTATCTTGGCCTAAAGATGGTTTATATTTTGGCATTTTGAATGGTATTTTTGTAATATTTTTATTACTATTATGCATCAATTTTTCTTTGAAAATTTGTTATTTTTCAATACTTTTTTCTTCTTCTTCTTCTTCTTCTTCCATTTTATCTTCTATTCTATCTAATTGTTCTCCTATAGCATATAACATAATATTGGTATAATTGGATTGATTTATAATTGAATTTGGTTGTAGTTTGATATTATTCTGCTTTATCCTTTGAATATTTCTTTAAAATTATTTTTAATAGATCTTTTCTTATAATCTTATTGGTTTTTATTCTCTTGTTTCTTATAAGTTCTCCTTTTATTTTTGTTTTTATCATAATGCTTTTTGTGCGTATTAGGGATGTTGGCATTGAAATTTTATTGGCATAAATCACAATTTGATAACCCAAATAATTGGCTATTGATTTGGGTTCCAAATTAAAGTCCATAACAAATTTGGGCTTTATATAATGGGTCAATCCAAAATGAATTATAAAAGTCTTATTTATTTTGGATTAGCTAATTGGGTCAGAATATATTAAATATGGCCCATTAACAACTTAGACTCATCTCAAGTTCAAGCCCAAGGGGAGACTTAAGCTTCAGGTCATCAAACCCTAACTTGTGCTTATAAACAGAGGTACTAGAAGACATACCACACATCAAGAGAAATTCAAGCATAAAAGCTCTCAAGTTTGAGCTCTTGCCCCAAAAAAGAGCTACAACTGCAAAGGTTCTACATCTTCTTCAAAAGCATTCAAATTTTAAAGGCCTTGATATCAAAACAAATACTTGATTTCAAGGTGGTTCGTGATTTCATCCACAAACCTAGGAGGGAATTATGCGTCCGATTCAAGAACAAGCATCAAGCCTTTGAATCGCATTCTAAAGAGAAGAATAAGTGGAGTTAGTCTTCAATCATGGAGATATATTCCAGAGATTTTAACCACTTTTATTTTCATTAAATATTCAATTTGTCCATATTTTTCTTGTCTTGTAATTCTTTTTGTGGACTCAAAATTTGTGTGAACAAATTTCTGGCAGGCCCAGTAGGACGATCTCTACCTCTCATCTCTTTTTCCTATATCAAAATTTTAGTTATTATTTCCAAACGCTCCATAGCACTTAAGAAGAATCAAGTCTTATTATGAATCATACAAACATTATGGATATTATTGCTGCAGCTGGTCAATCATCCGCTGGGGGCGAGATCATTGATATTACTCCATCAGATAGCTTGAACTCAGTAAGTCCTATGGAGATCAAGTCCAAATCATCTCTTTTTGCTACACTGCCTGCAATGGTAACTAAAACAACTATAGTGGACGAACAACTTGCTCTTATAGTAACTAAAACAACTACAACCATAGCTGATCTTCAAAAGATTATGTAAGACAAAGACCTCCAGATTGCCCAATTAATGAACAAGTTAGAGCATTCAAATGTTGGAGAGTCTAGCCAGAATCATTCATCCTCATTGAATCATGTTGAAAATGAGAAGCAAGTGGATGAGGGACTATCCAAGCATGACTCAGTTTAGAAATCTAATCACTCTACAACATTCGTTGCTACGTTGTCTATACAACAATTGCAACAGATGATAACTAACACTATCATAGCCTAGGATGGTGGACCTTTGCAAAATTCGCTCTTGTACTCAAAACCATACACTAAACGGATTGACACATTGAGGATGCTGATAGGTTACCAGCCATCAAAACTCCAATAATTTGATGGAAAAGGCAATCCAAAGCAACATATTGCCCATTTTGTGGAAACGTTCAATAATACAAGAACTAATGGTGACTCATCGTAAAACAGTTCATGAGATCACTCAAGGAAAATGCATTTGATTAGTACATTGATTTGGAGCCTAAGTCTATTGACAGTTGGGTAGAAATAGAGTGAGAATTTTTGAACTGACTCTACAGCACCCATTGCACTGTGAGTATGATCAAGCTCACTAATGCAACGCAGTGGAAGGACAAGCCGATCGTTGACTATCTCAATCATTGGCGTGCACTAAGTTTGAATTATAAGGATAAATTATCAGAAGTTTTAGCAATAGAGATGTGCATCCAGGGAATGCATTAGGGACTTCTTTATATCTTCCAAGGAATCAAGCCATGAAGTTTTGAGGAATTGGCTACTCGTGCTCACGACATAGAGTTGGGCATTGCAAATCATTAAACTTGTTTTTCTAATTGATGATCAAAAGAAATACAGAAAAGACTCAAATAGGAATGAGAAGTCTACAAAAAATATTGTGAAAGAGTCTATGGCAATTAATATTGCTCATGTCAAGATTTCGGCAAGCAGTAATAAAGGAAAAAAACCTGATCAACTTGTGCCAATTGAAAGGCATCAAACTACGTTGAAAAAATTACAGGAAAATGAGTACCTATTCCCTAATTCTAATGTCCTGCAAATCTTCGATGAGTTATTGGCAAGAAAGATGATCGAGTTGCCCAAGCCGAAATGTCCCGATGAAGTTAGGAAGGTGAATGACCCAAAATACTGTAAGTATCATCGATTTATTAGCCACCTTATAGAAATATATTTTGTATTTAAAGAGAAAATCATGAGGTTGGCAAAATATGGAAAAGTCATCCTTGAAGCTAAAGATTCAGTGCATGCAAATATTGCTAGTATCGCAGTTGTTACAAATGCCACTTGCAACCAGAAAAATGTTATTTCCCCACTCATGTGGGCATCAAAGTTGCTTTAATTTGGAAGTATAGACCCAGTCCTGTTTGAAACTTTGTCCATTGATGAAAAAGAAAAGTCGGATACAAGTTCTGTTTTTGTAATTGAAGATGATGGTGAATGGATTCTCGTAACATGTCGATGGAGGCAAAGGCAATGTGTTCACTAGCTTCATCCATCACTTTTAAAGAGACAACATCTCGTTAAGTGCCATCAACCAAAGTTAAAGAGAGATATGAAATTTTCTTGTGTTAAGTCGAGAAAAATGAGAAGAAGTAATTGGATCATGTTACTCTAGGAGAGTTTTTTTCCTATGAGATTTTTTGAGGAGAAGGTCAAAACGGCATTTAATACATCTGGCAAAGTGGAGAGCTAAAATTATGCTTCTTGTTGTGCGATTATTGCATTTACAGATGGAGATTTATTAATTGGATCAGAGCCCCATAACCGACCGCTCTTTGTTTCTAGATTTATGCAATATTAGAAAATCAACCGCATGCTTATTGATGGGGGATCAGCAGTTAACATCATGCCAAAATCTACTTTGAAATAATTGGAGATCACAGTTGAGGACTTATCTCGTAGTCACTTGACCATTCAAGGTTTTAACTAGGGAGGCGAGTGAGCCATTGGAATGATCTGCCTAGATTTTACTATTGGAGAATTGAAAGTGAATACTTTGTTTCATGTCATTAATGCAAGAATTTTTCACAACTTGCTGCTAGGAAGACCATGGCTTCATGAAAATGGAGTTGTTCCATTTACCCTTCAATAATGCTTCAGGTATTTGAGGAATGGTTAGATAATAAAGGTCGATGCTGATACCAAACCATTTACTGAGGCAGAATCATACTTTGCCGATGCCAAATTATACCTAAACCCGAGCTTAGTACAGAAAACATTACCGTTGAAAAATCCAAGCAATCTCCCATTAAGGGAAATCATATTGAACCTATGACTCTGGAGTCTAATGATCAAAAGTCCAAGAGGTTGATTGTTGTTGAAACTTTGGCAAGTAAAGTCGTTGAATCCAAAGGGACACCCAATTTGCAGTATTTCGGTATACCCTTTGATCATGTTGGAAAGAACGGCAGAAGTCATTTGAAATAAACATTCCATCACTGCACGATAAAAAGAGAACAAATAAAGGGGGTAAGATCTAATGACTACAAAGTTATAAGAAATGAGTTAATCATGCCTATTGTCAGTCTGAACTTAAAGGCTTCAGTTGAATTTTCTTCTAGCGGGACTCAACATCAAAAGTTTCATGGGATGTTTGATCCAAAAGCCTACAATCTCTTGGCCAAGTCTGGATATAATTTCTCCAATCTGTCTAAGCTAGGGGAGTTGAAACCTGAGTTGACCGGAGAAAAGGTCCATGGCCTTAGCAAAGCACAACAAAAATAATAAAGCTAAGGGTTTCGTGTTGATCAGTCAAAGACTGGCTTGGGATTTGCATCAAGTGAGCTAATCAGAATATGTGTGACGAGGAAAGATAGATGCATCAGCATCCAACATATTGCTGCTGAGAAAGATGGAAATAATGAAAGTTAAAAGTCAAGTGATTGTCACATCTCTGTATTCGATCGGCTAAGCACTCACACCAACCATCATTCTATCTTTGACAGACTTGGTCAAGAGTCCTCTAATTCATAAAGGGCTTACTACAAGTCATCATCCATAATGTTTGGTCTTCAATCGACTTAGAAGGAATGCTGCAGAAAAAGAACTAACTATGATGAGACTAACATGGTGAGAACTGAAGGTCAAACTATTTACTTACCTCAACGGAGTGAAACCAAATCCGCTATTTTGATCATCAGTATGGACAGATCTGTGAAGGTGATGCGACGTATTATGAGACATTCATCTACTGAAGATGGTAGACATGAGGATAAAGCGGAGGTCACCATAAGCTCTAACTATACAAGTGTTGTGGAAAAGAAACCTTTAGTATCTTAGGGAGTTCAATAGATTGATGGTAGGTGGCTTCGTGTGAGCCACAAACTATCTTGTGTGGAGAATGATGCTTATCCCCATTGTGAAAGTGAATGGAATTATGCAATGGAGAGTTGCATTTCAAAGGGTAGAGGATATAGACACTATACAATCTAACGATGAAGAAGATACTGAGTTACACTTATGTCATCGTGTTGCTATTAATGAAAAGTCTGACTCAGACATCTCTGAAGATGATATTCAAGAAGCCCTTCCACAGCTTGAAGATGGTGGACAAACAATTGTATATGAACTTAAAGAATTGAATCTTGGCACGATAGAAAACTCACGACCTATATTCATGAGTTCTCTGCTAAGTCCTTAAGAGGAAGAATAGTATTTTTAAACTTGGAGTGAGTATATAGATGTCTTCGCTTGGATATACAAAGAGATGCTGGGATTAGACCCTAAAGTTGTGATCCATGATTTTAGTTTAAGACATGAAGTGCGCCCAGTGAAACAGTCATAGTGATATCTTCGCCCAGAACTTGTTCATCGAATTAAAGCTGAAGTAAACAAGCTCCTTGATGCTAGGTTTATCAGAGAAGTCAAGTATCCAACGTGGATATCTAGCATCTACCTATTAAGAAAAAAAATAGCTAAATACGCATTTGTGTTGACTTTCGAGACTTAAATAAGGCATGCTTGAAAGATGATTTTTCGTTACCTATCATTAAGCTTATGGTTGATGCAACTACTGGTCATGAAGCTTTATCCTTCATGGACGGGTCTTCTGGCTATAATCAAATTAGGATATCACCACAAGATGAGGAGTGTATAGCTTTTTGGACTTCGAAAGGAATCTACTATTACAAAGTGATGCCTTTCGGGTTAAAGAATGCAGGTGCTACTTACTAATGTGTAATGTACAACATCTTTGACGATATGTTGCACAAAAGGGTTGAATGCTATGTTGCTGATTTAGTTGTCAATGAAGTGATTAGTTGGCAGATCTTCGAGTGGTATTTGATCGGTTGGGAAAATATAACTTGAAGATGAATCTCCTTAAATGTGCTTTTGGTGTTACATCAGGCAAGTTTCTCGGCTTTATAGGCCATCATCATGGTATTGAATTTGATCCCGTAAAGATAGATGTTATCCAGAAGATGCTTGCACCAGGAACTTAAAAGAATTGCGGAGCTTGCAAGGTAGTCTTGCATTCATAAGAAGGTTCATATCAAACCTTGTTGGAAGGTGCCAACCATTCAATCACCTTATGAAGAAAAATGCTCATTTCAAATGGAATGAAAGATGCCAAAATGCTTTATAAAGTATAAAGAAATATCTCTTAAATCCATCGGTATTAGGAGCTCCTATACCTGAAAGGCCGCTTATATTGTATATTGCAGCACAAGAAAGGTCAATTGGTGCACTTATGGGTCAAAAAAATGAAGAGGGTAAAGAAAAAGCAGTATACTACATGAGTAGATCCTTGACTGGAAATGAATTGAAATATTCCTTTATTGAGAAGATTTGCTTAGCATTATTCTATGCCATTAAGAAATTGAAGCACTATTTTAAAGTATACTCCATACGACTCATCTCTCATGCCGATCGAGTCAAGTTTGTTATGTAAGACCTGTGCTCTTTGGAAGATTGGCGAAGTTGTCTGTCATATTCAACCAATACAAGATCACCTATGTGCCATAAAAAGCTGTTAAAGGGCAAGCTCTTGCTAATTTCTTAGCTGACCATCCTATCCCTACAGAATGGGAGTTATCTGATGACCTCTTCGATGAAGATATTCTTTATGTTGATGTTGTCTCGGCATGGATGATGTTTTTTGATAGAGCAGCTAGCTTTGATGGATCAAGGGTAGGGATTATCTTCATTTCGCCAGAAAAGCAAGTATTGACATATTATATTGTGTTGGGCGAGTTGTGCTCCAACAACATTGCTGAGTACTAATATTTGAGCATTGGACTTCAAATGGCCCTAGAAATGGAGATTATGAAAATTGAGATATATGGCAACTCAAAATTAATCATAAATAAGCTTTTGAAAGAATATAAAGTAAAAAAAGAGGATCTCGTGCCTTTCTCTCAGCAAGCCTCAGACTTATTGAAGAAATTTGAAGGTGTCAGCTCAAACCACGTCCCGAGAAGGAGAATAGGATAGTTGATGCATTGGCTAACCTGGCAACTAATCTTGTTTTGTTTGAAGGAGAAACAACAATTGTTCCTATATGTAATCGGTGGATCGCTCTGTCTTCTGCTGAACTCAATCATGAAGATTCAAATGCCATATCAATATTGATTAGTGATAATCAAGATTGGAGGAGTCCATTGGTTGATTACTTAAACTATGGAAGGTTGTCAAATGATCTTCGCCATAAGACAGAAGTACGAAGGGGATTGTCCTATTTTATCTTATATAAAGATACTTTATATCGTCAGTCTTTTGAAGGTAGTTATCAACGTTGCTTGAGTGGCGAAGAAGCAATAAAAGCCATCACCGAAGCACATTTTAGGGTTTGTGGCGTTCGCCAGTTTGGTCCTAAGCTCTATTTTTGTATCAAAATGATGGTTACTATTAGCCTATGATGGTCAAAGATTATTTGAAATATGCGAAGAGGTGTGAACCTTACCAACTACATGCAAATTTCATACACCAACCTCCGGAGCCCCTACATCTTACTATTGCTTTATAGTTGTTTGATGCTTGGGGTATCAATGGTGTAGGACCTATTAATCTAAAGTCATCTGCTGGTCATGCTTATATATTAGTGGCTACTAATTACTTCTCCAAATAGCCGAATGCGACTCCTCTTAGAAAGGTGAAGAAGGAAACAGTGGTTGAGTTCATTCGTTCGAACCTAATTTTTTGATATGGGGTGCCTCTCTACATTATCATTAATAATGGGAAGCTGTTCTATAATAAGTTGATGGATAAGTTATGTGCACGGTTTGGTTTCAAGCAGCATAACTCTTTGATGTATAATACAGTGGCAAATGGTTTTGCTAAATTATTCAATAAGACCCTGTGCAATCTCCTAAAAAAAGTGGTGTCGAAGCCAAAAAGGAATTGGCACAATAAAGTTGGAAAAGTACTGTGGGCATATAGAACGACACACCGAGCTGCTACTCAGGCTACTTCATATTCTTTGGTGTATGGAGTTGAAGTAGTTCTCTTCCTTGAAAGTCAGATACCTTCACTCCGTATCACAATTCAAAAAGTACTCACCACCAAAATAATGCTTGTCTTAAACTTGAAGAATAGGAAGCATTGGATGAGGAAAGGCTTGAAGCTCAACAACAACTTGAGTGCTACAAAGCTTGCATAACAAGAGCATTCAACAAGAAAGTCCACACTCGATCATTTCAAGTTGGGGATCTGGTCTTGGCAATAAGGAGGTCGATTACCATCATCCAATGAATGGGAAACAAGTTTATATCAAAATGGAATGGTGCTTATGTGGTGAAAGAAGCTCACACAAATGCTACTTATAAGTTGGTAGATATAGATGGACTACGCATTAGCCCTATAAATGGCAAGTTTTTGAAGCGCTATTATCTATGAAGAAGTAAGATCTTTGACGCATGAGCTTAAACTATATGTTACTCTAGACCCGCATGAGTATAAACTGCATACGGTACCCACTAATGGTAGTGCATATGGATAAATTGCTAACCTACTCCATTGAAAGTATTTCATCTGGCTAATATGTAGAAATACTTCACCTCGTCCAGCTTGGCTAAGCTGTGGATACTCTTGGCTCGCATGAGTATAAACTATGTACAACCCTCCTTCAAAACAAAAATTCTTTGAACTACATAATGACTTGATCCCCTTGATGTGGTACGTAGGCAGCTTGGAACTTATTTTCTAAATTCAATCATGTCTTTAAATAAGTTTGGTTTGTCTTAGAGATTGCCAATTTACTTGTAAGCGCAAGCCATTTTATTTAATTCGATTGTTGAAAGCATGCGGTGATTTTACTTAGCTGGTATTATTATGAAGATTGCAGAAAATATGACAAAGAAAGAAAAAGAAAGGGAAGCAAAATATTAGTGAAAATAAAAGAACTTTTATTGCATATGAGACTAGATGTTCTTTTACATCAATTGAAAAAAGAAAAAGGAAAAAAATAAAGAATGCTAAGAAGCTAAATGCTCAAGCAAACAAGTAAAAGATAGCTAAATCATGGCGAGATTCTTCAAATAATGTCTCCATCCTCTTTAAAGCTTCAACATCTTTGTTAGTAAAAAATGGAGTGCTCTCAAGCTTCGAGACTTCTTCCCTATTTGTGGCTATTTCTTTTGAATAATGGATAAGTTTTCTTCAATTTTATGGAGTGATAAGCTTGTAAGCTCTTCTTTGTTGTTCAACTCAGCAAGTCGTGCCTTCAATTCTTCTTGTTGCTTGGTGATTTGGAGAAGTTTTTCTTTCAGACTATCCATCTCCTCAACTCATTCAATTTTTGTTGCCTCAACCTCAGAAAGATCTTATTGTATAAGAAAAAAGTACTTTCTCATGAGTCTCTTATGTTTCTCTTTGGATGGAGTCCAACTTGACTTTTGCATAGTTGGAAGCGCCCTCAAAGAAAGACTTCAGATGACACTCCAAAGATGATGTATCTTTCATATATATCCCGATCTCCACGATTAAATCATCAATCGTTGGCTTTACCCCTGAAAGCTGCTCGAATGAAGTTTTCATACTCTTTTGACATATTCATTCCCAGTAAAATTTGATCAACATTTGCTCAGCTTTAGTCTTTATAACTGTAGGGCAAAATTCAGAAAGTTCAGCACACGGGAATGGCCAGGATGGAACTTCAAATGCCTTCTTTGATTTCTTAGGCACATTCTCCTCAACAAACAACTTCTCTGCAATAAAAATAGGCAATATCATTTAGATACTTGCAAAAGGTCTCAATTTTATCAAGAGAAATAATTGATGTATTATTAACAGAATGATGGAAGTAGTGTCTTCTCCACATAAGCCAAAAGGATTGACTTCATTTATTGAGCCCGTGCTACCTTCAAAAGCGATAGAGATTTCTTTCTCAAAGTCTGCAAGCTGAAAAAAAAAATGGATATAAGATAGGTGAAGAACAATGGTAATATAAATGAATAAAAAATGATAATAATAATGAGTGTATGTACGTATTCTACTAATTCATCTAATGGCAATGAAGAACTTGGAGCATCTGCAAAAAATGTTGAATTCACACTAATATTGTCTAAGTTAAGAGCCTTCAATCTCTTTTTAAACTGGCATTGGTTGCTGGATGCATCATTTGAAAGTGACAAGGTATAAATCACTTCATTTCCTTCAGTTGGACTAATGTGGGGACAAGCTTGGGAGTTAAGTTTCCAAGAAAAGTCCATTGTTTCTTAGAAGGCACTTCTACTAATTCCACACCAACAACTAAATCTTGAGGAGATGGAGCGACTTTGCCATCCTTGGATCCCTGTCTTGAAGTCCTTTGAGATCTTTTGGAATTCATATATGTGGGTTGATTAAGTTTGAGAATAATTTTTGTATTTTTCCCTGAATAAACCTTCCAATGTTCAGCCTACCAATCTGCATATTCCTTCGTGACCAAAGGCGATGAGGAAGCACTGCTTGGTATAATTAGCTTGGATGATGTGCCCAACAAAGTACAACATTGCCAAAGTCAAATAAGTTCAACCAACTCACATGTAAGAATTTCCCTCTTTAGGTGGCCAGGAATATCTTAACAAAAATTATGTTGCCGCTGAATCGATGAGGATTATAAGTTTCAACAATACATATTGCCCCACTCCGGAATGTCAAGTAGCTAGATTGCAGAGCTACAAAAAGATCTTTGTAGGCATTAGACATGCCCGCATCATCTATCACTGAGATTTACCCTGGTGTGTGCAAGTTTTGAAGCCTTGAGGGGTTAATGTTGAAGAATAATTTGTGTGCCTCGGTAAGTTCAAAGTGGTTGGCCATATTTTCTCATGCATATTTCACCATCAGAGTTCCAACTTGTTAAAGTTTAGATGGAAAATATGTTTGAAGATAGTGTCCAATCCAGTTGTAAACATAATGAATAGAAAAGATGGTGGTGGACTCACTCAAGCTCTTTGAGGTAGATATCTCTCTCAAACCTCGATACATGCTTGCCAATATAGGAACTGCTAAAGAAAAACAATCACTGCAAACTATTTTACTTGAAACTTTGAAAATAGAAGCAGACATCTTATCAACTTTGCGATATGGTAAAGCAAAGCTGCATAACCAACATAAAAGGAAAGCTGCCAAACAAGTTTCATCCCTAATGTCCTCTTCAATCTCTAGCATTAAAAATGGCTCATCATACTCCTTGGTGCGCAATAAAAGAGATATGTTGATGTTCCCATAAGGATTACAAGATAGCCTTGGCTTGACAAGCCTCTTTCGGGATGACCTTGAGGGCGGTTGTGCATATCTGGTCGAGCATCTGAACCAAAACCCAATCCAATCAAGGAAGAGATATACTGTTGGAGTCTTTTAAAAGCATATGTTATGCTGTAAATAGATACTTGCAGCTTCACAGCAAAGAATCTTGGCAGGTATCGACATCAAGCAGCTCCTTGGCAAATGGGACAACTTCATCATAAAAATCTCCACGTATCGGCAATTCGCAAAGTCTATGAAGATCCCATAAAGAGATCGACAGTTTTCCAATAGTGGTGTGCAACGTGTTTGTAGAAGGTCACCATAGCTCAAGGAATGCTTGGATGACATTATTGTTGCAAATTTACGTGAAAAGGGAGGCATGGACAGCTACATAAATCTTGGATCGATGAAGAGTATCTGCATGATCGCCCAACACGTCCTCTGCCCATTCCCAATAGCTGGTGTGAAAGGATACCTCGCTAAACTTAGGTGTTGGAATTCTCCATGAACCTCTATTGATGCTGAGATGGTGCTTCGAAAGTAAAAACCCTGCACACATGGCTCTGATGTCATGAAGTGAAGATTTCTACAGCAGACCCTGAAACGAGCGGAAACACCAGAGCACTGATCAATCATCTCTTTGGTTGTCTCCTTGGACCATTCAGCAACATGCACAGAATGGTTTGATTAGGCCTTGGAGGATTGATCATCTACGACTACTTCATACATACACAAAGCAGTGTTTTTGGCTTTGGAGAAGTCTTTGTCACCTCGAACCATAATGCATGGAGTTGGTTCGCTACAATCCTTGATATCTATCTTCATGATGTTGCTGGAATTTTGAACAAAAAGTAAGTTATTTGTATAATGATGGAGGACTAGAAAGAGAAGATAATAGCAACATAATGTTTTTGATGTGTTTTGACACAAAAAAGATAAGAAGAAGAAACACACGAAAAAAAAAGGAAAAGGATGAGAGAATGTACAGAAAGAAGTAACAAAGGATCAAAGATATTCATTCTCTATAATAAGTGTTTTCCAGAAAGCGTTTTGGAATAGAAACTGCCTGTGTTTGCAAAAGGTCACTAGGGATGCTAGACTTACTTAATAGAACCCGAGTGATAGAAGTTTGAGGAAGAATCTGCTCTTTCAAATAAACTGAGCCTTTGTAGCAATTCAACAAACAATTGGTGATGAATACAGAATAAAACAATTTTCTAATGACCCAAGCATATAATTCTTGCCAATTCACTCAATAAATAGAATAATACCCAAACTCTCAATTATTTAGAGTTTGAATGCTTGAGGTGAAGAGAATTAGCTTCTGAAGCTCACCTTTTATAGACATGGATGACCATCGAATCCTAAAAAGTATTGGAAACTTTTCATTCTTTCATTGCTTGGGAGGGGAGGCAAATATTAGAAGGAAATTTTCCAATTCTTGAAAGACATCGTGGAGAAGGAAATTAGTAATTTTCTTCCATGATTTAGTTGATTACACTTGTCTCTTATCTAAAGAATAAGAAATCACCAGATATAAGGAAGAAATTAATTGTCGGTTGCCAAAGTATATTGATTGTGATTTTCTTCACAATCGATTGATCGTTTGCGGACTTCGGAATAAGCTTGAGTATTAATCATGTATAGAGAACTTGGCTTTCCTCAACTAATGCTTTTAGGTTTATTAAGCCTCAACTCATGTGGGCCATGAGCTTAATTAAGAGAGAGAGAGAGAGAAAGAGAGAGAGAGAGAGAATAACTGAGCCTTACTATGGGCATTTGATGCCAATCCAAAGCTATTGCCCAATAAGGAAATTATGGAACCCTCTTTGTTTGTTTCATTTGCGTTTGTGGAAATTACTTATGGCATGGCTTATATGCCTTAAAGGAAAGAAAAAGAAGACAACATAGTTGCTCGTGGCATTGAACTTAATCTTTTATTGCTTCAGGTGCTTGGAAAAATTAATTCTCTTGCAAAGCATATTTTGTTTGAAAGTTAAGAGTGAAAGTGGGCTCGTGCTTACACTGAAAAAAGAAAAAGCTGCAAGAAAAAGAAATGCATGTAATAGCAAGTTTAAGTTAAGAAATCGGAAAGCTTGTTCTCATAATGTTGCTATAAGCTTTCTAAATCTAAATTTCATCTCAACCCTTTTAGTGGAGTTATTGTTAATTTTATGGGCTTTTCAAATTGTGCCCATAGAATTTATATGATGATTACTTCAAATCCCACCTTTTATTTGCAATTGGCATATTGTTCACCGAGTTTTGAAGTGGGGGCATTTGTTGGCATTGAAATTTTATTGGGATAAATCACCATTCAATAGCCCAAATAATTGGTTGTTGATTTGGGTCCCATATTAAAGTCCATAACAAATTTAGGCTTTATATAATAGGCCAATTCAAAATGAATTATAAAAGTCCTATTTATTTTTTATTAGCTAGTTGGGCTAGAATATATTAAATATGGCCCATTAGCAACTTAGACCCTTCTCAAGTGGTATTCAAGCATAAAGGGAGACTCAAGTTTTAAGTCATCAAAATCTAATTTGTGCCTATGAAAGGAGGCACTGGAAGACATACCACACATCAAGAAATTCACACATCAAGAAAAATTCAAGCATTAAAGCTCTCAAGTCTGAGCTTTTACCCCGAAGAAGTGTTGCAACTGCAAAGGTTCTACATCTTCTTCAAAAGCATCCAAATTTTAAAGGCCTTGATATCAAAATAAATACTTGATTCCAAGGTGGTTCGTGATTTCATCCACAAATCTCGGAGGGAATTACGTGTCTGATTAAAAAACAAGCATCAATTCCTTGAATCACATTCCAAGGAGAAGAATAAGAGGAATTAGTCTTCAATTACGGAGATATTTTCAAAAATTGTAACCACTTTTATTTTCATTAAATATTCAATTTGTCCATATTTTTCTTGTCTTGTAATACTTTTTGCAGACTCGAAATTTGTGTGAACAAGGGATTATTGTTTTTTCAAATCCAAATTGTTCACTAATTTATTATTTTTTCATTTGAGATATTAATCTTAAATGATTACATATTTGTATTCCCACTATATTTATTTGCATAATTATTTTTCCATAAGAAAGATTTGTTAAGTCTTGATTTTCTGTATTCTTTATATGATCTCTAACTTTTTCAGTAAATAACCTTGGTAATCTAGCTATAAATCTTTCTTTCCAATAATATAAGTTTGCTTCTTCTAATTGATAAACTCTAGCTAAGAAAGTATCTTTATACCATCTAAAGTTTTGGAGAGGTTTGCAGGTTAAATTCTGAAGGATTTGTGAATTTCTTTGTTTATACATTTGAAGATCTCCTATAAAATTAAAAGTATAGTATAAACTAGTACTTCTACTATATTAGGTATTGGTACTCCATCAAGTATTATTTCTCCTTTAGAATTCTTTTTGTAACTTTTTAGTATTGACATTTTGTGTTCATCTTTTATACTATCCCACCAACATTTGAGAATTCCCTTGAATCCTAATATTAGATTCTTAGTAGCATCTTCTTCTGAGATTTTATTCTTTTCTTTGTATATATTTGCAACTATAGTCATTTGTTTTGACAGAGTTATGATTTGGTATTATGATAGATAGTCAATTGACCATTCATATATAGAATTTCGTAAAAAATACGTATAATTTTGAACTTCTTCAAATTGTAAATCTAGTTGAGTTGGTTTATGATAATAATTCTTTTGCTGGATAAAAGGTTGTCCTAAATTGTCAGAATTTCTATGTATTACTGGGTTTATATAATTATTATCTTTAGATATTTCACTATTAGAATTATTTTTCTTGAATAACATTAACATTTTTTGCTTTGGCTTTTCCTTTGCTTAATTCTTTTAACTGTGTTTTTATTTCATTAAGAACTTCATTAGTATCTTGGCCTAAAGATGGTTTATATTCTGGCATTTTGAATGGTATTCTTGTAATATTTTTATTGCTATTATACATCAATTTTTCTTTGAAAATTTGTTGTTTTACAATACTTTATTCATCTTCTTCCATTTTATCTTCTATTCTATCTAATTGTTCTCCTATAGTATATAACATAATATTGGTATAATTTGATTGTTTTATAATTGAATTTGGCTGTAGTTTGATATTATTAGGGCCTTTTGGTAATTCGACTAAAGGAGCTACTAATATAGTTTTTTTCTCCAATTATTATTCCTATATTTTCTAATGGAGGTTTTTAAGAAATTATTATTTTATTATATTCTTTTGTCTAGTTTTCGTCTTGTTTTGTTAATACATTTATTTGTTTAGATTCTAAATAATCAAATAAGGGTATGTTTTGTTCAATATCTTCCATATATTGCTACCAAACTATTTTTATTTCTTCTCTTTGTTCTGGTGTAAAAATTTTCATATAAGATTTTGTATTATTAAAATTTTCTTTTGATAGAAAATCTTTTTTTAAGAATTCTTTGTTAATTTCAAACTTTGTTAAAGTAGCAATTTGTGATGGTGTAAGGTCAAAATCTTCACTTCTACTAGTACGAGAAAATTGGTGATAAATTGCTTCAGTTATTGCCTTTGTCTTTTCTAAGAGCTTGTGATTGTTCTATTTATGTAGATCCTGTAGAATATCTTGGTAAAGAGTCTAGTTCAGGAGAATTAATTCTTAAATTTTCAAATCTAAATCTATTTCCAGATTGAGATCTTAAAAATTTAACTTCTACTGATCAATCAGTATTTTGTATAATATATTCAAGTTCTCTATTTTCTGTGGTTGGCTTGCTTGTTTTGAAGCAATATTTTTTACATCTTTTGTCAAAACTTCTTTGGAAGATTTGCAATCAACTCTTAAAAGAAATTTTTGGTTTAAAAGATCATCTTAAAATTTTGTAATACATGGTACTATAGAAAGAATTTCTTTTTGATAGTAGAATAATTTTGTTGTGATTCCTTCCAGGTTCTTGAACGGTATCTTACTATATGCTCTTTTTTTATCAATAATTTGTATAAGAATTCATCTATATCCTATTTCCTTTTGTACTATTTTTAGAGATTCTTGTCTACATATACTAAGGCAGGGTAAGTTTTTAACCTTGTTTTTTATTTCTTTGACTATTTTGGTATGATTTTTTTTCCAAGGTTTAGGGTTTTTCTTAAGCTTATCAAATAATGGTTTGTAAATTTGTCTAAGATTTGGAAAGAAATCACTAACATAATTTAATGATCCTAAAAATCTTTGTAATTGAGTTTTATCCTTAGTTTCATCTGAAAATTTTTCTCCCAATGTTAATGCTCTTTGTATAAGGGTAATGGTGCCTTCGTCAATTTGGTGTCCTAAAAATCTAACATCGGTTTGGAAAAGTTTAATCTCTTTGACAAAAACTATTAATCCATTTTGTTCAATAATTTTACAAATTTGTTAAGGTGTTTCCAATGTTGGTCAATAGAATTATTAAAAACTAATACATCATCTATATAAACTACTGTGAAATTTGTATAAGAATTAATATATCATTCATAATTTTTTTCTATTCAGAGGGAGCATTCTTAAGACCGAAGGGCATGACATTCCATTCGAATTGGCCAAATGGTACTGTAAAGGCAGTTTATACTTGTCTTTTTCTTCAATTTGAATTTGCCAAAATCCTGATTTCATATCAAATTTAGAGAAATTTTTTGAAGAAATTCTTTTAATCAAATCTTCTTTATTAGGGATGGGATATCTAATCCATTTTAAAGCTTTATTTAAAGGTTTGTAATTTATTACTAATCTTGGCACTCCTATTTCAATTTCAACTTGTTTTGGTACATAAAAAGCAGAGCATGACTAGGGAGATTTACTAGGTCTGATTAGTTTTTTTATTTAATAATTCATTTATTTATTTTTTATAGTATTCTAATAATTCTTCGTTCATTTGAATTGGTCTGGCTTTAGTAGGTATTTTGGTTTCATTAAATTTTTCTTCATATGGTGATGTAACATAATGGTTCTTGCTATTCCAAAATGCATTTGGTATTTCTGAGCATATTTGTTTCTCTAATTTTTTTTCTTTTATTTTTTGTTGGAATTTTTCTTTATTAATATTTTCTTCCATCTTTTTATAAGTAATTTCTTCTTTTAAAAAATTAATTTGTTTTTCTTTATTTTTTATTATTGAATTATCTTGTAATAATTTGATATCTCTTTCTTTTACAGGGAATTGAAATTTAAATAATATTTTTTGGCCTAAAGTTTGGCTATGTATTCCTTGGCTATCAATAGTAATAGGATATGACATTTGCAAAAAAGGATTTCCTAATTGGACAAAGGGGTATCGGAGCCAAGTTAGGACAAAAACCAAAGTTTTTAGAAATTAATTAGTTGTTGGACTCCCTCGTCGCGTCGCATTTAGGCCAAGAGTGTTTTCATTTTAGCATACATCATTGATTGTGAGAAAAACAATAGTTAATTTTTAAGAACCAAGGTTTAAGTCTTTATTATAGCTTCCATAACATCAGTTCGAAAGACTCAGAAACCAATTATTTAAATACCATTTACAAAGGACATTTTCAATGGAGTACAACAAAGATAGATAGATGGAGACCACCAAAAATACCAAACAAAGAAATTTGGCATACAAAGTTTTTAGATTTTAAATCTAATATCAAACTAGTAGAAAAAACAATTCCCTTAGTTAGTAAAAGCCAAATCATCCAACTATTTTTTGCAAAAGAAATTAGACAATATCTTAAGAATGAATACAAATTCCTACATATAGGATTAGTACAAGTGGCTATCAAACAATTAACTAGACAAGGAATTAATACCAGTATATTTTTAGCATTAAGAGATTGTAAACACTTAAATATGACGATTCCTTATTAGGAGTTGTTGAGACAAGTCTAACAAATGGAGCCATATATTTTAATTGCTTTCCTAATTTTACTATCGCCTACAAGATCCTCAATATTAGATGTATTAACATTAAATGCCAAAACCCACAATTATAATATGAAACAAGAAAGTTTAGTGTATGAAATATTTTATAGAATTCAATACAAAGTTACGAATACAGGATTAGATACAAAAGCTATAAATAGAAGAGTTCCTAGTGACCAAACAACTTTTTGGGAAGTTAGTAATCCAAAATAAAATGTTTCCATCCCCCAATTGATAAGTTGGAATGATGTCACATTTCCAAAAACCTGGGAAATGCCAGAAGGAACAACTAGCAAACCAATCATAGAAAATAGAGAACTTGAATATATTATACAAAATACTGATAAATCATTAGAAGTTAAATTTTTAAGATCTCAATCTGAAAATAGATCTAGATTTGAAAATTTAAGAATTAATTCTCCTGAACTAGACTCTTTACCAAGATATTCTACAAGATCTACACAAATAGAACAACCACAAGCTCTTAGAAAAGACAAAGGAATAGCTGAACCAATTTATCACTAATTTTCTAGTGCTAGTAGAAATGAAGATTTTGACTCTACACCATCACAAATAGCTACTTTAATAAAGTTTGACATTAACAAAAAATTCTTAAGAAAATATTTTCTATCAAAAGAAAATTTTAATAATAGAAAAGCTTATATGAAAAAATTTACACCAGAACAAAGAGAAGAAATAAAAATAGAATGGTACCAATAAATGGAAGATATTGAACAAAACATACCCTTATTTGATTATTCAGAATCTAAACAAATAAATGTATTAACAAAACAAGATAGAAACTGGACAAAAGAAGATAATACACTAATAATTTCTGAAAAATCTCCATTAGGAATAAAAATTGGAGAAAAAGCTATATTAGCAGATCCTTTAGTAGAATTACCAAAAGACCCTAATAATATCAAACTAAAACCAAATTCAATTATAAAGCAATCCAATTATATCAACATTATGTTATATACTATAGAAGAACAACTATATAGAACAGAAGATAAAATGGAAGAAAAAGAAAAGAGTATTGAAAAACAACAAATTTTCAAAGAAAAATTGAAGTATAATAGCAATAAAAATATTACAAAAATACCATTCAAAATGCCATAATATAAACCATCTTTGGGCCAAGATACTAATGAAGTTCTTAATGAAATAAAAAGACAATTAAAAGAAAAGAATTAAGCAAAGGAAAAGCCATTAACGTTCCCACTCGGGATAGCACCAAATTTGAAGCGCCACTTAGTTCAATCTTAAAATTGAACCCAAAATACAAATCAATAGACCCATAATCAAACATTTCAAGCTTATCAGAAATAGCAGCGGATCCAACTTAAGTAAATCTTCACAAACTAATAAAATCAAACCTTAAACAATGCTATAATATACAACACATATACTAAATACATACCACAAAATTTTTCAAATTCAACTTATCAGAAGAAGCAAAAATTCAAAATTAACTAACTCGACAAACCACATTAAGTAAATGCCATGATTCACATTCTAACAGAAGAAAAAATTTACATTCCATAAGTCATCCACATCAACATGACATATCACCACATCTTCAGTCCACACTTAGCAATTAGATGATGCCGTATATACATTCAACACCTAATCTATTACAAAATATACTCATATCCAGCTGGGAGTCCAAAGTCTTCATTTAATCCCTATTTGAGAGAATCAAAGATAAACGGGGGAGGGAGGGTAAGTCCAAAGGACTTAGTTAGGGATAACTATAAACATAAATATAAGGGATTTGTCAATGAATAATCAACTTAACAGACCGTAAATCAACAGTCAGGCAAAACATATCAAAATATGGTCAAGCAATCAGGAATCAATCGAACGATAAGATATTAATCAATCAAACAGATCAGATCAATCAAAGCAATCCAACAGATCATATCAAAATAATCATATCAGTCCCTTATTTCTGTCATTCCAAACATAACTGCACGTCCCACTTACAGCCAGGAACAACATATCAGATCGTCCTGAACTTAATAGCTGGGTTCAACATAATGGATTGTCCGAGCTTAACAACTGTGATCAACATAACGGATCGTCCCGAGCTTAACAGCTGGGATCAACATATCGGATCGTACAGATCAACAAGATTGAACATACTACGAATAAGACGAATCAAACGGATAAATACCAATGGGTAACGAGAGTTCTGGGCGCCAGAACAGACAAGAATGAACTTATCAGAATACAAGCAAGCATTATCCCTTACAGGGATATGTGAGTCAGCAAACAGATAACAAACAAGAATTTAAGCAAATACAAATTTTAATAAACACGAGCAGGTACAGTACAAGCACATTTAACCCTTACAGGATTTTTCTATAAAAACAAATAGAATAATCGAGGCCAAAGTCGCAGACCCTCACCTTCGTAGTCTAAGAAATGCTGTCGTTGCCTACTGACCTGCGGGACCCACTTTGTCGTTACCTAACCAAAAATAATATTTATAATCAAAATCCACACTTAATCCTATTAATCACAATTATACCATTAATAATCCAAAATCACTAATTTATCGGTTAATACGGTATTTTAAAGTTTAACCGGTACTATCAGCCCAAAATGGCTATTAAAGTCGTTATGGCCAGAACAATCCCAGTTCCTAATTACATATCAAATCTCATAACGTCATCCCCATTTAATAATAATAGTTCAATTATCTTAATTAACCCATTTCTTGCCACTTAAGTCCCAAACCCATAGAGTTAGGGTTTTTTCATTTATTAACCTTAATTAACCAAAGATGCCAAGTACTATAATGTATCCTTAGAATCATACATGCATGGCCGAATCTTGGTCCTATATCAGATTTCTTTTTCGCATGTGTCATAATACAAGATTTATGAAATAATCAGTATAACATATATATATAATTCACAACCTAACTTTTTACCTAAGATTTCCTTCTGGAAACCTCAAAACCACAAGTCGTCAACACTACCAAGATCATTGTGATGAGCTGAAGATAAGTCTTGGAATCGCCGTTGCGCCGCTGCTGCTGGCCACTGTGCTCCGCCGTCTATCACCACCGAAAATATTCAAAACCACCACCACAAGATACCTTTTAGCCTCCTGAACTCAATACCATAACCAATTTTAAGTTTTTCCATTGGGAAGGCCATCAATTGAAAATTTGAAGTTTGCTAGGTCTCATTTGCCACCGTCTTCGATCATCCTTGTTTTGTAGTCATCGGTGGTCGGAACCCAAAACTAACTTCGCTAACTGCTCTCATGAGTTGAACTCGTCGCAAAACACCCTTTTCCGCCGCCAAAAGCCACCGAAAAGGCTCAGCCAGCCACTTTCACCGCGGTTAACCTTCAAGCTTTGTTTTTCGGTGACCTACCGTTGGTTTGTGTGTGCATGTGGTATCAATGTGAAGCTGGGAGGGAGAGGAAGAAGGTTATCAGAGCAGATATGCGAGAAGGGCTGCCGCCAAAGAAATTTTCGAAGGGGGAAAGAGAGAGCCTCAGTGAAGAAGAAGAAAGAAAAAAAAAAGGGAGGAAACTGAAAATATGGTATATATATAATAAACTTTTCTGGATTCTCAAATTCACCCCAGAAACTTTCTGTATCCTTCAATTGAATCCTTCAGAGTTGGCCTTTCTTCAATCACGCCCCGAGAAAAAGTTAGTGCCTAACATTTGACCCTTTAACCCAAAATAAATGCCATGCAAACCCCAAAATTTGAAAATGTCATCTAATTGAGTCTTGTCTAATTACAATTTGACCCTAATACTTCCCATTTTTTTGCAATTAAGTCCTTTCATTATTTTTTTTTCGAGCCCTAAAATTCGACCAATCAATATTTTGATTTCTAAATCCTTATTTTCTAAATACCAAATTTCAGGGGTGTTACAAGCCAAAGCAGAAAATGTTAAATGTTATTCAAGAAAATATTTCTAAAAATAATTCTGATACTGAAATATCTGAAGATAATAATTATATAAACCCAGTAATATATAGAAATCCTGACAATTTAGGACAACCTTATATCCGGCAAAAGAATTATTATCATAGACCAACTCAACTAGATTTACTTGAAGAAGTTCAAAATTATAAGTCTTTTTTAGGAAATTTTATATATGAATGGACAATTGACAGTCTATCAGAATACCAAATCATAACTCTTTCAAAACAACTGACTATAGTTACAAATATATGCAAAGAAAAGAATAAAATCTCAGAAGAAGATGCTGCTAAGAATCTAATATTAGGATTCAACAGAATTCCCAAAAGTTGGTGAGATAGTATAAAAGATGAATACAAAATGTCAATGCTAAAAATTTACAAAAAGAATTCTAAAAGAGAAATAATACTTGATCAAACAAATGTAGTACCGATACCTAATGTAGTAGAAGTAATAGTTTGTACTATACTTTTATATGTTATAGGAGATCCTCAAATATATGAACAAAGAAATGCACAGATCCTTCAAAATTTAACTTGCAAATCTCTCAAAAACTTAATATGGTATAAAGATACTTTCTTAGCTAGAGTTTATCAATTAGAAGATGCAAATTCATATTATTGGAAAGAGAGATTTATAGCTGGATTATCAAGGTTATTTGCTAAAAAGTTAGAGATCATATAAAGAATACAGAAAACCAAGACTTAGAAAATCTCTCTTATGGAGAAATAATTACACAAATAAATATATTAGGAATAAAAATATGTAATGATTTAAGATTAAAATCTCAAATGAAAAAACAGCAAATTAGTTCTAGAAAAGAACTAGGAAGAGTATGTGAAGAATTTGGATTTGAAAAAATAAGAACCCCTAATACACACAGAAAGCATTATGATAAAAACAAAAATAAAAGCAGAACTTATAAGAAACAAGAGATAAAAACCAAGAAAATTATAAGAAAAAATCTATTAAAAAGAATTATAAGAAGAGCTACAAAAAAGATAAATCTCAAATAAAATGTAGAATTGTGGAAAATTAGGCCATTACGCAAAAATAAATGAATTAGAAATAGAAGGACAACAAAAAATTGAAATTATAAATTTTTTAGACCAAATAGATTTTAGTGAATGTGAAGAAGAATTAGAAAATGAAGAAATTAACAAAATACAAACAGACAATGAATATTACTCTTCAACCTCAGAATTTGAACAAAGTGATGAATGCAATTGTCCCCCTAAAGCATAAATCTATTTCTATAATAAAAATATAAATGTTCTTAGTAAATATACTAAATTACTTGAATTATCCGAACACATTACCGATGAAGAAACTAGAGAAGAATGTTTTAAAAAAATAAAAAATTTACTAGAAATTGATGAAGAAAAACAAATATTTCTACATACAAAGCATAATTTAAAGACATAATGAATATGTTAAAAGCTAAACCACCAAAAAATAACAACTAGCGAACTATAGGAAGAAGTTAAAATGCTTAAAAAAGAGTTGCTGCAAATGAAAAGAGAAAACCATGAGATAAAACATGATATATTACTATTAAAATTAAAGAACAAAATAGAACAAGAAAATATTGAAGAAGATAAAGAAGAAAATATAACACCAGAAGAAGATACTTATATTAATGCAATATCAAAAATCAGTTATAAAAAATGGTATGTAAGAATATCAATAAAAATACAAAACTATAAATTAGAAACTATTGCTCTAATGGACTCTGGAGCTGATATGAATTGTATTCAAGACGGCTTAATACCAACAATTTTTTTTTGAAAAAACTAAAGAAAAATTATATGCTGCCAATTCTTCAAAATCACAGATAAATTACAAATTATCAAATGCTCGTGTTTGTAATAACAATCTATGTTTCAAAACTAGTTTTGTATTAATAAAAAATTCAAATACCCTTGTCATATTAAGAAATCCCTTTTTTACAAGTGTTATATCCTATTACTATTGATAGCCAAGGAATACATAGCCAAACTTTAGGACATAAAATATTATTTAAATTTTAGTTTGCTGTAAAAGAAAGAGATATCAAATTATTACAAGATCATTCAATAATAAAAATCAAAGAAAAACAAATTAATTTTTCAAAAGAAGAAATTACTTATAAAAAGATAGAAGAAAATATTAATAAATAAAAATTCCTATAAAAAATAAAAGAATTCCAACAAAAGTTAGAGAAACAAATATGCTCAAAAATACCAAATGCATTTTGGAATAGCAAGAAACATTCTGTTACATTACCATATGAAGAAAAATTTGATGAAACCAAAATACCTATTAAAGCCAGACCAATTCAAATGAACCAACAATTATAAGAATACTATAAAAAAGAAATAAATGAATTATTAAATAAAAAATTAATCAGTCCTAGTAAATCCCCCTAGTCCTGCTCTGCTTTTTATGTTCAAAAACAAATTGAAATTGAAAGAGGAGTGCCAAGATTAGTAATAAATTACAAACCTTTAAATAAAGCTTTAAAATGGATTAGATATCCTATCCCTAATAAACAAGATTTAATTAAAAGAATTTCTAATGCAAAACTTTTCTCTAAATTTTATATGAATTAGGATTTTGGCAAATTCAAATTGAAGAAAAAGACAAGTATAAAACTGCATTTACATTATCATTTGACCAATTTGAATGGAATGTCATGCCCTTTGGCCTTAAGCATACTCCCTCTGAATTTAAAAAAAAAATTATGAATGATATATTTAATCCTTATACAAATTTCACAATAGTTTATATAGATGATGTATTAGTTTTTATTAATTCTATTGACCAACATTGGAAACACCTTAGCAAATTTGTTAAAATTATTGAACAAAATGGATTAGTAGTTTTAGCCAAAAAGATTAAACTTTTCCAAACCAATGTTAGATTTTTAGGACACCAAATTGACAAAGGCACCATTACCCCTATACAAAGAGCATTAACATTTGGAGAAAAAATTTCCAGATGAAATTAAGGATAAAACTCAATTACAAAGACTTTTAGGATCATTAAATTATGTTAATGATTTCTTTCCAAATCTTAGACAAATTTGCAAACCATTATTTGATATGCTTAAGAAAAACCCTAAACCTTGGACAGAAAATCATGCCAAAATAGTCAAAGAAATAAAAAACAAGGTCAAAAAATTACCCTGCCTTAGTATATGTAGACAAGAATCTCCAAAAGTAGCACAAAAAAAATGCCTCTGAAATAGGATATGGAGGAATTCTTATACAAATTATTGATAAAAAAGAACATATAGTAAGATACCATTCATGAACCTAGAAGGAAGCACAACAAAATTATTCTACTATCAGAAAAGAAATTATTTCTATAGTACTACGTATTACAAAATTTCAAGATGATATTTTAAACCAAAAATTTCTTTCAAGAGTTGATTGCAAATCTGTCAAAGAAGTTTTGACAAAAGATGTGTAAAACACTGTTCTAAAACAAAGCCTTGCCAGATGGCAAGTTATTTTATCTATTTTTTATTTTGATATAGAATATATCAAAGGTTCGCAAAATTCAATTCTCGATTTTCTTACAAAAGAATTCTTACAGGACAATGGCTGACAAATCCTCTATAACCTCTACTCCAGACAAAAAAGGGACCAAAGAATCATATGCTTTAGCAAAATTGCCATCACCCACAAATTCTCTAAACACCTCAAATCCCAGATCAAGTCTAGTCAATTTAAGCCAATTTTCTACAAATTCTCCATATTATAACAAATTCTCTCCTTTAGCCAAGCCTATTTCCCCCATAAACACAACACCACCAACATACAAACAAAAGGTTCAAAATTCTAATTCCCCAAAGTCCAATACTTCTTGTTCTTCACTAGACAAAATAGATGATTACATTCTTATTGAATATTTCTAGTTTGATTGCTTCCTAGAACCAGAATGGATTAATAATGAGACAAATCCAAGAAAAATTGCTGCAAAATTCTTTAGCATGGACTACTTTTATATCCCTATTGACTCTAGACAAATACAAAAATTTTATGAGTTTATTTTAGTGGATTCTAAATCTATTGAAATAACTGAAAATTTTGACAAAGACAATCCTGAAAAAATTATTTTTAAGAAAATCCAGATTGCAAAAATTATTACTCCAGCATAGTGGGGTAATCTTCTCAAAACAAAGAATTTTTTAGTTCAATATAATCCTCCAAGTTATTCATATTGGGATTATATTGATGCTTGGCAAAAAAAATTATTTTTTCAAAATGAACAATTCTCCTTCTCTTATTTCTTTTATTTTCGGAAATCAGCAGAAACAACTGTTCCTCTTTGGTTCCTATCATGGTGGGAACATCTGGGTTCATATCTAGTTATTTTTCCTCTAGAAATTTTGAAGAGTTTTGACTACTTTAAAGAAAATTCTATAATTCCATCCAACAAGATAAATACTTCTTTGCTCTATCTTTCAGTCTCTCAATTTCAATGTCTATGAAAATAGATGATAGAGCCTTTCATTACAAAGTTAAATGGAATTCCTTGTTTGGCCAAGGAAGCAAAAACCTGGTGGTGGAAGAATACCAATTAAGATAATTGCAAAATTTCAGTAATTTAGACGTGGATTAAACAACACCATGAATTAATGAAGAAACAGATGTCAAAAGACCAGGAACAATTTCAAATGGCAAAACAACAATTAAAAGTTGCCATTGCTCAAGCAACTACTCCACAAGAGATCGTGTCTCTTATGGCTAAATTACAAAAAAAGAAATAGTCAGGAAGAAAAATCTCTGCCTGATGAAGGAACTTCAAAAAATAAAGACAAAGATGTACCAACATTCAATCTCAAAGAAACAGATGATGTCTTCTTCGGATTATGACATTAAGAGTGATAAAGATAATTATTCAGATTCCAAAATAATACTTTGAAGTCTGAAGAATTATTGAAGGCAAAAGTAGTGGTTATCCTATCAAAAGACAAAGCAAAACTAACACATCCAGAAAAGCAAAAGATTCTTGAAGGACAATCATTTCAAAAGACAAAGTAAAAGTGACATCTAGAAAAAGCAAAAGATTCCTGAATGACAATTATTGAAGCAAAGTAATATAAAGTTAGTAAATTCATAGGTTGAAGTCCGAATTTGAAGTCTGCAAAATCATCTATAAAAGCCAAAGGCCAAAGACGGAGAAGGCAGAAGCGATTTCAACATCAAAATAAATTTTAGTCTTAAGCTTTTCATCTGTTCTACCTTTCATTCTTGTAAACACCTTTTTACCAATTTCCCTGTAAATTTTTCTTATTCCTGACCAAATTTCTGTTGCATCAGATAAAGCCCAAATATTTAGTCTCTTGTACAAATTTATTAATACAAGTAAGTTTTACAAAATTCTTGCATAGATATTTTATATTACTGTTTATATTGCAAATATTATTCTTTATCCTTTGAATATTTCTTTAAAATGTTGTTTGAATTATGTGCATCTTGAGTAAAAATTAACTATTATTTTTCTCACAACCAATGATTTACATTAAAATGGCAACACTAGTCTTGGCCTAAATGCTACGTGATGAGGGAGTCCAACAACTAATTAATTTCTAAGAACTTTAGTTTTTGTCCTACCTTGGTTCCGATACCACTTTGTCCAATTACCCAATAAGCATATAATTCAAACAACATTTTAAAGAAATATTCAAGGGATAAAGCATAATATTTGCAATATAAACAGTGATATAAAATATTTATGCAAGAATTTTGTAAAACTTATTTGTATTAATAAATTTGTACAAGAGACTGAATATTTGGGCTTTGTCTGATGCAACAGAAATTTGGTCAGGAATAAGAAAAATTTACAGAGAAATCGGAAAAAAGGTGTTTACAAGTATATTACTGTTTATATTGCAAATATTCTGCTTTATCCCTTGAATATTTCTTTAAAATGTTGTTTGAATTATATGCTTCCTGCCTAATAGGACAAAGTGGTATCGGAGCCAAGGTAGGATTAAAACCAAAGTTTTTAGAAATTAATTAGTTGTTGGACTCCCTTGTCGCGTAGCATTTAGGCCAAGAGTGTTGCCATTTTAGCGTAAATTGTTGGCTATGAGAAAAACAATATTTAATTTTTAAGAACCAAGGTTTAAGTCTTTATTATGGCTTCTATAGCATCTAGTTCGAAAGACTGAAAAACCAATTATTCAAACGCGATTTACAAAGGACATTTTCAATGGAGTACATGTGCATTTTTTGAAACATATTGTAGTAAAAAATTATATCAATCTATATGAATTGAGATTGAACTCAAATTATGATAAAATCAATATTCAAATGAAATAATTCTTAAAACAATGTAAGTTTATTAAAATTATATTGAATTTTGAATCAGTATTATTCATTACATTTTTTTAACATAATACAAGTACAAAAAATTTTACTTTGACACTTATGACATGAAAAAAAATTGCAATTAAGTAATGGTAAAATAAAAAATGTTTAAAATCCCATAGAATTATTGAAATATATTTGAATTTTGAAATTAGTATTAGAAAATTTTATTTAAGATACAATTGAGAGCCAAATTTTATTGCTTATGCAATTGAAATAAAATAACTAAATATAAATGGAATAAGAATTGCTTAAAATATATATTACCAGTAAACTCAATATTTTTTAAAGATTGTTACTAAGAGTAAGACAGATCGCAACATTGATTAAGATATTCTAGTAAATGAATTTATAATAAAATCTAAAAAACAACTTAAGAAATGGTGCGTGGCTGAACGGGAATAAAAGGATGAAAAAAGAAATAATTTATATTATGGGGTTTTTTAGATAATAAGGAATTATGTGATGAGATAAAGATTATGCAATAGATTAATTGTAAAACTTTAGAAATGTTCTTATGAATTTGCATTTGGTAAATAATTTTTATGGATGGATCAAATGTATAGTATGAAAATTTGTGGTAGGGTTATCTAATAGACTTTGATAATTTGTTAATCAAATTTATAAGATGGAATTACCTTGTAAAATTATATAGTAATTTTTGATAATATGTTAATCAAACTTATAATATGAAATTTTGTATAAATTTGATAATTATATTAACAAATTATATCATTTTGAATTTTAAACTTATCAAACAGTAGGATTGTGCAATAATTTTTCAAGAGTAATGGCAATTAAGATTTTGTTTAGTTGCAAGAAATAGATTGCTATGTCTAAAAGTACATCTTATAAATGGAAAATATACATTTAAATTAATTTATTGACTAATTTCTATTAAAAGATTGGATTCTTATAAATATCTTACCAAATTTCTAATTATTTATCAGAAAAATTCATATGATCAAATTTTGGGATTGGTCAAATTTATAATATAAAATTATGTGACAAACAAAATTGATATCGTGATATCAAATTATATCATTCTAAGATTTGAACTTATTTAATGTGATTGTTGAGATTTTGCATGAATAATGATATTAATATTTTATTTATTTGCAACAAATGTGTTGTATCTAAAAGTATATTACATAAGAAGCATCAAATTTAAATTAATTTATCATTAGTTTATCTAAACATAATTTAAATTATTTTGAATAAAAGTGAACAACAATATATACCTTCAAACATGACAAAAAATACATGATATATAATATTGGAAATAAACTTTAAACTTTTCTCAATTGTTTAATTATTTTCAACTTCATATTTCATCATAATATGCCTACTAAGTTTGTTATTTATTTAAGGTTATAGCTTATTTATCATGTCAATCTTGTTATAGTTCTATCATATTTCAAAAGTATTTGTTTGCTATACTTTATATATATATGTGTGTGTGTGTGTGTGTGTGTGGCATATTTATTATTGAGTTCGTAATGATAAGGAAAATTGCACTTTTAATCTTATTGAATAGGGAAATTTTCACTTTTGGTGTCTAAATTTTCTGAGTCGATACTTATTGGACAAATTTTTCATTTTTTAGCACACTTGGGATACTGCCCCAATGTGGGTTAATTTTTTAATGGAAAATGGCGTGTGATAATCATGCGCGGGGCATTTTATTTGAATAAATTGCATAAAAGCCCCTAAAGTTTAACTTATTTATAAACAAACCCAGAGAAATTACAATGATTTTTTAATATTTTGCTCCATAATATTTTTGAAAAACTGTTATCATGCATTAACAAATTTGTAGAAATCAATGCGTCATTTGAAAATTTATGTAAAAATTCAAAAATATCCTTGAAAAGTTGTTCGATTGTTTTTGAAACGAAAATGCTCCTGGACGTAGTTATAATTTTAACATATTTTTTAAATTACTCATAATAAATTTAAATATATTTTATTATTAATAAGATATCTTAAATATTAAATAATCTATTAATTCAAGTTGAATTAAAAAATAAAAATTTAAAATCATTAGCATATCTAAAGTAACTTAATCAAATTTAATGAAAATTATTTATTAATTAAAAATAAAATAAGTAAAAAGTTAAAAAAATAAAAATCAAATCAGTAACACCCCAATTTTTGGGACACATGTTTAAATTGATTGAAATTAAATTAATTGAAGTTTAGGTAGAAATATGGGGAATTGGAGGATTTGATTATAAATAAGAAAGGGACTCACTTATTTAAAATTATAAAGTTCAGGGGTTAATATGGGGAAGTTAAAATTTGGAGGACTTTAAAATAATTAAATTTGGATTTGATTGCCCAAGAATGGAAATGTTAGGGGGTTAAAGTGTGAGAAATAGGAATTAGAGAACTAAATTGAAGACTAAGGACCAAAATGAAGGCGGTTAAAGAATTTTGGGGTGAGAAGTACGACGGTCAGAAAATTTGGGACTGAATTGAAGATGCTGGAAAATATATTTATATATATAGGATTAAGGACGAAATTATGTCAAATTCTCAAAAAACACCATAAACCTATTCGCCAGCGAACCACCGAAAAACGACTGTGAAATTTGAAACTAAAACCGTGGTTGGCTTTCTCAAGCTGAGAGGAACATGCCTATACCAAAAACTCCCAGAGGCAACCGACGAATTCGCCAGAACATGAAGGCCAACGGAAGAGCTCGATGGGGGTGGCGGTTCTACCACTTCCGATTGTGGAAACGAGCAAGGGCTATGTAGGGGCTATGTGGGTTTTGGTCACGGGGACATAGGCAAGACTGTGGTGGTGTCAATTTGGGAATTCTGTCAACGGCGGTGGTGGGATTGAAGGTGGTGGTGGACGACGGCGGGTTAGGGTTGTCGCGGCTTCAGACAACAAATTGGCTGGCTTCCTGACAGCTAATCGAAAAATTTGTTGAGGATTTTTGTTGGTCTCGCTGAGGTGCATATGGTGGTGGTGTTGCCCTCTACCCTGACGGCGGCGCGTAGAGGCAGTTTCCAGGCAGTGAGATCCAAATTTACTTCTTTACTTGTCTAAGCTATCCTCGACTTAAGATTGGATCCCGGTTCAACCTAATTTAGGTAATTTTTAATAATCAAATTTTAATTCAATTAAGTTTTTGATGTAATTAGATATTTGAATTTAGTTTAATTATGGCCCGTACTAAGACTGTCAAACTATAATTTAGCTCAACTTATGGATTAATTTTATAGTTAATACAATATCGAACTCAGTCGGCCCAAAGGAATACCGTTAAGACTTTAAGTGGAACTTTGATTATTTGTTTATTGATTTATCGAATTAAGAAATATGATGGATAACTATAAACATTTCAGAATGCCATGAAACTTGAGGGAGTTGGGACTGAACAAATGAATTAACTGAAGAACTTGATAAGGACATTTAAATGCATTGAAAATTGTGATTCGAAATCAACATAATGTTCGATTAGGTCATTTTATTCTGAACCTTTGAATTGAATCGGAAACCAAGTCATGGACTTTCCAAACATTTAAGGATTATTATGACTGTGTCAGAATAACCTTAAGTTTGATAAAGACATTAGTTATATTTATAATTAGAATCAGAGGATTAATAAGATGATAACCAAAGTTATCTTATGACAGTGCTCGGCTTGCCTAGAAAGCTAGGACCTGAGCGACTATACAGTTAAGAATCCTCTACTTTTGTCAGGTGAATTTATACTCATTAGTATGAGATTCTTTGCTGGGGAAAGAAATATATGTGCTTGTTACTATATTCTGGTCATTGCTTCCTTTTAATCTATGTGTTAAAAATAATATTCCACATTGTCCTTCTATATCAAGCGCTTTTGTTAATTTTGATTGATATCGCTTTTGTCTAAAATTGGTGATGTGTTGAGGAAGCTGAAAAGTGATTTCGAAATATACTATTTTATCGCCATACCTTTCTAGAAACCAGCTTGGTGATGGATTATACTGTATATAAACATGGTGATTTGATATACTATCTGGAACATTAGTTTTGAGATATATTTATCCATCATAGCCATGACCATTTCTCAGACATGGGTCAAGACTGTTTGAGCATCCGAATTTTAGCTGTCATGGCGAAGTGACATGTTATATGAAATGTTGTTGCGCACTGATTACTGGTAACTGATACTATACTGATTACTGATACCCTTAGGGATGGACCCTGGGATTATCTTGGGACAGACTGGGCGGAACGGACCAACGGAGATCGATCTCTTGCTGATACCCTACTGATTACATCTGGCTCCGTAGTTTGCTGGAGGTAGCTAGCTATAGGGGGGATGAGGCATATAGCTAGCCATGCCTATAGGTATAACATATTATCCAAGCCGACCACTCGGGACCGGAGGAATAAGGGTTTTCGTGTTTTTGAAAATGGAGTGACAAGGCAGAAGAACCGCCAACAGCTTAACAGTGAAAATGTTTTGTTAAATTATATTCAGTTACTCGGTATTCCTGACACTTACATTTTAAATCTCAAATATTTGACTGGAATCCAGTGGATGTTCAAATGGCATATCGATCATAGTTGAGGTTTAAACCTCTGTGAGAGATAGTGAATTTTGTGAAGTCTCATCACTGGTATGGGATGGTGGTGAGATGGATCACCTCAAAACTTTGACTAAAACCTTCTCCTGCATCTTTTGAAAATATTTATGCTTCTATTTATCTCTTATGTAATAATTACAAAATTGTCACTTTGTTGTTATTGCTAAACTATCTCACTCAGTCCTTCGGACTTATGTTGTTTTATTATTGCTCTCCGTTCTGTACCCTAGATAAGAAACAAGTGACGAAGACAGACTAGCCCAGGTGACCATAAGGTAATGAGGGTGATAGAAGTGATAAGTGTGATTCGAAATATTTTGATTCAAAATTGAATGTCTGATGAATGTTGTAGTAAAAATTAATTATTTTGGAATTTTGGGAATTGTATTTTTTGTTATAGGGAAGACATGTGGTACTGTTTAAGTAGCACCTTGGCCGGAAGCAAGCACCTCTTGGTCAGGGCATTATAGAGGAATAGTGACAAACACGATTAACCCATTAATTCTGAGGGTATCGTGAAAGATCTCATATAAGGTACTTCAGGTAATTTCTTGGGTGTTGTTTGCGGAGATTTATGAAAAGGTTAGCAATCCGAATACAATACTTGGGGGATAAAGATAGGGACTAAATAAGCCTCATTGAATATGGAATCCTAATACCTAACTCCATACATATAACTTGGCCCAAGGTAAAGGTATAATTTATTTAAGATTGAACTAAGCTGAACTGTTCTTAGTTATAAATCGGTGACGAAAGTACTCTGGGAATTACCTATCGTTTGTAATGTAGGTACTAGGAACTAATATAATGCCATTTGGATGGCTAGATTCCTATAACATTTATGATATGCAGGATGCTTAATTTATTAGATTGGGTTCTAACAAATCTATTCAGGACAATTGGTGTATTTGGAATTTAGCAAAGAGTCATACCACCTTTATGCTTGGTATTATAGATGCTCACAGGAATACCAATCATGTGTTAAGTTAACAGGGTATCAATTAGGAAAATGATACATTTAAAGGTGTGTAACACCACAGAGGATCATCAAGATAATCTTATTGAAGTCAAGGTTATAGTCGATCGGGAAGAGATGGGATGTAGTTATGTTTGAAGTGCAGAACCTTTTAGGACCCATCAAATTAATATTAAGAGTAAGAGTGTGCTTGAGGTTCTCTTATGATAATAGGTTCATTGACTAATCTAGCTAAAAGAATTGGTGATCTTAAGTGACAAATAAGGACATGAGGCGATTTTTTCGCTTAAGGACCAAGATTAACTTATGTTTATCATTCTTCCCATAGAACGTACATGATAGTTTCATGCATCCATGCCAACTAAGAGAGTTAGTTGTAAAAAGGGTGATTGCATGTATCATAAGGAATTTAAATGATGGAAACAAGATCGTTCCATTCGGGATATAGAGTTCACTGTCTTGGGCTACCTCATTACATTCGAGTTATTCATGTTAGTCATGGAATTCCTTGGAAAATATGGCCATAGTATCTAAAGTTGAAGTACCAATATTTGAACCAAAAGGACGAGAAGAAATAGAAGGATTGCAAGGAATCTAAGTCATAAGTTATATGATAAACCAATCTTTACATCATAAAATGCGAAACACACAATTCCTTGGAAGAAGATGGAGCTTTGATTATGCCAAAGTTGAGGTCACGGTAAACTAAAGAAGATCGAAGCACATATGTTGGAAATACATGTTTCTTAGGCTTTAACGACACATATCAAATGTGATCTTCTTAAGGCCGAAGATCCATTGATCAAAAGAATGGAAGAATGACCAACATGAAACACTTTATAAAATATGGAATGCTTAAGTGAGTATGAGGAAACCCACATCAGTTATTTCCACTAAGAAGGATTCCTATCTTTTAGGACAAATAAGAGATACTTGGAATAGAAAAAAAGAATATGTGGGACCAGTTAGACTAAAAAAGATAGGCATCTGCAACAAAATTTTCTTTGAGGATAGCCAAATAGTATGTGATGACATAATGAGATCTTTCATATTTTAAATGAGAATTTGGGGACCAAACTCTCTCAAAGGGGGAAGGGGAATTGTAACACCCTGATTTTTGGGACATATGTTTAAGTTGATTGAAATTAAATTAATTGAAGTTTAGGTAGAAATACGGGGAATTGGAGGATTTAATTATAAATAAGGAAGGGACTCGATTGTTCAAAATTATAAAGTTCAGGGCTTAATATGGGGAAGTAAAAAGTTGGAGGACTTTAAAATAATTAAATTTGGATTTGATTGCCCAAGAATGGAAATGTTAGGGGTCAAAGTGTGAGAAATAGAAATTAGAGGACTAAATTGAAGACTAAGGGCCAAAATGAAGGCGGTTAAACAATTTTGGGGTGAAAAGTACGACGATCAGAAAGTTTGGGGCTGAATTGAAGATGCTGGAAAATACATTTATATATATAGGATTAAGGACGAAACTATGTCAAATTCTTAAAAAATACCCTAAAACTACTCGCTGGCGAACCACTGAAAAATGACAATGAAATTTGAAACTAAAATCGTGGTTGGCTTCCTCAAGATGAGAGGAACAAGCTTATACCAAAAACTCCTAGAGGCAACCAACGAATTCACCAGAACATGAAGGCTGACGGCGGAGCCCGGCAAGGTTGGCAGTTTTGCCACTTCCGACAGCGAAAACGGGCAGGGGCTATGTGGGTTTTGGTTGCGGGGATATGGGCAAGACTGTGGTGGTGTCGATTTGGGACTTTAGTCAGCAACGGTGATGGGATTGAAAGTGGTGGTGGATGGTGGCGGGTTAGGGTTGTCACGACTTTAGACAGCAAATTGGCTAGCTTTCTGGCAGCCAATCAAAAATTTTTTGAGGCGTTTTGTTGGTCTCGCTGAGGCGCACATGGTGGTGGTGTTGGCCTCCACACTGGCAGCGGTTTGTAGAGGCAGTTTCCAGGCAGTAACATCTAAATTTACTTCTGAACTAGTCTAGGTATATTTATAATTAGAATCAGAGGATTAATAAGATGATAACCAAAGTTATCTTATGACAGTGCTCGGCTTGCCTAGAAAGCTAGGACCTAAGCGACTATACAGTTAAGAATCCTCTACTTTTGTCAGGTGAATTTATATTCATAAGTATGAGATTCTTTGCTGGGGAAAGAAATATATGTGCTTGTTACTATATTCTGGTCATTGCTTCCTTTTAATCTATGTGTTAAAAATAATATTCCACGTCACCCTTCTATATCAAGCGTTTCTGTTAATTTTGATTGATATCGCTTTTATCTAAAATTGGTGATGTGTTGAGGAAGCTGAAAAGTGATTTCGAAATATACTATTTTATCGCCATACCTTTCTAGAAACCAGCTTGGTGATGGATTATACTGTATATAAACATGGTGATTTGATATACTATCTGGAACATTAGTTTTGAGATATATTTATCCATCATAGCCATGACCATTTCTCAGAAACGGGTCAAGACTATTTGAGCATCCGAATTTCAGCTGTCATGGCGAAGTGACGTGTTATATGAAATGTTGTTGCGCACTGATTACTGGTAACTGATACTATACTGATTACTGATACCCTTAGGGATGGGCCCTGGGATTAGCTTGGGACGGACTGGGCGGAACGGACCAACGGCGACGATCTTTTGTTGATACCCTACTGATTACATCTGGCTTCGTAGTTCGCTGGAGGTAGCTAGCTATAGGGGGATGAGGCATATAGCTAGCCATGCCTACTGGTATAATATATTATCTGAGCTGACCACTCGGGACTGGAGGAATAAGGGTTTTCGTGTTTTTGAAGTGGAGTGACAAGGCAGAAGAACCGCCAATAGCTTAACAGTGAAAATGTTTTGTTAAATTATATGCAGTTACTCGGTATACCTGACACTTATATTTTGAATCTCAAATATTTGACTGGAATCCAGTGGATTTTCAAATGACATATCGATCATAGTTGAGGTTTAAACCTCTGTGGGAGATAGTAAATTTTGTGAAGTCTCATCACTGGTATGTGATGGTGGTGAGATGGATCACCTCAAAACTTTGACTAAAACCTTTTCTCACAACTTTTGAAAATATTTATGCTTCTATTCGTCTCTTATGTAATAATTATGAAATTGTCACTTTGTTGTTACTGCTTGACTATCTCACTAAGTCCTTCGGATTTACGTTGTTTATTATTCCTCTCCGTTCTTTACCCTAGATAAGAAACAAGTGATGAAGAAAGACTAGCCCAGGTGACCATTAGGTAATGAGGGTGATAGAATGTTTAAGTGTGATTCGAAATATTTCAATTCAGAATTGAAGGTCCGATGAATGTTGTAGTAAAAATTAATTATTTTGGAATTTTGGAAATTGTATTTTCTGTTATAAGGAAGACGTGTGATACTGTTTGAGTAGCACCTCGACCGAAGCAGGTGTCTCTCGGTCGAGGCGTTACAAAATCCATCTTATATTATATTAAGTTGAATTCATTTATTAATTAAGGAAAAAAAATAAAAAATAAAAGTAAAAATAAAAGTCTATTACCTTAGATAACATAATTTCAAAGTTTTGAATTACATATTTTATAAAGTTAAAATAATAAATAGATCTAAGACAATTTAGTTAAATATGATTTAATTCATTTATTAATTAAAATTAAAATAAATATAGTTAAAAATATAATTCACAAAATGTGAATTATGTTAGGAATTCAAAACGTAGCATACTCTTATTTTGCATGTGTACAAATAAAAAATAAATTTATTTATTAATTAAAATAAATAATTTAAAAATAAAAATAAGATCTAAAACTATTATACTAACAATAATAATTTTAAATAAATAAAATATAATTTAGTCATTTTGAACAAGATAATTTAATAATTTTAAATAGATAAAATCAATGAAAATCAATTTAAACTAATTTGATTAAATTTTATTAATTAATCAAAATAAATACGTAAAAATTTACATATCTTTTACTTCTTCCTCACCCCCAACTCCCACCCACCCACCTATCCCCTAATTAGCCCCCCAGCCCCCGAGCGTTTAAGGCTAGGGCCAGCCAGGCGGCTGTTGGCCACAACCAATAGCCGGCCAAGTTGTTGGCTGCAACCAACACTGACATGGCCAAGCCTAGCCAAATTTGGCTGCTGGGCTATGGCCGACCAGGTCGCTAGTTGCGACCAACGGTCCAGGCGGCCATGTTGGGGTGGGGGATGGGGGTTGTATGTATATATTTATCTATATTTATATTTATATAATATTCATTATATATAAATATCAACAAACAATATTTTAAGTATATTTTTTGTAGAGGATTTTGTGTCATTTACCTTTAGATTTTTCATTATTATTTTTTAAATCTTTTAGTGAGGGTTAATATGATATTTCACATGTTGTAGGGTTTTGTATAAATAGATCAAACTTCTTGGTTTGTAGGGAAATTAATTTTGTTTTCATTTAATGGTTTTTGTCAAAAAAAACTAATGGACGCTGGGCAGTCTCCCAAATGTGCTGAAAAATGAAAATTTTGTCCTATAAATGTCAACCTCGAAAACTTAAGTACCAAAAGTGCAATTTTCCCATAATGATATTATGAGTTTTTATTGGGCACTGATGGCTGTTCAGTTTATTTTATTTTTTATTTTTTATTTCCATTATTTTCAAAATTTGAAAAAATTGTTAGTGAAAATGTGTTAAAAATGAGTTTTTATTTGGATATGTTGTTAGAAAAGTAATGATTATGTTGGATTTAGTAGGTTGTAGGTGAAGAAAGATAGTAATAATAAAATAGAAAAAGAAGATATATATATATATATTATATAGGTTATTGGGTATTATGTTTTAAAAATGAAAATGAAAATGATGTCGAATGAAAATATATAAAAAGTGATGTGTTTCGCTTTTGAAACAATAAAAAATGTAAAAATGGGATTTGAAAGTGAAACCAGATTGGCCATAAATTCTTATAACAGTCAAATTCTTATTCATTCATTTAAAGAGTCATCACATTTTCATTTGATACATTAAGAAATTTATTTTATAATGAATTTCAAATATATATTTGTTTACACTCCACAAGATATTTGGGCAATGTAATTATGAATTAATTCATGGCCTTTTATGGTTGTGTACATGGATGAGACATCATTGTGAGTTAATAAAGTTATTTTGCCTTGTCTAAAATTATAATCAGTTGTCAAAACTTGCATGTGGGGATGTAATAATGTCTTTAGCACAACATCAAGTTTCATGACTCTCTACTAATACGACTTTAATTTTCTTGATGTTTTATATAGTTTGATTTACTTCATGCATCATAATTTTGCAAAAGGGTAAATTACACAGCGCCCCCTGTGATATTCGAAATTGGCTCATAACCCCCTGTGAAATAGAGATTTGCTCTTATACCCCCTGTGTTTAATTGAACGTTGCTCACCTGACCTAACGGCCTTCTTCTTCTTATTTGATGTCCATTGAGTAGTAAAATGACAAAATTGCCCTTAAATAAAACTAAAATTCAAATAATTTTTACTTTTATCTCATCTATTATTTATATCATTTTTAATTATTTTTTGTCCATTTCAACTTGAATAATATTTAATATTTATAAAAGGATATATAATATGTTTCTATTTGGACTTAAATATATAATATATATACATGTATAAGTTTATGTATAAATATATACATATATTTTTTTTATTTATATATAATATATAAAAATTATTTTATTTATTCCAAATTAAATAATGTCTAATATTTAAATAGTATATATAATATAGTTTTTATTTACACTTATATAATATACATATATAAATTTATCTAAAAATATATTATATATTATATATTATTTATTTATACATATCATGTATATCCATATATATAATTTTTTTAATTCTTTTGAAAAGAAACAATATTTAATATTTATAAAAATATAATATAAAAATTATTTTATTTATTCCAAATTAAATAATGTCTAATATTTAAATAGTATATATAATATAGTTTTTATTTACACTTATATAATATACATATATAAATTTATCTAAAAATATATTATATATTATATATTATATATTATTTATTTATACATATCATGTATATCCATATATATAATTTTTTTAATTCTTTTAAAAAGAAACAATATTTAATATTTATAAAAATATAATATATTTTTTATAGTTATATTATTTATTTATAGTTTTTACACTTATATAATATATGTACATGTATAAATTTATCTATAAAGATATTATATATTATTTATTTATACATATCATATATATCCATATCCATATATAAATTTTCTTTAATTATTTTAACATTAAATAATATGAAATATTTATAAAAATATAATATATATTTTTTATTTATAGTTACATATAAAATATATGTACATCTATAAATATAAATATTTATTTTTTTCACCAAAAAAAAAACATATATTTTTTAATTATACGTAATATATATACATCTATAAATATAAACATATATTTTTTTTAGCAAAAAAAAAAAAAAAACATATAGTTGCATATAAAATACATGTACATCTATAAATATAAATATATATTTTTTCACCAAAAAAACATATCTTTTTATTTGTACATAATATAGATATATATATATATATATGTATATCTATAAATATAAATATATAATTTTTCACCAAAAAAAAAATATATTTATTATTTATAAAAATATATAAAATATTTTTTCTTTATACTTATATACATATAATATACATATATATAAAATAATCATAGCATATACATATGCATATATATAATATTATATATTACATATGTATATATAATATAATCCCCTATCAACCCTGCCCCTCCAAACCCCAAACCCGCCCCCAACTCCTATTCCTCTTCCCCAAATGTGAACAAGCTACCATGGTAGCGGTGCATAGTGGCCAGATCTAGCCAGACCCTGCCACTATCCGTGGCGGTCGGCGATCGCCATTCATCTAACATTTCTTTTTTTCCTTTTTTTTTCCACTCAAGCAGCCGACTAGCTACTGAGCTGCCGGGAGTGGAAGCCATGGCTGCTGGCAAGGTTGCAGTTTGCTGGCGGCCGGTGGGGTGGGACGAGGTGGGGTTTGGGGGTGGAAACATATATTATATATAACAATATATTATTTATATTTTTTAATATTTTTTTAAATTAATATTATATGATTTAATTTGGACCGTTGAGTTCTAAAAAAAAAATCTAACGGCTGATAAATGAGGGCATGATTGTCTTTTTATGCATAAAAATGAATGCCCAATCTCATATGCACGCGCGTGAATTACACATTCTATTTCAGGGTGCTCATTGCATGATTTTAGAAAACATAGGGCGTATATGAGTAAATTTCTATTTCACAGGGGGTTATGAGCAAATTTCAAATATCACAGGGGGGCGCTGTGCAATTTGGCCTTTTGCAAAACTATAATTATAATGATGCTTTTATTACATTCCTATGTTTTTTTTATGCAAATCACTTCATATCTACAATATATAAATCACACATTTCAAAACATAGCTAAAAGAGGCCATCCCACAACTCTAATACCCACAACAACCAACAATAGCAAGAAAAAAAAAAACATAGTATTTTAGAAGAGTGGATTAAGCCCAACCACATAGGCTAAGGGTTAAAGGAAGTTTATTATGGAAGGGAAAGACACTCAGATGGCATCAATATTTCAATTTTATTATAGTAACAGTCAGCATGTGGTTTTCAAGCATATAAATTGATTATGGTACTTTTCACGAGGTAGCTCCAGTTCGCTGGCAAAGTGAGGCCACTCGACTAGAAAGATAGTGGATGGCTAGAAACTCAGCAAAGGAGGGAGTCGAGTTTTGCAACCAAGGAAAATATGTTAGGTTAGCTGAGAATGCCCTCTGCTATGGCTCTCCGATACCTAAATCAGTGGTAATTTGACAAAAAGGCAAATGAGCAGAGTGATGGCTTATTGAGACTATGAAAGCATACCTTTGACTCTGAAGTGAGGTTATTTATAGTGTTCGTTATTTAGGACAAAAAGACAATATTCTCCTACTATTTAACAATGTTCCCTAACTCCTTATAGGGACGCCATTAACATGATTAATATGGAGGTAACGACTGATGGAATCATTAATGCGGATATAATGGTGGTTTGGTTGCATTAAATGTGGACATGACTAGTGGCAGATGCTGCAATTGATGTGGCAGTGATCGAGAAATGTGCTAATCTATGGCATACCCAACCATACTTGGTCGAGAGGTTACGGTCGCACAAGAACAAGTGGTTACTATCGACATGATATTGGGGTTGATAGACTTTACTTTTGGTTAAGACTGGATCCTTATACTTGGGCCCATATGTTGACTTGGGCCTGATGCTGAATATTGTGCCGACTATATTGAGCTCGTCGACTATACCCACATCATGGGTCCATTCCAGTCCTCAATCTGATCAATTTTGCAGAAGGTGGGAGTGAGGAGTAGCTAATCCATTGTAACTTTATCTCAACCTAACAGTTTGAATCAAGACCAAAGTTTTGATGGTGGTAATTATTAGGTAGTTTTGGGGTTTACCTTGGGTAGTTAAAACACGATAACTGTGCGGTTATGTAATAAATAGCAGGTACGCGGCTACTTTAATCCGTTGACATACTTGAAGTTATGGCTATAAATAGCCCGTTTGACTGCCCAACCACTTTTACTGTGTTAGTGAGAGATCGAGCTCCGAAACTTCTATTCAAGTGTTATATCGCTTCCAAGGTTTGGGGTTTGGGCTAAGTGTTTTCCAGCCATCATCCATTGGGAATTTCCATTCCTCTACTCTTCGTAAGTTTCTTTTGCCCTTCTAAGTTTGCTTTTGTGCATCTACAATTCAACATTTTTATCTATAGTATGGCTAAGGTTTTTGAGGAGGGAGAGATGAGTCAACTAACTATGAGGCGACTTGATTGCCTTGGGGTTCGATCGATGGAGATAGTGATTCTTCTAGTAGTAGGTGGAGTAGCTCTAGTAGTTTTGGTAGGGGGGAACGATGGTGAGCAGGAGGTCAAAGTTCATGAAGGGGTGGGGGGTGGGGACCTCTGGCCCTACAATTGGTGAGGAGGCAGGGCCATCTGACCCTGCAATTGATGAGGGGATGGGGCCTTTTGTCCCTGTAGTGATTAAGGGTCTTATCTGGTGAGGCTCGTCAACCTCCACTATCGAGGGGGAAGGTTATTTATGGTTGAACATTATAGTAAAATGTGTCGGAGATTTCTCAAAATGATTTGGAGTCGATTAAGTGTAGGTATCATATTCCACATGAATTCAAGTTAATCAAGCTGAGTTCGAGAGATAGGATGAATATGCCCCCAAAAAGATGTATACATGTATTTGAGGATGCTTTAAAGTGCGGTGTTAGGTTCTTGATCGCATAGCCCATAGTTGACCTGCATACAAGTCTTCGAGTCTGTATCATGCAGCTACTGCTGAAATATTTTTCTATCTTGTATTGTTTTGTTATCCTAATGATGATTCACAATTAGCCCCCTATCTTTCGTAAATTTTAGTAATCTCTTCCATATGCTAATGTCCCCAAAGTTGGGAAGCTCTGAGAAATTGGGTTTTTATTATCTTACTGCTCGTCCTTGTCGAAAAATATTCATGACCCCTCTTCTTCTCATGGTCAAGATTGGAAGAAGAGGTTTTGCTTTTTTCGAGCTCCTAATTGGAGGGCCTTAATATTCCAAGGCGCTGGTTGAAGGGGAGGGTCATAATACTTTCATTCGAGACTTAGTTAAGTTTAGGGAGATAGAGGTGGTTGGGTTCATCAGAGAGAGACACTATTATCTTGTATTTATTATTTATGCTATTACTTTTGATTGATTTTTTGTGTGTGTATTTTCTTTAATGCAAATCAGTTGATCATGAACCAAGCAAGCCAACAAGCAATGGCCAGGCAGCAGAGAACATAAGAGTGGTGGGAGGCTGCTGGTGCTTGTCGAGAGGCAAGCACCCAATATGAGTGTACGATGCCAGAACTCCCCCACACAAATACTAGCGACAGCTCAAGCTTGGTCGGGGGACCTAGTTGACCAACTCCTATGAAGAATACTACTTCAGAGAAAGAAAAAGTGGTCGCTTTTGATGATACTATGCGTTCGAGTTGTTGCCAAATGAGAAGCTATTTGAGCTACCAGATTTTCTCGACCCATGGCTCAGGAAAAGGATTGGGATGTCGAACATCGCTTCTATGATAGATGCGAGGTCGATAGAAGTGACCCATTTGAAGCTGCTTACTAAAGACCAGAAAAGGATGCTCGACGCCCAGCCTACTAAAGCACTAAAAGCATTTGCATACCATGCAGATATGGTAATGATCTTTCTATTGGTTTGTTATGGCACTCAATTTCTTGTGTTATTAATGCTCTCATGTTTCATTGCAGGTCGAGCAGTAGGGTTACCTGCATCATTGATTCCAGTTGTCACATGCTGATCATGCCAACTGGTAATGAAAATATGAAGAATCGAAGAAGAATCAAACTAAGCTTTCTAAGACTAAGGTCAAGTCTCTCGAGTCTAGGATATGAGAGCTGATGAAGCAAATCGAGGAGAAGGATGTAGAATTGGTGGCAGCTGTCACTAAATGAGCTACCTCAATAACTTGTTAAAGAAAGCAAGGTCTGAAGTTGAGGAGACTTCTCTCTCCAAGAGCGTAGGGTTATAATAGCTGCTTTCGTTATGCGAATGCTAAGTTCTTCAAGATGCTGCCTGATATCCACAAAGAAGCAGTGCAATAATTTATACTAAGCTCTGCCTTGGTTGAGGCCAGCGTGGTATTTGGCATGGATGATACCAAGGAAGGGGTTCAAGAACATGGAGAAATAACCGGAGTTCTAGGGCTAACAATTCAGTGAGGAAGATAAGACTCCGCTCGATGTGTTCAAGAACAAGCAGTTGGAGGACTACCCCGAAAATGCTCCTATTGAGGTAGGGAACCTCCTGCTCACCTAAGCATCCCTTTCGTGGGCCAAGAATTCGACTTTAGCAACCAGTTCACCTACGAGATCAAGAATAAAAAAGTGGATGCAACCAAGTACTTCTCACTTGTTGAATGTGAGTTCTTGGGTGGTGATGCTAGTCTTTCTCAATTAGGGGGTGTGTGCACTTTTGGGCAAGAGCAGGAGGTCGTTGGTCCACCAAGAGTCATTGTACTCGACTCTACAAGTAAAGACGAGCTTGTGGTCTTGGCAAGGGAGGTTGTTGCTGACATTGGGCTAGGTGAAGGGGTTAGGTCTAGCTAATTGATCTGCTAGTTTTAATAATGTAATATGAAAGATTTGTTATTTTGACATATAATTTGATTAATGCTTAAACAATTTTTAATTTTTTCCAAATTTTTTTTTTCGAATAGAGTATCTCTCTTTTATTTTTCATTGATTGCATTGGTTTAAATTATTTGATAATGTCTTGCTTAAATATAAAGTAATAGGTCGATCCCCTGTTTGTGTTAACATGTCGAAACCAAATTAAATTGTAAATTATGTGGTTGATTGTCGCCAATCGTGCACCTTGACAAGACTGGATCTCATGCAAATTATAATTAACTCATCCGTGTTGGATGAGTTAATGAAAAGTCGAGTTCTCAATCTTAAAAAAATTGGTCATTGTGCGCTTCGAGGAGATTGGATCTCACGTAAACTATGATTAATTCATCCGTATTGGATGATTAAAGTAATGAGAAACTGATCTCATTTTGAAATAATAACTTGGTTGGGAAAACAAGATCTCAAAAGATAATAAGTTTTTTGAGAAGATAGGATCTCATTTATAGATAGAATTTCTATAAATTCATAGCATTCCATGGTCGAGACAATTCATTGCCTTCCAAGTTAGCGAATTTGTAGGAGTTATTTTTGGCTACTTTAACAACAATGTACGGGCCCTCCCATTTCAAGTCGAGCTTGCCAACATTCTTGGAGAGCTCCACTTTCTTGAAAACAAAATTGCCAACCTAAAAAGTTCTTGGTCGAACAATCTTGTTGTAATTTTTAGCCATGATTGACTTGTACCTTTGCATCTTCGTGTATGCTTGTTATCTAGCTTATCGACGGTCTCTAGGTTGAGTAGTTTTTCTAATTTATTTCTTATTAGATTGTAGTGGATTACTTGAGCTGTATGTTGTATCAATTCTGCAAGGATCACAACTTCTAAACCATAAATCAAACTATAAGGACTGTGACCTGTGGATGTTCTTAGGGTTGTTCTATAGGCCCACAACACCCTTAGGAGGTTGTTTGCCTAATTTACCTTAGATCCCTCTAGTTGAGTTTTAATGTACTCTAGAATGGTTTTATTAGTGACCTATATTTGTCCATTCACTTGTAGATTGCCTACTAATGTGAAGTGTTGTCGTATGCCCAGGCTTTCACACTAATCTCAGGTCTTTTAACTTTGGAATAGTGTGTTGTTGTCGGATATCAACACTCTTGGTAAACCAAAATAGCAAATGATGTTTTTCCATAAAAAAACTCCTCATCGCTGCATCCGTTATTTTTAAGATGTCTCTGCCTTGACCCCTTTGGTAAAATATTCGACTGCAACTATCTATACTTTATTTGTCTTGTGGCCTTTGGGAACGATCCCACAATATCTATTCCCCACTAATTAAATGGCCAAGTGATATTAATTGGGACTCAGATCGAGGTCGGTTGATGGCTGACGGTAGGATAGGCATTTTCTGGCAAGGTCGATTGCATCTTTCAATAATGTCAGCCAAAAATATCCATACCCAATGACCTTGTAGGCTAATGCTCGGCCACCAGAGTAGTTGCCACAAATGTCTAAGTGGATCTCTTTCAGCACCTCTTGGGCCTCTTCTTGTTTCAAGCATCTCAACGGGGTACCAGAAAGGGACCTTTTATATAACTATCAAATCGCTTCGAAGGAAAAATTCACTACCTGACCCTTTAGCCTCCTAGCTTCTGCCTTGTCTTTCGGCAACTTACCTTCCTTGAATTATGCTTTGATATCACCTTGCCAACTTGGAAGCGACTCCTTTATTGTGGATCTCTCTGTGACAAAAATGTAATGGTTCTTTCTCTAGTGCCTCTAGTTGAGCTAGTGAATTTAGATAATGTATCTGCTCTCTCATTTTTCAACCTAGGGACCTGACGCAGTGTGAACTTTTTGAATTGTTATTGTAGCCTCTTGACCTCTATGATGTATCTATTCATGGATACTTCTTTAGCTTCAAAGTTGCCATCAAACTGCTGGGCCACTGGTCGAGAATCTGTGATAGCTGCTAGGTATTCGACTCTCATTTCCATTGCCATTTTCATGCCTGCAATAAGTGCCTCATATTCAGCTTCATTGTTAGTTAATGAGAAGTTGAGCTTGATAGTGAAGTCGTACTCTTTAGCTTGAGGGAAGCGTAAAGAGATCCCCACTCCTCCCCCTAATGATGTGGATGACCCGTTTACATGCAGAGATAAAATGGATGGTTGTTACTCGACTACTGTATGGAGGTTGATGCATTCAGCCACAAAGTCGGCCAATACTTGTGCCTTGTGGCTGTTCGGGGCTGGAACTTAACATTGAATTCCCTTAACTCGATAGCCCACTTAGTTAATCTTTCAGATATATATGGCTTCGACAATACCTGCTTTAGGGGCTGATTTTTCAGAACAACTATGGAGTGAGATTGAAAATAAGGTCCTAATTTCCTTACCTCTATAACCAAAGTGAGTGCAAATTTCTCAATCTCTAAATAGTTATGTTCGGGACCCTACAAACTTTGATGATATAGTATACCGGCCGATGTATATTGTGATCGATCAATAGAAAGACTAAACTGATTGTTGCAGTCGAAACGACAAGGTATAAATACAAGACTTCACCGACCGATGGCTTAGCTAGCAATTGAGGGATAGACAGGTATTACTTTAATTCAACCAGGGCATGGTCATATTCTTCTATCGACTAGAATTTTCTTGCATTTCTAACGATCTTGAAAAATGGTAGGCTTTTATCTGCGAGTCGAGAAATGAACCGACTCAAGGCTGTGATTTTCCCTACTAGTCTTTGTATTTCCCTAGTTGTCTTTGATAGTGAAATATCCTGAATTGCCTGAATCTTTTATGTGTTTGCTTCAATGCCCCTTTAGCTTACCATATACCCAAGGAACTTACCTCCTCGTACCCCAAAGATGCACTTATTAAGATTGAGTCTCATCTTGAAAGCTCTTAGGATGGAGAATGTATGATCAAGACCCGCCAAGTAATTTTTTTTTTTTCAGATTTGACTATCACATCATCCACATAGACTTCCATTGTTCAGCTTCATTTTTGAACATAAAGTTTACTAATATTTGGTAGGTCGCCCCTATATTTTTTAGGCCGAATGACATTACTAAAATGTAATATAGACCATCAGAGACCACAAAAGAGGTCTTGTCTTTGTCTTTGGGGGGCCATGAAAGTTTGATAGTATCCTTGGAAGGCATCCATCATACTCAACAGGTCGCAACCTGCTATTGAGTCCACTAACAAATCTATTTGATGCAGTGGGTAAGGGTCCTTAGGGCATGTTTTATTCAAATCAATAAAACCATTACACATTCTTTATTTGCCCTTATTCTTAAAGACAAGGACTATATTATACAACCAACTAAGGTACTGAATTTCTACAATGTATCATGCCTCTAAGAGCTTCTTAACTCCTTCTTAATGATTTGGCATCTTTTTGCATTGAAGGTCATGGTCTTCTGTTTGATTGACTTGTAAAAGGGTCGATTCCCCGGAGGTTAGCTGGCTTCCAAACAAAAACATCAATATATATTTATTTATTTTGAGGAAATTGTCCAACATGCACTCCATGTTGCTGCCCAAATACGTGCCAATCCCATGGTCTTTTTGGGGTTCCTAAGCTCTAATTCAATAATCTTATTCTCCCACTGGTTTGACTCTAGTCTTTTCTCACTTCTTCTTTTTGGACGTTTGTTTCCCTTGGGTTTCATTACTAAGATGTCCCTTGAGGGCTTCGATTGTGGTCAAACTTTCTGGTCATTTGCCTCTATCAAAATGGTGTAGTAGTGCCAAGCTTTCTTCATGTTGCATAGCAGCACTCCAACCCTGCATTTGTGGGAAATTTAATTTTCATGTGGTAAATTAATACGACAACTTTAAAGTCATTGAAGGCAGGTCCTTGATGATTGCATTATATGCGAATGGTGCATCAACTACCAGCCAACTAATCATTAAAGTTCATCATTTTGGTGCAATACCAAATGACGTCGAATAATGTGGACAACATTATGGATTTGATCGGGATGATTTAAAAACCACTTAAACCTTCAAATGGGGTGCTAACCTGTCTGAACTTTAATTGGCCCATGTCCATCTTGCATAGGGTTGACAAGAAGATGATGTTTGTTGAGCTACCATTGTCAACCAAAATCTTTCTAACTTCAAAGTTTGCAATTTCAATAGCGACCACTAAAGGGTAATCCAACCAACTATCCATTCCCTATTCTTTTATACAAATGAGGTCGGAGTCTGAGAATGAACTGGACTCGATGCTTGTGGAGACCTGATAGACTGTGTTTGTTGACATGCTTTTAATGAACTCTAATTTTCGTTGGACTTGTTTTCTTGCTGTCTTGGAGTCCCCATCTCCCCCACTGTGGGACCTCCAGCTACTATATCGATCACTCCTCTGAGTGCTGATTTCTTAATCTCCATTTTCTTCTTTCCTTTACCATCTCTCCTTGGGCTCCTAGACCTTTCTTTGTAGGGAGTCTGGAGTCTGGTCAGTTTGCCCATAAGCTTTCTGGCCTTTTGGCCTTTCTGGTCAATGTACTTCTTCAAATGTCCTTGTCGAATGAGACGCTCTATATCATCGTGCAACTAAAAACAATCCTCATTGTCATGGATTTTCTATTTGTGGTCGTCTCATTGAGCTTTCTCAATTTTTTTAGGAGGTTATCATTCTGTATTGCAAATAGGGCATCCTTCTTTGGTGTGTTGAAAGGGGTGTATTGGTAGAATCTCCTGATGGGAGATTAGTTACCATCTTTGTGATGTTTGTCTTCATTCTCTTTCCCCTTATTACTTTTCTTTTCTTGCTCGTGACCTCCATACTTCATCTTCATGTCCTCTTGGGTCATGTATCGTTCAGCCAGATCGAGCAATTGTTCCATTGTTCTTGGTCTCTCTCTAACGAAGGCATTAACATATTTCTTGTGTTTAAGTCCACAGAAAATGGGACATTAATCAAGAAGTCAATTTGGGGTTGTTGATTTTTAACACCTTAGTATTGGATCGAGCAAAAAATTCTCTAAGAGACTACCTGTTGGTTGAGCAAAATAAATTATGCAAGTGCACGTATCGCAACAAGTAATAAAGTGATGAGAAGAATGTCGATTCCACGAGAAACTAAATTATTCGCTACTAATTACTAATTTATCAGACACTTGTTTTATTCAAACAAAAATCAATTATATAGGAATTAAAACTAAACTAATGAAAATAAGAAAAAGTGTATTGATTAAGATTTCTATTAGGAGATAAAAGCCTAGAATTTTGATTTCATCAATCGAATAAGTTGATTAAACAATTTTCTCCCTATGAAATTAATAACAGATTATTCATCTTAAGTCTCATGCAATTACGGGATTTTTCGAATTACCTACAATCAAATCCCTAATTTATTCAATTCACTATATTTCTATGTGAATTAACTAAATTATGAACAAGGTGTACCATTCAACTAACTCCCTAGGGCAAGTAGGTATATTCATATCCTACTCACAAATTAATTAATTCATTAATTTGAATAATTAATCCTAAGATCTTCTATTATCAATCAATCCCTAGATTTTCTTTTCCAAGACTCCTCTAGGGGTTAAAAGTGCACTTGATTGATGATTAAATAATCAAATAGAAAAAGCACACAATAGAAGAAATAACCTTAAGTGCTACTAATTCATGGAAGAAAATCATACATCAATTTATTCAAAAGAATCCATCATAATCTTAGAATAACGAATTAGTTCATGATTGAATTGTCAAACAAAACATGAATAAAATGAAACATCGTTTCAAATCCAGAATTAAAAAGAAAATCAAAGGAAAAAGAAGAAATTCTATTCCTAGATGAATATGATCTCTACTTTGTCATTATCTAAATCTCGAATTCCCGCGATACTTCTAATCTCCAAAATAACAAATCCAAATCTCTTCAACTAAGTGTCTGAAAAGCCTATTTATAACTAATTACAAGAGTCTTCTAATTAGAATAGGACTCAAATAAATAAAAAGACTCTTCTGCCCATCCTTTATTAGATTATGAGGTATCGTCCTGCTAGCATTCCTACCAACTTGTATCAATTTGTCCCCTTTCTATAATTTCTCCACTTGTATTCCTACAATTCCAAATTTTCATCAATAAGTAAGGAAATTATTATTTTTTAAACAAGAAAATTATTTATTAAGTCCTAATTATGATATTAAAATTAATACAAATATGGATTTAGCACTATCCATTATTCTATTTGACTATATGAAGGTGTGTGTGTGTGTAGGAGCTTAGCTTTTCTTCGACTGGCAAACTAGTGCAAGAATTTATTGTGTTGCTGATCATAGAAAAATATTGAGACTAGACCCAATTTAACAAATCATTCGAGAGCTATTCCTTGGAATGTGGTGACCAACATCTTGGCGTGGTTGCTCTCATTGAGTTTATAGAGCTACATCATGTGCTCGAACTACAAAAGATATTCATTTAGGTTGGTGGATCCATTGTATCTAAGCAAGTCGGTCGGGATTTTTGAATCAATTATTATGTGCTCTTCGACTATTTGCAGTATGAATGGTGATTCTCTCTCCCGACGAAGTAGATTAGCATTTTCAAGCCTAAATTTCTTTTAGTGTTTTGCCTTGAAATTTCTTCCAATCGCATGTCCAACTGCTGAACTTGGTATGAAACCTCTCCCCATTCCTGATTTGCTTGTGATGGGTTTCGACTGGGCTGAGACTTGAGGGGTGCTTAACCCTCTTACGCTGTGGGGCTCGATAGGGTTGGGCCATGTGATCAACAAAATCTACTATCTCTTCCTAATAGTAGTGGTGGGTCCTTCCACAAGGAAAATATCTTGGGCTAATCTTATGGCGGCTAGTTTGGGGTTGTGCATCCTCCCGTCTCTTTTCTTCCTATGGGAGTCTGTCCTCCCACTGGGTCTGTCTTCCTGCCTCGATAGGTGAGGACTGGCGCTTGACGTATGTGCATGTTGGTTATTATACCGAAGCAATGCTACCCAAAGTTGTGTTGATAACTAGGCAGAAATTTGATCATTTATTATCTGCATAAGCTGTGGAATGGTTAAAGTCACCACTTGGTTCGGCTGTGAGCTTGGATTGATCTCTTTGGGTGGTTGCTGAGGTGGCGGTAGAGGCGAAGGTGGAGATCTTCTCCCATTCTATCGTTCTGAAGTAGTACACTTGGTATTCATTATTTTTTCGGCTACGGACTTGAGATTTCCATAGATGATGCCAAATGATGACGTTTTTTTTCAACAGGGTGGCTCTAGTGCACTGGCAAAGTAAGGTCACTAGACCAAAAAGATAGTAGACGATTGTAAACTCAATGAAAGAGGGAGTAACAAGGGAGTAAATGTCTAGGTAGCCAGAGTGCCCTCAACTATGGCCCTTTGATGCTTAAGTCAATTGTGATTTGACGAGAAGGCAAATGAGCGAAGTGAGGGCTTAGTGAGAGTTGAAAGCAAGTAAGAAACTAGGATCCAATTATAAAAACTTCAAAAGCTTAATGAACTAGTGATTACATGCTAACTAGGATCAAATCACGCTTGAAATTCATATTAGAATAGAATGTTACCTTGAAATTGCAAAATCCAAGGAGAATGAGGTTAACTCTTCACCGTTTTAGAAACTGCCAGAAAATGTGCAACAGGAGAGGAGCGATTTTTGCCTCTGTCAAATCACATCCAAAAATCACAAAAAAAATTATTGGAGCTGCTCAACACCTTGAGGAACTCTAAGTAAAAAATTCAGACCAAAAAGCCTTCTGGATCTCCCTGGAGAAAATCTCCAAATTGGACTCCATGCAGTAGATCTCCAAAACTGTAGCAAACAAAGTAGTTTACCTCTATTGACATGATCCACACACCAAATAAATCTTCCAAAATCTCTAGCCTATAAGATGGAATAAGGCCAGAGATTAGCTATGGTGGAGGCTGAATTTTTGGTAGGGAAGAAGAAGAAAAATCAAAGCTTTCAATAAATAAATACAATGCTTGCAAGGATTTTGGAGGGAATGGTGGAGAATCTAATTCTTCACACCTTTTGACTTAGTGACCAACCTTCTATCTCTATATCTATATATAGAGGCTAGAAAGTGTGATGCCGAGGTGGCATCACACCTCCCATGAGGAAAAGGGGCGGCCAACTTGTATTTGCCAAGGTGGCAAATGCAAATTCAAATCTAATTTGAATTTCACTTGCATGTTAATTACATTTGAAATCTAATTTCAAGTTAATTAAAATGCTAATTCAAATGAACATTTCATTTGAATTTTCCCTCCAAAATGTATTCTTCCCATTAATTAAATTAAACACTTTAATTTAATTAACTAACATTTGACTTAACTCTTAAGTCAAATAAGCTCAACTCTTAACCTTGAATTTTGTTAACTTAACTCCATAAGTTAACTTGACCAATTGATGATCATATTGGTACCAAATAATTAACTCCTTAATTATTGGTCTAGTTTAACTCCTTAAATTAATTGATTAATTTAACATTTAAATTAATCAAACCAAAATTGACCTTCAAAATTGGCACCTCAAAATGGGTCTATTAGGAGGCTTTTTCTAACACTTAGAAAATCTTTTCTCCATCAATTACGAAGCTAATTGGCTTTCGTGTGTGACCCAATAGGTTCTACCATTCATTGGACATGGGCTCACAACTCCTTGTGACTTTTGAATATCATATATTTTAATTTAGTTTAAAACATTTTAAAACTAATCGACTCAATTCAATTAATCTCATTAATTGAAGAGTACTCAATCTCCATGGCCGATGTCCAACCTAAAGCCCTTGGAGCCCAACTAATTGGCTGAAATGAAAGTTCTAGAGAACCATTATAGCTCTACGCATACCATGCAAATAAGGTCCTTCCGTCTCCCATCTCCCGAAATAGGCCTAGACAAGATATTTGTTGGCTCTCTAATAGCCTCGATACTATGTTTCTATTCTCAATGTTCGATTCCCTTGTGTGACCTCATCTTTGAAAAACTCTTTTTCCAAATTGTCACACCCTTGTACAAAGATTTCTTGGCATCGATCATTATAGAATACATAGGAGATGTACTCACCCTTCACAAAAGCGAGGAATCGAATTCCATCTTGGATCTCACAAATCTCCATGCTAAGTAGCTCATACCTAATATCAACCCGAAAGACCCTCTAAGTAGTCAAGGAAGAGTCAAAGCATGAGGACTAGACATAAGGTTACCATGGATCCTCAGGTCAGAGGACTAATAATATGTGCTAGCCTAAGTGGAGAATTTGCCATTACCGACTTGCTACTTTGGCTATCTAGTAGATTCTCCTGTGGGTCTTCAATACCTTATTCTCTAACTAGCACCCACTATCATACACCCATATCTCATATGGTGGCTCATGGAACGGAGTAATATCCAACTCTTGGATTTGTGCATCATCAGTGCAAGTCTATCCGGATCTTAGATGACCTGTCTCATAAGATCCTACCTGTCTCATAAGATCCTACGACTTGGAATATTTAAGATCACGACCGTGTGAGACTTATTCTATGGTCATCGAACCAAGTCTCGTAGTCATAAGTGATCTAGGGGCTTCATCCAAATGCAAGTAAAGTAATAAAGAACATAAGATGAAAATGGCCATATAAAGAATATCATTCAATCAAGATTGGTTTACAAGGAAATAGTTTTTTACAAGGCCAATCTAATTGGCTTGCGGGCACTGTTCCAACCAGGGAATAAATGTCTAGGTAGCCAAGAGTGCCCTCAGCTATGGCCCTCTGATGCTTAAGTCAGTTGTGATTTGACGAGAAGGCAAATGAGCAAAGTGAGGACTTAGTGAGAGTGCGAAATTATACCTTTGACTCTAAAGTGAGGGTATTTATAGTGTTTGCTGTCTAGAATGAAAAGAAAATATTCTTCCTACTATTTAAAATTGCTCCTTACCTCCTCATAAAGACGTTGTAAGTCTTTTGAGTTGGCTGACCAATATGTTTTTATCTAGCCTAAAATAAGGAGTGCCATTACCATAATTAATGCAGCAGTAACTGGCTAATAGAATCATTAATGTAGACGTAATGGTGGTTCGGCTGCATTAAATACGAACATGACCAATAGTAAATGCTGCAATTAATGCGGCAGTGACTGAGAGATGTGCTACTCTACAGCATACACGACTATACATGTTCGAGAGGGTTACAGTCGCACGAGAACAAGTGGTTACTATCGACACCCTATCCGGGTTGACAGACTGTGTTTCTGGTCAAGATTGGATCCTTATTCTTGGGCCCATGTGTTGACTTGGAGATGATGCTGAATATTGGGCCGACTATATTGGGCTTGTCAACTGCACCCATATCATAAATATTTATCTGTAATGCAGCAGTAACGGGCTGATAGAATCATTAATGCAGACATAATGGTGGTTCGGCTGCATTAAATGCGGATATGACCAATGGTAAATGCTGCAATTAATGCGGCAGCGACTGAGAGATGTGCTACTCTTCAGCGTACACGACCATACATGATCGAGAGGGTTTCAGTCGCACGAGAACAAGTGGTTACTATCGACACCCTTTTCGAGTCGACAAATTGTGTTTCTGGTCAAGATTGGACCTTATTCTTGGGCCCATGTGTTGACTTGGGGATTATGCTGAAGATTAGGTCGACTATATTAGGCTCATCGACTGTACCCATATCATAAATATTTATCAGTATTTAGGGATGGAAATAGGCTAGGCCAGGCTAGGCTTTGACTTAAATAGGCCAGGCCTATTATGCAAATGACAAGCCTGAGCCTAGCCTATTACCTATGATAGGCTTTTTTTTTTTTAAGGTTAGGCCTATCTTTTTTGTTAAATTCTAAAGCCTTAGCACCTATTTTTTACTAAGGTTTTAATTAAGTCAAAATATCACATAAATCTAAAATTTTAATATGGTCCAACTTGTAATAGACCTTGATAGGCGATAATCAAAATGATAAATAACAAATACATCATTATGGAAGTTCAAATCTAAGTATAAAATAGTATTATTTCAATAAAATACAATAGTAAACAATATAAAGAATTCCATAAATTACTAATTAAAAAAATCAAATACAATTAGCTAATTAATATTATATCATTATTATTTTTTTTTTATGTGAAGAAGATAAACGGATCGGCCTGTTAGGTTTTACAAGCTTTTAGAAGAGCCTAAGCGCAGCCTATTTAGTTAAAAAAATGTACTTTTTAAGCCTTGATCTAGCTTTTTTTGTTAAATAGGTTTGGCCAAAAATATGTTAGGCCAGAGGCCCCTGGTGAGTAGTCTAGTCTATTCCCATCCCTATCAGTATTCTATTTTTTGTCCATATTATTCCTTTACTAAAATAAGAGTTAGCTGATATTTAAAATATCTTTGTTTTTATTTATAATTTCACATAATAATGAATTTTGTAATCATTTCAATGCAATTTAAATATTTATAAAAATTTAATAGTCAAACACTATTAAATTAAAAATATAATTAAGTAACAAAATCTTTATGGCTTGTTAAGTTATTTAACATTTGTAATTATTTGAAAGCATCTAATATGCTCCATATAAACCTTATTAACTGAATTAGTAAACTTTTTACCAATTCTTATAACAACAACAACAACAACAACAGCAACAACAATAATAATAATAATAAATCAAGTTCTTAATTTTTGGATAGAGTAAGTTTTCCACTCAAAGTGGAATTGCATTAATAATCTCAAAGAAAAGATGTAATTGAATAACTTATCAAACCAAATTTATGATAGAAATTAGTATTTATGTGGACCAAATGTGTCTCATATGATTTAGTGAGGCCTTGACTCGTTACTTTTTATTCAGTTTAATACATGCTGCTTCCAGTTGGTTATCCTTCGCTAAGTCTAAATTTTGATTACTTTGATAAATTGTATGCTCTACTAATAAATTCATACTCGTAATGCTTGATTAAACTTACTTCATTTGGTATTGAATGCTTACTGGTTTATGCCACTAAATCATATGACACCTTTGGTCCACATAAATACTAATTTCTATCAAGTTTAAAGTCTTAACCGCGTCCTGCTGGTGCCTGAGGATTGCTGGCGAACGACCTCCCAAGATACAACAACTCACGAACAATTTAAGGCGACACTCCTAAAGACTGAACCTCAAAACCCGAACTGACTTGAACCTCTATACTTAATGAAAATATATGCGTGTGTATGCGAGTATGAATGCCTAGAATGCTAGTATACTTGTATGAATTTTCTAATAAGATGACACAAGACAACATCTATATTTATAGGACTTAGGTGCCTATTCCTATAAGACATATCCCTAGCTCTGTCAGACTAAGTAAATGTTGTGACCTTTATTTTAAATTTTAAAAGACATAGGTTGCAACTCTTTAAGAAAATTGGACATGACTGTTAGAATAATTGATTTCGGTCTCAAAACCCAAAATTTAAAATAATCATAATAATAATTATAAAAAATAATAATTATTAATGTTTTCAAATTATTATTATACACTATCCATCCACTCTCATATCTTATATAATCTTTAGCCCATAACTCACTCTTTAACTCAATTTGCTCATTCAATACTCATTAATTTTGGCACTCAGCTACACCAACAACATCTCTTCAATGAGACAAATCAATTAATTTAAACGCCAAAATTCTAACAATCTCTCACATGAATGAGCAAATAGTATAATAGATATACTCATGAATGCAGATACACGACAGAGATTCAGCTCAAAAGATGTTGCTTCGGAAGAAGTAGCTTTTGGCTTTGAACCTTCCTTAGTGAGTACTATTGGATGCACTTGCCAACCAATGAACCTGATGTCTTGAACTTTTCGGCTTTGTGTACAGCAAAACAATAGTACTACACACAACACCACTCATTAGTCAGTTTTATGGTTTAACTATTATGCTCATTTCGGCCTGAACAATTCTTGGTGTTCATGAGTACTATTCTGAGAATTTAGCCTTAAAAATTCTCGTAAGGTCGGCCTAATCCCTACTCACATAGGTAACTTCTCATTAAGAGTTTCCTGTTGCTAAGGGTGTAAACGGATATTAAATAGATCGGATAGACTATTTTCATATTCGTATCTGTTTAACTTTTTGAATATTTGGATACGGATACGGATTTAACGAATATTTAAAAATGATATCCAAATTCATATTGGTCAGATTTGGATATATCCATATTCAAATTATTGTTTTATATTTATATTCATATTCGATGATAATTATTTAGATATCTATTTATAAATATTCAAATATGTGAATCTATGAACATATAACAAATACATATTTTAATTAATAGAAGAAACTATATAATTTTATTAAAACAAAAGCAATCAAACAAATAACATAATTTCTAATTATTAATTTACTTAACAACAACAACAACAACAATAATAACAATAACAATAACAATAATAATAATAATAATAGTCACAACAACAACAATAATAATAATAATAATAACAATAACAACAACAACAACAACAACAACAACAACAACAACAATCATAATAATAGTAATAACAATGCATTTAAGTGTATTAATTATAAAGTCAACCAACAATAATTATGTTGATTAAATTTAGTCTTCAATTTTTTCTATATATTACAATAATTTTTTAAATTTATTCTTTTTTCTTCCCAATTCTTCAATTATAATATATATATATATATATGGATTATGAGATTTTTATTGAAAAATATAAGTAATATATTATTTAATAAATATATATTCAGAGCGGATATTAAACGGATCGGATATGCATTTACTATATCTGTATCCATTTATAATCGGATATCTACTAATCGAATACGGATAATATCTGCTTTAAATGGATGCGGATAAATTTTGTATAAACGGATACAAATGCGAATGGTAAATGAATTTTTGAATATCTATTTACAGCCGTGCTTGCTGCACCCGTACTCGAAATATCGAGATATGAAAACCATTTAAAGCAACGCTTAACCAAGAACTTTTACAGGATGCACTGTCTGCTCATCAACAAATAGGCTAGAGGGTTGTGGTGCCCCACAGTGTTTCCATGTTGAGTTACAGTTTCATAACTTGTTTTTCCCTTTGAACCTATTTTATAGGATCTCCAATCATATAGGTAGGTTTCTCGTTATGGTGACTTAGTTATTTAAAGGCTTTAGTCCCATTCCCTCCAATGATTTTTTTACTCTCTATTTACACCTTTAGTTAGCGGATCCGCAAGGTTATCTTTAAACTCCCTGTAGTCAATTGAGATAACTCCACTAGAGAGCAATTGTCTAACAGTGTTATGTTTCCTCCATATGTATCGAGACTTACCATTATACATACTATTTTGTGCCCTTCCAATAGCATATTGGCTATCACAGTGGATGCAAATCGCTGGCACAGGTTTCATCCAATTTAGAATGTCTTCCAAAAATTGTCGTAGCCATTCCGCTTCCTCACCTGCTTTATCCAATGCGATGAACTCCAATTCCATCGTTGATCTAGCTATGCAGGTTTGCTTTGAGGATTTCCACGATATGGCAGCTCCACCTAGAGTGAACACATATCCACTCATAGACTTGGACTTGTTTGAGTCAGATATCTAATTAGCATCATCGTATCCCTTAATTACAACTGGATATTTGGTATAGTACAACCCATATTTCGTGGTGTGTTTTAAGCACCTCAATACTCTAATAATGGCATTCCAATGCTCTTGGCCAGTGTTACTTGTATATCTACTTAGCTTACTAACTGCATATGCAATATCCGGCCTCCTGTAATTCATTACATACATGAAGCTTCCAATTATACGCATGTATTCCACTTGAGCTTTTCCTTCACCTTTGCTCTTGGTAAGTTGTCGATTTAGATATATCGGTGTTTTCATCGGGCTACTAACGGGATCTAAAAACTTTTGTAACACTTTCTCAATATACTGAGATTATCTTAATGCTATCCCATCCTGTGTTCTTATAATTTTAATTGCAAGTATGACATCAGTAAGGCCCACATCTTTCATATCAAAATTGCGACTTAGCAAATTCTTTTTCTTCTTGATTATGTCATTGTTGCTTCCCATGATTAACATATCATCCATGTATAGACATACAATGACATACTCAATTGAAGTACCTCTAATATACACATACTTGTCACACTCGTTAACTTTGAAGCCATTGGCTATCATTACTTGATCAAATTTAAAGGGCCATTGTTTAGGTGCTTGTTTTAAACCGTATAATGATTTAATCAACTTACACACCTTTTTTTCTTGTCCCAGAACCACAGACCCTTCATCTTGTTCCATATAAATTTCCTCATCTAGACCACCATTTAAAAATGTCATATTTACATCCATTTGATGGATCTCGAGATTATTAATAGCAATGAAGGCAATTAATAACCAAATAGAAGTTATTAAAGTCACTGGCGAGTATGTATCAAAGTAGTCTAGACATTCCTTCTGTCGGTACCCTTTGACTACTAGCCTCACCTTGTACTTATCTATCAAACCATCAATTTTCATTTTCCTCTTGAAAATCCATGTACACCCTAAGGGTTTATTTCTAGGAGGTAAACTTACTAGTTTTCAAGTATGATTATGCATGATGGACTCTATTTCACTATTTGCCGCTTCCTTCCACAAAAGAGCTTTAGGGTTGTCATAACTTTAGGAAAACGTCCGTTGTTCACTTTCTAATATATAAGTCAAGAAGACGGGTCTAAAGGATTTAGCCATTCCAACTCTTTTTCTACATCTCGGCTCAATATCCTCTTTGCTCGACTCTTGAATTTCTCGAGGTCTTTTAAATATTACTTGTCCTTCTTCCTTTTTCCATGGAAATATTTCTTCAAAAAAAACTTGCATTTCTCGACTCGATTATCGTATTGACTTGAATGTCATCAATATTACATTTATGTACAAGGAATTGATAAGCAGCACTATGTTGTGCATAATCGATAAAGATCCTGTCAACAATCTTTGATCCTATTTTGACCATTTTAGGAGGACACACTCCTATTTTAGCTAGACACCCTCACACTTGAAGATATTAATAAGATGGTGGGCGTCCTTTCCATGCCTCATATGGTGTTTTTTGTAATTTCTTGTGGGGTATCTTATTAAATAAATGATTCACATTTTCTTTTTATTCAGCTTTGGCCGTGCTGCTTCCAGTTGGTTATCCTTCACTAAGTCTGAATTTTGATTGTTTTGATAAATTGCATGTTCTACTAATATATTTATACTCGTAATGCTTGATTAAACCTATTTCATTTGGTGTTGAATGCTTACTGGTTTATGCCACTAAATCATATGAGACATATTTGGTCCACATAAATACTAATTTCTATCAAGTTTAAAGTCTTATCCGCCTCCCACTAGTGCCCGAGGACTGCTGGCGGATGACCTCCCAAGATAAATACAACTCACAAATAGTCTAAGGCGACACTCCTAAAGACTAAACCTCCAAACCGAACTAATTTGAACCCCTGTACTTAATGAAAATATGTGTGTGTATGCAAGTATGAATGCCTAGAACGCTAGTATACTTGTATGAATTTTTTGATAAGATGACACAAGACAACACTTATATTTAACACAAGACAAAATTTAAAATAATCATAATAATAATTATACAAAATAATTATTATTATTGTTTTTGAATTATTATTATTATACACTATCGATCCATTCCCATATCTTATATAATCTTTAGCTCATAACTCACTATTTAACTCAAATTGCTCATTCAATACTTATTAATTTTGACACTCAGCTACACTAACAACACCTCCTCAATGAGACAAATCAATTAATTTAAGCGCCAAAATACTAACAATTTAGCAATGAAACATCGGAATCAGTTGCTTTGCCCAGAAAGTCAAACCATGTGTCAATCTCAAAATACACTAGTGAAGAAATTTGTCTTCACTCATTCGAATAATATGTATTACAAAAATTATGAGCACAGATGTCAATAAAGAAGACCTATAACTAAATTAGTGTATAAAAAAGTTTTGTTGTACAACTATGATTCCACATAATAAACCTCTGCTACAAACCTGCAATTTTGAAAATATATGCATTACATTTAGGTGGTCTACTATTATATAAATTTATGTTATGTAAAACATGATATGTAAATTTCCCTTTTCTCCTTGCAATTCAACTTTTATTCCTTGATGCATGTGTACCACCTTTAGTAATGTTGTTTAAAGTACTGAAAAGAAAATAAATATTGAGTTTCAATTAAATTAGCTCTAAAAATGGTTAATTTAATTCTATGATTTTTTAACTTTGATTTGTATTGCTTCTATATTGGTATCAACAACATCTTGAATATTTTTCTTAGTAATAAGATACACATACCCAAAAGAAAATATTATTGGATCGTGCTTATGGATATGTAGCTAATTGATATAAATAAATATCATAGAAAAATAAAGTATCCATGTCTCTTCTTTTTGTTATACGTCTTCTGCTGATCATTTGCTAGCAAAAAGTACGTTACACAAAGGATAAATTATCACAAATTATTCAAAATATATCTTTGTCTTGCTTTGTCAGATGCCAACCTTATATTCAAGTAATTTGTTTCTTCCTATAAAAGTAATCCACATTTTTTATGATTGTGAAGTATAAATAAAGATATAAAATATTTAAAATAAACAATTTAAATGAGCCTTTGTCTTTTTGTTTCCTTAATACTCGTAAATTCACCTCCTAAAATATTTTCATTTATCCTTACAACAACTTTTCAAATTTCCATCACGGACTAAATATTTGCATCTTGGAAGGCTGCATCAAGCTTTTTGTTTTATTTTTATTTTTTTGCAAAATTCGTTATAATTGTTAAGTCCTTATTACTATTAATATTAATATCAAATTTGGGACTTAATAAATAATTTTCTTGCTTGAAGAATTATAATTCTCATACTAATTGATGAAAATTTAGAATTGTAGGCACATGAGTTGAGAATTGCAAAAATGGACAAATTAGCATAAGTTGGTGAGAAAGCTAGGATAAATTCTTTGTGATTTAATTAATGATAGGGAAAAAGAGTCTTTTTATTTATTCTTTTTTCTTATTTTTCTAGAGACTTTATTACCTAATATAAATTGGCCTTTCAAACACTTAGTAAGGGGTTCCGGTTTTGAATTCTGGAAACAAGAAGTTTTGCTAGAATTCAGAGTTTGAAGGAGGACAAAGTAGAGATTAGATTCGTCTCTATGAATAGAGTTTTTTCTTCTCCCTTTTATTTTCTTTTTAATCTTATATTTGATGTGATGTTTTATTTCGTTCATATGTTGTTTGACAATTCAATTATAGACTTAATTGTATTTTTAGGATTATGGTGAATCCTTTTGAATAAATTTATGCATATTTTTCTTCATGAAATTAGTAGTGTTTAAGTTATTTATTCTGTTATGTGCTTTTTTTTTATTTAATTGTCTCATCAACAATCAAGTGCATCTTTACCCTAAAAAAATCTTGGAGAAGAAAACTTAGGGATTGACTAGAAATAGAAGTGCTTAAGACTATTCAAGTATATGAATGAATGAATTAATTTGTGAATAGGATAAAAATATACTTGCTTGCTTTGGATAGTTAATTGAGTCGTCTAACGAATAACCCCATCCATAATTTAGTTAATTCAGAAGGAATATAGTGAATTGAATAAATTAGGGATTTGATTGCGAGTAATTCAAAAGAACCCCACAATCGTATAAAACGCAAGACTAATAACTTGTTATTACTTTTGTTGGGAGAAAATAATGTGTTCAACCAATTCGTTTGATGAAATCATAATTCTAAATTTCAATATCTTGATAGAAACTCAACCAATAATTTCTTCTTTATTTTATTAGTTTAATTGTCAACTCAATACAATTAATCTTTATTTGAATAAAACAAGCGTGTGATAGATTAGTCTTAATAGCTAATAATTTAATTAGTTCCTTGTAGGATCACCATTATTCTCATCACTTTATTACTTGTGGTGAGTCGTGCACTTACATGATTGTTTCATAATTTGTTTTCACACCAATAATAATTCCTCAATCTAACAACTACCATGTTAACAATATATTATAATTTGCAGTAAGTTTTATTACATATAATTCAAAAGTATACTTTGTGATTGAAATTCCTTCCACATGTAGTATGACATCATTTGCCCATCCAATTCTGCAATATATATGGTGCAGTAGGAATAAACTTTTGAGCAATAGATTTATCCTCTCATGCAATAATAGAATAGAGAATAATACGAAGATATTATATTGAAAATACATCTACTATCATTTCTACAATCTTTTTTTCAGTTTTTCATTCTCTTATGAAACATTATAAAAAAAAGTTAAATCAGTCTCACTACTTATAATGGAAAATTGTCTTTTTAGTCTCATAGTTTAATTGTGTGTACACTGTTAGTCCATAGCTTATGATATTAAACACTTTTAATCCAAATTTCATAACTTTTGTAACACTTTTGGTCCTCCTTCTAATTTTTCATTAAAATTTAAACTGAAACAACATTTATTTATAAAAAGCCCCCTGAAATTTTATTTATTTATGAAAAGATCCACAAAAATACCATTTAATCCTCACTAAAAAAAATTAAAAAACAATAAAAAAATTAAAATTACATACCACAAACTTTCTAAAAAATATTCCAACATAATATTTATATATATATGTGGATATAAATACAAATCTATATTATGTATATATACTTAAATACAAACATATACATAATTATACACACACATACATATATATATAATATAAACCCCACCTCCACCCCTAACCCCCTACTAAAATCCCGGTGGCTTGCAATGCTTGGCCATGGCCAGACAGCTAGTTGCCTGGTCGCTGGCCACCTAACCAAGCCATGGCTGGCCCAACTGTGGGCTGACGAGGGTTGGGGGAAGGGGCGGTGGACAGGTGTGGGGAATGGGGGGAAAGAGGTTGGGGGTTCTAACCAGGCCATGGCCAGCCAACTGTGGGCTGGGGGGTTGACGAGGAGGTGGCAACTGATAAGTGGGGAGGGGGGGTGCCTAACTGAGGTGGGATGGAAGGAAAAGAGACGGAAGGGTCGGGGCGGGGCGGGGCGGGGGACGGTGTGGAGATAACTCTTTTTTTCCCCTTTATTTTTTAAAATTTTACTTATTTATTTTTTTAACAAATTTATTAAGTATTAATTTATGTATTATCATTACGTATTAATTTAACATTATTCAAAATAATTAATTTTTTGATCTATTTTATTTATTTAAAATTATTCAATTATATTGTTCAAAATAATTTAAACTATATTAAAATAATTAAAGTGATCAAATTATGTATTTAAAATTATTAAAATTATTATTGATAGTTTTAAAGTATTATATTATTTTAGATATATTTTATTATTGATAGTTTTAAAGTATTATATTATTTTAGATATATTTATTATTTTAATATTATCAAGTATATAATTTAAAATTATAAAATTATATCTATTAAGAGATGGATTTGACTTTTTTTTTATTTTTTTATTTTTTCTTGTTTTATTTTTAATTCACAGATAAATTTAATTAAATTTGATTAAATTATTTAGATATGTGTATGGTTTTATTATTTTTTATTTTTTTAGTTCAACTTGATTTCAAAATTATTTAATATTTAAAATTTTTTATTAATAATAATATTTAAATTTATCATGAATAATTTAAACAATATAAAATTACAACCCCCAAAAATATTACAAATATTATAAATATGTCGAAAGGCATTTTTACCCAAAAAAATAATGAGAACAATTATCGGAGAATATTTTTGAATTTTAATATAAATTTTCGAATGATGTCAATGAGTTTGTTAATGAAGGCTGACGGTTCTTTAAAAATTTCAGATGGGACAAAATTAGGGAGTCATTGCAAATTTTTGGGGTTTATTTGAAAATAAGTGAAATCTTACGGATTTCTATGTAATTAATCAAATTTAAGGTATTAAAAATAGTAATATTTGACTGTGTTTGGGGCATTTTTTGTCAATTTTAATGGCGAAGGTGTAACGCTCCGAACAGGAGGCGCCTGTTTTCGACTAGGATGCTACTCAAATCTATATCAAAAGTTTTCTGAAAAACAAAAAATACAATTCTCAAAATCCAAAGTGTCTAATTTCTACTAGCTATATTCATAAGAGGTTTAATTAGGAATCGAAGTATCATGAATCACACTTAGCACTGCTACAACCTTCATTATCTCATGTGTCACCTATGTCAGTCTATCTTCGTCACTCGTTCTTATCTGGGGTAAAGAATGAAAGATAACAATAAAACAACGTAAGTTCGAATGACTTAGTGAGATAGTTTAGCAATAACAACATAGTGACAATTTCTCAAAGATTATATAAGAAACAAATAGAAGCATTAAAATTTCCAAAAGTTGTGAGAGAAAGTTTTTTTTAGTCAAAATTTTAGGTGATCCATCTCACTACTGTACCATACCAATGATGAGACTTCACATAATTCACTATCTCTCACCGAGAATTAAATCTCAATTATGACCTAAAAGGGATCAACATGTCATTTGAATAATTATTTGATTTTTATCAAATATTTGAATTTCAAAGTATAATTATCAAGCATATCAATTACTTCTATAATTTTGTTGTTGGTGGTCTCCTACCTTGTCATTCCACTTTCGAAAACACGAAAAATCCTTATCCCTCCAAGTTTCCAATTGATCAGCTCGGGTACTTACACACACACACTATGCATGACTAGTCGCATCCCTGATCCCATTCTAGGAGGCTACCTCCAGCTAGCCTATGAGTAGGGATTATATGTGCATCATGTACGAGTATCAACCGAAAGATCTATCATCGTCAATCCATTATGCCCGGCTGTCTCCCGAAGCCAATCTTAGGGCCCACCCCCAAGGGTAATATTTATCCATGCATATCATATGATATGTCCAACAACATTTTGAATAATACGTCAATTCGTCATGATAGGCAAATAATCACTAAATCAGCATAGGCTAATTCTAGGATAGACATGGCAATGATAGAAACATAAATTTCAAAATCCATTTTTCAGTTTTCACGATCGCCAATTTCAAGTAAGTGATATAAATAAAATTTAATAGAAATCATAATCAACATAAAGTGGCAATGTGTGGTAAATTTCTCAGCACATAGATTGAAAGAAATCAAGCGACTAGGATATAGTAGCAAGTATATGTATTCTTTTCCTAGCAAAGAAATCTCATACTATCGAGTATAACTCCCTTGGCAAATGTAGAGGAATTCCTAGTCGTATGGTCGCTCAGGTCTTGGCTTCCTAATCAAATAGAGAACTTTCACAAGATAACCCGAGTTATCATCTTATCAATCCACTAAATCTTGAGTCTAAATATAATTAATGTCTTTATCAAACTTAAGGTTATTCTGACACAATCCTAATAATCTTAGTTTCATATCTAAATGCTTAAGACAATTAAATGTGGTCTCAGTTAGTCTTCAGATATATGATACTTTTAGTATTACAAGACTTTACTTACTTGAACCCATTTATCCCCATTTTATCGTCTTAATATTCTAACCGTCTTATTAGCTTTATGTGCTCAAGCAACTCAATCCTCAAACTACCCCCAACAAACTCAATTCATCACTCCACTTATTTTACAGTTACGTAACAAAAGTCCAAGTTCCTAAATCAACTGGGTTTTACGAGTCTATCAACTTTAAGTTGGGTAGTTCATTTCATTCTAATGTTTATATGACTTAATCTTTGGATTAAGCTTAACTAGATTTCATTGACAACAGTTTACGTTATTGAGTCTAAGGACATAATTTTAGGTTATTCTTTATTCAAATTACACCGAGTAACCTTGATTTAATAGACATTTAATTAGAATCATAAAAGTCAATCGAATTGATAATCAATATGAAATTTACCTAAATTAGATCGAATCGAGATCCAATTCCAAGCCGTAACTAATCCAGACGAGTCTGAAATTTAATTCTGAGCAAGCTGCCCAAAGACTATCCCACGTGCCACAGTCGGAGATAGAGGCCACCACCACCACTAGGTGCGCGTTGTCGCTAGGAGCAAAATGCCCTAAAATAATTTTTGATTCTGACAATGATAAGTTGGTTAATTGGTCGTTTGAACAGGCAGTTTTGCCCTAACACCTCCGCGATGCCACCGTCCTGATTTCTCTACCACCACCAATGGAAACTTCAAATTGAGACCACCTTTAGCTAGCCTATGTTGTCGAGACCAAAACCCTTCTAGTTCCAACCTACTTCTACTGCTAGAAGCAGCGGAACCACCAAGCCCGCCATTCGTCGCTGTCGCCTCTATTTTTTTGGTGAAATATTCGACAGTTCTAAATGTTTTTGGTATGGTTGGATTCCTTTAGCTGAGGGAAAGTTTTTTGTTGGATTGGTTTGATGTTTTCTTGTGGTTTTCGGGCGAATCGCCGTCACGGTAGTTCTAGGGTCAGTTTTGAGAATTTGATTAAGTTTTGTCCTCCATTCTATATGTAAAGTTGCTTTTCAAATCTTCATCCCCCCCTCCCCAAGAACTTTTTCACCATTTGCAGTTGGGTCCCTAGGCATTTGGACAGCCTTATTTTTAGCCCCCATGTTTCAATTAAACCTTTCAACTTTTAATTCTTACACATTGACCTCTAACATTTCTATTTCTAGGCAATTCGGGTCCAAATTTAATTATTCTAAAGTCCTCAAACTTTTAATTTACTCACATTGGCCTTCTAAATTTTATAATTTTAGACAATCAAGTCCTTTTCTTATTTACAATTTAATCCCTCGATTGTCAATATTTAATCTTAGATTTTAATTAAATCTAATCCAAAATTAATCTAGCCAACTTATCGATTTCACATTTTCCTATATTGCAAGATTTTAAAATTCAGGGTGTTACAACTCGCCCCCCTTAAGAAAATCTGGTCCCCAAATTCCTTTATGCCTTATGAAAGATCTTGTAGAGTCATCACTTACCATCTTACTATTATAAGGATAATTTTGTTACGGATTCCTATCTCTTTGAATCCAATTGGTTCCACATATTTCTTTCTCCAATCTCAAGTAACTCTTCCTTGTTGTAGAAAAGTGGAGATCCTTCTTAATGGAAATCACTATTATGAGTTTTGCATCTATTCACACTCACTTGAGCATTCTATATTTTATCATGTATTTGTAGTTGTCTTCCATGTCCCATTTCCAACAAGATCATCTGTTCCTATGTCTCAAGTCTTTCTAAGGTATGTGAGATCATTCCCTCATGACCCCATATTCACTTCAAGCATGGACATATTTGATATTTTCTTAAGTTTCCCAAAGAAGGGTAAAAATAGTACCAAGATTAATCTATTTCCTCAATTCTCAAAATTCTCTACACATCTCCATTTATTCAAGGATTAGCCTCATTTCAATTACTTCAATTGATGGATCTACGACCTTAGGAAGATCATATTTGACATGAATTGTCAAAGCCTATGAAACCTTTATTCCTGACACATTCTTCAATCTCCTTTAGCTTATTATGGTCTCGACTTTAGTATGATCAAAGTTTATTTCTCTCTAGGAATCATATGCTTCGCAATACTTCAATGCCAAATAGAATTTCACATTTGTAACTTGGATATATAATTTTATTCCTCTTGTTCTTTTAATTCGGATGTTTATGCTTAGGTAACATACTATAGTCCATATTTTCCCAGGAAATTTCATGAGTCTACAAGAGTGATTTTATTCTAGTGGGGCAACCCAAAGCGACAAGTCATATATTTTTAATGGGATAATTCTGCTCTCAGAACTTAAGTTTGCTTGAAGTACCTATGATCTCGTTCTTGTAATCTAATTTTTGTTGAGAGTATAGATGCATAGAACAATTTGGTATATTCTATAAGGGAAATAATAACTAGCACAAGCTAATCCTCTCCTTTATTTCATAGAATCTCTTCATACATTTCCTTGTGTATTAAGGTTGCAATTTTTTCTTACTTAAGTGATTGAATATATTCACCATTTAACAAAAATCTTGAATACACATGTGATATTAACAGACAGAACCTAAAGGACTTTGTATTTCTAACATATCTCTAGTCCATCTTCCATCGTCTAAAAATTTTGGATTTAGTAGGGTCACTTTGCTATTTTCGATTGACCATAACCTTGATCTTGGCAGGACTATCCTAATGTTCCTTCATGGTGTTACACATATTTAAATGTATCATTTTCCCAATTGATACTCAATTCATTAGCTTGGCACATAATTTGTATTTCGACAAACATTTGCATCACCAAGCGAAATTATAGTATGGCTCTTTTGTTGAGTCCGAGTATATCATGTGTCCTTTACGGAATCATCAAAAACTGATTCAACAAATTAGAATATCATATATATCATGTTTATAAATACTATAAGGGCATTGATCAAGACTATAGACCCTTACAATGAGCTAAGTAGTTTACGTGAGCAAGGTGTTTCAGTTTGACACTTAATAGATAAGTTCAGTTCTTATTGATATCTTTCAAATCGGTATCAATAATTTCATGGTTCTTTCTTGATACTCAGAGGATCCCTTCACATTCTTAATCGAGGCCTTTATGTTCTAATTACCGGTCTTCTCATACCCTTTGGTGAATGGATTCCAAATACCTGTGGCGATCTCCATAAGGTCGTTTATGATACTTTTAGAATTACTAGTTCTAGTCATGTCTATCACTAATCCACAAAGGTATTGTTTTCCTATAATCAGATTTTATCTTCTACCTCTTCTCTGTAGGTATTTATAACGCTAAGTGTAAATGTTGTATGAGTCTTCTCTCGATTCCAAGTTCACCAAATGTCCTTAATAGGATCATCAGAAACTAATCTAATAAATCAAAGTATTCTGTATATCATGCCCGCAAACATTGTAGGGGCCTGATAACCTAAATGATATTATTTCAGTCCATAGCACCTATATTATGAATAAGAAATAATTCCCAGTATACTTTTTCCACCAACTACTAACTAAGAGTATTCTCAACTTAATTTAACCTTATTTAAACAATACACCCTTATACTGAGTTAAGTAGTGCGCGGGGGCAAGGTATTGTGATCCCATATTCAATAAGGCTCGTTTAGTTCATACCCTTGTCCCGTAAGTCCTTATCAATGATACTTGGTCTCTTCTTGATACTCTTGGGACTCTTTCTCATTCAAATCAATGTCTTTATGTTCTAATCGCTAACTTTCTCGTAAATTTTGGTGAATGAAACCAAAGAAATTACGCGAGGTGCTTCTCATAAAGTCTTTTATAATGCTTTTATTGTTACTTGGCCTAATCTTATTTATTAATAAACCACATAGGTATCATTTTACCACAACTAGAATCTTATCCTACATTGTCTTACTTTATAATCTATTCATGAGGTTGTCGTGAGAGAGTAGCATTGTTGTTTATCCCTTGCCAGGTGTCTCTACTCATGGCATTGGCATTGTTGTATTCAAATGGTCGAATTGATTATGGCAACTGTCCGCTATAGTGTAATCAATATATGGTGGCGTCTTCTGGTGCATCGAGATTTTAGGCTTTCGAAGCTGATCCTAGAGTAAGGGAGTCTCCTTCGTTCAACCCAAGATATTCCTAAATAGTACTAAAGTTGCTATGTTGTTGCAAAATATAAGGTGCTTGAATATGTGATAGGGTTCCTAGAATTCAAATATGTGCACACAATTATACTTGTACACGGACTGTTGAAATATGTATATGTGTATATATATTATGTTTATCTAGTTCATAAGGGTACTGGAATTTTCTTTAATAAACTTATTAATTTTCAAATCATCATCAAAGTCATTATTTCATTTTTGAAGCTATGGGATACCAAAATGGGAAAGACTTTGGGGAGTTTACTTAATATGTCCGATTTTATCCATACATTAGTCTTACCTGCAGTTCCATCAGTGTATAAATGAAATTTAAAGGTATCCAGACTTTCAATTAGGCTAACCAACAACTTTAATTTGTGGTGAGAAAACTAGCTAGATTTGATATATTATCGATAAGATTATTTATCCAATCACATCTGGTACATAGACGTATTCTAACGGGTCGCTCTTATAGATATACTTGTTCAGAGTTTATATTGTTTCAACTTCCATAACTTAGGATTCTGGTCTTCCATCATCAAGGGTTTGGGTAAGGTTTCTCATTTTCAAATATGAATCTTTATCATTTATTTTTCAGTTACAGATCTTATATCTTTTTCAGCTTTGATAATCAATTACAGTGTATTGGTATAATAGTCCCCATCCTTCATCACTATCTTTTTCACCAAGGTTCCAGTAGCAGTCCTTATATCTTTTCATTTCCATTTAATCCCTCTTCGTTGATCCCTATATCTCTATCTAATATTTTCCTTTAAAATTCCAGTACTAACTCTGGATGTCTTTTGCATTCTTTAACAAACGTTATCCTATTCCCCTCAAGTCACAATATTTTTTTTACCACTTCATTCTTATAGGCAGTTTTTCTCGTTTTGTTTGTTGTCATCTACTAATGAGTTTTCTTACTATTGTAAACTAATTTCCCCAAATATTTAAATCATAACCATACACATATACCAGCCATATTCTCCTTAAAAAAATTCCTAATGAGGAATATTCCTTATTTCTTTCTCAAATACCATGATGCAGTTATACCCGTCAACTTCATAAGAAAAGTATTGATTTCTTTGAAACAACAATACCCCATGGACCACAAGCATACTTATAAACCAAAATATAGATTATTCTAGAAGGATCCTGGGCTTCTCAACTTCCATTATCACAAATTCACCTACACCACAATGTGATACCAAGGGTATTATACCACCATACGTCACTAAAGTCATATGCTTGATATATCAAAAGTAGTGGATTAGATGTTGGTTGGCCACCCCAATACCAAATCCTTTCCTCTTTCGGTATCAAGCAATACCCCATAAGTTCACATTCTAGCAAGCTCTTTGTGTCAATCTTAGCCTTCGTTAATCCCAATATTCCACATTCCACATAAATTCAGGTTATCTACATACCAATTTCCCAATATCCATATCATTTAGGTCATAATACACTCTTATGTCCAAAGTATTGATCTAAAGGATCTTTTGCTCATCAATCTAGCTCCATCTAAAGCAGTTATCGGTTCATACATCGATTAGATTGCTCTCAAACAAGTCCGTATCCAATACAAGCCCCCCAAGAATGTGATTCCCCCCAAAGACAGGAAGTCACATGCTCGATACCTTAGGAGTTACAGATTATACATTGGTCAGCTGCCCAATCATAACCCTTTACATCCTTCAGATCGAACATTATCCAAAACATTCATGTCCTAGTCATATTCCAGACTCGTACTTAATCTCCACTAACCAAAATTTTCATGTTCCAAATATCATATCCTAGCGTAGCTCAGGTTTTCAAACCTAAGCTCTAATACCACCTCTGTAATGCCCCGACTGGGAGGTGCTTGCTTTCAACTAAGATGCTACTCAAATCTATACCACAAGTTTTCTGAATAATAGAAAATATATTTCTCAAAATTAAAAGTATCTAATTTTTGCCATCTACATTCATCAGAGGTTCAATTAGGAACCTAAGTATCATGAATCACACTTAGCACTGCTACCACCTTTATTATCTCCATGTCACTTGTGTCAATCTATCTTCGTCACTCATTCTTTTCTGGGGTAAAAAATGGAAGATAACAACAAAATAATGTAAGTGCGAATGACTTAGTGAGATAGTTTAGCAATAACATTAGAGTAACAATTTCTCAAATATTATATAAGAAACAAATAGAAGCATTAAAATTTCCAAAAGTTGTGAGGGAAGGTTTTAGTCAAAATTTTAGGTGATACATCTCACCATTGTCCCATGTTAGTGATGAGACTTCACAAAATTTACTATTTCTCACCGAGGATTAAATCTCAATTACGACCCAAAAGGGGTCAACATGTCATTTGAATAATTATTTTATTTTTATCAAATATTTGAATTTCAAAGTATAATTATCAAGCACATCAATTACTTTCACAATTTTGCTTTGGTGGTTCTCCTACCTTGTCATTCCACTTTCAAAAACACAAAAAATCCTTATCCTTCCTAGTTTTTGAGTGATCGGCTTGGATACTTACACACACACACTATGCATAGCTAGCCGTATACCTGATCCCGCTCTAGGCGGCTATCTCCAGCTGGCCTATGAGTAGGGATTATATGTACATTACGTACGAGTATTAGCCGAAAGATCTATCATCGTTGGTCTGTTCCGCTCGACCATCTCCCGAAGGTGATCCTAGAGCCCACCCCATAAGGTACTATTTATCCATGCATATCATATGATACGTCCAATAACATTTTGAATAATACGTTAATTCACCATGATAGGTAAATAATCACTAAATCTGTACCAGCCTAATTCCAGGATAAGCATGGCGATGATAGAAAAATATATTTCGAAATCCATTTTTTAGTTTTCATCACATGATCGTCAATTTCAAGTAAATGATATAAATAAAATTTAATAGGTATCATAATCAGCATAAAGTGGTTATGTGTGGCAAATTCTCAACACGTAGATTGAAAGAAATCAAGTGACCAGGATATAGTAGCAAGTATATATGTTCTTTCCTTAGCAAAGAAGTCTCATACTATCAAGTATAACTCACTTGGCAAATGCAGAGGAATTCATAGTCGTATGGTCGCTCAGGTCTTGGCTTCTTAGTCAACTGGAGAACTGTCACGAGATAACCCGAGTTATTATCTTATCAATGCACTAAATCTCGAGTATAAATATGATTAATGTCTTTATCAAACTTAAGGTTATTCTTACACAATCCCAATAATATTGGTTTCATATCTAAATGCTTAAGACAATTAAATGTGGTCTCATTTAGTCTTTAGATATATGATACTTTTAGTATTATAAGACTTTACTTACTTGAACCTATTTATCCCTATTTTATCATCTTAATGTTCTAACCATCTTATTGGATTTACGTGCTTGAGCCAACTCAATCCTCAAACTACCCCCAACAAACTCCATTCATCACACCACTTATTTTACAGTTACGCAACAGAGGGCCAAGTTCCTAAATCAGCTGGGTTTTATGATTACATCAGCTTCAAGTTGGGTAGTTTTTTTCGTTCTAATGTTTATATGACTTAATCTTTGGATTAAGCTTAACCAGATTTCATCACAACATTTTACATTATTGAGTCTAAGGACATAATTTTAGGTTATTCTTAATTCAAATTACATTCGAGTAACCTTTATTTAATAGGCATTTAACTAGAACTATAAAAGTCAATCGAATTGATATTCAGTATGAAATTTAACCAAATTGGATCAAACGGGATCTAATTTCAAGCCGGAACTAGTCCAGATAAGTCCGAAATTTAATTCTGAGCAAGCTAATCAAAGATTATCCCATGTACAATCATCGGAGATTTACTAGGTATGCCTCGTCACCAGGAGCAAAATGCCCAATAATTTTTGATTCCGACAATGATAAGCCGGTTAATTGGCCGTTCAAAAAGGCAGTTTTGCCCTAACACCGCTGCGACACCACCGTCCCAATTTATCCACCACCACTGGTTGGAAGTCCAAATTGAGACCAACTTTAACTAGCCCATGTTGCCATGACCAAATTCGCTTGGTTCTGGCCCACTTTCGCTGCTAGAAGTAGTGGAACCACCAAGCCCGCCGTTTGATGCTGTCGCATCCATTTTTCCAATGAAATATTCGATGGTTCTCAACGTTTTTAGTATGGTTAGATTCCTTGAGCTGAGGGGAAGCTTTTTATCGGATTGGTTTGATGTTTTCTGATGGTTTTCCGGCGATTTGCTGCCGGTGTAGTTCTAGGGTTAGTTTTGAGAATTTGATTAAGTTCTATCCTCCATTCTATATATATATAAGGTTTCTTTCCAAACCTCAATTTTCACCCCAGAACTTTTCCACCATTTGCAGTTGGGTCCATAGGCTTTTTAAATGCCTTATTTTTAGTCCCCATGTTTCAATTAAACCCTTCAACTTTTATGTCTTACATATTAACCCCTCACATTTCTGTTTCTGGGTAATTGGGTCCAAATTTAATTATTCTGAAGTCCTCAGACTTTTAATTTACTCACATTGGCCCTCTAAATTTTATAATTTTAGACAATCAAGTCATTCTCTTATTTACAATTTAATCCCTCGATTGTTAATATTTAATCTTAAATTTTAATTAAATCAAAATTAATCTAACCAAACTTATCGATTTCACATTTTGCTATATTTCAAGTTTTTAAAATTCATGGTGTTATAGAAGGACCAAAAGTGTTAAAAAAGTTACGGAATTTGGACTAAAAATATTTAATAACATAAGCTCGGGACTAACAATGCATCCACAGTTAAACTTTAGAACCAAAAAGGCAATTTTTTGTGATATCCTATCCCACATGGACTAAATATTGAACGGGTGACTATTATATAAGCTTGGGCCAAAGAACTCATGTGCATCCATTGGATATCCTTTTTGGGCAAGTTGATTATAGTCCAATTTCAGGATACACTTGGTGGGTTTTGAGGCAATTCTCGCGTCTAACAGGAGTGTGGGCTTGGGGTGTGAGAAATGGTATAAGAGCTATCACCAGCCAGAATATTGGGAGTTAAGTGCTACCTCATCTCATGTGAACTAAATATTGAAAGAGTGATAAGATTTGGTTAAAGAATTCATGTGCATCTATTGGATATCCTTTTTGGGCAAGTTGATTATAGCCTAATTTCATGATACACTTGGTGGGTTTGGAGGTAATTCTCGTATCCAACATGCTCGTGGGCCCGGGCATGACAAATTGTATCGAAGTCATCACCAGCCAGAATATTGGGAGCAAAGTGCTATATGGAGCAAAGTGCTACATGCGTGGGAGCCATCTCTAGAGTCCCAATGTCTGGTAACTTATCTTGGATCTGTGTCATGCTGCGACGAAGACGTCGCGTTCTGAAGGAGGGGCGATTGTAATACCCCATCCCACATGGACTAAATATTGAAAGAGTGACTAGTATATAAGCTTTGGCCAAAGAACTCATGTGCATCCTTTAGATATCCCTTTCGGACAAGTTGATTATAGCCTAATTTTAGGACGCACTTAGTGGGTTTGTAGGCAATTCTCGCTGTCCAACGAGCTCTCGGGCCCTAGGGCGTACAAATATTAGAGCCATCACCAGCCAAAATAATGCAGCTAAGTGCTATAGGGGGCAAAGTGCGTGTATGTGAGAGCCACCTCTTAAACCTGCAGGATAAAGTGCTACACACACAAAGCCACCTCTTGATCTTGTAGAAGCCATCTCTAGAGTCTCAATGCCTAGTGGCTGATCTGGATACGTGTTATGCTGCGATGAGGACGTTGTGTTTTGAATGAGAGGTGATTGTGATACCCATCCCACATGGACTAAATATTGAAAAGAGTGACTAGTATATAAGCTTTGGCCAAAGAACTCATGTGCATTCATTGAATATCCCTTTTGGGCAAATTGATTATAGCCTAATTTCAGGATGCACTTGGTGGGTTTGGAAGCAATTCTCACATCCAATGGGCTCGCAGGCTCGGGGCGTGACAAATGGCATCGGAGTCATTATCAGCCAGAATATTGGGAGCTAATTGCTATACGGGACAAAGTGCTACGTGCATGGGAGCCACCTCTTGATCCTGTAGGAGCCACCACTAGAGTCGTAATGCCTAGTGACTAATCTTGGATTTATGTCACGTCGCGACGAGAACGTTGCGTTTTGAAGGAGGGGTGATTGTGATATCCCCATCCCACATGCACTCAATATTGAAAGTGTGACTAGTATATAAGCTTTGGCCAAATAACTTAGATGTATCCATTAGATATCCCTTTTGGGCAAGTTGATTATAGCCCAATTTCAGGATGCACTTAGTGGGTTTGAAGACAATTTTCGTGTCCAACGAGCTCGCGGGCCCAGGGTGTGACATTTTCCCACTTATAATTTATTTCATTAGGTTGGTGGATATAAAACATTTTTGAACTCCACATTCCTAGCATATACATCAGATCAACGCATTTGCTTACAATCTCAACAACAAAACTAAAAAAAATAAAAATAAAAAATCCACTAATTAATATAGAACGAGAATCAATTCTATAGATCTATATAGATGTATGTGCTCATGATGAATTGTCATGAGGAATAAAATAATTTTGCTTTCAAACAATTAATTATATGTAGAACAAAAAAAAAAATATATGTATAGAACTAGAAAAGGGAAAAAAAAAAAAAATGAACAGAACCAAAAATATACATTTTGAATTTGATGGAGTTGATGAATGTGCGAAACGAACAGTTTCATATATTCACCTATTTCATTGACTTTAACAACCTACAACAAAGGAATTAAATAAAAAAATTAATTTAATAAAATATATTGCTATAATATATTAGATTTCTCATACTTTGTAGACATTGACAATTTATAACAAATGAAAAGAAAACTAATTAATTAATACGATAAATCATCTCCAGTATCTTAAATATCACATATCATCAATTTATAAATCAAAAATCATATACGTTGTGTAAAGATGCAAAAGTGCTTATTGCTTATGAGCTTCACTTTCCAATAAAAAATAAAATGAAATCATATGTTAGTATGTCTAAGTTGGAGCCATTGAATGAGAATTAATCCTTACTCTACTAAAGATTAATGATAATCATCATGAACTTTGGTTGCATTTGTAAAATAAAAACAAATAGATAAGAATCGTTAAAACATACGGACACACACAAAAAGAAAATCAACAAATATTATACACACCATTCTAGTAAAGATTGTCCATGGAATTGATTTCACTTTGAATTAGATGTAGAACATACATAGATGAGCTTATAACGTAGTGATAATTTCATTGATCACTTAATTAAGCCACAACTTTTGCATCTTACTATGTACTCGTGTATCTTGATGATAGGGGAAAAAACGCAAATGGAGAGTGATTCTCCATTTTTGTGCTTGTGAAATGGTAGGATCGAGAAAATATATGAAATTCGAATGTAGAACTGTGATATCATAAACTAGAACTGGAGAATATATGGATGGATGTTTTGTGGTTTTTATTTATGAAATTCGAATGTAATAGTGTGATACTATAAAATATAATTGGAGGATATATAAATGAATATTTTGTGATTTTTATCTTTAAAATAGAATTTGATTTCTTTAAGGACAAAAGGGGTAGCAAATACTATCGAACTGGAGAAAAATATGGTTACAAGCAACGCACAGATGCAAGGTGTTGCTTTCCGTTTGCCACCCTCTATGATGTTAGTTAACCCCATTTTTGTAATCTCATTTTTCTTTTAATAAAATAAATTTCAATTATCCAAAAAAAGGGTGAGCCAAAAAACAAAAATAGCTTTAATATTTTTGTTTTATTTATTGTTATATGTAGATAAGCGTTTCAATATACATTTAAAAATTAAGATTTGAATCCCAACTTCTAAATTTTTAATTACAAATCATTGTTCTCTATCTAAACATTTCTAACTATTTGTCTCATTATATATTCTTTTAAATTTATCTTATTTATAAGATGATACGAGCTAACAAATTCATTATTATGGCACGAAACTTTCAACTTCTTTTTTAAGCTAACAATAAATAAAAAAAAGCTTGGGTACTTAATTTGAATTTATTTGTCTTGTCTTGTCTTGTTAGATTCTTTTAAATATCTTATTTTACATGAAGATATTGCCAATAAATTCAAGTCTGTCATAATTATAACAAAATCTCATTTAACAAACGCTCAACTACCTTTTTAAGTTAAAATTAAAAAAAAAAAAGAAAAAACTTGAGTACTTAATTTGGATTCATTTATCATAATTAATTTTCCCTTGAAATTTTTTGCTTTTTCCATTGTTTTGATATATTTTTTAAAAAATATTTTCGAAAGTTTGTTCTATTTTTCCAAAAAATAAGGTTCTAATTTCATAAATCATCATTATAATATACAGGATGACAAATAAATCAAATATTATTATTTTTATCTAAATAAAATATCTAATTAGTAAGTGGATTAATCAATTAGACTTACAAATTTTAATATGTTATCTTGCATAATAATTGTTGGGAGCCTATTTTCACATTCACGAAACCATTTTTAAACAAAATTTCAAAAATCAAGAAACATATTAATATAAGAGTTAATTAGAAAAAAATCCCTAAACCTACTTTTCATTTAGTGTTCAGTCCCCATTTGAATATTTACACACTAAACTCCCCACTTTTTCACAAAAGTTAGGAATCACTCCCCATATCTTTTAGAAAGACTTATATACTCTTGCAGCTGGAAAAAACAACAAAAATACCTGGGAAATGCATTCTCTCTTGAAGAAGAATGCTTTCCTTTTTTTATTTTTGCCTGAAATCGACTTGTTTAAGCGCCAAAAGAAAAGGGCGTGAAACCGTTCCTCTGCCATCGACGCGAGAAGAAGAAGAAAAAGTGTGGAAAAAAAAAGGCACCTAAGATTTCTACCATTTTTCTACGATAATGGAAGGAAAAACAGCTGCAACAAGAAGCAAAGTACAAAAAGAAGTGATGAAAAGAAACAAAGGTATGTTTTCTGCATTTGAAATTTCAAATGTCCATGATTTTTCAATGTTACACTCATTTCTTGTCTATTTTCTCATGTTTAGGATTTTTATTCCTTTTTTAGTCGTTAAACCCTTGAACCCCTTTGATATATATATGATTTCTGTTGTGAGATGGGAAGTTTCTGATTTGTACTTGAAGGGCATAAAAGTTGCACTTCACCTTTTATGGGTTTATACTTCTTTTTAACTAAAATTATATGGTGAAATTATACTATAAAACTATCTGAATATGGTAGTGTGTTATCTGTAGTACAGAACATCCAAGCATGCAGTACACATAGAAAAAGTGTAGTATATAGTCTGGGTAACATCAGTACATTTTAGAAGCAAATATTGTATAAAATATTCAAACTTGCAGTACACATTGGGCAAAAGGGTAGTATAGTATATAATATGTATAGCTGCAGTACATTTTAGGAGCATCTGCAGTACACATTAGGCAAAATTGTAGTATATAATATGTGCAGTTGCACCACATTTTAGAAGCAAATGTAGTATAAAGTATTCAAATTGGCAGTACACTTTAGGCATAAGTGTAGTATATAATATGTGTTGCTGCAGTACATTTGAGAAGCAAATGCAGTATAAAATATTCAAACTGGCAGTACACTTTAGGCATAAGTGTAGTATATAAACAGTGTTGCTGTAGTACATTTTAAAAACAAATGAATGTAGTATAAAACATTCAAGCTTGCAGTACACATTAGGCAAAATGTAGTATATAATCTGTATAGCTGCAGTACATTTTAGGAGCATCTGGAGTACACTTCATCTTAGTACATAAACATTCAAGCCTGCATTATACATTAACTAAAAATGTAGTATATAATCTTTGCATTTGCAGTACATTTTAGAAGCAACTGAAGTATAAAACCTTTAAGCCTGTGCAGTGTACATTAAATGGAACTCTAGTATATAATCTGTGTATCTGCAGGACATTTCAGAAGCAACTGTAGTATAAAAATTCAAGCCTGAAGTATAGAATAACTGAAAATGTAGTATATGTTATGTGTTTCTGAAGTACATTTTAGAAGCATATTTAGTAGAAAACATTCAAGTTTTTAGTACACTCTATCTAAAAGGGTTAGTTTATTATCTGTTTATATACTATTTTTTTTCTCATTCCAGCAAAGCCAAGACATTGTGAGGTCTGCTCTCGTTGCTCTCCCCAATATTTTCAGAGTAAATTGGAGCTTGTGAAGTCCAAGATGGGGTCCAAACATTTTGATGCATTGAAGAAGACCCATTTCTATATATACATGGATATGCCTAAGTTAAGTTCAAGCTTCATTCGGCTTGAAGCTATACTTAGGAGGTTTGACCCAAAAAATCTCTCATTTCATTTTGCAGAGGGGGTTGAGGTTCCTTTTTCTGCAGCTGAATTTTCAATGGTTTTAGGGTTGCCACATGCGAGGCAATCTGTTGATATAAGATTGAAGATGAAGTCTTCAACCTTTGATTGCCTTTTTTCTGGAAAGCTGCAGAATATAACTAGATCTGAAATAGCAAAAAAACTTGAGGAGTATGTATATAAGGATAGTGTGGAGGACTTGAATAATTTTTGTAGGTTGTACATAGTTTTTGTTTTTAATTGTATTCTGTTTCCAACATCTAATTATTGGACTCCACGATTTCTCCTACCATACTTGGACAATTTGTCTAGAGTTGGTCTGTATGCATGGGGCATAGCTGCATATAATTTTCTTGTCCAAGATATGAAGAACCATTTAGGAGTAGGTGGAGAAAGAAGAAAGAAGTACATTGATGGGTGTACAGTCGGCTTGATGGTAAGTGTTTGCTTCATTTTTCTAATAACATTGATTATATTTATATTCAAATGAGTATAATTTTTCGATTTATGAATGACAGGCATGGGTTTATGAATGCATCCCATCACTGGCTTCACCAGTGAGTTTGTTTGAGTTTCCACGCTTTTATCGGTGGAAGGATAACAAACTCTCACAAAATGTAGAGCAAGCAGAGAATAAATTGAAGCAAGTTACAACATATATGGTAATAATTATAATAATTCATTATTACTTTTTGTATAATAATTTGAATTTGATAATTATTTCTATTGTAATAGGTTATAGCCCGTAACCCTGCTCCAGAGGAATCAGAATTGGCAGTTTTGATCAAGAAATCAAAGGCTGCCAGTACTGCCATCAGTGAAGTCCATGTCTGTGATCATATAATATATGAAACAATTATTGCAGCAAAAGGTGAAGAAATTAAATCATTGAAAGAAAAAATTGCTTCATTCGAATACATGGCAATGAAGGAGCAGGGTGAGGAGGAGCATCTAGCTGAGGAAGAGACTGATGGGGTGGAGCTTGAGCAGGAAGCTGGTGAGTATGTGCATGAGGGGGGACTTGATTTGGTACATGATGCACAGAAAGAAGGGGAGGATTCTGAAGACATTGTGGATGAAGAAAGTCGAACCAAACTCCGTCATGATCCTTTAGATTCCCCCATACCTTTGAAGATAGAATATTATATACCAATTCAAGAGGTTGAGTTCGAGGAATCTGAGATTGATGTGGCATGAGTCCTCAATTGTGATAAATGTGCGCAATCGAGAAGACAGGAAGCCAAAATAGAAATCTCCAGATTTTGTCAGCCCCCCGAGCACTACACCAGCTAAAAGAGCAAGACAAGTGACAAAGACCTATCGTGCTCATCCTCGTGCACGAAAAAATGAAGAACAAAAAGAGAAGAAGGTGTTGTACACTACTTAATGTTTTATTTTTTTGCTATTTACATTTCATTTGTAAACTGTCTGTTGTAATAAATGTTATGATATCTTATACTTGATTGGTTGATATTTGCACTTAATGGATGATATCTTATACTTCATTTTGGTGATACTTGTACTTATGTGCTAATCTGTTGTACTCCAAGTTGGTGATATTTATACTTAATGTGCTAATATTTTGCACTTAATGTTGGCGATATTTGTACTTCATGTGCTGATCTTTATACTTCAATAGTTGATACTTTATACCTTATGTGCTAGTGTTTTGTACTCCGTGTTGGGATATTTGTACTTCAAGTGCTAATCTTTTCTACTTCAATAGCGGACACTTTATACCTAATGTGCTTGAGTTTTGTACTTTATGTTGGTGGTACCTGTACTTCATGTGCTTATCTTTTCTACTTCAATAATTGACACTTTATACCTATGTGCTTGAGTTCTGTACTTGTCATGTGCTTATCTTTTCTACTTCAATAATTGACACTTTATACCTATGTGCTTGAGTTTTGTACTCCATGTTGGTGGTATCTGTACTTCATGTGCTTATCGTTACTACTTCAATAGTTGACACTTTATACCTAATGTGCTTGAGTTATGTACTCCATGTTGGTGGTATCTATACTTCATGTGCTTATCTTTTCTACTTCAATAGTTGACAATTTGCACCTCATGTGCTTGAGTTCTGTACTCCATGTTGGTGGTATCTGTACTTCATGTGCTTATCTTTACTACTTCAATAGTTGACACTTTATACCTAATGTGCTTGAGTTCTGTACTCCATGTTGGTGGTATCTGTACTTCATGTGCTTATCTTTTCTACTTCAATAGTTGACACTTTACACCTAATGTGCTTGAGTTCTGTACTTCATGTTGGTGGTATATGTACTTCATGTGCTTATCTTTTCTACTTTAATAGTTGACACTTTACACCTAATGTGCTTGAATTCTGTACTTCATGTTGGTTGTATCTGTACTTCATGTGCTTATCTTTTCTACTTCAATAGTTGACACTTTATACCTAATGTGCTTGAGTTTTGTACCCCAGGTGGCAGATGAACCAATCTAGGTGGCAGATGAACTAACCAACCTAAAGACTGAAGTGGCTGATCCTTATAAAGGAAGGACTGATTATAGAGGTCTTGCACTTATTCCAGTAGAAGAGCGAGAAGTCATCGACAACTTTGTCAGAAGAGAAAATTTGAGGTAACAAAATTAACAATTGTATAGGGTGGCTGTCTAGAAGGGAGCAAGATGGTTTCTGGATGGAAGAAACTTTTGTGAGCTCTTATTTGGAGGAGAACTTACCGATGACATAGTGGATTGCTACATGTCGATGTTATGTAGCCCATCTTTCGGCAAAAAGTGTCACCACAAGGTGTGGTTCACGTTCTCAATAGCGCAGGTATGTCGCAGTTTCCTAACTTAATTTAGTTCACATTTCTAATGAGTCGAACCATTTGTTTTATACTTCATAGGCTGATATATTAGACCGACTCGAGGGATGCAACATCAAGGATATTACAGATGAAGAATTTGTGGAGTTGAAGCTTAAACTTAACACCTTCACCTGTAAAGATTTGGAAGAGCTCACGGTTGATGTTTTAAACCAGTGTCGTTACATAATCCTATCGATTTACCGGCGCCAACATTAGTTTTTGGTTGTCCTCGACACCTCGACTCATTTTTTCTTATACATGAATTCAATAATGGCCGCTAGATACAAACCAATAGCTATTGCCATTGTAAGTTTACTTCATTTCCCTATGATTTCTTCATAAAGCAGGGAGTCAACAACTGATCAATATTTTTGTAGACTTCATTCTATTCTCAGTACATGAAGCTTTCATTGGGCAGTCGTGTGGACGAACAAATAAAGCAGAAAAAAAGCAAGCACCAAGCGGGAACAGTGGATTGTGGTGTCTATGTATGCCTTTAGGCAGAATGTTTTGCTAGAGACACCCCCGAGTTCTGGAGGGATGCTAGAACAATTGAAATTGATAAATATCGTGTGAATATGGCATATACAATATTAAGTCATGAAAATGCTAGGATTTGAATCACTTGTATGTAAATACATGTGTAAATTGAAGCATACTTTGTTTATAATATTATTTTGTATGTAAGTGTAATTTTCCATTAATTATTTATAACTTAAATTCAATTGAAGCAAGACAGGGAATTTGAATACACTTCAGGGGAAATGAAGTACAAACTTGGAATAAACAAAGCATAAAATGTGTTTCGTTGTAGTACACTTCAATTCAATTGAAACTGGGCGGCGGATTCGAGTGTATTTTGAGGGCAATGAAGTACAGACCCAGAACAAAGAAAGTATAAAATGTGTTTCGGTGAAGAACACTTAAATTCAATTGAAATACGACAGGGAATATGAGTACAATTCAAGGGAAACAAAGTACAAACTCAGACCAAACAGAGTATAGAATGTCCTTCATTGAAGTACATTTCAATTCATTTGAAACTGGGCGGCGGATTCGAGTGCATTTTGAGGGCAATGAAGTACAGACCCAGAATAAAGAAAGTATAAAATGTGTTTCGCTGAAGAACACTTAAATTCAATTGAAACAGGGCAGGGAATATGAGTACAATTCAAGGGAAATAAAGTACAAAGTCAGACTAAACAGAGTATAGAATGTCCTTCGTTGAAGTACACTTCAATTCAATTGAAACTGGGCGGCGGATTTGAGTGCATTTTGTGGGCAATGAAGTACAGACCCAGAACAAAGAAAATATAAAATGTGTTTCGCTAAAGAACACTTAAATTCAATTGAAATAGGGCAAGGAATATGAGTACAATTCAAGGGAAACAAAGTACAAACTCAGACTAAACAGAGTATAGAATGTCATTTGTTGAAGTACACTTCAATTCAATTGAAACTGGGCGGCGGATTCGAGTGCATTTGAGGGCAATGAAGTACAGACCCAGAACAAAGAAAGTATAAAATGTGTTTCATTGAAGAACACTTAAATTCAATTGAAAAAGGGCAGGGAATATGAGTACAATTCAAGGAAACAGAGTACAAACTTGTACTCAGTACAATTCTGGAGAAATAAAGTACAAACTCGACAAAACTAAGTATAAAGTTTGTTTTGTTGAAGTACACTTTTTGCAATTGAATAATTATTCTCCAATAATTGTAATGATGGGCAAGTACAATAATTTGAGATTATCGGATCTGGTGAAGTACGAATTTGTACGCGTGATAGGGTGGATATCATCATCAAATTCTCATTTGTTTACATCTTTGAAAGTATAAGTATTCTTTCACTACTACGATTGATAACATTCATCCGTTGAACACTAATGATTAACAATTTAAAAATTTTACACTTTATTTTATTCATATGATAAATATTGGACACATACCAAGACTTAAAAAGCAAATCTTTGAACAAATTTCAATTCAAAAATATTAGTAAATATATTAAGATATTAAGTACAAAGTTGCCCAAGTGAGGTGCAAATGTGAAGAAATGAAGTACAATTGTCCCAGATTGAGGTACAAAATTCCACTGTCTCAGACAACATGCAAGAATGCTAGTTTCATGCTAAATCACCTGCCTCATTGCCCAAGTGAGGTGCAAATGTGAAGAAATGAACAATTGTCCCAGATTGAGGTACAAAATTCCACTATGTCTCGGACAACATGCAAGAATGCTAGTTTCACGCTAAATCACCTGTCTCATTGCCCAAGTGAGGTGCAAATGTGAAGAAATGAAGTACAATTATCCCAGATTGAGGTACAAAATTCTACTATGTCTCGGACAACATACAAGAATGCTAGTTTCACGCTAAATCACCTGCCTCATTGCCCAAGTGAGGTGCAAATGTGAAGAAATGAAGTACAATTGTCCTAGATTGAGGTACAAAATTCCACTATGTCTCGGACAACATGCAAGAATGCTAGTTTCACGCTAAATCACCTACCTCATTGCCCAAGTGAGGTGCAAACGTGAAGAAATCAAGTACAATTGTCCCAGATTGAGGTACAAAATTCCACTATATCTCGGACAACATGCAAGACTGCTAGTTTCAAGCTAAATCACCTGCCTCATTACCTAAGTGAGGTGCAAATGTGAAGAAATCAAGTACAATTATCCCAGATTGAGGTACAAAATTCTACTATGTCTCGGACAACATGCAAGAATGCAAGTTTCACGCTAAATCACCTGCCTCATTGCCCAAGTGAGGTGCAAATGTGAAGAAATGAAGTACAATTGTCCAGATTGAGGTACAAAATTCTACTAGTTTACTGATTCTTTGCAAGTTCGACGATTATGCCCCGTTCTACCACATATTTTACACTTAATTACACGTTTCTCAATCTGTGATGGAATCCTCTGTGTCCTTCTACACCCAAGCTGAGATCGGCAATCAGGTGCGTGAATGATGTCATCATCATCTAGAGGGAACATATGCATATCAAACGTAGGAATATGGTTTATCACTGCTTGGTATGCTTGTTGATACATCTCAACTCGGTAGTATTGATCGGTGAAGTCATACGGTGAAAGTGACTTTGACTCGATACAAGCACAAGCATGTCTGCATGGTATTTTATCAATCTACCATGCTCTGCATGAACAAACCCTGCTATGTAAATCTACAGCATACGATTTATCTTGCTCAATCGCCTCAAAGCTCCAACCGCTAGACATGACAACTTTTAAGTTACGAGAACGCATATGATTGATTGCCAACTTCTTCTCTTGCTTGGGACATAATTGACCAACCATCTTATGAGATTCTTCTCGTCTATCATGCATCATCATAACTATTATTTGCCTGCGTATGTGATCAATCGTGGCTGCAACTGGCATAAATCGGGCTGGTTTTACCCAATTATTCCAACTTTCTGCTTGATTATTGTTTATTACCCCCCATCGATCTCCACTGAATAAGGAATTTGCCCAACATGGTGGGTCAGACTGCATAATAAAGTCTTTGGCAAGTGGCATTGACTCCAAGATGTTGTCTATATGTCGGGTATACTCCTGCCTTGTAGGCGCATATACAACTTTCATAAAAATAGGACACCAATGTTTCTTGTTATGTAGAGGGTACTTCCTTAATGCCTGAATTTAGAATAATAGAACAGCAATGTGCTAAATGTTATGAATTAGAGTTTATTTCACATAATTGTCTCACAAACAAAGATAAAGTATACTTACCTGTTTCTTAAAGTTATCCACTAAATGTCTCAAGCAATATGCATGGTGGCTACTGGGATATATCATGGGGAGGGCTTTAAGAAGACCTGGATGTCGATCGGAGAAGAAAGTGAACCTTATAAGCTAGGCAGATCTTCAGAATCTAAGACACTTCTTAGCTTAAAGTAAAACCACTCCCAATTAATATCATTTTCAGAGTCAACAACTGCATATGCTAATGTGAATAAGTCATCATTAGCATCTTTACTAACAGCGCTGAGTAAGACTCCTTTGTATTTGTTTTTAATATAGGTGCCGTCTAAGAATATCAATGGCCTGTATCCCCTGAGAAAACCAAGAAGGCAGGCACTGAAACATATAAATAGCCGACGAAATTTTCGACTGATTAGGTCAATCTCACAGTCTATAATACTTCTAGGGTTTGTCCTATTCACAGCATCACAGTACTACCTCAACTTATCATAAGATCCCTTCTTAGCTCCATAGATGTCATGCATAGCTAATTCCTTACCCATCCATGCTTTATGGTACCTAAGTTCCACATCGTATTCTCTGTTCAATATGGTAGAGGGCCGATAACATGGCTCTAATCTCAGTTTATCCTTCACTGCGTTAGCAACCCAAGCGGAATCGGCTTTAGGATGTCCCTTTGTCCGAAGATTAGCCTCACTACATATGTGCTCTAGATTGCATTTTCGAATGCCAAATAATTTATCAGCCTCATGCCTTGATGCATAGATTCTCCATTTGCAATTTTCATCACTGGAAACGGCTATAATTTTTTTGCTGTCATTTTTCTTGTGTTTAAATGACCGCAAAGTAGACACTGTATAATTCTTAAGCATAATTATGAACTCCTAAGCATCCTTGAATGTTTGACCCTCTCTATATATGCAATTCCTCCATGCTTCAATTGAGTTGCTAATTAAAGCCAACTCATTGTGTGATGCATTGGTCGAACCAATTTCCTCCTCGACTGCATCCCTTGAGGTTGACAAATGAAGTACAATTTTAGGTAAAATAAAGTACAATATGTAGAATAATTCAGCATTGTGGTATAATTTCAAATATACAAAATACAATTTCAGAACAATAGAAGTATAAAACGCAAGCAATTGCAGTACAATTTTTGATAATCCATTAGTAGAACACTGTAAAGTTAAATAAGAGATTCAAAAAATTGAAGTACAAGTTAAGATAAAATGAAGTACAATTTGAGAACACTTGAAGTACAGAAATTCAATGAAAAGAGTAAAGATTTAGGTAAAATGATGTATAAAATGAAGTATAATTTTAAGAAAAATAAGTAAAAGAAGTGAAGTACAATTTCAGAACACTTGAAGTATAGAACCTTAGCTATTGCAGTATAATTTTTGGATAATCCATCAGTAGACGCTTCAAAATTAAATAATAGGTTCAGATAATTGAAGTACAAGTTCTGATAAAATGAAGTACAATTTCGAACACTTGAAGTATGGAACTTCAATGAATAGAGTACAAGTTTAGGTAAAATTATGTATAATTTCAGAAAATAGAAGTACAATTTTAGACAAAGTGAAGTATAATTCCAGAACACCTGAAGTATAGAACTTCAATGAAAAAATATAGATTTAGGTGAAAGTATGTAAAAACTGAAGTATAAGTTTAGAAAACTGAAGTACAATTTCAGATAAAGTGAAGCACAATTTCAGAACTCCTGAAGTATAATTTCAGAACTCCTGAAGTATAAAATCTTAGTTATTGCAGTATAATTTTTGGATAATCTATTAGTAGACGCTTCAAAATTAAATAATAGATTCAAATAATTAAAGTACAAGTTCAAATAAAATGAAGCACAATTTCGGACACTTGAAATATAGAACTTCAACGACTCAACTACAAGTTTATGTAAAATTATGTATAAAATGAAGCATAATTTTAGAAAATAGAAGTACAATTTTAACAAAGTGAAGTACAATTCGAGAACACCTGAAGTATAGAACTTCAATGAAAAAATACAAATTTAGGCGAAAGTATGTAAAAACTGAAGTATAAGTTCAGAAAACCGAAGTACAATTGCAAAACTCCCGAAGTATAAAACCTTAGCTATTGCAGTATAATTTTTGGATAATCCATTAGTAGGCGCTTCAAAATTAAATAATAGATTCAGATAATTGAAGTATAAGTTCAAATAAAATGAAGTACAATTTCGGACACTTGAAGTATAGAACTTCAACGACTGGAGTACAAGTTTATGTAAAATTATGTATAAAATAAAGTATAATTTCAAAAAATAGAAGTACAATTTTAGACAAAGTGAAGTACAATTGCAGAACACTTGAAGTATAGAACTTCAATAAAAAAATATAAATTTAGGTGAAAGTATGTAAAAACTGAAGTATAAGTTCAGAAAATCGAAGTAAAATTTCAGATAAAGTGAAGTACAATTTCAGAACTCCCGAAGTATAAAACCTTAGCTATTGTAGTATAATTTTTGGATAATCCATTAGTAGGCGCTTCAAAATTAAATAATAGATTCAGATAATTGAAGTACAAGTTCAGATAAAATGAAGTACAATTTTGGACACTTGAAGTATTCAACGACTGGAGTACAAGTTTATGTAAAATTATGTATAAAATAAAGTATAATTTCAAAAAATAGAAGTACAATTTTAGACAAAGTGAAGTACAATTCCAGAACACCTGAAGTATAGAACTTTAATGAAAAAATACAGATTTAGGTGAAAGTATGTAAAAACTAAAGTATAAGTTCAGAAAACCGAAGTACAATTTCAGATAAAGTGAATTACAATTTCAGAACTCCTGAAGTATAAAACCTTAGCTATTGCAGTATAATTTTTGGATAATCCATTAGTAGACGCTTCAAAATTAAATAATAGATTCAGATAATTGAAGTACAAGTTCAGATAAAATGAAGTACAATTTGAGAACATCTGAAGTATAGAACTTCAATGACAAGAGTACAAATTTAAGTAAAATGATGTATAAAATGAAGTATAATTTTAAAAAATAGAAGTAGAATTTTTGATAAAGTGAAGAACAATTTCAGAACACCTGAAGTATAAAACCTTAGCAATTGCATTACAAATTAAATAATTTATTAGTAGAAAACTTCAAAGTCAAATAATAGGTTCAGATAATGTTCAGTACAAGTTTAGATAAAATGAAGTATAATTTAGGAACACTTGAAGTATAGAACTTCAATGAATAGAGTATATTTTTCTGTAAAATGAAGTACAAAAGAAAGTAAAATTTCATAAAATAAAAGTACAATTTTAGATAAAGTGAAGTACAATTTCAAACTTTTGAAGTATAAAGCCCTAGAAACTGCAGTATATTCTGGATAATCGATAAATATAACACTTAAAATATAGACCTTCAATGAATAGAGTAAAGATTTTGTAAAATAAAGTATAATCTCAAAAAATTGAAGTACAATTTTAGATAAAAAGAAGTACAATTTTTGAACAATTCAGGTACAAACCGCTAGCAATAGCAGTATAACTTCAGATAATCAATTAGTACAACACTTTAAAATGTGAAACTTAAATAATAGAGTACAATTTTGGTGAAATGAAGTACAATTTCAGATAACTGGAGTACAAATTTGTATAAAATGAAGTACAATTTCCGAACAATTGAAGTATAAAAACCAGCAACTTTAGTACAATTTTCGTAAAATGAAGTATAATTTTATATAGATTACGTACAATTTGGGAACACTTCAAATATAAATCGCTACAAGTTGCAGTACAATTTTAGATAATCCATTAGTAGAACACTTGAAATATAAAACTTACATAATAGAGTATAATTTTTGTGAGATGAAGTACAATGTTAATCGCAATGAAGTATAATGTAGAACGCTCCAAGTACAGAAAGATTTTCAAATAAATAGAGTGCAATTTCAGAACTCTTCAAGTACAAAACTTTACAAACTGGAGTACAGTTTAGATTTTATAGAAGTATTGCCTTTAAAACATCACTGTTCTTTTTTTCTCTGCTACTTGATTCATCCTTTCGGTTTACCAGGATGTTAACAATGTTCATATTCAATGTCAAATGCAGTAAGACCATATTCATGACATCGTCGTCATCAGTTAAACTCACATACAATCTTTGATGTGGAGCTATATATTGCAAATTGAAGTGCTCAGCGTTGATTTCACTCCATTTTCTTGCGAGATTAATGTACATATCCTAAGTTCATGCTATCCTTAATTGACATTATATGGAGTTGGTCTTTGTAGTGGCAACTCCCCAACACTTGATTTAACACACTTGCTTCACTACTGGTTGGCATTGTCAGAAAAACATAAGAAACTCAGAAGCAACTGAGAAGAAGATGAAAACCGAAAATGATGAAAATAAAAAGAGAGGAAGACAATGCAGCTGTCGGATTGGTGGTTTTTGGCTTTGACGTTATTCTCATTTCCGCTGTGGAGCTTGTTGCATTTTTCTTGTTCTTTCTATTTCTGGTAATGAGCGTATGATATGGTTTACTGTTTGCTTGTCCGGATGAAGAATAAGTGACAAAAAATGAATGAAAAATATTATACTTAAGGGCATTTTTGTCAAATCATGTGAGTAGGGAGTGATCTCTAAACTTTTAACAAAACTAGGGAGTTTATTTTAACAAAAATCAAAGTGGGGACTGATCACAAACTTTGAAAGTGTGTTTGGTACTTTTAAATAAGTGCCCCTTAATATAATCTCAAATTTTCAACTTTTATCTAAAAACCTCATGCTAATTACATTATGAACATTCAAAATTGAATGGGAAGAGGAGTGTGAAATAAAAATTAATAATTCAATTATCTTCATGGAAAAGAATATAAATATTTATTAAATAAATCGTAAATGCTGGACCAAAGTTTAGTAATACAATTTTCAAAGAATCATATAGAAAATCAGTTAAAAGAATAAATAATAAATGTAATTAGTAAGTAGAATATTCTTACTCAATCGTGCAAGGAAAACTACTCCTATCAAACCCTCCCAGTCCCACCAGAAAGTCCGCAAAGACATTTCATATGACCGGACCCGACTCGACCCAACCCGCTTCAAAAAATGAAAAGTAAAGAAAAATGTAAAAAAAAAAGAAAAAGAAAAATGAAAAAAGGAAGCAGCACAACACAAGCTTCCCCTACAACCGTGCACACTAGATCGGAGCCCACTGTTCTCCTTCTGTCCAATTTTACCATTCCACCATAATTAAGCACACATCACGGATCGAATCCCCCCACCCCTTCACCATTACTACATACAATATATATATATGTATGTATATATATTTATTTGTATATTTTCTCTCTCCTACAATCACTCCCTCTCCACATCTCTGACCATTTTTCTTCCACAAAATTGAATGCGTGATCCTTCAGCTACTGCTTCTGTAATTGTGTTTTTCGAATTAATGAAAAAAACTATATCATTCAGTTGCTAGACAGATAAAGACATGCACGGCCAATGAGTTCAGGTTCTAGAACGGAAATTGGGGAGGATCGGCAAGCGAATTTGATTGAGAAATGGGGGCTTCCCCGGCCAACTTTTTGTTCGGATTCCTCTTTGTCTCCATCGTACTATGGATTATATTCATGTACGTAATCCCATTAGATTTTTTGTTTGAATTTTCTTTTTGTATTTGTTTGGGCTATGCTTGATGTGCCTGATCACGTTGGAATACAGCTATTCTGTTTGTGAATTAAAATGGATAGATTTGAATAACTCTGGAGAGAGGTGATACGCAGTTGCGCTTGCTATGATCACTGTCTTTGCTGTCCAACTGTTTAGGAAAGTGGGGAAAATAGGGAAAATAATAATGCCAAACCAATATTTAGGAGTGCTGTATGGCCTTTAGTATTATTTTTCATTTATGTGTTCTTTGGGTACTCATTTTGATTTATCTTGTACTATGGTGTTACTTAGATGCTGCACTGAACAATGTAATAGCTGATGTTTATTTTGCCACTCTCAGGTTTAGTCCTGGTGTTACATAGGATTCATTTTGGGGCCAAATGTGCTCTATGGTGAATTCAGGATGCATTAGGTTTCTGTTGTGTTCACACATTTCTTTGTCCTTTCTTGTAATCACACCCTCTCTCTCTCTCTCTCTCTCTCTATTCCTTCCTGGGGGGTTCTACTTTGTGAAACACATGAGAACAAATTGAACTATATCGAACTTGATTTTGATACTAACTAAAATTTATGAAGTATGAGGAAGTAAAATATTTCATCTCTGTGACACAATGTCTTCATTGACCGTCTGAAGGTGGAGGAGTGGAGCCTTGGAATGGAAAATGATGACTAGCAGAGAAACATTTCTAAATTAATAGTAAGCAATTCATGCATTCGACTGAAGCTGAAAAATCATCTAAAATGGTAAAACCAAACAATGAAAAACCATAGAGAGCTACTCAAAGTCACATACAATTATTCACTTAACTTTTGAAGGCTTCTTTGTATTGGGAAGGTAGTGTTTTTCTTCTGACACACAAAAAGTGCTGACTGAATAACTGAATTACTGTACTAACCAATATACTGAAGAAGGAAACTAAGCTCATATATGCATCATTAACCTAACAAAACTTTGAAGCTTGCATCTCTTGTTATTCATCATAGCACCTCTCCACATGATATTTAAAGCATATCATTTTATACTGGACTGCTGAAGCCCAAATGAAATGCCATATGCACCCTGTAATTTCTACAACTCTGTCAGAAAGATGAGCTTATTTCTGTGGACATTACCAACCAGCCTCCAGTTGTTCTGTTGGTAACTTAACTAGGTGATATAGGAATCTGAATGTGAAGATTTTCATGTTTCTAGACCAAATATGGGAGGTGTGTCAAACAACATGGATTGGATCAGGGGTGCTAAATAACCTAGAAAATTTATGACCCAAGAACCCAATACAAAATTCTTCAGTAGACACGTCACCTAGATTGCTATCAAACTCAAAAAGGGATGCAAATTTGCTCAACTGAAGAATATACCATATCTTCCTTTAGTCACTCTTTCTTTTTCTTTCTGGTGATGGGTTGGTGGATGGGGACAGAACCTTAAGAAAAATGCAAATGAATATTACAGAAGTCAGGGCATTAACTCTACATCGACTTCATTATGGCAACCAGGCTGAAAGTTCAATAATTAATATTCCTTCAATATATTGGAGCAGGACTTTTCATGAAGTAAAGTTTATCAGGATTTGAAGTAATATACTTATCATTCATTTCTTCCTCTATATACTTATATTGTGCCCCATTTTACTTTACAATTCATTCCAATGATTCTTCTATTGGCCTGATAGAATTGGCGTTTCAGAATATGTTGAAGATCATTTCTCTAAATCCAGAACCTTAATCCATGAGGAGAAACCACTTAATGCATAAGAGTGTTGAGCTACACTTGATGCATTAAAATTGTTCACCCCAATAAATTGATACTTTGAATTCAAACTTTGTTAAATTTTTACCACTGACCTTTCATTGTGTATTTCTCTGAACTCCATTCCTTTTGAGACTGAATTTGATTAGCATCATCCAGAATACCAGCCAACTCAGTAAACTCAATGCCATTTAAGAAATTGATACTTTGAATAAAAAGTTTGTCAATGTTTTTTGTTTTCAGATTTTTACTGTTATCCTTAATACCTGCCAATTCAATAAACTCAGCCTAAATCCAATCTATTATAGTCACAGCCCATAGCAATCCAGCTTCGCAAATTATAACTCAAACCAGCACAGAGTTATCTTTAACATTTGAACAATCCTATAAGGTGCTCAAATCATCAAAATAACATAAATTGACCACTTTCTTCTCTTGACCCTATTAGTGAAGACAGTGAAATTTATGCCGCAAAATGTTTCTAAGGGTACAATTTGTGAATTTTACCCTTCTTGTCTCCTTTTCAAATCCTAATTTTATCTCAAATTATATTTTGAATTTCAAAGTTCTTTCACATGCATTTAAAGTTGTTCTGATTAACAATCATTTAAGAAAAGGTTAACAATGAGAAGAAGTTCTTCTTGTAGAGCTATGAGCATACTGATCCATTTCATTCATAATTATCCTTAGGAACTTTTTAAAATGCTAATTTAATTTGTAAATATAATTAGACAATCAAAAGGACTTTGAGCGGTTGAAATTGTGCCGACTGAAATCATCAAAAGGCTGGCACTCGGAGAAAACTTTTGTGGCAGAGCTATTTCTTACACATCGATCCATCTTTATAAGAAAATTAAATGCTGGAGTAATATCCCTTGATGATCAGTTTGCTAGTCATTTGCTTTTCTTCATTTGCCTATAGGATTGCATCCCTTGCTGTGTATAGTGGATGCTCCATGTATAAGATTTTAAGTTTTTGTTTTTTTCCTCTGTGTACATGGGCAGCAAGCTCCTTGTGGCACAATTCCAATATTAATCAATTGTTGATGAAAATGATTCATTTATTCTTTTGATGCTGCTTACATGCTGTTGTTTTGAAATTGGCCATGAATTAAAGGTTTACTTTTTTGTTATTTAACTATTCATGATGCATGTTGTTTCAGGTTTGCTTCCAGGTTGCTGGCTTGGATCCTCAGTCGAGTTATGGGAGCATCAGTTGGATTTCGTCTTGGTGGATGGAAATGCCTGAGAGATATCGTTCTGAAATTCAATAAGGTTTTTGCTGTTTGAGTATTTAATAGTAGAGAACTATACAATTGCATAGTGAAATGTTATTCTGACTTCTTTAAATGCATGAAGTATTTGTGTTGGATCCCTTGATACTCGGACTAAAGGCTGGAGTAGGTGGATGATAAAAATACGGATTATATTCCTAGGTTTTGTACCTATCATGTATTGAAAAGATATTTAAATTGTTTGATGCGTACATCAACATAATTTGAGTGAAAAGTATCAAACCATAGAGTTCTGTTTCATCGACTGACTAATTTAGACCAATTTAATATATTCGAATGGCTTAATGGAATAGCTATTGGGATCTGTTACCTTACCTATTGGTAGATCAATTAGGCTAGGAATGGGCTTCTTAATATTTTGCTTAACTAGAAAAATTTTCAAGAACCTGAGCTATACTTCAAATTTATGACGATGAAAATCTTGAATTCAAAACATGGACAAAGTAAAGTGTATCCTATCGTAGTTGTTGTAATAGTTACTTCTTCTTGTTTCATGTCAATCTTTCCTGTTTCGCTTGAAGTAGCTGTGCACTTCATTATTTTCTTTATAAACTTTAAAGTTACATAAGCTGAGTTACCAAATTTGGGAAAGATATGCATCAATTCGAAATTTGCTGGGACCGTTTCAGAGTGTCAAAGAATAGAAATAGATAGAACCGCTTTATATAGAACAGTAAAAGAGGAATAAATAGTTCTAACTTCTGTATAATCTTTTGTTTTAATTTTTCTGAAAGTTGGTCTAAACATTTTGGTTTATGATGACTTATGAGGTACCAAGTTTACACTAGTCTAAAGAGAGCAAGAAACAAAAAGCTTATTTATGGGCCTATTAGTTTTACTTTATGCGTATTTAATTCTGGGATAAATCAGTTCCCACTTTTCAAAATTGGAATAGAAGTCCTGAAGGACATGCTGAATTTTTTTCCGGTTCCAAGCTAGGAGCACTTAAAATTTTGGAATAAACTGGATTTTGCAGCAAAATCCTTTCTCAAGTGTGCATAGTTATATCTAATTACATATTTTGGCTGCTTTCTGTTCTATTCTGGTGATCAACCTTTTTCTTGTACCTGTCCTTGTGAGTTAAATGAACATAATTTGTGTCTGACCTAAAGGTAGAATTAGATACACAGTAAACTCTTTTGCTTATCCGGATCATGGAGTGTGATTTGGATCCACGAAATACTAAGTTGACCACAGTAGGGCAATTATATAGGTTTTTTAATCCCCACTAAGCTAAAATTGTCAGAGTGGTCTGTTCAGTGCACGTATGAATTGACCTCATGTTCCTACACCCCCATCCCCCCCCACCCCCCTTTTCTTCCCCCAACCCCTAAAAATGAAGGAATAAAACAACACTTACCATTTCGGTTTCCGAAACCATAATCTTGACAAAAGTGTGGTATTATGTTTATTTCCTGATTTGAGTAAAACATTTTCGTCAGACTTATGGTCAAGCAGTTTTCACTGAAATTTTGTTTTGCATGTTTGTCGGTCTGATGATTACAGGGTGCTATTGAATCCATATCTGTTGGTGAAATCAGATTAAGTTTAAGGCAGTCCTTGGTTAAGCTTGGGGTTGGATTCATTTCCAGGGATCCGAAATTGCAGGTTTTAATATGTGACTTAGAAGTTGTAATCAGGTCTTCAAAGAAAAGCTCTCAGACAACGCAATCGAAAAAATCCCGCAGCTCTGGTAGCGGTAGAGGAAAGTGGATGGTTTTGGCAAACATGGCAAGGTTTTTGTCAATTTCTATCAACGACTTGGTGTTAAAGGTAAGAAGAGTCTGGTTAACGTTCACACTTGCGCTTGGTCATCCTATGGTTTTGCACATGTTTGCTTTTTTAGCATTTATTAACAAAAGTGTGAGGATCTCTTTTGCTTTTTTATTTTTATTTTTATCATGAATAGCTTATTGGAAATGAAATTAGAAGAGTACGGAAAAAAGGATATTGAATCTATTGGTCATACTTCTGACAAACTCTCTTCTAAAAATCCTTGTCCATTATACATGGAGAGAGAGGGTACAAACATGGAACTTTCTGACCTTGCATTTGAATTAATTCTTCCTTTTTTCTCAAAGGCAGACATGTATCATGATTTTGGATATTGGTTGCTTACTCTTCCATTTAGACTTTTAACCAGTAATTATGATATAGATGTGTAGCTAATGGGATAATGAAGGTCCAGGAATTGCAAGCTGCAAGAACATTTAGAAGGAAACAAAATTCATGGTGTCCATGAAAGCCACATGAACTTATTATTAAAATTATGCTAGCACTAAACCATGTTTTGTCAATGGAAGTGGTCTTAGATCAAAATGTTCTTGGAACAAGAATGAGAGAAGTTACAGCTATTAAACTAAAAGGAAAATAGTTAATATTGATACTTGATAATTCAAAAGGGATATCACGGCTAGTACACAAATTAAAATTTTTTCCGTAATGACTCTACAAAAACTCAAGCCATGACTTGAAAGGAAATAAAAGAAAAGATTTGAGTGAATTGCTTGAGTGATTAGCACTCACAGCCTAATCATATTTATGCACACAAGAGAATAAATGCAGGATACATTTTCAAGAATCAATTAAAGAGTAAACAGATTTCCTATAAAGAATAAACTGTTTCCTATGAAGAAGTGAACTATTTCCTATGAAGAAGAAAAACAATTTCCTATGACTCTTAATCTTTTCAATGATGCATTAATTCCCAATGGCATTAATTAGCACTTCTATTTCAACACCATGCATGGGGTTCCTATTAAATGGAAGCTTGCATTAAAGAAAAGTATTCATAGAAGAAGAATATTTCGGATCTTGCAACAAATTATTAGAATAGAAATACAATGATTTTTAGATACAAAATACAATTGAAATATGGCAAGTAGGCAGATTACAGCCACCCTTCCTTTGAACAGATTGGCAATATGGCTAGAATCTTGTGTCAATAGAGTGTATAAAATTCCTGGTATTTTCCATGTAAACATATACTTTGTTAATCAAGTCTTTTGGAAGATATAGATTTTTTATGTTGGACATTGTGCAATGTTTTTCATGATTTGATCTCCAGGCAAAAGTTTCTGGATCATATTACATGTTTATATGGTTCAGAAATTCTTTTGCTTTCTAGCTATTACTGATTAGCATTTCTAGTTCTACTCATGATATCCATTGACATGTGGATTTAATACCTTAATTTTTTCTATAAATCGTAAGTTAATATTAGATTTATACTTGATACTGCAGACACCAAAAGCTACTTTGGATATTAAAGAACTGCGAGTAGACATATCTAAAGATGGTGGATCTGAGGCGGGCTTGTTCGTAAAGCTGCTGCTTTTTCCTATTAATATTCACCTAGTTGAATCACGAGTGACATCTGATCAATCAGTAACCTCTGGTGGATCTTTCTCTGCTAACCAGTTGACGGATGGGGTTTGTTCTCCTTTCAGCTGTGAAGAATTCTCTCTCTTGTGTGAGTTTGGTCATAATAGGTGGGTTGTGCTATTTGATTGCTTTCCATGATTTTTTCTGAAGATCTCAGTTAGAATGACATTTCGCTTATCTTCAATGTATCAATTTTGTCTAATTGTTAGCTTAGGAACTTATCAACCAGAACATGATTTAAAAAAAAATACAATGCTTCTGTGTTTGGAAAGTCTGTAGTTCAGAATACAAAATACTGCTGACAAATAAGTAATTAATCTGTCTGGTGAAAGATATGCAATACTCTTTTGGTGCTTGCCTTAGGCATCCCTCTCCATCTATGCGCATCTTCTTTTGTTTTGCTCCTGGTCTCTTGAACTATACACTAGAAACAAACTGCATCTGGGTGGTAGCCATACCAAATGGATAATAATGATATCCATTTTCTTTCATCTCTCTGTGTCTATGTGTATTTATAGGAGAGAAACATGGTCGCTCCTTTTTCTTGAAATTGTATTAGTTCTCTTAGGCTTATAAGTTATCTTGTAGCATTCTTTAGGAATGAAACTGAAAGGGACAAGGCCACTCATTACTTTTGCCTCATGCTTCTTATTTCACACTCTCTTTTGCTCACCCTTGCACTGGTGTGTTGAGTGGAAGAATATAATCTTTTTTTTAACCCCTTTCCTGCAACCTTTGACTATACACTAGAAACAAACTGCTCAAAGATGGTTCTGTGTTATCCATTATAAAATAGATAACCACTAAACTATAATCAAAGGCCTATCCTGAAATCTAGTGGAATTTAAATGTCTTCTAGAGAATTTTCCTATAATCATGAAGGAATTTTATTGAGTGTTAAACTGAAGAAACTCTGTTTCATTCATCACACAAAAGGTACAATACAAATATATATATACACACACACACACAAGAGTTATAGTGAGATAAGATTACTATCAAATCTCTAATAATTATCCTATTAAGTCATAGTTATCTGCTAACAGCTCCTAAAGTATATCCTATATGATATATCCTAACACCCCCCCTCAAGTTGGAGTATAGATGTTAATCATGCCCGACTTGTTACAAATATAGTTAATTCAAGCCCCATGCAATGCGTTTGTGAAGAAATCTCCTAATTGCTCTCCAGTTTACACGTGTCCAGTAGCTATGATCTCCTCTTGAATCTTTTCACGAATAAAGTGATAGTCAACTTCAATATGTTTAGTGTTTAGTTCGTTCATGAAATATTGGATTAGAGGCAATATGAAGAGCAACTTGATTATCACACCACAATTTTGTAGGTAATGAAGTTTTAAGGTCGACCTTATCCATTAATTGACAAATCCACATTATCTCACATAAAGATTGTGCCATAGCTCTGTATTCTGATTCAGCACGAATGCGAGAGATGACACTTTGCTTCTTATTTTTCCATGAAATTAGGTTTCCCCCAACAAAAACAAAATATTTTGTAGTTGATTGTCTGTCAGCTTTTTATCCTACCTAATCAACATCTGCGAAGCATTCAATATTTAAATGTCTATGATCACTATATACGAGACCACATCCAGGAGCTCCCTTCAAGTAGCACAAGATTTGTCCTAGAGAATAAATTGGCTCACAACACTAATTGAATACGCAATATTAGGACGAGTCATAGTGAGATAGTTCAACTTGCCAACTAATCTCCTATACCTTTTAGGGTCCTCCAACAGCTCCTTATCTTATGCTGTAAGTTGGAGATTAGGAGTCATTGGTGCGCTACAAGGTTTAGCACCTAACTTGCCCATTTCTGCCAATATATCAAGGACATACTTTCATTGAGATAGAAAGATGCCTTTCTTACATCTTGTAATTTCAATACCCAAGAAATATTTTAGTAAACCCAAGTCTTTTGTCTGGAACTGAGTTTGGAGAAAGGATTTTAGAGATTAAATTCTTGTAGTCACTTTAGCTAATAACAATATCATCAACATATACAACAAGCAAGATTAGACCAACTTTTGATTGCTTATAGAATACTGTATGATCACACTTATTCTTTTGCATGCGAAACTATAGTACTACTTCACTAAATCTCCCAAACCAAGCCCGCGGACTTTGTTTCAAACCATAAAGTGATTTTGTAAGTCTGCACACTTTTTCTGACTCCCCCTGAGCAACAAAGGTAGGTTGTTCCATATAGACCTCCTCTTGAAGCTCACCATGAAGAAAAGCATTTTTAATATCTAGTTGATATAATGACTAATGAAGTAATGATGAATGGCTGCCCTTGAGATGAATAGACGAATAGAAGCAAGCTTCATTACTAGGGAGAACGTATCAGAATAATCAACCCCATAAGTTTGAGCATATTCTTTGGCTATGAGACGAGTTTTTAATCTAGCTACATAACCATCTGGATTAAACTTCACTGTGAACACCTATTTATAACCAATACTTTTCTTATTGGTTGGCAAATTAACCAGTTCCTAAGTACAATTACTATCCAATGCCACATTTCTTCTTCCATAGCAGCTCACCAGCCAGGGTGGGATAATGCCTCACCAACAGTTTTGGGAATAGAAATAGACTCAAGGAATGTGGTAAAACATCAAAATGAAGGGGATAAGTGATCATAAGAAACAAAGGATGTAATAGGATAAGTACAAGTACGTTTACCTTTGCGAAGAGCAGTGGGAAGATCATCTCCATGCTCAGAAGTGGTAACTGGATCTTCCACGAATAAAGGACTAATGGAGGGCATGAGTCAGATGTCTCTATCCATCTAGAATAGACACGGATAATAGGGGCCAAGCATTGATAGGATTAGGGGATATAGGTTTGACAGTGTAGACTGAAAGATTTCTTCCTCTAAACTGTCATAAATGGGAGAGATTGGAAAAAATGGAGTGGACTTAAAGAATGTAACTTTAGTTGACTCAAAATAACGATTAAGTGTTGCAAAGAAACATCGATACCCTTTCTGAAGATGAGAATACCCAAGGAAGACACATTTAAGAGATTTTGGATCCAACTTAATTGTGGACGAACATCTCGTACAAAACAAGTACTACCAAAAATACGAGGTCCAATGAGAACAAAGATTTGTTTGGAAATAGATCAGTGAAAGGAATGTCAACATCAAGAACAAATGAGGGCATGCGATTAATTAAGGAAGAAGCTATAGAGATGGCATCAACCTAGAATTGTTTAGTAACTTTATTTGAAATAGAAGTGCTCTGGCTACCTCAAGGAGATGTTGATTTTTTGTTTCAGCAATTCCATTTTGGGATGGAGTATCAACACAAGAAGACTAATGAAGGATATCATTTTGTGTCATATATGTGGAGAAAGTGTCTGAGAAATATTCTTTGGAGTATCACTCCGTAATGTGCGCACATGAAGATTGAATTATGTTTTAATTTCAGTACAGAATGCATAGAAAATGGAGAATAATTCTGAACGACTTTTCATAAAATAAATCCAAGTAACATGAGAATAATCATCAACAAACGTAATAAAATACTTGAATCCAGTTTTAGAAACGTGACATGGACCACAAACATCAGAATGGACTAACTCAAATGGGGATGAAACTCACTTGTTGACACGAATGCTAAAAGTAACCTATGGCGTTTGGCAAACTGACATAACTCACATTCTAAAACAAATAAAGACTGAAATTGTGGACACAACTTCTTTAAAGTAGATAAGGAAGGGTGCCCTAATCGACAAAGAGCTTCAAATGGGGTTAAAGAGCTGGAACAAGCGAGAGATCTTAGCACCTGTTCTCAAGCATATAGAATCCTCCAGACTCATGTCCTTTACCAATAATGTGCTTTGTCGTAAGATCTTGAAATAAACAGTGACCAGGGAAAAATGAGACATAACAATTTAAGGCTCGAGTAAGTTTGCTGATAGACATTAAATTAAATGAAAACTTAGGTAAGCATAAAATGGAGGATAAAGAGATTGAAGATGTTGGGTTGGCCATTCTAGAGCCCATAACATATGAGGTAGATTTATTAGCTAAAGTAACACTAGAAGAGGATGTATGAGAATGGAAGGAATAGAAGGAATGCAAAAGGTTGAAGTTATCTGTCATGTGATCTGTAGCACTAGAATCCATGACCCATTTAGATGAGGAAGAGACAAGGCACGTAGTAGGGTTACTTGACTTTGCAAGAGCAGTGAATAAGGAATTGGTGGTCTTCAAAGATGCTTGATGCTGTTGGAACTGTGCAAATTCTTTTGTAGATACTATAATAGTTTTCTCAGAGGATGGAGCATTGGTGGAATCTCTTGTTGCAACATTGGCATCTTGTAGTTTATTCTAAAGTTTGGGGCATGTGCATTTTGTATGATCAGTCTCATGACAGTAATAGCAAATGATTTCTCCTGATTTAAGATTTGGGGTTGCCCCTCCATTGTTTCGGTTACTATTATATCTTCTTGAATTTAGATTTGAAGTTGCCCCTCCATTATTACGGTTAAAATTATGTCCTCCTCAATTTTCTCCCTTGTTGCCTTGCCGTCCCATGTCATTGTGACTTACAAAGGCACTATTAGTGATCTGAATAGATTGGGTTTTTTCAGTACGAAGAATTCTACTAAACATATCATGCAGAGAAGAAATTTCAAATCCAGACAAGATCTGAGACTTAGCAGTATCGAATTTCGGAGGGAGACCAGCGTGAAAACTCGTCATAGCAATTTGTTCTTGTTGTTCCTGTTGAACTTTGCAGGACAAAATGCAACAACATATTAAGTTCTTTATAAACATGTATAAACACCATAAAGTAAGTTGTCAAAGATCTATCTTGCTTGGTAGAAAGCTTTACAAACCTCATAAGTGCGAGGAATATTTCCTTTTCTAGAATATAAAAAATCCAAATAGTCCATTGACTCTTTAACAAACTCACAATTGTAATTACGTCACTATTAATGGAATTTTGGATTTGTAGAAACAACTGGGCATCATCCCTCATCCACATCTACCTTGTATTATCAGTAGGTGGATCTATAATCAAGTGATCATCTTTATCAATACTCTGTAAATTGACTCGAACTGTTTTGCTCTAATCTAAGTAGTTTGAGCCATTAAGTTTTTGTTCCGTAATTTTTGTCACTACCGGAATCACATCAACAGTAATACTTATAGTTTTTGTCATCTTAACAAAAAAAGGAAAACTAAAGCCAAATAATTCAGAACGATATGAGATCAACAAATTCACCAACCCGGTTAAAGAGAGACAATAACCATCCTTTTAAAGCAAAATCGCCTTCCACCCAACACAAAATATATACTGTACCTCTCAAATCCAAAGTTAAAACCAACAAACCTGACAATAGTAAAAAAAAAAAAAAAATGTACGAAACCTACTGTTGCAAAACCTTCACCAAAAAGAATGACTAAAGCAGAAAGTGGTTGCCTCGATGAGGGGATGAAAACTGGCACTGGAAAAGAGGCGTCATGCGCTATCACGCGCAGGCATGTGGGCCGGTCACGAAAGGTTCAATCGGTGTGTGTGGTCCACTCGCCAAGAATCTGACCACTATGTTCTGGGCTCCGACCGATGAACATTTGGGCTTTCTCCGAGGAAGGGCAGTGTTGATGTTTGTGCACTCTAAAGAGGTGATCTGAACATGCTCAATCAAAAATTTGGGTTCCAGATTTTATTCCTGTAGGCTCTAATATCATGTTAAACTGAAGAACCTCTCTATTTCATTCATCACATAAAAGATACAAGACAAATGTGTATATGTACAAGAGTCCTAGTGAGATAAGATTACTATCAAATCTCTAATAATTATCCTATCAAATCATAGTTATTTGCTAACAGCTCCTAAAGTATATCCTACATGATATATCCTAACATTGAGGAAATGAATTTTAGCATCTAATCAATGTGTCTTTTGAGGCTGAATCTGGTCACATGCATTTCTTTTTCTATTGGCTATAGAAACTCAGTTAATGTTGATACTCTCCCCTCACCAAAAAAAAAAAAAAAAAAGAAACATGGCATGACCACTGTGGTTCAATAACTTGGCGGTAGATTGTGCAGAAGAATTTACAAATGGGTAAATCAACAGAAGAAATAAACATAGAAAAGTGAGCTAAACAAAGGTAATGACATTAATGAACATATAAGGAGAATCTTTTCTTCTAATCTGCTTGGTGTCCTAATGAAACCAGAGGGGGAGAACATTTTGGGGCTTGCTGCATGCAAGAGTAAAGGTTGTAGATGTCTTTTGCTCGTCCTTGTTGGGACAATTAGATCTAGTAACTTAGGTTGTGATTACTTGTAGGGCCATGTCTCATTTTCCATGTTCCCAGGATTTTAGGGTTGTTTTAGGTGTTTGAGAAATATGAGAAATGGAAAATGAGGTTGTGAAATAAAGTATGATAATTATAGTGATTTGATGGGTTGATGTGATATGAGGTTAATGGTTGTGAAATTGTTTGAGATATGTTTGAAAGATTTGTTTGGGAGAATGAGATCGCTTTATGAGTAAAAGGTTTGTGGGTTTGTTTGAGATTTATAATATTTTTTTTAAAAAATGAAATTAATTTATAGATTTAATAAATTGAATATAACTTCATGTTTTTAAACAATATACCATGAATTAACTTCGTAAATTCCAAGTCGGTATGGGGAATGATTTTTTCCCAACTTAATTTTTCCCCAACAATATTTCTACAATTTTTTAATTAATCGAATATGGTTGGATTTTTTATTTGTTTAATAATTTCAAGAATATTTCGAAATATTATGTATCATCCCAGATTAGTGCATAAAATATGTTAAATATTATGTATCATCCCAAATTAATGCATAAAATATGTTATTATTTTACCTAAAACTTTATTTGCAGATGAAAAAAAATAATGAATTTTTTAAAAAAATAATTTTTGTCAAAAAAAAAAGTTGGTAAAATTTAATAATTTTATGAGTTATGGATTTGTTTGGGATTTTTTTTTTTAAAGTGTAAATTAATTATAAATTTAATAAATTAAAAAACTGTTTTAAAATTAATTAGTTAATTAATTTGGTAAGTTCCAAATAGGTGAAGAACCATTTGTTCTTCTGTTTTTTTTTTTTTTTTTGAAATTAATTTCCCACAAATTAGTAATTAATCTGACCTGTTTGAAAATTGTATTTTTTTTTTAAATTAAATCTGAAACATGGAGGATAAATTGCATACTGTCAAAAAATATATATTGAAGCTTGTTATTTTTTAATTCAATACTTTATCATTTTACATAAATTTGATTGTAATTTGTTAAATGAGTTTTGGGTAAATTCAAGTTCAGCTCAGAGGGGTGAGATTTCATGCACAGGAACCAAGAGAGACATTGAGAGAGAGAGAGAGAGAGAGTAGTGTTTATGAGACCAAAGACCCACTTAACCCTAAGACATAGAATATGTCTCACATTCAAATGCGCCTTCGCTCATGTCTCATGTTTCTGAGGAGGTAAAATGGGATTTTACCCCACAAGCAATCACAGGCTTAGAACTTGATTTTTTTTTCCTTAACCACCCATAGAGTAAATTTCACATGATTTGGAGAGATAAAGGTAAGAAAAAGATAAATAGAAAGTATCCAAGTGTCTTTTGAGGTTTGTTGAGTAACTACTTGATGAATAGGGCTTAACTATTGTTCTAATGGTAATCTTGTAAAGGTTGGAGCCTAAACTATTTTCTCTAGATTGGATTTGAGAAAGCAAGGGTTCTACCAATGTGTTGAGTCGGAGGTTGTCTTCTAGGTGGTATTTTGTCAAGCTAGACTGCAAATGTGGGACTCACGATCAACTTGGGAATACAACTTGAAATGAGAAGGTTGCTATTCTTGAAGTGGCATGCGAGGATCTGTGTAACTACTTTTGTTATGCAATTTGTGTGTCTTGATGTTCTGGTCAAGACTTATAAAGAAGGTAAATTTTGGAACTTCCATGTTGTTTTAGCCGTAGAAGTTATTGTAATTCTAGTAAGGCGGCTCATTCTCAATTTTGATCACCAAGGGAATATTCACAAGTATAATTCTAAGATGATATGTTTCAACTGTCAAGTTATTGACTGTTGGTCCTTCCAATTGTTTGATCCCTAAATCAATAGAGATGGTTGGATCGCTGTAGATTTCTATGTGCTCTTTTATTGATATAGGAATTTTGTGGTAATGTAGTATTTTAAGATATTGATGACTATCTCATCCAAAAATTGCTCCACTCTGATACCGTAGTAAATGAACACCTTATCTAAAAGAATATGGTGTTGGAGTGGAGAGACATTAATATTTGATTTCTTAAATTGAACAAGCTTGAAGCATCCACATGCTCTTTGGTAAAACATAATAAGGGATTGGGATGCATAAATTTTGTGCGACAAATGTAGTTCTCTTCTATGAGTTATAATAAGAAATATCGTGTTGCTTTGGCAGGCTAGATTGAAGATTGTCACATCCATGACAAAAAGGAGATCTTTTGGTCAATAGGATTATTATTTGTTGTTTTGGGTCAATTTTGGTTTTTCTCTGGAGTTTCAAAATCTTCATCAAGACTAAGATTAGGAATTTTGTTAATTTTTTATAATGATTTTTTAGTTACAACTTGTTTCCTAATTCAGTGTACTTCCCCCACTTTGTTTTCCCTGATGGTACTGAATTTTTAGTGTAATATGCTTTTTCCCTGTGGAAATTCATCTCCATGTCTGATTCCGCTCATCTGCCAGTCAGACACAGCCTAAGGAGTTTTGGACTTTCGTAATTCATGTCAAGAATGAAAATACTTCTAAAATGGAAAACTGGAATGGAGGGTTCAGCTTCAGCTCAAAATTTTTGTTCTTCCGGAGTTTAGTTCCATCAACTAGGTCATGATTCCTCTTTTGTTTAGTTGTAGCTTGTATTTTTCAGCATCTTGATAGTTGTACAGCTTATTTGCTGTTGTTTCACATATTAGATAAGCTCTATATTGGTTATAGTTTGATGTAAGAATAATAATATATTTTATTGGTGAAATATATTATCACTAATTTTCTTCTTCATTAGATTATATTAAGTCATATTAGACATCACAAAAAGGGGAAGAAACTGTTAGAAAGTAATCACTTAATCTGATTCGCGCTTCTATGTATATCTTACAGATAGATAATTATTGTGTAGAATATAGATTAAAATATTTTTTTTGTCTAAGAGATTTCATGCGCGGATCACTTCTTCCAGATTCTGAGTCATGTTTGACAGAATACAGTGAACATGAATGTCATGCACACAATTCAAGGTTTTAGACTTTTGTTCGTTTTCTAAAAATATCAGATGCCTGCTCTTCGTGTGAATAGACACTATTTCTCGATAATAGAAGATAGGACTATTTTCCAAAGCAGTACTGTTTTTCCAAGTACAGAAGATAGCTGTGTAAACCTTGCTTTAGATGGAAAATCTTTGACTAATTATAAAAATGAAGTGGTGAAAAGCTTTTGGTTCTGATATTTAAACTGTGTCCTTTTACTGTTGGTGCAGGGAAGCAGGTGTAGTTGTTAGGAATTTGGATATTACTTGTGGAGAAGTCCGCGTAAACTTAAATGAGGATTTGCTGCTTAAGGAAAAGGGTTTGTCTGACACCTCTCCTCACACTGCCTCTGGGGTTATACCAGCAAACAAGGAATCTGGGTCTGCTACAAAACCACAGGGAAAACAAGCACTCTCTTCTGTATCCAAGTACACTTCCATATTGCCAGAAAAGGTTGACTTGATTTTAACTACTTTAACATTGCTTTTCTGTTCATTGTCCCTTTCTCGGTAGTGTTTTAAGGTTAATATATATTTATCTGGTGTATTTATTTTATTTTTCTGGTCTTTCTTTTGGACCAAGAGGAGGATGATATTAGCCAGCCTTAGGAACAAAAGGAGCTAACATATCTACCATATTATTTTATTTTCATAATATTTTACCCTGCAGTATAAGTGTAGGATAGTCTTAGCTGATGGGTTTTAACGTAAAAGAAAAAATGACATACATACGAAACCTGAAAATCTAATTGTATGTAACTAGAGTGAAAGAATTCTAGAACCAAAATATTGGTTAGTGAATGAGGTTGATTCTACTTGAACCTGTGTTAGATGTCCAGCTCCTGAATTATGTTGGTTACCTTGATTCTAGATGCAGTTAAGAATGGTTGCTTGTCAAAGGGGCTTATTAGATTGCTAGTGGGGTTGCAGCCTGAATGAGAGAATTAGATGCATGGGACTAGTAAAAAAATGGCTTCCTCACCACTATGCTTGTAAACCTGGCTTAAATGCTGTATGGCTTCAATGACAGATTTGATTTAGCATAGGACTCTTGATTTATCTGAGTGGGTTTGCGTTTTTCTCTCTGACATATATACCATGTAATCTTCCATTGCTTTGCATGAAGATGCTAATATAGCTTAGCTTTTTTAACGCAAGGGCCTTCCGGTTTTGAATATCGCAATGCGTATCTTCATTCTTCTTAGTGCTCCTATTGAATCCTTCATTTTGTTTCTTATAAGTAGGCATTATCTTCAGCTGATTTGACTGAGTAAATTATGCATTTCTGATTTTTCTTTTATTAGGCCTCCTTCACTCTGCCTAAACTTGATGTTAAAGTTGTGCATCGGGGTTATGGACTTGTGGTTGAGAATAACATTATGGGAATCCAACTGAAATGCATGAAATCTCGATCTGTTGAAGACGTGGGGGAAAGTGTAAGGCTTGATGTTCAGATCGAATTTAGTGAGATTCATGTAAGTTCATACAAATTCAAACTCGAATTTTTAACTGGAAGTATCATTTGTATCCTGTTTTACTAATGTGATATACTGTGTTACAGCTGCTTAGAGAAATTGGCATCTCTATTGTGGAAATTCAGAAACTGGATATTGTTTCAGCCATTTATGTACCACTACAGGTATGGTTATTCACGAATTACATTTAATAGAATTTTGCTTTGTTAAACGACCTTAATTGAGGATGTTTGCAATACTTGATCAACTTAAAACTGAAGAGCAGAATGATTACTAGCGAAAATATCTTATGTTTGAGCATGTAAGGCTAGATTTTTATCATCTGCAAAGCGCTCCTGTTGATTTATATACCATGCGTACAACACCGTATCTCTACCATGCTTTTCTTACCATTGTACAAACCAGAAGATCCTTCCTTTTTCATATTGGAATTTCCCATTTCTGTTTCTGAGGCTGCTTTTGTATGCGTTTTGAGTATGAACAGAACATGGACCTGTCTCTGTAAATGGTGCACAATACAGAAGAGACACAGTACCTGTTCAGATTTAAATGGAAAGTAAATATGAAGGCTTGTTCTTTGAGTATTCAGCTAATGAATGACTAATGCTGATTGAAGGGTTCTAAGAGGATATAAGTATAACATGAAGAGCTTGAACATTTGTGCAGGCTGCCAGTGAACAGTATATTAAGGATAGCGGTGGCTTAACATCCTGTTTGGAAGATAAAAATTAAAACAGGCCTGGTTGAATTAAGGGTTGCACACGAGGGAATATAGCAGATTACTGAAGGAAAAAGGACCAAGAAGAAATGAGAAATATGGGGATTGTAATCTTTTGCTTATCACATCCAAGGACGGATTTTCTCACTCGATCACACAGTCTTAAATAATATACTTAATTAGATCATCTTCATTGGACATTTACATGCTTATTTCTTCATCAAAAGATATCTTATACTTCAACTAGGATTTAGACTTAAACAGGCAATATGCTAATCCTACTAAGACTAATTTAAAACTCCTAACATCTTTCCATAACATGAAAGGACTTAAATTGAAACTCCTTACTAGATTACAGAACTTAAAAAGTCCCATGATATACTTGGCACAATCAAAGCTCTGTAAACCACCTAAACTAATCTATATAATCTCATAAAACAACTCCTAACATGAAAGGACTTAACTTAAAGCTCCTCACTGGATTACAGAATTTAGAAAGTCCCATCATATCCTATTCTCGACCAAAGCACCATAAACCACCTATACCAATATATAATCTTATAAATAATCTAAATTATGAGTATTTGATCTAACAACTATGTCTCTTAAACACAATCTTAATTATAATATTTCAATCTTCAAGTGACTTAACTAACTCCATTCCATATCCTGCTAAACGAATCTTGACCCTTGATGGCATCTTTACCTTTTATTTTCAATTGTGGAACTCCAGCAACGCTGCATATCACAGGCATTAACATACTGTCGCATGGAAAACAGTAGAGCAGCCAAACTAGACCCACTTTTAGCACCCAGTTGTTGCTAGTTCCCAACCACCAGCTGCTGCCTGTCATGGATTGCTGGCCATCATAGTCCTTACTTGCCCCTTGAACTGTTTTGCATTCTATTCCTTGCTCCCACCCCCCAATGGGAGATGCTTGTAGTTGTCAACCAATCAACTACTTGTCAACCCATCGACTACTCTAAAAGAATTAAAAATTTAACGAAGGAATAGAGCAATCCTACTGAGACTCAACTTGTAACTCATAAAATGGACCCAAAGCATAAGAAAACTTGACAAAACTTCTGCTGAAACTAAAGAAATATGCCTCAATTAAAAAACTTCCAATTTAGCTTGACTTAACAGAAGTGCTAAAAACCACAAACTAGTTTAACTACTATATTGCTACTTATACAAGTTCCAAGGCGAGTTTTCTTCCATTCCAAATCAAGGCTTGAGCTTTTGGAAAATTAGCTCCACTTCAGTCTTCTTAAACTAACTAGGTTTGCTGTGATAGTGAACACTTGAGTTCACTATATAGCATAACACTCAGCACACGCATTTTATGTGTTGGTTGATTGGTTTACATCTAGGTAATATCTGCACCATGATCTAGATACCTCTTTAACTTCTTTGACGTCTTTTCTGATGATTTTTTCTTCTGGTTTTCATCGTATCTTTGATTTGCTTGGATTGGTTTGCATTGCAGCCTAACTCTCCTATTAGATCCGAAATTGATGTTAAGCTTGGAGGCACACAGTGCAACTTAATCTTGAACAGGTTAGAGACATGGATGCGCATTCGTCCTCCACGTAAGCAAAAAAAGGAACTACCACAAGAAATTTCTCCGAAAGAAAAATCACAGTCATCTGACCAGAAAGCAATCATGTGGACTTGCACTCTTTCGGCCCCAGAAATGACAGTTGTGCTTTATAGTTTGAGTGGTTTTCCACTGTATCATGTAAGAATCTATTCAACAATGAATTACTTGTCTACATATTATTTTGAAGAGTTTTCTTATTCTGAAGTGTATTTTCAATCTATAGCAGGTCCATAAAATATTTTCTTTTACATCTTGAATACTTCTTATCTTTTCCAAAGTTTTTGAATAATCCATGGTTCAGATGAGATTTGAATCAGGATGCTAAGGCAATCTCTGGACTCACTATATGTGTTCGATGATGTTCCACTGTTTAATGCAAGTTGTCAAGAAGAACAACATGATTGTCAGTCTTCTTATTATGTTTGGTTTGAGGAGATTTGTGGAATTGATAAACTGTCCATGAAACTATTCTTTGGTTTGTTTCTTTTGCGTGCCCTAGTAAGATTAATGGCCCGGGTCTTGGAACTATTATTTGGCCAATAACCTATCCTAAATTTTAATGTGCAGTTTACATTCAACTCAACCTTTGCCCTGATAATGTATGAAAGACCAAGATGTCCCTTAAATAGAAATAAGCTCCAATCTTATTGTTATCATTATCCTTGTCCTTATCCCTGGCCGAACTTGGACCCTAACTACCCCTTACCGACCTCCTTGATCTCCTCTATTGTGCCCCCTTCCAGCCAACTGCCCAATCCTTTCTGCTTCCCTTCTCCCTCTCTCTTCCTGCTGTGTCCCCTTCTGCTTTCTTTCTCTATACACACACACACACACACACACACATCTCTGTGCACGTGCCTAGGGCTAGATTGAAGGCGGTGGATTGGATTTGGAGTACCGCAGATTTAAGGCTGGTGCATGCCACCTTCAAAAATGTTTTGGGATCCATTCTCCATCATGACTAACTTTGCTTTATATCTCCCTTTTTTAATTAACTTTGGCTATTTCTTGGATCTGTCAGCAAATTCCTTTTATATATATTTCTTTTGTATAGATTTTTCAATGATACAGAAGTCACTATTTTTGCAGCACTTTTCACACCATAAATTGTATTGTTTGTGGTGAATGATGATAAGTCCCATATTTATAATGTTTTTCATCTATTTGCAGTCATTCCCATGTTTGGACTGCACAGATACCAAGTGACACTTATGTTGAACTTATTGCTTAAATATACCCATTTTCAACTTCTACCATGAATATACTATCTTACAATTGCACATCCTATATCAACAATTCACTAGCATAGAATGAGATATATCTGTATAAACATTTTGGCTCATTCATTGATTTTGGCCAAGTTATGAATCTGTGGTGAGATATGCTTGACAGTAGGTTCAGTTATCTGTACTGGAAGTTTCTGTCTTCTTTATATGCACTTTTGAAATGTGAGGATATTCTTAGGCTTGTCTCATTATACTGTGCCCTTTCTTAGCAACCCTTTAACTTAATGGCAAGGCATAGCTATTGCCTCCTTTTATTTCTTGGGAAATAGCACTAGCATTATGTGTGACAGGTACAGATGAAATATGCCAATATTTTCTGAGAGGTGTTGGTGACAATCTTTTTTCTTTAATGATAGTTAGTTAGTTTTTTTCCTTTTATTTTATTTTTTGAAATTCTTCCTATATATCATTGCTTATGCCTTAGTTTTCATTTGAGTTGAACTGCAACTCTGTCCTAATTACCTATTTTTCAAATCACAGGGTTGCTCACAATCATCACATGTATTTGCAAACAACATATCTAGTACAGGTGCCACACTACATATGGAGCTTGGTGAACTGAACTTACACATGTCTGATGAATATCAAGAATGCTTGAAAGAAAGCTTGTTTGGCGTGGAGACAAATACAGGTTCATTAATGCACATCGCTAAGGTCAGCTTGGACTTAGGCAAGAAAGACATGGATTCAGCTGAAGATGGCTTGAATTGTAAGATGGTTCTTGGTGCTGATGTTACTGGAATGGGTGTGTACTTAACCTTCAGGCGTCTTGAATCACTGATATCAACTGCTCTATCCTTCAAGGCCTTATTGAAAAAATTGTCTTCTTCCAGTAAGAAACCAGCACAAAGCAAAGGAATGAGGTCATCTAAGCCATCAGGTAAAGGGATTCAACTTTTAAGACTTAATCTAGAGAGGTGCTCTGTAAATGTATGTGGAGATGTGGGCTTGGAGGACATAGCTATTCCAGACCCAAAACATGTTAATTATGGATCCCAAGGTGGTAGAGTTTTAATTAGTAACTCATCGGATGGGACCCCACGCACTGCACATATAATGTCCACACTTTCAAACGAATGCAAAAAGTTGAAATATTCTGTCTCTCTTGATATTTACCACTTCAGTTTTTGCATGAACAAGGAGAAAAAATCTATACAAATGGAGCTCGAAAGAGCTAGATCTATCTATCAGGAATTTCCTGAGGACAATCATCCTGGACCAAAAGTTGCCTTGCTTGACATGCAGAATGCTAAGCTTGTTAGGCGATCAGGTGGTCTTAAAGAGATTGAGGTCTGCTCTCTCTTCAGTGCCACAGATATATCTCTAAGGTGGGAGCCTGATGTACATATTGCATTAGTTGAACTAGGGTTACAGTTGAAGTTACTGGTACATAATCACAAGCCTCAGGGTGATGATGGGGAGAAAATTGACATTATGAAAGATAATGAGCCAAAAAAGGACATCTCTTTGGATTCAGTTAAGTTTGACAAACCACAGAAGAAAAGAGAATCCATTTTTGCCTTTGATGTGGAAATGCTTAGTATATCTGCTGAGGTTGGAGATGGCATTGAGACCTTTATCCAGGTTCAGTCCATCTTTTCTGAGAATGTTCGAATTGGAGTGCTTCTTGAGGGAATTATGCTCCAGCTCAATGAAGCTAGAGTTTTTAGAAGCAGCAGGATGCAAATATCTCGAGTTCCTAATGCCTCCGGAAGTTTATTGGATGCAAAATCTGAAACAATAACTACCTGGGATTGGGTAATTCAAGCCGTTGATGTACATATATGCATGCCATTTAGGTTGGAATTGCGTGCAATTGATGATGCTGTGGAAGAAATGCTGCGAGCTTTGAAGCTTGTAACTTCTGCTAAAACTAGATGTATATTTCCTCAGAAGAAAGAACAGTCAAAACCTAAGAAACCTAGTTCAGCAAGAACTGGATGCATAAAGTTTAGCCTACGTAAACTTACAGCTGATATTGAGGAGGAACCCCTACAGGGTTGGCTGGACGAGCATTACCAGCTTTTGAAGAATGAGGCTCGTGAATTGGCTGTTAGGTTAAGTTTTCTTGATGATCTTATTTCCAGGCATAGCCAATCTGATGGTGTTAGCGAACAAAATGATTCTCTTGAAGGAAAGATTCACTATAATGGGGAGGAGATTGATTTTCAAGATGCTTCAGCTATTCAGAAATTGCGTGAAGAAATATATAAACAGTCATTCAGGTCATACTACCAGGCTTGCCAGGGCCTTGTTCTGTCACAAGGATCAGGGGCCTGCAAAGATGGCTTCCAAGCTGGTTTCAATCCTAGCACATCCAGAACTTCTCTTTTCTCTGTTTTTGCTACAGAATTAGATATTAGCTTGACAAAAATCGAAGGTGGTGATGCTGGGATGATTGAAGTTTTGCAGAAGCTTGATCCAGTATGTCGTGCCCATAATATTCCATTTGCAAGACTGTATGGAGGAAACATCATTTTGCATACAGGTTCCCTTGTTGCTCAGATAAGAAATTACACATATCCACTATTTGCCGCAACTGGTGGTCAATGTGAAGGCCGTCTTGTGCTGGCGCAACAGGTCCGTACTTTTTTTTTGCTGCTGTTTCTCTTTTATATGGACTTCTCTGTGGTGTAACTTCAAGTTTCAGCAAGTCCGTGAGTCTAAATTTTCAATCAAATCCTCTTTTACATTCTGTTTATACTTCATGAAGGAGAGACAAACTCCTACTGGAAGCACCATAAGCTTATCAGTGCCTCCACCTCTACCTAGCTGTCTACATGCACCATAATTTTCCTCATCAATGCAAAAGAGCATGCAGTCAAGTAGACCCAAATAGGCTCATGTAAGGATCATCCTTAAATACCATCTAAAGAGCCTTATGAGGCCAGTTTAAGATCTGAAGCTTTATCCATACAAATACAAGTTCAAAACTGAATATGCTACAGAGTATTCAACAGTTTTCAGATATGCTAGTTTTACACATGAGAAGGTAGCACTTTCAATTTAACAAGCATGTGCTGGGCGGAATGTTTGGAGCTTCCAAAGTTCTTTGAGGTGTGTTTTGACTTGTGCAGTCGAAGTTAAAGTCATATTCACATGTACTTCTATTATTTACCCATAAGAAGCTTGATTTCACCCTTTATTAAGAGGTATTGAGCATGGTGGTTAAATTAGAAATGCCTGTATAACAGGAAAGTGGAAACTAAAGTGTAAGATATGATACTGTAAGAGTTTAAATGGTAAGGCCTCCACCCTAACAGAACTAGACCCGACTATCTTGAGCTGGGTTTTAAAGTATATACATACATCTGTTTTGACCATATATCTTGTAGGGTTTATGTACAATTATACTTGGCCTGCACTTGCACTTCCACTTCAATAAAATGACCAAACCCCATGGCCCGTAGAGCCCTAGTTGTTCCGCCTTGCTCACCAGGGTCTGAATTTCTGGAGTTGAGGGTAGTCTGTGTACCTCCTGCTGGGTATAGGCCAACCTACATAGTTGGAGGCGGCGTAGAAATTTAAAACCAAATATACGTGATATTTTTAATGTCATTTCATCTACTAGGGCAGTATTCTACAATCATGGCTTCCTCTTTATGATTACACAGGAGTATAGTTGTGTATTATGGCAACTAATCAGTTGCTTCAGATCCCTTCCTTTATAATTTAATGGGAACATTTGAAAATATGAATTATATAGTTGTCCATTCTTGGTTCTTGACTTTTGGATATGATATCTATGCTATATATAAAGTACCTACCCCTTTTTTGGTGTGTTTTCGAATGATTTGTCTAAAATACCCTTATTTCTTTTTTTTAATTCTAATAATTAGAGGTATTGATGATTCACCTATCTCATGTCAAATCATCATTTTTGTCATAATTTTTTAATTCTTAGTTATGCAAAAATTAAATAAATATATTAAATTATTAAAATAAACTTGCATCAAATAAAATAAAAATAAATGTTATTATTATGTAAAAGATACTATAATAGTTTTAGCACATGCATCGAACGTGCCGTAATTACTAGTACTATATAAACTCTCTCATGCGCTGTACCCATAAAAGAGTGGCCTTGGATCTAATTCGGCACTATGCAGTGCTCTGATTTCTTCTTATTTCTTTATTAGCACATTCCTTTTTCTGGTGCATCTCTATTGTATACTGCTTGACCTTTGACTTACTAATGCATACAATTGAAATTTGGAATAAGCTTTTTGTGTTTGCCTAAATTTACATTACATATATAGATAAATTTATATGCCTTGTATAGTTGGCAAATTAGCTGACATAGAAACAATTAAAATGGTATTCTTGTTTACTTTGAGCATTCAACGCTATCCTGTACGAAGTAATCACGATTCCCTTTTGGAGACCTTTATTTTCTCATATCTATCACGAGGAGTAACATTCTTTCAAGAAAATATTTGTAATAGCATTCGATGTCTCTTGTTCTTCTATCCTCATACCAATTTTACCATGAAGAAAGAGTTTTTTGCATCAATAAGAACTAAAGCTTGAGAAGGTTTCACTCAAGTCCTTGTGTGACCTTGATTTCTCATGGTAGGAATGTTATAGTCCATGTTGCACATACAACATTATCTTTTCTTATCTAGCTAGTTGCCCTTGATGACACGTAAGGGGAGTGTTCATTCCCTGTCTGCTAGATATGCTTCCAATTGAATATGTGATCCCGGGGCAAGCTCGACTCATTGACAAATTTAACGCTGAATATAGTCTCATTTTTTGTTTCTCCTTTCTTTGGGTAGAAATGATGTGAATTTTGACTACATGCGACATGATATTCATGTAGTTATTTAAGAAATATGTTTAGACAATTATATATCTGAATTGTGGTTCACATGAACTGCAAAGAAAAATTTTGGTTTGTAATATGTAGTATACTTTTTTCTTGAGAACTTGGGAGGTGCTGCTCGTGTTCCTTCCCCACTCCGGAGTGTACTAGGATATCATAAATGAAAGCCATCACAAATCTATCTAGGTGTTGTTCTAGGACTAGCCATTTATATTGACGAGATCACTTAGTTGTTAGTTCATAAAGATGGTGCAAGATAAATTCAATAGAAGAAACCAGATATTCACATAGAGGAGCTTCATTAAACATTGGCAGAGGTGTCATTTTTGAAAATTGTTGTGCCAAATAAATGAACATTTGACTTCCCAAAGTAATATGATCATTCTATCCAAATAACTGAAGGATCCCGCTTGGCCAGGCTAAACATCGGCTTTGGTACCACAAAACTGTCATGACTTATATCTGATTGTTCTTTCTGAAGGATAAACTTAGTCACCATATGGAAGAGCTTGTATTTCATGTCTAGCCAAAAAGGGAGTTTCTGAACTACTCTAGCACTTATGGCTCTTCTGCCTGTTTCTTGATGAGTTTATACAACTGCAATTGATTATGTAGTTTCCGATTTTCTCCATTAACTTTGTGCATTCAAATCTATGTTATCTTTTGGAATTGGCTGCCTTTAAGTTTGGTTCCATTAAGGATTCTATGCTTCATTCATCTTTGGCATAAGTAGGAGTCTCTTTAGTAACCCCCTTCAAAGGTAGAAACTGATACTTGCAGTCAGTTAGAAAATTGACATGTTATTTTACTTGAACTACAGGCCTTGTTACTTTCAGATTTCATATCAGAAAGTAAATGGCAGCTTACATCATGGATGTTTGGAAAACTATTGGTTTGTGAAATATTTTGAATAATTCTTTACGTTCTACAATCTGTTCCTTTGCTTCTGTTCTTCTCTAGTTTGATTTTTTTATATATATTTCTTACGGTCATGACCATTTTTATGAGTTCATTTTCTTTTATCGTCTTGTAATTGCAGGCAACTTGTTTTCAACCCCAAATTCACCAAGATGTGTACATCGGAAGATGGAGGAAAGTGGACATCCTTCGCTCAGCCAGTGGCACAACTCCACCAGTAAAAACATATTTGGATTTGCCCATACATTTCCAGAAAGGAGAAGTTTCCTTTGGTGTTGGTTTTGAGCCATCCTTCACTGATATCAGCTATGCTTTTACTGTGGCTCTCCGTAGAGCCAATTTAAGCATTAGGAATCCAAATCCAGTAGTTCAGCCCCCTAAAAAAGAAAAGAGCTTACCTTGGTGGGATGAAATGAGAAACTACATCCATGGAAACACCACTTTATATTTCTCTGAGACAAGCTGGAATATTCTTGCAACTACTGATCCCTATGAAAACTTAGATAAACTTCATGTTGTTTCAGGCTATATGGAAATCCAGCAATCCGATGGTCGGGTTTATGCTTCCGTGAAGGATTTCAAAATTTTTCTGAGCAGTTTAGAAAGCTTACTGAAGAATTCCACCTTGAAGCATTCTTCTGGATTTTCTGTACCTTTCCTTGAGGTCCCAGTTTTCACGGTTGAAGTAACGATGGAATGGGATTGTGAATCTGGAAATCCTCTAAATCATTATTTATTTGCCCTTCCCAATGAAGGTGTACCTCGTCAAAAGGTTTTTGATCCCTTTAGATCCATTGCTCTTTCCCTTAGATGGAACTTCTCCCTTAGGCCTTCTCTTTCCTCTAATAATTTCCAATCACAATCCTCTTCCATTAGCGATCAGATTGTTTTAGATGCAGTTTCTTGTAGTCCATTGAAATCAGAGAATGCACTGACTGATTCACCAACTGTGAATCTCGGTCATCATGATTTAGCATGGCTAATCAAATTCTGGAACTTAAATTACCTCCCTCCTCATAAACTGCGGACCTTTTCCAGGTGGCCCCGCTTTGGGGTCCCTAGGATTCCCAGATCAGGAAATCTGTCACTAGATAAGGTAATGACCGAATTTATGTTCCGGGTTGATGCAACCCCTACATGTATAAAACACGTGCCTTTACACGATGATGACCCAGCAAAGGGGCTGACATTTAAGATGACCAAGTTGAAATATGAAATGTATTATGGTCGGGGTAAGCAAAAATATACCTTTGAGTGCAGACGGGATCCTCTTGATCTTGTGTATCAGGGTCTTGACCTTCACATGCCCAAAGCATACATAAATAAGGAAGATTGTACAACTGTTGCAAAAGTAATTCAAATGACTAGGAAAAAGTCTCAATCTGCATCAATGGAAAGGGTCATGAGTGATAAAAACAGCTCCACGAGAAACAGCACTGAAAGGCATCAGGATGATGGATTTTTGTTATCATCTGATTACTTTACAATCCGCAGGCAATCCCCAAGGGCCGACCCTGCAAGGTTATTGGCGTGGCAAGAAGCTGGTAGAAGAAATGTTGAGATGACCTATGTCCGATCTGAGTTTGAAAATGGGAGTGAAAGTGATGACCACACAAGATCTGACCCCAGCGATGATGATGGATATAATGTAGTTATTGCTGACAATTGTCAGCGGATTTTTGTTTATGGTCTGAAGCTTCTGTGGACTCTTGAAAATAGAGATGCTGTTTGGTCTTGGGTAGGTGGGTTATCTAAGGCATTTGAACCTCCAAAGCCTTCTCCTTCTCGTCAATATGCGCAAAGAAAATTGCTTGAGGAGAACAGTGTCCCTGATGCGCCTGACGTGCAAAAAAATGATAACCAAAAGCCCCCTTCTGTCACTGATGGTGCAAGTTCTTCTTCCCAGAACATGGAGACTTCTAAACCTCACTCTTCTCCATCAAATTCCGGCACAGTAGACAATCCTTTCTCTAGCGCAATCGGTAAGTCTAAAAGGTGCTCCCCCTCTCCCCCACCCACATTGACACTAGCATGTTTGCATCATGGACACAGTTCTTTTGCGTGCGCGGGTGCATACAGAAATACAACTATATGCATATGTACATTTTGTGTATATTCAGTTGTCTAGTTTTGCATATATGTTCCCCTGAAATATATACCTGTTCTCATTTGTATTCTGCCTTGAATTTCTTCCTTTTTTTTTGTGTGTGTCTTTTCTGTAAAGATATTAACAAAAGAAATGAAAAATTTAGTGAAAAATCAATTTGGAAAGGAATCATCTCTATAAGATCATATCTTATCCTGCATTTTCCTTTCGTCATAATTCTAAAAATTATTTGACATCGCTAGACTGAGCAAATAAGCGAGTGACGGATTCAGGATCGACATAATTTTTTTTTTATATTAGTTGCCCTTAATTATAGATCATTACTGGAGTTAGAAAAAAGAAATGAATAGACACACTACCATAACACTTGATTGTTAAAGTTGAAAATATTTTTTTTCTTTAATGCATAGAAGTTATTTGTATTTGATAGAACTTTATTCTGAGAATGTTGTTTTTAAGTCATTGGTTACTTGCTATACATTTTCTAGTAGTTCTGTCAACGTTATAATAACTTTACACATTCCTAATACTTTTGATATGGCTAGTCTATGATTATCGGCTTCTGTTTGTTCAAAATCATGTCTGAAACATATAAATTTCTAAATGTACGACAAGAATTAAGAGTATGAGATTCAACCAATACTATTTCTATAACAACTACTTGTCTGCATGATAAAATGAACAACCTCCCATACTTAAACCTTTTTTCTTGTCAAAATCTTGTCTTTATTTTGAAACCTCCATTGCCATTTCATGATGAATATTTTGTGAACTATATGTATCTTACAGTGGTTTCAATAACTAAGATTTTCCAGAATCTTATACTCTTATTATTTAACTTAACTATGCATGCATCTGTAGCAATTAGTATAAATTAATTGTAGTTCAAAACTGTGTGTGTTACTGAGTACAAGTCCCTCTTTTAGGCAAAATCACAGAATGGTTAACAAATGTCATGACAGTTATATGGTTATGCTCATTGGTAATTGTTTTTGGCCATTGATACATGTCAATTGATAGTTAATACAATTGAGATCATCCTAAACCATTAAATATTGGTTATATCATAACTATGACATTTCATGAGCAAAACAATACTAGAATATGAAAAATCCTAATATTTGAACTATGATTTGTCTGGTATGTCGGATTCTCAAAAACACAGGTCTTTTGCAGTACATCAACTGGACAAAAGTAGTTGCAGGAATTGTGAATTCTCATGAATAGAGTCACATTTATTTGCTTGTTAAGTTATAATGACGGTTGTATAAGTGAAAACTTCGGTAATCAAGATTATTTTAAAAATTTATATCTTGCTTTCAACATAATCTCTAAGGGTAGAATGGTGACGTTCCTCAATGACCCGACCTATAGGGTCGATTGCCCCTTGCCCCTAACATTTGCAAATGTGCTAAACAACCACCCAATCTTTGTTAATGTGCCGTAACAACCTTGATCTTGTTTTCAATGGAATATCCCGTTGGAGATGCATACCTACTTTGGGAGTGTGGCACTTTGTCACGTGACATGTAAGACAATGTGTTATTTAACTGCCTAAATATATCAAAATACGCACTTTACCATCGAATCTCTATTTGGTAGAGTCAATATTTCACTAAAAACAGTCATATTATTCACCTCCAAATATGTGGACATTTTGATCAATTTGAGTTGTTTTATGGTTATGTTTCCTAGGTTTGTTATGAGATAGTTATAAGCTAATTTTACCATGAAATCTCTATTTTGGTAGAAGAAAGTGGAATATTTCACTAAAAATATTTTCATATGCTACCTACCTCCCAATATAGGGATATTTCTATCAATTTGAGTTGTCTAATAATTACAAACTTATTTTATGGTTATGTGTTACTAGGTTTACATGTGTGAGATACTTAAAAGTTACTTTTATGGTTATTCTCCAAAGGATTGTTACGTCATATGTGACTTTATGAATATTTAGTTAGTGAGGGATGGCCAACTTGCAATTCAAATCTAAAATGGATTAGGGAGAGGATGTTGATTCTAAAATCCACATTTATTTTGTCAATATCCACTCAAGTAGCATACCCTTTCATATCCTTATTGAAGCAGAACCCCAGACAACTTAACAACCTGTACTCATCACTAAACAAATAAGCATATCCATATATATGCTATAAAATAATATGGGGGATAACCCTAAAAAATAATTTTTTTTAATATATAAAGCACATAACATAGGAAACATATCATAAAATTAGTTTATATAATTATAAGATAACTCAAATCGATCAAAATGTCAATATCTTGTAATTGGTTAAGCATGCCAGAATATTTTTGGTATATTATTCTGCTTCATTCCACCTAAATATGGATTCAATAGCTACATTATAAAATATTTTATGTGGTTATATCATTGTTTTCTAGAAAACAGAGGGCAAAGTGCAATTGGCCAAAGTATTTTGCTAGAAAATGGAAAGAGGGGATTTTTCAGCATATTTAACAAATGTTGGGTGGTTCTATAAATTTGCAAAAGTTGTGGATTAAAGTGCAAATAACCCTATAGGTCGGGGGATATGTGCATTTTACTGAAGTTCAGAGTGTGCCCAGGTGGATAGTTTTCTGAGTTTAATAGGGAACCATATTTCCAATCAATTATCAGAAAGAGTTGAGTATTTTTTAGAAAATCTGAAGGTTGTATTCACATAAAGGCCAGTTTTATATTTATTTCCTATCAGAATATATATTAGAAGGATGCATAAATGCATGTTTTTTCCTCTAATTTCCATATATACATAATATATGAGCATGCTTGCTACAAATATTTATATATGGAACTTGGGCTAGTAAATGGGTCGGATCAGATACAAATGTATAAGACTCAAAATGGATGGGATCCAGATTGGATTTGATTAGCCAAATCAGAACAGTGTGATTATAATTTATAGATCTCTCTATTCTGATGTCCATAAATTTCTTCAAAAACAATATTCACATGAACTGTTATTTTTTATAATAATAACTATTCAGACAAAGTATCATCCTGCTGACTACATATTTATACCAGCAAAGTAATTAAAACTCCTTTTCTTTAACTATATACCTTATAGCAGTTTTATTAATAAGTAATGCAAATCATAGACAAGAAAGAGGAAATTGAAAAATACAAAAGTCCAAGTGAAAATCATGAACTGTGCTCAGTCAGGTTTGATTGTTGTAATGATCACCCTGATTGTGATTCATCAGAACACTATCATATCGCTCTAGTCTCTTTACGTTGGGAAGACTTGCATTTCTTGATTTTGAGATAGAACAGAAATGCTGCTGAAGCTGATGGTGTGGACGAAGTGCATGGTGGTGGGCAGATATCAGTTGGGTGGCTTGGTGCAGCCAAGAGAGCTGGTGGGAGAGGAGCGGAAAGAAAAAGGGGAAAGTGAGGGATGGGGAAGAAAAGAAGCTTCAAGGGGAAGCGGTTCGAGAGGAGCAGCAGAAGGGTCTGCATTGGTGGTGGTGGAGAGGGAGGCAACAGCAGGTAGGTAGTGAGTGGAGGTGTTCGGTGTGACGAATCAAGAGGAAGGAATGAAATGAGGAGGGGAAGGGTTTCTTGTTCTTTTATGTTTAGACAATAATGTACATTCACATATTTATGGGACTATTTATGTCCTTTTATATTTTTAAATTGGAAAATTGTAAATTCAAATATTATAACTAGATTGATTTTAAAATTTATTTTATTAATTCTGAATGGACCATAATTGGATCCAAATAAGTTGGGGCCGAATTCTGTTGATTCGGTACTGGGTTGGACACGGTACTGAGTGGACCATAAGCTGGAACCATCTTCTAACATATAGCATTGTTTCATATGCATGAAAACTTTTTGGCTCTACAGTAGTTCTCAAATTAGAGAAGTGAATTATATTTGAATTCACAAGGTCAATTCCGTAAGAAACACTTGAGTTTTTCGCAAATAACAGTAAAATAAAGAAATTAGAGATGGAAACTGGTCTAAGAGTAAGCAGTCCGGCCTAACAGACCATATCCTGTCTGTCTGCAACGGATTTTGTTTTTTTTTTGGCTCCCATGCTGTGAATCAATCATCTTTTCTGCATCAGCCCATATTCTCTTAGCTGCATAGTACATTCTTTCTTGAAATCTTTCACATCTGAAAATATTCAGTACTGTCTTCTTCAAGTTGATATGAATCTTTCATGCCTATATATAGCAAAATATAGCAACGCTGATGACTCTGAGGAGGAGGGTACGCGTCATTTCATGGTGAACGTTATTGAGCCACAATTCAATCTTCACTCAGAAGAATCTAACGTAAGTTGTAAATGCTAGAACTTTATATTTATTAAATACCTCTGTTTATTAGAACCCAGAATATTGGTAGCAGAGTTTCGGGGAAATTGTCCTCAAGCCTCCAATGATAGACCTCCTGGTGGATTGCATTCTCAGTGAGTTTGGTATATGGGTTAGAATGATAATCTGAAAACCAAAAGTATTTCACTAAGATTCTGGGCTTTCTATAATTAATGAAATATTCCTTTTTTCTCTTTTTTGTTGCTACTGGTGTTGATGTATAGAATCTGATAATAATAGTCTGAAGAAATAGAAGGAAGAGGACAAGAGATCTTACCGACTTACCCCTTTTAATTGTCAGGCCAATTTATGTGAGAAAATAATGATTTTTCAGCTTAATTAATTCTCTTGATCAATTATGACAAACTAGCCTTATACTAGTAAAGAATCATCTGAGGGTTATCGTAGATGGTGAAGATCAATGGCTTAAGATATTTACTTCGAGTTTAGTCATATTACAGCATTAGCTGCCCTTGGCATGAGAAACACCATATAACCTAATTAGGATACAACAAAGTTCGTTTTCAAAATAGGATAGTTATGTCTTTCTTAAAGTGCTGAAACTCCTTTAAATCCTGTACTCAGATCTAGTCTTGTTTCCATGTACCCTATCTCAAATATGGGGTTGTTTTAATGGTATAGGCTTCATGAAGTCTTTAAGTAGTTAACTATAGTTGGCCACTAGGTCTCATGTACTCTGATCCAATTTTTGTAGCTACAAAAAGTTGCCCATATGCTTCAAACCCACCCTCATGGTTTCAATTGTGGATGCATATGGAATTAGGTTAGTCGCTTAATTGAGATAGTAAGGGTGAAACTTGAGTGTTGGCAAACTTATAGGAGTTATTTAAATGATATAGTCTTGGTTTCTCCTCTTATTAGCAAGTCTAGATCAAGCCTTTTTAAGCCGAGGGTCTGAGCAGCAGCTACTTGCTCTATTACTGGAGTGGAACAAATCATATCAAGATATAAATCAAGCAGAGAAAAGTACCAGTGAATAGATAACGTGATATCTTTGGTCATGCTTACAGTGAAATCTTGTTGACAGGGTAGATTCTTGCTTGCTGCTGTGAGTGGTCGTGTTTTAGCTCGATCTTTTCATTCAGTTCTTCATGTTGGCTATGAGATGATTGAACAAGCCCTTGGTGAAGGAAAGATGCAAATACCGGAATCTCAGCCTGAAATGACATGGAATCGCATGGAGTTCTCTGTGATGTTGGAGCATGTGCAAGCTCATGTAGCCCCAACTGATGTGGATCCAGGGGCTGGGCTGCAGTGGCTCCCGAAAATTCGTCGGAGCTCCCCAAAAGTAAAACGTACTGGAGCTTTGCTGGAAAGGGTTTTTATGCCCTGTGACATGTACTTTCGATACACAAGGCACAAAGGAGGAACTTCTGATTTGAAGGTCTGCACCTAAGTTTGAGTTTACATATCTGCAGAGTGGTAAAAAAAAAACTAATAACATGCAAAATATGAGTGCTGTAAACAGTGCATTTCACTTTATCATGACACAAGGTCATATTTATCATGTCACAGGTGAAGCCCCTGAAAGAGCTTACATTCAATTCTCATAATATAACAGCTACAATGACATCGAGACAATTCCAAGTCATGCTTGATGTGTTGACCAATCTTCTCTTTGCTCGACTTCCTAAGTAAGTACCCTTGAACTGTAATTTGTGAAATTAAAATTTTTATGTAATTTTTCTTGCAAGTTAGCGTTGGCCCCGCACATTACTATTCCATTGATGCAGTGTATGCGAATGTCTTTTATTAGACTTTTATGATTTAAATCATGAGATAGTATGCTATTTGATGCAAGAAGTATGTAAGTGCAAATGTTTTAGCACAAGTTGCATTAAAAGGGTGTAAATCTGCCTTTTCTGGATCCTTGAGAATATCTTCCTTATCAATTCTACAATTTTTTAATAAAAAAAGGAAAAACACATAATGTGACAGGTGACATGGGGATGGCCAAGAGTTTCTTTTTGCTGTATGTGCAGTTTGAGAGTTTCATCAATTTTGCATAATTAAAATTTCTAGTAGTCATGTTAGATAAGTTGAAGACCACAATGCCTCTCATAACCAATTATTCTCAGGAAATATGTTTCTGTTTCCCATGGTTTCGTCATAGAATTCTAGCCCATAGTGTAACTCATAGGTGATGAGTATCATTAGTAATGAAAAGTGGACGTTTAAAGATGGGATAAAATTCTTGTACCAAATTTGAAATGGTGGTTATGCCACTGTGGAACTGAATATATAAATTAGCACCTGGCTGCAGTTATTTGTCACGGAATTGTACATTTTGGCAATATGGACAGGCTTTGATGCCTACTGTAATATAATATTTTGTGTTTAAAAAATTGAAAATATTAATTCCAACTTAGAAGTTAGAAGTCTAAGCTGTAAATTTTTTTTATTCTAGTTTTCTCTGGAGATGTATTACTGGCAATGACAGACTGCATTCATAAATGAAAGTCAATAATAACTTTGCTAACCAATTTCCTGCTCAAAATTCAGTCTTTCAAGTAATATAACCTTTCAACTTGGGAGCTTGCAATCCCCCCCCCCCCCCCCCCCTCTCTCTTTTTTATTTTTAGTTCTAGATGTGGACAGCTTATTTAGATATGTCTGTCTTTAAATCAGCCACATTTTATTTGATTTAATTCTGCTTCATGGACTTCAAGTGATTTAGTTGATGGTCCAGGCCTAGGAAAAGTAGTCTATCATATTCAGCCGAAGATGATGAAGATGTTGAAGAGGAAGCAGATGAAGTGGTTCCTGATGGTGTTGAAGAGGTAGAACTTGCAAAAGTTAACCTTGAACAGAAAGAGAGGGCGCGGAAGTTGATCCTTGATGATATAAGGAAATTGTCTCTGCCGGGTGATAGTTCTGGAGACCCACATCCAGAAATGGAAATGGATCTATGGATGATAACTGGCGGAAGGTCCACACTGGTAAGCCTCTAACAAGTTGAAGTGCTTTAATAAATGCAATTTGACATTTCTTGGGAATGTAGTGTCTGTTTACTATGTGCTGGATTATGCTTGTTTAACAGTGGTGCATTCTTACTAAAGGATTGTATAATGCAATATTCCTGTCATTTATATCACACAGGACCATTGACCCTAGCAAGGGGACCTAGAAGGTCCTCTTAAGCTGACCTATTCATCCTTTGTAGTCATGTTTTGTAATTCTAGGTCCTCTCAACTGTTCACCGATTTCTATCCTACTAGTAAAGTTTCATGCTACTTTGTGCGTGAATGACAAAGCCTGTTCTAAATGTTCTTGAAAGCATTGTAGAAAAGCAAGTGAATATACAAAAGATCAAATTTATTAAGCAAAATTTAATCTCTATGACAGATGATTGTGAATGGACAAAAATAAATAGGATAAATTAAATCGTTATACAATGAGGCAAAAAATATTTTTAATTATTAGTATGTTTCTTGATAAATATTCTTCAGGTTGAATTTCACTGTTCTATCTATGTGTGAATTCGAAAAAAGGTCCGTGAAGATATGGGCTTAATCCTTATAAAGGACTATGATCATAAAAACTTTTAGGTTATTAGAGATCATAAATACATCTATGCTTATCATTTTCCAAATTGCTCCTTCACTTGCACCATTATTTTCCCGAAGCTTAGAGTGTGAAACTCTTTCTTTCATAGGTAGTGAAATTCACGTGATTGTTTAGTACTTCGTTTCCAAGACGCCCCCTTGATTTTCATTTCCAAAGCCTAGGACGTGGAACTTTTCTTCCATTAGTGGTTATAGTTGATTAGATGCTTCTCCTTGGCTTACCTATAATATCATCATATCAAATGACCACCTCGTGCAAAAGCTTATATTGTTAAAGAGAAGAGAATTTAACATGTATTGGCTCTAAAAATCCTAATCAAAACTTTTAACTCATATTTATTTATATACCATTAATTATTGTTGTGTGTTTCTCCTCTCTTAGTTCTTCTACAAGCAGTAGTTTGATAATTCTACTTATTTGACAATAACTACTATTTATTTTTATTTTTTTTTTATCTTGGCCTATTAATTTTTCTCTTTAGTAATCACTTTCTTCTTTACAAAATTTTCTTAGGAGTTTGTAGGTGTATTAATTGAACTTCTATAATTCTCTGCACAAAATTGAGATTATAATTTTAGTTCAATTTTATGATGTAGTTTGGAAAGATATATTGTTATGTTTGCTAAAGGTATAGTAAATTATATTCCTTTTGAAGTTAAACTCAATTGTCTTATGCATTTCAGTTCCATAAATAAATAGGTGACATTCAATCAAAATAACAATAAAGTATCATCCAATAACAAATCACAAATATAGAATAAATATTGTGGAATTGTATTGTTCTGGGGGTTTTGGACCCAATTAGTTTTAACCAATTGACTTGGACTGGAAAAGCATCATGATAATTTTTTTTTATTTATTGTAAATTTTCCTTCCTGTATATGCAATATCTATGAATATTTAAATGTACGTATGGAATTGTTTGCTTAAATGAAGTAGACATTGACTTTTAAGAAATAACCTTTTTTTGCTTTTCTTTTGTTTCATGACAAGTTAAACATAAATGAAGTAAAAAAAATGCAAGTCTAAGTTAATGCTTAAACCTACTATCTAGGTCATGATTTAATTTTATGCTTTTCCATAATTAGAATATACTAAAAAAAATTAATATTGTTAAAATAATACTATAATGAAATTGTCGATTCATTTCATTTAGAGACTTTATCTAAATATACCAATCAAAAAGTCTAGTATAAATGTCTATGAAAGAACAATTTAGTTAGAAAAAGAAATAATTATGCAATATCATTCTAAGTTTCTCTAGTGATTTTTAGTTGACATTGCTTGACTTTGAGCATTAAAAAGTTATATTTTAAAATTTGAAAGCTAAAATTCTTAACTTGAAGATAAATGAAGTATAAGTGGATAATAATACAAAATGAAAATCCAAAATTTTGAAACAAGTTGCTATTCAAATAGATATTCTCAAATGATTCTTTTTTTATCTTTCTTTCTTTCTTTTTTTTTTTTTTTGGGGGGGGGGGGGATATCAATTATATTATTACATAGGACATTAACAATTATCAATGACTATTTAAATTTTAAGTGCAATGATTAATTTTATATCAAAGTTTGATAATGAACCTAACTAATAAGAAAAATAGGCTGATATCCTACTTTTCATGTAAGGTGAATCAAGATTTCCCAAAGATGCCCAGCTCAAATATCAGTAACTAGGGTTCCAAATTCTGCAATTATGAGATCATAGGTTCAAGCTATTAAATGGGTGTTTTACTTGTACATCAGTTCTTATTTCGTTGATGTGGACTTCAAGACATAATTGTAGAATATCTGAAATTAGAGTTTACCTTTAGACACTCAATTAATTTAATTGTCTATTGATGAAATCTTAATTAAATTCTGTGATACCAATTACATTTTTATGACATTAAGTTTTCTTCAATGATCCAAGTCTGCTTATTTGCCATGTTAAAGATAAGTTAGTTGGTTACCAATTAGATGTATGATGTTAGATGCATGACAAACAGGGTTATAGGAAAAATGTCCATGAAACTTCCTCAATTTTTATAGCAGCAATATGTTCACAATTTGTACCTCCAGTAATAGGGTGTTATAGTCCTTACGAATAAGACGTGTTATATTTGGATTTTGATCTGAAGTGTCATGGTGCCATAAATATACTAAAAAGTTGTTCCACAATTTTTAATAATTAAAGCTTAAAAATGTTGCAGTCAGGGCCAAGATGGAATGCAGTAAAAATTTAAAAAGAAAAATGTGGAGTGCAGTCACAGTTGTGCATTTACATGAGGTCTTGTGAATTTCAATGATTGTTGCCCCTTATCCCCTAAGTCTTATGCATGTTCTTTTATTGCTTGTATTGTTTTGACTGGCTTGAAACTTTAGGTGTCTGTCCTAATTTGTTTACTTTGATTCCTAATTAGAATATACAAATTGATTGATTAATGGAAGTTTACTAAGCGCGAAATTGTTGTATTACAAATTACTATATTCTACTTAGAATTAAAGGACAATTGATACCTAATGCAGTTGTTTTTGTCATCACAAAAAGGTTAAGAGACATAGAACATCCCTGAGCTATTTATACTTTTATAATGCTTTAGATGTATCCTAGTCTGTCATGTCATTTAATAGAATCAGAAAAATCTACAGTAGAATAAACATAACAGATTCTATTATTTGCCAATTTCAACATGAAGAATCCATTATATGGGAAATATAAGCATAAAGGTGTCCACCATTAGGAAAAAGGGAAAAAAAAATTGCTCAAATTGAAATGAAAAACCATGTCCTAAAAGTGCAAGTACTAAAACTAGATTAAATAGGATGCTCATGAAGGAATTAAGTCTATTGTATTATGTTGCCTGAAACACTAATTTAGACAACTATTGACTAATCCCATTCAGATTGTTATTTAAGCTTAATTAGTTTACCAGACAAGTTAGCCTTAGTTGGTTCATTCTTCCCATTTAGGATGGGAAAAAAAATATTTGTTTTGCTAACACTGTAGAGGGGAAATGTGTCTATACTGTCTAATATTTGGGGGGACCGGACCGGGGGAGATTGCACTAGAAGAAGGGTGCAGAGGATCCTTACCAAAGAGGGCAGAGATGCAGGGAGGAATAGGGATGGTGCTGCAGAGGGTAGGAAGCTATATGGGGTTTCGGTTTTAAAGTAACTTCACTTACAATTTCCCATTTTACTAACTTGCTATATTCTTTATGTTGTCATTAAAAAGCAATCATCAATGTGCAAAATAGGTGTATTACTAGGATGTATGGAAGTCATAAAATTATCATGGTATGTGTACTGTGGTTTCATTCTTCGAATCATAAATCAAGGGCAAATCTTACACAGAAGACTCACTGGTATTAGACTTGTTAATTATCAGATGAAGCACAGAGTTGATTCCTGAAAATTTTTATTAGTACATGATAGATCGTTAACATATTTAGAGAAGTTTGGTCATATCATGGAGTTTGTGTTTGTTTTACTGCATGACTCTATATGCCTGTTTTAGTGTTTTGGATTTTTATGACTTAAAAGAGTTCATTCTCAGGTGCATAGATTGAAAAAAGAGCTCATGAACGTGCAGAAGTGTAGAAAGGAAGCATCGGCTTCTCTAAGGACAGCTTTGCAGAAAGCTGCACAGCTACGTCTGATGGAAAAAGAGAAAAATAAAAGCCCTTCTTATGCTATGCGTATTTCTTTGCAAATTAACAAAGTGGTCTGGAGCATGCTTGTTGATGGGAAGTCTTTCGCTGAAGCTGAGATAAATGACATGGTGAGCGTCTGTACATGTAAATGTGCTGCCTTGTGCTTGTTTGACCAAATTTCTGTGAGTTCCATTTTTCTTGTGGACAACCGACAATTTTAGTTAAAGTTGTAGACAAAATTACGCATTGACTTTGTCCTTATCTAGGTAGCTTACATGAATAACTAGAAGCAACTTCTGTTGTTTTTATTTCTACAATTTTCCATAGAACTATTTGACTTGCTCATGGCTTGGACTCTCTAGTGATCTTGCTCCTTGCAACTCTGCCATAGTAATATTGGTGAAACTACTTCAACTGACAGCAACAATTTCTTTTATTTCTTAGTGGTTAAAACACGCATGCCGTGATTATGTTTTGCATATAGATTCATCTTAGCCATGTTAAACTTCTAATTTTCAAAATGTTCTCTTTATCTGTAGATGCTGTCCGCTTCCCTAGTATTGCACAGGAGAGGTTAAGAGAACTTATAGATATGCTAATGTTTCTTAGTCTTTTGTTTGTAGTCGCACATCCCAAGAAAACTGATTTTGGATAAAGGCAAAGCACATTTAGCATTCTACCCAGGAAAAAGAAAAACAGCAAAGAAAGAGGAAATATTTTTTGGATTGTTGAATTTCTTATTTCTTTCTTTGTTATCTTCCCTAGTCCTTTAATCCCTTAGAAGCAGCCCAGTTGATTATATGAATCAATCTTAGGTAGGTAGCAGGGATGTTAAATTCCTTGTATTTTGTGTTGTAGATGGTATTAAATCTCATTAGAACCATTAACAATCTATTTAATACAAGTCTCATCTAAACAAGTTATTTATTTCATTTTTAACCATTTTATTTTAGTACTTAGGTTGCAATTTCTTGCTGCAGATATATGATTTTGACAGAGACTATAAGGATATTGGTGTTGCTAAGTTCACCACTAAGTACTTTGTTGTGAGGAATTGTCTTCCTAATGCCAAGTCTGACATGCTCCTTTGTGCATGGAACCCTCCTGCTGAATGGGGAAAGTATGCACTATCTATTTTGCGAATATCTTCTTCATTTCCATTTTTTCTTTTCACTCACTCACCTACTTTTGTTCTCAGTGTTGTCTGCATCTTAATATAACCATCTTCTTTTACCCCTTCACAGTGAAGGTTATTTTATTTGAAAAGTTTATGGTTTTTGTTCGTTCTACATAAATTTGCCCATGGATCATAGTAATGAACATTTTTAATGAATATAAACAATAATGAACAAATTAAAAATTTTTACAGGCACAAAGTTACCACTTCTCATCATTTTAGTCAAAGTACACTCTCTGTATTCTGTTGAAATAGATTCCTTGGATTTTAACCTGCTGTTTTTTAAAATAATTTAATCCCCACAAACTTTCCTTCCCTTGAATACAATGGATAATAAAGTGTTCTGCGTTCAATTTTACTGCAATTATCTTGTCTCTTCATTAGTTCCTTGTCCAATGTTCAGGACAGAGGTTGGCAATACAAACCACCTGCTTGATCACTTTTTTGAATTATTCGTATTTAATTATATACTAGCATGGCATTTAACATATGTATCCAGTGTGCAACAAAACATGCTAATCAGATGCCCCAACAATTTTAATTCCTCCCTGATAAATCAAAAGCAAGAGATGCTTCTAATCTCCCCGTTTTCATTGTCTTAGTTGTTTATTTTTCCGGATGCAGAAAAGTGATGCTCCGTGTAGATGCAAAACAAGGATTTTCAAAGGATGGAAACTCTCCTCTTGAATTATTCCAGGTTGTTAATGTTGCATAAATTCCTTTATATTTGTATAAGTAAACATGTTCATTTCACTTGCATCAACTCTCTCTCTCTCTCAGACACACTTACAAACATAGATGCATCCTCATAAATGGATAAAACTGAAGCTCCTGCATATCATGCAGAACTTCAAATGTAAATGTTTTAACTGTTTGGTGTACCATGCCTTATTGAAGTCTTCAAACAGTTTCTAATGTGTATCGGCACATCAATTGGGGTTTGTGTAAAGTATGCTTTACAACTTTGTTTACTATATACATGCTTTGAGTATAAGGATCATTTTTCTTCGTTAAATGATGAAACAGCATAGCTTTGAGTATAAGGATCATGTTTTTCTTCTTTAAAGAATGAAACAGCATATGAAAAATATTTTCGAGGTTTAGTGGTGGTGTATATACAAACCTTGTATGCCATTCACAGTGATAAACAGGATTCTGCATCTTGGAATTTAGTATATCGAATTGGAATCCTGAAAAATCTGCAGCATGATGATCTTATGGACAACAGTGCAAAATACAGCATTCATTTTGAAGTTAGGTTTTTATGTGTGTGGTTTTCTGGAGGGGTAAAAGCATGATATGTGCATCTAGAGATATGCATTCTCCATAAATGGATGAAAATAAAGCATCCTGCATTACATGCAGAAGTTCAAATATAACCGGTTAAACTGGTTCACGTATCGTTCCCAATTGAATTCTTGAAATGGGTTTTTAGTGTGTATCAACACATCAACTGGGGCTGTTTACAGTAAGCTCTACAACTTAGTGTTGCTTTACACATGCTTTTTAGTGTACAGAAGCATATTTGTCTCCTGAATTAAAAGAAAACAGCACATGCAAAATATTTTCTAGGTTCACTAGAGGTTTACACAAACCTCGTATACCATTGCAGAAGGCAAAGAGGAATATGCATCTTGAAATTTTAGTGCATTGAATAGTAATCCTTAAAACTACTGTCCTACTGTTTAGGTGGAGATTTACCCATTAAAGATACATTTGACTGAGAGCTTGTACAAATTGATGTGGCAATATCTCTTTCCTGAAGAAGAACAAGACTCCCAAAGGCGGCAGGTTAATATAATCCTTCGCTTCTTGCAGCTTTCCATCAGATAATCACTTAAGGCAACCTTCATTTTTAATATATTTGTCTTTGATGTATAGGAAGTATGGAAGGTTTCAACTACAGCAGGTGCAAGGCGTGTAAAGAAAGGCGCAACAGTTCATGATGCATCTACATCTAGCAGTCATTCAACAAAAGATGCTGAAACATCCAAATCAAGCACCTCTGCCTCTGCAGCTGCGGGTGCAGCTAGCCAATCTAGTATTCATGCTGATTCTTCTCAGGTGAGCATCCTAAAGGTCTCAGTTTGAATGGTGCATATATTTTACTTTTGGACATTTATAAATTCTAGGGATGCAAAGAAAAATGCATGATGGATTCTGGATGTAACGTGTAGATTATACTCCACAGAAACCACAGGCATTAGGGCTAAGTACTATATAAAGATCAAAATGTAAAGAACCACGAAGCCTCCAAATTGCCTGTCCAGTGCCTAGTTAGTCAAATTCTGTTCCTTATCAAGCCAAAAGATTGCTGGTGAAGTTATAATTTTGATGGCAAACAAATCTACAATGAATAACTTTGTAAATTTTCTGAGGAGAAATTATGACTATCTTGAAATAATTTCAGCCCTTTCTTGCCAAAAATAGTCAGAGCACCAAAATGTTACCTAAAGATTAGGTGGTAGAGATCTTTACATTGAGTCTCAGTAATTAGATGTTGCCAGCTTCCTCAAACTTGCATTGTTGCGTGGGGGGGGGGGGGGGGGGCCAGTCTTGTTTCAGGAATAGGAAAGCAAGTGAAGAAAACATGATCATGTGCACACGAAATGGTATTGGCATGAAATAATCTATCATGTATTGGCCTTTCAAGAATTGCCAAACAGAAGTTGGAGGACTGCTTGGCTGTAATAGAATCGAAAAAACCAATAACACACCACCAATTAACCATCATTTCTTGGTTCTTAAACAGTTTCTAAGCTTTCTTTGCATCAAACATGAGTATCTCGTTTCCAAACAACAACACCTTTTTAATCCCTGCAAATTGATTATCTTATGGAAAAACTATGTGCAACAGGAGTAATAGCAGCACAAAGATTTCTAGTCCAACTCCAATGCTCACTGTGAATAATGTTCTGAACTTTCACATTCCGTCTGACTTCTGGTTGAAAAATGCTTTTATTGGTATACAGGAAACATAATGTTTTATTTTACAAAAAATCAATTTGAGACATGGTCTCACATCCTCAAGTTTCAAATGGAGATCAGGAACAGATACCAGGATTTACCAGCAGAACAGTTCCCATCTTTGGAAGTCAGAGCCAACCCACTTATTCCGGCTAAATTCAAAGCTATGGGCAAAATGTGCTAGATGTGCTTATGTTGTCAGTGCCTTTGCACACTTTTGGAAGGAAGAAGATAACAGTTCTAAATGAATATAAATTACCACTAATCTTAGTTCTTCTCTGTCAGTATTTTAGAGACAATTATTTGTCCACATTTCACCTTAGAGGTAAATTTGTTTACTTGGTATCCCAGACTCTCGTCTTATATCTAATAGAAAGAACATCCAGTTATCCCCTAAGAAGATCCTTCCCAAACCTAAAAGATTCAATCACATAACTGTTGTATGAAAAGCCCAGCTTTCATCTTGTTTATTGGAAAAGATGACAAGTCAGAAAACTTATCTAGCGGTATGCTAAGCTCACAGAATGTTAACCTTTGAGAACAACATAACATCAATTATTACTCAAAATGTTAACAATGGAAGTCAATTATTACTCAAAATGCTCGATATTGAGACCAGCTCTAGCAAAACATAGTGACGGGGCTCGTGTTGTCCCTATCCTCTAGCCATAGGAAAGACCCATTTAATTTACCAATGGCATACACTGAGAACTTCACATGGATTTACATGCTCTGATCCAACCAATGAGGTTGTAGAGAAATGACCCACATTAGAACATCTCAAGTAGCTTGAATACAAGCATTATTACTGCACAACATCTCATGCATGTACCTCAACCGTGTACCATCATAAGCCTCATAGGTTCCACAATCACTAGTCACTTACCCCCAGATAGTACAGTTACTAAACTTTTTACAGTTTTTGAGCAATCAATTCATTGTCGGATCTTGTCCGTCCTTAATGAAAGAAGCTTGGTTATGGGAAATTAAAGACGTGCTACCTGGTCAATTCTCTTTGAGGATCATGGATAATCAATAAGCAAGGGCACTAACTAATGTAACAGTTATGTGATTATTTTCCTTGAAAAAATTCTTGTTCAGAAGAGTACCCTAGTTGATTTCAGCACCCAGATCATGCCAACAGAAGGACTCCAGGGACCTTGTGTATACCCGTCAATGCAAGGGGATTTATCATAAAAGATTCCCTCCCTGATTCCATCTGACATAATGTCTCCACCCAGCCATTACTTGTTTTTTCTGTATAATGCGTAAGTGTAAATTGGGGACCTGAATTGTTGAGGCAAAATGGAGTGGGTGGTGAAGTTACGAACTGTAGTTGGATCAATCTCTTTGTACTTAAGACCTGGCTGATTAGTATGTTTTGTCTTAAATGCAATAGTAATTTGCTGATTTTTCCTTGAAATATATTATCTTCTGCAGACACTGAAGTTGCAAAATCTAAAACCAAACCCAGAGCTAAGAAGGACATCTTCATTTGATAGAACATGGGAAGAAACTGTGGCAGAATCTGTGGCTAATGAACTTGTATTGCAAGTGCACTCTTCAACAAAAACTGGTCCTATTACTGCTCTTGACCAGCAAGATGAAACCACTAGAAGTAAATTGAAAGAGAACAAACAAGTAAAACCTGGTAGGTCCTCTCATGAAGAGAAAAAGGTGGGAAAAGTGCAAGATGAGAAAAGATCCCAACCTCGGAAGTTGAGGGAGTTCCACAATATCAAGATTAGTCAGGTTTGGTTCTTCTGTAGGATTTTTTGTTCCTTTTTCTTTTTCCTAATACCGGTTTCATTGCAATTGGCTTATGCATCACAATGGAGTAGGTTGAGCTGCTAGTTACCTATGAAGGATCAAGATTTGCAGTGAGCGACTTAAGGTTGTTGATGGACACATTCCACCGTGTTGAGTTCACTGGAACTTGGAGGAGGTTATTCTCACGCGTAAAGAAGCACATAATTTGGGGAGTTCTAAAATCTGTCACGGGGATGCAGGTAAAACTACATATCCTCATTGGCTGTTTCTGCCATCAGCTCCTTCGCCCTCTCCCCACCACCACCACACACACATACACCCCTGTGCACATGCTCCTCATTCCTTGTTTCTGCTACCCCCACCCCCACCCCACCCCACCCACACACACACACACACACACATGTGCACATGCTCTAACAGACCAACACAGCCAGTTTGATATAGATATTTTGACTGATGAAAAAGATAGTTCTATGTCCCTTAGACAGACCTCGTAAATGCTATTGTTGTTTCATATATTGAAAACTATCATTGGGAAAATAGCATCTGGCAATATGTTTATACTTTTGTAACAATCTTGCTGCCCGACTTTGTTTTCATAGGGGAAAAAGTTTAAAGATAAAGCACATTCCACTACTGTTGCTGTTCCAGACACTAGTGATCTCAATCTCAGTGATAGTGATGGAGGTTCAGCTGAAAAAAGTGATCAGCTCCCAATGGCCTGGCTAAAGCGTACTAGTGATGGGGCAGGCGATGGTTTTGTTACATCCATAAGGGGTCTTTTCAATTCTCAGCGCCGCAAGGCCAAGGCTTTTGTTCTGCGGACAATGAGGGGTGAAGCAGACAATGACCTGCATGGTGAGTGGAGCGAAAGTGAAGCAGAGTTCTCACCATTTGCCAGACAGCTAACCATAACAAAAGCTAAAAGGCTAATTAGACGGCATACTAAAAAGTTCCGTTCTAGAGGACAGAAAGGTTAGTGCATATAATTTTGTCTGCCTCCTACATTATCTGTTTTTGTTTCTGTTGTGCGGCTATGATCATGTGTTTGGTGGAGTGGGGTTGCAGGGGAAATGATATGTGAAGTCAGTTTACTGGCTGACGAACTGTCAGTGTGCTGCTATTCTGTGCCTGTTATGGATAGCAATTTCTGACCCAAGTTCATTACCTGTAATCACAGACTTATTATTTATTTATTTATTTATTTAAGTTTTTGAAGAAAGCAACTTGAGGATAATTAAATTAACTATACTTCGAAGAAAACAACTTGAGGATAATTAAATTAACTATACTTTCCACATCAGGTCTATCATTGCAGCAGAAAGAGTCTCTTCCAGCATCTCCCATGGAGAGCACACCCTTTGAAAGTGATTCCTCAAGTGGATCCTCACCTTATGAGGATTTCCACATAGACCATCAAGATATTCAGAGGGAATCATAATCTTTGAAAGTTCAGGGTAGAACTTGCAGAAAAGGATTATTTTGGCTGCCCGTGGCATAAACCAGATACAGAGGTCCAATGATTTGCCATTATAACTTCCAGAAAAGATTTGACGGATTTCCTAGCCATATGGGGACTAAGTGAGCAAGGTCAATTTCCAAGAAAATGGAGATACAACATCAATCAATAATAAAAGTTTTACATTTTAAATTTGACCACTTCTATTTCTTTGTAAGAGTTGTATTGACTGCTGCTCTCATTTCCCTGAAAGAGAGTTGTATGTCTGCTTTGAGGTTAATTACAAATTCGCCTTCCCTGTTGTCCAGTCATATAATTTTGTCAATACAAGGAACTTGCAGGCTCCAAAGAGCCAATAATTTTGTAGCATAGCAAGAGGCTGAGATGGTTCATAAGTGGTATTACTTATATTTTTGTATCACAAGTTAAAACAAAGATGGCTTTTATCTCATATTTGTACTAGCATATGCATTTGCACTCTCCATTAAAGATGGAGTGACGATAGCCCACAACGTGGATCATACTTGCTAGGCATGTAGCACGAGTTCATCGCATTGCAAGATATGAATTTTCAGCACTGCATTTGCTAAAAAGTAGTTAATTTTCCTATGGTGAAATGCTTTCTATTGTTTTTCATTCTTATATTTGACATAGCATATGTACTCATGCTTGTTTAGTATTGAATTAGGAAAGATAAGTATATTTTTCCTTGGGACATACTAGTTTGAACTCGTAAGTTGAGTAAATATGTAGCTTTCAAAAGGTTGTACTTCTTCTACATAATTTCTTAATTGTTCCAAACCAATTATATATACATACTAATCATGATTTTTCTACCTCTAGGGAAGAGGAAGAAGAAGAATAAGAAGATAAGTATTTGTATCTATTGTAGCTATGAGGTATTTAAATTCCTTTATAAATCTTTGGGGTAAATTAGGTTTTACTGCCATGTGATAATGGAACAGAGCAAAAAAAAATCCTATTAAAAAAGAATAGTCAACAAGCCTCCTTGAGATTTTGAAAAAATAGCAAATTACCACCCTCTGTCCCCCAGGTGTGATTCACGCACGACAACTGCGGTTATTATAAGATATTTGCTGTTGAAATGTCAATTTTGCCCATAAATATTTACCGTTGGATGAACTGAAAAAAATCAATGGTTCCAATTAATTCTCTCTATAAAAAAATATAAAATTTTACACATATATTTAAATATATACATATTTATATACAGTTAAATATATGTATGTATTATATATACATATTTATATATATATGTATATATATACCTGCAACTTCCCCCCCCACCCAACCCAACTAACAACCCTTGCCCCCCACCCCCCAACCCCCACTGGTAACCTCTCCCCATCCCACCAGCGGTTGGGCCATGACCGCCGCTCATAGAGGCAGCCAGACCACAGCTACGTTCACAAAGGCGGCCACCCAGGCGACCATGGCCGGCTGCGGACGCTGCCGGCCATGGCCGCCGCTCACAGAGGCGACGAGTAACGGTGGGTTAGGGGTGGGTAATTTGTGTTTTATTTATTTATATATATTATATATAAATATATACATAAATATAATGGCTATATTTAGTTATATTTTGAAAAGACAAATGTACAAAAATTTTGCCTTCAAAATGTCAAAAAAAAAAAAAAAAAAAAAAAAATATTTTATCTTGCATTATTCCAAAAAAATTTCATTTTTTTAATATATACATATATATTTTATTGTTATTTTAACAATAAAAAAAATCACTTAATTCTATTTTCAACTCAAAAACCCGATAAAAAGCATTAATTTAACTGCTGCAGTAGAATTTTTTCCCTAAAATATAAACAAACATACCAAAAATTTTTAAAATAATTTTCTAACTATTCTCAAAATATAAATAAACATACATTACATTCCTCAACCCTACTCTCAAAATTCATTCTCCCAAAATATATAATTCAAAGGGCAAATGTCATAAATGGTCCCTAAAATTTTAGTTTAGAATCACTTTAGTCCTCAAACTTTAAAACTTCCTTTTTTAGTCAATAAAGTTTGGATTTAGTTTCAATCTAGTCCCTAAGTCAACTTTCCGGCAACTTTTAAGGGCAAAATTGTTAATTTTCACTTTAGTCCCTATATAAGGTTTTATGTTCCACTTTAGTCCCTGTATAAGATTTTATGTTCCAATTTAGTCCCTATGTTATTTTTTTTTCTTTTTTTCGTTTTATAAATATATGTTCATGTATATATATATATATAATTGATACTAATATTATTATTAACATTAAATAATATATTATTGTATATTAATATTATTTGTGATACTATTATAATTAATAATATTGTGGTGGCATGCGCCATTAATGCGGGGACACGCCGCCTGGTGGAGCATTTAGTGCGGTTAAGGGGCTGCTACCTTTCCTCAACCTCCATAGTCGATATGATAACTTCTGCATGATATCTTCTCGGGTGATTGATAAGGCGTGATCCAGCCCGGGTTAGATCTTACTAGACGAATAAGGGAGAATGCCTCGGGTTTGGGTCGACCAAAATTCGGTCGATGAGGTGGTGCCGATGCATTGCCCTGGCTGACAAAACCCGAGGTCGAGTTGCAGTCGATAGGCTGAGCCTATCGACGATTGGGTCGCTTGACATCATATCACTGTCTTGGTCGAGTATCGTTGGGTTGAACCTGTTGGGTTGCCCTATATCAATAATAATACTAATAATATTATATAATTATATTATCATAATAATACTATTATTATCATTGATAATATTAATCTTATTATTCTTATGATTAATTATACTAATAATAATAAAATTAATTTAATATTTATTAGTACCATGTATTATTATTATTGTTATTATTATTAGTGATATGGGGAAGTAAGATGAGCCCAACAAGGCCAATAGAACTATCTCAGGCCCAAGAAAACATTAGGCTAATTGACCAATAAAGGCTATCAGTATCCCTTCAATCAATCAGGTTATGGTCAAAAAGCCCACTGCTAGAGAGCCGTCTCAACCCAATGAGGTCATGCACTCGACCAGAGTGGGTGGAGAGACCCACGGTTGAGGAAACATACTGACTAGAATAGGTCGACCAGAAAGGTCATGCATTCAACCAGAGTGGGTGGAGAGACCCACGGTTGAGGAGACATACTGACCAGAATAGGTCAACCAGAGAGGTCATGCATTTGACCAGAGTGACTAGAATAGGTCGACTAGAGAGGTCATGCACTTGACCAGAGTGGGCGGATAGACCTACGGCCGCGGACATCTCGACCAGAAGAGGTCATGCATACGACCGGAGTGGTCAGAGAGATTCGGTCGGGGAGATATCTCAACCAGAAGAGATCTCCACCAGTCGCTATCGCTGTCGCATTAAATACACTGATACCACTAGTCGCTGTCACATTTAATGCACTCAACCACTAATCTGCCACATTAAATACACTGACAAGCGGCTTGTCTCTGCATTAAATGCGAGATCTCCACCATATCCCAAAAGGATGTGGGGGCGCCACCTGGAAAGGGGATTTTAGATAAGGAAAAGACCTAACAACCCTTATGCAAGGACAAAGGTCCTCCCTACAAGAGCAAGGGTACCACGGACATTTTGATCTCCCAATTGGGACTATAAATACCCCATTACAGCCTCCCTACGAGGTATGTCATTCTATACTACAAAGCCCTCACTTTGCTGCTCCTTATCTACCCGACCTTATACTAACTTGAGCGTCGGAGAGCCTACGCCGAGGGCATCTCGGCTAGCCTGACGTTTGCTCGTGGTTGCAGGACTCAACCCAAGTATCTGTGGAGCTCATTTACTCAGCCAGGTAGGTCGATCCACTCAGATTCCGTTCCAATCCAATTATATACGATTCTTACCCTCATCAAGTAATAATAATAATAATAATAATAATAATAATAATAATAATAATAATACTATATCTTATGAATATAATTAAAATTATTATAATATAATCTTTATTATTGTTAATATATCACTAATCATACAATTCATATTATTAATTATAATAGTATCACAAATGATACTAATATATCAATAATATATTATCTAATGTTAATAATAATATATTAGTATCAATTATATATACACACATGCACATATATTTATAAAAAGAAAAAAAGAAAAAGAAAAAGAAAAAAAGTAATATAGGGACTAAATTGAAACATGAAATCTTATACAGGACTAAAGTGGAACATAAAACATTATATAGGAACTAAAGTAAAATATAAAACTATAAATTGACAATTTTGCCCTTAAAAAGTTGCCGGAAAGTTGACTTATGGACTAGATTGAAACTAAATCCAAACGTTATGGACTAAAAAAGGAAGTTTTAAAGTTTGAGGACTAAAGTGATTCTAAACTAAAACTTGAGGGACCATTTATGACATTTGCCCTAATCCAAAACATATAATTCATATCCAAACATTACCAATGTATTTATAATATATTACATCTCTATATATATTTTATATTTATATTTATATTGATAGTATATTATAAATGAAACATGCCAAGTATATTATGTTTATGTTTGTTAATTAATATATTTATGCTTATTTTATATAAATATATGCATAAATATATTAATGTATTTATAATATATTATATTCTATATATATTTTTTATTTATATTATGTTTATGTTTGTTAATTGATATATTTATGTTTATTTTATATAAATATATACATAAATATATTAATGTATTTATAATATATTATATTTCTATATATATTTTTTATATTTATATAAAAATAAAAAATTGAATAAATAGAAAGATGAAAGTTAAAATAGTTTTTAAATTTAAAAATAAAAAAAGAATAAATAAATAAAAGAATAAAATTAAATGAAATTATATTTAAAAAGAATAAAAGAAAGAAGATATATAAAAATATATTTAAAAAGAATAAATAAATAAAATTAAAAATATATGAAATAACTAGGGGTAGTATAGTCCTTATACATTAAAATTATGGCTAAATTGCAGCAAATCACAAGGAGGGGGCGGTGTGCTATTTTTTCAAAATCTCAAGGAGGCTTGTTGACTATTTTTTTTCATAGGGTTTTTTTTTGCTATTTTCCATTATCACATGAGGGTAAAACCTAATTTACCCGATTTACTTGACACAATTTTTATAAGCATGCTAATTAGTAGTTTGAGAAAATTTTTAATAATTTTTTTATATTTTTCTTGGTATTTGTATTTTACATGGGAGAATGAAGTAATGTCGTTACAAAAGTCCATCCCCCCAAAAATGCCATAAAATTACAAAAGCACATATTTAGCATAACACAGCAATTCCTTAACAAATATCAGTTTTGTTACCTTTTAGTTACCTCCTAAGAACGCTAGAAAATTAGAAAACATGTTTGAACATATATTAAGCATAACATAACAGCTCATAAATACTGTTTTAATATTACATTTCCATCCTTAAAAATGTCAAAATTTTACAGGTGAATCTGATAATACAATTATGATTTAGCTTCACTCGGTTTTCAAATCAGAGAACCATTGACAAAAGTATCAACATATCCAAAAAATTTAAAAAAAAAAAAAGAAAAAAAAATAGGTTAGTAATTCAATTCAAATTTTATCCACCCTGGCCTGCACAACATTTTTACATCTCGGAGTTCCAAATTCAGTTCAGACTTGACTTATGTCAGAATTAACAAAACAAAAGTCAAAAGCTATTGTTCATTAACAAAACATGATCATTCTTATGCATCTCCATGTGGTCCATGTTCAGCAACCAAGTTGACAGTTTCCTCAGAAGTGGAGTTGTTCTTAGCCATCTCTTTTTTCTTCATTCTCCAAGTATTTCAGCCAAAGAAGCATTGAGGTTGAGAGTGTTAGATTCATCAATTCTCCTCTGGAAAAAGAAATGGAAATTTAATAAGTTCATAAAGTACAGAATGTTACCTAGATAACTTATTAGTAACTTGATAAGAATAAAGACCACCTTTTTCCTGCTGTGAGAAATAGAGATGCCTGGTTCTAGGTTCTTTCGTTGTGTCCTGAAGATTGACACTTGCAACATTTGAGAGAGCTGGAGCCTGGAGCCTGGAGCCTGGATCTCTCACTTTCTATCACATTTGAGGTATCCTGTGGTTCCCTTCTCCAGCACTTTTTAGGTCTACCTTGTAGGAAGCATTGTCGCAGGTAGTGGAGTCAAGTCTGAATATTAAAAAGTAAGGTTTCAAATAAAGACTTAACTCCACCGTTGAATTAATTGGCCTCTAGCAAATAATTAGATCCCATGATGAATCAAGTGCACCATTATAGCTTACGCTTACCATGCAAACATGGTCTTTTTCTCTCCTATCTTCCGAAAGGGGCCTGGAGTAAGATATTTATCAGCTCCCTAATAGCTTCAATAACTATGTCTCTACATCCAATGTTCAATTCCCCTTTATGACCTCAACTTTGGAAAACACCTTTTCCAAATTGTCATATTGTCTTGCACAAGAATTTCTTGGAATCGATCATTATAGAATATATAAAAGATGCACTCATTCTTCACAACAACGAGGAAACGGATTCCTTCTTAGATCTCACAAACCTCCATGCTTAAGTAGCTCATGCCCAATCTCAACCCCTATGACCCGCTATGTGGTCGGGAAAAAGTCAAAGTACAAGGACCTAAACATAATGTTACCATGGATCCTTAGGTCCAAGGACTAATTATATGCACTATCGGAAACTTGAGAACTTGCCACTATCGACGTGCCACTACGACTATCTAGTGGATACTCTTGGCGGGTCTTCAGTGAACCTATTCCTTAACAAACACCCACTAACATACATCCATGTCTCACATAGATTGCCCATGAAACAGAGCAATATCCAACCCTTTCGAATATGCATCGTTAGTGAAAGTCTATCCGAATCTTAGATGTCTCGTCTCATAAGATTTTATGACTTGAAATGCTTTAAAATCATGACAATAGAGACTTGTTTCATAATCACTATCATATGTATGACCAAGTCCCATAGTCCAGTATGATTTAAGGGGCTTTAACCAAATGCAAGTGATGAATAAAAAGTATAAGATGAAGACAACCATTATAAAAAGAATATCATTCAATTAAAATTATATCACAATTAGAGTAGTTTTACATGTCAATCTAATTGGTTGTGGGGCACCATTCCAACACAAGTATCCCTTTAAACTCAATAATCTCAAAATTAGAGACCAATTTTTAACAGTTGCGTCAAATGAATTACTTATTTGACGTAACAAAGTTTTGAAGTAAAAATTTATCGACAAAATAGTTGAATGTGCTTGTTCTCAAACAAATATTTACTTAAATTAATTAGTGTCTTTCAAATAGTTGCACCAAAATTTACAAAATGAGACAACCTTTTTAATTTGACTATGTATCATATGTCTATCGTATAAAAAGGTAGGTAGCGATTCAAAATGCTGATTGGGGGAATATTCTAATATGTGTCAGAGGATCCATCACCAGACTTCCATTTCTAATCTTATTTATTTGACGACTAAGAGAATTTAAAATTCAAAACGTTGAAAATTGTTTTATTATCTATGTGATCATATAGCCATATGTACCAACTTCATCGATTTATATAGTTACGTGCAACCAGTGAACTTCGTCCAATATGCATAAAACAAGTAAAGGTAACTAAATTTTCTATTTTATTTATATTTATTGAATAAAAGATGTATAAAATAATTTTATAATACCAAATCAATTAATTTAATGGATTCTCCGTAAGCTTCTTGAGCTTCATAGTGGGTTTTCTTGAACACCATCACAAGCGTGCATCCTATTATCTCAATATTTGAACTTTATTTTAACTTAATCTCTTTTTAAAAGACTATTAATTTATTTTTTCCTAATGTAAAATTGTAAACACCTATTGTGTTATAACAAAATTACAAAGAAATCTCATATATTTAAAGAATAGCTTAAAATTTTCAAGGTACTTGTGATCATCTTATCCTTGTTTATTGCAAAATTGGTTTATAAAAGTAAGTGAATTAAAGCTTGACCAATTAATTAAGTAGTTACTTTGAATTATTGTAATTTATGTTGTGGGCAAATGTTAATAATGTGTTTAATTACTCAAAAATAATTTTGTGTTAATGAGAAATTAATGTCAAAAGTAGACTACTTAAATGATTAAATTATGATATCAGAATGGGAAGACAGAATATCGTAAATCCCAAGTAAAATTAGAAAAAAGAGTTATAATTGTTTGTTAGCTTAGCACAACTCTAAGAGTTGTGGCTACAAATACAATTAGTGATAACAAGTATATCTGTTCAATAAGAGTTGTTCCAAAAGACATGTAAGTTTGATTGAAAATCTTTCTAAATCATGAACCCAAAAGCAAGCCTTCCAACAACTACAAATAGACCCCTCAATTTGCTCATTCCAGTCATTTATTCAACTTGTATTAGAAGCATTTAGTATTGAGTGTAATCCATTGCGTTAACAGCACAGGCAACAACACAAACACGCAAGCCTATTTTTCGATGATCGCAACAAAGATATTGTTTTGTCTCACGGCCTTGAATGTACGAAGATTACTGATAGAGGCTGCTCCAACTCTGCCAAAAAGGAGACCGAGAGCGACGCATGATGCGCACAACCACAATAACTTATTGTGCAGGAATTAGATATTGATGAGGTGGTCAAGACGTTGTACAATGTATGTAATTTGATCAAAATAGCTATAGAGCTGTGAAACTCATCATAGAAGAAATGTCGACTTGAAGAAGTTCATAGTTGGAAAGTTCTTGGACTTCGAAAGGCTTGAATCAAAATAATATAATTAGTCAAGTCCAAGAATTATAAATTTTTACATGAGAAAACATGACTCGTACTGAATCCTTTCAAGTAGCTACTATGATTGGAAGCTAAGATCATCATAGAAGGACTTCAAGAACAATTTGAAATAAGCAAAAAGGAAATGGGACTTGAAGATTTTAATCGTCAAACTGAGGATATCAACAGTCTGAGATTAAATCTGAAAAGATTCAAATGGAAGCTAAGGCTAGCTTGGTGGAGCCGAGCTCAAGCATTCGCAAGAAAAGCAAGCTCCCAATAAGTGATCAAAATGGTAAAGCTAACAAGGCTAAAAAAATTCAAAAGAAAATACTACAACTTTAGAAAGCCAAAACTCCTTTTATTCAATTGAAATGATGACTATACCTCTATAATTAATACATGATGATATCTCTGATTTAAGTTTGTGCGAGCTAAAGGCTAGAGAAAGAAAGTATATTGGTGATTGCACAAAATGCCGCTGTATTTACTTGTTGTCAAGTGAAGCATAGAAACATATAATTAATGCTATGTGAAGAGGTTGAAAATCAACTTAGCTGAGTAAAGATAGAGGTGTGAAATAGAGGGCGGCATGGTTTGAAGAATTTTGCACAAATCTGGCATTATTCATACAGTGACTCCGTATTCACCTCAATTGAACAGTGTAGTTGAATCCATGAATTATAATGCTATGTTGGTAAATTTTAAATTACTGTAGCATTATGAGGGAAAGCAATTTTTTCAACAACGACATTCTAAAATCTAAATAAGGATAGTGCACAAGAGTTCACTCTTGTATATAAAGAAAAGATCACAAATTTTCATTCCAATACCTTAAAGTATGAGGGTATTTAAATAAATGGGAGACACCTAAGCCCAAACAAGTCAAAATTGGATCTAAGAATGTTGATTGTACATTTTTTGGATATGCCGACAACAAAAAATGTTTATTAGTAGTTCTTAGGGAGCAATTATCATTTCTAAAATTACATGAAAGTAAAATCATTTAGTCAAGGAATGTTGTATTTTCTTGAAAAGAAAGGAATGAGCTTTGTTCTCACAAAAAAAACTTGTGAATTTATAAGTAGTCTCATCAAGATGATGGAAAGCCAATATGCAGTAAGAGGGCTAAAATAGTTAAAATATTTTTATCCGAACTTTCTAACTAATATGATAGAAAGCACGTTCAGTAGATTCACGAGTAATTTAGACAATGACCGTTAGAAGACATGAATGAGGGTTCAAAGATATTTGAAGTACAACTTAGATAATGGATTATAGTCAAACATTCAATTGTACCACAATGATACAATGGTGCAAGTTTGATATCAAATACGAATTTACACTTATAAATAGACAGGTGGTTAAGTGTTTGGCATAAGTGGAGTTACAGTGTCTTGGAAGTCCTTTAAACAAATGCGTAAAGCTCAATCCCTGATGGACCTAATTTTATAGCTTTGGATAAACTCGAGAAGAAGTAAAATGACTTTGTAACTTCTTAAAAGACATTCCCTGCTAACACAAGTTGGTGCCTGCTATTATGATACATGATGGTAGTCAATTAACTATTTATCGCATACTTTATAATAATCTCATTTTTTATTGCATGACAATATTTGTGTCAAACACATTATGTTTATTCTATAATATTAATATTTCTAACCACTAAATTAAGTAAGTTTTTGTTAAATACAAAAACCTTGAGAAAGTATGTTCAACACTGTGACACCCCACTCTCGATAACCCCCAAGATAGGGTACAACCAATACAAGCTTAGATCATAATGTATAACATAACCGATAAGTCCATAAAATTTTCAATAACACTCAAAGAAATCATCATATTTCAAATCTTAAAGCAGCACTATTGAGGGACCCTATTACATGCCAAGTTCTTACAGTATCCCAAAAATCTCAGTTAAGTTGCAATTAAATACAAGCTCAGAATGTCATCTCACGAAATACAATATATACATACCACACATTTTAATTTCGAACTTGACATATTGCAACATCCCTAAATCAAAGTTTAGCCATCAGGTGGACCTATGTGTACATATATCCATCAAAACTTTTATGAATAGTACCATTGGGCTAAGTCATAAGCCCTCCTTCCATTTTTGTACCTGTATGGGAAGGAAATAAAAGAACAATAACAAGGTAAGTCCGAAGGACTTAGTGAGGAAAAAGAAAATGATGAGAGTTAAGGGAAAGCTGTCAAGATGTAATAATTAATAAACAAATTTGGTAACAAGCATGACTTTTCAGATTGAATCAACAATATAATATAGTACACATGATAACAATTTTAATAGACTATTGGTCATTCCGTCCTTATCACTCTTGAATCAATTTAAAATTGCTAGTACTGGGCATTAATACAGTATAAACAAGATTTCCTTATCGCTTCATTGCTCGGGCACTTAGCTAGGTGGGTAATAATTGATTTATATGGCATGGTCGACCGCATGCCGGATCCCGTCACTCATAGTTCGCCACCTCTAGCTACCTGTAAGTCAGGATTATAGGTACGTATTAGCTGTAAGACCTGTATCTATCAGTCAGTTCCACCCGATCGTCTTCCGAACCTAGCCCCTAGGCCCAAACCCCCCGTGGCATCTCTCCGAGTGGAAACTACCCATGGCATCCCATGAGTTAGAATAATATAATGCCAATAGATAAGAATTTAACCTATAGACAATAACATGAATATAACAAGATGCAATCTGAGCATCCAATATACTAGCCAACAAGGCCATTTTTGGCTAATAATCCACGTATTCCGTTGGAATTAGCACTCGACCGATACAATCGATAATCAAGTATGCTGTTAAGGCCAAATAACTGATATATAGAATGAATTTAAATATGCCGACAAGATTTCTTGAACAATCAACACGTTTATAGGAAGTAAACAAGTAATACGGGGTTAGCCGGCAAGGCTGTAAGGTACAAGGGATAGAATCGAATAATATAATAAAATTTATAGACACCAGAACAGAAACAAGCAATAACCCTCATAGGGGTGTACACATTAGAAACATATAACAATTGAGATTTCAAATAATATATGAATTTTCAACAAGTACAATACAGAAATGAAAACCCTCACAGGGGTTTATCACAACACCAAGTAGGTACGAGAAAGGTGCCAGATTGGTAGACCCTTACCTCCGTAGTCTCAGAAAACTGCAATCTCCTCCAACAATCTACTAATCTGTGGGATCTACTCCTTGGTTACCTAACCACAGGAATGAATTCATAATCAAATATTTATTCAACCTCGATAACTTTCAATAATTACAATTAAACAGTTAATAGTCCAAAATCACTAATTAACTGATTAACTTGATAGGTTTAAACAGTACTACTGACCCAAAAAAGGCTAATAAAGTTGATTATTACTAAAATAATCCCAGTTTCATATCAAGTCTAATATTTGATCATATACTAGTTCTCAATTACACATTTAGCCTTATATCGATATCCAAAATCAAAATAAACAATCTAGATATCTTAATTATCCTGATTATTTCCACTTAGGTCTTTAAATCTCCAAAACTAGGGTTCCTCCACTTAAATAACTTAATTAATTCAAAGTATCATATAATTATATGGCATATCTGGGTCTAATAACGATTTGTTAATCCTTGCATGGAGACATACACCAATCATATATAAATCCTTCAGTCTAGGCAGATTACAAAGTTTACATGTGAATTGGAGCAATATACATATATATATATTCATAATCCCATATCCAACTTTAACCCAATATTTGATTAACGAAACCTCGAAACCACAAACTGAGAGCACAACCACGATCCCCGCGACGGGCCGAAGATACTATCTTAGAGTTTTTGGAGCACCGCTGTCGCCGATCGCCATCCTCCGCCATAAATAGTCGCCGGAAAATGTCAACAACATAACCAAAAGCTGCCTTTTAGCTCCAGCATTCCAAATCCTTGATCAATTTTTAGTTTCACTGTCGGAAAAGCCTCAAATTGCCGCCTCGAAGCTGCTGCACCTTTTTCCCACCGCCGTGTTTGTCACCTCTGTTTCGCCATTGCCGGTAGTTAGAATCCAAAACCAACTTTACCAAATGCTCTCTTGAGCTGAAACCGTCACAATACACACTTTGTCCATCGCCAGAAGCCGCCGGAAAGCCTTAGCCCGCCACCTTCGCCTTGGTCAACCTTCAAGCTTCATTTTTTGGTGACCCGTCGGTGGTTTGTGTGTGCATGTGGTATCAATGTGTAGCTGGGAAAGAGAAGGAGCTGTTAACCGATTTAGTTTAGTGCTCCGGGGTGTCGCCGGTAGAAATCACCGGAGCGGGGTTGACGGGAGGTTGAGGATGGTGTTTGGTGAAGAATGGTGAAATGTTAGGGGGGGGAGGTAGATTGAAATCCTTCAATTGGGTCCTCCAGAAAATCGCAACGCTTCAATTCATCGCCTAATTATGTTAGTGTATCACTTTGACCCTTTTGACCTAAATTATTTACCATGCAACTCTAAAAGCTTTGAAAATGTGATCCAACCAAGTTTCTGTAAATTGCAATTTGACCCCAAAACTTTCAAAATTCTTGCAATTAAGTTCTTTTTTTATTTTCCAAGCCCTAAAATCCGAACAACCAATATCTTGATTTCTAAATTCTAATTTTTCCAAAATACCATATTTTAAGGGTGTTACGATCCTCCCTCCTTAAAAGAATATGGTCCCCAGATTCTTATCTAGGTACTGCTCTGACTGACCAAAATTAAGTATATTCGGTTAGTCGATCTACATTATCTCTTCATTACATTCTGCCAGGATTGCTTTTTCAAGTCCCGATACATCTTTATGCCTCTCGAATGCATCGTACAACTTAACTTGAGTGCCTTACTAATATTCTCTCTTTCTGTTCTGATAGAGTGCAGGCTCTTACATAAAAGACCATAAAATCATTATAATAACAAATAATTAATCAACATATTCAGTTCACACTCATTCTATACTCAAATGGTCTTCAATTTCACCCTAGTCAAAATAAAGCATGCCATTATTTAAAAGATCACAAACTTATTATAGCAATAGAAGATAAAAAACACCACGAATTTATACTTACATGATATTTACATCAAAAATAGTCAAGTTCAAACTTAACATACCATTCTTCATAATAAGCCCTACATTCCTAAACAGCTAACTATAAGTTCACAAAACCAACCATACTAGATATAGACGTAAACAACATGTTGGTTGCTCCCTAGATGCTGCTTTGAAATACAAAATCACGATTATGCAAGATCATACTCCCTTTTGACATTCAAGAACTTAAGTAGAACCTTCTACCACCTATTTTCCTTTATCCTTTTGAGCACCTGAGTTTGATAGTTTGCTGTTAAGGCAATCTTTGATGAGATGTTGATCATTGCAGCACCTCATGCACTTTCTTAGCCTTTTCCAATAGTTAGCTTCCCCGTGATTCGAATTGCTACAAAATCCACAGCTCTTTTTTAAGGTCTCAAATTGGACCTTCCGCCGTTTCCTACCTGACCACTTTCTTTGCCAACATCAACTCTAGATTCACAAACTTTTCCTATCTTGCAACTTTTCTCATTTGTATGCATCTCAAGAGGTTTTTGTTCCATCTGTAAGGCCCTCTTCAAGGCTTCCTCAAAGTTAGATTGCTTGCAAGGCGTAAGGGTCCATCTTATCTCAGATCTTAACCCTTTAACAAATTTCTCAGTCCTACACTCCTCATTTGTCAATATCTGTGGGGCATACCGAATCAACCTACTGAACCTTGCTTCACATTGCCACACCATCATATCTGCTTGGGTAAGACCTTCAAATTATTATTTTCGGGCATCTCTTATTTCTTGTGGTATGTACCTATCCATAAATTTCCACATGAAGTTGTCTCACGTATGAGGTGCATTCCTATGTTCCCATCGTTGGCTTACCAAGGTCCACTATTGAACTGCAGCTCCTTCTAATAGATAGATGGCAAATATAAATTTAAGGTCATCGGGGTAATCTAACATCTAGAAAATATTATCAATCTCCTTGATCCAAGCTTCTGCCTTTTGGTGATCTGATTCACCTAAAAATATTGGAGGGTGAAACTTAAGAAGATGCGTTATAGTCCCGAACTTTGGAGGTTCCTTGCTTCTCTCAAGGCTATCAATCTGACCTTATTGCTGGTGCAATTGTAGAAACTGCTGCCAAGTTGCATTCATCTGTTTTATAACTTCTCTCCTTATTGTTAAATGCACCTGTGAACCTTGTGTCTCTTCTTCAACATTTATTGGACGTCTCCGTTCTGAGGTGTCTTCTTCTAGATTTTCTCGGTCAGGAGAATGTATTGGGATTTCAATGAGTTGCAAGCTCTGTAGATATAGACTACACTTATCTGTAATATTTAAATGAGATGTTTTCTCAGTTAGTATCTATTCATTGTTAGTTCTCATTAAATGAGATTTAAAATATATACACAATTTCTTAAATTTTTGAAAATAAGGAAGATAAAAGTAAGTTTAACAAATTTTCAATGACTCATAATAGAAAGAAAGGAAATTTGCTAACAAATATTTGAAAGATAAAATTCGTTAATAGATTAGGTTATTATTAGCAAAATTACCTCAGCGTTTACATAAGTTCAAAATTTTCAAAATAGCTATCCTAACTATACACCCGATCGAACACAAAATGATAAGGCGTAAGGAGGGGAAAAAGAAAATATCAGCCAATGCTACGTGTTCCAACAATTAGAAGTTACTAACCAAGTGACTACTACCCCATATACATATGTACAATGTGCCCACAGATACCAAATCATCTAACTTTAGTTTCTCTGCGTCGGTGATATCGGACTCAGCATCCTCGCTATCGTTCATCCACTGCTGGATATTATCCTCCATCCAGAGTTGGGGATCGTCTTCATTATTGTCAATCTCCAATAATTAAATTATTCGAGTCATATACCTTTCAAATCAACAAACGTGACATTGTTCGGGAGGATCTTCAACTTATAATTCTAAAATCTCACAAAGTACATCTAAACGTGAGTTATTTATCTACATTTCACCTTTTTGACATTCAAAGAGCCCCATGCTTGACATTCTTAGATTACTGGATCATACACTAGTTATCCTGAATCCATATCCTCTCATCATTGATTATTTCTTAATTTCTATAGCCCATGATCTCAATTTCCTACCTTTATATCTCTTATCAACATAATCATACCATCCGAGCCATAATTGTACATGAGCGTCAGATACTCTTTTTCTTAATAGCATTCTATCTATCATATTTATCTTTCCATCATGTCACCCCTTACCTTTAGACACACTATTAGATTCCAATTTTTGCATGAGCCAAAATGTCACTCAGTCCTAACAATCACGCATTTCTTGAATGTACTACTGCCCACAATAATCCTTTTTCTATATACCTACATAACCAAATTTTCATCCGTAAGTAATTGGCAAGAATTCATTTATCCCAAGGTAATCACCTTCTAGCACTACATACCTTTTCAGAATGATCCTTATTCATTATCTGAGCTCTCCTTTGGATCTTTCTCTATCTGGGCTTGTTTGGCATGAAGTCCTTAAACTTAAGCCACTGTTACCCTAACCCATTCTCATTCTCGTTCAATGTATTCCATAATCTCTCCATGAGGTAGCCCCTAAAACCCAATATCATTTTCCAATGGCTGACTCTGCTTGGCTTAGCATGAGTGACTTATGCAAATCGCATAACCCATCCTCCAGTGTCCGACATATCCTTAGCAAGCTCACTTTTTCTTGTTCTAAACCTCAATCCTTTTCCACTAGAGACTCCTTGCTCCCTTTATCTACAGGTTCCTTTCCTATGATTGTCAGCCATCCCTTAATACAGAAATCACAAAATCAGTTTCATTAACACTAGACTATTTAGATTCATTTCCAATTACCCTGGATCCTATAAAAACTTTCAATATACACCAAACACACAAAGTTCAGATCCTAACTGAACTTAAATAGAAGGTTAGATATAAACCCTAATTCAAAACCTAGGTCATCGATAACCTAGGCTCTGATACCACCTCTGTGACACCCCATTTAGGATAACCCTAAAGCTAGGGTACCACCAATACAAGCTTAGATCATAATGTATAACATAACCGATAAGTCCATAAAATTTTCAATAACACTCAAAGAAATCATCATATTTCAAATCTTAAAGCAACATTATTGAGGGACCCTATTACATGCCAATTTCTTCCAGTATCCCAAAAATCTCAGTTAAGCCGCAATTAAATACAACCTCAGAATGTCATCTCATGAAATACAATATATACATACCACAAATCTTGAGTTCGAACTTGACATATCGCAACATCCCTAAATCAAAGTTTAGCCATTAGGTGGACCTATGTGTACATATATCCATCAATACTTTTATGAATAGTCCCATGGGGCTAAGTCATAAGCCCTCATTCTATTTTTGTACCTGTCTGGGAAGGAATAAAAAAGTAATAACAAGGTAAGTCCGAAGGACTTAGTGAGGGAAAAGAAAATGATGAGAGTTAAGGAAAAGCTGTCAAGATGTAATAATTAATAAATAAATTTGGTAACAAGCATGACTTTTGAGATTGAATCAACAATGTAATATAGGTCGCATGATAACAATTTTAATAGACTGTTGGTCATTCCGTCCTTATCACTCCTAAATCAATTTAAAATTGCAAGTACCAAGCATCGACACAATATAAACAAGATTTCCTTATCACTCCATTGCTCGAGCACTCAGCTCTCGGCGGGTAATAATTGATATATAAGCATGGTTGACCGCATGCCGGATCCCGTCACTCACAGTTCGCTACGACTAGGTACTTGTACGTCAGGATCATAGATGGGTACTAACCGTAAGACTTGTATCCGTTGGTCCATTCTGTCCGGTCGTCTTTCGAACCTAGCTCTTGGGCCCAAACCCCAGTGGCATCCCTCCGAGTGGAAACCACCTATGGCGTCCCATGAGTTAGAATAATATAATTCCAACATATAAGAATTTAACCTTTAGACAATAACATGAATATAACAAAACACAGTCTAAACATCCAATATACTGGCCAGCGAGGCCATTTTGGATTAATAATCCAAGTATTCCACTGAAATTGGCACTTAGCTGACACAACCGATAATCAAGTATGCCGTTAAGGCCAAATAACTGATATATAGAATGAATTTAAATATGCCGACAAGATTTTTTAAACAATCAACACGTTTATAAGAAGTAAACAAGTAATACGGGGTCAACATGCAAGGTTGCAGGGTACAAGGGACATAATCGAATAATATAATAAAAGTTCTGGACACCAAAATAAAAAAAAAAACAGTAATCGTCACAGGGGTGTACACATTAGAAACAGATAACAATCGAGATTTCAAATAATATATGGATATTCAACAAGTACGATACAGAAACGGAAACCCTCATAGGGGTTTATCACAACAACAAGTAGGTACAAGAAAGGTGCCAGATTGGTAGACCCTCATCTCTGTAGTCTCAAAAAACTGCAATCTCCACCAGCAATCTACTGATCTGCGGGATCTACTCCTTGGTTACCTAACCAAAGGAATGAATTCATAGTCAAATATTTATTCAACCTCGATAACTTTCAATAATTACAATTAAATAGTTAATAGTCCAAAATCACTAATTAACTTATTAACTTGATAGGTTAGGCTTAAACGGTACTACAAACCCAAAAAAGGCTAATAAAGTCGATTATTACCAAAATAATCCCAGTTTCATATCAAGTCTAATTTCTAATCATAAACTAGTTCTCAATTACACGTTTAGCCTTATATCGGTATCTAAAATCAAAATAAACAGTCTAGATATCTTAATTATCCTGATTATTTCCACTTAGGTCTTTAAATCTCCAAAACTAAGGTTCCTCCACTTAAATAACTTAATTAATTCAAAATATCATATAATTATATGGCATATCCGGGTCCACTAACGATTTGTTAATCCTTGCATGGGGACATACACCAGTTATATATAAATCCTTCAGTCTAGGCACATTATAAAGTTTACATGTGAATTGGAGCAATATACATGCATATATTCATAATCCTATATCCAACTTTAACCAAAGATTTGATTAATGAAACCTCGAAACCACAAATCGAGAGCACCATGCACAGTCGCTGAAAAATGTCAACAATACAACCAAAAACTGCCTTTCAGCTCCAGCATTCCAAATCCCTGATCAATTTTGAGTTTCACTGTCGAGAAAGCCTCCAATTTTCACCTCGAAGCCACTACACCTTTTTCCCACCGCTGTGTCCATAGCCCCTGTTTCGCCGTCGCTGGTGGTTAAAATCCGAAACCAACTTTACCGAATGCTCTCTTGAGCTGAACCCATCACAATACACCTTTTATCTGCCGCCGGAAAGCCTCAGCCAGCCACCTCTGCCACGGTCAACCTTCAAGCTTTGTTTTCTGGTGACTCACTGGTGGTTTGTGTGTGCATGAGTTATCAACGTGTAGCTGGGAATGAGAAGGAGTTGTCAATCGGTTTAGTTTAGTGCTCCGGTGTATCGCCGGAGGGGGGTTGACAGGAGATTAAGGATGGTGTTTGGTGAAGAGGGGTGAAATGTTTGGGGGGGGGAGGGTTGAAATCCAATATTTATAAATTTGATCTTTCTATATTCGCATATTAGCCCCTAGAAGTTGTTTCAGCCTTCAATTGGGTCCTCCAAGAAATTGCAACACTTCAAGTCAACCCCTAATTATGTTAGTGTATCACTTTGACCCCTTGACCTAAATTATTTACCATGCAACCCCAAAAGCTTTGAAAATGTGATCCAATCAAGTTTCTATAAATTGCAATTCGACCCCAAAACTTTCAAAATTCTTGCAATTGAGTCCTTTTTATTTATTTTTCGAGCCCTAAAATTCGAACGATCAATATCTTGATTTCTAAATTCTAAATTTGCAAAAAATACCATATTTTAGAGGTGTTACAAACACTTTAAAATATGGAAATAAAAATGAAGATGAAAACAAAAGCCAAATGAGCTCCAAATTTAATTTATGTTTTATCCCCCCTCCCTCAAGTTATTACTAAAAATTTTAATTTTGAAATTGGTTATGTTCGTGAAAAAGGACATGTTCATTTGCAATTTTGAGACAATGAATACCAATCTTGAAATATTTTATAATTTGGAGGATAAGCTTTTGGAGCTACAGTACACAATATGTTGTGCAGAAACATTAATGGATATTAATTTAACATGACATCAATGTATTAACATTTTTTATTGAGAAATGGGCTTTCTTGAGGTTTATTTGTGTTTCTTCATATATTGATGCTATTAGACAGAAATTTTTCCTGCATGAAATGGTTAGATTATTGTGATCATTAGTGTTCAGAATTCAGTTTTCTTAATTACACTAACAAAAATTCTTTAGCTGATTTTGAAGGCAATTGGGATTTGAGTTCTATCTAAGGTTCCTAACCACCAAAGGACACCAGACAGAAAGAGAAAAAAAAAAAAAACAACAACAAAAATATTGATCTTTGAATGAAAAGAAAGAATTACTGAACAAGTGATTGCTAGCAATTGCACCATTAAAAAAGTATTGCTTATGTAATTTCTTTGATTTAAGAACACCTTTTCTCAATTATGGTAGCTTGCAATTGAGTTAACAGTTTAAGAGCAAGTGAAAGGCTCAAAAGTGTTTTTTTTTTTTATTTTTTGCAACTTTTATTTTGATTTTCTTAACTAGCTTTAAGCTATATCGATTTGTTATTTTATCTAAAAACGATTGATGAAGCTATATTGATTTTTATTTTTGAAAGCTATATTGAAGCTACCATAAAATGATTGCATTTTATCTAAAAAATCTCTTTCATCTTTGTTCTCAATATATAGAAGAACCTTGATTAAATGAACTCTATAATTTGACAAGTTTTTTTTATAAATTTCTCTTATTTTCATTTACTAATTTATATTTATACCACTATATATAAAATATTTCGAAAGTCATTTCACTATTATTCTCAATTTCTAACATTTTTTTCCTTCATCTCTTTGTGTGCGTCACTATTTCATTCTTCAAATTATCTAGGGCTAGTTTGTTTATGTTTTCAAATTCATTTTCACTATTTGGAAATGAATTATCAACAGCTTATCATCATTTTCACCTATATTCCAAATCATTTTCAATTCAAAACACATTCTCCAATAACGTATATATCTTCTCCCAATAATCTCTGTATTTTCTCTTTCTTCTTCATTATTACTATCTCTCTCCACGTACAACTTACTAAACCTATATAATCATTACTTTTCTCTAACTATCTAAAATACAAACTTACTTTCAAATAATTTTCTCTAACTAATTTTTTGAATTTAAAAAATGTTGAAGATAAAAATTGAATTTGAAAACATAAACAAACCAACCCTTACTGTTTGCTTTATTTTATTGTTTACTTTTTTTATTTTATTTTTGTCTGTTTAGTTTAGATATGTTACATAACATCAAAGATCTTTTGGATTTTAATGCCTATAATTTTCTTTTCAACCATAAACAAAGTCTATCATTTAGCTTTTATTTGTTATTAAATTTGTAAGATTGTATATATTTGTATTTATTACTTAGTTTAAATTATTAATTCATTTATTTTTATTTTTATTTTTAAATTTCCTTTTTATTTATTAATTTTATAATTCTATGAGATGAGATATATAATTTTTCTTAATTTTTTTTAATTTTATTACATTATATTAGTTATAAATTTCTCTTCAATCTTCAATAAATTCTATCATTTAATTTTTGTTTTATTTGAATTGTTATATATTCAGCATATTTTTACTCATTCTTTGAATTAAGTTATCAATTTATTTGTTAAATTTCATATTTTATTTTTAAATTCTCTTTTTTTGTCATCTAATTTTATAATTTTATAGGATGAGAAATATTCTTTGGGTTAATATTTTAAAAACTTATTTTACTTTTTGAATATTTATAATTTTAATAATTTCATTTGATTTTTATTTTTTATTCACATATGTAGTTATGTACATATGAGTATTTATAACTAGAACTTTTTTCAAAAAAATTATATACTACTTCATCAATGTATATTTTTAAATCTTTCTTTATCTATTTAAAAATATTATGAGATGGTTGTATCAATAAAAACTCCACTCATTAATTTTTTAAGTTTATAACACTTGCATAATTTAATCTATCAAAATATATATCCAATTTTATTTTTTTATTTTTTAAAATTTTCATTTGCTTGAAAGGTAAACAATGTCTTTTGTTATTCACTATTTTCTGCTATTTGTGCACTATATATACATATATATATATATGAAGATCCAATTATATTTACATAAAAGATTTTAGAATAAACATAATAATTTAATTTTTTCTATGTTTTCTTTTACATTCTAATTTTCATCCTTATATCCCTCATGAGTCCTATTAAAATAAATTATGAGTTTATAATTTTTTATTAATTTACTATTATTTTAACTTTGATTACTAAAATCAAACTCTTTTCTTCACTTATTCGATAACTAAATTATGAATCAAATTAAAAGATTTCTTATTAACTTATATTATAATATTAATTTTAACTTTATAATTATTTTATAGATTTATTTTGATTTTTCTATTTTTTTATCTTTACTATCGTAGTTTTGTCTTGACTTATTTGATTTTTTAATAAAAAACTAAATTAGATAAGATTTTTTTTTTTAAATTTTTTGCAGCCTATGTATTATCTAATTCTTTATACTTTAAGTTTCAACTTACTAGATACTCATCATCTTTTAAGTCTAAAGTAATTTTAAAGTGTTATAATTATTTAATTTTTTCTAACAACTCTTAAGCTATCGATCTCGTGCTCTATCATTCTCATATACTTTTATTTTTAATGAAACTACCTATTAATTTTTTGTTGTATAATATTCTCTCTCTCTCTCTCTCTCTCTCGCTCTCGGATAAAGTGTAAAATCATATTCATAAGCTTTTATTTTTTATAGTTTCGAAAAAAATTTCTCTTCTCCTCCAGGGTGCTCTTATCAGTAACTACCGTAAGGTGAAAGAAAGGTGAAAGACTACTTAAACGGGTATTGGAAGCCGCTTTGATGGGAACGATCGATTAGCCCGCCGACATCAAAAGTCCCTCTTTAGTAAATGTAGCAGCCTCCATCTCCCGATCTCCAAAAGGTCCAGATGAATATGTTATTCCAGTTAAGGTTCTCAACCAACCCTTAGGGATACTAAAGCCCCCACCACTGTGAGCCAGGACATAGTACAAACATTTCTTCCATCCTTGCCCATGAGAGAAAGAATGAGTAACTAGAATTTTTCTATGAGGTCGAGCAGTGATCTAGCAAAAATCCAACTCCTCAAAACTACCAGACTTATGAGACATGGGGTAGTGGAAAAGATTGTAGAAATTTATGAAGGTGGGAGGTTGGTTGTGTATGACCATCAGAATAACAAAACTATATAAGAAAGCAAAAAAGTCTAGGAGAGCTCAATGAGAAACTCGGAGACAACTAAAGAGCTCAGCTATAGGCCGAGCGATTGAAAACCTAAGCCCATACTCTAGAGCAGCTTCATGGATAGTTATACAGCCCTAAGGAGGTTGGTCCATACGATCCTCGCGTTGAGGTTTGATTAGTTCAAACTCATTAGGTTATTTGGAAATATGTTTTAAGAATAAAAATAAAAATATGTTAGGTGAGAATGCATAAAAAATTGATGTGTTTTAATTTTTAAATAGCAGAATATGTAAAAATATGGTTTGAGAATGAAACCAAATGGACACTTATTTTTTTTACTTTAAAATTTTTGATGAAAAAATGAAAAACAATCGATGAGTCGAGAAATCCTAGGTACTTATAGGGATAGAGATAGATATTAGCATGATAGATCAATACATAAATAATTATTTAAATTAAGATTGAACTATTTTTTTGACAGTATATTTTTAAATCTTTTTTAAAACAAAAGTAATACACAACTAAATTGAACAACTTTAAATAGCAGTAATAGAAAGAGAATAAAAGCGATATTCTACGATATCATAATTGGTTAAGGTATAAATGCTTTTAAAAAAGATGCAGTACACATATTCAGTATTAAGTCCAACTATGTAGTATTAAGTATTAGTCTCACTTACATCAAGTATAACACATCATATATGTAGTATTTAAAACTTGTATACACATACTTTCCTCTTCTTACCATGATCATTGTGAGCAATCACCTTCACTCTTGTCCTTGGTGGTGTGGTGCTATGGGGTGTAACAAAGTCCATTTCTTTTCTTTTCTCCGTCCTATCACATCATTCTTGCACATCTTTAATAATTGAAGAGATGGTCACATCCAATGGTGGAATATCCTAATTTAGGATTGCCCTAGTGTCACAAGGCGCTCTTCAGGAAACTAGGAAACAATGCATTATACGGCTAGTAGTCTGTCACTCGTTAGCTACTTCTGCCAAAAGATCGATGAATGCTTGGTGATTGTTGTGTCTCAGTCATGCCCTAATTGCACTCGCTAGAATACTTTAGAGACAGAATCCAATAAAAAAAATTGATTTCATTAATAACAGCAACTATAGTATATTGATTGATAATCATTGGAGCAACGCTAGACGTTGAGAGAGGCTCCAATAGGCTCAATACATCTCAACTTTGACTATTGATTCCCCCCTATAATAAGCTTAAATAAGAACAAGCTTATGATAGCACAAGACATTAAAAAGCTGAAAATCCTAATAAAAACTGCGGCATCATATCTACATATTTATAAGACAAAACAAAAGAAAAGGCTTACACCTAAGGACTTAGCAAATGAACTCCATGAAGTGCAAGTCAATCGATGAAGTTGGTGAGGAGCAATCGGCCAGCCAGGATGCCCAATAATCCATTAAGGGGCTGATTGCGGTACAACCCTTAACATTCTCCCTGACTTGAGATAGCGACACTCTCTGTCCCACTGAGGCTTGATATGCCTAGAGGTCCATCACTCGCTCCCAAGCGTTCTCCTCGCTGTTGCATCCCTTCTATCTCACCAAGTACTTAGTCTGGGTTCTGCTTCCTGTGCCAGTTATACGGTGACTTATAATTGCTTCCGCCACCCACTTCTCTTTCTTCATCAATATCAACTATGGGCAATTGGGCTTGTTGTGGGATGTATCTTCCTGGTGTACATGATAGAGCTTGAGCTAGCTTATGCAAAGGAATTGTGGATTTTTCATCGGTCAAGCAATTCTACTTTGTGGACTATCACCAATACCATATCACCCGTTTGGAATTTATTGAAGTGGCAATTCTAATTTACATGTTTTTTCATCCACTTTTGAGCTTTTTCAAGGTAGCTTTGGGAAAAATCGATAATACATTTCCATTCATGCAATAAACTCCATGCGACAAAATTGCACAGCCTGTAGGGAGTCTAAAGTCTGTGGGAGTAGTGGTTGCTACCTAGTTACAATCTCAAAAGCACTTTTGTTTGTGGAAAAACACTTCTGGGCATTGAAACATAGCTAAGCAACATCCAAGAGCTTCAACTAATCTTTCTGAGAGCCACTCACAAAGTGCCGAAGGAATTCCTCTAACATGGAATTAAAGTGTATGTCCATCATATTGTGAATGATAGCTCGAGTTCATATTCAATTTGGATCCAAGGAGTTTGAAGAGCTCCGTCCAAAAACTGCTAGCAAACCAGGAGTCCTGATCACTAACAATATCCTTTAGCTGTCCCCAATACTTGACAATATGCTTAAAAAAGAGATAAGTTATCCCTTCTGCTATAATATATTTAGGGGCTGCGATGAAAGTAGCATATTTGGAGAACCGGTGTACTAGGACAATGATTGTCCGCAAATCTCCTACCTTAAGCAACCCGGTGATACAATCCATTAATATGCTCTTCCAAGATTGTTGGGGAATAGAGAGTGGCTCCGATAGGCATACCTTTTTTTTATGGTCCATCTTATCTTGATGGCATACAAGGAAAGTATGAACATATAGGTGTCAATGTCATCCCATATTTGCGGCCAATAATTCCATATGTGCACCAAGCCATGGGTGCGCTCTGCTCCTGGATGACCAACCTAAAAAGTGGCCTGATATTTCAAAATCAGTAATTTCCTCAAGTCCTCGCCCATATGTTTTCCTTTGGTCATCAAGAGTCCTCTGTTTATCCAAAACTATCGAGTTTTACCTTTCTCGATGACTTTGACCAAATACTGCACTGTAGGATCTTTCAATAAGAGCTCCCATATTCAGTCCTTCATAGAGGTGGTAGCTTCACTCGAAAACAAAGTAACCACTATCCTTATATGATCTGCCCTCCGGCTTAGGGTGTCTGCCATATGATTGCTAACACCAGCATGATACTCCAAAGAAACGTTAACTCTAATAACAGTTCTTTCCACCGTGCCTGCTTACTGGTCAGTTTAGACTAGCTCAAAAAGTTACTAACTGTAGTGTTGTCTGTCCTGACCACAAAAAGATAACCCCACAAGTAATGCCGCTATAGCTTGAGGCAGTGAACTATAGCTAGCAATTCTTTCTCATGCGTCGAATAACACCTCTCTGCGTCCTTCAACTGGCTACTCTCAAAAGCTACGGGATGCCTATCCTGAATTAGAACTTCTCCAAATGCAAAGTCCAAAGCGTTTATCTCAACTTCGAGCTTTTTTTTTAAGTCCAAGAGGACAAACATAGGATCTGACGCCATAATTCTCTTTTGTCCGTCGAATGCGGCGGGGCATTAGGGTGTCAAAATTCCAAGACTTTGACTTCTTTGTGAGGTCAGTGAGGGGACGTGCTATTTCAGAGTAACTCTTCACAAATGTATGATGGTAATTTGCCAACTCGAGAAACAGTCGTACCTCATGAACATTTCCTGGAGGCTGCCGCTCCTGAATAGCTTGCACTTTCTTCAAGTTTATTTTGAATTCTTCCTTGCCCTATGATGTGACCCAAGAAATAATTTTCTTCCAAGCAAATAAAAACTTTGACGATTTGACATACAGTTCATGCTCACAATAACTAGTATACAGTTCATGCTCACGGAGTCGGGTGAGAACCTTTCGCAGTTGATGACAATGATAATGATAGTGATGATGAATAGGATAAAAGATAGTGTTCATTATGTTGTATTTAGTTTTCAATTTTGATGTTTACAACCCGTTTGGTTTTATTTCCAAAGGCCATTTTCATTTTCAGCCATTTCTAAAAGTTGAAAAGTTAATTATGAAATGAAAATAGAAATTGAGATATATTGGGATGAAATGATGGAAAGTAATTGTTAGAATAGGTTGTAGGATTGAAGAGTGGGTTAATTTATTTTTTTATGTTTAAAAAGATTTATTTTTTTAAAATATATGTATATTTTATTAATTTAAAAATAGTAATGGATACTTTATGTCAAATCAAATTTGAATTTGATTGATGTGTAATAGGATGATAGGGTAGGTTTAGAAATGGGTTTTGAGAAGAAAATGTGCACTTTTTCTGAAAAAAGTTGTGAGAAAGTGTTTGTTTTCAATTTTCATTCCCACATGAAAATAAAAATGGGGCTTGGAAATGAAAACATACGGACCGTTAAAGTTGTACTTTTGGGGGCATTATGCATTATAATTTTCCACCAAGTGATTTCTTTTGATTTTTCTCCATCTTTTATTCTGAGTTTGGAATTATGAAAAAATTGGTGTTTTATTCCTATTATTGAAGCTTCTTAATTGGGATGTATGTTTGAAATTTTGGGTATTTCATAATTGAAATGTTGTTCTTTGTGAAGGAATGGTGAGGGATTTTTTTTTTATTTTCTAGAACTATATTCAAATATGTACAAATGATTTGTTAGAAATAAGAAAAAGAGATTATATCTATCTAATTTATGTTCGTTACATAATTTGGTGATTCTTGATTCCTTGCAGGTTCAACACTCATTTTCAATCTTGGAGAGGTAATTTATTTCTAAAATTTGAGTGTAGTTTGTATGTAGTTGTTTCATCCTATTAAGCTATCCCATGATGTTTATGATGAAAGCAGACCATTTCAGCATCTAGTGAAGGCCGTTTCAGCACCTGCATAGGGGGAAAATGGCCTTTGCATAGGGATTATTCTATCCCTGGCGTAGGGGCCACTTTTATCTATGTGCACAGTGGCTATTTTGGTCCTTGTGCTGGGCAGAAATGGCCCCTGCATGGGGCTGAAGTGACCCCTGCCTGGAGGCCATTTCAACCTCTATGTTAGGGCCAAAATAACCCTTGCGTATGGGCTATTTCAGCCCCTGCACATAGGCTGAAATGGCCCCTGCACAGAGGCCCTTTCTGCCCCCAACATAGGGGCTAAAATGGTCTACCACATGGGCTATTTCTATCTCAATATAGGGGCTGAAATAGTCTGCAAGCAGGGGCTGTTTTAGCCCTTGTGCAGGGCCAATTTCTGCTACTGTACTCAGGAGTAGAAATGGCCCCTACGTAGGGACTAAAACAACCCCTGCATGCATTTACTATACAACTTTGTTATTTAATCTTTTTTTTTTTTTTAATGTTGAAACATATATTATTAGTTTCCAATAATTGTCTAAAATAGATTATTAACTTTTGACATATATAACCACGGAAAAAGGGAGAAAAATGCCACGTGGTACTATAATGGCTGACATAGTACGTGAGATGGATAACAAGATTGATGACATAAGCATTTCTAATACTTCGAAATTGTCAATTCAACCATAAGATCAATATTCAAGCATGCTCTATTACTCAAATCCAACCTAATATGATTTCTAAATCTCAAGCTATATCTAGGCTATTGTCTCAAGCGCAACATCAACCAGGTTTTTGTTTACAGTCTTAAGATACTTTATGTTCAACTAAGCCCTCTAAGACAGGTATATTTTATGTCGTTATAGTCAGTCGTGTTACTTTCATTTTATATTATTTTTAATATAATAGTATGCTATGTGAATGACTTTGGCATTTTAATTGAAAGTTAAACTTTTGAACAATTATTTTATTCATCCATTATAATACTTTTCTTATAATTCACTATAAAACCTGTAGGGGCCAAAGTACCTATGAAGAAGAAAGGTCGAGAGGCAACAAAATTACCTAATGAATGGGATTCTGGTACTAAGATTGAATTGAGCCTCAATGAGGATGGACAAATTATTGGTGATAAAGAGCAGTATAACAAATATTGTAGTGCTTTAATGGCATTATCACGTACTGGGACTTTGCTACCTTTAAATTATCCAAGTTGGTCTTATATGCCTAAAGATAAGCTTGATAATGTTTGGAGAGATGTACAAGTTAGTTTTATCATTTTTACACTTGCATATATTTCATCATACAAATCACCATGCTCACGATGAGCGAAAATATATGATACAATACTTGTTATAGTAATTTATTATAATTTGGACATAAGTAATTTATTAGCTTTGAAAAATTAGTTCATAAGGTATTAATATGTTAATTTTTATTTTTATTTTTATTTTTAGCTTTTAGCATCATATGGAACTTCTATGTACATGTGTTGTAAGCCAATACTACTCTCCCACCTGAGGCTAAGGATTATGCTTTCAGATAATTGAACGACATGTGGAGAAATTGGAAATGCAAATTGAAGGCTAAGCACTTCACTCCAGACATGAATATTCCTAAATATGATTTTTTGAAGTTATCAAATGAACAAGTAGAACTGGATCAATGGTTGGATCTTGCAGATTACCAGAAACGTGAAGAAGTTCAGGTTAGTAATATTGTGTGGTTCTATTTTTTTCTCTTCCAAGTGAATCTATATGATTTCTTATTTGATATTGTAGAAAGAAGCAAAAAAGAATGTAGCTAACATAGCTCAGAAGAAGTATCCTCAACGTATTGGAAAGACCTCATTTTCCCTTTTAAAGGCAAAGGTATAAATTTTATTTTCATTAAATTCTTTTACTTAATGGAGAATTATCTAAGCATTAACTATGTTTGGTTTCCTAATTATTGTTGACCAAGAGACAACTAATCTTGCTGTTAGTTATATAATAGCTTTTGTTTCTGCATGAAAAATTTTTATTTATTGTTTAAACTCTTATCAGTTTTTTTTTTTTTTTGGTAGCAAGCGTTTAACGAGGAACTATCAAAAAAGCCAAAATCAAAGCAAACAAAAGAATTCAAAAATGACTTATTTATAAATGCATTAGACAAAGAACCACAACGCCATATTACGTGCATGGGTCAAGGAATTAGTCATCGTAAGTTGTATAATTCATCTTCATTAAATGCTCCATCTATTCAAGTGAGTGAACAACATAAGGAACTTCGACAACTCAAAGAAGTGATTACACGTGAGAAAAAAAATATTAAGGAAATAAAATTAGACTTAAGTAATCATAAGAAAAATGAATTTGCTAAGGATAAAAAAAACATTGGCAAATGAGGTACGAAAAGAGTTTAAAAATGAGCTTGACCATATAAAGATAAGCATGGATTTTTATGCATCATTGGTTGGTAATGCCATACTACAAAAAGCTTTATCTCATTCAGTACACATGGCAAACAGGTGTTATATCTTTTATTTAATTATATGAAAATTTTGTAATTGTATTTTACTTATGATATAGTGGTAGACCTTTACTTTTATGTTAACTATCAATAGGCTGTAGCAGCATTTTATAGTGGCACACAAGAAAAACACTTGAGCACTAATGAAAATACTACAAGTCTAATAACAATCATGCTCCTTTCAAATTTTGGTGCCATGTGAATAGGTTTTTATCCTTATACTTTGATTTTTTATTATTTAGCCTTGATTTTATTCATCTCTAAAGGTAATTTAACAATGTTTTTAAAATATGATAGTGCTTTTGTCTTCTTTCAGTTTTAAGATAAGAACATGTAGTTTAAGATTAGTTAAATTTTCGTTCTTTCATTCTCAAGGATTTTATATGCATCCAACCATAATTGTCAATATGTTTGATAATTGTCAAGAATGTTTTTACTGGTTGTTTTCTCTATTGCCTAACTATTAGCATCCTTCTAGCTATCCATGTTGTTCTCTTGCCTCTTCTTTCCGCTCATGTAATTATTTTTTATGATAATTTTTCTATTTTTCCTTCTCAATTACTATTGTTATTGAATACTTTTTTGAGGCTTTGTGTTGGATAATTGTGTTGCTTTTTCTGTAAGCCTGGGGTTGAGTTTTTACTTTATCTTTTTTTATCAGTGCTTTATGCTCGTAAGTATCTTAACTTCTTCCAATTTAATTTAGGGATAATATTTGTTGGAATAGTGCTCCGCAAGCCAATTAGATTAGCATGTACACTATTTCACTTATGATATAATCTTAATTGAATGGTATTCTTTTTACATGGCCATCTTCATCTTATGCTTGTATTTCTTCACTAGCATTTGGTTGAAACTCTTAGATCACACAAGACTATGGGACTTGGCACTGGGTAGTGATCATGAAACAAGTCTTATATGATTGTGATCTTAAATATTTCAAGTCGTAGGGTCTTATGAGACAAGACAGGGCATCTAAACTTGGATAGACTTGCACTAACAATGCATAAATCTAAGGGTTGGATATTACTCCGCTTTATGAGCAAATTATATGAGATATGGGTGCATATTAGTAGGTGATTGTTAGAGAACTAATTCACCGAAGGCCCGCCCGGAGAATCCACTAGATAGCCATAGTGGCAAGTTAGTAGTGGCAAGTTCTCTAACTTAAGCTAGTGCATATAATTAGTCCTTTGACCTGAGGATCCATGGTAATCTTATGTCTATGTCCTCATGCTTTAACTCTTCCTTGACCACTTAGCGGGTCTTTCGGGTTGAGATTGGGTATGAGCTACTTAGACATGGAGGTTTGTGAGATCCAAGATGGGATCCGACTCCTCGTCGTTGTGAAGAGCGAGTGCATCTCCTATGTATTTTATAATTGATCGGTTCCACGAAATTCTTGCGCAAGGTAGTATGATAATTTGGAAAAGGAGTTTTTCAAAAATGAGGTCATAAAGGGGAATCGAACATTAGAATAGAGACATAGTATCGAGGCTATTAAGGAACCGACAAATATCTTGCCCTAAGCCTCTTTCGGGAGATAGGAGACAAAATGACCGTATTTGCATGGTAAATGTAGAGCTAGAATGGTTTTCCAAAAGCATTTATTTTGGCCATTTGGGGTCCATAGGTTGGAGGTTGGACATCGACCATGGAGAATGGGTACTCTTCAATTAATAAGATTAATTGAATTGAGTCATTAATTTAAAGGAGTTTAGACTAATGTGAATATTTGATATTCAATAAATCACAAGAGTTGTGAGCCCATATCCAATGAATGGTAGAACCTAATGGTCACACACAAAAGCCAATTGGAAATCCTACTTGATGAAGAAGAATTTTGAAAAAGTTTGAAAATTTCCCCCATGACCATTTTTTGAGGTAGATGAATTAACATAATTTTTTGTCTTGTTGGCTTGATCAATTTAATTGTTAAATTAATCAAAATAATTTAATAAGTTAAATTAGATCAATTAAAGTAAGAATTAATTTAAATGGTGCCACATGACTATCAATTGGTCAAGATAATTTAAAGAGTTAAGCTAATTGACTTAAGAGTTAAGTCAAATGTTAATTAACTAAACTAAAGTGTTTAATTTAATTAAAATGAAGAATCCATTTTAGAGAAAAAAAATTCAAATGAAAGGTTCATTTGGTGTGAATTAGAATTTATTTGGATGACATGTCATTAGATGAAATGAAGATTCCAAATGAAATTCAAATTCACATTAAATTAACATGCAACTTGCTTGCAAGTTGGCAAGCCAAGTTGGTGCCCCACCTTGAGGAAGGTGTGATGCCACCTAAGCATCACATGTTCCTTCCTCTATATGTAGATATAGGTAGTGGCCGACCATGCATGTTAATCACACACAAAGCATCTAGTTGTTAGATTCTCTCATTCCCTCCAATTTCCCATGTGATGCATCATGTGTTGAAGCTTCACATTTTCTTCATCTCCTACCTCCAAAATCAGCCTTCATCTTCTCTAATCTCTTCTTTTTTATCCAACTAACACAGGAGAGATTTGGATTATCCATTGGTGCATGGATCTTATCGTTAGAGGCAAAACAATTGGATTGCTAGCCTTTTCGAGATCCTCTGTTTGGGCAGAAACTTGGAGCCATTTTTGGAGGGTTTCTGATTTGGTTGATTTTTTTATTGTAGATCCATCAAGGTATTGGTGATTTTCAATTCAAATCTTACCTGATTCCGATGAGATTTGGTTGGGCAAAAGTTGTCTACAATTTGCTGCACTAGTGGAGACTGCATTGAAGAAGTTCAAGCATCTCTTCACTTTTTTGTTGGATTTTGCTTTAGAGGTAATTTTTTGATGTAAATCCACTTTAATGGCATGAATTAAATCCTGAGGGAGGTGTGATCAAGTTAGATTTCAGTTTTTAAAAGTTTTTAATTCGATCCTTGGCTCGCACCATCTTTCAATATTTTTGTACATAGATCTAGATAAGGCTTTCTTTTAGCTAGTTAGTGCTGATGAAATTTTCACTTTTTTATTTGCCTTTATTTGTATAGGCCAACATATTCCTTAGTTGTTTCTTTTTTTAGTCAAATGGTTTAGAGCATTCTTGTACTTAAAAGAATCACTATATGTTTGATATATATACTCTCAATATCTTTCTAGTTATGTTTCGAACAACACAAAAGTTATATTCTGATAGAATTTTGATTTTTGAAAGCAAGTCCTTGTCTATTACTTATTCATTTACTCTTTTTCATCTTTTCAAAACTATGACATTTTCTCTTTGCTAATATAGGTTCCAAGTGAAAATACAAGGGATGATGACCCATATAACTATGGACCAGTGAAGGTTTATGGATTTTTTTTAGCTCTACTTACATAAAAATATATTTGTTGTCAAGCATGATAACTTTATGTATGCATTGAAGTTATATGTAATTTATAGTTAATAACTTTAAAGTAACTATTGTTATAGGTTGGAAGTGGTGTGATTTTGTTTTGCTCTAAGATACCAAAAATAAAAGTGGTGGAGGAAGCATTACTAAGTATGAACCTAAAAGAGAAAGTCAGTGGGGTTGTTTTAGGATATGAATTTGTCAAGGTTTTCATTGAAAAGGCAATCAAACCATATTATTTTTTACAGCAACCTTATAAATTCAAGGTGTTACTACTATTCCACAACTTGTTGGACAAAGTGTTGCGTGAGAGTATATCAATGTGAGTATGGTATAATAGATTATAATTTCAGGAAAAGTTTTATATTTATTCTTGTAGACAGTTTTATTTAAGCTGCATAATCTAAGTTGTTCTTTTCTAATATATATAGGTCATGGAGAAATGAATTGGATCAAGAACTTTGCATTTAATGCATGGCGTTGGTTTTAGGGATGAGCATCGGTCGGTTCGGTAAATTAATGGACCGAACTAATCGATTAATTCACTGAAAATGTATGAAAATTATTAACCTTTTATCACACTGAATTTTTCAGTTAACCGGTAAAATGAACCAAAAATTTTCGGTTCAGTTTGGATAATTTACTAATTGACCAATCTTTATTTGATTTTTTTTTTTCAATATTATTATTCAAAAACATAATATTATAGTTGAAACAAAAACTTAATTATTTTGATTCAAGCAAAAACAAGCAATCTTTTAAAATCATAGTAAAGAACTTTCAATATTATAGAACAAATAACATGTATCAGTAATTAGAACACCTAAAAATTGTCATACTTTTATTCCTGTTTAGCAAGCTTCTAGGAAAATTTTGAATATCTTCTAATTAGATTACAACAAGAAAAATCTAGAATTATAAGGACTCAATCCAAAAATTAAAACTTTATTCGACTGAGAATGTATCTCCATAAGTAGTTTTCTAGTAAACAATTCAACAAGAATACAACCTGAACTTTATAAATCTAAAGCTACTCCTCATTATTTTTAGTTCACATGTGTTTCTTCCCATAGTTATATAATTTATAAAGAACAAATCTACCAACCTACACAATGGCTGAGAATTTATAAAAATTCGGTTAAATCAATTTTAATTGATTTTTTATGGAAAATTAACCTAACCGCACCGTTAATCAAAAATTTCTAAAAAATTAATCGTTAATCGAACCAAAAATCAACTGGACAAAACGATTTGGTAAATTTGGTTTCGGTTCGGTCAGTTAATCGATTTTTTCGATTAATGAATAATTTTGCTTACCCCTAGTTAGTTTTGAGTTGCTGCTAGGTGGCCAACATTTTTTAGTTTATTCTCGTTTTTAGACAGACGAACTACGTTAAATAGTTAAAAACATGATATTATTTGGATTCGACATTTGTTTATAGTTTTGTGTAGAAATGCATTTTTCTTTTTGCCTTTGGTCTTTTTGGTGATACTGATTGGATTGTGATGTAGAGGAATAGAGCAATTTGATTTTCTTTAGAGCTTGCATGGCTTTATTGATTTTTAGTGTTCTAAAATGTAGGGATCCCAAGTAATCTTCTTTTTTCTTCGAGGATCTATGTTCAATTGGTGTTCTTTCCATAAAATCTCCTTTTCAAAATGTTACCAAATCAAGCTAGAAGCACTTGAAGTGTGATACTGTGAGTTATCGAAAAAACTTTGTAATATGGATTTGGTTTTTGGTTTTTGGTTTTTTCCAAGTTCGTCAGTTAGCCATGGAGATTCGCCCGCTGACCTCATCTAGGTAGATTATTGGTCTAAATGGGAACCCTAGTCAAAGTGAGTATTTATGTTTATTCAGAATATATGGTGTTTGTAGTTGTCTAAGTGATTATCTTGTTCCTCTCTGTCACAGGTAACTTAGCATCTCCATTACTGCTGGTTGCTGCCTTGGAAGCCTTGGGTTATGAATACATGTGGTGGAATGTTGGACGACTACATTTTTAATTCCCATTTAAGTTCTTTTTCATTTGAGTATTGTATGTTCAGCTGCCAATATGCCTTTTGCGGAAAACTTATTACTTTCTTCTGATGTATTAAACCATTTGATTCTCTATCTTTTAAATGTTAGGGTCTTTCATTCTCAGACTTGATATATGTAACAAAGTGCAACCTAGCAAATGTTGTTTCAAACTTTTATCAACATTTGGATCATGTGTCAGAAGCTCTTGCTGTAAGTATATATATGTTATTTCCTAATAGGTAGTAATTGCAGCTATCATCTTTTTTTTCCTAATTAAGGTATCCTGGTGGTGAATTCCATCAAGGAGCTTTTTGCATCTTCGTTATACCTGTATTGCAACTAGTAACTATTTTTTTATGATTGCTAAAGTAGTTTGTGATTCCTCCTTATTCCAGTTTTTCTTAGACATTTCTATTGTCATAGTGTTACTTCATAAAATAAGGTACTTGTTTCTCATGAATTTTCCATATCTCAAGAATAAGAGTCAAGGATGCTGCAAAAGTGAGTCAGTTTTTGTAAGGGAATGGAGACTCAGAATCAACACTTGATTTGGGGGATGCAAAATTGATTTAGTTTTCGCTACAAGAGAGAATCGAACTTTGATCCTTATGGAGGGTCAATTGCATGGCTCAAAATTTTGCTCTGATGGAAAAGTAAACCTTGCCATTCTTGGTGACAATTGCATACAACTTGGAAGGAGGTAAACTTTTTGTCACATGTGCTTTATTTTTTATTTTGTATTTTGAAAAGTTGTGAGGGAATAAGTACTTCCTAAAACTTGGATTTTGCTTGCTGCAAATTGGTTCTGATTTAGTGTTTAACTCATTCTGATGGTCTAAATTGAAATGGAAATATGCTGTTGTCTAGGAATTAACTTTGTTGCGTTCAAGGCAGTTTCCTAGTCCAATTGGTTGAGCTTTTGGAGTGATTTGTGATCTTGCTATTGGAGTGGTATACAAAGGTTTAGTTGAGCTACTTGTCTATTTTCTTGTGTCTGAACCTTAAGGGATTTTGCTTGCTAGCTTTGTTGCTTTTTTGCTCCCTAAATAGCAATAGTTTTTCTCCTTTGGAGTTGGCTGAATCTTGTTGCTACTAATCCAATCTATTTTCTGATTTGATTGATGCTCTTTGTTGTCCTGGATTAGATTGCTATAGCTGAGTTCCTATTACAACAAGATTTCGGTATGAATGTTATGTTAGTTTTCTTTTGGATTGAGCAGCAAGGTGATGTTGTAGTGGATCCATTGCCGTTGTTACTGTACAGAGTCTGGGGGGATGTGATGCTAGAATTTTGCTGCTGCATGACGGAATTTTGCAATAGTGAATTCTGCCTGAATTGAATTAAAATATGCAGGATTTTTATTTTGAATGCTTGAGCTGCTGGAGTGTATTTTCCTGTTGATAATTGTTGAAATTTGTGATGGAATAGTGAAGCAGTCCAGGGCACTTAGGAGAGTGTTGCTTCCTTCTTAACTCCTCAAATTTTGCTGGAATGCTCATTCGAACCTGGGTCATTTGAGAAGCTGCTTTTATTGTGAAAATTGTGCTGGAATGAAGATTCGAACCCAGGGCCTTATTCTTTTTGCTAAAAATTGGTGTTGTTTTAAGGAATCAAACAATGGCAAGTCGAATTGTTTGCTAAAATTTTTGCTGAAATTGGGTCTTGATACATGCTCTTTGCTTAGCGCCTAATCATAATTTCTTGTTCTTCAATTTAATTCTCTTTTTTGTTGAATTGGGGTTTTGAAATTGTCACTTAATTGGGATAGAAGATTTCCCTGAACCGTGGAAGCAAAACTGTTGGCAATTTTGAAATTATGAGAAGTCTTTACATCTTCAAATTAGTTTTTTATATTTAATTTCATGTATTTTTCATTTCCTTTAGGGGAGATTAGTATCAACTAAAAGTATTATAACGGAAGTAAGTGCTTTCTTATTTAAGGTTTTTGCTCAAACACTCTTAATCGTAATACCCTTTTGGTTTCTAATATACTATAAATCTATTCCAAGTACTTTGTCATTTAATTTGACACAAACTCTATGAGCTTGTAATTCTTCATTGGTTTTTAATATATTTTGAACCTTTATTTTAAAAAAAAAAAAAGTAAAAAAATAAAGTCTCATTATGTCAAAAGAGCGATTAAAATAAAGTAAAAAGAAATAAAAATAAGGTAAATATAAAATAATTAATAATATAATTTTATGAAAGATAAAATGAAAAATATTTATTGCTATGGTACAAATTTTAGTAAATAATAAGCTTAAAATGGAATATATTTATATATTTATATGATTAATTTTCTTTTACCACACCTAAAAATTGTAGTAATAAACTAATATGCAAAATATTAATAAATGATTAATTTGCTTTTACTACACCCAAAAATTATAGTAATAAGTCATATTCACTACACTTGATTGTTGTGGAAAATAATTTCAACATTCACTACATTTTCAAAAGTGTGGCAATTAACTACGATATACTATACTTTTTCAATTGTGGTAAAAAAATAGTGGTGTATTTACTGATTTTTTACCACACATTAAATTCGTAGTATTGAAGGTAATTTCGTAGCAAAAGTCAATTACCATGCTTTAAAAGGTGTGGCTAAACTTTTAGCTCCCTTCCAATGTCTATGGCTAGAAAAGAGTAGCACGGGCGTAGTAAATAACTTTTTACTACACTTTATTACTATTTGCTATGCATTTTTAATTGTAGCAAAAAGCATATTTTTTTGTAGTTATATACCACTACGAACTTATCCAAAAAACCATGGGTACTTGGTTCATTGTTGTGATGAAGGTCGCTGGAGCATTCTTTAGGCGAAGGGCATGACCAGGAACTTGAATGCACCATGCCTCGTGACCACTATCGTCTTTACTTCGTTTTGTTGGAACTCGCTTGCGAAATCCCTTAGGTGTGGGATTGTCTCTCTTCCCCATATTTGCTCTAACTTGGCCTGAATGATTTCATCCTGCCCCTTTGATTGAATATGTTTGAGGTTGTTTACTTCTCCTTTCAGGGCTCAAGACCGTAATCTATTCACTACTCAACTGCTCCTATACTGGTATTTAGACTTGCTACTCTCTAGTACTACAGCTCAAAACGCTCCCATGGTTTCAATCCCTCCAAGAATGTGAAAAACTTATCATCTTATATGTCTCATATATGTAGCATGTGTGTGGAAAAAGGCTTTCACATATTCTTGATAGACGTTGTGTGTCTCAATTCTTGGCATTGTACTCAACATTCTCAGGGAAGAATTATTGTCGAATGGCTTCCTAGAGTTGATCTCATGTATCCATGCGCACCCAATGTGGCTAGATATTTGCATATTTTGTCTGCGACCATAGCTTTGCATCGCCCATCGAGTATGATAGTGGTTGCCACTTTTCTCGCCTTATCCTCAATATTAGTGGCAAGAAAGTATTGTTCCATATCAAAAAGGAAGTTTTTGACCTTCTTCACATCCTTAGCACTACCATAAGCTCTAAGCTCTGGGATTTGAATCCTAGCAATTGGGTTGGGAGCAACGACGGTCCATTGCTCACTACTTTTAGAAGCAAGCCAATTTGGATCGACATTGCTTCCATTTCATGTCTCAAATCGGCCATGTTGTTTGCCCTCAGCACCTCCGTCAAGGCTTGGCAAACATCCCTGCTCTCATCCAAGTGTCAGTGGAGATTCGCAATCTTCATCTCTAATCCCTAGACCTTCTCCTATAAGGTCCCAACAACAAACTGCAATCTGGAGTTCCCATCCTCCAGTACTCCCAATCATTGTTTAGTGGTGCCGGCCCGTCATGGGGCTTCATTATCTTGTCCTGCCATATTTGCAGATTTTGTGGGTTCTAACATCATCACCTTAGTTTTATGGATCAAAAGTCGAGACTCTAATGGCACCTATCACAAGGTGCTCTTCAAGAAACTAGGAAACAATGCACTATCCGACTAGTAATCTGCCACTCGTTAGGTACTTCCGCCAAAATCTCAATGAGTGCTTGGTGATTGTTGCATCGCATTCACGCCCTAATAACACTCATGCACACGCTGGAATGCTTTAGAGGCATAATCCAATAGAATGAAATCTGATTTCACTAATAACAACAACAACAGTACAATGATTGATAATCATCGGTGCAAAGCAAGACGCTGGGGGGGGACTCCAACAAGGCTAAATACAACTCAGCTCCGATTACTCATTCCCCTTTATAATAGGCTTAAAAAAGAAAAAAGTTAGTGATAGCACTAGATATTAAAAAGCTGAAAATCGCAGCAAAACTATAGATCCTATCTACATATTTACAAGATAAAAACAAAAGAAAAGGCCTACACCTAAGGACACAGCAAATGAACTCCATGAAGTGTATGTCTATCGATGAAGGCTAATGAAGGCATGGGCGGGTGGCTTGAATACCTTGTAGTCCATCAAGGGGGTTAATTGCGAGGGCGACCCTTGACACCTAGGCCTGTAGATCGCTCTCTTTAGCTTAAGAACTATCAGGAACATCTACACCATCATCATTATGAAATATCTTGGGAGTGCGATTATTAGGACTTTCATAATGTATTCCACCATCATCACTACCATTACCATCAAAAATACCTGCATCTTCTTCTTCTCCTTCACCTTTTTTTTCTTCTCTATCTCTATTTCCTCGTCTTCTTGCTCTTTCTCTTTTCTTTCCTCTTCCTCTTCCTCTTCCTCTTCCTCTAGTGCTTTTTCTTTCGCTTTTGCTTTCTCTTTCCTTTCTCCTCCTCAACCTTAATTCAAATAGTAAATTCTTTCTTCTCAAGATAGAGAACTCTCTCTCTCTGTCTCTCTCTCTCTCTCTCTCTCTCTCATTCAACAGCACTTGCAAGCCATGAACATAAACAATTGGTGTTCCTTGATGTATTGATAACAACAGTTTCTCCTCTTTGGGGAATGGATAAAAATGCACAACCTATTCAAACAAAACTCTACAACTTAATTTGTTATTTTATAGGGTGAATTATGGCTAGACCTGGCAATTGGGTACCCGTGGGTAACCCAATGACGGGTACCAAAGGGTTACCATTTTTTATTGGGTACGAGGTAGGGAACCCATTACCCATGAGGATGGGTAACGGGTAACCCGCGGGTACCCGTGATTTTTTTTTTCTTTTTTTAATTATTTAAAGGTAAACATGATGTTATTCAAATATTAACTAAATAAAACTAGAAGAAAAAAAAAAGACTACAAATTTCAAACATTAAATTGAATAAATACCTAAAGCATATCAATAATATTGTAGTTTAAAACTTATATATTAAGTATTCAAAATCTACCAAATTTAGAGCACATCACATTCAAAAGTTCAAACTTAAATTCCATTACATGCCAAAAAATTTTGAATTGAAAATTTAAATATCAATCAGGCATTGTTGTTCTTGTGGAAGAAGATGTTGCATCCATAGGAATATGCACAACAAGTTTTTTTAGGATATAATTTAATTTAATTTGATATAGATTTTTAATTTATGAAATCAAAAATTAATATTTAGATTAAAAATATTTATATGTAAATATATATAAATATATAATATATATTTATATGTATATATAATATAATATATATATATTAAAGTACATCACATTCAAAAGTTGAAACTTAAATTCCATTACATGCCAAAAGTTTTTTGAATTGAAAATTTAAATATCAATCAAACATTGTTGTTCTTGTGGAAGAAGATGTTGCATCCATAGGAATATGCACAATAAGTTGTTTTAGGATATAATTTAATTTAATTTGCTATAGATTTTTAATTTATGAAATCAAAAATTAAAATTTAGATTAAAAATATTTATATGTAAATATATATAAATATATAATATATATTTATATGTATGCATAATATAATATAATATATATATATATATAAAATTACGGGTTACCCGCGGGTTGGGCCAAAAGATGGCGGGTAAATTGGGTATGGGTAAAATTACCCGCAATTTTTTGGGAGGAAAAACAAGGTCCATTACCCGTATTTTTTTGGGTACCCGCGGGTATAGGTTGAATTTTGCCAGGTCTAATTACGACTACCACTCCTAAGATTTAGCGTAATTACGAAAAGGTCTTCGCTTTTTTTAAAATTATGAAGAAAAAAAAACCTTAAGGTTTGTTGCCATCCAACAACTTAGCCCAGGCATTAGTTGCCGTTAGGGTTTTTACAATTTGCCGTTAAATTTAACATGTAAAATTCCCAAAATATCATTCCTTTCTAATGTTATTTTCCTGACAAAAGTACTGTCGAGGGCAGTACCGTTATTTTTTTAAGTTGTCAAAGGATTAAATAGTAATATTAATATACTATAGGGGTTTAATTGTAAGAAAACTGAAATTACCTATATATATATATGATGTATACATATATGTTGAATAAAAGACATATACATATATATGTGCCTATATATATACACACCAACAAGCCCCCTACCCCAAGCCCCCCACCATCCACCGGCTAGATCTAATGAGGCCAGATCTAGCCACTGCGGCGGCTACCGTGGTGCTACTGCTGCTATGGTGGCAGCTACACTGCTCGGTTGCCTGGCCAGGCCAGGCGACTCGTGGCTCGCTTCTGCCATGGCAGCAACAGTAGCAGGCCAACAAAGCAATCACTGCCAGTGAAAAAGGAATGGGATAAGCGGCAATAGGTGGGGAACAAGGGGAAGGTGGGCAGGGGTTCGAATTTTTTCAAAAAAAAAAATATCTTTTTTTCAATTAATAAATAATTTAATTAAGACACATATTTAAGTTTTTATTTATTTTATTTTGAATTAATTAATAAATTTAAGTAAATTTTATTAATTATTTTTGAGAGATCTATTATTTGAATAAATATTTTAATTATTTTAAATATTTTTAATTTAGATATGATTATTATTTTAATAAATAATATAATTAAATTAATAAATTTATCTATTTTAATTAATAATTGAAATAGTTAAAAATACATATATTTTAAATTTTTTTACTTATTTGTTCTTAATTAATATAGTTTTTAATTTTTTATTTATTATTTTTGTTAATTAATAATTTTTTTTACTTGTTTATTGTTATTTTAGATAGATTTATTATTTGAATAAATACTTTAATTATTTTAAATATCTTTAATTTATATATGATTATTATTTTAATAAATAACATAATTTAATTTAAAAAATTATCTTTTCTAATTAATAAATAATTTAGTTGAAAATACATATATTTAATTTTTTACTTATTTATTCTTAATTAATATAGTTTTAAATTTTTTATTTATTGTTTTTATTAATTAATAATTTTAACTCAATTTTATTAATTATTTTAGATATATTTATTATTTGAATAAATGATAAATATCTTTACTGTAGTGCCCCGACTCGAGAGACGCCTGCTCCCGTCCGGAGTGCTACCTCAATTGGGATTTCACTGGTAACTTTTTTTTCCTTTTCTTTTCCAAACAGTCTTAACGCAAAACATAAGTCTATAATAATTTAGGTGATGAACAGACTCATAATCAAGGTATAATATCCATATCAACTAGTCATACCATGAACTGTAAACCAAATTTGAGTCCCCATAATTTTACAATCGTTCGGAGACTCGCACCACATATCACCAACTCTAACCTATTACATTTCATGAAAAGGTAAAAATGGTAAACTACTGACAGGCCCCACTATTACACTACTATCATGTATACATGCCACATTCTTACCATTTATAAAGATCATGATAACATTACATATACTATCCGCCATGTGGCCCAAGCTTATATTACCTTCTACTCCTCAATTTGGGGTAAAGAACAGAAGAACAGTACAAGGAGGATAAGTCCAAATGACTTAGTAAGGTAATGATCAAGTCACACGAACAAGTAATAACAATGAATATACTGTATAGAATAATATCAATCGGACGTACAACAATTACAAGTAAATATCAAGGGAACAAGTTGTTAAACAGTAGACAGGTTTCACGGTCAAAACATGGATTGGAGGAATAATGTGTTATACTTTACACATCATGAGTTGACTCCACGCCGTCCCATACTAGCGAAGAGATCTTTCAACTTTCCATAATATTCCATAGAAACCTTTATATTTCAAAACTCAAGAGCAAAATTAATTCTAGGCAATCGAGTGTACAAGAACAAGTTAAGTTGCAAAAAGCTCAAACTCAAAATTCAGGATTTTGTTCATTTTTATAAAATCGACTACATAAGGGACATTTTTACGGATTCGACTGTGGAACAACCTTCTCCTGAATGACTCCCAGTATTCAGTATAACTAATACGACCATGAAACGGCCTGCCCCTCATATCACCTCGACGAGTGGCGAACTCGCCAAACCTGTGCAGCACGAATCCGTAGGACCGATCCTCGCCAATCAAACTTCAAGCGACAGCCAACCTCTGATTGTCTCAAAGTCAAGATCACAAATCGGGTCCTGGAAGATAGACCAGCCACCAATGGCCCAATGCTGTCCCGAGCGTCTTGCCATCCAGTCTTATGGGTTCAAAATGTTCCCCAAGGGTATTAGTAATCATATGTATAAGCACAAGAGTTCTACCAGTCAACACAACTTCTTTTATACCACAATCGCCATATGAAACGGAATAATTTCAACAAACGAATCATTTAATCAGTAACGACTGGTCAACAAAACTACTTTGTGATAGTATCACAAGAAACGATGATTGGGTGAAGAAAAGGTTATTCAATCATAGTTTCAAACCTTTGAAAGTTTCCCCATTTAATTACAAATTCTAAATTCAAATGATACTTTTCGAGATTATTTTAACAAGAAATGTTATACAGAAATTTTTTTTTCCAAATATTGTTGAAGGGTCACTTCTAAAATTCAGTGCAAGAATTCAATGATAAGCATACTGAAGATAAAACGGCACAAATGACAAAGGGATTTCTCAAAATAGCAAGATACGAGGTATTTAACCAATTTGTCAGGTTCATGCGAGAGTGTCACAAAATCAACGTATCAAAAATGTAACGGTATGAAACGATATCTCGAATTCGAGCAGATAGCCAAGAACATAACGCAATATCATGTTGCTAGACATACTAATATTTTGAATAACAATGGTACAAGAACAACAAGTAAGGAAGATTAATTCAGCTCAGTTCAAATAGACTGTCAAAGTTCAACACAAGAATCATAGGATAGCATAGAACGAACAAACAACGATTTGAATCTCAATACAAACAAAATCAAGCAATTAGGATATATTAACAAATATGTATGTTCTTTCCCCAGCAATGAAAGCTAGTATAAACCTCACTTGGAAATTGCAAATGAATCCCTAGTTATATTGGCACTCAAGCCCTGGCCCCCTAGCCAATCCAAAATTCAGTATCATCGGATTTAACACTTACAATATTATTTACTAACTTATACCCACTTATAATTTAGTAACCTCAATTCCATCAAGATTCTAATTAGAAATAAAAACTAATTGAGACAGAATTCCATATGAATTATCCGAACCAAGCAAATAAGAATCCAATTCCTCACCTGATTCTGATCTTAATTTAGAGTTTATTTCATTTAGTATTAAATTAACCATCCAATCCAATAGATAATGACCCAATCATAGCAATTTAGGACTAATTAATCTGATAGATCGAAACTCACCAAATTTGATGAGGTTTGCGACCAAATCAAGATTCGATTTTAGCCCAGTTAGACTCGAAAAGAAATTTCTAGCCAACTGTGTTCAAGTTGCTGGAGCGCACCATCAAAACTGCCATGTGCCTCCGTCTATGTATACACTGCCACCACCAAAATGCTCATCTCAACAAGCTGAACAAAACCCCTCAAACAATTTTTCCATTGCCTCCTTGCCAACGAATTGGGCAAAATGCCATCGCCAAACCCTAGCAGCTGCCATCTCCTTGCCGCGTCAATTACTCCATATCCAATGGTCAAAAACCCAATTAAAGGGTACCAAAATGCTCCTATAAACAAATCCATCAAAACCCACCCATTATCTCACTGATTCCGCCGTCGGAAGTCAACAATCCGTCACCTCCACCGCCTTGGTCCGCCAACTTAAATTTGTTCGGAAAAATCACCGCTCATTGGTTCATATTTGGTATGGTTTTGATTCTTGAGCTGAGAGGAATCTAACATGGTTTTAGTTTTCAATTTGGAGCTGAAACGAAGAAGAACCAAAAGTGGGAAGAGGTTGGGTGTTTTCAGAATTAGAGAAACTTCTGTCCTCAATCTATATATATATATATAAAAAAAAACATTTTCTAGCCTCTTTCAATTTTACCCCAGAATTATTAACCGCCTTCAATCAAGCCCCTTGAATTTTGAATCGCCTTCAGTTTAGTCCCTAATCTTCAATTTAGCCCTTTAAAGTTTGATTTCACACACATTAACCCTAGACATTTCAAATTGCAGTCAATTAAGTCCAATCTGATTTATTTTGAAGCCCTTAAACTTTTAATCCTCTCACATTGACCCCTAAATTTTATAATTTTTGGAAATTGAGTCCTTTTTCTTATTTTCGATTAAATCCTTCAATTCGCAATATTTACGCCTAAACCTTAATTGATTTAATTTAAGTAATTACCAATATAATTTATACGATCAACATATTATTTACAATTTATAATCCAAAATTTGGGGTGTGACATTTACTTTAAATGTGGTTTCTATTTTAATAAATAATTTAATTAAATTTAACGAAATATTTTAGTTATGATTATTGGTTTAATATTGTTTAATATGTAATCAAGTAATAAATATTTTATTATTTACTATTATTAGATAAATTTAATTATATAAATAGATTGTTTTAAAAATATATGCTATTTAACATAATTCAGATTTTTAAGATATTATAATACATAGAGAGGCATTTAGGACTTTAGCCATCAAACCAATTTTCAGCATTTTTATTTTTTCAATTGTTTTTCCATTAGGAGCATTTTTGACTTTTCACATTTTCCATCTACCTTATAAATAGGTTTGTCAATTTAGGGGGATTTGTAATTTTTGAAAAAGCAAGGACCTTTTTGTAATTATGCCACACCTCAGGGGTAGCCATAATTCACACTATTTTATATGTACACCAAACTATTACAACAACAAATATAAATAATAGAAGTTATTACATGGTTTCTAGTAATTATTTTGAATTTTTATTCTGCATTAGTAAATTTCATAGGGATCTTGCTTTCGCACCATCGAAGGAATCGCGAAAATGTACGCATTGAATTTGTCGTTCCCAAACAAGGTATGTGCTCATAACCCAAGTTAGTTTTTCAAACAAGTATTATGCAATATTGTAGTTATTCAATAATAATTATCAATAATACTAATAGTAACAAGGACATTAACTTACCATCATCTTAATATTGTATCCATTAAAGTATTTTTTTTTCCTTGCATACCTTTCCTTTTTTCACATCCTAGATGCAAAGGCTAAATCTCATCATGCAAAAAGTTAAATGCACCCTTTCCCCATGCATAAAGGCTAATGAAAGATAAATCGTCCATGTACATATGAAAGAAGAAATCTAAATGTTGATTAGTTATACTTAGAAATAAAATACACTTAAAAACAAGTAGTATATATATCCTACTGAAATTATTTACAACTTGTTCACCATATTTTTCTGAAAACTCTCTCAACTTTTCAGAAGTCTCTTGTTGATTAACATTCATATTTTTCCCTTCAAATACTCATCTCATAGTTTCACACTCTATCTTTAGATCAAAATTTACATATTGCCCCACGTGCTGCAATCCCAAAACAATAGAAAGCTCCTTCGCTGTAAAAGGAAGTACAATATCATTACTGAAGATAATCGAACAAGACCTAATATCAAACCTCCTCAACAGAGCTTCAACTCCAATAAAATTATTACTCAATTTAGGCATTTAAGATACACTAAAAATGGAATTTTTGTTATTGCTTTAGTGTGTCTAAAGCTCATTTTATCGGCCCATGCCTCAATAACATTATTGAAGTACACTGGAGAGCACCGAGAATATAGCTCGAAGTCTTTATTGCCTTCAGGTTCAACGCATAAGTCCATGAGTTCTAGCCATTATTTTTGCATATAAGAGTGACATGCATAACTAAATAAATTTGACCTTAGTACCAAAAAACTTGCACACAGTACTGCATTAGAGGTTTTGGCACTACAACTCACAATTTAGATACTGGAAGTTTGAATTTTGATACCAAATAACTTGCACACAATACTAAATTGCAGGTTTTGGTACTATAACTCAATTTAAATACTGAAAATTTGAATTTTGGTACCATATTATTTAAAAATAATACTAATATTTATATTAATGGTGAGTTTTCTCGAATGATAGCCCAGAAAATGCTTAAACATAATTTATAACCTTCGTAGACACCATAATTTAGACAATATCGCTAAAATACAAATAACTAATGTAGATTATACCTTATATGAATTATATATTACTAAATTCAAATAATTGATAATTGAAACATGTAATTAAAACAACAAATGAAGGATAAATTGATAATATTCAACTACGAAAAAACTTACACTAGGTATATTTTTTTTAACTTTTTTAATAAAAACAGAGAATGGTTGTGGGTGAATTGAGTATGTCAAAAGCAGGCCCAAAATAATTAAAACCAAGATAAAATAAGTAGAGAATAAAAGAAATGAGTGAAAATTCTTTCATTATTTCAATACAAGAATAACAGAAGTGCAAATCACGAAACTTAAATTGTAGACTTTGCAATTAAGGGGCAAAAATGCAAATTGCTTAGACAATACAATGAATGGTGAAAAAATAGTATAAAAATAAGAAAGGAAATAGGGAAAAAGGAGAGCCATTGCAGCACCACGAGAAGAAGTAAACACCAGTGTCAATTTTGAGAAACTTAGTATTGGTTTCTGAAAAATGAGGGAAGGGGAAGGAAAAAACATGATGGGGGTTGTTATTTTGACGAAAACGTGTTTAAGGAGTTTGAGTGGAGGGTTTCTTATTACTTTAAATTTAAGTAGGTGTTGTTTTTGCCTTTTTGCATCAAATGGTGAGTGAATTAAAAAATGAAACTTTGAGTAAGGAGTGCAAACAAAAAATATTAAGTGGAGACTGATTTCTAAGATAAAAGTAGCCTTAGCTACTTTTCTCCAATTAATTGAAAATTTAATTAGATTTTGTCTTATCAGTTTTAACTTTACCAATATACCCAATTTTGATATAAATAAATAAATTTTTGATTAAAAAAAAAAGTTACTACAATTTGTTCTAACACTTTCATAGTACAAAGGCACATATATTATAGTTAATTGGCTAAAAACTCCAAATCCAACTTTCATTTATCTTCAGTTCCCACTTAAAAAATTTGTTCTTAACTCCCTAATGCCTTTCTTCATTTTGAAATGACTCCCACTATCTATCTAATTACTGAAGTGACCTCCACTTGGACACAAAATTGCCAAAAAATGGTCCATCTATATGTCGTTGAAATGGATGAAATTGCATGCACGCTTCTTACTCATTTCCCTTTTTTCTTTTTCATTTTTTGTTTTAAAACTCTGCATTGATCCCCTATCTCCTACATTTCTCTCCAATTTCTTTTTTTTGACTAAAGCTCTCGTTCACTATGGACTACCATTCGAAGCATTCTCATCTGGTGTTTGAGTTTTGAAAGATGTATTTTCGTCTTTTTCTTTTGTTCCATGGGTTCTTTTTCATTTTGCTCGCATCTACCAAATTATAGAAGGTATTTTTCTTTTCAAATATTGGGTTTGTAACTATTTTAGTGAAATGTTCGTGTAGGGGTGGGCATTGGGCTAGGATTTTTGTGTTCGGGGGACCCGGTCGTCCGGGATTATCTTTTCACTACTCGATCCTAGCCCAATTGATGATCGAGTACCCGATATCTGGGTACCAGTCCCAGAATCGGGTACCGGGATCCAATACCGAGTTTCCCTGGCCCAAATTTTGGGCCAGATTTTGGGTTCAAAATTCGGACCAATTTTGTCCAGATTTTGATTGGCTTATTTTTTCTTTTTTCTTTTTAATGTGAATTGTGTTTTTTAGAATGTGAATTTGTTGGTACATGCAAAACTAATTGAAATTAACTCAACTCTCCAAACAAATTACAAACACTAATTGTTATACATATTGGAAACAAATCAAAAATTATTCAAATCAAATATTCAAATTGCTCAACTCCAAACTCCAAAGTAAAAAAAACTTTCTCAAACTATTGTACAAATTACAATTTACAACACTTTCCAAAGTCAATATCCTTTCAACAATCCAAAATTCAAATCACATAAACAACTTAAACATAATATCAAATCATCAACATTCACAAACAATCTCCAATGCATTCCCACATTCCGTTCAAATGCACAAACATCAAGGATGGACATATCAACCCCTATTGGTGTCAACTCTACAAGAATAGCAACAAGATTACAAAAGTATTAATAAAAAGATATAACATAAAAAATAAAAATAATAAAAAGAATTAAATTAGTTAAGTTACCTTGCTCAAGATTTTCTAGTTCACACAAATCCTCCTCCATATTAATTGATTTTGAAGCCGAGCGAAACTAATCTTGGGCACAAATAAGAGCTTGAGCTACTTTAGGAGATAAGGAACTCCTACATGCATCAAGCACACGCCCTCCAGTGCTAAAAACAGTCTCTGAAGCAACTGTGGAGACCGACACCGCTAATATATCACGAGCTATCCTTGAAAGTATAGGAAATTGATGAGACGACACTTTCCACCATTTTAATATGTTAAAACCATCTCCACACTCTTCTCGCAAATACTTCTCCAACTCAATCTTTCCTTGCTTACCTTTCTTTCTATCTTTCATCTTGTCAAACTCATCAAATAGATCATAAGTTCCTTTATCCTTCTCACTCAAAGTGTACCGAGCACTAGAACTTTCACCACTTGTTTTAGAATTGGGGCTTGTCAAAATTACATAGGCATACATTCTCTGATACTCTTTGAATAATTTATCAAATCCATCCCTACTAGATGGAATATCACATGTTCCAATATCTGGATACATTCTATCAAATGTGAACTCAATGAACTCCATCTTCAAAGTAGGATCAAGGATCACTGCATAATATAAAATTTTGTTGATCTTTATAATTGATCCCCAATATTTATCATACTTTTCTTTCTTTTTTTTTGCCATCTCCTTCAATTCAATGTCACCACTCTCCATCCACCTCAAAAGAAGTCTATCAATTGCACTTATTTCTTTGAACACGGTGTTTGATGTGATATACAAAGAGCTACAAATTTTCAAAGTAAGATGGAAAAAATGCCCAAAAAATTTCAACAACAATTTTGCCCTTTCCCAATCAAAATGTGAAGGAACTCCATTCTCAAGATCAATATTAAATGCATGATCACTATCATCATATACTCCAAAGGCCTATCTAAGAGACAAAGCGGCATCTAACATCAAATAAGTCGAGTTCCACCTAGTAGGTACATCAAGTGACAACATCTTATTTGTTTCCAATTTTTCGTTTGCACAATGTTTGTATTTTTTGTACCTAGCCACAGATGCTTTTGTATATCTAACAACCCCTCTAATTCGAGTAATAGCCATGCTCTCATCCTTTCCCTTCAAACCATCCTACACAACAAGATTGACAATATGTGCAATACATCGCATGTGCATAATTTACCACCTATAATCATACTATCTGATCGACCATCAAATTTGTTTTTCAAATAAGCAATTACCCCATCATTTGATGAAACATTATCCACAGTGACCGTCAAAATCTTATCAATACCCCAATCATTCAAACATGTAGCAACATCCTTACCTGCATCCTCACTTTTATGACCAGAAATAGAACAAAAATTCAAAATTTCCTTTACCAAATTCCAATCATCATCAATAAAATGCATAGCAAGATACATATAATTAACTTTTTGAATGAAGGTCCATGTGTCAGCGGTGATGCAAAACCTCTATGCATGTGTGGCAATGAAGGACTTCAACCTAGATTTTTCATTTATGTACATCTTGAAAATATCTCTAGTTATAGTCCTTTGGGATGGCATAGAAAATTGAGGACATGTAACCGACATAAAATGCCAAAACCCCTCTTTCTCAACTGTTCTAAATGGCATCTCATCAACAACAAACCAATAGTATAATGCATCTCTAATTTTTTCTTGATCAAATTCCCATAAAACCCCTCCACTCTTTTGACCCTTTCCAACTAGTTGATAATTCAAAATATTTTGTCTCGTTGCAACTTCATGAGGTTTCTTCTTACATGATTGATATTATCAAGCTCTTTAGTTCCATGTAAATTAGGATCTGCCGTAATACATGTTCCACATTATTTACATCTTCCCTTTCGACATTTATCATTTTCACAAAAGAATTTAGTAAAGTTTTCCCACCATGGTGACCTTGATGCAATTTCTTTTTTGAATTTTTTCTTTGGAGATTCCTTTTCCTCATCTACATTCTCATCAACAAAAGAATCATCTTCAGCAGGACCCTTTAAACCTCGAGTTATAAAATTGTTATCATCATTCAGACCAAACTCCATCATCTAACAACTTCAACTCCTTATCAATTGGATTAGCAAAACTCACCTCCGTAGCCTTCCCTTTCTTTTTGTTTTTGGATTGCTACTCTCCATTTCACTTTCTGAGGATAGATACTCTAATTCAGTAATTTGGAATTTAGAGGAGTCCTTGCAATTGAATTAACAAAAATTAATTTTTTTCATACTTGATACTTATTTTTATTATATATCAATTTAAAACATTAATAGAGAATAAACATAAAGAATCAAATAACAAATTGAAAGAATCAAATTCTTTCATTATAAAATATAAATCCTTATTTCACATTTCCCATAAACCTTTAAGTCCTTAACCCTCCACCAAACCAATAAAGTGATAAACTAAAAAAATTAAATAATTAACAAACACATATGGAATAGATAATAGTAGAGTATAATATACATTAAATATATAAAAAATTTACAAGAAAAGTGAAAAACTAAAAAAAATCTAGGAAACCCTAAACAAAAACTATTACATTACAAATAACATTAAATATTCTAACTAATACATATCTAAGTGGGCGATGGTGAGTCAGACAGTGGTGGCCGTTGGACGGCGCGGCGGTCGAAGGATTCAGGTAGGCGGAGTGACGGGCTATGTGTGTGTGTTTTTCTTTTAAGTTTTCAAGTTTTAATTTTTAGATTTTCCTTTTTTTTTTTTAAAAAATATGCAACCGCGTATCTGATACCCGACAGGGATCGGATTCATTACTCAAATCTCGACCCGATCATAGAGTACCAGGTACCCGGTAAAACTCGATCAACTGAGTTTCAACACATAGCTGCCCGACCGGGTCGGGTCAGGTACCCGATACCGGGCCTGAATACCCAACCCTATGTTCGTGAAACATAACTGAAATCTCTATTTATATACGCACTTTAAATGAAAACATACTTGAGTTCATGTATTTTGTATGTGTATGTAGTATTTTATGTATTAAAATGAATAGTACTCTGAAACCCTAATTTTTTGTTGTTCAAACCTGATTTAAGATAATTTATACTTAAAATTTCTGTGTTAATTGTTATTAAACTTGTTTTGAGTTAAATAGTACCTTAGTTTTGTAATGATTGAGTTGGTTTACAATATGATTAATATTGGGTATGTTGGCAACTCAATTTTTAGGGCTTATGTTCAAAATATGATTTGTTTGAAAGGTCTACAGCATGTTTAGTCATTTTCTATTGTTCATGAAGAAAAATATAACATCAATTTATCTAGTACTGTATGCATGTATATCTGGTACAAATATTTTCAGTATGAAAACCTTAAATGTAAGTATATATGGAGAAGTCTATAGTATTTGTTTACATTTTTTCTGTATTTACAATAATGGAATCAGAAATATAATCCTGTTGCTCCCCTGCATACTTTTACACAACAATGAAGGAGTTAGAACCCAAAAATTAGGTTCCAACACTGACAGGCCCTAAAGAAAACCCTAGTCTATATCTATTACAATATGCCACAGTTGAATTATAGCTTCAATAGAGTTCAAGCAATCATAAGATGGTTCAATGTACGAAAAACTTCATTTGTCTTCGGGAAGACATCAAAATTCCTTTTAGGGGGCCGGAGTTTTCTTCAGTATTGGGGTTGTCTCATGTTGGGCAACCTATGGACGTTGGTCTAAAGATGAAGTCAGACATAGTTGGTCATTTGTTTTCCAGAAAAATTTTGAATGTTGATCGTGTACAACTATTTAAAAGGTTACAAGAATTTGTTGATAGACACAATAATCAAGTTATTGAAGATTCTGCTAGGCTGTATATATTTTTTATTTTTAATTGTATTCTGTTTCGAATGAGCAACTATTGCACACCTCGTTTTTCCATCCCTTACGTCGATGATCTATCTTCTATTGTGTTGTATGCATAGAGGGAGGCTGCATATAGCTTTATAGTTCAAGAACTGATGAATCATTTAGGAGGTAATACTGAGGAGGTGTAGAGGAAAAAATACTTTGACAGTTGTATTGTTGGTCTTTTGGTGAGTATCTTTGAATCTTTAAACTATAAAATTGTTGTCAAATGCTATAAATAACTATAAGTTTTTGCTTTATCAAGATATAGATGATTGTACGAGCACATTTCTTCTTCGGGGGAACCCAAATTCTTGCGTGCATGCCCACGATTCTTTCGGTGGGCTAACAACAAGATCCCGAAAAAATGGATGATGCAGAGAAAGCATTTAAGCAAATTAAAAGAGAAAAGGTAAAAGTTTATTGTTATGTTTAGAATGATTCCCTGTGAGTTTGACATTTGAAAGGATTATGTAAATTCCTATTATAATAGATTGTGCCTATCTATCTCTTTCCTGATGAGGAAAAATTTATCGCTTCAATAAGGATAATAATGCACATGGCTACTACTTGAAGTTTACTTTATTATTACATTAATAATTTTGTGAGGTTCCTTCAATGTCAAGCTATGATGTTTCAAATTTTGAAGCTCAATTAAGGTAGAAAAATGAAGAAGTGGAATTGCTGAAGTACAAAATTGCAATTTTGGAGAGCAAAGGAAATAAAGGTGATGAGAAGAAGATGACTAAATAAGAGAAAGAGAATAAAGATGAGAAACATGAAGAAGAGAACATTGAAAAAGAATAAGACGATGATGATGATGGTGCTCAAAACAGTTATGAGAAACCACACCTGGAGGCTATAGTTGATGAGTTTGAAACTCCAGATGGTGGTAATGATGGTCATAATGGCCATAATGGTGATGCTGATGTTGAAGGGATGGGAAAAGAAGGGGAAGATGACATTCCACATAAAGAAAAAAGCAAGAAGAAGCATGATCATACCGCTTCTATTGTTCGAGGTGTGAGAACAAGAGATGATCGGAGGAAAGAGATAAAAGGCGAAGACTTTATCACACACCCCGCTCCACACCATCAAAGAGAATCAAAGATTGTGCCGAAGGGGTTGTGGCAGAGGTAAAACGGCCTTAAAGAGAAAAGTTGCAGAGGTGAGCCAAAGGACAACTAAAGAGACTTATGATGCTGAAGAAATGGCTCAACATACTGAAAGGAGAAGACTAATACTGAAGAAGTGAGTTTAAATACTGTGGTGTCTGATATGTAGTACTTGATCTCTTTGTAAAAGTACCATAATTGTGAACAAAAAATACTATAAATCGGTTTTTGAATACTGAAATTACTAAGAAAGAATACTATCTCCTTTTCTTCATGCAAATTATATATATCTTATAGGGTGCTACTGTTATCTATGGAGATGTTCATGTTGAAAGTTTTGGAATTCGCCTAAGTGAATTTCGATTGAGAAAAGATTACAGGGGGTGCAATGATAAAATTATTAAAAAATTTAAGATCCTGATGCTAACCCTAAGGATATATTGATCCTGAAACCCAAAACACACAAATTGATATTGAACGAACTCTGGAATAAAAACCCTCCCTATTGAACCCCTAAGATACCTGATCTTAGAAACACAAATACTTGAGAATAAGAATTAGAAATTTGAATAAATACTAGCATGAGTTAGTACATTGAAAAAACCTATTCAATTTCTTGATGCAACAAGAAAATGTGTGGTTTTTCTTGAGAGAAAAATGCAGAAAATAATGCAAAATTCATCAAAATCTGCCATACACGTTTTTAAAAGAGTATTTATACTCTCCTTCCAAGCCCTAATTAAAATAAGATATAAACTAAGCCTATAGATAATAATCCAAGCCCAAATCCAATTAGATATAAGAGTTTGACTTGGTCACAACTTCTTCTTTTCTCAATGAGTCCCATATGTTTGGGACTTATTTTAGCCTTCTTGGGCCTTTTCAAGCCTTATACACCAAGCATAAGGTGATGGGCTGTCCAACTTCATTCTTTTGGCTTCTTGACATGTTCTTCTCTTTCGTAGGCCATTCTTGATGCATCTCTTCAACAAATGACTTAGCCAAATTTGCAAAGCCATCTTTCAGCCTCTTTGCTTTTGCTCTTGTGATAGGTCCCATTGGTAGGTTGCAATCTCCATTTTTCCCTCCAATGCCGAAATAACCATCTTACCCTGCAGTGCCTCCAGTGCTCATATCAGTGCCTCCCTCCTCTAAAAGATTCGTCCTCGAATCTGAATCCATATCAAAAGGAGAAATATCAGAAACCTTAAAAGTAGCAGAAACTTTATACGCACCTGGAATGTCAATCTTGTAAGCGTTATCATTAATCTTTTCCAACACTTGGAATTGACCATCTCCTCTAGCATCAAGCTTGGATTTTCGTTGATTAGGAAACCTTTCCTTTCTCAAATGACCCTAAACCCAACCACCAAGTTCAAATATCACCTGCTCTCCCCCTCCTCATATTCACTCTTTGGGCAGTCAGTCTGTTTTTCTTTTTAATCATCTCATGTGCCTTCATATGTATAGTTTTAACCTTTTCAGTCTTGCTTTCACCATCTAAATTAGCAATATCACTCAAAGGCAAATGAATCAAATCCAAACCAGTCAAAGGATTAAAACAATATACAATTTCAAAAGGTGAAAAACCTGTAGAAGAATGTATTGATCTTTTATAAGCAAATTCAACGAAAGGTAAACAATCATCCCAAGTTTTCAAATTCTTTCCTACAACAGCACACAATAAGGTACCCAAAGTTCTATTTATCACTTCAGTTTGTCCATCGATTTGTGGATGACAAATAGTAGAATACAAAAGTTTAGGTACAGTTTGGTTTCATTTCCACACCCCATTTTCACATTTTCTACTATTTTAGAAATAAAAACCATCACTTTTTACACATTTTCACTCAACATCATTTTTATTTTCATTTTCAAAACACATTTTCCAATAACCTATATATCTTCTCCCTATAACCTATATATCTTCTCTCTCTATTCCATTATTTCTATCTCTCTCCACCTACAACCTATTAAAACCAACATAATTATTACATTTCCAACATTTCATCCAAACACATTTTCATTTTTACATCATATCACATAACTAATTTCCACCAAAATGGAAATGTTGGAAACTGAAACTGAAAATGAAAATAAAACCAAACGGAGCCTTAGTACCTAACTTACTCCACAAAACCTTCCAAAAGTGGCTCAAGAACTTAACATCCCTATCAGAAACAATAGATATAGGGACACCATGCAATCTAACAATTTCTCTAAAGAACAAATCAACAATGTTAGTGGCATCATCAGTTTTATGACAAGCAATATGATTATGCCATCTTGCTGAATCTATCAACCACAACAAATATACTATCTCTACCCTTCCTTGTTCTAGGTAAACCGAGCACAAAATCCATAGAAATATCAACCGAAGGTGCAGTAGGAATTGGTAAGGGTGTATACAATCCATGAGGCATAGACTTAGATTTAGCCATGTACATGCAATACATTTAGAACACACTTTCTCAACATCTTTTCTCATACCAGGCCAATAGAAATGCTCACTCAAAACATCTAAAGTCTTATGCACACCAAAATGACCCATCAATCTACCACTATGTGATTTCCTAACTAGCAACTCATGCACGAAACAAACATGGACTCAAATTCTATTGCCACGAAATAGAAAACCTTCATGTCTATAGAATTTATTAAATGCACTATGCTCACATGTAATATACAAATCAGCAAAGTCAACATCAGTTGCATACATATCTTTAAATTGCTCAAAACCTAACAACTTAGATATAAGTGTAGTGATTAAAGCATATCTCCTTGACAATGCATCAGCAACAATGTTTTCCTTTCCCTGCTTATAGCAAATCACATATGGAAAAGCCTCGATAAATTTACCCACTTAGCATGCCTTTTATTCAGTTTCCCTTGGCTTTTTAAATGCTTCAAAGATTCATGATTAGTATGTATAACAAATTCTTTAGGAAGCAAGTAATGTTGCCAAACATCCAATGCACGAACTAAGGCATATAAATTCGTATCATAAGTGGAATATCTAAGCTGAACACCACTCAATTTCTCACTAAAGTATGCAATGGGATGTTTTTCTTGCATTAAAACAGCACCAATCATAATCTCAGATGCATCACACTCAATCTCAAAAGTCTTATTAAAATCAAGTAAAACAAAAATAGGAGCATAACACAATTTATCTTTTAATGTATTGAATGCATGTTCTTGTTTCTTAGTGACAGCACTAAGTAAACGTCCTTTATACTTATTCTTAATGTGAGTGCCATCTAATAAAATCAGTGGTCTACATCCATTGAGAAAGCCTACATGTCAAGCTGTGAAATAGATAAATAGTCGTTGAAATTTTTAGGTCACCGAGTTAATCTCATAATCCGCAATACTTCTAGGATTTGTTTCCTTCACAACCTTACAATACTACCTCAATTTATTAAAGGATCCCTTGTCCACCCCATGAATATCATGCATAGCTATTTCCTTATCCAACCATACTCTATGGTATGGAACTTTAATGCCAAATTCTCTATTAATGTCTTTCATCAGGTTGACACGTCGATAACAGGGCTCTTCTCTCAATTTTTCTTTCACTACATTAGCAACCCAAGTATAATCCGCTCTAGGATGTCCCCTCTTCTGAAGACTACCCTCATTACATGTATGTTCCAGGTTGTATTTTTGAATACCAAAGAGTTTGTCAACTTCATGCCTTGAGGCATATATTCTCAATTTGCAATTATTATCACTACAAATTACTATAATCTTTTTGAAATCATTTTTTTTATATATATAAAGGACTTTCTAGTAGCAACAACATAGTTTTTAAGTTTAATTCTATACTTTTCACCATCCTAGAACGTTTGCCCCCTCTCTATGGATGCAATGACTCCAAGCATCAATTGAATTCCTTTGTAATGCTAAATCATATTGTAACTCACTTATGGAGGGAATGTCCTCCTTTATTTCATTATTAAATGGTTGTTCATTGCAAAGAAATAACACAGTCAAATACATAATAATTATCAATAAAGTGTTACAAGATCAGTGTGTAAGTACTCAACTATGCAATTTCAGTATTTTACAACAAGATAACCAAGTACTTAAGTAAGCAATATCAGTACTTAACATAGAAAAAATACGTACTAAAATAAACAATTTGAGTACTTAACATGGAGGAAATAAGTCCTTGAATGACCGAATCCAATATTTAACATAAAAAGAACTAAATAGTGAACAAAAAAATAAATGTAGTATTTGACATAGAAGAGCTAAGTATTGAAATGAACAAATCAAGCATTTTACATAAAAGAACAAGCACTGGATAATCATAAAATTTAATATTCAGCATAAATAAGCGAAGTACTGAAATGAATAAATTTAGTATTTAACATAGAAGGCCTAAGCACTAAAACGTACATATCTAGTATTCAACATAGAAGAGCACAAGTACTAAAATGAACAAAATCAGTATTTAATATAGAAGACCTAAGTACTAAAATGCATAAGGCAAAGCATTCTGTAAGGCAAAATGCATATAACTAATAATGCAAAGAGGTACAAATTGGGACAATGGAAGTATGCTAAATAATAAATGGAGTACGAAATTGAAGATATGAAGTATTTAGCTACCTGTATAGCTACTTTGCCTTCCATATCCACTATGTTCACTTTTTCGGACAACCATCATGTCAACTAAGGTCATCTTTAAGCACAAATACATGTGAATCATATTAGATACATCCTCGTTAGCATTCAAAGTCATGTACATTTTTTTATGAGGAGCAAGATATAGACTATGTGGAATTGAGGACAAATTTCACACTATTTTTTCTCTAGTTGGAAATATAGACTCATTAGAGTTATGCTCTCAAAAATGAAGATGACATAGAGTTCCTTATTGTACATTCAACTACCTAATTGTTGAATTTGAGGTTCTTTTCCACTACCGGACATTTTTAGTCTAAAAAAATTAAAATAACGGTTGCTCGTGAAAGATTACAATGATGCTTTATCATACGACAATAGAGACAATGTATGCTTGCTTCTTACTAATATGTTGTAACTGGATACAAAACATAAAAAAAGGAGAGAGAAGCATTGCGTTTTGGTACAAGAGTTAAACAGAAAACAAACGAGAGAGAGAGATAGATGAGTTGCTTGGGACATTAAGGTATAGGAATAAAGAAAAAAAAATTAAATTGAGGCCATTTCCGCAGCTAATAGCAATTTACCCCCCTATGTTTTGAAAAATAGGCAATTTACCCCCATATGGAAAATAAACATTCAATATACCTCCCTATGTTTTAAAAACCTATGCACACCACCTCCCTCTTCTCATTTACTATCCATTTAACATAATTTTAATATGAAAAGACTAATTTACCCTTAATTATTTAATATATTTTTAATTCAATTTAAATAACCTTTTATTATTATTTTTTCATTCTTTTCTTTTCTTTTTATTTCTCATTTCTCTTTTCTTCCATTATTTCATATATTTCTCATTTTATACATCTAGATAAATTTATCATTATTTCTCATTTCTCATTTCTCATTATTTCATATATTCTCATTTTATAAATATATAAATTTATTTATAAAATTAAAATGACTTTTATTTTTATTTTATCAATTATATTCATCTCCTATACCAATTTTTTTATTTTTAAATTTTAAAACTATTTTTAACTTTTTTTATTTTCATCTTTCTAAATTTTCTTTATTTATATATATTATACAATAAACATAAATATATAAATACATAAATATATTTATGTATATATTTATAAAGAAACATTTTATAGTATATTTTATACCCCTATCCCACCCCCACCCCATCTTACTTGCCAGCGCTAGCAATGGCCATGGCCGCCCCTCTTCGAGCAGCGCCACCATGGTCGCCGCTTGCAGGGCCTGAGCGGCGCCCACGGCCGCCACTCGCAGGGGTACAGCGGTCGGCTTCGCCATGGAGGCCTCCACAAGCGGCAGCCATAGCTGCCTTTTTTTTCCCCCTCCCTTATTATTAGCGGGAGTTGCCGGCAGCGAATGCCGACTGTCAGTAAAGGCTGTCGGCAGCCACTAGGGTGTAGTAGTGATATATAATATATATATAAATATATATATAAATATATATACTTGTATATAATATATACATATTTATATACACATTATATATATGATAATATATTATATTGTATAAAATATATTTTATATATTTTTTTTAAAAAAAATAATATGATTTGATCTAGACTGTTAATTTTTTAAAAGAAGATCAATAGTTGATGAATAAAGGTATAATTGTCTTTTTATATAAAAAAATTTAAGCCCAGATGCACTCACGGGTGCGTGTCTTACACCCTCGTTCTCAGGGGGTTCGTTGCATGATTTTTTAAAATATGAACGTGTTCTTTATCTATTTTTTTTTCACATGGGGTAATTTGCCCATTTTTCTTAACACTATGGGGTTAGTTTAAAATTCCCCTATTTTCGTTATTTTAACTGGTTGAGGAGTGAAGTCAAAACTAAAACTTCACATGGAGAGTTCAAAATAAGACATGGGGAGTTTAAAATAAGAAATTGTTGGGTGGAGACTGAATCCCAAAGTAAATGTTCGATTGGGTATTTTTAAATAAAATTCCCTGTATATTATTGCATACAAAGCTCAAAGCCGGATTGTTTGTGTTTTAAAACAACATTTCTTTATTTTACACAATTTTGAAAATAGAAAACGCTATTATTTGTACAATTTTCAATGAAAACACCATTCATTTTCATTTTTATGCCTATAAATCATCATTTTCAAACCTATAATACCTACTGATTTAGAAATAATTAAATCCACTAACGAGTTAAATATTAATTTCTTTTTCTAACATTTCAAGATAATGGTACCCATATAAAATATAATACTAATTCTCCATCACATCATTATCCACTAACTTATTCAATAATTATTTTTTTCATCTTCTCAAGATAATGTGACCCACAATCAATTAAATCATAATAATTAATACTATTACATTAAAATATTATTTTCAATTCACATATTTTTAAAATTTTTATAATACTTATCCAATCATATTTTTATCGGTTAATTAGAAAAAGAATCCCTAACTCTACTTTCCTTTTAGTGATCAGTCCTCATTTGAATTTTTACACACTAAACTCCCCACTTTTTCACAAAACTTAGAAATCACTCCCCATATCTTTTAAAACGACCCATATATCCTTGTAGCTGGAAAAAACAACAAAAATACCTAAGAGATACATTTTTCTCTTCAACAAGAACGCTTTCCCTTTTTTTTTCTTTTTTTAACTGAAATCGATGAGTTCTCCAAGCGTCTAAACAAAAGGGCGCGAAACTGTTCCTCTACCATTGATGCGAGAATAAGAAGAAAAAAAAAAGAAAAAAAGAAAGACACCAAAATTTCTGTCATTTTTCTGCAACAATGGAAGGAGAAATAGCAGCAACAAGAAGCGAAGTACAAAAGGAAGTGATCAAAACAATCAAAGGTATGTTTTCTGCATTTATAGTTTTAAATGTCCGTGATTTTTCGGTGTTACACTTATTTCTTGTACATTTTCTCATGTTTAGGGTTTTTATTCCTTTTTTAGTTGTAAAATACTTGAACCCATTTGATATATATGTGATTTTTGTTGTGAAATGGGAAGTTTCTAATTTATACTTGAAAAACATGAAAGTTTTACTTCACCTTTTTGGGGTTTATACTTCGTTTTACCTGAAATTATATGGTGAAATTATACAGTGAAATTATTTGAAAGTAGTACATTATCTGTATAGTACAAAACATTCAAGCCTATAGTACAAATTAGGCAAAAGTGTAGTATATAATATGTGTAATTCCAGTACATTTTACAAACAAATATAGTATAAAGAATCAAGCTTGTAGTACACATTAGGCAAAAGTGTAGTATATAATATGTGTAATTGCAGTATATTTTAGAAGCAAATGTAGTATAAACAATCAAGCTTGCAGTACACATCAGGCAAAAGTGTAGTATATAATCTGTGTGACCTATAGTATAGAGAATAATCTGTGTAACTGCAGTATATTTTAGAAGCATATGTAGTACAAAAACATTCAAGTCTACAGTATAGAATAGCTGAAAGTGTAGTATGTAATCTGTGTATCTGCAGTACATTTTAGAAGCATCTGTAATACAAAATATTTTAAAAGCATCTGTAGTACAAATCATTCAAGTCTGCAGTATAGAATAATTGAAAGTGTAGTAGTATATAATATGTGTAATTCCAGTACATTTTAGAAGCAAATGTAGTATAAACAATCAAGCTTGCAGTACACATCAGGCAAAAGTGTAGTATATAATCTGTGTGACCTGCAGTATAGAGAATAATCTGTGTAACTGCAGTATATTTTAGAAGCATATGTAGTACAAAAATATTCAAGCCTGCAGTACAGAATAACTGAAAGTGTAGTATGTAATCTGTGTATCTGCAGTACATTTTAGAAGCATATGTAGTACAAAATATTTTAAAAGCATATGTAGTACAAATCATCAAGCCTGCAGTATACACTAACTGAAAGTGTAGTATGTAATATGTGTAACTGCAGTACATTTTCTAGAAGCATCTGTAGTACAAATCATTCAAGTCTGCAATATAGAATAATTGAAAGTGTAGTAGTATATAATATGTGTAATTGTAGTACATTTTAGAAGCAAATGTAGTATAAACAATCAAGCTTGCAGTACACATCAGGTAAAAGTGTAGTATATAATCTGTGTGACCTGCAGTATAGAGAATAATCTGTGTAACTGCAGTACATTTTAGAAGCATATGTAGTACAAAAACATTCAAGCATGCAGTATAGAATAACTGAAAGTGTAGTATGTGATCTGTGTATCTGCAGTACATTTTAGAAGCATCTGTAGTACAAAATATTTTAAAAGCATCTGTAGTACAAATCATCAAGCCTGCAGTATAGAATAACTGAAAGTGTAGTATGTAATATGTGTAACTGCAGTACATTTTTTAGAAGCATCTGTAGTACAAATCATTCAAGTCTGCAGTATAGAATAATTGAAAGTGTAGTAGTATATAATCTGTCTAACTGCAGTACATTTTAGAAATATCTGTAGTACAAAGACATTTAAACCTGCAGTATAGAGAATAATCTGTGTAACTGTGGTATATTTTAGAAGCATATGTAGTACAAAAACATTCATGCCTACAGTACAGAATAACTAAAAGTGTAGTATGTAATATGTGTATCTGCAGTACATTTTAGAAGCATCTGTAGTACAAAATATTTTAAAAGCATCTGTAGTACAAATCATCAAGCCTACAGTATACACTAACTGAAAGTGTAGTATGTAATATGTGTAACTCCAGTACTTTTTTTATAAGCATCTGTAGTACAAATCATTCAAGTCTATAGTATAGAATAATTGAAAGTGTAGTATTATATAATCTATGTAACTACAATACATTTTAGAAGTATCTGCAGTACAGAAACATTCAAGCCTGCATATAGAATATAATCTATGTAACTGCAGTATATTTTAGAAGCATATATAGTACAAAAATATTCAAGCCTGCAGTATAGAATAACTGAAAGTGTAGTATGTAATATGTGTATCTGCAGTACATTTTAGAAGTATCTGTAGATTAAATGAAATTATAGTATATAATCTATGTAACTACAGTACATTTTAGAAGCATCTGTAGTAGAAAACATTCAAGCCTGCAGTATAGAATATAATCTGTGTAATCGTAATACATTTTAGAAGCATTTGTAGTACAAAACATTCAAGCCTACACTATAAAATAATTGAAAGTGTAGTATGTAATCTGTGTATCTGCAGTATATTTTAGATGCATCTATAGTACAAAACATTTTAGAAGCATCTGTAGTACAAAATATTTTAAAAACCTGCAGTATAAAATAACTGAAAGTGTAGTATATAATATGTGTAATTGCAATACATTTTAGTAGCATTTGCATTAAAAAAATAATCAAACCTGCAGTATAGAACAACTGAAATGTAGTATATAATATATGTAACCGTAATACATTTTAGAAGCATCTGTAGTAAAAAATATTTTAGAAGCATCTGTAGTACAAATCATTCAAGCCTGCAGTATAGTATATAATATGTGTAATTGCAGTACATTTTAGAAGCATCTATAGTACAAAATATTTTAGAAGCATCTGTAGTACAAATCATTTAAGCTTGCAGTATAGTATATAATATGTGTAACTATAGTACATTTTAGAAGCATCTGTAATACAAAAACATTCAAGCGCACAGTATAGCATAACTAAAAGTACAAATCATTCAAGCCTACAGTATAGAATAACTAAAAGTACAAATCATTCAAGCCTACAGTATACACTAACTGAAGGTGTAGTATATAATTTGTGTATCTGTAGTACATTTTAGAAGCATCTGTAGTACAAAACCTTTTAGAAGTATTTGTAGTACAAATCATTCAAGCTTGCAGTATACATTAATTAAAAGTGTGGTATATAATCTGTGTACATGCAGTACATTTTAGAAGCATTTGTAGTACAAAATCATCAAGCCTGCAGTATACATTAACTCAAAGTGTAGTATATAATCTGTGTAACTCCAGTACATTTTAGAAGCAAATGTAGTTCAAAACATTTATGCCTGCAGTATACACTAACTGAAAGTATAGTATATAATCTGTGTATCCGCAGTACATTTTAGAAGTAATTGTAGTATAAAACATTCAAGCCTGCATGATACACTAACTAAAAGCATAGTATATAATTTGTGTATCTGTAGTACATTTTATAAGCATCTGTAGTACAAAAAATTTACACTTTCAGTACACATTATCTAAAAGTGTTAGTTTATAATCTGTTTATATACTAATTTTTCTTTATCTAATTACAGCAAAGCGAAGCCATTATGAGATCTGCTCTCGTTGCTCCCCCTAATATTTTCAGAGTAAATTAGATCTTGGGAAGTCCAAGATGGGGTTAAAACATTTTGATGCATTAAAAAATACCCTTTTTTTATATATACATGGATATGCCTAAGTTAAATTCAAGCTTCATTCATCTTGAAGCTATACTTAGGAGGTTTGACCCAAAAAAGTTGTCATTTCTTTTTGCGAAGGGGGTTGAGGTTCCTTTTTTTGTAACTAAATTTTCTATGGTTTTAGGGTTGCCACATGTGGGGCAATCTCTTGATATAACGTTGAAGATGAAGTCTTCAACCTTGGACCGCCTTTTTTCCAGAAAGCTGCAAAATATAACTAGATCTGAAATAGCAAAAAAGTTTGAGGAGTATGTATATAAGGATAATGAGGAGGACTTGAATGATTTTTGTAGGTTGTACAAACTTTTTGTTTTTAATTGTTTTATGTTTCCAACATCTAATTATTGGACTCCATGATTTCTCCTACCATACTTGGACAATTTATCTAGAGTTGGTATGTGTGCATGGGGCATAGCTGCATACAATTTTCTTGTCCAAGATATGAGGAACCATTTAGGATGAGGTGGAGAAAGAACCAAGAAGTACATTGACGGGTGCACAATCGGTTTGATGGTAAGTGTTTGCTTTATTTTTCTAATAACATTGATTATATTTATATTTAAGTGAGTATAATTTTTTGATTTATGAATGACAGATATGGGTTTACGAACGCATCCTATCACTGGGTTCACCAGAGAGTTTGTTTGAGTTTCCATGCTTTTACCGGTGGAAGGATAGCAAACTCCCAAATAAGGTGGAAGTGGCAGAGAATAAATTGAAACAAGTTACAGCATATATGGTAATAATTGTAATAATTCAATATTAATTTTTTGTATAATAATTTGAATTTGATAATTATTTTCATTGCAATAGGTTGTAGTCCTCAACCCTGCTCCAGATGAGTTTGAATTGGCAGTTTTGATCAAGAAATCAGAGGCTTCCTGTACTGCTATCAGTGAAGTCCATATTTGTGATCATACTATATATGAAGCAATTATTAAAGCGAAAGATGAAGAAATTAAAACACTGAAAGAAAATATTGCTTCATTCGATGCGATGCCAATGAAAGAGCAGGTGAGGACGAGCATCTGGCCGAGGGGAGAGAGCATAAACACGAACCTGGTGAGTATTTACATGCGGGGGGACATGATTTGGTAGATGATGCAAAGAAAGAAATGGATGAATCTGATGGTACGGTGGATGAAGAAAGTCGAACAAAATACCGTTATGATCTTCCAGATTCCCCCATCCCTTTGCAAATAAAACTTAATGTACCAATTCATGTGGCAGAGTTCGAGGAATTTGAGCTTGAAGTGGCAAATGTCATGTCCTCGATTGTGACAAATGTTCGTAATTGAGCTGACAGGAAGTTAAAAAGGAAATCTCCAGATTTTGTCAGCCCCCCGAGCACCACACCAGCCAAACGTGCAAGGCAAGTGACAAAGACCTATCGTCCTTGTGCTCGTGCACAAAAAAACAAAGAACAATAAGAGAAAAAGGTGTTGTAATCATTTGAAATTTATTGTTTTTTGCTATTTACATTTCATTTGTAAATTATCTATTTGTACTAAATGTAATGATATCTTATACTTCATGTTGGTGATATTTGTACTTAATGTGCTATATTTTGTACTCCATGTTGGAGATATTTGTGCTTAATGTGGTGATCTTTTGTACTCCACGTTGGAGATATCTGTATTTAATGTGTTGATCTTTTGTACTCCATGTTGGAGACATATGTACTTGATTTGGTGATATCCTATACTCCATGTTGGAGATATATGTACTTGATGTGCTACATTTTGTACTCCATGTTGGAGATATTTGTGCTTAATGTGTTGATCTTCTGTGCTCCATGTTGGAGATATTTGTGCTTAATGTGGTGATCTTTTATACTCCACATTGGAGATATCTGTACTTAATGTGTTGATCTTTTGTACTCCATGTTGGAGACATCTGTACTTGATTTGATGATATCATATACTCCATGTTGGAGATATTTGTGCTTAATGTGTTGATCTTCTGTACTCCATGTTAGAGATATTTGTGCTTAATGTGTTGATCTTCAGTACTCCATGTTGGAGATATTTGTGCTTAATGTGTTGATCTTTTGTACTCCATGTTGGAGATATTTGTGCTTAATGTGTTGATCTTTTGGACTCCATGTTGGAGATATTTTTGCTTAATGTGGTGATCTTTTGTACTCCACATTGGAGATATATGTACTTAATGTGTTGATCTTTTGTACTCCATATTGGAGACATCTGTACTTGATTGATGATATCCTATACTCCATGTTGGAGATGTATGTACTTGATGTGCTATATTTTGTACTCCATGTTGGAGATATTTGTGCTTAATGTGTTGATCTTTTGTACTCCATGTTGGAGATATTTGTGCCTAATGTGTTGATCTTTTGTACTCCATGTTAGAGATATTTGTGCTTAATGTGGTGATCTTTTGTACTCCACATTGGAGATATCTGTACTTAATGTGTTGATCTTTTGTACTCCATATTGGAGACATCTGTACTTGATTGATGATGTCCTATACTCCATGTTGGAGATATATGTACTTGATGTGCTATATTTTGTACTCCATGTTGGAGATATTTGTGCTTAATATGTTGATCTTTTGTACTTCATGTTGGAGATATTTGTGCTTAATATGTTGATCTTTTGTACTCCACGTTGGAGATATCTATACTTAATGTGTTGATCTTTGTACTTAATGTGATGATATCTTGTACTCCATGTTGGAGATATTTGTGCTTAATGTGGTTATCTTTCACACTCCACGTTGGAGATATATGTATTTAATGTGTTGATCTTTTATACTACATATTGGAGACATCTGTACTCCATGTTGGAGATATATGTACTTAATGTGCTGATGTGCTGATATTTTGTACTACATGTTGGTGATATCTGCACATCTCTATGTTGGTGATATATGTACTTAATGTGCTGATATTTTGTACTCCATGTATTTGTACTTAATGTGCTGGTATTTTGTACTTCAATAGTTGATACTTTGTACCTAATGTGTTATTTTTTGTACCCTAAGAGACAGAAGACAGCAGCCCAATCCAGGTGACAGATGAACCACCCAACTCAAAGATTGAATCGTCTGATCCCTATAAAGGAAGGGCTAATTATAGAGATCATGCTAGTCTTCCAGAAGAAGAGTGAGAAGTCATCGACAACTTTCTCAGAAGAGATAATTTGAGGTAACAAAATTTGCTTATTATTTTTCTTTTCGATAAATTGGTATCTGAACAAACAATTAACAATTGCATAGGGTGACTGTCTGGAAGGGAGAAAGACATTTTCTGTATGGCAGAAACTTTTGTGAGCTCTTATTTGTAGGAGAACTTACCGGTGACATAGTTGACAAGAGTCACCACAAGGACCACAAGGTGTAGTTTACGTCCACAATAGCGTAGGTATGTAGCGGTTTCCTAACTTAATTTTTCACATTTCCAATGAGTCTAACCATTTATTTTATACTTCATAGGAAGATATATTAGACCGACTCAAGGGACGCAACATCCAGGATATTAAGGATGTAGATTTTGTGGAGCTCAAAAATAAACTTAACTCCTTCACCCGTAAAGATTTGGAAGTGCTCACGTTAGATGTTGTAAACCAGTGTCATTTCATACTCCTACTGATTTGTCGGCACCATCACTAGTCCTTGGTTATCTTTGACACCTCGATTCATTTTTTCTTATACATGAATTCAATAATGGCCCCCTGATACAAATCGATAGCTAGTGTCATTGTAAGTTTTCTTCCTTGCCCTAAGATTTCTTCATAAAGTAGAGAGTCAACAACTGATCAATATTTTTGTAGGCTGCATTCTATTCTCGGTACATGAAGCTCTCGTTGGGGTGTCTTGTGGACGAAAACATGAAGGTTAAAAAAGGCAGAGAGCAACAGGGTTCAGTGGATTGTGGTGTCTATGTGTGCCTTTTGGCAAAATGTTATGCTATAGACACAGTAGAGTACTGGAGGACTACCAAAACAATTGACATCGATGAATATCATGGACATATGGCACATACCATTTTAAGTCATGGAAATGCCAGGGCTTGAATCATACTTTGTATGTAAATACATATGTAAATTGAAGCATAATTTGTTAATAATATTATTTTTTATGTAAGTATAATTTTGCTATCAAGTATTTATAATATTTTGATTTCAGCACAGTATGATGGAAATGAAGTACAAACATGGAACAAACAAAGTATAAATGGTGTTGTGTTGAAGTACAATATAATTCATTTGAAATTTGGCAATTAAATTGAGTACAATATCAAGAAAACAAAGTACAAACCCAGAATTTACAAAGTATAAATGGTGTTGCGTTGAAGTAACAATTCAATTCATTTGAAATTTTGTAGTGAATTTGAGTACAATATTAAGGAAATGAAGTACAAACGTAGAACAACCAAAGTATAAATAGTGTTACGTTGAAGTACAATTCAATTCATTCGAAACTGAACATTGAATTTGAGTACAATGTGAGAGAAATGAAGTACAAACCTAGAACTAACAAAGTATAAATAGTGTTACGTTAAAGTACAATTCAATTCATTCGAAATTAGACATTGAATTTGAGTACAATGTGAGGGAAATGAAGTACAAATGTGGAACAAACAAAGTATAAATAGTATTATGTTAAAGTACAATTTAATTCATTTGAAATTTTGAAGTGAATTTGAGTATAATGTGAGGGAAACAAAGTACAAACGTAGAGCAAATAAAGTATAAATTGTGTTGCGTTGAAGTACAATATAATTTATTTGAAAAACTGGACATTGAATTTGAGTACAATATGAGGAAAATGAAGTACAAACGTAGAGCAAACAAAGTATAAATGGTGTTGCGTTGAAGTACAATTCAATTCATTTGAAATTTTACAGTGAATTTAAGTACAATATGAGGGAAATGAAATACAAATGTAGAACAAACAAAGTATAAATGGTGTTGCGTTGAAGTTTAATATAATTCATTTGAAAATTTGAAGTGAATTTGAGTACAATGTAAGGGAAATGAAGTACAAACGTAGAGCAAACAAAGTATAAGTGGTGTTGCGTTGAAGTACAATATAATTCATTTGAAATTTTGAAGTGAATTTGAGTACAATGTGAGGAAAATAAAGTACAAATGTAGAACAAAAAAAATATAAATGATGTTGTGTTGAAGTACAATATAATTCATTTGAAATTTTGAAGTTAATTTGAGTACAATGTGAGGGAAAAGAAGTACAAATGTAATACAAAATATAAGTGGTGTTGCGTTGAAGTACAATATAATTCATTTGAAATTTTGAAGTGAATTTGAGTACAGTGTGAGGGAAATGAAGTACAAATGTAAAACAAACAAAGTATAAGTGGTGTTGCGTTGAAGTACAATAAGTGAATTTGAGTACAATATGATAGACAAATCCATAACTAACAAATTATAAATTGTGCTATGTTGAAGTACATTTCAATTCAGTTAAAGTGAATTTTGAGTACAATATGATGGACAAACCCATAACTAACAAAGTATAAATGGTGCTATGTGGAAGTACGATTCAATTAAATTGAAATTGGGCTGTGAATTTGAGTACAATGTGAGGGAAATGAAGTACAAGCGTAGAACAAACAAAGTATAAATGGTGTTGTGTTGAAGTATAATTTAATTCACTCAAAACTATACATTGGATTTGAGTACCATGTGAGGGAAATGAAGTACAAACCTGGAAGTAACAAAGTATAAATAGTGTTACATTGAAGTACAATTCAATTCATTCGAAACTGGACATTAAATTTGAGTACAATGTGAGGAAAATGAAGTACAAATGTAGAACAAACAAAGTATAAATAGTGTTACATTGAAGTACAATTCAATTCACTCGAAACTGTACATTGAATTTGAGTACAATGTGAGGCAAATGAAGTACAAACCTGGAACTAACAGTGTAAATAGTGTTACGTTGAAGTACAATTCAGTTCATTCGAAATTAGACATTGAATTTGAGTACAATATGAGGGAAATGAAGTACAAACGTAGAACAAACAAAGTATAAATAGTGTTACGTTGAAGTACAATTCATTCACTCGAAACTAGATATTGAATTTGAGTTCAATATGATGGAAATGAAGTACAAACGTAGAACAAACAAAGTATAAATAGTGTTACATTGAAATACAATTCAATTCACTCGAAACTGTACATTGAATTTGAGTACAATGTAGGGGAAATGAAGTACAAACTTGGAACTAATAAAGTATAAATAGTATTGCATTCAAGTACAATTCAATTCATTCGAAACTGGACATTGAATTTGAGTACAATGTGAGGGAAATGAAGTACAAATGTAAAATAAAAAGTATAAATAGTGTTACGTTGAAGTATAATTCAATTCATTCGAAACTGGACATTGAATTTGAGTTCAATATGATGGAAATGAAGTACAAACGTAGAACAAACAAAGTATAAATAGTGTTACGTTGAAGTACAATTCAATTCAATTGAAATTGGGCTGTGAATTTGAGTACAATGTGAGGCAAATGAAGTACAAACCTCGAACTAACAAAGTATAAATAGTGTTACGTTGAAGTACAATTCAATTCAATTGAAATTGGGCTGTGAATTTGAGTACAATGTGAGGGAAATGAAGTACAAATGTGGAACAAACAAAGTATAAATAGTGTTACGTTGAAGTACAATTCAATTCACTCAAAATTGTACATTGAATTTGAGTACAATGTTAGGGAAATAAAGTACAAACTTGGAACTAACAAAGTGTAAATAGTGTTACGTTGAAGTACAATTCAATTCACTCGAAATTGTACATTGAATTTGAGTATAATGTTAGGGAAATAAAGTACAAACTTGGAACTAACAAAGTGTAAATAGTGTTACGTTGAAGTACAATTCAATTCATTCAAAACTGGACATTGAATTTGAATACAATGTGAGAGAAATGAAGTACAAACGTAGAATAAACAAAGTATAAATAATGTTACGTTGAAGTACAATTCAATTCACTAGAAACTAGACATTGAATTTGAGTACAATGTAAGGCAAATAAAGTACAAATCTGGAACTAACAAAGTATAAAGAGTGTTACGTTGAAGTACAATTCAATTCACTCGAAACTAGACATTGAATTTAAGTTCAATATACTGAAAATGAAGTACAAACGTAGAACAAACAAAGTATAAATAGTGTTACGTTGAAGTACAATTCAATTCACTCGAAACTAGATATTGAATTTAAGTTCAATATGATGAATATGAAGTACAAACATAGAACAAACAAAGTATAAATAGTGTTACGTTGAAGTACAATTCAATTCACTCGAAACTATACATTGAATTTGAGTACAATGTGAGGGAAATGAAGTACAGAAGTACACTTCTGTTACAATGAAACTGGACTATGGTTTTGAGTACAATATCATGTAACTGAAGTACAATTGTCAAGAAATCAAGTATAGATCTCCCAGGTTGAGGTACAAAATCAATGATATCTTGGACAACATGCAAAATTCACGCTAAATCAAATACATAATTGCCTAAATGAAGTATAATTGTCAAGAAATCAAGTATAAATCTCTCATATTAAGGTACAAAATTTAGCTAGTTTACTGATTCTTTGCAGGTTCGACGATTATGCCATGTTCCACCACACTTTTTACACTTAATTACACATTTCTTAATTTGTGATGGAATCCTCTGTGTCCTTCTACGCCCAGGCTGAGATTGGCAATCAGGTGCATTAATGACGGCATCCTCATCTTGAGGAAACACATGCCTATCATACGTAGGAATAGGGTTTAACACTACTTGGTATGCTTGTTGATACATCTCAACTCGGTAGTATTGATCGGTAAAGTCATACGGTGAAAGTGACTTTGACTCGATACAAGCACAAGCATGTTTGCTTGGTATTTTATCAATTTTTCATGCTCTGCACGAACAAACCCCACTATGTAAATCTGCAGCATACAATTTATCTTGCTCAATCACGTCAAAGCTCCAACCGCTAGACATGACAACTTTTAAGTTACGAGAACGCATATGATTGATTGCCAACTTCTTCTCCTGCTTAAGGCATAATCGACCAACCATCTTAAGAGATTCTTCTCGTCGATCATGCATCATAACCATTATTTGCATGCATATGTGATCAACCATGGCTGTAACTGGCATAAATCGGGTTGGTTTAACCCAATTATTCCAACATTCTGCTTGATTATTGTTTATTACCTCCCCTCATCGATCTCTATTGAATAAGGAATTTGCTCAACATTGTGGGTCAGACTATATAATAAAGTCTCTAGCAAGCGGCAATTGACTCCAAGATGCTGTCTATATGTCGCGTATACTCCTGCCTTGTAGGCGCATATGTAGCTTTCATAAAAACAAAACACCAATATTTCTTGTTATGTAGAGGGTACTTCCTTAATACCTAAATTTAAAATAATAGATTAGTAATGTGCTAAATGTTATGAATTAGATATTATTTCACATAATTGTTTCACAAGCAAAGATAAAGCTCTTATTTGTTTCTTAAAGTTATCCACTAAGTGTCTCAAGCAATATGCATGGTGGCTGCCGGGAAAAAATGAGGAGGGCCTTAAGAAGACTTGGATGTCAGTCGGAGAAAAAAGTAAACCTTGATAAGCCAAGCAGATATTGAGAATCTAAAACACTTCTTAGCTTAAAGCAGAACCACTCCCAATTAATATCATTTTCAAAGTCAACAACTGCATATGCTAGCGTGAATAAGTCATCATTAGCATCCTTACTGATAGCACTCAGTAAGCTTCCTTTGTATTTATTTTTAATATGGGTGCCATCTAAGAATATCAACGGCCTGCATCCCCTGAGAAAACCAATAAGGCAGGCATTGAAATATATAAATAGCCGACAAAATTTTTGACTAATTGGGTCTATCTCACAGTCTGCAATACTTCTAGGGTTTGTCCTCTTTACAGCATCATAGTACCACCTCAACCTATCATAAGATCCCTTCTCAGCTCTATGGATATCATGCATAGCTAATTTCTTACCCATCCATGCTTTATGGTACCTAAGTTCCACACATATTCTCTGTGGATATCTTTCAATATGGTAGAAGGCCGATAGCATGGCTCTGATCTCAATTTATCCTTAACTATGTTAGCAACCCAAGCGAAATCGGCTTTAGGATGTCCCCTTGTCCGAAGATTAGCCTCACCACATGTGTGCTCTAGATTGCATTTTCGAATGCCAAAAAATTTATCAGCCTCATGCATTGATGCATAGATTCTCCATTTGCAATTTTCATCACTGCAAATGGCTATGAATTTTTTGTTGTCATTTTTCTTGTATTTAAATGACCGCAAAGTAGACACCGCATAAATCTTAACCATAAATCTGAACTCCTCAGCATCCTTGAATGTCTGACCCTCTCCATATATGCAATTCCTCCATGAATTAATTGAGTTGCTAATTAAAGCCAATTCATTGTGCGATGCATTGGTCGAACCTAATTTCCTCCTCGACTGCATCCCTTAAGGTTGACAAATGAAGTACAATTTTAGGTAAAATAAAGTAAAATATGTAGAACAATTCAACAATTCAGCATGATAGCATAATTTCAAATACATGAAGTATAATTTCAGAAACAACAGAAGTATAAACCTTAGCAATTGCAGTACAATTTTGGATAATCAATAAGTGAAACACTTGAAGTATAGAACTTTAGCTAAAATGAAGTATAAAAACTAATAGAACTTTATAAAACTTAAATAATGTAGTACAATTTTACGTAAAAGGTTAAGTATAATTTTAGATAAAGTGAAGTACAATTTCAAAAATCCTGAGGCATAAAACCTTAGCAATTGCAGTACAATTTTTGGATAATCCATTAGTAAAACACTTGAAGCTTAAATAATATATTCAGATAACTGAAGTACAAGTTTTGATAAAATGAAGTATAATTTCAGAACACCTATAGTATAGAACTTCAATGAATAGAGTACAGGTTTAGGTATAATGAAGTATAATTTCAGAAAATAAAAATGCAATTTTATATAAAAAGTATTACAATTTCAGAAATAATAGATTCAAATAATTGAAGTACAAGTTTAGATATAATAAAGTACACTTTCAGAACACATGAAGTATAAAACCTTAGCAATTGCGGTACAATTTTTGGATAATTCATTAGCAGAACGCTTCATTAAATAATATATTCAGATAAATGAAGTACAATTTCGGAACTCATGAAGTATAAAACCTTAGCAACTGCAGTATAATTTTATATAAAGTGAAGTACAATTTTAGAACTCCTGAAGTATAAAACCTTAGTAATTGCAATACAATTTTTGGATAATCCATTAGTAGAACATTTGAAACTTAAATAATATATTCAGATAACTAAAGTACAAGTTTTGATAAAATGAAGTATAATTTTAGAACACCTGTAGTACAGAACTTCAATGAATAGAGTACAGGTTTAGGGAAATATAATTTCAGAAAACAAAAGTACAATTTTATATAAAAAGTAGTACAATTTCAGAAATAATAGATTCAAATAATTGAAGTACAAGTTTAAATAAAATCAAGTACAATTTCAAAACACATGAAATATAAAACCCTAGTAATTGCAATACAATTTTAGATAAGGTGAAGTACAGTTTTAGAACACATGAAGTATAAAACCTTAGCAATTGCGGTAAATTTTTTGGATAATCCATTAGCAGAATGCTTCATTAAATAATATATTCAAATAACTAAAGTACAAGTTTAGATAAAAAAATGAGTTGTAATTTCAAAACACGTGAAGTATAAAATCTTAGCAATTGTAGTACAATTTTAGATAAAGTGAACTACAATTTCAGAACTCCTGAAGTATAAAACCTTAGCAATTGCAGTACAATTTTTGGATAATCCATTAGTAGAACACTTGAAGCTTAAATAATATATTCAGATAACTGAGGTACAAGTTTTGATAAAATGAAGTACAATTTCAAAACACTTGTAGTATAGAATTTCAATGAATAAAGTACAGGTTTAGGGAAATATAATTTTAGAAGATAAAAGTACAATTTTATATAAAAAGTAGTACAATTTAAAAAATAATATATTCAAATAATTGAAGTACAAGTTTAGATATAATTAAGTACAATTTCAGAACACATGAAGTATAAAATCCTAGCAATTACATCACAATTTTAGATAAGGTAAAGTACAATTTCAGAACACATGAAGTATAAAATCTTAGCAATTGCGGTATAATTTTTGGATAATTCATTAGCAGAACGCTTCATTAAATAATATATTCAAATAACTGAAGTACAAGTTTAGATAATATGAAGTACAATTTCAGAACACATGAAGTATAGAATTTCAATGAATAGAGTACAGGTTTAGGTAAAATGAAGTATAATTTAAGAAAAAAGAAGTACAATTTTGGAACACTTGAAGTATAAATACTTAGCAATTGCAATACGATTTTGGATAATCCATTAGTAGAAAACTTAAATAATAGATTCAAATAATTCAAGTATAAGTTTACATAAAATGAAGTACAATTTCAGAACACTTGAAATATAGAACTTCAATGAATAGAGTACAAGTTTATGTAAAATGATGTATAAAATGAAGTATAGTTTCAGAAACATAAATACAATTTTAGATGAAGTGAAGCACAATTTCGAAACTCCTGAAGTATAAAACTTTAGCAACTGCAGTAAAACTTTGGATAATCCATTAATAGAACACTTGAAGTATAAAACTTACATAATAGAGTACAATTTTTGTGAGATGAAGTACAATTTTATTTGTAGTGAAGTATAATGTAGAACGCTCCAAGTAGAGAAAGATTTTCAAATAAATGTAGTACAATTTTGGAACACTTCAAGTACAAAAATTTACAAACTGCAGTACAATTTAGATTCTGTAGAAGTATTACCTTAAAACAGCATTGCTCTTCTTGCACTGCTGCCTGATTCATCCTTTCGGTTTACCAGAATGTCAATAATGTTCATCTTCAAAGTCAAATGCAGTAAAACCATATTCATGGCCTCGTCGTCATCAGTCAAAGTCATGTCCAATCTTTGATGTTGAGCTATGTATTGCAAACTGAAGAGCTCGACGTTTATTTCACTCCATTTTCTTGCGAAATTAATGTGCATGTCCTTTAAAGTCATACCATCCTTAATTGACATTATACGGAGCTCGTCTTGTAGCTGCAACTCCCCAACACGTGGTTGAACACTCCTGCTTCACTACTGGTTCACATTGTCGAAAAAATTCAAGAAACTCAGAACAACTGAGAAGAAGAAAAAGAAGAAGAAACCCGAAAATAATGAAAATAAAAAGAGAAGAAGATAATGTAGATATCGGGTTGGTGGTTTTTGGCTCCGAAGATTATTCTTGTTCCCGCCGTGGAGATTGATGCATTTTCTATTTCTGATAATGAAAGTACATTGCTAGGGTTTACTGTTTGCTTGTGGGAATGATGAATAAGTGAAAAATATTATACTTAAGGGCATTTTTGTCAAATCAAGTGAGTAGAGAGTAATCTCTAAAGTTTTAACAAAACTAGGGAGGTTATTCTAAACAAAATCAAGTGGAGACTGATCACAAAACTTGAAAGTATTTTTGGTACTTTTAAATAAGTGCCCCTATTTTTATTTTCACACATAAAATAATGAAAAAATAAAAATATATTTAAAAATGATGAAATAAAGAATGGAACACTTATTTAAAAGTACCAAACACACTTTCAAAGTTTGTGATCAGTCCCCACTTGATATTAGTTAGAATAAACTCCCTAATTTTGTTAAAAGTTTAGACATGACTCCCTACTCACATGATTTGACAAAAATGCCCTTAAGTATAATATTTTTCATTCATTTTTTGTCACTTCTTCTTCATCCGGACAAGTAAATAGTAAACCCTATCATACGCTCATTACCAGAAATAGAAAGAACTGGAAAAACGCAACAAGCTCCACGATGGGAACGAGAATAACGCCAAAGCCAAAAACCACCAACCCGACAGCTACATTGTCTTCTTCTCTTTTTATTTTCATCATTTTCGGTTTTCATCTTCTTCTCAATTTCTTCTCAGTTGCTTCTGAGTTTCTTATATTTTTCTGACAATGTCAACTAGTAGTGAAACAAATGTGTTAAATCAAGTGTTGGGGAGTTGCCACTACAAAGACCAGCTCCATATAATGTCAATTAAGGATGGTATGACCTAAATGGATATGTACATTAATCTCGCAAGAAAATTGAGTGAAATCAACGCTGAGCACTTCAATTTGCAATATATAGCTCCACATCAAAGATTGTACGTGAGTTTAACTGATGCCGACGATGTCATGAATATGGTATTACTGCATTTGACATTGAAGATGAACATTGTTGACATCCTGGTAAACCAAAAGGATGAATCAAACAACAGAGAAAAGAATAGCAGTGATGTTTTAAAGTATTACTTCTACAGAATCTAAATTGTACTCTAGTTTGTAAAGTTTTGTACTTGAAGAGTTCTGAAATTGCACTCTATTTATTTGAAAATCTTTCTGTACTTGGAGCGTTCTACATTATACTGCATTGTGACTAACATTGTACTCCATCTCACAAAAATTATACTCTATTATGTAAGTTTTATACTTCAAGTGTTCTACTAATGGATTATCTAAATTTGTACTGCAGCTTGTAGCGATTTATACTTGACGTGTTCCCAAATTGTACATAATCTATATAAAATTATACTTTCAGTTTTCTGAAATTATACTTCATCTTGCAAAAACTGTACTGAAGTTGTTGGGTTTTATATTTCAATTGTTCGGAAATTGTACTTCATTTTATACAAATTTATACTCCAGTTATCTGAAATTGTACTTCATTTAACAAAAATTGTACTCTATTATTTAAGTTTTACATTTCAAAGTGTTGTATAATTGATTATCCGAAGTTATACTACTATTGCTAGCGGTTTCTACCTGAATTGTTCAAAAATTGTACTTCTTTTTTTATCTAAAATTGTACTTCAATTTTTTGAGATTATACTTTATTTTACAAAATCTTTACTATATTCATTGAAGGTCTATATTTTTATTGTTATATTTATCAATTATCCAGAATATACTGCAATTTCTAGGGCTTTATACTTCAAGAGTTTTAAATTGTACTTCACTTTATCTAAAATTGTACTTCTATTTTCTGAAATTATACTTTCTTTTGTACTTCATTTTACAAAAAACTATACTCTATTCATTGAAGTTCTATACATCAAGTGTTCCTAAATCGTACTTAATTTTATCTAAAGTTGTACTGAACATTATCTGAACCTATTATTTGACTTTGAAGTTTTCTACTAATAAATTATCTAATTTGTAATGCAATTGCTAAGGTTTTATACTTCAGGTGTTCTGAAATTGTTCTTCCCTTTATCAAAAATTCTACTTCAATTTTTTAAAATTACACTTCATTTTATACATCATTTTACTCAAATATGTACTCTTGTCGTTGAAGTTCTATACTTCAGGTGTTCTCAAATTGTACTTCATTTTATCTGAATTTGTACTTTAGTAATCTGAATCCATTATTTAATTTTGAAGCGCCTAGTAATGGATTATCCAAAAATTATACTGCAATAGCTAAGGTTTTATACGACAGGAGTTCTGAAATTGTACTTTACTTTATCTAAAATTGTACTTCGATTTTCTCAAATTATTCTTCAATTTTTACATATTTTCACCTAAATCTGTATTTTTTCATTGAAGTTCTATACTTCAGGTGTTCGAAAATTGTACTTCACTTTGTTAAAATTGTACTTCTATTTTCTAAAATTATACTTCATTTTATACATAATTTTACATAAACTTGTACTCCAATCGTTGAAGTTCTATATTCAGGTGTTCTCAAACTGTACTTCATTTTATCTGAATTTGTACTTTAGTAATCTGAATCCATTATTTAATTTTGAAGCGCCTAGTAATGAATTATCCAAAAATTATACTACAATAGCTAAGGTTTTATACTTCGGGAGTTTGAAATTGTACTTCACTTTTTCTGAAATTGTACTTCGATTTTCTAAAGTTATTCTTCACTTTTTACATACTTTGACCTAAATTTGTATTTTTTTCATTGAAGTTCTATACTTCAGATGTTCTGGAATTGTACTTCACTTTGTTAAAATTGTACTTCTATTTTCTGAAATTATACTTCATTTTATACATAATTTTACATAAACTTGTACTCCAGTCGTTGAAGTTTTATACTTCAAGTGTTCGAAATTGTACTTCATTTTATCTGAACTTGTACTTCAATTATCTGAATATATTATTTAATTTTGAAGCGCCTAGTAATGGATTATCCAAAAATTATACTACAATAGCTAAGGTTTTATACTTCGGGAGTTCTGAAATTGTACTTCACTTTATCTGAAATTGTTCTTCAGTTTTCTGAACTTATACTTCAATTTTTACATACTTTCACCTAAATCTGTATTTTTTCATTGAAGTTCTATACTTCAGGTGTTCTGGAATTGTACTTCACTTTGTTAAAATTGTACTATAATTTTCTGAAATTATTCTTCATTTTACACATAATTTTACATAAACTTGTACGCCAGTCGTTGAAGTTCTATACTTCAATTGTCCAAAATTATACTTCATTTTATTTGAACTTGTACTTAAATAATCTGAATCTATTATTTAATTTTGAAGCGCCTACTAATAGATTATCCAAAAATTATACTGCAATAGCTAAGGTTTTATTCTTCGGGGGTTCTAAAATTGTACTTCACTTTATCTGAAATTGTACTTCGGTTTTCTGAACTTATACTTCAGTTTTTACATACTTTCAACTAAATCTGTATTTTTTCATTGAAGTTCTATACTTCATGTGTTTTGGAATTGTACTTCACTTTGTCTAAAATTGTACTTTTTTTTAAAATTATACTTTATTTTATACATAATTTTACATAAACTTGTACTCCAGTCGTTGAAGTTCTATACTTCAAGTGTCCGAAATTGTACTTCATTTTATCGGAACTTGTACTTCAATTATCTGAATCTATTATTTAATTTTGAAGCGCCTAGTAATGGATTATCCAAAAATTATATTGCAATAGCTAAGTTTTTATACTTCGAGAGTTCTGAAATTGTACTTCGATTTTTTGAACTTATTCTTCAATTTTTACATACTTTCACCTAAATCTATATTTTGTCATTGAAGTTCTATACTTCAGGTGTTTTGGAATTGTACTTCACTTTATCAAAATTGTACTTTTATTTTCTGAAATTATACTTCATTTTATACATCATTTCACCTAAACTTGTACTCCATTCATTGAAGTTCCATACTTCAAGTGTTCGAAGTTGTACTTCATTTTATCAGAACTTGTACTTCAATTATCTGAACCTATACTCCATTCATTGAAATTCTATACTTCAGGTGTTCTGAAATTGTACTTCACTTCTCTTACTTATGTTTCTTAAAGTTATACTTCATTTTATACATCATTTTACCCAAATTTGTACTCTTTTCATTGAATTTCTATACTTCAGGTGTTCATAAATTGTACTTCATTTTATCTTAACTTGTACTTCAATTTTCTGAATCTCTTATTAACTTTACATTGTTCTACTAGTGGATTATCAAAAATTGTACTGTAATTGCTTGCGTTTTATACTTCTATTGTTCTGAAATTGTACTTCGTATATTTGAAATTATACCACAATACTGAATTATTCTACATATTGTACTTTATTTTACCTAAAATTGTACTTCATTTGTCAACCTCAAGGGATGCAGTCGAGGAGGAAATTGGTTTGACCAATGCATCGCACAATGAATTGACTTTAATTAGCAACTCAATTGATGCATGGAGGAATTGCATATATGGAGAGGGTCAAACATTCAAGGATGCTCAGGAGTTCAGAATTATGCTTAAGAATTATGCAGTGTCTACTTTGCGGTCATTTAAATATAAGAAAAATTATAGCAAAAAAATCATAGCCGTTTGCAGTGATGAAAATTGCAAATGGAGAATCTATGCATTAAGGCATGAGGCTGATAAATTATTTGGCATTCGAAAATGCAATCTAGAGCACACATGTGGTGAGGCTAATCTTCGGACAAAGGGACATCCTAAAGCCGATTCCGCTTGGGTTGCTAACGTAATGAAGGATAAATTGAGATCAGAGCCATGTAATCGACCCTCCACCATATTGAAAGATATCCACAAAGAATACGGTGTGGAACTTAGGTACCATAAAGCATGGATGGGTAAGGAATTAGCTATGCATGACATATATGGAGCTGAGAAGGGATCTTATGATAAGTTGAGGTGGTACTGTGATGTTGTGAATAGGACAAACCCTGGAAGTATTGCAGACTGTGAGATTGACCCAATCAGTCAAAAATTTCATCAGCTATTTATATGTTTCAATGCCTGCCTTCTTGGTTTTCTCAGGGGATGCAGGCCATTAACATTCTTGGACGGCACCCATATTAAAAATAAATACAAAGGAGTCTTACTCAGCGCTATCAGTAAGGATGCTAATGATAACTGATTCACGTTAGCATATACAGTTGTTGACTTTGAAAATGATATTAATTGGGAGTGATTCTGCTTTAAGCTAAGAAGTGTATTAGATTCTAAATATCTACCTGGCTTATCAAGGTTTACTTTCTTCTCCGATCGACATCCAGGTCTTCTTAAGGCCCTCCCTATGATATTTTCCGGTAGTCACCATGCATATTGCTTGAGACATTTAGTGGATAACTTTAAGAAACATGTAAGTATACTTTATCTTTGTTTGTGAGACAATTATGTGAAATAAACTCTAATTCATAACATATAGCACATTATTGTAATATTATTCTAAATTCAGGTATTAAGGAAGTACCATCTACATAACAAGAAACATTAGTGTTCTGTTTTTATGAAAGCTGCATATGCGCCTACAAGGCAGGAGTATACCCGACATATAAACAGCATCTTGGAGTCAATGCCGCTTGCCAAAGACTTTATTATGCAGTCTGACCCACCATGTTGGGCAAATTCCTTATTCAGTGGAGATCGATGAGGGATAATAAACAATAATCAAGTAGAAAGTTGTAATAATTGGGTTAAACCAGCCCGATTTATGCCAGTTGCAGCCATGGTTGATCACATACGCATGCAAATAATGGTTATGATGCATGATAGACGAGAAGAATCTCATATGATGGTTGGTCAATTATGTCCCAAGCAAGAGAAGAAGTTGGCAATCAATCATATGCGTTCTTGTAACTTAAAAGTTGTCATGTCTAGCGGTTGGAACTTTGAGGTGATTGAGCAAGATAAATCGTATGCTGTAGATTTACATAGCAGGGTTTGTTCGTGCAGAACATGGCAGATTGATAAAATACCATGCAGATATGTTTGTGCTTGTATCGAGTCAAAGTTACTTTCACCGTATGACTTCACCGATCAATACTACCGAGTTGAGATGTATCAACAAGCATACCAAGCAGTGATAAACCTTATTCCTACGTTTGATATGCATATGTTCCCTCTAGATGATGATGACGTCATTCACGCACCTAATTTCCGATCTCAGCCTGGGCGTAGAAGGACACAGAGGATTCCATCATATATTGAGAAACGTGTAATTAAGTGTAAAATGTGTGGTAAAACAGGGCATAATCGTCAAACTTGCAAAGAATCAGTAAATTAGTAGAATTTTGTACCTCAATCTGGGACAATTGTACTTCATTTCTTCATATTTGCACCTCACTTGGGCAATGAGGTAGGTGATTTAGTGTGAAACTAGCATTCTTGCATGTAGTCCGAGATATAGTGGAATTTTGTACCTCAATCTGGGATAATTGTACTTTATTTCTTCACATTTGCACCTCACTTGGGCAATGAGGCAGGTGATTTAGCGTGAAACTAACATTCTTGCATGTTGTCCGAGACATAGTGGAATTTTGTACCTCAATATGGGACAATTGTACTTCATTTCTTCACATTTGCACCTCACTTGGGCAATGAGACAGGTGATTTAGCGTGAAACTAGCATTCTTGCATGTTGTCCGAGACATAGTGGAATTTTGTACATCAATATGGGACAATTGTACTTCATTTCTTCACATTTGCACCTTACTTGGGCAATGAGGTAGGTGATTTAGCGTGAAACTAGCATTCTTGCATGTTGTTCGAGATATAGTGGAATTTTGTACCTCAATCTGGGACAATTGTACTTCATTTCTTCACATTTGCACCTCACTTGGGCAATGAAGCAGGTGATTTAGCGTGAAACTAGCATTCTTGCATGTTGTCCGAGATATAGTGGAATTTTGTACCTCAATATGGGATAATTGTACTTCATTTCTTCACATTTGCACCTCACTTGGGCAATGAGGTAGGTGATTTAGTGTGAAACTAGCATTCTTGCATGTTGTCTGAGACATAGTGGAATTTTGTACCTCAATCTGGGACAATTGTTCATTTCTTCACATTTGCACCTCACCTGGGCAATGAGGCAAGTGATTTAACGTGAAACTAGCATTCTTGCATGTTGTCCGAGACACAGTGGAATTTTGTACCTCAACCACTTCAGTCTTTAGGTTGGTTGGTTCATCTGCCACCAGGATTGGTTCATTTGCCACCTGGATTGGTTCATCTACCACCTGGGGTACAGAACTCAAGCACATTAGGTGTAAAGTGTTAACTATTGAAGTAGAAAAGATAAGCACATGAAGTACAGATACCACCAATATGGAGTACAGAAATCAAGCACATTAGGTGTAAAGTGTCAACTATTGAAGTTGAAAAGATAAGCACATGAAGTACAGATACCACCAACATGGAGTACAGAACTCAAGCACATTAGTTGTAAAGCGTCAACTATTGAAGTAGAAGAGATAAGCACATGAAGTACAGATACCACCAACATGGAGTATAGAACTCAAGCACATTAGGTATAAACTGTCCGCTATTGAAGCAGAAAAGATCAGCACTTGAAGTACAGATACCACTAACACGGAGTACAGAACACAAGCACATTAGGTGTAAAGTGTCAACTATTGAAGTATAAAGATCAGCACATGAAGTACAGATATCGCCAACATTAAGTGCAAAAGATTAGCACATGAAGTACAGATATCACCAACATTAAGTGCAAAAGATTAGCACATAAGTACAAGTATCACCAAAATGAAGTATAGGATATCATCCATTAAGTGCAAATATCAACCAATCAAGTATAAGATATCATAACATTTATTACAACATACAGTTTACAAAAGAAATGCAAATAGCAAAAAAAATAAAACATTAAGTAATGTACAAAACCTTCTTCTCTTCTTGTTCTTTGTTTTTTCGTGTATGAGGACGAGCACGATAGGTCTTTGTCACTTGTCTTGCTCTTTTGGCTGGTGTAGTGCTCGGGGGGCTGACAAAATCTGGAGATTTCTATTTTGGCTTCCTGTCTTCTCGATTGCGCACATTTGTCACAATCGAGGACATGACATTTGCCACGTCAATCTCAGATTTCTCGAACTCAGCCGCTTGAATTGGTATATAATATTCTGTCTTCAAAGGTATGGGGGAATCTAAAGGATCATGATGGAGTTTGGTTAAACTTTCTTCATCCACAATGTCTTCAGAATCATCCCCTTCTTTCTGTGCATCATGTAACAAATCAAGTCCCCCCTCATGCACATACTAACCAGCTTCTTGCTCAAGCTCCACCCCATCAGTCTCTTCCTCAGCTAGATGCTCCTCCTCACCGTGCTCCTTCATTGCCATGTATTCGAATGAAGCAATTTTTTCTTTCAATGATTTAATTTCTTCACCTTTTGCTGCAATAATTGTTTTATATATTGTATGATCACAGATATGGACTTCACTGATGGCAGTACTAGCAGCCTCTGATTTCTTGATCAAAACTGCCAATTCTGACTCCTCTGGAGCAAGGTTGAGGGCTACAACCTATTACAATGAAAATAATTATTAAATTCAAATTATTATACAAAAAACTAATAATGAATTATTACAATTATTACCATATCTGTTGTAACTTGCTTCAATTTATTCTCTGCCTGCTCCACATTTTGTGGGAGTTTGCTATCCTTCCACCGGTAAAAGCATGAAAACACAAACAAACTCACTAGTGAAGCCAGTGATGGGATGCGTTCATAAACCCACGCCTGTCATTTATAAATCGAAAAATTATACTCACTTGAATATAAATATAATCAATGTTATTAGAAAAATGAAGCAAACACTTACCATCAAGCCGACTGTACACCCATCAATGTTCTTCTTTCTCTATGTACTCCTAAATGGTTCTTTATATCTTGGACAAGAAAACTGTATGCAGCTATGCCCCATGCATACAGACCAACTCTAGACAAATTGTCCAAATACGGTAGGAGAAACCTTGGAGTCCAATAATTAGATGTTGGAAACAGAATACAATTAAAAACAAAAACTATGTACAACCTACAAAAATTATTCAAGTCTTCCACACTATCCTTATATACATACTCCTCAAGCTTTTTTGTTATTTCAGATCTAGTTATATTCTACAGCTTTCCAGAAAAAAGGCGGTCAAAGGTGAAGACTTCATCTTCAATCTTATATCAACAAATTACCCCACATGTGGCAACCCTAAAACTATTGAAAATTCAGCTGCAGAAAAAGGAACCTCAACCCCCTCCGCAAAATGAAATGAGAGCTTTTTTGGGTCAAACCTCCTAAGTATAGCTTCAAGTCGAATGAAGCTTGAACTTAACGTAAGCATATCCATGTATATAGAAAATGGTTTTCTTCAATGCATCAAAATGTTTGGACCCCATCTTGGACTTCACAAGCTCCAATTTACTCTGAAAATATTGGGGGGAGCAACGAGAGCATACCTCACAATGTCTTGGCTTTGCTGCAATGAGAAAAAAAATTAGTATATAAAAAGATAATAAACTAACCCTTTTAGATAAAGTGTACTAAAAACTTGAATGTTTTCTACTAAACATGCTTCTAAAATGTACTTCAGAAACACATAATATATACTACACTTTCAGTTATTCTATACTTCAGGCTCGAATTTTTTTACTACAGTTGCTTCTGAAATGTATTGCAGACACACAGATTATATACTAAAGTTCCATTTAATGTACACTGCACAAGCTTAAAGGTTTTATACTTCAGTTGCTTCTAAAATGTACCGCAGATGCAAAGATTATATACTATATTTTTAGTTAATGTATAATACAGGCTTGAATGTTTATGTACTAAGATACTTCTAAAATGTACTGCAACAACACAGATTATATACTACACTTATGCCTAAAGTGTACTGCCAGTTTGAATGTTTTATATTATATTTGCTTCTAAAATGCACTGCACCTATAGAGATTTTATACTACACTTTTGCCTAAAGTGTACTCCATCTTTTGCCTAATGTTACTGCAATCTTAAATGCTTTATACTACATACAGTTGCTTCTAAAATGTACTGCAGCAACACATATTATATACTACACTTATGCCTAAAGTGTACTGCCAATTTGAATGTTTTATACTACATTTGCTTCTAAAATATACTGTACCTACAGAGATTTTATACTACACTTTTGCCTAAAGTGTACTCCAGATGCTCCTAAAATGTACTGCAGCTATACAGATTATATACTACATTTTTCCTAATGTGTACTTCAAGCTTGAATGCTTTATACTACATTCATTTGTTTCTAAAATGTACTATAGCAACACTGATTATATACTACACTTATGCCTAAAGTGTACTGTCAGTTTGAATGTTTTATACTACATTTGCTTCTAAAATGCACTGCACCTACAGAGATTTTATACTACACTTTTGCCTAAAGTGTACTCCACATTTTGCCTAATGTGTACTGCAAGCTTGAATACTTTATACTACATACATTTGCTTCTAAAATGTACTGCAGCAACATAGATTATATACTACACTTATGCCTAAAGTGTACTACCAGTTTGAATATTTTATACTACATTTGCTTCTAAAATGTTTTGCATCTACAGAGATTTCATACTACACTTTTGCCTAAAATGTACTCCACATTTTGCCTAATGTGTACTGCAAGCTTGAATGCTTTATACTAAATATATTTGCTTTTAAAATGTACTGCAACAACACAGATTATATACTACACTTTTTATACTACATTTGCTTCTAAAATGTACTGCACCTACAGAGATTTCATACTACACTTTTGCCTCATGTGTACTGCAAGCTTGAATGCTTTATACTAAATACATTTGCTTCTAAAATGTACTGCAGCAACACAGATTATATACTACACTTATGCCTAAAGTGTACTGCCAGTTTGAATGTTTTATACTAAATTTACTTCTAAAATGTACTGTACCTACATAGATTTCATACTACACTTTTGCCTAAAGTGTACTCCATCTTTTGCCTAATGTGTACTACAAGTTTGAATGCTTTATACTACATACATTTGCTTCTAACATGTACTACAGCAACACAAATTATATACTACACTTATGCCTAAAGTGTACTGCCAATTTGAATATTTTATACTATATTTGCTTCTAAAATGTACTGCACTTACAAAGATTTCATACTACACTTTTGCCTAAAGTGTACTTCATCTTTTGCCGAATGTGTACTACAGCTATACAGATTATATACTACCTTTTGCCTAATGTGTACTGCAAGCTTGAATGTTTTATACTACATTCATTTGTTTCTAAAATGTTCTGCAGCAACACTGATTATATACTACACTTATGCCTAAAGTGTATTGCCAGTTTGAATATTTTATACTACATTTGCTTCTCAAATGCACTGCAGCTCTGCAGTTTACTACTCTTTGCCTAAAATGTACTGCTAGTTTGAATAGTTTATACTACATTTGCTTCTAAAACGTGGTGCAGCTACACAGATTATATACTACAATTTTGCCTAATGTGTACTGCAGATGCTCCTAAAATATACTGCAGCTATACATATTATATACTATACTACCCTTTTGCCCAATGTATACTGCAAGTTTGAATGTTTTATGCGATATTTGCTTCTAAAATGTACTGCGGTTACCCAGATAATATACTACACTTTTCCTATGTGTACTGCATGCTTAGATGTTCGGTACTACAGATAACACACTACCACAGTCAGATAAGTTTACAGTATAATTTCACCATATAATTTCAGTTAAAAAGAAGTATAAACCTGTAAAAGGTAAAGTGCAACTTTCATGCCCTTCAAGTACAAATTAGAAACTTCTTATCTCACAACAAAAATCATATATATATCAAAGGGCTTCAAGTGTTTAACGACTAAAAATGGAATAAAAACCCTAAACATGAGAAAATAGACAAAAAATGAGTGTAACATTGAAAAATCACGGACATTTGAAATTTCAAATGCAGAAAACATATATTTGTTTCTTTTCATCACTTCTTTTTGTACTTTGCTTCTTCTTGCAGCTGTTTTTCCTTCCATTATCGCAGAAAAATGGAAAAAATCTTGGTGCCTTTTTTTTCCACACTTTTTCTTCTTCTTCTCGCGTCGATGGCAGAGGAACGGTTTTGCGCCCTTTTCTTTTGGCGCTTAGACAAGCCAATTTCAAGCAAAAATAAAAAAAGAAAAGCGTTCTTCAAGAGAGAGAACGCATTTCCTAAGTATTTTTGTTGTTTTTCCCAACTGAAAGGGTATATAGGTCTTTCTAAAAGATATAGGGAGCGATTCCTAACTTTTGTGAAAAAATAGAGAGTTTAGTATGTAAATATTCAAATGAGGACTAAACACTAAATGAAAAATAGGTTTAGGAATTTTTTTTCTAATTAACCCAATAAAGAATAGAAATAAAAACGGTTAATTAGGATAAAATCCCTTTTACCTACTTTCATTTTACACTTTACTCCCCACTTGATTTTCTAAACACTAAACTCCCTACTTTTTTAAAAAACTTTAGGAATCACTCCCCAAATATTTGAGAAAGACTTAAATACCCTTATACTTAGCCAAAATAACAAAAAAAAAAAAAAACCAGCAAACACTACAAGAAAAATGGTTTCAGCAATCATTATTGGTAGTCGCTAAAAGTAAAAAAATGGTTGCTAAAACCTATAGCAACCAAAATAAGATTGGTCACAAGTGGTCACAACAAAGTAGCTACTAAAAGTGTCCGATGACGAGTTATTAATTTGGACACTGAAGATATATGTTTAGCGACCATTGAAAATTGATCACTAAAAATGAAACAATTAGCGACAAATTTTTTACTTGCTAATTTAGAAAGTTGTGGTCATTGTAACATTAATATGGTTGCTATAATTGCATATGTAGTGACCACATCATTTTGGTTGATAATAGATTGCATTTTAGCACCCAAATTATTGGTTGTAATAATTTTTAAATGGCTACAAATAGTTGTCTTATTTAATATGATTTAGTGACCACATTGCGACGATAAAGTTTTTATTGCTGAAAAATATATTTAGAAATGAAATAATTGATTGTCGTAATGTGGTTGGTAATAGATTGCTTTTTAGCAATCAAATTATTGGTTGTAATAATATTTAAATGGTTGCAATAATTGTCCTGTTTTAGCAACCACATTGCAGCGATAAAACTTTTATTGCTGAAGAATATCTTTTAGGAACGAAATAGTTGATTGCAGCAATTTAGTTGGTAATGGATTGCCTTTTAGCAATCAAATTATTGGTTGTAATAATTTTTAAATGGCTGTAATAATTGTCCTATTTGGCGACCACATTGTGGCGATAAAGCTTTTATTGCTGAAGAATATCTTTTAGGAACAAAATAATTTCTTGCTATTAATTTTAATATTATGGCAAATTTTATTGCATTTTATATGATTTAGCAACCAAAATTAGCTATTGGCTGCTGATTTGTATATATTAGTGACCAAATAATTATTACAAAAACAATTTGAATTAGTTGTTACATGTACATATTAGTAGCCAAATAGTGCTTGTAGATCAATTTGAATCGATTGATAATGTTTGGAATAGGTTTGATATATATTAGAGGACAACACGAGGATTACAAATAAAGATTATTTACGCAAAATAAAGGAAAGGAAATTATCCCAAATGTCCCCTAAAAAGAAAATAAAATAACGAGAGAGAGAAATTAAAAGGCATCAGGTGACCATCCGACTCAAGTAATCACAATTGACACTTAAGGGCCAAGTTCAAGTCTTCAATCCAGCAAGAAACTGTTTTTGGTCAAACGATTGAGCTTCCAAAAAGGCCAAGGATCAATTCCTTCTTGTAGCAAAACTATTACATCTAACCTATTGCAGCTCCCAATTCAGCGATGGTTCGAGTTCCAGTGAATGCAAATCTCCAATTTCAGGCCACCAATTTGAGAGACAAAACAATGTTTAAATCTCAATTGTGGCCGCCTACTTCATCACCAAGGTACAATGTTCAAATCTCCATTTTAGCTATTAAAACAAGGAAAATGAAGCCTCTAAAAGACCCATGATCGAGACCAACTTGCTGCAGAATACAGAACCCCACACAGAGTCAGTTTCAAGTCCCAATTGAAGCAAGAAAAACACATGGAACAAAAGCACAGTGCAACAAATTTGTCCCTGTTAGAGAAGCAGGGAACGAATCCTCACTCAAGCAGATTTTCAGCAAAATCTGGGTACGTTATCAGCCCCAATTCAAAGAAAATGCAACCAAATCCCAACTAATTCCACCTAGCTGATGCAACTTAGGTAGCTCAAATCCCGCAAAAATGTAAGGACACAGAATCTGCAGCAGCAAAACTCAAGTTGGAAGTCTGTTCTACAAAGAATTTCCATACAATGCCCTCATGTTGAACAGAATTCCATTCTGACCAAATAAATAACTTCCCAAAATCATTGAGCAACATGAGAGGTTCTGGTCATTTAAAACATCCCAAAATCTCCACATAGCTTTCAAGCATAGTTCTCTTTACAAACTGACTCACATAACTTAACCCTTAGTTAATGAAATATTGAGTCTTCTTCCAGCAAAATTGAAATAACTAAGTCAGAAATAAGACACCCAACACAGGACCATTCAGAACATATGTAACAAAATTCACCAAAGTTCATATCAATAAAAGAGCTGGCAGCACAAAAAAGTGCCATCCAGAGAACAGCAGCAAATATGCACACATTGAATCAATCGAATCCAAAATTCTAAAGCAACTTCTCAACACAAAGTTTCTAGCCACCAAACAAGTTGAGCAGCAATAAAAGACAGCCTATACTAAAGGAGAATGATCTGAAAAGCATCCAAGAAACTGAAACAAACCAAACTCTTGTAGCAAAACTATAGATAGCGACCAACAGTAAAACAGACCTAAAATTCAAAAATTCTTAGCAAGCAAACTGCTAGACATAGAAAGATTCAACAAATAGCAATAACGCCCAGCAGAGATAACAGCAAATGCATTACTTGAGTAGAAAATCCAACGACAAAACACCCAAATATGCAACAACACCCCTTGAACTCATACAATCTGTAATTTACATCCAAAATTCTGAACCAGATTCAATATCCTAATCTAGAAACAAAACTGATGGAAAGAGTCAACAACCATCCAAGCAACAAATTTTAATAAGCTCTCAAATTCTCCCTGAATAAAGTATAGAAGTAATATCACATTTTCTGTAGAATATACTATATAGGCAGACCTACAGTACCCTGTTTGAGCTATACTGAACTATACAGTGAGTTTGCAATGTAGTGGAAGCCTGAGGACATGCAGCACTCTAACAAAAACCAAAAGAAATCCCAACCACAATTCAATAGAAACTGCAAAGTCAACATCATCTAAAGAGAGTACACAAACTTAGTATTTACTTCAATCTAAAATATGGCCATTTCAGTTCTTTCATTCTACGAGTGATTTGTACCTTTCTTGGCAGGTGGTGGCTTTTAAGAATTGCGCTACACTCTGCTTGGCATGCCTCTTTTGCAAGATAGTCTGCAACTGTGTTTCCTCCCCTATAGATGTGAGTGAAGGAAACATTTAGAAGCTGGATATAATATCTGATCCTCTCAATTGTGTGAGCAAGACTATGTTGTTGCCTATTATTAGTGATGAGTTGAATTGGTACTTGAGCATCCATTTCTACAACAAGGGAGAGAGAGAGCAAGGAGTGAGGGAGGAAGGGAGATCCAAGTCAGAAAAATAGTTATAGATATTAAAGTAGTGAATGTATACAATTACCAGAGATGATAGCATCTACTGAAAGTGATTGAACAACTAAATAACTGAATATATATACACTGGGAAGAGCTCTTAATAGTGAAATTCATCTGGGAAATTCATAAAGAACAAATATTTAAATCACCCAGGTGCAGAGGGTCCAAGGAGATATATTATTTGTAGGTCTCATAATATATACTGAAACCTATCTCATAGCAATTTTAATTTCTTTAGGACAGAGTATAGCAACTACATAATAATTACTATTCATCTAGCAGACAAGCTCTATAAAACTAATTTGGCATAATTTAAAAGACTAGAAGTTTTGCCACTGTCATGCATGCATGCTTAAGAAATTTGTGTGTAGAAATTTCTACAAATAAAAAGGGAAGAGTACAACAAAACTTGTTTAAACATCAATTTTAATAGGATACTATAAAGTTTCTTCTTTGTTGAATAGCTAATTAACAAACTAGAAGTAAATGTGCATAGACTTTCCAATGCAGTGAATTTCAAGAATGGCTAGCTCACCACAATACGATCAAGTGAATCTGCTAGGGCTTTTGAAGATGTCACATCCAAACAGAGGCCAACAGCAACATCTGTTTGAATTTAAGGTTCAAGCATCTCTTTGGTTGGGCTTGGATGTCGTCTGTATAGGAAATGAATCATCACGAAATTAATAACGAAAGAAGAGTTTTACCTTAAAATTATAAAAATTATGCACTCAGCATTATCTTTACTATACAAGTAGGGTAAACGAACTTGACAATTTAGAATCTTCATATAGCCTATTCTGTCAACTACCCTTCTAATCATATTAGAGAGAGGGAAATCATCTTGGAGAGGTTAGGCAACACCGTGGAACCTCAAGCATAAAAATTTCTCTCTTTTTAGTCCTTTTAGTTTAAAGAATCAATCCACTAATATACTTGACACCTAATCAAATAACTTGACACTTAGGGTTCTTCTACCAATCCCACTATACTCACTAAATTTTAGAATAGTAGTAGTTATTTTACCAAATATTTTGGTAATGTTAAGACCATAGGTTTGGGTTGACTGACTTATTTTTCCTAGAGATAGTATCAATGGACATGTACATAAAGAATAGATTCCATTAGCATCTACATGATCTTCTACTAGGTTCTATTAGGTCATGTGACTCTGAATTTTTGTCACTATATTATCTGCTCATGATTTGCATAACTGTTGTGGTCTTTACTGAAGTGAATATGTTATCAGCACATATGTAACTCGGAGATGGATGATTCTTAGATGGAGACTCAAGTCCTTGCTCTTAATAGGACCTTTTTGCTGGAAGTGGAACCTTTTTCCTATATCAGCAAGCAGGAATCATTTTGGTTGGATGCTTCTTAGAATCCTTTTTTTTGTTTAGTTTCAGTTGCTACTTTCGGTCAAATTAAGATATTGTATTTATATGAATAGACCTGCTACATATTTCTCCATGCTGTGGAATCTCAAGTAATCACATTCAGTAGCAACAATAGGTTCTGATCCGATGGAGCTTTACCAGCTACAGTATCTGTCCAGCAACCACATTTATATCCTAGCTACTCACTGGAGTGCTGCTAGGAATTTGGTCACAGATCTTTTATTGTTCTTAAGTTTGTATGCTGCACATACAATTCAGTACAGAAGCACCCCAACAATTATGTTCAAGTATCATGCTGCTTCATCAACTTGGAAGCACCTTAGCAACATCCTTTTCCATTCGTCGTGTAAATGATGGGATTCTCTCTTCAGTTTTTTGCACATATTGGCCGCACAGATTCTCAAAGTTGGCCACCCTTTTGGGAAGATTTTGTAACCAACTTTAATTCTCTCATGTGCATTGTTAGGTAAGAGGTCCCATTTTGTCATTAATATATGTCGAGCTCACTCAAAAAAAAGGGAAGTTTTAAGACAAACAAAAATAAGCAACTACTAATCAGTACTTAAAAAACTTAGCATCTATATATAATTATGATTAAAAAGTCTAAAGGCCCACTCAGCTAATCGTGTTTGGTTAAGAGGCTATCATCTGGCATTACTATGTCGCACTTGGCTAAAATTGATATAGATTAAAATAAAAATCAAAATATTTGATTCTTTCTAGAGTTAATAGATAAAAGAAACAAAATACTAATGGAAAAAGAAAAATTGTGAAAAGCAAAAAGAAGGAAAAAAAGAATGGAGAGTGACTTTCTCCTAGCCATTTAGAGGACCTAGTTCTTTATCCAAGTGAATTTAGTAGTCAAGTCATGACTAGCAAATTTTACACATGTGAAATAGAAGCAGATAGCCAAAATTTGCAGATAAATTCCTTGGTTTATCACTTAGATGGTGTTCAATTTCAACATAAAACTCATAATCTTATAAATTATTTGCATGATATATGCTACTTTGCTTACCCCTTCCAAGTGGCATACAACAAAATGTGAATGGTTTTTCCATCTATTGTGTGCGAATAAAATCTAAAGGAACTCATATAGATGGTCTCAAATTAACTAATAATGTTTTACTGCATCAAATTGAGTTGCAACAATTGTAAGACCAAGACTGCTACTACCTTATATCAAATTACATAAAGACATCAGGAATTTAACCACGGTTCCAGAAAAGTGGTTGATGGGTAAGACATTTAAAGGACTAGCGCACGATAATTAGTTTAGGGGAAATTGGAAAATTCAATCAAAAGGGGGACAAAATATTACCCCAAATTGCAGGGGAAAACAAAAGGCTTGAAAACATCATAAAGGGATACCAGAAAATAGTGGTAATCACATATCTTCAACAAAACCTAGAAGCAAAAAAAAGGTTGTGCTGGATTACCTTTACTTTCTGCAAATTCCTAACAAGCGCCCGCCGTTTTTCGTAAATCCTCACGTCATAAACTCCTCTACTTGACCAAAATTGGTAATATTTAGACTTTGAGTAAAATTTTTGAGTGAGAAACTAGGGTTTGAGATTCGCAATCAAGGGTAAAGAGTGGATTAGGGGAGGAGCGATGAAGGCATTAACTTGACTCCCTCATTGATTTGTCGAGGATGATGGCAATTGCAGTTTAGGATTTAATATTTTAGCATAGTTGGAAAAGGAGTATTGAATATTGAAAAGTTAATAATTTTAATATATATATATATATATGCTTATATAAATTTTATTCTTTTTGTTGAATATATTGAAATCTAATAAAAAAAAATTGTGTTAAATTAATATGTTGAATTAAAATTGTAGTTTTTAATTTCTTAAATTATTATTAGCAAAAAATTTTGAAGTGAAATTGATTTTATTAAAATAAAAACATATTAAAATTTCAAATTAATTCAATAAAAAAATTTTGATTTATGATTTTTTTAGATAAAAACATGTCTTGGATTGGAAGGAGAAAATTTAGAGAACCTGACTTTTTTTTTTTTTTTTTAAGTAAATCAAAATTTGAAGGGTAGAAACTTTGAGAACTCAACTCTCTCTTAATGCATTTGAGAAAAAATGATGCTAACATTTTAGGTTTATGATAGTAATTAGTATTTATATGGCGTCAATACTTTTCTCTTATTTTTTAATTTTAAAATAAATATAAAAAGAGTAATATTAATAATTTCTACATTTTTAATTATGAGTGTCCATTTGATAAAATTGAATCCAGAGTCAAATAAATTTCATTGTGCATCAAAGTATCATATAAACATTAGATGAGTTTATTGAGGTTCTTTTTTGTCTCTCAATAGCTTATAATACAATTCATTAGCAATCCTAATTATATTTACAACTTTTCTTTTAAATTAGTTCATGGAAATTTTCCTTACACTTATATACCGGTCCAACAGAAAAAGGTGTTACACTAAACCATGTTTTTCATAGTGTACATGAGTTAATATAAAAAAGTTATATTTGCCATGGAAAAAAATAATAAAAAATAAAGCAAGGAGAAAAACTTGAAACCATATTTTATATTCCTACTTATTGAAGTTCATCAAGTATTATTAAACAAATTTATTTATACTACATATAAAGTATTTACCCATGGCTTTAATTTGATATGTTTTCAGGGGGTCTTCTCAAAATGTCCTTTATTATTATTTTCTAAACCTCATAATTATTAAGAATAGTGTTCTTTTCTCTTCTTAAATATTCTTTTCTCTTCAATTGTTTACTTTTGTTTTTCTTCTATCTTAGTTTTTTTTTTCCTTTTACTTATCATTAACTTTTATCCAATTTATTGAAGAAAATACCCTTGACATTTGAAGGTTAAGTAAATTTTTACTTATTAATGTTCAATTTAGAAAAACGCCATTCCGTGGTTGTGTTCATAGTGAGGGGAGTAGGGAGCAATTCTTTTTCCACTATCCAATTTGCTTCAAGAGACATTTGTTGTTCTGTAGTCAAAGTAATTACATCACTTTGGCGTGCCTACTGAATGTCAATCTTTTTTTAAAAGATTTTTTAAGGACTGATTTGCTCTTTGTAGATTAACCAAATGTAGAAGACATTTATTTGTAGTAAAAAATATTACAAAATTTAATTATTTGTTTTCTTGCTTATTTTATTCAATTTTAAAAATTAAAATTGTCTTTACTATAGATATATATATATATATATCTAAAAATCTAGAAAAATAATTTCCTCCAAGTAATTACTTTATTAAATTTTAAATATCATTTATATTTATGTAAAGCACTTACCTTTTTTTGATATATTTTCAGGTGGTCATTCAAAAATGTCCTCAACATTATTTTTTAATCCTCATAACTACTAAGTTCTAGAAGTAGTTTTCTCTCTTCAATTACTTACCTTTTACTTTTTCCTTCTATATTAGCTTTTTTCCTTTTACTTATCACAAAAATATAAATACATATATTAAAAAAGTTAAGGTAATATATAAAAAATAAATGAATATTCTATTTATTTTATGCTATAAACTTTTTAACATACACATCAAATATGCCAAAATTGTTATTGCACATAATTTCGTGGCATTATATAGTAGAATATTTGTTTATATTAAACAACTAAAATCTAGTAACTCTAATTTCTTTTCAGATATGTAAATTCTTATGATATTACATGTACTAATTAAAAATTTCTTGTATCATTATATCATTTTAATGTATATTATAAAATGAAATTCTACTGATGATTACTAATAGGAAATTACTGAAAAACTGCTCAAAATAAATTTTTATATCAAAAATATTCTATGAAGCTTTTTTTTAGTCGAAATCTACTCATAAACTTTTTATTTTAAAAATGTGCCCATTAACTTTTACCCAAGTTTTGGAAATTTGCCTTTAAGCTTTATAATTATGATATTTTATTATTATTTATATTAAAATGTAAGAATTTTTCCTTTTAACTACATTTATTTGTTTGTCGTAATAACTCTTATTGAAATTAATTTTTGAACTATGAAAAAATTAGTGCTCTGCTTTCGTTCATTTAGTTTTGAAAATTAAAAAATTGTCTATTATTAAAATTTATACCTCTAAAAATTTAGAAAATATTTTTCTCTAAAGATTTTTTTATTAAAATTAAAATTTTATAGATAAAAATCAATTTAAACAACTTAAGAAACATTCTACTATACAAGAATTCAATAAATCAAATTCATAAATCAAACAAGAGTGATTTAGTCCAAAAATCTCAAACTTGAAAATTTAACTTAAAGAAATTTATTATTATCAAATACTTATCTATAATATTTTTTCAAATTTTTGAAGATTAAAAATTTTTAAGAGATATTTTAAAATTTATTGGGATTTTTGTAATATACATACCACGAAAAACAAACCCTCAGAAAGGAATCCTTTTCTAGTTGGCGGTAAGTTGCTTTTGTTCTGCCAAAATTCAGGAATCTTAGTGGGTAAATCGTGGCTATACAGGAAGATAGAAGAAATCCTGACTGCGATCATGGTTTTATAGGATTCAGATTGTCTACAAACTCTGGTTAATAGTTTCTTCTCCATTTTGTTTCTTTTTCCAGCTTTTTCTGGTATTTTTTTAGGTATAAATTTCTCTCCAACTCCCCCTCCTATTGTATCTCGCTCAATCTCTTTTGTTCATTCAAGTTCTCTTTAAATCTTTATATTGAAATTAATTTTTTGTGCAAATCTGACTGAGAACATCATAGAGGCATTCGAAGGCAAGTAAGTACTATATAAGAATACCATTCAATTTATTTGAAGATTAGTAGAAAATTAGTTGTTCTATAATTTAATTATGATGATTCATGTAGCAGTGTACCAGTTTGAGTTTTCAATGGGTCTATCTTCTAAATATCGCTTTTGCAATTGATGAACTTTTGACATCTGGAATACTGGGACTTTTTATGCTAAACAAATTCAAGTCTGTATGTAAAATTGAGTTCACATTTGCTTCTTTTTCAGAAAACCTACTTTAGATTAATCTAGTTTCGAGAAGGAACATCAAATTATGATGTAAAGGACACGAAGATGTCATGTTGGCCCTTCTTGTTCAAGACTTGGAATAGGATTACGCTGCAATGATGACAAAGGAGGAAATCTTCTTGGATGCCCAGGAAGGTCAGAATTGGTGAAGATCTTTATTCGCTGATCCCCCAGGTTCATCACAGCAAAATAAGAAAGTTCAAACATTAAGAAGTCTAGTAGACTGAAGCAGATTCTTGACCCCTCTGAATATTGGACCTGATTATCTGGATGCATTTTATTTACTTGAAAATTTATCCTGGACCACTGTGTGCATTTTGTTCGTTAAAATCTATTTTTTAACTTAATATTGATTGGAATGCTAGAGATATATTTGTTGGAGATATGGTATCTCTTAATTGCTATTGTGCTGAGAATTGATTTGTTAGTTTGCTGGACTGTGAATTGTACTATTCTTTTGGGGCTTGAGATCAAGTTGAGATAATTGTAGAGATTTGTTTAGGATTTCCTACTGCTATATTTGAACTTTATTGTAGATGGTTGTTATATCTGGTGAATGACTTGAATGGATGTTAGGAATGTTGGACATGGTGGTGAATTTTGACTACGGGATGTTATTAACTGTTGAACTATGCATATGGGACCTTTAAATTTCTGAGCACGGATGTCTCATTAGCCTGAACTACTTGCAAATGTGAGAATGCATTGACCTATTGTGGAATGTTACTGTGTAACATAGAGTCCATCTCAAAATAGCTACAACTCTTTAGAAGTACTGATAGTCTTATACTTTTTCATTTGTGGAGTATAAATTGTAATAATAATTTCAAGTTTGCAATGCACTATTATGGAAACACATAGGTATTTTTCCTGTGAAAGAAAAAAAAAAGGATAGGCATTTTAATGAACTTACTGATATAAGATAGACTCACTCACTACTTCATATTCATAATGTATCATGTATATCTAATTTTTTTTGGTTTCTCAGTAGTCCTTATCTTATTCTCATAATTTCTTAAATAGAGATGTGACATCCAAGAACGATGTAATCTGCTATGTTTAATAACTAAACCTTGTTTGTTTGAACATCTAATGGCATAAGCTTTCTTACTTTTGTCTATCCTTCAATGTGGTCCTAATAATTGGCTAATTATCTTTGAATTAGTTTTAAATAAAACTTCTTAATGCTGCAGAACTGATAAATTACCAATAAACAACAATGAGTTAGCTTAGAGCTAAGTTTTTGGAGCATTTGCTGGTTTGCTCTTATTTGGTGGATGAATCTGTTGCTCTGCTATTTATATGTTGGTCTTAATTTTCGTTTGGTCTTTGTGCTAGTTGCCTTGGGATCTTGCTATTGTTTTGGTGGTGTGCAGATCCTCAACTTTGCTGCTGTTCAGGTCTTGGACAAACAAAATCAAGAAGTTGTCTATTGCAGCAAAATCCTCTCAGTTGGGAAGTGTTAAAATTACTTTTTAAGGGAACTTATTTTCTGATGCGTTGCTTGGATGGGAACTTGGGATTATTCAATTTCTATTGCAATCTATGGACGGTTATTCTGGAGACTGCTTTTTCCTTGGAAAATTGCTATAACCAGGATTCGAACCTGATTGCTGGAAGGAGGATTAGATACATGGTTATTGCTAAACACTTTTCTGCTGAAAATTGCTGCCAAAGGGAATCGAACCTTGGTCACTTGGAGATACACCTATTTATTGCTTGAATTCTGTTGGAAAGGGAACTTGATCCATGGTTCTTTTACCCTTTAAGCTGTTGTAAGTCAACCTTAAAATTTGGATGAAATAGGGAGTTTAACGTGACACCTTGGGAGACAATGTTTGCGAAATGTTTGAAGCTTTTCCCACTTACCAATTCACTCCTAGTTTCTAATTTGATGTTATTTTCAATTTAATGTATTTTCTTCTTTTTTAGGGAAGATTTTTAGTTTTTGAATATTTTGCAAGGGAAATTAGTACTTTCTAATTTAAATTTACAACTATATTTAGGAGTGTAAATGAGTTGAGCTCAAAAAAATTGTAGACTTGAGCTCGATGAGCCTCCTCTTAAAGGCTCGAGCTCGAGTTCAGTATTTTGAGCTTTAAGCTCTTGAGCTTAGAGCTCGAACTCAACTGAATAAAATTTAATTATTAATATATAATAATTATTTATATCATATATAGACTGTTTAAAAATAAAAAAGTAAATTATTAATATGAATAATTGTTTAATTAATATATAAAAGATATTTAAAAAAATATTTGACAACTGAATTAAGGCTTGAACTTGGCTTATTATAAAGCTCAAGTTCGAGAAGCTCAACTTGAGCTTGAGTCGAGCTATCAAACTTGTTCGTGAGGCACATGAGCTGACTTGATTCATCTTACACTCCTAATTACATTCAACCATTTGTGATTTGTAATTTCCTATTTGGTTCTAACATATCCTAAACTTAATTAAAAAAAAAAAAGGAAGTTTTTTGAAGCACTATGCAGAAATTTTAAGATCTCAAATTAGTGAATATGAAGAAACTAATTAAAAATCCTAATTAGTCATGTCTAAAAAGGTTATTAATTTGCAATCAAGTTAAATATTTATTATTTTTGAAAATGGGACTAGAGTATGACGAATACAAAAAGAGAACAAGAAAGCAACAATGCAATCTCAAATTAGAGCATCTATAAATCTTTAATCCTGTGTTATGTTGGGCATTTGTATGAAAGGGTAAGTGCCACATTTTCCTTGTTTGCTTCGGATCCATTAAAGGGTAAACATATTTTGAATTAATCTACTCAATCAAACATAATTCAAATAAAATATATATTAAAAAGAGTTCAATTTAAAATAAAGTATTGTTCACTCAATTAATATGATACTATTTTTGCATAATCAAAACTAACTTTTTTTAGCCAATTTAGTTCTTTAAACTCAATTTAAAAGATTTTTCGATATTTTTCTAATAAATAGTGAGAAATAAAGTTATTTGGATTCATACGAATACCATTTTAGCAACCATATAAATTTGCATGTTAGTATTTTTCAGTGTCCATACACTATTGGTTGGTATATGTTTAAAGAGCTAAAGGAAGACCTCTTCTTAGCAACCAAATTAATTGGTTGGTGATCATCAACTTAAAAGATTTATAGTGTCCATTCAATATTTTGTTGTTAAATTGGTTGCAATAAATATTTATACGTAGCAACCATGAGAATTCTCGCTAAAAGCTCCCACATTGGTCGCTATATTATAGGGTAAAACTGGTCAAATTATAGCGACCGTTTGTAGTTACCAAATATTAGTTGGTCGCAAAAAGATGTACGCCATTTGACTTCAACAACTAGAGTACCCTTGGTTGCTAAAATTATATATTTAGCAATCATTTTATCGTTGTTGCTGAAAATATGGTCACTAAAACTAATATTTCTTGTAGTGAAATGGCGGTTTTCTTCTTCCCAGTTCCCACTTCATCAAATGACAACTTTTCTTCAAAAGCACGTTTTTTTTTTGTTTGGAAACCATTTTCTCCTCTGAAGAACAAAAGGCGCGAAAAACAGCATCTCGTCTGCCAACAAAATGGTGCGAACGAAAGAGAGATCGGGAAAGGGAAAACGAAATCGACGCAAGAAGGGGGGAAAAAAAAAAGCCCGACTACTCTGCAACTTGTAAAAATGGAACAATCAGGAGCACCAACAAGGAGCGAAAAACATAAGGAAAAGAACATGGTTCAGAAAGGTATGTTTTCTGCTACTCATTTAGTGGACTTTGCTTTTTTTCAAATGTGTGTATTTTTCAGTTTTATAAGTTTTGCAAATAGATTTTCTCATCTTTCTTTGTTTGAACTCTTTTTTAGTTGTTAAAAACTTTAACTCATTTGTTATATATATTATTTTTGTTGTAATATTTAAAAATATCTAATTTGCACTTGAAAGGCATGAAAGTTATACTTCACTTTCTTGGGGTTTATACTTCTTATACCTGAAATTATACCTTGCAATTATCTGAAAATAGTAGTACATAATCTGTTTGTGTAAAGTACATTTTACAAGCAACTGTAGTACAAAATATTGAAGTTTTCAGTACATATTATCTGAAAGTATAGTATATAATCTGTGTATTTGAAGTACATTTTAGAAGCAACTGTAGTACAAAATATTGAAGTTTTCAGTACATATTATCTGAAAGTATAGTATATAATCTGTGTATTTGAAGTACATTTTAGAAGCAACTGTAGTACAAAAATACTCAACTTTTCAGTACACATTATCTGAAAGTGTAGTATATAATCTGTGTATTTGAAGTACATTTTAGAAGCAACTGTAGTACAAAAATAATCAACCTTTCAGTACACATTATCTGAAAGTGTAGTATATAATATGTGTATTTGAAGTACATTTTAGAAGCAACTGTAGTACAAAAATAATCAATCTTTCAGTACACATTATCTGAAAGTATAGTATATAATCTGTTTGTGTAAAATACATTTTACAAGTAACTGTAGTACAAAATATTGAAGCTTTCAGTACATATTATCTGAAAGTTTAGTATATAATATGTGTATTTGAAGTACATTTTAGAAGTAACTATAGTACAAAAATATTCAACATTTCAGTACACATTATTTGAAAGTATAGTATATAATATATGTATCTAAAGTACATTTTAGCAGCAATTGTAGTACAAAAGATTTAAGTTTTCAGTGCACATTATCTAAAAGCGGTAGTATATAATCTATTTGTCTGAAATATATTTTAGAAGTAACTGTAGTACAAAACATTCAAGCTTTAAGTACACATTATTTGAAAGTGTAGTATATAATCTGTGTATCTAAAGTACATTTCAGAAATAACTGTAGTACAAAATATTCAACCTTTCAGTATATATTATCTGAAAATGGTAGTACATAATTTGAGTATTTGAAGTACATTTTAGAAGCAACGGTAGTACATAATTTGAGTATCTGAAATACATTTTAGAAGCAATTGTAGTACAAAATATTCAACCTTTTAGTACACATTGTCTGAGTGGTAGTATATAATTTGTGTATCTGAAGTACATTTTACAAGCAACTGTAATACAAAATATTCAACCTTTCAGTACACATTATCTGAAAGTGTAGTATATAATCTGTGTATCTAAAGTATATTTTAGAAGCAACTGTAGTACAAAATATTCAAGTTTTCAGTATACATTATCTGAAAGTAGTAGTATATAATCTGTATATTTGAAGTATATTTTAAAAGTAATTGTAGTACAAAACATTCAAGCTTCAGTACACATTAGCTGAAAGTGGTAGTACATAATCTGAGTATCTGAAGTACATTTTAGAAACAACTATAGTACAAATATTCAACCTTTCAATACACATTATCTGAGTGATAGTATATAATTTGTGTATGTGAAGTACATTTTACAAGCAACTGTAATACAAAACATTCAATCTTTCAGTACACATTATCTGAAAGTGGTAGTATATAATTTGTTTATATACTAATTTTTCTTTATTTGATTGCAGCAAAAGCAAGACATAATGAGGTCTGCTCTCGTTGCTCCTCCAATATTTTCAGGCTAAATTGGAGCATGTGAAATTCAAGATGGGGTCAAATTATTTTGATGCATTGAAGAAGACTCCTTTTTATATATACATGGATATGATGTTATGTTGAAGCACCATTCAATTAAAGTGAAATATTGTAGCGAGGTTCAGTACAATATGTGGGAAATCAAGTACAAATACAGAACAAATGAAGTATATATGGCGTTATGTTGAAGTATTCTTCAATTAAAGTGAAATATTGTAGTGAGGTTCAGTATAATATGCGGGAAATGAAGTATAAATACAGAACAAACGAAGTATATATGGCGTTATGTTGAAGTATTCTTCAATTAAAGTGAAATATTGTAGCGATATTCAGTATAATATGTGGGAAATGAAGTACAAATACAGAACAAATAAAGTACATATGGTGTTATGTTGAAGTACACTTTATGCAATTGGATAATTAGCTCTAATAATTATAGGGAGGGTCAAATACAATATTTTGAGACTATCGAACTAGGTGAAGTACATATTTGTACTGGTGATAAGATAGATATGATTGTCAAATGCTCATGTGTTTACAACTTTCAATGCATAAGTATACTTTGGATACTACGAATGATAACTCTGATTCGTTGAACACTAGTGGTTATCACTTTAATACTTTACATTATTTTATTCATACCATACTAAATATTACACACATTTTTAGAGTTTTGGCTGTTAATTACCAAGAAATAAAAGGCAAATCATGGAACAAAACTCAAGTTCATCACTATTAGTACAAAAAACAAGAAATCAAGTACATAATTGCCGCAATGAAGTACATATGTCCTGAAATCAAGTATAAATCTCTCTTATTGAAGTAATATCTCATGTATTTGTTCATGCTCTAGTAGTATATTTTCAGTATAAATGAAGTACAAATACAGAACAAATGAAGTATATATAATGTTATGTTAAAGTACACTTTATGCAATTAAATAATTAGTCTCTAATAATTATAGTGAGGGTCAAATACAATATCTTGAGACTATCGTTTCTCCAGAAATAAAGTATAAATCTCCCTTATTGAAGTAATATCTCAAACATTTGTTAATGCTCTGGTAGTATATTTTCAGTATAAATGAAGTACAAATATATAACAAACGATGTATATATGGTGTTATATTGAAATACACTTTGTATAAAATCTCCCTTATTGAAATAATATCTAGGGGTGGGCGTTCGGATCGAGTAATTCGGGTACCGACCCGATCGGGTCGGGTTTTTTATTTAAAAAAAAATGCGGATCAAGTACCCGATACTCAAATGAAATTTCAGGTCGAATATCGTGTAGGAAGTCCTACCCGATCGAGTAGTTCGGGTACCCAATTTTAATTTATATAAAAATAAATATATATTATATATAATATATATAATAAGTATATTTATATGTATTGTATATAAAAATACATATATATCTAAATATATCCAATATATATAATATATGTAAAGATATTTATTATACATAAATATATAATTTAAATGCTTATTATATCCAATATTTATATATGGTGTGTGTGTGTGTGTGTGTGTATATATATATATATTTTAAAAGGCCAAAGTTTGGCCATTGTTAAGTCTAACAGAGGCCAAAGTTTATTTACCTTTTTTTTTTCTTTTTAGACTTTTTAGATAATATTTATATTATTTTTAAAAAAAAAATCATGTCGGGTACCCGACAATTTCGGGTCGGTGTCGGGTAGCTAAAATTGCTATCCAAAAAATTGGGTACCCGAACCCGACCTACCCGATCCGAACGCCCACCCCTAGTAATATCTCACACATTTGTTCATGCTCTCGGACAACATGCACATGCTACCTTTTCACTCTAAATCTAGTACATAATTACCGCAATGAAGTACATATGTCCCGAAATCAAGTATAAATCTCCCTTATTGAAAGCACTGATATCTCGGACAACATGCACATGCTACATTTTCATGTTAAATCAATAAATAAAACACTTGAAGTATAGAACTTCAATAATAGAGTACAATTTTAGGTAAAATGAAGTATAAATGAAGTACAATTCCAAAACACTTCAAGTATAAAACGCCATCAATTGCAGTACAATTTTGGATAATCAATTAGTAGAATCCTTGAAGTACAAAACTTAAATAATAGAGTACAATTTTATGTAAAATAAAGTATAATTTTAGGTAATGAAGTACAATTTTATATAAAAAGAAGTACAATTTTAGAACACTTGAATAATAAAACTCTAGTAATTGCAGTACAATTTTGGATAGTTAATAAATAAAACCCTTGAAGTATAGAAATTCAACAATAGAGTACAATTTTATGTAAAATGAAGTATAAAATAAAGTACAATTTCAGATAAACGAAGTACAATTTTATATAAAAAGAAGTACAATTCCAGAACACTTGAAGTATAAGACGCTAGCAATTGCAGTACAATTTTGGATAATCAATTAGTAGAACACTTGAAGTATAAAACTTAAATAATAGAGTACAATTTTAAGTAAAATGAAGTACAATTTTAGGTTGAAGTATAAAACTTGAATGTTTTGTGCTACAATTCCTTGTAAAATGTACTTTACATAAATAGATTATATACTCCTACTTTTAGATAATGTGTACTGAAATGTTGAATGTTTTGTACTACAATTGCTTGTAAAATGTACTTTTCATATATATATTACCACTTCTAGTAATGTGTACTAAAATGTTGAATGTTTTGTACTGCAATTGCTTGTAAAATATACTTTATATAAACAGATTATATACTACCACTTCTAGTAATGTGTACTGAAATGTTGAATGTTTTGTATTGCAATTGCTTGAAAAATATACTTTACATAAACAGATTATATACTACTACTTTTAGATAATGTGTACTAAAAGGTTGAATATTTTGTACTGCAATTGCTTGTAAAATGTACTTTAAATAAACAAATTGTATACTACCAGTTTCAGATAATATTTATTGAAAGGTTGAACGTTTTGTACTACAATCACTTGTAAAATGTACTTTAGATAAACAAATTATATACTACTATTTCTTTTAAAATGTACTAAAAAGTTGAATATTTTATATTATAATTTCTTGTAAAATATACTTTATATAAACAGATTATATACTACTACAATTCCAATAAGTCCGAAGTTCTTCAAAATTCATCTCCTTCTTCATATAGACATCTCCGGCAAACACTCTTTTTGCTGATTAAGAAAAAAAATACAAGATGAAGAGAATGACCTGGTAATAACTAAGAAAATAAACTGGGAAGAATGAAAATAAACTGAGAAAATAACCTGAAAATGATGAAAATAAATTAAGAAGGTGGAAATGCAGTGGTCGCGCTAGTGGTGGTGGTGTCGTCGGGTTCCTCGTTCGCGCCGTCAAGCTCAATTTGCTTCATCGACTTTTTTTTTTTTCTTTATTCTGATGATGAAAGATGAAGGTGGGGTTTAGTGTTTAGGAATGGAGATAAAGAGTGTTTGGTTGTGTGGATAGAAAATAAGTGAAGAAAATGAGTGAAAAATATTGTACTTAAGGGTATTTTTGCCAAATCAAGTGGGTAGGGAGTGATTTCTAAAATTTGAACAAAACTAGGAAGTTCATTTTATAAAAATTCAAATGGGGACTGAACATGAATTTGAAAAGTGATTTTAGTATTTTTTAATAAGTGCCCAAAATAAAAATACAATCAATCCCGCCCTCAAATTCTTTGCTTCACCGACAAAATTTATTATAACACGAAATTAGGAATAAAATAATAAAAAAAGAGACACTTATTTAAAAGTACCAAACACACTTTCCACTTTTGTGATCAGTCCCCACTTAATTTTTGTTAGAAAAAACTCCCTAATTTTGTTAAAAGTTTAGATATCACTCCCCACTCACTTGATTTGACAAAAATGCCCTTAAATATAATATTTTTCATTAATTTTTTCTCACTTCTTCTTCTTCTTCTTCATCCAGACAAGCAAACAGTAAATACTATCATACCAGAAATAGAAAGAACAGAAAAAACGCAACAAGCTCCACGGCGGGAACAAGAATAACGTTAGAGCCAAAAACCACAAACCCGATAGCTGCATTGTCTTCTTCTCTTTTTATTCTCATCATTTCGGGTTTCTTCTTCTTCTCAGTTTCTTCTTAGTTGCTTCTGAGTTTCTTATATTTTCTGACAATGTCAACCAGTAGTGAAGTAGAAGTGTTCAATCAAGTTAATGGACATATACATTAATCTCGCAAGAAAATGGAGTGAAATCAACGCCGAACACTTCAGTTTGCAATACATAGCTCAACATCAAAGATTATACATGAGTTTGACTGATGATGACGATGTCATGAATATGGCCTTTCTGCATTTGACATTGAAGATGAATGTTTTTGACATCCTGGTAAACCGAAAGGATGAATTGAGCAGCAGTGCAAAGAAAAGCAGTGATGATTTAAGGTAATACTTCTACAGAATCTAAATTGTACTGCAGTTTGTAAAGTTTTGTACTTGAAGTGTTCTAAAATTGTACTCTATTATGTAAGTTTTATACTTCAAGTGTTCTATTAATGGATTATCCAAAATTGTACTGCAACTTCTAGCAGTTTATACTTGAAGTGTTCCTAAACTATACGTCTTCTATATAAAATTATTCTTTTGATTTTTTAAAATTATACTTCATTTTATCAAAGATTATACTATATTTATTGAAGTTATATACTTTAAGTGTTATATTTATCAATTAACCAAAATATATTGTAGTTGCTAGGGCTTTATACTTCAAGAGTTCTGAAATTGTACTTCACTTTATCTAAAATTGTACTTCTATTTTATGAAATTATACTTTCTTTTGTACTTCATTTTATCTAAACATGTATTTTATTCATTGAAGTTCTATACTTAAAGTGTTTCGAAATTGTACTTCATTTTACCTAAACTTATACTTTAGTTATTTGAATCTATTATTTAAGTTTAAAGTGTTTTACTAATGGATTATTCAAAAATTGTACTGCAATTGCTAAAGTTTTATACTTCAAGTGTTTTGAAATTGTACTTCACTTTATCTAAAATTGTACTTCTATTTTTTGAAATTATACTTCATTTCATACATTGTTTTACCTAAACATGTACTCTATTCATTGAAGTTCTATACTTCAAGTGTTCTGAAATTGTACTTCATTTCATCTAAACTTGTACTTTAATTATCTGAATCTATTATTTAAGTTTTATACTTCAAGTGTTCTACTAATGGATTATCCAAAATCGTATTGCAATTACTAAGGATTTTTACTTCAAGTGTTCTAAAATTGTACTTCTTTTTATATAAAATTGTACTTCTATTTTCTGAAATTATACTTCATTTTACATAAGCATGTACTCTATTCATTGAAGTTCTATACTTCAAGTGTTTCGAAATTGTACTTTATTTTATCTAAACTTATACTTCAGTTATTTGAATCTATTATTTAAGTTTTAAGTGTCCTACTAATGAATTATCCAAAAATTGTACCGCAATTATTAAGATTTTATACTTCAGGTGTTCTGAAATTATACTTCACTTTATCTAAAATTGTACTTTTATTTTTTAAAATTATACTTCATTTTATACATCATTTTACCTAAACTTGTACTCTATTCATTGAAGTTCTATACTTCAAGTGTTCCAAACTTATACTTCAGTTATCTAAATCTATTATTTAAGTTTCAAGTATTCTACTAATGGATTATTCAAAAATTGTGTTGCAATTGCTAAGGTTTTATACTTCAGGTGTTCTGAAATTGTACTTCACTTTATCAAAAATTATATTTCTGTTTTTTGAAATTATACTTCATTTTATACATCATTTTATCTAAACTTATACTATATTCATTGAATTTCTATACTTCAAGTGTTCCTAAATTTTACTTTATTTTATCAAAATTTGTACTCTCGAGTCAAAGTCACTTTCATCGTATGACTTTACCGATCAATATTACCGAGTTGAGATGTATCAACAAGCATACCAATCAGTGATAAACACTATTCCTACGTATGATATGCATATGTTCCCTCTAGATGATGATTGCGTCATTAATGCACCTGATTGCCGATCTCAACCTGGGCATAGAAGGACACAGAGGATTCCATCACAAATTGACAAACGTGTAATTAAGTGTAAAAGATGTGGTAGAACAGGGCATAATCATCGAATCTGCAAAGAATCAGTAATCTAGCTAAATTTTGTACCTTAATCTAGGAGATTTATACTTGATTTCATGACATTTGTACTTTATTTCGGTAATCATGTACTTGATTTAGCGTGAAATTGGTATTTTTGTATATTGTCCGAGATATCAATTATTTTGTACCCCAATCTGGGAGAACTATACTTGGTGTCATGACGATTATACTTTATTTCGGCAACTATGTATTTGATTTAGCGTGAAATTGGCATTTTTGTATGTTTTCGGAGATATCAGTTATTTTGCACCCTAATCTGGGAGAATTATACTTGATTTCATGACAATTGTACTTCATTTCGGCAATTATGTATTTGATTTAGCGTGAAATTGGCATTTTTGCATGTTGTCCGAGATATCAATTTTTTTGTACCCCAATTTGGTAGAATTGTACTTGATTTCATGACATTTGTACTTCTTTTTGGCAATAATGTACTTGTTTAGCGTGGAAGTTAGCAAATGGGTGTTGTCCAAGATATAGTGCTTTCGTACCTTAATCTGAAAGATTTATATTTGATTTCACGACATTTGTATTTCATTTCGGCCATTATGTACTCCATTTCTTAATATTTTTACTAATATTGTTGAATTAAAATTTGTTCCATGATTTGCTTTTTAAGTCTCAGTAATTAATAACCAAACTCTAAAAATGTGTGTAATATTTATTATATGAATAAAATAATATTAAAGTTTTAAAGTATTAACCACTAATGTTCAACGAATGAATGTTATCAATCGCAGTAATATAAAGAATACTTATGCTTTCAAAGATATAAACAAATGAGCATTTGACAATGATATTCACCCTATAACCTGTACAAATATGTACTTCATCTGATCCGATAATCTCAAAATATTATATTTGACTATCACTACAATTATTGGAGACTAATTATTCAATTGCAATAAGTGTACTTCAACATAACACTATTTATACTTTGTTTGTTCTACGTTTGTACTATATTTTCATCATATTGTACTCAAATTCACTATCCAGTTTCAATTGAATTGAAGTGTACTTTAACATAACACCATTTATACTTTGTTTGTTCTATATTTGTACTTTATCTTTATCATATTGTACTCAAATTCACTGCCCGATTTCAATTTAATTGAGGTGTACTTCAACATAACACCATTTATACTTTGTTTGTTCCATATTTGTACTTCATTTCTATCATATTATACTCAAATTCACTGTTCAATTTCAATTTAGTTGAAGTGTACTTCAACATAACACCATTTATATTTTGTTTGTTCTACGTTTGTACTTCATTTACATCATATTGTATTCAAATTCACTGTCCAACTTCAATTTAATTGAAGTGTACTTCAACATAACACCATTTATACTTTGTTTGTACTTCATTTCCATCATATTATACTCAAATTCACTGTCCGGTTTCAATTTAATTGAACTGTACTTTAACATAACAACATTTATACTTTATTTGTTCTACGTTTGTACTTCATCTTCCTCATATTATACTCAAATTCACTGCTCGATTTCAATTTAATTGAACTGTATTTCAATATAACACAATTTATACTGTATTTGTTCTATATTTATACTTCATTTCCATCATATTGTACTTAAATTCACTACCTAATTTCAATTTAATTGAAGTGTACTTCAACATAACACCATTTATACTTTATTTTTTCTATATTTGTACTTCATTTTCATCATATTGTACTCAAATTCACTGCTCGATTTCAATTGAATTGAAGTGTACTTCAACATAACACAATTTTTACTTTGTTCGTTCTACATTTGTATTTCATTTCCCTCATATTGTATTGAAATCAAAATATTATAAATGCTTGATGGAAAATTATACTTACATACAAAATAATATTATAAACAAAGTACGCTTCAATTTACATATGTATGTACATACAAAGTATGATTCAAACCCTACAGGCTTAAATGTTTTGTACTACAATTGCTTCTAAAATGTACTATAGATACACAGGTTATATACTACATTTTCAGTTAATGTATACTACATGCCTGAATATTTTTGTACTACAGATGCTTCTAAAATGTACTGCATATATGCAAATATTAAATTATAATTTAATTTAATCTACAGGCTTGAATGTTTTGTACTACAGATTCTTCTAAAATGTACTGCAGTTACATAGATTATATGCTACACTTTTGCCTGATGTGTACTGCAAGCATAAAGGTTCATACTATATTTGCTTCTAAAATATACTGCAGTTACACAGATTATATACTACACTTTCATTTAATGTATACTGCAGGCTTAAATATTTTGTACTACAGTTGCTTCTAAACTATACTACAGATACACAGATTATATACTATATTTTCAGTAATGTATACTGCACGCTTGAATGTTTTTGTACTACAGATGCTTATAAAATATACTGCATATACACAGATTATATACTATAATTTCATTTAATCTATTGGCTTGAATGTTTTGTACTATATTTTCGCAACTTCCTCTCCCGGTGTCCAAATCACTTGCCACTTGAACCGTTGGATAGCTCTCGGCTTATACATTAACTCCACAAAGTTCCAGCTCTGTCCGATTCTCCATGGAACAGTAATTTCCCTTGCCATAAGCTGGAATTACAGCATTGCCACTGCACTGCCGCATTCTAAAGATCTTCGCCGTTTCCTATCCAAACGGAACCGTCTACTGGTGAAACTTGGTGGGAACGTTGCCAACACCTCAAGGAACACCCCACTGAAACAGTTTCACAAAATTGCTTTTCCAAGCCACTCTACTCAATGCATCTTTGCACTACCTGCGTGCAGTAAGACCGCTCCAGGTCGCCCTCAATGTTCGGTGCCCAAACGGACACGGAATGACTTCAAACTTGGTGGGAAGCATCCTCATAACTTGAGGAATATGCCATTGAAATAGTTTTTCAAACCGCACCTCGTAAGAGTCTCTGCTCATGGGCTTTTTTCGCCTTACCGAGTGAGCCAACAACGCCTTGTCGCTCCTAATGCCCCTTGAAGTCAAGGTTGCCATTCTTCTCTAATGAGCGACCCATCACATTCTCCCCCACTTGATCCGTTGACATCCTCGTCAACATATACATAAGGACTTGAAGTGTATGCGGTGCCCCAACTCAACTCTGAACTCTTTTTGCACCGAATGAATTTAGCTCCTCTTTACACAAATTATATACTATACTTTCATTTAATATATACTACAGACTTAAATATTTTGTACTACAGTTGCTTCTAAAATGTACTACAAATACACAAATTATATACTACATTTTCAGTTAACGTATACTGCATGCTTGAATGCTTTTGTACTATAGATGCTTCTAAAATGTACTGCATGCACACAAATTATATACTATAATTTCATTTAATCTGCAGCTTTGAATATTTTGTACTACAAATACTTTTAAAATGTACTGCAGTTACATAGATTATATACTACACTTTTGCTTAATGTGTACTGCAAGCTTGAATATTTATACTACATTTGCTTTTAAAATATACTACAGTTATACAAATTATATACTACACTTTTGCTTAATGTGTACTGCAAGCTTAGATGTTTTGTACCACAAATAATATACTACCACTTTCAGATAATTTCATCGTATAATTTCAGGTAAAAAGAAGTATAAACCTCAAAAAAGTGAAGTACAACTTTTATGCCTTTCAAGTACAAATAAAAAACTTCCCATCTCACAAATAAAATTATATATATCAATTGGGTTCAAGTGTTTAACAACTAAATAGGAAATAAAAACCCTAAACATGAGAAAATAGACAAGAAATAAGTATAACACTGAAAAATCACAGACATTTAAAACTGTAAATGCAGAAAACATACATTTGTTTCTTTTTATCACTTCTTTTTGTATTTCGCTTCTTGTTGCCATTGTTTCTCCTTCCATTGTCACAAAAAAATGGCAAAAATTTTGGTGTCTTTTTTTTTTTTCTTTCTCCCATCAATGGCAGAGGAACGATTTCGCGCCCTTTTGTTTGGCCGCTTGGATAAGTCGTCGATTTTAGAAAAAAAATAAATGAAAGCATTCTTCTTGAAGAGAAAAACGCATTTCTCAGGTATTTTTGTTGTTTTCTCTAACTACAAGGATATATGTGTCTTTCTAAAAGATATGGGGAGTGATTTCTAAGTTTTGTGAAAAAGTAGGGAGTTTAGTGTGTAAAAATTTAAATGGGGACTGATCACTAAAATGAAAGTAGGATTAGGAATTTTTTTCTAATTAACCGATAAAAAAACGACATACGGATATATCACGAAACAGGTGCTTTATAAATTTGAGGAAAAACGGAAAAACAAAAAAAACAAGCATCTAATTTATTAATTAGCGATGCATCCATTCTACTTATCTACGGGGCTTTATTTGTTTGGAACTTCCAAGAAAATCTTCACATTTTGAGATCTTAATCCTCCAAACCCTAATTAAAAATAAATTAGGGTTTCGTTTTTATTATCATTTTGATCCGATCAGGTGCATGCCAATTTATCCCTCTTCAATCAATTTCTTCTTGTTTTCTGTAGATGTTGGTTCACACGCTATCGCATCGTTGACCTACAAAGACCAATATTAATTTCTTGGAATTTCAATCTGTCTAAGTGAAGTTTTTCCATGTGGAGCTGTTTACTTATATATTCATTTTTGTTTTTTTACTCCCTGTGACGTTCACTTCAAATTCTAATTTGTTGTTTTCCACATGGTCGATTTTCCTGAGCTCATACCATTTTTTCCCCCGTTCTTTTAGCATATTTTGCATTGATCGTGGTTCTGTTTGACACCAAATTTTTACTGTTTTATCTCTTTCTTCTGTTAGTTGTCGAGGGGTTTGAGGGGCCATGTTTGATTCAGCCTATCTTTTGCACATCCATAACTGGTTGCTTAGTAGTTAATTGGGCCTTTAATTTTGGCGTGGCAAGGAGGCATGAACATAGTCAAAGGCGTGGCTGACCTCATTTGGAGGTCTTCGAGTGGCCAAACTGCAGAATATGGCTCGGTCTCACAATCTGGGAGGTTTTCTCCACCAACTCCCATGATCAGCTTCAGGTATCTGTTTCTCACTTAATTTGTTAGGGGAGAATATGGTTCAGGCTCACAATCTAGGACGTTCTATCTGCCTACTCATTGCTTTAGGATTATGATATTAAGCTTGTAAATCTCAAGGTTGATTTTGTTAATGCATATGAGCTTAAAAATATTTGCAGCTTAGGTAATTGCAATGCTTCACCATAGTTCGAGTCTTGTGAGAATTGTTATCTCTGAAGTTTGAATGAATTATCCAATCGGTGTTTCCCCATGCATTTGTTAGGATTACATATGCTAAGTCTTTTGTAGAGTTACTCATGCGTAATTGTGTCTCTGTATAATCTTTTGCAATTACAATTGCTTTAGCCCTAGTTAAGGCACTGTATGGTATTCATGTTTCAATGTTTTCTGATATAATGAAATTTGAAATGCAATAGCAACAAAATAAATTCAAATATCTGAATAGGAAAATTAGATGGATGTCCCTATCTGTCATCATGGGCTGCATTGTCAAGCTATGCTTTGGTGCATCTCTTTGGAATATAAATTCTTGGTCTTATGCAAAGATATTGGAAAGCAATCCATTTTACCTTTTTTCTTCTTATTTATGAATTGCCATCTTTTAACATATTTGTCAACTAAATCAATCAATTTCTGCTGAAAAAAATTTGTACTTATTCAGCTAAAGCAATTCGTATCTTCTTTACTTTTCTTATGGGTGCTATTTACGACATTTGGTTCTTGTGTTTATGCATTTTTTCTCTCTGATTTATACTGAGAAAGAGAATATTTTATTCCCTGCAGACTCCTGTTATTTGTGGCTTTAACTTGCCACAAACTTATTTTATATATATATATATATATATAGCTTAACATTTCCAATCTTGTTTTCTCTAGTGAGGTAGGTGATGAGGCAATTTTGAAGGCACTCTTGGAAAGATATGTGAATGCTGTTGATGAGGTATATATGTGTAATTATCTTGGTGAAATTAGTTCATGTTGTATTTTCTACAAGAATGCTGGGTTCTGCCTGTTTTGAACAGCAAAGCTTATCCACGTGAGTTCTTGCATCTTATTTGTTATATGCACTAAAATGATTTAACATTTAACTCACATTTTCTCCTAAAGCCTTTGACTATTCCCTTCAGTGAACACAGTTGGGCAGTACCCAATAACAAACTGGTTTAAACTATTTAACCCACTGTATATTTTGGTGAAGTGTATAATCCGGAAATTATGCAACAGTGTTGTATATGGATTTATGCTGTCAACTATATTCATATTTGTCAGTTTATAAGGATTATGCTGCTAATGTTAAATATCTCCAAACATACTCTGTATATCTCCATTTCCAAACATTTTGATGCATTTAATTGAGGGGCTTTCCTATCTTGCTTATGCCCTGTTTTTCCTATCTTCTCATGAAAAGTTGAATTAGTTATGCTGATATTTTCTTATGTTCAGGTGGAAAAGAGAAAGCTGTTCCATATTTTTCTCGAGCAGTTCTTGATGATATTCCAGAACTGGAAACCCTTGAATCTGGGCCAACCTCCTGAAGAAGGTCTCACCAATTCAGCTGGGGAATATGCACAGAGCATTGGTGAAGTAGTAATTGGCTGCAATTTTGGCCATCCTGCTGAAGTAATACTAATCTTAACAGAAGAAGTTTCACAAATAACAAGATTGCTTACTGACAGTAAGTTGTTGACATATTATTATGCAGCTGATGAGACTCTACTTGATGTCAGTGAGCTATATGTTTATTTTGCCGTTTTATTTTCTGTTACTCTTCTACTCCACGAATAGGTGGGGTCTTTTCCTTGATTTGGCTTTTGGATCTGGCCTTTGATGGATATTTAGCAATCCTTCTTGCATCATATTAAGACATGAGAAAAAGAAGCGACTCGTTGATCCTGAAACGTACAGATCATGTTTGAATGTCAGACAGGATGAAATTAGACAAGAACTCAGTTCATGAGTAATCATGCACATTTGTTGGAATATCTTTCTCAGTCTATCATAGATTTACTCTTCTGCACTATATATATACTAGCAAATTTGCAATCCTATCTCTGCCACTTAAACAGAAAATCAACAAATTACTATGCCATGGTAAACAAATGAAGCATATATAGGAAAATATTTTATATTATGTCATTATGTATATGCAGGATAAAATAATTGCCATACCTGCTCTTCTAGTTAATGACTTTTCTGTTTCTAGCTTCTAAAACTATTGTAAGATCACTTCTACTTTGAATATGATAAGTGATACCTCAGCAAGCTTTTCTCAATGCATATACCCCAGGCTAAATTTGCAATAATGAATTCTTTTGGAAGTTAAATACTTTATTAGATGAGGCCTGGGGGGAGGGCTTCTTGTTGACGGCCAGAAGGTTGTACTATCCGTACACGTGTTTATATCATTTAGAAAGTGATTAAAAAAAAAATGCAAATATCGGAAAGTATTCCTTAGTCCAAAAGACAGAGTGCAAATATTTTTGTGCAAAAGGTGCAGTGCCTTCTCCTTTGAGCATTCCTCTTCTTCAATAAGATCATGCTAAACCAAAATAACATATGCACTTTTGACTTCACAATGCAATTGCATGTGGCAAGCATTGTTCTCATCTCTTCTTTACACGCGATAGTTAGCAGATATTTTCTCCCTTTCCCAGGCCACCTCCTGTCAGTATGCTATTGTGTCAAGCTTATGAAATTGTGAGAGAACCTATTCTTTTCTTTCTTTCTTTCTTTTTTTTATTTTTTTATTTTTTTATTTTTTATTTTTTTATTTTTTTATATGAACACACACACGGAGAGCTAGCTTACACAGGCAAAAGGTGAATCAGCATTGATCAATATACTTTTTGAATATTCTTTTTGTTTATGAACTTCTTTGGAAGTTTTATTTCTTCTAACTAGTTTCTAGGCTCTACACAACTATCTCACTATCAGCTGGTTTCTAATAATATGATCCCTCAAGACAGATTTCTCAAATCTGGTTAGACTTTTCATGTAAGTCTATCATATTCATCATTAGTCCATCTCATCTGAGTCCCCTTGAGAAGTTTGTGGTGTTGCTTCCCTGGAGGTTTGGTGAAAAAGGCTGTGTTTTGGTGATTATTGGCATGTCTTGCCATTTGTTGATGTAAGAAGATTTCGATAGGTGAAGAAGATATAGAAAAGGAAAGGAAATCTGGAATTTGTGAAGCATGGAATCTTTGTTATCTCATTGCCTTGAATAAACCATTGTTATTATATTGGGGCGGCTCTTTGAAAATAAGGCAAGAGAATGTTAAGGAGTATGATAGCTAGACCCTATAGGTAAATCATACGCATATTTATGTCTACTTTTATGTATCTCTCCAATGGGATGATTTTATTGCCATTATTGAATACTAGGAGGACTCAGGATTAGTAACTTGTATCCAAAGTTCTTGTAACATACTATATAACTAGGTTGGATTAAATATTTGTACCTTATCCAGCCTACTCTCTTGAAGGAAGCATGGGTCAGAGGCAGACACTGTCAGATGTGATAAACTGGTGTTAACAATTCTCTATGGAGGTTTGTTTGCTTTATGTAAAAAACTGTAAATATAATTTGGTGTTATATTGGGAACTGTTTTTTGAACGTTTATATGTCCTTTGATGAGAATGATTATTTCTTTACCAGAAAAAAGAGAAAAAAAGCAATAAACAACACAAAGTAATGACAAATAGAAAGGATACCTCTAAAATAGAATTTTGTCTACTTATTGGGTTTTAATTGGTTGTGTAACTATGCAACTACTGTCTTAATAGGTTTCTTAATCTACTTGATTCTTCTACATTGTTCAGTCTGGAATTTTGCTCAAAATGTGATTATTTCCTTGCTTACATCGGTAATTTACCTTTTTTCTTATCCTGACATGCTGATTGATCTCTTTCCCCATACTTTTTAATTTTAAACTGTAATGAGATTATCTTCAGGTCAATTGGGCATTATGACAAGCATAAACATAACAAGCGAATCATGGATGGCCTTTGATGCTTTGACTGTTGTGACTCTGTCGATTCATAACTGCAAAGTTTTTAGTTACCATGCTGGGATTCAGAAGCTTACAGCATTGATGAAAGGTAGATTGCCAAGTTGTTCTATTGAGCAGCAGCATTTTAATTTTCCTTTCTCATTTACTGTTGATATTAAATTATCAAATTTGTTAAGTATAGTTTATGTGTGTCAAAGGTGGAAAGTCCTGGTTGTGCTAATTCTGAATAACATTGTTTTTGATTTTATGTTAATCTTCGAGTATCATTTATCACATTTAGTATTTGTTCCTCTCTATTTTGTTATTTTTTCTACTTTAAATCACTCAATGTGTACACATTGTCGAGGTGGAATAAACATTGCAGACATATTCTTCAGTGCAAATAGCTATTATATAGTAATAATTATTTGGGGGAGAGGTGGAAATTTGAATGACCCTAAAATTGGAAGACTTGGATTCTGTAAAGTTTGAGCATGAAAAGCTTTTTGCTTTCAGAAATTTGAAATCTGCAGTTGAAATTGCATTGTATTAGTTAATATGGTCTTTCACTGTAGGTTTGCAATGTATAAGTCCATCGATCCAGACGCTTTTAAAGGGAATTATAACTGTTTGTACTCTTGAAATGTTTATCATTTTTTACATTGTACTGTGATTTCATCTAAAGCTTATGCACTGTTACCCTTTTAGGTTTGTTCTCTTTTGGTTAGGAAATTTGATGCTTGATGTGTTACATGCTTAATGCTTATTCATGGCTTTGTTTTTCCAGCTGCCGTTGTCCAACTTAAGACTATTACTAGTTCGCTTCCAGCAGATGAAAGTTTGTTAAATACTATGGTAAAGAATGCTGGAATTTTGCAGAAGATACTTGTTCATGTGGCGTCCATCATATGCAATTTCATTGATCTACATCCAAGTGTAGAGGAAAATGTACAGTTCAAAATTACCTGCATGGAATCTTCTGCATCAAGGAGTTCTGAAATATTAATTAGCCCTTCTACTGCTGTAAAGTCTCCGCTTTCTGAAACAATCTTATCTTGGCGTCAAACAACAGTTGTATCAATTATGGAAGCTGGTGGTCTTAATTGGTTATTAGGTAAGGTATGCAGTTTCAGCTTTTGTATTATGATTTAACCTGTATTAGTATTAAAAGTCATGCAGTTGCTTCTGAACTTTTAAAATATGTCATGATTGGTGGTATGATATATAATTATGGCAAAGCCTCTTACAGCAAGTCCATCCAAAAGAATGGTAAAGAAGAAGGACGTAGATCTACAAACAGATTTACATGTTTCAGCTTGAGGAACTCAATATCCTCTTTGTGCACCATGAATGTAGCAAAAATCGGATGTACAAAGGATGTTCAGATCTCATGCTCTTTATATTCCCTAACTGCTTGCTGAATATGAAAACCTGCTCAATGTACAAAAGTTAACTACAATTCTGCGTGTAAAAATATTAGCATAAATCCTCACTAATAATAGTAAATGTCAAGCAATGACACCCGGATCACTTTCAAGCAATGCTAAGCTCATTGTGATCCACCACCAGTGATCTCTCAGTTGCCTATGAAAGACCCTTCAGCGTTGTGATGAAGACGTTTCCAATCTTCCACTAAGCAAGTGTTTGTCTCCACAACTCACAAGAGGGGTAACAACCAAGGAATCACTCCAGGAAGTTTGAAGATAACACTCATTGATTGAATTCCTCCCATTGTCAGTCATGCTTGCCATTCAACAGGCCCACACTGTAGTGTTCACTATTCTTTACAATTAATAGAAGTACCTGGATTCAAATAATCCATTGCTCCATTGACTTTTTCAATAAATTCCTTGCCTCAGAGGCCTCTATGTTACGTATACCTACCCATACCCATTAGGATTGCTTTCTTCTGTTCTTCTGGGCTTTATTTCTCTCAAAAACTTTGTATGCTTCCTCAATCCAGAAGAGCAATCTACAAGGAACAATGATATAAGCATCCAATTAAGGGCAGTTTTTGTTGTTCATATGTAAAAGGCCGATAAGGTTATGGATGCTCTACCATTAAACTGTTCGGTGGACCTCTATATTTTATTAGGAATGTGATGGAAGCTGGTGGAATACCTGGAAATGAATCACTGTGTGTGCTTTACAGCCGCTGAGTCATTCCTTCCATCCCAAAGCATAAGTCAGTGCTTACATGCTTATATTGATCGTTACTTGGTATCATTCTTAGAATTTGATAGGAATTCTGGATTAGCCTAAGAAATGTGGTTTCCTGCGGATTAAAAAATCATTACTTTGATCCATTTGACCATACTGTAGTTTTTTGGTCCTCTGAAATGTAAAAACCTCAATGCTGCATTTAGCGAAATTATTTCTTGAAGACATTGAGGTTACCAACCCACAGGCTGCTTCAGTCTGTCCAAATTTTAAAAAGATTATGCTACTTTCTTAACACAATTTGTCATTGCTATTGTGAAAACTATTGTTAGAATGGACAGTAATGCACGCCATTGTTAAAACCATTGTTAAGGTTATTTTTCACATATATGTAATTGCTATTGTGAAAACCATTGTTAAAATAGACGGTAATGAACAGATGTAAAAAATGGAGAAAAATAGTTTGGATTATATGCCCAGGGACTTCTGTGATGTTCTTGGGGCTTTTTTCCTTCAGCTGTATGCCGAAATGCAATTTGGTTTCTTATGCTGCAGATTTGCGCATAACTAAGCTTGTGCTGGACGCTTGATTGTTTGTATTGCATATCTTCACTATCTAATGTTTGAGATTCATGAATTGTTTAGAGAATACTCATGATAATAATTTTGTTTCAGAGATATTACGTTTGATCAGGAGATTGATTATGAAAGAACAGTGGGCAGATATGTCCCTTCAGCACTTAACTCTCAGAGCTCTTCGATCAGCTTTGGCTGATAATCCACGTGGTCAAAATCATTTTCGCAGTATTGGAGGTTTGGAAGTTCTGTTGGATGGACTTGGAGTTCCTTCAATTGATAACTTGATTGCAAGCGATTCATCAAGCCATGAAGAAAGGTGATCCCTTTTGGACTTGCTGAAGCATGTGTTTATCAGTGCATCTCATGTTACATGTTCTCTCTATCCTGGCTGATAAGATTTTCCTTTCCTTCCTTGGTTATCTGCTAATTACTATTAGTTTTTCATTTGCCAAGCCACCCTCGTCATGTCCTGAACTTGTGATACATGACAACTGAGGCACAATTATGAAACTCAAGAGCACAAAAGTAGAATCTCTTAATGTTTTTTTTCAATTGCAGTGCAACATGATTGCGTATATGGCCTCAATGCAATTGTAAATGTTGTAAAAGTTCATCCATGATATATATTCAAATCTCAAATTCCACGTGCTAACTTGAACTCTGGTGAAAATTCAATAGAATAGGGTTCAGATTAAAAGGAATCAATGCCTCCTCTTTTGTGAGAGGATGCCAAATGAAGGCATGATGGTTTTTTTTCCTTTTTTTTTTTTTTTTCCTGTTTTAAATTTTACGATATAATAACCTGTACCCTTTGGTGCCCCCTCTACCCCAACTACCACATTAAAAAGAGGGAATCAAAGACCCAACTTAGCGAACAAGACAAATAAAAATTGATAGACAACAAACAGAAAAACTGAAAGATTCGTTGTGAATGGAACTTAAGATTATCCACAAAAATAATTATATTTGAAATGTTGACTCCCCTTGCTTTATATTGTGTACGTGTTAGTGTGCATATAAATGTATCATCCTGATTAATACAGTCATATGACTTCTTGCAGTTACTTCTGTTCATTTATTAATTTACCATTAAGTTTTGCCTGTTCTTGTGCAGCAAAAATCCTTTGCAGGGTATTTTTAATCTCCATGTCCTCTCATTGGAGGTTCTTAGGGAAGCTATGTATCCTTTCAGCACCTACTTTCTACCTACTGGGTTCACATAATTTAGAAGACTACCAGATTTTAAGGTTTTGCATGCGCTGCTTCATGTGCTAATCCAGTTAATGTTTTTTATTAACGTGGGTAACTGTCAATGTTGCATGCTAGTTGACCCATGGTTCTGCATTTTTCTACAGAGAGAGATTCAAGCATTTCAAACTTATTATTTCTACTGTTTAGGCTAAATGTATTCCGTCCACTTTGGTGCATGTTGCATAAGTCTCAGGCCATCCAAAAAAAAGTTATTTTTAACTACTCAGGAGGGTGTCATTCTGACAAGTACTTCTATAGTGTACAAGTGCTACCATAATGTACGCAGATTCTAAATTCGTCACATGTCACTCTGGTGCTCATCTAGGAACAAAGTAAAAGAACTTTTCAGTGCAAAAGTATTAGACCGTAGCTATATATCCCAAGTCTTCTTGGCTTATGAAGATGTGGATGGAGTAAGGAAAATGTTTACTATCTAAGCATGCATAAAAGGAAAAAATTACTGATTCCTTTAACTAGTATGTAGCTTTGGAAATTTGAACAATTTGCAGTTTATATGCGAGAATGGAAGGGTACAAAAATTTGCAAATAGCTTTTGTTCAGTCGCGTTCATGCTTCAGGAGTACAAGCGGTGCAAGGACTCGTGTGGGAAAGATTATGTGAATGAGATTCAAGGGAGAAAAACAAATACTTCTGAAGCTTGTAAAGTGGAGCTGTCTCCTCCATTTCCATCTGATCCATCTCACTTACAACATTGGAAAGACTATGTTGCCAGGTTGAGTGCAGCTCTCTGTTATTTCCTTCTTGAAGCAAAAGAAACCAAATTCTGCCGCATTCAACCGAGTATCAGCAGAAATACCATATTGGTGTCTGCAGTTTATGCAGAACTTTCTGTGAAGTGGTTCACAAGGGTGCTTCTTACAATTTTTCCATTCATTAAGGCTTGTTCAGATCAAAATGAAATTCCTAGCCACTTAAGGTGGACAATTGAACTTTCTGAAGTTTCTTTTCATACTTTTCTCAATTATATAATTGTTTTATTTTGTGTTTGTGTGAGTTATGATTCTATAGTTTTTTTTGTCATTCTTTATGTAGTGCTTTCTTCTTTTTAGTTCTTTATTCTATGTTACTTCCTTGTCAGGATCTTTGCCTACACGGTTCAGCATTTTGTTGTTTTTGCATTTAAGGAGCTTCTTCTTTCATCACCATCGTTACTTGATGTCTTCCGTGCGGAGGGTGTGTGGGGCTTTATCTTCTCTGAAAGCTTTTTCTACTTTGATCCGGCTGCTGCAGAATTTTCTTGGGGGAGTTGTGGTGGGAATGAGGTTCCTGTAATGGATGACATTGGATACCGTGGTTCAAGTTCCATTCAGGATCAAATAAACATGAATGAAGTTGAAAATCTCCAAGTTGAAGTAATTTCATTCATGGAATTTGTGGCAACTTCAAGTGGAAGTTCCCACAACTTGGTTGGTTCTTCTTCCTTTTGTTTGATATTTCCTGTGTTTGTCATTCTTCTTCATTGCTAATCTTTCATCTGTAGTGTCCATGCTGGACGATAACCATCAGATATGTGGTTGCTTGTCGCTTTTGAAAGAATTTCACTGAAGCACCAAGATACTAGGATATGCTTATCTGTGCATGGTTTTAGTTGATGTGTTTCTTGATTGAGGCTGGGTTCACCATTTCTTTCACCTGCTTATCCCCTTTTTTATCCTGAATTTCTTTTTTAAAGGCATTTACAATAAACATGATTCATATTATAGTAAAGTGTCTTCTTTAGTGCATTGCTTTGACATGATAAATATATATTGCTGCAACCTGTAACTTCTAGGAAGGCTGCAACATTAAGAGTCTGTAGAAGTGGATATTCCCTCTGTCCCAAGAAGGATGTCTGGATTGCCTTTCTCAAGGAAATAAGAAAAGTCTATAGATTTTCCTTCTCCACCAAAGTTACTCGACTTATTAAGAAATGTAATAATACAAATTTGAAAAGTTTGATCAAGATGCAAATACTTTCCCTTGATAACTTCACAGTAAAGCTCAAAATATAACTATTTGCATTAAAACAAATGCAGATTGAGTAGTTAGAGTTTTTCTTTTTGTCATTTACATCACCCATGCAACTTAATCTTGGATGCATAAATTGCATATATCAATTAATAATATCTGAAAAGAGGATAATAGGCAATCAAATCAATTGTTTGTTGACATTTGGAAACGAGACAATAATATTTGGAAAAATAAAAATAGGAATCTAGGCATATGTCAACGATGGAGGGATAATAAATAGGTGTGATAGCAACAACACTAAGTAGTCCTGCAGACGCTGGAATACATTTGAATTACATGGGCATCCAGATTGTTCTGTTTTAATGGTCTGCTTTTCTTAAATTTTGATGTCTACATACCTTCAGTTGGCATGAGAAACCTAGCATATTTATTTGAATGATTGATTTTGACTGAGTTATTGCCCTTCTTTTCTATCATTGATGGTCCTCATAATTTGACCAAAACTGATCTTAATTGCATATCCTTTTTTCTGATGACAAAGATAGCACATCCTTTGAGATTTGTTGCACTAGGATTATTAGTTCTCCCTATGCTTCTCATACAAGTGATCCTACTACTCCTTTTTCTTATTATTATTCTTGCAGGGCTTGCATTGCTCCTTCTACTGACACTAGTACATCAGTTCATGATACTTTCAGGCTCAAGAATTAGTTATTGAATCATGCACTTGTATGCCCTTATGCTGTTATGCCAGAATTATTTAACTATTCTTTTTTTTTTTTTTTTTTTTTTTTCCCTCTTTCTCTTTCTCGATATGATTTATTCTCTCTTTTTTGTGCTACATTACATGCTTCCTGATAGCTGGTTGCTTATCTGATGACTATATATGGCAGCCTGAATGCACTGTTCTGCTGGACGCCCTTGAACAATCTGTCTGTAATCCTGAGCTCGCCGCTGTTCTGGCAAAGAGCCTGCTCCATATATTGCAGCTTTCGGCTGAGAAAACTGTTTCTACATTTAAGACACTTGCTGCAATTCCTCGGGTGCTCAAAGTTACCTGTATTCAGGTCCAGGAATCTAGAAGGCTTGGCACTACAAGTGCTTCTTCAGAAGCCACTACAAGTGGCATAGCATCTTGTCAAAGCCATGAAATATCTTATTCACGGGAGGTGGCTCAGAGTTGGGTGAAATGCATGAAAACATTCATGGAACTATTCGCAGAGTACTTCTCGGTATCAACTGATGCAAAACTTTCAATTTTGTGCAGCTCCGTGTGTGTCAATTGTATGTTTGACTTGTTTTGGGAAGAGGATCTCCGAAATCTTATGCTCAATTATGTTCTTGATCTTATGAAGGTATCTACTCCTATATTCAATATTCTGTTTTGAATTGATCAAGGACAAAGCAGGTGGATGAACATCATTTTCTCTTTGTGATTACAGTTTTTCTTTATTTTTGCAGATAGTTCCATTATCTGAGGAGGACCAGAAGGCAAAAGTGTTCCTGTGTTCCAAGTACTTGGAGACATTCACACATGTGAAAGAACGAGTTAACAATTTTGCGGATTTGTCGATTGAGTTGCTGGTTGGAATGAGAGAGACGCTACTAATAGATCAAGTGGTATTCAAATTAGTCTTTCTGAAATTTTAGTCTTCATGCATACAGTAATATGGATGCGTAAAGTCTCTGCAATTGAGTTGACAATTGCTACTTCTTGTTTCCAGTACTATCAAGATTTGTTCCGTGAGGGTGAATGTTTTTTGCATGTTGTGTCTTTGTTGAATGGGAATCTGGATGCTGAAACTGGAGACAAGTTGGTATTGAATGTCATTCAAACACTGACTTGCTTGCTGTCGCTGAATGATGCTTCAAAGGTACCTTTTTGATTGATGATAGCAGATGTATAAAAGCCTGATATTCTGTTCAATGCTGATAAATCTTTTATCATGTACTAGCAAGTTCATATTGTCATTGTTTGGTTTTCCAATTGGAGCACCATATACAAGATTTGACATCTCTATTCTTTCTTTTCTATTTTGAGGTTGAATCACTAAGTTCTCTCTTAAACCCTGACAAATTAGATCAAGAATTTGAAGTTGGTGAATTTGTTAAAAATTGCTGAATTTGCAGAAATATAAATCTTCAACTGGAATATGAGGTTGAAGGTGCAAACTAGAAGCACTATAGAGTATGCAGATCACAATATGACTCATATTCAATTAGCTCAAGGCTGAAATATAAGCTATAAATGAGAAATACAAGCAATGCAATTTTGCACAAGAATAATCTTTCAGTAAGCTGTTGAGCTTCAAGCCACCAGAATTGCAACAGATGTATGTCTGCATCACACACATACCTGCTCTGATATGTAACTGCATAATTAATTTTAATTTGTTAGATTCAAAGTTATCTGATGACCTGACGCCTTCCTTTTACTTCACTAATTCTGTGGCAAGAGAAGAATTCTACTTCATCAAAATATACCAAGCTTCACCTGCAGAACACTTGATAAAGATATTGTGGCTGAGGACTAAGATGGTGAAGGAAAGTGCTGATGTATTTGTTCTATGATCATAGTATGTCCATGTTACATGTGCACCACTTGTTGTCCAAGTAGATAACCAGTTGAAAATCCAGTTAGGTTGCTCAACAACAACTCTAAAAAATGATCCAGCCTTATTATTTTCCATCTGCAAATGTAAAACAAACACAATAGAAGTATAATTGGTTAGTTTCTGCTAGGTTCCATGGGTTTGCTGGAGGAACATTGGGATCTTGTGGACGGCCAGTTTTATTTCTTTGGAAAGACACTGAATACACTTCTACTCCGTTCCAAAGCGCAAGTCCTGCATCTTTATCTTGATTTTGAAGCTTAAATGATGCCAACAAATACTTCTTCAACCTCAAAAACTCCTGCTTCTAGAGGGCACTGAAAAGTTTTCACTGTAGCTATCCACATTTTCATTTCCTTCTCAGAGTTGATGAATCCCATAAAAAGATCCTTCAGGTAACTCGTGGGAAGAAACTTATTCCCTAATAGACTTCTCATAGCATCTCTTCCCACATGTAACCTTGATTGCCCTGTTGAATGACAGCGTTTACCTTATACCCACGATCAACAATCTGAAACTATAGTTCCTCGTTGACAGCCCTGATCTGTCAAGAAATGGTTAGTCATAGAAGGTTCTGTTACTCAAAAAATTGAGAAAACCAAAATTTGGCTTAAGGAAAACAACCCTTTTGATATGATTCAATTGTAATTTTGTTGCTTTTCATTATATGTTTTCTTTGGTTTGGCATTCATGTGCTGCATGTCCATGAAGGATTGTAAATAAATATACCACTCATGTATATATCTATTATTGACTTTGGTCCATAACCAATCTTGGACTCTTGCTATGGGAATGTCAATTGCCAATTATCCTGCCCACGTCTGAAGCGTGATGCTTGGATTTTGGCAAAATTTAAAAGATAACAGTAGCACCCGTGGTTTTAGCTATAATGCTTGGAATATTAGCAGGCAGTTGGTCCTACAATTGGTCTTAGACCCAGGGTCAAGGTATTGCATTGCACAAGTAAAATTTCTGGGGTGGAAGTTGTTGGTTTGCCTGTGGTAATAATTGCCCTTACCGCAGGTTGAAAGGTGGCTGCTCGTGTGCTTCGAAGAGATCTGATTAGAATCCTTGCTATTAGTTACAGATTTTGTGCTGCACTTTTAGGAGGGAGTTAGGGGCTTCGTCCTACACGGATTCCTTGATAGTTCTAGTTTCTTTTTAACTTAACTCAAGTGGGTATGGTTTCTGTTTCTTTTTAACTTTTAACTCAAGTGAGTATAGTTTCTGGTTTTCTTTCCCTCTTTTTCCTGGCATCCGTACTTGATAATGGTTAATGGTCTGCTTATTTTGTTTGAAACGGGTTTGAATTTGTTGTTTAATCTTGTTTTTATTCGTTGCATAGTTTTCCAAACAACAATCTATCTGTGTGCCATGGCGGAGTAGTGGATAAGTAATAATTTTCTCATTCTTATTCCTAGACTAATTTTGTCCTTCAATTTTCAAGGCTGCTTTTAGGGCCCTTGTTGGCAAGGGTTATCAGACATTGCAGAGTTTGCTGCTGGATTTCTGCCAATGGCAGCCTAGTGAAGCACTTTTAAGCGCGCTGCTTGATATGTTGGTTGATGGAAATTTTGATCTTGAAGTGAATTCTGTCATAAAGGTAACCTGTTGACACAAGGGTAACAATCAATAAACTATTGACAGACATGGACAATCAATGACTTTTGATATGTATCCTATATATGTTTCTGATATTGTTCTTGCTTTTTCTTTATCAGAATGAAGATGTGATCTTGCTTTATCTTAGTGTTCTTCAAAAGGTTTGTTATTCATGAGCTTACATAACCTCTCTCCTTTACTTTAATTGCCTGAACAGTCATTTTCCTTTCCTGTTCACTCATAGTAGGATGTAAAATTGATCTGAATAATTTACTTTGTCATCGATAATTGGGCAGAGCAGTGACTCATTGCAGCACCATGGGCTTGATATGTTCCTTCATCTGCTAAGGGATTCCCTATCTAATCGAGCTTCATGTGTCAGAGCAGGAATGCTCGACTTTCTTCTGAATTGGTTTTCACAAGAGAATAGTGATACTATTGTTCAGAAAATTTCCCAGTTAATTCAGGTGATTGGTGGGCATAGCATATCTGGAAAGGATATACGGAGGATATTTGCTCTGCTTCGTGGTGAGAGTACTGGTCCTAAGCAGCACTCAAGCTCATTACTCTTGACCTGCATGCTGACAATGCTAAATGAGAAAGGACCAACATCGTTCTTTGATCTCAATGGGATCGATTCTGTAAGTTCAACCTCTCTCCCTCAAAGAAATATACTACCAAATTTTGTTAATCATTATGTCACCCTCTCCCTCAGCAGGGACGGGGGGTTTGTATTATAACTAATCTGGTTATAGTACCTAGCAGGTCCTCATTATAATTTCTTTTAAATCGGGGAAAGAACTTTATCACTCATACATATTAAATTGGAAGGTGTGTGAAAATATCATTATGATGATAAAAAACAATTCTGGAGTTACTTAAGGATTCTATGTTTTCTCAAAAGAGCAATTATATGCAGGCAATGAACCCCTTGTTTGGAGTTTTCTCATCAACAATGTGTATTGCATAATGGCTGAATCATACTTTATAAACAAATTGTCTAAAATTTTCACTTTATGCCGTACATATTGAATCACTCAAATCTTCCCATAAGTTTATTGCTATTGAACGGTAAAGAAGCGTATCAAAGTATAGTAGACTTCCCACCAGACAGCAGATTGTGTTTCATACCACCTTGCAAACTATGGGCATTTATGCTTTTGAATGCAACTAAAAAATCTTCATACAGGGCCTTCTTCTTCAGCTTCTGATTATTGAAGTTTACAATGTTATATATTGTCGTAGCTGCAAATATAGATTTTGGACTCTAACTTTTTTTGTTCTCTTTGTAATTGATGTCCTTTTACCTAGTTGAATGATTTGTGGTATGATTAGTATGCAGGAATGAGGTGGGAATGGAATGGGCAGTTCCCAAATCTATTCCTAAACCCATACTTGGTGTAATTTAAGAATGGCAATCCCTATTCCCAAAGGAATCCTCTGGGTTTAGCTATCTTCCCTCCATAGTTGTTAAATGCGAAAGGCGGTGCGAGGCGACAAGGCCTCTAGTGCCCGAGGCGAGAGGCGAGGCGAGAGGCGCTCGCCTTTTTGAAGCGAGGCGAGAAAATAAAAATTTATAAAATATATTATGTATTTAATAAGCTATAGTGTAGGTAGAGAAGAGAACCTATAGGATATGCAACAAATATAACATAATAAATCTAACTCAAGTTACTCAATCAGGTATTCAGGTTTTAAGTGCAAATCATCACAAATAGTCTTTATTCAATGAATGAATAAAATGAACCAAAACTACATTTAAGTTTATTAAATGAAATGAACTAAAAAGACATACTATAGTTCTTTATTCAATGAATGAATAAAATGAACCAAAACTACATTTAAGTTTATTAAATGAAATGAACTAAAAAGACATACTCCAACTTATGCACATGCTACACAAATCCTCTAAAGAACCGAACTGAAATGTGACAATTCACGCATAATAATTTACTACAATACAAATTATGCATATAAATACAAAATTCAGACAATTAAAAATAAAAATTAGCATCAAAACTTTCTATCCAATTTGAAAGCGCAATTAACCAGTTTTGCACCCCTACTAAATACAAACTTACTGCTAACACACTTAAAATAAAAACATAAGGCTGATTGGCTGAGAAACAGAGAACAAACCGAGGAAAAAAAAAAAAAGGAGAAAGAAACAGAAGAAAAATAGACTGCCGTGCCGATAGAAAGAAGAAAAGCGGACAGAAAGAAGAAAAGAAGAAAAGCGGACAGAAAAAGAGAAGAAAAAAGAAAAAAATTAGTCGGAGCCTTACCCAGAAAATGGGTCGCCGGAATCTGGGTCGCCGGGAAATGGGTCGGCCGCCGGTGGGAAATGGAGCCGATAGTTGTAGTGGCGCTGTCTTCGGAAGGGCTGCTCAGCGGATTTTTTTTTCTTCTCGTTTGCGATCTGTTGGCCGCTGCTTAGGGCTTTTTGTCTCTCCTTTTCTTTCTTCCCGTTTTTTTCTTCTCTTTCCCTTAAAGTCGCGTTTTATCACAAAACCCACTTCTCTTGAAATCAAATGGGTTCAAAAAGGCGCGCCTTTGCGCGCCTCTCGCCTGGCAAAAAGGCGAGCGCCTCTTCTCGCCTTTTGAAACCGACTCGCCTGGGCGAGGGAAAAGGCGATTTTCCCTCGCCCATGTCGCCTCTCGCCTCAGGCGACAAATTTGAAACCGACTCGCCTGGGCGAGGGAAAAGGCGATTTTCCCTCGCCCGTGTCGCCTCTCGCCTCAGGCGACAAAGGCGATCGCCTTTGACAACTATGCTTCCCTCCCCAATAAGTTTAGCTATTCCCAATATGTTAGGAATTAATGTAATTTTATTTAACAAAATTACCCTTTAATATCTAATAAAAGATTAGTTCCAGACCCTTAATATCAAATTTTATTTAACAAAACCTTAGTTCCAAACCATTACAAAAGCTCTTGATATATCTGCTTCTCTACACGAGTTTCATGATCTTCATATTCCATTGAATGAGAGATTAACCAGATACTGCACCTCTTTTATTTTTAACCAGATAAAATTTAATTTTACTTCCCAAGATACAGATAAATAAAAATCTCATAATCTTAAATAAATAAATAAATATGCATATATAATAATTAGGTAGACTAGTTTATAATATGGCCATGTCAGTGTATTGATCTTACAAAATATTATTATTGAATTTGGATGTCCAATAAAGTCTTTTTTGTAGATAGAAGTTTTATATTTTTAACCACTAGATAGTTCGTGGGGAAATAAACACGTGATAATAAATGTAATGTCGTACATTATTACGAAATAAAAAATTAAAAATTGTATCGGAAAAAACATAGAATCATAACATATAAACAATTTACCAATAAACATATTTTACTTTAATAATTTTATATAAAAGGATAATTTGGTCATTCAAAATACTTTTATTCTATTCCTACATCTTATTGCTAAATACGAATCACAATATTGGAATCAAGTAAAGAATGACTATTCCATTCCTTATGCATACCAAATATAGGATAAGTTATACTAACATTATTCCTTTACTATGAATTCTTTCCATTCCTAAAACCATTACATTTCCACCTAATTCCTTTCCTACACACTAATTGCCCTTAGCCAGCCCACCTTGCCTTCTGTTTGACAAATGCAGTGTCTACACATTTTTATTTGTCTCATGTATTTTCTCTGCAACTCTTAAATCAGTGAGCACTTTCAATGGGGAATAAAGTAAAATACTTCTTTCTATTTAATATCTTTATTTGGTCAAGGGTGTTCAAAAAGAACTTGCAAAAATTTTCTCTTATTAAGAATGAATAATAATGGAAGTTCTTCTTGTTCTCAAAAAAGACGCATCAAAATGATAAGAATGTAAGGGAAAGGATGATCTTTTGTTAATATTGTTCATTATGATAATAAAAAGCCTTTTTGCTATCCTTTTGGAATCCCACAATCCTATGTTATCTTCTTTACTTGTATTAGTCCTATTTACTTTGTTCATTAGGTCTCTAGGAATTTCTTTTAATGAAGAAGGAATAGATATGAGATATGCTTCCCCCCATTAGTAATTGAGTACTGATACTCAATGGTTAAGTAGACATCCTATCATTTGCCCTTAATAAAAGTTTTTGATAAATATGCCCTATAATCATGAATCATTTAGGTGAATATATGATATAGACATATGAAATTATTTGCCGATAGTTGCATATGGTAACATTGCAAAAAACTGGATTTTAAAACTCAACGTCCTTACTCATTTGAAAATGTAATGAACTCAGTTTCTATCTTTGTTACTGGGTAATTTCCTTTGAATTACATCAAGCAACAATGTTTTTTGATCCTTCTCATTCTTCCTTTTCTTCCTCTACCTTTCTTACAGTTACAGGTATATTTTTCTTTTCAATGTCGTGATGAAACATTCAATTTTTGGATTGCATTCTTGAATTCTCAGGGCCGATGATTTTGTTGTATTTGAGCTGATGTTTCCTGTTTCTATTTATACTCACTGCTCCTACAATAAGGGTGTCATTTTAATAATGTGTCAAATAATTTCACTTAATCTCCCGGGCCTTATTATTTGGGTGGCTCCTAAAAAATTTAACATATTGCGGAAAGAAAGGGTGACTGCAGCAAAAAATTCTGCTGAGATCTTAATTTAACTCTCCCCTTCAGCTGTTGAATCCTGTCTCTTCCCTTTACGAGGGCATTTTAGTATGTAGTTCATTTTTCTGTTGAAGATAGGTACATGATTAACTAATCTGTCATGTGACCTGTGCATGCAGGGTATTGTAATCAAAACACCAGTTCAGTGGCCCGTTAACAAGGGATTTTCATTTACATGTTGGCTCAGGGTAGAAAGCTTTCCTCCGAATGGAGCAATGGGGCTCTTCAGTTTCCTTACAGAAAATGGGCGGGGTTGCTATGCTGTCCTTATGAAAGACAAGTTAATTTATGAGGTAAATCGCAGGATCTTATGCATTATCTATTCCCAATTCAAGGTTTGAGAAATTTATTCATTTAATGACCCTGTTTCTGTTTTTCAGTCAATTAATCAGAAACGGCAACGTGTTTCAGCGAATTTCAACCCTGTCAGAAAGAAGTGGCACTTTTTCTGTTTAGTACATTCTGTTGGTAGAGCATTTTCTGGGGGAAGCCAGCTGAAATGTTATTTGGATGGGGTTCTTGTATTCTCAGAAAAGTGCAGGTAATCTCGTCCCTTATAGAGGGTGGAAGTTCTTGTTATCTCCAGCAACTAACAGATGAATTTTCAATTTGGATATTCTAAATCTCAGATACGCAAAAATTAATGAAGCATTGACTAGTTGCACAATTGGCACTAAACTCAATCTACCTGTGTACGAGGAAGAGAATGCCACGTGTTCTGTTAAAGATTTCTATCCTTTTCTTGGTCAGATTGGTCCCACATACTTGTTCAGCGACGCTATATCTTCTGAACTGGTGCAACGCATCTGTTCTTTAGGGCCAAGTTATATGTACTACTTTCTTGATAATGATATTTCAGTTTATGTGGATAACTTTTTATCTAGTGGAGTTGTTGATGCTAAAGATGGCCTTGCATCAAAAATCATCTTTGGACTCAATGCACAGGTTTTTGCTATTTCCCTAAGAAATATTTGACAGTGAACATGGAGTTTTACTTTGCTGCATAAGCACAGATACTCAAGCAAAATCAATTATTTTTTCAGGCAAGCAACGGTAGGACATTGTTTAATGTTTTACCAATTGTGGATCATGCAAATGATAAGAAGCCTTTTGAAGCAACTGTACTGGGTGGCACACAGCTATGCTCTCGACGGCTGATGCAGCAGATCATTTATTGTGTTGGGGGAATATCCGTCTTTTTTCCACTTTTAACACAGTCTGATATGTATGAAAAAGAAGGAAGTGATGGAGTTGGAGAGATGATGCTCACTTCTATTACCAAGGAGCATTTGACTGCTGAAACTATAAAGCTTATAGCATCTACTTTGGATGATAATTTAGCTAATCAGCAACAGATGCTGCTACTTTCAGGATTTTCAGTACTAGGATTTTTGCTGCAATCAGTTCCAGCCAAGCAGCTAAATTTGGAAACCCTTTCAGCATTGAAGCATTTGTTTAGCATTGTTGCTAATGGTGGTAAGCATGAAACATATTTTGCTTATTTTTTTAGTGTTTGTTAAAGATGAATGTTGTTTGGTGGTGTAAGCTACTCTCTTAATTTGCTGTCTAATTACTTCTTATCCCCAGGGTTGTCGGAGTTGCTGGTAAAAGATTCTATTTCCTATGTCTTTCTTAACCCTCATATTTGGGTCCACACAGTCTACGATGTGCAACGCGAACTGTACATGTTCCTCATCCAGCAATTTGATAATGATCCAAGGTTGCTAAAGAGTCTGTGCAGGCTTCCTCGTGTCCTTGATATTATTCGACAGTTTTACTTGGATAATGCTGAGAGCAAAGCTGATGTCAGAAGCCAGCCAATTATACATGAGATGACAGACCAAATTGTCGGGGAGAAGCTTGACAGAGAGGAAAAACATAAAATTCGTCTCCTTTTATTAAGTCTCAGTGAGATGAGTCTCAGGTACGATATGTACTTCAACCTCATTGTATCTATCTTGGAATAATGCTTTTCCCATGGTGCTCTTAAAATAATTTCTCTGATATATATTTTCTATAGACTTCTTTCAGACTTTTTGTTGGTTTTATTTGCACTTGCAGGGAGCACATAACAGCGCCTGATATAAAAGCATTCATTGCATTTTGTGAGACCTGTCTGGATATGGCTTGCATTGAAGACATTTTAAACATGATCATACGTGTTGTTTCCCACAACCAACTGCTTGCTTACTTTCTAGAACAAGTGAATTTAATCGGAGGTTTTCACATTTTCGTCAATCTTCTGAGAAGGTATCTATCCTAATTTTAAGATGTGGTCCGAGTTCGAGCTGATGATAAAAAAGTTTTCTTGCTATTTTAAGAGTAAAAACACAAGAAAGCCATTTTCTGAAGATTACTGTCATACGTAATGGTAGTGCCTGAAATAAAAACTTCTTTATATTTACTTTTGCTTTTCTGAGTTGGGGAAACTGCCTCTGTTCTTTTCACTATCACCAATCTTCTCATACTGTAAATGAGTTGAACAGACGAACTCAAACACTTAAAATAGAGGAAAAAATGACATTTGTTTCAATTGTAAATTACTGAATCTATAGAACATTTGATGAAGTTATTTTTTTTATGATCTTTGTTTATGCTGTCATATTTTTATTCCTGACATGCTGTCAAAATCTTACGACTTCTTTTTTTTTTTTTTTTTTTAGTGCACAAAATTCTTCTTGCAATTGTCAGTCTCTTGCATGGGTTATTGGGTTGGTCATATGTTTAGTTTTATCTTTAATATAGGGTTTAGGGTTTAGTTTTTGTTCTTTGGATCAGTTAAGATAAATAATTGCTGATTCTGGTTTCATATATTTGTGGCTATTGTCATCGTAGGGATTTTGAGCCAGTTAGATTGCTTGGCTTGCAGTTCATAGGAAGACTACTTCTTGGCCTTCCAGCAGAGAAGAAAGGATCCAAATTTTTTAACATTTCAGTCGGGCGGTCCAAGTCTCTATCTGAAGGTCATAATAAAATAAGAGCACATGCGCAACCAATTTTCTCCATAATCTCCGACAGGCTCTTTGAGTTTCCGCAGACAGAACTTCTATGTGCTACTCTGTTTGATGTTCTTCTAGGTGGTGCTAGCCCAAAACAGGTCATACATCGCGTCACCATCTATTTTATTTGGATTTTTGAGAACCATTTTACCATTACTCTTCTGCAGGTTAATGTGTTTGGGTGCTGGAGAATTCATTATTAATTTGGTGTATCTGCAGGTTTTGCGGAAGCAGAACCAATCTGATCGACAGAAGAAAAGCAAAAATAATTCTCAGTTCGTCCTTCCTCAGGTTTTATGTCTCATTTTCAGATTTTTGTCTGGTTGTGAGGATCGCAATTCAAGAATGAAAATTATGGGTGATCTACTGGATCTTCTAGATTCAAATCCTTCAAACATTGAAGCTCTTATGGTACTGAAAATTGTGTTTTGCTGTTGTCTATGCCAAAGAAATTCATTCTTCTGAGTAGCAAATGTTTCATGTAGGAAAATGGATGGAATGCTTGGTTGATTGCTTCTCTCAAGCTTGATGTGATAAAGAATTACAAAGTGAGAATGCATATTCATGATGACTCTGAGATGGATGAGCAAAATTTTGTGAGAAATGTATACAGTCTTGTTCTTCATCACTATATGCTCTTTGTAAAAGGTGGCTGGCAGAATTTAGAAGAGACTCTGAATTTCCTTCTAATTCAAAGCGAACAAGTATGTTCAAGTGTTGCTTCATATTATGCATCATTTGCATTTTAAACATTAGCAAAGTATAAATCTCCATCGAAGTCTTGGTTTTGCAGGTTGGTATCTCATATCAATCTTTTCTTCGTGATTTATACGAAGACTTGGTCCAGAAGCTAATAAACATGTCTTCCAAAGAAAATATTTTTGTCTCTCAGCCATGTCGGGACAACACATTATACCTTGTAAAATTAGTCGATGAGATGCTCATTTCTGAGATGGATTGTCGGCTTCCGGTATGTGACTTACCTAACAGTTATAGTCGCTTTGTTCAACTCTCTGAATCTTTTCTGGCTCAAAATCATCTCATTGTTGTTTTCTTAGTGAACTTGTTCTTGTTCAATTACACTAATTTTTTAATTGGTAAATCAGAAGTATATTTTATATGTTGTCCTCTCCCTGAAGATTTTTGGCATTTCATTAGTTTCTTAAACTAGTTTCCCTCATATTCATGCTCAACATATTTCTTGTTGAGCTACTTTATGTCTTAACTGCTTGTCCTTTAGATAATGTTGGTAGTAGGGAAAAGAAAATGAGGGAAATTTAGGACCCGTTTGGATGGCACTTTCAGTTCCTGCAATATGATCTTTTGAGAATTTTATAGGAAAAATATTTTTGGAGACATCTGAGAATGCATTTCAATAACATGGTTCAAATTCTTAATTTGATTTGAAAAAAATTAGTATGTGTTTGGATAACTTGTTTTCAAATGAAAAAATTGAAAATGCTTTTCTAAATTCATTTTAGACATGCCGTGATATGTATGGTTTTCTTTTGCTTCTTTATTAGTCTGAAACCAAATATAGCACATATATTTAATATATAATACACAGAAATTTTTCTTGCATACATATCTACGTAAAAAATTTAAAGTTTAAGATAATATAATAAAACCTTATGTGTATAAATAAAACCACATATGCAATTATATATTAGTAGTGTATTTATGCAAATTACAAATATTTATATAAGATGAAATATATTTGTATAGCTATGTGTATGTATGTGTATACTTTGTATCTACATATTAAATTGCATACACACATTATATATAATTATTTTCTTTATGCACATTACAAATATTTGTATATGCATTCCTATAATCCTTTGATATTTTTAATATATTTCTATATATCTACATAAATTACTAGTTTCTTTGTCCCTTTCCCTTTCTGCTTTATTTTTCTTTTATTCTTTTTTCTTTTTCCTCTTTTTAACCTTTTGTATTTCTCCTCTCTCAAGAGCCCAGCCAAGAGCCTAATCCTGCACTTCAATCTCAACCTCCTAAAGTTCATTTGTTCCCACTCATTTAGAGTAAATTACACTTACCTCCCTTAAACCCCTCCTTTTTATTTTTTCATAATTAGAAAAACTCCCTTTAGTTTACTCAAAGTAATAATGTACCATTTTGCCATTGACTCAAAGAACGAAAAGTGATCAAATTATCAATTTATCAGATGACAATTCTCGACTCAGTGCCTTGGTTGTAGACATATTTGAGAAGGGGTATCGCATATCATTTCCATCATTAAAGATGTATCTTTGTAATATATCCACAATTAAATTTCATCGCTCAAAAAATTTCAAAACATCTTGAATATAAATGACATTTTTGTTCTCCAACTCTATAGAGTGCTTGGATCTAGGAATTGGGATCTTGAGAGTTCCAACCCCATAGTCTCTTTCTCCTCCTCATGAGCACACCTCCCCCATCACCACCATCTAAAAGAGATAATGGTTTGAAAAGAAAAAAGAATTTTGGGGGAGAGAAAATTGAAAAGAAAAGGAAAGATGAAAGGGAAAAAAGGGAAAATCGAGAGAATTATTTTAGTTATTTTCTTTATGTAAGATTAAGTCCAATTACTTTTAGAATGCACTTCACGTTCTTATATTTTAATCTATAGTACTAGAATAATTACTTAACAAGGCACTTTTTGTAACCAAAAGCAACTAGATGTTGATATATGTTGGCCACATTTTTTAAACATTGTTTTATTATGTTTTACCCCTTTATGTATCTAATTATTACTTTTACACCCCTTCCAATTTTCAATCTCAAAGGCCATGTTGCTCAGCAAAATATAAGAAGAGTTAGGTCCTGGTCAAAATAAGATGTTTTACCAAAATTTTTGTTGGGGTCATTATTTTCCATCCAAAATCTTAATGGCAGGGGAAGCTGGATAGACAAAGTGGACTTAGATAGGAAGTTTTTATAATTATGATAAAAGATGGAGGAGATGAGCTGGTAAAATGTAATTGTTAAAGAATTGAGGTTTCACATCATGAGGGGAAACCCCATTCCATCAGCACATGAATTGTGGTCAGAATCTGCCATTTGTTGTTGAGGGGATTTTCCAATGGGTGTCATCAAGTGAAGGATTATATGTTAAGAGAACATCATTAAATTATTAAGTCCAAAACACCCATTTGTTGATAGGGGGATTTCTCCTTGGATTTCATGAAGGAGTGACTATGAAAGAAAAACTATTAAATTATTTAGTGCATTCTACAGAACTTTTGAAATAGGATCTGCTGACCATCGTCCTAGCTTTTCCTCTTGGATTCACTAAACATGAAAACTAATCGTTGGAAAAAATCAGGAAGGTGTTTTCAAAATTGGCTGCTGTTGAGGCCAGGATTTTTTGAGATTTCACCGAACATTTGCAAAGAAAAGTCAAATGCATTTCCTGGCCCTGGAGAGGTGTCTCAAAGCATGAAGAGGCCATCCAAACAAGCTGTTAATTTTCCTACACTTTGTGTTCTGATTAGCAGAATAACATATTCCCCATTATTACCATTTTCCTTCATGAGTTCAACTTTCCCTAGAATGTTGTTTTGAGAAGCTGATTGAACTATCTCTATATTTAACGTATTATGTCCTCACGCACATTTTTGTTCAAAAATTAATCAAAATGTTATTACTTCCTGTCGGGGAAGAGATATCTTTAGTGACTTTGTTCTTATTTTCTCACAGATGTGAAAGTGAGAGAATAAAAGTTTACCTTTATCAACTATTATGAAGTAATTAATTAAATTACACTTATTTATGTATCAACTATTATTCTGTATGTAAACCACAGAAGTATCGTATGTTTTAACATATTTTTTGCAAGCTTTGAAAATTAACCTTACTATTTTCTTGCAACTTTCCTGATAAACAAACATGGGAGGGAAAATAATTTTCTAGTGGATAAACCTGAGAGAGAACAACCTTCACTACGTTTCTTTTGTATTCTATTGTATTTCCCAAGCACTCACTGGCATGGTTTTTGTGATAAACAAATTGAACATAAACTTTTATTGAAAATTGATTGTTCACTCTCTGTTTTCGTTTGATATGAACTGTTATCTAGAAGTAAACTCTTCTAATGTAGAAGATAAAAATATAAAATTACATTGAACCCAAAACTGATGAAAATGATTGAACATTAAGAAAATCAGGACCTCTTTTTTATTCTTTTTTCTGTTATACTGTTTGATTGACCATATTTGTCGGATATGTGAAGCGTAAGGTACCTTATTTCTTAATCCCATACTTGTAAGTTGATGGTGAATGTCATCATTATGCTCAGATGATGTATGCATTTCACAACATAATATTAAGACAAAAATTAACTTCAGTTATGCTATTAGCCTCTTGTTATCTAGAAAATAAGTTCTCTATCACATCAGCCTTGCTTCAGTGAGAAATACAGTTCATTCGGTTAATTTTTTCACACACTGCGACAAGAAAACTTCAAAAGTACTTACTTTTGTACGCTTCCGAAGGAACACTAATCCACTACTTCATAATAGAATCCCAAATAGTTCATCCCTTTGGGAATTTTGGTTATGTTTCCCCAAAACAAAATTGTTTTGGGGAAATATAACCAGACACACTAATTTTCCCTCCAAAAGACTAAAAAAAGTTTTCCCAAAATACCCCCTTCTATCCTTTATTATCTCCAAAACTTCCCCATTTTCCAATATATATATATATTTATTATATATAATATATATTTTATTATTATTTTAACAATAAAAAAAATACTTAATTCCACTTTCACCCTAAAAATCCAATAAAAAAAGCATGTTTCCCCCCAAAACATAAACAAACATACCAAAACTCTTCAAAATCAATTTTTAACTATTCCCCAAAGTATGATAAAAATTCCATTACATTCCCCAACACAACTTTCACATTCTCCAATATCACTTTTAACATTCATTCTCCCAAAAGACATATTAAATTCACACGAAAACATAACCAAACATTGCCTTTATTTTCTTATACACTAGTTTATTCCTTTATTCCTTTATTTGTTTACACTCTAGTTTATAGACTGCGGCTACCATGCAATTTCTGTTGAAATATATTTTCCTTGTTGGCTTGGAGTTTGTTGCTTGCTTGTTTGACCTGGCGTTGTTGATAGAACATATTGTGTTTTATAATCCTTCAACAACTGGTACATCATTCTGTTGTTTAAAAGAACCAATATTTTTCTGCTGCAACAGTTTCCTGCAAGCAGCTCCAAGTTTCCTCAGTTTTTGGAACTAGATAACTGCCCAGACTTCAATGCTGCTTTATTTGAGGTCCTGCAGGGAGTACCTGCTGAAAACTTATCTGGGTACCCATGATCTGATACTGAATGTTCAAATATGAAAAATTTGACTATAATCACTGACCTTAATTCAGTTGCCACTTTATTTGTTCTCTTATAAAATGGTTCACTTTTTTATGTAGGACCCGTGGGATACAGCACCAGCATGATGCTAATGAAGATGAAAAAATTGCTGATGAATGGTGGAATATATACGACAACCTTTGGATCATTATTGACGAAATGAATGGCAAGGGACCAAACAAGATGTTGCCAAGGTCTTCATCATCTATGCTGCCATCTTTAAGTCAAAGAGCTCGTGGATTGGTAGAATCATTGAACATCCCTGCTGCTGAGATGGCCGCAGTTGTGTCAGGGGGAATTAGCAATGCGCTTGTTGGAAAGCCTAGTAAAACTGTTGATAAGGCTATGCTTTTGAGAGGGGAAAGATGCTTAAGATTTGTTAACCGCCTCATGATTCTTTATCTTTGTAGATCATCACTTGAGAGAGCATCACGGTGCGTTCAACAGGTTATCCCTATTCTGCCTTTCCTTCTGACTGCTGATGATGAGCAAAGCAGGAGTAGGCTGCAACTCTTTATCTGGTAATTTTTCTCACTATCCCAATTGAAATTTTTATGAAGGATTAGTTAATATCAATTTATCAAAATGAGAATGGCTTATTTAAAAATTGGATTTACACATCATGGTATTTCTCATGAAATGCCCTGTTCAGAACTAACGATCACTTGATTTTGTGCATAGGTCCTTGCTTGCTGTTAGGTGCCAGTATGGTATGCTTGACGGTGGTGCCCGCTTCCATGTCATTTCTAGCTTGATACGAGAAACAGTCAACTGTGGAAAGTCAATGCTAGCTACGAGTATCATGGGTAGTGATGATTTGTCTGATTTAGGTAGTAATTCAAAGGAAGGAAACACTATATTCAATTTCATCCAAAAGGATCGGCTGCTTAGTGCGGTGCGTTTCTAAAATGATTCTTCCCTGGTTTTTGGCATTATCAGCTGCTTTGTGAAGGCGAAATGGTATTCTTATCAAGTACACCTAATAAAACATACAATTAAATTAACTGGTAACTAAGGAATTTGCATGATTAATTTTTATTTCCTTGGGAAGGAGAAGCATGGTCATGTCCTTTGAAACTAGTGCAAAGGTTTGTGGACCCTTGACTCTGCCAGCCATCTTCTCCTGGCACCATCAAAATAGTCTGGCAAGATGAACCTTTAAGCTTTGATCATGACTGGAGAGAGTCAAAAGAAGGATAAAAAGTGGGGTGTGCTTGGCCTTTCGTTCATTTAGAATTTCCTTGTTACTCATGATAGGTTCTTCTTTTCTAGCTTGGCTGTTTGAAAGTTTTTTCTTTTTTCTCCTTTTGTTTGTCCCTCTCTTGCAGAAGTTAATAATTGAGTAAACTTGGTTACTAGAGATATCATAAATGGATGAAATAAGAGATTCCATTTCTATTAAAGAGATTAGAAAAAGATTTGAAGTTATTATTCTCTACTAATATTATCTCGCTGTGGCTTGCTAATGTTTAGCTAAGTTATGCAGGTTGCTGATGAAATGAAGTACATTAAGGGTGTGACAGCTGACAGAATCTTGCAACTAGATGAACTGCGACGTAGAATAGAGGAAAACATGATCATAGATTCTGATCAAAAGAAAGCTTTTGAGGATCAGACGGAAAGTAGTTTAACTGCCATTATTGCTTCTGATGACAGCAGAAGATCTTTGTTTCAGCTCTCTTTTGATGAGGACCAGCAAATTGTCGCTGTAATTTTATTGATACCACCTTCGGCTAGTTACCTTTGTCAAGCTTTATCTCTTCTTTTAGCTTGCATTACCATGCTTAAATTTCGAGTTGCTGCTTCAACAGGAAAAGTGGATTCATATTCTCCGCTTGCTGATCGATGAAAGAGGTCCGTGGTCGGCTAATCCTTTCCCAAATAGCATAATTACACATTGGAAACTTGATAAAGCAGAGGATGCTTGGCGCCGTAGGCAAAAGTTAAGACGAAATTATCATTTTAATGATAAGCTTTGTCGCCCCTCCTCCACAATACCTAGCGATGGCACACTTCCTTCCAATGATAGCAAACTTGGTTTTGGGGCTCACGCTTTGGACAAAATGAAGCAATTTTCACCAAAAGGAATTCAGAGAATTACTGATGAGGGGTCTTCTGAGCCAAGTGAAAATGAGGCTCAATCTTGCCACCAAAAGATCTCTGAGGTTGAGGATTCTTCAGTCAAACAGTATTCTGAGGTTGCAAAAGAGAGTAGTGAGCAGGAAATTATGCAAGATAGAGAAGCTCACCCCTCAGTTACAGAATCAGAAAACAATGAGGTATGAATTTGAACAGTGGAGTGTAGCATAAAGCATATAGAAAATTGCTCTAATTTTTCATTTATTTTCAGGTTCTCAATGAAATCCCCTGTGTTCTTGTAACACCAAAGAGGAAAGTAGCTGGGCGATTGGCAATTATGAAAAAGTTCTTACATTTCTTTGGTGAGTTTTTGGTGGAAGGTACAGGAGGATCATCTGTTCTTAAAACCTATTATTCTTCAGGTAATTTTGACCAGAGCAAACCTGAACATTTTGGAGGACCTCAGAGACAGAAGTTTCTAAAATGGCCCATGCATTTGAGTTTGGATTTTGAAAGACTAAGTGTCAACGAGAATATTAATCCTGTTAACAGAGATAATGATCAAAAGCAACATAAAAGTATTAAGCGTCATAGATGGTGGAACTTATCTAAGGTATTAAAGCTTTCTTCGATTTCTTCACATTTCAGTATCTAAGTACATCCGTGGCTATGACCTGATTTGCCACTTTTTTTTTCTGATTGTAGATTAAAGCTGTCCATTGGACTCGATATTTGTTGAGATATACTGCAATAGAGATCTTCTTTATTAACTCTGTCGCTCCAATATTTTTGAATTTTGCATCCCAAAAAGATGCAAAGGATGTTGGAAGCTTGATAGTAGCGACCAGAAATGAATCTATACTCCTGAAGGGGCACAAGGACAAAACTGGAGTTATTTCATTTGTTGATAGACGCCTAGCTCAGGAAATGGCAGAAACCGCTCGAGAAAGCTGGAGGAGAAGAGAGATTACCAACTTTGAATATCTGATGATTCTCAACACCCTTGCAGGAAGATCATACAATGATTTAACCCAGTATCCCATGTTTCCTTGGGTATTGGCAGACTATTCCTCTGAGACTCTTGATTTGAAGAAGGCATCAACTTTCAGAGATTTATCAAAGCCTGTCGGAGCTCTTGATCCAAAACGGTTTGAGGTTGGTCAATATTATATTTCTCATTCCAGAGTATTATCCTCGTTTAAATGCTTTGTATTTTACTTGTTTTTCAATTACTCAGGTTTTTGAGGATAGATACCATAACTTTGTTGATCCTGATATTCCCAGGTAATTTCGACCCATGTTTCATGGTATTTTTGACTCAATTTCCATGACTCCAATCTTTATTGTCTTATAACTCATGATTATTCCCTGTGCTTCCTTAAACAGTTTCTATTATGGTTCCCATTACTCAAGCATGGGAATCGTGCTCTTTTACCTAATTCGGTTAGAGCCATTTACAGCACTGCACCGTAGTTTGCAGGTATACACTTGTTGTCCATACTCACCCTATGTTACTGCCTATACTAGAATGCTATCCTATTATGGATTTCTCTCCTGTACTTAGGATTGAAAAGAAAATTTTCCTTCTTGTTATCTAACAGCAGCTCTGTATAGTTGCATTGGGTTTTTTCGTTAATCCAATCGGTCCATTCTTATTTGTTTTGTGTCTCTGATTGATTATTCATCTATATTCTGAAAAACGTTTCCATGCTCTATCTTCCATCAGGGTGGTAAATTTGACCATGCTGACCGACTTTTCCAAAGCATTGAAGGCACTTACAGAAACTGCCTTTCCAATACAAGTGATGTGAAGGAATTGATTCCTGAATTCTTTTACATGCCAGAATTTCTAATGAATTCAAACTCATATCACTTTGGAGTAAAACAAGATGGGGAACCAATTGGTGATGTTTCCCTCCCTCCCTGGGCCAAGGTATGCTTAATTCGCCGAATATACTTTCTTCTTTTCTTATATTATTCACATTATTTTGTTTAATTTTATTATTTCCTTGCTTTGAGGGGGAGGGGGGATAGGTGGAGTCTTTGAGCCCCTGGTTGGGTGGTTACAGGATAAACTTGAAATTTTTTCTTGTTATGGGCTTGTCATGGTTTAGGATGGATGATTGAGATGTTAACAACAGTGATGAAGGTTTGGATAATTGCAGTCAGGGTTTTGCCTTTTCTTTTGTTCTCTGTTTCTATATTTAGTTAATTGGTTATCATGTAATCCTAGAGATAGATATTACTACGTTGTTCTTTGTTTCTAAGTTGTTAAAAATGGTGGCATTAGCCTGTGCATAAATTTAGAGCCTAGTTATGGTTATGCTTGTTCTTTTGTTCATTGGTTATGCTGGCTTTCATATTTAAGTTCTTTATCCCTTCGTTGCATTGAATAAATACTCTGAGTGTGGACTTTTATCTTAATAGGTTTATTTGGTATTACATTTGACATTTAATATAATTCACTTATTATCTTCCATCAAAATTTTTTCCAGGGTTCACCAGAAGAATTTATTAGTAAAAACAGGGAAGCCCTTGAAAGTGAGTATGTTAGTTCAAACCTCCACAACTGGATAGATTTGGTGTTTGGTTACAAACAGCGAGGAAAACCAGCTGTTGAGGTATGTGGAAAAGCATTTTTCCCCAACTCAATATGAAAACAGTAATTTTAATTTTGCCTGATCTTTGAGATATTGGTGTACAGGCTGCAAATATTTTTTATTATTTAACCTATGAAGGTGCTGTTAACTTGGATAACCTGGAAGATGATTTGCAAAGGTCAGCCATAGAAGACCAGATTGCTAATTTCGGTCAGACACCAATTCAACTTTTTCGGAAGAAACATCCAAGGAGAGGGCCACCAATCCCAATTGCTCATCCTCTGCGATTTGCTCCTGGCTCTATCAATTTAACTTCTGTTGTTTCAAGTATAAACAATTCTCCTTCATCAGTGTTATATGTGAATGTGTTGGACTCATACATTATCACTGTAAGCCAAAGCCTCATAATGTCTGTTAAGATGTGGTTGACAACCCAATTGCAGTCTGGTGGGAATTTTACATTCTCTGGCACTCAGGTGTGTTTCTAATCCTTGTTCAAGCACTTTTTTTTGTGTCCAATGTGGGCGTAACTTTAGATTTCTCTAGGATCCTGTCTCGGATTGATTCATATGTACTTGTACCTTGTAAAATTGAGATATATGTTAACTTCAGATTTTCCTGTAGGATCCCTTTTTCGGGATTGGTTCAGATGTACTTTCTCCTTGTAAAATTGGGAGTCCTCTGGCTGACAGTTTTGAGCTTGGAGCACAATGCTTTGCAACCTTGCAAACACCATCTGAGAACTTTCTCATCTCGTGTGGCAACTGGGAAAATAGTTTTCAGGTCATGTCCCTCAGTGATGGAAGAATGGTGCAGAGTGTTAGACATCACAAAGATGTTGTCAGCTGTGTTGCAGGTAAGAGACCTATCATATGGAAAAAATTTACCTATTCGAACTTATTTTCTCTCCAAATCATCTATTGGCAGTCTTTCTGAACCAATTCCAAGCAGACATCTCTCTGTAGGAGTACAAAATGTTAGACATCTTAACATTTTAAGAAACTCAATATTCTACTGAACAGAACTATAGTGCTTTTAGAGCGGCCATCCACCTCATGAATGCTGTGGATGCTTGTCCCTTGGATATCTGACTAATGTGGCATGTCCATAACTTACAAACTTCATGCTTTTGACAATATTGGCAGTTTTCCTTGTCTTGCTGGTGTAATGCGTTTGGTTTAATGTGAACTAGCAGTTGAAATAGATATTCTTCTCTCTGCATATCCTCCGACATATGAGTTCTCTTTATTGTTATCTAATTTGCCGCAAAAAGTTGGTCATAGTGGTGTGAGTGCACGGTGGTGCGCACATGTATGGCTACGTTGTGCATATTTTATCAGCCATCATAGTAAAAGAATATTTACACAGGTTTTGATGAAATATTGATAAAAATATCAGTGTTTACTTGAAAGTAATAACGGTGATTAAGACCCTGCTGGATCAGGGAATTGTTAGCTGACAGTGGAAGCTGGTGTTAACATTCCTTAGCATCATTAATGTTTAAAATATTTCATAATGACAAAACTCAATTAAAAATATTCTGACTTCCACTTTAATTCAATTAGCGATATTTTGAAATTCAATTTTCATATATATGTTGTAAGGAGGATGCATATAGATTTGTCTCTTAATCTTCAACTCGTTATTGTTAGGAATGTTAATGAATGAGACAATAATTTCACGAATTTTGCTATTAAGAACTGGCAGGACATGCCTAACGGTATACCAATGTGATTCCAAAATAATCTATTTGCACATAAAATATGTGGTCCATTTTTATCTCACATTTCCTCCTGCCTAGTCCACCAAGCCACCGGTTTGCTTAAATTAGTTTATCCAACGAATGGATTAGCTTTAATGATTAAGAACTAGTGCTTGAAGTCATAAACAGTGCACGTATTCGAGTTCATGCAAATGAGGAATGTACCGAGGCAAATTAATAGGTGGGCAAAAATGTTGGAGATAGTATCAAGGGAAAACATGGTATGAGAAGATACAATTGTTTCATCATTTTTTTATTTTATTTTTTTTTTTACTAATCCTGTCTGGTTTCTCCTATATTGATATTTAACTTTATTGGTCATACAATGCATGTAGCTAAACTCCAGGACCCATTATCTTGTAAACTAAGTCTGACCTTTTCGGAACAAAACCTTTTAGTATAGTGATGTGCAGCAACTAGACTAATAGACTCTATTGGTGGTGTCAATCAAACAGGCATACAGGAAGAGGCTCTGATGCAACTCAGGTCCTGGTTAATAATCAATGTTGGGATGAATGCATTACTAGTAAAATTCAGGCTTTTCTATGAGCAGACTTCAAAATAATCATATTTAAAATTGTCAAACTGATCCAGAAGTTTAAAATTGTCAATTACTTTTAGTTATTGGTCACTTGACAACTAACTCAAAATGCATGAGATCTGTATTATTATGAGTTAGAACTTAGTGCAGTAGTCCACTCATCAGAGATTATACTACTGGTGTGTGTGTGTGTGTGTGTGTGTGTGTGTGTTTGATTAAGTCAGTAAAATAATCTGCCAAACTAGAAGCAGCTTGAGTTGCCTATATTTTGTTCTTAGAAATCTAGATTTAAGTTTTGCCAAACATACACATTGACTTCATGGCTCAGAAAATATGACAGGACTTGGCTGTTCATTAGACTTTGAAATAAGTAGAGATAATACTTATATAAATTATGTTTCTTTTGGATTATTATTGAATATTTTAAATTGTTTGTCCTTTCTGCTGTCTTCCTCGCTATGATGTTTCTGTTTCCTCATAGCATCTCCTTATCTCATTCTTATTACACTCCCAAAATATTGCAGTGACTGCTGATGGAAGCATACTTGCTACTGGAAGCTATGATACCACTGTTATGGTGTGGGAAATTCTTTACGCTAGAACCCCTGATAAGCGATCTCGAAATACACGGACAGAGATTGCTTGGAAGGACTTCATTATTGCCAATACTCCATTTCATATTCTTTGTGGACATGATGACATCATTACATGCCTATATGCAAGTACTGAGCTTGATCTAGTAATAAGTGGTTCAAAAGATGGAACTTGTGTTTTCCACACTTTACAGGAAGGTCGATATGTAAGATCTGTTCGACATCCTTTTGGAAGGCCGTTGTCCAAGCTTATTGCTTCTCGTCATGGCCGGATTGTCCTATATGCTGATGATCTCAATTTGCACCTTTATTCTATTAATGGAAGGCACATTTCAACTGCTGAATCTAATGGCCGCCTTAGCTGCCTTGAACTGAGTAGTTGTGGGGACTTCCTAGTTTGTGCGGGAGACCAGGGACAAATTGTTGTACGAACTATGAACTCCCTTGAAATACTAATAAAATATACAGGAATTGGAAAATCAATTAGTTCACTGACTGTAACACCTGAAGAATGCTTCGTAGCTGGGACTAGAGATGGAAATCTTCTAGTGTATTCCATCGAAAATCCTCATCTTCGTAAGACTAGCCTTCCAAGAAATTCCAAACTAAATCATCTGTGAATGACGGATTATTAATTCAACAGTGGATGTCGAAGTTAATTGCAGTCATCCTAGTTTGAGGTATGTACATGTCATTGTCTGTTACGACAACAAACTTGCTGTATGGCTGTGTTTTTTGCATATTTTCTCTGCCAGCTGATAACATATACCATTCCTGCTGTGCTGCGCTAATGTGAACGAAGATGAAACATATTTTAGAGTATATTTGCTGAAACAATTGTACGCAAACATGCATGCCCATTTTTCCGGTTGAATTAAAAAGACATTGTGTTGAATGAAGCAATTTGATCCAAAGAGGATGTGTCAGAGGCTCAAGTGATACCATTCTTTGCATACTGTGTCAAGTTTTATTTGTTCTAATTTAGCACTGTGATAGAAGTAAACAAGGTGGTTAATCATGCTGTGCAAATAAGTTCTTGTTGCAGTGAGGTACTTTATCCCTTATTGACTGTCAACTCTTTCTGCCTTAGATGCAAAATGCCCTTGCCGTTGGTCACATAATTTGCAAGTCACCTCCAGCAGCTTTGGCACATTGGTGCTTGATCCAGGGACTTCAGCAATGGAGCTGCACAGGCATTCTCTTCCTCAATTGTAGCTCAAAAAATCTTTAGTTCATGGTCTGGCAATCTCACGATGACTGGTGGTGAAATTGGACAGAGGTAAAGAAAGGTGGGCTAGATTGTGGAGGGTGGTAGAGGTAAATAAGGTTGCCTTTTGGTAGCTAGTATACTGTAACAGATGTGCTTGAAATGAATTTACTAAATAGTTTTAGATATAATACAAGGGGAGAATATGAAGAAACCTTGGTAGTTATTGGGTTCCTAGGGCTTTTGAACTTTTTGTGCTAACATGTGCAGTGATGTAATTATGTATGTTATGCCAATATCAGTAAACATAATATATGTATATTTACTACCAATAAGCAATTTCTTTCTAGTTGTCATTGAACCCATTTTGCATTTTAAATCTAGTTAAAAGAGCCCTCTATCCAACAGCCTATGAAATACTACTGTATAGATCTGAGTTGGCATGTTTTGTGAGTCTACAAATGCATAAAAGTAAAGCCAAGCTCAATATCAGGGAACATTGTTCCTGGAGGGGAATGAACTTAGGGCTCAACAGAACATTTTTAAGCTCAAACTCAAGTGACTCCTATCGGTGGCTGGAGCGTCTTGGTAACTAAAGTATTTCTTTGCATTCATTATCATCATTTCTGGGATGCTAAAAGCTCCTTAAATAAAATTATTAAAAATTACTTTAGGATAAACTTTTATATTTAAATAATTCATAAAATTATTTTACGTCCCCCTAACTTTCATTCCAAAATTAAGTTGTTACTGGACGTTTTACAGTAAGGAGCTTTATTTTTCCATTTTCTTTTTAAATGTATTCATTTATGGGACACTTATTGAAAAGTACCAAATGCACTTTCCAATTTGGTGATTAGTCCCCACTTGTTTTTTGCTAGAACGAACTCCCTAGTTTTGTTAAATTTTTAGAGATTACTCCCTACTCATTTGATTTGACAAAAATGCCCTTAAGTATCATATTTTTCATTTATTTTTTCTCACATCTTCTCCATCCGATAAGCAAACAGTAAATTATATCATACGCTCATTACCAGAAACAGAAAGAACAGAAAAATCACAACAAGCTCCATGGCAGGAACGAGAATAACGTCAGAGCCAACAACCACCAACTCGACATCTGCATTGTCTTCTTCTCTTTTTATTTTCATCATTTTCGAGTTTCTTCTTCTTCTCAGTTGCTTCTGGGTTTTTTATATTTTTCCAACAATGTCAACAAGTAGTGAAGTAGGAGTGTTCAATCAAGTTAATGGACATGTACATTAATCTCGCAAGAGAATAGAGTGAAATCAACGCTGAACACTTCAGTTTGCAATACATAGCTCTACATCAAAGATTGTACGTGAGTTTGACTGATGATAACGGTGTCATGAATATGGTCTTACTGCATTTGACATTGAATATGAACATTGTTAACATCCTGATAAATCGAAATGATGAATTAAGCAGCAGTGCAAAGAATAGCAGTGATGGTTTAAGGTAATACTTCTACAAAATCTAAGTTGTACTGCAGTTTGTAAAGTTTTGTAGTTGAAGTGTTCTGAAATTGTACTCTGTTATGTAAGTTTTATACTTCAAGTGTTCTACTAATTGATTATCCAAAATTGTACTACAACTTCTAGCGGTTTATACTTGAAGTGTTCCTAAACTATACGTCTTCTATATAAAATTATACTTTTGATTTTCTGAAATTATACTTCATTTTATCAAAGATTGTACTCGATTTATTGAAGTTATATACTTTAAGTGTTATATTTATCGATTAACCAAAATATACTGCAGTTGCTAGGACTTTATACTTCAAGCGTTCTGAAATTGTACTTCACTTTATCTAAAATTGTACTTTTATTTTCTAAAATTATACTTTCTTTTGTACTTCACCGAAAGAAACAAATATATGTTTTCTGCATTTACAATTTTAAATGTCTGTAATTTTTCAGTGTTGTACTTATTTCTTGTCTATTTTCTCATGTTTAGGGTTTTTATTCCCTTTAAGCCTGTAGTATACATTAAATGAAAGTGTAGTATATAATCTGTGTAAAGAGGAGCTAAACTCATCCGGTGCAAAAAAGAGATCAGAGTTGAGTTGGGGCACCGCATACATTTCGAGTCCTTGTGTATGTGTTGACGAGGACGTCAACGGATCTAGTGGGGGAGAATGTCATGGGTCGCTCATTGGAGAAGAATTGCGACCGTGACTTGAAGGGGCATTAGGAGCGACAAGGCACTGTCGGCTCACCCGATAAAGCGAAAAATGCCCATGAGCAGAGACTCTTACGAGGTGCGGTTTGAAAAACTGTTTCAATGGAATATTCCTTGAGTTATTAGGATACTTCCCACCAAGTTTGAAGTCATTTCGTGTCCGTTTGGGCACCGAACATTGAGGGCGACCTAGAGTGGTCTTACTGCACGCAAATAGTGCAAAGATGCATTGAACAGAGTGTCTTGGAAAAGGAATTTTGTGAAACTGTTTCAGTGGGGTGTTCCTTGAGGTGTTGGCAACGTTCCCACCAAGTTTCACCAGTAGACGGTTCCGTTTGGATAGGAAACGGCGAAGATCTTTAGAATGCAGCAGTACAGTGGCATTGCTGTAATTCCAGCTTATTGCGAGGGAAATTACTGTTCCATGGAGAATCGGATGGGGCTGGAACTTGTGGAGTTAATGTATAAGCCGAGAGCTATCCAACGGTTCAAGCGGCAGGTGATTTGGACACCGGGAGAGGAAGTTGCGAAAATATAGTACAAAACATTCAAGCCTATAGATTAAACGAAATTATAGTATATAATCTGTGTACATGCAGTATATTTTAGAAGCATATGTAGTACAAAAATATTCAAGCGTGCAGTATACATTAACTGAAAATATAGTATATAATCTGTGTATCTGCAGTACATTTTAGAAACAACTGTAGTACAAAATATTTAAGCCTGCAGTATACATTAAATGAAAGTTTAGTATATAATCTCTGTAACTGCAGTACACTTTATAAACAAATGTAGTATAAACATTTATGCTTGCAGTTCACATCAGGCAAAAGTGTAGCATATAATCTATGTAACTGCAGTACATTCTAGAAGCATTTGTAGTACAAAACATTCAAGCATGTAGATTAAATTAAATTATAATTTAATATTTATATATATGCAGTATATTTTAGAAGCATCTGTAGTACAAAAACATTCAGGCATGTAGTATATAACATGTGTATCTATAGTACATTTTAAAAGCAACTGTAGTACAAAATATTTAAGCCTATAGGGTTTGAATCATACTTTGTATGTACATACATATGTAAATTGAAGCATATTTTGTTTATAATATTATTTTGTATGTAAGTATAATTTTCCATCAAGTATTTATAATATTTTTATTTCAGTACAATATGAGGGAAATGAATTACAAATGTAGAACGAACAAAGTATAAATGGTGTTATATTGAAGTACACTTCAATTCAATTGAAATCGAGCAGTGAATTTGAGTACAATATGATGGAAATGAAGTACAAATATAGAAAAAAATAAAGTATAAATGGTGTTATGTTGAAGTACACTTCAATTCAATTGAAATTAGGTAGTGATTTAAGTACAATATGATAGAAATGAAATATAAATGTAGAACAAACAAAGTATAAATCGTGTTATATTGAAATACAATTCAATTAAATTGAAATCGAGTAGTGAATTTAAATACAATATAAGGAAAATGAAGTACAAGCGTAGAACAAACAAAGTATAAATAGTGTTATGTTGAAGTACAGTTCAATTAAATTGAAATCGGACAATGAATTTGAGTACAATATGATAGAAATGAAGTACAAACGTAGAACAAATAAAGTATAAATGATGTTATGTTGAAGTACACTTTAATTAAATTGAAGTTGGACAGTGAATTTGAGTACAATATGATGTAAATGAAGTACAAACTTAGAACAAACAAAATATAATTGGTGTTATGTTGAACTACACTTCAACTAAATTGAAATCGAACAGTGAATTTAAGTACAATATCATAGAAATGAAGTACAAACATAAAACAAACAAAGTATAAATGGTGTTATGTTGAAGTACACTTCAATTCAATTGAAACCAGATAATGAATTTGAGTAAAATATGATGAAAATGTAGTACAAATGTAAACAAAGTATAAATGGTGTACTACATTTTCATCATATTTTACTACATTTGTACTATATTTTTATCATATTTTACTCAAATTCATTGTCATGTTTCAATTGAATTGAAATGTACTTTAAGATAACACAATTTATACTTTGTTTGTTCTATATTTGTACTTTATTTTCATCATATTGTACTCAATTCACTTCCTGATTTCAATTTAATTGAAGTGTACTTCAACATAACACTATTTATACTTTGTTTGTTTTATGTTTGTACTTCATTTCTATGATATTGTACTCAAATTCACTGTTCGATTTCAATTTAGTTAAAGTGTACTTCAACATAACACTATTTATATTTTGTTTGTTCTAAGTTTGTACTTCATTTACATTATATTGTACTCAAATTCACTGTCCAACTTCAATTTAATTGAAGTGTACTTCAACATAACATCATTTATACTTTATTTGTTCTACGTTTGTACTTCATTTCCATCATATTGTACTCAAATTCACTGTCCGGTTTCAATTTAATTGAACTGTACTTCAACATAACATTATTTATACTTTGATTGTTCTACGCTTGTACTTCATTTCCATCATATTGTACTTAAATTCACTGCTCGATTTCAATTGAATTGAATTGTACTTCAACGCAACACTATTTATACTTTGTTTATTCTATATTTGTACTTCATTTCCATCATATTGTACTCAAATTCACTGCTCGATTTCAATTGAATTGAAGTGTACTTCAACATAACACCATTTATACTTTGTTCGTTCGACATTTGTAATTCATTTCTCTCATATTGTACTGAAATAAAAATATTATAAATACTTGATGGAAAATTATACTTGCATACAAAATAATATTATAAACAAAGTATGCTTCAATTTACATATGTATGTACATACAAAGTATGATTCAAACCCTATAGGCTTAAATATTTTGTACTACAGTTGTTTCTAAAATGTACTATAGATACACATGTTATATACTATATTTTCAGTTAATATATACTACATGCCTGAATATTTTTGTACTACAGATGCTTCTAAAATGTACTCCATATATATAAATATTAAATTATAATTTAATTTAATCTACATGCTTGAATATTTTGTACTATAAATGCTTCTAAAATGTACTGTAGTTACATAGATTATATGCTACATTTTTGCCTGATGTGAACTGCAAGCATAAATGTTTATACTACATTTGTTTATAAAATGTACTGCAGTTACAGAGATTATATACTACACTTTCATTTAATGTATACTGCAACTATATTTTGTACTACAATTGCTTCTAAAATGTACTGCAGATACACAGATTATATACTATATTTTCAGTTAATGTATATTGCACGCTTGAATATTTTTGTACTACAGATGCTTCTAAAATATACTGCATGTACACAGATTATATACTATAATTTCATTTAATCTATAGGCTTGAATGTTTTGTACTATATTTTCGCAACTTCCTCTCCCGGTGTCCAAATCACTTGCCGCTTGAACCGTTGGATAGCTCTCAGCTTATACATTAACTCCACAAAATTCCAGCCCCGTCCGATTCTCCATGGAACAGTTATTTCCCTCGCAATAAGCTGGAATTACAGCAATGCCACTGCACTGCCGCATTCTAAAGATCTTCGCCGTTTCCTATCCAAACGGAACCGTCTACTGGTGAAACTTGGTGGGAACGTTGCCAACACCTCAAGGAACACCCCACTGAAACAGTTTCACAAAAGTCCTTTTCCAAGACACTCTGTTCAATGCATCTTTGCACTACTTGCGCGCAGTAAGACCGCTCTAGGTCGCCCTCAATGTTCGGTGCCCAAACGGACACGGAATGACTTCAAACTTGGTGGGAAGCATCCTCATAACTCAAGGAATATGCTATTGAAACAGTTTTTCAAACCGCACCTCGTAAGAGTCTCTGCTCATGGGCATTTTTCGCCTTATCGGGTGAGCCGACAATGCCTTGTCGCTCCTAATGCTCCTTCAAGTCACGGTCACAATTCTTCTCCAATGAGTGACCCATGACATTCTCCCCCACTCGATCCGTTGACGTCCTCGTCAACACATACACAAGGACTCGAAGTGTATGCAGTGCCCCAACTCAACTCTGATCTCTTTTTTGCACTGGATGAGTTTAGCTCCTCTTTACACAAATTATATGCTACACTTTCATTTAATGTATACTATAGACTTAAATATTTTGTACTACAGATACACAAATTATATACTACATTTTCAGTTAATGTATATTGCATGCTTTAATGCTTTTGTACTATAAATGCTTCTAAAATATACTGCATGCACACAAATTATATACTATAATTTTATTTAATCTGCAGCTTTGAATATTTTGTATTACAAATGCTTTTAAAATGTACTGCAGTTACACATATTATATACTACACTTTTGCTTAATGTGTACTGCAAGCTTGGATGTTTTGTACCACAAATAATATACTACCACTTTCAGATAATTTTACCGTATAATTTCAGGTAAAAAGAAGAAAAAAAGTGAAGTACAACTTTCATGCCTTTCAAGTACAAATAAAAAACTTCCCATCTCACAACAAAAATCATATATATCAATTGGGTTCAAGTGTTTAACAACTAAAAAGGGAATAAAAACCCTAAACATGAGAAAATAGACAAGAAATAAGTACAACACTGAAAAATCACAGACATTTAAAATTGTAAATGCAGAAAACATATATTTGTTTCTTTCGATCACTTCTTTTTGTATTTCGCTTCTTGTTGCCGATGTTTCTCCTTCCATGGTCACAGAAAAAATGGCAAAATTTTTGGTGTTTTTTTTTTCTTTTTTTTTTTTTTCTCTTCTTCTTCTCGCGTCAATGGCAGAGGAACGATTTCGTGCCCTTTTGTTTGGCCGCTTGGGGAAGTCGTCGATTTCAGGAAAAAAAAATATGAAAGCATTCTTCTTAAAGAGAAAAAAGCATTTCTCAGGTATTTTTGTTGTTTTCTCTAGTTACAAGGATATATGTGTCTTTTTAAAAGATATGAAGAGTGATTTCTAAATTTTGTGAAAAAGGAGAGAGTTTTGTGTATAAAAATTCAAATAGGGACTGAACACTAAAGTGAAAGTAGATTTAGAATTTTTTTCTAATTGACTGCTCATTTATACTTGTAAAATTTCCATCCTAATCAAATTATTGACTCTGAAAAATTTGTTTTTTAATTTAGTTTATTAAATTTTAAAGATTAAAGCTACTACTGCATTTATATGAGTTCGAGAAAAGAAAAAATTCTCTATAAGTTTTAATTTATTAAGATCACCTATGCAAATCAATTTAAACAACACAAAAAATAAAATAAAAAATTTAAGTCTGAAAAATTCGAAGGCGATATAGTCAAAAATTATTTATCCATTGTCTAACGGGAACATCAATTTTTTGGATCATTCCACTGTGACAAGTACATTTGGTTTTTCCAAATACAACACACCTCTAAAGCAGAGACTGTTTGAAGATACTCTTATTTCTTGACAATTAAAATAAAGCAAGCCACGAATCAGTAGTGGTGGACAAAATAAAAGAAATGGTCTAAAATAGACCCCTTTATCGAAAACGTGAACTTCAGCTTCATGAAAAATGGCAAATGGTTTTTCCGATGTCCTTCAAGCATACATCTCATCAACATTGCACTCCCCTAAGAAAACCTTAATGCTTCTTGGTGAACCGCAACTACCTTCTGCAATCAGAGCTCTATCATTTGCAGCCATATGTGCAATAATCTTATAGATCATTTCGATCTGCCACCATCAATTTGTATGGTAAGAAATTAGTTTTTACCGTTCTTTTCTATCATAGAAGTAAACAGAAGAGTGATGAACTGAGTGTAATGAGACTTACATCTTCGGGTGCATGGCAACGTTCAGCTATTTCTTCCAGTGTTAATGATTCAACAGGCTGTTTACAGCTACAAGAAGGCAAAAAATCATAGCCAAAAGAATATCAATGTGTTATCCCTCTCTCAGCTGGATAAGATAAGAGTCCAATCCTAGGACAAGTATAAAATGCATGCACAATCATTTTAAATTTATAAAGTAATTATATGCCACCAGCATTATATGCCATCATGAACCCTCAAGGGGGCATCATTGTAAACCCACCAATACCATAATGTGCATTACCACCAGAAGAGCATCATAACTCACAATGATCTCTCTTTCCTTCAGAAAGGGCACCAAAGGTTTTAATCTTTAACAATGAAAGTTGGGAAACCTCTGTTTTATATAAGATTTCTTCTTCCCCCAAAGCGAGATTTGTTCTTTCAGCTCCACTAGTTAGTCCCATCAACCAAAACCAGGGGACCTTTGAATTGGGAACTACGTTGATATAATTCAATATAGATTTTCAATCCAAAACTTTTCAATTTGAACTAAGCCATCAGTTCCATGTTTCTCTTGAGCATATTTAGTAAACTTTACTCATTTATCCAAGCATACATTACATCATTCATTCCAAATTCATGTTTTAGATTTTTTATTTTATTTTTCTCGCATCATAAAGCAAATTTACTCATTTGGCAGTTCATGTGGATTTTAATTTTTTAATTTCTTTTTAGTTTTATGTCTCAGGGTTTCTCATATGCATGCGATTTCTTCTTGAGTTGGTTTGTTGTTACATTCTACTTTTTCCATATCTATCCTATGTCTTGTAAGTGTTATCTTGCATACAATCTAACCTCCCATGGAAGTGGTGATTAGATTAAAAAGGTGCCTAATACCTTTCCTTGTCATAACTCGTAGCATAGGTTTTTTTGTTTATTTCATAGATTAGGTTATAGCCGCAATCACAGAATTACACCTTGTTCATATGTAATTTATTAGCATCCATCTCTTTATTTTTTCGAGACTCAAGAAACAGGATTAGTGATTTTAAATTTATTATTTCCATTGGCCCATTTAGTCAGGAGAAATGAACATGTAATATGGTTTCTCATTTTTCCCTAAAACGTTGGGTGGTTACTTTGTAGGAAATATTCCGCTGCCCTAGGATCTACATGCCCTGTTTTAGCTAAGATACTCCAAGAATAGCAACCATATCACAGTTTTCTAAGTTAAATGAATGTTTCTGGATAGCATTCTAATGCAATTATATCCAACAGGGTCCTAGGAGTTCTCCAGCCACAATATTGTAACAATACCTTGCCTCATTCAATACAGCAAGAACACGCTTTTGAAGAGCTAAAATTTCTCCTGCTGCTTTTTTGCCAGCTTCAACTCCTGCAGTTATGTCACAAGCTATTTATGAATCCACAAAAAGTAAAAAGAAAATAAGAAGCCCAAAAATTACAGATCCTGTCTGCCTAATTAATGATGAAAGATAAAGTCTTAGCTGGGTGCCTAATACAAGATTTAGCTGTATTCATATTCATATGTTCACTCTAAAAGCAATTCACATGAGATGTTAAGTGGGACACTTTACCAGGTTGGTGGTAGGCATTGATATTGATCAATGAAGCATAAATCCCAACAGCTCGCTCATAGAGTGCTATTAGAGCCCCAACAGATCTGGGTGTCACCTCCTGCACTGTGACTGTAATAGATTCCCGGTCATTGGCATATAAAGCAGATCTTGTTCCCTGTATATAAAAATTACATACTGAATGAATATATTGTAAAGGACTAGAAATACAGAATGATGAAATTTAAGAAGACAAATAAACAGCCTTACAAGCTTGTTTCATGAAGTCACAAGTCAAATGTATATCTAAGCAAAGCTGGGTAGAATTTCAAAATAAAATCTACTACCTCCACAAAAATAGAAAGCACTACTTTCTCGTCACCCTGACCAATTTATGAATCAAAAATTAATGTCTTACTATTCAAACACAAGGCACCATAAAAAAGTTTTGGACAAATTATTGAAACTTGCATAGTTTTCCAATTTAATTTAGTATATATATCAATCAAAAGCTTTGATCTAAAACAGAAGCAGTTTACTGGAAAGTTCAAAGAATCCTTTTGTTTGTGGTGGCTCAGAATAGCAAACACATCATAGGTCCAAAAAAATACCAACCTGTAAAAACCCAAACAGGTAGTCACCGCTGGTGACACCAGGCTCAAGCTCCCAATCATGACCAGGAGGCCTATCTCGTAGAACTTCAATGAATGTCACAAAAAAGTTGTGGACCCCTTCTCTGAGCTGTTGAATGTAGCTGTGAGAGAGAGAGAGAGATTTAGATATTTTCAGCATAAATCTAATGCTCATCAAAACTCCAGAAAATGTTAATGAAACACATACGCATGTTGATCAGTGCTCCCTTTGTTTCCATACACTGTTATCCCTTGATTTACCTGCAAATGAAAACAATGATGACAAGAATCAGTATTGAGAGTAATCAAATCAAAATGGCTAGAAAAAGCTGATGGTTATTTCTCAATCATGAGGTATTCTCAAAATTAGATATGCTCAGTTGAAGGCATGAAAAATGCCAGCAGCGCAAGCCATAAGGGTGCCTCAAAAATGAAAATACTGATAACTTATTCTTGATACATTAGAACAGTCATACACATTTCACGGCATATTTAGTGCATGGCATGCCAACACAGAGCCCTAATTTACTACATTAAAAATCAACAATCACAATTGATTATAAAATAGTAACAGATTTTCTAAAATTGCCTACTGCATAGGATATTGGAAGCAAAGTTGCATCTGACTCTATTCCCTAAAAGAACTTCTTCGAATGAGACAGGGAGTATTCTTCTGCATATTTCACTGTACCATTTCAAGCAAAGAATACTTCTTTAAGGAGAAATTTCAACCTTCCATAAAATTTATATGTTAAATTTCATGTTAACTAGCATAGTTTCCAAAATGAATTAATTACCCATTTGGTTTCATTTTCAAAACCCATTTTCACATTTTCTACTATTCCAAAAATGAAACACCACTTTTGACACATTTTCACCCAACATCATTTTCATTTTCAAAACACATTCCCCAATAACCTATATATCTACTCCCAATAACCTATATATCTTGTCTCTCTATTCCACTATTTCTATCTCTCCCCACCTACAACCTACTAAAACCAACATAATCATTACTTCCAACAATCTATACAAATACAAACTCATTTTCAATGCATTTCCACTAACTACTTCCCAACATTTTGAAAATGATGGAAATGAAGATAAAACCAAACAGGCCCTTTAGTCACTTACTTTTAAAACCAAGACAATTTTTTCAAGTTCTTTCTTCTTGCATGCATATTTAATCATAGGACACAATTCCCAAAATCAATGGACAACTACATCGCTTACTGTATAGCTATCTCAGGTTGATATGCTCTTGACACAGCCCCCATATGTACAACACAGCTTCAGACATGTCAAAGAATTTTAAAAAGGAAAAGAAAAAAGAGAAAATGTGACACAATGTCTGTGAATCAAAGATACCTAATGTCTCACCAACAAAACTTAAAGAAGAAAATTAAAAGTGAACAGATACTGAAAAAGTTCATATCCATTCCTCAATCTTCAAACCACTAATACATTGCCCTCACAAAAACTGAGCTTAACTAGTCCCTTGGCTGTCTTTCAGCCTTGACTATGAATATGTGCATCCAGCTCTGACAATCTGAGTGAGGAACAATGCGGCAGCTATAACTCAAATTCTATCACATGATAATAATCAATTTTCATGGTAACAGCATGAAATAACTAAAATCAGCATTCAGATATACAAGAAACAAAGCATCCATACTTTAATTGCTGGTTATGTGAAAACCAATAGTTGTCTAATATAATCAAGTTTGCAACCAAACACCATTGTTTACTAGGAAGTAAATATTTCGTTGAGCCATTAAGATAGACATGGGATGACAACTGCAACACATTGAGGAGTTTGCAACAGAAGCAACTGGGGAGGAGGAATTCAAACTCGGCTCAATATATATCCTTCTTAATGACAGAACAATACAAGGGAAGCCAAAAAAGAAAATTGATTACCTCCTAAAATCAATAAGAAATATACCAGTTGCTATTTTTACAATTTCACTGATATTCAGTATTTATTAATTTCTGACCTCACTGAAAGATAAAGTTCTGTAAGTCGAGGTTTTTTAGCATACCCTGTTACCATCCAGATCAAACTCTTTTCCAAGAGATTCCATGACTAGCTGCTGCAAATACCGACTAAACAACAGTAGGCTGTCCTTGTAAGGAAGGACAACCATATCCTGCAGCAGCCAGAAAACCAAGTTTCATTTCTGTCAGTAAAGGAAATATTTTGAAACAAACAACAGATTTGTCGCTACAATTGTCAAATTTGAATATCTCGAACCTTGGATCCTACTCCATCCGTAGCCCAATACCAACATAAAGCTAGTAGCGCTGCCGGATTATCCTTGACCTGAAGCAGTAGGATTAAAAGGGTACTTTTATGCTGTTCCTCTATTTCTGCTATAAGATTTATTTCAGAAATTCACATGCATTAATAACACACACATGCCCCGCATGTATGACTGCAAAAACCAATAATATCCTTGTCAAGGATCAAGAAGTTGTACAAGAAATGTGGACAGAGTTGAAAAGTGATTTATCAAACTACTAAATAATTGAATTTTACACAAGGTACATATGGTGGACATGCTTAAGCACAAAATGCATAAGCTGTGAGAATGACACAATCACTAAAACAAATTAAGCAACATGCCTCTTCAAAAATGAAGAAATAATACTTACTACTGTGGTCCTGTTAGCTTCATCCATCAAAGCTGCACCAGCAAGCATTTCTTTAATATCAATTCCCTGTAATGAGAATGATGCAAATTCAGATGGCATTAGTTCTTTACATGAAAATTAAACAGCATCAAAAGCATAAGTTTTTTATAAGTCAATTCATGAAAGACCTGAAGTGCGGCTGCAAGTAAACCAACAGCAGACATTTCAGATGTTCTACCACCCACCCAGTCAAACATAGGAAATCTAGCTAACCAGCCCTCAATCCGTGCAGTGTTATCAAGTAACGAATTCTCTTGTGTAATTGCAACACCCTGTGGGCAACATTATCAACAATGTCAGTACAGTTATGCAACAAAAACTCAGTGATCTATGCTCCAATTACATAATATAGGTGACTATGTTGACAAATATAAGCGGAGATATGTATGCCAACAAGGGAACACACCATGCCCTATCATCCTTAGATTCATTCAGTGCTAGAACCCTAAAACTTGATGAAAACAATTAATGCAGAAAGAAGAACCTGAGGCCAAAACCTGTTTTGAAAAATCCAGGCCAGCTTCCCTGAAAGCCTTTTGAACTTCCAGTAAACCGTTCCTTGTTTCAGGCGTACCTCCACTCTAGGAGACCAAACAAAGGTATCATGTTTGCAGCATATATCTAGAGTTAACAATGAAACTGAATTAACTAGAAGATGGTTCCACTGATACCTTGGAAACCACTATGACAAGTGTAGATGCCAGCTCACTGCCAAGCTGAGCTATTTGATGATCAATCCCAGCTGGATCTGTATTGTCAATGAATCTTATCTGCAAATTTTAAGAAAACAAAGAATCATGATGCCACCAAAATGCAACACCAACTATTTCATGAGCAATTGCATTGCTAGAATCATAATCAGATTGGAAAAGTGAAAATTAAATTAAAAAAGATGTAGCACATTCCCTCCCTCCCTCTTGGAACAGAATTTGCATCAGAGAGCAGCACTGTAATTTTTATGATCCAATGCATCAAAACATGAGAAGCTTGCATTCCTTTAAACATTATGGTATCATGAACTTTAAGAAAAATTTGTCCGGAAAGAAAAAATAAATAAAAATGAGGAAACAGCAAACAGCTTGAGATGATTAATCAGCAGAGTTATCAAAGGCTGTCGCCTCTCTCGCCTCAGGCGAGAGGCGAGGTGAGGCGACAACATGTCGCCTCTTTCTCCCCAGGCCAGGCAAGCACCATAAGGCGAGATGAGCCGACCGCCTTTGTCACTTTGGTCGCTTTAGTCGCCTTAGATGCCTCAATCGCCTTTAGTTCAATTTTAAAAAAATAATAATAAATGAGCCACCTATAAGAGACCTTGGCTTTTTGTAATTAATAACCCACAATTAAGAAGCACCCAAACCTTTTCCTACAACCAAGGCATTCTCTCCAACACCTTGATTCCAGCAACCTCGACTCCAAGTTGTCTTCTCTCTTCTCGTCTATCTTCTCTCTTCCATTTATTCTCTCTTCCTTTTTTTCTCTATTCTCTTTTCGTTGCTTATTATTATTATTATTATTATAATTATTATGTTCTTTTCTCATATAGACAACACTTTTGATTTTTTTTGAATCTTTCTTTTTCAATTTGTTTAATATATTAATACTTCAACTACATCTTAATATTTAACTAATTTGCTATTTTAATACTAAAAATGTTTAATATGTTAATATGCTAATCTATTAATACTTAATATATTTAACTTAATTTAATTTGTTGTACTATATATATATATATATATTTTAACTTTTTTCTTAATTGTCGCCTCATTCGCCTTTTGGTCGCCTACCCCTCGCCTCGCGTCTCGCCTTAAAAAAGTACCACTCACCTGCCCCTCGCCTCACACCTTTAATAACTATGTTAATCAGAACCAGAACTTCAAGAAGCAAGAATATAAGAAAAAGAGCCAAAAACTTTGAAGTGTTAGTCTTTTGATAGGTAAAACATACTGATCAAGAAGAAGATGCTTAACTAAGGAAGTAATCTGGAGATATAATGCACAGATAACATGCAAACTTAATGTTGTAGATTGAACTAGAGTTTAGGTCCTTTACGACGAGTGTCAGATGTCTAATACATCGAAGGAATAACAGTCCAACAGATGTGAAAGTTAAACTACAGGATTCAAGTACAAACGGGCTCTTAGCATGAAAACAAAACTAAGTGCAGAAATCGAGATAAATAGTTCACATATTTTCAGTTAAAGTTTCCAAATACAGTTATGTCTCAATCTAACAATATCTATCCCATGAAGCACAGAGAACCCGAGCCAATCGTACATACATTCAATTGTCTCCGATGAGATATATAAAGCAGATCAGATGAATCCATTGCTGGTAATAGAACTAAAAATGAGAATACAGCTCACAATTAAACAGTTGATTAATTTTCTCAAGTTGATAATAACATAAAAGCTTTTGGTGATATGCATAATCTGTGAAAGATGCATAGCCGTTCTGTTAATGTACCATTCATTTCAGCATCATCTATAGAAATTTCCAATATCTAACCAAATGCAATTATGTAAAAGTTCTTAAATTCATAAGCCACCAGTTGCTTAAGTTGTGACAAATAATGTTTCGAACAAAAGATGCATTAACTTCTGAAAATAATTCGATAGCATTAAAGAAATTTCATCAAAAGAATAGTTAACACTTCCCTAATTACAATAATATCTCTAATACATAAAGCAGATTGTAAATTTTTACTTGAACTTATTTACTAAAAGAATTTGTGATTCATATTTCTTCATTTTATTTGTGTCATTTTTATAGTTTTAAAATAGCCCCTTTATGTTCTGTAAATTTCTGCAATGCAAAACAGTATGTCATGCATTATACTGACTTCAATAGGAGGGCAACATATCTCAACATTAGATACATATTCCATTACGACAAATATGTTTGCAAGTACCTTAAGAGAAGGATTATCAGGAGCCAATGCCTCTGCAACAAATTGTGGCCCCAGAGCTGAACCACCAATTCCGATAGAAAGGATTTGAGTAAAAGAGTCTTTCTGTGGAGGCCTAATCTGCATTGCAAAAGCTTCAATCTCAGAAACAACTATCTTAAGAAAAGGAAGATAAAGAAAATAATTTTGATGAGGACAAAGAAAAATCTATATTGCATCTGACTTTTTAAAATAGAGTAGCTGAGCCATTAGTGATATTTCACACGAGGTATTGGCAGTTCCATAATAACTCAAAAAATACAACCCCACTTTGAACAGAAATGTTGTGACTTCACTATAAATCTATAGAAACCATCTTAAAGAAAATGCTCTGATTTTCTACTTAACGGTATCTTTTTTATCTTTCGTTCTCCTCCAAAATAAGTTCACAAGATTCTTTTTTTCCTTTCTATAACATCAAATTGCCATAATCCTAGACTACACACATTATAAATAGGGCCAGGAAAAACGAGATATGTTGTTCCAATGGGTATGGCGCTTGGGCAGCTATGAGGATTTAAAAGACTTGAGTAGCATTCTTGTTATCAGGCCTACGCTATTGGCCTATCAGTAAGCAAGATACTGCTAAGTTGGTCACTAAAAATTTCATTTAAGCCTTTATTAATTCATCAAGCAAGGCTTGAAAAAACACATCTTGCCCAATTGTCATTTTTCAAATTTGCCTCCAGAAAGTAGGAAATAGCATATGGTATGGGGAAAAAGAACACCAACAGACTCTTTGAACTGACCTTAAGAAATAAAATAGGAAAGAAAAAACTGACCTTACCACTGATGACTTTCTCAGCAAAGTCGCAGATTCTGTCCAAGGTATTCTCAATCTGCTGAGTCAAGAAAGCTTTGGGAGCAAGCATGGAATTTCTCAACCAATAGTGTCCCACCATTCTGCCCTCATCTGGGTTGGCAATTGCCCCCTTCTCCAGCTCCTCCATATCCTTGAAGGCCTTCTGGAGTCGGTGCTCCATTTCTTGGAAGAACTCACCCGTAAACCCGACCCGACTAACGTCCACGTAGAGGCCCAGCTCCTTGTGCTGGTAAAGCCAGTCCACATACCTCTTCCACAGCGCCCGTGGATCTTTTTCCAGCCCGGCTGACTTGGAAGGCACCACGACGTCGTTGGAGGAGTCGGAAATGGTCGTCGGTGAAACCTCACGCGCCACCCGCTGCCCTCGGAAATGGGTTGCTCCAGTGGTTGAAAATGGATACGACACCAGAAATGGGTTCTGAAATCGGGATTGCGACTTGTGAGTGAGTCTTTGCGGGGTGAGCTTCAAAGAGAGCCCAGCTGAGATTGAGGAAGAAGCCATAGCAAAATTTTCGTAAAAAGAAAAAGAAAAAGAAAAAGAAAATAGGAGAATCCTGCGGTGGTCGTTGGCCTAAAATCTAGCAAGTAGTAGCCATCTAGTAGCTGGCGAATTGTCGTCTACTTGTGATGGTGAAGATTTATGCAGATAAAAACAATAGGAGATTTGAGGTTGTGTTGTCCCCCTCTGCAGAGAGGGGTTCTTGCCCTTGGGGTGGTTTGACCTTCGGTAGTATCGAGTGTTTTTTGTTTGGTGAGTATATTATATTGTAATAACTCCAAAGGAATAATACCTACCAATTTTTTTTTTATTTTTTTTTTTAAGATTTACATTGAATTTAGAACTACTTTTCTCATCCTTGAATTGCCATATATATAACGGTTAATTAGAAAAAAATTCCTAATCCTACTTTCATTTTAGTGATCAGTCCCCATTTGAATTTTTACACACTAAACTCCCTACTTTTTCACAAAACTTAGAAATCACTCCCCATATCTTTTAGAAAGACACATATATCCTTGTAGTTAGAGAAAACAACAAAAATACCTGATAAATGCGTTTTTCTCTTCAAGAAGAATGCTTTCATTTATTTTTTTTCTAAAATCGACGACTTCTCCAAGCGGCCAAACAAAAGGGCGCGAAATCGTTCCTCTGCCATTGATGCGAGAAAGAAAAAAAAAAAGACACCAAAATTTTTGCCATTTTTTTTGTGACAATGGAAGGAGAAACAATGGCAACAAGAAGCGAAATACAAAAAGAAGTGATAAAAAGAAACAAATGTATGTTTTCTGCATTTACAGTTTTAAATGTCTGTGATTTTTCAGTGTTATACTTATTTCTTGTCTATTTTCTCATGTTTAGGGTTTTTATTTCCTATTTAGTTGTTAAACACTTGAACCCAATTGATATATATAATTTTATTTGTGAGATGAGAAGTTTTTGATTTGTACTTGAAAGGCATAAAAGTTGTACTTCACTTTTTTGAGGTTTATACTTCTTTTTACCTGAAATTATACGATGAAATTATCTGAAAGTGGTAGTATATTATTTGTGGTACAAAACATCTAAGCTTGCAGTACACATTAAGCAAAAGTGTAGTATATAATTTGTATAACTGTAGTATATTTTAGAAGCAAATGTAGTATAAATATTCAAGCTTGCAGTACACATTAAGCAAAAGTGTAGTATATAATCTATGTAATTGCAGTACATTTTAAAAGTATTTGTAGTACAAAATATTCAAAGCTGCAGATTAAATAAAATTATAGTATATAATTTGTGTGCATGCAGTACATTTTAGAAGCATCTATAGTACAAAAGCATTCAAGCATGCAGTATACGTTAATTGAAAATGTAGTATATAATTTGTGTATTTGTAGTACATTTTAGAAGCAACTGTAGTACAAAATATTTAAGCCTGTAGTATACATTAAATGAAAGTATAGTATATAATCTGTGTAAAGAGGAGCTAAATTCATCCGGTGCAAAAAGAGATCAGAGTTGAGTTGGGGCACCGCATACACTTCGAGTCCTTATGTATATGTTGACGAGGATGTCAACGGATCAAGTGGGGGAGAATGTCATGGGTCGCTCATTAGAGAAGAATGGCAACCTTGACTTCAAGGGGCATTAGGAGCGACAAGGCGTTGTTGGCTCACTCGGTAAGGCGAAAAAAGCCCATGAGCAGAGACTCTTACGAGGTGCAGTTTGAAAAACTATTTCAATGGCATATTCCTTAAGTTATGAGGATGCTTCCCACCAAGTTTGAAGTCATTCCGTGTCCGTTTGGGCACCGAACATTGAGGGCGACCTGGAGCGGTCTTACTGCACGCAGGTAGTGCAAAGATGCATTGAGTAGAGTGGCTTGGAAAAGGAATTTTGTGAAACTGTTTCAGTGGGGTGTTCCTTGAGGTGTTGGCAACGTTCCCACCAAGTTTCACCAGTAGACGGTTCCGTTTGGATAGGAAACGGCGAAGATCTTTAGAATGCGGCAGTGCAGTGGCAATGCTGTAATTCCAGCTTATTGCGAGGGAAATTACTGTTCCATGGAGAATCGGACAGAGCTGGAACTTTGTGGAGTTAATGTATAAGCCGAGAGCTATCCAACGGTTCAAGCGGCAAGTGATTTGGACACCGGGAGAGGAAGTTGCGAAAATGTAGTACAAAACATTCAAGCCTATAGATTAAATGAAATTCTAGTATATAATCTGTGTATATGCAGTATATTTTATAAGCATCTGTAGTACAAAAACATTCAAGCGTGCAGTATACATTACTGAAAATATAGTATATAATCTGTGTATCTGTAGTATAGTTTAGAAGCAACTGTAATACAAAATATTTAAGCCTGCAGTATACATTAAATGAAAGTGTAGTATATAATCTGTGTAACTGCAGTATATTTTAGAAGCAAATATAGTATGAACATTTATACTTGCAGTACACATCAGGCAAAAGTGTAGCATATAATCTATGTAACTGCAGTACATTTTAGAAGAATCTATAGTACAAAACATTCAAGCCTGTAGATTAAATTAAATTATAATTTAATATTTGCATATATGCAGTACATTTTAGAAGCATCTGTAGTACAAAAATATTCAGGCATGTAGTATACATTAACTGAAAATGTAGTATATAACCTGTGTATCTATAGTACATTTTAGAAGCAATTGTAGTACAAAACATTTAAGCCTGTACGGTTTGAATCATACTTTGTATGTACATACATATGTAAATTGAAGCATACTTTGTTTATAATATTATTTTGTATGTAAGTATAATTTTCCATCAAGCATTTATAATATTTTGATTTCAATACAATATGAGGGAAATGAAATACAAATGTAGAACGAACAAAGTAAAAATTGTGTTATGTTGAAGTACACTTCAATTCAATTGAAATCGAGCAGTGAATTTGAGTACAATATGATGGAAATGAAGTACAAATATAGAAAAAATAAAGTATAAATGGTGTTATGTTGAAGTACACTTCAATTAAATTGAAATTAGGTAGTGAATTTAAGTACAATATGATGGAAATGAAGTATAAATATAGAACAAATACAGTATAAATTGTGTTATATTGAAATACAGTTCAATTAAATTGAAATCGAGCAGTGAATTTGAGTATAATATGAGGAAGATGAAGTACAAATGTAGAACAAATAAAGTATAAATGTTGTTATGTTAAAGTACAGTTCAATTAAATTGAAACCGGACAGTGAATTTGAGTATAATATGATGGAAATGAAGTACAAACAAAGTATAAATGATGTTATGTTGAAGTACACTTCAATTAAATTGAAGTTGGACAGTGAATTTGAGTACAATATGATGTAAATGAAGTACAAACGTAGAACAAACAAAATATAAATGGTGTTATGTTGAAGTACACTTCAACTAAATTGAAATTGAACAGTGAATTTGAGTATAATATGATATAAATGAAGTACAAATATGGAACAAACAAAGTATAAATGGTGTTATGTTGAAGTACACCTCAATTAAATTGAAATCGGGCAATGAATTTGAGTACAATATGATGAAGATAAAGTACAAATATAGAACAAACAAAGTATAAATGGTGTTATATTAAAGTACACTTCAATTCAATTGAAACCGGATAGTAAATTTGAGTACAATATGATGAAAATATAGTACAAACGTAGAACAAACAAAGTATAAATAGTGTTATGTTGAAGTACACTTATTGCAATTGAATAATTAGTCTCCAATAATTGTAGTGATAGTCAAATATAATATTTTGAGATTATCGGATCAGATGAAGTACGTATTTGTACAGGTTATAGGGTGAATATTATTATCAAATGCTCATTTGTTTATATCTTTGAAAGCATAAGTATTCTTTATATTACTGCGATTGATAACATTCATTCGTTGAACATTAGTGGTTAATACTTTAAAACTTTAATATTATTTTATTCCTATAATAAATATTACACACATTTTTAGAGTTTGGTTATTAATTACTGAGACTTAAAAAGCAAATCATGGAACAAATTTTAATTCAACAATATTAGTAAAAATATTAAGAAATGGAGTACATAATGGCCGAAATGAAATACAAATGTCGTGAAATCAAATATAAATCTTTCAGATTAAGGTACGAAAGCACTATATCTTGGACAACATCCATTTGCTAACTTCCACGCTAAACAAGTACATTATTGCCAAAAAGAAGTACAAATGTCATGAAATCAAGTACAATTCTACCAAATTGGGGTACAAAAAAATTGATATCTCGGACAACATGCAAAAATGCCAATTTCACGCTAAATCAAATACATAATTGCCGAAATGAAGTACAATTGTCATGAAATCAAGTATAATTCTCCCAGATTAGGGTGCAAAATAACTGATATCTCCGAAAACATACAAAAATGCCAATTTCACGCTAAATCAAATACATAGTTGTCGAAATAAAGTATAATCGTCATGACACCAAGTATAGTTCTCCCAGATTGGGGTACAAAATAATTGATATCTCGGACAATATACAAAAATACCAATTTCACGCTAAATCAAGTACATGATTACCGAAATAAAGTACAAATGTCATGAAATCAAGTATAAATCTCCTAGATTAAGGTACAAAATTTAGCTAGATTACTGATTCTTTGCAGATTCGATGATTATGCCCTGTTCTACCATATCTTTTACACTTAATTACACGTTTATCAATTTGTGATGGAATCCTCTGTGTCCTTCTATGCCCAGGTTGAGATCGGCAATCAGGTGCATTAATGACGCAATCATCATCTAGAGGGAACATATGCATATCATACGTAGGAATAGTGTTTATCACTGATTGGTATGCTTGTTGATACATCTCAACTCGGTAATATTGATCGGTAAAGTCATACGATGAAAGTGACTTTGACTCGAGAGTACAAATTTTGATAAAATAAAGTAAAATTTAGGAACACTTGAAGTATAGAAATTCAATGAATATAGTATAAGTTTAGATAAAATGATGTATAAAATGAAGTATAATTTCAAAAAACAGAAATATAATTTTTGATAAAGTGAAGTACAATTTCAGAACACCTGAAGTATAAAACCTTAGCAATTGCAACACAATTTTTGAATAATCCATTAGTAGAATACTTGAAACTTAAATAATAGATTTAGATAACTGAAGTATAAGTTTAGAACACTTGAAGTATAGAACTTCAATGAATAGAGTACAAGTTTAGGTAAAATGATGTATAAAATGAAGTATAATTTTAAAAAATAAAAGTACAATTTTAGATAAAGTGAAGTATAATTTCAGAACACCTGAAGTATAAAATCTTAATAATTGCGGTACAATTTTTGGATAATTCATTAGTAGAACACTTAAAACTTAAATAATCGATTCAAATAACTGAAGTATAAGTTTAGATAAAATAAAGTACAATTTCGAAACACTTGAAGTATAGAACTTCAATGAATAGAGTACATGCTTATGTAAAATGAAGTATAATTTCAGAAAATAGAAGTACAATTTTATATAAAAAGAAGTACAATTTTAGAACACTTGAAGTATAAAACTTAAATAATAGATTCAGATAATTAAAGTACAAGTTTAGATAAAATGAAGTACAATTTCAGAACACTTGAAGTATAGAACTTCAATGAATAGAGTACATGTTTAGGTAAAACAATGTATGAAATGAAGTATAATTTCAAAAAATAGAAGTACAATTTTAGATAAAGTGAAGTACAATTTCAAAACACTTGAAGTATAAAACTTTAGCAATTGCAGTACAATTTTTGAATAATCCATTAATAAAACACTTTAAACTTAAATAATAGATTCAAATAACTAAAGTATAAGTTTAGGTAAAATGAAGTACAATTTCGAAACACTTGAAGTATAGAACTTCAATGAATAAAATACATGTTTAGATAAAATGAAGTACCAAAGAAAGTATAATTTCATAAAATAAAAGTACAATTTTAGATAAAGTGAAGTACAATTTCAGAACTCTTGAAGTATAAAGCCCTAGCAACTACAATATATTTTGGTTAATTGATAAATATAACACTTAAAGTATATAACTTCAATAAATATAGTACAATCTTTGATAAAATGAAGTATAATTTCAGAAAATCAAAAGAATAATTTTATATAGAAGACGTATAGTTTAGGAACACTTCAAGTATAAACTGCTAGAAGTTGCAGTATAATTTTGGATAATCCATTAATAGAACACTTGAAGTATAAAACTTACATAATAGAGTACAATTTTAGAACACTTCAAGTACAAAACTTTACAAACTGCAGTACAATTTAGATTCTGTAGAAGTATTACCTTAAATCATCACTGCTTTTCTTTGCACTGCTGCTCAATTCATCCTTTCGGTTTACCAGGATGTCAACAACGTTCATCTTCAATGTCAAATGCAGAAAGGCCATATTCATGACACCGTCATCATCAGTCAAACTCATGTATAATCTTTGATGTTGAGCTATGTATTGCAAACTGAAGTGTTCGGCGTTGATTTCACTCCATTTTCTTGCGAGATTAATGTATATGTCCATTAACTTGATTGAACACTCCTACTTCACTACTGGTTGACATTGTCAGAAAATATAAGAAACTCAGAAGCAACTAAGAAGAAACTGAGAAGAAGAAGAAGAAACCCGAAAATGATGAAAATAAAAAGAGAAGAAGACAATGCAGCTATCGGGTTTGTGGTTTTTGGCTCTAATGTTATTCTTGTTCCCGCCGTGGAGCTTGTTGTGTTTTTTCTGTTCTTTCTATTTCTGGTATGATAGTGTTTACTGTTTGCTTGTCTGGATGAAGAAGAAGAAGAAGAAGAAGTGAGAAAAAATTAATGAAAAATATTATATTTAAGGGCATTTTTGTCAAATCAAGTGAGTGGGGAGTGATCTCTAAACTTTTAACAAAATTAGGGAGTTTTTTCTAACAAAAATTAAGTGGGGACTGATCACAAAAGTGGAAAGTGTATTTGGTATTTTTAAATAAGTGTCCCTATATATAACTACTAAATACTATAATATAATATAATGGAAAGAACGAACCTTTTTTTTTTTACTATAAAATAAAATAGTGGTCTCCCCGCCTTATTTTTAAAAAAGTTACATTTGATTTTTATTGAGTATATTCCAATTATATTGAATTGAACTTTTGCAAGTTACGTATATCTTTATTTTATTTGAATTTAGATCACTAACTCCACACCTATATTTATTGACATAAAAATTTAAATTTGTTATGTCTATTGCTTCTCTGTATTGGGCTAAACTCTCTTAAATTTTCAATGATTTAGTAAAGAAAATCCTTGTTGTATTTTGATTTTGGGTTGGTGAGGAAGGGCATGACCAAAACCATGGGTTGTTGGGTGGTTTAGAAAGTGGTTTTGAGAAACCTAAAAATTGAGGTAAATGATTTAAACTGGTTGACCTCTTTCTTATATCATTTATAGTTTAAATAAGAGTTAATTAGAAAAAAATCCCTCAACCTATTTTTAATTTAGTGTTTAGTCCCCATTTAAATATTTACACACTAAACTCCCCACTTTTTCACAAAAGTTAGGAATCACTCCCCATATCTTTTAGAAAAACTTGTATAACCTTGCAGCTGGAAAAAACAACAAAAATACCTGAGAAATGCATTATCTCTTAAGAAGAACGCTTTCTTTTTTTATATTTTTGCATGAAATCGACTTCTCTAAGCGCCAAAACAAAAGGGCACGAAACCGTTCCTCTGCCACTAACGCGAAAGAAGAAGTTAAAAAAAAAAAAAAAAAAGAACAACAAAATTTTTGTCATTTTTCTGTGACAATGGAAGGAAAAACAGCAGCAAGAAGAAGCAAAGTACAAAAAGAAGTGACGAAAAGGAACAAAGATATGTTTTCTGCATTTGAAACTTCAAATGTCCGTGATTTTTCAGTGTTACACTGATTTGTTATCTATTTTTTCATGTTTAGGGTTTTTATTCATTTTTTAGTCGTTAAACACTTGAACCCATTTGATATATATATGATTTCTATTGTGAGATGGAAAGTTCTGATTTGTACTTGAAGGTCATGAAAGTTGCACTTCACCTTTTAGGGCTTTATACTTCTTTTTAACTGAAATTATATGTTGAAATTATTATATAAAACTATCTGAATGTGGTAGTGTGTTATCTGTAGTACAGAACATTAAAGCATGCAGTACACATCAGCAAAAGTGTAGTATATAATCTGGGTAACATAGAAACAAATGTAGTATAAAACATTCAAACTGACAATACACTTTAGGCATAAGTGTAGTATAAAACATTCAAACTTGCAGTACACATTATGAAAAAGGTAGTATATAATCTATATAACTGCAGTACATTTTAGGGGCATCTGGAGTACACTTTAGGCAAAAGCGTAGTATAAAATCTCTGTAGGTGCAGTGTATTTTAGAAACAAATATAGTATAAAACATTCAAACTAACAGTACACTTTAGGCATATGTGTAGTATAAACCATTCAAACTTGCAGCACACATTAGGGAAAAGGTAGTATATAATCTGCATAGCTACAAAACATTTTAGGGCATTTGGAGTACACTTTAGGCAAAAGTGTAGCATAAAATCCCTGTAGGTGCAGTACATTTCAAAAATAAATGTAGTATAAAATATTCAAACTGACAGTACACTTTAGGCGTAGTGTAGTATATAATTTGTGTTGCTGCAGTACATTTTAGAAACAAATGTATGTAGTATAAATCATTCAAGCTTGCAGTATACATTAGGCAAAATGTAGTATATAATCTAAATAGTTGCAGTACATTTTAGAAGCATTTGGAGTACACTTTAGGCAAAAGTGTAGTATAAAATCTCTGTAGGTGCAGTACATTTTAGAAGCAAATGTAGTATAAAACATTCAAACTGGCAGTATACTTTAGGCATATGTGTAGTATAAAGTATTCAAACTTGCAGTACACATTAGGAAAAAGGTAGTATATAATCTGCATAGGTGCAGTACATTTTAGGGCATTTGGAGTACACTTTAGGCAAAAGTGTAGCGTAAAATCTCTGTAGGTGCAGTACATTTCAGGAACAAATGTAGTATAAAATATTCAAACTGACAGTACACTTTAGTCATAAGTGTAGTATATAATATGTGTTGCTGCAGTGCATTTTAGAAACAAATGTATGTAGTATTTAGCATTCAAGCTTGCAATATACATTAGGCAAAAGGTAGTATATAATCTGAATAGTTGCAGTACATTTTAGAAGCATCTGGAGTACACTTTAGGCAAAAATGTAGTATAAAATCTCTGTAGGTGCAGTACATTTTATAAATAAATGTAGTATAAAACATTCAAACTGACAGTACACTTTAGGCATAAGTGTATGCAGTACATTTTAGAAGCATCTTAGTACATAAACATTCAAGCTTGCATTATACATTAACTGAAAATGTAGTATATAATCTTTGAGTGAATTGTATTTTACCCCATGTGTTAGTCATAAATTGCAAAAAAGCCCCTATGAAAAAACAATAAGCAATGCACCTCCTTGTGATTTTAAAAAATAGGCACACAGCCTCCCCTTTGTGATTTGATGCAATTTAACCATAATTTTAATGTATAAAGACTATACTACCCCTAATTCCTTCATATATTGTCAATTTTATTTATTTATTCTTTTTAAATATATTTTTATATATCTTTTTCATCTCCTTCATACCAGTTTTTTTATTTTTAAATTTAAAAACTATTTTTAATTTTTTTTGTTTATTCATCTTTCTAATTTATTCTTTTTTTATTTATATATATTATATATACAAATATAAATATATAATATATAATATAATAAACATAATATAATATAATACATTATAAATACATAAATATTTATGTATATATTTATACACAATATATATTACTAAATAGACATTTTTATTATATTTTATATAATAAACCCCACCCCCACCCCCATCTTAAAATTTTATCTATAAAATTTAAATAACTTTTGTTTATATCTTTTCTCTTTCTAATTATTTATTTCAAATTAAATATTATATATATTCATGAAAATATAGATTATATTTATATACATATATTTTTATCTCCTTCATACCAATTTTTTTATTTTTAACTTTAAAAACTGTTTTTAATTTTTTGTTTATTCATCTTTCTAATTTATTCTTTTTTTATTTATATATATTATATACAAATATAAATATATAATATATAATATATAATATAAAATATAATATATATTTATATAATACATTATAAATACATAAATATTTATGTATATATTTATACATACTATATATTACTAAATAAATATTTTATATCATATTTTATATTATATTTTATATAATAATATTTTATAAACTTTAAATAACTTTTGTTTATATATTTTTTTTTCTAATTATTTATTTCAAATTAAATATTATATATATTTATGAAAATATATATTATATGTATATCCATATATATTTTTTATAAGATGTTTATATTTATATATTTATTACCATATATATGATAATATATATAATAATATATACATTATAATACATATATGATAAGATATATAATAACATATAGTATATATATGATAATATATATAATTATTTAATAATCTACCCCCAACCCACCCCCCATCCCCTCTCCCCAAACCTCACGGCTGCCATGGCAGCATTTTGGATCTGGATCTGGCCAGATCCAGATCCGGCCGCTGGCCACGTTTTTCAACTTTTTTTTTTTTATATATATATTCAGGCGGCCATGGCAGCATCCATGGCCACCTGGCTGCTGCTTGAATGAGGCGACCATGGCCGCTGCTAGTGTGGTGGGGGAGGGTTGGGTGGGTTGTCGGGGTGGGTAGTGGGTTATATATATATAAATATGTATATGTAGGTGTATATATATATGTAGGTATATTTTTATATTTTATATATATATATTTTAGATATAAGTAATATGAACTGTTAATTTTTTTTAATAAATCTAACGGTTGATTTTAAGGGGCAAAATTGATATTTCATCACCAAAAACCCTAGAACCAACCTCACTTGCCGCGTGTGATTTGCACCGCCAGTCGGAGGGAGGTAATTTGCTATTTTTTTTAAAAACATAGGGGGGGACATTGCCTATTGTTTTTTATAAGGGAGTTTTTTGCTCTTTTCCATTATCACAAGGGGGTAAAACCTAATTTACCCTATAATCTTTGTATCTGCAGTACATTTTAAAAGCAACTGAAATATAAAACCTTTAAGCATGCAGTATACATTAAATGGAACTCTACTATATAATCTATGTATCTGCATTATATTTTAGAAGCAACTGTAATATAAAAAATTCAAGCATGAAGTATAGAATAACTGAAAGTGTAGTACACTCTATCTAAAAGGGTTAGTTTATTATCTGTTTATATACTGTTTTTTTTTCTCATTGCAGCAAAGCCAAGACATTGTGAGGTCTATTCTCATTGCTCCCCCCAATATTTTCAGAGTAAGTTGGAGCTTGTAAAGTCCAAGATGGGGTCCAAACATTATAATGCATTAAAGAAGACCCATTTCTATATATACATGGATATGCCTAAGTTAAGTTCAAGCTTCATTTGGCTTGAAGCTATAGTTAGGAGGTTTGACCCAAAAAAGCTCTCATTTCATTTTGCGGAAGAGGTTGAGGTTCCTTTTTCTGTAGCTAGATTTTCAATGGTTTTAGGGTTGCCACACGTAGGGTAATCTGTTGATATAACATTGAAGTTGAAGTCTTCAACCTTTGACCACCTTTTTTCTGGAAAGCTGCAGAATATAACTAGATCTAAAATAGCAAAAAAACTTGAGGAGTATGTATATAAGGATAGTGTGGAGGACTTGAATAATTTTTGTAGGTTGTACATAGTTTTTGTTTTTAATTGTATTATGTTTCCAACATCTAATTATTGGACTCCATGATTTCTCCTATCATACTTGGACAATTTGTCTAGAGTTGGTCTGTATGCATGGGGCATAGTTGCATACAGTTTTCTTGTGCAAGATATGAAGAACCATTTAGGAGTAGGTGGAGAAAGAAGAAAGAAGTATATTGATGGGTGTACAGTCGGCTTGATGGTAAGTGCTTGCTTTATTTTTCTAATGACATTGATTATATTTATATTCAAGTGAGTATAATTTTTCGATTTATGAATGACAGGCATGGGTTTATGAACGCATCCCGTCACTGGCTTCACCAGTGAGTTTGTTTGAGTTTCCACGCTTTTACCGGTGGAAGGATAGCAAACTCCCACAAAATGTGGAGCGGGCAGAGAATAAATTAAAGCAAGTTACAACAGATATGGTAGTAATTGTAATAATTCATTATTTGTTTTTTTGTATAATAATTTGAATTTGATAATTATTTCCATTATAATAGGTTGTAGCCCTCAACCCTGCTCCAGAGGAGTTAGAATTGACATATTTGATCAAGAAATCAGAGGCTGCTAGTACTGCCATCAGTTAAGTCCATGTCTATGATCATACAATATATGAAGCAATTATTGCAGCGAAAGGTGAAGAAATTAAATCATTGAAAGAAAAAATTGCTTCATTCGAATACATGGCAATAAAGGAGCAGGGTGAGGATGAGCATCTAACTGATGAAGAGACTGATGGGGTGGAGCTTGAGGAGGAAGCTGATGAGTATGTGCATGAGGGGGAACTTGATTTGGTACATGATGCACAGAAAGAAGGGGATGATTCTGAAGACATGTTGGATAAAGAAAGTCGAACCAAACGACGTCATGATCATTTAGATTCCCCTTTACCTTTGAAGACAGAACATTATATACCAATTCAAGCGGCTGAGTTCGAGGAATCTGAGATTGAAGTAGCAAATGCTATGTCCTCGATTGTGACAAATGTGCGCAATCGAGGAGACAAGAAGCCAAAATAGAAATTTCCAGATTTTGTCAGCCCCCTGAGTACCACACCAGCCAAAAGAGGAAGGCAAGTGACAAAGACCTATCGTGCTTGTCCTCGTGCACGAAAAAACAAAGAACAAGAAGAGAAGAAGGTGTTATACACTACTTAATGTTTTATTTTTTTGCTACTTGCATTTCATTTGTAAATTTTCTGTTTGTAATAAATGTTATGATATCTTATACTTGATTGGTTGATATTTGCACTTAATGGATGATGTCTTATACTTCATGTTGGTGATACTTACACTTATGTGCTGATCTTTTCTACTTAAATAGTTGACACTTTATACCTATTGTGCTTGAGTTTTGTACTCCATGTTGGTGATATCTGTACTTCTATGCTTTATATTTTATACCTAATGTGCTTGAGTTTTATACTCCATGTTGGTGATATCTGTACTTCTGTGCTTTACACTTTATGTGCTTGAGTTTTGTACTCCATGTTGGTGATATTTGTACTTCTATGCTTTACACTTTATACCTAATGTGATGGAGTTTTGTACACCATGTTGGTGATATCTGTACTTCAAGTGCTGATCTTTTCTACCTCAATAGTTGACACTTTATACCTAATGTGCTTAATTTTTGTACTCCATGTTGGTGATATGTGTACTTCAAGTTTGATCTTTTCTACCTCAATAGTTGACACTTTATACCTAATGTGCTTGAGTTTTGTACACCATGTTGGTGATATGTGTACTTCAAGTTTGATCTTTTCTACCTCAATAGTTGACACTTTATACCTAATGTGCTTGAGTTTTGTACACCATGTTGGTGATATCTGTACTTCAAGTGCTGATCTTTTCTACTTCAATAGTTGACACTTTATACCTAATGTGCTTGAGTTTTGTACACCATGTTAGTGATATCTGTACTTCAAGTGCTGATATTTTCTACTTCAATAGTTGACACTTTATACCTAATGTGCTTGAGTTTTGTACACCATATTGGTGATGTTTGTACTTCATGTGCTTATCTTTTCTACTTCAATAGTTGACACTTTATACCTAATGTGCTAAATTTTAGTACTCCATGTTGGTGATATCTGTATTTCATGTGCTTATATTTTCTACTTCAATAGTTGATACTTTGTATCTATGTGCTGTGTTTTGTACCCCAGGTGGCAGATGAACTAATCCAGGTGGCAGATGAACTAATCCAGGTGGCAGATGAACCACTCGAGGTGGCAGATGAACCAACCATCCCAAAGACTAAAGTGGCCGATCCCTATAAAGGAAGGACTGATTATAGAGGTCTTGCTCTTAGTCGAGTAGAAGAGCGAGAAGTCATCGACAACTTTGTCAGAAGAGATAATTTGAGGTAACAAAATTTGCTTATTATTTTTCTGTTGGATAAATTGATACCTGAACTAACAATTAACAATTGTGTAGAGTGACTGTATGGGAAGGAGCAAGACAGTTTCTGGATGGACAAAACTTTTGTGAGCTCTTATATAGAGGAGAACTTACCGGTGACATAGTGGACTGTTACATGTCGATATTATATAGCCCATCTTTCAGGAAGAAGTGTCACCACAAGGTGTGGTTTACGTCCTCAATAGAGCAGGTATGTGGCAGTTTCCTAACTTAATTTAGTTCACGGTGACAAATGAGTCTAACCATTTGTTTTATACTTCATAGGCTGATATATTAAACCGACTAGAGGAACGTAACATCAAGAATATTACGGATGAAGAATTTGTGGAGTTGAAGCTTAACCTGAACAACTTCAACTGTACAGACTTGGAAGAGCTCACGGTGGATGTTTTAAATGAGTGTTGTTACATAATCCTACCGATTTGCCGGTGCCAACATTAGTTCTTGGTTGTCCTCGACATCTCGACTCATTCTTTCTTATACATGAATTCAATAATGGCCGCCAGATACAAACCGATAGCTATTGCCATTGTAAGTTTGCTTTCTTTCCCTATGATTTCTTTATAAATTAGGGAGTCAACAACTGATCAATATTTTTGTAGGCTTCATTCTATTCTCGGTACATGAAGCTTTCATTGGGGAGTCGTGTAGATGAATAGATAAAGCTGAGAAAAGGCAGGTAGCAAGTGGTACAGTGGATTGTGGTGTCTATGTATGCCTTTGGGCAGAATGTTTTGCTAGAGACACCCCCGAGTTCTGGAGGGATGCTAGAACAATTGAAATTGATAAATATTGTGCGAAAATGGCATATACAATATTAAGTCATGAAAATGCCAGGATTTGAATCACTTGTATGTAAATACATGTGTAAATTAAAGCATAATTTGTTTATAATATTATTTTGTATGTAAGTGTAATTTTCCATTAATTATTTATAACTTAAATTCAATTGAAACTGGGCAGGGAATTTGAATACAATTCAGGGGAAATGAGGTACAAACACGGAACAAAGAAAGTATAAAATGTGTGTCGCTGAAGAACACTTAAATTCAATTGAAACAAGGCAGGGATCTTGAGTACAATTCACGGGAAACAAAGTACAAATTCAGATAAACAAAGTATAAAATGTGCTTCGTTGAAGTACACTTCAATTCAATTGAAACTGGGTTGTAGATTTGAGTGCATTTTGAGGGCAATAAGGTACAAACTCGGAACAAAGAAAGTATAAAATGTGTATCGCTGAAGAACACTTAAATTCAATTGAAACAAGGCGGGGATCTTGAGTACAATTCACGGGAAACAAAGTACAAATTCAGATAAACAGAGTATAAAATGTGCTTCGTTGAAGTACACTTCAATTCAATTGAAACTGGGCAGGGAATTTGAATACAATTCAGGGGAAATGAGGTACAAACCCGGAACAAAGAAAGTATAAATGTGTGTCGCTGAAGTACACTTAAATTCAATTGAAACAAGGCCGGGATCTTGAGTACAATTTACGGAAAACAAAGTACAAATTCAGATAAACAGAGTCTAAAATGTGCTTCGTTGAAGTACACTTCAATTCAATTGAAACTGGGCAGGGAATTTGAATACAATTCAGGGGAAATGAGGTATAAATCCGGAACAAAGAAAGTATAAAATGTGTGTCGCTGAAGAACACTTAAATTCAATTGAAACAAGACGGGGATCTTGAGTACTTCACGGAACACAAAGTACAAATCAGGGGAATGAAGTACAAACGAAGTACAATTCTAGAGATATGAAGTATAAAATCGGACAATCCAAGTATGAGATTTGTTTTCTTGAAGTACACTTATTTAAATTGAATAATTATTCTCCAATAATTGTAATGATGGGCAAGTACAATAATTTGAGATTGTCGGATCTAGTGAAGTACGAATTTGTAAGGATGATATGGTGGATAGCATCGTCAAATACTAATTTCCTTACATCTTTAAAAGCATAAGTATTCTTTCATTACTGCGATTGATAACATTCATCTGTTGAACACTAGTGACTAACAACTTAAAAATTTTAATATTATTTTATTCATATGATAAATATTGGACACATACTTCAATAGTTTGGTTATTAATTACCAAGAATTAAAAATCAAATCTTTGAACAAATTTCAATTCAAAAATATTAGTAAAAATACCAAGATATTAATTAAGTACAAAGTTGTCCAAGTGAGGCGCAAATGCGAAGAAATCAAGTACAATTATCCCGTATTGAGGTACAAAAGTTAACTATATCTCGGATAACATGCAAGAATGCTAATTTCACGCTAAATCACCAGCTTCATTGCCCAAGTGAGGCGTAAATGCGAAGAAATCAAGTACAATTATCCCGTATTGAGGTACAAAAGTTAACTATGTCTTGGACAATATGCAAGAATGCTAATTTCAAGCTAAATCACCTGCTTCATTGCCCAAGTGAGGCGCAAATGCGAAGAAATTAAGTACAATTATCTCGTATTGAGGTGCAAAAGTTAACTAGTTTACTGATTCTTTGCAAGTTCGACGATTATGCCCTGTTCTACCACACCTTTTACACTTAATTACACGTTTCTCAATCTGTGATGGAATCTTCTGTGTCCTTCTACGCCTAGGCTGAGATCGACAATTAGGTGCATGAATGACGTCATCATCATATACAAGGAACCTTTCCATATCAAACGTAGGAATAGGGTTTATAACTGCCTGGTATGCTTGTTGATACATCTCAACTCGGTAGTATTGATCGGTGAAGTCATACGGTGAAAGTGACTTTGACTCGATACAAGCACAAGTATGTCTGCATGGTATTTTATCAATCTGCCATACTTCGCACAAACAAACTCTGCTTTGTAAATCTACAGCATACGATTTATCTTGCTCAATCACCTCAAAGCTCCAACCGCTAGACATGACAACTTTTAAGTTACGAGAATGGATATGATTGATTGCCAACTTCTTCTCTTGCTTGGGACATAATTGACCAACTATCTTATCAGATTCTTCTCGTCTATCATGCATCATAACCATTATTTGCATGCGTATGTGATCAACCATGGCTGCAACTGGCATAAATCGGGCTAGTTTAACCCAATTATTCCAACTTTCTGCTTGATTATTGTTTATTACTCCCCATCGATCTCCACTGAATAAGGAATTTGCCCAACATGGTGGGTCAGACTTCATAATAAAGTCTTTGGCAAGCGGCATTGACTCTAACATGCCGTCTATATGTCAGGTATACTCCTGCCTTGTACGCGCATATGCAGCTTTTAAAAAAACAGAACACCAATGTTTCTTGTTATGTAGAGGGTACTTCCTTAATACCTGAATTTAAAATAATAGAACAGCAACGTACTTAATGTTATGAAGTAGAGTTTATTTCACATAATTGTCTCACAAACAAAGATAGAGTACACTTACTTGTTTCTTAAAGTTATCCACTAAGTGTCTCAAGCTATATGCATGGTGGCTACCGGGAAATATCATGGGGAGGGCCTTAAGAAGACCTGGATGTCGATCGGAGAAGAAAGTAAACCTTGATAAGCCAGGCAAATATTCAAAATCTAAGACACTTCTCAGCTTAAAGCAGAACCATTCCCAATTAATATCATTTTCAGAGTCAACAACTGCATATGCTATCGTGAATAAGTCATCATTAGCATCCTTACTGACAGTGCTGAGTAAGACTCCTTCGTATTTATTTTTAATATGGGTGCCGTCCAAGAATATCAATGGCCTGCATCCCCTAAGAAAACCAAGAAGGCAGGCACTGAAACATATAAATAGCCGACAAAATTTTTGGCTGATTGGGTCAATCTCACAGTCTGCAATACTTCCAGGGTTTGTCCTATTCACAGCATCACAGTACTACCTCAACTTATCATAAGATCCCTTCTCAGCTTCATGGATGTCATGCATAGCTAATTCCTTACCCATCCATGCTTTATGGTACCTAAGTTCCACACCGTATTCTCTGTGACTATCTTTCAGTATGGTAGAGGGCCGATAACATAGCTCTGATCTCAATTTATCTTTCACCACATTAGCAACCCAAGCGGAATCGGCTTTAGGATGTCCCTTTGTCCGAAGATTAGCCTCACCACATGTGTGCTCTCTAGATTACATTTTCGAATGCCAAATAATTTATCAGCTTCATGCCTTGATGCATAGATTCTCCATTTGCAATTTTCATCACTAACGGCTATGATTTTTTTGCTGTCATTTTTCCTGTATTTAAACGACCCCAAAGTAGACATTGCATAATTCTTAAGCATAATTCTGAACTCCTCAGCATCCTTGAATGTTTGACCCTCTCCATAAATGCAATTCTTCGATGCATCAATTGAGTTGTTAATTAAAGCTAATTCATTGTGCGATGCATTGGTCGAACCAATTTCCTCCTCAACTGCATCCCTTGAGGTTGACAAATGAAGTACAATTTTAGGTAAAATAAAGTACAATATGTAGAATAATTCAGTATTGTGGTATAATTTCAAATAAATGAAGTACAATTTCAAAACAATAGAAGTATACAACGCAGCAATTGCAGTACACTTTTTTGGATAATTCATTAGTATAACACTTGAAAATTAATTAAGAGATTTGAAAAATTGAAGTACAAGCTAAAATAAAATGAAGTACAATTTGAGAACACCTGAAGTACAGAACTTCAATTAAAAGAGTACAGATTTAGATAAAATGATGTTTAAAATGAAGTATAATTTTAAGAAACAGAAGTAAAAGAAGTGAAGTACAATTTGAGAAGACCTGAAGTATAGAACTTCATTGAAAAGAATACAGATTTAGGTTAAATTATGTAAAAACTGAAGTATAATTTCAAAAAATCTAAGTTCAATTTTATATAAAGTGAAGTACAATTTAAGAACAACTGAAGCATAAAACCTTAGCTATTGCAGTATAATTTTTAGATAATACATTAGTAGACACTTAAAAATTAAATAATAGGTTCAGATAATTAAAGTACAAGTTCAGATAAAATGAAGTACAACTTCAGACATTTGAAGTATAGAACTTTAATGAATGGAGTACAAGTTTCGGTAAAATGATGTATAAAATGAAGTATGACTTCAAAAAATTGAAGTACAATATTAGACAAAGTGAAATACAATTTTAGAATACCTGAAGTATAGAACTTCAATGAAAAGAATATACAGATTTAGGAGAAATTATGTAAGAACTGAAATATAAGTTCAGAAAATCGAAGTACAATTTTAGATAATCTGAAGTATAATTTCGAAACTCCTGAAGTATAAAACTTTAGCTATTACAGTATAATTTTTTGATAATCCATTCGTAGTCGCTTCTAAATTGAATAATAGATTCAAAAAATTGAAGTACAATTTCAGATAAAGTGAAGTACAATTTAGGACACTTGAAGTATAGAACTTCAATGAATGAAGTAGAAGTTTGGTAAAGTGATGTATAAAATGAAGTATAATTTAAAGAAATAGAAATATAATTTTAGACAAAGTGAAGTACAATTTGAGAACACCTGAAGTATAGAACTTCTTTGAAAAGAATACAGATTTAGGTTAAATTATGTAAAAATTGAAGTGTAATTTCGAAAAATCTAAGTTCAATTTTATATAAAGTGAAGTACAATTTCAAACAACTGAAGTATAAAACCTTAGCTATTGCAGTATAATTTTTAGATAATACATTAGTAGACGCTTAAAAATTAAATAATAGGTTTAGATAATTAAAGTACAAGTTCAGATAAAATGAAGTACAACTTCAAACATTTGAAGTATAGAACTTTAATGAATGGAGTACAAGTTTTGGTAAAATGATGTATAAAATGAAGTATGATTTCAAAAAATTGAAGTACAATATTAGACAAAGTGAAATACAATTTTAGAATACCTGAAGTATAGAACTTCAATGAAAAGAATATACAGATTTAGGTGAAATTATTAAGAACTAAAATATAAGTTCAGAAAATCGAAATACAATTTTAGATAATGTGAAGTTCAATTTCAGAACTCCTTAAGTATAAAACTTTAGCTATTGCAGTATAATTTTTTGATAATTCATTTGTAGTCACTTCTAAATTAAATAATAGATTTAAATAATTGAAGTACAAGTTCAGATAAAATAAAGTACAACTTCGAACACTTGAAGTATAGAACTTCAATGAATAGAGTACATGTTTAGGTAAAATAAAGTGCATTTTGGGAATACCTGAAGTATAGAACTTCAATGACAAGAGTACAGATTTAAATAAAATGATGTATAAAATGAAGTATAATTTTAAAAAATAGAAGTACAATTTTTGATTAAGTAAAGAACGATTTCTGAACACTTGAAGTATAAAACCTTAGCAATTTCAGTACAAATTGGATAATTTATTAGTAGAAAACATGAAAGTCAAATAGTAGATTCAGATAATTGAAGTACAAGTTTATATAAAATGATGTACAATTTAGGACACTTGAAGTATAGAACTTCAATGAAAAGAGTATAGGTTTCTATAAAATGAAGTATAAAAGAAAATATAATGTCAGAAAATAAATGTACAATTTTAGATAAAGTGAAGTACAATTTCAAATTCTTGAAGTATAAAGCCCTAGCAACTGCAGTGTATTTTGGATAATCGATAAATATATCCCTTAAAATATAGACCTTCAATGAATAAGTAAAGATTTTGTAAAATAAAGTATAATCTCAAAAAATTGAAGTACAATTTTAAATAAAAAGAAGTTCAATTTTAAATAAAAAGAAGTTCAATTTTTAACACTTCAGGTATAAACCGTTAACAATAACAGTATAACTTTAGATATCAATTAGTAGAACATTTTGAAGTATAAAACTTAAATAATAGAGTACAATTTTAGTGAAATGAAGTACAATTTCAGATAACTGGAATACAAATTTGTGTAAATTTAAGTACAATTTCCGAACAATTGAAGTATAAAACCCTACCAACTCAGTACAGTTTTGGTTAAATGAATAATTTCATAAAACAGAAAGTATAATTTTGTATGGATTACGTACAATTTGGAAACACTTCAAGTATAAACCTCTACAAGTTGCAGTACAATTTTAGATAATCCTTTAGTAGAACACTTGAAGTATAAAACTTACATAATAAAGTATAATTTTTGTGAGATGAAGTACAATGTTAACTGCAATGAAGTATAGTGTAGAATGCTACAAGTATAGAAAGATTTTCAAATAAACAGAATGCAATTTCGGAACACTTCAAGTATAAAACTTTACAAACTGCAGTACAATTTAGATTCTGTAGAAGTATTACCTTAAAATATCACTGCTCTTTTTTTCTCAGTTGCTTGATTCATCCTTTTGGTTTACCAGGATGTCAATAATGTTCATCTTCAATGTCAAATGCAGTAAGACCATATTCATGACATTATCGTCATCAGTTAAACTCACGTACAATCTTTTGTGTGGAGCTATATATTGCAAACTGAAGTGCTCGGCGTTGATTTCACTTCATTTTCTTGTGAGATTAATGTACATATCCATTAAAGTCAGACTATCCTTAATTGACATTATATGGAGCTGGTCTTTGTAGCGGCAACTTCCCAACACTTGATTGAGCACACTTGCTTCACTACTGGTTGACATTGTCGGAAAAATATAAGAAACTCAGAAGCAACTGAGAAGAAACTGAAAAGAAGATGAAACCCGAAAATGATGAAAATAAAAAGAGAAGAAGACAATGCAGTTATCGGGTTGGTGGTTTTTGGCTCTAACGTTATTCTCGTTCTTGCCGTGGAGCTTGTTGCGTTTTTTCTGTTCTTTCTGTTTTTGGTATGATAGGGTTTACTGTTTGCTTGTCCGGATGAAGAAGAAGTGAGAAAAAATGAATGAAAATTATTATACTTAAGGGCATTTTTATCAAATCAAGTGAGTGGGGAGTGATCTCTAAACTTTTAACAGAACTAGGGAGTTTTTTCAAACAAAAATCAAGTGGGGACTGATTACAAAAGTGGAAAGTGTGTTTGGTACTTTTAAATAAGTGTCCCTTTAAATAAAGAAGGGTATAGTGGCTTACTTCTCTTGGAATAAGTTTCCCAAATGGGAAGTACGTTCTTTTCATAATATTTGATAATTTTGATCGAATTTAGAATTTTGAAAATTTTATTTTTTAATTATTTAAATAATTTTCTTACTTGATTAGCATTAACTGTGAACTTCTTGATATGATTAAATTATGCCAACTAATAAAACGTAATGACTTTTTAGCACATTCTCGTTAATATTTCAATAACAATTTGGAATTTTGATCAAATTTTAATCTTTATATTTTAGAAGATCTTTTTATTCTTATGAGCTGAAACGTGGTGCAAGACTACTAATTCTCTAACACCAACTAATCCTCCTACTCCAATGGTTGTTGATTCTATACCTCTTCCTTATCCAGTAAAGCCATTGACCATTCCTCCGTCTTTGTCCCAACTTGAGCCCATTTGCAATCCCAATGACGAAGATGACGACATGGAGGCCATCGAGATCCTAGTCGAAGAAAGGTTGATTAAAAGGCACCTAGCTCCAACATAAATCAAATATTTTCTGTCGGCAATTAGGTTCTTTAAGATGAGAGCAACAAATTAGGCTGCGACTTAATAGATGGCCTGCCACTAATAGTGATCAAGCATTTCATAGGAGGATTCTCCGATTCTACTTCTAGATCTTTGCATGCTTCACACTTGGCCAAGGTGACAACCTTTTTATCCATGATTATTTAAATATTCCTTCTCTCTTTCTTTGTCCTTATCTCTTGACATCTTGTTCTATTTTCAGACAAGCATCCTTTCCAGTGCGATGATAACCAAACAGGAAGCTGTTGATAAAAGTTGGGAAGAAAAATCTTGTCAGGCCTTCAAGAAAATAAAGCTTTGAAAAACCAAGTATCTAAACTGACAAGCCAACTGTCCGAACTAGAAGAGAAATACAAAGCTCTAGCCATTTATCACAAAAATCTAGACGAGCAGCTCGTTAACTCTTTAGAGTTTTGAAAAGATGAAAAGGAGGAAGCTTGCCGTCAAGTTTATGACAACTTCTCTAACATCGATGAAGGTCATGTCATCCTTAACACTCATTTGAAGAGCAAAAAAAACAAGATTACATAAAGTCATATGAGTTCTATGCTTTTTTCGCAAAAAGGTCTTTAGTTCACAATCACCATGGTTTTTTTGACCTGTGAAGGTCAATCCAAGAACTAACTATTATTTCAAGTTCTTAGAAAACATAAAGGATGCAGAATTTGCCCGATCGAGGGGGATGACATTCTGGAAGATAGCAAAGAAGAATAAGATGAGAAAGCTGAGTCACCAGAAAATGCCCTTTCACTCTTGCAACTACTTAGGCTTCTTTCCTTTTGGAACTCATTTATTTTTGCTTTCTCCTAAACTTTTTGAATTTGCTTTGCTTGTTTAAATTTTCGTTATTTCCACCTTTTGAATCTGATTTTGGGTCCAATATTCATTAAATATATCCTTAACTTTCAAATTGATTTACAATCAATTAAGTATGTTTGAGAGCTTTGCCAAGACAGTGGAGCAACTTGTGCCGATAAATTAGCGCGAAGCTATTAAATTTAGCTTTGGGCCCTAGAGAGAATGAAGGACTCATATGAGCTTATTCAATATAGATTAGCACAAGGCCATTAGCTGAAAGTATTATCATTATGAAATTATCATATATGTCAGTTTACAGTTGTTAACAATAATTATGACCATTAGGCTATTAAAATAATGTAAGGAATTTGTCAAAATAAGCTTTTTCCTAAAATTATGATTTTAAAATACCTGATGCAAAGAATTTCTTGAGATTGGCAATATCCCAAGGTCGATGTAATATTTAGCCATTTCAATCCTCCAACTCATACGCCTCTCCTGATAATATTTAGTAACTCTAAAGGGCCCTTTTCAGCTAGGCTAACTTTCTTATTGCTTCGGTGGCGTCAACCTTTCTTATAACCTGCAAGTTCCTTAAATAAACTTCTTCATTAAAGGCTGCTTAAAATTTTCACTTCTATTTTTTTGTTCTTAGTGGATTATGTCATCTAAATATCATGTCCGAGGATTCTTGCACAAGTTTCTTACTGTTATCTGGTTCGAAATTTGGACACAATGATGCCCACTTCGATGAGTATGAGGGCATCCATTCTGTATGCTAATGGAATGGATTGTCACTAGTTGCTATCCTTGACTAAAGTACTTGGTGCAACTGGTCCACCCATTTCACTCCTGCTCCTTTTGTCTTGATTTTAAACTCCTGCAGAATAATTCTATTTATCATTTTCGCCTGGTTATTTGTTTGTGGATGCGCGATGGAACTAATGTCGTCTTGATTTTTAACTCTTTACGCTATTCTTGGAGTTGCTTCCCATAAAACTGCTACCTATTATTAGAAATTAATTATCGTGACTATTCAAATTTCCAAATAATGTTCTTCCACAAGAACTGATCTCTCCTTATGTTATTTTTACTAGAGCTTGGCCTTGGCCTCCACTCGCTAAAATAATCTACAACTTACCAGCAAAAATTTACGCTGACCTATGGCCAGAGGTGGAGTCCCAAAATATCCATTCCCCATCTTGCAAAGGGGAAAGGGGAGCTCATGATATTCATCTATTCAGCTAGTCGATAAATTGCTCTTGCATCCTTTTGAAAGATGGAGATGGATTAGGATCCAAAAAATTAAACCAAAATTCAGCAAAATTTGCACACTTTTTCACCACCAAAATAGATAGTTGCTGGCCGAAAATCACTGGAAAATTCAGCTCCTAGGTCGCCCAATCGAAGCACCAAATCGATCACTATCTCTAAGTTCCCCAAGTGTGGAACCTCTAATGTTTAGTCCATACACCTAGGATAGACTCTCAATCTACCTCACTTTGCTATAGAATGGAGGAAGAAGTGATGATGGAGGGTGGGCGATTTTGGAGGAGGAGAGAGGGAGGAAGGAATCTAGGAGGTGGTTATTCAACACTAAATTATACCACTTTTTGGTGGGAAAATGTGAGAGCTTCAATCAAAGCTCCAAGTGGCGGGCCACATGTATTTGTAGGAGGGAATGGAAGCCTTCCATCACACTCTCCATGCATGCGTGTCCACTTGCCAACTTGAATTTTCATTTAGATTTAATGTGTATTTGTATTTGTATTTATATTTCATCTCGTGAAATGAAATGCCAACTTGCATAATTCAAATGAACTCTTCCATTTGATTTTGCTCCAAAACTTAAATATCAATTTAATTAAATTAACTCTTTAATTTAATTAACTTAACTCTTTATGTTAACTAAATTTAACTTAACTCCTTAAATTAACTTGACTAATTAATTGTCGCATGACACAATTAAATTAACACATTAATTTAATTGGCTTAATTTAACTTCTTAAATTATTTTGATTAATTTAATCTTAAATTAATCAAGCCAAAATGACCAATTAAAATGAGTTAAACTATTTTTCTCTCCTTAGGAAAAAATGTCTAGCATATGATTTTCTAACTCCTTAGAAAATCCTCCTATTAAATAAGAGTTTCTTTAGACTTTTGTGTGTGACCCATTAGATTCATCCATTCATTGAAGATGGACTCACAACTCATTGTGATATTTTGAATATCAAAATATTCGTATTAGTTTAAATTTATTTAAACTAATAATGCTTTCAGTTAATCTCTATTAATTGAAGAGCACTCAATCTCCATGGTCGATGTCTAGTAATAAGCTCATAGAGCCCAACTAATTTGATGAATGAATTATATCCTTATGAACCATTATAGCTTACACCTACCATGCAAATATGTTTATTCCGTCTCTTGTCTCCCAAAAGAGGCCTAGGAAAATATATTTGTCGGCTCCCTAATAGCCTTGATAATTATGTCTCTAAATCCAATGTTTGATTCCTCTTTATGACCTCAACTTTGGAAAACACATTTTCCAAATTGTTATAATACATTGCGCAAGGATATCTAGGAATCAATTATTATAAATACATAGGAGATGCACTCATTTTTCACAACAATGCGGAAACGGATCCCATCTTGGATTTCACAAACCTCCATGTTTAAGCAGTTCATGCCCAACCCAAACCCCGAATGGCCCACTATGTGATCGAGGCAAAGTCAAAGCACAAGGACCTAAACACAAAGTTACTATGGATCCTCAAGTCAAAGGATTAATTATATGCACTATTGTAAGTTTGAGAACTTGCTACTACCGACGTGCCACTACGGCTATCTAGTGGATTCTCTAGTGGGTCTTCAGTGAACTTGTTCTCTAACAAGCACCTACTAACGTGCATCCATGTCTAACATAGATTGCCCATGAAATGGGGCAATATCTAACCCCTTCGAGTATGCATCGTTAGTATGAGTCTATCCGAATCTTAGATACCCCTTCTCTTAAGATTCTATGACCTGGAATATTTAAAATCATGACCTTATGGACTTATTTCATGATCACCATCATATGTCTGACCAAGTCATATAGTCTTGTACAATTTAAGGGCTCGGTCAAATGCAAATGAAGTATAAAAAGCATAAGATGAAGACGGTCATTTTATAAAATATTATTTAATCAAAATTATCTCACAATTGGAGTAGTTATTACAAACCAATTCTAATTGGTTGTGGGGCACTATTCCAACACCTTTGACAATTTTCACATTTTTTACAAGCTTTTTCGCCTTATTTTGCATTATCTACCAAAATTATCATGCCTATAAAGCTTTGTTAGCTAGAAATGCCCTACCAACATGACTGTCACATATACCTTCATGAACTTTGCGCAATATATTTTCCCATTCTAGGTTTGACAAACATCATAACAATGGCTAGTAAATTGATCATTTATACGATATATCTCCAATCAAGATAAATGCATTGTCCAATGCTTTTGTGCTAGCTGATTTGCATCATTTTCTCAAAGATACTTAATAATTTGTTGTCTCCAGTCATCCTTTTCCTAGACCACCAGGACATCTATGCTTTCCATGCAATCAAGTACATCCAATTCCATAACTAATTTGTCTAAATCATGCATAACTATTTTCCCAATTGCATATTCCTCCATTAAGCTTTCTAATCTTGCCAAGTAATCTACTTGAATGTTGTCTCTATGAGAAAACTAAAATATATATATCAAACTGATCAAACTGGTCTCGTAGCTCCACAACTGTCTATAAGTACCTCAATGTTCATTTTTCCATGATCTCTTATTCTTCCATAATTTTCTTTAACAACAATTATGAATTAGTGTAACAATTATTCATTTAATATCGGCTTTCAATGCCATATTGATGCCAAGAACTAAGGCTTCATAGCTTGTCCGATTGTTTGATGCCTTAAAATTTAAATTGCAAAGTCAACTCTTCTTGCGTTGGTCTAAACAAAATGATCCCAACCTCGAACCCCTAGCTATTAGACAAATTATCCACCTATAAAGACCAACTATGCAATTCTCCCATAGGGACCTAGTCAACTTACTACAAAATTTGCTAGAGCTTGTGACTTATATAATCATCTATGAGAGTAATGTAAGTTATACCCATAGGGCTCAATGGCCTACTTTAATTTTCTTGAATTTTCAACATGCCTTAGAATTTGTTCCGACATATGACTAGTCTTTACTTTGAGAGGATGAGATAAGAAATACGGCCTCATCCATTGAGCTATAATGACTAATATTAACTTCTTCATTTTCGCACATCAACATTATGGAGCATACAACCTTTAGTTGTATAATAGATAGGTCTTTCAACCCTATTTTCTTCTCGAATTAACACCAAGCTCACAGCATGTTCCCCATAGATAGATATGAGAAGTATCTTATTAGGCATGGGCTTGGCAGATACTTTTTAGATCTTCAATAGTTGCCTAGCTTTCTTTATAGAAACAAAACAACTTAGTGTTGCATTTCTTTCTGTTAATTTCTAAACCTCATTTGTCGTTCGAGGTGGGCTCATATCTTATATTGCCTTGATCTTGTCGGGGTTAACCTTAATTCCCCTCTGCATGACCATGTAATTGAGGAACTTTACCACCTTGCCTTAAATGCATACTTGCAGGGTTTAGCTTCATGTTATATTTCCCCAACATATCAAAAGTCTTAGCTAAGTAAGCAAAATGATTCCGAGCTCTCCTATTTTTGACCAATATATCATTGATGTAAATCTCAATGTTCTGACTAATTTAACTTTGAAACTTTTATCTACCAACTATTAGTGTGTGGCTCCAATGTCCTTTAGCCTAAAAGGCATGGCTATATAGTAAGAAGGACTAAACAAGGTTATAAAACTTACCCTCTTTTGATCCTTGGGTGCTAGCATGATCTGATGATAACCTTGTAAAGCATTCATCATGTCAAAGAACTCACATTCCAACGCAGAATCCACGAGTTGATCCATGTGTAGTAGGGCTATAGGGGGGTAGAAATCCTTTGGACAAGCTTTATTTGGAATCCCTGAAATCAATACAAACTCACTACTTACCAGTGTTCTTGGAAACTAATATTGTATTGGACAACCACTGAGAATTGCATTTCCACAACGTGTCCTACTACTAGCAACTTCTCACATTGTTAAATATGGATCAATTCCCTTTAAATCCCAAGTTGAAAATGCAAAGACATATGTATTATTCTTTAAGAACTCGATCAATCTTTTAAGCAACTCGGGGTTTATATGAGCTTCTATATAAGTAACTTTTTGCAAGTCCTTAAGTACCATTTCTATTGTTAGTAGTTCATCCACGAATATGCATGTGCCTGCAACTTTTTAAGTAGGCCAATCTCCATGTGATCATTACACCTACTCTAGCTATCTGCCCGGCTTCCTGATAGATTCTACATAGTAGTTACGTGAGGTAAACTAGTTATCTTTCACGTCTTTGACTTGTCCATCGACCAAAACTTCATTTTCATATGTAGAAGTGATGACATGGCCCGAAAGATGTTGAGCATTGGACACCCTAATACAACATTATAAAACTAAGAATTTTATCATTCTCGTTTTTGGATAGTTACCCTCTGTAAGGAAAAGAAGGAGACCACTTACCCAAAAGGTCAAACAGAATTACCAGTGAATCTGTAGAGAAATATTTGAACTAGCTCCAGCGTACTTTACCTAGGTCCATCTGCTTAAAAACATTAGCGAACATGATATGTACTATAGTCCTTCTATCTACTAAGATACATGCCACGTCATAATTGATGATTATGATAGTAATGACTAGCGCATCCTAGTGTGGAAGTCACAGGCCTTTCTAAATCAGCTGGCTGAACTAGGTAACAAATGCCCTCCTTATTGAGGCAACCATAATGACCTATCCTGTTGTGGGCAACATTAATTGACCTTCATAGAGATAAAGAGCAACTACTTACATGCAAGCCTATTGAGCTCTATAAGAATCTGCATTAGTGGGTCCTTAGACTATCATCTGTATGACATTGCAAAGAGGGCGATCGATTTTCTCACTGAGAAATTCATGCCTTCTGGACTCCCGGCCAAATATTTGATATTAGTCATTTGCATCGTCGAAGAGGGGTAAGCAACGGGAGTAGGAAGAGGAAGGAAGACTGATCCTCTCAAAGTTTGAGACTCCCAGATTAGCACAACTAGATCTCTTAAATATCCCAATTGAATCAGCCTCTCAAACTACTCGCGCAAGTGCTTATATCCATCTATCGTGTACTTAAATTCATTATGGAAATCACAGTACTTTTCAAAAGGTGGTAGCATAGGACCCTCCTACACTCTTTGAGGCCACATCAACAAGTTGGAATTTTCAATCGCCATTACAGCTTGCGTAGCTATGACTGGAAAATATGTGCACTGAAGTAAACTATGTCTCAGTGAGGGGACATGCTCCTTGCTTTAGCTTTTTGCTTTAGTTATTTATCTTTCTTTACAATGTTGAGGTCCTCTTGCTTCATGCTTTGAGCCTCTTCTTGCTTAATATATTTTTCTGCTCTAAAAAGTAAGGTGTGAAACTCTGGTGCCTACTTTTTGGCCAAGGACTTGAAGAATTCGCTAACCAAAATATCCTCGGCTGCCAAAGGGACCTTCACAACAACAACCGCAAATTTATGCATGAATGACCTAAATGACTCCTCCGCACTTACTTAAGGTTAAATAGGCTTAATATTGCTCTTCAATATTACGTGCTACTACTATTGAATTAATATAAGGAAAAGAATATTGAAATTCTTCAAAGGAGTTATTGGTGTCAGGTGGAAGTGATCAAACCAATAGTCTGATGGTCCTGATAGTGTCGTTAAAATTTTTTGCAATTCGCCCTATCTGTATACTTGTATAGATTGTGTAGAAGAGCAGAATGCTTAGACTTGCATAGTTGCTCAAATGGACAAGTTGATTTGTTGTACTCTAGGATGCTTAATATGAATCATACTTTAAAATTATATATACTAGACATCCTAGTGGTTATAGGTATGAAAAGTGGTTATTCAATTTTTAGATTTGAGTAAAAAAATTTAAAATAAAAATATGTAACATTTTATTTAAAATGAGTGAAACAATACAACTTTTTTGGGTATTTGGAATGGTTTAATATGAAACGAGTGCATTTCAAAATAAATATAAATGAGCTCTTACTTTTTTATTAAAAAAAATAGAATTAATTTTCTTTAGCTGTATTAATTTATGAGTTAATTAGAAAAAAATCCCTAAACCTACTTTTAGTTTAGTGTTCAGTCCCCATTTAAATATTTACACACTAAACTCCCCACTTTTTTACAAAAGTTAGGAATCACTCCCCATATCTTTTAGAAAGACCTGTATACCCTTGCAGCTGGAAAAAACAACAAAAATACATGGAAAATGCGTTTTCTCTTAAGAAGAACGCTTTCTTTTTTATATTTTTGCCTAAAATCGACTTCTCTAAGCACCAAAAGAAAAGGGCGCAAAATCGTTCCTCTGCCACTGATGCGAGAAGAAGAAGAAGAAGTGAAAAAAAAAAGCAACAAAATTTCTACCATTTTTCTGCGACAATGGAAAGAAAAACAGCTGCAAAAAGAAGCAAAGTACAAAAAGAAGTGACGAAAAGGAACAAAGGTACATTTTCTGCATGTGAAACTTCAAATGTCTGTGATTTTTCAGTGCTGCACTCATTTCTTGTCTATTTTCTCATGTTTATGGTTTTTATTCATTTTTTAGTCGTTAAACACTTGAACCCATTTGATATATATATGATTTTTATTGTGAGATGGGAAGTTCTGATTTGTACTTGAAGGTCATGAAAGTTGCACTTCACCTTTTAGGGGTTTATACTTCTTTTTAACTAAAATTATATGGTCAAATTATATTATAAAACTATCTGAATGTGGTAATGTGTTATCTGTAGTACAGAACATGCAAGCATGCAGTACACATTAGCAAAAGTATAGTATATAATGTGGGTAACCGCAGTACAATTTAGAAGCAAATGTAGTATAAAACATTCAAATTTGTAGTACACGTTAGGCATAAATGTAGTATATAATCTGTGTAGGCGTAGTACATTTTAGAAGCAAATGCAGTATAAAACATTCAAACGAGCAGTGCACTTTAGGCATAGGTGTAGTATATAATCTGTTGCTGCAGTACATTTTAGAAACAAACGCATGTAGTATAAAGCATTCAAGCTCGTAGTACACATTAGGCAAAAGGTAGTATATAATTTGTATAGTTGCAGTACATTTTAGGCGCATTTGGAGTACACTTTAGGCAAAAGTGTAGCATAAAATCTCTGTAGGTGCAGTACATTTCATAAACAAATGTAGTATAAAATATTCAAACTGGCAGTACACTTTAGGCATAAGTGTAGTATATAATTTGTGTTGCTGCAGTACATTTTAGAAGCATCGTAGTACATAAGCATTCAGGCCTGCATTATACATTAACTGAAAATGTAGTATATAGTCTTTGCATCTGTAGTATATTTTAGAAGCAACTAAAGTATAAAACCTTTAAGCCTACAGTATAAATTAAATGGAACTCTAGTATATAATATATGTATCTGCATTACATTTTAGAAGCAACTATAATATAAAAAATTCAAGCCTGAAGTATAGAATAACTGAGAGTGTAGTATATATTATGTGTTTCTAAAGTACATTTTTGAAGCTTGTGTATTAGAAAACATTCAAGCTTTTAGTACACTCTATCTAAAAGGGTTACTTTATTATCTGTTTATATACTATTTTTTTTTTTTTGTCATTGCAGCAAAGCCAAGACATTGTGATGTCTGTTCTCGTTGCTCCCCCCAATATTTTCACAGTAAATTGGAGCTTGTGAAGTCCAAGATGGGGTCCAAACATGTTGATGTATTGAAGAAGACCCCTTTCTATATATACATGGATATGCGTAAGTTAAGTTCAAGCTTCATTCGGCTTGAAGCTATACTTAGGAGGTTTAATCCAAAAAAGCTCTCATTTCATTTTGCGGAGGGGGTTGAGGTTCCTTTTTCTGCAGCTGAATTTTCAATGGTTTTAGGGTTGCCACATGTGGGGCAATCTGTTGATATAACATTGAAGATGAAGTCTTCAACCTTTGACCGCGTTTTTTCTGGAAAGCTACAGAATATAACTAGATCCGAAATAGCAAACAAACTTGAGGAGTATGTATATAAGGATAGTGTGGAGGACTTGAATAATTTTTGTAGGTTGTACATAGTTTTTGTTTTTAATTGTATTCTGTTTCCAACATCTAATTATTGTACTCCACGATTTCTCCTACCATACTTGGACAATTTGTCTAGAGTTGGTCTGTATGCATGGGGCATAGGTGCATACAATTTTCTTGTCCAAGATACGAAGAACCATTTAGGAGTAGGTGGAGAAAGAAGAAAGAAGTACATTGATGGGTCCACAGTCGGCTCGATGGTAAGTGTTTGCTTTATTTTTCTAATAGCATTGATTATATTTATATTCAAGTGAGTATAATTTTTCGATTTATGAATGACAGGCATGGGTTTATGAACGCATCCCGTCACTGGCTACACCAGTGAGTTTGTTTGAGTTTCCACGCTTTTACCAGTGGAAGGATAGCAAACTCCCACAAAATATAGAGCAGACAGAGAATAAATTGAAGCAAGTTAATGCAGATATGGTAATAATTTTAATAATTCATTATTTATTTTTTGTATAATAATTGGAATTTGATAATTATTTTCATTGTAATAGGTTGTAGCCCTCAACCCTGCTCCAGACGAGTTAGAATTGGCAGATTTGATCAAGAAATCAGAGGCTGCCAGTACTGCCATCAGTGAAGTGTGATCATACAATATATGAAGCAATTATTGCAGCGAAAGGTGAAGAAATTAAATCATTGAAAGAAAAAATTGCTTCATTCGAATACATGGCAATGAAGGAGCAGGATGAGGAGGAGCATCTAACTGAGGAAGAGACTAATGGGGTGGAGCTTGAGCAGGAAGCTGGTGTGTATGTGCATGAGGGGGTACTTGATTTGGTACATGATGCACAGAAAGAAGGGGATGATTCTGAAGACATGGTGGATGAAGAAAGTCAAACCAAACAACGTCATGATCCTTTAGATTCCCCCATACCTTTGAAGACAGAACATTATATACCAATTCAAGCGGCTGAGTTCGAGGAATCTGAGATTGAAGTGGCAAATGTCATGTCTTCGAGTGTGACACATGTCTGTACTTCAAGTGCTGATCTTTTCTACTTCAATAGTTGACACTTTATACCTAATGTGCTTAAGTTTTGTACACCATATTGGTGATGTGTGTACTTCATGTGCTTATCTTTTCTACTTCAACAGTTGACACTTTATACCTATGTGCTTGAGTTTTGTACACCATGTTGGTGATATCTATACTTCAAGTGCTGATCTTTCCTACTTCAATAGTTGACACTTTATACCTAATGTGCTTGAGTTTTGTACACCATATTGGTGATGTGTGTACTTCATGTGCTTATCTTTTCTACTTCAACAGTTGACAGTTTATACCTATGTGCTTGAGTTTTGTACACCATGTTGGTGATATCTGTATTTTATGTTCTTATCTTTTCTACTTCAATAGTTGACACTTTATACCTAATGTGCTTGAGTTTTGTACACCATGTTGGTGATATCTTTACTTCAAGTGCTGATCTTTTCTACTTCAATAGTTGACACTTTATACCTAATGTGCTTGAGTTTTGTACACTATATTGGTGATGTCTGTATTTCATGTGCTTATCTTTTCTACTTCAACAGTTGACACTTTATACCTATGTGCTTGAGTTTTGTACACTATATTGGTGATATGTGTACTTCATGTGCTTATCTTTTCTACTTCAACAATTGACACTTTACACCTAATGTTCTTGAGTTTATAATGGTGATGTCTGTACTTCAAGTGCTAATCTTTTCTACTTCAATAGTTGACACTTTATACCTAATGTGCTTGAGTTTTGTACACCACATTGGTGATGTGTGTACTTCATGTGCTTATCTTTTCTACTTCAACAGTTGACACTTTATACCTATGTGCTTGAGTTTTGTACACCTTGTTGGTGATATCTGTACTTCAAGTGCTGATCTTTTCTACTTCAATAGTTAACACTTTATACCTAATGTGTCTGATTTTGGTACACCATATTGGTGATGTCTGTACTTCATGTGCTTATCTTTTCTACTTCAACAGTTGACACTTTATACCTATGTGCTTGAGTTTTGTACACCATGTTGGTGATATCTGTACTTCATGTGCTTATCTTTTCTACTTCAACAGTTGACACTTTATACCTATGTGCTTGAGTTTTGTACATCATGTTGGTGATATCTGTACTTCAAGTGCTGATATTTCCTACTTCAATAGTTGACACTTTATACCTAATGTGCTTGAGTTTTGTACACCATATTGGTGATGTGTGTACTTCATGTGCTTATTTTTTCTACTTCAACAGTTGACACTTTATACCTATGTGCTTGAGTTTTGTACACCATGTTGGTGATATCTGTACTTCATGTGCTTATCTTTTCTACTTTAATAGTTGACACTTTATACCTAATGTGCTTGATTTTTGTACACCATGTTGGTGATATCTGTACTTCAAGTGCTGATCTTTTCTACTTCAATAGTCGACACTTTATACCTAATGTGCTTGAGTTTTGTACACTATATTGGTGATGTCTGTACTTCATGTGCTTATCTTTTCTACTTCAACAGTTGACACTTTATACCTATGTGCTTGAGTTTTGTACACCATATTGGTGATGTCTGTAGTTGATACTTTGTACCTATGTGCTGTGTTTTGTATCCTAGGTGGCAGATGAACCAATCCTAGTGACAGATGAACCACTCCAGCTGGCAGATGAACCAACCATCCCAAAGACTGAAGTAGTCAATCCCTATAAAGGAAGGACTAATTATAGAGGATTTACTCTTATTCCAGTAAAAGAGCGAGAAGTCATCGACAACTTTGTCAGAAGAGATAATTTGAGGTAACAAAATTTGCTTATTGTTTTTCTGTTGGATAAATTGGTATCTGAACTAACAATTAACAATTGTATATGGTGACTGTCTGGGAAGGAGCAAGATAATTTTTGGATGGAAAAAACTTTTGTGAGCTCTTACTTGGAGGAGAACTTACCGGTGACATAGTGGATTGTTACATGTCGATATTATGTAGCCCATCTTTTAGCAAGAAGTGTCACTACAAGATGTGGTTTACGTCCTCAATAGCGCAGGTATGTGGCAGTTTCCTAACTTAATTTAGTTCATGGTGACAAATGAGTCTAACCATTTGTTTTATACTTCATAGGCTGATATATAAGACCGACTAGAGGAATGCAACATCAAGGATATTACGGATGAAGAATTTGTGGAGTTGAAGCTTAAACTTAACAACTTCACCTCTACAGATTTGGAAGAGCTCACGGTGGATGTTTTAAACGAGTGTCGTTACATAATCCTACCGATTTGCCAGCGCCAGCACTGGTTCTTGGTTGTCCTCGACACCTCGACTCATTTTTTCTTATACATGAATTCAATAATGGCCGCCAGATACAAACCGATAGTTATTGCCATTGTAAGTTTGTTTTCTTTCCATATGATTTCTTCATAAAGTAGGGAGTCAACAACTGATCAATATTTTTGTAGGCTTCATTCTATTCTCGGTACATGAAGCTTTCATTGGGGAGTCGTGTGGATGAACAGATAAAGCAGAGAAAAAACAGGTAGGAATAGGGTTTATAACTGCTTAGTATGCTTGTTGATACATCTCAACTCGGTAGTATTGATTCGTGAAGTCATATGGTGAAAGTGACTTTGACTCGATACAAGCACAAGCATGTCTGCATGGTATTTTATCAATCTACCATGATCTGCACGAACAAACTCTGCTATGTAAATCCACAGCATATGATTTATCTTGCTCAATAACCTCAAAGCTCCAATCGCTAGACACGACAACTTTTAAGTTACGAGAACGCATATGATTGATTGCCAACTTCTTCTCTTGCTTGGGACATAATTGACCAACCATCTTATGAGATTCTTCTCATCTATCATGCATCATAACCATTATTTGCATGCGTATGTGATCAACCATGGCTACAACTGGCATAAATCGGGCTGGTTTAACCCAGTTATTCCAACTTTCTGCTTGATTATTGTTTATCACCCCCCATCGATCTCCATTGAATAAGGAATTTACCCAACATGGTGGGTCAGACTTCATAATAAAGTCTCTGACAAGCGGCATTGACTCCAAGATGCTGTCTATATGTCAGGTATGCTCCTACCTTGTAGGCGTATGTGCAGCTTTCATAAAAATAGAACACCAATGTTTCTTGTTATGTAGAGGGTACTTCCTTAATACCTAAATTTAAAATAATAGAGCAGTAATGTGCTTAATGTCATAAAGTAGAGTTTATTTCACATAATTGTCTCACAAACAAAGATAGAGTACACTTACTTGTTTCTTAAAGTTATCCACTAAGTGTCTCAAGCAATATGCATGGTGGCTACCGGAAAATATCATGGGGAGGGCCTTAAGAAGACCTGGATGTCGATCGGAGAAAAAAGTAAACCTTGATAAACTAGGCAGATATTCAGAATCTAAGATACTTCTTAGCTTAAAGCAGAACCACTGCCAATTAATATCATTTTTAGAGTCAACAACTGCATATGCTAACGTGAATAAGTCATCATTAGCATCTTTACTGACAGCGCTGAGGAAGACTCCTTTGTATTTATTTTTAATATGGGTGCTGTCCAAGAATATCAATGGCCTGCATCCCCTAAGAAAACCAAGAAGGCAGGCACTGAAACATATAAATAGCCGATGAAATTTTCGACTGATTGGGTCAATCTCATAGTCTGTAATAATTCTGGGGTTTGTCCTATTCACAGCATCACAGTACCACCTCAACTTATCATAAGATCCTTTCTCAGCTCCATGGATGTCATGCATAGCTAATTCCTTACCCATCCATGCTTTATGGTACCTAAGTTCCACACCGTATTCTCTGTTAATATCTTTCAGTATGGTAAAGGGCCGATAATATGGCTCTGATCTCAATTTATCCTTCACTACGTTAGCAACCCAAGCGGAATCGGCTTTAGGATGTCCCATTGTCCGAAGATTAGCCTCACCACATGTGTGCTCTAGATTGCATTTTTGAATGCCAAATAATTTATCAGCTTCATACCTTGATGCATAGATTCTCCATTTGCAATTTTCATCACTGCAAACGGCTATGATTTTTTTACTGTCATTTTTCTTGTATTTAAATGACCGCAAAGTAGACACTGCATAATTCTTAAGCATAATTCTGAACTCCTGAGCATCCTTGAATGTTTGACCCTCTCTATATATGCAAGTCCTCCATGCATCAATTGAGTTGCTAATTAAAGCTAATTCATTGTGCGATGCATTGGTCAAACCAATTTCCTCCTCGACTGCATCCCTTGAGGTTGAAAAATGAAGTATAATTTTAGGTAAAATAAAGTACAATATGTAGAATAATTCAGTATTGTGCTATAATTTCAAATAAATGAAGCACAATTTCATAACAATAGAAGTATAAAACGCAAGCAATTGCAGTACAATTTTTTGGGTAATTCATTAGTAGAACACTTGAAAATTAAATAAGAGATTCAAAAAATTGAAGAACTAGTTAAAATAAAATGAAGTACAATTTGTGAACACCTGAAGTATAGAACTTCAACTAAAAGAGTATAGATTTAGATAAAATGATGTATAAAATGAAGTATAATTTTAAGAGACAGAATCAAAAGAAGTGAAGTACAATTTCAGAACACCTGAAGTACAATTTTGGAACAACTGAAGTATAAAACCTGAGCTATTGCAGTATAATTTTTAGATAATACATTAGTACACGCTTCAAAATTAAATAATAGGTTCAGATAATTAAAGTACAAGTTCAGATAAAATGAAGTACAACTTCAGACATTTGAAATATAGAACTTTAATGAATGGAGTACAAGTTTAGGTAAAATGATGTATAAAATGAAGTATGATTTCAAAAAATAGAAGTACAATATTAGACAAAGTGAAATACAATTTCAGGATACCTGAAGTATAGAACTTCAATGAAAAGAATATACAGATTTAGGTGAAATTATGTAAGAACTGAAATATAAGTTCATAAATTTGAAGTACAATTTTAGATAATGTGAAGTACAATTTCAAAACTCCTAAAGTATAAAACCTTAGCTATTGCAGTAAATTTTTTGGATAATCCATTAGTTGTCGCTTCTAAATTAAATAATAGATTCAGATAATTGAAGTACAACTTCAGATAAAATGAAGTACAACTTCGAACGTTTGAAGTATAGAACTTCAATGGATGGAATACCCTGTTTAGATAAAATGAAGTACAATTTGAGAACACCTGAAGTATAGAACTTCAGTGACAAGAGTACAGATTTAAATAAAATGATGTATAAAATGAAGTATAATTTTAAAAAACAGAAGTACAATTTTTGATAAAGTGGAGAACAATTTATGAACACTCGAAGTATAAAACATTAGCAATTGTAGTACAAATTGAATAATTTATTAGTAGAAAACATGAAAGTCGAATAATAGATTCAGATAATTGAAGTACAAGTTTATATAAAATGACATACAATTTAGGAACAATTGAATTATAGAACTTCAATGAAAAGAGTATAGGTTTCTATAAAATGAAGTACAAAAGAAGATATAATTTCAGAAAATAAATGTACAATTTTAGATAAAGTGAAGTACAATTTCAAACTCTTGAAGTATAAAGCCCTAACAACTGCAGTGTATTTTGGATAATCGATAAATATAACCTTAAAGTATAGACCTTCAATAAATAAGTAAAGATTGTGTAAAATAAAGTATAATCTCAAAAAGTTGAAGTACAATTTTAAATAAAAAGAAGTACAGTTTTTGAACACTTCAAGTATAAACCATTAGCAATAGTAGTATAACTTTGGACAATCAATTAGTAGAACACTTGGAAGTATAAAACTTAAATAATAGAGTACAATTTTAGTGAAATGAAGTACAATTTCAGATAACTGGAGTACAAATTTGTGTAAAATGAAGTACAATTTCGGAACAATTGAAGTATAAAACCCTACCAACTTCAGTACAGTTTTGGTTAAATGAATAATTTCAGAAAACAGAAAGTATAATTCCGTATAGATTACGTACAATTTGGAAACACTTCAAGTATAAATCTCTACAAGTTGCAGTACAATTTTAGATAATCCTTTAGTAGAACAATTGAAGTATAAAACTTACATAATAAAGTATAATTTTTGTGAGATGATGTACAATGTTAACTGCAATGAAGTATAATGTAGAACGCTCCAAGTACAGAAAGATTCTCAAATAAACAGAGTGCAATTTCAGAACACTTCAAGTACAAAACTTTACAAACTGCAGTACAGTTGAGATTCTGTAGAAGTATTACCTTAAAACATCACTGCTCTTCTTTTCTCTGCTGCTTGATTCATCCCTTCGGTTTACCAGGATGTCAACAATGTTCATCTTCAATGTCAAATGCAGTAAGACCATATTCATGACATTATCGTCATCAGTTAAACTCATGTACAATCTTTGACGTGGAGCTATTTATTGCAGACTGAAGTGCTCGGCGTTGATTTCACTCCATTTTCTTGCGAGATTAATGTACATATCCATTAAAGTTATACTATCCTTAATTGACATTATATGGAGCTGGTCTTTGTAGCAGCAACTCCCCAACACTTGATTGAGCACACTTGCCTCACTACTGGTTGACATTGTCGGAAAAATATAAGAAAGTCAAAAGCAACTGAGAAGAAGATGAAACCCAAAAAAGATGAAAATAAAAAGGGAAGAAGACAATGTAGTTGTCGGGTTCGTGGTTTTTGGCTCTGACGTTATTCTTGTTCCCGCCGTGGAGCTTGTTGCGTTTTTTCTGTTCTTTCTGTTTCTGGTAATGAACGTATGATAGGGTTTACTGTTTGCTTATCCGGATGGAGAAGAAGTGAGGAAAAATGAATGAAAAATATGATATTTAAGGGCATTTTTGTCAAATCAAGTGAGTATGGAGTAATCTCTAAAAATTTAACAAAACTAGGGAGTTTGTTCTAACAAAAATCAAGTGGGGACTGATCACCAAATTGGAAAGTACATTTGGTACTTTTCAATAAGTGTCCCTTAATTTATTTGTGATAAATTATTCTTATAAACATAGATTTCAAACTTTGAAAAGATTTAATATTTTACTTCAACTCATTTAATTTTAAGAATTAAAATTTTATCCACTATAATCTATTATATCTAAAAATTCAAGAAAATATTTTCATCTTTATTTACAGCATTATTTAACACAAATCAAATTGTATGACTTAGAAAAGAGTTAATTAAAAAATAAATTTTGTTAAGGGGCACTTATTAAAAAGTACCTAATGCACTTTCCAATTTAGTGGTCAATCCGTACTTGATTTTTGTTAGAACAAACTCCCTAGTTTTGTTAAATTTTTAGAGATAACTCCATACTAACTTGATTTTACAAAAATGCCCTTAAGTATCATATTTTTCATACATTTTTTCTCACTTCTTCTCCAACCGGATAAGCAAACAGTAAACCCTATCATACGCTCATTACCAGAAACAGAAAGAACAGAAAAAATGCAACAAGCTCCACGGCGGGAACGAGAATAACGTCAGAGCCAAAAACAACCAACCCAACAGCTGCATTGTCTTCTTCTCTTTTTATTTTCATCATTTTTGGGTTTCATCTTCTTCTCAGTTTCTTCCCAGTTGCTTCTGAGTTTCTTATATTTTTCCGACAATATCAACCAGTAGTGAAGCAAGTGTGCTCAATCAAGTGTTGGGGAGTTGCCGCTACAAAGACCAGCTCCATATAATGTCAATTATGGATAGTATGACTTTAATGGATATGTACATTAATCTCGCAAGAAAATGGAGTGAAATCAAAGCAGAGCACTTCAATTTGCAATATATAGCTCCACATCAAAGATTGTACGTGAGTTTAACTGATGACGATAATGTCATGAATATGGTCTTACTGCATTTGACATTGAAGATGAACATTGTTGACATCCTGGTAAACCGAAAGGATGAATCAAGAAGCAGAGAAAAGAAGAGCAGTGATGTTTTAAGGTAATACTTCTACAAAATCTCAACTATACTACAGTTTGTAAAGTTTTGTACTTGAAGTGTTTTGAAATTGCACTCTGTTTATTTGAAAATCTTTCTGTACTTGGAGCGTTCTAAATTATACTTCATTGCAGTTAACATTGTACATCATCTCACAAAAATTATACTTTATTATGTAAGTTTTATACTTCAAGTGTTCTACTAAAGGATTATCTAAAACTGTACTGTAACTTGTAGAGGTTTATACTTGAAGTGTTCCAAATTGTACGTAATCTATACAAAATTATACTTTTTGTTTTCTGAAATTATTCATTTAACCGAAACTGTACTGAAGTTGCTAGGGTTTTATACTTCAATTGTTCGAAAATTGTACTTCATTTCACACAAATTTGTACTCCAGTTATCTGAAATTGTACTTCATTTTACTAAAATTGTACTCTATTATTTAAGTTTTATACTCTATTATTTCACTAAATTTGTACTCCAGTTATCTGAAATTGTACTTCATTTCACTAAAATTTCTACTATTTGATTATCCAAAGTTATACTGCTATTGCTAATGGTTTATACCTAAAGTGTTCAAAAACTTTACTTCTTTTTATTTAAAATTGTACTTCAACCCTTTGAGATTGTACTTTATTTTACACAATTTTTACCTATTTATTGAAGGTCTACATTTTAAGGGTTATATTTACCGATTATCCAAAATATACTACAGTTGCTAGGGCTTTATACTTCAAGAGATTGAAATTGTACTTCACTCTATCTAAAAGTATACATTTATTTCATGAAATTATATTTTTTTCTGTACTTCATTTTACAAAATCCTATACTTTTTTCATTGAAGTTCTATACTTCAAGTGTTCGAAAATTGTACGTCATTTTATATAAACTTGTACTTCAATTATCTGAATATATTATTCGACTATCATATTTTCTGTTAATAAATTATCCAATGTGTACTGCAATCGCTAAGGTTTTATATTTCAAGTGTTCAAAAATTGTTCTACACTTTACATAAACTGTACTTCTGTTTTTTAAAATTATACTTCATTTTATACATCATTTTATATATGTCTGTACTCTTGTCACTGAAGTTATATACTTCAGGTGTTCTGAAATTGTACTTCATGTAAACACCACTCCATTCATTGAAGTTCTATACTTCAAGTGTTCGAAGTTGTACTTCACTTTATCTGAAGTTTTACTTCATTTTATCTGAACTTGTACTTTAATTATCTGAACCTATTATTTAACTTTTAAGCGTGTAATAATGTATCATCCCAAAATTATACTGCAAGAGCTTAGGTTTTATACTTCAGTTGTTCTGAAATTGTACTTCACATTATCAAAAGTTGTACTTCGAATTTCTGAACATATATTTCAGTTCTTACATAATTTCACCTAAATCTGTATATTCTTTTCATTGAAGTTCTATACTTCAGGTATTCCGAAATTGTACTTCACTTTGTTAATATTGTACTTCTATTTTCTGAAATCATACTTCATTTTATAAATCATTTTACCGAAATTTGTACTCCATTCATGGAAGTTCTATACTTCAAGTTTTTCGAAGTTGTACTTAATTTTATCTGAACTTGTAGGTCATGATCTGAATCTATTATTTAATTTAGAAGTGACTACTAATTGATTATCCAATAACTATACTACAATAGCTAAAGTTTTATACTTCAGGAGTTTGAAATTGTACTTCACATTATCAAAAGTTGTACTTCGAATTTCTGAACATATATTTTAGTTCTTACATAATTTCACCTAAATCTGTATATTCTTTTCATTTAAGTTCTATACTTCAGGTATTCCGAAATTGTACTTCACTTTGTTAATATTGTACTTCTATTTTTTGAAATCATACTTCATTTTATACATCATTCTACCTAAACTTGTACTCCATTCATTAAAGTTATATACTTCAAATGTATGAAGTTGTACTTCATTTTATCTGAACTTGTACTTTAATTATCTGAACCTATTATTTAACTTTTAAGTGTGTACTAATGTATGATCCAAAAATAATACTGCAAGAGCTAAGGTTTTATACTTCAGTTGTTCTGAAATTATACTTTACATTATCAAAAGTTGTACTTCGAATTTCTGAACTGATATTTTCGCTCTTACATAATTTCACCTAAATCTGTATATTCTTTTCATTGAAGTTCTATACTTCAGGTATTCCGAAATTGTACTTAACTTTGTCTAATATTGTACTTCTATTTTTTGAAACCATATTTCATTTTATACATTATTCTACCCAAACTTGTACTCCATTCATTAAAGTTCTACACTTCAAATGTATGAAGTTGTACTTCATTTTATCTGAACTTGTACGTCATGATCTGAATCTATTATTTAATTTAGAAGTGACTACTAATTGATTATCCAATAACTATACTGCAATAGCTAAAGTTTTATACTTCAGGAGTTCGAAATTGTACTTCACATTATCAAAAGTTGTACTTAGAATTTCTGAACTTATATTTTAGTTCTTACATAATTTCACCTAAATCTGTATATTCTTTTCATTGAAGTTCTATACTTCAGGTTATTCCGAAATTGTATTTCACTTTGTTAATATTGTACTTCTATTTTTTGAAATCATACTTCATTTTATACATCATTCTACCTAAACTTGTAATCCATTCATTAAAGTTCTATACCGTGTCTTCAGAATCATCCCCTTCTTTCTGTGCATCATGTACCAAATCAAGTACCCCCTCATGCATATACTCACCAACTTCCTGCTCAAGTTCCACTCCATCAGTCTATTCCTCCTCACCCTGCTCCTTCATTGCCATGTATTCGAATGAAGCAATTTTTTCTTTCAATGATTTAATATCTTCACCTTTAGCTGCAATAATTGCTTCATATATCGTATGATCACAGACATGGACTTCACTAATGGCAGTACTGGCAGCCTTTGATTTCTTGATCAAATCTGCCAATTCTAACTCGTCTGGAGCAGGGTTGAGGGCTACAACCTATTACAATGGAAATAATTATCAAATTCAAATTATTATACAAAAAATAAATAATGAATTATTACAATTATTACCATATCCACTGTAACTTGCTTCAATTTATTCTCTTCCTGCTCCCCATTTTGTGGGAGTTTGCTATCCTTCCACCTGTAAAAGCGTGGAAACTCAAACAAACTCACTGGTGTAGCCAGTGATGGGATGCATTCATAAACCCATGCCTGTTATTCATAAATCGAAAAATTATACTCACTTGAATATAAATATAGTCAATGCTATTAGAAAAATAAAGCAAACACTTACCTTCAAGCCGACTGTGCACCCATCAATGTACTTCTTTCTTCTTTCTCCACCTACTCCTAAATGGTTCTTCATAGCTTGGACAAGAAAATTGTATGCAGCTATGCCCCATGCATACAGACCAACTCTAGACAAATTGTCCAAGTATGGTAGGAGAAATCGTGGAGTACAATAATTAGAAATTGGAAACAGAATACAATTAAAAACAAAAACTATGTACAACCTACAAAAATTATTCAAGTCCTCCACACTATCCTTATATACATACTCCTCGAGTTTGTTTGCTATTTCGGATCTAGTTATATTCTGCAGCTTTCCAGAAAAAAAGCGGTCAAAGGTTGAAGACTTCATCTTCAATGTTATATCAACAGATTGCCCCACATGTGGCAACCCTAAATCCATTGAAAATTCAGCTGCAGAAAAAGGAACCTCAACCCTCTCCACAAAATGAAATGAGAGCTTTTTTGGATCAAACCTCCTAAGTATAGCTTCAAGCCGAATGAAGCTTGAACTTAACTTACACATATCCATGTATATATAGAAATGGGTCTTCTTCAATACATCAACATGTTTGGACCCCATCTTGGACTTCACAAGCTCCAATTTACTGTGAAAATATTGGGGGGAGCAACGAGAACATACATCACAATGTCTTGGCTTTGCTGCAATGACAAAAAAAAAAAGTATATAAATAGATAATAAAGTAACCCTTTTAGATAGAGTGTACTAAAAGCTTGAATGTTTTCTAATACACAAGCTTCAAAAATGTACTTTAGAAACACATAATATATACTACACTCTCAGTTATTCTATACTTCAGGCTTGAATTTTTTATATTACAGTTGCTTCTAAAATGTAATGCAGATACATATATTATATACTAGAGTTCCATTTAATTTTTACTGCAGGCTTAAAGGTTTTATACTTTAGTTGCTTCTAAAATATACTGCAGATGCCTAATGAGTACTGCAAGTTTGAATGCTTTATACTACACTTAGGCCTAACGTGTACTGCAAGTTTGAATATTTTATACTACATTTGTTTCTAGAATGTACTACACCAACAGAGATTTTATACTACATTTTTGCCTAAAGTGTACCCTAGATGCTTCTAAAATGTACTGCAGCTATTCAGATTATATACTACCATTTGCCTAATGTATACTGCAAGCTTGAATGCTTTATACTACACATACATTTGTTTCTAAAATGTACTACATCAACAAATATTATATACCTCACTTATGCCTAAAGTATATTGTCAATTTGAATGTTTTATACTACACTTGTTTCTAAAATGTACTGCACCTACAGAGATTTTATACTAACTTTTATCTAAAGTGTACTCTAGATGCCCATAAAATGTACTGCAATTATACAGATTATATACTACCTTTTGCCTAATGTCCACAGAAAGTTTGAATGATTTATACTACACTTATGCCTAAAGTGTACTGATAGTTTGAATATTTTATACTACTTTGCTTCTAAAATGTACTGTACCAATAGAGATTTTATACTACACTTTTGCCTAAAGTGTACTTCAGATGCTTCTAAAAAGTATCGCAGCTATTCAAATTATATACTACATTTTGCCTAATGTATGCTGCAAGTTTGAATGCTTTATACTACATACATTTCTTTCTAAAATGTACTGCAGTAACACATATTATATACTACACTTATGTCTAAAGTGTACTGCCAGTTTTAATTTTTTATACTACTTTGTTTCTGAAATGTACTGCACCTATAGTGATTTTATGCTACACTTTTGCCTAAAGTGTACTCCAAATGCGCAAAAATGTACTGCACTTATGCAGATTATATACTACTTTTTATCTAATGTGTACTGCAAGTTTGAATGCTTTATACTACATACATTTATTTTTAAAATGTACTGCAACAACGCAGATTATATACTACACTTATGCTAAAGTGTACTGTCAGTTTGAATGTTTTATACTAAATTTGTTCCTGAAATTTAACTGCATCTACAGAGATTTGATGCTACACTTTTGCCTTAAGTGTACTCCAAATGCGCCAACATGTACTGCAGCTATTCAGATTATATACTACATTTTGCCTAATGTGTACTGCAGGCTTGAATGCTTTATACTACATGCATTTGTTTCTAAAATGTACTGCAACAACATATTATATACTCCACATATGCCTAAAGTGCACTGCCCGTTTGAATGTTTTATACTGTATTTGCTTCTAAAATATACAGTGCATACACATATTATATACTACATTTATGCCTTACGTGTAGTACCAATTTTAATGTTTTATACTACATTTGCTTCTAAATTGTACTGCGTTACCCACATTATATACTATACTTTTGCTAATGTGTACTGCCTGCTTGCATGTTTTGTACTACAGATAATACACTACCACATTCAGATAGTTTATAATATAATTTCACCATATAATTTCAGTTAAAAAGAAGTATAAACCCCTAAAAAGTGAAGTGCAACTTTCATGACCTTCAAGTACAAATCAGAACTTTCCATCTCACAATAGAAATCATACATATATCAAATGGGTTCAAGTGTTTCATAACTAAAAAAGGAATAAAAACCCTAAGCATGAGAAAATAGACAAGAAATAAGTGCAACACTGAAAAATCACAGACATTTGGAGTTTCAAATGCAAAAAACATACCTTTGTTCTTCTTCGTCACTTCTTTTTGTACTTTGTTTCTTTTTGCAGCTGTTTTTCCTTCCATTGGCACAGAAATATGATAGAAATTTTGTTGTTTTTTTTTTTCCACTTCTTCTTCTTCTTCTCGCGTTAGTGGCAGAGGAACGATTTCGCGCCCTTTTCTTTTGGCGCTTGGAGAAGTCGATTTCAGGCAAAAATAAAAAATAAAAAGAAAGCATTCTTTTGAAGAAAGAACGCATTTTTCAGGTATTTTTGTTGTTTTTTCCAGCTGCAAGGGTATACAGGTCTTTCTAAAAGATATGGGGAGTGATTCCTAACTTTTGTGAAAAAGTGGGGAGTTTAGTGTGTAAAAATTCAAATGTGGACTGAATACTAAAGTAAAAGTAAGGTTTAGAGATTTTTTTCTAATTGATTGTTTTGTTAAATTTCTTAACTTAAGAGATCAAGTGTAGTTTAATTAAAAATAATTGTTATATTTTCTGGAATTTAAAAAAAAAAAACAAAAAACAAAAAACAAAAATTGCGTAACATCAACAAGACCAGTTTTTGCATAATTCTGGTCAAATATTACACCAGCGAAGCAATTTTCGTCCATCAGCAAATCTGCATAGTATATGATGAATTCTGATTCTAAAGGAAATCCATCCGATAAAACCCAAATCCACTCCAAAGAATCGCAATCGGAAGCCGGCGGAGGCGGTCACCATGCTGACTACGCTCCCTATCCAAAACTCGAACCGGACGACGTCACTCCTGTCGCCAATACCTGGAGCTCCCCCCCATCAGGATCGGTTGTTGGCGAGGCTCCAAGGTCTGTATCTTCTCAGATCTGCGGCGGCCATGCCAGCGCCACCACCATGCCGCCGGAGTCAAATCCCTACGTCTCCGCTGGTGCCGTCCCTGCGTCTCCCATGAAGAGTATGCTTTGTTTTCTTTTGTGTTCCTTTTCTGCTTTCCTCATTACCAGTAATATGTGCTCGCTGTTTCTCTGCTTTTTTGGCCTAAAATTTTGGTTGTGGAATGTTAGATAACGTGGACAAGGTTAAGGATGTTTTGGGTAAGTTGGGAAAGAAGGCTGCAGAGGCCACTAAGAAGGCTGAAGACTTGGCCGGAAACATGTGGCAGCACTGTGAGTCCCTCCTTTATTTTTCTTTATTGTTCAATTTAGGAAACGAAGTTTTACTCGCTTTTGTTGCCTGTGAAGAATTTTCTTAGTAAGGGATTAGTTGCTTGTTTAATTGTTATTGTCGCCTGTGTGCTCATTGAAAACTGTTGGTTTGTAGAATGTGTTGATCTCCAAAAATGTGAAGCTGTACTTTATTTTTGCCACTAAATGTGCTCAACTCTTGGACACTTTGTTTGGCAGGAAGGGTTAACAATGTAGTGAATGTGATTGTTATAAATATGATGACTTGTACTCTGATTCCATTATATTCTTTGGGTTAGAAGGAAATCTGAAAAAGGAAAAGATGCAAATTTATCATCCTATGGGAAGGAATTATAATTCTACAGTTCAATTCAGATTTTAAATTTGAGATTTTGGTGGCAAGGTTCTTATATTTTGTATGCAGTTCCCTTTCCTTAAATTTAGTAAATTAGTGATGTGGATCATCGAGAGAGATAGCTAATGCAAGAGATTCCAGCCTTTGACATGATAGAGTCATAGACCAAAAGTAGAAAAAATAAAAATGTTTTTTTTACTCTTAACTTGAAAATGAGTAAAAATGAATACAATTCGGGACTCTTTCTAGGGGAGTGGAAGTAAAGGTGTAATTCCTTATGCAGGTCTATACTCTTAGGGTGTTTCTTCATGGACTCCTATGGTCAAGTGAGATTACATAAACAAAGGCCCAGTGGGTTATTGCCAGCACATAAGATACAAAACACAAATATTTGTAATGTACCATAACAAAATCCCTTTAATACGCGATTTCTAGCCAAATAAACAGGGCCTTATGGTTTTGGATTGTTCTTGTAAAGTTCTAGTTTGTATGCAACTATGCATTGGGGGATATTAAAGAATAAATGCATATTTGGGCTTATTTTAGTTGAGATATTTTTAGCGTAGATGTTTATACATGTAAGTATTTGAACCATTACTTTATAGAACATGCTCAAAGTACATGAATGCCTTTGCAAAATTTTCACTTCAATAATCAAAACATCAATATTTGCACAAAAATCAAGGGAACTTTTCTATACACATTTTCAAAAAATACTTCAAACTACTCGCTTGAAAATAATTCCAGACATTATCCTGAGTATCCTTAAGTTTTCATATTGTTATGATAACAACACTTAAGGGTATATCAGCCGCCAGTTTTTGGGTGTTTGGGCTGGTTTACATGATGAGTTTCTTTGCCGATTTGGGTTAACCTTTTCAGCAGGCATGAACATGAGGTAGTTGCTAGCAAATTTTATTGAATCGGAGTCTTGCTTGTGGATACTAGGTCCTATCCTTGGGGGCTTAGAATGTGATAGAATTGTAGTTGGGCTGAGTTTGGTGGACGTCTAAAATGCATGGACAAGCTGGAGAAAATGATTTTTGCATTGTGTGACAGGCCGACATGCATTGGACATGATCTTGACATGTATTGAAACTGACAAAACCGACGCCAACATATATAATATGAAAAGCAGGGCAGGTGTCCTGACACACTTGATATTCTTTGAAGAAAAACTCAAGACAAAATTCAAAATTAGTCAATCCTTTTCCTCTTTCAACTTCAATCCACAAGATCTTGCTGCCACATACTTGAAGATATCGGCAATTTAAGCACCACAAGACATCAGGCCATAGGCAGTGGCAGTGCCTCCAGTCTTTTCTTTTTGGTACTATTTTTTGTTGACAGACTGGCAGTACCCATAGAGGTGATCATTTATGTAAGTCTGAGGCCCTGTTTCCATATTGAGGAGTGTGTGGTGGCCAATTATAAATTAGAGTGATGAATTATGGTGGCTGATGATGGTATAGGTGGACTGGTGAAGTGTAAAACCAATGTTTGCTTTTGGTTAAGAATGGATCTTGGACATAGTTAATTAGTTATGTGAGAAATGAGAGATTGAATGAGGCTTTGACCATTTTTAAGGTTATATGCAGCTAAAAACTTTATCTTAAATGGGCTAAGATTCTAGGTTCTTGATTAATGGATTGGTTTTATTGCAAGTTGAAATATCATAAGCCAAGTTCCTGAACCTAAGATCCATCTGCCAAATCAAGCCAAACCAAATTAAATCTTGGGCATCGGAAAAGTCTATGCCTTGTCTCTTATAAACCTCAGCAGGTGCTCTTTTTTGCCCACTCCTCCTTTCTCCATTATATTCTCTTTCAGGTTTCTGCAAGTATAATCATATTTAATTTTTCTCCTCATCAGTGTAACATAGCCTTGCCAAATTCTCGTCAATCCCAACAAGTTTTGGCTTATGAACATTCTTGTAGGAACCCTATGTTGCCATTTCCATGTTACTCTGAGGCCTCAGCCTCAGTATAGCTCCTGTACTGTTCAGATATTTGCATTAGAACCCTTGTTCATAAATTTCTTATCAAGCCCAACCTTTTGCTTGAATGTCAGTCATAAAAACTAGATCCCATCACCAACCTGTCTTATTGAAGCTATCTTAAATCAATATGTTTCTTATTCAAGTGGTACACATTAGATAGATGTAATGACCATTTCTTCCATTTAGCCTTTTTCTTGGTCTGATAATTATCTGATATGTTCAATTTTGGTGAATGGTTAAGGCGGCAAACATGAAAAGTACTACCATTTGACAAGTTTTATATTGCTTGGAAACTAAGTAAAGCTTTGGACCCAAATAAATATTCAGCCAAAAAATGGAGATTGTCAGTGACACAGTATGAGTGGTTTCTGTTATTAATTTTCTTTTATCAGTGAAAACGGGCCCAAGCATAACAGATGCTGCTGTTGGAAGAATAGCACAGGGAACCAAGGTTTTGGCAGAAGGTGGATATGAAAAGATTTTTCAGAATACATTTGAAACTGTTCCACAGGAAAAATTCCTGAAGTCATATGGATGCTACTTGTCTACTTCTGCGGGTCCTGTCATGGGAGTCCTGTATTTGTCAACTGCAAAAGTAGCATTTTGTAGTGATAATCCTCTTTCATACAAAGTTTCTGAGGAAGTTTGCTGGAGCTATTATAAGGTAAAATATAAATCACACTTGGTGCTTCTTCCTTTTGATGTTTAAAGCATGTTTATGTTTGTTATTGTCCTGAGCTGCTCGTCTTTCTCTCTGACTTTCTGTTGTTTGCTTTGCAATATGGAGGGAGTCATTAGAGTAATTGCCATAATTCCGTTTATATATTTTTAATCACGTGAAAAGAGATTGCCTCACCATCTTGAGCAGCTCTACTGTAATTTGTACAAACAAGAATAGGACATTGTGCATGCATTTATTTTACATCCATGAAATGTATTTCTACAAAAGTAAGTAGCTTAACTATAGATCTGTATGGATTAAGTACAGTTTGTTTGCTTCGTACCAGCTTTTAATGTTAATAATTGGACTGAGTTTAGCTGGATTAGTTATAATTTGTTTGATAAACACCAGTCTTACAGAATGATATGCCACATCAGCAGTTGTCTTAATATCCACTAGTGCAGGGCCAAAGTCATAACAATCTCACCTATTTCCTTTTCTGGTGTGTGCTCCTGTTTCCTGCTTCCCACTGCTTATCACTGGAGTTATTTTCCTTTGTCTCATTCCCTTTTTGGAGAATTTTTAAATTTTGCTTTTGTTATCAGAAGAATGGTTTTTGATGTCCGATTCTGCCCAGGCGAAGCCAAATAAGTTTCATCATGAGTTGTTCTTGCCTTACATGGAACTTTATTCAAGATTGTTAGACTTTGTGTTCTCTGAACCACTCCATGAGTGTGAATCTGCAGTTTTCCACATCTCTAGCTTTTTATTTCAGTTTGATTACTAAGGTTGTTTTGTTTCTAAATAAATAATACATTGCAGTATTCTGTAAATTTACCAGAATATTTTGTATTCTTGGTTTTGCATGATCTCATATGTGCAAAAATGTTAACCACTATGAAATTAGTTATAATCTTACATAAATGGTTCTCCAGCTATTTCTTTTTCGGCATGATTTTTGAAACATTCTTTCTGTCAGATCTATTCCATATCAGACTAGGTTGTCATAACAGACCAGGGTGGACCATCATCTAGTTCTCAGATAGTTCTATATATGCTTATTATGTTATCGAATACACTGAATATTATTGGCCATTTATGCATGCAGGTGGTTATACCTCTGCATCAGCTAAAAGCAATTAACCCTTCAACAAACAAAACCAATCCTACTGAAAAGTATATACAGATTATTTCTGTTGACAATCATGAGTTCTGGTTCATGGGATTCATGAACTACGATAGTGCAGTGAAAAATCTACTAGGTGCAGTGCAGGCTCATCACTTGTAATTATCATAAAGACGCCTCTCCTGTATCATATTATGTGCTGTGTTTTGAGTTTGTGATTAGAAGAAGTTGAATGTGGTTGAAGATACATTGTATTCTGGTTCATTCTAGTTGCACTATTAGCCATTGGATTGTGGTCGAGTTGATGATTTTGACCGTCCATCCCTTTCCAACACCATCCAATGGTGTTGGAGTTGGTACCGGTAATATTATTTACTGTATCTTGCAATAAAAGTGTTTTATATGTAGCAATATTTTGTTAAGTTTCTTTTAACAGGGGGAAAAAAATAGGAAAGAAAGAACATCGATGAAGCTAGTCTATAGCAAAGTTAATGGTTTGTTTGGCATATAATACATTATGGTCTTATTAGCAATCATTATTCCGTTTTATTCTTTCTTCTTGCGCTTTACTTGAGTGAAGTTTGTAACAAGCTTGAAACGTAGCTCAAAAACTCAAGAAAGTAGTTTATACGAATCTTTCCTGGATGAAATCACAGTGAAAATTGTCATTGCTAAACAGTGATAAAAGCAACATTTTCAATTATTCATGAAAAGAGTTGTTCCTTTCAAAGTTAAAATGATTATTTCTCTTAAAGCCTAGTATAATGCATTTAAACTTCTTTAATCAGAAGCTATTGGTATAGAATATATCACGTGTTCTGCACATGCTACCTCTGTCATTTGAAAATATCAAAATATCAATTCTCTTTTGGGGCACTTATTTAAAAGTACCAAACACACTTTCAAAGTTTGTGATCAGTTTTCACTTGATTTTTGTTAGAATAAACTCTTTAGTTTTGTTAAAAGTTTAGAGATCACTTCCTACTCACATGATTTGACAAAAATGCCTTTAAGTATAATATTTTTCATTCATTTTTTGTCACTTTTTTTTCATTCGGACAAGCAAACAATAATTCTATCATACGCTCATTACCAAAAACAGAAAGAACAGAAAAAACGCAACAAGCTCCACAGTGGGAACAAGAATAACGTCAGAGCCAAAACTACCAACCTAACAGTTGCATTGTCGTCTTCTCTTTTTATTTTCATCATTTTCAGTTTTCATCTTTTTCTCAGTTTCTTCTCAGTTGCTTCTGAGTTTCTTGTATTTTTTTCGACAATGTCAACCAGTAATGAAGCAAGTATGTTAAATCAAGTGTTGGGGAGTTGCCGCTACAAATACCAGTTCCATATAATGTCAATTAAGGATAGTATGATCTTAATGGATATGTACATTAATCTCGCAAGAAAATGGAGTGAAATCAATGCTGAGCACTTCAATTTGCAATATATAGCTCTACATCAAAGATTGTACGTGAGTGTAACTGATGACGACGATGTCATGAATATGGTCTTACTGCATTTGACATTGAAGATGAACATTGTTGACATCTTGGTAAACCGAAAGGATGAATCAAGCAGCAGAGAAAAGAAGAGCAATGATGTTTTAAGGTAATACTTCTACAAAATCTAAACTGTACTGCAGTTTGTAAAGTTTTGAACTTGAAGTGTTCTGAAATTGCACTCTATTTATTAGAAAATCTTTCTGTACTGGGAGCGTTCTACATTATACTTCATTGCGATTAACATTGTACTTCATCTCACAAAAATTATACTCTATTATGTAAGTTTTATACTTCAAGTGTTACATTATTTAAGTTTTACACTTCAAAGTGTTCTACTAATTGATTATCCGAAGTTATATTGTTGGTAGCGGTTTATACCTGAAGTGTTCAAAAATTGTACTTCTTTTTATCTAAAATTGTACTTCAATTTTTTGAGATTCTACTTTATTTTACAAAATCTTTACTCTATTCATTGAAGGTCTATATTTTGAGTGTTATATTTATCGATTATCCAGAATATACTGCAGTTTTTAGGGCTTTATACTTCAAGACTTTGACATTGTACTTCACTTTATCTAAAATTGTACTTTTATTTTCTGAAATTATACTTTCTTTTGTACTTCATTTTACAGAAAACTATACTCTATTCATTGAAGTTCTATACTTCAAGGGTTCCTAAATTGTACTTCATTTTATCTAAACTTGTACTTCAATTATCTGAATCTATTATTTGACTTTGAAGTTTTCTACAAATAAATTATCTAATTTGTAATGCAATTGCTAAGGTTTTATACTTCAGGTGTTCTGAAATTGTTCTTCACTTTATCAAAAATTCTACTTCTATTTTTTAAAATTATACTTCATTTTATACATCATTTTACTTAAATCTGTACTCTTGTCATTGAAGTTCTATACTTCAGGTGTTCTCAAATTGTACTTCATTTTATCTAAACTTGCACTTCAATTATTTGAATCTATTATGTAAGTTTTATACTTCAAGTATTCTACTAATTGATTATAAACGGAACAACTTCACTTGTAAAGATTTGGAAGAGCTCACGGTTGATGTTTTAAACCAGTGTCATTACATAATCCTACCGATTTTCCAGTGCCAGCACTAGTTCTTGGTTGTCCTCGACACCTCGACTCATTCTTTGTTATACATGAATTCAATAATGGCCACCAGATACAAACCGATAGCTATTGCCATTGTAAGTTTGCTTCCCTTCCCTATGATTTCTTTATAAAGTAGGGAGTCAACAACTGATCAATATTTTTGTAGGCTTCATTCTATTCTCAGTATATGAAGCTTTCATTGGGGAGTTGTGTGGATGAACAAATAAAGCAGAAAAAAAGCAGGCAGCAAGCGAGAACAGTGGATTGGGGTGTCTATGTATGCCTTTGGGCAGAATGTTTTGCTAGAGACACCCCTGAGTTCTGGAGGGATTCTAGAACAATTGAAATTGATAAATATCGTGCAAATATGGCATACACAATATTAAGTCATGAAAATGTCAGGATTTGAATCACTTGTATGTAAATACATGTGTAAATTGAAGTATACTTTGTTTATAATATTATTTTGTATGTAAGTGATTCGAGTGCATTTTGAGGGCAATGAAGTACAGACCCAGAACAAAGAAAGTACAAAATATGTTTCAGTAAAGAACACTTAAATTCAATTGAAATAGGGCTGGGAATATGAGTACAATTCAAGGGAAACAAAGTACAAACTCAGACTAACTAGAGTATAGAATGTCCTTCGTTGAAGTACACTTCAATTCAATTGAAACTGGGCGGCGGATTCGAGTGCATTTTGAGGGCAATGAAGTACAGACCCAGAACAAAGAAAGTATAAAATGTGTTTCGTTGAAAAACACTTAAATTCAATTGAAACAAGGCAGGGAATATGAGTACAATTCAAGGGAAACAAAGTACAAACTCGGACTAACCAGAGTATATAATATCCTTCGTTGAAGTACACTTCAATTCAATTGAAACTGGGAGGCGGATTCGAGTGCATTTTGAGGGCAATGAAGTACAGATCCAGAATAAAGAAAGTATAAAATGTGTTTCGGTGAAGAACACTTAAATTCAATTAAAACAAGGCACGAAATATGAGTATAATTCGAGGGAAACAAAGTACAAACTCAGACTAACTAGAGTATAGAATGTCCTTCGTTGAAGTACATTTCAATTCAATTGAAATTGGGCGGCGAATTCGAGTGCATTTTGAGGGCAATAAAGTACAGACCCAGAACAAAGAAGGTATAAAATGTGTTTCGGTGAAGAACACTTAAATTCAATTGAAACAAGGCACGGAATATGAGTACAATTCAAGGGAAACAAAGTACAAACTCAGACTAACCAGAGTATAGAATGTCCTTCATTGAAGTACACTTCAATTCAACTGAAACTGGGCAGTAGATTCGAGTGCATTTTGAGGGCAATGAAGTATAGACCCAGAACAAAGAAAGCATAAAATGTGTTTCGGTGAAAAACACTTAAATTCAATTGAAAGGGGGCAGGGAATTTGAGTAAAATTCAGGGAAACGGAGTACAAACTTGTACTCAGTACAATTCTGGAGACAAACTCGACAAAACCAAGTATAAAGTTTGTTTTGTTGAAGTACACTTTTTGCAATTGAATAATTATTCTCCAATAAATGTAATGATAGGCAAGTACAATAATTTGAGATTATCGGATCTGGTGAAGTATAAATTTGTACGCGTGATAGGGTGGATATCATCATCAAATTCTCATTTGTTTACATCTTTGAAAGCATAAGTATTCTTTCACTACTGCGATTGACAACATTCATCCATTGAACACTAATGATTAACAATTTAAAATTTTTACACTTTATTTTATTCATATGATAAATATTGGACACATACCAAGACTTAAAAAGCAAATCTTTGAACAAATTTCAATTCAAAAATATTAGTAAATATATTAAGATATTAAGTACAAAGTTGCCAAAGTGAGGTGCAAATGTGAAGAAATGAAGTACAATTGTCCCAGATTGAGGTACAAAATTCCACTATGTCTCGGACAACATCCAAGAATGCTAGTTTCACGCTAAATCACCTGCGTCATTGCCCAAATGAGGTGCAAATGTGAAGAAACACGCTAAATCACCTGCCTCATTGCCCAAGTGAAGTGCAAATGTGAAGAAATGAAGTACAATTGTCCCAGATTGAGGTACAAAATTCCACTATATCTCGGACAACATGCAAGAATGCTAGTTTCACGCTAAATCACCTGCCTCATTGCCCAAGTGAAGTGCAAATGTGAAGAAATGAAGTACAATTGTCCCAGATTGAGGTACAAAATTCCACTATATCTCGGACAACATGCAAGAATGCTAGTTTCACGCTAAATCACCTGTCTCATTGCCCAAGTAAGGTGCAAATGTGAAGAAATAAAGTACAATTGTCCCAGATTGAGGTACAAAATTCTACTAGTTTACTGATTCTTTGCAAGTTCGACGATTATGCCCTATTCTACCACACATTTTACACTTAATTACACATTTCTCAATTTGTGATGGAATCCTCTGTGTCCTTCTACGCCCAGGCTGAGATCGACAATCAGGTGCGTGAATGATGTCATCATCATCTAGAGGGAACATATGCATATCAAACGTAGGAATAAGGTTCATCACTGCTTGGTATGCTTGTTGATACATCTGAACTCGGTATTATTGATCGGTGAAGTCATACGGTGAAAGTGACTTTGACTCGATACAAGCACAAGCATGTCTGCCGGTATTTTATCAATCGCCATGCTCTACACGAACAAACCCTGCTATGTAAATCTACAACATACGATTTATCTTGCTCAATCACCTTAAAGCTCCAACCGCTAAACATGATAACTTTTAAGTTACGAGAATGCATATGATTGATTGCCAAATTTTTCTCTTGCTTGGGACATAATTGACCAACCATCTTATGAGATTCTTCTCGTCTATCATGCATCATAACCATTATTTGCATGCATATGTGATCAACCATGGCATGCAACTGGCATAAATCGGGCCGGTTTAACCCAATTGTTCCAACTTTCTGCTTGATTATTGTTTATTGCCCCCCATCGATCTCCACTGAATAAGGAATTTGCCCAACATGGTGGGTCAGACTACATAATAAAATCTTTGGCAAGCGGCATTGAGTCCAAGATGTTGTCTATATGTCGGGTATACTCTTGCTTTGTAGGCGCATATGTAGCTTTCATAAAAACAGAACACCAATGTTTCTTGTTATGTAAAGGGTACTTCTTTAATACCTGAATTTAGAATAATAGAACAGTAATGTGCTATATGTTATGAATTAGAGTTTATTTTACATAATTGTCTCACAAACAAAGATAAAGTATACTTACCTGTTTCTTAAAGTTATCCACTAAATGTCTCAAGCAATATGCATGGTGGCTACTAGGAAATATCATAGGGAGGGCCATAAGAAGACCTAGATGTCTATCGGAGAAGAAAGTAAACCTTGATAAGCCAGGCAGATATTTAGAATCTAAGACACTTCTTAGCTTAAAGCAGAACCACCCCCAATTAATATCATTTTCAGAGTCAACAACTGCATATGCTAATGTGAATAAGTCATCATTAGCATCCTTGCTAACAGTGCTGAGTAAGACTCCCTTGTATTTATTTTTAATATAGGTGCTGTCCAAGAATATCAATGGCCTGTATCCCCTAAGAAAACCAATAAGGCAAGCATTGAAACATATAAATCGCCGATAAAATTTTCGACTAATTGGGTCAATCTCACAGTCTGCAATACTTCCAGGGTTTGTCCTATTCACAGCATCACAGTACCACCTCAACTTATCATAAGATCCCTTCTTAGCTCCATGGATGTCATGCATAGCTAATTCCTTACCCATCCATGCTTTATGGTACCTAAGTTCCACACCGTATTCTCTGTTAATATCTTTCAGTATGGTAGAGGGCCGATAACATGGCTTTGATCTCAATTTATCCTTCACTACGTTAGCAACCTAAGCGGAATCGGCTTTAGCATGTCTCCTTGTCCGAAGATTAGCCTCACCACATGTGTGCTCTAGATTGCATTTTCGAATGCCAAATAATTTATCAGCCTCATGCCTTAATGCATAGATTCTCCATTTGCAATTTTCATCACTGCAAACGGCTATGATTTTTTTGCTGTAATTTTTCTTGTATTTAATTGATCGCAAAGTAGACACTACATAATTCTGAACTCCTGAGCATCTTTGAATGTTTGACCCTCTCCATATATGCAATTCCTCAATGCATCAATTGAGTTGCTAATAAAAGCCAATTTATTGTGCAGTGCATTGGTCGAACCAATTTCCTCCTCGACTGCATCCCTTGAGGTTGACAAATGAAGTACAATTTTAGGTAAAATAAAGTACAACATGTAGAATAATTCAGTATTGTGGTATAATTTCAAATATACGAAGTACAATTTCAGAACAATAGAAGTATAAAACACAAGCAATTGCAGTACAATTTTTGATAATCCATTAATAGAACAATGTAAAGTTAATAAGAGATTCAGAAAATTGAAGCACAAGTTAAGATAAAATGAAGTACAATTTGAGAACACCTGAAGTACAGAAATTCAATGAAAAGAGTACAGATTTGGGTAAAATGATGTATAAAATGAAGTATAACTTTAAGAAACAGAAGTAAGAGAAGTGAAGTACAATTTCAGAACACTTGAAGTATATAACTTCAATGAATGGAGTACATGTTCAGATAATTGAAGTACAAGTTCTGATAAAATGAAGTACAACTTCGAACACTTGAAGTATGGAACTTCAATGAATGGAGTACAAGTTTAGGTGAAATGATGTATAAAATGAAGTATAATTTCAGAAAATAAAAGTACAATTTTGACAAAGTGAAGTACAATTCCAGAACACCTGAAGTATAGAACTTCAATGAAAAAATACAGATTTAGGTGAAAGTATGTAAAAACTAAAGAATAAGTTTAGAAAATCGAAGTACAATTTCAGATAAAGTGAAGTACAATTTCAGAACTCTTGAAGTATAAAAACTTAGCTATTGCAGTATAATTTTTGGATAATCCATTACTAGGCGCTTCAAAATTAAATAATAGATTCAGATAATTGAAGTACAAGTTCAGATAAAATGAAGTACAATTTCAGACACTTGAAGTATAGAACTTCAATGACTGGAGTACAAGTTTATGTAAAATTATGTATAAAATAAAGTATAATTTAAAAAAAAACAGAAGTACAATTTTAGACAAAGTGAAGTACAATTCCAAAATACATGAAGTATAAAACTTCAATGAAAAAATACAGATTTAGTTGAAAGTATGTAAAAACTAAAGTATAAGTTCAGAAAATCGAAGTACAATTTCAGATAAAGTGAAGTATAATTTCAGAACCCCAGAAGTATAAAACCTTAGCTATTGCAGTATAATTTTTGGATAATCCATTAGTAGGTGCTTCAAAATTAAATAATGGATTCAGAAAATTAAAGTACAAGTTCAAATAAAATGAAGTACAATTTCGGACACTTCAAATATAGAACTTCAACGACTGGAGTACAAGTTTATGTAAAATTATGTATAAAATGAAGAATAATTTCAGAAAATTATAGTACAATTTTAACAAAGTGAAGTACAATTCCAAAACACCTGAAGTATAGAATTTCAATGAAAAAATACAGATTTAGGTGAAAGTATGTAAAAATTGAAGAATAAGTTCAGAAAACCGAAGTACAATTTCAGATAAAGTGAAGTACAACTTCAGAACTCCTAAAGTATAAAACCTTAGCTATTGCAGTATAATTTTTGGATAATCCATTAGTAGATGCTTCAAAATTAAATAATGGATTCAGATTACTAAAGTACAAGTTCAGATAAAATGAAGTACAATTTGAGAACACCTGAAGTATAGAACTTCAATGACAAGAGTACAGATTTAAGTAAAACGATGTATAAAATGAAGTGTAATTTTAAAAAACAGAAGTAGAATTTTTGATAAAGTGAAGAACAATTTCAGAACACCTGAAGTATAAAACCTTAACAATTGCATTACAAATTAGATAATTTATTAGTAGAAAACTTCAAAGTCAGATAATAGGTTCAGATAATGTTCAGTACAAGTTTAGATAAAATGAAGTACAATTTAGGAACACTTGAAGTATAGAACTTCAATGAATAGAGTATAGTTTTCTGTAAAATGAAGTACAAAAGAAAGTATAATTTCACAAAATAAAAGTATAATTTTAGATAAAGTGAAGTATAATTTCAAACTCTTGAAGTATAAAGCCCTAGAAACTGCAGTATATTCTGGATAATTGATAAATATAACACTTAAAATATAGACCTTCAATGAATAGAGTAAAGATTTTGTAAAATAAAGTATAATCTCAAAAAATTGAAGTACAATTTTAGATAAAAAGAAGTACAATTTTTGAACAATTCAGGTAGAAACCGCTAGCAATAGGAGTATAACTTCGAATAATCAATTAGTACAACACTTTGAAGTGTAAAACTTAAATAATAGAGTACAATTTTTGTGAAATGAAGTACAATTTCAGATAATTGGAGTACAAATTTGTATAAAATGAAGTATAATTTCTGAACAATTGAAGTATAAAACCCAGCAACTTCAGTGTAGTTTTCGTAAAATGAAGTATAATTTCAGAAAACCAAAAGTATAATTTTATATAGATTACGTACAATTTGGGAAAACGTCAAGTATGAACCACTACAAGCTGTAGTACAATTTTAGATAATCCATTAGTAGAACACTTGAAGTATAAAACTTACATAATAGAGTATAATTTTTGTGAGATGAAGTACAATGTTAGTCGCAATGAAGTATAATGTAGAACGCTCCAAGTACAGAAAGATTTTCAAATAAACAGAGTGCAATTTCAGAACTCTTCAAGTACAAAACTTTACAAACTGGAGTACAGTTTAGATTGTGTAGAAGCATTACCTTAAAACATCACTGCTATTCTTTTCTCTGCTGCTTGATTCATCCTTTCGGTTTACCAGGATGTCAATAATGTTTATCTTCAATGTCAAATGCAGTAAGACCATATTCATGACATCGTCGTCATCAGTTAAACTCACGTACAATCTTTGATATGGAGCTATATATTGCAAATTGAAGTGCTCAGCGTTGATTTCACTTCATTTTCTTGCGAGATTAATATACATATCCATTAAGGTCACACTATCCTTAATTGACATTATGTGGAGTTGGTCTTTGTAGCGGGAACTCCCGAACACTTTATTTAATACATTTGCTTCACTACTGGTTGACATTGTCAGAAAAATATAAGAAACTCAGAAGCAACTGAGAAGAAGATGAAAACCGAAAATGATGAAAATAAAAAGAGAAGAAGACAATGCAGCTGTCGGGTTGGTGGTTTTTGGCTCTAACATTATACTCGTTCTCGTCGTGGAGCTTGTTGCGTTTTTCCTGTTCTTTCTGTTTCTGGTAATGAGCGTATGATAGGGTTTATTGTTTGCTTGTCCAGATGAAAAAGAAGTGACAAAAAATGAATGAAAAATTATACTTAGGGCATTTTTGTCAAATCATGTGAGTAGGGAGTCATCTCTAAAATTTTAACAAAACTAGGGAGTTTATTCTAACTAATATCAAGTGGGGACTGATCACAAACTTTGAAAGTGTGTTTGGTACTTTTAAATAAGTGTCCCAAGAAAGAACCATATTTCCATTATTTTACCTAATGTTTGGATCTTGAATTTTAATGTGGAAAATTCGAAGGAAATGTTTTTCATCTTTTCTTTCCTTTTCATTTGTTTTGAGAAATCTATAGATTAATTCCGATTCTTTCTTTTTCTCTTGATCTTTTTTGATCGAGTTGTGGCTCTATGTTTTAATATTTGCACTTCTATATTTTTCTTCGCCTTTTCTTGATAGTTTCATTTGATTTGAACATAGCATACTTTATGAATAGATTGACAGTAGGCTCAACTTATTATATCATTCATTTAAGTGTGTATTTAATTGAATTATGAACCATTAAATTGTATATAATAAGATTAACATTTTACTTTATGATTTCATTATGTTTTTATTTAACGATTTACTTTCTATTTAGATATCTACCTAAATGGGCAACATAAATCCTTTTCAAATTGAAAAGTTGTTGGATCTTTTTAATCTAATGATAATAACTAGTAAAATTGAATATATTCATTTGATCCAACGTAAGATACATTTTTTTCAAATCATTTTAACGTGTAATAAATATTTGCCACAAGGTAGACAAAACGCCCACTAATTTCGAGAGCTAATAATTTGCATCTGCTTAATGCTCGGGCTTTCTTTTAGCCCGAGTCTTATGGAATTATATTGAATCCAATGCAATAATAATTTTATTCATCAATTGAATTTATATAATTCTCTTATGTATTTTGTAAAAGAAATAATACAAATATTATATCAGAATTATTGCAATAATTGTGCATAATGTGTAACTGAAAAAAGTGAAACAAAAAAATTTCATAAATACTCATAACTCTTTATTGGATCCAACACTGTGGTCTTTATATTCTATTCCTCACACAATTTATCATTAGTCTAAAGTAAGATGTAATATAAGAGATTTTCACATGAATTTATATGTACATATATATAATATAATATAAAAGGAAAAACATAAATGTTATAGTAAAACTATTACATCCCAAGTTATGTAAAAAAATTTCAAGGGTGGCTACCATTCCTTCGCGCGTTCATCACACATAAAATACAAACAGAAAAAACAAAGAATGAAAAAAGGCCTCTCTGTCTCTGTCTCTGTCTCTCTCTTTTCCTCTCTTTCCCCCCCCACACGAGCATTGATTTCATTGTTCTCCCGCATTAATGATTTTGACGATCACCCGATTCTCAAATTTATGCTTCCATTTTCAGAAAATAATATGCGAGTTTAAGGGGAGGTGAATGCCATTCATAGATATTGTACATAATATTCGCATCAGATTTGAGCTTGGATGTACGATCTATTCAGGAGTCTGAACCTGATAAATGGTGCATTTGCAGGTTTCCTTTGATGGGTTCCTCTTATGTAATTCATTCATAATTACAAAATGACAAATGTGAATGCGGCAGCAGACTCCTCGCAGGTACGTCTCCAATCATTAATGCATTATGATGCTAATGCTGGTATGGATCCTAGAAAATTTTGGTGAATTATTTTTGTTTTGTTTTTGTTTTTGTTTTTGTTTTTTTTTTTTTAATGTGAACCTGTTTCAGGTGGAAAGTGGTGGTAGAAATGAGCCACCTCCACCACCTGCCCCACCAGGTCCCGCTCTTCATGGTGGCAGTAAGGTACTTTTGAGTTCCAATTATTATGTCTATATTTCATTTCCTGGCTCTCTATGGTTTTTCTTCTATTTAGGAGTGCAATCTTGCTGCATATGAAACGGATTATGTGCAAATTTCGACATGTTGAGAAGATAAATGCTAATGCTTAAGCTAGCCTTGCTTATGCTTGCATTTGAAATATGAAGTTCCATAATTTTCAGGGAAACAACAAAGTTCTAATGCTTGTAAGCAAATGGTTGTTTAGAATATGAACTGTAGATAGCATCCATAGATTTAAATTGACTTTGGCTTGGATGTGTCTCTAAGACTAATATTTGGGATAAGATAGAATAAAAGTTCACATGGTTGGACATGTACAAGGTGGCAAAAATTGAAAATAAATTGCATAAGAACTCATTAAGATGGTTCGAATATATTTGAAGGCAATTAGAAATTGATCCAGATTGCACAACTTTGGTCAAGGATTAATTGAATTCAGGGGAAGAATTTTGTAAGCGAGAGTAGACTTCCTTTTAAAGTCCAAGAACAACTTTGATGGATAGCTTTCTAAGCGGAGGAAAGAAAGCTTTGAGTGTGATTCTTCTCTCGAAGGAAAAAAGACTGGAAGAAAAATATCCCTCGTCTTGGGTGTCTAACACTCCCGTGGCACTGGCTGCACATTAAGATTGGAAAATGGTGTATAAAAGATAGTTATACCTGATGCCATTACTTGAAAGAAGGCCCGGACCCTTTTTTAAACACTAGATTTAACAGTCTTGGATTAACTTGGAGTAGCTCGTTCAAAGAGGAATCCTGAGTTGACTGTCTAGGTGTTAACTATGGCTTTTGTTAAGTGTAGTTGACCTGGCTTGAGCTGTGACTTCTCATTGTGATGCCCTGGTTCTCATTTGACAAATTTGAATCATATGTGAGCGACTTTGAGTGAGGATAAACTCCACCCGGTTAAGTCAATAACAAAATTACTACTTAACTGAACAATTTTATGATGGGATTTCAAACGCACTTACCGAATCATGTGGCACACTGACATATCTGCTTCCTTAGTTTCTAAAGTAATGCCTTTTCTGTTGTTGTTTTTTTATTTCATTTTTTTTTTTTTTGGTACTGTAATACACAACTTATCCAGGTCATGTAATTTACTTCATGTTGCAGGTCTATAAAAGTGGCCCACTATTTTTGTCATCAAAAGGTTTGTTTTACCATTTCATTTGGACTTTTGTTGCTAGGAAGAATAAAAACTAAATGGCAGACTATAAGCATCCCTTTTTGCTAGCTTCATCACATTTCTTTGATATGATCAAAGGAATGATAAATTTACTTGCCGATCAAAGTCAAAAATGGGGTGGTAGGAAAAGGTGAATTCTTGGGTACAGGTATATAAATCCATGACTTGGTAGTATGGTGTATTTATAGAACCCTATTGAAAAATGCTAATCTTTTGTTTCCTCTTTATAATTTTTTTTGGTCTGATTTATTTTCTGTGTTACTCATATGAATGCAGTGTTACTGACAAATGATTTTGATATTTCCCAACAATCCATGATTAAGTGCTTCAAAAAATTGAACAATAGTGCAGCTAAATTTTATTTAGTTGTCATGTATAGCACTAGCTTGTAGGATTTGGGTTATCTTCATATCTATTCAGTTTTTGGCTGTATTATGATGTCTGAGCTTGACATGAATGCCAAATGGAAAGTACCCATTTGTGTAGCTTTAGTCCATGATATAGGGAAAAACTCGCAAAGTAAATGCTGACTTTTGTTCTTACAAATGTAATTTTCTACGAACTTAATGTGGATGTCTGCACCGAAGTTTCTGAGCTGTATGGCCAAGGGTTGAAGTGGCTATTTCTTATTCGCTACTACTAATTCAATAAAATAATTTATATGTGAAATCAGGGTGATATCTTTTGGTGTTGTGTGTATTGTCCTAACTTTCATTAATTGCTATCCTACACCATCAACATTTTGACACAGGATATCAATTTTTAATTTTGGCTTCTCAATATCATAATTCTTATTTGAGTTGTAATAATTTGTCCTAATATATATCAAATATATCCAAATAGTTTGTCATACTGAAAAGTATTTTGTATTTGTAACAAGAAGTTCTTTGTCATTGTATAAACTTGTTGTTTGACTGCCCATGCACCGTTGTTGATAAACTTTAAAGAACACATTTGTTGGAGCAAAAAAAGGACAGAAGGTTTTTCAATCTTTGTCATACATACTTATCCTAATTTTAGTGCATCACAATAACTTTGTATGTAAGATATGGCCTTTCTTGTATATGCCCAAAAGTTACTTTTGCATACTGAAGGTGGAACAGAAATAAAAGAAAAAAATATATTGAACACTTCATTTCCTTTTTTTTTTTGTTTTGGGGGGTGGGGGGTGGGGCTCAGATTCATTTTGATTACATCTTTTTCAAGAGGACATGGGGCTACAAATGCTTTATGATTTAATGCTACTAATGTGCAGAAAATTCATCATTGAGCAGCATATTAGTATAAAGAGAAACATTTTTGTTCTTCAGGGCAACTGAATTTTTCCTGAAATTTTGTACTCCATATGTAGGAATTGGATGGACATCATGGAAGAAAAGGTGGTTTGTTTTAACTCAAACCTCCTTGGTATTCTACAGAAGTGATCCAGTAAGTTGCTCTTTCAAACTTTATTTAAAAAAACCTTCTTACATTCAGTAACAAGTTATTTCTATGAGATTGTATGAAAATGTCAAACTGTTACTCTTCTGAACTTTTTGTTCAAAGTTTTTGGATGTCTTATGAGGTGTAATATTTTAAATTGTTTAATATGTCATTTTCTTGAGTTTAACTTTTGATTGTTGGATGATCATGTTCAAGTACCTTTTATGATTTGTCATGGTTAGCAAATGCCTACTGCTGTATGCACATGTACTGCTGTAAAATGTGCGGCTTGCTTCATATTCTTAATATATCATGGGCGATCCAGTTTTGTAATGGTATAAGTGTCCAAACATGTATGCAAATAAGTGATTTACAATAAATCTTCTTCCTTATTCAAAGATATTTTTATCTCTGGCTTACATTTGTTTAATTGATGCTTAATGATATATGGAATTTTACCCTGTTAAAATAACATTCAAAATTTCCCTGTATGATTATTTTTCTTCTCTTTTGACACTTTTATATTATGTGTAAGCTTTTCTTATCAAATATCAAATGTTCAATTGTCTGTTTAATTTTTCCCTTAGAATGTGGTCCCTCAGAAAGGGAGTGAAGTAAACTTAACCCTTGGAGGCATTGATCTCAACAGTTCAGGCAGGTTAGCTTATACGTTTTAGTTTTTTCAATTTTAATTGTCATGCCTTCTGTTTCTGGTTGTATGTCAATTTGGCCATCTTCCTATGAACCAACCAAGGGTATATTGACTTTTTGATTCATTTCCAGTGTGGTAGTGAAAGAAGATAAGAAATTGCTTACTGTGCTCTTCACTGATGGTCGTGATGGACGAGCTTTCACACTCAAGGTATGACCCTGTTTAGATTTCTTTGCATGACCAAAATTTTAGCAGTATCCTCATGCGATTTATCCTTTAGCTTTGAATTTTTTCTTCAATGTTTATGCACGGTTTTCCATTACTCTTTTGTGGCTGCAGTCTGTTAATACATAGAACTGTGAACGTTGAAGATGGTTTCCGATTTGGTGGCACTAGAGGGGTTTCGACATATTAGTATTTAGTCTACCTAATTGCTTAGGTTTCTCTAAAGATATCTGAGTCAAAACAATAATATTTGAACTGCTGTAATGATAATCTTCCTCCTCATAGTCTATCATTTTAAATGATGAATTTGGCTCTTTGCTGTTGTTTCGTCTTCAGCATTTATTTTATGACTAAGGAAAGAGATTCTCAACCATTTGTTTTTATACTGCTGTCATGGTCATCACCCATCAAATTCTGTGGTCCACCACCAATCCAATATCTAAGCTTTCTGTTGTGCCATGTGCCTGGATTTCTTGTAACACAGGCAGAAACTTTGGAGGATTTGCATGAGTGGAAGGCTGCACTAGAGGAAGCCCTTTCAAATGCCCCTAATGCAGCTCTTGTTATGGGGCAAAATGGTATTTTCAGGAAAGATCAGTTCAATGCAGCTGATGATTCTTCGGAACAATGTATGCTTCTCACTATCTGAATGTGTAACTGTATTGTGAAATAACTTGAACATTGTTCCAACCAAGCTCAAAAGATGAATCAACTGCAATAAAACTATGAGCAATAGGGAACTGCCTTTTGTCATATAACTAGCTGCTAGACGTGATATATGCTTTAACAATCTGGTGCATCCTTTTTAATTTAATTTTGGTAGACAAATAGACAGAAATTTGTTCTTTGATTTTACCCTTCGCTTGTTATATCATTCTTTCTCAACACGAATATGAAATTCCCAATGTGAGAATAGCCAAAATGTCGATTCCCTTAGCTTAACTCGTGACGAAAGACGGACTTCCCTCATTTTAGTAGCCTTTGCTAGTAGTCTAAGAATAATGTTTGTTAGTATTAAGTAAAGACAACACTAGGTTTGGGAGATCAGGAAGTGCATGGCTTGAAACTGCAAAACATACATCACTATATTAACTTTACATTTTCTTTTTGTTTCTATTATTTTTGTTTGTTCGTTTTTTTTGAAGGGGGGGGGGGGTTTGTGTGTGAGGGGAGGGGTGGTGGGAGGAGATGATAGCATTCTAGTAGCCTCGATTTCTTCAGTGTTTCACCTTCTGGTTAATGACCATAAATCTTAATACTGTGCTTTTTTGTCTTTCTTCATAGTGAAAGACAGACAGACAGCTAAATCCTTGGTAATTGGCCGGCCGATTTTACTTGCTCTGGAAGATATAGACGGCACTCCATCCTTTTTGGAGAAAGCTCTCAGGTTTCTTGAAGAGCATGGTGAGCCTCTTTTTCTACTACACTCGTGGACTCAAATGGGATGGCATACTTTATTTATGAATATATTAAATATTCATATTCACCTGCTTTTTCTTATAACGCAACCTCATAAAGACCAAGTAAAGAGGTTTAATTTTTTAAAGATATTTGTATATAATATACTCTCTCGATGGAAAACAAGTGCCATAAGTCATATTTGTTATGTCTTGCATTCTGAAACAGGCGCTCAAATTACATAGCTAGTGGAAAAAATGCAACATTATGTTATGTAATATTCACTATAGTGAATTGCCTTTTTCCCTATATTTTCGTAGATTGTTGAGACAAAATCTCCTTTATTTATCTTGCCCTGGATGGGTAATGTGCTAATCTTATAAGATCAGAGAATTTAACCTATTAGATTATGAGGGCTTTACTCACATAGGGAAAAGCATTTTGCTTTCAATGTTAATGTGCGATTATCGTTCTAATTTCATATAAATATCGTTGGTCTCTGGTGTATTACATGGCATTTATCCTTTATCTACAGGCCATCCAACACGGGGCCATCTTATGTACATTTCTGTGGGCTAAGCCAACGTCCTCTCTCTCTTGGACAATGTTACGAAAAAAATCTAATTATTTTTCATTCCTTTGCTTGAGTTCCCTTTGGTTTCATAAATATAAGGCTTCCATTTCTTTCAATTGCTGGCTGTTGGTCTATAATTTTTCGCCATGTTGCAGTCATTTTCAACCTGGCAGCATGAGGATGAAATCCATTTTTATGTTGATAAAGAATAGAAGAATCATACAGATGTCACATTCTTTTCTTCTTTGAAAAAAAATTATATGCAAATGATATAAAATAGTATTTTCATGAATCTACAGGAGTGAGAACTTCACAAGCTGACCAATATTTGTTTGACATTATGGAGAAAGATATCTTTCCCTTCCAACTTCCTACCCTGACATGTTTGAAGCAATGCCTCATGTTTGTGCTCCCCTTCATAATATTATACACAAACTTTTTGGTTCTTTTACCACAACTTTATGGGACTAGAAAGAGAAGTATTCTATTATAAGCATTTGTTTGTTCTTAAATGCCTAGTCTGTGTTTCTTTGTGCAAATAAATAATTCACAGATCCTTTCCGCTACTTTATGTGGACCTCTATATATGAGATAGATTATAAGACTCATATGCAAGTGATTTCCCTAAAGATGCTCGCATTTTGCATTTGTTTCAAGGCAACATGAAATTCAATTCCTTTATACCAGCATTTGAATGGTTTTTACTCTTGCCTTTTCGACAGCCAGTTGTAATTGTTCATTTTATGTTAGGCTTGATTTGTTCATGTTTCATGTCTGGAGTGGTTTCACTCTCATCTCTTACATCCCTAGACTTCATGTATCTTATAGTAGGGTTAAAGATGTTCCTTTTCCATGCACTGTATAGCATAATGAAAATCTATATGATTTCTTCATGAGTTGTTTTGTTTGTATTGACCTGCAAAAGTCATTTTCTAGGAGTCAAAACAGAAGGCATCCTGAGGCAAGCTGCTGATGTTGAAGATGTTGAACGTCGAATACAAGAATATGAGAAAGGTTGGTTGGTTTATTTGATACATAGATTTCATGACCAATTTTGTTTTATGTATGAACTCTAAAGTAATTTACATAAACTAAAAATTTCCTTTATGCTCTAATGATTTGGGATAGAGGCTGGCAACCTACTTGAGGTTTGTGAAAGTCTTAAAAATCTTCCTATTTTGTTAATTAAATAATTTAATTATTGACAATTGTACCCTTGCCCAAAAAAACCCTCCCTCTCTTCCTTTATTGCTCCCATAATACCTACTTTTAACAGTTACACCTCCATGTTATTATGCAATAAAAATATAGATTCATTATTTCTAAAGCTTATTTTGTAAAAACTTTGAAAATTCACCAAGAAAAAATTATTAGACATAAAAGATTTTGGCAAGATTGCTAGTTAAACAATTGATAAAAGATTTTATAACTTGTACCTTAGAGAGTGATAAGCTAAACAAGCCAAACTGTTTACATAGTGACCTTACTAGTGCATGTAGATAATAAGAAATAGAATTGATAGGAGTAAAAGTTTCATACCGCGGGCCTATAGTTGGAACCACTAGTAGAGCTCCCATGCAGCGGATTTTGCTATATACTACTTCACATTTGTTATCAATTATAATATATGATCAATTAAGTCGTTGAAGATGCTCGTGACACCCACTTATAAATGGTTCTAAACTCTCATCACGTTGTTCCCACAGAAAAATTCTTATTTGAAGGATTCTTTCTTTCTTCTTTCTTTTTTTTAAAGGGGATGCATATTTGCAAAAATGACTCCCTTCTATTTCTACTATTTTGAATTGATTAAATCAATAAATTAGAATGAATCAACTAATTGATAGGTTAGATTTTTTAAACTATGGTTAATGAATATCTTTCTATCATAATTCTATATAGACTATGATTCCAAACCCTGCAATTTCTCAAATTTCTTTTGGATTTTAGAGTTCTCAACAACAAATCCCTCCCCTTATCCCTGTATTGTAAATTCATATAACATTTTTTATAGTCGAGTGATTGGGACTTCTCCAAAACTTACGGAGGTACTTGAAGTTTCCCAAAAACTACAAAACTAACCATCTGTGAGAGAGAGAGAGAGAGCGAGAGGGAGAGAGGGGGGGGGGAGGATTCTCCGATTCTTTTGGTTTGGAAGGAGGTTCACTTAGAGCTTTCTTGGGAATCAAAGTATCCAGCGGGTCAACTCCGAACAAGACAGTAGGTATAAAAGACTTGGCTGGAGAAGGGGATCTACTTGAATTATCTGGGAGACAAATGTTAGGAGGTGTGCTTCCTTTTCCTAACAAGTCTTTGTGTCTTAATTGGAAGATACGGGGTAGATATTTGATTCCATTCAGGTTCTTTTTCAAGAGGAAGAATAAAAGAAGAATTTGATAAAAATGGACTAAACGAATAAAAGAGTAGATAAAGGGTGGAATTCAGTGGCTGGACAATTGTTAAACTTTACCCACACAATGGTTGTTTGGATAGTATCTATCAATGGGTAGAACTCTACAAAACAAGATTTCATTATTTAGTGCAACCTCTTTGGTGGTTTGCAAATCATCTTGGGCTATTAGAAAATGGTTTCTTTCTGAGAAAATGGACTGAATATAAATATTTAGAACTGCAAGCACTTAAGTTTTATCTGTTAGGAAATGTAGAATACTATTGGGGTTAGTCTACTTCACTGCTTTCAGGAATGCTCAGATTTCCTTGTCTTGCCTGTGAAATTTTGGTAGATGATTTGTTACTAAATTGCAAGATAACTGTGTCAAAGAATAGAGGATGCGGGAGTGGAATATTTTGTCAACCCAAAGCCACATCTCTCCGGAGCATGAAAAATTTCTATTAGCAGCAAAACCTTCATTTCTATGATTGAATTGTGTATCCAATAATGCATCTTCTAAGCTTCAAGTTATATACTTCACTTATTCTACATAAAAGTCTTCATCAATATATTAAATGATATTTTTTTTCAATAAATTCAGGGAAAAATGAGTTTTCGCCTGAGGAGGATGCACATGTTATAGCTGACTGTGTAAAGGTATTTCCTTGTGGTGTAGAAACATATGTTATGTTGCAGTTTTTACTGTCTTTCAATTGAATGTTTCTTTTGCTAATTGTGACCAGTATGTTCTTCGGGAGTTACCTTCGTCACCAGTTCCTGCTTCTTGCTGCAAGGCTCTCCTTGAAGCTTGTCGTAAGTTTGTTGTATATAGCATAAGAAAAGCATTTCTGCCTGCCTGTTTAGGGACAATTGATAGATTCATAACTCTGGAAAGTATCTACGTGATTCAACTAAATTGGTTTTGGAACAAATAATATTTAGATTTCTATAGCAAAAGGCAATACTTTAAAAACTTAAAACAACGTCAAGCCCAAAATGAATTAGAAAAGTTAAGTAATTTTGACAACTAGGATACATTTTAGCTAGGATGTGCAGGATTTTGAATTCTGTGGCATTTGAAAAGCAATATGATGTAGCTTCATTGGGATTTGCCTTTTCAATTTGGTTTTTAATTTAGGAAATATATTGTGATGATTAGGAACTGAACGTAGCATGAGAGTAAATGCCATGCGTTCAGCAATTTGTGAAACATTTCCAGAGCCAAATCGTCGTTTATTACAAAGGTACTCAACAATCATTTTATGACTTTCAATATTCTTTTACATCTTTGGTTTGCAACATTACTAATTTTTTGTAGTTTGGACATATTCTCCAATGACTTTTTTATTTTTTCTGGTACTAAAGCTTGCTTCTATTTTTCCTACTGCTTTGTTCATCTTGTCTGTTGATTGTTATGAGGTCTGAGCTAATATACCCTTTGTGGATTCCAGTTTTCCTGTTTTTTCTTTTTTCTTTTTTCTTTTTGAAAGGAGCTGAGGTGCTAATTTTTTATGACTGAAATGTTTTGCCCTTGGTGGCAAACCTCTTAACCCCTTCCTAGTCCAAGAGTCAAATGAATTGATGTTTTTCCCCCATTGGATTTTAGTCTTTTTTCTGGAAATATTATACCGCAATTGCTTATCAGCTTTTCTTTTCTGCTGGACAAACTTTTTTGTTGCCTCTTGGAGACATTTGAAATCACGAATTACGATACCTTGTGGAAAGAAGATGATTTGCTTTAAGATATAAAGTTCGAGTTTCTGCAGGAAGTTTATTAGGTTATGTTCTGAAAATACTTGTTTAATGTTTTCTTTTTTCCCTACTGGTTAAGGTTTTAGGGACATAAGTTTCTTTAAATAGAAATGCAGGCGGTCTCAATGTGATTATAAATTCATTTAAGAAGTGAACATATGTATTTTTTTTAATTTTGATGCATTGTCTTCCATAAAGTTTTGAGCTATGTGATGAAACTTATATTATTTCCCTAAATCAGTCAAAATTATTGAGTCATGGTCATTTTTGTTGAATGCATCATGATATTAACATTTTCTGAAATTTACCTGTATGGTATTTCTCTCTCTTTTCATTTTTCTTCTTTTGCTACTCCAATTAAGTTAATATTACATATTGTTGGTAAAATGTCTTCTCCCACGACATGTATCAAATCTAAACAAATATCCATTCACCAATTAGAGATTAGGAATTTGGCGCTCTTAATTCTCAATTTATTTTCTTCTTCCTATTGTAATATTAATCGTACTTATATCATGTGGATGGTGAATGAATCCATTTAAAAGAGGTATTCATGATTTTGGATATGTTACTTGAAATATGCATGTAGGCATAGTAGCATACACGAAAGTGTCATTAATATATACATGTGTGTGTGTGCATGTGTAACTCTCTGTTCTGGCGTGTTGCATACCTCAGAAGCAGAGATTAGTTCACATTCTTTATGAAAGAGGCTTGATATCTTGCATTATACATGTCCTGGATGCGAACACAATTCTGGAAAATTTCTTCATTATTCATTTTAAGCCTATACTTTTTAAAATACTCCAAAACTTGATCATGTTCGGTTTGCTTCCTGTGTCAGAATTCTTACGATGATGCAAACAGTGGCTTCCCACAAAGCAGTGAATAGAATGAGTATATCAGCTGTCGCAGCTTGCATGGCTCCGTTACTTCTTCGCCCCCTTCTTGCAGGTGATTGTGATCTTGGTAATGATTTTGATATGGGAGGCGATGGCTCTCTTCAACTTATGCAAGCAGCAGCTGCAGCTAATCATGCTCAAGCCATTGTTATTACATTACTTGAGGAATATGATAATATATTTGGGGTATGCTTCAATTTTTTGCCTCACTACTTTGTTGTCATTTTCCAGTCGTCTCTTGTACAGTTAATCTGACTTTACGTGGATATATTAGATGGTTTCTCCCTTTCTTACTAAGCTTTTCCCGTAGCACATCATAATATATTTTTTTGAATCCGTTTTGCTTATTGAATTTTTATTACATGCTACTGATGAATATATTTGTTCTAGATGATACCAGAAAATCAGTTGTGAGTATTACCAGAAATATATTTTACAAATCCGACTTTGTAATAGATGTCCGCAGATAATATTTCGTTTCCTAAAATGTTTACTTCTAAAGGTAGCCTAAGAGTACATCATGTGACTAGTATTGATTTTAATACTGCACTGTATTTGAGGGTAAAACTGCAAAAATATGTAATAGCCTTTGCTCTTTCAGTCCTCATCTAAACCATGAAAAGATGTCAAGGCTATTGATCTTTGGATGGAGGAGCTATTTCTATGGCTGATGCATTCACCTTCTGTCTTTCTAAACAGAGAGACTGACCTCTACTAAATTCATTTGAAGTGCATGTGGTGGATAAGTTACAACTTAATCTCTAAATTCTTATTAGTCAAACTAAAGCTGCTATGCCATCGCTTCTCTTCTTCCTGTTACTCCCTAATCTTCTTTCCTTTTGTCCCTATTCATCTCATCTATATGTGCTGAATGCATGTTAGATGCAACTATGCTGTGGGGTTGGTTACAAACATAGAGAAGCTTCCTATTGCACTTTGAACAGAAAATGCCTGACTTAGGCAGTTTACAACAAAGACAGAGACTTGAGAATATGTTGTAGGATACGTTAGGTCGATTCATATATGAATTCTTTTGGAGAATTTGCTATTTATGCTCTAGAAACGTGTCACCAACCATACTCTGAAAAATGGATTGGTAAGAGCAGGAAATAATTTCAAATTTGAAGTTATTGATGGGATTAATGATTTAGATCACAGTGTTTACCAACTCAGACTGAAATTTTTAGTTTGATTACAACTGATTACCACCTAAGTAGTCTCTATTTTGAAGAAACCATTTTCTCTCTATTGGTTAGAAGTCAATACAGAGATGAAATTTAATTTTGGTTTCATGAAATGTATTCTTTCTCTATTGTTGGTCGATTTAAAGTCACTGTCTGCTATCCATCATGATCCAATTATCTGTCAATTCTTTACAAAGTGGAGTTTATCTGAAAGTTCAGATATTTTTTTTTTCATCTTTATTGTTTCTTTCTTTCTTTCTTTTTTCTTGGAGTTCCTTATATTTTGTAGCACTAGTCAGCACTATAATTGTATTCCATTCTAGTTGTCAAAAGGCTCTTAAGAGCACATTTGAGCAATTTCAAATATTTCGAGACATCTTTTGCTTCTTTTCCGTATATTTTTCCCTTTCAATTCTGATCCCTTGTATATTCAGAGGTTGTCTTCAGAATAAATTTTGGTTAAAACTGATGTGGTTTAGGCATTATGCTACCTAGAGAAAGAAGCCCGTGGTGCAATAAACAATCAGTTAACAACAAACCTTTTTGTTGTTAGGCATATTAATGTCAGAGGATGTAGTGAAATGTCTTCTTTGCATATTGCTGTTTTCTTTTTAAGCAATGATGTGCTATCAGTGATCATTTTATTTGCCAGTTTTTGTGGTGTCGTATGTGATTAACCCATTGAACTGTTTTCAGGATGGTGCCGTAACCCATGAACCGTACACTGATTCAGAAGAGAGTGGAAGTGAGAGCGAGGAAATTACAGATGACGATGATGATGATGATAGCTTTGATGATGATGACGTGACTGAAGGCTCTGAGTCTGATGTAGATGAAGATTTTGAGCATGAATCAAGTGCAACTAGTAGTGAGACTGGTGAAAACCAAGATAATGAAAAGGTTTTCATTTATTTAACTTCCCCTTTTATACAACAAGGAACACAACTATGGGTGGCTACACAGTCAACCATATAAAAACCATCACTAAGTCTTGCCACTGCCTTTTTGAGACAATGTTGGTGTTTTTTGTGATTTTTAACTTCTAGCAATATGCAGTCTTTCCTCAAAGTTGTGAAAAATAGTGGAACTTCTTGGCTCATGTCATTTGATGCTTTACCTTGTGATCCTGCATTATCACTCTTGCCATCTGGTTATCCTTTCTTCTCCTCTTGGGTGTAGATTTTTGTCATCTCAAGGGGATTGTATGAAAAGTAATAGGTAGGTTATGCTAACTTGTTCCAGTGTATTTTCTAGTTTTACATGTCATCCTTTCTTTCCGAGGTCTAAATTAATTTTTCACTCTAGCTTCCCTACTTTTTTTGGATTGCATGGCATCATTTCAAATCCCAAGTTTTATATTGCAAGTTCTTCTTAGGTATTGCCCAGCTCCAATAAAAATATGTAGTATAGTTTCTAGAAGTAGCATTCAGAAGGCTATTGGTTCTTTTAATTAATACATCTCTCTTATGTTTTTCCTCAAGATTTTTTCTTATACTCCACTAGTGTTTTCCCCAAATCCAATGGCAGACTGCTTTATATGCAGGTTTCTGGAAGTAGTACTTCAGGGTTCAACTCTCCTCGAGCAGATGTTGTTCTTGAAGCCAGCCAAAATATGCCATCAAGTCCACCTCAAACTTCATTGCTTCAACATGATAGCGAAGAAGGAACTAAGGATGTTCCAAATCCAGATGATGAAAAGGTCCAATCAAATGACTCCTTTGAACTATTAGGGGTTGATTCTATTGAAACATCCATAGCCCAAATATCTTCTGAATTATCACATGGACCAGGCCGCAGTATGCGGCGACCTGCTGTTTGGGGACGTACTCCTGTGAGTATATCATTTTCCTTTGGTTCGCATGTTCTGGTACTCGGACTGTTATCTATTAGCCACCATTTTTATTAGCTATAAATTACCCTTGAAATTATCCAATATGTATGCATAGTTTGAACATTTTTTATGCTTTGTTTTTTACTTAAATAACTTTAGTGATTGTGACATTTTAATTTTTGGAGACATTTCACATAACTCACTCTATGCATTTGGGTCCAGGCAAAGAAGAACCTTTCTATGGAATCAATTGACCTTCCTTTAGAAGATGAGTAAGTGATTTATTCACCATCAATCAAAATATAAAGCCAATAATCCTTGTTTTCTGTTTTTCTGTAAGTCCTTGAATCTGTTTTGATTGAAGTATTGCTATATATATTGTCTTCCATTCCTGACTGATCACTTTACCATTCTATACTTTTCCAAGGCAGTACAGTCAATGTACACTCTGCTCCTAACCATAGAAGAACTGAAGTAATCTGACTGAATACATTCTCAACTTGAAAGTTTCCTTCAAATTTGTAGAGAATTCATTATTGATATTTACAATTGGCATCATGATGCAAATCATGATGATAGACTTACATCAAATGAAACTCTATATCCCATGACAAGCAAGAATTTTTATAGTCATAAGGATTATGCCTTCAGGTACCATTTTTGTAAGTCATTACATCAAAAGTTCATACCTTGACCACTAGTTTGTAAAATGAGAATCAAATTCAGCTTTTGTGAAATATTATCCTATTTCTGAGTTAGAAGACAGCAGAAATCTCCATTTTAGAATCTGTCCGACATCAGCTTTGGGAGCTAATGGATTTTCCTACATCGTATTGTCATTCATTGTACTTCAGATTAGATATATGTTCATGAGCAACATACCCCTGTTAACGTTTCCAAAGGTCCAATTACATCAAACTGACCTTCTTTGGAATAGAGCACAACGAAGGAAATCAATCATGTTGTTGTGTGTTTCTGTCTGCAGTAAAAACACAATGCCTCATAGAACCTTCCTGAAGAGCTTCAAGGAGCCATTCCATTTATAAATATTTCTAAGAGCTTTCTTAAAAGTTCTCTCAATTTTGTTGAATTGTTTATAGCAAAATCTCCTTTCCCCTTACTAGCAACAACTTCGTATAAGACTGACTACAAGTTTCCATCGATCGGCCTCTCATTTCCATTAGAGAGGATGCACTTGTTCATTCGAAGGTGCTAAGTTTATGACCTCCAGATGTAATGAATTTCTGCTTGTGACAAGATTCTTGGTTAATGTAGGAGATAAAAATAAAGATCAGTACTTAAAATTTTTAGCATCCTTTTTCAATGGCAGCACTTTTACCAATTTCATTTGCCATCTTATATGGTACTCATCTCATGCATGCGCATGATCATGGATGAGATAATGAGAGCTAATTTTTTTCTACTTAACCCATATAGCTAAATTTACATTTGTTGTTCTCAGAATGATGGAAGACATTGGCTATATACAGGCTATTCGCATGTGCAATGTCATAGATAAATATGGATAAAGACTAGGCATAAAAAACTTCTAACAAATTTGGAACGTCAATAATTTACATCAATCATAGTGCCCTTACAAGTGTGATAAACTTTTAATTTTCTATTTGTACTTTACTGAAGATATTTTAAAAATATTTATTCGGCTGAGATTGTGTTCTTTTGGTTCTTTAACATAATTTTTTTGAGGAAAGGGGTCTAAAACTTAATTTGCACTTGCTTTCTATCTTCATTTATTACATTTAATATGCTTGTAAATTTAGATGACACTAGCTGCTGTGGTGTTTTCACATTAACAATGCACTCATCTCATTTGTGTGTCTCAAATACACAGACACATGCAACATTTTCCTTGTCTTTAACTTAACTTGTTCTATATCGTAATTGCATTAATTTGGCCTTATTATTAGGGCTGCAATCCGGAAGCTCGAGTCTATCAAGACAGATTTAGAGAGCAGAATTTCAAATGAGGTAGACCTTAAGTGTTTATTTCTCTCTTGAAGTATGCATCAATCTTTTTTCTTTCTTCTTCTTCTCTTTTTTTTTCCCTTTTGGTTTCTATGTGATCTCTTAACTTATCTTTTGCAATAGGCTTCACTTCTGCAAGATTGCATAGAGAAGCGGAAGCATGATTTGCATCAACATCGTCTAGATCTTGAGAAAGATGTAAGGACCTTATGAAGAGTATATCCACTTCTTTCCTTTTCTTTTTCTTCTTTTCCCCATCTCTCTCTCCACTGACAGACATACCTAGCATATCCACAATGCTACCAGGTAAGACTTGGGTTTCTGTTCTTCAGTATAATTCTTTTGTCCTAGAGTATTGAAAAAAATATGATCTTGTCATACCATGCTGCTGTAGAATTTCGATATTTTGCATAAAAACTTGCTATAAAAACATTGTTAGTGTTTGGTTATAGAAAAGATCCTTTTTATGGTAAGAGACTGGTTTGTCTTCCTTGTTATAAGGTAGTAGGTACCTTGATTCTTAGTTATAAATGCTATCAGGTACTGCAAGCAAGAACCAAGGTGAGTCACCAAGTTCAGATTATTTTCCACCAAAATTATTGTTGTTTTATATAGAAAATATATATAGGACTAGTATGGGCTGAGAACTCATGCTCAACAACTTCTAAGAATGGTATATGAGATTGGTAATATATGAGGTACCCATCCCTTGGTTTTTCAGTACTATGTCAGATATTGTATCCTTAACACTTGTGCCTGAGCATTGCTTGTTTGGAGTTTGCTCTGCATGCTCTTGGTTAGTTGGATACTCTTTGATGTCAGGATAATTTTAAGATTTCACTGAGTAGAAATGTTCATTCAATTTGCTATAGACAATGACAAGAGAACTCCTCTAGACCTTTGTATGAAAGTAGCGAGGAAACTTGCTATGTGGGAAGACTTGTTTCAAACAAATATTCACCCCCTTTCTATAGTTATGCTTTTCCATTTGTATAATGATCAAAATCTGTTCAAATGACCATTTGGAACTTATCCTTTGTCCCCTTTCCCTGTTTTATTCTTATGCCTAAATCATTTACCTCTCTGGATGCACTCAACTTGCTGGCTTAACTTTTTAACATTCAAGTAGACTCAAGAGGAAATTGCATTTTAGGTGGCAAGACTACAAGAGCAGTTACAGAAGGAGATAGACTTAAGGAAAGCACTGGAAACTGGACTTAAAATATCACAGCTACCCCTATCTGTTTCATCACTTGATGAGAAGGTTAGAGTGCATCACCATATATGGCAATTTATTTTTACTATGTCTATCAATAACCGACTTTAAGTTGACTATAGACGAAGGCAGAGCTGGAGGAAATTGCTCAAGCGGAGGCAGGTGTTTTGAACTTAAAGAAGAAGGCTGATGATCTTGAATTTCAGCTTAATCAACAACGTGAACAAAATTCTAGGATTGGGCAAGATACAGGCAACAAGCTTCACCAAAATCCAAATCATCAACTGAAGCCGTAAGGAGATATTTTTCTCCCTTCCATTCATGTTATGGTGTTTCTCTACTAAAGTCTGTGAATTTGTCCTATCAACTTCTTGTGCATTCCGGGCCATCTAATGTCTCTCCATAGTTTGTGTACATTAAACAAATAATCTCTTCTTATGGTGAATCTCGTGTCTTCAGAGGAATTTTCACTTAAGATTCAGTTGTTACCTTGTAAAAACTGTTAGGAGCTCGAGATGCCTCTGGTTTTAGCACATCCTGGCCTCTGATGCCATGACATCCTATGTATGCTCAAGAGAATAAGTTTCATGATGGCATGGCTTGCTTTGAAACACGATTTTAGAAGCTTAGTGTTTGAGCAAGGGAGTTCAAAAGTGAGGTTTTTGTGTTTTTATTGGTTTGGCATCAACAACAATAGTTAAAATTAGTGAATCGACATATCATTAGTTTGATTGATGGTAAGTTTGAAAAATGAATTGTTATTTAGGAAATTGAAATTATTTGCAGACATCCAAAAAGGGAGATTTGAATTGCAGATGAAGTAGTAATAGGATTTTAGCACAATCATTAAGAGTTGTACTTGGAAAATTAATCTGTATTAAATTCCATAGGAAATTCCGGTACATCAAACTCTTCAGTAAACTCTATTCAAATAAATAAATATATCTTCTAGCTAATGAAGCCTAACCCGAGTTGCAATTTGAACACTTGACCCAATCTGTAATGATATTACATCCACATGATCATATTCAAGATCCCATAACTACTACGAAACGACTTATATGTCAATCAGCATATGCATGACTAGTTAAATAGATCTCTATGCAAGTTAAAGAATTCAACCATATTTGCAATTCGCCATGCATCTCAATCCCTCTAGAATTACTCAAGGATAGTCAACTACAACAATCATGAGTCTCTTAGAAAATTAGCTGATTAAACTTACCTCATGGAAAACCCTTTCGGCCTTTCCTCCCTCTTGGGATAACAAAAAGGGTCTAGTACTCTTCTTTAGTCTTGAGAGAATTTATACCAAACTAGGTTATATTTATTTTTTTTTTTATTTTTTATTTCCTGATATGTGCACGTATTGAATATTTCTGAGCTCTCCAAATGTGAACCTCTTTTCCTTTTCTTTTACTGTGTGCAGGAAGGAGAAACAGATGGATGGTGGAGTCTTAGCTATTTCAAGTACTTCTGAGAGTTTGTCCAGAAGTAAGGTATACCCCTCTTAGAGACACTGAACTGATGTTGATCAACATTGATTCTTTGACTTTTTTAGTTGATAACAGATAGCAGATTACAAAAGTTTAGCTGAACAGGTCACATTTTTATTAAAATTCAGAAAAGGGAATTGAATTTGGTTTCATCTAATTACACCGTGGTGATTGCAATCCAGTCACGATAGTTACTTTCTTAATAGAATCTCCACATGATTATACATTATATTCAATTATGATAATTCATGCATGATTTTTAGTTCTATCATTTAAAAAAGAAAGGTGATTTCTTGCATATATGAATGTCGTCAATCAATAGCCATAATTTGTTGATCTCTAAAATGTGGCTGAGTTTTAAAAAGAAAAAAAAAAAATTAGCTTTGGAGGATTATATCATGCCAGAGGCCCAGAGCTATCTGTTAAAGTGATTTGTCACCCATATTGCTCTTTTTAATTAACGTCAGGACCACAAAATTACATATTCTTTCTAGCTTTTAATCTCAACTATTTTGCTCTCTAAATTAATATTCATTTTGATCCTTAGATCCTAAGTAGGCATTGATTACTAAAGTTCATTAAATTACAATAAATGAGAGTCTCACAATATTGGTATTGAGCATAAGTTTCAGTGCTGACTTTCGTTTAGTAATTAGGATAGTATTTTATCATATAAATGTCAAAACATTTTAAATTATTCCCTAATAAGAATAAGCAACTTTAGATCTATTGTAGTTGTACTTTTAAAGTTGATCTATTTTTTAATATATCTGTTGATATTTTTAGGGATTCTCTTACTGAATAGACATCTAAGCTAATTCTATTTTCAGTCATCTTACGATGAAATTATGCATTCAATTTTTTGTATTGAAAGTTGGCCTAATCAGACATGTTTCTGAATTATGTTACCAGACGAAAAAGTTCAATTCTTAAACATCTGTATTATACTTTTTGTTATAGTATACAAATGAGACCTCATGCATTAATTTGCTAGCTACTTCATGTGATCATGTGGAGGCTCAGTTGCCTAGCTTATGAGAAGTAAGTGATGTTGCAACTCAATGGGTAGTAGATCATGAAATCTAATGTCATAGATGTGCGGAGAAACTGCCTCTTCAGAATGGTTTGACGATATATGCAGTATGCTCTTTTATCTTTTCAATAACTTTCCTATAAGTTCACTCGTTCATCGTCTTTTTTTTCTTTTCACCCATTTAAGTTGACTTAAGATCTGGCCATACGCAATAATATGGAAGGAAGTATCATCATACATGTAGAATATGATAATATTCCACTTGAATATCCTGCCGTGGCTAATATTGCACAATTGACCCAGTATATTTCTAGGCATTAAGTAATCCCCGATTGTAAGGATGTTGGATATGTGACTGCTTAAGCGATCATTTAATTACCTTGGATAACGTTGAAGGCATTGCTTGATGTTTCTAAATGTAGGTAATATCAAGTGCAGTAAGTGTTTTCATAGATCAATGAACATAATTTGTAGCTTTTCCCCTGTGTACAGCATGAAACCCATTTGGACAAGCGGGACAGTAACAAAGATAAGAAACAAGAATCTTCATCTTCATTAAATATATCATTACCTCAGAACCAGCAAAAAGATGCTGCACAAAATTCAAAAGCCACTGGAGGTCTGACGATGGCATCTAATGTGGAGATGGGCACAAATAGGCCTGGTACGACAGTGTCGAGAAAGTCTAGCACAAGGGGCGAGGTAAGGTTTTTCTTATTTTTCATACTAGATTTTTGTCTTCTATACAAAAATGGGAATGGTATTGATGGCCTTTTATACATTAAGGCTTTGCTTATATCTAGGACTAAATGAAGGGAAAATGGCATGAAAAGGCACTTGTTTACTAAAACTGGTCCTTGATACTTTCTTGATAATATCTTTAGCGGTATCAGTTGAGCCAGTTTGTACATGTTGATTTTGATGTTCTTTATTTGGTGAATGAAAAAGATGAAAATATCAAATTTGTTTATCCTTCCTGGTTTGTGAACTTTGTTAATTATATCTGGATTGCTAATGTAGTTTTGGTTCTTGAACAAAAATGAGATTGTCCAATATATTTTTCCTTCTCCTTTATATAGAATATGCCTAATTCTTCAATTTGTGGTTGAACTGGCAATGCAAACATGTTTTGCATGAATAGAGTCGGTCTTATATGCATAGTTCACATCAATTGTTTGTTTAGTTTGTTGATTTGTAGCTAGTGGAGCAAGATGGACCTTGTACAGCATTGAATTATGTAACGCACAAAATGAAAAATGCCCAACTTCTTTTGTTAGGTTGTAGTAACATCTGCAGGAAAACTCGACTTCCAGCCATGTTCAATTTTATGCCATTGAAAATAATTCCTTTTTACATGATAGGGCACTAATTCTACCAGTTCTGCGCTATCAAAGCTGACAAACAGACTTAACTTCTTAAAGGAACGACGCTCACAAATTGCATCTGAGCTCCAAAACTTGGATACAGGCCGGAATTCATGTCAGCCTGTCAAAATTTTTGAACAAGGCACAGGATCAGAACATCGCCAGCCAGTTGAAAATTTGGACAAGTATCCAGAATCCAAAGGACAATCATTTGAGAAAAACAGGGAAATGGAGAACTATGAGTCACGCCATAATCCGAATGGCCCATCGCTCCAAAATGTTAATAAAGGAAGAAACTCAGAAGGGCATCCAAACTTAGAACGAGGAAAATCTGAAAGCTTCCCTACAGTGGATAAAGGTCGTTCTAAATTTCCTCCCAGAACATACTCTAGATGATGCATGCTTCCAATTGAATTTCAATATGTCTTTTGCATTATGCAAAATGGTCCAACAAAATACAAAGTTCAGGTAATGAAGATGGTGAAAGCTTCTCTTACAAGTTCTAAAGGTTCAAGTTTCCTACTCCATGCTCCACCTCTTTTTATGGCAATTCAATGACACAATTAAAACCACATTGTACACAGCCGTTTATCTTATTGAGGGAAATTGAATAGTTTAAAATGTTGTTTGGGGAAGATTTTTGGGGCTTATTGTAAAGTTATATGGAAATTGACATACACAAAATCATCTTTTTTTATTTGATTGTCATAAGGTACGTAGTTAAAAGTTTTGAAGAGTTGTATGGAACGTTTTTACGAGAATAAAATATAGCCAAATTTTGGTGCTATTATGAACTATATAATTTTCATGTTGTAATTGTGATATTATTTTTTTACTTATATACACGCATGCTACGAGTCTGTTAAATTTGAATTTTTGGCCTCATACTTTATATGAGACTAGTAGCATTGGGTCAACGGCTACTCAAAGGTCATGTTCTAGTAACGATATAAATTACAGTCCTGAGCCTTTTTAACAAGGAAAAAAGTTGTCTTTTTATACTTGTATAGTATACACTATGTACGAGAAGGTTGAACTTTCTCTATTCCACTCAAAATCTCAAATTACAATTATTATTTATATGGATCTAATACTACTATTAATCATTAAAATGTACATAAAAATCAAATTGAAAAATATAATTAATTGACTTCTCTATCCCTCTTCATTTTGCCTTACACAGTAGTACACGCAATATGTGATCTCATATGTTTTCCAAATAGAAAATTTCTAGGAGTTTTAAACTTCCAAAATGTCAATATTTTTTGCACCCAACCACCCTCTAATTCTACTCTACTGTTTCCTTGTGCACATTTTACCTTTCTCTATTTCTCTATATTTTTCTTTCTTTTTCTTGTTTTCTTCTTCTTTCCTTTTCTCCTTATGTTTATTTCTCAATCCTACCCCACCATTAAACTCCCCCGTCCCCCCCCCCCACCCCACGCCGTATCCAAAGCCCTCCACCACCTGCCCTCGTCATATAAACCTAAAACGCCTATTTTAGACATAACCATTATTGCTATTTAAATCACAGATGCCACCCTCATGAATAAAAGAAAAATGATAGAGAAAAGAAAAGCTTAACTGTAGTTCTAATGATAGAAGTCACTTTCCTTTTTAAACAACAAAAGAAAAGGCAAAAAGATCCAAAAAATAAGAATAATCAATAGTGAAAGTATGGTTTGAAGAGGTGAATAGGGTGGAAAGGGATTCTCATAATTCTTGCAAAAATGGGAAAGAATTGTGAATAGTGGAGGTGAAAAATAGTTATGTACGATATATTTTTTAGTTTAAGGACACGCATGTAATTTGCTTGGCATTTGAAGGAATATTCTTGACAATTATTTTTCATCTATTATGGCCATATAATGTGGTTGTCTCATCATAGTCACAACGGGTGATGCACATCCCTAAAAAATTATGACAATGTTGTTCTTCACTTTTCTTCACTTTTAAATTGAACTTCTATAATACTTAGGTGAGTAAGATATTAGGTGGGATAAAATGTGTCATCCCACCTAATACTACCCCTCCCCCCCCCAAAAAAAGAAGCTTTAAAGTATTGTTTGACGAGGTAATTAAGTTGGTTCAATATTCTTGTGATATGCAGTATTGGGAGTTCAATGGATTATTTATGTAATTGAAGTTTCAACAAGCCTAAGAATTGTACATCATATATATAATAGAAACTTAGGCCTTAGAGGCTCGTAAAGCGCCATCTTAAGAACATAGGCATTAACATAAAGAATCAAGCCCTTTATTCCAATTTCTTATGAATAGCCCCACAATATATTTAATACATACACTAAATCAAGAGTAATAAAAAGAGTGCTACTTTTTTTTCCCTCTCTCTCTCTCTAAATTCTCTCAAAATCAAGCATTTACTATATATCTTTCTTGAAGACTTATATCACGTTGACACTGTCTATGGGCACATCGCTAGATTCAATGGTTGGAATATAGACCAAATCCAAATAGTATGCTTGGAAAAAGAACAATATAGGAGCCCCTAAATGATCACAACAAGTCGACCAATAGGGAGAGAAGGGGCACGAGAACTACCCTCGCGCATTTGAAGTCTTCATTTCAAGAAGAAGAAGCTTCTCCACTTAAGGTAGTCATTCATCCATGCAAGAGGCCTTGTAGGCCATGATTTAAGGAAGTAGTTGTTTGAGCTACAACCAGGATCATCATGCAACACATTTCCAATCGCTCCCTCAATGAGCCTCCCCTACTTTTAGTTGAAGTTAGTCTCCTAGGCTTTAAAAAGAGTAGGAGCTAAATTTAAGCCACAAAAGAGCCAAAATCATACCAAGAGCAAAAACCATCTAGTGGCTTTAATCACCACGATGCCAATATATAAATATGTTTGTGTAGAAAATTCTGCTCTTCAAAGTAAATCATGAGCATTATGATGCATATAATTTTTTATTATTACTTTAGTTATCATGTTTTTTTTATTCAATAAAGAACTCATTTAAACATATAATGCTATAGACTACAAGGCTCTAAGCATGCAGTATTAGCCTCTATGAGGACACATCTTGTAAGCACAATTGTCAATTTCAAAATGAACATCCTTTACCCCCCCTCCCCCCGGCCCGATCAAGCTAACATTGGGAACCCAAATTGAGAAAATTGTTCGCTAAAAGAAACAAAAAACCTAACTCCTATTAAGGAGAGCTATCTAAAGAAAAGATAGGAAAAGCTATTGTCAGCCCATGCTAGGTTGCCCCTTACAATGCAAGTCATGCCCTTAGATGTTCCTTTGAGACAAGATATTATCTCAAAATCATGAGTAGCACTTTTTGTAGAAGATTGAAATTAAAAGGCATTAGCATGGCCCTTTTGATATATCAGAATTGCCTCAACCTCAATCCTAACAAAGGTCACATCTCTCTATGCCTAAATGTAGGCAGATCAATGCTCTTGCATGTCTAAACTTGGAATGAAGGATGAAATTACCTTTACCTAGAAAGATGTCCAAGCCACCTCAAATTGGGAAAAATAATGAATTCACCTTAACGTCGGATCAAGGTCCAAGTTGTTTCAACCTAAGAAAAAGGTCGAAGTTGCCTTAACATAAGAGAAAGAGAAAATTGCCTCGATTTGGAAATAACGTCAACGTTGCCTTAACTTGGGAGGACAATGGCCGCCTTAATTTGGGAGGATGGATGAAATCACCCCAACCTAAGAGAAAGGCCGAAGTTGCCTCAAGTTGGTAGGAAAGATGAAGTCATCTCAACTTAAGATGAAACTAGAATTACCTGAACTTGGGAAGAAGGTCGCTACCTTAATCTGAGAGGAACGATGATGTGACCTTAACCTGGAATGGAGGTTAAAGTTGCCTCAACCTAGGAGGAAGGTCAAAATTTCCTCAACCTAGGAGGAAGAATAAAGTTATCTCAACCTATGGGGAAAGTCAAAGTTGCCCCAACCAAAAAGAAAGGTCGAAGTTGGCTCAATCTAGGACAAAGGATGAAGTTGCCTCAGCCTATGAGAAAGGTTAAAGTTGCCTCAATTTAAGAAAAAGTGAAAGTTGCCTCAATTTTTCTCAATCTAGGAAAATATTGCTACCTCAATCTAGGAGAAGATCAAAGCTAACTCAAACTGAGAGAGAGGTCGGATAAGTTCAAAACATCATAAGAAAGATTAGCCATGGTGTCCTAAGAGCCTAAGAGGCACGATAAATACTTGATACTTTGGTGATAATCTCAAGTATAGTCTATTTATATTAACAATCCTAGCAAAGTCTCTACCATAAAGACTGGAGAGCCTATACCTCTCAGGAGTATTACAGGATAGAAAACCCCTAAGAGCACCTTAACAAATTTTACATTGAACTAGAACCTTAACCATGAGAGGTTCAAGGAGTAGATAGCTGAAAAGTTGTTTGCTTTATTGGAAGAATTATTGATGATTATGAAAACGTACATTCAAATCAAGAACACCACCTTCAATTGTCTTGAAAAATAAAGTAAGAGGAAGAGCAAAGGGAACCTATTGAATATAAGAGAAGAACAAAGCATAAGGACATACTTCTTAATAAGTCTTTCCACCTCATGCGTTGAATGCCCCTAGGACTTAAGTTTTGATGATTAGTAGAAAAATAGGGTTTGTTGCAAATACTGAAGAAGATAAAGGAAACTCCTAGATAATAGAAGTTTGATAAGTGTTATATTTTCATGGTTACACCATATAAGAGTGCCATCATCTAAAGGTTGACATTGTGAAGTTGATCTAGAAAGTACATCTGTGAGTTCTTAGACCACCAATGAATAGCTCCACTATTGTATCCCTCGATGTAGCTCATCCTAAAGATGAGCAGCGAGGAGTAGGTAAAAAAGAGAACACATGCCAACGAAACAAGAGATAATGCCGAGCAACAATAATATCACCATGATCTCAAGAGCCTTGCTAGTGGTAACTTCGTCGATGCAACGAGAACACCTTTTCAAGCCACCCTAGGAACTCACAAATAACAAAGAGCTAGAGGTAGGTGCTTTAGCTGGGGATTCACGAGTAGATCATGTTCATAGAAAATGACCTAAACCCTTTAGAAGTCTAGGCCAATAATACCTTAGTTACCTTAACTATGTGTCTAACTTGTTAGTGAAAAAGGTCATGATAGGCCGTAGAGTGGAGCTCAGTAGATATTCTTTTTTACAACATTTTCGTCTTATAAGTATATATACAAGGTCAACACTCCACATGTAGGATCTAATGGTGAAGTTGTTAGTGATTTGGAGAGGTGACCATACTCTATTTCCTGGCTCTTATCTGAAGAGAGCCACTGAGATATTGAAATTCATATAGCTTTACTTCCACTTACAACATTAATTTTAGGATGAGCTTGAACTCATTTAAAGCTATTGCTCTACCTACCATATGAAGGCCAAGTTCTTCTCTACATGAGGATTGGAAAAAAGGTGGAAGATTGGAGGATAGCTAAGAAATGCTATACCAACATACTGAGGAGATCCAGCAAAAGGACTTTGAACCCCAACTCAGTGAAAAAAAAAGAGAAAGAGAAACAATCACTTGACCACCAAATGCTAAAGCTCTTCTAGATTGTTGTGGGCCCTAAAAGAAGATGAGAATGGAAGAAATGAAGCTAAAATCTTTTAAAAAGCTAAAGATAATAGAGATCATCCTTGGAGATAACAAGAATCTACAAAGACGAAAAACTTAATGATCCTAAAAGTCAAGAAAAAGATTACATATTTATAAAGGGATAGCAAAAAAATATTTGCTAAACCGTGAAATACTAACTAGGGATATCCTAAAGGTGATCACTCATCAGATTAACTAACCTCAATGTAAAGCTAATAAAGTAAGAATAGAGGACTTTATAATTAGAGAAAATCACAGTAGTTATGGAGATACAACCTCAAATTATTAAGAAGGCAGAGAAGTTTACATGTGGCTAGTGACCATAAAAAAAAGGTTCGACAGACAAAGATATATTTTAGATTGACAAAATAATGATCTATGTCTTTCAAGAATTGGGAGGAAATCAAAGGATTGTCAACGGGCCGAAAGCCAATAAAAATTTTGACCTTTCTTCACTGATGCTCCTAACCAAATCAATGATGGGAGAACCACTCTCATTCCACCTTGTTGTCTAAGAAAATATCATCAATTCAGTGTTGTAGAAGGACACAGGTAAGGGACATTGCCCAATCTACTATGTAAGTTGAGTCTTCTAGGAGTCGAACATTGATACTCAAAGATAAAGAAACTAGCACCACTCTTCTCTCCAATGCATGAAGTTGATGTTATAGTTCCAATCCCATTAGGCGATCATGCTTACCAGCAAAACCTGGCAACCCTAGAGTCTTAATGAGCAATGAAGCTATGCAAGTTCAAGATAGTATATAGACCAAGTCTAGCCATCAAAGGGCAAGTCTTGTCAAATCTCCCCATAGAAATGGCAACAGATGAGACAAACAACTCCTTATCTTATGTGGAGCTTGCCTTAACTTCTACAAAAAGTAGAGTTGGGGTAGTGCTGGGAAGCCTTCGAGGCGACAAACTAGAGTATGTCGTGAGAAAGTATGAAGGTTTAACCTCTACTTTAAATAATGAAGCAACGCCTAAGTTATCTCTGGAGACAGGAATAAGAAAGTTTCAAGTCTTGAACGACTCTTGGCTAGTAGTGAGCTAGGTGATCACCACTTATGAGGCAAATGAAAAGGCTATGACTTACTACTTGACTTATGAAAGACAACTCCAAGCACAATCTAAAGAACTCACATTGACTCAAATTGCAGGAAACGAGTACGCAAGAGCAAACAAGTTGGCCAGAATAGCTAGATCCATGGTGTCTATCTAGAGTTGCAAAATCATATTTCACTAGCCTAACCATATTAAATTTCCAGCAAAAGAACCTGGATTTAGTGGCGCAACTACAAAAGAAAGTCGTTTGTAGGAGTAGAGATATACAAAATAAAGTGATAAAGACATATGACTTGCAAATAAAACCTTGAGACCTACAAGCAGGTCTGGACGAAGGACTTTCATCCAATTTGGAAGGTAGATGCCAAGTAGGATGGGCCTTACAACCGTTTTTAGGAGTACAAATATATAATAAATTGACAAAAGCATACAATTGCAAATAAAACCTCGAGACTTACAGGTAGATCTAGACAAAAGGCCTTTGGTCCAATGTGGAAGCTAGACATCAAATAGAATGGACCTTACAAGGTTGTAGAAATAATGGGTATGGGAGCTTACAAGCTGCAATGCTTAAATAGGAATCCCATTCCTTACATATGGGATATGTCAAACTTGAAGAAGTTCTACTCATAGCTTTACTCATAAGACATACATATATATATATATATATTTGTTTTTGTGTTCCATTCTCCTTGTTAATTGTACTTTGCTCAAGAGGCATGCATGTTAATAAAGTAAGTCTTTTCTTTGTTAAACAACTTATCTTACTTTTTGCGTTCACTGAAGGTGCTAAAAAGAGACCTCAAGAAGTTGACAATGGCCAACCCCAAGTTTCAAGCTACCACAATAAAGGCCTCTAGCAATTGTCCACGTGGATGCCAAAGAGGCTTGAGAGATAGATGATGATCAACTTTACGCCTGGTGCTACCACAATAAAGGCCAAGATATCAAGAGGTTGATGGCCATCAATTATAAGTTTATTCAAGGCTAATAATAATCACCAATAGAGATAATAGAACAAAAGAAGTAATGAGAAATGTAGAGCAATGTCAAGGCAAACTAAATTAAACATGGTACTTTATTCAACTTGATTATGGGAACAAAAGAATTGCATCAAGTCTCTAGTATACCATCATAAGAGAAATAAAAACAAAGAGAAAAAACAATTCCTTCGATGCTCGAAGTAATAAGAAAGGTAGTATCCCATTAAGGAGCTAGGGGGCTCTATTAAATAGCTGTCCTCGAACCATCAAGTTAGTGTCGACAAATCTCTTTTAGTCGCTTTAGCACAATTACCATCTAGCTAACCTTCTCCTTAAGCTCCAAAACAAAGGTATCCATCATCATAAGGTCCTTTTCTGGAAAGCATCTAGACTCGTGCATGAGACATTGACAATTGTGGATAGTCTAATCATAGATGCTCGTATTGGGACCTAAGGCTATCCTTGAAAGGAGAGGATGATTAGAACTCCTCTACCCCCGTCATCCTGAAGGCTAACCACCATCACCTTCCCATCCTTGGACTTGAGGAACTTTTTCCTCTAGCAATTTCACGCTCATACTTCTTCTCCATAACACTAAACTCTTTCTTTACTGCTCATGCTTGTTTTGAAGTTGGTCATCTCCTCACTAGGATAAGAAAGCTCAAGCTTGCACAATTTCCGAATTCTCCAGGTTAGAGGTGTCAAAATGAGTTGGCTTGACTGGCCAGCCCTAAAAAAAATAGATAAGCTCGACCTGTTTAAGCCTTCGATATGGGCTGGGCTGGAGCGATTGATATAAGAGCACATCGTGGGCTACCAACTAGCTCAGCTTTCAGCCAGTGATGGACTACAAAGCTGCCTAGCTCATGGGCTAAGCGGACCGATTATGGGCTAGCTCCCTTAGCCCACACATTTTTTATATTTAAATTTAGATATTTAGATAATACAAAGTTGGTTATTTTATTTTACAAATTTGTTTATTTTCTTTTTGTTATTAATATGTAATTTTATTTAGAGGTTTGGTCATACCCACCTTTATGTAATTATTTTTTTTTAAATTAATGACGGTTAGAGAGTCCATGCCAATCCTCGCACCACTTTGTTCGGTGATGTCTTGAAAAAAGATATAATTGATATAAAATAATAATATAAGTATAAATTTTCAAGTTTATAGAAAAATTTAAAAGTGTTGAAAAAATATAATAGTCACATAAATATAAATTTCTAAGTCTTTCAAAAAGTTATAACTATTGAAAAAAAATTGAGAATCAAATAAATATAAGAATTTTGGATTTTTCAAACTTGATTTAATATATTTAAAAAAAGAATTAGCCCAGGCCCATGAGGCCAACTCATATATAAATCGGTTCACCTATTTGGTGGGCTGGTTTTGAGTTAGGCTGCCTTTTTCAAAATTTGGCCCGTGACTGTCCAGCCCGCTAGAGGCCTGTAGGTTGGCCCACCCGAGACTATAACTGTCATGAGCCCACATTAAGGTAGGTCGGGTTGGCTCTGCTCGGCCCATTTGACACCTCTATTTTAGGTGAGCCACATTCTCTTGCTGGCAAATTAACTACATGTGGAACTGAGGTAAGAGGTTAAGTACCCATTTGGCTTCATTTTCAAATTTTATTTTCATATTTTCTACTATTTAAAAGTTAAACACATCACCTTACTTTTACCCAATATATATATATATATATATTTAAAATGCATTTCTCAACAACCGATATATCTCCTCTTTCTCTATTATTACTACTATCTCTCTCCACGTACAACCTACTAAACCTAATATAATCATGACTTTTCCAACAAATTATCTAAATACAAACTTATTTTTAACTCATTTTCACTAAAAATGATGAAAATAAAAATAAAAATGAAAATCAAATCAAATGGGCTTTAAGAATCTGCAAGCAAACATGAATGAGCAAATTAAGGCTAAGGAAAATATAAGTGATAAACAAGAAAATAGACAGTGGGGAAATTATCCTGGCCATAGAGTCAACTAAGAGCTCATCAAATTGTTTAGAGTTAAGGTATTTTTTGTCATTTGCACAAATGGCAAACCTTGTCCTCTTGTAGCCTAGCAATCTCTCAACAAGTCTTAGAATGAATCCATGCCCAATTCAAAATTCAAACAAAGAGAAAAGAACCCAAACTAGGAGTAGATTCCTCAGAACCACCACAAGGTCCTTTTCGCATGAGGCACTAGTAGAGACCACTCACTACATCTATCCCCTCTATAGGGGAAAGAGAAGGAAGAAAAGATTGTGATTAACCTTCAATGCCAGATATGCACAATGGTGATCGGAGGAGTGGATGAGAAGTCCATGAGTATCCCTATCACGACCTCTCCCAAAGGCAAGCTAAGCAGAACCAGAAGTATGCTCGTGCTGAGACTTTTTCTAGCCTAAACAATCTTAATAACAACTTTCTTACCAATACAACAAGAAAATAATAAATGCATAGATCATAAATCAATAAAAAACTAAGCTAAGTATTTGATATGGAAAAAAACAGGCCCATTAATATATGGTCAAATCTATGAGGACCTTTGTAATTGTCTTATACCTTAGGACTTGATACATGATTGGAATCCAATTGGAGCCATCCAAGTAACAAGTTGGCGATTGGCCAACAAGAAGCTAATAGAATAATGACACGTGGCCACCTCTGTTATAAATAACAACTATAGATATTTCTAAAGTTATGACCATCTTTATTCATATCATACACTAATCTTTACTTGTTTATTCTTTCAGTTTTATACTTCTAATACACCACTTACTTGATTGTAGAAAAGTTTATGTTGAAATATCGATGATCTCAATCATTCTTATGCTGTAAGATTGCTAAGTAGCTTGACTCTGCCAAATGATTAAAGCAGGATCAAGAGAAAAAATCCCAACTTATTAATATTGGCACAAAATAAAAAAGCACAAATAAATACTACTTATAGAAAAAAGACACAAGATATCAAACAACTTTTTAGAATACCAACCTCTCAAAAATGTACTCGAGAATATTGGTAGTTCCTATAAAGACCATTAATTCTAGGTGAACTGCTCCACTTTGAAGAGAGACTCTATTTGTCATTCCTCATATAGAAGACCTTTTCCTTACAAAGACCTCATGAAGACACACAACTACTTAAGAACTTATTTCCTATATGTGGAGAGAAGTAGAAATATGAACCATCGCGTGGAACCTTTTTGATGTTGAAGAGTGTTCTAAAGCTCCCATGCTTAAGGAAAGACCCAACTTTTCAAACTTGTGAGGCCTCATAAAGCACAAAAAATTGTTATGAGTGAGATAATACAAAGCCCAAAGTCCCACCTGATGTCCACGAGTAAAGGATGAGAGAGAATGCTAAAGCCACTATGAAAATAAGATGTACATATATGGTGAATGCAGTGTAGCAAGGATCCAATCGCACAACGGAATTTAAAACTTCATTACATGAAAATAACTTGCAACATCACATACCACAAACCTATTTTATGCCATAAAGTTGGATTTAGGGAGAAGAATCATGTATCTTGGATGATTCTTCAAGGATCAAGGTGTAGAAGCTTCAAGTTGTTCCTCAATTGAAGATCTACCACTTTCTCTTCCTTGGAGCTTTCTTCCTCACTCCTTGGCCTCAAAGTACAGCAAGTCAAGGCCTTCAAAACACCTCTAAAATCCTGTAAGAAGGCAACAAAAATTGACCAATGACTAAGCCACAAAAATTGTCAGTTGCTCCTTGAAGAACTTTTATCTAATGGATCTTCTTTGTTCACCAACAATCAATACCCCAAGTGTGGTATCTCTAAAGGTATCCACATACCTTAAAGTACTCTAAATCTCCATTCAAATGCTAGAAGAAGAATGAAGTAGAAAAAGGAATTTTAGGAGAGAAAGTGTGAGGTAGTTTGGGAGAGATAGAGTATAGGAAGGAATCTAGGGAGGGAGTTTTTGTTCACAAAAATGAGAGGGAGTGAGATATTTTTCTCAAGGTGATGGTTGCCTTTAGATGCATCATTCACACCTTCGTCCCTTGTGTTGTTCACTTACATGCCAACTTAGATGCCAAGTAGGATTTTAATTTTCACTAATTAAAATTCTATTTTAATTAGGAAATTAAAATTACCACCATTCCATTTAAAATTTCCCTCCAAAATTAGATTCTCCAATTAATTAAATTAACTCCTTAATTTAATTAACTTAACTTAACTCTTTAAGTTAGCTAGACTAATTAAATAATCACATGACTCCAATTAAATTAAGATCTTAATTTAATTGATCTAATTTAACTTTTTAAATTATTTGATTAATTTAACACTTTAAATTAATCAAGCTATAATGACTAACTCTTAATTAGTTAACTTGGTTTTGTCCAAACTTGACCAATCTTATTATCTAACTCCTTAGATAATTTCCCTAATTGTACTTAGAGTGGTTAAAGCTTTTGTGTGTGACCCTTTAGGTTCACCAATTAATTAGACATGGGCTCACAACTCCTAGCGATTTAATGAATATAAAAAAATATTCTAATTAGCTTAAATTCTTTTGAACTAATCACTCTTTCAATTAATCTCCATTAATTGAAGACTACCCAATTTTCATAGTCGATGTCAAGCACAAGCCTATGAAACCCAACTAATTGGATGAATTAATCTTGTGCGAATCTATTCCACTTATGAGTACCATGCAAATATGTTCTTTCCATTTCCTATCTCCTTGAAAGAGGCCTAGGATAAAATATTTGTCGGTTCCCTAATAGCCTCAAACTTTTTATCTATTCTTGATGTGCGATTCCTTATTATGACCTCAACTTTGAAAATTTCATTTTCTAAATTATTATACTACCTTGTGCAAGGATTTCTTGGAACGGATCATCATGGAATACATAGGAGATCAACTTGTTCTTCACAATAAGCAAAACGGATTCCATATTAGAACTTACCAACCTCCACACTTAGGTAGCTTTTGCCCAACCTGAGCCCTAGGTGACCCGCTAAGTGCGGGGCTACATCAAAGCACAAGGACCTAAATACAAGACTACCATGAAATCTCAAGTCAAAGTGTTAATTATATGCACTATCATAAGCTAAAGAATTTTCCATTATTGACAAGCCACTTTAGCTATTTTATAGATTCTCTAAGTGAGTTTTCAGTGAACTTATTCCCTGACAAGCACCCACTAACGTGCCTCCATGTCTTACACAGATCACCTATGAAATAGGGTAATATCTAACTCCTTGGAGTATGCATCGTTAATGCATGTCTATCCAAATCCTAGATGCCTCGTCTCTTAAGATTCTATGACTTGTAATATTCAAAATCATGACCATAGAGACTTGTTTCAAGGTCACCATCTTACATGTGACCAAGTCCCGTAGTCTTGTATGATTTTAGAGCCTCAATCAAATGCATGTGAAGAATATTATAAATTACATATGATGAAAATGGCCATTTTATAGAATATCATTCAATTAAGATTAAATCACAAAAGTAGCAGTTAATTTTATACACCAATCTAATTAGCTGCGAGGCATTATTCCAACAATCTCTCATTTGCCCTAAAGCCGATTCACTATAGCCTTTAAGCCCGTCTTCTCACGATGCCTTTCAAAAATCTTTTGCATTAGGGTTTTAATCAGTAAATTTGTTATATTCTCTTATGAGGTAAGTCTCTCCACTCGAATTTCGTCTTTATCAATTATCTTTTGCATCAAATGATAACATCTCAATATATACTTAGATTGCTAATGAGATCTTGGTTCCTTTGCTTACGCAATAGTTTCATTGTTGTCACAAAAGACAACTATCGGCTCCACAAAGCTAGGTACTATATCCAACTATTAGATGAATTTTTTCATTCAAATACCTTTCTTTGTGATGTTCGAAGCTGCAATATATTCTGCCTCAATAGTAGAATCGGTTATGGTGTCTTACTTGGAACTCTTTTCCATTGAGGCAAAATATAAATCTAGAGGTGCATTTTCATCATATTGGAAACTTGAATTCGAAAAGCCCTTGAGTTTCAATTCTCCATTATTATATACCAAAAATAAATCCTTAGTTCTCCTTAAATATTTTAGGATCATTTTTATGGTTTTTCAATGATTCTCACTGGGGTTAGATTGATAGCGGCTCGTAACACTTAGAGCATGTGTTACATTTGGTCTCGTACATTGCATAGCATACATTATGCTTTCAATAGTGGATGCATAAGGTATGTGGGATATTATTTTTCTCTCTTCCTCTATCTTAGGAGCTATAGACTTAGAGAGATGAAGACCATGTCCTATAGGAAGGTATCATCTCTTCGATTCCTCCATGCTAAATCTCTTTAGTATCTTACCCATGTACATATATTAGGAAAGCCCCAACATCCTTTTTGATCCATTCTATACATCCGTATTCCTAATGCATAGGATGTATCTTGCAAGTCTTTCATCAAGAATTGTGAAGATAACTATGCTTTAGTATACTCTATCATCTTTCCCATTCCCAATGAAAAGGATTTCATCAAAATAAAGTATAATAAATTGAATCAACCCCCTACTAGCCTTTTCGTATACACAAAGTTCATACACATTTTTTATGAAGTCAAACAATTCGACTGTCTCATCAAAATGGATGCTCCAACTTTGGTATGGTTGCTTAAGTCCATAAATGGACCTTTGGAGTTTTCAAAACTTTTGCTCACTCTCTTTGGATGTAAAGCCTTTCAGTTGTACCATATAAATTTTCTTATCAATATTTCCATTGAGAAAGGCAGTCTTTACATCAGTTTGTCAAATTTCACTGTTATAGTAAGTGGGTATTGCAAGTACAAACTTAATGGACTTAGGCATAGGGACTAGTGAAAAGGTTTTCTCAAAATCAATATCGGGTCTTTAAGCATAACCTTTTTCCACAAATATAGTTCTAAAGGTAGTGATCTTTCTATTGACTCCAAGCTTGCACTTATAGATCTACTTGCAACCAATAGGTACTATATGCTTCGATAGATCTACCAAAGTTCATACTTTGCTGGAGTATATAAAGTCTATTTTGGATTTCATGGCCTCAAGCCAATGACCCAAATCTACGTCCGACATGGCTTCCTCATAGGACCTTGGATCATTATCCGTTTGACCCATCTCACGAAGGAATCCAAACCTTTTGAGTTACTTTTTGATTTGGCCCGATCTTCATGTAGTTATGTACTAAGTTCGGGATGCTCTATTATTTCTATCACTTGAGGGATAGGTTGATCATCTTGAACTTCATCACGTTCAATGATAGTACCTTTTCTATCTAATAGAAACTCATTCTCTAAAAAAGTGGCATTCCTCAAAACAAATACCTTTTGTTCTGAGTGATCATAGAAATAATAACCCAGAGACTCTTTTGGGTATCCCAAAAAATTGTACAAAGTGGAATATGGCATCCAACTTATCTTCTACTAGTCTCCTGACATAGGTGGGAGACCCCCAAACTATTACATAAAAGTAACAAGGTGCTTTGCCATACCACATCTAATGTGGAGTCTCTGGCACCAACTTTGAGGGAATTATATTTAGTAACCTCACTGTCGTAGTTAAGTCGAATCCCCAAAAAGGGATTGGGACATCGACGAAGCTTATCATGGACCGTATCATGTTCAACAATGTATGATTTTCCCTCAGCCACTCCATTATGTTGGGGTGTGCCAGGTGGATTCCATCGTGAGATCATCACATTCTCTTTTAGATAATTTAAGAATTTGGTACTTAACTATTTTCCTCTTTAATCTGATTGAAGAGCCTTAAGACTAAGTCTTAATTGCTTTTCAACTTCATTCCTATAGTTTTTGAACCTTTCAAAGGCTTCGAACTTGTACTTCATGAGACACACATGTCTAAATCGAGTATGACCATTGGTAAAGATAATGAAGCAATAATAGCCTCCTCTTATACTAACTCTTAGTGGCCTACATATGTCCATATGAATCAAATCTAAAGGACTAGTGGAGCGCTCTCTTTGTCCAACAAACTAAGCTATCTTTCCCTTTAAACAAGATTCACGAGTAGGTAAGTCTTCTAATCTACTAACACTTAGTGAATTTTGGGCTACTAAATTGCTCATCATATTCTCAGAATATGTCCAAATCTAGTATGCCAAAGATACGCATTTTCTTGGTTATCCAATTTTCTTTTATCATTTTTTTGAAAGTACATTAGTGATGGTTGAGAATCTAGAATGTATAATCCATTATTTAATGTACCACAAGCAACTAAAGAACTATTATTTATTGTCGTCAATTTCCAATTTTCATAGAAAAATCAAATCCTTCATTATCTAAAACGGGAATTGCAATGATGTTCTCAGCAAGATTCATTACATAATAGCAAGAATCAAGTACAATCATAGAATTCCATAAATCTAACTTGACTACACCTTCGACTTTGGCCACAACCTTTGCTTCTTGCCAAGGTGGATGATCATATCTCCATCTCTTAAACTCCTTCTTCTTTCCATCCCCTATAATAAATTACAAAGGTGAGAACCACATGTGGTATCAAATACCTATGAGGAAGAATTTATCATTAAGTTCACTTCAATAAATAACATACCCTTTCCCTAGCAACGTATTTCTTGTAACTACACTTCCAATGTTCGGGTTCGCCACAATAGAAATATGTTACATCCTTTTTATCCTCTTTCTGTTTCTTGACTCCATCGAACGCCTTTAATGCTTGTTTCCTCTTATACATGGAGAACCTTTGTTCTTCTTACCCTATTTTTTCTTGCTTTTTGGGCCTTTAGATTGGGAAGAGGAAGTAACCATTAAAGACTTGTATTTCTTTATAGTCACCTCGGCGATTACCAATATATTGACCAATTTGTTGATTGAAACCTCTTTTCTGACATGTTGAAGTTCATCATGAATTGTTCAAATGAACTCGACAATGATTGGAGGATCAAATCCACATAGAGGTTATTGTCCATAACTACCTCCAAGTTGGCGAGCTTTTCAATAAGCCTTGTCATCTTTACACCGTGGTCATGGATACTTGACCTCTCAACCATTCTTTCCCTAAAAAGCTCTTTTGATAACATGTATCTCTCATGCATAGTTTGTACGTCGTACAACTCTTGTAGGTGCAAGTGTATGTTCGAGGCATTTTTTATGTTCTCATGAAACTTTTGAAGTTCAGCAAACATAGATGCCATCATAAGGCAATAGGTTTGGAGGTTATTCTCAACATATTTTGCGAATGTTTTGTGTGCCTCTTGATCGACATCATCCCCGATGGTATCTGACAGACTTTGAGTTAAGACACATGTCCTTTTCTTAGAATCTAGAATAATCTTGAGATTTCTAAGCCAATCACGGTAGTTTAGACCGGTTAGTTTATTGGTTTCAAAAATGATACTTAGTCAATTTTTAATCATCTTGGAGATTTCAAAAATCTATACAAGCGAAGAAGAGAATAAAAACATTTGATTGAATTTTGATATTGAAAAACATAATTATGGTCTTTCAAGCATGTTTTGCTTCCATTATTTCTTCAAATTTCTTACCCTCATGAGGAATTTGGGAAATCATATTTCCTAGTGAGAATTAAGGCCTAAAGGCATTACTTGTGAACCCTCGACTCGTGAGACATCCACTTATGACCTTAAGTTAGATAACTTTTACCAATTGCATCTCTAAGCAATCCTTAATATATTTTGCCTCATTTTTCATATAGACCCACGACTGACATTTATATTACTATGTGTTAAGTCGAACCTACCAATCCTTCTTTAATTGTGAATTCAACTATGGTCATTCCACGACTCGTGAGATAATATCTTTGCTAATTCACATTCACATGTTAAGATAGTGATCATAACTTTCCACCAAAAATGTGTTCCGTGATTCGTGAGACAACACATCATTGTGGTAGTATCTCATGTCACATGGCTATTTTATCTATTTTGACTTAATATTGATTCAACTTAGACTCTGCTAAGTGAGGGAATTTTGCTTGGAAGATCTCATCTTTTTATCTTTGCTTATTTAGGCTCTCTATCCTAAACATACATCACCATACATTAAAGGACAAAGAAAACATAAATAAGTAAACCTAGCAAGCATCATAACTTGGGATAAGAATGAGCATTGACTAAGTGATGCACTTAGAGCCATAGGTTCACCACTTAGATGATTTAGCTGGGTTAATTAAACTAATAGGTCTTTTATATTACATGAATACATCCCATGCATTCATAGATCTTCAAGTCACTAAGACTTCTTTTGGCCTCCTTTACAACCTTGCAATTATTACAAGGAAAGAAAGCCCTCACCAGCTAAGTGTTCTACTCTCATTACAATAATAAGAAAGACATTTACATGGTGAAAAACAAGAGATGCAAGTCATTACAACTCATTCACTCAACATTGAATCAATTAAATCAAATTAAAGGTTCATGTTCATCCCCATCCATCCATAATATCATACGTCCAACAATTAAATGAATGGTAATAAGATTTGACATTCAAATTAATAATTAAAAGTTTATCACATAAACGATTAATTACTAGCAAAACTGCATAATACTTATGCATCATAATTTTATAAAAACTTGAAGAGCACCTTAAACTTTATATTAAAGCATGTAAAAATGCTCAACATTAACTTGAAGAGTTATATAACACTTATGCATCAAAGTAGGACAAAACAATGAATTTTTGCAAGTAAAAAAACCATAAATTACAATGGAAAAATACCACCACACAGCCAAACTGGGCAGCAACCACTCTCGGCTACCTTAGCACACTGTAGGGGTGCCTATTGCCCCTACTACACTGCCTAGGGGCTGGCCATGGTCAGTTGCCCTTATTCCAAATCATTAGGGACATTTTTCTTGCTCTTTTGAGCCATTATGCTGGGCAAAAATCTTTGGACACCTCCAAAATATTATTTCATCCTTATTTTGACAAATTTCCAGATATTAAACACTTTAAATCTAAAAATTAAACTCCTCAATCATGCTTCAAAAATTAAACTAAATATCGACCAATATTCTACAAACTATTTCAAGAAGATCCAATCCCATTGAATCTAAAAATTCCCAAAACTCTTTCAAGCAATGAACAACATGCTAAATCACAATTTAATATCATAAACATACTAAATCAACATCTAGCAATTGAATCAAAAACATGCCAACATGAACTAAATCAACATCTAGCATATATAGACGTAATTCAATCCAACAAATCAAGAGCCACAAGCAACAATTCCAAAATCTTTAATACATTAATTGAATCAAGAAATTGAAGCCATGATTAAATCCATCACATGAATCAATTCAAAGCAAGTCCAAAATTAGGCATAAAACTAGCTCTAGTACCACTTGAGGAATGTACTGTAGCAAGGATCCAATCACAGAACGGAATTTAAAACTTCATCACATGAAAATAGCTTGCAACATCACATACCATGAATCTATTTTATGCCATAAAGTTGGATGTAGGGAGAAGAATCATGTACCTTTGATGATTCTTTAAAGATCAAGGTGTAGAAGTTTCAAGTGACTCCTCAATTAAAAATCTACCATTTCCTCTTCCTTGGAGCTTTCTTCCTTACACCTTAGCCTCAAAGTACAGCAACTCAAGGCCTTCAAAACACCTCCAAAACCATGCAAGAAGGCAATAAAAATCGACCAATGACTAAGCCACAAAAACTGCCACTTGCTCCTTGAAGAACTCTTCTCTAATGGATCTTCTTTGTTCACCAACAATCAATACCCCAAGTGTGGTATCTCTAAAGGTACTCTAAATCTCTATTCAAATGCTAGAAGAAGAATGAAGCAGAGGACGAAATTTAGGAGGGAAAGCGTGAGGTAGTTTGGAAGAGAGAAAGTATATGAGGGAATCTATGGAGGGAGTTTTTATTCACAAAAATGAGAAGGAACAAGATATTTTTCTCAAGGTGTGGCCAGCCATATATGGAGAGGTAAGGACTTTTTATAAGGTGTGATGGATGCCTCTAGATGCATCCTTTACACCTTCCTCCCTTGTGTTGCCCACTTGCATGCCAACTTGCATGTCAAGTAGGATTCTAATTTCTACTAATTGAAAATTCCTATTTTAATTAGAAAATTAAAATTGCCACTTGATTTTAAATGGATTTTTCCTCCAAAACTATATTCTCCAATTAATTAATTAATTAACCCCTTAATTTAATTAAGTTAACTTAACTCTTTAAGTTTGATAGACTAATTAAATTGTTACAAGGTTCCAATTAAATTAACACCATAATTTAATTGGTCTAATTTAACTCCTTAAATTATTTGATTAATTTAATACTTTAAATTAATCAAGCCATTATGACTAATTTTTAATTAGTTAACTTAGTCTCTTCCAAACTTGACCAATCTTATTATCTAACTTCTTAGATAATTTCTCTAATTCCACTTAGAGTAGTTAAATTTTTGTGTGTGACCTTTAGGTTCACCAATTAAATAGACATGGGCTCACAACTCCTTCTGATTTAATGAATATCAAATTTTTTGATTAGTTTAAACTCTTTTAAGCTAATCACTTTCCAATTAATCTCTACTTATTTAAGAGCACCCAATCTCTATAGTCTATATCTAGCACAAGCCTATGGAGCTCAACCAATTGGATAAATTAATCTTGTGTGAACCTATCTTCTTACGATTACCATGCAAATACAGTCCTTTCGTTTCCTATCCCTTTGAAAGAGGCCCGGGCAAGATATTTGTCGGTTCCCTAATAGCCTCGATAACTATGTATCTATTTTTTATGTGCAGTTTCTTACTATGACCTCAACTTTGAAAAACTCCATTTTCATATTATCATACTACATTGCGCAAAAATTTCTTGAAATCGATCATCATAGAATACATAGGAGATCAACTCATTCTTCACAACAAGGAAAACAGATCCCATCCTAGAACTCACCAACCTCTACACTTAAGTAACTTGTGCCCAACCTAAGCCTGGGGCGACCTGTTAAGTGGCCGGGACAAAATCAAAGCACAAGGACCTAAATATAAGGTTACGGTATAACCTTAAATTGAAGGACTAATTATATGCATTATCGTAAGCTAGAGAATTTTCCATTACTAACAAGCCACTTTGGCTACCTTATGGATTCTCTAGGCAAGTCTTTAGTAAACTTGTTTTCTAACAAGCACCCGCTAATGTGCATCCATGTTTTACACAGATTGTCCATGAAATTGGGTAATATCCAATTCTTTGGAGTATGTATCTTTAGTGTAAATCTATAAATATCTTACCTCTTAAGATTCCATGACTTGGAATATTCAAAATCACAACTATAGAGATTTGTTTCATGATCACCATCTTATATGTGATCAAGTCCCTTGCTCTTGTATGATTTCAAGGCTTTAACCAAATGCATGTGAAGAATATCATAAATTGCATAAGATGAAGATTGTAATTTTATAGAATATCATTTAATAAAAATTGTATCACAAAAGAAGTAGTTTTACATACCAATTTAATTGGTTGCGGGGCACTATTCCAACAGTGAAATGTCTCCAAAGAGGTCCACGAAACCTTTCTACCTTAAAAGTTTGAGTAGTGGGACGAAGGTAGTTCAATTCTTACATCACATCTTCAACTCTTCTTTAGCCAAGCTACTTTCGCAATGCTTCATATATGTTGCCCCACACTGTGAAGTGACTCATTCCTTGTTAAGCTCTCTATACTGCTTGACTCCCTACCAAAAAGACCTCAAAATCCTCTAAGGCAATAGATGACTCGCGAGCTGGCTTTTCAGATGAGTCAAATTCTACCATCTAAAATGTCATAAAATCCACAAAATCCAATTCATCACAACCAAAGAAATTAGAAGAACACTTCCAGAGTCCTAAAATTACCTCAACAGCTTTAGTAGAGGCACCTTTTGAGACATCTCAAATCCACAAGAGCTCTACCTAAATTATGCTCATGTGGAAGAAAAGGTAAAGACCTCGAGAAGGCAAAGAAAGAGGAAAAAGATATAGCTAAGGGGATTCTAGTCGAGGTATGCTACCATTACTTGGCATGCACGCCTCACCTCCTGCCAAGCTATCTTGGTGACATTTATCATGAATCTGAGCAAAAATTGTGGGAAAGAAAAAACACGAAAGACTTTAGTGAACAGAGAGAAGAAACTTTTTACCATGACCTGACGTGATTTCTCCCTCAAAAGCAACCATACATAGCCCTAACAGTATCCTCAGCAAAAAAAAAAAAAAAAGTTGTATTTCCACATGAATGGGAGTAGGGGTTATATGAAGTGTCTTATTGCGATCCTAATGAGTCATCCATGTAATTGAAAGCTTAATAACTATAAATCAAAGTAATAGAGAGTTGGCCCTATAGCCCGTGAAGCCCTACCTTCGGAACATGGACCTTGACATAATGGATCAAGCTCCCCATCCCAATTCTTTATAGATAGCTCCTGATTATTCTCATTACATACGTTAAATTAAAAGTAAAAAAGCGCATTATTTTTTTCTCTAAATTTTCTCTTTTATTTAGTTTTTTCAACCAAACTTAAAATTCTAAGCATTTAGTATCTTTCTTGATGATCCACATGATATTGTAATAAACATTCTTATTTATTCAATATATATATATATATATATAGGAGATTTTCTTCACCTTTATTTTGCAATTTATAAATTTTAGATAAAGTCCTTATGTTTATATGTAACTAAAAAACATAATGGCAACTGTTAAATGTGCCACTATCATTTTAATCTTAAATTGTTTTAAGTTCACAGTTTATAAAATTCCGTAAGACTTTCATATATGATGGATATGAATATTTCGTTTTATAGACAATGTGTATGGATACTAGTAAACAATCCTGCATAGAAATTCTTAATGGAAAATGATGTATTGTCTGAATATAAAATTTTCAGTTATGATAGTGCAAGTTCAATTCTTAGTTTTTGAGGTACAATGGTACTTTTGTACATAATTAATTGTAATTTGCTTTATTCCCTAATTACATAGATAATTACAAAGAGAATATTTTAGTAGTAATTTAAGTACGCATGGACCCATGGTATTTTTTTTCTTCTAATTTACGCACACATACACAATAAGATTTCATTGAAATTTGAATCATAAACATCACATATATAAGGGTGAAGGCAATACCTAGTCCAATTGATCACTAGCATACTAAGCCATGATACTTGACTTAGAAGTCCTTAGCCAAAATGAAAATTAGGAAAAATATTCTAATTTTATAATTAAATTAAATAATATAAATTAATACATGGTTATTGGTTAATTGATTTTTCAACTACTAACACTTGCTATCAATTTTTCACACTCGATGCATGTGCTAAAATTTTTAAATGATATAAAAGTAAATAAATGTTAATATATTTTTATATCTTCAACGACTTTATTTAAATTTTTAAAACAAACAAAAGGAAGAAAATGTGATGAAATAAAAAGAAAAAATAAAAAAACTAAATGATTGGAGAAAATATAGAGAGGGAAGAACAATATTACTTTATCCTTATCTTTTGGTTCAGTATTATTTTTATCAACTCATAAGATAGCACTATTAAAGCTCTCACACTTTATATATATCATAGAGAGTTGAGTAATCAATTAGTCCATTAATATGGTCCTCATATTTATATGTGTAAATTTTGGGATCTGAACTTTGGGGTGTATATTTGGTGGAATAATCTTACTTCATGATATTCGGAATTTAAAAGGTTCTCGCTTTCTTGTGCCTAAATGATCGTTCAGAAATATGACAGCCACATTGATTATTCTACTTAAAGGGTTAATTTTGTAAAGAATTATTTAATCATGGGAATTGTAAATATTTAACCTTTTCTTTTAAACAATTATTAAAAAGTAATAATCATTTTAAATCTTTAAATCAATCAAAAGTATATACATTTATATCTTTCATTATTCTATAAAACAAATATATTTTTTAATTATTATATTTGATGCTGCACGGAAATAGAGTTGAGGTCCTTTTCGAGAATCAACAAGTTGAATTGGGCTTCTGCTACTAGAATGCGCATGTGTTGAGTTAGAGCTCGAGTTTTTTCAAATGAAACATTTATTGTATTTTTAACTTTGAGAGTTGATATTTATATTAATTAAGTCATTGGTAACTTCAACTCACTTAGGTTTGGGAGCTCATCTTAGTAGACTTAAATTGTTGGGCTCATTGGCCTCCTCTTCTTTATTAATTTATTTTCTTAATTGCCTTTTTGCTCTTTTGTCCTTGGGATCTTATTTTGCCATATCATCAAGTTCCCTTACTTTCAATTGAAAATTTATTTTTCTCTAATTGAAAGTATGATCCTTTCTTATCGTTATTTTTTATTTTACTTCACCATTGTTTATCTATTTTCATTTTAATTGGCCTTGATGTGATTTTAATTAATTTAACTAATGGTTAGGCTAATCAATTAATTAATGAATAAGAATTTTCAACTAATTAATTTTAATCAAAAGAAATATTTTTTCCTTTTTTTTTTTTTTATGCATGCAACTTTTGCCCAACACTCCTATTTGACTGGCTGACCTAAGGAGAAGTCACCTAAACAGGGTCCTTGGCTTGGCCCAGTGTCTGGTTGAGTGGCCAACAGCCTAGGAGGCGTATAGGTGGTCGTGTAGAGATGGGGCGCTGGTTAAAGCCCAATGCCTTAAGTTAGTTGTTGGCCGCCTCGGACACACTTAAGTGTTCGTGAGAGGAAGGGGGCCACCTAGGAGGCACTAGACCTGGCAATTAGGTACCCGTGGATAACCCAATGACGGGTACCAACGGGTTGGGTAAATTTACCCACGGGTAAATTTACCCATTTTTTATTGGGTACGAGGTAGGGGACCCATTACTCATGAGGATGGGTAATGGGTAATCCGCGGGTACCGGTGATTTTTTTTTTTTTATAATTATTTAAAGGTAAACATGATGTTACTCAAATATTAACTAAACAAAACTAGAAAAAAAATTACAAATTTCAAATATTAAATTGAACAAATACCTAAAGCATATTAATAATATTGTAGTTTAAAAGTTATATCTTAAGTATTCAAAATCTACCAAATTTAAAGTACATCACATTCAAAAGTTCAAACTTAAATTCCATTACATGCCAAAAAAATTTTGAATTGAAAATTTAAATATCAATCAAACATTGTTGTTCTTGTAGAAGAAGATGTTGGATCCATAGGAATATGCACAAAAGTTGTTTTAGAATATAATTTAATTTAATTTGCCATAGATTTTTAATTTATGAAATCAAAAATTAATATTTAGATTAAAAATATTTATACGTAAATATATATATATATAAATATATTATATATTTATATGTATAGATAATATAATATATATATAAATATATAAATAAAAAAAATATTTACAGGTTACCCACGGGTTGAACCAAAAGATGGCGGGTAAATTGGGTACGGGTAAAATTACCCGCAATTTTTTGAGTAGGAGAAACAAGGCCCATTACCTGATTTTTTTTGGGTACCCGTGGGTATCCACGGGTATAGGTTGAATTTTGCCAGTTCTAGGAGGCACCCAGGTGGCTGTGCGAGGATGGGCATCGCACTTTGCTATGATCGCATGTGAAGCAGTCACATGAGGTGATGTCCAGCATATTCTTCTAATTCTTTCTTCTATTTCTATCCATTTCTCTCTCTTCTCTTTCCCCCCTTTTTTGGCTCTTCTTGGAAAAGTCGACGAGAAAGAAGAAGAATTTGTCCTGCATGTTGAAAAAGTGATCTTTTGATTGCTATCAATTATTTTTAGCTTCTTTGGCTTTTTATTATTAGTAGTAAGGTCTTAAAAATACTCACTCTTGTTGACATAACTAGTCGACTAACATCTTGTTCCCTAATGTCACATGAGATTTGGATTTGGAGGTCACTTATGGAATGATTGGTATATAGGAATGAGGTGGGAGTGGAATGGGCATTCCCAATTCTATTTCTAAAACCATGATTGGTATAATTTAGAGATGGAAATGCCCATTCCCGTCGGAATTCCTATTCCCAAAAGGATGCATTTAGCCATTCCTTCCCTCTCCCATGGGTTTAGCTATTCTCAATCCATTGGGAATGAACCTATATTTGTTTAACAAAATCACACTCCAAAATTTAACCAAATATTTTAATATTTAAGAAAAGAAATCTTCACTTTGTAAATATTTGATATTATATTCTAATTTATTTGATTACTAGGTGTTTTTATTTAATTATATATTTTATTCATATATTTTTAGTAATATTATAAAAATTATTAAATTATTATAATTTTAAAAATTATTATAAAAATAAAAATATTATAATAAAAAGTAAGAATAATTATGCACATCTCAATTTTTATAATAAAAAAAGTAAAATTATCATCGACTTGGTCCATGCTAATGAAATATATATATATAGTTTAAAATATTATTTACATTTGCATATCTTCGAATGATTAAAAAATATATACAAAACTAATAAACGAGGAGTTGTCCATTCTGTCAACAACTCTTCAAATTATTATTATAAAAAGTACAATAACATTAAAAGTGATATTAAAACTGTATAATTATAAACTTACTAAAAAAAAAATATTTACGGTAATGTATTAAAAATACTTTATTAATAAATACTTTTAGTTTAATAATTTTTTACAAAAGAGTAATTTACTAATTTAAAATTTTCATTCCATTCCCACTTGTCATTCCTATTTACCAATCATTAGAATGGAATCAAAAACGGGATTTCGATTCCATTCCTTTCTCATTCCTTGTGCGTACCAATCATAGGATAAACTATACCAACATCATTTCTTTCCCAACTTCATTCCATTTCTAAAATCATTCCATTCCCACTTAATTTCATTCCAGTATACCAATCACCACCTTAGATTCTTTGACAGGGGTTTTGCACTCTAGGAACAACTTAGAATTTTTTGCAAACTTTCAGGCTCCATTGACAACCTTGGATCTCCAGCCAGACTTTGTGCTCATAGAGGGCTTAGAATTTCTCGAAGAGCTCTACATTTCTAAGATCCTTTAGGATTATTGGTGGAGCTTCACACTTAGCAAATAACTTAAGTTTTCAATAGAATTTTGTGCTCTATGAATGACTTAGAACTTTCACAGAGTTTTATACTCCTGCAAGAAACTTAGAATTTTTCATGAAGTTGTACGGTCCTTGAGTTACTTAATTATTTTTTATTGTGTAATTTTTTGCTTCAACGATCCCTTAGGTTTTCTTGTGAAGCTTTTGCGCTCCACGAATAGCTTAGGCTTTCTCGTAGGGCTTTATGCTTCAAAAATCCCTTGATCTCTAGTGGAGCTTTATGTTCTCTAAAGGACTCAAAACTTCTCATAGAACTTTGTGTTCTTAAAATTTCTCAAGGCGCTTGGCACTCTATGGCAGAGCTTCACTTTTCGTGAATGGCTTAGAATTTTTTTGTTGGATATTGTCTACCTTCTTTCTTTTCTTTCAACTATTTTATTGCTCATCGAGCAATTGTATGTTGATCTATCTTGGAGTTCTTTTAATAAGAGAATGGAATGAATCCTGTGTGAGGAACACATTGGATATAAACATAGGGCAATATGAGTAGACGGGAGACTTTTATATGGTGTCGAATAGTTATGAGGTTGACTGGGATGAAATAGTCTGCCTAGCGGACCACGCTTGGAGGCATCCATTGGGTGGCTTCGTCTAGAGGTGCCTATTAGGTGGCTCCATTTTGGAGTGCCAAGTGGGCAACTTGGCCAAGACTTGGTATTTGCTCTTAGATGGCTACTTGCTTAGGAGCAGTTGCTCAAGTAGTGCTCTAAGCGTTGCTTAAAGTCCCTAATTGAGTTTTGCGCTTTGTGAATGCTTTAAAATTTTTGGTGTAGCTTTACACTCCAGAGATCATTTAGAATATTCTGGGGGAATTTTGCATTTAGTGAATGACTCATATTTTTTTCAATGAGACATATGCTCCGGAGATCCCTTTAAGTCTTTTTGTGGAGCTAAGTTATTTAAGGATTCCCTTGGGGTCTCTCACAGAGGTGCTTCTCTAGGGACCCAAGGGTTTTTTTTTTTTTTTTTTATCTAAATTGCATCTTTTTGTGTGCCCCTTGGATTTAGGTGTCTTTTTTAAATTCTCTAGGTCATATTGTGGAGATTTTTTTTGCGCACGTAAGGTATTTCCGTAGGGCGCGGTTGGGATTTTATTGCTAATGTGCCTTTTCACAAGCCCCTTGAAGGGTCTTATAATTGATGTGATTTTTGTGACCCCCCTTGGGAGGTCTTGATTCTTACAAGCCCTCATTAGGCTCTTGAGTAGGTTTGATTTCTACACGTTGGTTAGAGATAAGCCTTAGGCTATTGCGGAGAATTTAGTTGTTGTTGCAGCTCCACAAGAGGTTAAATAGGCATTAGGGCAGGAGTTAGTCTTTTTTTTTTTTCCCTCTTGTTGTTGAGGATAACTTTGTTTTGGCACTTCTTTAATAGCATATTAGTAAACATTTTCTAGATGGCCAAGTGTGGGCCAAACTTCATTTGCTACTTGATTAGTATTCTGACTGTTTTAAACTTTATTTATTTATTTGTTATACTATGGAGGTTTAAGCATCTTTTATGCTCTTTCCACGCTTGGTTGTATTGATGATTGCATATTTGCATGGTTATTCTTGGCTTAATTTTCTTGTGTCTTAGTGTGTTTTGGTGCGTCTTTGCTAGTTTGGCCGCTTCTTTAGGCTTTATTGTGACGGGAAATAGTTGCAACTTCCCTTATTGGTTTGAAAAAAGATTTAGTTCATTCCTTTTGTTATTTTGTTCTTTTGGAGTCTCCCGTAAAGGGTCTTATTGTAAAGTTAATGCTTGCAGTATGCCCCCTTGTGGGTCTTAGTGCGGAATTGATGATTGCATCCCTTTGGAGGTCTTAGTGTGATGTTGACGATTTGTGGCCCGGAGTTCCTAGCATAATGTTGGCGATTTGTGCTGCCTTGGGGGCATTGGTGGATATTGATGTTATGTCCTTCTTAGAGGTGTTGAGATAGTTTTTGCAACTTTGCTTCCCGTTGGGGGTCTTATAATAGACTTGATTACTATGTGCCCCCTTGGGAGTCTTATAATAGTCTTGATTGTTGAGCGCCCCTTGGGGTCCTTGTCACCATACGCATCCCTTTGAGGGCCTTAGAGTAGTTTTTATTGATGCATGTCCCCTTGAGGGTCTTATAGTGGTCTTGATTATTGCACGCCCTATTGGAGATCTTATAGTGGTACTTATTTTTCTATAGGGTGAGCCATTTAGGGTCTTCAGCATAGAATGATGTTCCATGTAGGGAATCGCTTGTGGTCTTCCTCAGAGAAGTTGTTGTTTTCTTTTTATTTTTGTTTGTAGGTGCCTCCTTAGGTCCTACTGTGAATGAGTTATTCCTGCAAATAATTATTGCATATAAAAATAAAAAAATGTGTAGAAGAACTCACAACAGCTTATCAAAGAAGTAAAGAGCAAACTATTGTCATCTCCCTAGTTGAATGTGTTTTTGTTCATTATGAAAATAAAAAAAATTCACCTAAGTGACTGAAAATGAGAATGGAACATTAAAAAGGGAATCTAGCCAATTGGAGAAAACAAATTAAAAGGAAAAAGAACATTTCAAGACATATTTATTGAGATTATGAGCATTCTCCACTATTATGTACAAGATAAGTTGATGATATTTGTTTCTTCCTTGTAGAGGGTTTCTTCAAGTGTGATCTTGCACAGTACTGGCTTCTTCTTATGAGGATCGTTCTCCTACCAGATTATTATAACAACATTTGCTTTCAGGGCCAACCATCCCCTTTATCTTTTAAGTTGCTTTTGTAGAGCTTTTCTGGGTTATGTTTGTTGGCAGTAGGGATTTTCATTCTTTCCAAAATGTTGGCGTAGAATTCTATGACAGTGCGCTAATCACTAACAACTTTTTTGATTCTACTGGGATAAGGAATTTCATTTCTATGTAGCAGGTTGTTAATACTGCTTGATAAAAAGGTTTAGGGTAGGCCTTCTTAATATAACGTTGTAAGCTAATGGGGACTCAATTACCATGAACTTCACCATCTTTGTGATCCTTTAGGAATGGTGCCTAAGAAAAAAGAGGGAGAGATCTCTCCGAGGGCTTCTATAATCTTGCCAATGTATCCACCAAAATGGTGTTGATTTTCTATAGTTGGGTGTTGTCTACACCAAGCTAGAGGAATTGGGTGTTGTCTACACCAAGCTAGAGGAAGGTGTCATAAAAGATGATGTCCTTCGAGCTTCTGCTATCCACCAAAATCTTCTTTACCCAGAAGTTTGTAAGGGAGGATGAGATCACCATAGTGTTATTATGCTCGTTTCACTTGGTCTTCTCTTCTTCTCCAAATATAATGTTAGGAAGCGGAGGATGCATATTGTATATGCCCAGTGTTAGCTCCAAAATATGAGATTGCGCCTGCCCTATTACCCGTTTGAATGCCTTATTCACATTAGAGGAATCACCTCCTGTGGGTCCTCATAAGATTACTAAAATGGCGCCTTTAGTGGACAATTTGTTTGTCTTGTGTTAGCATGTCTTTACCTAGACTCCAACCATTCACTAGATGAATGCTAGTGGTTTCCATCGTTTCCTATCTGGGCCTTTTCTTGGGGTTATCCTGCCTCTAGGTTACGTATTCTATCAGGTACTTACATTGGATCAACTTTTGTATCACATCTTTCAAATTGTGGCATTCCTTAGTATTATGCCCCTAGCCATGGTGAAAGCTACAGTAGTTTGGAGACTTCTGCTTTTTTGAAATATTTTTAGTCTTTAGGGATCATTCGACCAAGCCCTGTTGTTCAGCCTCTATTAGCATATCGGCCATCAAAGCATTCAGGGCTGCACTGATGGTCATCTAGCTTTTTGCTAGTGTCAATTCCTTCATTTCTAGCCTTGTGCTTTTTGATGTCTACTGTTTTTTAGAGACCACCCAGCTTCTACTTTTTGTGATTTCTCCACTTAGATGAAGAGTTCTTCTAGAGTGGTGTGCGACTTTCCCACTATAGATTCTTTTTCAGTGCTCATTGTTTTACTAAATAATGTTGGGTAAGATCTCTTGACTGATATATGAAATCTTATGCACCGTTTAGATGAACTGATTCATACAGTCCCTTAAGAAATCTCTATCTTTCTGCTTGGTGGTGAACATGTAAGCCATTATTTTTAAGTCGATGGATTAATAGAGAAGTTATGGATGAAGTATTGCACCAGCTTCTCTCTGCTAGTAATGGATTTACCTGGTATTTAATTGAACCAAGCCAGGGCATGCTTAGTGAGAACACTTTGCAGTAAGCAGTTTCACTCAAATCGTATAGCTCCATTCACACTAGAAAGTTGTCAAGGTGCTCCTGGGGCTCAATTATATATGCCATCAAACTCAATAGGTTGACGATCTTCATGCCTGGGGGAGTAACATTACCAAGATGGATGTACCAAAGTAGCTAAATCTCGAGAGAGCGCAAGCCAAGGAAAGGTTTTCGCTTTTTGCTCATTCTAAGCATTGAATGATTGCTGAATGAGATGGATCTCTAGCTATAATAGGTAGTCGTTGTGATTGTTCAGCTCAGAGGAAAGAGTGCAGGTCCATATGTTGAGGTGGAGGAAGAGCAACACCCATTCCTCACTTGCTTGCATTATGTCTTTTTCAATGATGAGATGCTTTCCTACTCCAACAAGAGGATTGGAGTTACTCATGAAAGTGTGCTCGTCAGCATATTGAGCCACCACTTTCACTAAAGCTCATGAGGATGAGTTCTCCACCAGTGCTAGTAATACTTATTGGGTTATCTACAACATTGGTCCTTCAGGGACCGGAGCTTGCTGTGCAAGCGTCTCCTTCTGTACGGATGCATTTTAGTTGTTGGCTTCGGTGTCGGATGGGACTATACCTCATATATGTTGTTCTATGCATCCTCGCTTTGTGGTGCCACCCGAGTGCTGGAGTCTCGAGCTCTAGATCTCGTTGTATCCTTAATGTTCCTTGTCTCATAAAGGAGTTTCCATAGATGGAGCTAAGATAATGCTTTACTCAAGTGGAGTAGGGATCATTTTCGGAAATCATCAAGTTGAATTATCCTTCTATTTTTGTAATGCGCTTGTATAGAGTCAAAGCTCGAGTTTTTGCAAATGAATCATTCCATACATTTTTAGCTTTGAGAATTGATATTTATACTGATTGAGTTTTTGGTGGGCTTCGGTTCATTTGGATTGGGAAACGCATCTTAGCGGGCATAAATGAGCCTCATTTTTATTAATTTGGCCTCTTATCTGCTTTTTACCTTTTCACATTTACGGTTTTAACTTGCTATATCAATATCTTTCTAAAATAACCTATAATAATGTAAGATATGGTGCAATGCACATTTAGATTAAAGCATATATGAAAAATATATACAACCAAAATTTATCTTTTCTGAAAATAAAATCAAATATAACTTTGTTTTCAATACATCTTCTAATGTCCCACAAAAAACGATCTTTCCCGAAATATTCTTTCAAAATTCACAATTTATAACCAAAATGTTACCTTAATCTTTTTCATGGGAGATCTATGCAAATCTTCTAACAAAAATTGATACCCAATATTTCAAATAACTGCTATTTAGAAAAAAAAATTAAACCTACACCAACATATTTTAATGTGTAGAAAGTTTATAATGTTGAGTGGTTAATTTAATTTAATGACATCATCTTTATACTTAAATATGAGAACTTTAAAATTCGAGCATAACAAATCCTTAATTAGAAAAATTCTTGAAAGGTAATGAAAAATATTAAAAAAGGAGCAAAAAATATATAAAAGAGGGAAATTATTGCGTACCTTATATTTTAATCAAAATTCTCAAGGCTATATTCACTAGCATTTTGGGAAAAATTTTCCCAACTCCCAAAATAATCCCAAAAAACATACACATTCTCTAATCATTTTTCCAAAATATGAAAAATTTATACCAAAATAACCCTCAAAATTCAATCTCAAAAAGACCCTACATACTACCCTAGCCCTGCCTAACACTCAAGTATATATATATATATACACATTACGTAAAAAAATAATTTCTTCCTATAAACCCAACAAAAAAGGAACTGATTTGATATTTATAGTAAAAATTGTCCCCTTACCAAAACATTAACAAACAAACAACTCATTCTCAATCTATTTTTTCTATTTTCTTAAAATATAAACAAACAATTGACATTTTTTTTAAATTTTCTTTTAAAAACTCATTCTCCAAATTTTTTTTATAAAAAATGACCAAAATACTAGCGAACAAGCCCAGTATGCCTCAATCAACAAACCTCTTTTTATTATAGAGTGCCAAAGTGGGCGTAAATCGGAATTTGGTGGGCTGAGTGGGCAGTGGAGAGAGTTCTAGTTGTCTACACGTGTTTCCATACCACCAATATATATGCGTATGTGCTGCATACGCAGAGAGAGAATAGAAAAAGGTTTGTCAAGAGTGCGGGGGGAAAGGTGGAAAACAAAGTGAGAGAAAAAGCTATTTATCTTCGTGAAATTGGGAAACTCCAAAAGGGCTACAGAGCTGATTTCCAACGATCTTTGCCGTGGTTTTTCTAAAATGGACTATTCCATCTGCTTTCACGACGGCAACATCGCCGACTTGATAAACAGTCGGACTCTCCACGCCCATCATGTATGTCTATGTTCTTCTTTCATTAGCTTAATTCCTTGCATTTATTCTTTTTCTGTCCTGACTGATTGCTCTGCCTAGCTTATCGTTTGATGCAGAATTCTTTTTCATCTTTTTCAGTGTGGTTTGATTTTTTGCATCCTGCTGTTGGTTTTGTTTTCAGTAGGATTTTGGAATTCTAGTCACTGTTGTGAGTTATGATTAATCGACTATGTATGTATATACACATATATATGTTTTTGAAGGGGGGGGGGTTGTCTTGGTAGGGCTTTTATCTGATTATGTCTATTGTGCTTAAATTATTGTGGTAGGGATTGCGAGAAGAATCGCCTTTTGAGTATTTGTAAGCATATGTGAATATCTTGCTATTAGTTTCTTGATAAGAAAGCAAGAGGACGAAAAAGGGTTTGACCGTATGATACTCAACCGTGCAGTTGGAAAACTTTGTACATTTTAGAATGATATTAGCATTTATTGGGATGGTGCAATGCTATGGACTGCAGTCCTGGGCGACTGGACATAGGGATTTTCTAATTATTTTCCTGAATTGTCAGAAAGCACGTCACTTAGAATTTCTGGAAGGTTCCAATTTCTGGGGCTTCAAGAGATATGAGAACCTTCAATTGAACTTCGCCATGAGACAATTATGATGGCCTGATATCCTCCTTCAGTGTTCTTTGGCTGAAGTTATTGTGCACTTACTTTTCTGTATTTCCATTTTCAGGATTTTAATTACATTATTCAAATGCACTCCTCACTTGTGCGAAGGCTCTCTCTGGAAAGAGAACTAGAGGTAATACTAAATGTATTAAGACTTGGGCAATTTCATTCAAGAACTTTATTTTTCACTTCGGCATTCTTTTTCTTTTTTGGGATTTTTTCCTTGTGAAAAGCTATTAATGTTTGTAGCTTTTGACAAATTAATTTGGGAAAAGAGAGGGGAATGGTACATGTGGACCTCAAATGCATTGCTTGAAATCTTCATCCTTAGTTTTTTCTAGTCGGTCCTCGTCTTCAGTTGGTTGATGACTGCCACCATCTAAGCTCATCTTAAAAATACTGGAGCATGCACTATTTTCTTCGCCATCATGACAGTAATTTTCTGCACCCGTACCAGACTTTTGATGAAGAATACAATAAAAAGTCGTAACTATTGCCTCATGAATGCAGCATTTGATGTCGAGATCATTGTTTCTTTTTAATCTTCAACTTGTGCATCATTACTCACTTTAGACTGAACTCTGTTCTTGTTCTTAGCAATCTGGAGCACTTTGTAATGAATTATGCAATCATTAGTGGCTTTGTGTGTTCACTTGATACTTGATTAGCCACATAAATCTTCTTTTACTGTTTTTGAACCTCGGGGTGAACCTATTGGCCATTCGCTTCATCCAATACAAATAAGCTTCAGCAGGCACTGCATATGCTTCCTTCAAGCTTTGTAATTTTGGAGCATCTTTAAAAAGAAGTTCCCATCTAATGCCATCATTTAATCTATCTATAAATGATATTTTCATATGGACATGCCGACATGCTCTATCTGGGTGTTGGAAATTTGTTTGTCAAAATTTTCTGTATAATTTTCCCAAAAAAGAAAAAATTCCTTGCTTCCGATTTTCATGGATTTAACAGATGAGTATAACCATGATAGAAACTTTTCCACCTACTTAAGTAGACCTGATTCATACCTTGGGAAGCAAACTTGTGTTGCTGAATCCTAGAATCTCTTTGCCAATAAGATAGTCCAGATTACATGAATGTTATCATTTCCCACAGATGGCACCAAATTGATGCAAGACAACTTTGACAAGGCTATTTAGTTGCTGTAAAGGGGATTTGAGCAGTACCATGGACTTGTAGGTGCGACATATAGGGGTTTTTCTCTGTTTCTTATTCTAATCTGTCTTTCATCCCTTTATGCTTCAGTATCTTAAATCTGTTCTTTAGTTTATGAACATCATAAATGACAAATCCATGCCTTCCCCTGTCGGTAAACAGCTAAACTGCCTTGGAACCCTAAGTTACTGGCCACAGGTTCTGTAGAACATATAAACAGCCTTGTCAATGTTATCATACAGAAATGTAGCATGTTGGCCACCATATCATAAAGCATATGTTTTCATTCTTGACTAATGCAAGGTTTAGTAAACAAACCATCAGATCCCAGTGGAAGAAGAAAAAGAAAAAACATGTCTTCAAATCTACAATGACATTGTAGTGTTGCCACTATTATGGTGTTATATTTCAATGATGCCAACCCTGGCCCAATAAAGAAAAATGCAGTCCACTGCTAAGCATATTGTACCACAGAACTTTAGGATACTTAGATGCATTTATTCATATGGCTCCAATCTTTAGTAAGCTGACCTCAGCACTTCCTTTAAAGAAAATTGGCATTGTGAACATTGTTATAGGTCCAAGACTAAATTGATCTTGATGTTATTTGGTTGGACTTGTTTGTATGGTCGGGAGGTAATGGTCATGGAAACATAATTGAAGAACGAGAAATGGGAAAGACCATTCCATTCTGGCCTTATTCCATGAATGTAGCTAATAAAGTTGAATGGCAAAGTCCATTCTCCTAGTTATTTATTGAGGATCCAAAATCATAAGTTGACAAATGTTACACCACCTCAAATTTTAGGATTCTGACATCACATGATAAACCAAATATATTGATGAATTAGTCATAATAACCGAAAAGATTATGTTTGTAAAATCTAATCCCATAACTGTGAGGAAAGTACATTGAATATTTATTAGTATTTAACGAATATAATAGGAATTCTCAAAGTTAACACGGTTTAATACTCAGTTTATGGAGTGACTAGTGAGAAAGTAAAATGCAACATATACAACCTAAAAGAATAGGAAAAAATTGTGGGCAGCATGCCCAGAACATATGAATATGTGGCTCCCATTTTTACTAAGAAAGATAATAGAATATTGTGATGTTTAAGTGATACAAAAGGTTGATACACTTGATTAACATTTCAATAATCTTACTCTGACATGACAAAAGGATTAGGTCTTTGATCATTTTAAATCAACCTAGTAACACTTAAGAAGTTTTACTTAGATAGTGACAAAGTTAAGCATGTAAAGTTAATAATTTTGTGATTTAAGAATAAAGGAAATGCAATGTATTTAGAAATTTAAAGATAGGTTCTAGATTAGCTGGGTCTTAATAGATTGGAGTAATATTAGATGGGGATTCTCCAATTGTTTTACAATGCACATGCATCATGATGTGTTTTGGACTATGCTCGGCTACAATTTGTGAGAGCTCGAATGTTGATTACAGTTGCATCTTGCTATTTTTGTCTGAATAATATTGTTTTACCAATGGTGTTATCATTTTGTGTTGGCATGCTTGCATTATTGCTCTTTTTTTTTAGAGAGATTGAATTGGATTTAACTAATGCCTTAGTATGACGGAGTACTGGGTATTAATTGGGAACTTAACATTGAGGTTCTCACTTGTAAATATACCTAGTATGCTAGATCATGATGACTGTTTTACAGCTGTGCCTTAGATTTCATTTTCATAGTAAATTTACAGGTTCTTACATAACATATTCATTATTGTGGGAGGTAAACTATCTTTTTTTCTTTTTGGACATGCCGTGGAATATACTTGCTTATAGTTCCTGAATTTCAATGGCAGTCAGCGATTAATGTTATTTTCCTCTATTCCAAAAGCTTTTAATGGATTAAATTATTTGATTTATGGATCATATTGATGTTCTTCTCTGTGTTGAATCACTTTGTATAAGAACTCAGTGCTTCAATAGAACTCGTGGAGTTCCAACCTGACATGTCTGGATGCTGATACTGGATCCGTATTGGCTATTATATCTAGGTGCTTGCTGTTTATATATCTGTGTGTGGCTTGGAGTAATTTCATCTCTATGATTTGTTCCAATGCATGTAGTATTTACGCATACAAGTGAATTGGTTGATGTATATGCAAAATTAACAATCTGAAGGTCCTTTTTCTCCGACAGGGGCACCATGGATGTGTAAATGCTATAGCTTGGAACTCAGAAGGCTCACTGTTGATATCAGGATCTGATGATACACGAGTATGATTCTACCATATAAGTGTATTAGTGATGACCTTTACCTTAATGCTTTTATTCTTCCAAGTATGTTAGGTTAATACAGTAGTTTGCTGGCCTAGCATCGAGAAATTCTGCAAATGAGGAACATGTTCCAGAAAAAATGAGAACGGAAGTAGGAAATAGGCAGAACGTAAAGAAGATAAACTAAAACCAGTGATACTCAAATTAACCACCCAGGTACTCTTCGAAGTTCAAATATTAAAGATATACTGTCAAGGTGAAAAACTGGTGTGGCCAAGTATTTTGGGTAGAGCTTTAAGCAGTGATATTGGAGGCAAAAGTCCCAGCAAAGAGGGAAGGGCTCTGTGATGAGACCTCTCCACACTTGAAAGAAACATCAAACAGAACCTAGTGATAGTGGAAGAACTAACTCTTGAACTGCAAAAGTAAACAAATAAACAGTCCTTGTAAAGCCCATCCATTTTTCATTAGCTGAAAAAGCCTGCCTTACTTTGCCGAACTACTTTTCTCAACTAGACTTTCTAGCTTATGCAAAGACGTTGCATTGCCCCAGAGTGCTTCTTTAACCACCATTCATGTTTATACCCTAGTGGAACTAGTACATCAATGTAACTTATTGCGGTACCCATTCTTCTGTAGTTGTTCTGGTAATTACTTAGTTCGTCTTTCTAGCCGTCCACCTGACTCTGTTAGTTGACTACTTCCTTTAATTTGGGGATAACTGATGATTGGACCTACTTTTGGGGATGCTCATCCACCATAGGCGTGATTCATAAAGCCAGAAGACTCGAGAGGAATCAATTTGGATGTGACTTAAAGCTTGAAGTTTTTCTGATTTTAATGGAGATGATGATCTAGGTCTTTTTCAATGGCGTTATGGCATAGAGAGATCGTTTTATGACATTGAAGTTTTTGATTTTTGTGGATAAGGTGGTCTAAGGTCTTTTTCATTGTTTTATGACATAGAAGAATTAATTAGTTTGTTTAGTTGAACTCTTTCAATTGATACTTTGCTTTCTCTATTTGGGGGGGACCTATTTTTGGACATGCCTATTTAGGTGTACTTGGAAAACTAGAAGACTCTAGATTAATTGGTTTGGAAGGGGCTTAAAGCTTGAAGTTCCTAATTTTAATGGAGATGGTGATTTAGGCGACTGATGTGCAAGATTCTCCTTTAGTAAAATAATTTTCATCACTGAATCTCCATGTCTTTTCCCCCCTTGCTTTTTGATGTTACACCTTTGTTAATACTCCCCTAGGCCTAATGTGAGGGCCTTAACGGTTTTGTTATATGGAACTCTAGTAGCAATAATGATCTCTCCTATAGGCAATGGGTTTACCGGTCACTCCTGCCCCAAAAGTGGAGACTGAAGAATCACCATGTAATTCAGGACATGTCTGAAGAAGAAGCAGGCTGCCTCAGTTAACCATGCTACCTACTAATAGAGTATGGAGGGTAGGCAAATGGGAATCGATTGAAAACCTGAACAGCTTGACGGACCCCTTCATAGTTCATTCATTAGGGTTGGGGGAATCCCCTTCTAATGTCCTATCAAATCTTCAAGAGGCAGGGGCCGAAATGCAGCCATTGGTCTTGGAAGTACTGAGAATCAACCCTTTCCTAGTATTGAGCCAGATTTTCATGCTTGTTAGGTTAAGAGCTAGATCTTTTGTCAAGTGCAGATCTTGGAGGTGCACTTACTGATAACGTAACGCAACTCTTCTGGCAAGCCCTATTGACAGATCAGTCGTGGCCTTCAGATAGTACATCCTCTTCTCATTATCAAATCTGTGACCATACCTAGGTATTTGGAACTCTTAGTTGCAAGCAATTAGCAACTTGGTTAAATGAATTAATATAAAATAATCTCCTTATGGAAGATTGAAAGGAATTTGAGCTCATTTTGTCTCTGGCCCGTGGTTATCATAGATAACCACAGATAACCATGGCCCATGTCTTCTCTTTTCTTCATCCAAATCTTCTTCTTCGTCATGTGTTGAGAATTATTTGATTTATGGCACCACTGTAAGCAAGAAGCTCCATACTGTGAGTTTATGTGGTGAAAAATATATGTCAAGCAAGATGCTCCATATTTTTGGTAGTCCTGGGGTTGCTCTTTTGGTGTATTGTATGCTCTGACGTATTCAAGTTTGTTGTTTAACTTTATATAGCAAACCAACTTTAGGAATAGAAGCGACAATTTGTGCAGCACAGACACTTCGCTCTCTGCAAAATAGGAACTGTTGTCTGATTTCCCCTTATGCTGTTCTTGGCGCATCATCAAAACTCGGGTTTTAGGTGTTCATTAATCATAGGTTTCTCCACCAGTCGTCCACACAAATGAGAAAGATGCTGTAGTTATTATTGACTGGAGTCAGGGCTTGTGTCAGAGTATGATCTGGATGTGGGCACCTTTTCTGCTGCAGCAGGTATGAACCTCCCACCTCCAAATTTCCCCAAACCTACTGAACAAGAGCATCTAGAAATCACTTTCAAACAAAAAAGAGCAGAATCTTTTTTTTTTTTTTTTCACAGAGAGGTCTCCTATTTCAGTCTTATGAATAGGTTCTCAAAAAGATGATATGTTAATATATTGAGAAAATTAGACCAATTATACTGAAACTTCATTACTGGACTAGACAGAATTTCCATGATTTATTTGATTCAATCAATTGGAAATTTAGCAATCCCCTGTATAGGGAAGGAATTGAATAAAAGTAAATAATTTTCTGAATGAATGGATTCTCTTAATCAAATAAAAAAAAGGTACTTAGTCTTGCATCATAGTCCAGTTGTCCTAAATGGACTAGTGCAATAATGGATATGCCTAATCCTAATTTCTGTCAGTTGGGAATAACTTGTATGGGGTAACTGGTAAAGACCAACTAATGCACTACAAGTGGAGATTGGAATCAAAGTGTTTTGAGTTCATCCTCTGTGACTTATGGGGTATAATCTCTCTACTTTACAAGAAATCACTAGAAACTTCTTAAGAGAAACCGATGACTTATTTATCTAAAATTGCAGCTAATGGAATCTTGAGGAAATGTGCTACTCTAGAACTTGGACCTGCATGGTATGGAGGTTTGGAGGTGGCGCAGTGGAGGTTTAAGTCCCCCACACTGGGAATTGGGTGTATACCCACGTTTGATTGTAACTAAGTGAACAAGGATTATGGCCTCGCTTACATTTGAGATGAAAAGGTTCACTAGTTTTGATGATAATGCCCTCAGTTAGTGTTTACGATAACAATGATGGCTTACAAAACCAAAACACAGTCATCCTAATAGAGTTGTACACTTCTAAAATGCACATAGGTAGCAAAGCTTATAATCTCCATTGGGAATAGAATTCTTTTGTCTACTAGCATAAAGATCATTTGTATGCTGAAAGAAGGATTAAACTAATTGCGAAGAATAGGGACCCATAGGGATGAAAATATGATGAATGGGTTGGAAAGTAAGGGTCCATCCCCTGACTAAGAGGTTAAATGAATATCTACATGATTATTCAATAGATGATAATTCTTCCAGTGAGAAGAATGGAATGGAGTTCTGGATTTGGTGTCTCCAGCATATTGGGAGCCGTTTCAACATTTCATTCTTACCCCCAACTGGGAGATACAGGGGTTCTCCCTAATGAAATTATGTGCATACACATCATAGATCTGAGGTCAGCATTGGCAATGATTTACACAACATCCTTAGCTAATACATTTTAGAAGATTTATGTTGAAAAATCACTTATTTGAACAGGTTCTAATAAAAGTCGGAGATTGGCGAAGGTGTTTTATCTACTGTTACCCATACGTATGAGGTTGAGCATAAGGTTGAAGCTTTTAAGCTTTCAAGTATGTACTCAACTGCCACATACATGGAGCTGCCCCCCTTAGTGACTAGTTTGTGAACTTCATCACCACTCTTAACATACTAATGCTTCCATGCCTTGGATTTTGCTAGAGAAGCTGCAACATATTGCATGACATTAAGAAGCCACTATTTAGTTGATATCTCCATTTGAGGGATCGCTGATTAGGAAATGCAATTAGATGTGACAGGCTTATAACCTTGTGCACATAAGAGACAAACTAGTTGATGTAACATTACTAACTCCGTCTTTCTAATCGATGTGGGCCTTTTTGGGCGAAGAGTTTCCTTGAGAAGCTACAAAGCTAGCTTCCATAGGGCTGCACCACCCCAGGAGTGAGGACTGATATAGGGGACCATATGTTGTAACTGACCTAGATTGTAGAAACTCTCCCCACCTTGATATGGCTTACTTTGGAATATCTTCTCATTTAGTACTTAATGGTAGGGATGCTGCAAAGACTTTAGTGAGTGCAAAAGCACCTAAAGTTGAAGTTTACTTCTTAATCCACTGGTCAATGCACCCCAAACATAGGCGCTAACAAACTGCTGAGAGCTGAGTTTATGTCATTGGTCCATTTTCTTATGATTCATGAGCATAGTAGGTAGGAAGGTATTTACTCCAAAGCCTATGTTTCTATCCTCCTACTTCATGATAAATTGATGACCACTGTGATCAAATTCTCTTTCGAGCGTTTGTCAAAAGAATCTGTTGAGCTATAAGTTATGTTTGACAAAAATGAACTCGTCGCTATTTGATAACTTCCTGACATTACCAAGAATAGTTATTGTGCAGTGTGCACATACTTAGGAAGTGTGCGCTCTGTGGGAGAATGTGACACTGAAAATTTTCAAACTGGTCCTAGTTTGGCCTTCTTTTTTGTACTTTTAACTTGAAAAACATTAATCTGATAATGCATATTCTATATATGAAGATAACTAGTATCTTGGTGATATGCTTTTATCTTCGTGTGACCTCGACTTATGCATTCCTTCAACTTACTATTACTAGATTTTCTTGAGCTAAATTTTCTAAATGGAAAGCTAGATGCTATTTCTGTATGATATTATTTCTTATGTTTCTAGGCAGCTGTAATTTGATGTTGACCTATTACAAGAGCCACTATTGATGTGATCACCTTTTTTTTGTTTAAACACAGTTTTGTTCTGTGGTAATGTTTTTTCCATTCGTTCCATTTGCAAAGTTTCCACTCACCTGATTTGTTGATATAATGGGCACAGTCGGTCTTTTCTTTATATGAGTGTGTTGTATTTTTCTGCAGGTTAATATTTGGTCCTACTCAAGTCGAAAACTTATGCACTCCATTGAGACTGGCCATTCTGCTAACATTTTCTGTACAAAATTCATTCCTGAAACTTCAGATGAATTAGTTGTTTCTGGGGCAGGGGATGCTGAGGTAATGTTTTTATGGTGTATTATACGTTTATTTGTGACCTTGCACTTCAATTGAGTGATTCCTATTTTGTTAAGTGGAGTTAATATTTGTGCATTGCAGGTCCGCCTCTTCAGTTTATCCCGTTTAAGGAGGACTGGACTTGCAGAGAGTAGTATCAGCCCGTCAGCAATTTTCCAATGTCACACAAGGAGGGTTAAAAAATTAGCTGTAAACCCCTCTTTCTGACTTAAAAGTAGTTATATGTTGACAATGTGGCTGCTGTTTGTAAATCCATGTTTCTTATTCTAGGTTGAAGTTGGAAACCCTAATGTGGTGTGGAGTGCCAGTGAAGATGGAACGCTGAGGCAGCATGATTTTCGTGAGGGTGCTTCTTGTCCGCCTGCTGGGTCCTCTCATCAAGAATGTCGTAATATTCTTGTCAGTTCTAAGCTCTCAATATTGCTCTTTCCCTCCTTTTATGTTTGTTCTTCTTCATACTTAATCACATGTTACTTTTTCTTGAGGGACTATGGAAAAGAAATAGCGAATGTGCATTTTTCATGTATTTAGTTATGCATGGCTGAGTTATGTTGAACCTGCTGTTGTTTTGATTAACAAAAACCTGAAACCTAGGGTAGCGTTGTAGCGGATTTCTTTGCCCCAAACATCTCTTGCACCGCATTACAGGTTTGACAATGCAATCAGAAAGGGGGCAAAAAAAATAAATAAAGAAAGAAAAAAGAAGAAAATCTGCAACACTGAACCAAAGCTATTGTTGTCTAAAAACATGTGCTAATTGGAAATCAGGGTTACCGCCTGTGATTGCTGGTCAGAGCTTTTGTACAACCAAGGTTGCAACTACCATATTCGGTCTCTTGCGGGACACTAAAGCCATTAATCTTTGTTTTGCCTCTTATCGAAGAATATTTCCACCACTTAATCATCATGCTTTAACAATCCCAAACCATGATATTTTATATGATCCTACAAAAACCAGCCAGTCACCACAAAAGTAAAAGGTTCTCTAGGCTCTAAGTTGAACATGGAAGGTAACCGTTGCCATCATACTTGGTTTTTAACTAAGCTGCCAATGGACATGCCTTTGAGCTTTTACTATTTGTTAGATCTCCAGTAAATTGTTGGGGAAGAGCTTATAAGCTCTCATGTGAAAAAGGCAAGGGGACCTAAATTTGCCTTTTAAAATGTAACATCTCCTCTAATTTTACCTGAAAAATTATTGTGAGACAGTAATTTATTCCTTCTAAAGGGCAAAAAATACCTACCCCTATTCTCAGCCAACACATTCCTGACCATTTTCACCCACTACCACCAGAACACGCAAGAAGTTATCTTCCAGTATCAAGCATCAAGTCATGTTAATCGAATACCAAAGCACCAAAATCTATGAATTCATCTTATGCCTGTTTTAGAAGACCAATTCTAGAGGTTTGCATTATTCTACAGTGCAATAAAATATTATTGCTTTTTTGTACAGATGTTAGAGGTGGCTGGGATGTGTGGAGGATATGAGAAAATTGATAGGAAGGTTAGAAATGGAGGAAAGGGACTCTGAAAAAGAAGTTTCAAACAGAATAAACAAGTAAGAAAAGGAAGGGAAAATATTAGGGGGCGGGGGAAGTTGATACAAATAATTATGAAAAAGATTTCTTATCCACTGAGTAATTATTCTATATTCTAGCTCATAATATTTTCTATTACCCCTCTGAAAGAACAGTGTTTCTCCTACTTAGTATATTCATTTGGGGCCAAGTATTTGAATGACAATGTCTAGATCTTTATTATCGTTGAAGATAGAAAATGTCCTTTTTTCTCGTTCTCAAGGTCTTTTCCTCGCATCTATGCACTAAGACCTTGACATTTTATTTAAGAATCAACATTTTACTACATTAGGTAAGGTCTGACAATTCATAAGCTTTAAATGAAGCCTTTTATCCCCTACTGTCATAATCTCTTCTATCCTTTAAACATATAGGCTCCAACTAATACTGGCAAACAAGTACCGTCCATTTGTTATGATTATAATAATTCCCACGCAGTCAATTATAGTTGCCTTTTCTTGAAGGGGTGGGGCTGCAGGCTGCTCCGATAGCAAGGGTGAGCTGTCTGAGACAGGTTGCTAGTGGAAAGACTTGAGTCCAAGTTAACACTTAACACGAATGTCCTTCTTCCTCTTTCATCATTTTCTGGTATCTTAGTCATTTGTACTTGTTTTTTAACAATTCTTGCAAGGTTGCCATCCTGCTACCTAATGTGGTGGTTCAACCTGTTTTTCATATCCTGTATATTCAATCAATCTGAATGTCTGCATAGGGTTCTATATTTGTATTCTTAGTAAAATAACGAATATGCTTTCCTTCACTCTTATTAAAAATTGGGGTGATGTGTGCTACTTGATTGCAGCTTGATTTGCGTTGTGGAGCCAAAAAATCATTGGCAGATCCTCCTAAGCAGTCCCTTGCCCTTAAGTCTTGTGATATAAGTTCAACTAGGCCTCATCTACTCCTTGTTGGTGGCAGGTACCTCCTTTTAGTAATTCAGTTATATTCTTATTATTAATGGCGTATTCACTAATCACAATCCATAATGCTTGCAGTGATACATTTGCACGTTTGTATGATAGACGAATGCTGCCGCCACTATCATCTAGTCAGAAAAAGTTGCCACCACCTCCTTGTGTGAACTACTTTTGCCCAATGCACCTTTCTGATCTTGTTAGTCCATGATTTATCCACTAATTGAATGTTAAATGTTGTTGTTTTTGCATTTTATGTTGTTGTAGTTATTGCTTTTCATCTGCCAATAGGTGCTTGATAATATTTGCAGCCACGTAGAATATTAGCTTCAAGTGCTCTTTTGGAAATTCTTTATGCTACGTTGGGCCTGGGATTTTATAGAGAAAGTACAATGTTAGAGGAAAAGATTGAAAACTAAATTCCATATCATTTCGTTTTGGATAAGATAAATAACTTCCTAAACACTGAATCAAATTAAATCAATTTATAAATCCATAACCGACTCCTATAATTATTTTTCTACAAACATTTTCTTTCATGTTTTCCTTTAAAATTGGATGAATGAAAACATTTGCTTTACCATTTTCCTCTCCACAATCCAAGGTCCATTTGAACCCACTTGCTGGTCAGAAAGTTTACATATAAACTTTAATGGATTTCTTGTGGGGCTTTTAGTCCATGTTTCTTGGTCTTTCTCCACTTCTAAAGCTTCAAAGTATTTCTCAGCTATTGTAACATGGCATGAAGGTTTGCTAGTTTGCAATTATTTAATTGAGGACTTCTCCTAAAAGGGTTCCTCTCAATTTTCTCATCCATCTGCCTCAGAAATCAGAATGTGTTCAACTATATTGTATTTCACATAGAACACCACATTTATTTCACAGTTTTTGCTTTATTTCGTCATGCTGTACTTCGACTTAGTCATTTTTTAAGTCTTACTGTTTCTTTGTTAATTTTTTTCATATTGTTTCTTCATTCTGGTTTACAGTGTTGTGCTCCAGATCCATTAATCCCTGAGTTTCAGCCAAAAATTTTAAAATCTAAATGTTGACACTTTCTAACAGTTTTTGGGTCGAACAACATGACCGAAAATTTCATGTTCAACCCCATTGTTTGAAACCTCCATGATAAAGCTTCTATCACATTTAAACTCGAATAAGTTAAATCTTTAAATTTCATGTTCAACCCCATTGTTTGAAAACTCCATGATAAAGCTTCTATCACATTTCAACTCCAATAAGTTAATCTAATGCCTTAAATCCTACATCACAAGATGAAAGTCTGCTGTGCTTGTGCTAAATTCTTCCGTTGCTGGAACGGAAGGTGGAGCACCTCAACAGTGCAAATAATGTTAAAATCCTCTATAATTCACTGAAGGTTTCCTTGGCCGGAAGCAGTAAGGTCAACCGGGGGGCTGGGGGTTGGTGCGCTAGGTCAGTTGCTTGAGCTGCCAGAAAGCATTATGCTGGATCATCTTAAAAAAAAAAAAAAATCAGTTACTTTCATCCCCTTGTCTTAGTTTATTAATTATTGATTCTCTGAAGTTATGCTTCAAATTAGGAAAAGGCTGTTCTTTGGATTCTCAATAGAACAATATTTCAACTTTCTTAGGTCAGACTTACGTGGCCACATTTTCATTTTACTTCTCTCTCCCCTTTTCTCTCTGCACGAAATCAGAGAAAATAAGAAATAAAATGCATAAACAGAAAGAGGAAGCCCTCCTTGTCTATGTTGATATGTCCACCATCTCAAAATCCTCCAAAACCTGAGTAGAGTTGCCGGGGGTTCTTAGGCATACAAGCCCACTGAGAACATTTTCTTTTCCAGTCACAAAATTGATATGATGCTTTAAATTCATGCTATGTAAAGAGTATTGTTGTTTGGATGTCAATTACTAGTCTACTACGGAAATAGAGATTGCTATTAAGTGTCATCTTATGCTGAATTGTTAACTGGGTAAATGGTGGCTTCACATTGTCGTTTGAAGATAGATTATGAGTGAGAATAGAAGAAATGGTTTGTGACTGTGATTCATAAAGGTGAAAGCTGCACTGACATGAGGAATGCGGCTTCTAGAAAAAGTATCATTCTATTTGTTATGCCCTTGCTTTAGCTGTAGAAGTGAACTTTAGAGAATAAGCAAAATAGGCGAACAGTATTGAGCATAACTTGCAATTGATTGCAGGTAGCATGGTTTCTTGTGTGCCTGTATGTGATGGATGGGCATAGTCATGTTTGTAGTCTTTGTATGCATGAATGTTAAGTGAAACTATGTGTGTGTCAATTCTTATGAATTTAATTCTTGACTTTTGGAAGCAGAAGCTGCCTTATGGAAATTATATATTCTCATCTTTCTTGACAGGGTCGTTCTAGCTTGCATCTTACTCATGTCGCTTTTAGTCCTAATGGAGAGGAGGTTCTTCTTAGTTATAGTGGAGAGCATGTGTACCTGATGGATGTTAATCTTGGTATGTATAGGTGCTTAATTTTCAGTGTCTTGGAACTTAAATGATTATGTTTGTCTTTATATTTGTCTTTGACTCTTTGTATTAAAATTCTAAATGATTTTGTACATCTGGAGCATGAAGTTAGTTCTACTCTATTGCCTGTTTAAGTTATTTATAATTTATAGTCTCTTTTACTTATTGAGGGAACTTCTTGATGTTCATTAACATGTATTAATGAATGCTTGTTTGTGGAGAGTGGACGCATCTTTGTGAAAAGAACATCTCACATCTTAGTATTAGGACGCTTATATATTCTTGAAGGCTTTAGTGTTTTGGCTTTATTTATTTTGTTGGAAAACATATTGAGAGTGGATCAGATATACCTATATGCAGCAAAAATATATTGATCCAATCAATGAAGCCTTGCTTTGAACCAACCATGAATACACCTTTCTTTAATTGTAAATAGACCCTTACTTGGTTCAACCATGGGCAGGCTTTTGCGGTCAATAACTACTACAGTTATCCATGCATGTAAGCACCACAAGTTGGAGCTTTTATTGATGCTTCAGGGAAAGACACAGTGAGAATTTTAGGACGGAGCCATATGAAAGAGAGGAATATGAATCATTCATTCTAATAAGGCGAGGGATATATATAGATACGTATATCTCTTCTTACTCGAGGAAGAATCTCAATCCAACAATGAATGTAATCCTGCAGCAAATTATGGAATTATATCCTACTACTCAAATATGGATGACAGTTGGATTGCAGGTCCGTTACCCAGCTCAATTTTCAACAGATACATTGACTGGTTGTAACTCTCTTTACAACCATTCTGCACTTACAGTTTCTGATTGGAGGTTTTTTATAACTGGATGGAAACATAAAATTGATGATATTAAGATGGATAGCAAAAGAGCCGAAGAATCAAAGGGCTAGAAAATTACATGAGAGTGGTATACGTAAACAAGGGACATAGTTGATCTTCATCTTTCTCCTCGCCCTTTGACATATATTGCGTCATGATCCATAACTCTCCTTAATCTCTTCTTGGACATATGCCTCTATCTGTGGCCTACCTCACTCATGGAATCTTGCACCCGTGTGTGGAGGGTTGGTTCAAGGATGAAGAGTACTCTTAAGGCCCTTTGCCGTTGGACCAAACTCCACCTCATATGCGCTTGCACACTTGGCCAATTCACATGCATAGTTCCCATGCACTCTAAAGTATGCTTGTTTGTCTTCATTTGGTTTAAAGATCATGCATAAAAACTAGTATTACATTAATATGCAATTTAGTTATTTAGTTAACTTAGCAAAGAAGGATTGATACGACGTGATTACTCAGAGCCTAAGCTTTGGGATTCAAATGGGGATTATCTAGTCCCTCGTGCGCACTTTTGTGGTTTGGAGGCAATTCAGGTTGGAATCTGTATTTACAAGATTTTCAATTGTTAGAAAGAACATGACACCTAAGAGATCTAGGATAACTAGGAGCTGGTGACAAGCTCATGAGATTTAACTTCTTGCAATGTTCTTGTACCAGAAGAATGAGGCGTGGCTGCTTTAATTCTTTAAGTTACTTGTTTATGCTTGTTTTTGATCCAGATGTTCACATTAAAAATCTCTGGATAGGATACCGTTTAACCCCCTGAATCTGCCACCTTCTTTAACTGAATGGCACATAGCACAGTTCTTTAACTGAAGACTCATGGCAGCATTCTAACTAATCTGGTCCCTAGTGAAGTTGAAGCTTATGCCATCCTGGGGTATTTCTGTGTTATCCAAATGTCACCTTCTCTGACTTATAACATCATGATTGTTGCTGTATACCTTCTTGATTAGCAGTGAACCCACCTAATTACCTTTTGAATTTTTCTTGCTTTAATTATCACATTTAAATATTATGTATCATTGCTCAACTCCAAATTAATAGCTTTGGCATCAATGCTATGGTTGAATGTGGTATGTAACATCTTTAGTCATATAAAAGAATGGAAGACCAGCCTACCTCACTACTAACACCCCAATATGGTGGCACCAAAAAATTTCAGAACCTCGCCCAAGCCAAATGGGACTAGAAAAAATCTTTCGAGGACTTGTCCCCAAAATCTACTTTCTACTCCACTATGGCCCCATAATCTTTCTTGGAAAATAGATGCGGTAATGAACCAGCCATCAGAAACCATTATTTAATGGAAATGATGAGTTACTCCACCATTAGTATTTTCGTTTCTATTTCTTAATATATTTACATAGAATGCCATCTCAAGATTTGAATTAAGCTTTTTGTAAAGCTATCATTTCTGAATTGAATCAGCTACCAGGCTAACTGAAATACTATATGCTGTATATCAATTTGTTGTTTTTAAGCAGCTTCTGGGAGTACTATGAGGTATACTTTGGGGGATGTCTCAAAGCTGACCAGCTTGAGTCCCACACTTGACTGTGCAGAAGTGCAGTCATCTCATTCTGGTGTATCATTGAATGGTTTTCCTGTGAGAAGCAAAGTTGCTGCAGGAGTATGCTCCTTTCTCTGCTTAATGTTGATTTATGAGCTCAGAATTTCTCTTGCTGAAGATTGTTTATGTTTCCTTTTTTTTTTTTTTTTTGCGGTAAAGCTTGATAAGTGCAGGAAGTTAATCCAGATAGCAGAAAAATCGTTAAAAGGAGAAACAGATTGTTATTATGGAATTGAGGCTTGCAATGAAGTTTTGGATGGTCATGGACATGAAATTGGGCCAACTCTCATGCATGAGTGTCTGTGTATACGTGCATCCTTGTTGCTCAAGGTCTTGTAAAACATATCATCTTCGGAATTCAAATCCAGCTTCAGTTGCTGCCCGTTTCTTTTTCTTTCTCTCTCTTGTTCAATGAATCCTTTTTACTGTTTTTACAGCGGAGGTGGAAAAATGACGCACACATGGCTATCAGGGACTGTCATAGAGCTCGGAAAATTAATCCTTCTTCAACTAGGGTCCTCATTTGCATGGCTGAAGCACTGTCCATGGTAATTGGTAACTGAGTGATATTCAGATTTGATACTTACAAGTCTTTAAATAATCCAATAATTAGAGTACAGTTTCAGATGTAGGATTCTCAAATTGATGTTCAATTGTCTTGTATAGATGAAGATCCTGCCATAGACCTTCCATGGTCATATATATCTTGTACATGAGTTTTCTGTACTGCTGCACGGGTTGCTGCATTTTGACAACAGGAATCATGTGCTGTATGCTTTGCGAATTTCTTTCAAAACAAGTTAATCAGAAGATTTAAGATACTGGCCTTTTGTCCTTGTACAATCCAATGTAGTTGATAACATGATAACATCATTTGGTGCAGTATAAAAAGACATTTGTATGATCCTTCACTTATATTTCAACACACTTGATCTGTGCTGCAACTATGAAGAGAATTTGCATTTTGCTATTCCTAAGTCTTGTATTGCTGCTTGTGGTTACTGGTTGTTGCAGTTGGAAAAACATAAGGAAGCCTTGGACTTTGCTATTGCAGCTCAATCCGTGGCTTCATCTGATTTTGAAATTATGGAGAGGGTGGAGAATATTAAGAAGAGTATTGCCGCAGGTCTGCAATACTTTTAATGCCTTAATGATATCTTTATTTTTTACTGGTTGTGCATTTTACGTGTAGCAGTTATAACAATTTTTTTCCTTGAAGGGCTTTAGAAGCTTGTTGTGAGCCTGAAATTTGTAGTGCATTTAGCCTGAATGTGATTCTGTTTTGGAATTTCCCCCCACCCCCCAACCCCCACCCAACAAAATATATATATATATATGTGGATATCAAACTGTTATATTGAAAGTCAATCCGCTGCTTTGGCTTATAAAAAATAAAATAGAATATATGACTAAATATGGACTGGAGGATCTATGTGGAGTCAATACAATGAGTTAGTGGGATTTCTAACCTTGCCTCTCAAGGTGTGGGAGCTGTTTGCTAGCAATAGCTGTTTGATTCCTCTGTTGTTTCCCCCATTCCTCCTCATGAAAAGTAATTATTTCCTGCTCACAGCCTTCCTACCTGTGGTGGGCTTAAAAAAAAAAATTTCTTGCTTTCTTTATCTTGTTGAAAATAGAGTTATTCCTACCAAGGAATCTATTTTGACATGTACATAATGTTTACACTGCCTCAAGAAGCCTTAGCAAACAATATTCTTACCAAGTCATATCATCACCTGTTTGTGTTCTATGATGCCCCTACATCTTCTCTTTGCATGAGGGGTACTTGAAAATTCCCTTTTGCGATTTTTATGCCAAAAGTTTGTTTTAAGTTTTTACGGATAAATTGTCATTCTACCACTTGGGAGAAAGCAAAAGTGATGTCTTTATGAGAATTATGTGATATTATGTGTATCTGCTACTAATATATCAAGTTAAGCACTTATTTAGCTTAATGAATAACATCATGCACCTGAATTAATAGCTGAAGCTGAAAAAGCTAACATGGAAAGTGATAGAGGGTCAAAGGCAAACTATCGAGCAGGAAGAGTACTTTCTCTAAGTGACATAATCTACCATTCGGAGGGAGACAATGATGCTTCAATGGATGGCCCTGAAAGAGAAGACTCTGACTATGATGAAGAGATGGAAGTGGATTTTGAAACATCAATGTCTACTGAAGGTGGGTATGCTGTTGACTCCAATATTCTCCCCAGAAACTTGAATTTGAGAATTCACAGGAAAGGTGATTCGACCATGGACACAGAAAGGCCCAATGGCTCTTCTGGCTCGCTGGTAGTGTCATGCGAAAATGATAAGGTGCCCTACCAGGTTTTGATTCCATTGTTTGCTCCAAAGTGTTTTGAATTTTTGCTCCCACCAGCTGTTGTACATTTCTGAAAATTTTTTATGGTACAATTAATTTTCTTAGTAAATTGATAGATTCACAATTCTTTCTATAGTATACTCAAAATTTAGCTTTTCTTTGATTCTATTTCAAAGCCCCTTGATATTTTCCTCTTGTGACATGCATTATTGTGGTTGATGTTGTGGTGTATTAGTGGCCAGTTCCCTGGTGATTGTTTTCCTGCTGCATATGTATCTTTAGAGTTCTTTGGTTGATGGTCTAATTATTGTTTTTATGATTGAGTTTGCATCTTCTTCCTTTTTCCATTGTTGGCAGCAATTCCTATATGTACTGCTTTGTTGTATTCTGCCCTAAAAAGAGTAATTTGATGCCCAAAATCATCTCTTTTTGCAGTTCCTATTCCACGAGAAAGCATTTAATATAAGCCTCTTTACTTTCTAGCTGTTCTCCACAAGAATAATAGTCTCTGATCTTATTTCTTTATTCATCGATTTGCATTCAAATTCTATGTAACAAATGGAGTCAAATTTGAAGATATGTTAATCTCCAACATTAAAATATTTCTAATTTTGCTGTATTGTTGTATATTCTTTCCAGATTCTCTTAAACATTTACTAATCCTTTTCATCTTGCAGCCTGAGATGGCAATAGATATGAAGCAGAGATATGTCGGCCACTGTAATACAGGCACTGATATAAAACAAGCTAGTTTTGTTGGCCAAAGAGGTATGTTCAAGATCTTTCATGCAACCTTTCTCCATCTTGCTTATGCTGGGAGATAATACTCATCAATGAGCAAAGAGATGGGAAGATATGTTTATTTTGTGCCAGATTTTTCTTGTCTGCTACTATCGTGCTTGTATTGACTGCTCAGTAGATGGAAAAAAATTGTAATGGAACTAGAGTAGCAAAAGCAGGCACCTTTTGCAGTTCTCTGGTTTTTGTGTTCGGGTTCGTGATGAATCCTTTTATTCAGCACTAAAAGTACCTTTTATTCTTAAATTTACCTTCGTACACCAGCCATATCTTTCTTTTCTCTGATATTTCATGTGTGTCATTTATGGTCTTGCATTTTGACGTTAATTTGGGATGGACTTAGTTTGGTGCAAATGATGCATTACCCCATTTGCGATGCAGAATTTGCTGTACTGGAGTTTTTCTCGCCCAAGTTCTAATAAAGTAGAGCAAGATTTAAGGATCAGAGTAAATTCTGCTGTAAACTTATTATTTCCGTCTTAAGTTTCTACATGGCATCAGACAAGGTCAAAAAAAGTTGTAAGAAAACCTCCTGGGTTGTGTTTCTGATGATGTTTATGATATGCCTATTTAGGTAGGGAATGATCTAGACTGACCAGAGGCTGAGAGCGAACTATTATGCATCACTACACCATAAAATGCATTTATCATGAGACCACTGATCTTTTGGCTCAACTCTGAAAGGGGGAGCTTGGTTGCCTTATTCTGGTTCCTCCATGCACACTAAGGCAGGAGTATGGGAAAGATATATTTGGATTGCTTTAGCTCTCTTTCTTTCCTGTGGTGGAAATAATATTCTAGGATATAACACTTATTATATTGTCTTGAGTCAATTGTCTGCTATAACAAAATATAATAGGGATACTTTTGGGTTAGAAGGATTTCCTTAAAAGACTGTTGGTTGGGCTTATGGGATTGCTGTCAATCTTGCAAATGTTGAGGGGTGTTCATGGTTTGAAGTATTGAGCAACAAACAAAGCCATTATCAAATTCTGCATAATAGTTTGAACTGTTAATTAAAGGGGAAAATATCAGATTTAGTTGGAAAAAAGAACAGGAAAAAAGATTAGGAATAACTTCTAAAATCCAATATCAATAGGCATCACAGCATTCAAAGGGTACCATTAAGAATGTCTTAGAACTCGCCAAAGACGTGGTTACTCAATACTATTGGAACTTACAAGCAGATGTCTATTTGGAACTTGGACTTTACTAGAGAATCCTGCTGAAAAGCCAGGATTCTGAGTCACAATATACATCAATAGTCTGCATTAGCCTCAATGAAACTGTCATGATGGCTACTGAAACTGAATGGACATACATTTGGACTAAGGATAATTACTCCAAGCAGGCATTCTTATCCACGTCCAAATTTGTGTGCAACATTTCAGCTTGGTTGCTTTTTCCATGCTTGTTTAGAGTTGGGATATAGAGAAGAAAGTAAAGGAAAAGCAAGATTGTTGGCAATCAAGTTCATGCATTTTCCTTTACAATAAAAAGTTTTCTCAAGTATAACTGATTAAAATGAGCTTGGACCTTTACCAACTCTTTTCCACTTGTTGAGTAAAAAAATAGGTCTCGAGCCAAGTTCTGCTTTTGGGAGGATGTTTGCACTCCTTGTCCCTGAACAATGATTTCATACACTATCCATGCCATTAACAAAGGTTTTTGATGTTGTTCGAGAATAGTATATAAGAATGAATATGTCCTCAGAATGTGAATGGACTACCAATTGGGACCCTCAATTCAATTAAATATCAAGTGTTCTTATTGCACACAAGACACTTTATATATGTTAGGGGAAAAAGTGAAACCTAAACTCTCTTACATGCACGTGCATGTAAACACTGTATGCTGTCTGCATATGAAAAGAAAGCCAAATGGATACAGCCATCATATACCCCATCCAACCACCATTTGAACCCCCCACAAGCTGACTTGTCAGAAGCTCTTCCATAACCTCAATCAATGATGCTCTCCCTTGATATTCCGAGGTCTATCTTCTTAGTTGTGAAATAGATTATTATCTTGGATTGAACTTGTCGGAGATGGGCTTTGATTTGAGGAGTTGTGATTGAACTTTGAAATTCGGTGGTGAGAATAATAACTGCTCCACCACATTGCTGGGGTGTGAGCTTGTCTGAGTGTCTGGCTTTCTGTGTGCATGTGTGTGTGTTTTGTGTGTGGGTTTTTTTTTTCTTTTTGTGTTTTGGGGGGGGGGGGGGGATATGGTGCATGATAATGTTGACAAAGCAGCTTCTTCTTGGGGAGCTTCACCTAGCAACTCTGCTTGCAGTCACTATGGCTGGGCAAGTTTGAAGGTGTTTGCTTAAAGGTGACATGTCATGTCGGTTGGTTCCAGCCACCGTTGGCCACCACTGTGCTTGCTGCAACTTTGCTGACCAAGGTTGCATATGATGATGATTTTTCTCTGACAGTGCACTGTTGCTGAAGACGAGAAGAAGGAAGGAAGAGAAAAATGGAGTGAGAAAATTAGTAAGAATAATTCTAAAGGGGAAAAGGAAAATAGATGGACACTCGGTCAATATCAGTACTACTAAAATTAGTGTTGCAATCAAAACTGCAGGGTGTTAACTGTAGGAAGTCATTGTTTAGAGGAAAAAGTCGCGAAACCCATTAGTTCAAGTGGCTAGATGAAATTAACCAAAAGTGCAACAATATAAATGTAGAAGTTAGTAAATATCTATCATAAATGTAGTTTGACAAGGTTTCCCTTTCAACAAAATAATTAAAATTCTCCTCAATCTTCGCTCAATTTTAAGATCCAAATGGATCCTTGCGTGAAATATCCGCATATGGGAAATATAGATGCACTAACCAAACATGACTAAGAGATTTGCCCTTTTTCAGTCGGTACTATGGCATTGTCCTTAGTGGAATTCTCTATGAAGATCATTTTTATGACATTGAATGATGTTGTCAATCCCAATGAGAAATATATCATCATTATGTGTTTTCATGTATCAGGTGAATATGTTGCCAGTGGAAGTGATGATGGTAGATGGTTTATCTGGGAGAAAAAAACTGGCCGGTTATTAAAGATGCTGCACGGAGATGATGCTGGTAAGGCCCCAAACACCACCCGCCACCCTCCCCCCCCAAAAAAAAAAAAAAAAAAAAAAGAGAAGAAGAAGAAGAAGCAAGCAGTGAGCTTAAATAGATCATTACATGGAATTGGTAATCATACCAATTTGTTTTTGTGATCCTATAAGTTGTTCTACAAGTTTGCTGAAGTAGCATGAAATGTTGACTATTAATTTTGCCTAGCCCGCTGATAATTTGTCAGTCAGTATTACCCTTTTCATGAGATTAAGCTGGAGAAAGAAAATTCTGTAAATTTTTGGGGAATTTCTACTAGATTGGCCTTATGGACTGGCAGAGATGCTAGTTATATCCTACATGCAACAAGTTTTATAGTGGTTCAGTCAAAATGCTTACTGCATGTTTGATGCTGGGGCAGAACAGCTCAACTTGCAGCTCAGAAGCTTGCTTTCTCTGCCAGATACCTGGTGTACTATGGTGGCCCCTGCTTGCCTCTGACTCCATATGGTCTGTTACATTTAATCTAACTCTTCAAAGGATTGAAAAACATGGGATTCTCAATTCATGCATCATCATTATAATTTCTTCCGACCCACTTCTTTGTCTAAAAAGCATAGTTTTTAATTCTCAAAATGGTCAAGAAATGACATGAAAGCTGATAATTTGAAAACAAAAATAATCTTTTCTGATAGCTCTGGGTTCAGAGGGCAGAATTTTGCCTTATCAAGCTGCAGATGGGGGAGAAATAAATTAAGAAGAGGGTCTCTGTGTGTAGTATACAGCTCCCTGGGACATATTGTTGTTTATTTGGATATATTCACAGTATGCATTGGAAAATCTCTGATGCGTATGAATAACCTCAAGCAAAGAGATGTGAAATCAATAGCATGGCTGTTATACAGTTATAGAAGTATCTTCATGTGAGTTAAAGCAGCTGTTAACATCATGTGTTCTTACTTTCTGTAGCCTTCTAACCTCCCCATGCCCCCACAACACCCCTCACCCCCAAAATAAACAAAAGAAAAGAAGAGAAGAGAAAATTTAAATTTGAATCCCTAGTGGAAGCAAAACCTCTTCTCTCACTCTAAAATATGCTCCTTGAAGTGTTTATCAAGTCAGAACAGTGACCTTTCTCTTCTCATGATATCATTTGGAGGAGGTTTTTCTTCATTTATGCTCTTTCTGTAACTCTCACCCCAAAATCCTTAATTCATTCAGCTTTTATCTATTTGAGAAAATTTAAAATTAATTTCTTCCATCTTTAGATTAGCATTTAGCAAACTTAAAGGATTAAAACAGCCTTGAAACATATAACAGGATGCATTCCAATTCATTAAATACTGAAATTTTTTGAAAGTCTTCAATCATCCTTAGGCAGCCCTGAGGATTGTTTTGGGAATCAATCCCAATTTAAAACAAAAAAGGGGAAACTTAAAAAAAAAAAAGGAAGAAAGAAAGAAAGAAAGGAAAGAAAAGATTGTATCAACTCCTTTATATTCTACATGTGGTCAAATAAGTTAAGTTTAGCTCATCTCGAAGAAAGAAAATTGTAGACTTGAGTTTTTCTTATTAAAGATATAAAAAGTTCATTGATCCCAGAAAGAAGAAAATATAATTTATGATAGTGGAATGTTCTGAAAATAACCACGAAACTCACAACTTTCTGGGTGCACCTTGTAACCTTCGGTTTGTGTAATGAAAAGTGCTAAATAATGCTCCACTTGATTCTTTAATGCAATTTAATGTGGGTTGTGGTTAAGTGCTCATGGATCTTCAATATGTGCATGAAGAGACCAAAATGCAATTTCAGTAATTGGACTTCTAGTGGATCCATGTGAGGGTATGGTGCGCAGACTTATGGATAATGTAAGAGTAAAATCTGAACATCTATTTGTCTGGAGGAGCCAGGTTGTCATGGAAGTTTTAAGGGTACTCTGAGGCTTATGGTTGCTTACTATGTGCTTCTAAGGTTTTCTTCCCGATGACCCTTTCTGCCTTTTCTTGTAGTAGAGATTTTTTCTCTTATGTAGTTTCTTCTCCCTTTGTAATTATATAGCTAAGGCTGCTTGGCCCCCTTGCACATCTAGTTTTTGCTTTTGAATGTAGGAACTAGTAGGGGTCTATGGCCTAAACCTTCGTTAACCAATAGCTGAGTCAGATGGAATTGTCTAAGCTGAGGAAATATAAAAATAAAACAATCAGTTGTATGTAATGACCTAAAAGTATCGTGGTGCTTTATATTGATCCAAGGATTCATAGGCGTGGTAGGATTCTGTATTTGTATTTGTTAACTCGACAAGTGGTGATAACTATAGTACTAATGTATTTAAAATAGGAAAGAAGCAATTTCATGCCAATGAACTTCTTTTTGGACTGTCGGGTGCACTCGTTTCTGGAAATTCTGAAATTAAGGAAAATTCCTAAGCGATTAATATTAAACCTAACAAATGAAGACTCTGCTATGACTAAATTCACAAAATTTTTGTACCGTGAAAAAATGTTGAAGGAGTTCATGTTGCATGCTGGAAAATATTTTTTTATGTGCTTTTCTTTCATCTGTTTATTGCTTGTCCTGTGATGTTGGGTTGGAGAAAATTAGACCTCTTTTTTCATAGCTTTAACCCTTTAGATTGGTTTTCCCTTCAAAGAACTTTTCTGTTCGCTTATAAATATATATATATATTATATATCTAAGAATTTTCTTGTCTTAAGTTTTCTAATTTCTGTACCTTGAAGAACAACCTCCACGTAGAAAATCTTGGCCTAAAAGCTTAATCAGAAGAAACGTACACCCGCCAGTTCCTGTTGATGAAGTGTGGCTAATGTCAGACAACTCTGGGCTGTCTTTTGTTCTTTTGTTGCTTTGGATGAAAAAGTGAGCATCGTACGATCAAATAGACCAAAGTTCATATGAATTTTGGGTGTTTTGGAATGCTATGGATAGTGCCAGAAACTCTAGAAATTTGAAAATAAAACTAATAGAAGAAAACTGGAAGACCCAGGTCTTATGTTGTTGGATTGTAGAGGAGATAGAATCCAGATTTTGTGGATTGGATGGTAAATAGTTGGTTTGTAAATTCAGATTTGAAAAAATTGAATTCATTTACAAACTAGTAAAGTAGACTTTTGAGAGACATTAACTTTATTGGTTACAAGAACCCCTTTGAGCCGATAATTCCTAAATCTCAGAATTAAGATAATAAATGAAGATTTTGATATATACTCGAAGGAGCTCACGATTCGAATTTGGTGTTCTATAATTGAATTTCCTCAAGGGTTGTTGCTTTCAATTTGCTTGTTGAGCTCCTTTGATTTTGGTGCTAATTACTGTCTCGATTTTGAAGTTCTCTACACTACCTCTTTCTTCAATTTACCTTCATCTTGATCCTGCTAGACCTGCTCCAATTATGGGTCATCTAATGCCTTTATCCTTACTCTGTACAGTTGTCAACTGTGTACAGTGCCATCCATATGATTGTGTCGTTGCAACTAGTGGAATTGATAGTACTATAAAGGTGGGAAGATTGTGTTTTTTTAGTTGGTTGGATATCTAAAAGTGTAGTTGCTTATCACAACTGTATTGGATGCAGATCTGGACTCCAAATTCTCCAGTCCCATCCAATGTGGCTGGGGGAACAGCAGGACCAGAGATTTCAAATGTATTGGATGCTATGGAAGGAAATCAACGCAGATTATGTTGCACTCGTGAAGCGATTTTGTATGTCCTTGGGATCCTTGGATTTACTTGGGATTGATATAAAGTTTCTATTGTTTTTGATATTGTCAATGCGCTTCTGCCATTGGTTGTCATGTTATGTTTTATGCTTTTTTGTCTCTGATATGGGGCATTATGCATAAAACTTTGGGCGTGTATGGTATTGTATTTGGGTGGCATGCTAAGCTTACTTGTACATGAATTTGTGGAAAGGCTTCATCTTGTTGTCTTGGGCCATAATATTCCATACATTCAATGTCATTTCAGGCCTTTTGAAATTCTGGAGCGGTTCCGGATGCATGAATTTGCTGAAGGAAGTTTTCATCCATTTGAGTGCACCCAAAGCTGATATTGTTTTGCTCACTCAATTGGGCATAGGTATTTTATCTGTTTTGTACATTCATTTTAGTATCTAATAAGCTACTCATCTTTCACCCTGCTGAAAATTTCTGATAGCTTTTGTCTGAAATGGAGAAAATATTTTCTCTGTATGGAACCAGAAGTCTCTATTTGATTTAAACTCCTAGTAATGATACTGATAGCTATATTTTTTATTGATGTTTTAGTAGTGGCACCAGAAATGATAGATTAAAAATATTATCGTAGACATTATCCAAACAGGCATACGTACAAATTCAATCATCTATGGCAAGCTAAAAGAAGTAATGGCTTATGTTAATAACTATCTAATAATGCCATTAAGAAAATAAGAAGGATGGCTTCAATTCCCATAGAAATATCCGAAAAGGGTTCTAAGGGTATAAAACTTATTTCAGAGTTCTATTCGGAGATGATTGTTTCAGGGGTCTCACTGTTTTTTTAACAGGTCCTGGATCAATCCTTTCAACTACCATTTTGCAGGTATTCTCTTCACTTGCAAATTTCTTGTCCTTCCGACATAATTTTTTTTTTTTTTTTTTCCGTTTTCAAGAAGACAATAGTTTCATTTGGAAAAACATAGAAGGAAAAGATGTTGGTTTTCTTGGAGAAACTTAGCTTTCGTTTCATATCTTTTCTGTAGTCCCTTGAAAATGTGCTTCAATATGAAATCTCTAATTTGGTGTGCGAGAATCGAGGAATACCACATAAATGCATAAAAAACATAGTGACAGTTTAGCCATCACACTAATATTTTAAAATAAGTTATGGTCCTCCACTTTTGAGATAATTTCTCTATGGATCCATATTTTATTGGTCAAAAGTAGATATAATAAGCTTAAATGCTTTGCCCGTTTGCTATTTCTCCAAATATCTGAATCAAAGATAGCCCTTTAAGCAATTCTTTACCAAATTAAGCCTTGGAAGACTGAAGAAGGTTGTGGCAATATGGGTCACCATAGGCTTAACCGACTTTAATTTAGTAAACTTTTTTATCAAGTTCACTACACCAGAGCAGGTAGGGATATAACTATTAAACTTCATAGTCTTTGGGAAAATTGGATATCCATTTATTCACATATATCCTTCATCATCAAGTTCAAGCAGATCGTGATACAGTAACCAATATAGATTTGGATATTTTGGCATCAACAATTTGCCTATGGAGAGAAAAAAATGAAGAGGAATAAGTAGAATAAGAGGAAAGAAAAAAGAAAAGAAAACATAACATTAGTAATTTAAATCATTAAATAACCCGTACATGCTTAGAGCTATAAATGGATATTCAAAAATTCGTTTACCGTTCCCATTCGTATTTGTTTATACAAAATTTATTCGCATCCGTTTAAAGTGGATATTATCCTTATTCGATTAGTAGATTTCTGATTATAAATGGATACAGATATGATAAATGTGTATTCGATTCGTTTAATATTCGCTTCGAATATATATTTATTAAATAATATATTATTTATATTTTTCAATAAAAATCTCATAATCCATGTATGTATATATAAAAATCATAATTGAAGAATTGAGAAGCAAAAAGAATAAATTTAAAAAATTATTATAATATAGAGAAAAAATTGAAGAATTAAGTTAATCAATATGATTCTTGTTGGTTGAGTTTATAATTAATATACTCAAATGCCATTATTAATCTGAATTAGTACTAATAATCAATTATAAAGTCAATTATTAATTAGAAATTATGTTATTTGTTTGATTGCTTTTTTTAATGAAATTGTATAGTTCCTTCTATTAATTAAAAATATTTCTTATTAGTTCATAGATCACGTATTTGAATATTCGTAAATAGATATCTAAATAATTATCATTGCATATGAATACCAAAAAAATAATTCGAATACGTAATTAAATATGGACGCATTTGAATAATTATAATCAAATACGGATATATCCGAATTCGACTGATATCCAACGGATACAAATTCGGATATCATTCTTAAATATTCATCAAATTCGTATCCGTATCTGAATATTCAAAAAGTTAAACGGATACGTGTATGAAAATATTATATTCGATCCATTTAAAATCCGTTTACACCCCTATAACTGCTAACTTCATAATTGGAGCATCATTTGTAACTATTTGAACAACATTCTCATGCACAAAATACTTTCTGCTATAAAGTTAACAAATGCTTGTTCTTTATTGTCCTTCCACCTATTCGACGTAATAGAAAAACCATGCAATGTTTTTATTTCCCCCAAATGATTTCCTTTTGGACAGAATAAAAACAAACACAACTTTTTCATTTCCCCTAAAACACTCAAAAGTAATTTGGAAACATCCCAAAGTACCAATCGTCCACCATTTTCCAAGAAAGACATAACCATCATATATAAATATATTTATTATCTTACATTACAATTATACATACATAAAATAATAATATCAAATTTCATTTTCATCCCACTAACTAGACAAAAAGGTGTTGGTTTGATATCTACATTATAATTTGCCTCTCTCCAAAATAAATCCAAATCGACCATTCTAGTCCAAAACAATCTCCAACAAATTTTCAAAACAAAACTAAACATACATCAGATTCCCCCAAGCCACTACATTCTCCAAAACTTTTTAGAGCAAAACCAAACACTAAATATGTTTTTCCCATTCCTTTTTGTAGTCTTCCATTACTTTATTCACTTATTCAACCTCTTTCTTTAGTAGTGGAACTCTCACCTCATGAAAAGTTGGAGCATTCATCCCTGGACCATGTCTCCCAATTGCCTTTGTCATCTCTTGAACCTATCATAGTTCACGGCATTAAAACCTATCCCGACATCATATGTCCATCTTGCTATAGGTGAACAAGCTTGACTCCTTGATGCTTTCAATGCCGCCTCATTTACATTTTTTAGTTTCTTCCATCTCTTTTAAAGTAGTTCATTCGCTCTGACTCGCAAACAAATCCATTGGCCTTTTCCTATCTACCTTTAGTTGGTTCATTGACTGAAATTCTTGACTTTCAAATTCAGTATCTTCTTCGTCATCATCATTCCCAAAACTTCTCAAGTTCTCTTCTCGAGTTCTTTATTGTTGAATTTGTTTTTCTAGAACGATTTACCCCTTACCTCTCTTTTCATGACCAAAAAATTTCAAATTCTTTCACATCATTTGGAATTCTTCACGACTTCCCTATAGTGAAACCTGCAACTATGCGCTGTTTTACCTTAGATATTTCCCTCATGTATCTTTGTCTATAAAAAATATTTTGGTGTTTTTCGGATTTCATATCTCCAACACAGATCCTTTCTACTGGTTGAGGTGTTGCCAGGCCCAAGGTTGACGTATCTAGCTGCAAAAGTATGATGGAAATTACAAAAAACCACAAATACACATAAAAACAGAAATATAGACAAACAAAATATAAAAATAGCAGAAAAATTAAAAAAAAAAAAATGAAATAAGAAAGACCAGAAAACAGAAAAGGGAAACAAAAAGAAACATAAAAATGATAAAGAAACCCAAAGGTTAAAGAAATAGAAAATGATACAGAAAAAATAAGAATTAAGAAGCAACATGATAAAAAAATAGAAAAATGATAACCAGATAAGAAGAAAATGATAATGAAATAGAAACATGATAAATTAAAAAAGAGAAAAGCAAAACCAGCATGTCAAGAGGAGAAAAGTAAAACGAGAAAAGAAAATAGAAAATAAGGGGAAACGTAAAAGGAAAACAAAAAAGAAAAAAGAAGACAAGAAAAACCAACCTGTCACTACAGTCTGTGTAGTCGGTGGTGCCAGTGACAGTCTTGGAGCTTCAGTCAGCAGCAGCTGCTGGTGCAGTGCAGTAGGCTGGAGCTTACCTTTATAGTAGATAGTAGAGTACCGAGTCCACTCTATTTCTTCGCAACAGGTTTTTTCAATTTAAGGTTTTTAATTTTGGGGGATATTTTTGCTCATCCTCTTTCCTATTTCTGAGAAATGGGCTGCTTCACAACTTGCCTTTCCTGCCTCAGCAAGAGGAAACAGTTTTCCTTCTCCTGGGTATTTGCCCTTGCCCGACCGAAAAGAGGAGGCGCAACTTTGCCTCCTGGCTTTAATAACTATGCATTATGCACAATAGACACAAAATGAACTAAATGTGAAAATAAAAAAGAAACTTGTACTCTCTCTCCCAAGATTAAGTATTCTATTTGATAGCGTGAAGTTTAGATGAGAGTTGCAAAGGTGAATGTTTTAGTATCTTTATAATTTTGCACTTAAAAGTTGTGGTTTAGTTTGACATTAATACTTTAAGTGAAAGGATATTTGTGGGGGAAAAAAGTTTCATTCTAGGGAATTTAATTTTTTGGGGGGACACCTCAAAGAGGAAATAGGAGCTGTAATTTGGGACACAGGGAGTAATGAAATAGAAAAATGGAAATATAGTGTTGGAAAATAATGTTACGAATATGAGTTATAGCTTTAAAAAAAATTAGCAATAAACATTAGAGAGTGTTGACATGTAAATTAAAACTTACTATATTAATTGGTATGGCTTTTTAGAAAGTGCAACACAGGTGAACCTCTGGTGGCAATACCTTTTAGTTATATTATCATTTGACTTTTGTTCTTTAATACATCATAGAGGAATAAATGACATAAAATTAGGGGTGGCAAATGGGTGGGTTGGGTTCAATATGGGTGGGCTCAATATGGGTTTTAAGTAGGTGGGTTGAAAATGGTTTGGGTTGGGTTGAACATGGGTTGGGTTGGGTTGAAAATGGGTCCAAATGAAAAAATATATATATATTTTACTTAATCAAAAAAATTAATTCAAAAATAATAGTAATATTAATATATCTTTCATATCTTATATTCAATATGAAATTTTACAGTATAATGGAAGATTTATTAAATTATATATTTATTTTATTAATTTTTTATATGTAATTATATTCATAATTAATTACAATTCTAGTAGTTATTTTGTAAAAAAGATTGATCATTTTGAAGAAAATGATACCATTATCACACATAGGGGTGGGCGTTTCGATCGGATGATTCGGGTACCGACCCGACTCGATTGGATAATATTATCCGATCAAGTCGAATTTTTCTTATTTAAAAAAAATTGCGGGTTGGACATCAAATACTCGAATAAAATTTAGGATTGGATATCGGGTAGGAAGTCCTACCCGATTGGGTAGTTTGGGTACCCGACTTTAAGTTGTATATAAATAGATATATATTATGTATAATATATATAATAATGATCTGTTATAGTTATGTTTATATATTATATATTTAATATATATAGATATATATTAAATATATAAAATACTTATTATATATATACCATATATATATATATATATATATATATGAAAGAGGCCAAAGTTTGGCTGCTGTTAACAGTGGCCAAACTTTGGCCTCGGCCTCTGTTAGTTAGAGGACTAACAGAGGCCAACGTTCAAGTTCTTCCCTTTTTTTTAATTTTAAATTTTTTAAATAGTATTTAGTGTTGGATATCCGAAATGTCGGGTACTCAACAATTTCAGGTTGGTGTGGGGTAGTTAAAATTACTATCCAAAAAATTGGGTACTCAATCCGAACTACCCGATCCGAACGTCCACTCCTAAATTCACACTAATAAATGTATATTAAATTTTCAATAAAGAATTTGTATAATTTTCATTTTTCAATAATTAATATATATAAGTTGTATGTCAATCTTACTATTAACATGCAATATTAGTTAAGCAACAAATTAAATTTAGAATTTGTTTTTAATTAGTAGATACAATATTTATTCCTATGATCACTTTCATATATTATTCATATATTAAAATTTATATTTTGAGAAAAATTCAAGACAACTAACCTAAGTCCAAGATGATTATTTCAATTTAAATATTATTAATGATCCAAAAAAATGAGACTTTGACAAAAATGAGAAAATAAAAATAATATAAATTTGATATTATTAATTTGAAGTTATTTTTTAATTTATTAAATTAATTGCTTGAACCCATTTTTAACCCACTTAAACCCACATTGAACCCAAACCAAATACAACCCACCTCAACCCATTTTCAAAATTTTGGAACCCAACCCAACCCAAAACCATATGGGTTGGGTTGGACCCATGGTTTATAACCCATTTTGCCACCCCTGCATAAAATGCAAGTTTGCATTGGAGAACAAAGTATGTTGTTTAATATGAATAAAAAACTGACACTGTAAGTTACATACATTAGAATGCAATAGTTTGGAGGTGAATAAGAACTATGGGAACAATTTTGTATTACAAAGACAAATATTGCCATTTGACAAAACATCTTAGTAAGTCTAAAAATTCTTTATGGAAATTAGGATGCCTTGCTACTTATTAGTATGTTAGAATTGTTGATTCCCAGTTTAGATGTGTTTGTTATGGACCTATGGTTATGTGGTCTTTGGGAAGACTTGACTTGTTACTCTTGATAATTCACTCACCCATTTCTTCACTTGCAGATCCAATGCTGGCTAGTAGGTAAATATAGACGCTGCTTCTCACAACTCGATTGAACTGTCTAGAATGTTACATTATTTAGATATTTGCTGAAGGAATTTGAATTTATCTGTTGTTAACTGTAGTCTTTTATTTGTCTTGTTCACAAGTTCTAACCTTTTTGCAGCCTAGCATTATCTCGTTTGGTTAGTTTGCACATTCAAATGATAATTGTTTTAATTTGACTCAGCAGGACATACAGCAAATTGATGATTCAAGGGCCCATGCACTTGCTGAAGTTTGTGAATCTAAATTAGTTATGTAAAGCTTTTAGTGTTCTGGAAATAAGTACAGAAAATAAACTTAACAGGTTCTACAGCAGTGGCTATAGGCAACAGCTTTCTTTCAGACTTGCAAGTAGCCATTCTTTACTAAGTATTTCCCTTAATAGAAAGAGGGAGAGGCTTTCTTTTGGGCGGTGGGGGGTGGGGGTGGTCATGGAGCAAGAGATTCGTGTATTATATATTTCATTTGTTTATTGCTTGAACTTATTGTAGATAATTCTTTTTGTTAATCTTGTAAATGCCAATGGCTCTTTATTTATTTATTTATTTATCTTCAGGAGGGAGGGTGGGAGATGCTTGGTTTTGGGATCTGAAGGTATTGATGTGGGACTATTAAGGATGGAATGAGAGTGAAATGGATTAAATTTATTACGACAATATGACTGTGTGTAATGTAAAAAGGTGAAGGGAACCCTGGGAGTCTAAAGCCTTTTCTCTATTATTATGGGGAGAAGTCCTAAACCTGGGAATTTTGGATCGATGAGGAAATAACTAGCTTCAGGAAGTGCTATTGGCGGAGATGGAGATTGTAGAAAACCCACAAATATGACATCTATTTTGTTGTATGGGAAGAGTCAGCAAACCCCATACAAGTGGTGCCATCTTCCTTGCAGGGGCAGATTGAGAAAAACTTGAAAGAGTAGTGCCCTCTTTGTTGAAATGTTTCTTTGGATGAAAGAGAAGATTGTAGGAATCCCTCTTTTTGTGTTATTTTCTGTAATGGGGAAAAAGTGATGAAACCTCAGCCGAAGACCGTAGAGAAAGGTATTGTTTGTAAAATGCATTGAAGAGGTGCAAAAACATTGTTTTGGCCGTTCTTCTATACTGAAGCTTAACTCGTTTCTTTCTTTGAAGCACCGTAACTTGATAGCTGGTGAGGATGCCTTTTGGACAAATTTTTTCCTTTTAACTCTAATTGCTAATCTTGAAATTTTGAAAGATATTCCTTTTCTCTAAAAATTTTCTTCTTGGTTGTTTTGATTCTGTATGTTTGTCGCTCACACTACAATAGATTTGTTCCTTTAATTCCTGAGTGTAAGAATTTCTTTTGGAGTCTTCCTGTCGTTGTTGTCCATTCAATACTTCTTATCAATGCTACATCATACCATCCAATTAGGTATATGTCTCCAACTGAAATATGAATTAGATAATGTTAGTATTTTGTCTTGTGATATAATTGAATTTTGTAGGTAGGACAATCCAATGATTTGGACTTTTATCATTCACAGAAGCATCAATTCCACTCCTATTCTCTGTGTTACTAGTCAGCTTTTGTCCTATGCTCTACTGCTTGTTGGCTGGCAATGCAACTCTTTTCAGAAACTTTTACTTGGTTTTTTCCGGTATAGCTTAGGGATGGCAACATGATGGGTTTGGAGCGGATTTTGCTCAATTCGTACTCCGTTCTCACTTTGCTCTACTCCCCACCTCGCCCCACCAGTACTGCCTCATCCTATCTGCGAACCTTAGAAAATAAAATAAAAAAAATTAAAACATACCCTCTGATCAAATTAAATTAGTAGTCCAAACATATTACAACTAACTCCACCAACCCTTAGAAATAAAAAAGGTCTATTAAAAATGTATTATTGTGTTCAAGTTATCAGATTAAGTTAGTAATCTAAATATATTTTAATTTCTGTCAATGGTATAATATACTAAAACATTTATTTATTTATTTTGTAAGTATAAAATGTATTCTATATATATATATATATTTTGTTGTTATTGTATCTATTTTATATGGGATAGGGTTTGTGACGGGTCAGATAAAATTCGCACCACGCCCAAAATCTGTAAGGTTCTAATAAACATGTTTTGTACCTCACCTTATACCCAATGGAGCAACCCCTGACTCGTTCCATTTAGAGCAGGTTGGTTTGAGGTTCAGGTTTTGCCGCTTCATTGCCATTCCTTATATAGCCTTCAAGTTTACTGTTTTCCGCAAGTCTGCTTGAAAATAGCTCTTATATTTTTAACTTGCGAAGATAATATCAAAGAGATTTTAGTTTTTAAGTATCAATAATATTTATTAGCAAAATCTAGTTATATTAAGCTTAACATTACACAGATCCAATGTATGATATATGTATATGTTTTAGGGATGGAAATAGGCTATGTTAAGTTCGGCTTCGGCTTAAATAAGCCATGCCTGTTATAATAAGTTTCAGCTTAGCCTATTATCTATGATATGCATATATATATATATATATATATTTAAAGGTTGGATCTAGTCTTTTTAATAAATTTTAAAGCTTTAGTCCGGCTTTCAAGTTTATTTTCTATTAAGGCTTTAATTAAGTCTAAACACTGTATATATTTAAATTTTTAATTTGTAATAGACTTGATAGGCAATGATCGTAATGACAAATAATAATACATAATTATAGAAGTTCTAATTTAAGTATAAAATAGTATTATTTCAACAAAAATTCTTTGTGTAAATGAATAAGAAATCAAATACAATTAGGAATTTAATATTATATAATTATTCTAGTTTTTTTTTTTTATGTGAAAAAGGATAAATGGGTTGACTTGTTAGGTTGTGCAAGCGTTTAAAAGAATCTAAATTTAACCTATTTAGTGAAAAATGTTATTTTTGAAGCATGGATCTAGCCTTTTAATTAAATAGATTAAGCCAAGATAGGGGTTACGTAGGTTAAGTCGTAGGCTCCTGATGAGTAGTCTGGCATATTCCTATCCCTAATATGCTTGTATTCAAGGTCTCAACAAATGGAGATTGGGACAAAAATTGTTCCAATTATATGATGAGAGTTCTAATCCAAGTACTAAAAATGGTAATGGGTTTAGGTTAAAGTTGGATCTACCCCATTTACGATGGAATTGGATCATGGACGAATAAATGCAGGATGAAGCAAGTCATTTGCATAATTTATTTTCCTAGACGTAGTAGTCATATTAGGGTAGGTATGATTTTCTTATAAATATCCATAAAGTAGTAGCTCTCTAGTCAATGAAAGTCAAGCGCCACTCTTTGATAACAAGGAGAATTCCAAGGGATTGAAAGAGCACCCTAGTACCCTAGCCCTTGAAAGCTAGAGCATTTGCGCATTGAAATCCAAGATTGCCTTTGCTATCGGAACAAGAAGGCTTGTTATCACACTTGTTACTGATTAGAATCTCTTTGAAGAGCCATTGAGACCAAAAGAAGGGTTGCCTTAGAGTTTCAATTCGATTTTTATTTTTAATTTGAATTTTTGACTCCCAATTTGGTCATATTTTTCGCTTATTTTGTTATCAAAAAGGGAAGAGGAAAGTCAGTATCAAATGCTTGATAATTTATGGTAGAGTTTACTTATGATTTTGCACTGAAACACTTGCATTCCGCCCCCTACCCCACCTCCCACCCCCACAAGCTTATCGCGACTACTGGTATGGGTTAGTTTCTTCGTGGAGTCTTATCATGATAAAAGAGATTTACAAGCAACATTAGTCTTTTCTATTTTAGAATAAAAATTCGATATTTACACCTAGCTCTATTGCTGCAAATTCCGTAAGAAATGCCTTAATAGAACCCCCCTTAGACTTGTTCCAATTTAATAATTGTATGCAATATGCGTATTTAATACATAATTCTGGTTATGAGGGGGCCAAGTTGCATTTCTCCGTATCCATTTTTCCCAACTTTTCTGCCAACAACATGAACACACCACTGGTGGCGGGTTGGTACTTTACCCAATCCCCATCATCAAAGTCCCAACTCCCAACAGTAGCATACTCACATCAATGTATACTGTCTACGCTAGTGTGTTGTGCTTATCATTTTTATATTGGTAAGGTCGCGACAAGCCTCAATGCTTGGCGAGGAGGAGCAGTCAAATCAATTGCTAGAACAGATTATGGCTTATTTTTTTCATCATATCATAGCTCACGTGTTCATACGGTTTTTATTGCGAATTTTTCACATACTCTTGTAGCTAATAATGAGCCCAATGGGTTTGGTTTGCTAGGTCGGACTTGTTGAGCCTGACTTTTTGAGCGAGGTAGATTTCACATCTACTCAACAACCATCAACCAATGGGATATGTCTTCTATCTAAAATTGTTCGTTAAATATATATGTAAGTAAATTTTTAAGTTCCTGAAAATTAAAAAATTCAATTTTTGTTAACGGATTTTTCGAGTATGTAAATTTTTTTTATTTTTTTTTCAAATTTAGGAACACACAGACACAACAGAATATTCATGTCGCTAGATCCTAGTTTGTCTATGAAATCAATTTTCTTGTTTTTTTTACCAAATTAAATAAGCTCAAGTGGCTAGAGTTTATATTTTGCAAATCAATTAAACAATAATTTTTCTTTCCAAAATATCATTTGCTTAATTGACGTATAGCAAAATGCCCAATCAAAAGGAAGACATTAGCTGGAAAAATTACTTAAAGAGAGTTATAAGCTTCCTCTTCAGCGCCGGGAGGTTGGGGGGGGGGGGGGTGCTGGTTGGGTTTCTCCAAATCAAATTACAGATATTAATGAATATTTCACGTGTAATTTCTTCCAACGTTGTCAATGTATTTTAAATATTTAAAAAGATACAATTATTCAGAAAAATAAATATACATAGTTTTACCTGATACATTTTATACAATAAAAATTAAAAACATTATAGGTCATCTTCATACCAATTAAAAATTAAAAATGATTCGGCATTGTCTATCAAACATTCAAAATTTAATTTAGATAAAAAGGTCAGATAATTTTTAAATTCGCTTTTGGGAGATAAAGATTAATGAAAAAAAAATTGAGTTAAAAAAATTTCTTGAAAAATTATTGGTTATAAATTAGAATTTTTACTTTAAATGTCGGACATGTGGTTGTACCTTTATTGGGTTTGTATTAATTCAGGACATCCTTTCAAATTTCTTTCGTTTATTTAGGGGGCGTTTGATATGTTAGATGAACATTATTTGAGATTAGATTAGCCACCATGTGTGTGAGATTGTAATAGCAATATGTTATGTTTGATACCAAATATTAGGTCCACTACTATCCCATACACAAATCTCTACTTATCCAAAGAAGTGGGTTTGAAACACTCTACAATCTTTACTTTGACAATTTTTGCCCTAGTCAAAACCCACTTAATCAAACATGGCAGTAAGTGGAAAGGAGAAGCAAATTACACACGGTCCCAAGAATCCCCTTTCCTGTTTTGATTAACAACAATTTGCGCCCTCTACCCTTGCTCTCCTGCTGAATCGATTTCAATCTGCGGTCGCACTTTTGTGAAGCTAAATTTGCTGCTCCATTCTCTGGCAATCTGTGTTCCTGCGTGCATATCATTCTTCTATCCTTTTCAAGCCATTCAACCGCAGCTTACCGAAGCACTACCACCTGCAAAAGAAAATATTATTGCTTCCATGAATTTAATTGTGCAGAGGAACGAATGATAAATTTCATCAAAAAAAGAAAATTAAAATGGCCAAATGAAACAATGAAACTATGCCCAACATAAACCCCGTCTAGTTGGAATGGGCAGCAACAAAATCTTGATTGAATTGCGTGCTTTTTGTAGAGGGTTGTTTTCTAGCTTTTGATTAGTGTTTCTTCGCTGTAGGTTATGAAAAAATCATTTCGTTGACTTCACGAAGGGATTTTGAATGTGAATTTGAGTGGCAACATTTTGGCTTTGTAGTTTGAAGGGCCTGAAGGTAGGCAACAGAGTTTGAGGGACATATCAGTCCACACAGTTCAAACAGAAAGGTTAGTTGGGGGTGCGATTATTGAATCACACCCTTAGAGCTGCGATTTCAATTGCCCCTAATGTGAAGTACAGTGGCAGGCTTTCAATTTTTATGGGCCGGCTCGAAAGTTTTGTAGCTGATATCAAACATGTGATAAGCTACCATTAGGGGCCCTTGTTGCTGCCATTAGGTGGTATCAAACATGCCCTTAGAGTTCTAGCAAGTGGAAATTAAATTTTTATTATTATTATTATTATTTGAAAATGACAATTGCATATCAAATTTATTATCATATAATATAATCTTAAAAAAGATGAATTGGTGGGATTTTTTGTGGTCATGTGATAAATAAGCACCGAAGATAAATTGCAACTAATGAATTGATGTTTAGGTAAATTGCAATTTCTTTTATTTATGAGGAGTAATCATATAAAAAACAATTTTCAGGGGGCAGAGTGCAATTTTTCCTTACGAAGAAAATAAACAATTAGCTTCATATTCGATCCAGAATCCAACCCGAGCTCAAACAGGCGAGTTGTGGTGGTCGCTGTTCATCATCATGATCTCTCAGTTTTTCGTGCTTTCGCAAAGAGGCGATAACATCGTCTTTCGAGACTGTAGGTCCTCTCCTTTTGAAGTGAAACAACTCTGCTCATTGTTTCAATTTTATATTTTCAATATCATTCTATGCTTGTTTAATTTTTTCTGATTTTGTCTCAAATTTTTTCAGCTGTCTGATTTTTATGTTTTTTACTGCGTAATAATTGATTTGAACTTTTCTCCTTACCCTTTTTCTTTCTCAAAATTCTCGGTTTCCGTAGATTTGGTTTACTCAAGGAAGATGATCTTAGTTGTACTTTTACAATTGGAAGTAATTCAAGTTTGGAATTCAATGTTGTTTTTGATAGTTTTTAGATCTGTCAACTTAAACTATCATTAGTCTGTGGCTCACCGTCTATAGATCTATCCTTGAGGAGATTTTGTATTAGCATGGAAGTTATAGATAGTTTATGGAATTTCTTAAGAATTTTAAAGAGCATGCCCTAAAAGTGTCCTGATATTGAGCGATCATTTAAGTAGCTAACAGTTATCAAAGTATTTATAATCTATTTGGGACATTAATTTTAATTCTGCTCCTCCAGAAATCAATGTTCCCTCTACCAATGAAAATTAGGTCTAAGAATGAGCAGTCAACTCTGATTGATTTCAAATTTTTAATTGATATAGTTCGGAGTCCTTTTCTAACTGGAAAATTATATAAAATTGCAATGATGCAGATCGTGGGGATGTACAGAAAGGAAGTGCAGAAATATTCTTCCGTAAAGTAAAGTTCTGGAAAGAAGATGGCAAAGAGGAAGCACCACCTGTTTTTGTGGGTATTTTATTGAAATACTTGGCCTTCTCTTGCCTTGTATTTGCTAGGGGCTGATGATAAAGTTAATATTTTTCAGCACACGAGTGACATGGATGTTTTATTGTGTGTGTTTCTTTCTCTTTTTTTCTGTGCATGTATTTGTAAAGGAACAGTTTGTTCCTCCCTTAGGTTGTGTATTAAAATTCAATTGTTCTTTCATTATCTTATGGATTAAATTCAAATAATCACTAGGGGCTTTAAGAGGTGGGGGAGCTGATCTGGAAAAACCTTACTGCCTTTTGCTGTTTTGTTTAACAAGTCAAAATTAAATACATTCACGGTCTACTTTCTTCAGTGGACTATATGATCAATGATAAATATCTCTCCCATTCATCACTTTTTTTTCCCTAAAATTACTTGCATTACACTAAATGACAAGTAATGTGAGGATTGAATACTAACTTTATTTCATGTCACATCTTAAACAGAATCTGGATGGTGTAAACTACTTTCATGTGAAGGTGGTCGGACTGCTTTTTGTTGCTACCACAAGGATCAACTTGTCCCCTTCCTTAGCCTTGGAGCTTCTACAGAGGATTGCACGTGTCATTAAAGATTACCTTGGTGTTCTTAGTGAAGAATCATTGCGAAAAAATTTTGTGCTTGTGTACGAGCTACTTGATGAAGTTATAGTAAGTATTATTGAAAATGTACAGTAGTGTGATGTTGCATTTTGCCCCAACCATAACAGGCTATGGACATCCTAGTAACATTTTTCATTTTTATTCTTCTGTTTCGAATGGATTGTATTTAAGTAACTATGATTCTCCGGACTTTTCCTTGTAACAACTAATGTAGAAGTTATATATCAAACATATACAACATATCAGCCTATGTGCCTTTATTGAATCTAGTGCAATTCTTTTACGACATCCCATCTGAACTTTTTCAGTCATTAGATGATTTCCTGTGCATTCATAACATCCCAGCTATGGTTCTACTATTATTATTATTATTATTATTATTTTTTTTTTGGTGGTTTACATGGCCATATGCATCTTCTAATTGCAGGATTTTGGTTACGTTCAAACAACATCTACTGAAGTCTTGAAGTCTTATGTATTCAATGAACCAATTGTGGTTGATGCTGCACGCCTGCCGCCCCTTGGTCCTGCAGCCTTATTTATGGTATTAAGATTTTTGATAAATACATTAACAATATCAATGAACTTCACTGCTAGTTATTTTCTCTTAGTTATGCTTCAGTATGCATTCGGATCTGGCCTGATTGGGTATGCCCTATTTTGACGCTGGCTACTTTATTTCATGCAGCAAGGAAGCAAACGAATGCCTGGAACAGCTGTTACAAAATCTGTTGTGGCAAATGAACCTGGGGGTAGGAAGAGGGAGGAAATCTTTGTTGATATAATTGAGAAAATAAGTGTCACCTTTAGCTCTAGTGTAAGTGATTTGTTTCATTTTATCAAATTACGTGAGCTTATTTAACTGATGTCTAATTATAAAGATTCCTTCATTTGAACCCTGTCTAATTTATTAGGTTGAGCAAATCTAATAGACTTCAGAATTCAGATAATCAGAAATGAGTCTTTTGGCCTAGTGTACTATTGGAAATATAGTAACTTGCAACTTTTGTTTAGATCTTTGTTGCTCTAGCAAGATAATCTGTTAGTCTGCTCTCATATAGTGGCAGATGGATTTAGAAGACTTATTTACTTTAATGTTCTATGAAGTGCAAGAGATTTTCCTTATAAGATTGGTTGAGGAAAACATCATATGCTTGGACGTACATATATTATTATTATTATTATTATTATTATTATAAAGACACGCACATCAGGAGCTTGTTAGGGTTTGAATTCCTAATCTCCCACATTATGTGAGAAACTAATGCCGCTGGGCCACAAGCCACCCAGCCTTGGATACATGTATATTGCTTCAGTCCTTCAGTTAACCTTTATGATCATATTATGGTGTCATAAATTGATAATATGGAAATAGCTGATCTCTATGCTGTTGATTTTATTGGATATAGGTTACTGTCCTAACTTTGATTTCATATATCCACTTTCCACTATCAAGGTTCCACGTATTCTTGTTTGTTATTTGCCATTCAGTTTAACTGAGAAACTGTGTCAGCTCACAAGAGACCTCTTGTAATCCATATGCAACTTTTTGTGTCCTTGATCTGTTTCATTGATTCTTTTTCCCTTCATGTCTTAGTTATAAGTATTTATTTATTTCATGCTTCTGAAATCTGCATTTTCGTCACGAATCATTTGCGTATATCCTGCCTATAGTCTAATTTTTTCCCTTTATGTTGTGTTAGTTTGAGGATTTGCTGCAGAGAATGCTTTTGCATTTTATTTACCAATCACTTGCATTCCTGCCTATGTCTCTGACGTTTCTTCTTGTATTATGGTTGGTTCGAAAATTTTCTGCATACAATCTTATGTTCTCCGGAAGATATAAAATTTAAATTTGACTACTATGAATAAAAGGTGTCGCTGTTTTGTATTTTCAAGTATGGAGAGTGGACTAGGAGGGTCTTATATGAAGAAAGCAGCTATAATGCAACATACTTCCACTGCTTGAATGCTAGATTTATTGAGTATGATGGTTTGATTTTCCTTGTGATTTTGCAAAATTATATTGGTGTTCCTCCCATCTTCAGGATTACAATCAGATATGAACCTGGACTTGAATATAGTTACTCCTTTGTAGGAAGTTGACCTGGTAGCCTACCAGGAAAGAGGAAACAATATGGGCATATCTTTGTGCTTCTTAATCTTTCTATACTTCACAACATGTTGTAGGGTTTTCATGTGTTTCTTCTTTGGTATGAAAGTTTTTAATTTATTATGTTAATCAAAGATTGAATTATGCCAAGACTGAAATGATACTGAACAGGGATATGTATTGACTTCTGAAATTGATGGCACTATTCAAATGAAGAGTTATCTAACTGGAAATCCAGAGATCAGATTAGCTCTCAATGATGATCTGTACATTGGACGAGCAGGGATATCAAGTTATGGTATTCTCCTGGTTACTCTATTCTGCAATGACACGATCTTGCTGCTACTAAATATGACTTTATTATTTCTGGTGTATATCTTTTCTGAATGTGATACCTGAAAATTTTAGGAGTTCAACTTTCTTAAACTTATGACGTGCAACTCTGCATGAGTTATGGAAGCCTGTAACTTGACAAGAGTTGTTTTCTACCCAGGTTACAGTGGTTCATCAGGAACAGGAGCAGTTATTTTGGATGATTGCAATTTCCATGAATCTGTACATATGGATAGCTTTGATGTTGACAGAACATTGAGTCTGGTGAGTGCTGCAGTATTGTATGCAAGCTTTCTATCCATTGTTATGGTCTTCTGAGATTTTTTTTTCCTACTAAAGTGTTCTCTTAATCTATCTTTTGTTCATTAGGTACCACCAGATGGGGAATTCCCAGTCATGAATTATCGCATTACCCAGGAATTCAAGCCGCCCTTCTCTATTAACGCCTTAATTGAAGAAGCAGGATCGCTTAAGGTATATAGTGTTTTTTCATCACTAAGGTATTTTTGGGATGTAAAAGTTGTTTTAATTTGAGAAAATCTATTATGGCTGAATTGACCTCAGATGTTTTTTGTGTTTCTAGAATAGTAATAAGCTATGCTGTGTTTCCAGGATCTTCACTTCCACTCTCAGTTTAATGGCAAGAAAGTTTTAATATTATTGAAGCATGGAGCTAACTATCTCAAGTTTTCTTTTCTCTTGCTACTGTAGGCTGAAGTGATTCTGAAAATCCGTGCTGAGTTTCCTTCAAGCATCACAGCTAACACAATTTTAGTAGAAATGCCACTGCCGACATGTACAACCAGGTGAAGTTCAGTTTCAGCAATATGTTATCTGGCAATGTCGGTTCATTTATAAGATAATCTCGTCGTCATTGCTGCTTTGTGCATATTTTTGTGCTTAGTGTTAGAATTTAGCTCCCAAATATAATTTCTTTTTCATATAGATAGCTCGATTGCTCTATTCTCTCCATTCTAGTCAGTTAGAAGAATTGGAAAGCTTCTACAAAGTTTATTAAACTTGTGGGATCTCAAATTTCAATTAATAATTATAAAGCAAGAAAGAATTCCATGATCTCTATTAAGCTAGCATGTTCGAGGCTTCTGTAGATTAGAAAATTTTACGAATTACAAAATCAACCATGGCCCAAAGTGTTAAAAATAGTCAGGCTTTAAGCTCGCAATTAAAGAACCTACCAAAAGTCAATTAGTTTGTCATGAGATTTGAAATATCTAAACAGCTTTTATTTTGCTTCAAAACTCCCTTCTATTTACTTTACTGATTCCTTTTTGTTTGCATCAAAGATATTGAGATGCTAATTGGGCTTATGATGTCTAAATAAAGTTCACATTTGCTGTCTGTAATGATTGCCTTACAGACATTTGATACTAAGAAACAAGTTCTCTAAGGAGATTTAGCTAATTTTGCAGTTATTAATTTCTAGATGCATCAGAAGTGATTCTATAAAATTTCACCAGTTACCAAACACTACATACTGTAATAATAGTTTGAGTTACACCTGTTGAATATCATGGAATTTGAGACCATACTGGATTTGCTTCACTCAGGAAGTTATGGGAAGTGAACCAATATCTTTTACTAATTCATATAGTTTTGCTCTTTACTAGTGTGTGAAATAATAAACAATTGATTTTTATTTCAATTGTATTTCAGAGTCAATTTTGACTTGGAACCAGGAATAGTTGGACAGACTGCAGATTTTAAAGAATCACACAAGAGACTTGAATGGAGTTTGAAGAAGGCAACATCTCATTCTACTGCATACTGCTGAATAAATAATCCTTGAATTCAGCTTCATCGTTTATCTGTTTATTATGCATACCGCATATCTGTGGTAACAATGGCTAATTCGTGCTCATGTTTAACAGATCGTTGGGGGGTCTGAACACACTCTACGTGCAAAGTTAAATTTTTCACAGGAGTTGCATGGTATAATTATGGAGTCTGAATCCCTGAATTTGTTGCATGATCATATAATCTAGTTCTTAGTATTTCTGTGATTCTTTCCCATATTTATGTTGTTGTTTGGTAACACAGGAAATATCACTAAAGAAGCTGGGCCTGTGAGCATGACCTTCACAATACCTATGTATAATCCTTCAAGGCTACAGGTAAAGCTGTTACTGCTCTGCTGCATTACAACCAAAATGATTTCAGGGATGCGCCCTCTCCACTTCCATCGCTACTTGTGGCTACTTATTTTTACAAGTGCTTAACACTATGAAAATTGTGGCAAAAGAATTAAATCCGAAATGGCTTTCCTTTGATCTCTTGCCTTTTGACATAGGAGGCAAACCTCAGCCATGAAATGAAACTAGTATTTATTAAACTACACACCTTTTTGAATAACTTTCCAGCTAATATAGTTAATTAGTCTGTAATTTCAATCATTCAAGCATAATAATTGGTTTGGTAACCTGAGTGTACTAGTTTATTTGTTGTCTGTGGCATGGGCACTATTACCTGTTTGGTTTCATTACTTGAGTGATGAAGAAATATGTCTGTTTACAATGTGGCATTGGCTTTTTAACTAGGTTCTCGCGACTGGGAATCCTTAAGCCCTGCCAAATTTTTTCATTGCGACTCCACTTATGTGTAGATTAAGTATGGCCTCCGTACCATGTTTTCTCCCTTTATCTTTTTAGTGACCTTTTAGGAGTCAACCAACTATTGTCATTTATCACTTCAAATTTTGGAATTGTTTGTTGACACTTGAGAGGCCAAAATGAAAAATAATGAGACAAGAAATGGTTAAAGGCAGACTGAGACGTTATTTTCTCTACTTTTGCAATCAACTAAACTGTTTTCCAGAAATGTCAACTATTGCATTGAGTTTGAGGGCAATGTTACAGCTGCCAATTTCATATATCCCTTATTAATGTACAGAGTTGCCCTATGACTTGTAAAGAAAAGCTAGTTGCTAGTTTGTGTTTATGAGTTAGTCTAACCAATAGCATGTGTGGATGCAGGTGAAGTATTTACAGATAGCGAAGAAGACCAAATCTTCCAACCCATATCGGTGGGTGAGATATGTCACTCAGGCTAATTCTTATGTTGCTCGCATATGACAGTAGTCATGGTTTCCCCTGTTTATATTCGTTTCTTCCAGTCTTGGATTTCTTCCGGCGGTGTAGTCTATTTTTATTGAGTTAATCTTATTAGATGACGCTTGCTAGCCTCTCTATTGACTGCACTTAATTTCTTGGCATGTAAAACTAGCAAATTTTTTATGCTGCTGACATGAAAGTTATTTCAGAAGTTAATCTGAGCACCATTTCATTGTTGAGATCCCAGTATCTTGTTTAAATGTATAGTAGAGTTTTCACTGACAAACTTAAGGGAGAGTCCTTGTGATTATATGCGCTAAATTTATTACCTACGAATATGTGATTTGTAGAAAGGCATTGATACTCTATACATAGATTGTGCTACAACTCGCTGTCATATCATGTTTTGTATTTTCTTTTTTGTATTTGTTTGTTACGAGGGAGTAGTTCATTATGCAAATGTGATGAGAAGACTGAATGACTGACTATGGAAATGATAATGCTTTGGGTTCTGACCTCTTTTGATTACTAAGAAACGATGTTATAGAAGATCAGTAGGGAGTGGTACCTTTTAGTGCTTTGTTTACTCAAATATTCGAAGCAATGTGGAAACCGTTCCTCGGTGGCCAACCATATGATGTGTAGGCTTGAATTATGAGCAGGAATTGAAGGCTCGGAGTTTAGCTTCATCCTGATGCAAACAAAGTTGGTTGGGTCAATAACACTAACCCAGTTGAAAGGTGCATCTTTAGGTTGGCATGGCCTTATCACAAGCGTACATTTTGGCTACGCCAACACATATATATACAATTCAGCATGGTGATATAATGATAAAGATTTGTGTGCCTCAATGGTTCTGACCTTCCACTTTAGGAATCGATGTACGTGGAAATGCATGGCAGGGGTGACCAAGAATGCTTTGTACACTTTATAAATCCTTGAAGTCGATTTAACTCTCTCTTAAGGCCAGTGAATTCTGCATTTTGGGATTGACACTGGCTGAAAGTGCCCATGGATTCTCTTTTCTTGGCATAGGGTGAATTGACGTTATTTAGTGGAAGAAGATTGTTTGTTTTGATTGATATTTTTACAGCATGAAATTGGTCGGTGGATTGGGTTAGTGGAATTGGTGAGAAATGGTTGATTCATTTTTTGGATCCATAGGAACCGGTGCTAAAAGAATTTGGAGTGTATGTGTGTGTCGATTGTAGACAAAGGGATACGGGAGGAAAGACAGATACTAGGGGTATAAAAGTCATTGCATTAAATCTTTGGTTTTTTTGTTAAAAAAATGGAATTTCTAATGTCTAAGGGTATATTGTTTATTTTATCACTACCACTGTAATTTTTAAGGGAGGAAATCTAAGCGGGAGGTGTCAGTAATTTTGGAGGGAGGGCTCAATCAGTAATTGAGTTCTTAATTTAATTATTTTCTATGTAAAACCGCTGTAATTAACCCTCAACTTTTTGTTTAAGAAAATAGTTGAGCATTGTTGGGTGGGGCGCAGCATTACAAATCCTATCTTCCAATTTATGTTTATGCATTCAATTAATGGATACACATTAAATGTATATGGTCTGTTATTAAATATTTTTTAGGGATAATTTTAGTTTTCGTCCCTCAAGCTCGTCACTAATTTAATTTACATTCTCCTGGATTAAGTCGTTTCACATTATGTCACCAACATTTATTAATTTCATCCAGTTCCATTCTACAGTCAATTAATCCGTTAAATGCTAACGGCTGAGAATTAGAGGGAACATGAACTCCTTTTTTACTAGAACTCTTCAAAATTCACTCTCTCTCACCGCTCCAAGCAAGCCCCCACATCATTAGAAATGAACTTTTTTTTGCCAGCATCCATTCAAGGACAAGCATAGCAAGAGCAAACCAAACTGTCGTACTCCTTCCCCCTACTCAGCAACATGTCGATCTCTTCCAACCCCCCAACATAACAATTCTCATACTCAACCAGCAGTAGCCATGCAGCATATATCCAGCGCCTAGCCCAAGCACTTTGGCTATGCAACAGATTATGGCAGCAGCAACCAAACCCTTCCCTACAAGTGAGCCAATGGGAGTTAGTAATGCGCAAGCTCACTCCAAAAGGGTCCCTAATGATCCAGGAGAATGCAAAAATCAAAGCCACAGTGGTTGGCAGTCTGCTTGATGTACAACTTGGTTGTCTATGTATCCCTCGCCTATGAGCATGGAGAGACGCAGAGCAACGACAGCGGGTGAGAAGATGAGTGTCGAAGCTTTTCAGGACGTCTTGAAGGAACTTGCATCCGATGGTTATGATTTCTGTAACCCAACTGATCTTATGACTTAGGGCGAGACATGATACAACTAAGTGTGACTATCCGATAATTTTATGATAGAGATGTCATATATGGTTGGCAGTTGGCTCATGGTGCATGCGACACTCATTTTCTATTGTACATATATATAAATGAATGGCCTAGCTAGAAGCAGAAGCTTCTTGATATTTTCTAACTAGTGAGCTTCAAGAAATGAATTTCATTTTTCATTAACTTTGCTTTTTGGAGGACCTCGGATAAGATTCGCTTTAGCATTTTGTAGTTAGAATGATTTCTTGAGATTTATTTTATGCAAAAAAATATATATTGAAAATAGAAGGTAACTAATAGTTGGCTTACAAACACAGAGAGAAACTCAAAATTCTTTCAAACAATGTGTTCAGGAAAAAAAGGAAAGAAAGCAAAACTCATCAAATTATTGAAAATTACTCTTTAATTTCAAATCCAGCTGGCGTCGAAGTCATGACATCCAACTATTTTGAAGCAGTTATACATAAAGACTTATTGTGAATAGTTCTGTTCCACAGCATAGTAAACTTGCTCTCTTAGTGCAACATCATTGAAAGACCCACTCGAAGAAGAAGAACTCATTTAAACAAAAACAAAAAAAAAAAAAAAAAAAAAAAACCTTTTTTCACCTTTATTTTGTTGCCTGGAGAGGAGAGACAATGAATTTTGGAGAGAGATTTGGCAAAAAAAAAAAAAAAGAAAGTGTTTGTGTTTCCTCAAATTTTCAGTTGTTAGCATTTAATGGACCAATCGACGGTAAGGTACGATTAGATAAAATTAAGGAACATTGGTGATACAATGTGAAATAACTTTAATTAATGGTGCTTAACTTGAATTAGTGACTAACTTGAGGGACGAAAATTAGAATTAACCCTATTTTTTGAAAGAAAAAATATTATGAACTTGATGTTTATTTATGATTATGAAATAAAAAAGTAACATACCTATTAAAATAGGAAATATCATGTAAAATCTAAAGCAACACAGCTAAGTTTCGTCTTTTTTGGGAGGCTTGCGCAGAAATTCTCTCTCTCTCTCACACACTCTCACACACACACACACACACACACGTGGAATTCAAGATCCAAAATTAATTTAAATGAATAATTGTTGAGAAATACAAACCTCTATCCAAAATATTATATAGACAAGTTCATTATCGTCAAAGTGATAATAGGGCCAACAAGCTTATTTGATAATTTATTAGTAATTTTGACTCATTTAATATGTGTAAAGATTATTATTAGATAAAATAAATAAAATGTTTAATTTTTATATGATTTTAATTTTTTAATTTTATTTATAAATTTTAAGATAAGTAAAGAAAAAAATTAAATAAAACAAAATAATAGGGAAAAAAGTATATAATCGAATAGAGAAAAACACTAGAGAGGGGGGTTGTTTTAAAATAATTCACGTTGTAAAAGTTTATTAGTACCACTTCTTTAGTTAACATATAGCTTTATTTAATTATATGTTTTTTTTCCAATAATTTTATGTGTTAGAACTGTTTTGGGTAGCTTTGAATTAATTTTACATGTGTATATTTTAGCCCATCATTTTTTCCATCAATTTTTTCTTAAAAATTAATAATCTTGCTTTCCTTTTATAAATATTAAAACATAAGGGACATATTCTAAGTTTTCTCATTAAAATAAAAAAAATAAAACTAAAAAGTATCAACCAAATTGATACTTCTTCGAATTACTAAATATTAGCAATCAGTACCCACCAAAACATGTGCATCTAAATATTTAATCACAGTCGATATATACATATTTTTTGTTCATAAAGTGAGAGTATGAAATGGTGATCCATCGTAGTGGTTGCCTACCGTAACTAGAGCTCCAACTTGCTTCGCCATCCCTCAACATTCGGTAGGCATGGAAAATGAATATCTCCCTCTAGCCGTCGTTCTCCCTAGGCGTAGCTTTTTTTGCCTAGCCATCTCAGTGGAATCACTATCATATGGCATGAAGGTCATGAATCTCCTGGAGTTCGGCAATATTCAGGACTTTTAGGAACACCTAGATAACTTTCTGGCTCGAATATAGCTCTATGATTTAAGTGAAGCTGCCTACGACAAGGTGTTTAGAGCAATGCTAACCAAGCGGCCGCTAATGTGGTTCAATCAAATTCCCACTGGACTAATAGTTGAATGAGAACAGCAGGTGCAATACTTTCTCCATAACTTTTTCATCAGCTGCAATTACCCACCAATATCGACATACCTATTCACCATCAAGCAGAAGATAAGAAGGGTCGAGGGAGTACAACCACCAATTACTCCAAGCAACTCATGAGATTCCACATTTTAACCAAGAGTTCATCCCTAGCATCATTCAGCAAAACTTGAAGTAACAAAAATCCTAAGAATTCATATCAAAGAAGCCATCTGCCACCCTTGAAGAGCTCCTTGTTTGAGTAGAGAAATACATTCACATTGAGGTGGTGCCAACTTCGGTAGATGCGAACAAGTGCAAGGTGAACGAGGAAGGTACCAACACAAGCAAGAAGTTGGAGGATCATCGATCTAGCCTTCATATATTGTTCTCTAAATACACTTCTTTAAATGTTTAAGGGTAAAAATACTTGTTGTTGCTGAGCAACAAGGTCTGGTCTAACACCCCACAAAGATGGCAGATAATTTCAAGAAGCAAAAGTTTGAGAAGTAGTGTCATTTCTATTGTAATCAAGGGTATACAACTGAAGAGTGCCGCAACTTGAAAAGTGAATAGAGAAATTGATCCAACGGGAATCCGTAAAAGAGTTTATGGCCTAGAGGTATGATAGCCTAAGAGCACTCTAGAAATCAAAACGACGGAGACTGCTAGTACTTACTTGGCGAATAGTCAGTCTCAAAAAAGCAACATAGATAGGAGATTGACAAATTTGTCCACTATTGGCATCATCTCTTTGGTTTTTCCCATAAGAAGTAATTCTTTTAACGGACAGAAGGTGCTTGTAAGGGCAGCAAGGTAGGCATAGGCCCATGTTCCAAAGCCAATTCTTGTCGTATATAAACTACACCCCCTAACTCCTAATACTACCTTCGGAGATGAAGATTTAGAGCTAAGAACAAGCGAGCATAATGATGCATTTGTGATCTCAACCTCCATCGCCAACTTTTGGGTAAAGAAAATCCTGGTGGACAATGGAGCTCAATGAAAATAATCTTCCTTGACGCCTTTCTCTAACTAGATGTAGATAATGCCCAGCTACAGAAAATTAGCAATCCCTTAGTAGAATTCAATGGTGAGATTATAGAAGCACTTGGAGAAATTTTCCTTTCGCTTTCCTTAAGTACTTATCCCCAATAGGTCATGAAGATGGTGAAGTTCCTAGTGTTCAAGGCCTTTTTTGTTTACAACATCAGTTTTGCAAGGCACACTTTGAACCTCTTCCGGCAGTTGTGTCAAACTACCATATGAAAATGAGATTCCCCATTCACAAAGGGATCGGAAAAGCGATAGGTGACTAACGTATTGCTAGAGAGCATTACATCAGCATCCTAAAAAGGGTGAAACCTTTTATTAAGAACCAAAACATTCCTGGACAGATTCGTGGGAGCAACTTAAGAGATAAAGGTAAGGGCCTAATTCTAGAAGCTAACATTGGGGACCCTCCCATGAAGGAAGCAACCTTCCAAATGAGGAAAGCTAAGGAATACAAGACCATAGTAGAAGGAACCCCTAAAAAGGAAAAAGTGGCTCTCAATGTCTCAACAAACACTTCAAGGAAATAGAATACCCCTAACGACAATAAATGTGTCCGTTGAGGCATAACGGATTTGCTTTCAAAGAATTTTTTTTTATTTCATTTTAGTATACTAGGTTTTCTTTTGTTTGAATTTTATGTCCAACAGCTTAGGCTAACTTTTTATTTATCATGAATAAAAGCTTATCCAAACTTAGGAGAATGGCATATTTTCTTTTAAAAGATCAATAAATATTTTGATTCCTTTTATTTACTTGTCTTATTTTACTACAAATTAACTTTTTGCAAGAATAGCGTATTCAGGATACAACCCCAAGGGGCATGTGAAAATAACATCTCCATAGGATAATCGAAGGGACTCTTTCCATGGAACAAACAACTTGACAATAAGATCCTAGGCACAGTCTGCAATAAGATCTTAGCCACGTGGAACAAAGGTTTATTGATAAGATCCTAGGCGTGCTTTACAGTAAGATCCTAGGTGTACAGAACAATAGCTTAATGATAAGATCTTGGGCGCGCTCTGAGGTAGGATCCTAGTTGTACGAAATGATGGCTTAATAGTAAGATCATAAGTGTGCTTTGCGATAAGATCTTAGGCGTTCAGAACAATGGCTCCATGGTAAGATCTTAGCTATGCATTTTGGTAAGACCCTAGGTGTGTAAAACGATAACTTTCAGAACAATGGCTTCGTGGTAAGATCTTAGCTACGCATTTTGGTAAGACCCTAGGTGTGTAAAACGATAACTTATTAGTAAGAGCTCAGGTGCATGCTGCGGTAAGACCCTAAGTGCGCATGAAAATAAGACATTGTGCACACAGAACAACAAATAAAGACCACTATAAGGCCTCTAAATGGGCGTAGGATAAACTAACAAAGACGACTATAATATCCCCAAGGGGGCACGTGACAAACAAACAAAAGACCATTATGAGATTCCCAAGGGGACTTGTAGTGATAAAAAGTTCTACAAGTTCCCCAAGAGGCCACAAAAAAATAACAAACAGCTGCAACCCTAGTAGGGCTTGTAGAAACCAAATTTGCTATAAGACTCTAAGGGAGCTTGCAGACAAGCTTTCCAACAGCAAAGTTAAAAAAAAAAAAAGGGTGTGAAGAAAGGAATCATCTCATGGGGAAACCCTAAAAATGCAAATACATGACAAGACATGAACAATGTAAAAGATCAAAAAATCATAACTCATGCAATCATTAAAACAACCAAGTGTGAAAAGAGCAGAAAAATTGCTCAAGCATCCAAAGCAAAAGCGTAGAGTCTTATAGTATCAAAGTACAATAAAAACAAACTATGTTCGACCAACACTTGGTCATAAAAAAAACTAGCCAGCATACTACAAGAGACAAGCAAAAGCAAAGCCATCCTCTACTAAAAAGACAGTCTTAGTCTAACTCCTACTCAACCTCCCATGAAGCCACAATAGTTCAATCCTTTGCAGTGGCCTCAAGACAAACCTGCGGAGATAGTTGGGTTAAGTAGCAAAAAGTCCTCCAAAGTTGCACTGCCTATTCTCACTAAATAGGCAGGGAGAATTCAGGATAATTTGCTCGTAAATCACGACGGCCTCTACCTCAATTGTCTCAAAGAACTCATTGGAACCATTGAATTTCTTTATTGCATGATCTCGCCAGTGGACAAAAGTGCTTTCCCTATGGAGGACTCCAGAAACTTCATCCTGAGCTTTATCTCTTTAACATACAACTTTTCAGCTGGTCATACTCCTTTAGCGCTTTATTAAGCTCTTTTTTTTTTTTTTTTTATTCCTTTCCCAAGCAAGTTTCGCAGCTTCCTCCTTAAGCTTGACTATCGTGGCTACAATCCTGTTCGATGAGACATTTGCTCTATTAAGTTTAAAGCTTTGCTCCAAGATAACAAAAAAAATGTTTAAGCAACATTGTAAAATTGCAAAAATAATAAGGAAGCAAAATAACTAAGAGAAAGAATAGGCAGTTACCCACGCTAAGTCCCCATCGGCAAGCTCTATCGGCTATAAAGTGGAAAAGATCTCCAATTTTCCCAGGTTATATTCGTTAAGTCTACTGCAAAGGCTATCCATACTAAAGAAGTCTTGTAAACGTCTTAGATATCTTTCATAAACCCTAACGAAACAATCCCTTACCCTTACTAGCATGCATGAAAAAGGCAAGAAGCACAAGCAATAGACTCTCGAGCATACTTCCCAAGCCAGTCCTAAAATTAATAGCTTAAAACCATAGATTGCATCCAACTAAGGAATAACAAGAGAAGCAGAAGCTGAGGTTCTTAGAAAAGTCTTTGTGAAGGGCTTGAATGTTGGCCAACTGGCAATGAAACCCCATGTTGCGGCTTCATAGGAGGCCTTTCATGATAACTATCATTTTCCTTACTAGCACGAATCCTCGTTAAGTTATTCTTCTTCTCTGCCGAAAACAAGTTGATGGAGTTAAATTCAACTAAGGCATGAAGAAACATAAAAGAACTACAAGTACTAAGGAAAAGCCACGAATGCAAAAATAAGTGAATAAGCAAAAACAAAAAAGTAAAAAATTAAGTACCAACAAGAAACATATAAGTAACATCAAAGGAAGAGGTAAACAACCCAACCTCATCATAACATTGTTGAGGGTCATGATACACCTTTTGCAAACTCATCAAGGAAGGCAAACTATTCCAAACTTGAGAGATCCCCAATCTTCATCCCTCACGAAGAATGAACGGTCCTTCCAAGCCTCTCAAGAAAATGGCAACCCACTCAAGACTCTAAAACTTGACCTAGGGTAGAAGTGAAAAAATGACCAATTCATAATCTTTCTCACTATGAAAAGAGTATGACAACTATGTAAAGAGATAGAAAGACCTAACTCCCTGAGGTGGTATTGAATCCCCACAAAATATGCAAATAAATTGGAGACTACTTAACATAAATGCATCCCATAATTTTCAACTACCTCTAGCAACAACGGATCAGGGGGAAGGAAAAACCTACTTCTGAAATACCTACGAAAAATGGTAAAGTGCCTTAGAGGGGGTGACACGATACGATCCTTTGAAGAAAAAAGAACAGACTCAAACTCATCAATATGACACAACCTACATTTCAAAAGGTCTAACTCCTCTTACATATATGAACAAGATAGACTGCTAATGTACATAAGATTTCTATCTAAAATAGAAGTGTCCCCGGACCCCCCTCCTTAAGAAGAGTCTTTCTCTCCAAACTTAAACTGTAAACTAGATCCCGATTCTAACGAAGAAAAGGACTCAATGACTAAGGACTGATAAGTGTGCTGATGATACGCAACTCCATGACCCAAAATTGGATAGCAAAACGTGCCCAAAAGAGGGCTCACAAACTTAGACTGTTGTGACACCACAAGGAGGATGACTCCTTCTAACACTAACCAAACTAATGCCTACACAATCGTCCAAAGTAATAGGAGCCTCAACAACGGAGTTACCTGAACGTGCACCTCTGCAACAGAGCTGCTTGTGACACAGGCACTTTCCTGAGCAGCAATAGCAGTGGAGTAAGTCACCTCTAGGCGGCTAGCCAACCCTTAGGGGCAACCTTCTCGTTGTCCCTACCTTGAGCAGGTGGCTGACCCTTCTACACTGGTCACCGCCAACTTTAACTCTTCTTCTAGACTCTAACTCTGATTTGCCTCACTACCATCACTGCTACCTTGCATCTCGCTCCCAAGTTCAAACATTTCTCACTCAACCTTAGAATCCCCCAAAACAACTCTTATCAAAGATGTTAGTAAATTTGAATAATGAGGAGTAGTAAAGGAAAAAGGTTAAAAAGTTTCTCTTTCGAACTCATCTTGCTAACAACAAAGGAAAATTTCTAAGTCTTGAATGATTTCTAATTGCCAAGGTCTCCCAATGATGCAACTCGCTAATAAAACATTACCTCCCCTGGTAACAAATAAATGAAGTCATAAATTAATTAATTGATTATTAAAATTAATTTAAATTAATTAATTACTATATATAGTAAGATAAATTAATAATTAATAATTAAATTATACTTTCAATTTGAAAGTGTAAGTTTTCAATTGAAAATAGGGGAACTAGATGATATACCAAATTAAAATCCCAATGGCATAAAAGTAAAAACCTAACAAGAGGCAAAATTAATTAAATTAAAAGAGTCATTGAGCCCACCAAATTAAGCTCACTCAAGATGGGCTCCACAACCAAAGTGAGTCTTAACCCCATCAACGATTTAACATATATAAAAATTGACTTTTACAGCCAAAAAAAGTATTTAATGAATTATTTTTTTAATTGTAGCTCTAACTCAAAAAAGCACGTCTTGGGAGTAAAAACTCAACACTTATTCATTTATAGAAAAAAAATCCAAAACGGTTTTCATAGAACATCAAATATATAATTATCCCTCCTAACAAAATCCAACACCAACTCTCAAAAAGTCCACGAAGAAAAATATGACCAACGCTTTTGACTTTTCTCCGTAGCAAAGTCAAGAAGTCAGACGTAACGGGCGAATTAAATGGCAATCAGACTTCAATGCGGTTGTTGTACTGTTTCATTGTTTGGTCTTTTCCATTTATTTTTTTTTTAGTTGAACATTCATAGTTCAAATAAATTAGACATTAATAGAACTTATCTCATTGCATATATTTATGTCATTTGATCTCATTCATCATATGATTTTTCTTTTTTTAATTATAAATTTTTGCAAATGCATTCAGATAACATTGAAACAAACAGGCAAGATGATGATTCAATTATATTGAATGACCATTGAGAAAATATTTTTAATATGTGTAAAATGTCCCTTACGTACAACTACTATATATTTCTTTTAATATTAGTGAGGTAATGATTGTGAACGCCAAATTAAGTATCTAGAAGTAAATGGTAAAAACTAACTAAAATGGCTTAATCAAATAAATAATAAGTAAAGAAAAAGGTCAGTGAGTTCAATTAATCAGGCCCACCAAGATGGGCATCTTGATTCAAGTGGGTTAACGTCCACTAAGTATTTAATCACTATAAATATCAACTCTCAAAGTTAAAAGAGGAAAGAAAAATTACTTACAAAAAATTAAGAGTTCTATCTTTATGCAAATACATTTCAGAGCAAGAACTCTTTGAAATTTGCTTACTGTAAAAAATGATCCTAACTCTACTTTCGAACAATATCAAATTGTTTCTATGAATTACTGGCAGTAAAATTTGAATTTAAAACTTGGTGGCTAGTGTGACTCTTCATCCATAATGAAAAGTTACCTCATATAAAAAGAAGACAAATATTTAATATTTAAATAAGAAACGTTGTTTTTAAAAAAGAAGCCATTTTAAGATATGAAGTCTCCTTTTGAGACATCTAACAAAAACATGCTCCTTTGGTTTCATTTTCAAAGCCTATTTTTATATTTTTTATTATTTAAGAAATGAAACATATTATTTTTTATACATTTTCACTCAATATTATTTTTATTTTTATTTGTAAACACATTCTCCAATAAGTCTATGTATCTTTTCTCTCTATCTCTCTATTCCATTATTTCGATCACTCTCCACCTACAACCTATTAAAATCAATATAATAATTACTTTTCCAACAATTTATCCAAATATAAACTCATTTTGAACTCATTTTTACTAACTAACTTTTTAAATTTTAGAAATAATGAAAATAAAAATTAAAAATGAAAATAAAACCAAACAAGCCCAAAGAAAGGAGCTATTTGGTTCTGTTTTCTAGAGACATTTTTATTTTTTGATAAAAAGAAATAGTGAAAACTTAGTTATAAATGTGATTTTGAAAATGAAATATTGTTTGGATATTTTGTTTAAAATGAAATAATTATGTAGGGTTGAAAATAAATTGTATTTGGATATTATAATTTTTTTGTATTAAAAGTGGTGCAAATATGAGTAGGAGAAATAAAGTGTGAAAATAGAGAGAGAGTGTAATAATATGTTTGAAAAAATGTGTTGAGAATGAAAATGCCTGTTAAAATAAAAGAAAAATTAATAATTTTCTGTTTTTATTTTCATGAGAAAATAAAAAGGAGTTTTGAAAACAAAACCAAACGGGCACTTAAAGAGTGATAAATTTGTAATACAAAGGAACAAATAGGGATATCAGCAATATGGTGGCTTAAATGTATTAATTTACTACTTTATCTAAAAGGTTTAAAGCATAGAAGGTCCCACTCCCATGTGAAATTTGAACTAAAGATTTCTTGTTAGTTTAACTCTGATACCGTGCAAAATGACCATTTTATTATAAAAATTATTTTAACATTTAAATAAGAATGTAATTTTGAAAAAGATACCCAATTTAAGATATAGAGCCTTATTTTGATGCTTTCAAAAATAAAGCAAGAGTGATAAATATGTGAAACTGAGAAAATGAAATAACAGAACGAACATTAAGATATAAAATGTTAATAGCATTAATATTTTCAAGTAATTAAGATAAATTAAGTAAAAAAATAAAAGAGTTTGATGATACATTAAAGTAGGATTGTAAATGGATATTCGAAAATTCATTTACCATTCGTATTCGTATCTGTTTATACAAAATTTATCTACATCTGTTTAAAGCGGAAATTATTCGTATTCGATTAGTAGATATCCGATTATAATTAGATATGAATATGATAAATACGTATCCGATCCATTTAATATCCACTCCAAATATATATATTTATTAAATAATATATTATTTATATTTTTCAATAAAAATCTCATAATCCATATATGTATATATAATTTATAATTGAAGAATTGGGAAGAAAAAAGAATAAATTTAAAAATATATTATAATATAGAGAAAAAATGAAGAATAAAGTTAATCAATATAATTATTGTTGGTTGATTTTAAAATTAATATACTCAAATGCTTTTATTATTATTAATTAGTATTAATAGTCAACTATGAAGTCAATTATTAATTAAAAATTATTCTATTTGTTTTATTGCTTTCTTTTTAATGAAATTGTATAATTCCTTCTATTAATTAAAATATGTATTTGTTATACGTTCATAGATTCACATATTTGGATATTCGTAAATAAATACCTAAATAATTATCATCGAATATAAATATAAAAAAATAATTCAAAGACGGATAAGTTTAATCAAATACGAATACATTTGAATAACTATAATTGAATATGCATATATTCGAATTCGACTGATATACGACGGTACGAATCCAGATATCATTTTTAAATATCCGATAAATCTGTATTTGTATTCAAATATTCTAAAAATTAAATAAATAAGAATATAAATGTATATTCGATCTATTTAATAAATATATATATATATATATATATATATATAAAAGATATGTAGGTGGGAAGAAAAGGAAGGCGTGGTGAGGGAAAACACTCTTGTCAAAGAAAGTAGGCGGAGATTTTGAATTTATGCAGCCATTGTCAACCGCCAACGCAGACAGACAACCGACGCACAGAAATGACTCAACGAACCATACCCATTTATTGTTTTGGCTTTATTTTTAAGCTGAATAGCAGTTTCGCCCTTCAAACTATATGAACTAACAATTTTGATACACTTAGTACTGCATGTATTAAAATACTTATAATATAAACTAAATAAAATATTTATTTTACTTTTTATATGTTACTATAATTGTTTTAATTTTTTAATGCAATTATCTGAATTTTTAAGATAACTAAAAAATTAAGATGAAATAAATAATAAAAAGAATAAGAAAAAATTAACAGTTGCATAAAAAAAAAAAATATTAGAGAGAGGAAAGACAATAAGAGAAAATCATCTTGTTATTATTTTTAAAATAGAGTTAATTTGGTTAATTCACACACTAACACACTAAGTTAGCTACTAAAACCCTCACACTTTATACATAATTGATGTTGCACGGAATTAGATATAAAGTCCTTTCTAGAAATTGTTGAATAGTGAGTTTATGCTCCAAGAACGCGCCTGCATAGAGAAAGTGCTTTGAGTTAAAAAATGAGACATTCAATGCTTTTTTAGTTATAGAAATCAATATTTATATTAGCCGAGTCTTTGATAGGCTTGAGCCCATTAAGCTTGGAGGCCCATCTTAATTGGGCTTAGTACGTTATTCTGATTAATCATGATGGATCTTTTATTAAGATTTTTTACTAGTATCTTTGTTGAGTATATCATCTATCCCCACACTTTCAATTGGAAATTACTTCTTTTAAATTGGAAGTATAATTTCTATCTTCGGCTTTTACTTTTAAGTTTAACTTGCCATGATGATCAACTTTAATTCTTCTAGGTTTAATTAATTTAATGGCTTCTTAATTAATTAATTAATTAATTATTAGTTAATTAAGAATGATCATTTTATTTATTTTTATTATTTGTTTGATTGTTGTACTTTGCTAGCGACTTGCGCTCTCCATGAGCCTTGGCATAATATATTGCCAAGTCTTGAATGCCCTTCCTTAATGCTAGCAGGATGAGTTATATTGCGCTCTCTTCTCTTCTTTCCAACACTTTATTATCTAACATTTTGAGGGAAAGACACTTTAGGAAGTTGTCCTTCGAAGAAGGAAGTCCCTTGAGGGAAGTCATCTTACTTGATAGATAGAGAAAATAAAGAGAGATAAAGAGTTAAATATTAGAAAAATATTGGGTAGCGATGATAGTAATGAGGTCGATTCGTACGACGGCCTCATAAGCAAAAGTGATGGTGTGTTGATGTTGGAGGCGGCTAATCGCAAAGGGTCAGCTACCCGCTTCATACTGGGGGTGCCTGCTTATACAAGATGGTTGCTCGCGAGCGCCTATCTTTTAGGTGGTTTCTTTGGTTGGCAGCCAACTAGGTAGCTCTGTCACTGGGTCAAACATCACTTTCAGCAATCGCTCTGGGGTTAGCTGTGTGCTGGTCGGTAGAGGCTGCTCCTCTTGTAGCATGACAGAGTTTTGGAGTTTGGGGCCCTTCCTTAGGTGCATCTTATTGTCTTGTTTTGCATTGTGTTGCTATACATTTGAAGCGCATTACCAGGTTTTAGTCAAAGAATTGGCTTCTAATGAGTCTTTTGGTGGCAGAGTCAGATTCTGAGTCTGGGAAGATGACTCTTTCAGAGGAGCTTGAGGACGCTCATGTTTTCAATGAGAGTTTCTTTCTTTTTTTTTTTTGGTATTAGTGATTGTCTAATTCGCTCATTATAGAGGAGTTGGACCTTTCAAGGTGGAAGATTGGTCTTTTTGATGAGTTTGAGTTTGTTCTTCCTTCTCTGAGGATCTATCTTATATTGCCCCCTTCGCTATACTTCACTATGTTTAGTGGTTACTTCACTAGTGAGTTTTCTATTTCTCCTAATCCCTCGTTTGAATATTTCATAGGATTTCAAAATTGCTTTAGAAAGTTGGGTGTTTCGGCCTCCCTCAATAGTTTTCATACTTCATTTTTAGTTATAAAGATATTGAATGATCCTTTTTCAATTTTTTTCCTAGGCCAGGGTGTAGATTTTTAAGTAAGATGCTATCTTCTCGATGGCCTTGAAAACACCCACTTTTTCTTTATGAGAGAGGATGGTTGGGGTGTCCCCCATGTATGGAGTAGTTCAGCCTCCATGGGGCATTTGTAGAAGGTTCATCATGATCTTCAAGAATATTTTAGCAAAACTGGGTTGTTCGCTTTTTTATTTGATGTCTCTTATATGTTTCTTATGGTACTTAATTTTTTGTATATGTGTATGTGAACTTGTCTTTACATTCACATCTTTCCCTTGACATTTATGCTTTTTTAGAATTTCCTTATTCTACGTGTTTGTGAGGTAACTTGCTTTAGTTGCGATAGGGAAGAAGATTGACTTGACAAAGGGCTTGGCTAAGAGGAAATGCGACAATATTTGTGAGGGATCTCCATTGGGGCTACAACATAGAGGCTCACCCTCAATTGCTCGGTGCCCAAGTCCTCCAGGGAAGTCTTTGCCTTTGCTCCCCCTTTCAGCCCTTCAGTCAAGCATAGATGGCGGTTCGGAGCTACTGATCCCAAGGCCAACTAAGAAGCGCTTGAGATTCTGCCGTTGGCTGCCCCCACTCTCAATATTTTGGCAAAGGCAAGGGATTGTTCTATTATAGGTTGAGGAGAAGCTCTGATATTAGCTCGCACTAGAATACTTATGAGATTTCATATGGTATTGATAATGTTTAGGATGTACAGTCCATGAGTTTGACTAGGGTAAGGTAAAGATTTCTTCCTCTTCATAGTTGTCAGAACTTATCATTGGGGACTTAGCATGGGTAAGCGTTCACTCTATTTCTTAATTCCTTTGCGATTCTAAATTGTTGTCTTGATATATATATGTTGTTTTCAAAATAAACTTTGAATTTGATGGTGCATACATCTCACCAAGTGAAGAGGATAGCAATAGAGATTGCCACTAAAAAAAGAGGCTGCAAGTCTATCTCAAGAGAGAGATCAAAAAGTTAAAGAGCTTGATAAGATGTCAAAGGACCGTGACTAGCTAAAAGAGCAGTATGCTAAGGAAGTTAAAACTAAAAGAAAGTTTATGAAGTTCTCCAGAGAGAAAGCCTATTTATCTATCATGCCAGAGAAAACAATGAAGGAGTCAAGGAGTCGAATGAGTTATTTGCAGTAGTCGAGATGCATACTAGTGGGATTTATGAGTAAACTATCTAAGATTGTCATTGTATTGGGTGATATCCTCCAGTGGACATGTTGTTGCTCAACCCTATGATTTACCTATTGGAAGGTTGGTAGGGCTTCATAGATCGGTGAGGCGATGGTGAAGGACCTAACTATTATGGCACCTTAGGAAAGTTAAGTAGAAGTCATGTTATGACTTATGCATTTTGCTATGAATGCCTTCACTTTTGCTTTTGTTTTTTTGTTTTTTTTTCTTAGATATATGTTTTTCTTTGTTGATAGCCCAGTCTAGGCATAGCAACATTTTAGTTTCATTACTTAGGTATTGCCAAACTTCATACATTTATCATGGATGCCTGGACAACCTTTGTGCTTCTATTCTATTTTTCACTAAGTTAAATATCTTTCTTTTTTATTTCTATAGTTTGATGATTGCAGTTTATTATGCTTTAATGTTGTTTACATTTTATCATGTTTTTGCACTTTTAGGGTTTTGCAATGAGATGGCTTGTTCTTGGGACCCCTTAAGGTCTTTGCTAAGTTGCATTGATTGAAGAGCCCCTTGAGGTCATTTGTTGAGATATCTTTTTGTGTGTCTCTTAAGGTCTTATTGCATGTATGCCTTTCTGCATGGCCCTTGAGGTTTTAGAGCAGAGATATCTTTCTACAAGACCCCAAGATGTTTTCCTGCAAGCTTCCTTGGTGGTCTTATAGTAGAGATATCTTTTTGCGAGTCCACTTGGGGTCCTATCACAAAGATATCATTTCGTGAACCCCTTTGGGGGGTCTTACTGCAAAGATTTTTTTTAGGCATGCCTAGGTTCTTACTGCTTGGATGTTTTCTAATATGCCTAAGGTCTTACTGTTGGGTGTTTTTTGGCAATTCTCAAGTCTTACTGCTAGGTTGTTCTTACTTATGCATAAGGTCTTATTGGTACGTTTGTCCTACAAGAGGTTAGTTTACAATAATTTGAGAAAAGTGGCAATAAAAAAATCAAACATTTTATTGAATTTCAGTAACATTCGTAGTCTCCTAGTCTCAAATAGAATTTATTCATGGAATAAAATTGCTAATCTAGTTCTACTGAAAATCAAATCCAAATTTCAGAAAAGAGCTAGTTTAAGGAATTGAAATAAATAATGGCACTTCTCAGTTTTAAACCCATGGTCACAGTGAAAGCAACAATACTTTTAGGATCTCTGCCTCTTTGTATTGTCTGCTATTTTTGGTGGCCATTTGGCTAGGCTTTGCTGCTCGCAACCACAAGTATTTCTCTTTCTGGATGTTCAATAGAGTGTATCTGCTGAACCTTTTTTGTTAACTATGTCATCAATGATCTAAGTTCTCACTCGAGTTGGCTTTTTCCTCTCACGCTTTTCACTTATAGGTGTCCACAAAGTCATAATCTCCTCAAGTTAGAAGTATTTCTCTGCTCGGATGAGGAGTTCCTCGAGGGTAAAGGACAACTCCCTTGCGATTGACTCTCTGAACTTATGCTTCAGGTTCTGCTGAATGATGATGGACATGAGCTCTTTATTGAGATGAGGAATTTTGTGGACAACATAGACAAAGTAGTTAATATACTGCCCAGGCTTTTTCGCCCTTTTGTTATAGTGAAGAGGTAGGCCGTCGTTTTAGGATACTTACGATTGATAAAAAAGATGTGGAGGAAATACTTTCAGCTGCTCCTATCCAATGATGGATCTGGTGGGTATCTCGTTGAACCATGCCAGAGTGTGTTTGGTCAATGCCATATGGAACACTTTGCAATACATAGTTTCGCTCAAGTTGTGTTGCTCCATGCAGGCTAGGACGTTATCTCTACGTGGGCTAGAAAGTTTCACTCCAAGAATGCACCTGCATAGAGATATTGCTCGAGTTAGAAAAATGAGTCAATTGATGGCTTTTTGGTGTGGAAGTTGGTAGTTATATTAGTTAAGTCTTTGATGGGCTTGAGCCCATTAGGCTTAGAGGGCCCATCTTAAATGAGCTTAGCATGTTATTCTGATTAATCGCATTAGACCATTATTGGATTTTTTTATTTATATGCCCCCATGGTCTTAGTAGGGTTGTATCAATAGTATTTTTTTCTACACCTACACACGCATTGAGGGTTCTTTAAAGTTTAAACCCCAAACCTCACACTCGACTAGTAGACCACTCAACATATGTTGTATAGATGGTAAAATTTTATCCACTCCCAACTATGAAAACATATATTCTCTTCGACTTTGAAATATAGTTTAATTTTTAATTTCATCTTAGTTTTAAAAATGATTCAAGAATTGTTAAAGTTGAAATGTTAAAATCTTAAATATTTTGCTCGAATTCAATAAATAGAACAATTGACTAAAACTAAAATAATTATAACATGATGTGGTTATATTTTATATATAAATTATTCTACAATTTAAATGTAATAACTCTGCATTGTTGTTAATTGTTATTTTTTTCCCTTTAGTAATTTAGCTTTATTTATTTTTCATACTAAAAATTGAAAAGTAAACTTGAATATACTCCAACTCAACTTAAACCTTGTATTTATTTTCATTAAAACAAATTCAAATTTATATAACAAAAACTCCTAAAATATACCATATAAAAATAAGCCATAAAAACTACGATAGGGAAAAATTAGCATTATAATAGGAATTGAGTTACTACTCTCCAACTATACTCAAAAACTAACTCGGAATCTTTTTATGAAGATAACCGAAATCCAATCATAAACTTTTTAACGAGTACTTGTAATTCAAAGCAATGTATTGGAGTGGGGAAATAGAATTTTTATAGATTATTTGAATTCAATAGAGGTACAAATATTTAATACCAAATCTTCATAGAATCATATTTTTTCAATGCAGCTTCTCAATAATGAGCTACAAACAAATTATCCTATCAAATAAACTTTATATTTATAAAATAATAATTTATATAGATATGATATAATATTATAACAAATGTTTGATACATTTAATTATTAATAAAAAAATAATTTTAATAAGGAGTTCTGTTGTTCAATAAGATTTTTTAAATAAATAAATAAATAAAAAAGAAAAAAGAAAAACAAAGGCGTTTAAATAAACTAGAATTACCAAGGTCACTATTCACTTTTTATATGAGTTGCGTGTATTAACTTGTTGGCATAAATTGAAGTTATAATTCCTAAGCCCAAGTAAAAATATAATTTAAGTCATTCACTTGTAATAAATGTATATTTTCATAATTTGAGGAGGCAAAATATTAGCATGCTGAGAGTTGAGGGGGGAAAGTGCAATAAATGTGATAATCAGCCTTTATTGTTTGGTTTTTTGTCATATAGTTAATGATTATATAGAATGGGGATGAAGAAAAGAAGATCTGAGCAAGCGCTGATGTCAATTTGTGAATCTACCCGGTGCCGGTCGGGCAGCTGCTCACCACTCTCTTTCCTCATTGGGATATATATCATGTGGATGCATGTACCCCAATCCCATCAATCATCATACCTTTGTGGAATTTACTACCTACTCCTTATTTTATTTCATTTCCTCTTCTAAAAGGAAAGCTGCCAAATATGGCATTACAATGTGTCTCACCTTTAGATTAGTTATCTTTTCTTTTTTTCCTATAATGATCATTATCACCACTTTAATTACCAAGGCTATTTTGACTAGTTATTTTAGAGATTTTTCGACTGAATTTATAAATTTTTTAAAAATATTTTATAATATAAGATATAAAAAAATATTTAATTTTTTTTTTTTTAAAAAAACAACTTATAAGATTTTAACATAAACATAAAACAGAGATCTTTAAAAAAATAAAAAGATCTTAACTTACTTTCAAACAAACTCCTTCAATTTTAAACATTTTAATTATAAAATTGTTATTATAAACATTTTATAAGTTTTAACATTTTATTTTATTCAAACACTTTAATAATTTATTTGAAAAATAAAATTTAGCATTTTATAAAATTCAAAAATATTTTATAATATGTAAGAGTTTATAAGATTTTTTAAATAAATTTGGCCAAACACCCTCTTAATATATGAATCTAATTTGACAGTGGTATAATATGATATTATGATATATGCAAATTTAAAATATATTTTAGGGCTAATTGGATCGTTCCTTCTCTTGTTATGAGTAATTATAGAATATGATACTAAATATGTAGGACTTTAAATTATTTTTCAAGCCTAATCTCATTGCCTCCCTTCTTACTATTAGTAATTATATTTTAAAGAATAATTACAGAATAAGGTGCTAGAATGCGTACAATATTAAATAATTTTTCACGGTTAATTACATCATCCTTTTTCTATTATTATGGATCAATATTATATTAGTTTTTTCGAATTTCCTAATTCCATATTGTTGATTTTAGATTTATTATACACTCTATTATTTTTAAAGTAATAGTTTTTTCTAAATAGTAGTATGTATCAGTCAGAAAGAAAACTTAAAAAGAATTATTTATTTGAAAAAATAAAATATAATTTTGATAGGATAAAATTGGTTGCAATAGTTGCTACAATAAATCCAAAGCAAGCTGTCCTCATCTAGATGTCGTCCTCTATCCGTATCTGTGTAATTCTTTGAGACTTCTTAGCAGAGTACACCCCCACCCCACCCCCACCAGTAAAACTATATTTTATTACTCTGCAATTGCATACCGCCAACCAACCATCCATATCTTCCCCCCACCCCCACAGAAAAAAAAGAAAAAAAAAAAAAAAAAAGGGCAACATGAAAAGGGAATACGGAGAAGAAAAACAAGATCAATCTAATGCCATGCTCTCCAAGCTTCACCATCAAACTCACAAATTCCACCTTCATTCTCCGCCGCCGCCGCCGCCGCCCCCCCTGCGCCATACCTCCGCCGCCCCCGAATGCCGTCCTACCTCCGAAGAAGCCGACAGCCACAACCCAGCCAACCGCTCGGCCAAAAGAAATGCCAAGGAGGACTCTTTTCTTCCTCCTCCTCCTCCACCACCGCCAACCAACGATGGCGCAACAATAGAAGTAGTCCGCCGCCCTCGAGGGCGGCCCCCCGGCTCCAAGAACAAACCAAAACCCCCGGTCATCATCACGCGGGACTCATCCGAGCCATCCATGTGCCCCTACGTCCTCGAGCTGCCCCCCGGCGTTGATGTTATCGAATCAACCACTCGCTTTTCCCGGAAGCGGAACATGGGCCTGTGCGTGCTGAACGGGCACGGCGTCGTCGCCAACGTCAGCTTCAAGCAGCCCTCCACCACTTCCGGCGCCACCGTCACCTTCCACGGCCGCTTCGATATTTTATCGATCTCGGCCACTATATTGCCCTCCGGTGGTTTTGGGGCAGGAAATGGGTCGTTCACCATCTCTCTGGCGGGTCCGCAGGGGCAGATGGTGGGTGGTCTTGTAGTTGGGCCTTTGGTCTCGGCTGGGACCATCTATCTGATGGCCGCCAGCTTTAACAGCCCCTCATACGAAAGGCTGCAGCAGGCGGATCATGAGGATACGGCGGCCAGGGACGGCGGGCATGATCGCCATGAGTCTCCACAGACGGTCTCCGGCGGAGATAGCGGTGGGGCTCATATTTACAGCTATCAGCCTTCCGATGTTATCTGGGTACCAACGGCCAGACAGCCGCAAGCACAACAACCACCGCCTTACTGATTCAATTTTGCATATACGACGATGATGCTGAGTTAATGCTTCTGCAGTTCTTGTTGTTTTATCTTTCAAAAAAAAAAAAAAAAAAAAAAAGCCTCTTTAAAATTGTTTTGTTCGGTTTAGTTTAAATTGTTTTAAATTCACTAGCTAACAATTTTGTCTCCTGTTTATTATTATTTTAGTTTAGCTAGAGAAAAAGAACAAGGGAACTTCTCTTTATCCTATGTACTATGGTACGTGATGGTATCTCTCTTCTTCGTTTGTTTTCTTGGGAGATGCCATATTACTAGTTGTGTTGGGATTATTGCTTAAAATTTGTTGCCAAAGATTCACACTCTGTATATATCCTATCTAGTTCCATTAGAACTTCATTCTATTCTATTTAATAATTTGGCGTTTCATCTTTTATAAATACTTGTGTATGTTCAAAGAATGTGAACATTAACGTTGGCGTAGAGTAGAAGGAAAATCATTAAAACCAGAATGGGTATTGCAGTTGTTCATTGATGGTGTTGCGGTGCGTGTGGAACTTGGAAGATGAGTTGGTGAGGTTGCTTCAATGTGGGGAATGGTTGGAAATTTGAGGGTGGAGCTTAGCCTGCAACTGCAAGGTTATCCGAGAGGGAGAGGGACTGCTTTTCTTTTTTCTTTTCGTTGGTTTGCTGAATGCTGCAGAGAAGGAAGAAGATAAAAGAGGGTAAATTTTGTGGGTGGATTGCAGTAGCCAGTAGTCCAGTCCTATCTCTGGAGGGAGATGACAGGTTGGGGATTGCAGCAGTGGAGAAACGTGGCTGGGGGGATTAGATTATTAATTAATTAACGTACGTTGCTGCAGACTTCTTTTATAAAGATCAGTGCTGATGGGATGGAATGGGATGTTCCTCTGATTTGAGGCTCATATTACATTGATGTGCCACTCAATGTAATAAAAAGAACTCTTTTATCACATATATTAATAATTTATTTTGTAATATTATTATCATATTGCATTTCAATATGCTGTATCATGACATCAGTTCATGATGCACCATCCAACAATGTATTATTGCTATGTGTTCAGTGTAATATCGCTTACAAATGTTTATGGTCATGAAATGAGGGATATTTTTGGTTGGATTAGGTGCAATATGCATATATAGTCCAATTATGATTTTTAAATTAAAAGGAATGGAGAATAAAAAAAACTCGTCCTCTTAGATTTAGTGTTGATGAGTAGATAGGGTGCAATATAATACTTATTCGGTCAAATTAAGACATCTGAATCGAATAGGAGGGAATAAATGATGAAAATCATATGTTTTTTTAATTGGAAAAATGCATTTAATTGATCCAATTAATTCAATTATGATCGTTGAATTAAAGAATTATTCATTCATTCTCTTCAGTTCAACGGCGATGAATAAATCAAGTATTGTAGACGAATTGAGATGAGTTTTGTGATATTTTCTTACAGCCTTGGTGATTGATATTAGGATTGTTTGGTTGTGGGGTGGGTGTTTGAGGACCTGTCTATGTATGCAGTATGACCCTTATCTTTTCACTGCTTTCGCTGTCATTCAACAACTTGTACTTTGCTTTGTCTTTCCTGCCCATGCTTTTACTGTTATAGATTTTCTTCAAGCCTACAAAATATATAAATATAATATTTATATTTATTTTATTATTTCTTAGATAGGCTTCAATAATGATCTTTTTGTCTATATTGCTAGACTAGCTACCACTAATAAGGAAAAGTTGCTTGTTTGGCTTGTAAAACAAGAGGCAGGGGTGGGAATACAAATTCTTCTTATAGATTATATGTTGGGAAGTGGGGTACATCTATGTCACATTAGCCTAATTGGAGTGTGCTTTTCTGGGTAAATCTATCTTATCAAATTATTTAAAATAATTATCTATGTAGATTAAAATTGCATGAGACATAACTCATAAGGTGAGAACACTTGAGTGTGCTTTTTGTGTGCATCTATTATGCAAAATTGTCTATATAGATTAAAACTGTAAAGAGATCATTACAAAAATTATTACATTAGGTTAGATTTTGTACGTTTAATTAAAAGGTTTAAAGCGAACTTAATTTTTAATTAAAATACTTAGGTACTATATGAATTGTATTATTCTACTCCAGTCAAGTCAATCCAATTCAACAAAATATAACATCAATCTTAGCCATTTAAATTAGGATGATGTGGGAGTCTCAGGTTAAGATATCTCAATGATCCATTGATTATCAAGTGACATTGCCACTAAATATCATAACTTGTTTTGACTATTCGGAAATTAAGTTTGACTAAAATTTTTGATCTCTAAAAATTTAATCTTTATCTACTTATGTATTGTAAAATTAAAGGGAATGTTTGGTTATATTTTTTGTTTGATTTTATTATATGTTTATTAAGTATATTGGAAGAATGAATTATTGAAAAATGTGAAAGTTATTTTTTGGTATGCTTGTTTATGTTTTGGGGGAGATATTGATTACTGTAGCAGTCAAATCAATATTATTTTTGTTGAGTTTTTGGGGTGAAAATAAAATTGAGTGATTTTTTTAATATTATAATAATAATAATATATAATGTGTATATATATAATATGTATGTATATATTGGAGAATGTATATTTTGAAGAAAAAATGAAGATATGTTTGTGATGAGGTTAATTTCAGTGTGAGGAATCTCTAGATCTTGACCAGAAAGATGACTTGTGAGGATATTAGGTGGAACCTGCAGCTACGAAACAAACGTCAGGCTAGTTGAGAGGGTCCTCGGCTAAGACCATTCGATGATTAAGTTAGTAATCGACTCGAGGATATTTGGACAGAGTAATAGTTTCCCGAGTGTATGTGTGCTTACCATAGGTTCTGAGGGACAAAATATTTATAGTGCTTGTGTGGAGGTGAAAAGACTAGTACCTCCTTCAGTGTATTTCATATGCTGGTTCCTCAAGTAGGGACGAGATAGGATTTTTCGACTTATCTAGGAGATGCACAAATGTCCAGCTGGCCGAAATAGGGGTTCTTACCATCATTAATACGAAGGTGATTTGCCATCAATCCATTTAATGCGGACAACCTAGCGGTTGAAACGTAATTAATGTGGATGGGATGGGTGGTAGACCGCCATTAAACGTTCTCTCTTCTTCCATCCGATCTTGGAGCTGCATCACTCGACCTTATGAGGTCGAATAGGCATTCTTTGACCCGAAGGTCTAATTATTTGACCTAGGAGGTCGAATAGGCCTTATATGCCAGACAATTTTGCGCTCCAGTACTTAGGCCTATTAAGTATATTGGGCTTGTGTTGGGCTTACGAGTCCCCCCCACTCCTTAGTTCGACCGTGCTAGGGTCGGATTAGGAGTAGCAGAAATGACGAGAAATAGGGGCGGGAGAATACTATTTTGAATTTCGACCAGAGTGGCATTGTCAGGAACCGTTATAAGTGGTTACGCGAATATTTATGTGAAGGCAACCGGTGGTTGCGTAGTTATTAGCCTGTGCCCAATCAATTTTACCGGTTCACATTCCTAGGTTGCCTATAAATAGTGGTTTTCATCGCTTATTTTTCACTTTTACCATAGCGCATTGAGGTAGAGTTGTGCGGATTTGTGGTCGATTTTTTGAGAAACTTGAGCCCTTATTTTCAAGAAGAAGATTTTCGTAAGTTTTCTTTTTCTGCACTTTTAAAGTTTAGTAGCGATATCTGCTGTCAATATGTCAACTTCTAGTTCTGATTCGAAGCCCACCCACTCGATGGATGTCTCGAATAGTAGGGTTGAGTCAAGTAATTCTTATAGCGGTAGGTCGAGTGCTCATGTAGAGCTTGAATTAGGGGTTGGTAGGGACGTGTTGGGGACATGTGAGAGGATAGGGCCTTCCCATCCTTTAGTTGATGAAGCGGGGCCATCAAAACCTATGGTCGAAGGAGAGGAAGAGCCCTTAATAGAGGCAGATGAGCCTCCGAGGTCAAGGGGTAGGCTATTTATGATGACCTATTATAGTGATATTGTGTCATCTGTATTGTTAAATGACCTTAGGTCGATTAGGGGGAATATTATATTCCGGATGGATTTGAGCTTATTAAACCCAGGATTGCAGATAGGATGCACACTCTTCCTGAGGGGTGTCTAACCATTTTTGAAGATACGATGAAATGTGGACTTAGATTCCCCCTGGGTGACTCGATTGTTGACTTGTTGAGAGGTACAAGTCTGCATAACCCAACTGTTGCCCAATTGCTTTTATCTCATATATAGTTTTGTTGTTTTGATGGGCATTCTTGATGAAGCTCCATGTTGGGTCAATTTTAGTCATTTATTTCATTTACCTATGTCCCGTAAGTTGGGTTTGGCTGGGAAGTTTGGGTTTTATTAGTTGACAACACGACCTTATAGAAAAGTTTTTAGAGTTCTGTCTTCGTCGCATGGTCAGAAATGGAAAGAGATGTTTTTATATTTGACCTCCCACTGGGGTCGTTTTTAACATTATGAGAAGGTGGATGAGTGGTAGGGTTGAATTGGATACAGTGAAAACCCATATTGGAATAATGTTTTTATTCGAGATCTCTTCGAATTCGGTGAGATGAACGCGTTGGTGTTCATAAGAGATAGAAACTTAGTTTTAGCGGGACTGTTGACCGCCGCTTTGAGGTTGCATGCTAACGCGTATTTAGGTAGAAACTAATCTTTATAAATAATGTGATATATTATTCTTGGTCGGCATATTTTTGATCGAAATGTGTCATCTTTTTTAGGTTGATCAATTATGAATCGCGCAAGGCAAATAGCAATGCGGAAGCAACTGAAAGCGCAACATCGTAAAGAAGCCACAACAACTCGATGGGCAACTGCCACACAAACAGCTGGGGTTGGCCCAACAGTTGAAGAGATCCAATCCCCTATTGTCGCAAGTGCGGGAGCAATTAGCAGTTCACCTCAACCGAAGCGGAAGGCAGTTGAGGCTATGGAGCAAAGCGCCGTGAAGAAAACCACAATCGAGAAGGGAAAAAAAGAAGGTGAACGAATTACTTAAGGAAGCATACGCGACTCTTCCTTTGGATCGACTGTGCAACCTACCGACGTTTCTCGAGCCTAAGTTTGGGGAAAAGGTAGGGGTGTTGAATACATCGACGATAATGGGCGCATGTGCAGCGTTGATGACGCCATTAGCAGTTTTGATAGCTGGTCTTTTCGAGAAGGATCGGGTCGAGATGCACAACCACGATCAACTGGCAGCACTGAAGGTTTTTGCTTATCATGCTAATATGGTAAGAATGGCGTCGGGCTTTATTTTATTGTTAAACAAAACTCAGAATAGTATAATTAAGGCTCATTTTGCTTCTTCAGGTTGGCCAGTGTGGGTGTAACCTCCACCTTCGCTTGGAGCTATGTGAGAGAAATCGTTTGAAGTTGGTGGAAAAATACAAACAGATGGATAAGGAACAAAACGACGTGCTGAAGACTAAAGTGTAATCGTTGGAGTCGAGGTTAGCCGAATTGACAAAACAGCTTGAAGATAAGGATATGAAATTGCTGGTTGTTGTCAAGAGGAAAAGCCAAGTTGAAGAGCAGCTGAAGAAGAGTATCAACTCCATTTAAGAAGCCTCAGAGTCAGGTCGAGTGTATGGCTACGAGAACATAATGAGGTACGCTCGATTGGAGTTTTTCAAGGTGCGAGTGTAACGTTCAACATGGATGATGTGAAAGAGGCATTCAACTGTGCCTTAAAGCAGCTAGAGTTCATAGGGTATGATTTTCGAGTAGAGGACAAGGCTAGGCTAAATGTGAATAAAAATGAGCATCTTGAGGATTTTGATGACAATGCCCCTGTTGAAGGGGGGAAGGGGTTGCCGCCCCTCCTCATCCTGGGGTTGTCGCAGTGGGAGAGGAATTTGGATTTGCTGAGGAGTTCGCCCTAGACATAAAGAATAATGACGTGAATGTGGCGAATTTCTTCCCCCATGACAGTTGAGTATTTCTAACCAAGGAGACGGGGCCTTTGCAACCCTCTAGGGCCATGCAAGAAATTGAGAGGCCATCCCTAAATGTGGATCTAGATTTCACCAAAGATTTGTTCAAGACAGTCGATGAGGTGGCTAATGAGGCCATAGCACGGCAAGGAGAAGATACCGGATCAAGCTAGATGGACTTCTTCTTCCACCCCCCTTTTTTTGTGGCCTCAAGGGGCTTATGAACGACTTCACGGTTTATGAATAGTTTCTTCATTTATTAATGTATCAGTTCATTTGCATATTTGCTGACTTACAACTTTAGTTAACTACGGGGTCGACTTTATAGTTGTTAATCAATCAAATAATACATCTTACATCATGTGACTGCGGGGTCGACTTGATAGTTGTTAATCAATTAATTCCAACAACTTACATCATCTGACTACGGGATCGACTTGATAGTTGTTAATCAATTAATTCATGATAGTTGTCAATCAATTAATTCATACAACTTACATCATGCGACTGTAGGGGTCAACTTAATAGTTCTTAATCAATTAATTCATACAATTTACATCATGTGACTGCGGGATTGACTTGATAGTTGTTTATTATGATACTGTGTTTTCTGTGTAGTGCAGTCTACACAAAACTTCTTGAGGTTAATGGCGTTCTATGGTCTTGGTAGCTCGTTTCGAGACAGATCAGCCAGTCTATAAGAGTTGTGCTTTGCAACTGTGACCACAGAATATAGAACCTCCCATTTTGGGTTGAGTTCGCCAGCATTTCTAGAGACTTCAACCTTTTTAAGAACGAGGTCGCCTACTCCAAAGGATCTTAGCCTCACACCTTTATCATAATGCTTAGCCATGATCGAACTGTACCTTTGTATTTTTGTGAAAGCTTGTTGTCGGAGCTCATCGATTGCTTCAAGATCCAATTCTCTTTCAGCTCTGTTTCTGATGGGATTATAGTGTATTATTCGAGCTGTGTGTTGAATCAATTATGTAGAGACAATTGGTTTTGAATTGTAGACCAAACTGTAAGGGCTCCGACCGGTGGCTGTTCTTGGGGTAGTGCGATAGGCCCAGAGGACTCCTAGTAGGTTGTCCACCAAGCTAGCATTAGAGCTTTCCAACCTAGTTTTGATATGGTCGAGTATAGTCTTGTTGGTGACTAATGTCTAACCATTGGCTTGTGGATTTCCCACCGAAGTAAATATTGTTTGATTATGAGATTTTCGCACCATTCTCGAGTCCGTTTGCTTTGAAATTGGGTACCATTGTTTGATACGAGGAATTTAGATAAGCCAATATAACAAACTATATTTTTCCATAAGAAACTCCTTATTACGGCATCTATGTTCTTAGGCACGGCTTCAGCTTCAGCTTCAACTTATTTGGTGAAGTATTCAACCGCTATGATCATGTATTTTCTCTGCTAGGTGGCTTTCGGAAAGACCCTACTATATCAACTCCCCATTTGTCGAAGACCATGCACTGAAGTAAGGGTGGCAGCTGGTTGGTGAGGGATGCTAGCATGAACCTGATATGATTAGCATCTTTATTCAAAGTTGGCTAAAAATATCCACTCCTGATGACTTTATAGGCCAATGACCGACATGAAGCATGATTTCCACAAATGCTTGCATGGACTTCATGCAAAACTTCTTGTCCAAAGCTGGTTGAACTTGTCCAAAGTAAACTTGGATGCACGCACCCTCAACCTATCTACTGGCACTTTACCCTCCTTGAGATAGGCTTTAATTTTTTCGATCTAGGTTTGACTCGTCGCATCCACCGTGAAGACCTCTTTAGATTAAGAGTTGCCGATGGTGGGCTTGTTTGAGACTAAGAAAGTGATAGACCTGTCTCGTGTGCCTTTTATTGAGCTAGCAAACTTTGAGAGTGCATTTGCCCTTTCATTTTCTAACCTGGGGACCTGACTGAGCGTGAATTTCTCAAATTGTTGTTCCAACCTTTTGACCTCATTCAAATAAGCGTACATGGTAATTTTTCTGGCATCAAAGTTACCTCTAAACTGATCTGCGACTAGCTATGAGTCAGTAACGACCGCAAAACACTTGATTTATCTGTTGAAAGCCATTTTCATCTCGACAATAAGAGCCTTGTATTCCACCTCATTGTTGGTGACAGAGTAGTTTAGTTTGACTGCAAGATCATATTCTTCCGCTTGAGGGGAACACAATGACACACCCACTCTACCTCATAAATTACTGGCTGAATCATCCACATGCAAAGGCCACACTTGGGGTTGTTGTTCTTGTGACAGTGGTAGGTTGATCCGCTCTGCTAGAAAATCAGCCAACAGTTGAGCTTTTATAGTAACACGAGGTTGGAACTTAAGGTCGAATTTTAATGACCTATTTAGTTAACTTCCCTGACGTATTGAGCTTAGAGAGCACTTGTTTCAAAGGCTAGTTTGTTAAAATAATGATCGCATGAGACAGGCAGTAAGGTCTTAGCTTTCTAGTTGTGGTAATGAGTGGTAATGCGAACTTTTCAATCTCTAAATAATTATGTTCAGGGCTTTGTAAGACTTTACTGCTATAATACACTAGTTTGCGTGATCCTTGTCGAGTTGACACCAAAATTGAGCTAAGTGTGACTGTTGAGATGGCTTAGTATAAATACAACACCTCTCCGACCGTTGGCTTGGCCAGCAATGGAGGCTTTGTCAAGTACTGCTTGAGCTTGGTCACATTTTTCCATCTATTTGAATTTCTTGGCATTCCTCAAGACCTGAAAGAAAGGCCATGTTTTGTTTGCTAGTCGTGCGATAAGTCAACCAAGGGCGGTGATCCGCCTGACCAACTTTTGCACATCCTTAACTGTCTTTGGAGGTAGGATATCTTGGATATCTTATATTTATTGAGAGTTAGCTTCAATACCCCGTTGGCTAACCATATACCCTAGAAACTTCCCACATTTTACTCTGAATGTATATTTAGCTGGGCTGAGGTTCATGCCGAAAGCTCTAAGGATAAAAAACGTGTGACTCAGGTAGGCTAAGTGGTCTGCCTCCTTTTTCGTTCTAATGATCATATCATCGACATAAACTTCCATGGACCGTCTATCTTATTCTTGAATATAAAATTGACTAGTATTTGGTAGGTAGCACCAGAAATTTTTAATCCAAACGGCATGACCGAAAAATAATACACATTATTCAAGACCACAAACGAAGTTTTATCTCTATCTTCAGGGGCCATAAATATTTGGTAATAACCTTGAAAGGCATCCATCATGCTCAAGAGGTGACACCCAGCAGTTGAATCGACTAATAAATCTATACGAGGCAGAGGATATGGGTTATTAGGGCATGCTTTATTAAGATCAGTGAATTCATTACACATTCACCATTTTCCCTCATTTTTGGGAACCAAAACTACATTACAAAGCCAGTTAGGGTATTGAATTTCTACTATGTACCCTGCTTCTAGGAGCTTGTTAACTTCTTCCTCGATAATTTAAGTCCTTTTAGCATTGAAAGTCTTTATTTTCCGCCGCACTGATTTGAATGTGGGGTCAATGTTGAGGCGGTGAACAATGACCTCAAGGTCAATTCCCTACAAATCAGCTGCTCTCCAGGCAAAGAGGTCGATATTATTTTTGAGGAAATCTATGAACATGCATTCTATATTGTTCCCCAAACTCAACCATATCTTGGTCACCTTATCAAATTGCCTGGCCCAAGCTCGATGATTTTGAACTCTACAGGAGGTTTAACCCGAGTGTCTTCCATTTTCCTCTTTTTGCTGGCTTATACTTTCTCAGGTTTCATTACAGGGATGTCTCCTGAGGGCTTTAATTTGGGTCGAATTTTTTGGGAGTTGGCCTAGACTGAAATGGTGTAGCAGTGCCATGCTTCATTTATATTGCACAACAATTCCCTTGTTCCAGTCGGTGTTGGGAATTTGATCTTCATATAGTAAGTTGATACAATTGCTCAAAATTCATTTAGTGCAGGCCTCCCAAGGATGATATTGTAGGCGAAGGGCGCATCAATGACTAAGTAATTGATCATAAGGGTGCACTTCTTAGGCGCATCTCCAAAAGAGATAGATAAGTTTATAGATCCGACGGCATAATCTCTAATCCCCCAAATCTGACCAGGGGTTTTTGATGGAATCAAATTTCAACTTTCCCAGTTCCATCTTATCCAGCATGGATAAAAATATGATGTTTGCGGAACTTCCATTATCCACCAAGACCTTTTTGACTTCAAAGTTTGCAATTTCCACAGAAACCACCAATAGGCAATCTAAACTACTACCTGCACCTTGACCCCCTAAGTGAGAGACGCTGGAATCTAAGAAGGATATGGGATCGGCAGTGGTAGAAAGTTGGTATACCGGCCTAGTCTATGCTGACCTATTGGACTTAAGACATCTTTACACTTGCTTCCTTGCTGACCTAGAATCCCCCTTGTAGGTCATCCTGCGATTGTTTCAATTATACTCCTTAAGGGAGGTTGGTCCTCATCCATCTTCTGTTTTCCCCTATCCTCATATCTAGGGCTCACTGAACATTCTCTATGGGAAGTCCGGTTGGTCTGAGCCATAGCTTGCAAAGCTTTTTGGTCATTGTATTTCTTGAGGTTGCCCTACCTAATAAGGTGCTCAATCTCATCTTGGAGGTTGAAACAATCATCCGTGGCATGTCCTTTTTGTCGATGAAAATGATAATATTTTTTAGATTTTTTCATGGCTTCTGTCTCATGAGTTTTCTTAGTCATTTCAAGAGATTGTCATGCTGTATAGCGAACAAGACCTCTTTCCTTGGAGTATTCAACGGTGTGCAGTTGTGAAAATGCTTGATCGGAGATTGATGATCTTCCTTATGGTGTCTGTCCTTTTCTCCTTGCCCTTCTTTTTTCAGATTCTCCTCCGCTAAATTTCATCTTATCCATCTCTTCTTGCGTCATATATTTCTCTACCAGGTCGAGTAGATCCTCAATTGTTCGCGGTCGTTCCCTGACCAAGGCATTGGCACATTCCTTATGTCTCAGTCCCAAGAACAAAACATCAATCAAGAATTCGATGCGAAGGTTGTCAATTTTTAGAACTTCAGTATTAAATCGGGAGATGAAATCTGTCACAGGTTTACCCTCATTTTGTTTTACTGTATGAAGATGAGTGTGTGGCAACTTTACTTTTCTTCTACTGGCGAATTGGTGCAAGAATTTGTCACAAAGCTGGTCATAAGAGTATATAGAAACAGACTCAAGTTTGACAAACTACTCCAATGGTATCCCTTGGAAGGTGGTGACTAACATTTTTGCATGTATGTGGCCACTATGCCCTTGCAACTGCATCGTATGTTCAAATTGCATGAGATACTCGTTTAGGTCCGTGGATCCGTTGTATCGAAGGAGCTCGGTGTGGACTTTTGCGTCAAGCCCGATGCGCTCGTCAATAATTTCTTAGGTGAAGGGAGATTCTCTTTCTCGTTGGAATTTAGGAATATTATCAAACTGAGTTCGGTCTATATTTCTCCTCCAAATTTCCCCTAGCCTCCTATTAAGTTGCTCACTTGATGTGAGACTTCTCTTCATTTGTCTTTGTCAGCCCTGGACAGCTTTCGACTTGGAAGAGGTATGTGGCGCTCGACCCGCTCGCACTGCTCGCACTGTTAGGCTTGATTGGGTCGATCGTAATGATATGCTAAATCTACCACATCCTCTTGTGAAAGGTGGCGAGGCTCATCGCGGGGAAACTGCCCGGGGTTCACTTCTCGCCACCTCGGTTAGAGCGAATCTCATTCTTGGTTCTATCTTCCCTCGGGAGTCTCTTCTCTTGGCGTGAGGGATAGGGTGTGGCACTCGCCTCTGCTATTGGTTGGTTGTTATGCCTCTGTAGAGTAGGCGATAGATAGTTGAGCAGAAAGTTGGGCGAAGATTTGATCACTAATCATTTGCATAAGCTATAGGATGGTCAAAGTAACCACCTGTTGGGGCTGAGAACTGGGGCCTTCCACCTGCTGGTTGGGCTGCTCATGCGGTAGCAACGTGGGTGGCGGGGGTGGATGACAATCACTTTGCCTCTCGGATGTGGTTCGCCTGGTGTTGACCATTTTCGGCTATAAATTCTAAGTTCCTACAGATGGCGCCAAATGATGAGGTTAATTTCGGTGTGAGAATCTCTGGATCTCGACTGGAAAGATGATTTGTGAGGATGTTGGGTGGAACCTACAGCCACGGAACAAACGCCAGGCTAGCCGAGAGGGTTCACGGCTAAGACCCTCCGATAATTAAGTCAGTAAATCAACCTAAGGATGTTTGGACAGAGTAACAATTTTTCGAGTGTATATGTGCTTACCATGGGTTCTGAGGGACGAAGTATTTATAATGCTTATGCTGAGGTGAAAAAACTAGTATCTCATTCAGTGTATTTCATATGCTGATTCCTCAAGTAGGGACAAGATAGGTCTTTTTGACTTATATAGGAGGTGCACAAATGTTCGGCTGGCCGGAATGGGGGTTCTTACTGTCATTAATGCGGAGGTGACGTGTTGTCAATCCATTTAATGCAGATAGCCTAGCGGTTGAAACATAATTAATGCGAATGTGATATGTGGCAAATCGCCATTAAACATCCCGCCTTTCTCCATCCGATCCTGGGGCTGCATCACTCGACCTTATGAGGTCGAATAGGTTTTCTTTGACTCGGAGGTCTAATTATCCGACTTAGGAGGTTGAAGAGGCCTTATATACCGGACAATTTTGCGCTCTGGTACTTAGGCCCATTATGTATATTGGGCTTGTGTTGGGTTTACCTATATCAGTTTGGTTATGTTTTCCCAAAATAATGTTGTTCTAGGGAAACATAACCAACAAAGCCATAATTTTTTTTTTTGGAAAAAGTTTCTTAATTTTTGGTGGAGTAGTCAAGTAATTTATTTTATAGATAGAAAATTTTTATTTTATCTACTTCTTTTATTTTAGAATTAGGATTTCTAGTATATTAGTTGCCTAACTTTAGGTAGGGTAGTCAAGTAATTTACTTTTATAAATATGAATGTTTATTGATTACTTGAAAGGCACTTACAAAGCTTGTGATATTAGTAAAATACTTGTTTGAAAGAGTGAAGTAATACAAAGGGATCGGAAATGTTTCTTTGAGAACTTTGAAAACTAATTATATAAGGATTTCCTTTTTCTCTTGAGCTTAGGTATGTTAAATTTAATGTTATCTTGTACCTATAAATTTTTGTCACATTCAAAAAAGAAAATTATTGTGGATGTAGGTGATTTATTGAACTAAGTAAATCAGTAAATTTTATTTTCTATTTGTTGTATATCACTTTTTTGTCATTAATTTCTTTTTATGTTTATGAATTTTTGATAAATTGAATTTTGTATTCAAATTGATTTTGTTGTGTGCTCAACACTAAGAATACTCTTTTTACAAAATTAAAGATATAATTTAGCTTGAGCAACTTTACTTTTTCCTCCTACTTTTCTAAACCAATTCATTAACTTTGACATTTAAGGATATTGGTTGGATTGATCTTTGATGCTGCTGGAAATAGAGTTCAAATATTTTCAATAATTAGCAACATCAGAGGTTCGTTTTCTACAAAATGCGGTGCAGAGAGTTTTGTATCCCATTTATTTTTAGGACTTAGTATTTATCATTTATTTCATAATGAGCTGAAGCCCATTAGGGTTTTCAAGTCCCTTTATTTTTTATGAGTTTAAGTGGATTTGGGCTCTCCAACCTTACTATTTAATAGTCTATTGGATCTATTGGGTCCTTGTCAATTATTTTACCATTTTACCCATGTGAAGTAATTGACCACATCATTAAGTTCCCTATTTTCAATTTAAAAATCTTATTTTCATATTGAAAATATATCATAAAGTTCAATTTCAATTTTCATTTATCTTAATTCATTTAAATAAGGTTATTAAATTAATTTAGGATAATTACAATGATCTCCCCCAGGGTTTGAGACAAATACAAGTAGGCCACTTGTGGTTTTGAAAATTATATTTATCTCCCATGAGGTGAAAAACAATTAAATCATTATGATGGAAAGCATAAAAGTACTCAATTACCCTTAGCTTTTCCCCCCCAAAATGTAAAATTTAAATGGCTAAAATATCCCTATTTTCTTCCTTCTTATAAAAAATTATTTATATATTTATATATTTATATACACACACACACACACATATATATAGAAAACATATATGATAGACATATATATACTTAATATATATACATATATATGTACTTAGAGGGAAACAGGGAATGGGTTTGATCAGCCGTCTGCTAAATTTGGCCAGATTTAGCCACTTTTGGTGGCAAACCATGGCCGCAATGGGAGCCATAGTTGGTTTTCATGGCTGCCATTTACAACCATGGTTTGCTGCCCTGTGTGACACCTCGACCATAGGCGTGCGAGGAAGCGAGATGTTAGAGATTAAGGAATATTCCTGTACTCTCTAGACATTTGTAAATACTTGTAGAAATGTACAGAAACTCTAAAGTAGGGTTTTGGGAAATTCTAGTCCAGAGAATGTTATGAAAATATAATCTAGGCCGTAGGATTGAGTTGATCTCCATTGTCCATTTAAGAGCTGGATAATATAAATAGATGTAGGAGATCATTTGTAAAACCAATCAAGAAGCAAAGAAACAAGTTGAAATTTAAGTAATAGAAATCTTCTATAGTTTTTCTTTAAACTCTCTCACTCTAAATACTTGGCTAGCTCACTTCACACACACACACACATCACTTGACAAGGCGAGGCTGACTTAGCTAGCATCGTAAGGGGTGAACGAGAAGCTAAGTGTTGTACGGGAGCTTGTAAGGGATAAGTTTGTGATAGGTGGTATCAAAGCTTGATTGGGCTTGGTGTTGTAAATAAGTTGATATGGCCAACAACAATGTTTCAACCATAACTGGCGAGAGGGGAAGGGATAATATGTCAACTGACAACAAGAAAAAGCAGCAGCAGGACCAAAGTAAGACTTATGAGGCTGCCGTGGGCAAATTAAGCGAGAGGGTGGAACTAGTTAAGCACATTGTCAAAATATTGGAAGAGCGCATTCTTGGACAACTCGGCACATTCAAGGATGACCTTTATACTTGCCTAGATGTTGGCACTCTAACAGAGGAATGGTGGCATGAATAGAGACTAAGGTAGAAGAGCGTTTGACATGCATGGACAAGGAGATTCGGGGCATCACCTAATCACTCCAAGCAAGCATCAAGAGGATATAAGAGGAGATCACACTATTGTAGATACGTGGTGGCTAGCGGGGCTACCACTACGGGGGGTCATCAATGTGACAATGGACCATCCAAAGCCTAAAACGTTTGACAGGAAGATGAATGCACAAGAGGTTGAGAACTTCTTATGGTAAATGGAGACCTACTTTGAGGGGTTTAGGTCTTACTGATGAAGCGACAAAGGCAAGAACAACTTCTTTCTACCTCACTGGCATTGCTAACCTATGGTGGCGTAGGAAATAAGCCAATGTGGAAAGAAGTGCCAGTCGAGTTAACATTTGGGAAGACTTCAAACAGGAGTTGAAGAAACACTTCTACCCAAAAAAACATCGTGTACAAGGCTCGAAAGAAGTTGCATGATTTGAAGTAAAAAATGACCATTCTAGAGTATGTGAAGGACTTCACAACAATAATACTTCAAATACCTAACATGGCGGAGGAAGACTTGTTGTTCTACTTCATTGATAGTCTCCAAAGTTGGGCAAGGCAAAAAGTGCACAGAAGGAATATGACGACTTTTGATGAAGCCATTCAGCAGCCGAGTCTCATACTAAGTTCCAAAGAAACATCAACCCTGGAAAGTCGAAGAATGAGAAAAGTAACCCGACTAAAGGTAGGGAGAGAAGAAAGACCAAAGGGTGGGCACGATAAACCTTGATCAGAATAGAATGACCATGAGGACAAGAAGAAGACATTTATGCTTAAAGGTGGCTACTATATATGCAAGGGGCTATATGCCATGAAGGACTGCCCGAAGCTTGGTTTCTTGTCAACTATTGTTGAAGAGCATATGGCAGTGAATAGCCCAAAAGTAGGTACAAGCTACATTGGATCTCTGCAGCTGCTTAACACCCTCAATGTCGAGGCAGTACCCATGATATCAAGCAAGAGGCTGTTGTATGTAGAATCCAGCATCAATTGCTAGCCCGCTGAGGCTATGGTGGACATGGGGGCAACACACAACTTTGTCGATAAGAAGGAGGCAAAACACTTGAGCCTAGGCATCGTGAAGAGGGACGGTTAGCTAAAGACAGTGAACACGAGTGCTAGGCCACTCAACAACACCACTAAGGGAGTAAACCTGAGATTGGGCACTTGGAAGGACCAAGTGGACTTTTTGGTGGCACCGATGTACAATTTCAAAGTTGTGATAGGAATGGGCATCTTACACAAGGTAATCACTATCCCTAACCTTACTTCAATTTAGTTTGCATTTTAGATAGTGAGGCGACGTGTATGATTAAGAGTCCACTCAGGAGGAATACCGAGATGCCACAACTGTCAGCTATGCAATTGGCTAAAGGGGGTTCAAGAAGGATGAGCTAATGTTCTTAGCAACCATGAAGATGCAAGAACCAATAGAAAGGCCTAGAGGATGATATACCATCGATCATAAACAAGTCTTTAAGGAGAATGCTGACGTAATGCCACCAGAGCTACCTAAGAAACTTCTACATACGCGAGAGATGGATCATCAAATCGAGTTGGAGTTTGATGCACTACCTAAGTTGGAGGAACTATGAAAACAACTTAAGGAATTGTTGGACACATGGAGGATTAGGGCACTGTATAGTGCCCCAGTACTATTTCAAAAAAAGCATGATGGATCATTGAGGATATGCATAGATTATTAAATGCTTAACAAGATTACAATGAAGAACAAGTACCCAATCCCACTGATAGTCGACCTATTTGAAAAACTTAGGAGCTCTAAGGTCTACATGAAGATGGACTTGCAGAAAGTTTACTGACAAATCCAAATAGCTGAAGGTAACAAGCCAAAGACGATGCATATGACCCATTATGGCTCTTTGGAGTGGCTAGTAATGCCACTTGACTTGACTAATGCCACGAAAATATTATGAACACTTATGAACAAGATCCTCCAACCATACTTGAACCTGTTCGTGGTGGTCTATCTTGACAATATTATGGTGTATTGCAACACTTTGGAGAAACATATCGACCACCTATGCACCGTCTTTTGAGTGTTAAGAGAAAATGAGTTGTATGTGAAAAAAGAGAAGTGTGCATTCACAAAGAAGGAGGTGTTTTTCTTATGCCACATTATTAGGCATGGCAAGCTAAAGATGGACGAATCAAAGATCAAGGCTATCATGAATTGAAAGCTACCAACTAAAGTGATAGAGTTACGGTCTTTCCTTGGGCTGGTGAACTACTACTAACATTTTATCTAGAGTTATTCGACGTGAGCTACTCTATTAATGAACCTATTAAAGAGGAAGGCGATGTGGGAGTAAAATGAGAAATGTCAACAATCTTTTGAGGATTTGAAGGTAACCATTAGCAGCGAGCCAATCTCAATGCTGCTTGACTTCAGTAAGACTTTGAAGTTGCATACTAAGGATTCTAACTTTGCTATTGGAAAGGTGATAATGCAAGAAGGGCATCTAATAGCCTTTGATAGCCGCAAGCGTATTATGGCAGAAGGACACTACACCATGTAAGAGAAAGAGATGAAGACTATTGTGCATTACTTATAGGTATAGCGACATTACTTTCTAGGATCCAAGTTCGTGATCAAGATGGACAACATAGCCACTAGCTACTTTTAAATACAAAAGAAGTTGACACCAAAGCTATGCAAGGTGGCAGGACTTCCTTACGAGTTGGAGTACATACCCAACAAAGCGAATATAATAGTCAATGCCTTAAGTTGGAAGGCAGAACTTGCAGCTATTAGCCTCGCCAAAGGGATCGTGACAGACTCGATCAGGCAAGGGTTGGAGAATAACCCTGTGGCTAATGAGCTAAAAGAAGTTAGCAGAAAAAAGGAAAGACACAGTAATTCTGGGGGGAAGACAACCTACTCTACACTAAAGGGTGATGTTTATATGTTCCTAAGTGGAATAACTTAAGGTTGGAGCTTATTTGGAAGTGAAACCTCACCAAGTGGCCATGACACCCAAGCCAAAAGAGAACATTAGCGCTACTTGAGATAACATACTTTTAGCCCCAAATATAGGATGAAGTGAAGGTATACGTGCAGATGTGCCTCGTGTGTCAACAGGATAAATGGGAGAATAAGCAACCCACAGTATTACTTGAACCGTTACCTGTTCTCGAGTGTCCATGGGAATCTACCTTCATGGACTTCATAAGTACCATGTTAAAGTCTAAAAGGTTTAGATCAATCATGGTAATGGCGGATAGGTTTTTCAAATATGGGACACTCATACCATGTTTGAAGGACTGTATGATAGAAAAGGTGGCACGATCATTCTTCAAGAACGTTGTGAAGCACTGAAGGCTGCCAATGAGTGCCTTAAGTGATCAGGATCCCCATTTCACGGGTAAGCTGTGGATGGAATTGCTCAAATTGCTTGGGACAGAGTTATGCTTTTCCATAAGCTTCCACCTATAGACTGATGGCCATACTGAATGGGTAAATACATTGTTGGAATATCATCTGAGGCACTTTGTGAGGGCCAACCAAAGAGATTGAGCCAAGCTTATAGATGTGGCGCAGTTCTCCCATAACTTATAGTGGAGCGAGGCCACAAGTGGAGTCCATTTGAGCTAGCAACGAGACAACAACTTCATACCATGTACACATTAGCAACAACACTTGATGGAATGAGTCTCGATGTGATGAAGATGGCTAGGTCACAGGAGGAGCAAGTCGATTTAGCACGGTTATACTTAGAGAAGGCCTGAGCAAAGATGAAGAAATGGGCGAATAAGATACGGTGGTCTAAAGAGTTTAAAATTGGTGACAAAGACATAGTGAAGCTATTGCCTCAACAATTTAAAGTATTGCCGAAGTGCACAAAGGCTTGATGCACAAGTATGAAGGATCATTTCCAATCACCACCAAAGTAAGCAAAGTATCTTACCACTTGGCTTGCCGAATAGTTTGAAGATTCACCCATGTAAGCAAGCTGAAGCCTTACCAGGGGGGACAAGGAAGACTCGAGCCGAGGAGAATTAACTCGAGTGCCTCCCACTATGATCAAGTCTTTTGATAAGGAGGTGGAAGAAGTCTTAACATCTTGAATTGTTAGGCAGCGATGCGTGCTACCAAGCACGCAACACTTGATCAAGTGGCAGGGACTACTGGAGTCCAAGGTAACATGGGAAACTAAAGAAGACTTGTGGGAGTTCCAAGACCTTTTCTAACACTTCAATGTGATGAAGGCATCGCTAACTGAGATAGGAGAGGATGTCATGCCTTGACTGGAGATGTGCAAGAAAACGACATGGCAGAGGTTAAGGAATGTCCCGACACTCTTTAGATTGCTGTAAATACTTGTAGAAATATATAAAAACGTATAGAGTAGGGTTTTAGAAAATTCTAGTATGGGGAATGTTCTGGAAATGTAATCTAGGCCATAGGATTAAGTCTATCTCCACCGTCCATTTGAGAGGTGGAAAGTATAAATAGGTCTACGATTTATTTGTAAAACTAACTAAGAAGAAATCAAAGAAACAAGTTGAAGTTTAAGTAATAAAAATCCTCTACAGTTTCTCTCTAAACTCTCTCACTCTAAACACTTAGCCAGCTCACTTCATACACTCACAATGCTTGAGAATGTGAGGCTGACTTAGTTAGTGTCGCATGGGGTGAATGAGATGTTAAGTGCCACACAAAAACTTATAAGGGATAAGTCCTTGACACATGGCTACCATGGATGGCATCCATGTGGGTCTGCCATCCAAGGCAGCCATGGTCGACTGCCATGTAGGGGGTAGGGTGAGGATAGGGGATTGAGGATGGATTGTGGGTAACGTGTGAGGAAGATGATGGAAGACGATTAAAAAGAAAAAAACAAGTTGAGAAAAGTGTTCAAATAAATTTTAATTCTAATTATGTATGTAAAATTATTAAAATTATATTATTAATTATTTTAATATTTATAAAATTTTATTAATATTTAAATATAAATAAGTTTATTATGAGTAAATTAAGATGATTAACACTAGTTTAAAAAAATAATAAGCTTGTATATTCTCAGAATTATTAGAAAATTGATCATGTGTTTAAAATTATATAACTATTTTTTTAAAAATTACTTAATATTTATAAAATTTTATGAATGTTTTAATATATGTAAATGTATTATTAGTAATTTAAATTATTAAAATTACACTAATTTGAAAATAATAAGTTTATATTTTTTTAGAATTATGTTAAAATTAATTGAGCGTTTAAAATTATTGAAATTAAATTATTCATTATTTTATTAAAAAATTAATAAGTACTTGTGAAATTTTATTAATGTTTTAATATATGTATATTCATTATTAGTATTTAGTCTTATGAAAATAATACTAATTTAAAAAATAATAAGTTATGCCTTTTAAGTTTGATTTATTAATTGATTGATTAATTTTGTTAATTAAATTAAAATTAATTACTAAATTATATTTTTAACTACAACATTAAGCATTATTTTAATATCTTACATTAATCCCTTTATTATGCTTATTTTATTACAATTACATCCATACATGCTTGGCACATGGCATTTTAGTCCAACAAAAAAGTCAACACCCAAGTACAGCTAATTGAAGGGTAAAATTAGATTTGAGAAAAATTCTACTATGATGTCAGGAAAATCCGTCAATTTGACTAATGGTAAGACCTAATTGTTAGAAGGCAACAAACTCCAAGAGAGGCAATTATAATTTCACAAACCATAAGGGGATTTTTTTTTTTTTTGGTTGTTACCCCAAACCTCTAGGGAGATTGTTGTAATTATCTCAATTAATTTTCATTAATCAAGTTAGGTGCAGACTTGCGTTTACTCAATTCTTGTTTAGGTGAGGTTCAGTAGGCTCCCTTGTTTGGTAGTTTTTTAAAAGGCATCATGCTGGTTGCCTTGTATTCATCTAAAGACATGGGCAAATTTTGTTCTTTGTATTTGTCTATAGACATAGGAAAATTTTGCATTACGGTTGCCTAAAGACTTAGGCAAATTTTAAGTAGACAATCGTAGAGAGTGGAATGTTAAGAAATAGGTCTTGAATCAAATTATGTTTGAAGTTGAATTGAACTATGTAGAAAATATAGAAATAAAGAGAAGGGGCGGCATCGAGAGCACTGTTTTCAAGGAGTAGCCATTTATCTTTCCATAGATGCAATTGGGTGAGCACCAATGGCTGGGTGCCAGTTGCACACCCGCACGAAGGCACCTATGGGGCTCCCGCATAAGGGCACCTACTGGGCGCTCGTCCTGGTGCCCACTGTTGGCTTGCACGGGGCTCTTGCTAGTTTCTTGTTGCCTTCTTTGGTGCTTGAGTTGGGTGTTCTGTCAAATATAGTTGGGCATTTGTCCATTTGATGAATGTGACTCTTCGTCTTTTTTACGATAAGATAAGATGACTACCAGCATTTCCTCATAAGGGGACTTCAACAAATTTCTCAGGATTAAGTTTTACATCTTTTAAGGATGCCGAGAATGTTCATCGAAAATAGTTGGGCACTTCGTAGGAGATTTGAATAAGTTCATTGGATGTTTCAATCTTGGCTGATGCTTAGGAGTTATTAGTAGGGGTCATAGTTTTGTCAATTCCTTTGGTCTCTTGGAAAGGAACTTTTTGTTCGTCAGTCATTTGGATGGACTCTATTGACGCTAGGTTTCACGAGGTGTTCTTTAGCCTTTTCCAAAGTACTTAGAGTTATGTTGAACTTGTTTTGTGTAAAGAGTGAGTTGAAGATCTTACAGCGATTAAGTGTTGGTTAGATGTAAGTATATGGACTTACACATCATGGTAAGGTTGATATATGTCTCGCTTGGCGTCTTGTATAAAACTTAAAATTTTCCATAGAGCTTTTCATCTCAAAGATCCTTTAGGATCGCTTGCTGAGTTTTGTGTTCTTTGAAGTACTTAAGCATTTTTTAAGCTTGTGAGGTAACCTTCTTAGCCAGGATAAGTCTTCAAAATTACTTGTTACTTTTTTTCTTTAGGTACCCGCAAGGCAGGTACTTTTGTTATGGGTAGCCATGGTAAGATTGACTTTGTTTACATTCATGAGGTTTTCTTTTGATGTTTTGTCACCTTTTGTATTCATTAGTTCTTTCAAAGTCAAGTTTCTAGGAGCCTCTAAAGGTCTCTCATAGAGACACTTCTTCTGAGATCTCTCGGGATGTGCCATTGTATCGCATCATTTTACACAACCTTTGGAGATCATGTTGTGAAGATATCACTTTGCACTCTGAAGATTTTTCCATTATGCATGATTATGATCCCATTGTTAGAAGTATCTCTCAGTGAGTCTCTTTTAGGGGTCTCACAATAATTGTGATTTTCGCGAGCACCTCTTATTTTTTTTTTAAATGGCTAAGTGTCAACTAGTTGCTATAAGCAATTGTTATGATAAGTCAGGTCAAATGAAGGACTGCATATCTATATGTTAAGGTAGAGGAGGGGCAATACCTTACTCCCTATTCATCTTTCATTCTGTCCTCTCCAAGATTGATAATGCTCATCCGTTTTTGCGAGAGGATTGGGGGTAGCTCATTTGGATCCATCATTTTATCAAACTCCGGCAGATTGGTTATCTTCATCTTGGGGTTCCTTCGCCAAGATAGCTGGGGAGAAAAAGGTTGTATCTTATGAGGGTGACAGCTAGAGGATGATACTGGCTTCCTACACCTCCTAAAGGTTGTAGCACCAATGAATAGGTTTGGACTACAGTACTAGCTAGCATGCATCTGGGGGAATAGGAATAGGTATCCACCCTTTGAGGCAAATAGGAGAAACAGTTTCATGTTCAGAGTTGGCTCTCCGCTTGGTTCTCTCTAGGGGGCCAAAGCCCCATGGCTCCAACAAAAAGACTGCTACTGCTCTTGGAGATGGCACTCCTCAGCATATTAGGCAACTGCTTTAGTCATGGCTTGAGGAGTGGTGTTCACCAATAAGGTCCTCAATGTCTCTTGGACCATACGTAGAATGGGATCTTCGGAAGATGATGCTTACAGTACATGCGTCTCCTCTAATATGGCTTGCGCATCTAGGGCTGGCTCTAGCACCAACACGATGGTGCTTCATGTTGGTGACTCTCTACATTGGAGAACTTTGGGCCACTTGGTTGTTAGAGTCATATCTTTGGATCTCATTTGCATTCTAGGTGTTCTTCCTTTGCCATTTGAGATCCCATAAACAACACCGAAAATAATGCTACGTGGAAATAGAGTGTGGGTCCTTTCTGATAATTAACAAGATTTGTGGTTCATTTTCTTTGGGATGTGGTGTAGAGAGTTTTTAGTTCTCAAGTGTTCGTATCTTCTTGCAAATGAATTCTTGTGTCTCGTTTCTCTTTGGACTTTATATTTATAATTTATTTGTAATGAGCTTGAGCTCATTAGGGTCTCGCTGCCCTTCTTAATGGGCTTAATTGATTTGGGCTCTCCGATTTTAATATTTAATTAGTCTCTTGGATCTATTGGGCCTTTTTCATTTTTTTTTACCATTTTATCTTTATGGACTTAATTCATCACATGACTTTAATGACCAAAACTATGTTTTATGCTTTTGAGAACCAACTTCAGTTTAGGATCGCATCAATCCCATAATGACATGTTTACTTTATAAGTTTAGAAGGGATATAACTCCACATCCCACCTAAACTCATGTTTATTTTGTTGGCTACAAGCCCATGAATAAAGTTGGGCTCAGCATGAAATTACCAAAATTTGGGATTTGACATTCTGTGAGATTGGTGTGATTCACTAATCTTGCAACATAGTGCTGCGACCAAAAATAAGTGTATGCCGCAACCACAAATATGTGGTGAATTTTCAACAAGCATTGAGTGTTTGCACAGCAGCATGGAAATAAATTGCTACCTCAGCCACATATATGCTACGAATTAGGATTATTTTTTATAGTATTAAAGTAAAAATCAAATATGTATTTCTTTTTTTTTTTTATTTGTGAAGAGTATTATCTCAATTTTATTATCCATTCAAGTGAACAATTAATAAATATCTACTTTCATCATTCAGCTTATCCTATACTATTGACTGCACACCCCTAAATTTTACTATCCATATAATAGCCTCACAGAATGATAATCCCACATACATCCTACATTTTGAAATATAGCATTTTCTTTTAACACAATAAATTGCATATATTGTCTATGATCCTATAGGCCATGCAGTAAATTTTTCATTGACACTACTAGGACTGTAACTGAATATTCAAAAATTCGTTCACCATTCGCGTTTGAATCCGTTTATAGTGTATATTATTCGTATCCATTTAAAGCGAATATTATTCATATTCGATAAATAGATATTCAACTGTAAATGGATACGGATATGGTAATTGTCTATTCTATCCGTTTAATATCCACTCCGAATACATATCCATTGAATATATCCATTTATATATTCGACTATCCGTAATTTAATTAAATCCATTATCTATGTATGATAAATAATATTTAAAAAATTATTATATATAATATATTCTAAGTTTTCATGTATTTTAATATATAAATAATATTTAAAAAAAATATCATATATAATATATTATTATACATAATAAATTATTTTTACTTTTTCAATATGAAATCTAATAATCTATATATAAATGAATATAAGTATAAATTAGTGACTAAAAAATTAATAAGAAAAAATTAGTAGTTAAGGGTTATGAAGAATCAATAGACGGTAGTAATGATAATTGAACACTACTAAATCAAGAAAAATAAAAATAAAAAATCAATATATGAATAATAAAAATTAACCAATATAAAATTATTGTTACTTGACTTTATAATTAATTTATATTGGTATCATTTTATTGATATTAATTAATCACAAAGTCAATCATTAATTAGAAAAAATTAACTAAATCAAGAAAATTAATTATTTAATTCTAAAATAAAGTAGTAAAATACTAAAATTATTAACTAGGTACGGGGACATTAAGAGGGTGTTTGACTGAACTTATTTAAAAGGTCTTATAAGCTCCTGCATATGAAACGCTTTTTGACTTCTTATAAGATATTTTGATGAGCATATAAACTCAACCAAACAACTTCTAAATATCTTAGAATATCTAACTATACTCTATACATATAATATAAGATGAATACATTATTTCATAATTTCATTTTGTAGACTAGTACTATTATTAATTAAGAACACTAATAAAATTTATCTAAATATAAAACTTAAACTCTAAATCCTAAACTCCCACAACTCTATAAATTTGAAACCCCATAATATTAATAATAAAGAATATTTTGATCGATTAAAATTATTATATCTTCATATCTAAAACTAAATGTCAATATTCAATAGCCATCAATTTTAAATTATATTAAAAACTAATGTGTAAAAATATTAAGTATCAAGATATTAATTATATAAAATTTTGTAGACTTGCTAATTTGATTGTTTGTATTTTTATTTTTTCTAGATTTTATTGTGCTAGTTATTTGATTACTTTTTTTTTAATGAAATTTATTAGAAAAATATGCATTTTATTACAAGTTAATGGATTCAGATATTCGGAGATTTGTAAATAGATGTATCCTAGTAATTATAATCAGATACGGATATATCCAAATTCGATTGATATCCCGCGAATACTAATTCGAATATTATTAAAAAATATCCGTTGGATACGAATATTATAGAACTTAAATGGACACGAATACGAATATAATGTATCCATATCGTTTAATATCCATTTACAATCCTATCACACTACTAATGCTTGGTGATGTTCATGTTGTTCTGTAGTATATTAATGGAGCAAACGGAGGGAGAGGTGGCAGCTTTAGTTATAGACTTATAGTAGCGAGCCAGCCAGCCAACCAGGGATTGCTATTTGCTTGCCTGCAGGGAATTTGAAGGTGCAGAGAAGAAATTCGACAAGAGCAAATTTTGATGGATGGATGGTGCAGTGCTCCAATCTTTAGGGTACTGCAACTCTGCAAGATCAGATGGATATAAAAATAGAAATAGGTAGCTTTGCTGTGGAATACATGCAAATATTATTATACGTGGCTGGCTGGCTGGCTGGCTGGTGCTGCCTGCTGGGGATTATTAATAATTCAGCAGCACAACACCTGATCGATCTCTTCGTATCTTTTTCCTCTCTGTCCAATGTATTCTGGCTTTCAACTTTGGATCTACTTCTATTTCTTTGGCTTAATATTACACTCTGCCCCCGATAATATGCCATATATTACAAATGTCCCCAAATGAACAAAAAGCCACTGTTAAAGACACCAGCCAATTTGGTTTAATTTTCATTTCCATCATTTTGAAAATACTGAAAAGTAATTTATATTTGGATATGTTGTTGGAAAAATAATAATTATGTTGGTTTTTAGTAGATTGTAGGTGGAGAGAGAGAAATAATAAAATAGAGAGAGAAAATATATAGGTTACAGGAGAATGTATTTTAAAAATAAAAATAAAAATAATGTTGGATAAAAATGTATAAAAAGTAATGTATTTTATTTTCAAAATAGTAGAAAATCTAAAAATGAGCTTTGAAAATGAAACCAAACAGGTCCTAAGGGTCATTTGCTTTTTTTTCCAAAGTCATTTTCAGTTTCGTGTATTTTCAAAAGTTTGAAAAATAGTTATAGTTTGGAAATAAAAATAAAATTGTGTTTGAATATTTTGTTAGAGAGTAATGACTAGAGTAAGTATATAGAGTTGAAAGATTAGTTGATTTATAACTTTTTATGTTTAAAATAGATCTATTTTTTTTAAAAATATATGTATTTTTAATAATTTTGAAATAATAATAATAGATAGATAGATAGATACTTTATGTCAAATTAAATTTGAATTTAATAAATGTGGTAGTAGGATGATATGATAAGTTAAAAAAAATAAAATAAAAAAAAGAATATTTTGAGTGAATGTATAAAAAATGATAGTTTTCAATTTTCAAATGGTAATAGAAATGAAAAAGGTCCATGAAAATAAAACCAAACAAGCCATTGCCGATTTGGTTTCATTTTTAATAGGCCTTTTTATGTTTTCTACTATTTCAAAATAGAAAATCGCCAATTTCTCTCTTATTTCATTTAAAATACCACTTATTTTTATTTTTAATTAATCATAAGCCTATCATATCATCCTATTATTATATTAATTAAATTTAAGGGTGCATTACATCCACCTCTTGAAGTTTGGCTTAATTACAAAAACCCTCATTGTTTTGAAAATTACACTTACCTCCTTGAACTTTGAAACTAAAATGTAATGTTGATGAAAAGTGTGAATGATCAAAACGCCCTTCCGTTAAAAATTAAAAAAAAAATAAAAAATAAAAAAATTGATAGAAGTATCAAAAGATAGAAATATCCTTGGACCTATTTGTATATTTTTGAATTTATGAGGGCTTATTTGATATATTTTTATCACCTTCAATTTTTTAAAAAATTAAATTTATAACATTAGATAATATATTTTTATTAATATTGAGTCTCATATTTAATAATGATAAAATAGTAAACATATATAAAATAATTTATTAAATTTTAGCAATAAATAAATAAAATAAGTAAAAATAAATAAATAAATATTTAAATATATTATCTTATACAACATAATTTTAATAATTTTAAGAGTGAATAACTTTAACAATTTAATTAAATTCATTTATTATTAAAAATAAAATAATTAAATAAAAAAAAATTCAATCATTATCTTACTATAATATAAAGGTGCATATATAAACATATATATGTAAATATATAATAAAAATATACATGTATACATATATATATATAATACACCACCCACCACCCAACCAACCCTCACCCCTACCTCAAAATGCTGCCCGATCATGGCCATCGATCGCATGACCAGGCGGCTAGATTTGGCCATGGCCGACCAGACTCTTTGCTGCCATGGCCAGGGGCCGATCATGAATTGGCTATGGCCAACAGTTTGGCTCCTGGTCTAACTTTACTTTAATAATTTATTTAAATTCATTTATTATTAAATAATAAAATAATTAAATAAAAATAAAAAATTAAAATCATTATCTTACTATAATATAAAGGTGCATATATAAACATATATATGTAAATATATAATAAAAATATACATGTATACATATATATATATATATAATACACCACCCACCACGCAACCAACCCTGACCCCTACCTCAAAATGCTGCCCGGCCATGGCCATCGATCGCCTGACCAGGCGGCTAGATTTGGCCATGGCCGACCAGCTCTTTGCTGCCATGGCCAGGGGCCGATCATGAATTGGCTATGGCCAACAGTTTGGCTCCTGGTCTAACTTTACTTTAATAATTTATTTAAATTCATTTATTATTAAATAATTAAATAATTAAATAAAAATAAAAAATAAAAATCATTATCTTACTATAATATAAAGGTGCATATATAAACATATACATATATATATAAATATACAATAAAAATATACACGTATACATATATATATTTATATATAAAATACACTACCCACCACCCACGCCCACCATCACCCCTACCCTTGGATGTTGCTAGGTCATGGCCAATGGTAGCCTGACTAGGCAGCCAGATCTGGCCATGGCCGGCCGTTCGCTGCCATGGCTAGAGGCCGATCATGACCTAGCTATGGCCGGTGGTTGGCTCTTGGTCTGGCTTGGTTTTTTTTTATTTATTTAAATTCTTTAAAATCAAAGAATAAGTTTTAAAGAATAAATTTTAATAAATTATTTACTGATTTTTTAATCAATAAATATATTTAATTAATTACTTAAAATATTTGTTATTTAATATTATTAAGTATGTAACTTAAAATGCTAATTATATGTTTTAGTCCTAAAAACTATTAATTACAATTAATATGAAAGAATAAATTTTAATAAATTCTTTACTTATCCTTCTTTTTAAATTTTTTATTTATTTATTTTTTAGTCAATAAATATTTTTAATTAATTATATCAAATATTTTTTATTTTATATTATTAATTATGCAATTTAAAATGTTAATTAATTAAGTATATTTTGGTCCTAAAAGAATACTAATTACAAACAAACACCTAAAAAAATTAAAATCTTACAATACCATCCATAAGGGTATTTTCATCCATGAAAAAGCGTCAAACTTGGTAAAAAATGAGGTCAAATACAATAAAGGCATTTTCGAAATTTCACCTATATTTTTTAATAGCACCAAATCAAAATCCTAATGGTGACTGACGATAAGAGTTAAATGTTGGACGACAATAAACTTCAGGGGGATATATGTAATTTTTAAAATAATGAGAATTTTCTTATAACTAGGCTATACCTTAGGGAGTATGGATATAGTTCACCTTGTATTTAAATTTAATTTGATATAAAGTACTCACTATCATTTCAAAACAATTTAAATATACATATACTTTGAAAAAAAATATCTTTCTAGGTATAAAAAAAATAAAATTATCTAATTTTTCAATTCTACACATACCTTAATCATTATTTTCAAATAAAATATTCAAATAGAGTTTTATTTTCATTTCCAAACTATAAATAACTTTTTAAGTTTTCAAAATGTTGGGAATAGAACATGAAAGTGAAAACATATCCAAACGGGGCCCTAAGTGATGATGTTAAACTTGTATGTAAATTTAAAACTTTACCCTTGACACATAACGTGATATCCCTTATTTTAACCTTACAGGCTAGTCAACATTATTTGTATAAAAATCTATAAAACGAAACCACAACTTTTACTTTTGGGCTACTTTTTGTTGTTAAATTGAAATGGACTGAAGAAGAAGAGATCACTTTAAAGTTATAAAATAGAGGAAGGGTATAATAGTCCAAAAAATTGTGATATTGGTGAACGCAACAATTAAAAAAGCTGATCAACCCCACTGTCAAATTTAGGACTGTAAATGGATATTAAACAGTATGAATACACTGTATTCGTATTCATATCTGTTTAAGTTTTATAATATCTATACTCGTATTCTTATTCGTATCCGATGAATATTTTTTAATAATATTCGACTTCGTATCCGCCGGATATTTACCGAATTCGGATATATTCATATCCAATTATAGTTATTAGGATACATCCGTTTATAAGTATATCAAAAATCCGTTTAGAAATATTTGAACATCTGTTTACAAATATTCGAATACCCAAATATCCAAATCCGTTAACTTGTAATAAAATGCATATTTTTTCTAATAAATTTTATTAAAAAAAAGTTTATTACTTTATTTTAGAATTAAAAAATTAATTATTCTTGATTTAGTTAATTTTTTTGAATTAATGATTGACTTTATGATTAATATATTAATAAAATGACGCCAATATAAATTAATTATAAAGTCAAGCAACAATAATTTTATATTAATTAATTTTGTCATTCATATATTAAATTTTCAATCTTTTTCTTGATTTAGTAGGGTTTAATTATCATTACTACTATCTAGCAATTCTTCATAATCCTTTACTACTAATTTCTTCTTATTAATTTTTTAATTACTAATTTATAATTATATTCATTTATATATAGATTATGAGATTTCATATTGAAAAAATAAAAATAATTTATTATGTATAATAATATATTATATATGATAATTTTTTAAATATTATTTATATATTAAAAAAATGAAAAATTAGAACATATTATATATAATAATTTTTAAATATTATTTATTGAATATGGATAACAAATTTAATTAAATTATGGATAATCAAATATATAAATGGATATATTCAATGAAAATGTATTCGGGGTGAATATTAAAAGTATCGGATAGACAATTATCATATCCGTATCTATCTACAGTCAAATATTTACTAATCGAATACGAATAATATTGGCTTTAAACGGATACAGATAATATGATGGATTCAGATGCGAACAGTAAACGAATTTTCGAATATCAATTTACAATCCTAGTTAGATTTCACTCATGGATGATGTTGCCGCAACAAAGGTAACGTCAGTGGCCTTTTTGTTATTTTTGATAATCCAAGGGGATATTGTGACATACATCATACTAAGAGGGTGAAAAATGTAATTAATCTATAACTTATCTTTTTTCTCTTTGTGTGTGTGCGTAAATTTGTATTTGTTTATACTCTATATACGACCTCAACAACTAATTTAATATGTTTTAAGTTGACAAGAAATAAAAAATAAAAAAATCATTGTCTATGTGGATGTGGTGTTTTATTTCTCTTTCTCTTTCTTTTTCCTTACTACCTATTTTCTTTTTTCTTTAAAAAAATTTATTTTAAAATTTAAATAATGATTAATACAACTAAAATACCTTTACCTACTTTCATTTTACACTTTACTCCGCACTTGAATTTTTAAACATTAAACTCCCTACTTTTCACAAACTTTAGGAATCACTCCCCAAATTTTTAAGAAAGACTTAAATACCCTTATACCTAACCAAAACAACAACAAAAAACCAGCAAATGGGCTTTTTTTTTTTCTCCCCACTCAAATAAATGACAACTTTTCTTCAAGAAACATGTTTTTTTTTCTTTGGAAAATTGTCTTCTCCTCAGCCAAACAAAAGGCGCGAAAAATGACTTCTTCTATGCCAAGAAAATGGCGCGAACAGACAAGAGAATAGAAAAGGCAAAAGGAAATCGATGCGACAAGAAAGGGTAGAAGGAACACCAACAAGGAGCGAAGAATAGAAGGAACAGAACAAAGTGTAGAAAGGTACGTTATCTGCTTCTCATACTCGTAGATTAATTTGCTTTCTTTCAAAGGTCTGTATTTTTTAGTTTTAGAAGTTTTGCAGGTAGATTTTCTCATCTTTATTTGTTCGAACTCTTTTTTAGTTGTTAAAAACTTGAATCCATTTGTTATATATATATATATGATTTTTATTATAATATTTAAAAATCTCTAATTTGTACTTGAAAGGCATAAAAGTTATACTTCACCATTTTAGGGTTTATACTTCTTATATATGAAATTATACCTTGAAATTTTCTGAAAGTGGAAGTATATAATCTGTTTGTGTAAAATACATTTTACAAGCAATTGTAGTACAAAGCATTCAACTTTTCAATACACATTATCTGAGTGGTAGTATATATTTTGTGTATCTGAAGTATATTTTGCAAGCAACTATAGTACAAAACATTCAACCTTTCAGTACACATTATCTGAAAGTGGTAGTATATAATCTATTTGTGTAAAGTACATTTTACAAGCAACTATAGTACAAAGCATTCAACCTTTTAGTACACATTATCTGAAAGTGATAGTATATAATTTGTGTATCTGAAGTACATTTTGCAAGCAACTATAGTACAAAATATTCAACCTTTCAGTGCACATTATCTAAAAGTGGTAGTATATAATCTGTGTATCTGAAGTACATTTTACAAGCAACTATAGTACAAAACATTCAATCTTTCAATACACATTATCTCAGTGGTAGTATATAATCTGTCTATCTAAAGTACATTTTACTAGCAACTGTGGTACAAAATATTCAACCTTTCAGTATAGATTATATGAGTGGTAGTATATAATCTGTGTGTCTAAAGTAATTTTACAAGCAACAATAGTATAAAACATTCAACCTTTCAGTACACATTATCTGAAAGTGGTAGTATATAATCTGTTTATATACTAATTTTTCTATATTTGATTGCAACAAAGGCAAGACATAGTAAGGTCTGCTCTCATTAATCCCCTCAATATTTTCAGACTAAATTGGAGCATGTGAAATCCAAGATGGGGTCAAAATATTTTGATGCATTGAAGAAGACTCTTTTTTATATATATACATGGATATATACCTAAGTCAAATTCTAGCTTTATTCGGCTTGAAGCTATACTTAGGAGGTTTGATACAAAAAATCTATCATTTATTTTTGCAGAAGGGGTTGAAGTTTCATTTTCTACAGCTGAATTTTCTATGATTTTAGGGTTGCCACATGTGGGGCAATCAGTTGATATAAAATTAAAAATGAAGTCTTCAACTATGGACTGCCTTTTTTCCGGAAAGTTGAAGAATATAACAAGATTTGAAATAGAAAAAATGGTTGAGAAGTATGTGTATAAGGATAGTGATGAGGACTTAAATAATTTTTGTAGGTTGTATATACTTTTTGTTTTTAATTGTTTTCTATTTACAGCTACTAATTATTGGACTCTACGATTTCTCCTACCATACTTAAACAATTTGTCAAGATTCGGTTTACATGCATGGGCATAACTGCATACAACTTTCTTGTCAAAGATATGAGAAACCATGTAGGATGAGTAGGTAGAGAAAGTAACAAGAAGAAGTACCTTGATAGGTGCACATTTAGTTTGATGGTAACTGGTTTTCATTTTACTAATAACATTGATATATTTATATTTAAGCGAGTATAATTTTTCATTTATGAATGACAGGCATGGGTTTACGAACGTATCCCATCATTGGGTTCACCAAAAAGTTTGTTTGATTTTCCACACTTTTACCTGTGGAAGGACAACAAACTCCCAAATAATGTGAATGAGGTTGATAATAAATTGAAACAAGTTACAATAGATATGGTAATAATTCATTACTATTTTTTATAATAATTTGAATTTGATAATTATTTTCATTGTAATAGGTTATAGCCCTCAACCCTGCTCCAAAGGAGTTAGACTTGGCAGTTTTGATCAAGAAATCAAAGGCTGTCACTACTGCTGTCACTGAATTACATATTTGTGATCATACAGTATTTGAAGTAATTATTTGAGTGAAAGATGAAGAAATTAAATCATTGAAGGAAAAAATTGCTTCAGTAGAGATGATGGCAATCAAAGAGCAGGGTCAGGAAGAGAATGTTGCTGATGATAAGACTGATGAAGGGGAGCATAATGATGAAGCTAGTGCTAACACATATAAGGGGGACATGATTTGGTGGATGATGCAAAGAAAGAAAGGGATGATTCGAGGAAGAAAAATGCAAAAGAAGCTAATTTAGGGATTGGTGATGGTGTTGGTGATGAAGCTGAAGATAGTTTGGATGAAGAATGTTGAACAAAACCATCATGATCCCGCATCTTCCATCATCCCTTTGACCACAAAACTTCATACACCAATTCATGAAATACAGTTCAAAGAATCTAAAATTGAAGTGGCAAATGTCATGTCATCGATTGTTATAAATGTGCGTACTAGATATGATGGGAAGCCAAAAAGAAAAGTAATAGATTTTGTTACCCTCGGAGCACCAAACGTGAAAGACAAGTGACAAAAACCTATGGTCCTCGTGCAAAAAAGGACCAAGAACAAGAAGAGAAGAAGATGTTGTAAACTACTTAATGTATTGTTTTTATACTACTTGTATTTTATTTGTTGATATTTGTACTCAGTTTGCTGGTATTTGTCCTTGATCTATTTGTACTTCATTGATTGATATTCCGCACCTCACTGATATATATTTTGTACTTAATGTGTTGATATTTTGTACTTCAATGCTTGATATTTGTACTTAATGTGCAGAAGTTTTATACTTCATTGGTTGGTATTTGTACTTAATGTGCTGATCTTTTGTACTTCAATGGTTGATATTTGTACTTAATGTGTTGATTTTTTGTACTTCAATGTTTGATATTTGTACTTAATGTGAAAAGGGCTTATACTTCATTAGTTAGTATTTATACTTAATTTGTTGATGTCTTATACTTCATGTTGGTGATATTTGTACTTAATGTGTTGATCTTTTGTACTTCAATGGTTGATATTTGTACTTAATGTGCAGATCTTTTGTACTTTAATGGTTGATATTTGTACTTAATGTGTAGAGGTTTTATACTTCATTGGTTGTTATTTGTACTTAATGTGTTGATGTCTTATACTTCATTGGTTGATATTTGTACTTAATGTGCTGATCTTTTGAACTTTAATGGTTGATACTTTGTACCTAAAGTGCTGATGTTTTGTAATCCAAGAGATAAAAGACATCAGCTTGATCCAAATAGGAGATGAATCAAGCACCCCAAAGAGGGAAATGCTTGATCATTATAAAGGAAGGACTAATTATAAAGGTTGTCCTCATATTCCAGAAAATGAGGGAGACAACTTTTTCCTAAGAGATAATTTGAGGTAACAACATTTGCTTATGATTTTTCTTTCTAATAAATTGGTGTATGAACTAACAATTAAAACCTATACTTGTGTAGGGTGACTGTCTAGGATGGAGGAAAATACATTCTAGAGGAAATACACTTTTGTGAGCTATTATTTGGAGAGTGCCTTTGTGGTGACGTATTGGAGTGCTACATGTCGATTTACGTAACCCATCTTTCAGGAAAAAGTGTCACCATGATGTGTGGTTTATGTCCACGATAGCGCATGTATGTGGCGGTTTCCTAACTTAATTTAGTTCACGTTATAAGCGAAACTAACCATTTGTTTTATACTTCATAGGCTGATATATTAAACTGACTCGAGGTACGCAACATCCAGAATATAAAAGATGAAGAATTTTTCGACTTCATATCTAGACTAAACTCTGTCACATAAGATCACCTTGGATGTTATAAACACGTGTTGTTACATAATGCTACCGATTAGTTGGGACCATTACTGGTTTTTGGTTGTCCTCGACACTTCAACTCGTACTTTTATGTACATGAATTCAATAATGACCCCCCGATACAAGCTGGCGGCTACTGCCATTGTAAGTTTGCTTCTTTTCCCAAAAATTTCTTCATAAAATATAGAGTCAACAATTGATTAATATTTTTAATATTTTTGTAGGCTGCATTCTATTCTCTATACCTAAAGCTTTCATTTGGGTGTCATGTGAACGAAAGAATGACAGTACGAAAATGTAGACAGCAGTAGGGGTCATTGGATTATGGTGTCTTTGTATGCCTTTGGCAGAATATTTTACTAGAGATGCCAACAATTTCTAAAGTTATGCTGGAAAATGCTCCATGGATACGGTTCATGCACATATGGCATACCCCCTTTCAAGTCATGAAAATGCAAGGGTTAGAAATTCAGTGACATTAGAAGTTAATTTGAATTTATTGACATTTTGGATAATTTTATTGAGGTTATTCTATATGTAAGTATACATTTCCATCGAAGTGTATATAAGATTATGTTGAAGTACAAATATCGCCCAACAAAGTACATATGTTGTTATATAGAAATACAAATATCACCAAACAAAGTACAAATATAGAACAAATGAAGTATACATAATGTTATGTTGAAGTATACTTTGTGCGATTGATTGATTAAAGTGAAACATCATAGTGAGGTTCAGTACAATATCTGGGAAATCAAGTACAAATATAGAACAAACGAAGTATATATGGTGTTATGTTAAAATACACTTCAATTAAAGTGAAACATTGTAGTGATGTTCAATACAATATGCGGGAAATCAAGTGTAAATATAAAACAAACGAAGTATATACGGTGTTATATTAAAATACACTTTGTACAATTGAATAATTAGTCTCTAATAATTGTAGTGACGGTCAAATACAATATTTTGAAACTATTGGACCAGGTGAAGTACATATTTGTATGGGTGATAGGATTGATATCATCGTCAAATGCTCATTGTTTACAACTTTGAATGTATAAGTATACTTTACCCTACTTTACACTAGTGGTTATCACTTTAATACTTTAACATTATTTTATTCGTATCATACTAAATATTACACATATTTTTAGAGTTTTGGTTGTTAATTACAAAGAAATAAAAGGCAAAATATTGAACAAAGCTCAAATTCATCACTATTAGTACAAAAATCAAGAAATCAAGTATCTAATTGCCACAAAGAAGTACAAAAATCAAGAAATCAAATACATAATTCCCGAGATAAAGAAATAAAGTTTTATTTGGCATCAAGAAGTACATATGTCCCGAAATCAAGTGTAAATCTCCCTTATTGAAGTACAAAAGCACTGATATCTCGGACAACATGCATATACTATGTTTTCACCGAAAATCAAGTACATAATTGCCTCAATAAAGTACACATGTCACGAAATTAAGTATAAATCTCCATTATTGAAGTAGAAAGCACTGATATCTTGAACAACATAGACATACTACATTTTCACTAGAAATCAAGTACATAATTGCCGCAATGAAGTACATATGTCCCGAAATCAAGTATAAATCTCCCTTATTGAAATACAAAAGCACTAATATCTTGGACAACATGGACATGCTACCTTTTCATTGATACATAATTGCCGCAATGAAGTACATATATCACGAAATCAAGTATAGATATCCCTTATTGAAGTACAAAAGCATTGATATCTCAGATAATATGGACATACTACCTTTTCACTGGAAATTAAGTGCATAATTGTTGCAATAAAGTACACATGTCCCGAAATCAAGTATAAATCTCAATTATTAAAGTACAAAAGCACTAATATCTTGGACAACATGCACATGTTACATTTTCACTGGAAATCAATTGCATAATTGCCATGTTAAAGTACAATGATTAAGTTCAGCTCAACAATCCAAAGTAATCCACAAATACAATAAAATTTCAGTACAAATTAACAATCCAAAGTTCTTCAAAAATTTTCTCCAGCCACATAGTTCAACTAATTTAGCTAGTTTACTGATTTTTTGCAAGTTCGATGATTATGCCCTGTCCTGCCACACCGTATACACTTAATAAGACATTTCTCAATTTGTGATGAAATCCTCTGTGTCCTTCTACGCCCAAACTGAGATCAGCAATCAGGTGCATTAATGATAATGTTATCATTTAGAGGGAACATATGCATATCATAAGTAGGAATAGGGTTTATCAATACTTGGTATGCTTGTTGATACATCTCAACTCGGTAGTATTGATTAATAAAGTTACATGGTGAAAGTGATTTTGAGTCAATACAAGCACAAGCTTGCTTGCATGGTATTTTATCAATCTGCCATGCTCTGCACGAACAAATCCTACTGTACAAATCTACAACATGTGATTTGTCATGCTCAATCACCTCGAAGCTCCAATCACTAGACATGACAACTTTTAACGTATGAGAACGCATATAATTGATTGCTAACTTCTCCTCTTGCTTGGGACATAATTAACCAACCATCTTGTAAGATTCTTCTCGTCGATCATGCATCATAACCATTATTTGCATGCGTATGTGATCAACCTTGGCTATCACTGGCATAAATCAGGCCGATGTCACCTAATTATTCCAACATTCTACTTGATTATTATTTATTATCCCCCATCGATCTCCACTCAATAAGGAGTTTGCCCAACATTGTGAGTCAAATTGCATAATAAAGTCTTTGGCAAGAGGCATTAACTCTAAGATGCTGTCTATATATCTAGTATACTCCTGCCTTGTAGGCGCATATGTTGCTTTCATAAAAACAGAAGCACAATGTTTCTTGTTATGTAGTAGGTACTTCCTTAATACTTGAATTTAAAATAATAGGAATGTAATGTGCTATATGTTATGAATTAGATTTTATTTCATATAATTATTTCACAAGTAAAGATAAAGTTCTTACTTATTTCTTGAAGTTATCCACTAAGTATCTCATGCATGGGGAGGGCCTTAAGAAGACCTAAATGTCGATCGGAGAAGAAAGTAAACCTTAATAAACCAGACATATATTGAGAATGTAAGACACTTCTTAGCTTAAAGCAGAACCACTTTCGATTAATATCATTTTCAGAGTCAACAACTGTATATGCTAGTGTGAAAAAATCATCATTAGCATCCTTACTGACAACACTGAGTAAGCTTCCTTTATATATATATTTAATATGGGTGCCATCTAAGAATATCAATGGCCTGCATCCCTTAAGAAAACCAATTATATAGGAACTGAAACATATACATAGCCGACGAAATTTCCAACTAATTGGATCAATCTCACAGTTTATGATACTTTCAGGGTTTGTCCACTTCACAGCACCACAGTACCACCTCAACTTATCATAAGATCCCTTCCTAGCTCCATAGATGTCATGCATAGCTAATTCCTTACTCATCCATGCTTTACGGTATCTAAGTTCCACACTATATTCTCTGTGGATATTTTTAAATGTGGTAGATGGCCAATAACATGGCTCTGATCACAATTTATCCTTCACTATATTAGCAACCCAAGTAGAGTCAATTTTACGATGTCCCATTTTTTCAAGATTAGCCTCACCACATGTGTGCTTTAGATTGCATTTTTGAATGCCAAATAATTTATTAGCATCATGCCCTGATGCGTAGATTCTCCATTTGCAATTTTCATCATTGCAAATGGCTATGATTTTTTGTTGTTGTCATTTTTCTTGTATTGAAATGATTGCATAGTAGTCACCGCATAATTCTTAAGCGTGATTTTGAACTCCTTAGCATCCTTGAATGTCTGACCCTCTCCGTATATGCAGTCTCTCCATGCATCAATTAAGCTGCTAACTAAAGCTAATTCATTGTGTGATGTATTGGTCGAACCAATTTCCTCCTCGAATGCATCCCTTGGAGTTGACAAATGCAGTATAATTTTATGTTAAATAAAGTATAAATGTAGAATAGTCGAAGAAAAATAATTCATCATGGTAGTACAATTTTAAATAAACGAGGTAAAATTTTAGATAAAAGAAGTACAATTTCATAATACTTCAAGTATAAAACAGCAGCAATTGCAGTACAAGTTTGGATAATCAATAAGCAGAACACTTGAAGTATAGAAATTCAATGATAAAGTATAATTTTAGGTAAAATAAAGTATAAAATGAAGTACAACTTCAGATAAATGAAGTACAATTTTATATAAAAGAAGTACAATTCCAGAACATTTCAAGTATAAAATGCTAGCAATTACAGTACAATTTTGAATAATCAATAGATAGAACACTTGAAGTATAAAACTTTAATAATAGAGTACAGTTTCAGATTAACGAAGTACAATTTTAGAGAAAAGAAGTACAAAATCCAGAACGCTTGCAATATAATTTTAGGCAAAATTAAGTATAAAACGAAGTACAATTTCAAATAAATGAAGTACGATTTTTGATAAAAAGAAGTACAATTCCAGAACACTTCAAGTATAGATCGCTATCAATTGCAATACATTTTTGCATATTCAATAAGTAGAACACTTAAAGTATAGAACTTTAATAATATAGTACAATTTTAGGTAAAATGAATTATAAAATGAAGTATAATTTCAAATAAACAAAGTATAATTCCAAAACACTTCAAGTATAAGATTCTAGCAATTGCAGTACAATTTTGAATAATCGATAAGTAGAGCAATTGAAGTATATAACTTCAATAATACAGTACAATTTTAGGTAAATGAAGTATAAAATGATGTACAATTTTAGATAAAAGAAGTACAATTTCAGAACACTTCAAATATAGAATGCTAGCAATTGCAATACAATTTTAGATAATCAATAAGTAGAACACTTCAAGTATAGAGCTTCAATAATGCAGTACAATTTTAGGTAAAATGAAGTATAAATATAGAATAGTCGAAGAAAATTAATTTAGTATGGTAGTACAGTTTCAAATAAATGAGGTACAATTGTAGAACACTGTAAGTATAAAACACTAACAATGTAGTACAATGCTGAATATTCAATTAGTAGAACAGTTGAAGTATAAAACTTCAATAATTGAGTATAATTTTAGGTAAAATGAAGTATAAATGTAGAATAGTCGAAGAAAAATAATTCGGTATGTACAATTTTAGATTAAGTGAAGTATAATTACAGAACACTTTAAGTATAAAATACTAGCAATTACAGTACAAATTTCAGAAAAATGAAGTGTAACTTCTGATAAAACGAATTACAATTACAGAATACTTCAGGTAAAGAACACTAGGAATTGCAGTACAATTTTGGATAACCAATTTGTAGAACACTTGAAGTATAATACTTCAACAATGCAGTATAGTTTTATGTAAAATGACTTGTAAATGTAGAATAGTTGAAGAAAAATAATCCAGCATCATAGTATAATTTTAGATAAATGAAGTATAATTTTAGGTAAACATGTACAATTATAGAATAGTTCAAGTACAAAACACTAGCAATTGCAGTACAGTTGTGGATAATCAATTAGCAGAACACTTAAAGTATAAAATTTCAATAATGCAGTATAGTTTTATGTAAAATGAAGTATAAATGTAGAATAGTCCAAGAAAAATATCAGCATCGTAGTTCAATTTCAGATAAACGAAGTACAATTACAGAATACTTTAAGTATAAAACACTAGCAATTGCAGTACAATTTTGGATAATCAATTAGTAGAACACTTGAAGTATAAAATTTCAATAATGCAATTCAGTTTTAGGTAAAATGAAGTATAAATGTAGAATAATCGAAGAAAATTAATTCAACATAGTAGTACAATTTCAAACAAACAAGGTACAATTGCAGAACACTTCAAGTATAAAAAACTAGCAGTGCAATACAATTTTAATTGCAATGAAGTATAATGTAAATCACTCCAAGTATAGAAAGATTTTCAAATAAATAAAGTACAATTGCAGAACATTTTAAGTACATAACTTTACAAACTGTAGTACATTTTATGTACTGTAGAAATATTACCTTAAAACATCACTACTCTTCTTTCCACTGCTACTTGATTCATCCTTTCGGTTTATTAGAATGTCAATAATGTTCATCTTCAATGTCAAATGCAGTAAGACCATATTCATGACATCGTCGTCATCAATCAAAGTCACGTACAATCTTTGATGTGGAGCTATGTAATGCAAAGTGAAGAGCTCAAGGTTGATTTCACTCCATTTTCTTGTGAGATTAAGGTACATGTCCATTAAAGTCTTATTATCCTTAATTGACATTATATGGAGTTGGTCTTTGTAGCAGCAACTCCCCAAGACTTGAGTGAACACTCCACCTTCACTACCAGTTGATATTTTCAAAAAACTACAAGATTGAGAGAAGAAGATAATGCGGTGGTCGGGGTGAATGAAAATAAACTGAGAAGAAACTCAGAAGAAACTGAGAGGAAAAAACCTAAAGATGATGAAAATAAAGAGAGAAAGAGAAGAAGAAGAAGAAGAAGAAGAAGAAGAAGAAGAAGAAGAAGAAGAAAATGCAATGGTCGTGATGGTGGCTGTTGACTCCATCGATATTCTTGTTCTCGCCTTGCAGCTTGGTTTCCTTCTGCAATTTATCTTTCTATTTTTAGTAATGAAAGTACATATGCTAGGGTTCAGTGTTTGGTTGTGTGGATAGTAAAGAAGTGAAGAAAAAAAATGAGTGAAAAATATTATACTTAAAGGTATTTTTGCCAAATCAAGTGGGTAGGGAGTTATCTCTAAACTTTTAACAAAACTAGTGAGCTCAATTTATAAAAAATCAAGTGGGGACTGAACATAAAGTAGGAAAGTACTTTTGGTACTTTATAATAAGTGGGCCTTTAAATAAGTATATTACAATTATAAAAATATGAATAAATATATAAAATTTTCATCACATAGCAAGAATGAGCAAAATTCCTAGATTTTATCATATATCAAAGAGCTCATGAAGTTTGAAGCATCCAACTGTAAAAGTGTGGATTTTGCGATGAGATGAGCTAAGCTGACCCCTTTTCTTTTATCTTTCCAAAGCTTTGGCTCTCAATCGATCAACTTGTACATGCTTCCTTTATCTTTACTGCCCAAGCTTTTGCCATTTTTCTCCTACTAGGGAGGATAATTACTATAAAGAAAAGGGGTTTTTGGATTAGCCCACAGTAAAAGTTCTTAATTGTCATTTTTGCGCTCTATATTCAATAAGCTGGCTAAATCATATTTAATTATTAAGGGCATGTTTGGTAACGTCCTGTGGAAACATTTTCCAATTCTCACAGAAAAACGAAACAAGCCACTATATTCTTTTCTTTAATATTTCTCCCCCAACGCACATTTTTCTATTCAAAAACTTTCTAATTGAAACATCTAAAATGCAATACATCCTGAAAACCACACCTGCACCCCTATTTTCCGACTCTATTTTACATGACACATATTCATTTCTTACTCTCTCACTTTACTTTACTGATTCACACACACACACACACATTAAAATTTTATTAATTAAAAATTTACATTTACAAATTCAATCAAATTAATAGTTGGAAAAATAAGTTAAATTTAATTAAATATTATTTATATTATTACTAAATAATTTATTCATTAACGAACCTATTAATTATATAACATATTGATGAGGGTTGGATCCGTTGGATGTTGGATCAGCTAGAAGACTCGGTGAGACTCGATCTCTATGGTCAATGTTTGTATATAGGTGGGTTGAATCCTGCAATCACAAGCAAACGTCAGGCTAGCCGAGGGCTAGCCCTCCAACGCTCAAGTCAATATGGGTCGACTTGATAATATGAGCAGTAAAGTATGGACTTTTTGTATATATGAGAGCATACCTTTAGAAGGTTGGAATGAGGGTATTTATAGCCTTCTCTACCTGGGGATTTGTCTGTGATGCCCTTGATGTGTAGAGAGGGCATCTGTCCTTGCATGAGGGGCAATTGGTCAACTTCACTCCCTGTGCTATTCCAGGTGGCTGTCTTCCCAGGTTATAAGGTTGGGTAGTACACTATTGAAATGTCTGCTGCGTCAGGCGATAATGGGACGCATGCGCCATTAATGCGGAGGCGTGCCGCCTGTCAGCGCATTTAATGCGGCAGCAGAGTATTGTACTATACCGACCTCTATGGTCGAGCAAGAGGTCGACATGACAACGTTCTGGGGAACAGATTAGCAGCACAGGTCGAGCAAGAGGTCGACCAAGGTCGAATGCGCCCATGGGCCTCGGATACAAGACTGGGCCTGGCACTGCATCTTTTGGCCAACTTGGTTTGGGCCAAGCTGCTTGGGCAATCCCATATCATGAGTCCCCCCACTTCCCAAGGCTGAACGAGGAGTCGACGAGAAGCGTTCGGAAGTAGCTTGATGGACAGTTACAAGGATCGACAAGGGTTTTTCGAAAATCGACCAGGGTTTGGCGCATTTAATGAGTGGTTATGTCGTGGCGCGCGTGGGGCGGCGCGGCGGTTACAACATTATTACAACCGCTGGGATTCCCACGCTACTCTTGGCTATAAATATCCGCTGTTAAAATGAACATTTTTACTTTTACTACCTTAGCATCTAGTCGAGCGCCAAGTCAACCGCTTTCACTGCTAACGCTTTCTGCTTTTAATTCTTCGATTTGGTAAATGCCTCATTTCCTTCTTTTCAACGCCCTTTAGCTTTATTGATATAATGTTGGGTTTATCTGCTTTGGAGAGTAGTCGAGGGGGAGATAGTGAGGCTACCCAGTCTGATAGGCTTGGGGTTTCATCGGGGGAGTCCAATGAGTCATCGAGTGAAAGCTCCAGCTCCCGCAACTCGAGTAGCAATCGTAGGGGGATGAAGCAGGGCCTAGCCAGGTTCCTCTCTCACGGGGTCGACTGTTCACCCCTGACCATTATAGCAAGATCGTGTCAACCATCACCTTTGTGGACTTAAGATGTCTTAGGGAGTTACACCATATTCCTGCCGAATACGAACTATTGACCCCCAGGGCCTCTGGTTGAATGCATCGTCCTCCCGTAGGTTGTATCACTATTTTCGAGGATGCCTTTAGATGTGGTCTGAGGTTTCCTTTAAGTGTCCAGATGGTCGACCTGCTCAGGGGCCTACAGGTGTGCATAACCTAGTTACTTCCCAATTGTTTCTAGACCATCAACAGTTTCATCGTGTTAATCATCTATTCGACCAGCCGGCCAACTTTGATAACTTTTCAAACCTTTTTCATCTTCCCATGTCCCGTAAGTCAGGTAGCACCGATGATTCGAGCTTCTACTATTTAACTGCTCGACCCCACCGTAAATTCCTTATTTCCCCAGTTTCCTCTTAAGGGCAAGAATGGAGAAAATAGTATCTGTTTGTTCGGGTGGCTGGGGGTTTCAATATTGCTCTGGGATGGTGGATGGGGCATGTTGAAATGCTAGGTAACCTTACCCCGACCTAGCCTAATACCTTCGTTTGGGACCTGGTCGAATTTAGCCAAATGGAGGCCTCGGTGTTTATCGAGGAAAAGAATCTGGTATTGGCTGGGTTATGGCCAACTCCTCTAAATTTGCCTGTGGATGACCGACTAGGTAGACTATGCTTCTTTCAGTTTATTATTTTTCTGTCTTTGTGCTCGGTTTTGACTTATGTTACCTTGCTTCTTGGTAGATCGTGACGAGATCATAAACCATTCAAGGGCCGAGGCTTTGGCAAGGGCAGAGAGGAACCAACAGTGTCGCACGGCTACTGCGGCTCATCGAGCGGCTGCTGTGATCGAAGCGCCTCGTCAGGAGTTCGCGGTGCCTACATCTTCACCAACACCATCACTCACTCGACCTGTCGCAATAACAGGCAGCAGTTCTATGGGTTGAGGCAAAAAAGCAATTGTGGAACAGACAGGACCTGCTCCAAAGAGGGCTACTGTCGATAAGGGAAAAGGGAAAGCCGCGGGGTCGAGCCCATCGACCGGAGATGATTTGTTCGGCTTTTGCGGGGATGATGTCCTCTTCAACCTGCCGAAGTTGCCCTCACCTCGATTCGAGAATGAGCCAGGTATGGCTGTGCATAACTCCTTCTCCATAGAGACGGCAGGGTCGACGGGAGCTGCCCCATTGAAAGTGCTAATGGCTGGTCAGTTCCTGGCCAACCAAAGAAAGATTATGGGGCTAAGCCAAGACGCGGCTCTTCGGGCGTTGGCTTTCATGCCAACATGGTAAGGTTTTGTTCACACTTATTATGTTGCTGCATGCTGATCGATTATCTAACAACATTGTCTTTCAGGTCGGCCAACTGGGGTATAACTTCTATCGGAGGTCGGAGTTGGCCTTGGCCGATCAGGAGCAGCTGGAGGTAGGGGGGACGCAAAAACTCTGAAGGCTTAGCTCGAGTCTTCACAAATGAGGGTCGACGAGCTAGAGAGACAGGTCGGGGAGCTGAACAAGTAGCTCCAACTGAGGGATGAGCAGTTGGTCGCATCTATCCAAGAGAGGACGAAGATGGATGAGTTGGTGAAAAAGCTGAGGTTGGATGGGCAAGTCGCCTTCAATTATGGTCGAACTGTAGGGCGGATGTAGGTCTGGACGAGGCCCGGGCTGAGTTTTATTTTATACTGCCAGTGGTGCGCTGAAAGGCAGTGCAACAATTCATGTTAAGACCGGCGTTCCAAGATGTAAGTGTCGTTTTTGCTCTCGACGACGCCCGCAGCTCCTTCGAGAAGGCTCTTAAGCAACTGCAGTTTCTGGGGTACGCCTTCCGACTAGAAGATAGACACCGCCTGAGCCATTTGCTCGATGAGCAATTACAGCCTTACCCGGAGGATGAGGCTAGGGCTTAGGGAGCAGGCGTCGAGGCTACTGTAGCAGAGGGTGTCGCGGAGGTTCCGCCATCGACTTTACTGACAGACGAGCAGAGAAGGGGAGCCGAGGTCGAGAAGAGACTGAAGGCCGTCGCCCAAGAGTTTGAGTTCGCCGGTGACTTTGCGTTCGAGGTCAAGGAGGAGGCAGTCGACGCAGCAGCATATTTCCCTCATCCAGATAGGCGATTCCTCAGCGATGCGGCTGGTCCCTCTCAGCCGGTGACCGCTGCTGTGCATGTTGTTGTGGCTATGCCTGAGCTTGCGTCGATAGCTATCCCCTCAAGTGATGAGCTCGAGCAGGCCATTGAGGAGGGCGCTCGGGCGGCTGGTGATGAGGGTGCTTGTTCTAGCTAAGTTTTTGTTTGTTTTTATTTTTGATATGTAATGAATGTGCCTCGATGAGGCGTTTGTACTTTGGATCATTTCTAATGATGTATAAACGAATGCTTTTCGCTTTCTAGCAAGTTTTGCTAATGTTTCACCTTGACTGTCTTTGTTCTGTTGCAAATATGGCTTTGGTACTTGGCCAAGATTAATTCAAGGACCTTGTCGAGTGAATTGTAAGTAACATTCAACATGAGGAATCAGAGACAATAAGTCGCTACCTCATGGGTGTGATTTAATTGGAAAAGTTAACAATGCGTAAGACTATAAACCGCTATGTCGATTGTCCAATTAGGTGAAGTAATTACTCGAATAATGGTTAAGATCCAATAACGGATAAAAACTTCTAACAATTTACCAACAACATGGCCAACTAGTTTATATGGATTAAAGCCTCAACTTGACGGCTTGAAGCCTGCTTCATCGACTACAGGGTCGACTGTTTGGTCTTGGCTGAGAAGCCTCGACTTGGCGGCTTGAAGCCTGCTTTGTCGACTATGGGGTCGACTGTTTGGTCTTGGCTGAGAAGCCTCGACTTGGTGGCATGAAGCTTGCTTTGTCGACTACAGGGTCGACTAAGGAGAGGAGATTTTGTAAGTTTGGTGTTGTCAGAATGTGTTATAACTTTTATTGTTGGTGAGAGATACAAAGGAGGCTAATGGCATTTTACACATAGAACTTTTTCAGGTTTACTGCGTTCCAAGGTCGTGGTAGCTCACGGTCAGTCACGTCTGCTAGTCGGTAGGCATTGTTCTTGGACACTTTGATCACTGAGTAAGGCCCCTCCCACTTTGGGTCGAGTTTTCCTATATTTTTTTATACTTCCAGTTTCTTGAGGACGAGGTTGCCAACTTTGAAGCTCCGGGGTCGCACTGTTCTGTTATAGCATTCCGTCATTTTCAATCGATATCACTGCATCATGTTGTAGGCTGTGTGGTGCAGCTCGTCAACAATGATTAGGTCAAGTGTCCTCTCCGTTGCATTTCTGATCGAATTATAGTGAATTACTCGAGTTGTGTGCTGGATCAGCTCGGACGGGATTACCGCTTCGAATTTGTAAACTAAGTTGTACGGGCTGTAGCTCGTGGCTGTTCGAGGTGTGGCCCTGTAAGCCCAAAGCACCCCTGGGAGGTTGTCTGCCCAACTAGCTCCTGTCCTTGTTATTTAAGCCTTGAGGTGGTCGGGGACTATTCTATTTGTGACCTTGGTCTGACCATTAGCCTGGGGATGTCCCACCGACATAAAGTGTTGGGTGATTCCCAAGGCTTCGCACCATTTTCTCGTGCTTTTACTTTGAAACTGAGTGCCATTATCCGAAATTAAGACTTTAGGCAACCCGAATCGACAGATTATGTTTTTCCAAATGAAACTCTTGATGGCCACATCGGTGATTTTCGAAACTGCTTCGGCTTCCACCCATTTAGTGAAGTATTCAACCGCCACTATGATAAACTTACGCTGGCCCGACGTCTTCGGGAGAGATCCAACTATGTTGATCCCTCATTGGTCGAATGGCCATGTGATCTGGACGTTGACCATCGATGCAGCTGGTTGGTGCTGTATGTTCAAGTAGACTTGGCACGATGGGCATTTTCTAGCGAAGTCGAATGAGTTTTGTAATAAGGTGGGCTAAAAATAACCATAACGGACAACTTTGTGCGTTAAAGATCGACCGTTGGAATAGTTTCCATAGATGCCGGCATGTATCTCCAGTAGTATTTTGTTCGCCTCTTCGGGTGCTAGGCATTTCAATAGGGGGCCTGATATTGACCTTCTTTACAGCTGTCCATGTTCATCTAGTGCAAACTTAGCTGCCAGCCCTCTAAGCCTGTAGGCTTCCTTGTCATCGACGGGCATGGTCCCTTGACTCAGGTAAAGCTTGATTGGCTCTTGCCAAGAGGGGGCTGACTCCTCTACACACCCAACGAGACTATGATTGGTGGCTGGAATACAGGGTTTGCTGGGCACCAAAAATGTTATGGTTCTTTCCCTGGTGCCCTTCATCAAGCTAGCTAGCTTTAAGAGTGCGTCTGCTCGTTCGTTCTCCGTTCAGGGGACCTAGCTTAGGGTGAAACTCCTGAATGACTGTCGTAATTTTCTTACTTCTGTCAGATACTGAGTTATCTTGGCCTCCTTCGCCTCGAAATTGCCCTCGACCTGTTCCGCGACTAGCTGAGAATCTGTGATCGCTACAAGCTGCTCGACGTTACGAGTTGCGGCCATGCACATTCCTGCGATGAGAGCCTCATATTCTGCTTCGTTGTTGGTAACCAGGAAGTCGAGCTTTTTGGCAAAATCATACTCCTCGGCAAGTGCGGAACAGAGGGACACACCTATTCCGCCTCCTGATGTGGTCGCTGAGCTATCAACGTGCAATGTCCATACTGAGGCATTATCGACATTTTGGATCGATAGGTCGAGTCTTTCGACGATGAAGTCGGCTAGGACTTGTGCTTGTATGATAGTTCGTGGCTAGAATATGATGTCGAACTCTTCGAGTTCGATGGCCCACTTGGTGAGTCAACCTGACGTGTCGGGCTTCGACAACACCTGTTTTAATTGTTGGTTCGTCAACACCACAATCCTATGTGATTGAAAGTAAGGTCGAAGCTTTCGTGCTGCAGTAACAAGGGCGAGAGCAAATTTCTCAATCTCAAGATGGTTGTGTTTGGGACTGTGCAAAGCTTTGCTGCAATAATACACCGGACGGTGTGTCCCATCTCTGGTCGATGTCAAAACTGATCTGATCGAGTCGGCCGACATAGCTATATAAAGCTGCAACACTTCTCTCAGCTCGGGTTTGGTGAGCATAGGCGGTGAAGACAAGTATTGCTTGAGCTCTACTAAGGTCTTGTCACAATGCTGAGTCTACTGAAACCCTAATTTTTTGGCATTTCTGAGCATTTTGAAGAAAGGTAAGCTCTTGTCAGCCAGTCGTGCTATGATCCTGCCGACCAGGTGTTGGACATCTCGAACCGTGCGAGGCGGGGCGATGTCCAGAATTGCTTGGATCTTCTGTGGGTTTGCCTCGATCCCTCTTTGACTGACCATATACTCGAGGAACTTGCCCCCGCGTACTCCAAATATGCACTTGTTAGGGTTGAGCTTCATGCCAAAGGCCCTTAATATGGCAAAGGTATGGTCGAGGTCGACTAGGTAGTCCTCGGCCTTTTCTGTTTTGACAATCATGTCATCGACGTAGACCTCCATCGACTTCCCGATCTCATTCTTGAACATAAAATTGACTAATCTTTGGTACATTGCTCCCGCATTTTTGAGTCCAAAGGGCACGACTAAAAAGCAATATACTCTATTGGGGACGATGAAAGAGGTCTTGTCCCTGTCCTCGGTTGCCATAAAAATTTGATAATAGCCTTATAAGGCATCTATCATGCTCAACAATTCACATCCAACAGTAGAATCTACTAATAAATCTATACGAGGCAAGGGGTAAGGATCCTTCGGGCAAGCTTTATTTAAATCAGTGAAATCGTTACACATTCGCCATTTTCCCTCATTCTTAGGGACAAGTACAATATTACAAAGCCAACAGGGGTACTGAATTTCTACAATATATCCTGTCTCTAAAAGCTTGCTAACATCCTCCTCGATGATTTAGGACCTCTCAGCATTGAAGGTCCTTGTCTTCTGCCTTATTGGCTTGTGAGTGGGGTCCACATTGAGTCGATAGACGATGACACTTAGGTCAATTCCTTGAAGATCTGTAGCTTTCCAAGCGAACACATCAATATTTCATCGAATAAAATCGACCATGAGGCATTCCAAACGGTCGCCCATATCACTTCCGACCCGAGTGGTTTTGTCAGGGTTTCCAGGTTCGAGTTCTATTATTTTGAACTCCCCGAAAGGCTCAACCCGGGTGTCCTGCAGCTTTCTCTTCTTAGATGAAGGTCCATCCTTGGGTTTCGCTACAGGGGCGTCCCCCGAGGGCTTCAGTTAAGGTCGTTTCTTCTGTTCATTGGACTCGATAGAAATGGTGTAACAACATCATGCGTCCTACAGATTGCATAAGAGATCTCCCACACCTGTTGGGGTTGGGAACTTGATCTTCATATGGTATGTGGAAGCGATGGCCCTGAAGTCGTTTAAGGTTGGTCGACCCCCAAATAACTGATTATCTAAGTTCTGCTCCACGGGCCCTGTCCAAATATTGTGGAAAGATTGATGGATCCTTCTGGAATGATTTCAGACCCTCCGAATCCAACCAGCGACGTCTTAACTTGATCAAACTTTAATTTTCTAAGTTTCATTCTGTTTAAAGTAGACAAGAATATTATGTTCACAAAGCTGCCATTGTCGACCAGTATCTTCCTGACTTCGAAGTTGGCTATTTGGAGGGCAACGACCATAGGGCAGTCTATTTTTCTGTCGACTCCTTTGTTTTTCATATAGTCGAGGTCAGAGTCTGTGAAAGAGATTGGTTTTGCACTGGTTGAGAGCTGGTAAATTGACTCGACTTTAACTGGTTTAGTCGACTGAAGGTTTCTCTAGGTTTGTTTCCTTGTATTCCTGGAATCCTCTCCAATGGGACCTCTCGCGATCATGTCGATGACTCCTCGAATGGGAGGGTTGGGTTCTTGGGCAGGTCTTTTTCCTTTTTCTTCTCTCATCGGGCTGGCCGACCTTTCTCTAAGGGGAGTCCGGTCGGTTTTATCCTCTTCGACATATTTTTTCAGGTGGCCCTGCCTGATCAGTCTTTCAATCTCATCCTGCAAGTTGAAGCAATCTTCTGTGTCATGCCCCTTTTGCTTATGGAAATGACAGTATTTTTTTTTATTTTTTCATAGCTTCTGTTTCCATGAGCTTTCAGGGCTTTTTGAGCAGGTTTTCGTGTTGTATGGCGAACAACACCTTCTACCTCGGGAGGTTGAGCAAAGTGTAGTCGTAGAAGCATTTTATAGAGGATCGACGTCCCTCTCTGACCTGGCGGTCGTCTTTCTCCTTGTTTTTCCTCTTGTTGGCTTCCAGATTACTGTATTTCAACTTGTTCATCTCTTCTAGGGTCATGTACCTCTCTGCGAGGTCGAGGAGCTCCTCCATCAACCTGGGCTGCTTGCGAACCAATGCATTGGCACACCCCTTGTGCCTGAGGCCCAGGAATAACACGTCGATCAGGAATTCTATTCTCGGGCTGTCGATCTTTAACACCTCCGTGTTGAATCGGGTGAAAAAGTCCTGGAGTCCCTCCCTCAACTTGCTTCACTGTGTGCAAATGTGTATGGGGAAGCTTGGCTTTCCTTCTGCTCGCAAACTGGTGCAAAAATTTGTTGCACAGTTGGTCATATGAGAATATCGACGCCGGCTCCAGTTTCACAAACCAGTCGAGTGCTATTCCTTGGAAAGTAGTCACCAATATTTTTGCATAGATGTACTCGCTATGTCCATGCAACTGCATCATATGCTCAAACTGCATTAGGTGTTCACTCGAGTCGGTCGAGCTGTTGTATCTCGGCAGGCCAGTCGGAATCTTGACATCGACAGTGATGCGTTCATCGATGATATCTTGGACGAAGGGGGAGTCTCTTTCTCTTCGAAACCTTTGCGGTCCCTCTTGGTGGGGCAACCTTCCCGTGTTTCTCCTCGAGATCTCCTCCAGTCGTCGGTTCAATTGTTGCACCTAGTGCGATACCTCCTCCCATTTCTATTCGTGCGGTGTCTCCAGCGTTCGATCTATTGCGCTGTGGGGCTCGAATGGGTCGAACATCATTTCTCTCGGAAAACGGCTCGAGCTCACTTCGCGCCTTGATGGTGGCCTGTTCAATTCTAGTCACTCAAAATTTGCTTCGGGCTATTTTCCCTCTGGGGCTGCGGGTTGCGGTGTTACATTGGCTGCCAGCTCCAGTTGGGTGGTATGTCGATTCAGGGCCGCCGAGAGTTGAGCTGAAATCTGCTCACTAATGAGTTACATCAATTGGGGCATGGTCAAAGTGACCATTGGCTCTAGCTGGGCGCTCGACCCTGGGGCTCCTGGCTCTTGGTGAGGCCTAGGCGGGGGAGAGCTGGATCTCCTGCTTTCTCTTCTTCCTGTGAGGGCTCGCCTGGTGTTTACCATTATCGATAGTGGATTTAAAGGTTTCCCACAGATAGCGCCAAATGATGAGGGTTGGATCCGTTGGATGTTGGATCAGCTAAAAGGCTCGATGAGACTCGACCTCTCTGGTCGATGGTTGTATATAAATGGGTTGAATCCTACAATCACAGGCAAACGTCAGGCTAGTCGAGGAGCCGTCGACTTAGGCCCTCCAATGCTCAAGTTAATACAGGTCGACTTGATAATATGAGCACCAAAGTATGGACTTTTTGTATATATGAGAGCATACCTTTAGAAGGTTGGAATAGGGGTATTTATAGCCTTCTCTACCTGAGGATTTGTCTATGATGCCCTTGATGTGTAGAGAGGGCATCTGTCCTTGCATAAGGGGCAATTAGTCAACTTCTCTCCCTGTGCTATTTCAAGTGGCCGTCTTCCCAAGTTATAAGGTTGGGTAGTACACTGTTGAAGTGCCTGATGCGTCAGGCGGTAATGGGGCGGCATGCACCATTAATGCGGAGGCATGCCGCCTGTCAGTGCATTTAATGCGGCAGCAGAGTATTGTACTATACCGACCTCTATAGTCAAGCAAGAGGTTGACCTGACAACGTTATGGGGAACAAATTAGCAGCACAGGTCGAGCAAGAAGTCAACCAAGGTCGAATGCGCCCATGGGCCTCGGATACAAGATTGGGTCTGGCGCTGCATTTTTGGGCCAACTTGGTTTGGGCCGAGCTGCTTGGGTCATCCCATATCACATATTAAATTAATTTATTGAACCAATTAACTTATTAATTAAATATTATATTTATTTGTCTAATAAATAATTTAAGATGTTTTAATTTGATATAATATTAAAATGTTTATTTTAATTTTTAGTTTGATGAATCATCATTAAATCAAGTTTCTATATAAATCGTCAACTATATTTATTTATATAAATAAATAATTAAGTTTTATTTATACATAAATTGTTAAACATAAATAGTTAAATAATTATGTTTTAATTAATAAATGGTAATTATATTTTAATTTATAAATAATTATGCTATAATTAATATACAATAATTAACTTTTTTTAATAAGTCGCTAATAATAAATAATTAAATAATTATATTTTAATTTAGAAACAATTATGATTTCATAAATAATTAACAATTATTAATAAATAGTTTCTCCCAAATAATACATCATTTAATTATGTTAATTTTGTAAAAATATATATATTTCAAAAGAAATTATCAATTAAATTATTTACACATCATCCTGAAACAATTTTTCTTGTTTTCTCAAAATAAAAACAAACAATTGACACATTCTCCAATTTTACTCTCAAACTAGATCCTCCCCCCCCCCCCGAGAAAACATCTAAAAAGTTACCAAATAGAGCCTAATTTTTTTGCATAATCAATGGAGTTACAACTTAGAGGTGTTTGGCTAAACTTATACATCTTATAAAATGTTACTTATTAAAGTGTTTGGATAAAATAAGACTTTTGGAGTTTATATGAATTACTAATAACAATTTTCTAATTAAAATGATTAAAATTAAAGAAACTTGATGAGATTTTGAAAATAAATTAGGATCTCATTATTTTTCTTAAAAGAATGTATATAATTCTATTATCTTATTTTATGAATTTTATAATTTCCTTTAAAAAAATTATCAAATTATTTCTAACATCTTATAAGCTCTTAAACATTTATAAGATGTTTTGATGAGTAAACTCAGTCAAACATCTTCTTAATCTTTAGTGAAATTCTTAGTAACATACCAAAATTTGGAAATTAAGGCAAATCGCGTATAAGATAAATAGTGTGTTGATGCAGCATAATTTACTCCACATGATTTTTTTAAAAATACAAAAATTGTCGTAAGAAATGATGATTTATGTCTAAACCATCTAATAAATTTACTACACTCAAACTATTATAATCGAGGTAAACAAATATTTATGCAAATTTCAAGCTAGTACTTAAATGGATATGAGGAGATGAAAGCTAACATCCCACTAAGAGGGTGTTTGGGTGAGCTTATAAACTCCTCAAAATATTTTATAAGGTGTTTGAGAGTATATAAGTTGTCAAAAAGTGTCTGGTAATTCTTTTTAAAAAAGAGCTTATAAAATCTTAAAATAAAATGCTATGAACTTATAATCTTTTTTTAAAAACGTAAGGAATTCCTAATTTATTTTTAAAATTTTAACAGGTTTCCTTAATTTTAATCATATTAATTACAAAATTGTCACTACCAACATCTTACAAGCTCCAATATCTTATTTTATCCAAATACTTTAAAATTTTATCTTTTAAAAAAAAAATCTAATATCTTATAAACTCTAAAAATATCTTATAAAATATAGGAGCTTATAAGACCTTTTAAATAAGTTAATCCAAACACCCTTGTAATTCAATATATAATGTTGGAATGAAAGCCCAATAAATGAGGCAAGGCCGACAACACACATCAGTGCAGGATATTCCTATGACGTGAGGTCCAGCTCAATTTCTGGGATGAAAAAATCCTACACAAATGGCTTTATGCTTTATGGGATACAAGGTTAAATTACCTTTAGGTCCTCATTTTAGCTTTCGTAAATTACATATATGGCTTGACACGCGTCAAAACTATTTCATCTTTTTTCTTCCTCTCTATTTCTATCTTCTATCAAATTAATCTAAGCCGGAGACTATATTAAACCCTGGTGTGCATGCTTTAATGAGTACTTCTTTTTAGATAGGGTTCTTACGGGATAAATGGTGTAGTATTCAAATACCTACGTTGTGGAGAAATATAATTAGTTCATAAAATTCTATTGAAGCTACCACGATTTAGAAGCTTGGTAAGGAGTGCTAAAATGTCAACTTTCGATTAATAAGTGTGAAAATCTCCTTTGTCAGATGTTGATTGTTGTAATTAATTAGTTATTATCGAGCTGAAGTATTATTTTGTTTAGGTGTTTTGTTTGAACGAGAAGTGATTTTTGTTGTAGTTTTGCCTAATCTCATTATTATTTTTTACATATTTAATATTGTTGCCTAAAACTTAATCGGAAGCAATCAACAAATGGGAAAAGAATAATTGAGATTTTATTTTTGATGTATGAAAGAAAGATTAATTACTTGTATGGGAGGCTCCCCTCCCCTCCCCTCAATGATATTATAATCACAAATTGAATCTTGAAGGGACTTGCTTATGATGATTCAACAACCACCAGCCAGTGCAGGCCGTAGTTCGCCCAATTCCGTTCATCACATTTACATCTACCAAATTGAAGTTGAAAGAATATATGATGTACTATTGTGAGTAGACTTTACAACAAACATGATTTTCGTGCAAGATTATTAGATGTTTCCCCTCCAATGTCAGTCTAATTTTTCAATTCTCTTATAGTTACCAATATTATGCAAAAATTGGTACAACTTGTATTAGTTGTTTGTGAATCTGGATTTTGCAAATTCTATGCTACAGGATTGTGTGCAGTTTCCGATGGCGCCTGGGTTGCAGATAAATTCTAGACGCAGACACAAAGTGTCAAGGAATAAACACCTTGGGGACGCAGCTAAAAAAAAGCACACGACACAATCACAGACAGGTAGTGAAATTTGAACAAGGATCGAGTTGTTTATGCCACAACATGGGAAATATCATAACTAATCTCTATTCCCCACTGGAGTCTTCAAATTAACCTGAAAAAAATTAGAATTTTCACTATGTTTTTCGCAACCGAGTGTTTTACAAAACTTTGGCTAGATGGCCGGCTAAATAATCTGTAAATCACCGTCTGGTAATGCAACAAACATTTAAATTAGATGGAAAAAAATACAAATGAACTCACCCAAATAGTATAATTTTTTGTATGTTGATCGTCATTCACATATGTGGATATATGGGATCATCTGTCAGAGTTCTAGCTAATTAGACCATTGAAAGTTATAAAAAAAAAAAAAAAGAGATTATTTCGATGAGATTAGAGGAGTGATGATTGTGGAGAAGCAGATGCAAGCTTTCAGAGTTGTGGAAATAGTTGAACAGCGCCAATTTGAGCCCTCTACTGATAAGATTGAAGTAAAGATCAAATATATTTTTTTCTTTCTTTCTTTCATTTTCTTTTTTTTTTCTTTTTTTTTTCTTTTTTGGCAAATGCATTCTAGTTAATTTGATAGTGATCCTAATTTTATCATCCATCTAAGTAAATAATTAATAAAAATATCTGATATGGGTAAGCCCCCAAGCCCAATAAAAGTGCAGGCCCAATAGCAAGCTCAATCAAACCAAGTAGAAGGCCTAGATAGGCCCATATACATCAACATTTCAAGAAGTCCAAATTGACCTCCGAGGATGAATTTTCCCGACCTGGAGGTCAAAACTGGCAGACAATGTGCTAGTTGCTTGGCCACAGAAGCATTAATGGCAGCACCTGCCACCCATCGCATCTGCATTAAATGTACTTGAACTACCATCATGCCCGCATTAAATGGCTTTGACGGCGCATCACGTCCGCATTAATAACGGTAAGGACTTCCTCTCTAGCCAGCTGGTCATTAGCAGGGCTCGAGATTAGGTCGAAAAGACCTAACTTACCCCTAAAGGCTGGTTAATATCACGGAGAAACTCGTCTTTCCATCTTTTGCCAAACATTACAAATACCCCCACTTTCAGATACAAAGGTATGCTTTTACACATTTTCTAAGTCATTACTCTGCCAAATTATCTTCAGCTCGAAAACTGACTTAAGCATCGAAGGATCTTAGTCGAGGACCTTCTTGGCTAACCTAAGTTTTATTCATTAGCTGAAGGATTTGACCCGTATCACCTAATTCCTTATCTTTCTAGTTGACTTATATCTTCTGATTGTGACCAAGAAGCCCAATTCACTAAAATTGACATTATCATTTGGCGCCGTTTGTGTGACATGGAATCTACAGCTAAAATATAGTGAAAACTATGCGAACCACTTTTGAAGACAAAGTAACCGCAGATCACCACCATTTCCTTCACTGCCGCCACAACCTCAGTAGGACCAGCAAGCTGAGGGCCCAAGCTCTCAGTCGGAATAAGTGGTCACCTTGATCATCCCTCAACTCATGCACATGATCAGTGACCAGATATTCGCTCACCGCATAATTATTTGCTGCTTTATAAAGGCATAACAATCAGCTAGTGCCACACTACACCCCTCCCACCCAAAAGAGAAACCACCATGGAAGGACAAAACAAGAAATGAAACTCATCAAAACCCTAGCAGACGAGACTTGAGTCCTGATTTTTTTGCACGTGATTAGGCCCAATATCAACCTCGAGAGGAGGTAGCAGATTCAATGGAGCACTTTATTCGACCCAATCGCCAGAGACCTCAACCCAATAGACACTTATCTAAAGCAGACTGAGATGAATAGAAGAAAGTATCACATTAAGTCCAACAGTTGAACAGACGATTGGAGGAGATCTCAAGGAGAAATGTTGAAAGGATTAAGCTTGACAATGCTCCCAGACTTCGACGAGAAAGGGAATCCCCACTCAACTAGGAAATAATTGAGAAGCGCATAGCAATTGATGCAAAAATCCCGATCGGACTGCCTAGATATGATGGAACAACTGACCCCAATGAGCACCTACTGCAGTTCGAGCAAATGATGAAGCTATATGGCCGTAATGACCATATTCATACCGAAATGGTGGTCATCACTTTCCAAGGAGTGGTGCTTGAATGGTTTGTCAAGTTGGAACCTATATCCATTTTTTCTTATGACCAGCTCTACAACAAATTCCTCCACCAATTTGCCAGTAGAAGGAAAGCGAAGCATCCTCATACTTACCTCTACATAGTCAGGTAGAATGAAGGTGAATCTCTTCGGGATTTCATCGAATTTTTTATTGACGTCTTATTTCTGGGACTAGACACAAGGAATGTGCCAATGCTTTAGTCAAGGAGAGATCGAGAACAATGGAGGAGCTTTTCAACCTCGCAGAAAGGTATATGATGTAGGAGGACATAAATAAGATGAAATATGGTGGCGAAGTGGGCGATAAGAAGAAAGGTAAAGAGAAAGATGACAGGCACTAGAAAGACAATCACCAATCTCCGATTAAGAGGTTCCATAATTATGCACCACTCAATACTCTCAGAAAAGAGATTTTATTTGCAATCTAAAATGACAATCTCCTCAAATGACTAAGGGCTTGTTCTCTCGTGTTTTGGGGAAATTTTTTCCAACTCCCCAAAAAATTTCAAAACACATGCACATTTCCCAAATTTTCTTCCAAAATACTATATTTTTTACCCAAAAAAACCCTCACAATTCACCCAAAAAAACCCTAGATCCTAAAAAGCACACCTACCCCCTTATTTTATCACTCCATCTTTCACATCACCCATTCATTTATCACTCTCTCACTTCACTCATATATACATATATATATACACACACATGTATTTACATATATGAAAATATTAAAATTTTACTATTTAAAAAATTCTAAAACTTATGTTTACAAATTTAATTAAACTAATTGTCGAGAAGATTAATTAAATTTAATAAATAATTTATTTATTAAATAACATATTAAATTAATTAAATTACTTATTAATTAAATAATGTATTAGTTATATTTAATACTTAACATATTAATTACATATTATATTTATTCATTTAATAAATAATTTAAAAAAATTTAATTTGATATAGTAAATAAATTAATCTTCTTTAAAAAATTAATCTTCATTAAATATTAATATCCACATTTATTTTAAATTATTATAAAAAAGCAATCATAGTGTGATATTTATTTAATAATATATTAAGTTTAATAAATCAATATTAATACAATTAAAATAATTATCGAGAAAATTATAAAATTAAGTATTTTTTTAATTGTTACCAAGTAATTTATTTATGGAATAATGTATTAATTAAATAATGAGTTAAAGTATGTAAATAACTTATTAAATTAATTAAATTAATTTATTTAATTCTTTAAATGATTTATTGTGTATATATTAATTATGTTTCATATTTCACGTGTGATTAAATACTACGCTTATTTGTTTAATAAATAATTTAAGATGATTTATTTCATATAATATAATTTTTTTTAATTTGATGAATCGCTATTAAGTCTTATATATATATATATATATTATTTTATTTAAATACATAACTAAGTTTTATTTATTAATAATTATATTTTAAGAATAAATAATAATTAATTTATAATTAATGTACAATAATTATTTTTTTTAAATAAGCTAATACCAACAATTATTATATAATTATGATATTAGCTTATATTTATAATTAAGATATAATTATAATTTCATAAATAATTAATATTTATATTGATAAAAAATAATTAATATTTATTAATAAATTCATAAAAATATAAATGTAAAACAAAATACCAATTGAATTAGTTACACATCATTTTATTAAAATAATATATCAATTATTACATATATATACACACATCACCAACTATAAATATACATACATACATATATAATATATTACTTAAAAAAATCACTTTCACCCTACAAACCCAACAAAAAAATAATTGATTTGACATCAATAGTAAAGTTTGTTTCTTTCCAAAACATAAAGAAACAAACAACTCATTCTCAAATTATTTTTCATATTTCTCCAAAACAAAAAGAAACACTTGACACATTCTCCAAATTTTCTCCCAAAAACCCATTCCCCCCCCAAAAAATTCTAGAAAATAGCCAAAACATAAGAGAAGAAGCCCTAAGTAAACTTAATGAAACTCAGGTAATGAAAAACTCCAAGAAATATTGCCACTTTCACATACATAAAGGCCACGACACGAAGGATTGGTTTAACCTTTAGGATAAGATTGAGCGATTCATCCAACAATGTCACCTTAAAAAGTATGTTGATGAGAAGCACAACAAGCAATAACTTAGACCGACCAGACTCCCTGTAGAGAACGGTCAGTTAGCCCAAGAAGGGATGGCAAAGCAAAGAAGAAAGTCGAAAAAGATTGCTCCCCGATAGGCGTTATTGACACTATTGCAGGAGGGCCAACTGGGGGGACTCTAAATCAGCAAGAAGGCAAGCATAAAGATAGCTTGAATCCGCTAAGTCGATGCCAGCTAAGACAGTCTACCAACTTTCTACCAGCGCATACCCCATATTCTTTTTCGATTCCGACCTCTCTCACTTAGGAGGTCAAGGGGTGGAGAGAAAATTGGATTGCCCCCTAGTAGTTACCATGGAAATAGCAAACTTTAAGGTCAGAAAGATCTTGGTCGACTATGTTAGCTCCGCAAACATAATTTTCTTGTCGACATTGGAAAGAATGAAGCTAGGAAAATTGAAGTTTGAGCCAGTTTATACCCCTCTTGTCAATTTTAGATGGTAAGAAATTGTGCCAGTTGGGTCCATAGACTTGCCCACATCTTTTGGAGAAGCACCAAAGAGACGCACCCTCATGATTAACTACTTGGTCATTAACAGACCCTTCGCCTACAATGCCATAATTGAGAGAACAACACTTAATGGTTTCAGAGCCATAGTATCGACCTATCATATAAAGGTCAAATTCCCAACAGCAGTTAGTATAGGAGAGTTGCTTTGCAATGTTAAAAAAGCATGGCGTTGCATACCATTTTGGTTGAGGAGCACAAACAAAAAACCCAATCAAAATTTTAACCCTCGGGAGACATCCCAGTAATAGAATCTAAGGAGGGAAAAGTAAGCAAAAAGATGAAGAGGGAAGCTACCAGAATCAAGCCGGCTTAAGAATCCAAAACAATAGAGCTCGAGCCTCGAAATTCAAACAAGACCACAAGGATAGGAACCAACTTGGGACACAACATGGAATGCATGTTGGTCGATTTCCTTAGAAGGAACATTGATTTTTTTCCATGGAAAGCACCTAACCTTCAAGGAATCGACCCCCAGGTTATTGTCCACTACCTTAATGTGGATCTATCCTAGCCAGTCAAACAAAAAATAAAGACGTTCAATGCCGAGATGTGCCAGATCATCGAGGAAGAGGTCAACAAGATTTTAAAGGTAGGCTATATAGTAGAGATATAATATCCTAGTTGGCTTTGTAATGTAGTCTTTGTCCCTAAAAATAAGGGCAAATGGAGAATGTGTAATGATTTCACTGATCTTAATAAAGCATGCCCTAAGAATCCTTACCCATTGTATTGAATAGATCTATTAGTTGACTCTAATAGCAAGTTGCGACCCTTTAAGTACGATGGACACTTTTTAGGGATACTACCAAATCTTCCTAGCTCTTGAAGACAGGGACAAAACTGCTTTCCCAAACGGTGTCTATTGTTATCTGGTCATGCCATTTGGGTTGGAAAATGCCGAGTAACATACCAAAAGCTGGTCAACTTCATGTTCAAGAATGAGATTAGTTGATCCATGGAGGTCTACATGGATGATATGATTATTCAAATAGAAAATGAATTAGACTATTTATCGAACCTCGACCATATATTTTCGATATTAAGGGATTTGTCATGAAGCTTAATCCTAACAAATGCACATTTGGAGTGAACGGTGGGAAGTTCTTAGGCTACATGCTCAATTAGAAAGGCATGTAGGCCAATCCACAAAAGATACAAGTAATCCAAGACATCCCACCATCAAAGACAGTAAGAGACATTCAAAGACTGATTGGAAGAATCATTGCTCTAGGCCAATTCATTGCTCGGTTAGCAGATAAAAGTTTACCGTTCTTTAAGGTCCTCAAGAATCCGAAGATATTTCAGTGGATAGAAGAATGCAACCAGGCTCTGGTTAAGCTCAAACAATATCTCACTACTTCTCCGCTGCTCACAAAACCCATGGGTAGAGAGGTATTAAACCTCTACTTAGCAGTTTCTATAGCAATTGTCAGTTCAGTCTCGATATCCACTCGACAAGGCGTGCATAAATCGATATACTATGTTAGCAAAGTCCTACAAGGCCCTGAGCACAATTATTCGGAGATTGAAAATTTTACGCTTGCCTTGATCACAGCAACACGGAAGCTAAGGCCTTATTTCTTATCATATGCTATTATTGTTTTGACAAATCAGCGGTTAAAGCAAGTACTTTCCAAGCCCGATACATCGAAAAGATTAACTAAATGGGCTATTGAGTTAGGATAATTCAATGTCAAATTTCAGCTCCACACAGCCATAAAAGCTCACGTGTTTGTTGATTTCATAGCAGAACATATGGACCTCCCCACAGTAATTAGACCACAATAGCAAATCTAGTCATTGCATGTTGATGGATCAACCACAAGCACCGAGGGTATAGCAGGAATTTCCTTGCATTCTCCTCAAGCTGAGGAATATAATTTTGCAATCAAAGTTAACTACCCCGTCATAAATAATGAAGTTGAATACAAAGCCCTCATAATGAGAATGAGGATAGCCCTTGACAGGGGGGTCGAGTATTTAGCAGCTATTACAGATTCACTAATAGTTGTGGAGAAATTTGGAGAAAATTTTGAAGTAAGAGAAACGACCATGAACACATACCTAGCAAAGGTCAAGAAACTGGAGCAGCGATTCAAAAAATTTACACTCAGCTAGGTACCCAGGTTGGGAATGAAAGAGCAGATGCACTTTCCAAATTCGCTAGCTCAACAAAAGGCACAAAGGAAAGAACAATAACCTTTTTGGTCTCGAACAAGCCCACCATAGGTGATTTTCACCAAAGTCAGGTCTTGACCATCGAGGAGGTAAGCCAAAGTTGGATCGACGAGATAAAATCCTATCTCAAAGAAAGAAAATTACCATAAGACAAAATGGAGGCCCGGAGGTTGAGGAGATGAATAGCAAAATTTACTCTAGACGACTTTGATCAGTTGTATAAAAGGTCCATCTTGGGAACCCTATTAAAATATCTAACCTCAGACTAAGGACAAGAGGTTCTACAGGAGATCCACGCTGGTATTTGCAAAAACCATTCAGGGGGACGCACATTAGCCTATAAGGTCATCAGGTATGCTATTTTTGGCCAACCATGCACAAGGATGCAATCGTTTTTTCATGCAAATGTCCATCTTGCAAAGTACATGCCAACGTCTCCTATCAGCCAGCTACAACCCTCATCCCGGTATAGATCACTTGGCCTTTCGATCAGTAGGGGTTCGATATAGTGGGATCTTTCCCAGAATCCATAGGGCAGAGAAAGTACATGCTCGTAGCAGTAAAATATTTCACTAAGTAGGTTGAAGCAGAGGCCATACCTAAGATAATAGATGCTGCAATAAGGACTTTCTTACGGAAAAATGTCATTTGTCGTTACCCAACGTGCTCATATTTGACAATGGCACCTAATTCGAAAGTAAGAGAATGAAAGATTGGTGCAAGAGCTTTAGAATCAAACAACATTTCAATTCAGTAGGAAATCCACAAGCAAATGATCAAACGGAGTCACCAATAAAACCATCCTGGATTATATCAAAACTTGATTGGAGGACTCTAAAGGTAATTGGGAAGATGACCTCCCTGGTGTCCTTTGGGCCTATCGGACCACCCCAAGAACAGACACGGGGCAAAGTCCATACAACTTAGTTTATGGTTCTGAAGTAGTTGTCCCAGCAGAGTTAATCCAACATACAACTAAAGTTATATATTATAACCCAATTAGAAACGAAGCAGAAAGGGAATTTGACTTTAAGACAATCGATGAGCTCCACCAACAAGCCTTCACAAAAATTCAAAAGTACAGGTCAATCATGGCCAAACACTATGATAAAGGTGTTAGACCAAGATGTTTCAAAGTTGGTGATCTGGTTCTCAAAAAGATTGAAGTCTTAAAGAATGTCGGGAAACTTGACCTAAAATAGGAAGGTCCTTACTCGATCGTGAAATTAGCAAAACACAATTCTTATTGACTAGTCGATATGAGTGGAAACAAGCTCTCTAGACCATAGAATGCAATCAACTTGAACAAGTTTTATGTGTAAATTAAGATCTGATTGTACAAAAGGAACATATTTTCCTAATGTATATAATGTTGCGACCCCGTAGTCACATGATCAAACTCGCTCTCAAACCATCTAGGAATGAAAGATCAAGTTGACCACGTAGCCGTATGATCAAATTTGCTTATGAATGAAAATTAATTCAACCCCACAGTCGTATAATCAAACAACATGATTAAGTCGAATCGTCAAGTTATCATTACCAGCAAAACTCAACCTAAATCTTCAAATTATCTATGCACATCTAAGTGGACCTCCTATTCAAGGCCAACAAACATGATACACATAAAATAAATTGCCAAAAGTAAAGCAAATTCGACCAAAAACATGCAACTTTAACATGAAATTCCATAAAACGAGTAACATCGTTCAAATGCCCCTTAGCGCCTTACAACATTCAAAACAAGAAAGTTACAAAGTAAAAACACCCTAGCTAGAGCCAACATCCTCTCCTTGGTTCCCCCGAGCAGTGGCCTCCGCAACAACCTCATCGACAGCTTTATTGAGCTCATCAGTTGTATCAATGCCAACATCCAGAGGTGGACCTTCGACCTCCTGCTCAAGACCAGATTAGGACGGCTCCCACAGATCGAGACGGCCTAGCTTTTTCTGTCAGGAAGATACATTCCTCATATAAGAAGAAATCTGCTACATGCACTTTGTTATTCATGATATCCAAAGCGAAGTTGCTGACAAAAGAGAATTCCTTCTGCACTGCAACAACCCTGGGGTGCGGAGAAGCTCCATTCTCCTCGACGGGAATGTTCTCATCGAAAACTTCAAGACGCTCATTTTTCATGACATCAAGTTGAGCCTTGTCTTCTGTTCGAAACTCATAGCCAAGGAACTCAAGTTGTTTCATTGCCTTCTCGAATGCTTCCTTAGCATCATCCATGCTGAAGGTCATACTGGTGTCGGTAAATGCAGAGCTGAGCATAAACTACAACACAACCTCTTTCTGAATGCCAACCAGCGCCTTGAAAAACTCATCCCTAGCGTAAGACAAGCAACTACCATATCCCTGAGCTCGACCTAACAAAGAAGCCTCTTGGATCAAATTCAATAACTTCTTCAGTTACTCCTCTGCCTGACTCTTACCTTAGACAACAGTTAAAAGTTCAGCATCTTTTTCCTCAAGCTGCTTATTCAGCTCGGCAATTCTCGACTCTAGAGATTCAACCTTAGTCTTGGTGAAATCATTTTGTTCTCTCTCCATCTAGTCACACCTCTCCTCTAAGCTCTGGTGGTTGGTCTCGCATAACTAATATCGCCGATGGAGATTGTATCTCTATTGCCCGACATGAAAGAAGGTGAACACATCATCAAAAGGCTAACTTGTGTGGTTTTGATGAGAAATCAAATAGTACGTTCGACAAGAAACTTCACCACATTTGCATGGTAGGAAAATGCTTTTAGTGCAGCAAGCCGGTCGTGATTGAACATCTGTACTTGATTTCTTTGAAAGAGACTAGCAACTAGAATCATAGTCTATGAATTCAGCACTCCAACATTGAGCTCAAATCGAGGTTCAGGAAAAGTGGGTAAATTACACAAACGCTCAGAGGGAGCATCTCATAAGCGGTCGCGTCAGGCTCAGCGACTTTTCTTTTTTCTATTATCGGCCACACTTTTCTTCAACGCACCCTACGATGTGATCCCAGCAGCTTTCCTCTTCTGTAGAGGAACTGGGTTGCTCATCGTTCCTGCGCTCTGTGCAACGGGAGAGAACTTGCTTGAGTCGTTTGCTTAACCCTTCGCGACGCTCCTACATTCTCTATTGTTTCTGCATTGCAATCTGCCTTGCACAGTTCATGACTGGTTGACCTGTAGCAATCTACAGTTTTCGATCAGAAATAAGTCTTAACATATAATGATAACAAATTAAACAAGTTCGATAAGTTAGTTCTACCTAAACGTGCGTTAGCATACAACCTCAGCGAGGCGGTCGACAATCCTACTAGGACCAAGTTCCTCTCTCTTATAAACTTAAAGGCATCCATCTCACTAAAATCGAGGAGATCTCAAATGAAAACATTGTTCCATGATAGATTCTCGTTCATATTCAACTCAACCCTATCCATCATCCACCCTCTCGGAATATTAAAACAGACCCCACCAGGTGATCGGACATAGAAATACCTTTCTTTCCCCTTTTAGCCATGATAAGAGGATGGGGCTTCAAAAATTTTCCTACAAGGTCGAGCGGTCAGATAATAAAATCTCGACTCCCCTGCAAGATCCGACTTACAAGACATCAGGAGGTGAAACAGGTTACTAAAATTAGCTCAAGAAGAGGGGCTGGTCGTGAATTATCATTAAAATAATAAAACTGCACAAAAGGGAAAAACAATTGGGCAAGAGTTAAGATACACAAACACGGAGACCTCTCAACAAGTTGACTACGGGTTTAGCAAGATGAAACTTAAGTCCACTTTTTAAGACATCCTTGAAAATAGTTATACATCCCTCAAGTGATGTATACAATCTATCTCCTGCTCTCGGTTTAATTAACCCAAACTCTTCAGGAATGTGGTATTTTGCCCTTATCAACCTAAAATCATTGGAGGATATCTTAGCACAATTTCACTATAGTTGGCAATAGTAAAAAGCCTACCCCTCAACTGAGGAGGCTGGTCGGCCTCCCCTGACGACCCTGCCCTTCAACCACGGGTTCAAAAGGTCCAGCCTCATTGATAATAGAACTAGAAGGGCCGACCCCCTCGTCAACCTCTAACATTCCCCCAACCACACCCACTTTCGATCGACTGCTGGAATAACTTGACCCCCCACTTGGTGTCTCACTCGAACTCGCCTTACCAATCGAGGCATCTAATAACCTGTAGCCTTGAAGTCAAAACTTGAAGTAGACATGCTATAAGGATAAACTGGTACGAAAACTAAAACAAGAAAGGATGAAGAGTTACGAAGGATATGGGCAGAAAACTAAGGATTGAAGATTGCTCAAACTTGACCAGGAATGCCCAGAGCTCGACCTCTATTCAATGCAGTAAAAGTAAAAAATAAGCTGTGAACAAACTATTTCTATGCAAATCCAGAATGTCAATCGGTTAATTTGACTGGCAACTAGCTAATCAATGCGTAACCGCCAGTCATCGGGGCATAAATACCAGTGTGACCGCCCAAAATAATACCCGCCTTCAAAGCCTTGGTCAAGATTCAAAAACATTTTCCGCCTTGGTACTCCTCATCGTGTTTCAAGACTAATATTTATTCAATATCGCAACAACACAATACACTACTCCTTACTCAAACCTCCTCATGGTCGGACTGCCCAGTGGGGGGGGACTCATAATATGGGTAAGCCTACAAGCCCAATAAAGGTGTAGGTCCATTAGCAAGCTCAATAAAGGTGTAGGTCCATTAGCAAGCTCAATAAAGGTGTAGGGCCAATAACAAGCCTAATCAAACCAAGTAGAGGGCCCAAACAGCCCCTACACGTCAACATTTCAAGAAGCCTAAATTGACCTCCGAGGTCAAATTTTCCCGGTCTAGAGAGTTCGAAACTGACAGACAATGCGATGGTTGCCTGGCCGCAGAAGTATTAATGGCAACACTTACCACCCATCGCATATGCATTAAACGCACCTGAACTACCCTCATGTCTGCATTAAATGGCTTTGACGACGCATCACCTTCGTATTAATTGCCGATCATTATAAGGCTCGGAATTAGGTCGAAAAGACCTAACTTACCCCTAAAGAAAAAGAAGACATGATTAGTATCAAGGAGAAACTCGTCTTTTCATCCCTCACCAAACACTACAAATACCTTTTCTTTAAGAGACAAAAGTATACTTTTACAAATTTCCTAAGCCGTTACTTTGCCAAATTATCTTCAAATCGAAAACTAACTTAAACATCATAGCCCATATGGTCTTACCCGAGGGCCCTCTCGACTAGCCTAACATTTGTTCATTGGCTGCAAGATTCAATCCGCATAACTCAATTCCCTATCTTTCTAGTCAACTTATACCTTTTGATTGAGACCAAGAAGCCCAACTCACTAAAACTAACATTATCAATATCTATTTCCATCTTTCATCTTATTTCACAAAGAAAATATAATTTTGTAAAGCATAAACTTAACATAATCGTTAACTTCATCCATCAATTCATTTCATCATTCTATATTCTATTTCAGTAAATGAGCCTTTCTATAATAATATTATAAAAATAAAATACTGACATTATTAGAATTCTATCGTCCATAAATCTAGTACCCAAATAACAAACAGCTTTAGCACTTATTGATAGCCAGAGGAAACCCCTTGTGTAATAAATTCATTGAGGATAAAAATGATACGAACATTCGCCCATATGTACCTATATATTTGTATATATATATATATATGTATAAAGGGGAAGAGAGTAACAAAATGAGGGCTCATTTCCAACATGAGCAATAATGAGGCAGGCTGTAATTACATATCAGACATATACTCCATCGCCCCATCCCCTCAAACTCCTTGTTCCCCTCTCAATACAAAGATATCCATATAACACAGTTTAATTTCCCCCTCTCAACTCATGGGGGATCTTAAATATACACCTTTCACAGGGTTATTGCTTCCTGATCTATTGGAATCATTCTCCCTACAACTACTACTACTTGACCTACTGCACAAAAAGGTGTCCTTCCCTTTGCCTGCTGAAACCTCCACTTTTCTGCTTGCACCTGCCCAAAAACCATCCCCATCCATATTGGAGCTTATATTGACAGAGCCAGAGCTACTGGTCTCAGCATCCGAAGAGTAACGGTCCAAATCAGCGAGAGGCGAGAGCCTCGTATGCAGGGGAGAAGAAGAGGGTGACGGCGATGCTGTCTCATAATCTGATGTGCTTCTCCTCCAAGAGTTTCCCATTTCACCCAATATTTGATCAAAGTTGTCATCAGTGCTTATAGATTCCCTGTTACTGTTGCTGCTATCTGTGCTGTGGGACCCAGCATCTGAGAAGAATGACGAAGAATACTCACTCGAAATGTCCTCCTCCGAATTTGAACGAGTAGGACGATAACTCATGCCACTCAATCCAACTGAAACATCCCATGGTTCTGATGGATGAGATTTAACTTTACTAGTCATGTCTTTTGCTTGATCACGTGGAACCATTGAACGCCTTATTAGTCTTGGGGCGCGGGGTGAGCACCTAAATCAGGAATTTGATGAATTTAAGGATCCAACTGGAGCAGTAAAGAGATAAGACAGTAGAGTAGATTTCTGAAACATCATCATACCTTGCATAGAAAAGCATGTAAGCATCGTTCGACAAAACTTTTTCTAGCTCCACAGCTTGCACCTACGGTCATGATAAACAGACCAAAAGCTATTGACTAAGTGGTCTTGAAGTTCATCATCTAAGAACAAATAACATACAGAAGAAAGAATAACCAGGCCATTTCCCCATAGAATGACTTTTACTAGTTTGACAAGCAGAAAAAGTTATGATTTGAACTCCACCAGACTCGACAAATGAACAAAGCCATAATTCAGTGCACAAATTGCTATGCCAAGTCTAGTGGGTTCCCCTCCACCAAATGGGTTCTTGATTTCATTTATTAATTCTCCCACCAAGTAATGAAGGATTATGTCTGTTCATCACTACATTTGGTCACAGTCCACTTCTGGCTTCTCCAAAATCTCCATTCATCATATAGATATATGATGATGAGTTCGTATGACATGATTTTCAATAACTGGAGAATTTGGCTACAAAAAGAGTGGCTGTTTCCACAACCTGTATCCTGGTTATAGCAATGAAATAAAACATACGACACGATGGACTAGTGCCATGCTGCAAAGCACAGATATCAAGAGACCCAAAATTGCTCCATATACTCACAGTAGTAGTTTTGACACCATGAGTTTTAGCTGCAACCATTCACAGGTCCACAAAATCATTAAAGCCAAAAATTTTCTTCTCTGTTTGTCTGGGGATGGGGTTTTACTTTAATTTACCTTTTTCTTTTTTTAATAATCCGGTACGGTTTCGGGGGAAGGAGGGTTTGAGGGTGGGCGTGATTCTATGGTGGATGCTGAAACTTCCACATAAAGATAGTTGAATTCCTCAATTAACAGAATAGCTAGGAGACAACCCATCAAGATTGAAAAATTCTCTTGTTAAAGCAAATATAACTCAAGTCTAACCAAATAGCTCAACTAAAGTCTTCCAGAGGAACATCATATGTAGTATCCAAATAATGCATCATACGTCCCAATATTGTACGTTCATCTCACCTTGTCGGAGTTTAAAAAATACACCTCCCAAAAGTAGTAGTTAGAAGTTAGAGGCGGCAAATCATTATTTTAATTTTTAAATGAGATGCTAGCTGTGGAAACAGAATTCACATTAAGAAGATGTGCCTTACTTTGAGATGTTACAAAAAGGAAATATAGGAGTAATAAGTTTTGACACAGGGAAACATTGAACTAAATGCAGAAAGCACAGCATAATGAAAGAAATATGAAGCAAGAGGTAAGAATATACCATACTGTCATCAGCTTTGAACCACCTTCCCCGATTATTCTTTATGTAAGACACGTAGTGACCAGAAAACGTGGCATTCATAATGTCCAAGTGAACTACTACCCCATAAAGCTGGTAAACTGGGGATTTGTCACTTGTTCCACTCATGTATGGACCTAAATTCAGAATCTTTGGAAACTTGACTGCCTTGTTCAGCTTCCCAAATTTGCCTGACTGTAAGCACAACAATGTAAGAAACAAATACAGACACAAAAACTATATAAAAAAATACACATTCACTTTAAGTGGTTACCTGAAATCTTTTGAGGACAATGGTGAGGACATTAGGAGCCTCCAATACTCTCAGCTTCTTCTTGGCCTTTTCATAGGACTTGCATCTACAAAATAATATGATAAGCTCAATATATCATGTCTATCGTCCCAGTCAAAGACATAAACCTACCTCATCTACTATCACGAACTAGGAAGTGTAGCAAATAATATTGCATGCCTCAACATGTCAAGAAACAAGCGTGTCCAATTTTGCAAAATGTGGAAAAAGTAGACACGCTGATGGACTAGAAAAGAGAACTTAATATAACTGAAAAACAAACCTGTCGCAGTTGTACTTATTTTCACCATCTAAAATCTCGGAGTGAGTGAATTGACGAAAGGCATCTTCCAGAGTTCCTATGTCTCCTCCTATCTCAACAGTGAGATCCATTATTCTTTCATGCTGCTTGGATTTGCCCCCACACCTCATGCACTCAATCTGCATTTGAGTTTGCATATCACAAGTAAAAGAATTTTAATTACCTTTCCAGTAAAGCTCTTCGTCTCCACAATATAAAAGAGATTTCTTTCAAATAACCTTTGACTGGAGGTAGCCCCCAAATATAAGCCCCAAGAGAGTTGTTTCTTCATCCAAAGATCTTGGCACATCAACTCCAGCTTCCTTCAAGCAAACAAATTGCATAGCATCGATTGCATATCTGCAGATTTAATATAAGTTCACATGTATTAAAACTGGTGAACTGCAGAAATTCATAACATACGTTCATTGAAGCAGATTTAATGTAGGCCCATTCCAACTCACCTGAGAAATTCATGAGCATCTTCTTCCCTACCGTTACCCAGATGGCTTCCCATATGCTGCATTTGAGACATTATCCGGGCTGGTGAAAGAGGAGAATTTCCTTCCTTGGCCCTCTTAACAAGCGTTTCAAAATCACAGGTAAAGCACCATTCTTTTTTTCGACCTGATGTTTAAGAAAGAGGAGACGAGAAAAGGAAAAGGAATTAAAAACATTAAAAGAATGTAAGATTTCAAAAGAATAAACCCATAATTCCAAAAGACTACACAAGCACGAAGATTCACATGATTACTTGAGCAAACACGGCAAGATAGAGTGGCTTACAAGCTTTTGCATGAAGTCCTTCGAGAAAATAGGCCGTGAGGGGTGGAGTAAATGCCAAACACTGGAGCACAGCATTTGCATAACAGCTGCAGGAGATTTAGACAAAATCTTTTAGGAGCATAAACAAATTTAAACTGTAACAGTTCATGTAACAATACAACATGAGATTTCACCATCAGTTAATAAGTAACTTATTCCAGGACCTCTACAATAAAAAAGGCCGGTTCATATATATAAGAACCTATTGACTATTGAGAGGACAAGTTATGATGTCTTATAGACCTACATATGGAAATTGGTAATTAACCTGTATTTTAGGAAATACTTCACAAATTACAAAGTAAATGGTGTCAATAGAAACTTATTTTTCAGCCCATCAAGTGAGAATATGTATGCAAATAACACCTTGACTCACACAATTCAATTGCTTGTTTGTGAAGTCCGAGAAAACTCAGATCAACTAGCATTTGGCGAATGTGATTCATAATAAGCCTAGAAGTTTGACTCGCTTTATCATTAATTACTAAACTGCACTAAAAGCATGAACATGTTGTGCAGCATAAAGGTAGACAAATTTCATATATTGATACAATAACAATGTTTTGATATATAAAGAATAAAATCCAAAGTGACATAGTGATTAATGACGAAGAACACAAGCAACAGCATTCACCCAGGTTCAACTTCATATTTCAGAGAACTATGTATTGGCCCCCAGAAAATCTTAACATAATTCTGCTCCATGCCCATAGATCAGAGAAAATGGCTAGAGTATATAGGTTGATCGGTTGAGACAGCATGGGCCGTAATTTAATGCTACACAATCTGAAATGTAACAACATTTAGTAGTAATATTTAACATTGGAAAAGCAATTTTACAAGAATAAAGCCCTTTAATCAAAGGATGAAAAGTTTCAGAAGTGTAGACCGGTGGACTAGATATTCAGCCCTTAAGTGGTGGATACCATCATGCAAAGCCCAGAAATTGAAGTGGAATTAACTAAATATAACACAATATTAGGTCCATTTTTCACTTTGCCCAATCCAGAAAAGCTTTATTGAGTTTTACCTATTCCCACAATTTATGAGTCCACATGGGCATAATTCAAGCTTGTTCCAATTGTAAAGCTTCACAAAAAGTTCATATGAAAATGAACCCTGTAAAACAAGACCAGGTTAGCAGTTCTCACTTTCTATGACAGACAGATAGTGGGTAAAAAGAACAAAAGAAGCTTTAGGTGCACCTCATATCTTCCTATAATCCCACTTCCATCACCCAAAGAACCATGCCTGATGAAGTCAGAAGCTCTCAGCTGATTTGCGAGTCTCCTTGCTGATGAATTAGTTCCATTTGTAGCACTACGCACATAGCCGTTGCTGTCCAAGGAACAAGCAGCAACCCTACGAGCACATTCATTTTCCACAGATGGCACATCCAGAATAGCAAACTTCCTGGTACAGGCGCTAGAAGATAAATGAGCTTCAGAAGATCTGAGTCTCAAATAATCATTTCCTTGGCATTTCATAGTATCTAAAATGCCATTTGTTCCATTAATTGCATGGTCCAACTGTTTAGGTGCCACAGATGACAAGCTACTAACATTGGAAACATGTTTACTTGGTACATGCCCCTTAGGCATATGTTCTCGAAAAGCATTAGAGAAAAATTTAGCTTCTTCCTTGGAGCCACATTCAGAGTGAGTCTTGCTAACACCAGTTTGGCCAGACACTGTGCAACTCAAGGTTAGCGGTCCTCCCAACTTCACACCATCTTCAGTCACTCCTGATAATGCACTTGACCCCTTTGGCATTGATGTAGCTGGAGAAGGATCATCTGCCAGGACTCTATTCATGTCAGAACCTAACATTTCAACATTCGTGTTAATTCTACCTGATGATGGAGGACATGATGAGTGAGAATTCGACATTCCAACATCACCAAATTCATCAAATGCATCAATCTTGGATCTAATGGGTTCAACTGTTCCACCCCAGAAATATGAGGGTGTAGAAGGTTCAGAAACTGAATGATCTTCAGAAATAACAGCACTGCAGCCTGACAAAGTTGTAGATTCAGACTTCTCATCTATATCAATACAACCAGAATTGAGCTGATTTGAGACACTAGAAGCAGCCACGTGTTCAGGATTGGTCAAACTAGGTTGTTCTGATAAGAGTGGCTTCATTGACTCAAGATTCATAATCTGCCGATCATCTCTATTCCAATCCTTTAAGTTGCTATCTGAATCAACAGACATTTCAATTGAAATGGTGGTGGAAGAACATTCATCAGGAAGTGACCGAACTGATGCCTTCCCATTTGTATCAGTTCTTTTCCCATCACCACTAGTTTTAGTTTCAGTGTCATTATTCTCATCTTGCTTAAACTCCTTAATATCATAATTGACTTCCACATCAATGTTTCGACTATTTTCATCTTGCTTAAACTCCTTAAGATCAGAATGGACTTCCACATCAATATTTCGATGAGGGGTAAATAAGCGGCATTCATCCTTGTGACCTTTTCGCCAGTGGATTATTTGACATTTTCTAGAGCTGCAATATTTTCAGACGTGGAAAGAATGCAACATGTAAGCATCACACACCCACTTAGTCATATAGAAAGAACAATACAATTTCAACCTCCAAATTCTCAACTTTGCAGCCTGTGGCCGCCCCACCCACCCCCAACCCAAAATAAAAAATATAGCATGTCAAACTACCATCAATCTTAAATCAACAACATCTACTATTAGTTCTATAATTCAATGTAAAGGTCTTCACTTATCACCATGTGGAAAAAGCTCAACCAAGCATAATATTTTTTCTTTTCCAAAAAATTAAAATATTATAGCATTACCATGCTATAGTTCATATCTATACACACAATCCCCTCAAACAAACAATTGATTTCATAGGCACATTTTCCACCACCATTGCATATAATGTTAGTATTTTATAGTCATTCAATCCATAATCATAAAACTCCCGACCTCAGGATTCACTACTTGTCTTATCACCATATGGAACAAGCTCAACCAACTTTCTTGTTTTAAGAAAAAAGAACCCCAAATAATATAAGATGATCACACTATGGTTCATATCCACACATACATTCTCCTGCAACAATTAATTGATTTCATATGCAAACGTTTCAACCATAATAATTGCTTATAATGGTAGCATTTTAGTGCCATTCAATACATAATCAAACAACTTCTGACCTCAAGAATCACTGGTAATTAATTGCTCAGTGTTGAGTTTTACAAAACACATAATTGACCAAACATATATGTTAGGTTTCTCCTACTTTCCCCTTTCCTTCATCATTTTCAAGTTTAATGAAGCTTTAGCCAGGTGCCTATTTTGGTCGCTAGTTTTACAATCATAATGAGAAAAAGGTTCTTTTCGACAGAGATGATAAATTTCTAAATATCCATTATATTGTGGGGGGAAGCAGAACTGAAACTATTATCCATGAACAATTTGATAAGCAATAATTTGATGGGAGGAGAATGATAAAGGGCCAATATCACCTCCTAAATCGACTCTTCCACAAAAGTCAAAGTCTCGGAAAAGGATGATTAGTAGGTCGATTTTCACAGATGCCATCTATCGTTGAATTAAATTAGTTCCATAGTGGAACCTTCCACTTAGCAAGAAGGTATAAATGACAAAAGATGCTGAATCTTGGAAAAGGCCATGGAAACAAAAGATTAAGCCTATGTATTCCGCGACATGGGGACCTTATTGAATCAATCTGAAGGCACTAAACCTATTTGTTGCAAATGGGTCTACAAAGAAACTTCGACCTAGAGGAAAAGTCGAGATCTAAAACAAGAACAGTGACAAAGGCAATGGCATTGTTCTAAGTAGACCTTCTCTCCAGCAGCAATGCTACTCGTGATTATGAGTATAAAGTACTCAAAGTCTGTTAGAATTCAAACCTCAAAATCATTTCACCATATAAATATTCCAACTCTCCCAAATCTACCAATCATATTTTCTTTATTGAACATCTCAGTGAAAGCCTTCATTCTCTAAAATGGATTTTTCCTTTTTCCTGAAACAACCCTCTCATTAAATTTATTGTGTGAAACTACTAGCCCACCACTACTACTTTAAACGGAAAAAGTATAAAGATACATTGAATTTGTATTTGCAACTCTCATATAAACCCTATATCGATAAAAATAGAATCATAACAATGGGACCAAGGGAGGAATATTTTTAATTTTATAGTTTATGATTTAATATCACATGTTTTAAGTTGACCATTTTAGGTAATTTATGAACAAAATGATGTGCTTCGTAAATTCACTAGGTAACATTTTGTACAAAAACTCCTACTAGTAATGAATCAAAAGGCTAAGTGATGATGTTTCAGTTCCTCGCAGACCAACAAGTAGTATGCCACAACACAAATCAATGTGATTGGGGTTCATGTCATTATAGTTTTCTCAATTGTCACTTATCAGATAGAATGAGTAACTGCACCATCATTGAGATAACTCAACCTGACAAGTGGATGTGATAAAACACTTATATGATCTAATATAGTTCATCTAAAAAATCCTCTACCGTGAGTATGTCAATGAAAATCCAGTTCTATTAATTTGCCTTTATTAGCCCATTAAGCATATGATTTTAATTTGTTAGTATGTGATGCCGAACTAATTGCTTACTGAAACATGTGGCATTATGCATCAATTGCTTTAAATACATACATATACAGACAAACATGATATTCCACCATCTCATTAAGAATATATATTTGTGTGAGTGATTCTCCATTTAATATGAGACTCAATACCCTCCATCCTAAAAAATGGATCCCATTTGACTCGGTAAAAAGATTTAGTTTAAAGTTGAAAAGGTGAAAGCTTTGTGTATCTTTACATCACTTCACTTACAGTAATGATCAATAGTCAGTGACTTGACATCATAACTTTTAGCTAGAGGATAGTTTTGGGGGAAAATATCATTTTAAGAAATGGAGCCATACTTCAAAAATCCCAAAAAGAAAATAGGAGCAATAAATCTGTGACAAAGGATTATTATTCAATTGTAAAACAAAATTCTTGAAGACCAACTAGAAAGGATAACAAGAATATCTTGAGCTAGAGAATTTTATAATAGAGTTTATTGTTTTATTTGCAACATTATATAGCACTATTTAGATGATCTACCGTCAACCATGGAAGTGAAACTTCAGATTAGTGTGCTAGTGCATTTGGGAAGTGTTGAATGGACCAGCATGAGAACGCGCCAAGACACCAAGACACGTGGTCACCCAGCATAGGATTATGTAATAGCTTAAATCCCATAGAGTCATGGCCCTTGGTTAATATGGTTGTTTATTTATCGGCCCTAATTTTTCATTTTTATTGTTTACAGCAGTTGAATTCCACTCCACGATTTCCTTTACTAGAGAGTTATGATAATGAAAAAGGTTCCACTAGAGTACCAAAATCATTAGAATCACACAGAAAAATTTCTAGATATAGTTCTCATAAGTGCCTGATCTCACCCCGAGCCAAAAACACAGCAATTAAAATTAAATTATATTAACTGAACTATAATAGAAACTGCTGCAAGCCTGCGTTTTTGCTGAGTTATTCCACAATCAATTTATAAATATTAAAAGACTTCCCATCTTAAGCATGGTAATACAAATTATGCTTTAACGAAGCATGAACGAGTCCACACTTTTTACTTGCAACTTTGTGATTTTTAACCTCATGGGTTAATAGCAATTGAACAGGATAGTGCGGCGTATAGAGCAAAGAAAAAGAAAAGAATAGGAAAATGGAAAAGACACCTTAGCATCTAGTCTCATTCATAAGTTAGCCAACATCCCATTTTAAGAAATTCTTTTAACTGTTTTAACATCACTCTCTTTCCTTCCCTCTTTTATATATAGTCATAATTTTATGATAGATCCCCCTTGCAGCCATTGCTGCAAGACAGAAGCCTCCTTAACCTCAGGTACTAACTTTCAATGATTGTTAAACTTTAAAGGAAAAACTTAACGAAAACCTAATCGGACATGATAATTAACGAAAAATGTAAGCAAAGCTAAACTAAGTTCAACAATAAATCCAAAAGATAGGAGTGATCAATCAGCATACCAGTAATGAACAGCTTTACACTGCTTGCAACGCGTTGTGGTTGGACTAAAACACACCTCACACTCATACTGAAATTGCCGGCCGGAAGACAATCCAGACCGTACGACCGGTTCCTCTGCCACCGGGTCAGGGGCCAGAGCAGAGCCATAGCTACTGTAGCTAGCGGCTGCCTCAAGCTCAGCCCTAAATGCCTCCTGCGATGCCAAGGCCATGAGCCTTCTGATCTCCTCCCTCCGGTTAACCTTGTGCCGCCATTTCCAGCGGGCCACGAACCACCCCACCACCACCACCACCACCACCACACTGCATAACAATCCCAGATGTCCTCCCAAAAGCATTTATCCAGTAATAGCAGTGAATCAAATAGCATCCAGAAAAACCCAATTCCTCAAAATTCATAGATTACTTCCCCCTCATCAAATCCAATCAAAGCACAAGCTAACTCTAGCAACGAAAATCAGTTTTCAGGAAAACCCATCATCAATGATTCTAGCAGATTATGATAAACGCCAGAAAGTGCAATAAAATCAAGTATATTTACTCTGAAAATTATGCTCGTCCCGTAGGAAGATGATTGAAGAAAGATTCTAAGTTCACAGCCAAGGATTGTTGAGATCGAGATTTCAAGGCTCTTGGCGTACAGACAGAGAAGGATTGTCCGAGAGGAAAGTAAAACACGAAAAGAGAAAAACTGTTGCGCGTGAAAATTTTACTCTACTCGGTAGTTTTCACAAGAATACTCTGTCCTCTTTTCTTATTTAACAAGCAAAAAGAAATACTAAATCTCATTCCTTTCCCAAAAGTTAAGAAACCTTATTTATTATATACATAATACAATACATGTGTACGTGCATGACAAGATTGTCTTACATTAGTCATTATTGTTTTTAGGCATTGTAGGCCGAGTTCGAGCTTTAATTTAATTATTTAGAAGCTTGTAAATTTTATTTTAAAATATTTTTATATATAATTAAATAACTATTTATATTAAGAATTTATTTTTTTTATTTTTAAATTTTTTATTTATTAAATAATTATTATATATTAATAATTAAATTTTATTGAGCTGAATTGAGCTCAAGCCTAAAAAAAATTTCGAGTTGTACTTATTTGCACCCCTAATGTATTGTGTTAATTAATTGTTTCACTTTTAAATCATTATTAATTTTGTTTATCTATCTCTTCATAGTTAATTGTAAGTTAATTGATAATTGGTAGTTCGTATAAAAATCTTGAATATTTTTTTTTTATAAATTATGAATAATTACGAGCGAAATGAAAAATGGCTCAAGGTAATTCTTTTCCTTTTTAAGTTACTAATCATTATGGGTAGAATGAAAATGAGTCAAATCGTTATGGAATTTTACATAATTCGTCCATTTGGTTAGTTAAAACACACACACAAAAAAAACGAAAAAAGAAAATCATAATTAATTAACAAAAATTGTAAAAGGCATTAATACTACTAGAGGTAAGAAACTCTAGTTTGGGATCTTTCATTCCATACAATATTTAAATAGGAAGAGTTTCTTTTTCCAATTATTAGAGATTTTAACATATTTTATTTGTGTGATAAAAATTTTATAATATAAAAATAAGGAAAATTAATTATTTATTTTTATGTAATATTGTAATTTTTTAATAATTTTAATTGTTTGAAATTTTAGATAAATAAATTATATAAAAATTAATGATAAAGTTGTAGTAGCTGGTTATCAAGTGACAATAGTGGAATGCAAATAAAAATTATTGTATGCATAAGTAGTCATGAGATTAGAAGATAATAATAAAGGTACATGAAAAAAATCTTTTAATATATATATATATAAAGCTAATATTTTATTAAATAGTAAAAATTGTATTTGACCAATTTTACTCTATTGAAATTCTGTTTTTTAAAAGATCGGTTGTCTTGTACTAACTTGTTTATTCGTATAATAAGATTGAGCTTTCAAATTGTAGAATTCATATTTGTCTTGGAAGGGTATAGAAGTGCCCCACACGGGATTCGATCTGAACATACCTAATTAGCATATATACATTTATTTATTTATTTTGCCTTTTCACATATAAATTGGGTGAATAATGATAAGAAATGGTATAGTTTGAGAGCTATGATAAGATGAGGGACCTCACCAGTCAAGACCTTCCACTGGCCAAATGTTTTTTTTATCTTTTTCTTTTTCTTTTTCTTTTTCTTTTTCTTTTTCTTTTTTAATTTAAACATACACATCAAGAATTCGCTAAGGTTCGAATTTTAAATTTTATATTTACATGTGTTTAGGTAATATTATTAGTTAAGTTAATCACTAACAGCTACAAATTAAATATGAAGTTATTTTTTTCACTGGGTCAATTCTAATGGAATATTATATTTATCCTCTTTTCTTTTTTATTTATCAAAAGTAGTGAACTTATAAATTTTGACTTAATGTTAATGCCATTTAAGTCATCGACTTTGGAAAGTGTGGAATTATTTCAATTCCCCATTCGGGTCCACTAAAGAAGGCTCAACTTTTTTGTGTTCAAGTCCCCCAAGAAAGGCCTTATTTGTTTTCCAGGAAATGACATCTAGACTATAAGTGAGCTAAGATTAGGGGTGATAACAAATAATAAATAGAACAGATACACTGTTTTTATATTCGTATCCATTTAACTTTTTGAATATTCGGAAACGGACACGAATTTAACGGATATTTAAAAATGATATCTGAATTCATATCCATCGAATATCGGTCGAATTCGGATAAATCCATATTCGATTACAATTATTCAGATTTATTCATATCTTATTAAACTTATTCGTGTTCAAATTATTTTTTTTTATATTCATATTCGATGATAATTATTTAGATATCTATTTATAAATATCCAAATAGGTGAATCTATAAACTATAACAAATATATATTTTGAGTAATAGAAGGAACTATATAATTTCATTAAAAAGAAAGGAATCAAACAAATAGTATAATTTCTAATTAATAATTGACTTTATAATTTATTATTAGTACTTATTATTAATAATAATGGCATTGAAGTGTATTAATTATAAAGTCAACCAACAATAATTATGTTGATTAACTTTATTCTTCAATTTTTTTCTCTAGTAGTAGTAGTAGTAACAACAACAACAACAACAACAACAATTATGCTTACTACTTTATCTAAGTATATACACAAAGGCCATGTTTGATATGGTATTTGGTTAATAGGGGAGATTGTAATGGTGATTGAAATAGTAGTTTATAATGTCATTGCTCTGTTTGATGGATGAGATTGTACATATAGATTTGGCACCACACCAATCTCACATAATCTCATCTATGATGTTTGATACTTATTGCTTATTTTTGGATGACTATATTGTCCTTTGTGAAACAATTATTTTCCTAGCCTAAATAAAAGAGCCTGCCAATTCAAAACCATTACAAAATCCCTAAATCACATTTGGAGCAACCCAAACCTAAATCACATTTCGAGTGCTATAGGTGAAGGAGATGTCATAGTTAAATTCCAACTCTTAATCGCTGTAAGTGCTACCATAATCTAAGGTATGATTCGACGACCCCCCTCACGATGGTAGTTTTGAGAGTAATTCCAGATGTTTCAGGTGTTCCTTTTCCTTTACCTTTATTTGGAATATGAAATTAAATTTAGTTTTTAACATTAATTGAATTCTTAGCTAATTGATAGGCATCGATATTGTGTTGATCATGGCAAGCTTTCCAATTTATAGCTTTGTAGGTCTCCTGGTTTCATTGAGATTGTAGCAGTAATTGTTACAACGAGTTTTAGGTTTGTAAGCAATTTTTGATTTAATAATTATTTTCTACAGTTAATATTGCTAGTTTTTTAATACTTTTAATTGTGAAAATAGTAGGTTGTGAAATATATACTGTTTGTGAATCTAAGCATTAGTTGAGTGGTTTGTTTGAATGCCATGAATTTTGCTTCTTCTGATTTAATCATTGAGGGGTGATTTATTAATTTCTGTTGTTAGTTGAAATTGGTTATTGCATCTCATTGGTACATTCTGCATGATAAATTCGCCATACTTATGAGATTGTATGAGAAGCAGAATTTATAACATGAACAAAGAGAAGCTTAACATTGTGCAATATGATTTTGGCTTTTAAATTCGGTATTTCGTATAGCACGGTAAGGTTTGGTCTAGAAATTTTCTCTACGTAGGCAGATCTCTTATTTTCAATCACGAGCTACTTAGTTAACTAAATGATGCCATATAGAATAGCTATCTTATAAAATTATGAGCTAGTTATTTAACTAAATAATACTGTATGTAGGGTTGTAAATGGATATTCAAAAATTCATTTACCGTTTACATTCGTATCCGTTTATACAAAATTTATCAATATCTGTTTAAAATGGATATTATTCGTATTTGATTCGTACATATCCGATTATAAACGGATACAAATATGGTAAATGCGTATCGGATCTATTTAATATCTGCTCCGAATATATATTTCTTTAATAATATATTATTTATATTTTCAATAAAAACCTCATAATCCGTATATATATATTATAATTGAAGAATTTGAAAAAAAAAGAATAAATTTAAAAAATTATTGTAATATAGAGAAAAAATTGAAGAATAAAATTAATCAACATAATTATTATTGGTTGACTTTATAATTAATACACTTAAATATCATTATTAATATTAATTGGTACTAATAATCAATTATAAAGTCAATTATGAATTAGAAATTATGCTATTTGTATGATTGCTTTCTTTTTAATGAAATTGTATAGTTCTTTCTATTAATTAAAATATATATTTGTTATGGGTTCATAAATTCATTTATTTGGATATTCCTAAATAGATATCTAAATAATTATAATCAAATATAAATATAAAAAAAATAACTCAAATACGGATAAATTTAATCAAATATGAATGCATCTGCATAATTATAACTGAATACAGATATATTCGAATTCGACTGATATCCGATGGATACAAATTCGGATATCAATTTTAAATATCTGTCAAATTCGTATTCGTATCCAAATATTCAAAAAGTTAAACGGATACGAATATGAAAATAGTGCATCCGATCCGTTTAATATTCGTTTACACCCTTAACTGTATGGGAGCATAATTTTACTTCATTTTTGAATTTGTAAAGTCCATAAATACCTGTTATGTAATTTAGAGTTGTCTTTACATTGAGATGTAAGGTATTTATTGTTGTGATAGATACTAAATGGTAATATTTGAAGACAATCTGAAATATTGGTGTAGTTTGGTATAGTATGTTCTCCTATGGTATGAAGAATGACCAGTAACTCTTTCACAAATATGCATTCACTTTGTCGAGTGCAATAGAACTCAAGTCATTGCTGCATTAATGCCCATGTGGTGGAGGTTCGATGCTGCTACGTCAATCTCACACTTCTCAAAATCCTAGCCTGTGGTTTTACAAGTGTCCCAAGGGAACTAATCATGTTGATGGCTTCATTTGGTGGACGTGTATCAAGGAGTCACTTGAAAGTATTCATATGGGGGGCATAGATCATACAAAGCAACTTCCAAGCATACATGTTCTGCTGATTAAGTTCACACTCCATTAGCTTGTAGAGGCACCAAGTCTCTGGAAAATAGATGCTTAGATCATGCAAAGCACAGTGAAAGTTCAAATATAGGTCCTTCAATACAAACTCATTGTATTGTATGTTCTGGGTTGTTTAATCTGCCCTCTTAATATGAAATCTACAGTTCTCTTTGGTAGTTGTGTTAGATGTGGATATGTTTTCATTGTTGCTTTTGTTGGGCCACTAATAGGTTTGGTGATAGGAAAGCTAATGCTCTAATAGTAGTATGCATAGGTTATCCTAAAAAGTATGTATGTTAAGCGACTTGTTAATCAAGTGAGGACATAGAAGGATCCTTTTAAGTAATATGTTATCGGCTTATGCAAGCCTTAAACAACTTGTTGATACTTTCTTTTTGATGTTTTAAATGCATTATATAAATTATTAGTATATCTAAGTTATATAATTAAAGATGGAAGTACTTTATTTCATGATTTATTGAGATTATACTTAATTTTTGTAACATAATGAAAAACTTTTAAGATAATGGACAAATATTAATATTAAATGAATTAAGGACATTTTTTGTTCATGTGGGTGTGACTTTATGAGAACTTCCCAATCCTTACAACAACCACATAAATTGCAAACAAATGCAAACAATTGCAAAGAAGAATGAGGTGACCGTTTACTAAGCACATAAATGATATGGATAAACAATTGCAAAAATCCTTCAAACATGTAACTCCAAATTTCGGACAATCTTTGGCATGTAATAAAAAATAGAAGATGGCACATCATGCTAGATATACAAAAAGTAGCAAACTTCCAATAGGCTAAAGATTCTTTTGTGTGCAGTAAATTTTTTTTATGACAAATAGGTGTTGTTTTGAAGATTCTCACTATACCATGGTTCTAGCTTTATACTAGATGAAAGAACAAATGAGGAATGTTTTTAGCTGCCTTATTTCACCTCTTTATCTACAAAAAAATAGATGAAATGATATATTAATGAAAGGTTGTGGGCAATGTCTCTTCCAATCATGGGTGGCTTCTAAAATATTGCAAGTATAACTTAAGTCTTGGGACATAAGGTTAGGAGGGTAGAAGCATTGTAAGTGAATTATTTCTCTGTTATACACGAGTTTAAATATAAAAGCAATCTCTTTACCCTATGGCTCCACGAAATTTTGGAAGTCAAACACAACTTTTCTACGTGGCACCATGGGTAGACGAAATTGATATTGAGTTCATCTCTTGTCTTGCGGAGTATGCTCGTCTGGATGAAAGATCTCTCGACCCCTCTGATGTCGCTGTTATTTGTTTCTGCATACACTCAGTGCGCGTTAAGTTTAGGATGAACTTCACTTATAAGTGAGCATGCGTTTCAAGGCTTTGCAGCAGAGACATCATGTTTGAGTAATTGATCTCATTAGCTCCAATTAAATACAATGAGGAAAACAACTTTGTCACATCCAAGCTTTATATTTGGGGCTACATAACCATGGCAATATTTAATTTAATTTTCATAGGCAATTAAATTAAATTAATTTTATGATTTTTGTAGGTCTAATTAACTATATGTTTTGTAGAAATTTTCACTATCATAGGCATATATGATTAAAGTAGAACCTCAATAGTCAGAGCTATATGAGATATTTGGCCCTCTCCTGCCGCTTAACTTGTTTTTAGAGTCGAACATAATTTAATTTTTAGACAATAATGCTACCGACCCAGTTGACCCCATGGTCAACAATGCTAATGTGCCGATGGCGTCCCTTGCACCCATCATAAGCGAACATTTGGATTCATCGTTCTGGATTAATTTGACGAAAGCTTATGGCCATGATAATGCAAGTCAAGACTCTGTGAAGTTCCCAAATCCTATTCCATATTCAACTCCACCAAACAATCCTTTCTTGATGCATATGATAATATGTGGATAGAATAAGATGACATGGAAATGTTTGGAATTATGCAACCTTCCCCAAGTGGTGGTCCAACAAGCTCTCATACATCTTCCACCAGCACTCCCAAGCTTTACGGTAAGAAGTGAGATTTCTTGGTCTAAGTTAATGTGGAATCGTGTTCCTGTGTCTACTACTTTAAAATTGTCATTATCTTCTTATTGAGTTTGGTATGTTGCTCGTCTGTCAGACCTTACTATTTGCCATTATGTTGCTTCAGTGTTGGTCAGTATGTATCCTCGTGTTATTTGATGTGGTTTGCGTGCTTGTTCTAAGGTCATTTGTGATGCAGTGTACTAGAGATAGTATCAAGCTAATATTCTAGTCTCTATATTTTGTACTACATGATAGATTTTTTAACTTTCTCATGGTTTTTTTTTTGTGGCTATCATTATAACTTTTTTTGTTTTTCTTCCAAATATTATGGTATTAAAAGCAAATACTTTAGATTTAGTTGTGCTCTAGCCTATATTAAGGGAGTTCTTGGAGGAAATTATCCAGCCTTTTCACATGAAATTCGATGAGATAAATATGATGGTATTGGGTTCTTTTGGATGGTATTCATAAATATGATATGATAGAATAAATATGATTTGATAAATATGATAGAATACCCATCCATTGTTTGTTGGTTTTTTTCTTTATAACATGGTATTAAAAGCAAATACTTTAGAGATCAATTGTTCTCCAGCTAACACTACAATGTATGAAATGTCAAGTTTGTACTTGAGTTGAAAACAATAGAGGTTCATGTGGCCAAAGCATTATAGAATAGTTGACAACCAAGTGCTGACAAACACGCGGAGGTGAACATAGATGAGATGATAGTACCAAGTGAAAATTAGGACTCAATTGATCTGGAGCTGAATTTAGAGTCATACTTTTAGCAACAAAAACACTTTGATTATGCTTGCAAGCTTCGAATCCACCATTATTTTCAAACTCACTATCTGACTTCACGCATATCAACCCATTGGTTTCTAAAACAAAATATGTATATGATTACAATAATCACATCTCATTGAGCTGAAGATGAAAACAACATCAAATTATTAAAGTGAGCAAAGAAACGAACAATTTCCCCATGCCATTTGGCAAAAAGAACTCCACACATTATTGAATAATTCAATATGTCATTCATATAGTAATATAGTAGTATAGAACAAGAGATTAGGAACCAAGCACATAATAGATCATAGTTGTAGTGAAACATATTCTTTGCCTAGAAATGCCAAAGCTCTAGAAGTGTTTGATGATGAGTAAACAATATATCAAACTTTTCATTCAGGCGCCCATAACTTAAATGCTTGAAGAAACCCAATTATTATTTCATTAAAAGAAATTATTTTGTGACTTCCAAATAGCTACCAATTAAACTCACCAGTGGAGTTATGGTTTGAAGTCAAAGAACATGCAGGTTCACTGCTTGTGACCCTTGTGTTACATTTGGCAATTGAAACTTTAGATTTCAAAATCTCAGACATTGGAGTGTTGGCAATTACAAGATGCTCAATAGCTAAACCTTCATCTATAGAGATAGCCAATAAATCCAAAAGATGCATATTATGAATTCAACAAAGTGACTTAGTTATACTTCCAAAAATAGCTTTATGTTATGTTGAGAATGAAGTAGTGCTACAAAAAAATTAAAGAAGAAAAAAAGAACATCAGTTGAAAAATAAATCATTTAAGTTAATAAATAGAGTCAAAGTGGTTAGCAAGACCAACATGCCTCAATGCTGCCACAACTCACAACCACTAACCCAATAACTTGTCGGTCAATACACAAAAAAAACATGAATATTGAAATTATCATATTGATCCAAGTGACACCATATATCTAAACATCCATAGAAAATTCAAATTCCATATCCAACAAAAGCATAAACATAGTCATAAGCTACCATAAACATGCTCGCATGTGTGTAGCACCACAAACCAACGCAAATCAAACATAGTCTGAAATACCAAGAACCATCATCCTAATAAGGTATAAAGTAAAGCAAAACGATCATGCCATGCAATCAAGGATAATAAGAGTCGTACTTAGAGCACAGAGTATCAGATAATAGCAAACGCACAAAACGAGCATGTGCCTCTTGGTTCATCCCCCAGAATACATCTATATCAACTTTATTATACGTCAAATGATAGGTCACCTGGATTTTCTCATCCAAAGTTAGATCTAGGATACCTACGAAAGCCTCAAACAAAGATGTTCTTAATGAGGAATCCAAGTATGTGCTTGCACCAATGATTGGAGTAGCTTGTCTGCAATACTACCAAGGGTTGTTTTGGCATCCTCTAGCAATGTGCCCATTACTTTCTCAAAGTCAATGGCACATGGATCAATTCTCTTTTGCTTGCTAGAAGAGGATGCCTTTTTTTTTCGACACAAATTCGAAGGGTGGAATGACAGGCATAACATTATTTTCGAGATTAGTCGTCGAGGTAAATCTAATAGGTAGCTCAACATTCTCAGCATCCTTCTCTCCGTCATCTTGAGATCTATGTATCAACTCTTGTATAATGTCCATTATGTCAAATTCTTGCTTTCTAGTGGATTTGTCGTTTTCAAAGATCTCACCTAACTATTGTACCATGGGCGTGGCTTCCCTTTTAGCTTTTCTATCTCAGGTTGTGCCTACAAAACATGTGGGTGTATATAAGCAAGTGCTTGTACATATAATAGTAGAATGATATGGTAAAAAAGGCAAAAAAAAAACTTGACATTTGTACCTTGATGTATTTAGCCCAAATGGCTTTTGACTCCACAGTAATCATATGTGCCTTAGGGTCCATAGTTGCTTGACTACCTCCACTGCACCGAAGTATGCCTTGATTTGATATGTTTCACAAGGATGCCACTACCAGGGAATTTCTCGACTAGCATTGACTTCAATCTTATAATGTAACCGCCTTCAAAAGAACCATCGCAATGCCAACCATCTGCCTACAAGTTCTTCAATGCATATATCAAGGCCTCCTCATCATGATAGGTCCAGAAACATAATGGGGCCACTGCCGCTTTACTTGACCTTTCCATACTGTGAGATGAGCAACCAGATTGCGCCATGACCTGTCACTAACAAACATATTTGAATATCAGATAAAGTAAACATATGTTGAACTCCATAAATTGAATATAAATAAACATAGCAATTAAACATAACATTAACCTTAAATTAACCTAAACAAACGGGCAAATGTAGGTCATACATGCATATATTTATATATATATATATTAAGACAAGCATATGCATATTAAAAAAATAAAAGCCAAACAATTCCAACTAACATCGTGCACATCAGACAAACACGTTAGTTAACATACTTCTAAACAACTATATGAAACAATATAATTGTGTTCCATAATTCTATTGATTAGTACAGCTTCTACAGTTCTAAATTTGCCCCTATGTCCTACATGTTTCTTCTAATAGAACGTATCATACTAAGACAACGAATTAGCCCCTCTCCATGATTGGTACATATTGGCGACCAGATTATTAGCCAATTACTCCACTCAGATGAGCTCTCAATCGAATCAATATGATCAACATCCATTTCTTCACTTCCTCCCATACCATCCAAGACATTATCCTCGAAAGGGTCAATAGTCATATGTGTGCAAATGTAATTGTGCAGAAGTGCACAAGCTAGCATTATCATGTTCTATGTCTTGATTGGATGGTAGGTAGTGCTCCGAAGGATAGCCCATTGCTCCTTAAGAAGTTCAAGGCCCTCTCAATAGTATTACATGCCCTAGCGTGCTTTATGTTGAAATATTTATGAGGGTTTTGTGGTGCAAGTGCTCCACCTCTCCAATCATCAATGTGGTATATGATGCTACGATATGGGGTCAAAAAACCTTCACAATTGGTGTAGTCAGCCTCACATATTCCCTACAAAGCATAAGTAAGGCTAGATATTATCGAAGTCCATAACACAAAAAGATAAAAGCTTACAAGTACATGACATATAACATGGTATCCCAACTGGTAGTTTGAGGCCACTAGGTTTGTTAACAGTCGCACGTAACACCCCCTACTATCTGCAGTGGAGCCCTCCCATCTAACAAGTATATAAATGGAATTCATTTCAAGGTTGCAGATACCAAGAACATTTTTTGCTATCTCACCTTTCCTTGACTTGTGTCGTCTTTGGTCATAGCTAGTACACGAACTAATATCTGTGCCATTCAAAGGCACCAATACAACCCTACAAAGAAAAATGACAATTTTATCTAAATAACAAGTCAACAAATTATCTGTTTAAATACAATTACTTGTTTGTTTAAACATACCTTAGAGTATCTTCATGTTTTATTTGTACATGAATTATCGATGGTTTGATGATCGACAAGGAATAATGGACTAATTTTTATAACAACTTTAAGATATTATTTAAAATACTTGCTAACTGTATGACTAACTCTTTTAACATCATGTTTATAATCATATTTTTCTTATAATGTGCTAGTATGGACAAAAACATGGCTATTTTTTTAAGGAACTCTTACAAATTTTTTGTTTCACAGCCTCCTACATGCTCCATTAACAAAGCCTCCAAAAGGCATTTTTATCCATATGTGAATTACCCAAACATGCTTGATCATCTATTTCCACAATCCCTGTCAATTGTTTCAATTGATCCGTATCTTAGAAATAACGCTCCACCGCCTAAGCAACCAATCTAGCCTATCACACTGTCTCCCACAATGTATAAGGTAAGCATGATAAAGCAAAAACATTCAAATAATCCTTCGGACAAAAAAAATTACATAAATTCATATAAAAATACAGATTTTGGTAATCCAATCCATGCCAATTTCCTACAACAAATGTAAAATCAAACAAATTCTAAGTGATTAAAATGGCATAATTCTCAAATGTTTGGAAATTCACAAAATAGTTATGAATATATATATATGTATTCACACACACACACACACATATACACACATAATAATTAATTGTCTATTATCAACAATCAGAAATTAATTACACAAGATTGACCAAAAGAAAAACACATTAGCATCAACATAAGCTGACATAATAATTTTAAACATTAAAAATAAACTCAAATGTAAACTGATGTATGAACTTAAGAAAGCAAAGATCCACACATATTTAGAAATTAAAGATCCTGAGAACATTACCCCAACTTCCCAACCAAAAGCCTACCAAGATCTGTAAGGGATATAATTTCTCTTTGTTGCCAAGAAAGCAAAAATTGCTAAATTTTGTTGGGGGAAAAAAGAAGGAAGCAAGACAGGCAAAGAAATCATAGATATTGAGCTAAAAAATTATGCCTTTTTGCAAGGAAGCCCTTCAAGATTGTGTATAACAGACTAAATTGTTGTGCAATGGGCCGAGAATTAATATGAAAATAGTAGATAATTCTGTCTTATTCTTGTTAATTTACAGACACACAATAAGTTACCTATCAATTTGTTTACTAAAAATAGGAAAATAAAAAAAAAGACCTGTGGAATAAACATTAAACTTTCGGTAGAAAGACTGTGGAGAAGTGATTTCATTTGGATAGAAAGATAGAAACGAACCAATTACAATACAAAAAAATGTAATACACTAGCAACACTAACTATTGTTCCATGCTAGAATCATTGCATATTAAAGCATTTCCTAACAGTGGGATCTATGAACCAAAAAATAGAGAGTTGAAGTAGGATCGGTACCTACATAGCTTTTGCGAACTAAAATTCGAAGCTCTGTCACACTCACGGTCAAGAACAGATCCACCATCCACCCAAAACCTGGGACAACAAGGCAACAATAAAATGAGTCTAGTAAAATGGGGGATCATATGTGAAAATTGATATCATAAAAAAAAAAAGCAGTACGCCAACAAAATTGGTACCACGAAGACAATCTACTAGAAAAAATAAAAAAAGGGCTTTCTCTAGACTTACATTGATTGAAAGTGTTCGTTAGCCTAATCCCATTCTATACCTACAGTAGGGTTTTCAACCTTGTCAATGAGATAGAAGAGAAGTGTAAACTCAATCAGATATGAGGGGTTTCAGATCCTCGATTAAAAAAGGGCGAAAACATAAAATTTTCATTAAGTTAAATGATAGGAATCATAATTTATCCCAAAGTCAGATTAATCACACCCCTAACCCACCAACATGAATAGACCGTCATAGCATGTACAATGTCAGGCCAAAAATTAAATACGAGTTGGCCCTATTCCTCATATGCAAATTGCATCCCTAACCCTGCAACATGAATAGACCATAATCGCGTGTATAGTGCTAGGCCAAAAATTAAATGCGAGCCAGCCCTGTTCCTAATCTTGCATCTTAAACACAACATTAGATGAGCTTAGCAGATTGTATCAAGACTAAAAGATACTATAGCATACCCAAGATGTGTCTGCTTCGAGTTAGGGTGCTACCTATATCAAATTAACTATCTCATTTTACGTATTACTTTTCAAAATGAGCAAAATAACTTCAACAAAACGAGCTACTAGCAACATATTACTCCTGATACATAACATTTACAATTCAGCCACATAACACATAACCTAGCAAACCTTTGTTTAAATCAAAAGTCCTGTATAACTAGCTTCTCAAGTAATCAAAAACCAATAGAATTCAAACTTAGCATACTATAATTTACAAATCAAGTTCAATAAGCTTGTACCACTAGTTAACCTACTCGCAAAACTATATACACTATATACATATGTGCAAGTAGAACATCCATCGTCCGTTAGCGCCTATCTAAGGAAAAGAACTAAAAAATTCCTAATGACTTAGTAAGGAGAATAATAAAAAGCATAGATATAATGTATCGAATAAGAAGAATGTAACTAAGTTACTTTTGAATAGATCAAACAAAGCAATGTACCCACAAAGCACTTACAGTAAGCCAAGTATTCATTAATAGGAACTGATACTAATGAACTCGAATAGCATAAGTTCATAAATGAATCAATAGTGAAGATTAAGATAAAACATGTCATATGGAGCTGTTGGGGAAAGGTCTCTAACCTTATGACTCTTGTAGATCAACATGGAAACAAATCCCTTATCCCTCCAAGTTTTGAGCGCTCAGCTCGAACAAAACACACAAATCTAGCATGGTCAACTGTATGTTGATTCTTTGCTCACAGACAATTAACTTCTAACCGCCTATGAGACGCATGATCACTAATTGGTACTAGTTTAGGAGATCCCACCATCGATCTATTATGCTCGGTCGTCTTTTCAATCCCAGCTTAGGGATCAGCTTCCCATGGCATCCCTCCGGGTCTAAACTTCCTATGGACACTATCCCCAAGGGTCTAATTAACAACTAATTCCAACAGCAGAATCATATTTCAAAACAACTGGCCATGAACAAATCTAAACACAAGGTAACTTGACTCAAATCACATAACATATCGATTGGCATGACCTTATCAACAACCAAGAACAGTAATAAAACCAGTTTCAGAATTTGGCTAACAAGGTTAAGGGATGCAAAACAACATAAAGAATTCAAGAAACAACAAATTAATCAATTGACAAGACCATTTGAATAACAATGTAGAATAGTGAGTTCATAAAATGGTAAAACAATCAATCGGCAAGACCATTACAATGACATTCTAGAAAGACAATATAACTATTCAAAAAATTAGTAGGAAAGGCCGAGGAATACAAAAAAGCAAGGTAAACATCTGTATTCAACATAGAGACTCGAATATCATGAAAAATATACATAACCAAAGTACATAAGAACAAGTTGATATTCACAAAATGGATGTATTTTTTTCCAAGCAAGAATAGGGATCATAACCTCACCTTAGTCTCAGCGCCCACAGCAGAGGTCCTTTACTGATCAGGGAGGTTCAAACCCTTATCACCTATTTTCAATAAAATACAAAATAAGTATTAGTACTGTAGTATGGCATTTACTAGCAGTAATCACGACTATTTACACGTTCTAATTATACCAGTTCGCTTATTCTCTCGATTACCATTCTATCTTGATCTTCGCATCACAGTACTTAGATATACATTGTTTTCCTTAATCACCTAGTTCATATTACTGGTTCTGTGACACATCTAGCTCGTTCAAGCGATTAAAGGTTTATTGCAAACCGAATTTACCATTTTGACTTCTTATGCATGCCAACTCGGTCAAACATTATCAATCAAACACTTTATCAGTTTTGGGCTATTGTTTCACTTCCATTACTGGTATTTAAATTAATGTTCAGTAGTCCATATTCATGAATTTTGCATATTTGTCCACATTTACGAATTTGGTATATTTTTCTATAACAGTCAATTCTTAATTTCAATCTATATTTATGAATTCTTAAATGTGTCAAGTAGCTTAATTACTAGTAGTTAGCCCCTAATTAATGATTTGAGTCCACATGCCATTTTATAATTAGAACATATCCAATCATTCAGGTCCAAAATCATAATTCGGTCTAATTAACTTAAATTTACATCGAAAACCAACGTAATAATTTAATCGAATCAAATCAGGAAGCATTTAATTGGTCAAATAGAAATTTACCAAATTGATCGAGTTTAAGGTCAATTCACTATCCAAAACCTTGTCGCATGTGTTTGGATTGTCATACCGGAGATTTTGCCTCTCGACCATCGAAACCGCCACCGGTCCATCGGAGTTGTGTGCGGCCACCACCACCCGATGTGCATTGACGAGACGAGCAAAACGTCCAACTTAATTTTTCATTACGATGTTGTTAGGCCGACCAATTTACTAAAAAATTGTACAACGCCACCCAATGTCGCTGCACTATTTTACTCCAATTATTCATCCTCCAGTGGTCTATTCTTGAAATTGAAGATATTGTCGTGTTTCTCTAGCTAAGCCTGTTAAGATCTATCACTCAGTCTCAAGCTTTAGCCATCGAAATCAAGCTTCCCGCCACCATCGCTGCTAGCTCCGTATGGCAGCCAATTCTGGTCATTTCCCCAGTTGTTTCGAGGAGTTCTTAGTATATAATTGTTCACCGTGATGTGATGAATGAGATGGTTTGATTATATTGAGTTTCAGGGTACCATAAGAGAGTATAATGGTAAGGAAAGGCTGGGTCAGCTGGTTGGAATTAAATAAAATGGAAAGGGGCTTTTATAATGTTGGACTTTTTAGAATTTCAATTTGGTCCACAAAATTTTTTCACCACTTGCAATTTAGTCCACCACTTGCAATCAATTTAGTCCACCTAATTTTGAGTTCCTTACATTCACTCCCTGGATTTCCAAATTAAACCCTTTAGATTTCTTTTCTTACACTTTAACCCCTACTTAGTTTTCGATTCGTGCAATTAAGTCCTCATTTTATTAATTTTTAATCCTTGTACTTTTTAATGTCATACTAAAGCCCTAATTAATTTTAACATGTTTTATTAAGGCCCATTTTGATTATTTATTATTATTATTATTATTATTATTATTATTATTATTATTATTATTATTATTATTATTATTATTATTATTATTATTATTATAATAAAATCTTAATATTCTAATTCAATTTGTAAATTTTTTAATTCCAACAAAAAATTTGTGCCCACGATTTGGGGTGTTACAAATCCCATATTCACATCTATGGCTAGAAGAACTTCGGTTAAGACTCACCCGTATATTGATTTCGTTCCCACATCACCCTAGTCATACACTAATTTCTCCCATTGATATGATATATTCTTACAGTGTAAATTTATTTTTTGGTGAAAAAGGAATAAATATAAAAACGGCAGCACTAGGGTTATAATAACCCTTATTGGTAATATTATGGATATAAGCGTGAGCTCGAATGTTCAATCCCCTACTGGTTTCTATTTTCTTTTTCCCTTTACTTGCAGACATCTTTGAGGTAGAAGGTTTGGGTTAGGGCAGTTCTTGATGAGGTATTGATCACTACCACACGCTGTGCACCTTCCTAGCTTTCTCTAGCATTCAGACTCCTCATGGTTAAAGCTATTGCAAAATCCACAATTTTTTCTTGGCATTCTAGATTGGATCTTAGGTTACTTTATTTCTGACTCATTTTCCTTTCAAGTAGGGATTCTAAGTTCGAGAGCCCTTCATCTTCTAGATTTCTAGGAGTTATGACTTTACCTGAAGTGCTTTACACACAACTTAGTTGTAATTCGGAAGGTCGAATGCAATGAGGGCCCGTCTGATCTTCGGTCAGAGTCCCTCCACGAATTTGCACATCTAGTGCTCCTTGTCTTCTAGTATGTGGGGTGTATAGTGGATCAATCTACTTAATGTGGCTTCATATTAGCCCACCGATGTCGTCCCCTGGATCAGATCCACAAATTTTCATCCACGGGTATGCTTGACAACTTAAGATATGAATTTCTCCATGCATTCATATGAAAAGTTAGCCCAGGTCCGTGGAGTTTCTTCTAATTCCCACCTCCAATCGACTATTTTCCATTAATTATATGTAGGTTCTTCCAAAAAAAATGAGGCACACCTAACCTTCTACTCATTAGGATAATGCGGTGTACTAAATATTTTCTCAAGAACATCCACCCATACTTCTACCTTATAATCATCAGGCTCCCAAGTGAACTGTGAAGGCTTGAGACAGAGGAATCGCTCTAGTGCCTGATCCTCAGTGAACTCTTCATTAGCCCTAACCTGGTCAGCTTGGTTCACCTGCCCTTGATGTTGGCAATGCTGCATAAATTGTTGCCATATGGTGTACATGGGCTCTGTCAGTTGTCAGGTGACTGGTTGGTTATTGGAGGATTCTACGATACTTTATCCTCGGGCATTTGCCACTAAGGTTTGAAGCTTGTCTTTTTGGAATATTCTAAGTATTTACTCACCTATTTCATGGTTTCCTTCGTCGATAGGATTGGGCTTAAAGTTGTGCCTGTGAACCTTCATACCAAGCCATCCTTGTCCTACTTTTTCAAATTTTATAGTACTTTTTGGCTTGCAAAATCAGCTAAGGTCAAAATATGGTACCCAATATCATTAAATTATTTTCTACTCTCTTTTTGTTTCTTCCCCTTTTTTGATAGACATAGATATACAATAAACTAAAGTACAAAATTTTCAAGTTATATAAGATACTATTCACTCGACAGGTCACATAATAAAATTTTTCATTGGACATTTAATTCAGAATTGGTGGTTCATTTACATCAGATTTTACATATTCAAAATTTGTTATGCTAACTATCTGCCTAGTCGGAAGAACAAAATGACTAGGCCTAGGATAACCGTCAGTTGAACATATGCTGAGTTTAATATTTACACAAGCTACTCTCACAACTGAGCTACTAAATCCATACATACATAATATATACACTAATCCCTAGTTCTCATTGTCAGTAACTCCAGATTGAGCATCCTCATCTTTAGAATCCACGTTTATCTCCTCAAACTTACAATAGGATTTTTTACAACTTCATATCTTACAAACAGTCTTCCATTTCCTCTATTCGTTGTTATGTATGCGATCTCATTGATCAACTGTCATAATCGACACACCAAATTTCTTCTTAATTTTCAATAATAACTTATAGATTTCATCTCACGTGCAATTTTCTCCCTTCCAATCCATTATCGTCTTGTGATCATGTGGATCAATTTCACCATCATCATATTAATCTTTTGCCAAACAACCGTACCATCTAAACCTTGACCATGTACATAGGTTAATCCCCATCCATCCTAAAATAATCATATACCTTCAAAATATAAATTTCTTCCTAAGATAGTCCTACACTTGTCAAATTCAACTTCCACGAGTGTTGCTCGCTCAACATTGTAATTTCCAAGGTAACTCATTACTTACTAATTATATTTCTTCCCAAAATAGTCCTTGGCTGATTAAATTCAAACTCCACAAATATTTTTCACATAATGCTATAATTTCAAGCAATATCATCTTCTCTAATAACTATAAGATCATATACCCAACACACCAGAAGTAAGAGGGTATACACTGATTGGCCATCCAATGTTGAGTACTATCCCAATAGTTCATATCCTATTTAGTTCCATAAATTAAACTTAATCTGCACTAGACTCATCAATTCAAATTCAAAGATTATTCCTACATTCACCTAAGTCCGCAACAACCTAAGCTTTGATACCACCAGTATAGCACTTCGCCTGAGAGGTGCCTACTTTGGGTCAAAGTGCTACCCGTATCAAATCAACGACTTAATTTTCTAAAGGAACTAAATGACTTCAACAAAATGAGCTACTAGCAGCACATTACTCCTGATACATGACATTTACAATCTAGCCACATAACACATTACCTAGCAAACAACCAAGAAATATGTAGGAGGCTTGATTTCTAATGACTTAGTGAGGTGAATAATAAACAGTATAGATATAACGTATCAAATAAAAAGAATATAACTAAGTTACTTTGAAAGAGATCAAATAAAGCAATGCATCCACAAAAACGCTTGCAGTAAGCCAGGTATTCGTTAATAGGAACTGATACTAATAGACCCGAATAGCATAAGTTCATAAATGAATCAATAGTGAAGAATAAGTCAAAACATATCATATGGAGCTGTTGGGGAAGGGTCTCCAACCTTATGACTCCCATAGATCAATATGGAAACAAATCCCTTATCCCTCTAAGTTTTGAGTGCTCAACTTAGATCAAACATACACACATCTAGCATGGTCAATCGCATGTCGATCCCTCGTTCACAGACAGCTAACCTCCAACCACCTGTAAGACACAAAATCACTAGTAGGTACTAGTTTAGGAGACCCCACCATCGATCTAATCCACTCAGCTATCTTTTCGATCCTAGTCCCCGACCCAATTTCCATTAGCGTCCCTCCAAGTCTAAACTTCCCATAGGCGCCCTAAGGTTCTAATTAACAACTAATTCAAATAGCAGAATCATATTTCAAAATGACTGGCCATAAACAAATCTGAATACAAGGTCACTTGACTCAAATCACATAACATATTGATTGTAACAACTATATCAACAACTCAGAACAATAATAAAACCAATTTTAGAATTTGGCCAGTAAAGCTAAAGGATGCAAAACAACATAATGAATCTACGAAACAAGAAATCAATCGATCGACAAGACCATTCGAATACTAGTGCGGAATAATGAGTCCAAATAATGGTAAAACAATCGACCGGCAAGATCGGTCCAATGACATTTTAGAAAGAAAATATAACTATTCACGAAATCAGCAGGCAAGGCTGAGGAATGCAGAAAAGCAAGGTAAACATCTAGATTCAACAAAGAGACTTGAATATCATGAAAAATACAGATAGGCCAAAGTATGTAAGAACAAGTTGATATTCACAAAACGAATGCATTCTTTTTCCTAGCAAGAATAGGAATCGTAACCTCAAATTAGTCTCAGCGCCCACACTAGAGGTCTTTTACTAATCAGGGAAGTCCAAACCCTCGTCACCTATTTTCAATAAAATGCAAAATAAGTATTAGTACTACAGTATGTCATTTACTAGTAGTAATCACGGCTATTTACACGTTCTAATTGTACTGTTTACTTATTCTGTCGATTACCATTCTATCTTGCCCTTTGTACCGAAGTACTTAGAAATACATTATTTTCCTCGATCACCTAATTCATATTATCGGTTCCGTGACACATCTAACTCATTCAAGCAATTAAAGGTTTGTTACGAACCCAATTTACTATTTGGCTTCTTACACATGCCAACTCGGTCAAACATCATCAATTAAACACTTTATCAGTTTGAGGTATTATTTCACTTCCATTACTAGTATTTAAATTAATGTTCTTAGTCTATAAGTAGTCCACATTCACGAATTTTGTATATTTTCCTATAATCGTCAATTCTTAATTTCAATCTATATTTATGAATTCTTAAATGTATCAACTAGCTCAATTAATGGTTGTTAGCCCCTAAATAACGATTTGAGTCCACATGTCATTTTATAATTAGAAACATATCCAATCTTTCATGTCCAAAATCATAATTCGGTCCGATTAACTTAAGTTTACATCGAAAACCAATTTAACAATTTAATCAAATCAAATCAAGAAGCATTTAATCGTTTAGACGGGATTTTACCAAATTGACCGAGTTTAAGGTCAATTCAATCTAAAACCTTATTGCATGTGTCTGGATCGCCATTCTGGGGATTCTGCCTCTCGACAATCGGAGATGCTGTTCGCCCCCCGAAGTTATGTATCGGCCACCACCACTCGATGTGCCTCAACAAGATGAGCAAAATCCCTAACTTAAATTTTTGTTATGATTCCGTTACGTCAACCAATTTATCGAACAATAGTACAATGCCACCTAATGTTGCCGTACTATTTTTCTCTGATTACTTGTCCTCCGGTGGTCCATTCTTGAAATGGAAGATATTTGCGTGTTCCTCTAGCTAAGCCCGTCAAGACCTATTATTCAATCTTAAGCTTCAGCTATCAAAATCCAGTTTCCTGCCACCATCGCCACTAGCTCTATTTAGACACCAATTTTGGTTGTTTTGTCAATTGCTTTGAGAAGTTCTTGGTATGTAATTGTTCACGCGACAAGATGAATATGATGATTGGATCATTTTTGAGTTTCAGGGTATAGTGCAAGAGTACAGTGGTAAGGAAAGGTTAAGTCAACTAATGAGAATTAGATAAAATAAAGGGGGGGAGAGGGGGTTTACAGTGTTGGGGGTCTTTTAAATTTCAATTTGGTCCACAAAACTTTTCCACTGCTTGCAATTTAGTCCACCAACTTTTGAGTGCCTTACATTCGTCCCCTGGCTTTCCAAATTAAACCCTCCAGCTTTCTTTTCTTATACTTTGACACCCACTTAGTTTTCAATTCGTGCAGTTAAGTCCTCATTTTATTAATTTTTAGTCCTTATAATTTCTGACATCACACCAAAGTCCTAATTAATTATAATATGTTTTATTAAAATTCATTTCGATTTTTTATAATATGTTTTATTAAAATTCATTTCGATTTTTTGGTATTATAAAATCTTTATATCTAACTCAATTTGTAAATTTTTGGATTCCAACAAAAATTTCATACCCATGATTTGGGATATTGCAAATGCTATCAAACATGGCCAAAGCATACTGGCCATGATAGAAACGGACAAGATCATGGAACAAATTTTTGAATAAATAAAATTTTATAAGGTTAACTAAAAATCATTAATTTATGTTTTTAGGACCTTATATCATCAATACAAGGTATGGACACAGTTCGAATTTGAATTGTATCCATGAATTCATATAATCTAAAATTGAAGAAAATAACAATATTCAATGTTTGTACGGATCGATCATATTAATTTGATTCCATAATTATTATATAGTATATACTGATTGATGATATAAGTTTCACTAATAAATAGCCAATTACAATCTTTAGAAAAAGTTTTAAAAACTTATATTATTATTTAATATATGTAAGATGGAGAGCAACCATGATAGAAAGAGCAAATATAGTCATGCCAAGTGGAAGAGCTCACATGATAAAGTTGTGCACAATCCCATTTCTTCAAGTGAAAAATCACCAATTACTTTTTTTGACAATTTTCAAATTTTGAATACAGGATAAACACATTTTACATAGCATATCCAATGATATATACAACTTGAACACAATCTCGAGTTTGTGGTAGTTCATTGGGATCTATCTCTTGAAAAGAGCTTCGATCATAGTACCAATCACCAATAGCCTGTGCAATTGTCTATAAATTGAAAATGACATTAAATCATAAGTAAATCATATTTCACATTAAAAGTTGTAAACATATATATATATTAGACAACACATGGGATTATTTGAAAAAACTCATGTAGAAATTAAAGTGACATAATTGAACAAAGAACATTAAATTTAACAAGATATCTTACTTTTTCCCCCAATATAGATGACTTATCCCACCCTCGTCTTTCATAGAAGTGTCCATGACGGACGCAAGAGTGAACAAATATTCCCGTCGATGGAGAAGCAATTTCGTTCAATGTCTCTACAAGAACTGCACGAAAATCTGAAATAAAATTGTATATAAAGATATCAGTATTTTATTTTATAGCATCATCATATAAAAATATCATTTAATTCATATTCAAATATTTCGTATGAAATTTTTGGTAATACCTTTCATAGTTTGTAATTGAGCAAGCGTGCAAAGTTTTAAATTGGCAGGGCAATTTATCCAAGTGGAATCATTTGATACGTTGTGTTGCGCTAACTGTGACAAATTAAATTCAACTATGAGTTTAAAAAAAATCATTAATTGCATGTAACATTAATTTAGCATAAACATTAACAATTACTTCATGTTGTCCTTGCTTATTGAGTCCTTAATACATATCTACTCAAATTACATAATAATAGGTCAATTAATTGTGTGGTACTGTACTTAGACTTATAAAATACTATAAATTTAAATTAAATAATGTGCAAATAGAATCTAAATAACAACACAATTCTTTTCCCAAAAGAATTTTTTTTTCAACAAGTTACAAGTTATGTTTTTAGAGTAAATAAATGACAATTTACCTATTTTTGGTTTGAATATTATATCTATATCTATATCTTTATTTATATCTATGTTGTATAAAAATGGAATATCCATGTTGTGTAAATAAAAGAAGGCTGCTTATACATTTAAAGTGGTGGTTGCACTATGTTACACTAAATTTTGGATTATGATCAATTATACTCTTTAGTTTTAATTTTGACGTAGAAATTGTTTGCCATATTATATTAATCAATAATTCATATATATATGGATTGTATTAATCAATAATTAATATTATATGTTACCAAGTATGCTTATTGCATCGTTTATTTAACTAAATAAAAAGTAGTATTTTTTATTATTCATCATTACAATTAGTATCAATACTATGAAAATCTAAATTTATATGCATGTAAATGTAACATACCACAACAATTAATGTTAATTAAAATGAACATACCTGATAGTCATCAAAAGCCGACTCGAGTATAAAAAGTGGCGTCTTTATATCCTTAACTATATTTTCAGGGAACATACACTGAAATTTTGTGTACATATAGAACATATTGTTAGTATTCCAACATAATGTCCAGGGAAAAAAAAAGAAATTACTAAAATTGATAAATCTTTATAATTAACTTCTCTTACCAAACTCGCATTCATTTTTAACGTGCATGACGCAGGCAAAGACTTGGTTATCCCCTATATATATATGTATATCAAATATATAATATAAATCAGTTTAGAAATTAAGACAATTTTCAGTTTTAAAAAACTTAAGGAAAAAAAAAAAAGATATAAGTATACATGATATGCAGCCACTTGGGCAAAGTAGCCCGCTCTCTCGTCAGCACCATAGAAATTTTTTCTGTTACAAATTTAAGCACACATAAATAAATAAATGAACAAATACATTTAATTTAAAAAAAAATAAAAAATGAATGGGTTTTAGTGAAGACTTACGCATGGAAGAAGAACCCAGAATCAGAAATGCACTTGACTCTACTAGCATTAGGTATGAGAGTTCGAAAGCCATCACAATGCAATATGGTTGCTAATCCTCCGGCTGACCCACCGGCAAGTATAGCCTATATATTGTTTAAGTTTAATGATGTCATTATTTAATATATATATATATATATACTCAATTTCAAATAAATAAATAATTGTATTTGTGTACATAAAATTATATGCAAAATTAATTAAGCATACATTGGTAGCGTTGATCAATCCTTTAGCTAACAGATCTTCCATCACAGCATTAAAAATCCTGGCGCCTCTATGGGTAAGGTTGAAGTGCTGAAAAACAATCAATAAGAATAACATTACTCTTCAAATAAAATTTCTAACATAAAAAATAGGAGTGATGACAGTGAGTTCGATGAGCTTGAACTTGAATTTGGTTAGTCTCATTTTTAGAGCTCGAGTTTGACTTAGTAGCTCATTAATGCGAGCTTGAATTTAAATGAGTGTCGTTAAGCTCGGGCTCAAATTTTGGCAAGCACAATTAAACGTGAGCTTGGTTTTAATATTATTCTTGTGTTAATAATACTATAGTATTATCAAAATAATTTATATATTTAAAATTTATAAAAAATTTAAAAAAGATAAAAAAAACTAACAAGCTAGCTCGCAAACTAGTAAAACTAAAAAATATAAGATTAATAACAAAAAATAAATGACAATGTAAAAATTGTTATTAATAATATGTAATAAGTGATTGTAATTTTTATTTATATATTTATATTTTTAAATGGCGGTGTTAGTTTTTGTTTTGTTATAATATGGTTTAATATCGACAAAAATTAATTTTTTCGAATTGTATTATTAACAATTAGTGATACACATATGTCAACAACGTAATTACAAAATTTTCATTTTCACTAGATTGGCAGTGTAAACACTATTTATAAAATTTATAAGGGTGACAAAAACAAAAATTCTTGTCATTTAATATATATAATCAATGAAACTTTTATATTGTTACTTATTATTTGTTATTAATTTTCTCTTTTCTTGTAGTGTGAGCTTGAATCAAGCTCAAGTTAAGCCTGCTCACGTCATCCTTTAATCCTAATAAAAAAATAATTTATATATAATGTTTTATACATGTTAGACTTACTGGATCAACTTCTTCGACGTCTCCCATAAATGACGAGCCATCACAATATGAGAAATAAACTCGATTCCAATTATAAAAATCTGTAATTCACCATAGGCATACAAATCAATTAGGAATATTTGCGGTTGAATAATACTATAGTTACAAACTATATATGTTGTCCAGTTTATTAAATACCTGGATTAATGTTCTGGTGTTGGCTAAATATCTATCCGAAAAAGACAGTTTTATTTTCATGTTTGGAGCTCCCAATGGATTCATTTGTTCTTATCAGACAACCGCTATTTGAGCCGCACCAACCACCACCCTAAAAACAAACAAAAAAAGAAAAATTATTTTCTTACAAAATAATATATATATATATATTCCCTTAATTAGAAAAATGAGAAAATTAAATTTGGGGAGAGCCGATCGACCTCAAGATGAATCAACCAATTACTAGCTCCCTCTCCAAATCCCTTAGCATAAAAGTAAGTTGGTGGGCTCCCACCCGAGCAAACTGCAATAATTTTTATATAGCAATCTTATAATAATTACCATTTTTTATCAAATTAATTATAATTATCAACATACACATTATTAATTAATTTACATAGGATTAAATTAGTAGATTCATTATTTTTGAAATATATATATATATATATTAGAGTCTACCTACTCCTTTTGGCACTGCACTCTCGAGATATGTGATGTTAGCATAGTCAGAGCTATGAACTTGATTACCCATCAAAATGAGTAAACAAAATAGTAGCTTTGACCAGTGATCAGCCATGGCTTGAATGCATTTTTCCATTCTTTACATGCCAATAAATAAATCAATAAGATGATGTTTGTGAAATTTATATATGAATAGTTGTATCTTTAAATTGGCATAAAGAAAAGACCAAAGAACACGAGGAGGTATCTGAATTTACCCCTAAACTCAAGAAGATAAATACCTACATATCTATATATATGCGCGAATGTATGGTATGTATATTTTAGCATATAATCTTATCTAAGTGTTGAAAATCGAACTAAGAGAAAATCATAAAGGGCCCATAACAGAGACAAGAGGTATATATATTAACTTAAAGTACCATAGATTGTTAGATCGCACGAAAATTTTAAGGCATAAGATCGATACAAATGATGAATTTGGGGCAACATGAAAAGCATAAAACTAATACAATATTAACATAAGAATGACATGAATTTCTCTTACAAAAAATTACCTTTCGAACCACGTATGATCACTTGTCAAAGATTAAGTTTATTGTTTATTTTTACGCTATAACTTTTCCTTTGTGTTGCTTTATGTAAGATATACAACCTCAATCAACCATTCTCCAAAGCGTATTTTTCTATGGTGCACCAATATTTTCGCTTATGAAATTTATCCTTCTACCATATATGTGTCCCCCTTTAGGTTTATTTTGATCTTCTTGTCGTATCAAAAGCTTCCACTTGTTTTATGGAGCCTTTTTTTTTTTTTTTGGTGCTTTTAACAAGTCATACAATAATATGCATCAATACGTGCAAGCAATAAAAAATATTCATACCATGTTTCCCGCTATTTGTTTGTTTGCTTGTTTGTTTTTTCTTTTTCTTTATTTTTTTAAAGCTTCGAACCCCATATATTCATTCTCTACTTTTCTGGTCCCTAGTAAAGAGAGAATTTATTAGGTTTAATCTCAACTTGAAAAAAAATATAGGGTCAAATTGTTAATGGCTTGTGAATTCAGTCAAGTTTTTATTATTTCATTATATTACTTTTGTTGAAATGATAGTTTTGAAAAAAAATAAAAAAGAATATTCTAAGATGTCTAGAAAATGAACACCAACAATAAATTTAGGATATATGGGGCATATATTTATATAAAGTCTTAACACATTTAAAGCAGCGGTTACAATATGTTATATCAAATTTTGCATTATTAATTATACCCTTAATTTTTAATTTAATTTGAAAAATGCATTTAACTCGATATAAAATTACAAAACGCAAGTAATATGATCAAAATATAATGAAAGATTTATATAATGGTAGTAGATATATCCCTCATTCTTGAACTGTATATGAGTTCATAGTGATTGATAATTAATATTATATATCATTTAGTATGATTATTGTTAAAATTAAAGCTATTAATTATCTATATTTTATAAAAAAAATTGAGTGTTTTATTTTTTATCAATACAATTAGCATTGATTATATTTATAAATACAATTGAATATTAAGGCCACTCTAGCTTTCCTCAAAGTGTTAACGTAACATTCCTTGGCCATCCTTTTATCTTCAGTTGTTTCTTAAGGACCATCAAGGGTAGAAACTTCAACTTCATATGGTTTGTAGAAACTATCACCTAAAACATATTAAGTTTGTTGGCCTAAGATGACATTATAAGACGAAAGGACTTTCACCACCAGAAATTTCATCAACTTGGTCATCCATTTTCAGTAGGTGCCCAAGGACAAGGGGAGATATCTCCCAAAGCCTCTCAATTTCCCCGCTAAATCCAATGATAGGGGCATTAACCTTCTAGAATTGAGCATTGTCTATACTTAATTGTAAGAACATATTATAGAAAATAATATATGCTAAGCTTCGACTATCTATTAGGATCTTCTTCATCTAAAAATTAACTAGGGAGGTTGAACTTACTAGCACCTTGTTATGTCTTCCTTGTCCTGCTTCCAGATCTTCTTTCTTATGCTGCAGAGGATGAACTTCATATATGTGAAAAGTCTGCTATGAGGATGTACTTGGACTTACCAAGTGAACCTAGCTAGAGATTTGTAGGCATTTGTCAAATTGCCACCAGCTGGTCCCCCTAAAATTTCCTAAAATAAAGCCAGCTTTGGGATGTTGTCAGCTTTGTGTGATTGCATGTCCTTTTTTAGGTTCCATTTTGTGTTTGAGGACCTTAATTAGCTCTTGTTGCCTTGTGGTGCAGTGGTCTTCTAGGGCTAACCTTTGGCCACAAATTTCTTTAAATATCAGTGTCTCATAAGTTTCTTGATCTCATCCTTGAAATAATAGCACTTTTCAGTCGTATGCCCTAGATCGATGTAGAAACGACAATATTTCTTTGATTTCTATCTCATGGGGTTATCTGCCATTTTCCTCTAGACCTTGCACCTTAGCAAATACTAGTATTTCTACCTTCGGTACAGTGAGGAGTTGTACTTAGCAAATCTTGTTATAGGAACATGCCGACGTTTCTCTTCTTTCATTCCTGAACTTGACTCTTTTCCCACATTTTTTATTTTGGTTATCTATAAGGGTTGTTATCTCCTCACTATGAATGTACTTCTTGGTTCAAATCAATCGTTTTTCTACCATTGTTAGGGGCTTCTCTATTATGAATTCCTTAAACCCTTTATATCTTAGGTGCTGGTGAATTATGCTTCTGATTGAGATAGGGAATCTTGTGAACCACCTGGACAAATGGGTTGCTATATTTATACAAATAGTCTCATTCCTTCTACTTAATAACAAATATGGTGCATCTATTGATTTAGAAGCTGTACAAGAAGTGATGTGACAGTTGTTCAATGCCGATAATGATTCTGGCAACAACTGATTAAATCAGGTGAGGATGCATTTTGTCATAATCATGTGGAAGATCTTGTAGTAAGTTTTCTTATTGAGGAAATAATCCAAGTGCCCCTATGGTTCATCAGTTCTATCGAACTCTAATGGTTGGCCACCTTAACATTATGGTGGAGTGATTTCACTAAGATGGTGGGACAAAATGGCTGCCCCTAGAAGAGGCAATTGCTAGGGTAAGATATTCATCACCGACTCCAACGATGTGCTCAAGACAACAGTCTGAGGGGGGAATTCGATGCTGCCTAAAGTTATTGGTTATGAAATATGCTTGCTTATCCATTTAATAAGATGGAAGTGGTATTTCTAGTCTTTGCTTAGTTCGCTCAGGAGTCGTGGAAGCTTCTTTATTTTTAGGAGAGGACTGAGGGAGCTCTGGTTGAGGATGTTCTGTAGCATATTGAGCGATGCCCTTAGCAGCAAACCTAGCATGGGCATGTTCAAATGAAGCAAATAAAGCTTCTTGTGTGATGTACAGTACTTGTCCGGTAGGGGCCAACCTCCAGATGTAGCTGGAACATTTGAAGATAGGGCTGCTGTAGATGGTCATGAATTCAGTAGTGGTCATCGTTCTCCATTCTTTCCAATAGCTTTTCCTCTCCAAGGGGCCACTAGGGTGCTAGAGTCTAGGTTCTAGATCTCGTATATTTTCTCAGCATTTGGTGAGTTAAAAAACATCTCTCATAGATGGATCCAAAATGTTGTGGTCTGAATTATGACTCAGGGATCTTTTCAAAAACTAATTGAATGAAAATAAATGTCATTAGTCTCTGATTTGCGAGTGCAATTGCTCAAAGAATTTGCTCGAGTTTTAAAAGTGATTAGATTCATTTTTCTATCACTAAAGATGGTATTTATAGTGTTAGAATTTGGATTTTGGAGTTATTATGCTTGACAGTCCATCTTAATATTTTGTACTTGACCAACGTGCCCTTAGGACATATTTAATGTATATCATCTTGCATCTAATGTCCAAAAGCACCCTAAAACTTTTCATTCTTTTATACCCCTTTGTATAGAGTTTGATTGTTTGAAATCTAAGGAAGTAGCCATTCACTTGAGATAGCAACTTCTTTTTAAATCTTTGAAATTGAAGTACTTTGCCCTGCTGAAATTCAATCTTATTTATTTTTATTATCAGCGAATGCTTCTACTTCCATTTTCACCCCAAAAAGGGCCAGATTAGTGTGAGAAAAATTATAGACAAGATGAATATTACTAGCACGAAAATTGCAATGTAATTACTTTCTACTTTTAACAATTTGTATCAATATGTGACTACAAGTCCCAATACATAAATATGTTGGAAAACTTTAAAAGTTTGGAGAAGGTCTTAGAGATTTCTAGAATATTACAAATATGTGAAGAAAATAGTAGATGTATCTAGAAACATGGCTTTAGGAAAGTTACTTTAAAAATAATATTTTAGAATATTTTTGGAGACCTACACAGAATCTCTCCAAACTATTAGACATTTTTAATCAATACCATCAATTTGAGGAAGGAAAAATTATAAATAGTTAGTAGGGTCTTATTTATAAATAAGTTTGAGAAACTAGTTTGAGCGAAAGTTTCTTTGTTGAAGAGCTCTCTTGTCTAAACTATCACTTTTGTGCAATTTTGACTGGTCATTCTAACCAATCTTATTTTTTCCACATAAAAATACTTTGAGCGATGCTAACCTAGTGAAGCCACAAAGACAACTGAAGGGGCAAAAGTTGCATGATACGTTGTTGAGCAAATAAGTATGTGACAAGTTGCTGTCTGCTTACATGATTTTAAATAATTCTTTTTATCTTTTTCCTTAAAGGGCATCGTGTAGAATGTTTTCAAAATATAGGAACGCACAAAAGTGATAATTAAATTAAATGAATGGACTTATAAATATATAAATAACATAACTTCTTGTGTAAGATTGAAAGTACTTAGTTTCCAATCACATTCTTATATTATGTGCATCACATGTACCAATATTGCCTTAAACCTTGTGTTTATAAATAACAAAAAAAAATGGTTGGACATTTGAGTTTGATTTGGGTTGGAATGGTTCAAGAATAAGTAAATGAACCTTGAGATATGTGAGAAATACTATGAAATAGTAAAGTAATTTTATTTAACAAGCATGTATCATAAAATATGACATGTTAGTGGAACCAAATCAACTCAAGTGAAATATTTTACACGTGTATTGTTGATCCTAACACTAGTGTAAAAATTGGGGAGTAGAAGAAGACAATGTCCTATGTACTTGAATAGTTCCAAAAAAATTCTTTTACCAACAAATATTTCAAAGAGGAGATGAAGAATATAAGAAGATCATATCTTATGTACTTAATTAATCTCAAACATATTTTTGCACCAGTGCAATTCAAAGAGTATTTCTTCCTACAGTCACAACATGTTAATGAATAGAATAATTCAATTAGACTATTTTAAGTTATACAATGACGCCACAAAAATTATTTCAGTTGGTTGTAATTGTAACATTTGCATAATATGTTCATAAGTCATGTGCATATTGCTTTTTCTGTATTGAATTGATTAAACTTGAAACAATTTCAATTATATTCATTAAGTTATCTTTTATGATTTTTTTGGTGCATAACCCAGTTTAATTTATAGAAAGTATGAAAATTATGGATGCAAATTTAACCACACAAAAGGATATACCTCTATATAAATGTCAGCATATTTCTTATATATGTGAATATACACACACACATATATTTATAGCAACATACTTATTTATGTATATGTGCATGTATATATGTATCTAGTTGCAGGCCTAGGAGTGTTAGCGGAGTGGGGTGAAGCGCGGGTAGGGTGGGGCGGAGCTGGGGCGGTGATAACCCCCCACCCCCATGGGGTGAAAATACCCCCTATCCCTGCTTGCCATAAGGAGACAGGTATCTACTGGTACCCATGGGTTTGATTTAAAAATTTATCAAATTCATAAAAAACCTTAGAAATAAAAAGAAAGTAATAAAAATTTCAATAATGTAAATTATTTTCAAAGTTAAAAGATTGTCAAACATAAGTACATAACACACGATATTTTATTATATTTTACAATAAAATATTAAAAGGTAAATAATATATAAATATAAATTTGAAAAAAAACATAACAATTTGTCAATTCCTCCAAAGAGGTGAGGGTACCGCGAACGCTGGGAGAATGGAATGCAAAGGATGAAATGAAATAAACAAAAATAGGATTTGGCATATATATAAGAAAATAATAATAATTTAATTTATAATGGGTAAGGGTACCCACGGGAACGGGGACTATGATCCCCACCCCCGCCACATTTAGCATTTCGGGGACTAAACTATCTTTGTCCCCGCCCCTGTGGGGATAAAATTTTCCTCGATTTGGTCAGTAAAACTGTATCAATGGCATTTTAACAAAATTAGTAATTATGCATTGAACCAACCGACAAGGTTAGAAACTACAAAGGAATATGGATTTATCAAATTCAACGAAAGCTTTGAACATTAGAACAATATCAAACAAGTAGAACACATACGAACAAACCCAGATTCATGATCAACTGACATAATATTTTTCCCAGCAATGAAAGGGACTATAACCTCACCTCAAGTCCTAGCACCTACCAAAGTCTCTTACTAGTCAGGAACGCTTGGATCTTCGCTGCCTATTTTCAATAAGAGTGAGAAATAAGTATTAATATTATGGCATATAGCATTTACTAACATTAACTGTAGCGTAAAAGTTCTGATTACATTTGCCCACTTATTCCCTTGATTGCCTCTCTATCTTGGTCTTCGTACCGAAGCTCTTTGATTTACGATTTATTTTCATGGATCATCTATTTAATATTACTAGATTTGCTACACATTCAGCTCGTTTGACTGACCAAAGTCTTATTCTAATTTAGGTTTCGAGTCATTCCATACGCTTAAGGGTTATTCTAGTCAAGCGAGAGGCCAATTTCCTCCTAATAATTGGCATGTGATAACATTATAGCCTAATTTTCGTTCGAGTTTATCTCATTAAATTGGTCCACTTAGCTATGATGGTTTATACTTATCTCATTTCATTGTTTTGCCTTCCTAAGCGCGTTAATTTGGTTTGACCAATGTCATTTAGCCATTGTATCAATCCCAATCAATATTTCATTCTTGTTAACATAACATAAGTCAACATTCTAAGTTCGTAATTACTAATTTTAGCTCATACCCATGAATTTAATATATTCCTCTATGATAGTTAGATTTAATCCTCATTTCACAGTTTCGACTTCCTAACATGTCGGTTTGGCTTGATTAATATTAATTTAGTCTTTTATTTAATATCAGGCCAACGCTTTGCCTCACGATAAAATCTTGACCAACTTTAGTTCATAATTAGTAATTTAGTCTAGTTAACCTAAATTTACACTAATAATCGAGTTTAATCAATTAAACATTCCAGCAAATCAAATCAGGAAATAATTCAACCGATTAAATGAAATTTTTACCAAATTCACCAAGGTCAGAGTCATTCCACGGTGGAAACTCGTTTGCATGCACTCAAATCGCTGTCTCAAAGATTCTGCCCTGAAGTCGCTTGATCACCGCCACCAAAGCTAAAAGCTGGCTGTACCAAAATGTGCATCTCAACCTCAAAAGTAAAAGCCCTGGTCAAATTTGTGAGATTTCGTTGTTTAGCCATCTAATTTGCCAAAAAATAGTATACCACCACCACCGTCTGCCGCCTCATCTCTTCTTCAATTACTTTTATTTCGTTGGCCCAATCTTGAAGTTGAAGACACCATGGTGTTTCTCTTATTGAGCCCATAGGACCCTCTCCAACAATTTGAAGGTCCGACCAGTGAAATAGTATAATCCCGCCACTATCGTCCACTTCGCACCACTGTCGTACCGTCATCTTCATTCCTCCATCTCCAGTCGTCAATTTCCAAAATTGAGGCAACCATCATGTTCTTTTACCTAGACCCATGGCTTCCCATCCTCAATCCATCAAAATTGCCACTGGAAAATCACCAACTTGTTGCCACCACCTCATTTTTTGATTTCTATTGTAGGTGTTTGTGGTCAAGTTTGTGTTATTTTTTTGGCCACGATGAGAGAGATGTGTTTATGGGATTAATTTCAAGTTTTTTGGCCATTTTCTGGTTGTTCGCATGCTGGGTGAGGACAAGTTGGCATGTGGGAATTTGATAAAAGTCTAGGCTTAACATTATATATACATAAAACCATTTTCTGGATTTACGCATTGATTGCCTTACATTTGTACCTTAAAAGGTTTACATTATCTTCAGTTTGATCTCTACAAGTTTTGTTTGACTTCTAACTAACCATAGGTTTTCAATTTGATCCTTGAAATGTACATCCTTGCGTCCTCAAGCATTTAAAGCTCTATACAATCACATCTCAATTTTATTTATTTTTTAGCCTCATATCTTTCAAAAACTACAATTTGATCTTGATTGATTCAACTAAATTCTAATTCTCTTATTCCATAATTATTATTCGAGTTTAATTTATTAATTTCTATTATTTTCTAAATTTAATATTATATAAGTTGGGTTGTTATAGGGATTGGTGCTATTTTAATGTAAGAAAAACGTGCCATTACATACTTTAGTAAGAATTTGAGTGGTGCCTAGCTTAGATATTCCACTTATGATAAGGAATTATATGCCTTAGTTCGTGTATTTGATGTTTAGCAACATTACCTGCTTTCTGAAGAATTTGTTATACATATTGATATGAATCTTTGAAACATTTAAAGGGTTAAGAAAAATTGAATAAAAGGCATGCTAAGTAGGTAGATTTTATTGAGGCTATTCCATATGTGATTTGCTATAAGCAGGGTAAGGATAACATTGTTGTTGATGCATTATCTAGAAGATATGCTTTAATTACTAAACTTACACCTAAGTTGTTAGAATTTGAGCAATTTAAATATATGTATGCAATTGATGTTAACTTTGCAGATTTGTATGTTGCATGTGAGTGTGGTGCATTTAATAAATTCTATAGACATGAAGGTTTTCTATTTCGTAGCAATGGAATTTGTGTGCCTGCTTGTTCTTTGCATGAGTTGCTGGTTAGGAAATCAAATAGTGGTGGATTGATGGGTCATTTTGGTGTGCATAAAACTTTGGATGTTTTGAGTGAGCATTTCTATTGGCCAAGTATGAGAAAGATGTTGAGAAAGTGTGTTCTAAATGTTTTGCATGTAAACACGCTAACTCTAAATCTATGCCTCATGGATTGTATACATCCTTACCTATTCCTACTGTACCTTATTTTTATGGATTTTGTGCTGGATTTGCCTAGAACTAGGAAGGGTAGAGATAGTATCTTTGTTGTGATTGATAGATTCAACAAAATGGCGCACTTTATTGCTTGTCATAAAACTGATGATGCCGCTAACAATGCTACTTTGTTTCTTTAGATAAGTTGTGATAATGTATGGTGTCACCTAGATCTATTGTTTCTGATAGGGATTTTAAGTTCTTGAGCCACTTTTGGAAGATTTTGTGGGGTAGGTACTAAAATATTGTATTCTACTACTTGCCATCCACAAACTGATGGACAAACTAAAATGGTAAACATAACTTTGGGTACTTTGTTGTGTGTTATTGTAGAAAAGAATTTGAAAACTTGGGAGAATTGTATGCCTTTTATTGAATTTGCTTATAATAGGTCAATACATTATTCTACAAGTTTTTCACCTTTTGAGATTGTATATGGTTTTAATCCTTCAATTGTTTTGGATTTGATGCCTTTGCCTTTAAGTGATATTGCTAACTTAGATCGTAAAAGCAAGGCTGAAAAGGATAAATATGAAGGCACGTGAGGTGATTGAAAAGAGAAACAGTTTGACTGCCCAAAGAGTGAATAAGGAGTATAAGTAGGTGATATTTGAGAACCTAGTGACTGGTTTTAGGTTTATTTGAGAATGAAAAGCTTTCCTAATCAAAGAAAATCTAAGCTTGATGCTAGATGAGATGGTCCATTCTAAGTGTTGGAAAAGATTAATGATAAAGCTTACAAGATTCACATTCCAAGTGAGTATAAAGTTTCTGCTACTTATAATATTTCTGATCTTTTTCCTTTTGATATGGATTTAGATTCAAGGATGAAACTTTTTGAGGAAGCGGGGACTGATATGAGCATTGGAGGACAAAGTGGTCATTTTGGCATTGGAGGGCAAAATGGAGATTGTAATATACCAGTGGGACCAATCACAAGAGCAAGAGCAAATAGGCTGAAAGATGGCTTTGCAAATTTGGTTAAGTCATTTGTTGAAAAGATGCATGAAGAATGGACTAAGAAAGAGAAAAACAAGCCAAGAAGTCAAAATAATGAAGTTGGACAGCCCATCACTTTGTGCTTGGCATGCAAGGATTGAAAAGGCCCAAGAAGAATGTCAAACAAAGTCTCGAACGTGTAGAACTTATGGAGAAAAGAAGAAGTTATGATCAAGTCAAAATCCTATTCCTAATTGGACTTGGGCTTGGATTATTATCCATAGTCCTAGTTTATGTTTCATTTTAATTAAGGCTTGCAAGAAGAGTATAAATACTCTCTTAAAAATGTGTATAGGCACATTATCGATGAATATTGATTCATTTTCTCCCAAGAAAAATCACTACTTTGCTTGTTGCGTCAAGAAATTAAATAGGTTCTTTCAAGATACTGATTCCTTCTAATATTTATTCAATTTCTGATTTTGATTTCCAATTATTTGCATTTCTAAGATCGAGTATCTTATGGGTTCAATAGGAAGCGTTTTTATCCTAGGGTTTGTTTAATATCAATTTGTGTGTTTGGGATTTTAGGATCAATATATCCTTGGGGCTCTACATTAACTGGCTTTATGTTGGATCTATGCGAAGATGGTGCATCATTATTTCTAGGTAGGGGTGGCAATTTGGGTGGGTCGGGTAGGTTCGGTTTTGGTTGAAGTAGGGGTATAACACTAATTTCCTCAACCCTAACCCAACCCAACCTGATGACAACCTAAAAATGTTCAATCCTAACCCAACCTGAATCGTATCAGGCCAGGTCTGGATCGACCTAATTTTTATTATATCAACTCACCAACTCAAATCCACCAAATCCAACCTCGCCACTCTGATTTAAAATAATTATTTCAAACATTTGTTTTAATTTTTAGAAAATTTTGGCATTTTTATTTTTTTAATTTTATTTTTCTTAATTATTAATAAATTAAAATAGGAGTAAGAAATTCTCATCATAAATTCATGATAGCAGCTTTGTGAAAAAAATTTAATTGAACCACATAATAATTGATTTTAGGACTTTTTATTCCTTTCATTTTGTAGTATTTATCAACATTATAAAAATATTGAAATCACAAAGTAACTTATTTTTAAAAATAGCATACTTTTTCAAGTTTTATTCACCAACTCTCTTTAATTTTTGTATCTTTTGCATCAAATTAATTGTCTCTTTTAACTTCTTAAAATGACATTATACTTTATATTAATTCAATTAAGCAGCACATAAATCAATAAAAAAATATCATCAAGCAAATAATTAAACAAGTATTTTAATTGGGCACATAATTTGTGATAAAGACTTGCTTGAATCTTTCGAATTTTTTATAACCTTTCAATAGAAAGAATTCCTGTCTATTTATATATGCAAAATCTTGCATTGCATAAGGCCTAAAAAAAATTTGTAGGACAATTCAGTAGTCAAAGAAGTGTTTTGTTAACTCTTTGCAGAATAACTTTAAATTTGTACTTTAAATTTATTTGTTTGGTTCAAGTTGGGTCGAGTTGTTGTGTGACCTAAAATTAAATTACGAGTTGTTTGTGTAACCTAAAATTCAACACAACCTAATCAATTTTCTTCGTGTTCTTATTTGTGTCGACCTTACTGGACTCAAACCTAAAATAGATTGACCCAAACTCAATTTTTTCGTGTCAAACTCGTGTCGAGTTATCGTGTCTTGCTGGAAATTGCCATCCCTATTTCTGGAGAGATACAACGGAGGTTTTTCGTGCCATATGTGAACAAGTCTGAATTCTTTCTCAAGAAGTAGGTCAAATGTTCTCCCATCCTAAGGTCAAAGGATAACTTGACTCTTGTAGAACTCGGCCCATCTTCGGGGATGATTTCGCCATTTTGAGCTTTTCAACTATCTCCACCTTTGCCTCATTAGCTTCCTTATCTTAAGCACCTACTCTAAGGCAAGCATCTCGACTTTATTAGACTCCATTGGCAATTGCTTTCTATTTTCCCAGCCTTAATATTTGAGTGATTTTAGATCATCCCTCTATTCTTTGAGGGCACTCTACCTTTCCTCAAGGTGTTAGCATAGCATTTCTTGGGCAATGTTTTATCTTTAACTGCTTCTCCAGGACCATCAAGAGCAAGGAACTTCATCTTTATATAGTACATAAAAACTATCATCTGAAAGAGATTTAATGTTTGTCGGCTTAAGATGACGTGTAAGGTGAATTGGCCTTCACCACAGGAATTTCACCAACTTGGTCATTCGTTTCGAGTAGGTGCCCAAGGACAATAAGAGGCAGATAAACCTCCCAGAGTCCATCGATTTCCCTACTAAATCCAACTAAGGGATATTAATCTTTGGAGTTCAGCATTCTCCATATCCAACTGTAGAAACACATCATACAAAATAATGTCTGCTAAGCTTCTATTATCCACCGGGATCTTCTTCCCCAGAGATTAGCTAGTGAAGCTAAAATAACTAGTGCATTATTACATTCTTTTCTTGCTTCTAAATCTTTTTTCTTAAAAGAAATCTCATATTGTAGGAGCTGAACCTCATACACATGAAAAGTTTGCTCAGGGACTTGTGTTTTTCAAGCAGCCCTAGCTATAGATTTACAAACATTCATTGAATCACCTCCTACTGGTCCCCAAAAAATTATAGAAATAAAGATAGTCATGGGCAAGTTGTCAGATTCACATGGTTGCAGGTCACTTTTTAGTTTCCATATTGCATTCATGGACTTTGATTAGTTTCTCAATCTTGTCATCCAAATGGTAGCACTTTTCAGTCATACACCCCAGATTGCAGCGGAAATGACAATACTTTTTTGATTTCTATCTCTCAGGGTTATCTACCATTGGACCCCTCAACTGAGCCTTACTATTCAAATATTACTAATACTTCTATCCTTGGTACACTAATTAGCAAATCCTCTAAGGGAACATATCTACTTTCCTCTCTCTTTATTCTTGAACTTAGCTTTTTTCTCATTTATTTTTTATTTTTGGTTATCCTTGAGGATAGCTATCTCTTCAATACGAATGTACTTTTCAACTTAAATCAAGAGCTTTTCTAAAGTGATCAGGTTCTTCCCTATTGTAGATTTCTTAAACCTTTTGTATCTCAAGTTTTGTTGAATAATGCTATGCAAGATCTCTTAATTGAGATAAGACATCTCGTGAACTGTCTACACAAGAAAGTTGACATATTACTGAAAACCCTATCCGTCTACTTAATAGTAAATATGGTATTTTTGTTGATTGAGAAATTTGCTGTTTCAAGCCGATAATTATTTTAGCAAGTAGCTGGTTAAATTGGGTGAGGACATGTTTGTTAGAGTTGTGCGGAAGATCTTGCAATGAACTACCTTGCAAATCGTACTATGTTATTTGCAATACAAGTGAGGAAATAACCCAAGTGCTCCTAAGGATCACCAGTTCAAACAAACTCTAGAAGGTTAGACATCTTAACACCATAGGGGAGTAATTCAACTAAGATGGAAGGACAAAATGGGTTGCACCTGGGAAGGGTGATGCAAACAATATTCATCACCAGCTTTGATGGTATGCATAGGAACAACAGTTAGACATGTGGATTAATTCATGTTGGTTTGCTACCTAGAGTTATCAGCTAGAAAGACGCTTGACTATTCATTTTATATGATAAAAGTGGTACAACTCTCCGTCTCGATCTCTTCTAGACTTTGTTCTTGAGCATCGAGAAAGCTTCTTGACTTCTGCGAGAGGATTAAGGAAGCTCTAGCTGAGGATGTTTATAGCGTATTGCAATATGATCTTAGCAGTAGACCTGGTGAAGAAGTCCTTTAACAAAGCTAACAGGGTTTCTTGCATAATTTGCAAGAACCAAACTTTGGGAACGGTCATCGAGATCTAGTTAGAACTTTGAAGCTTGGGGCGCCATAGGTCCTCACTCTAAATTCAATGGTGGCTATTGTTCCTAACTTTTTCCTCTCTCTAAAGGGCTACTGAGGAAAAAGAGCTTTAGTGACCGATTGAGCGGTCACTAATAAATGATCGATTAGTGACTAATTAATGACCGCAGTGTTTGAAAAACTGAACCATTTATTGAATCGAAAAACTTACCGGTTCACGGTTCACTGGTTCAAACGTTGGTCGAACTATAATTGAACCGCAATTGAACCGTGACATCATAATTACGAAATATATATTACTTAAAAATTAATAAAATACCAAAATATAAAACATAAAGAGCTTAAATGATATTGTCTAATATTACAATTCATATTATAAATGATCACAACAATTTAAATATATCAAGTCTAAAGTTTAAAGTTGAGAGTGTGCAAGTTAATTCTAAACTCTAAACTAAGGTTTTTTTTTTTTTTTTTAACTTTTAGATAGCTTGTGAAGTGTACCTTAACCTTCAAAATTTGTAGTTAGACCAAAAAAATTAAAAAAAAATTAATTTTATTAAAAAGTAAATAGAAAAACCTGTCCGGTTCAATTGAATCGTGAACGGTTCATCGGTCCGACTGGCATTTTTTTTCATTTTTGAGGAAATCGGACTGGTTCGCCCGCCAGTTGATGGTCCAACCAGTCCGACCGGCCGGTCCAGTTTGATTTTTTAAACAGTGATGATTAGTGAGCAATTTAAATATAATATTTTTGAAAAATTAGTGACCGATTAATAACCAATCAATGACCATATTAGTGATCGCAAAAAAAGGTTACTAATTTGTTCTCTAATTAGTGACTGAACTCTTTTTTTAGTCACTAATATTAGTGACCACACAAAGCGGTCACTAATTCGGTCACTAATTAGTGACTAATATTAGTGACCGTATAAAGCGGTCGCTAATTAATGACCACGTTTTTTAATCAATAAATGGTCACAAATATAAAATTTTATTTTTTGCATATTCTTGTAATATGAAAGCATACAATTTATGTAATACCTATAAAAGTAATAAAATATTGTGTTTGTTATAAACATATTATATATATATATATATATATTTGATAATATATGTATATATGAGAAATATAAAAATATACGTACATAAATAAATATATAACCACTAAATATTTCTATATAAGATCCATATAATTGAACATTAATTTATTAATGTATATATAAATACACAAAGAAATAAACAAGAATAATATTCTTATACAAAGAAAAAAATGAGAATTAATTAATATATACATGTCAATAATATATATTATATACATGTATTATGAGTAAATAAATACTTATAATATAATTAATAATATTATATATTAATTTGTATGTATAAGCATACATACATATTACCATATATAGGGCTGTAAATGGATATTCGAAAATTTGTTTACCGTTCGCATTCGTATCCATTTATACAAAATTTATCTGCATCCGTTTAAAGTGGATATTATCTGTATTCGATTAGTAGATGTCCGATTATAAATGGATACAGATATGGTAAATGCGTATCCGATCCATTTAATATTCGATCCGAATATATATTTATTAAATAATATATTATTTATATTTTTCAATAAAAATTTCATAATCCATATATGTGTACGTATATTATAATTGAAGAATTGGGAAGAAAAAAGAATAAATTTAAAAAATTACTGTAATATAGAGAAAAAAAATTGAAGAATAAAATTAATCAACATAATTGTTGTTGGTTGACTTTATAATTAATATACTTAAATGCCATTATTATTATTATTATTAGTAAGTACTAATAATCAATTATAAAGTCAATAATTAATTAAAAATTATGTTATTTGTTTGATTGTTTCGTTTTAATGAAATTATATAGTTCTTTATATTAATTAAAATATGTATTTGTTATATGTTCATAGATTCACGTATTTGAATATTCGTAAATGGATATCTAAATGATTATTATCGAATATGAATATAAAATAATAATTTAAATATGAATAAGTTTAATAAAATATGAATGCATCTGAATAATTATAAACGAATACGAATATATTTGAATCCGACCGATATCCGACAGATACGAATTTGGATATCATTTTTAAATATCCATCAAATCCGTATCCGTATCCGAATATTCGAAAAGTTAAACGGATACGAATATAAAAACAGGGTATCCGATCCGTTTAATATCCGTTTACACCCCTAACCATAAATATGTGTAAACTATTTATTACTATAAATAGTAATAAATATTAGTATTTATTATAAACTATTTATTATATAAGAAAAAAAGGAAAAGAACTATTTATTACTATACATATTAGTATGTATATACTATTTTTCTAATGTGTTTATAATATATTATGATAAAAATATACCTAAAATTTAAAAATAATAGTTATAAATAATAAAATAGTATGTCATTATATTGAATAAATATTACACAAATATTAAATGAATAATTATTATTTTTGCTAAATTTTAAAATGCTAAATAATAGTAACTTATACATAAGGATTTATAATTACTTTTTAATTTATAAATATTATATATATATATTATATTGTTGAGACAAATGCATGAAAATTCATGTGGTATAGTGGTCAGTTACTCATTTGAACAAAATAAAGGTTTTGAGTTCGAATCTCACAGGAAACAAAATTCAATATAATTTTTGATCCATTAAAATTAGTGACTGAAATATGTGGTCATTAGTGGGTCACATCAAATTGCCACCCTTCCTTTCAGAATTTCGAAGGAGTTAAAAAATACTATGATGGCTCCATTGCTTTCTATTTTAAAATGGATTTTTTTTTTTTTTTTGTCTTTGATTTAGCAATCCCAAAGTTTCTTTTTGATCCAACCAAAAAAGGAAAAATCTTGTTTTTTTTTTTCGCACTCTTTTGTTTTTATAACATAAATATTGTTAAGACCCCTTCGGTGTGAAAACAAAAAAGTTTGTGACACTGAATTGGACTCCCGATAGATAAGAGAAAATCAGAAATACCTTTTATCTCATACTACTCTCTCGATACATAATCGAATCTTTTGAAAAAAAAAACAATACAAAATTTTTGCATATCGAATTCGAAGTGCCATGCTATTATTACTTAATATTCATATGGCGAAGGCATAGTTTTCTTTTTTCTCTCAAATAAAAAAAAAAAACCTCATTGGCACCAAGCGTGAGGGAATTAGTGACTGCCTAGTAACATACACAAATTTTTTCAAAAATTATGTGGTCACTAATTAGTGACCGACACAAATTAGTAACGAGAGTTTTAGTAACCAATCAGATCGGTCACTAAACCTGGTAGTGACCAATTTTTGCATATTTAGTGACCGATTTTACGGTCAGTAAAACCATTTTTTTTTGTAGTGTCATATGCAGTCTTAACTTAGATGAATCAAAAAGCAATTCTCATAAATAGAGCTAAAATGATATGATCCGAATTAAAATTTAAGGACTTTTTTGAAAATAGATTGCATGAGAATAAATCTTGTCGATCTCTAACTCACAAACACGCTCAGAGAATTTGTTGGAGTTTCAAAAGTGATTAAGTTCCCTTCTCCAACAGTAATGACGGTATCTATAGTATTAGGATTTTAGTATTGTGCTAGTATGTTTGATAGTCCATCTTAATATTTTATGTTGATTTGTTGAATAATACATATTATAGGTTGAATATTTTGCATAAAATGTCTAGAAAAACCTGAGACTTTTCATTCTTTCATAACCATTTGTTTGGAGTTCGATGTGTTTGATATTTAAGGGAGCAGCCATGCACTTGAAGCATTAACTTCTTTCTTAATCTTGGAAATTGAAATGCTGCTAAAATTCCATCTTATCTATTTCTATTATTAAGATATTCTTCTTATATTTTTCACGCCAAAAAGGGCTAGGTTAGGGTGAGGAAAATTATAGACAAGATTAATGTTATTAGCACGAAAAAATGCAATTTAATTACTTTCTACTTTTAATAGTTTTTAACAATCTGTGATTGTGAGTCCCAACATATAGATACGTAGGGAACCTTCAGAAGTTTGGAGAAAGTCTTAGTGAACTCTAGAATATTATAAATGTATGAAGAAAATAGTAGACATATCTAAAAATTTGAAGATATATTGGGAAGCTTTAGAAAAGTTACATTAGAAAATATACTTTGTAATATTTTTGGAGACCTATAGAGACTCGGAAGTTGTTAGATATTTTCAATCTTTACCATCAATTTGAGGAAGGAAAAATATAAATAGGTACAGGGTCTTAGTAATAAACAAGTTTGGGAAACTAGTTTGACTAAAAGTTTCCTTTCTAAAGAGCTCTCCTATCTAAACTATCACTTGTTTGCAACTTTGGTTGGTCAAGCCTTCTAACCAATTCTTATATTTTCTTCATATAAAAATACTTTGAGTGAGATTGACTTATTGAAGTCATAAAGGAAAATTGAATGGGCTAAAGCTGCATGATACATTGTTGGACGAATAAGTGTGTGACAAATTTTTGTTGGATTATTTGGTTTTAAATTATTCTTATCATCTTTTGTCTTAAAGGGCATTATTTAGAATGTTTTTTATATATAGGATTGCACAAAAATGCTAGTTAAATAAAAAGAGTGAGCTTATAAATATAAAAATGACGTAGATTCTCGTGTAAGGTTGGAATTGATATGCAGTGTCCAATTATATTAGTATACCATTTATTTGACATTTATCAATATGGCCATAAGCCATGAGGTTATAAATCACATACAATAATTGAGAATTTGAATCTAACGTGGGTTGGAATGGATTTAAAATAAATAGTTCTACCTTGAAGTATTTGAAAAATATTATGAAATAATAAAGTTGTTTTATTTAGACAAGCATGTATCTTAAAGTATGTGATATCAATATCGTCTAGTTTCTCGTAGTAAAGTAAAAGTGAAACCAAATAAGCTCAAGTGAGATGTTATGCATGCTTCTTGTTGATCCTAACTCCAGTGTGAAAATTGGGGAGTAGAAAAAGATTGTATCCTGTGTACTTGAATAGTTCCAAATATACGTTTTTACCAATAAATAATCGAAGAGGAAATGAAGAATATAAGAAGATTATATTTTTTTGTACTTAATGAATCTCGAGCATATTCTTATATCAACGCATAATCCAAAGAGTATTTCCTCTTGCATTCCACAACTTATCAATAAATAAAGTAGTTCAATTTGGCTATTTTAAGTAGTATAATGGTACCATAAAAATTATTCCAATTGGTTGTCTTGTAGCATTTCTCTAACATGTTCATATAAGCCATATGCACATTGTTTTTCTGTGTTGAATTGACAAAACTTAAAAAAAAATCAATTATTTTATTAAATTATAACTTATGGTTTGTCTGGTCCATGATCCAATATAATTTATAGAAAATATAAAAGTCAATAGATGCAAATAATTTAACCATACAAAAGAATTTACCTCTATATAAATGTATATTATATTATATAAATGTTCCTAAGCAATGTGCACATTGCTTTTCTGTATTGAATTGATTACACTTAAAACATTCTCAATTATATTTGTTAAATTATCGTTTATGATTTTTCTCATCCATGATCTAGTATAATTTACAGAAAATATAAAAATCAACAAATACAAACAATTTAACCACACAAAAGGATTTACCTCTATATAAATGTAAACCTATTTCTCATATACGCAAATACACACACACACACACACATATATACACACTAATATACATATGCAAGTACACATGTTTGTATGTGCATGCATGTATATATGTATATAGTTGTAGGCCTATACATGTTGACATGTTTTTATAACATATATATAAAGCCAATTTAATTTCGTTATATATAAATGTTTTGTAAAACAATATATATAGATAAATGTATTCCCTGGTATCTCAAGATTATAGGCCTTGTTTGACTTGGAATGACATTTTAGATGAGAATTAGAAAAATAAATTTTGTTTATTTTATATTATTGTGTTTAAAAGTAGTTGTTGAAAGTTAGAATGTAGCATCATTAACTTAATTAAAAAAGTTTAAAATAAATTATTATAAGAAATGAGTTTTGTTTAAAAAGTTTCATACAGAAATTGAAATGATAAATTTGGTACAGCCGAAAAATATCAATGTTATAATTTTCAGTGTAAAGTTAATGAAAAACAAAAATAAAGATCGTCAAATCATTTAATGCCAAGGATTACCCACTTGGTATCAGAAAATGTCAGTCCAAACTCATTTTATTTTTAGGAATCAAAATATATTATCCAAAAACAATATTCTCAAATTTTCATTTTTTAGACACATTTATCCAACCAAATTATTCTTTACTTTTTGGCCAGTTCTTTTAGTACTACCTCTTTCAAGTACTTATTATATTTATACTATTTATGAAGTTTATGGTGTTAGAATAATTATTTAACATAACTTGTACTATATTAAACTAACCTTATCTAAATGAAAAGTACCAAATGATATTTTTTTTGTTATATTTCTTTTTATCTTTCCTTTTCCACATGTACGTTATGCTTTTTACTCTTTTTTTTTCCTCCAGTTATGTTATTTTTCCCTCTCCTCTCTATTTGTCATTAATTTAGCCATGGTTGACGTCTATTATTCCATAATAGTTTTTTCTAATTATATGCATTATCCTCATCAATAATGGAATTTTAAAGAAGTAGTTGGCAAGATTAATACTATCCACGGATTTGCCTCTTCAAATGTCTCATGAAGTGGACCCTTAATCCGCCAAGCTATTCATTGTGATTATATAAGAGTCCAAACCATCCCAACTCAAAATTTGATGTTTACCTATTTGCCCAAACTACAAGGCTCCATAGCTTAGCTCGGGTGCTAACATAGTAACATTTGCATTTATAAAAGTTTTGTCTTTGGCTTATGTCCTTTCAATTGTGTTTTCAAGCCCATCCTTTTATCTCTCAACAGTTGTTCAACCAGGATAGGTCCCACTCAGTATTCAGAGTCCTCTCTAGCTACTTGGGCTTGGGTCAAACTATATATATTCTGATTCTCACATTGATTAATTTCAGCTTGAAGAAATATATGTGGTGGCAATTGGCATCACCACCCTACCGGCAGCCAGCTACTAGCCATCACTTCTTAGCTAGCTCAGTTAATATAGTTGAGCTAAGAAGTGTGGCTTGTCTTCTTCATTTCTTGAGTGATGTTCTTTTACCTTTTAATTTCAAAATTTGAAGAGATGAATCTTTGTAGGCTTGTACCCTATGCGTGATAACTGGCAGGGGACAACAACAACGTTATCTTTAGTGTCCAGTAGGGACACATGCACTATTTGCCAGATTTTATCCATTTTCCCGGAAAAGCTTTGATAGTAGGCGATAGCTATTAACTTAATAAATGCTTTTCATTTTTTCCATTACAGACTCTTTCACTTGACCTTCTAACCAGATATATTGCTACAGGGCTCCTTCCAGCACTAGTTGGGATCTCTCTCTCTCTCTCTCTCTCTCTCTCTCTCTCTTTGATCTTCTACCAAAGTCTTATTTTCTATCGGTTCTACGTACTCTTGTCATCGTTACTCTCTTCCAACTTCTCTTCCTCTCCCATTCCCTTTTTCTTGTTTTTTTTTCTTTTGTTTCTATTTGATATATGGGTTTTGCATCATCTGATTGCTCTATTCTTTCTATCTCTTCAAAAACCATGTCTTGTTCACATCTCTCCTCTGACATCAAGTCTTTTCAATCTGACAGAATATTTGCCTAACATAGGACCTCATGAGGAATTTATGTTCCAAGGTGGGAACATTTCTTTGAGAACTACTAGAGTGAATGCAAAGATAGTTAACCTGATTCTTTACAAGTACTATTTAATATCCCAAAAGAATTTGTCATTTATACCCCTAGTTCAGAGGACAAACCTCATAGACCTAAGTGAGACTCCTCTACTCTATCCCACCTACTCTCTCGGGTATATTCAGCATTTACTGGATTCCTCTCAATAAGTTCATGCCCAACTCTATTAACATGATGGTGGGATATGCAATATTATGTTACCACCTAAATAGTGTTCCTAGCGCCTATGTTTTCATCCTAAATCCCTAGAAAAGGTATACTTTTACGTAACCTTTCAAGGTGAAGCTCATTTCTTAAAGGGCTCCCTGAGCTCTATCAAGAAATTTTAGGAAAATTATTATTTCCTCCTTTGTTTTTCCTATTCCCTACCAGTTACCACGTGATTGATGGAGACATGTCCCCAGCCTTTCAAGATCAATGATCCATCTTGATGACATAGATTAGGTATAGCTCCATCTATTAAATACTAACAAATTCAAGCTCCTCTTCATTGAAGAGGTTAGCCTCCTATCCCATTTTAGCCTTGCTTCCCTAGGAAACAAATTGCTTTACCATTTGGTATAACTCCTTAAATATTTTGCTTACCCCAAGCTTATTTCCAATCCTTACTCCATTTTCCATTCTCTTTTTCTACTCCCTCTCCATTTTTGACACTTTATATTTTCTTGTAGAAGAGATTTCCAATTCCATGAATGCTTCTATGCTTGCTAAAGCTAAGGAGATGATCCAGAAAAAGAAAGAGTCGAAGAGAAAAAAGATAATTAATAATCAAGTTAGTTGTCCTCAATCTCCCTAAATGGGACTGCTTTGAAAAGATCACTTCTCACTTTTAGCTCGGTGCCGAGCTGACCACCTCAAACTGTCAACAAGCCTTTAGACATCATGGATGAACAAGACCTGAGGTTGAAGAGACTGACATAGAGGATGGAACACTCATACATTGCCATTATCTATCTCTTTACTCCAGCCACCTAGTAAACCTTTATGCTAATTCCTTGTAGCTAGGGATCGGAGCTTATTTTTTATTGGTGGTGAACAAGCTTGGATGAGACTTCATCTTTGGAGTTGGAATGAACGGGTGGTATTTAGTCAGCAGCTCATCGCCTTCAGCCCTGGTAGCTCAATGGTCGGCACAACACAGCTAAAGTAACTTGTATGAACTTCCCGAGATGAAACTTTCGAGCTAAACATTTTCCCTATTGTGGAGATTAGTGAATTAGCTACGTACTTTTGAGTAGAAAACTAATTTAGGACGATCATCCTTAGGGCCCATTTGATTTTATTTCCAAATCCCTTTCCAATTTCTAGCCATTTTTAAAATTTGAAAAGTTAGTTATAGATTTGAAATGGAAATGGAAATGAAAATGTGTTTGGATGATTTGTTGGAAAGTAATGATTGAATAGATTTAAAAATGAAAATGTGTTTGGTTTTAGGTGTATTTTTTTATTAAAAGTCGTGCATTTCCAGAAAAGTATGGTGGATGATAAGTTGTGATTGAAAATATATTAATATTATAATTTTGTGGTTGGCATATTGTTTTCTATTTAAATAAGTTAAAATTTGAGAGAAAAAGAAAAATGGCAACAAATGTGTAAAGATTTGCTGACAAATACAGTGATTTGTTGGGAAAAATTGAATTTGTGAACTTATTTTTTGGACCAAAGGAATGACACATTATAGTACAAATTGACTCATACAGTGTAGCATAGGGGAGTTTCCTGAAGTCAATTTCACAAATTGATGGCCCATTCTATAACACAACATCTATATGTATTATGGAAGATAACTTTTGTGTAATTCCTACTTACTTGGAAAATACAGCAAACATGCATTATCCTAAAAGAAACATACAAGAGAACCTGTATTACAAACTTCTGCCCTCATCCTCCTACACAAAGACAAGGCAGAAATTTTCCAAGCTAAACCTGGTCCTCAAACAAAATCAGCAGAATATGGTCTAAGAACATGTGAACAAGGCATCAATGTAACAGACTAAAAAGCTAGGAATATGCACTAAATTATCCTGCCTCAATGAACCCAACCATTTAAGTATTACATAAATACCAGAACCAAAAGCCATACATCCAAAATAAAGAGCATCAAGGTGCCCGTATCACTTTCCAGATACAGCTAAACAGAAACAGGACAAACATGGTTAATTTTCAGAATTCACAAAATAGAGTCACACATGAAATAAGTTTTTCCAACACCATATAGAGTTTACGTCACATGTAATTTTGCTCCTCAGACCAAAGGCGGGAAGTCATCATGAGATGTTGCTATGTTGTGCTCACTATTGTTGTCTGCATGACTGTCTGAGCTTGGATGTGAACGAAAAATGTGTTCAAGCACATGATGAGTTGTTGCTTTCGTATTAGTTGAAAAGCGGGCTAATACAGGTGAAGTGCTACACGAAGGTACGTCAATGACATACCTTGCTCGAGAGCAAATGCGAGGTGGGGGTGACTAATCAACATAATTATTAGAGATCAAAATAGGATTTGATGTAGTCCCAAGCGGCGGCGGCTCAAATGCAAGAGGCAGACTGGCGAAAGGAGCAACGTTGATATTATTCTCTTCAATGAACAGACTTCTTATTCCAGGCCAATTGTGGGGACATTCTTCAAAATATTCCTCAGCTCCTTCGATTTCCTAAATATGCATTACACATTCAACAATGATTTATGCATTAGGTTAATCAAAGCAATAAATAAGCCAAACAGGATAAAAATTATACACATCAACAGATTTGAGATTTATTTACACAAATATAACAATATACCCGTCGAAGATCATGCTCATTAGATGAGGCACATACACAGTGCAGTTGGCAAGGGAATATTGAACACCGTCTTTAGTTATCATCCTAGAGAAGATGTCATACGCTATTCGAAGTTTGGTAAACTTTGAAATCAACATGTCCATTGAAAACAACACTCCAAAATCCCTTTTCTGATGTCCTTAAATCTCATCCAATACAAATTTTATAACCCTGTCTTCAGTGAGTGGCGACAAGGAGCTAACCTCAAGCTAGTACAACAAAAATTGCTTCTCCACCTTATCCTCCCACCCATCACCCTACACCTTATTCCTTCCAATGGGGGGCTGTATTGGTTTCAAGGCTATAAAAATTGCCCAAATTAAAATTCCTCAAATAATGTAACAAACATAAACGAAGATAAGATAATAATACAAGCAATACCTATAATAAGTATTCTTACATCATGAGCATAGTCTTACTATATGAAAAGAAATGTAATCTTGCAAGCATTAACTTAGTACAATTGAGCGCACAATTAATATGGTCAAGAGCTGTTACAAGGCAAAATGTAAGCATGGAAAATATTATCTCAGCTGAAAATTAGTTTAAGGTACAGTGCAAGTATAGCAAGAAGAGTAAAAATAACACTATTATGCATAACGCCAATTCACAACATATGAATGTATGCGTTGTTGAGTTGAACAGGGATTCAACTTGAGCATGAGAGGCATGAGTATGCGGTTCAATGTCAGCAAGTGCATCATGATGCATACTTTGACATATTGTGGTTGAGTTATGTGAAGAGAAGTTGGGCGTTTGACAACTTGACGCAGCAGAGTGCTCATGCAAGTTAGTTGAATAAGGAACACTACTACGTGAAGAATTATCAGCCTAAATGAATCCACCATGGTAATTCGAACTAAGAGGACAACGATAGAAGAATAGACCATAATTATTTTTAGTTCTTGCCATGCGAAGAACCATGGGTCCCGCTTCGCATGCACATTGAGGCGTTTCACGTACAGTTATTTCTGGCAACATTCATGTTTCTATTAATTGTATAATTGCATTTGCTAATACGAATGAACATAATAACTACACCAAACATTAAATAATAATGCTAAGATAAATCTGCCATTTATACAACCATATTTAAGCTTGTAACAGTACATCATTCATCAAAATATGATGCTGGAATAGTTCACAAATGAAGTTACATTACATTTATCAATACCACATCAGCTCGAAAAAAGACACGAAAAAAGAGAAGCATTAGTGGGTATGGTCACGCCACATAGCATGGGCAACCAAATCATGAAAAGAGGACATCTAATCAATGTCCGACTGCGTGGGGTTAGCACGAGAATCTCGGCCAGCACATTCATTATTTCTTTGATATTCTTCCTCTTCTTCCATGAAGTATGCGTCATCCCTAACGTGATTTCTCATGAAGTTGTGGATGACACAACAGGCTATAACTATTTTCACTTGACGATGCATTTTGTAATGCGGCATTGAGCCCTTTAATATTGGAAATCAATTTTTCAGAACACCAAAAACACGTTCAACTACATTTTGTAACCTTGAGTGCCTATGGTTGAATAACTCGGAAAGGGCCTCTATGAGGGTGGAAATGACCTCTAAATTGATTTAGATGGTACCTTTGAGATCAATATGGGGCAAGAAATCAAGGAAAGTTGCAATATCCCGAATCCACCACATAATATTTACCTACAATTTTCCAAAACAATTTAGAATGTTGAATCATACTAAATACTCTAAACATAGTAATGATATTAAGTTTAAGTTTCACCTGGGGGAGGCTATAGGAAATGGGGATCAAATTGCAAGGTATGCATCAAGACTCTTGAGTCATTTGCACTACCTTCCCAACCCGCATATACATAGTTGAACATTAAGTCAAAGTCGCAAACTGCCAAGACATTTTGAGCAATTGTAGCTTTGCAACATCGATAAGCATTATTTAAATTGGAAGGTGCAGATGCCTGGATAATTGTACCATCTACAACACCTACACAATCCTACAAACATACAAAGTTTTGAATTAGAACTAATGTTTAATTAGGTATATAAATTCTAAAATAGAGATTTCTTGTGGTTACCTTGAAGTAGGGATAGAAAACGGGATTGTACAAAATTTTGGCATGTACATTATTGAAATCTGGGGAGGAAATGATTTTCAGTGCTAGGTAGTTCAATACTTTAGCCACTCTACGAGCATGGCGGTGAACAGTCTGACTAGAATGTTGGAACCATTCACAACTATCACACTGGTAATGGGCTAGGCCTACTGTTTGTAAAAAGATGGCAACTGATTCTTTCAAACCAACCCTGCTAGAATGGCCTTGTTTTAGTAGTCCACGCGATGCTATTAAGTCACATAATGCATTAAAAGGTTCTTTGAACATTCTTAATGCATTCTTAATCCTAATCGGATGGCCATCCAAAAGTTTCCCCACCCAATCTACACCTCTTAACCGAGAAGTGTAGCAAGGAGGGATTTTGTTGGCAAAGTATGAAGAGCATAACACTTGGGACATAAAGATAAAGTCCATACCACCATCATCGTCACTAGTTTTCGGACTGGAAGTACTTGAGGATTCATCATATATTATTTTTGAACTGGAGGTATATGAGGATTCATCGGATGTTGTTTTTGAACTGTTGTCTGAAGAATATGAAGTATTATTGGCAGCATTAGGACTTTCATCTATCATTTGTTTTATGGATTCAGATAGAGATTCAACTTCCATTTTTTCAAGATAGTGGACAATAGATTAGTCTAACCACATACCTGAAACACCTCAAAATTAATTTTGTATTTCCAAAAAAAAGTCAATTAGAGAGGCCTTCACTACTATAAAATGTGGTAACTGAATAACAATTAACAAACTGAGGTAAAAAGATTTTAGAAACAGCAATAAGGTACAACAACAGCCCCTAAAAAATATGAAAATTGGGTGGCTGCACCCTGAACATTGTATTCATACATATTACACATATAAAAACCAGCTGATTCAGCAATAAATATAGAAATTTTTTTTAGTTTGTTCCAACAAGCACTAAAAAAAATATAGAAACATACAACCCCATGCATCAGTCCTACTGAAAGTACATAAAGTTATAGATTTTTTATTTTTTTTGGAAACAGCAACAACAACAGCATTTTTCAGCATAGTTTTTGATGTGCAATAGGCAATCAACACCCTCCCCCCCCAACAATTCCACCCACTCTCTTCGTTCTTCATCACTCATCATGAGGAACATTTTGCGGTGCGTTTTGCTCAATAAAACATTTTGAGCTTTGAAGAATAGATGGCAGGGCAAGCCCTCCATATTCTTTAACACAACCATGCATTCCTCAACGGTATCAACAGATGCCTTTTCAATTTTTTTTGCTTTAACGCTGTTCACAGAGGTCCATGCATCAATCATGTCATCAATTCTCGATGAACGATTGCCTTTTGATTTCTTTGAAGTGTTTTGGTTCGGTGCATAGGCTATATTTTTAGCCCTTTCACTTGGTCCTCCAATATTATGTTGGGATGGAAAATATTCATTTGCATTATCAAGTTCATCTGTTGCATTATTGGGGGCATTTAGATCTAACTCCTCTTCGGATTGAATGGGTGGTTGAGATGAAGATCTTACACCACTACCAATTGCCACCGAGTTAATAAACATCTCGGTGCAAAGGTAGTAGTGAGAAAGTCCCTTGGTACGAAGGTTTGCCTCATTTGGATTTTCCTAATAAGAGGAGTACATGATACAAAATTGTTAGTGTCAGTTACATTAGGCTTAGCTAGTGGATTAGTACTACTTAACTAAATAGACATATATGGTAAGATGTGTTTACCAATAACTACTCTGCCCAGTGCTCCTGTGATGCGGTGACTGTCTCTGTGGCACTATCCCAACTGAACCCTGTTCTTTTAGTTAATAAATCATGAAACTTTCTCCAAAGAACCCGTAGTCTACAATTTTTGCCCTTAAGTTGTTCTACCCCGAAATATTTACTAGTTCTCAAGTGAAGATCCCTTTGAATTTCTAGCCAAATAGAGTTGGTGAAAGTGGTTGACAAGAGTTGTCCTTTATTAAACTGTTGATACATAAGCTCTATAAGGATAGGGAGGGTAGGGACTCCCATTTTGCATCATCGGCACTACTTCGGACTTTTTTTGGCCCCTTGCCCATCTAATGACATATTAGAGAGTGAGAAATATGATGAAATTTGTTGAATATTGAAAATTTTCAAGTGAGTATTTGAGATATTATGGCATATTGCTAGGAAGTATTCTTCCTATGGTTATATGGACGAATTTAGCAAATAGTTCAACAATTGGTTGTTTTCATACATGTTTTGTGTGCTAATTATTTGGCAAGTATCTTTTAACACGATCTTAGTTAGAAGTATTGTTTTGGTTGATGGTTTTGCACTACTCCACCCACCATGTGTACATGTGGTGGTTAGGATAATAGAAAATTGATTGTAAAGTTCACCTAGTTTACCAGTTTCATATGGACGTAACTATCTTATGTTCATGTGTACAGAAAAATATGTTGTATTGTCGCCCACGTATAGAAACATATCTTTCTGTAGTGTCACCAAATAAGTCTAGAGGAAATAGTCATACAAATCATATTTCGATGATGAGAGAAAGATGCTAAATATTTGATAACACTAATAAACAACATGCAATAGCCATACAGAAAATTGTTGTAAAACATACACATAACGTCATTAGCTAGCAATGTAGTACTATATCTTAGATCTATAATACATACTCATGGTCAAATATAAAAAAAAAATAAAAATCATGTACTAAGGACAAGAATCTTAAATGGAGGCTACTTTGGGGGCTGTATTATTCAAACATAACCCTACACCCAGAACCCTATTGACGGGCTTCACAATAGAACCTACTCTGGTTCATGGGGTTATCTATCAATCAGGCAAAATCCCAAATAAATTGAAGAAAAAGTATGAAAGTATCAACCAACATTCATAAAAAAATGAGGCATGCGTCAGATTTGTCCACTTTGCAACCAATAAGAACAAAACAACAGAAATATGAAAGAACATGTTTCCAAGTTGGAATGAAATATCAGATCATTAAGATCCGATTTGGTTTATTACCGGATCTTAAGGGAAAGCGCGAAATTGTGTTTTTGTGTCCCCTTCAGACCATTGTACCCTAACCTCTGTCAATGGCCACAATTAGTCATTGCGACTGCATACCTTGACTTGTTTTTCTGGCCTCCCTGGTGGACTGCACTCTCCGAAAAATGAATGGTTTCCCTCGGTATTCGTCGTGTTTGAACTTCGTGAACAAGGAAGGGGTGAAGTGTTGTTTTCTATTGTGAGAGATGGTGTTTGGTCCATGGTTTATATACAGATAGATCGGTGTGGGTGTAGGTATGGGTGTGGGTGTGGGTGTGCATTGAATGATAATACACTGACGGAATTTGACATATGGGAATAGATGGGAGAGATGTGATTAGATGTTGTAAGTTTAGTAGGTGTAAAAATATGTTTGGAAATTGAATTTTATGTTGTGAAAATGTGTTTTGAGAATAAAATGAGTGTAATTTTCAGTGAAAATGGTGAGAAAGTGATAGTTTTCAATTTTTATTTCCGGATGAAAATGAAAAGGGTCCGCGGAAATAAAACCAAACAGGCCGTTAGTTTTTTCTCTCACTCATCTTTTTTCTCTCTTTTTTTCTGTAATCATACATTCGAGCCTAATGCATGAAGTATATTTGCTTTATGTTTTAAGGTTGTAATTTTTAACTACTTATTCATATACTTCTAGTTATTCATATGTGTAAGTATTTGTTAGGTCAAACTTCCAACTCGTCTAAGATTTAACTAATCATCATGAATCATGTCATTACTCCTATCCTAAGTGCATTAATGCTTTTTCTCTGTACATACCTTTTCATATAGCTGAGCTGGTTACATACCGCGTCTTAAACATTCATGCATACATAGCTTCACGCATATTTCTTTACATAATTGAAACTATAAAACAACTGCCTATTGTGACACCAACAGAAGTTTCATAATATCTATACTATTATAATAATTAAGCTATTATAGCTACCTCATTTTGTCATTTAAAAATCCATGACAATAACCTTTGTCATGCTTAAATGTATCATAATATTGTTGTAAGTGTCAAAATAAATGTCCATCAATAGCTTAAATACAATTTTGCATTCTTATATGTAAATATAGTGACGCCATTCATAAATGTCATGATTAAATGCGTAACAATAGCTCATTTTTGTTGTAGATTGCACTTGTTGCTTAAATATACATTATATTCAAAGTATAACTTTCATGTGTCTTTTTTTATGCAACCAAGCTCAATGCTCAAGCATACATCTAATTCTAAGTATGACTTTATACATATTTCTTTATTTGGAGCTCAACACTTGATCATACATCATATTCTAAGTATGACTTTACATATCTCCTTTTACAAAACTGAGCACTACATTTGAGCATACGATATTTTTTCAAAATGACTTTATATACTTTATGCAACCAAGCTCAATGTTTGAACATACATCATATCCTAAGTATAACTTTACATACCCCTTCATGCAAATGAGCTCAATGACCAAGCATACATCATATTCTATGTATGATTTTGCATACTTCCAACTGGGCTTGATATCCATACTTACATTCCTACTTAATGCTAAAGATCAAACGGTTAATTGTTCATCTTACATGGTGGGAAAAGTAAATGGAAACATTTCAGTGAAAAGGTTAATCAAGAAATTCCTATAGAAAAATCTTTTCAACTATGTTTTATTCAGTTTCTTCTCTATCGTACTTCCAACTCACATGCTTCATTGTGTAATATCTTAGAAAATTTGAATGGCCCTTCCCAAGAAGGCCTTAACCTTCCTAAAGGTCATGTTACCTGAATATCAGATCCTCATTCTATAAGGTCTGTATTTTCACTTTTTAGTTGAAGATTCACTTGAATCCTCTATTTGTGTCTAGCTACCTTGGCCTCTACCACATCTCTCTTTTCTTCGATTAGGTCTAGGTTTTTCTTTGCTAATCCTCATTGGTATCTTGGTTGTAATAATGAACATAGTGCATTTCGATGCCTACCTCGACTAAGATTAGATGAGGATGAGACCTCATCCTATATGTCAAACTAATAGATGTTTCTCATGTGGCGCTTCTTACTATAGTTTGTACAGCCACATTACTTCTAGCAGCTCCTCCACATCCCTCTCTAGCTTGGTTGAGCTTGATTATGCATCCATGTAGTATATCTTATTAGTTACTTTAGCTTGCCTATTAGTTTGATAGTAAGCAATTGAACCTCTGGATGATCTCCATTTCTTGACACTAGCTACAAATCGTGCTTGCTTGGAACTATGTACCATTATCGAATATCAACATACTAGACATTCCAAATAATTGCATAATACTTTTCCATAGGAATTTCATAACTTTATTTTTCAAAATCTTACCAAGGGATTTTGCTTTGACCTACTTACTGAAATAATCTACTACTATAAAGAGGAATTTTTTTAACCTAGAGCAAAGGGAAATGGACCTACTATATCCATACCTCACTTTGTGAAAGGGCAAGGAACACTTATTATTTTCATTGGCTTGGCTTGTTGATGTTTGTTAGCAGCATAATTATTACCCTACCTTTAGTACATTTTCCTCTCCTAAAACATATTTTGCATTGTCCAGACAAGTATATCGAGAATAGCTAGAAGAAAGGTAAGAGATATGGTATGTCATCTACCATTGTGAATCTAAGTGCTCGTGTCCACATCTTCATGTCATCCATCTTTGATAATAGATGATAGGTGCCCTCCAGTCATCTACATCCATTATGGGACTAACTTCTTCTTTGATACCGATCTTTACAACTATTATACCTCAATTTCTTGTGACTCATTATCTAAAATGGAGTTGGCTAGTTTTGTTAGATAATTGGCTCTCTCCTATTTTTAGCTCCAGGTACTTATTGCATCATGAAGTTAATGAACTTATTTCTGAGTTCTTCCACTCTACACAAATATGTCACTATTTGGTCATCCTTGAATTCATAAGCTTTTTCTACTTATAATAATACTAGCTTTGAATAAGATAACTACTTTATTCTCACAGTCCATTAGCAATGCCATCCATAGCCAACCACTAGAGCCTAATACTCTGCTTTGCCATTGGAGGCTTTAAAGGAAAATCTGACTACATACTCTATGATATCTTCTTTTAGGCTAGTAAGTACTATTCTTGCCCTACTGTCATAAGCTGTAGAGGATTTATTCATGTGTGGCTACCAATATCTTATCTTATTTTATGCAAAAGCTACCTTTGTCTTAAAGTCATCCAAAGCCTAAGATTTTGTGCGATGCAAGATTCATACTACGCCTCATATCCGTCTAGCTTCATGGCTTACTTAATAAGCCTGCCAAAGACCTCATGTCGACCTAACATCTATTTAAGTGGTGGTTGGTATGTACAATAATAACATGGGAAAGATTTTGGCCATGATTACCAACAATAGCTCTAAATTTTCCACATTAGTATATCTCACTTAATGTAAAACATTGTTGACATAATAAATAGGCTTCTATACTCCTTTCTTTTTTCTTTTTTTTTAAATTAGGACAAAAATATCAACCTGCTCGAACACTACAAGGTAAATATATAAAGCTTATTGTGATTGGGCTCAATGAGGAGTAGTGACTGCATCAAACACTCCGTCAAACTTCTAAATGCGACATCTTATCCAACTTAAACTATCTAGCCTTTCTTAATATTTAAAGAAAGGTCGACTCTTTTTTGTTACCCAGAATATGAACCTATTAAGCAGCTAACTCCTATACACCGAGGTGCTTCTCTAATCATTTTTGGGGGAAGGCATTAGTTTTTGTGTAGCTTGGAATTTTTGTGGATTGGCCTCAATCTCAAGCTTTGTGACCATATAGCCTAGGAATTTCCTGCTCTTATCTCCAAAATGTCATTTTTAGGGGTCAACTTCCTTGGGTACTTCCTCAAGATGTCAAATATCATTGGCAAATCTTTAATAAATTCATTAGTTTTGTGGTTTTTTACATGCATGTCATCTATATATACCTCCATGTTCCTATCGAGATACTTCTGGAGCATCTTATCTACTAAGAGCTGATATGTGGCACTTGTATTTTTAAGCCTAAAAGGCGTGAATATATAGCAATAAGTTTCACATAAAGTAATAAAGCTAATTCATTTCTAGTCATCAAAATGAAGTATAATCTGATGGTATCCTTGTGAGGCATCCACCATGCTAAGCAACTCACTCCCTAAGGTGGAATTCTCCAATTGATCAATCTAAGGTGAAGTGTAGAAATCCTTAGAATAGGCCTTGTTTAAGTTGCAAAAATTGATGTACATCCACCGTTTCCTTACTCTTTTAGGTATAATACCACATTCGACAACCATTCTGAAAACTGAATTTCCACTATGTGACCTATATTTAGCAATTTTGTGACCTTCTCTCATATAATCGAATTTTTCTTTGGTTTAAAGTATCTTTTTCTCTACTTCATTGACTTTACAGTAGGGTTCATCTTGAGCCTATGTTTAATCATATCAAGATCGGTCCCCACCAAATTCTAAGCTAAAAAGATAAAAACACAAAATTTACCTTAAACTCTAATGCTCAAATAACTCCAGAATGAGTTGCCATACCTTACTTGTCGTCCTTAGGTCCCTCAAGATGAGTTCTGTTCTCATGAGCTCCCCAACCGACTCCATCTGAGTTGGCTGACTCTCACCTCCCCTAAGTTAGACATTTGTAATTGAAGCCCTTTGATGATCTATCCTTATTTCATCCTTCTGAATTTCTAATCTTATAGCTTGGATAGCATTTTTACGAACAAATTAATCACCTCGAACCTCTCCTACTTCATTGTCAATCAAAAACTTCAACTTTATGTAGTACATGAAAGCTACAACTTAGAAAGTGTTTAGTATGGGCATTTGTAAAATAACATTATAGGCTGAAGAGCGTCGACTATCAAGAATCACATTATCCTAGTTTTTCTTTGATTCATGTTCAACAAAGCTAATGGCAGCATAATTTTTCCTATTATTTGTTTTGACTCAATTGCATAGGTCCTAAGTTCATTTGCTTAAACACTTTTAGGAACAACATTTCCATTAAATTATCAGTGTCCACAAACAGCCAGGCCATATCATAACTTGCAAGCAGTGATGATGAAGGTGATTAGGAGATTGGACTTCATAGAGATCATTAGAGACGAACTTATAAAGAAGGCATTCTCCTATTTCTAATGCGGATACTATTGCCATTTCTCAGGACAGACTCTTATATCGAACGCTTTGGGCATGTGTGTAACAAGCTCGATGTAAGTCCCCATCAGTAGGACCTCTAGCTATCATGTTAATAACTCCCTAACATCGAGGTGGGAGATTATCATTCTATCTATCTTTTGGCTTACACCTTTTATTGGTTTCCTTAATTTGGAGCCACTTCTCTTATCTTAGGTTGATCTTCATTTGGAGAAAGTGCCAGCCTACGCATCTCTTCAGCCACAAATTCTCTAAGAAAGATCTTTTAGTGTACCTTTCCAACTCATATTTCAAGTGTGTGGATGCATTCATGACGTGTCTGTAATTAATGTGGAACTTGCAAAACTTATATGATCTACGCCTAGACAATGCCTAATTAGCCCTAGTTGGGTATCTGAGCTAATTAATGATTAGGTCGCTGCTAGTACCTGGGAATTGTAACTTCAATATTGTGAAATTGTTCATCTTCAAAGAGAAGGGAATGGCTCGTTCTTTCTTCTTGACCCTTTGTTTCTTAGGAATGGTGAGATCTTCTTTTCTCTCCCTTTTCTTCCCCACTCTTTCCATTCTTTTAACTACATAAACCTCCTCCAGGTTGATATGCTTCTATGCTCTGACCAATAAGCTATCAAAGTATAACGCACGCTTTTAACCGAACTTATAAGATAAGGGGCCCTCTTCAGTCTTTGATTGAGTGCATTTAAGAGGTGCAGGGTACTTTCAGGGGTTCAATTATAAAGTGGAAAATATAGTTTCTAAGAGATTTCCCTTCATCATACTGTATGTTAAAGAGCTTCAGGGAGGTTTCTCATACTGCTTGTGGACTAATGGAGGAACATATTATTGAACTTCTCAAATGAGTGAATACAACTCAGTGGTAGCTAAGTAAACCACTTGTAGATATATCAATTAGCCAACAGAGAAGTGACATATGTAAAATAATATGCCATATATTAACTTAAATTTTCTATTTGTTTCTTGGAAATTTATTAAATTTAATTTTAAAAGATAAATAGTTAATTTTAATCAATACTCTAGTATTTATTTTATACTCAAATCAAATATTGATAAGTATCAAAGACAGACCAATCGAACCAAATATATTTGATATTATCTATTGACATCTGATATTATTTCTTGATATTTGGTATTATCCCTTGATATTTGATCTTGATAATTCTTATCAAAGTGATAATCATAAAAAAAGTTCAATCAATCTGGAAGTCTCCCATCAAACATTCATATAAAGTGGGTGATCAAAGCTCATTCAAGACACAACACAAATTCCAGCAAGTGAGAGAAACTTTAAAGGAGTCCACAATTCTCTCAATCAAATTTAAGGAGATCCACCACGTTCAAGGCATTCTCTGCGAAGTTCATCATATTCTAGCATTTGATTCGGGATTAAGGAGCAGAGCCCTTGAATTGGCATTATTTTATTCAAATTAAATTCAAGGAGATCCACGGTGTTTAAGGCATTCTTTGTGGAGCTCATCATATTCTGGCTTTTGATTTGGGATTAAGGTGCGGAGCCCTCGAATTAGTATTATTTTATTCAAATTAAATTCAAGGAGATCCACTATGTTCAAGATGATATTTTTGGAGCTCATATATTTTGGCTTTTGATTTGAAATTAAGGTACGAAGCCCTTGAATTGACGTTATTTCTTCAAATTAAATTTAAGGAGATCCACGACAATTTCTACGGAGCTCATTTAATTCAAGATCATATTTGGAAGGGAAGAATCAGAGGATTAAATTATATATTGAATCCACAATTGATAAACTTTAACTTTATTTTATTTGTAAGATTTTTCTTGTCTTGTAATTTTATTTATTGCACAAAAAAGAATTTGTGCTTACAAATTTTTGGCACACCTGGTGGGACTATCTCTACCTCTCATCTCTTTCCTTCAATAAAGCTGCAGCATTGAAATTACTACCTCAAATTCCTCAAGTGCTGGAGCAAGAAGTATTGGCGTCATCAAAAGAAATATGTCTAAGAAGTTGCAGTTATCTTCGGAGGTGGCTCCTTTGCTTGCTGTGGAAAAGGTATTGCCGCATTTTATTGATATAAATAAACATAGTAGAGACTCAAAGGAAGAATATGCATCATCCATTCCCCACTCAACATCAAATTCCTTGAGCATGGCGACGGTGATGGTGACAAGTGCTACAACCTTGGAGGAACAAATTTTAAATTTGACGAGAGCTATTGAAGGACTCTCGAAGCATGTCCAAGAGTAAGACTTTCAAATTTCCAAATTGATGAGCAAAGTGGACAATATTGATACTAGCTGCATGGTAGAGAAATAAATTGAGGCTTAGATCGAAGGTGAAACATCCACAAGGAGACAAACAGCCAAAAATGAAGAGATTGCAACAAAAGAACTAGAAGTTTCCATTGGATTAATTCCCATCGACCCACTGAAGGAATTTATCATGGAGACTATCAAAAATAAGTTTGATGGAAGTTCTAAGTCCTCTGTGACTTACTCCAAGCCCCATACTTAAAGGATTGATAACTTGAAGATGCCGATCGGTTATCAACCCCCAAAGTTTTAGTAATTTGATGGCAAAAACAATCCAAAGCAACACGTGGCTCATTTTATTAAGACTTGTAATGATACTGGGACATATGGAGATCATTTGGTCGAGCAATTTGTTCGATCATTAAAGGGCAATGCTTTTGATTGGTATGTTGACTTGGAGATAGTCTCTATCAATAGTTGGGGACAACTAAAACAAAAGTTCCTTAATCGTTTCCACAGCACTCGAAGGACAATTAGCATAATAGAACTCACCAACTATCGCCAATAGAAAGAAGAACCTATCACTGACTACATCAATCGCTGGAGAAATTTGAGTCTTAACTGCAAAGATCAATTATTGGAGGCTTCAACCATTAAGATGTGCATCCAAGGAATGCATTGGAGTCTTTGCTACATATTTCAAGGAATTAAACCAAAAACTTTTGCAGATTTGGCAACTCATGCTCATAACATTGAAATGAGTATGAATTTTGATAAACAAGAAGACTTAAGTAATGCTATTGATGATGAAGATGTTGGGGACAATTAATTTTCATCTTCAAATCACAAATGTTCCTTGATAAGAGTCTAAACTATCAATAATACTCGTAGATAAGAGTATAAACTATCTAAAATTCTCAAGTCCTCAAGTATTTGAATCTGAATTTCCAAGTTTTCAAGTCTTCAAATCAATGGATCAAGTCTTCAAGTCTCCAAATCCACGACTCAACTCTCCAAGTCTTTTAAGTCAAGACTGAAGTCTCCATGTCTTCAAGTCAAAAGTTCAAGTCTCTAAGTCTCGAAGTCCAAGACTCAAATTTTTAAGTCTCTAAATCAAATATTCAAATCTTATAGTCTTCAAGTTCAAAACTCAAGTCTTCAAATTCCAAATGCTCCTTGATAAGTCCCATTGGGCATGCCAAAAATTTATAAGCACAAATTTTTTTGTCTGCAATAAATAAAATTACAAGATAAAAAAATCATACAAACAAAATGAAATTAAAATCTATCAACTGTGGATTCAATCTCTAATCTAATCCTCTTATTCTTCCCTTACAAATATGATTTTGAATTAAATGAGCTCCGCAGAAAATGCCTTGAACGCTGTAGATCTCCTTAAATTTGATTTGAAGAAATAACGTCAATTCAAGAGCTTCGTACCTTAATCTCAAATCAGAAGCCAAAATACATGAGCTCCACAAATAACGTCTTGAACGCCGTGAATCTCTTTGAATTTAATTTGAATGAAATAACACTAATTCGAAGGCTCCGCGCCTTAATCTCAAATCAAAAGCCAGAATATGATGAGCTCGATAAAGAATGCCTTGAACGCCATGGATCTCCTTGAATTTGATTGAGAGAATTGCTGGACTCCTTCAAAATTCCTCTCACTTGCTGGAATTTGGGTGGTATCTTGAATGAGCTTTTATCACCTCCTTTATATAGATGTTTGATAGTAGACTTCCAGATTGATTGAACGTCTTTGATGATTATCTCTTTGATAAGACAATATTAAATATCAAGAGATAATATCATATTATTAAGATCAAAAATATTAAGAGATAATACCTTATATCAGTAAATAATATCAGATATGAACACATAATATCAAATATTTTTGATTTGATTGATCTGTCTTTGACACTAATCAATATTTGATTTGAGTATAAAATAAATACTAAAGTATTAATTAAAATTAACTATTTATCTTTTGAAATTAAATTTAATAAATTTTCAAGAAAAAAATAGAAATTTTAAATTAATATTTAACATATTATTTTACATGAGTGACTTCTCCATTGGCCAAAAATTGATATATCTACAAATGCCCCCACTTCAAGACTTGGTGAAAGATGTGTCGATCATCCGCGAAAGAAGCAAGACTTGAAGTATTTGAGAATTTTTCCTTTTCTCTCCATTTTTCACGTGCGTTTGTAATAAGAACATCCTTAAAGCATTCCTCGAGCTATGGTACCCAATAAAAGGGTCAAGTTATAACATAATTCAAAGTAAATATACTTTTGAGGAGAGTGCCATACACAGTTTATATTCATGCGGGCCAGGAGTAATATATAGTTTAGGCTCATGTGTTAAAGAGCATATTTAACTTGAATAGACATTTTATATACTCATGTCAAAGAGTTTACTTGAGTTTGACTTAATATACAATTTACACTCTTATCAAGAAGTACATTGGGAGAATTTAAATATTTAAATAGTTTATGCTCGTACCTAGGAGCCTTATTGAAAATCTAAGTTCATATCAAGGAGCACATTGGAAACCTTTGAATATTTAGATAGTTTATGCTCGTATCTAGGAGCCTTATTGACAGTTTAAGCTCTTATCAAGGAGCACATGTGAAGACTTTAACTTCAGAATTTTAAATAGTTTATGCTCGTATCTGATAGCATTATTGAAAGTTTAAGCTCATATCAAGGAGCACATGGGGAGACTTTGAATATTTAAGCTCACTGAGCATGCCAAAAATTTGTAACTGCAAATTTCTTTGTCAGCAATAAATAAAATTACAAGGCAAGAATATTTGTACAAATAAAATAAAATAAAAATCTATCAACTGTGGATTCGATTAGGCCTCCCAAATGCAAGGAACCAGGTATGTTTACTATTCCTTGCAAGGTTTAGAACACCCAGGGCCATAATAAGTGATCGTGGAACTCACTTCTGCAATAAAGTTGTTGAAGCTCTACTCAAGAAATATCATGTCACACACCGTGTCTCTACAGCTTATCATCCATAGATAAATGGACAAGTAGAGATATCAAATAGAGAAATTAAGTTTATACTTGAGAAAATGGTGAATCCAAACAGGAAAGATTGGAGTACACGACTTGACGATGCACTTTGGGCCTATCAAACTGTTTACAAGACTCCCATTGGTATGTCTCCTTACAGGCTGATATTTAGGAAACTGTCATCTACCTGTGGAGTTGGAACATAAGGTATACTGGGCCATCAAGCATTGCAACATAAAAATGGATGAAGCTGGAGAACAGAGGAAATTACAGTTGCAAGAGTTAGAAGAAATTTATCACAAGGCCTATGAGAATTCTATAATTTACAAGGACAAAACAAAGGCCTTTCATGATCAAATAATTTCCCCAAAAATTTTTTCAATTGAGCAAAAAGTTTTGCTTTATCACTCTCATTTAAAATTATTTTTGAAAAAATTACATTCTCGATGGTTAGCCATTTTTGTTGTTTCTAACGTATTTTCTCATGGTGCAATTGAAATTCAAAGCATAGACTGGTAAAATTTTTAAAGTCAATGGGCATCACTTAAAACCTTTTATAAAGGGCCCCAAGTGTTTCACATTAACAAAATTCATCTTGAAAATCCATATCTGGTGCCGTGATGAATTGCTCTGTCTATCCAAAGATGTTAAAAAGAGGCACTTTTGGGAGGCAATCCAAACTTTCAATTTGTATTTTTACATTTAAAAAAAAATAAAAAAAATCTTTAATTAGCTTTATTTTTCTCTAATACATGAGATATTTTAAATTGACCCATGGGCGTAATTAGTTGGCAAGGAAAACTCTCCAATCTACCCATGCCCACACCTTATTCAAAGACCTTTTCTGGCATGTTGGAATTAGTTGGCAAGGAAAGCTCTCCAATTTACCCATGTCCACGCCTTGTTTAAAGATCTCATCTGGCGTGGCATAATTAGTTGGTAAGGAAAGCTCTCCACTATACCCATGCTCACACCTTGTTCAAGGACTTTTATAGTATGTTGGAATTATTTGACATGACAGCTTTTCAATCTACTCGTGCCCATATCTTGTTTCATCAACGCTCCTGCCATCTAAACTATTTTCACCATTTTATTTATTTATTTATTTTAATTTTATTATTATTATTATTATGGTTCCATTATTATTATTTTTTATTAAAAAAATAAAAAGAAAATAAAAATAGAGTCAAAATTGGAATACTCCAATTTTGACTCAAAACCTACTATTCATCTTCTTCAACCAACCCGCCACCATTACTATCTTCTTCAAAACCTCTCATCACCATCACCATCACCATCACCATCACCAAACACCATTAAAACCACCTTCGGTCATCACCACCGTCTCTGACACCACCAACAACCACCATCTCTACCCGCCATAACTATCACCATCCACCTTCAATCTCTATCTCCAAACATCACCCACCACCACCATCTCCACCCGTCATCACCATCACCATCACCATCACCACCATCTTCAGCTTCATCCGCCACCACCTTCAACCATCTTTATCCGCCACAAATTTTTTTATTTTCATTATTATTTTTATTTTTCTTTTTTAATTTTTTATTTTAATATTAATATTTTTTTATTTTTTTATTAAAAAATTTGAAAAAGAGAGTCAAAAATTGGAGTCACCTTCTTCTCCAAGAAAACTTTACAAAACCACTTTCAACTATCTTCATCACCATCTCCAAACAACACATTCACTTATCATAAACTACTTACCCAAACATGAAAGAAAAACAGCCTACCACCCATCCTCAATGAGCCAAGAGCACTCCTATGACTCGACCACATTCAACCGAATCTCTTCCAGAATCATCTCAACCGCCAACTACTTCCATTGTCAATGCTAGGCCATCTGCTTCATTCAGATTTCAATGTCGTTCTTGACTTGGAAAAGGAAAAACTGTCCTTCCAACCATAGAATCTGACTTGCACGGGTCTCTCCAGTTTACAACATCTCATGAACGGGATAGATACAATAATGTTTGCTCTAAATCAATCATCTCCTATAAGTATATTCATTATCCCACTCTTAAGACTTTAAATATTCGTGTTGATGTCGATCGATTAATTGATGGTATTGGATGGCACCCTTATTTTTTAATTCGTTATCTGATATATGTTGAACTTGTGCATGAATTCTATACTACTTTTGAGTTTAACAAACTGACTAATTTCTTTTTCCATACTCCTAATGTGATTACATTTCGATTAATGGGTCAAAGGTTTAGCTTTTCTCTCACTGAATTTAACTTGGCATTCGATTTTATCACACCTGATTATGAATAATTTGATGAATATTTGAACAGTAGATATGATTTTAATGCTGAATTTGTGCCACAAACGCTTTACAGATCTTTGACTCAAAACATAGCTGTCCTTTACGATCCTAGCAAATCTAAAGATACTTTTCTTGTTGATTCTGCCTTGAAATATGTTAATTGCTTTCTTGCATTTTCTTTTTCGGGTAGGAAAGATTTTGCTAGTGTGCTGTCAAAATTTGAGTTTTATTTTCTGTGGCGTATGCTTAACAATGTGAAAGTTAACTTTGGGTGTGGGTTGGCTACTCAGTTTGCTAGTGTCTTGGCCAACAAACGTGCTTTAATCTTGGGATCATTTATTACACATTTGGCCATACATGAGCACTTGATCACTCCTTATGATAACACATTACATATTGCTTGTGATATGACACCTTTGGGTTTGAATTGTTTAGAAGGGATGGGCCTACTTGGCAGACAAAATGGTGTGTTTAATTTTTGCTCTCTAAGACCCCGTATGTCATGGAAGCGTAAGAGGGTTTTTGATGATGATGAGAAAACCTCAGCCACCTCTGCTGCAGCTGAACCAAGTACTCATGATGATGATCTTCATGCTCTTCGTCATTAGCTTTCACGCATAGAGACCAACCTTATGGCCTATTTCGCTCATGTTGGTTTCTCATCCCAGTTCCACCCAGTCCTTAAAGCTATGCAAACCTTGTCTCCTCAAGAGAGTCCCTCTTCCACATTTTTATGCATTTACATTCTTAGTTTGAAACATTAAGGCCAATGTTTGGTTTAAGTGTGTGTGGGGGGGAGAATTTGGATTCATTTTGCTTCAAACATGCATGAAATTTCTCTTAATTCTTCTTATTTGCTTACAAAGTGTGCTTTAGTTCTTGATTTGTTAATTTTTCTAGTTCACCTTTTGTCTCTTTTCGATGCTTGTCCCTAAAGTAACACTTAAATAATTCGGTTAAATTAGGACACATTGTAAGAACGACATGAGTAGTTGAGTTCTTATTTATTGCACATTGACTTGTTACCTTGTTGGTTGATTTAGATGAAAAATTTCTAAGAGAATTAATGCATATCACCCTAATAATTGTCATGCACAGCGGGTTAACTATTCTAGAACTTGCCTTGATGAACATATTTGGGTTGAATTGTTGAGTTGAATGTATTGAGACAATGAAGGTGATTGGGTTTGACCATTTAACCTCTTTTTCTCTCAAAAAAAAAAATAATAATAAAAGGGGCTTGATTACTCCGCTAATCACTAAAATAATGTGATTATGAGTAGGGATAATAACATCTAGGTTTGTGACTTGTTGAGTAACCGGGTACATTCATCACCAATGTCTGTATTCGCATAAAAAGGTTAGATGACATTCTAGACAAATTGTGGTTGGCTGAGTAACCGGGTGCATCCATCACCAATGTTTGTATTTGCATAAAAAGGTTGGTCCATGTGATGAATTTAGTGCCAAAAAAAATAGGGAAAGATCGAGTAAAGTTTTTCCCTTTCATCCTTTATGTTTTCTTGTATTTGACTTGCTATTCGTCCATGAATATGTCATATCGTTGCATGTTTTTTATAGTTGTCCTTCTATGTCTTGACTTGAATTGAACTTAATGAAAAAGTGTTAAATCCCTTTTACATTTCAAGTTCGAAGAGACTATCAGGGCGATAGGTTATTTGTGTGATTTATAAGGGCTTTTTCTATTAAGTGCATGTTCTTACTTGTGTCTTGATTCGGCCCTCCAAAATGTGATAATTTGAACTATTTGGCAACAAGTTGAGAAATAGGAAGAAGCGTTTATGAGAAATGTTGTTAAATTGGAGCTATTGTATGCTTGAGGACAAGCATTGTCTAAGTGTGGGGGAATTTGTTAAGTTGCATTTTTGTCTTTTTATTCGTATAATTTTTCCTTGTGATTAATAGTAAAAATGTTTAATTATTAGGTTTTAACTTTCTTTTTATGTTTTGTGAAGCAAATTGAAGATTCAAGCTAAATGCAGTTGGAAATCGAGCATTTAACATGTTTGGAGCAAAGATTGCATTCCCGAGGAGACGAGGAACGGAAGAAGGAAATAATTTGAGTGTGGGCGTGTTTTGCTTCCCAAGACTATTATGTAAATCCGATTTGAAAGCATTCAATCTATTTTGGCAGTTGTATATATTTGGAATATTTTAATTTTTATTTCTTTAATTAGGATAATTTGAGTTTTCCTATTCTGATAGGACTCTTATTAGTTTCCCAGTTGCACTAGAAGTAGGCTATTTATAGGGAATTAGGCTTCTTTCACCAGCAGCTTGGGATTTTTTTTGTTCAGCTTATTTTATTTTTCTTGCATTTTTTCTTCCCTCAAACATGAGTTGTGCTAAACTCTTTTTCTAGCCTAAGGAATTATCGAAGTTTTGGTTCTTCAGTATTTGTGAGATCTAAATGATTTAATTTATTTTCCTTATTCCTTGAATATTTATTTATCTTCCATTTTCTTTAGGATTATTCAGTTCATTGAATTTAGGTCCAAAATTTGATAGTTTAGAATAATTGTCCTTTCAATTAGAACATTAAATTCATAATTGTTTAATTGTTCTAATATCTATGGCAAATAACATAGTTATGTATGGTGGCAAATAACATAGTTATGTATGGTGACCACATGCATGATTTTTGTTATATGGATAAATAATTTAGTCTAAATGAACCCCGCTTGTGTGTGTTTGTTGGCTATGGCTGGGTCTCTCTAGTTTTTAATGTTGTTGATAAATTAAATCCTATGAGCACTTCTTTAATGTTGTTTATTGGTAAGGGAATTAACTAACGAGCTGCTCTTAGTTATCAAGATAGTAAGGAGAGATTGATTATTAAGACGTCTGAGTAACTATAACCAGTCTATTCAAGAAAAGAGAAATTAACCTTTGCATCAATGATCAAATCTAAGAACCAAACTGAGATTTTTACCTTAGGCTATATTTCATTCTTATTGATTCTTTATTTTTATTTGTGATATATTTACTTTTAAGATTTTAGTCTTCTGTTTCACAAAAATCCCCCGTTTCTATTTTATTTTATTTAGTAAACTTGAAGGAAACAAAATTTACCAGTCTCTGTGGAATACGACCCTACTCACCACTAATTACAAATCATACCTTTAAAGTAGGAAATTATTTTTGTTGGATTCGACACCCATTAATATTGGACTAAAATTAGATGAAATCGACTAGAGGGTGGTCGAAGAGTGAGCTTCTAGTGTATCAGGGTCGAGTCCTGCAATCAACAGCAAACGTCAGGATAGTCGAGGGCAACACTCCAACACTCAAGTTAGAGAGAATTGAGCAGCAGAGTAAACGTTTAAGATAAAGATGGCATACCTTGCTGAGGGTTAGCAATGGGGTATTTATAGCCTTCCCAGTGGGGTTGATATGACTTCCGTGCCATCGTGAAACAGGAATGGCCCTTGTCCTTATTTGAAGGCTTTGAGGTCTTCTCCTCTTTGTGTACTATTACAAGTGGCGCGGCCCAGGGTATATACTGGTGGCGTGCACTAATGTGGCGCTGCTGAAAAAAGAAAGTATTGTGGCAGCATACGCCATTAATGCGGGGGCATGCCATATGATGGAGCATTCAATGTGGCCGAAAGGCTGTCATCTTGGCTTGACCTCCCTGGTCGAGGCTAGTGTCTCTGTGAGATATTTTCTCAGGCTTTAGTCGACAAGGTGCAACCTCATCGTAGTTAAACCTTCAATGTCGAATGAGGGTCTGCGTGTCCTAGTTGTGCTTGACCATGATCTGGTGAGAAAATGAATGCTGGTACTCACTACAATAGGATAAAGTCTTAGAGATCGAGTTCCAACCAACAGGTTGGGCCTATTGGTAATTGGGCCACTAGACATCGTAGTACTGCCTTGGTCAACTATTGTTGGGCTGAGTTTGTTGGGCTATCCCATATCATAAGTCCCCCCTCCCCTCGAGTCTTGATTGAGAGTATCATTGAGAAAGAAATAGGAGTAGATAAAAGCTGGAAACTGGATCCACTTGATGAGAATCTGAAGGAATCGACCAAGCTTTCAGTGCATTTATTGCAGCAGTTATGCTATGTTAGGCGGAGTGTCAAGCGATGGTTGCCTAATTATTATAGCTATTTCGGTTGCCATGCGCTAGGGCCTATAAATAGAAATGATGAAAATCCTCATTTTCACTTTTACTGCATTTCGAGAGGTCGATTATCAAGCTTTCACTGTTTTCTTCCTCTCATCGAGTTATTTTTACTCCTTACAACCTAGTAAGTCTTTTGTTTCATAAATTTTATTTTCGAGCTCAATATGTTGCACGTGTTTGGTGAGAGTAGCCCTAGGGAGAGCAACAGTGAGGAAATGAGGTTGAATGAGGGATCGACTAGTGGGTCTGACAGTTTTTCTAGCAGTGACTCAACCTCAAGTAGTTATGGCGACAATCGGGTCGCTGTAGCGAGCGAGGCTGGCCCAAGCCTGCCACTTATCTCTCGCGGTTGGTTGTTTACCCCCGACCATTATAGGAAGATAGTGTCCAAAATAGCCGAGGACCTTATCCTCATTAGGCAATTTTCTATGTTCCCTCAAACTTTGAATTGATTATATCAGGTCCCGATTATAGGATGCACCAACCTCCTACCAGTTACATCACTGTCTTCGAGGACGCTCTTTGATGCGGGCTTAGGTTTTCGATCCCCCCACTTATAGTCGACCTCCTTAGCGGCCTTCAAGTCAGTATCACCTAATTGCTGCCCAACTAATTTTCAACTATATACAGTTTCATCGTCCTCATGCACGTGCATAGATAGCCTTCTTCTTTCGCTAACTTCAGCAACTTGTTTCATCTCCCTATATCTCACAAATTGGGCAAGTACAAAAGCTTACTATCTCACGATCCGCCCTCGCTAAAAAGTCCTAGTCACCCCTTTTTCTTCTTTTGATCAAAATTAGAAGTCTCGATACTTCTTTGTTCAACCCCCGAGCGAGGTTGGGTTTAATATACCATGAGGTTGGATGTAGGGTCATGTCGACATGCCCGGGAATGAAATCCCAACTTGGCCCAACACATTTGTTAGGGATCTAGTCGAATTTGAGCATATGGAGGCTTCGGGCTACATCGAGGAGAAAAAAGTTGGTGCTGGCAGGCTTATCGCCTGCTCAGCTAGATATTCCTGGCAATGCTCAACTAGGTAGTTGGCCTATGCTTGTTGTTTTTATTTTGAAATTGTTGTTGTCTTTTTGGTCAATATATGTACCTTGTCCTTACACTCAAGCAATTGCTCGAGCACAGAGCAATCAGGAACGTCGAGAAAATACTGCAGCTCGTCACGAGGTGCAATCCACCAAACCGCCCGAGTTGAACTACTTATAGTAGCAGCTTCACCGGCTCGAGTAGTGACTCCTCTAGTTTAACCCACTGTTGGGGTGAATGTCAGCCCCTCTACTAGGCAAAAGAGGCTGACGGTCGAGCAAGGCGGGCCTACCTAAAAGAAATATGCCACCGACAAGGGCAAGGGCAAGGCTGGGGCTCCCAGACAATCGACCGACTATGATCTTTTTGGGTAGCGAGAGGATGACCAATTGTTCGCATTACTGAAGTTACCTTCGCCCCGATACAGCATCGACAGCTCCATGGCTATTCACAACTCACTATCGATGCTCACGACGGGGTCGACTGGGCCTGTGCCTATCGAGGTGATGATGGCTGGTCTTTTTGCTTTCGATTAGAAAAAGTTCATAGAGCTTAGTCAGGACGGGACACTAGCTTATTACTCCAATGTGGTAAGTGCTTAGTTGAGATCAAGTCAGTTGTCGAGTGTTTTACTTTCTGCTCTTGTTTATTTTCATTCTAATCTAGTTTGTTTCATAGGTTAGCTAGCTGGGCTACCATTTCTATAGGAGGTCGGAGTTAGCACTGGGGGACCGCGACGGCTCCAAGAAGGCCAGAGGGATGCTAAAATATTGGAGGCCCAGCTCGAGTCTGCACAAGTGAGGATCAAGCAGTCGGACGAACAACTTAAGGAGAGGGATGGGTAATTCGAGCTAAAGGATTCACAGCTTATGCTCGTGATGTTAGAAAAGAACATGATGGACGAGCTGCTGATGAAGGCTATGGTAGATGCACAAGATGCTTATGGGTCTGGTCGAACTCAGGGGTATAAAGCGGCCAAACAGTATACTAGGGAAGAGTTTTTCAAGAAATTTCCCTTGATGCGGCGGGAGGCCATGTAGTAGTTCATGCTATGTACAACATTTCAAGAAGCCAGCGTCGTTTTCTCCCTCGACAATGCTAACGAGGCCTTTAAGCGTGCGGTCAAACAGCTCGAGTGTCTAGGTTACCAATTTCGGCCTGAAGCAAGGAGCATATCGGCCCCACACTGGACGAATAGCTTAAAGAGTATCCTAATCGTGATGAAAGTGCACACGAGGAGGGGACTGTTGCTGCGCCCGAGGATGGGGCTCTTGCTGCGCCATGGTTCGGCCCGAGGCTGGGTACCGAAGGAGGCTCGTTGAGATGGCAAAAGGAGTTTGGCTTTGCCAATGATTTCGCCCTCGACATTTAGGACCACAAGGTAAAACTAGCTGATTTTCTCTCTCCTTTTGCGAGCACATTCCTCGTTGACGAAGTGGACCTATCTCAACCACCTCTTGCAATCCTGTCATCCCCTTCTGCTATGCTCGAGTAGGAAGCTCAGAGCCTGCCCATGGTTGTTCCCATTCCTTCCAATGATGAGCTCGATCAGGTGATCGACAAGGGTGTGGAGCTGCGCAAGTTGAGTATGCTGGGTCTAGCTGAGCTTTTAGCGCGCTGTACTTTTGCATTTTTTTTTCAAGTTTCTAGTTGCCCTGCAAGGTGAGTGCTGTTAATGTTGGTCTCAGCTTTTTGTAATCGAATATTGAAGTGTAATTGATAGTGTTTTCTTTTTATCAATTTATGTTCAATTTATTTTAGTTTTAGCACTTGTCATTATTGTTGAATGTTTAACCTTAACAAACAACAAACAACAAACAACAATATAAGCAACTTGCTCTGTTGTTAGAAATCATTTTAAACGATCTCATAATGAAGGAACTAAGTTTAAACAAGTCCATCATCGATTTGGAGATTGGTTGGTGCGAAAATAATGGAACTAGTCCAAGATGCTATTTGCATCTTCATCGTCGACTGCGAGGTCGATTGAGGTTATAATGATATAGTTGTGGCGTTTAATGCCATAATTGTTTTCAACTAAGTGATCTAACTTGTGTGCCTTAATTTAGGCTTCGAGCCAACATATATTTTTTTATCTTTGGGATCGGCTACGTGGTCGAATTCGAATAGGTAGATCATTTTTAAACCCAGCTTGGGTGCCTTTCCACATAATTAGAAAATGACATAGGGTATGGGGTCAACTGAGAGCGATCGACTCATTTATTATTTTGGGCTAGAAACCCTTATTTTGCGATTTTGAAATTGACGTCAACTATAGGGACAACTCTGACTGATAAAGTCATTCATTTATTAGGGCTAGAAGTCTTTGTTTTGTGGTTTTGAAACCAACGTCGAATACGGGGTCGACTCTAAATGATGAATTCGCTCGTTGAGTGGGGCTAGAAGCTTTTATTTTATGGTTTGAAACCGACATCGACTATAGGGTCAACTTTGAACGATAAATTCATTCGTTAATTTGGGCTAGAACACTTTATTTTGTGGTGCGAGCAGGGAGTAGTAGAAATGGGGGTAGTTTTATTGACCTGGAAAGATATTGTAGTATAATGGAGACTTTGAATCTCTTTACACATAGAATTTCTTCAAGTTCATCGCATTCTATGGTCAAGGAAGCTTATTGCCTTGCATGTCTGCAAGTCAGTATGCATTGTGCTTTGCTACCTTGACCACCGAGTATGGTCTCTCCCATTTCGGGTCGAGCTTTCCCATGTTCTTTGATATTTTGACCTTTTTAAGGATAAAGTTGTCTACTTTGAAGCTTCTTGGATGAACTCCTTTGTTGTAGTGTTCTGTCATCTTTGATCTATATCTCTGCATTGTGGTGTAAGCTTGCTGGCGCAACTCATCAATGGTTTCTAGATCGAGTTCTCTTTCTGAGGTGTTTCTAATTAGATTGAAATGGATTAGTCGAGCAGTATGCTATATTAGTTTCGTTGGGATGGCTGCCTCTGATCCGTAGACTAAACTGTAGGGGCTATGACCCATGGTTGTTTGGAGAGTTGTTCTATATGCCCATAGCACACTGGGGAGGTCGTCTGCCCAACTTGCACCAGTCCCTTCCAGTTGAGCTTGAGGTGGTCGAGCACAGTTCTGTTTGTGACCTTTGTTTGGCCATTAGCTTGGGGGTTCTGTACTGAGATGAAATGCTGGCGAATACCCAAGTTTTCGTACCAATTCTCGTGCTTCTGCTCTGGAACTAGGTTCTGTTGTCAATATTAAAATCTTGGGCAGATCAAAATGGCAGATGATGTTCTTCCATAGAAAGCTCTTGATGGTCGCGTTGGTGATTTTGGGTACTGCCTCTGCTTCGACCCATTTCATAAAGTATTCAACCTCGAGGATCATGAATTTCCTTTAACCTATTATCTTTGGGAAAGAACCAACAATGTCGATCCCTTACTGGTCGAATGGCTATATGATTTGGACGTTTACCATCAATGTCGCGGGCAGGTGGGGGATGTTCGAGTGGAGCTGGCAAGATGAGCATTTTTTGGCCAAGTCGATGGCATCTTTTAGTAAAGTTAGCTAGAAATACCCATATCTAATGATTTTGTTTGCCAAGGACCGTCCCCTAGAGTGATTGCCACAAATTCTTGCATGAACTTCTTGCAAGACCTCATGGGCTTGGCCTGGTGTCAAACACCTCAATGGTCGTCCAGAGATCGACCTCCGGTAAAGCTGGTCGTGCTTGTTAAAGGCGAACTTGGCGACTTGACCTCTTAGCCTACGTGCTTTGCCTTTGTCCTCGGGGGCTATTCATTCTCTGAAGTACACCTTTATCGCGTCCTTCCAAGAAGGAGGCGATTCTTCGACGTGTCCCACCAAGTTCTGGTCAGGGACACTTATGGTGGAATTGTTTGTGACCAGAAATGTTATTATTTTATCTTGGGTCCCTTTCATTGAACTTGCAAATTTTGATAAATGTCGGCCCATTCATTCTCTAATCGAGGGACCTGGCTAAGGGTGAATTTCTTGAACAACTGATGTAGTTTCCTCACCTTGGCTAGGTACCTACTCATTGTAAATTCCTTTACTTCAAAGTTTCCTTCGACTTTCTCTGCGACTAGCTGGGAGTCAGTGATGGCTGCTAGAAACTCAACTCCGTGATCTGCTGCCATCCTCATACCGATGATGAGGGCCTCATACTCTGCTTCATTATTGGTTATCAGGTAGTTGAGTTTGATGGCAAAATCATACTCCTCAACAAGTAGGAAAGTAGCAAGATGCTAATTCCTCCTCCTAAAAAGGTTGATGATCTATCAATATGCAAAGTCCACACAAAGGAGTTGTTATCATGCTAGTCGGGTAGATCGAGCCTCTCAGCGATAAAATCAGCTAAGACTCGAGGCCTTTATAGCGGTTCTAGTTTAAAATGTGATGTCGAATTCACCTTGCTCAATTGCCCATTTTGTTAATCTTCCAGACTTATTTGGCTTTGGTAGCACCAGCCGCAATGGTTGATTTGTCAAGACTATGATTTCGTGAGATTGGAAATAGGACCTAAATTTTTTGGTTGTTGTGACCAGGGCGAGGGTAAATTTTTTTATCTCAAGATAGTTGTGTTCGGGGCCCTAAATTGCCTTGCTACTGTAATAGATAAGTCAATGAGTGCCATCTCTGGTCAAAACCAAGACCGAGCTGATTGAGTCTAACGAGACTGCTAAGTACAGGTGCAAAATTTCTTCTAGTTCAAGTTTGGTCAACATAGGTGCTGAGGAGAGGTAATGTTTCAAGTCGGCCAGGGCCTGGTCACATGGCTCTGACCATTGAAAACCTGACTTCTTCGCGTTTCTTAGGATCTTGAAGAAAGGTAAACTCTTGTTGGCTAGTCGAGCAATGAACCTGCCCAATGCTATGATCCTTCCAACCAGTCATTGCACGTCTATTACTGTTTGAGGGATCGTGATGTCCAAAACAGCCTGAATTTTTTGTGGGTTTGCTTCGATACCTCATTGGCTAACCATGTACCCCAAAAATCTACCTCCTTGTACCCCGAAAGTACACTTGCTAAGGTTGAGCTTCATTCCAAATGCTTTTAGTATTTAGAATATGTGGTTGAGGTCAATCAGATGATCTTATGCTTTTTTTATTTTGACGATCATGTCATCGACATAGACATCCTAGATTTTTCGATCTCATTCTTAAACATAAAATTCACTAGCCTTTGATAAGTTGCAGCTGCATTTTTGAAGTCGAAAGGCATGACCAAAAAATAGTAAATCCCATTGAGGACGACAAAGGATGTCTTGTCCCTGTCCTTGGGTGCTATAAAAATTTAGTAATAACCTTGGAATGCATTCATCACAATTAATAATTCACAACCACCAGTAGAATCGACTAGCAAATCTATACGAGGCATGCGGCAAGGATCTTTAGGGCAAGCTTTATTCAAATCAGTAAAATCATTACACATGCGCCATTTCCCCTCATTTTTAAGGATAAGGACTACATTACAAAGCCAACTTGGGTATTGAATTTCTACAATGTATCCTACCTCTAAAAGCTTGTTGACCTCATCTTCAATGATTTGGCTTGTACGATGGGTCCATATTCAGGCGGTAAATGATGACGCTAGGGTCAATTCCCTGAAGGTCAGAGGCCTTCCAAGCAAAAACATCAACATTTCTTCGGAGGAAATTGACCATGAGATATTCCATGTTGCTGCCCATGTCTGTTTCGATCCTGGTAGTCTTGTCGAGGTTTTCTAGCTCCAGCTCAATTGTCTTGAACTCACCAACAGGCTCTACCCTGGTCTCATCTAGCTTTCTCTTCTTGCTCAATTGTCTCTCCTCGGGTTTCGCTACTGGGGTGTCCCCCGAGGGCTTGAGTTTGGGTTGGTTTTTTGCTCGTTGGCCTAGACTGAAATTGTGTAGCACTGCTAGGCCTCTTTCATATTGCAAAGGAGTTTATCTGTCCTAGCAATTGTTGGAAATTTAACCTTCATATAGTAGGTCGAGATGATAGTATGAAAGTAGTTCAATACTGGTCGCCTAATTATAGCATTATAGGCAAAGGGCGCGTCGACGACCAGGTAGTTAACCATTAGAGTTCTACATCAAGGAGCCTCCTTAAATGATATGGATAGAGTAATAGATCCTTCGAGAATGATCTCTAACCTCCCGAATCCGACAAGAGGAATGCATAGGGCTCGAACTTCAGCTTGCCCATATTCATTCTCTTCAAGGTCGACAAGAAAATGATGTTTGTTGAACTTCTGTTGTTGACCAGTACCTTCATGACCTCAAAGTTTGCGATTTCTACAGACACCACTAAGGGGTAGTCCAACTTGCTATTGACTCCTTGATTTTCCATATGTGCAGGGTCTACATCGAAGGAAGAGATTGGCTTTATGCTGGTCGAAAGTTGATAGATAGTCTTGATCGAAGAAGATTTGATTGACTTCAATCTATATTGACTCTGCCTTCAGGCTGATTTAGAATCCCTCCCAGTCAGGCCTCTTGCTATAGTGTCAATCAGTCCTCTGATGGGTGGGCAAGGATCAAAATTGACCTTTCTCTATGGGGAGTCTGGTCGGCTTTGCCTGCTTCATGTTGAGCACTCTCACCGACAAATTTTTTCAGGTAGCCTTGTCGAATCAATCTCTCGATCTCATCATGGAGATTGAAATAGGCTTCAGTGTCATGGCCCTTCTGCTTATGAAAATGGTAATATTTCTTAGATCTTTTCATAGCCTCTGTCTAGGTCAGCTTTCTGGGTTTTTTGATGAGGTTGTCGTGTTGAATGGCAAATAACACCTTATTTCTTGTAGCATTGAGTGGAGTGTATTCATGGAATCGCTTCATGGGATATCGACGACTATCTTTGAGCTGAAGCTTGTCTTTCTCTTTGAGCTTTTTCTTGTCGGCCTCAGGATTACCATACTTGAGCCTGTTCATATTTTTCTTAGTCATGTACCTCTCGGCAAGGTCAAGTAGCTCTTTCATTGACCTTGGCCGCCCCCTGACCAAAGCGTTGGCACATTCCTTGTGGTGAAGGCCCAAAAACAACACATTGATAAAAAACTTGATCCGTGGGCTGTTGATCTTGAGGACCTCAGTATTGAATTGGGTAAAGAAATCGCAAAGGGATTCCCCCTTATTCTATTTTATAGTATGCAGATAGGTATGGGGAAGCTTCATCTTCCTCCGACTGGCAAATTGATACAAGAACTTGTCACATGGTTGATCATATGAATAGATTGATGCCAGTTTCAACTTTGCAAACCAATCGAGCGCGATCCCCTGAAAGGTGGTCACCAACATCTTTGCATGGTGAACTCGTTATGCCCATGCAACTGCATCATGTGCTTGAACTATAGCAGGTACTCCTTTGGGTCCGATGAGCCATTATATCTGGGCAGTCCCGTGGGGACCTTAGCGTCGACAGTAATGCACTCATCAATAATATCCTGTATAAATGGCGATTCTCTCTCTCTCTCTCTCTCGGCTAGATCTTTGGGCTCCATCATGATAAAGGTTCCTTTCAGTATTTCTCCTTAAGATCTCCTTAAGCCGCTTGTTCAGCTATTGTTCTTGGTGGGATACTTCCTTCCATTCTTCTCAGTCGGCCTGGGTGAGATTCCTATTTGTTTGTTGTCTCTCGCACTCGATCCCATCGCGCTGCTGGGCTCAAAGGGGTCAAACACCATGCTCGACGGAGTCTGCGACTTCTTCACGGGGGTGCTGCCGAGCTTTCTCTCTTGGAAATCACCTGAGGCTGTCTTCTCGCCGGGTAGGTGGTTGCCGGGCCTCCGGTCAACCCTTCTTTTCTTTAAGGGCCTCTCTTCGCACTAAGTGGGTTGAGGTGTAGCACTCGTCGGTTCAGGTTGAGTGTTGTGTCGATTGAGGGCAGTTGATAGTTGAGCAGAAATTTGAGCAGATATCTGCTCACTTATAAGTTGCATGAGTTGAGGCATGGTCAAGGTGACCACTTGTTCTGGCTAGATGTTAGGTCCCACTACATCCGGTTATTGCTGAGATCAAAGAGAGAGAGTTGGCGATCTTCTGTTCTCCTCCCTCTCTGAAGTGGCTCGCCTAGTGTTAACTATTTTCCTGATTGCGGACTCAAGTTTCCCACAGATGGTGCCAAATGATAAGGGTGAAAATAGTATATGAGGGTATTAGACTAAAATTAGATAAAATCAACCAGAGGGTGGTCGAAGAGTGAGCTCCTAGTGTATTGGGGTTGAGTTCTACAATCACCAGCAAACGTCAAACTAGCCGAGGTGCCCTTGGCTAAGGCATTTCGATGCTCAAGTTAGTATAGATCGACTAGAGAATTGAGCAGCAGAGTGAGGGCTTAAGATAAAAATAGCATACCTTGCTGAGTTATTAGCAATGGAGTATTTATAGCCTTCCCAGTGGAGTTGATATAACTTCAGTGCCTTCGTGGAGCAGGAATAGCCCTTGTCTGAGAGCTTTGAGGTATTCTCCTCTCTATGTACTATTACAAGTGTTGCGACCTAGGGTAGAGTGGTACATTAGTGGCGTGTACTGACCTGGCGCTGCTGAGAAAAGGTAGTACTGTGGCAGCATATGCCATTAATGCAGGGGCATACCAGCTGATGGAGCATTCAATACGGCCAAAAAGTTGTTGTCTTGGCTCAACCTCCTTGGTCGAGGCTAGTATCTCTACGAGATATTTTCTTAGGCTTTAATTGATAAGGTACAACCTCATCACGGTTAAACCTTCATTGTCGGATGATGGCCTGTGTATCCTAGTTGTGCTCAACCATGATCTGGTCGAGAAGGTGAATGCCGATACTCGTTACGGTAGGGTAAGGTCCTAGAGGTTGAGCTCCGATCGATAGGTCGAACCTATCGATAATTGGGCTACCAGACATCGCATTGTTTCCCTGGTCGAATATTGTTGGGCTAGGCCTGCTAGGCTATCCCATACTATCCCATATCATATATATACACACACACCCTTCACCGGTCAGATCTGGCCATGATTGCCAATGACTGCATGGTGGCCATGGCTAGGCAGCTAATGCCTACTAGCTTCCTGCCATGGGGTAGCAGCCGTCGGCCATGACCATGGCCAGCGAAAGAAGAAGAAGGGGGAGAGGAAGGGGTGTGATTTGTATTTCTTAAAAAAATATATTTTTTATTAATAAATAATTTAGATAAAATGTATATTTAAATTTCTTTACTTATTTTCTTCTAATTAATATAGTTTTAGTTTTTTATTGTGTTTTTAATTAATTAATAAATTTAATTAAATTTTATTAATTATTTGAAATAATTTTTATTATTTGAATAAAAAATTTAACTATTTCAAGTATCTTTATTTTAGATATAATTATTATTTTAATAAATAGTTTAATCAAATTTAAATAAATTATTTTACGCTTATTTAGTTTAACATTGTTTAATATATAACTCAATTAACAAATATATTTCTTATTTGATATTATTAAATAAATTTAATTATAAAAATAAATTATTTTAGATATATATACTATTCAACATATTTTAGATATATATACATAAAGGGGCATTTATTTCTTTTGTTATTTCACTAATTTTCATTCTTTTTTTTATTTTTTAATTATTTTGTTGTTGGGGTACTTTCAATTTTCACATTTTCCGTCTACCTTGCAAATAGGTTTGTCAATTTAGGTGGTTCTTGTAACTTTTAAAAAAATGGGGACCTTTTCGTAATTGCGTCAAACCTAGGGGTGTAGCCCTAATTTATCCTTTTTATATGGTACGTAATGTTACGTTTGATTTATAAAATTAGGATGATGTGCCTTCAGCAGCTCTGACTCCGTTTCGAACTCGTATGGTAGATGATATTAGGGTTGAAATCTCAACATTATAGGTAAGATTGATAATTTAGTTGGGTTTATTAAGATGCGATAAGACAAATTTATTTTCCATTTAGGATGATAAGTTACTATGGAACCTAAATCAATTGAAATTTTATCATGGAATGCTACATATATTGACGCTTAGTTGCCATTTTTTGATGCCTAAAGGCCAATGTTGTACAAATTGGGTCGAACATGTGTTGTATGTAACATGCATAGGCGTCATTGATGGTACTATCCTATATATAATTAGTGCCTAGGCCTGTTGCCCAAGCCTTGTTGATGGTAGTAAAATATATATAACCTAAGTGCCTATGTTCCATTTATCTGCGCCTATGCACAAATGTTGCACATACTGGTGCCTAGGTCTACTGCCATAACATGCCTAGGTATCGTTAATAGTAGTAAACTATGCACGACGTTTGTGTCTATGCTCCATTTTTCCGCACCTAGGCACAAATGTTGCACATATGAGCATTCAATGTGCGTAACTATGGGAATAATTCATAACTTATTGTCCAATATATATCAAATGAGAGATGGATATTGATATTTCATGGTATATTTATAATAATCTAATAAATCAAACAAAATATTATATTACAAAAAATTATGATAACCTCTTCTAATTTACTATAGGCCAAAATTAAATAAAATCATCAATCTCATATATCAAACATAGCTTAAAAATATAAGATGCATTACACTATTATTGGATTCTAATAATGATAAAGTTTTTAAAATATGTACATATTATATTTTTGATTATGGGAAAGTGGAATACGTGTGCCAGCTCTTACGTGCATATAAAGAAGAATAAATCTTCACATACATCAATCTTGCAATAAATATAAATCACTAGTTATATGATTAATTTTTAATTTACCAAATTTGATGCCAACTAGAATTCCACGTATGGAATGGGGTTGTGGTCTACATATTCTTCAAGGCAAAGAGGATCGTTTTAGTAAATTCAGAAGGAATATACCAAATAGAAGTATAGAGCCAATCAATTATTGTCAAAAACACAAATAAAAGGAAAAAATTATTTGACCCTCTATGAAATACAAAATAGACAAAAGACTTCCTATATATAATATATATATATATATATATCAAAATACTTTCTGATCATTTTTAAAATTATGCAATGGACACTCTTTAAGGAGTTGATGTAAGTCACACGCTAATTATAGATGTTCAAGTTTTTAAGGTTTTTTTTTTATGTATAAAAAGACTATCATACTGTTAATATCAGCTATTAGATGCTATTAAAAAAATCAATGGTTCAGACTGAATCATATTTATAAAATATATATATATAAATATATTTATTTATAAATTTATATTATTATATAATGTGTAAATGTATTTACATATATGTTATTATATAATGTGTATATATTTATATATTGCTAAAACCGTAACCCCCGTCCCCCCCCCCCCCCCCCCCACCATGGCCAGCTTGAAAAACGGCAACCATGAAATGATTGGTTATGGATGCCATCTAAAAGAAATCATAGCGGTTATGGCCGCTGTATGAAGAAAACACAAATCATGGGCAACCTGAAAAAATGATGGCCATGGTCGCTGCAAAAAAGATGGCCAGCCCGTGGTCAGCCGTGAAGATATTGCAACCATGGCCAGTCATGAAGACATGAGCAGCAATGGTTGGCCGTAAAAATGCGTCCGCGACCAACCATAAAAACATGGGCAGCCATACCCGTTGTGAAGATGGATATGGCAAGTAGCCACAATGGTGGCTTGATGCACGATGGAGACTTTGGCCTGGCGGTGGCGATGGTTGTGGTTAAGGAAGGAAGGAGTTAATAAAAAATAAAAAAAGAAAAAAGAAAAAATTAGAAAATGAAGGTAAAAATAATAGAGAAAATAAAAGTAAAAGATTAATTAAATTTTAATTTTTTTTTAGGGTAATTCCGTCATTTTAGTGTTAAATGGATAGCAAACAATAGGCAGGAGGCAATGAGCTTACTTTTGAAAAAGGATGAATTGCATTTTACCCCCCTGTGTTAGTCATAAATTGCAAGAAAAGCCCCTATAAAAAAATAATAGGCAATGCACCTCCTTGTGATTTTAAAAAATAGGCACACCGCCCTCCTTTTGTGATTTGATGCAATTTAACCATAATTTTAATGTATAAAGACTATACTACCCCTAATTCCTTCATATATTATCAATTTTATTTATTTATTCTTTTTAAATATATTTTTATATATCTTTTTCATCTCCTTCATACCAAATTTTTATTTTTAAATTTAAAAACTATTTTTAATTTTTTTGTTTATTCATCTTTCTAATTTATTCTTTTATTTATTTATATATATTATATATACAAATATAAATATATAATATAATATAATAAACATAATATAATATATAATATAATACATTACAAATACATAAATATTTATGTATATATTTATACATAATATATATTACTAAATAGATATTTTTATTATATTTTATATAATAAACCCCACCCCCATCTTAAAATTTTATCTATAAAATTTAAATAACTTTTGTTTATATCTTTTCTCTTTCTAATTATTTATTTCAAATTAAATATTATATATATTTCTGAAAATATAGATTATATTTATATAAATATATTTTTATCTCATTCATACCAATTTTTTTATTTTGAACTCTAAAAACTGTTTTTAATTTTTTGATTATTCATCTTTCTAATTTATTCTTTTTTTATTTATATATATTATATACAAATATAAATATATAATATATAATATAAAACATAATATATATATATAATACATTATAAATACATAAATATTTATACATACTATATATTACTAAATAAATATTTTATATCATATTTTATATAATAATATTTTATAAAATTTAAATAACTTTTGTTTATATATTTTTTTTCCAATTATTTATTATGGATATAAATATTTATATATTTATATTTATATCCATATATATTTTTTATAAGATGTTTATCTTTATATATTTATTACCATATAGATGATAATATATATATTAATATATACATTATAATACATATATGATAAGATATATAATAACATATAGTATATATATGATAATATATATAATTATTTAATATTTAATAACCTACCCCCAACCCATCCCCCCTCCCCAAACCTGATGGCTGCCATGGCAGCCCATAAGGTCTGGCCGGATCTGGCCGTTGGCCACATTTTTCAAATTTTTTTTTTATATATATATATGCAGGCAGCCATGGCCGCCTGGCTGCTGCTAGAATGAGGCGGCCGCCATGGCCGCCGCTGGTGTGGTGGGGGAGGGTTGGGTGGGTTGCCAGGGTGGGTAGTGGGTTATATATATATATGTATATGTAGGTATATATATATGTAGGTATATTTTTATATTTTCTATATATATTTTTTAGATAGAAGTAATTTGAACTGTTAATTTTTTTTAATAAATTCAACGGTTGATTTTAAGGGGCAAAATTGATATTTCATCACCAAAAACCCTAGAACCAACCTCACTTGCCGCGCGTGATTTGCACCGCCAGTCAAAGGGGGGTAATTTGCTATTTTTTTAAAAACATAGGGGGGACATTGCCTATTTTTTTTCATAAGAGAATTTTTTGCTCTTTTTTATTATCACATGGGAGTAAAACCTAATTTACCCTTTTGAAAAATACATGAAAGTTTCTTGACCTTGTTTTCTATGATAAAGGATAAACTGCTTATTTCAAATTTTACATAGGGCTACAAGATTTTTGCCCCGTGGGATTTTTTGATTACCATGAACTAGGGTTTGCCAACCAAAGAAATTCGAAGCAAAACTTGGTTCTCGCCCACCAGCCACTTGGAGGAATATTTTTTTCCATTCGAGATATTCTGCAGCAAGGAACAAGTGGCATGTTGGTGATGGAAGCAGAGTGTTGGTTTGGAATGGAAGGATAGCTGGCTCGCTTCTGAAGGCCATTGCATGATTATCACACCTCCACCACCAAACATGGAGAACATGTATGTTGGTGCCTTATTTCACAAGGACAGAAGGTATGGGTAGGATGACGAGCGAGTGCATGCACTTTTTCTGGACAGTTGATGCAGAATGGATTCTATCCATTCCGCTAGGCTTATTATCCACTCTTAATCGTCTAATTTGGTCAAATTTGAAGCACGAAAACTTTACGATCCACAGCTGTTATTATTTTGTAAAGAACGTTCAGAGGTCAGTAATGGTAATTCCACATCTTCTGATACATAACAACAAGAGCCTACATGGCAGTGTATCTGAAGTAGGAAAATTCCAAATAAGATTAAAATATTTATGTGGCGGCTAAGTAATTGGAACATACTTTGTAGGGCATATCTACGGTGAGGTATGCTTGTATTTACCTCATATGAGGTATCATTAAATTAAATGACATGTGTCTTTTTACAACATATCATTGTTAATTGTACAACAAGTTGTTGGTTAGCATTTTTAGTACATTAAATGCTTGATAAATATTTAAAAATAATGATTAAAAGATATTTTTCAAAAAAAATTATTGTATTAAATAACATAACGTCATAATTTTGAATTTTATATTTTATAATATTAAAATAATGAATAATATTTAAAATAATATAGTTAAATATAATTATTTTTGTTTATAAACTAAAATAAAAAATTTAAGAATAAATATAAAATCTAAAACTATCATCCTAACAATATAATTTAATTTTAAATAAGCAATTCAATAATTTTAATCATTTAAATAAGTTAAAAATAATTATTTTGAATTAATGCTAATACTCCTGCCCCTTGCTTCCACCCCCAAGTCAATAGCGTGGTTGGCCATGGCCAGTCTCGCCCGACCATGGCCAGATCTGGCTGCTAATCGATCAGCCGCGGGGCACAGCAGTCGAATTTGGGTGGGGTTGGGAATGAGGATGGGATTTTTATAGATATATATGTATATGTTTATATGTATAATATAGATATGTATATATGTGTAATATATGTTATTTTAAAATATATTTTTGAGAAGGACTTTTGTGGTATTTAATTTTTAACTTTTTTATCTTTTTAATTTTTTTTAGTGAGGGTTAAATGGATGTTTCATATTTTGTGAGGTTTTTTTTTATAAATAGATCAAATTTTAGTTTTTTGTTTCTTCATAAATAGGTAATATTTTCCGTCAAGATTTTAACTGAAAATTGGATGGAGAATAAAAAATATTTAAAAAGTTATAGAGTTTGGACTACAAATTTTCAATACCATAAGTTTGAGATTGACAGTGCATGCATAATTTAATTATGGAACTAAAAAGATAATTTTTCAATTTGATTTAATTAAATAATTTTTTAATAATAAAAATTTTATTTTTAGTAGTCACTTTTTTGGTACAATGAACCATTTATATGGAATCAAAATTAACCATCAATCAGTCGTACAAGTAGCAGGTTAAATGTACTTATTATGTTGCCAACTAATTATTAAATGAAAGGTTATGATTTCACATTTTAAATCAAATGGCTTACATTAAGTACATTTGTACATCCCTTACATAAGGTATGTACAAACAAGATTGCACCGTACACTACTCCTACTTTCTACTCGTCAGAATCTTTATAGCCGTAAAGTTGTTGCAGACACCACTTGTCTAGTATGCAAGAGTCTAGAATACAAGACTAGGGCAGAATCATCCTTATATGTGATTCATGATTGTAGTTTTGCTGCGGAGGTTTGGCATCTTAGCAGCTTGGAATCTTGTATTTCCCTTGCACAGGGTGGTTTTGACTTCTTCAGCGTATTATGTAGGGGTTTATGGTCTAACAGGACGCAGTGCTTCCAGGGCTCTTTTTGTCAACAAGCTACTGATCTAGTATGAGTTTGCCGTATATTTTTTAGGGAATTCTGAAGCATTCATCTTGAGTGAACCTTCACAACATGTTAAACCAATCTATTGTTTTGATCCCCTCCTCCTGGCGCTGATATGAAAGTAAACTATGGCGGAACCTTGGTTCAGAATCAACAGAGACATTATATTTCCATGATTGCCCGAGATGGCTCAGGTGCATGCCTTTGGTGGACCAAGAGATGTTTTGATGGCCTTCCGAAACCATATAAAGTTCCTGCTAAAGCTATTTTTCCCGGTCTTTCTGTTTCCTGTGAAGGACGTTGGACCAATGTTTTAATCGAGGAAACAATCGCACTACATTCAACTCCTTGAAACAAAGAGGGGATGACTTTTCTTTAGTTGGGCCGATTATTGAGGATTGCAAAAATGTGGCTCGCTCTATCCCAAAAGTCCAATTTTCATATGTTTCGAGTTCTACGAGTAGTTTAGCTTGTGTTCTGGCAAGAGACAATAGAATTTCTGATCTCTCACGTGATTCTTGATGTACTTTGTCTTAAAATTGTCAATAGATTGAATTTTAATTCAATTAAAATGTTCGATCGATCAAATCCTATTATAAATATCCGTAATTCAAAATAAGTGGATCACATATGGAGTTAAGCAATCTAATCCGTTAAAGATTCAAATCTAAATTTTAATAATTTTTATTAAATTAATACTCTTATATGTAATATTAATAAAGATTTTAAAATAAAATTTATATATTATATTAACCTAGTATTTATATTAACTTCTATATTATACTATTAATATTGAGCCTTTAGCCTAAAAAATAAGAATGATACTGATAAAATATCAAATATCTATACTATTATATATAATACAATGGTGTGGGACCCACAATTATGCAATTCTGATTCTAACTGTCTAATTTTGGCCAAATGACTTAGAATTTTGAGTAGGTATGGCAATGAGTCAGGTCTAGGGCGGGTTTGGCAAAATTCAAGACCCGTCCCGTGAAGATTTTTATGGACCTGAGACCCACCCTGTCCCACTCCAAATCCTTGTCTAGCGGGTTAGACCCGTTAAACCCATTTAAAATATATAAAAAAATTAAAAATATTACTTTTAAAAAAAAATAACATCACCATAACTTCATAATATGATAAAATAGTATTATTAACAAAAATTTATTATTTAAATATTTATATATGCATGTTTTAGTCTTTGAAAAATGATAAATTGCAAACATTATTATTACTTATATATACATATTGAATGTATAAATTATTTATTATGACAATATTATTATTTTTATATAAGACATATATGTAATATCCATATTTTTCATATATATGTGAATACACAACAATAAAATATATATGTAATATTCATATATTTCATATATATGTGAATACACACAACATAAAATATACACATAATAAATAAAATTAATATATATAATTCTAGCTGGGCGGGTTTGGGTTTAAAAATTAAAACCCGAGACCCACCCCATGACCTATTTATGCTTTCAAAACCCACCCCAAGCAGGTGGGTCCGGGGTGGGTTCAGATAAGACCCAGACCCATTACCATCCCTAATTTTGAGTATTTTAATTCAATTAAAAAAATTTCATTAGTATTGATTATTATCTCTAATTGATATAATTGTATCTTATTTCTAATTTTCTTTTATTCAAAATTCAAAATATATTTAATAATATTTCATAATCTTTATTAAAGAGTTAGAAGTTTGAGAAATGAATAATTATAGATTAACAGATATGTAAGAGCTTAATTTATAAAAATCTTTTGAATTTAATTATTTTTACAATAATATTCTTTAGATATGTAAAATATTTTTAGACAAAACTATACATACAAAATATAAAAAATAATTTAATTTGAAGAATATTTCAAATATAAAAAGTTACTTCCTACAACAACTATAGACTCTTAACTTTATTTTTATATTATTAATTTAAATTATTTTAGTTTTTAGCAATATAATAGGGAACTCATTCTCAATTATTTGAAATGAGTTCTTTTATATGGGACATATATATAGGTGACATATAATTCAAAATTTTTAAAAGCTTGAAAAAATGATTACTTAATAGCAAATAATATCATTTTTTCTATTTTTCAATATATTTAGTTAAACAATTTTATAATTATATCTCCTACTTTATTTTAATATTTTTGCTTATAATAATTCATAAAATATATTTTTACATAGATTAATGATGTCATATTAAAAAAATTTGGTTGAAAGTAAGTATCCATTTAATTATTTGTACATATTTATATATTTATTAAAGAAACTTATATATAAGAGAGTGATATTTTATCTTGAATTGAATATTGAAAATTTACTTCTGATTTCATTCATGTACAAAATATATGTTGTTTGATAATTTTAAAAATAATAAAATAACTACATATATAAATAAATATAAATAAAATTTACTTATCATATTTATATAGACTATTAAGAGATATTTTATTTTATAAAAGTTGCATGTCACAAGTTAGGTACTAAATTAGTTATCAAATAATAACTTGATGTAAGTTATTTTCATAGATAAAGTATAAAGAAGTTTATATAATTATTCTGAAAAAAAACACTTAACATTTAAAAATCTCAAATGTCATGAAAATTGTAACTTAACTTCCACATCATTAAGAAATCATATAAAAAAAATATTATATTTAAAAAAAAAATTGCTTACTTATCATATCAAAATATGTATGTATAAATATATATCTAATTTAAAAAGCTTAAATATTCTGTTCTACTTTTATTTTCTTAATTCTTTCATTTATTTTTCTTTTAAATTTTATCATTTTAATTTTTTTTGTATAATTTATAAACTTAGAGTTAGCAATTCTTCACATTCCACAACTTATTTAAGTACAAATTATCTTCAAACATAATATGTTTAAATTAAAATAGTCATATTATTTTATTTAATTATTAATAGACTTTGTTTCTTTAAATACTAAAAATTATTACAATTCATTTTTAATCACATGACGTAAAATAAATATTATTTCAATGTTAAAATTCTTTTCGGTGCATCGCACCGGCACATGCTAGTAATAATGTATAATAGTCCACTTCTTCATTAATATAATGTGAAATAAGGGTTTTATATTCAAATATTTAACTTTTGAAATAATGTATAACAAAAAGTTGTTAAAAATTCAAATTTGACATAAATTTACTTTATAAATATAATATTTTTATACAATTCAAAAGGGGGAAAAAAAAGAAAAAATATTAAATTAGGTCCGATTTTTTATCGAATTTTGGATATCTATTTGATTCGGATATGATATTAAATAACAAAAGATCCTATATGATATAGGGTCGGATTCGAGTATGAATTTTGATAATCAGATTTACATTCGAATATGACTTATTCGGTTCAAATCCGACCTGCTTTAACTCTTGATATCTTAATAATATTCTTTTATTTTCCAAAAAAAAATTGCCCCACAAATAAGAAGGGTATACTTGTGTACTTGCACATCTGACCTCCCACCCTAATCCATCCCACAAAAAAAATCTTTCCACAGAACCTAAATTTGAAAAAGTTAAATTGCCACTGCAAATATGAACCAAATCACAGTCAGAGCGATAATTAATAAAATCATACATTTTGTAAGATATTAAACGAAAATACTTGAATGACCAAATAAGCCTTTCAATAGTCTTATTGTCCCCACAGAAGAGTTCCTCAAACGGCTAGGCGCTAACCCTCCTAATTTGAATTCTCTTCTTCAGAGTTCATGCTGCAAACCCCAGACAACCCCACCCCTTACCCGTCCCGCTACCCATCTCCCTCGCTTCTGTATTTGAAGATCGAATTTGTTGACCAGAATCCAGAAAACCCCTAGTTTTCGTTGCTGAAATTTTCTCCGCGAACGGCGATCGGAATGGAACTCCCCAAGGAAACCGAAGATTATATACGAGAATCGATCGATCACACCGTGGGCCTTCCGGTGTCAAACAATACTCTTCTTCACAAGCTTCGCGCCGCCGAAGCATCACATGTGCACCTCCGCCAACAATATCTCTATCTGCGCTCCAAGCTCAAAGAAAAAGATGAAATCATTGAACGAGCTAGGGTTGGTTTTCACTTTTACCCATGTATTTGGCCTCTTTTTGTTTTCTTTTGTTTTTGCCTCGTCACTCGATTTAACTTAACCTTAGTTATTGTGTTCAATTTAAAATAGATATTCTACTTCATTTGTTCAGGCTGAATCTAGTATGAATGCAGTGGCTTTGAAGAAATTCGTGGAGGAAAACCAGAAACTGGCTACGGAGTGCTCCAATTTGTTGGCTGCGTGCAACAAGTGGGAGAGGGAGTGCGCGCTTTACGACCATGATAGGGAGGCTTTAATGGATTTTGCGAACGAGGCAGAGGAGAGGGCCAAGGAAGCTGAGATTCGTAACCATGATTTGGAGGAGGAGAAGCAGAAATTGTTGGACGAATTGCAATTATATAAGTTTCCATCGGAGGACCAGTTGGTTAGTTTAATTTCTTGTTCTTGTTCTTGTTCTTTCTATTTTCTTGAACATCGGATTTTGCTTATTGACTGTTGACTTTGTACCGTGATTGAACAATTTTTATTATTATTATTTTTTAATTTGATGAAAAAGATTTTGTAGGAAATCAGTAAGACTATGTTTTGAAGGGTTATGTTTGCATTTTTATCTGCCTCATTAGGTTACTTGGATCCTGCATGTTGAAGTATATATCTTTTGGAATGTGATTTAGTGAAATGTCATGGTCTATTTTCTTTGTAGTGTTTTCCGCCTTACAAGCATCACTGTTTTGAACTCTTAATACACATATAGTTTTGACATGACATCCCTCTAAGAAACACGGCAGGCCCAGCCCCTTCAACTGCATTAGGTACTTCTAACCAATTTAGACTATAAAACAGAGTGAGCAATTTTCTTTTCTTTGTTTTTGCTGTAAATATTGTGTGCAAGCGCCCCCTACTGTTATGGTAAAGATTGTCTCAAACATTCTGTAAAGTCCTTTAACAATTAAAATATTCAAGGTTTTATTTCTTCTGCAGTTTGTATGCTGATACAAAATCTATTGCTTGTTTGCATTTTATATCTCACTTTATAGGCATAGTGGCATTCAGCTTTTAGTCCTGAGTTGTTTTGGCAGAAAGCCTCTGGGAAAAACTTTAAACATATAATTCTTGTTCCATTTGTTTTATCAGAGAGATCAGTTGGGTGCAACACACCGTTATTTCTATTGAACTTGTTTGGCCTCTTGAGATGGTCATTCATGGAAGTTCCATAATCTTCTGTAAAGCCTTCAAATTTTATTATTTCTTGGTTAAAAACGTGTTATAGTTTGAGTTATCTTTGAAATGTGAAGCTGAGGAATTTAAAGCAAAATGTGCAATGTTTTGTTCTATATCTAAATTGTCTATTTCTCAGAGGGTTTTTTGTATAAATTTGTTTTTAAGTAACTTTCCTAGGTATATTCGTATAAAGCAGGATTGAGAGCAACTGGAGTGGGACAGATAGTGTCAAACTGTTTAAGTCAAATTTGAAAATTTTCAGAGTCTAAATGAGATCAACATTATTTGGCAGCCCAATTTATATGTTGATTCCTATTATGGTTTGTTAAATTTAATTAGCCTTGTTCACAGCAAGTCTACTGTTAATAAAAGTGAAGTCTGTGTAAACATCAGGTCCCATCCCTATGTAGCAAGCTAAAATTTCACAGCTTTTCGTCCACCACTTTCCATCATCTTCCAACCTATATCTCTTCATTGGCAAATTACATCAATATTCATGTGTTTGTATGCACCAAAATTAGAGAGCTGAAAAAAGCTTTTATCTATCTGTCACCTCCAGAAAATTTTCTTTGTGTATTAGATACTTGCCAACTTCCTTGATTGGAACCCTACCTGTCATTGTTTATTGCATGTCCAGCACTTATGGTGCAATTTTTCTGCCAATCTTTTAAGCATCAGTCCTTGCAACTTGTCATTTTATACAGCAAATTACTTTTCAATCAAGTGCCTTGAAGTTCCGCCGACTGGACTTGGATTACCAGAGCAATATCCACGTATTGGAGAACCATATTAGGTTGTGTGATACAATTTGTATGTTTGAAAAAAATTTCATATTGCTGTTGGTGAACATTCATAATGGACTTGTTTGGAGATCAAAAACTGATGGACCTTGCAGAGTATTCCACAAACGTGTTTGCATCTGTTATTGATGTCAGCAACTTGCTTTGTTATGGTAGTCTTTTGACTTACTAGAATTCAAAGACACGACAAATACTTGAAGTTTTAAACTTTTTGATGAGGTGACCAAGAAACTATATCTTTTCTTTCATTAAAATTGGTGAATGCATAGTAGTTCCATTCTTGGACTCCATGATATGTTTTCAGGTTTTATATTTATGTCTTCCCTGATGTTATGGCGCATTATGGGATGGCTTTCCATATTTAAATTGTGATTATATGCTCTGCATATTGGTTCGCTTCATCCACTTCAGTATTGAGAGTGACAACTATTCTGATGTGATGACTGAAGGTTGATGTGTCTACAAATGACCTGCATGTGGAACAAATTTTACTTGATTCACTTTTGACTACTATGTGTGGCAATGATGAAATTACATCAACTGCACGTAGCTTTTTGGAGGCACATAGTGGAGTTGAAGTTTGCCAAAAGTTACTGCAAATGTGGACTAGGTGAGATTGTATTACTAGTCATTTCAATCAAGGAATGTATTGAATTTGCTAAATTACTTTAGATGTAACTTCGGATTGCTACATATTTTTATTGCCACTTATGTTGAATCTCTGGCTGAAGTTCTTATTTCATCGTAGCTTGAGACCTTTAACCCAGAAGGTTGTAGCACTGGCAGCAGAGGTGAAAAACGTAGAAAAAGATAAGGACAATTTAACAATTAACCTCCGTAGAGCTGAAGAGGAGGTATGAAAACTAACATACAGACAAGGTACTTTTGAGGATCAATTTTCAAGTTATCCTGCAAATACCAAACTGCACTATTCTTTCAGGTTACTGTTCTATTCGAAGAAAACAACATACTAAATGAGGAGAATAAAAGGTTGATGAGGCAGTGCTATAAGGAAAAACATATCTGCAGCTCTGGTGGAGGCAGTACTTCTGGAAAGGTATAGGATTATGAGGAGCATATCTATTCTTTTTGGGGGTTCCGTATGCTTTTCTTTTTTCCCACTGGTTATGTATTAATTCCTCTTATTTTGTTTACAGGGGAAGCGGAAAAGCTGCCCCAAGATGAGCAGTCCAGTGGAGAAGAAAATTGAGTTTAATGACATCGATTCACAAAGACAACCTCTTTCACCACTTCAACACAACTCACCAGAATCTAGAATGCGCAAGAAGTAGGACAAGATATGTTGTTTGTCTTCTGTAGTTTGTATTAGTCAGCAACACATTTTTACCGTCATTTGTCGGGGTGAAATCATGATGTGTAAATGTGAATTCACCTTCATTTGTGGGCTTGAAATCATGATATGGAAATGTGATTTCAACCAGCTATCTTTCCCCTTATGTGACAATATATGGCCCTGGAAATTTCAGTCAGTTGAAAAACCTGTGTTTATTTGCATAGGAGTGATGTGTTGGATTATGGTGTAATTGGTGGCTTTGCTCATTACCTCTCTAGATGTTTTTAAAATCGAACAGGCAACGTTATTGATTATTGGTTTGGCCAATTCAACCGATTTGACTAGTATGATGTCATAATGATGTAATAATTATATTTAATTTTATAAATATATATATATATATATAATATTTTAATATTAATAAAAAGTAAACTTCCAATGATATAGAAAAAAATTATTTAAAAAAATTTCAATTCTTATTCATTTTTAAATATATATATATTTTAAAAAATATTATTTCATAACTAGTCAACTTTAAATAAATAAAAAAATAATGTTTAATATTAATTTTAGTCATCGTTCGTTTCATGCTTCAAATTCAAGTAAAAATTAATTTTTCAACACTAAATATTCAATACAGTCTAAGAGAAATAAAACAATAAATAAATATAAGTATTCACCTATAATTACTACTTTATTAGATTTTAAGAAAATAAATTTATATTTCAAAAAATTAAGTTTTGAAACATCTTCAACTCATAATTTCATTTTTCTTTTTTACTTTTTTTTATTTTTTAAAAAAGTAATTTTAAATTTTAAAAAAAAAAGGAAAATAAGTGAACCGGTGGTCAACCGGTCAAACCACCACCAGTGGAACTAGTTTTTGACCGATTCAAAAAGCCACCGATTTTAGAGTTTCAATTGGATTGAATTAGCCTTCGGTTATTGATCCAATATGTCCGACAAAACTAATCCGGTCCGATTTTCAAAATACTACAATCTCTTTTATGAATGGTACCTGGCGATGCCAATGCGGCTTCTAAAAGCTCAAGTTTATAAGGGATACGTTACTGATATGGAATATCTGCAATTATTATGCAAATAAATGAAGGTTTTTTATGATAAGTTTGCCAAATTACAGTGGTGTTTATGTAATTATCTCTTTAACATGTAAGTTGGGCATTTTCCTTCTGAAAGAAAAATTTGAGCCGAGTTGTCCACCCAGTCAAATAGCCTTGCTTTTTCTTTTTCTTTTTTTTTTTAAATGTATTTTATTTGTGTGGAGTTTATTTTATGAGCGAATGTATTACTGTTGATGAAAATTAAAGTTCATAAATACTTAATCAGATTTAATTAATTTTAATCAATTAATGTCAAAACTAGGCTCTTAATTGAAAACAATTAAATGTTTCTAAAGTACAAAATGCAAACAATATATGTGTTGAGTGCAAAGACTCTGCTATTCTTTATTGAATTCAATTTGATCATTTTAGATTATCTATTTTAATTTGCAAGTGATCTATAATTAAAATATTTATACACTCCATTTTTAGTATATAAAATAAAAAGTAAAATGTCACGTCAAAATAAAAAACCTAAATTCATTACTCACCTATATAGGCCTGCTATATGTTTTTGGGGAAGGAAGGAAGCATTTTCCTATAACATTTCACAACATATTTTTTATTTTATAAAGTAATATGTACGTATATATATTCTTCAAAAACCTAGTCAGATTTTAAGTAATGGTACAAATTATTTTTCAAAAAAGAATTAAATAAATCCTTAACTATTATCTTAAAAATGATTGTTTTTCTTTATTTTTTCAAGTTCTTATAGAATTCGTTAACAAGTTATTTTCAAATAATAAATGGGAGTAAAGATATTGTTATATACTTATATCTCACCCTCACTCCTTTGGTCCCTTATCCTTCTCTTAATACTTCCCATTTTCAGCGGTATGCTCCGCAGAAGTAACCAAAACCCTTTGCTTCGGTACCATTGAGCTTTTTCCCCTCTGACAATGGCCGCATTTCATCTTGTATATTTCCGTCCCGCCACCGCTCACTTCTCCCACAACCACTTATTACTTCCTCCGCTGTCGTCCAACCCTTGTCTTCTTTCTCTCGCTACCAAGCCCCAAAAATCCAATCTTCAGCTGTTCCTTGTACAAGCCAATGCCCAAGTAGAAGCCCAGGCTATAATTCAATCAGAAACTGCGGAAGAGAATGTTGTGGAAGAAGATGAAGTTTCTAAGACGAGGTTGCTTGTCCAGAATGTTCCATGGACATGCACTGTGGATGATCTTCGCCCCCTCTTCCAGAATTATGGTACTGTTGGTGATATTGAGGTGGGTTTCGCCTTCTTTTTTAGCCCTATTGAATTATCCTATTGGGTTTTTTTTCCTCCTTTTGGGTTCATATTCTGATGTTTATTTGTGGGTTTTAGTTTTCAATGTTTAATAAAACTAGAAACAGGGGTCTTGCCTTTGTAACGATGGGTTCACATGAAGAAGCTCTTGCTGCTCTTAATAATCTTGAATCCTGTGTAAGCAATTCAAGTTTCAAATGTTTCATTAGATACATTTATTGATGGATACTTGCATCTTAGAAGCTATAATATTGTTTCCAGTGTGGTAGTTATGTGTCTTCTGTATTTAAACAAACAGGAATTTGGAGGTCGAGTTTTGAAGCTTAATTGGGCTAAGCCAAAGAAGCCGAAACCTTCATCTCCGCTGCAGCCCAAGCCACTGCCAGTTCACAATTTGTTTGTTGCGAATTTACCATTTCAAGCAAGGGCCAAAGATCTTAAGGAGTTCTTTAATGCTAATAATGGGAATGTTGTTTCTGCTGAAGTCATATTTCAAGATAAACCTAGGCAGTCTGCAGGGTATGGCTTCGTTTCCTTTAACACTAAGGCGGAGGCAGAGACAGCACTTGCCACTTTTCAAGGAAAGGTACTTACTGATTTTGGTTTATCTTCTATGGTAGAGGAGTGAAGAACATCAAGTGGTGTGAAAAACTTGTAAGAAGTTCTTGTCTTGCAGGAGTTTATGGGGAGACCAATTCGCGTGGCACAAAGTAGAAGATTTTTGAGACAGGAGACAAAGACAGCTATTCAATCAGAGAGTGCTAAAGAAACTTGAATTTTGCTAAGCAATATGAGGAACGTGATCAGCTGTGGTTTTAATCACTTGAGCACAGTGAGTTTTATATATCTCTGCATAATGTGAATATGTGCCAATGGGTGTCCAATTTGTATCTATAGCTGAAATAGTTAATGGAAGTTCAGCTCTATTTTCTGCTTTACTGTTTATCTCTGTTTATTTATGTTTTGGGCCGTCCACTTTGTGAAGCCATTTTATCATGCTTGAAGCTATGAAAAATATGATATTTGAGATTAAGTTGCGAGAAAGCGAATACCTATGAGGAAGTGACTTTCCTATGAGGAGCTATGCGTTTCCCTTTTTATCATTCAACAGAGTTGTCTTAATATTCTGTGCCAAATCTCAAGAGCATTGTTTGGTCTAACAGAAACGTCAAGTTGTGGTTTTTTCTAATTAGAGATGAGTGGTCAGCCATATGATATCTCACCTTCCTTTAGGGACTCCCATTCTCTCCCAACTTGAAAACAATACCTCCCTGCCTCCTTTTTTTCTGTCTAACTGCTCTCTGCTCTCACTGCTAGCTCTCTTCCTTCTTTTGCCTTCTATTCTGTTGCTCTATGCTTGTAAATCCCTCCATTTCTTTGATAATTGTCTAGGAAGTTCAATTCATAGCATCATAAAAGACTATAGAAGTTTTAATTTCAAAAAGTTTATGAACAATAGTATTTGACGAGAACTTTAGAATGGAAGTTTTGGTTTCAAACTTTGCATGGGTTCCAATGTCTTATGCATTGAAAAATCTCCCATTTGGCCCCACAGTTGAAGCATTTAGAATGGGAGTATATAGTTATGTAGTGCTGATATGTACCTTGTTATCTCAACTTGTACTTGATGCCTTGATTCTTGAGATGGACATCTCAATGTGTGTAGAAGGATGAAGTAATTATGTTACGGTTATTTGACAATCTCTGCTGGCTGATTGAAATGGTCCTCTATAAAGCAACCTAGAATAAGGTGTTAAAGTATTAAACCCTTATTGTCTTGAAAGAGAACTTCGTAAAGTTGAGTTTATTATGCATTTGGTGTGTATCATCAACAATAGTCGGTGTGAAACAGATGGATGCATTGGGAGAAGCAACTATAGTCTTAATGTTGTCTACTGAATTGCAATGGAATATTTGATGCAAGATGGGAAACACGGGAGCACAATTCTGAACTGATCCTATTGAAAAAGCAAATAAAAGTAAGATTTCGCATTTTGGTTTTTGAATTGTTTTCTTTTTTGTTCTAGAGCAGAGAAATTATCCCTGCAGTGGCAGAGAGGGGGGTTCACCAATTGCCAAAGTTGGTTTTTATCAATGCAGAGAGGAGTTTTGGAGAGGCACACCCTATTCGTCACCTGTCGTTTCCTAGTTTATCTTTATTCCATTTGCTTCTAATTGCACAGAATGAATGCCTTCATAGGATGAGAACGGTGATTATTTTCATTAAATTATGTACTAATGTTATATATGTTCTGCATTCTGAAATTTAGTCTTCAGGGATCTCACATATATTAGCAAGTCTGGGAGTTTAGGAAATATTTAGGAGGAAATATCTTACATCAAAGTTATTAAGATCCTCTGAATGTGAGTTTAATGTTGTCCAGGGATTTACTAGTCTTAGTGAATAAAAGCTATATTTTTTCAAATTTCCTTGTAAAGTTGTGTTTCTTTTGTGGTTGAAAACACAGCTCTTCATTCAATTTCTACTCATTTCTGTCCTGTCAGATAGGTAAAGAAACATTCATCGGTTTAAAAACAATTGAGCACCAAAGTTGAACATTTCCTGATCCAAGGAACGTTCTAGTTCATCTTGGACAAATTCATTCTCTAAGTGCTTGTATTTATATTGTACAGGCGGCTTCAACTTTGACTAGCATTGCAAACAAACTCAGGGTTAGATCAGTTAAAATAATATGTTTTTATCAAGGCTGTTAAAGCTTGATTCAATTGCACCATAACTTTTAATTCGTTTAGAATTTCATGCTGTTCTTCCAATGCCTGTTTAGGTTTAGCAATTGCCCTTAGGGATGTTATATCTGACTGCATCCATGCATTGGGAAATAGACAGAAATTGGTAGCAACTTAAGTTGCAGTGTATTTCGTCCTTGTGCAGCCATAGCTGCAGGCTAATTGCCACCTTCTCTCCTCCTCCGCCTCATTTGGTTTTCACTTGTATTTAGAAGAGAGCTCTCATGGATTGAAACATACCTGAGTCCCAGCCCACCTTTTCTCTAAGCCAACTCACCTAAACATCAAACAAGTTTTGAGACTGGCCTTGGAGCACTCAAACAGTTAATTACATTTAGTTTGGGCAGAAAGAAACTGACGGTATGCATTTATATCTCTCTGTTGTCTCTGTTTCTCCCTGGCTTACCCCCCCCCCCCCCCCTCCCCTCTCCAGGAAAAATGGTTTAGTTCGGCTAAATAGTTTCTGTGATCCTAGATTTTGATTGAAGAAAATTGAAAATTTTAAATTACCAGCTTTACTCGCATTTTCATTTCTTAAAAAACTATACTTTATGTATGTTGTGTCCCAATCTAATCGATAAATGTAGAAATACGAAATAGACAAAGAACCAAATAAAAAACAATGAATCACAACAAGGTTTAATGCAATTTGACTTTAATTGATTAGCCTAAGTCCATGGTACAAAGAGAAAAAGGAATTTATTAATCATATTTGGAAAGTACATAGATTTCCCAATTCTAAATCTAAATTTCACAGCACCTATCTCTCTCGTTTCTTTTAATCATTCAGAAACTCCAATTGCAGCTCAAAAGGTTATCACGTTCAAAAATTGATCCCATGCAAAAACACTTTGATCAATGCCTAGGTTGTGTTGAAAGAGAAGAAAAGACGAACAAATAAAAAATAATACCTAGAGGAACTATGGTGATTGATCCTTCTGGCTGTTCTTCTTTGTTCTTTGAAAATGCAAGACAACCAACAATTCTTCACCTTGTCTTGTACTTTCAAATTCTCTTCGCCAACCCCACAATGAAATACTCATCTAAGGCTGCAAACTTTGATTAAATCCAAACAATGTTTTAACCTGATCGTCAGAACAGATTTTGCCAATATACATTGGATTATCATGTGTTCCAATCTTCTCAACTCAAATAAGACATTGAAACGTAACATCCTTGATAAAAAATATAGTTGATGTTAATATGCTTTGTCCGATCATGGTACATGTGATTCTTCAATAAGTGTATGGCACTCTAGCTGTCACAAAACACTATGGTCATCCCAAACTTTATATCAATATTAGCAATTAACCCCTTTAGCCAATTGCTTTCCTTGACGCCTTCAGCTAAAGCATTATACTCTACCTCAATAGTAGATAATGCAATTGAAGCCTGTAGTTATTACTTTTCAACTGACAACACAACTAGACAAACAATGCATCCGTCTGCAACATTGTCCCCATCTACATTACCACTAGTCTAACAGTAGAATCAAGTTAGCTATACCTCGACATCTATCTGTAGAACCTTTTACATACCTCATAATCCATTTCATAGCCCCCAATGCATATTTCTCAGGCGCTACGCATGTATTTGCTAACCACATGGATTGTATGTGAGATATATGGCTTGGTGCAAATCATGGAATACATCAAGCTACCAATTGCACTAGCATAGGACACTTGAGGTATGTGTTGCAACTCCTCAAAATTAGGAGACAACTCTGCACAGAGCTTGAAATGAGCTGTAGAAAGGCATGTTGACTGGCTTGGATTGATTCATCCCTAAGTACTTTTAGGAGACAAGTATAGTACTCTAGAGCGTCTATCTCTAATTATCTTCATATCTAATATCCTCTTAGTTGTGCTCAAACTCTTCATCTCAAATTCCCAAATCAACTAAGCTTTCAGTGGGATGATTTTAGACATATTTCTAGAAGCAATCAACAAATCATCAACATACAACAACAAATAAATAAATATCCCATCACCACATTTTGTATGATAAACACAGCTATCATCTGCATTCCTAATGTATCCACCTCTTGTAGTAAGTGCATTAAACTTTTTATACTACTGCTTAGGTGAGTGTTTCAAACTATAAAGATGTTTTCTCAAAAGGCATACTTGATCTTCCTTACCTGAAATAATAAGTCCTTCTAGCTAATGTATATAAATCTATGCCTCTAGCTCACCATGCAAAAATGCAGTCTTAACATCTACTTGTTCCAACTCTATGTGCTTCACATCAAAAAGAAACACTTATGAAGTAGAGTCCCTCTCTATGCATAAAATCCTTTGCGACTACACATGCCTTATATTGAGCATTCTCAATCCCCAAGATTCCCTTATTCTTCTTGAAGACCCATTTGCTCCCAACTATTTTCTAATCCTTAGGTAAATGAACTAGTTCTCATGGCCCATTCTTGTGTAGAGGCTCAATCTCTTCACTCATGCGACCAAACCCTCTGAGACTAATAATGGCTTCTTAGTATATGATCGAATCATCTCCCACAAAACCCTCAGGGATACTCAATGCATAAGCAACCAACTTGGACTAGCCAAAAGGTTGTGGAGGTTTGATCTATCTGCTCCATATAACTCAAACAAGACGATAATCTTATAGTGACACATTTTCCTTTTGTTGTTCAAGTAGTACTAAGATCTCACCCGCTGTATCTACCACCTATTGTCTGTTAGACATTGAAGCCTCTTTAGATACTTTTTATGGAGTGTTAATCTCTAACTCCATTTGCTATGCAATGCCCTTTTAGCTACTTTCACCTTATTGTTCCTTTTTCATCATGGTAACTCACAGAAATTACATCTCTTCTGATAATAAGCTTGGAGCACATGTCATAAATACACCACAATCGATAATCTTTAACTCTATCTATATATCTTAGAATATGCACTTCTTCGCCTTCAGCTCTAGCTTTCCATCACAAATATGAGCATAAGCAAAATAACCAAATACCCTTAAATTTGAGTAATCAACTAGAGAATCCAACCAAATCTAGAAGAGCCATACAATTGATAACAATTAATAATGACCTATTTACCAAATAGCAAGTTGTATTGGCAGCTTCAACTCAAAAATCTAGATAATCTATCATTAAAGAGCATACATCGAGCTCTCTCTAGAAGAGACATATTCATCCATTCTGTAACTCCATTTTGTTGTGGTTTCTACATGGTTATATGGTGCCTCATAATCCCATCTTTGTTGCAGGAGTCCTGAAATTCCTTATTGTAGAATTCTAACTCCTTGTTAGTTCTCAAGTGTTTGACTAACTTGCCAGTCTATTTCTCAATCATACTTTTCTACTGCTTGAACATGACAAAAACTTCATCTTTGTGCATCTTTGTGCTTTAGCAAATATACCAAAACCCCACATGAGAGTATATCGGCACCACTCTATTAGGGAACTTAAGAATCCGCTTAAAGATTTGAATGGATGTAGCCTAAAATGCCCTTGGTCCTATAAAATGCTCCTTTACTTCACTAATTCACTAAAACACCTGATGATCCGTGTCCCATTTTGCCAGTCGGTTCGACCACCAAATCGTATTCGAGAACCAGGACAATCTTGTCCATTCAATCATGCCGCATGCCCTTTTAGACCTCTACTGCCTCAGCTAAATAATACATGGCTAGCTCAACTATTGCTATAATTACCCCCTTATTTAATGTATCCATCATCTTTCAAAGAGAATTGCAACCTACCTCCTTTTTCTATGATCCTTACTGCACCAGTGTCAGACCTAAAGATGATCCTAATCAGTGACCCGGTAAACACTCACCCGAGCCCATATCACTAGTCGACCATTTGACTTGTGATAAATATATTGACGTCTTATTTCGCAACATCAGTAGGCGCCATCTATGGAAAACCTGGTTGGGTGTTTGGAACCCCGAGTCGACTGGAAGATAATGGCGGCAACACCAAGTAAGAATGTGGAGACCCCAGAGATAAGGAATATTTCACCCTTATTGCAGCAAACACCTCATATAACCCATCTTGAACCCATAGTGGGGATTACCAGGTCGAAGCTGTAGGCATTAATAGAGCTAATAACAAACAAAGTTATAGATAGGAGGTTAGCAAATGTGGCACGAACACCACAACCCTCCATCCCCAGGCAGTTGTTTCAAGTAGAACCCCCAAAACATATGAGAGGAAAAGGTGTGGCTAGAAATGAGAAAGTTCAGGAAAAGATAAGAGTTACCAGAAGTGAGAAGAAGAAAAAGGAAAAGCATCAAGTAGACAATGAAGTAGGGGAATGAAGTCAGTCGAGCGACAAGCAAGAGGGCAAACGCGGATGAAAATCCAAGATATTGGTGACCAAGTAGAACAATTGAGTTGGAAGCTTAAAGAAATTAAGAAGAAAGAACAACAGGGATCCACTTTACAAAAGAAAGGCTCTCCCTTTAATAGTGGGATCTTAATGGAAATGGTTTAAAATCCGCGACCTCCTAAGGTATGAGGGAAATTCATATCCTCAAAAACACCTTACAGCATTCGAGCATGTGATGCAATTTTATGGATTATCTGATGCTATCAACTGTAGAGTATTCATTATAACATTGTATGGTCGAGCGCAACAGTGGCTCATGTCTTTACGAGTAGGGATGGTGGTAACGTACGGCCAATTATGCTGAATATTTTTGTACCACTTTTCCAGCAAGAAGAAATCCAAGAGACAGGCTACGTACCTATTTACCATACGCTAGAGAGAAGATGAAAAGCTCAGAGCCTTCATGAGTTGCTTCAACAATGAGGTCTTGGAAGTGTTAGACCTTAATGTGGAAATGACGGTTAGCATGTTAATCCATAGTTTGAAGAAGGGCCCTTTAGCATCAGCATTAGCAAGAGAGCAACTTCCTGATGTTGAAACCCTCATGGAAGTGGTGGAAAAATACGTGCATGAGGAGGAGATGAATGTGATGAAGGATAAAGAGTGGTCAAAAAATGTCCTAGTAACACGGTCACAGATGAAATAAGAGATGGGAAAACCTCTGTCTGAAAAAGACCGCAGAAGATCTCTGCCTCGATCGAAGTTCCAACATTATACACCTTTACAAACCACAAGGGTTGAGGCCCTGTTCGCTATTGCCCCATTGGATGTTTTGAGATGGCCAACGAAATGATGGGATACACCAAATAAGATGAACTTGAAATAATACTTTGCATTTCATCATGATAAGGACATGATATGGAGGATTTCTATCATTTGAAGGACGAGATTGAAAGATTGATCAGACAGGGGTATCTGAAGGAATTCGCTTTATATCTTACTATGAACACTCAAGAAAAGTTGAAAGGTAAAGGGTATTGCAGAGATCGCTCAAGCAGTGACTTCCAAAGCCCCTAGAGGAGGCATCACAAATACGAAAGAAACCACGACAAAGTGAAAAATAATTACTCTTGTGATGATGATAACCTCTATAAGAATGGCGTAAATATGATAGTGGGTGGACCCACCTGTGGGGACTCTCGCAACGCCCGAAAAAGGTATGCTCGTGTAGATCGAAGAAGCCCACAAGTCCTTGTCCTAGAAAAGGAACATAACCCATTACATTCGACCATAATGACCTCGAAGTAGTACCACAATCCCACGATAATCCCATGGTGATAACTGTAGATATAGATAACTTCTTTGTCCAGAAGGTGCTAGTAGATTGTGGGAGCTCGGTGGATGTAATTTTCCTAAGTACCTTGAAGAGAATGGACCTAGATGTCACGACCATGCGACTAATCAACACACTCTTGGTGGGCTTTGGAAGATCATAGGTCGTGCCATTGGGGACAGTCGACCTCCCCACTTCACTGGGCACAGAATCTAAAAGAAGAACATTGATGCTAAATTCTCAGTGGTTGATTGCCCCTTCACATATAATGTGATGTTGGGAAGGTCTGAGCTCAATCAATTTCGAGTAGTAGTGTCAACATACCACTTGAAAATGAAGTTCTGACTAAAGCAAGCATTGGGGAAGTAAGATGTGGCCAGAAAATAGCTCGCACTTGTTATAATATGTCTTTGGTCAAACCCAAGCTCAAAGAGGGTAAGACCATAAGGATTGAAAGTAGTAAGGGGGTGGATTTGTCCACGAGTGTCGAGTTGGATGACCATAAAAAAAGAAGGGCCGAGTCGTCTGATCATAAACATATAGAGTTGTAATCGAGGGACACAGGAAAACTACAAAGATAGGCTCTCAAATGAGCCCAAGTATGGAGACAAAGATGATCGAATTTCTCAGAGAAAATATCAATGTGTTTGCATGGGGACCAGTTGATTTTAAGGGGATAAACCCAGAGGTGATGGTTCATAGACTGAATGTAGATCCTAATGCTCGACTTGTTAAGTACAAGAAACACAACTTCGGAGTAGAAATGAATCAAGTCATCGAAGAAGAAGTTTGGAAGCTGCTAGAAACAAGTTTCATAGTAAAGATATAATTCACTAAATAGTTATCCAATGTCATGGTGGTCCTAAGCTTAGCAAAAGATGGAGGATGTACACAGACTATATGACCTACCCAAAAGACTCGTACCCTCTACTTTGAATTGACACACTGATGGATTAAAAATGGATTAAATAGTAGGATGTGCATTTTGGAGCATGATAGATGCGCATTAAGAATACAACTAAATACACATAGCTCTTGAAGATATGGACAAAACAATGTTTGTGGTGGAGAATAGAGTGTACTGTTACCGGGTCATGCCGTTCCGATTAAAGAATACTAGAGCCACCTACTAAATGTTGGTCAATAAGATGTTTAGGGAACAAAGGTCTATGTGGACGATATGTTGGTAAAAACTATGAGAGAAGAATAGCACATTGAGCATCTAAGGGAGGCTTTCAATATTATGCGTCAATATGGATTAAAGTTTAACCCCTCTAAGTGTACTTTCGAAGTTATAGGTGGAAAGTTTCTGGGATACATGGTCACCGAACAAGTGATAGAAGCTAACCTAAAAAAAACAGAAGCCATTTTGAGAATTCCATAACCTAGAAATGCAAGAGAAGTTCTGCAATTCACAGGTCGAATAGTAGCACTTGGGAGGTTCATCGCACGACTGGTTGAGAGAATTTTTCCCTTCTTTAATATGTTGAGGAATGTCAAAGACTTTGAATGGAGTAAAGAATGTGAACAGGCATTTCAAAAGCTAAAGAAATACCTCAACTCGCCACATTTATTAGGAAAACTTGTAGTAGAGGAACCCTTGTACTTGTAGATAGGTGTCATGGAAGAGGTCGTTAGCTCAGTAATAACCAAAGCGGTTAGGATGCATCATAAACCTATGCATTACGTGAGCAAGGTACAATAGGGTATTGAAAAGAGGTAAAGTAGGATCGAGAAATTCGCCTTGACATTAATCATGTCAGCAAGAAAATTGAGACCTTACTTTCAAGCCTATCACATGGTGGTCTTGACGAACCAACTTTTGAGGGAGATTGATATGGGGCAACCTAACAAGCCCAGCTACTCGACTAGGGCGGCAATGTGATGTCTAATAGCCCAATTATCGATAGGCTCGACCTATTGATCATAACTCGACCTCAGGTTTTATCAGTCGGGGCAGTGTATTGGTGCCCACCAGGTCAACCAGATTCTGGTCAACCCGGACCTAGGGTGTTTTCCCTCATTCATCTAGTAAGGTTTAACCTGGGCTGGATCATGCCTTCTCGAATAGAGCCCAAGAAGATATCATGCAAAAGTGTCCATATCGACTATGGAGGTTGAGGAAAGGCAACAACCCATCAGTTGCATTGAATGCTCCATCAGGCGGCGTACCCTCGCATTAATGGCGCATGCCACCACAGTACTGCCTTTTCTTAGTAGTTTCAGGATAGTACACGCCACCGGTGTACCATCATGCCCTAAGCCATGCCACCTAGAATAGTATATAGAGAGGAGAAGACTTCATAGCCCTCAATCCAGTACAAGAGCCATTCCTGCTCCATGAGGGCATCAAGGTCATATCAACCCCATTGAGAAGACTATAAATACTCCATCACTAACCCTTAGCAAGGTATGCCATTTTTCTATCTCAAAGCCCTTACTTTGTTGCTCAATTATCTAGTCGATTCTATACTGACTTGAGCGTCGGAATACCTTAGCCGAGAACACCTTGGCTAGCCTGACGTTTGCTGTTGATTGTAGGACTCGACCCCAATACACTGAAAGATCACCCTTCGACCATCCTCAGGTTGACTATTGGATTCCAGCCCAATTCCTCATCATATAGTTTTCACCCTCATCATTTGGCGCCGTCTGTAGGAATCTTGAGTCTGCAATCAAGAAAATGGTTAACACTAGGTGAGCCACTTCGAAGAGGAAGGATAATAGAAAATCACCAACTGCCCTTCTCGACCTTAGCAAGAACAGGATGTGGCGGGACCTAGCTCCCAGATGGAACAAGTGGTCACCTTAACCATGCCTCAATTCATGCAGCTCATAGGCGAATAGATATCCGCTCAAATTTTTGCTCAACTGTCAGCTGCCCTCAATCGGCATAACACTCAGTCTAGGCCGGCGGCGAGCGCTACCAATCTACTCAGTGCGAAAAGAGGCCCCCTAGAAAAGAAAGGGGTCGACCAGAGGCTCGATGATCACCCACACGATGAGAATATAATCCCCAACGATTTCCAAGAGATGAAGCTCTGCAACACCCACGTGAAGAAGTTATAGACTCCGCAGACTACTGCATTCGACCCCTTCGAGCCCTGCAGTGCGATAGAGTCGAGCAAGGGAGACAACAGACGAACATGAATCTCACTCAGGCTGACCAACAAGAATGGGAGGAAGTATCCTACCAAGTGCAACAGTTGAACAAGCGATTTGAAGAGATCGCGAGGAGAAATACTGAAAGGAACCCTTATCATGATGGAGCCTAGAGGTCCCGTCGAGAGTGAGAGTCGCCGTTTATAAAGGATATTATCGACAAGTGCATTGCTGTTGATGTCAGGGTCCCCACGGGTCTGCCTAGATATGATGGCTCGTCGGACCTAAATGAGCACATGCTATAGTTCGAGCACATAATGCGGTTGCATGGGCAAAATGAGTACATCCATGCAAAGTTGCTGGTGACCACCTTTTAGGGGATCGCGCTCGATTGGTTCGTAAAGCTAGAGCTAATGTCGATCTATTCATACGATCAGCTATGCGACAAGTTCTTGCACCATTTTACCAGTCGAAGAAAGGCAAAGCTCCCGCACACCTATCTGTACACTGTTAAACAGAATTAGAGGGAATCCCTTCGCTATTTCTTTACCCGGTTCAACATTGAGGTCCTCAAGATTGATAGCCCTCGGATTAAGTTTCAGATCGATGTGTTGTTTTTGGGCCTTCGCCACAAAGAGTGTACCAACGTTTAGTAAGGGAGCGGCCAAGGTTAATAGAAGAGCTGCTTGACTTCGCTGAGATGTACATGACTCAGGAAGACATGAATACGCTCATGTATGGCAATCCTGAGGCTGATAAGAAAAAGCTCAAGGAGAAAGATGACCATCAGCTTAAAGATAGTCGTCGATCTCCCATCAAGCGATTCCGCGACTACACTCCACTCAATGCTGCAAGAAGGGAACTGTTATTTTCCATTCAACACGACAACCTCCTCAAAAAATCCAAAAAACTGACCGAGACAGAGGCCATGAAGAGGTCTAAGAAATATTGCCATTTTAACAAGCAGCAGGGCCATGACATTGAAGACTGTTTCAATCTCCATGACAAAATTGAGAGGCTGATTCGACAAGGCAACCTGAAAAAATTTATCGATGAAAGTACTCGATAGGAAACGGGTAAAACCAACCAGACTTCCCGTAGAGAAATGTCGATTAGCCCAAGGAAGGAAGATAAAGGAAAGAAGCCTGCCCATGATCCCTACTCACACATCAGAGGAGTCATTGACACCATAGTAGAAGGCCCGACGTAGGGGATTCTAAATTAGCCAGAAGACAGAGTCAGCGAAGATTGGAGTCAACGAAATCTTATCCGGTCAAGGTTGTGTATCAACTCTCAACCAGTGCAGAGCCAACTTCTTAGCAAGACGCGATAAAACTTTACTTGAGACAAGGAATAGTCCCCGAGGACAAGGGCGAGGTGCGTAGACTCAAAGGTCAAGTGGCCAATTTTGCCCTTAACTAGCACGGAAAGCTCGACAAGAGGTGAATTTCTAGACCACCGTTGAGGTGCTTAACACCAAACTAGGCCCGCGAGGTCCTACACGAAGTTCACGCAGGCACTTGCGGCAATCATTCCGAAAGACGATCCCTAGCCCATAAAATCATCTAATATGGGTATTTCTAGATTTTACTAAAAGATGCCATCTACTTCACCAAAAAATGCCCCTCTTGCCAGCTCCACTTGAACATGCCCCACCAGTTCGCGGCATTAATGGTAAACATCCAAATTACATGGCCATTCGACCAATAGGGGATCGACATTGTTGGTTCCTTCCCAAAAACAACTAATCAAAGGAAATTCACAATCATCGCGGTCGAATACTTTACGAAATGGGTTGAAGCTGAGGCAATACCCAAAATCACCGACGTGGCCATCAAGAGTTGTATATGGAAGAACATCATCTACCATTTCGGTCTGCCCAAGGTTTTAATATCAGACAACAAAACCCAGTTTCAAAGAAGGAGCATGATGAATTGGTGTGAGAACCTAGGGATTTGCCAACACTTCACCTCAATGGGGAACCTCCAAGCTAATGGACAAATAAAAGTCACGAATAGAACTGTGCTTGACCACCTCAAGGTTCGATTGGAAGGGACTAGTGCTAGTTGGCCAGACGACCTTCCTGGCGTGCTATGGGCATACAGAACTACTCCCCGAATAGCCATGGGCCATAGCCCCTATAGTTTGGACTACGGATCAGAAGCAGTCTTATTAATGGAACTAATACAACATATTGCTCGAGTAATCCATTTCAATCCAATTAGAAATAACTCAGAAAGAGAACTTGACCTAGGAACCATCGACAAGTTGCTCCAGCAAGCTTACACCATGATGCGCAGAGGTATAGATCAAAGATGATACAATACGACAACAAAGTGGTTCGTCTGAGAAGCTTCAAAGTAGGCGACGTTGTCCTTAAAAAGGTCTAAGTATCAAAGAACATGAGAAAGCTCAACCTGAAATGGAAGGGACCATACTCAGTGTTCAAGATAGCAAAGCACAATGCATGTCGACTTGTAGACATGAACGGCAATGAGTTTCGTCGACCATGGAACGCGATGAACTTGAAGAAATTCTATGTGTAAAGAGACTCAAAATCTCTATTGTACTGCAGTATCTTTCCAGATTAATAAAGCTACCCACATTTCTACAACTCCCTGCTCGCACCGCAAAATAAAGGCTTATAGCCCAAATTAACGAACGAGTCGATCGTTTGGAGTCGACATCGGTTTCAAACCACAAAATAAAGGCTTCTAGCCTAAATTAACGAACGACTTGATCGTTTTGAGTCAACCCCGTAGACGACATCAGTTTCAAACCATAAAAATAAAGTCTTCTAGCGTAAAATAATGAGCGATTTTATTTCGAAGTCGACCTTGTAGTCGACAACAGCATGAAAACCATAAAAGTAAAGGCTCCTAACCTAAATTAATGAACGGCCAACTCGTCCAAAGCCATCCTAATTATCAGTGACGGTCTTCAATTTCGAAACAACTCGATGCCGTTTACAAACCATGTGACAAACCATCTAAAGTTGACCCTGCAGTCAACCTTAAAGATGAATAATAAAACTTTGGCTTTAACTAACAAGTGCGAAATCGACCACGTAGTCGAAAACAGACTTGCGAGAACAAGCAGTACAATAATTGCATCGAGATTAAGTCGACTAAGAAGTTGATGACAAAGACGCAAATAATATTTTAGATTTGCTCCCTCATTTTCATTCTAGGTGATTTCTAAATCGACCATTAACTTGATTAAATTTGGTTCCTTGACGGACGAATCATTTTTGAATGATTACCAAGCATTTTTCATATTACTGTTGCTCAATGAGTGATGATACGTTCGAAAATAATAATCAAAGTGCTAAGAATAAAATAAATCAAACATAAATCGATGAAAAGGAAAAGTCATTCATTCCATATTAATATCCGATTACAGAGTCAAAAGAAGCAATAACTAAACCAAGCGCTTCGCAGGGTGACCAAAAATATGAAAAGGAAAAAGCAAAATACAATAAACTGGTAGCTCGGCTAGAACCAGTGCCCTCAACTCGAGCGGCCTGCCCGCTTTCTTTAATTGCTTGGTCGAGAACGTCGCTTGATGGGAGAGAGACGACCAACGGCGGGCTCTACACTACTTGCTCGGGAACATTAGCAGGCAGTGGTCAAGAAAGACTCACCCCTATCGACCAGAAATGGATGCCCACAATTGGGGAAGAAGTCAACTATGTTGACGTTGCCATCCTTGATGTCGAAGGCAAATTCGTTGGCAAAATCAAACTCGATGGTCACCAACTCGTGCCTCACCAAGTAGCAAGGTACTCGCGCGGCAGCAGCCTCTTCGACAGGGGTGATCTCATCAAGGTCGTGCCCTTCAACGTGAGCAGCTTCGTCCAGATCAGCGTAAGCATGGAGCTACTCATCGAGAATTAGGTTCAGACGCTCCCTATCTTCTAGTCGAATGGAATAACCAAGATACTCCAGCTGCTTAATGGCCTTGTCAAAGGCATCATTCGTGTTGTCGAAGGAGAAGACGATGCCGGCATCTTGAAAAGCAGAGGTCAACATAAATTGTTGTACTGCCTCTCATCGGATAGCAGGCAGCATCTTGCCAAACTTGCCTTGAGCAAAGTGTAAGGCACTGTTGTATACATGGGCTCGACCACTATCGTAATAGGTTTGCGCCTTCATTCTAACTTTCTTCAGCAACTCCTTGGCCAAGCTCTTCTCAGCCACCGCAGCCAACAGCTGGGCATTCTTTGCCTCGAGCTATATATCCCTCTCTTTTAGCTGTTCGGTTAGTCGTTCGACCTCCTCATTAGCTGACTTAATCTGAACCTTGGCCACATCCACGTCATCGTGCTTCTATGGAGCCTGTCACGGTTGTCGAGTGCAAGCTCCAACCTCCTATGAAGATTGTAGCCCAGTTAGCTAACCTGCAAAATGGACCCGATCAGAATGAAAGCACACAAAGATGAAATGTAAAGCACTCGACGAGCGATTCAGGCTCAACTAAAAACTTACCATGTTGCAGTAATACGCAAACTCTCTCAACGCCCCATCTTGGTTGAGCTCCATCAACTTTTTCTAGTCAGACGCGAAGAGCCTAGCCATTATCAATCGATCTTGCCGTGAACATCGACAAGTAGTTGTGAACGGCCATGGAGCTGTCGATGCCATATCCAGGTGACAACAGTTTGGGTAGCGTGAACAATAGGTGGACGTCCCGCTAACCAAAAAGATCATAGCCAGTTGGGGTAGAAGATGCTCCAGCCTTGCCTTTGCCTTTACCTTTGTTTGTGGTAGTTTTCTTTTGCACAGCCCCTACTTGCTTGATTGCAGGCCCTTTCTGCCGAGCAGTTGGACTCGAGGTCGACCTTAAAGTCGAATGAGCAGAGGGAGCCGCTGGGTGAGCAAAGGATGCTGCAGGGATGGGCAACGCAGTAGGCGGCGGTGGCAGCGTGGCTTGGGAATCAGCCCCTCGTTGGGCAGCCACATTTTTTCGGCGCTCCTGATTCCTTTGTGCACGTGCCAAAGCTTAAGCTCGGGTTTGGTTCATGATTTCTTCTCGATCTGCACAAAAACAAAACAACATGCATCAGAACCGACTAAAAACTTAAAAGAAGAAATGAATTGAAATAAGCAGTGAACAATGCAATCTACCTGGTCGAGCGTCATCAAGAATGTCTAGTTGGGCAAGCGATAAACCTGCCAGCACCAAGTTTCTCTCCTCGATGTAACCCAAAGCCTCTATCTTTCCAAATCGACCAGATCCTTTATAAATGTATTGTGCTAGGTCGGAGTCTCATTTTCGAGCATCTCAATATAACCTCTCGTCCAACCCCAGGGTATGTTAAACCCCACCCCACCCGGAGGTCGAACAAAGAAATAACGAGATTTTCAATTCTGACCAAATGAAAAAGAAGGGGTCACTAGAAATTTTCGATAAAGGCGGGCTGTGAGATAGTAAAAGCCCGACTCTTCCGTATTCCTTGACTTGCGGACATGGGGAGATAAAAAAGGTTATTGAAGTTTGCAAAAGAGGAAGGTTGACCATGCACATGCATGAGGACAACAAGGCTGTATATAGTGGAAAAATAATTGGGCAATAATTGGGTTATACTAACTTGAAGGCCCCTAAGGAGGTCAACAATAGGCTCGGCAATTGGGAACCTAAGTCCACAACGGAGAGCATCCTCGAAGACAGTAATGCAGTTGACAGAGGTTGATGTATCCTGTCGTTGGGACTCGGAGCAATTAGCTCAAAGTTTGGGGGAATATGGAACAACTGCCTAATGAGGACAAGGTCCTCCTCAGCTATCTTCGATACTATCTTGCTATAATGGTTGGGTGTAAACAACCGACCGTGAGAGACAGGCGGCTAGTTTGGACCAACCTCGTTCACTGTAGTGACCCGTTCGCTGCTCGAACAACTTGAAGTCGAATTACTACTAGAAGAACTATCAGACCCGCTAGTGAAGCCGACGTTCGATCTTGTTTCCTCACTATCGCTCTCCCTAGGGCTACTCTGGCTAAATACGTGCAACATATTGAACTCAAACAGAAAGTCTATAAAACAGAGGACTTGCTAGGTAGCAAGGACAAAAAATGACTCGATGAGCAGAGGAAAGCAGTGAAAGCTTTATGATCGACCTCTCGGAATGCAGTAAAAGTGAAAATGAGGATTTTCACCATCCATATTTATACACCCCGGCTGTGGCAACCTAAACAGCTGTAATAATTGCATAACCTCCGCTTGACGCTCTGCTTAACACAGCATAACTGCCACATTAAATGCACCAAAATCCTAGTCAACTTCTTCAGACTTTCGTTGAGCGGATCCAGTTTCCACTTGTTAGCTACTCCTATTTCCCTCTCGTCGATACTCTTAATCAGGACATGGAAGTGGGGGGGCACTAATGATATGGGACAGCCCAATAGGCCCAGCCCAACGATACTCGACCAGGGCGGCAATGTGATGTCTAACAACCCAATTACCGATAGGCTCGACCTATTGATCGTAACTTAACCTCAGGTTTTATCAGTTGGGCTGGTACACCGACGCCCACATTCGACCAAATTCTGGTCGACCCGGACCTTGGGCGTTTTCCCTCATTCGTCTAGTAAGGTTTAACTTGGGCTAGATCACGCCTTGTCGAATAAAGCCTAAGACGATATCATGCAAAAGTGTCCAGATCGACCAAGGGCGTCAAGGAGAGGCAACAACCCCTTAGCTACATTGAATGCTCCACCAAGCGGCGTGCCCCCGCATTAATGATGCATACCACCACAATACTGCATTTTCTCAATAGCTTTAAGATAGTATGTGCAACCAGTGTACCATCATGCCCTATGCTGCACCACACAGAGAGGAGAAGACTTCATAGCCTTCAGTCCAGTACAAGAGCCATTTCTGCTCCATGAGGGCATCAAGGTCATATCAATCTCATTGAAAAGACTATATATACCCCATCACTAACCTTCAGCAAGGTATACCATTTTCCTATCTCGAAGCCCTCACTCTACTGCTCAATTATCTAGTTGATTCTATACTAACTTAAGTGTTGAAGTGCCTTAGCCAAGGGTACCTCGACTAGCCTGAGTTTGCTATTGATTGCAGGACTCAATCTCAATACACTGAAAGATCACCCTTCGACCATCCTCAGGTCGACTTTATTGGATTCCCCAATTCCTCCTCATACAATTTTCACCCTCATAAGAGATATTGCAGAAACCAGACTTATTAGGGAGGTTGGTCAAATGGGTTGTTGAATTACACAAAATTCTATTAAATTCCAAAGTAGAACAGCAATGAAGACGCAGGTTTTAGCTGACTTTCTAATGAAGATTGGAAAAGAAAGGGTAGAAGGTCCAAAAGAAGTACACTCTCGTATTCCCAAACAGTGGATGGTGCATGTGGATGGATTATCAATGGCTAGGAGAGGTGGGGCCAGAATTTGGTTTTGAAGCTCGCAAGGTGATGAATTGGACTTTGCCTTAAAACTTTAATTTCAAGTGACCAACAATGAAGCAAAGTATGAAGTTGTAGTAGCAGCCCTCAAAATAGCTTTAGAGCTGGAGATCAAAAACCTCATTATGTACACTAATTCGTAGATGGTAGCTAACCAATTCAATAGGACGTATGAAACTAAGGACGAGATGATGAAGAAATGCCTGCAAAAGATGTAAGTAAGAAATTACCAAGTGTTCTCCTAGATCGAAGCCTAGTAGGAGAGAGGTCGACTAATTCAAGCGTCTCTTTGCTGAAAAATTCCTAGAAGTCGAACCGTTGGACAAGTGCTCCTTAACAAAGCCTTCAGCCCAAGAAGGCTCTTCATTAGAAGAGAAGGTTGGTTTGTCATCCCGCCATTCGTGAGGGACGTTCCAAGGATTATGTGGGGGAGCCTCCACATAAAACCATTTATTACACCAAGAACCGACATAGTTGGAAGATTAGTCCGAAATTAAAGCTCTGAGGAGCTGTTGTTAATAAAAACCTCAATCATTCGACCGGATAGAAGGGTTGACATGAAAAAAGTACTAAAAAATTAACAAAATAAGGTTCAACATTGAAATAACGCATTATGATAATAAAACCTAAAATGTTGCAAATAGAGTTTGGAACCAATTAGGTCAGACACACACTTAGGGTCCTAATGATATTGGCTACAAGTTCCATGATGGAAACTGTATCCTTGCTTCCAACATAGGAATTGAATAGCCAAATAGTTGGGTGGAGGTTGATACATCGCTTACTCAGCTTAAGGCATTATTATCCTATAGCTATCAGGGATAAAAATTTACTGCAAAGAGAAAAAAAGATCTTGGAAGAAATTTTGCTATGAGCATTTAAAGGGTCATTCGGGTCATTAGGGTCGATGAAGAACAAAAGCTGGCCATGGATCCCACACTTTGGCTACTTTGGTCGGAGGACAAAGAGTTCAAATGAGAACTCTAACCATTATCATCCAACAAAGAAGCGGAAGAAGAGCTATGAGCCATGAGAAATAAATCTAAGAACTAATAAAGAAATAAAAGAATGGAATTAAAAAGACAAAAGGCAAAAAGATACCTACTAATGAATGTTTAACTTTTGGAAAAGATAGTAATGAGAGGTCGGCAGGTTGAAATTTCGAGGTAAGCTCCGAGCTTTGATTTAAGAAAATAAAAAGAGGAATGGGATCGGGGGATGTAATTTATAAGGAGTATCCCCCCAAACTACATGTCAGATTCAAGGGAAGAGATGAAACAAAGCAGTGAAGATCTAACGAATATAGGGAGACGATGATCGTTAGGATTCGATGGCCCGAATAAACTTCATCATTTATGCCCTTGCCTCCTCATAAATAATGAACTTGGGGAGATTAATAATAAAGGAGGAATTTTCAGAAGACTAAAATGTCCTTTTACTTGATTCAATTCACTAAAACACTTGAGGATCCACGTCCCCCTTCACAGGTCGGTTCAACCACTCGACCCGTATCCAAGAATCGAGACAATCTTGTCCGTCTGATCATGCCACGTGCCCCTTTGGGTCTCTACCATCTTAGCCGAATAATACAGGGCCAACTTAACCGTTGCTACAAATACTCCCTTTATTTAATGCATCAATCATCTTCTAAAGAGATTTACAGCCTACCTCCCTTTTGTATTATCCTTACCTCATGACCTTCAGACTTGAAGACGATCCTGATCTGTGACCCGATAAACACTTACCCAAGCCCATATCATTGATCGACCATTCAACCTGTGACAAATATATTGATGTTATATTTTGTGACATCAATATAGTAATTAATATATTAGCCAAAAAAAATAAAGAATTTCAATAATATAGAAAATAAAATTAAAGAAACTTTTCTCCATATTTTATTCATTAATTCTTTAGAAAAATACCATTTTGCAATTAATCAATTACAAACATCTAATCTAATTCAAATAATATAACACAACTATTTAATATTGATATAAATGGCTATCCTTTCAAAATTCAAGTCTAATATTTAGCATAATAAAACAGTTGTTACGTTAAATATCCAACATAATCCAATAGAAATTAAACAAAATGACTAGCAGTAGCAATGTGAAAGAAAGCAAAGAGAAAATGATTGAAAAGTGAGAAAAAGAAAGCCCTAGTAACTAGACTTTAGTCAATAGTCAACTTTTAATTAGTCATTTTTCTTCATATTTTCTCATATATTAACCTTTTTTTATTTGAAATTTCTAAAAGGACAAAAAAAACTAAATAAAAAATAGGGAACCAGTCAAGAGCTAGTCTAGTTTTTATCGCGTCACAACCAGTTAATTGGTGAGCAATTTTTATGTTGAAACTAGACTGGATTAACCACCGATCATCGGTCGAATCAGTCTGACTAGCCGATCCAATCCAATTTTCAAAACATTGTTCTTAGGACACATATGGTACGAGCATCCATGATATAAAATGCACTCTGAATCCAAGTGACTAGCAGTAGCATTCAGAGAAATGCCATTATACTCATTCTCGACCGCTCCAGCTACCTTAACTTTATCCTAACCTAAAGTTTTGTCAAAAACCTTCGTCTACATGCAATGGACAATTTAGTTTGTCGTGCCCTTTGCCACCACAGCCAAAACATTTATCCTCGATTTTAGTTTCCCCTAGGATTTAGATCTACCTCTACTATCCTTTCTTCTCTCCTTGTGCCTTTCTTTTGCAACCAACCCTTCTTCATTCTCACTTTCATACTGCTTAGGATCATTTTTCTCAATTCATTTGAATTCAATGAGGCTTAACACCCTCTGTTGAAATCATTCCCTCTCATACAATAATGTAATAACCAGGTGCTTATAAGATTTAGGCAAAGAACATAGTAAGATTAAAATGTGATCCTCATCATCAACTTTTTACATCAATATTACCCAAATGTAAGATTATTTTATTGAGATTATATGTGTTTTTCAATGGGTGTACCTTTTTTCATCTTTAGCATATACCATTGTTGCTTCAGATATAAACGATTTATGAGGAACTTCGTCATGTATAAGCTTTCAAGCTTCAACCATAGACCTATCAGTGTTTTCTTCCCTGCAACCTTTCTTAGAACATTTCCCATCAATGAAAGAACCAATTAACCAAAAGCCTTCTCTTGAAATTCATCATTCTCTTCCTCCAAAAGTGTAACTAGTAGAAATTTTCTACGCTGCGGCTTTTGTCGAAACCTTATTGTTTTAAAAGCACGTGCATCTTTAATTTCCACTGGCCAAATTTGTTGTTCCATTGAATTTCTCCAAATTGTACATCATAATGGACATCCTCCCATCAAACTAATTCTAATATCAGTTTATTGTGTTTTAATATGACCAATAGATGTAGAAATAGGAAATAAATAAGAAATAAAAAAAAATGACAAAAAGATTTAACATGGTTTGACTAAGAGAAAAAAGAATTTATTAATCATATTTGAGGAGTATATGGAATTTGATTTCAAATTGCAATCTCACAACATATGTCTCCCTCGTTTCATTTAATTACTCAAAAACTTAACTCAGTTGCACCTCAAAAGTGTTTTTCACACTCAAAATTTGATCTGATGCAAAAATACTCTCAATACAATGCCTACATCACTTGAAATAAATTATGCTACAAAAAATAAAAACATTAAAATGAAAAAATAAAAAATTATTCACAACGGATGCCGCACCACCTAAAGACACTGTCTTGCCAAGGCTGCAACGCCCAATCATTCTGGCCATTCCTCTTTGTTATTTGAAAATGCAAGGCAAAAAAGTATATATTTGTATATCCTGCTAACTATATTATAAGGTCAAATAATCTAATTTTTTTCACTAATTTATTATGTTAACTTTCATGAGTTTGACATTATAGAAACATGCATAGCTTATTATTTGTTTCTTGTATGATAAAAATATAATGTAATTTCTTGTGTATAGCATAGCATAATAGGAAAGCTGAGGTTGACAGATTGAAAATACCATAATATTTAATATTGCTTGAAGGTGGTAATGATTTGGAAAGCTTTCAACATGTAATTGTAAAATAACTTGGTTATAGTCCATGAATAATATTTCATAGTTAATATTTTCATCTTTCTCTCAGTGAGTTTTCTCTTCTTGTCTTTGTGACAAGTGCTCATATATTTGTTCTTTTCATCTATTCCTGTGATAATCTTTCTTATCTCATGGACCAGACACTGATTGACAATTATGCTAGGATCTCCTTAGAGGAGAAAGAGGAGAATGGAGTAATCCTAAAAAGAGAATAAGGAGGCGAAGTAGCAGTTCAACTAAAGTATTGCATTGTGGGCAGATTGTTAATGAAGAAGCATGTGAACTTTTTTGCTTTCAAGAAAACGATGGCGACAGTTTTGCAATCGGTGAAAGAATATGCATAAAAGAATTAAATCAAACCACATACATATTTCAACTTTTTCACGAACTGGACATGAACCAAATCTTATCCAGAGGTCCTTGGACTTTTGATCAGCATTTACTTTTAATTAAACAAGTTAAATTAGGAGAGCAACCCCAGAATGTGAGTCTGACCTATGTCAATATTTGGGTCCAAATCTTAGATCTTTTAGTAGGCTTTCTATTAGGACGAATTTGCAAAAGTATAGGAGACTACATTGGTACTCACCTAGAATCTTATCCAAATAATTTCAATGGGATATGGAGACTATTCATGCGTATATGTCAGATTGCCGATCAAAAGAAGAATGAAACTTAAAAACTAGGAGAATAGTGGTTTTGGGTCAATTTCAAATGCGAATGTCTTCCCAAAGAGGAGAAGAACAGGAAATGGGCCAAAATTTGTGGAGCTTAGTTACAGCCCAATTCGAACTGAGGGAGAGGAAAAGGATCTTAGGCCAAAAAACTTATTATTGGTAGGTTCTCCAGGCCCGCCAAGAATTATGAATTCCATAAGTTGGCATTGTCGTGGGCTTGGGAAGCCACAAACAATTTAGGAATTGAAAGATTTAATCTAGTTTAAGATACCCAATATAATTATTTTGCTGGAAACTATGGTTGGTTGTGATAAGCTAGAGAAAGTTAGAAGTGATATTGGCTTCAAAGGTTTATTCACAGTCAACAGAAACAAAAATGGATAAGGTTTTTCTTTGTTTTGGTGGGAAAATGATATGGTATCCCTTTTGGGATTCTCCCAAAATCACATTAATGCAAAATTAACATTGTAGAAGAAAACCCATGGAGACTTATTAGTTTTTATGGTTTTCCAGAGCGTTCCCAACAAAGAGATTCATGGGCTCTACTCCGCAGCCTCAAGAGCCAATCTGATCTTCCTTGGTGTTGCTTCGATGATTTTAATGACCTCCTACTCCCATCCAAGAAAAATGACAGATGCCCACATTCAACCTAGTTATGTGAGGGATTTCGAGGGGCGGTTGAATTTTTTGGCTTGAGGGAGTTGAGTTTGGCCAATTCACATGGGAAAGAGGAAGAAATACTGAAATTTGGGTTGAAGAGAAATTAGATAGAGTGTTGGTATCCAATTCTTGGTCTCACATATTCAAGGAAGCAAGGGTGTTCAATTTGGTAGCTGCATGCTCTGACCATTCGCCTTTATTCCTACAATTATCTAGACATAACCATTCAGTTAAAAATCAAAGGCGCAGATTTGAAAATGCTTGGTTCAGGGAGAATGATTGTGGTGATATCATTTTGAACAGTTGGAATACTAGCAGAGGATTCTCAATTCATGCTCGGTTACAGAAATGTAGTAGTGATATCTCATCATAGGGCAGGAAATGCATCAATCAATTTAGAGAAAGGCTACTATGGTGCAAAGCAAGAATGCAAATGCTAAAATCCAAGCATGACTTTAAGGCCACTAAAGACTATGATGCTGCACGAAGAGAATACCTCTTAATCCTCCAACAATGGGAAGATTTTTGGAAACAACGATTAAAATAATTTTGGCCCCAAGAAGGGGACTCTAGCTCCAGGTATTTCCATGCCAAAGCCACTACTCATAAAAAAAAGGAATTCTATTTCTCAATTGAAAGATTCAAATGGGAATTGGAGGAACTAGACTAATAGGTTAGAATTAGTTATTTTTTGTTATTATGTTGAGTTTCTTAGTGCCCAAACCTATATAGATTTTTCCATTCTAAGTAATGTCTTAAAAAAGGTTTTTGACCACCAGAATGAGGAACTATTGAAGGATTTTAGCTCAGAATAGGTGAAATGAGCTATCTTTGCAATGCATCCAAACAAATCTCCAAGGTCGAATGGTTTTAATCCTGCATTCTATCAAAAGTTTTGGCATATTATTGGGAAGGATGTCTTAGAAGCATGTTTATCTATACTGAATAACTGTCAGCTTTGTTCAGGTCTTAATGACACCCTTATTACTTTGATTCCTGAGAAGAACCATGTCGAGTTAATTACCGACTTCTGCCCTATTGCCCTTTACAATGTTCTGTATAAGATTGTTGCTAAAGTCCTTGCTAATAGACTTAAGAGGGTTCACCCAGCGATTATATCTGAACCTCATAGTGCTTTTGTCCCAAGCTGGCTCATTTCAAACAACTTCATGATTGCTCTTGAAGCCTTACATTTTTCAAAAAAAAAGTCTCAAGGTAAGATTGGCTAGACAACTTTGAAAATTGACATGAGTAAGGCTCATGATCAAATTGAGTAGAGCTATTTAAGTAATATGATGAGGCATCTTGATTTTGACAAAGATTTATAAATCTGATAATGATGTGTGTTGAATCTGTTACATACACCATTGTGTAGGATGGGTATGAGATTGGCCCCATATTTCCACAACGTAGTCTTAGATAGGGAGATCCATTATCCCATTATTTTTTTCATTATATGTGCAGATGGTCTTTTAGCAATTCTGGATAAATATGAACATCAAGGTAAGCTCCATGGTTGTAAAGTTGCTCAAAGGGCTTTATCTATCTCTCATCTTTTCTTTGCGGATGATAGTATGTTATTTTTTCGTGCAACTAACCAAGAGTGTGATGCTATCAAAGAATGTCTCAAAGCTTATGAATTAGCTTCTGGTCAACTCATAAATTTTCAGAAATCATCCATTTTTTCTAGCTCTAACAATGGGGAAGATGCTAGGAATTATATATACAACAACCTTAATGTTGGTCTATATGATCGTCATAATAAAAACCTTGGCCTTCCATCTATGATTGGAGGAAACAAAAAAGAAGTTTTCAACTATGTTAAGGAACAGGTTTGGCAAAGATTGTAAGGATGGAAAAAGAAGCTTCTTACTAGAGCAGACAAAGAAATCCTTTTGAAGAGTGTAGCTCAATCATTGCCAAATTATATCATGTGTGCCTTCCTCCTTCCAAAAGAAGTTTGCTATGACATTGAGAAAATGATGAATGCTTTCTGGTGAAGAAACAATGCAGTAGAAAATAGGGAATCAAGAGGAACTAAGTGGATGCAATGGGATAAACTTTGTTGTCCTAAAAGCATGGGAGGCATTGGTTTCAAGAAATTGCACGCGTTTAATTTGTCACTTCTTGGAAAACAAGGATGGTGCCTTTTGTCTAAACCAAAGTCTTTGGTTGCACAAATTTTCAAAGCTAAATACTATGAAGGACAGACATTTCTTGAAGCTAAATTGGGCCACAATCCAAGCTATGTGTGGAGAAGGGTTTTGGCATATCAATCTTGCCTAAAAAACGGCTATATTCTTACAATTGGAAATGGAGAAAAAATTTCAGTGTTCATAGACCCCTGGCTCCTAAATATTCAAAATTCTTTTATCTCGTCAAGCGTTTCATTAGTTGATCCAAATATTTTCGTTGCTACTCTTATGAAATCGAGACAGAAACAATGGGACTTTGAGCGAATTTCTTCCATGTTCAATGGTCGTGATGTCTCTCCTATTTGCAGTATTCCTTTAAGCAACAGATAGAGCGAAGACATTGGATATGGAATCGGCATCTAAAAGGTATAGACATAGTTTGAAGTTGCTATAGGTGGCTGATTGTAGATCATGTTAACAATCAAGGTGCAGTGAACCTAGTCGTGTGGAAGAAGATTTGATTTTCGAAAATGCCTCCTAAGATCCATAATCTGGTGTGGCGAGCTTGCTTTTACCTGCTAAGGATTGTCTTATTTCAAAGCATATGGAGGTGTCTCCTTTTTGTCCAATGTGTAATGATCAAATAGAATCGGCTGAACATATTTTTGTTAAGTGCCCTTTTGCTCAAGATTTCTGGAATCAAGCTCAAGTTGGAGTCAGCTAACGGGCATATGATTCTTCATTTTTTGTATGGCTGGAACACGCTTTATCTAATCTAAATAAGGAAATCTGCTGCATTGTGTTTATGAGCCTTTGGGGCTTATGGATGCACAAAAACTATGATCCTTTGGAGCTTATGGATGCACAGAAACCAAGTAATGTGGAAAGGTAAACTAGGAACAGCAATTTCAACTATATTTTGGGCAAAAACTACCCTCCATCAATGGTTACATGCCTAAAATAGCAAAAAAATAGAATCCAACTATCCAACAGCTTGTTTTAATCCATTGGATCAGTCCTCCATCGGGCTAGTTCATGTGTAATATTGATGAGGCGATTAATTCTGGCAATAGTTCTTTTGGCACGGGATGCATCCTCCGAGAGGAATGTGGACTTGATAAAGTAGCTCTTGAAATTCTACATAGAGGAGCAGTTTCTTCAGAAATGGCAGAAGCAATATCATTCCACGAGGCCTTGAGTTGGATAAAGACTATGTCAAGTGTGATTTTTGAGCTTGATGCATTTCTTGTTAATGCCATAGCTCAAGAGTGTGTTGATTTATCTTATTTTGGGTCATTATCTCGAATTGTAAGGCTATTCTGAATGAGCTTATTAACTGTAGTGTTTGTTTTACTCAGTGTTCAGCGAATCAGCTTGTTCACTGTCTTACTAGAGCTTCTGTTTCTAAGATTGAATGTGCCAAGTGGGATGATCAAATCCCAACTCATCTCTCCGATGTAATCATTTTTTATATACAATGAAATTTACCTTTTTAGCATCAAAAAAAAAAAAAGAAAAAGACTTGGTTACATCTAATATTTTTGTTTTATTTAATAAAATTCATTATTGTTGTAGTTTTTAAACATTTGAGTTATTCAAGCTGAAAGCTATTTGTTTTTCCTTTAATTAAAAATGTATTTTTTTCATGACAAGACATCGAATAAAAACTAGCCTATGTAAAATTTAATAAATATCTCCAATAATTATGTTTATGTCTAAATTTTCTTTGGTACTTCCCTTCAAACTAAACAGAAGACAATATTTTCATTAATATCTCCCTCGCTTTGAATTCAAGATTCAATCATAGGTTGAAATTTTGACCGGTTGTATTGCTTGACTAGTGACTGCTTTAAAATTATTACTCCTATGTTTCTTTTTTATTATTCTTTCGTGTGCTTTTTTAATAATATTCTAATTAAAGTGCACGTAGTTATCAGACAGAGTATAGATAGTAATTATAAATGAATAATAATCTCAGAAAAATATTGGAAAAATAGAATGCCTAACTAATGTTTGAATATTTGAACATCTATTTGGTGGTAATTGTCTCAAAATCAAAATCTTATCATTAGGGTCTTGCAGCCAAGTAATGAGTTGAAAGATTTGAAACTAAGGACTGTAAATGGTGTCGACATTCTGTAGATTTCAAATTCATAATTTTGGTTGTAAAATAGTTCAAATTACTAATAACTTAAGTTTATTCAAATAGTTTAAACAATTTTTTATTACTTTAATTGAAAAACAAAAAAAAAACAAATATCGCAGGTGGCATAATCTCTTCAGTTTAAACTTTTGATGCATTAGTCTAATTACCATTTGAACGGTACAATATTAGCTCTATATCTATATTTAATTCGTTACTCAAATTTCAGTTATGCAAATTGCAATTTTGATTGACTCAATAATATTTCCTCGTACGTATATTTGTATCCGTATGTATATAAATAAATAAAAAAAATTGAACTAATGTAGTTCCACATAACCATATTATGAAGATACATAACACCCCCCCCCCCACCCACCCAAAAAAAACACACACACATACACGACAGAACAAATATATATATATATATATGTGTGTGTGTGTGTGTGTATGGCTTATGATTGTTAAAATAGTTAGTTATAATGTCGTTTTCCTGCAACTAAATTCAGTCTATTTTTCAATATCTTGATCATGCAAATATTGAAAATAACAAACAATCCTTGGTTTACAAGCTATTGATTTTCTTTATGATATTAGCATATGAGTCCCACCAAGTCGATAATCACTTAATCTTGTCAGTACTATTGCATACATTTGCATTTGCATTATGCTATATATCAATGACATATTGACCTTTGATTTTTTATTTTTTTATTTTTTGTCCTATTTCTATAGTAATTATGGAAAACTCAACGAGTACATATGAATTTTTATTTTATTTTTTCCAAAAGTTACAATATATAAATTGTTCAAAAAAATAGGTAAATGGAAAAATGTAGGCTAACTAATTATATACAGGTAAAATAATGATATGAATGATTTGTTTGACTTCAGGAAGATTTTATGTATATATATTTTAAAATATGCATCCTATTTGTACAGCACTATAAGAAAAAATTCTTATAAATTATGTAAAATGACTTTTGATATATAGCTTAACAAGTAAAAGCGGTATGCCACTGATCAATTGGTTCTGTAATACTATCTTCATATTTATATATGTGATATTCAATTTATAAATTCAAATGACCATAGCTAGTGCGTGTGCATGTTGAGAAAACAACAAGTAAAAGTGACATGAAGCTAGGATAATTGTTGAATAACAAGAAGCATTTTCATTAAATAAAAAAGATTTAAATTTCAATCAACACCTAAAATAATTTTTATATGAAAATTAAATCTCAGTTAAAAAAACTAATGTTTTTTAAAAATTTATTCAAAGTAGAGTATTTCTTTACATAAGACAAAAATATGCATCTTATTTATATGGCACCCTAAAAAAGATTGTTAAGGACAAAATACCAAGTGCGAATATCAAAATTATCGCTAAAATATATATTGAGTGAGAAGCTTTGTTTTATGTAATAATTATTTCTACAAATTTTAATAATAAAAAAATTGTAACACCACTGAGTTTGTAATGTAGAAAATTTTATTAGAAGACTTTAATTTAATGCATTGAACTAGTTTAGACATTAAAAGGGGAATTAGCAACAAATTCGAAATAATAAAATTTGGGGTCGAGCTCAAGTGGACCAAATTTAAATCTTTTGAGGTCTTAGCGCAATATTAGAAACTTGAGGGGGCTAGAAAAGCAATATGACCTGACTTAATTGCAAGGAATTTGAGGATTTAGGGGCTAATGCATAAATGAGGAAAGTTAAGGGGGAGCAATTGAAAGTCTAGGAGGTTTTGGGCCCAATTGCACCCAATAAGAAGTCCTGGGGTAAAATCTGCAATTAAAAAAATTAAAAAAAATAACAAAAGGCCGTCAATTTTATCAAATTTCCACATGCATTATCGTCACCTCCTCCACCAGCCACCTCCCACCGGTAATGGCGAACCAAAGAAACAATCCCGCCATTTTCTTCCTCTCATCGCAACGAACATTGTGGTACCAAATCCACTATGAAACAACTGGTGGAACGTCAAAAAATTGAAGGTCGAAGGTGGCACATGGCGGTGGTTGTGGGTTGTTAGGTTTCAGTGGCTAGAACTTAGATTAGAGTTGTAGGTCTTGACGAGCTCAGCCAAGGGAACATGCAGATGCTTTTAATTTTGGAATCGGGCCATTGGAGGAAACAGAATTGAGGTGGAGAGATGCAGTGGCGAGCGGCAGAGTTGTGGTGTTTTCTGTCTAATTGAGGGGCCAAATGGTAGTGGGTTGTAAAATTGGTTGAGGGGTTTTAATCAGTGTAGCAAGCCGCGTCAATTGGTGGTGACGAAGCTCAATTCCGACAGCGGCAAACGGCGATGCACGGGGGCGCTCTGGCGGCTTCAATGCAAAAGGTTGGAAATTCTATTCCAGGTGCATGCAAACAAGTTTTGGACCTTGAATTGGCTTCAAACTCGAATTGATTTGGTAAAATTCAATTTATCGATTACTTAGTTCCTAATTTGGTACGATAAAACATTAATTTGATTGAAAATTCGATTGTTAGCATAGCTTTAGACTGAATGAAATACACTTGTGGTTTATGTATCAAATTTATTGATTATGGACTAAATTTTGGTTAAGATTTCAATGATAAGGATGAAATGCTGGCTTGGAATTGATAAGAAGTCTAATTAATTTGGATTAAACCAAAATGACACGCTTGAGAAATCCCATAAATTAAGTTAAGTTTTTTACTTAATATAAAATAGGATTGAACCTAAATGAGTTTATGATTTCAATATTCTGATCGTTAAAGAGAAGGTTAATATTAGAATTGAGCTTAATAAGTCGACGAGGATCAAAATGAATATTATAGGTGAAACTTTAATATCAATGACATTAAATCATAAATTGATATGACAGCATGAATATTGATAGATTAAATTAAATACCTAATATGATAAATCATAAGAATTGGATCTATAAATAAAGTCTGATGGAGTGAACTATTCTTAAACCAAATAAGTTAAGAATATAACTTAATTAAAGATTTGCTCGAGTAAATACTTAATCTTGAGAAGTTATGATGAGTAAAGAGCAAGGTATAATTGTTTAGAAATAGAATTAATAAAGAGTGCGGTCAATAGTGGATTTACAGTTAAGCCTAGAAGGATCCCCAAAATACCAAACGAATTATAACCTTGCAAACTTGAAGTATGTTAATTAAGTTGGATAACTGCAAAGGCTTGAAATAATCATTCAGCTAATATAGACTGGACTTATATTGCCAATATAGAGTATAAAATGGATTTGAATATGCTATGAGATGAAATGAATGCTAGTTGGGTGTACGGATACCGTATAGAGCAAAAAATTCAGTATATTTAAATATATTTACTTTTGAACTTAAAATCTATAAGGAATATGAAAGGAAATAGAATTATTAGTTCATTAAATATGGCTATGTGAATTAGGAAATTTAGTTAATGGTTATTTTAATCTCTATTATACCATATTTTGGATAAACTAGGTAACAAGAGATCAACCCATCCTTTGAGAAAAGCTCCACTACTCTATATCGCCAGGTGACATTTATACTCAATATATATACTACGAGACTTCTTTGCTGGGGAAAGAACTTGTGTATATGGATAAGATGTTGCTTTCTGTTCCTTTCTATATGCTCGAACTTGATATATTGGCCATACCGTTTCATTTCTGGTACACTTTTGACGACTCATTTACTGAACTTGATAAATTGATTTAATATCTCAAACTATTATGATATCAATTAACTGACGTGTTATCGAGCCCATTCCCACATTTTATGATGTTGACTGTGAGTCTTGATATATAACTAGCTGTTATTAGTTTATATTGAGTCCGTCTTGGTATCTAGTTGTTACTAGTTTATATTGGTTGTGAAGGTTATTCTATCAGCTCGTAGTCCTTGGGTTCTATTGACCCGTAGTCCTTTGGTTGTGAAGGTCGCTCTTACCGGCCCATAAATAATTTTAGTTTTATTTAGATTTACGTGGCAATTGTGGTGCAAATTACTATTGTGGTTCTAATAAATCATCTCATCTCTATATGTTCTTTCAGTCATTCATATTCGAGATAAATGTTTGTTATATATATTCATGTGTTTACTGTAATACAATCACTCAAATCTTATAGCACATGTTGATGTTTACCTCATGAGTCATTTGGACTCACGTTCTTCGTATTGTTCTTTTTGTTCTTTGGCCCAGATCGAAGGAATAGAGAACACCTTGAGCTTGGCCCACTTTGTGCATAGTGTAAATAGTGTTATCAATGTATCTAAATCAGTAAGGATTTGATATATTATGTTTGTAATGTAAAAGGAGGCGTTTGTCATCAGGTTAGTATCTATTGCTACCCTAAATTATAATAGGTTAGAGTTCCTGGCAAATGATGTTGGAGTATGGTTAAATTGTCAATCTTTGGCGATTATGATTTGTTATGGGAGCTCAAGTTCAATTTACCGTTTTCAGTGTGACAAGTTAATGAAATATTTCAAGTAGTGGGTCCCGATCCTAGTTATCATTTGGGTTGTTATGAAAATGTTAAATTGAAAATTTTGGAGGTGCATATTTTGTTTTTGAAAATTTTGAGAAATTCAATCAAAATAACACCTTGGTCCAAATCAAGCACTTCCCAGACGGGGCGCTACATCAAAACTATATATAGATTATTATTATTATTATTATTATTATTATTATTATTATTATTATTGAGAAAGTCGACATAAAATTTCTGTTTACCCTGTACAAATGAGTAGCTCAGGTGCAAATTTTGCACTACATTTGCATTGTCACTCTCAATATGCCATCAGCGGCCAACAATTCTAACAACTTAAACACAAATTTTGTTACTAATAAAATTGAGAAAATTAATATTGTGGAAAATAAAATTTTGTGTCAGTTATTATTTGTCATCCGTAACAATTTTGACATTAGTAAGAGAAAAAAATATTGCTAACATAGTTGTTGGTAGTAAAATATATTAAATAATAATAACTTTTTATTGCGATAATATTTTTACCCGTGATGACAAGAATTATTTTTAAATTGTATTTATTAACAATTAATTACATATATGTAAATAATGACAATTCAATAACAACAAATCAAGTCATAAAGTCACATATTATACTGATATTTGTTGGTGTTAAATTGTTATTGCTTTTATATTATTAATTATCGATAATAATAATAATTTATCTTAATAGTGTCCCCATAATGGGTTTTCCATATAAAACAATGATGATCATGCTAAAGTGGTTTGATCCTCATTGTTTGATACAAAATCACCCATTATATGTAAGATCTTTCAACCAATAAATTATTATTATCTCACCAATTGATTATAACAACAAACTATAAATAATTTTTGTTATTACGAAATTTATAATTTGATAAAATAAAATTCTCACATTGTCATTTGACATTTTAGCAATAACTTTATTTTTTATTTTTATTTTTTATGTGTTATATGGGTTGATTGAAAAGTACAAATACTTATCCTTAAGTTCTCAATTTCTACATATATATTTGAATGGCACTTATTATATGAATATGATGCACGTAGTTATACTAATTTAGAAACATATACACTACATAGTGTATAAATTTGCTAAATCTATTGAAAAGGATCAAAATATAACATGATTTATTCCTATTTTTTCAAGATATATGAATTGAAATTATTTTATTATAATTTTCTGAGAAACGTCACAAAGTTTTTTTAAATGCATTCTAAAACTCGAAGGATCTTAACATTTTACTTAATTGTATTGTGCTAAAACAATTACATTTGAAAATTTATTTTTGTTTTATTTAAATACACGCACAACAAAGAGTTTGTTGGAGTTTGAACTTCTGACCACCCACGTTACGTGAAAAACTTATGACATTGAACCACAAATCACTCAATGAAGTACGAATAATCGATTGAGTTTTGAAGATTATGTCAATTTCGTTTTATTGTTATCACAGTCTCATTACCCCATCATTTCGAGCCTTTTACACAATAACTCGATGATTATGTTAATATATAATAAAAATTCCAAACATCAAGTTATTGCTCAATCATATATGAATTCATTTCTTCTGTTATAATTTGCTAGAATTTGGAAAATGTATCAAGAATTTGCATATTATATCTTTGATTATTTGTATTAATGAATTGTCACATCTCTTTTTCATAAATCAAATTATTTTATTCAGTTTGTAATTATGTTAATTTCCCTCGCATGATGAGAGAAACGCGATGTGGACATAACCATACAATAAAATGAATTAATAATAAATATTAAAACCAATTGGTCCAGCGCAGCATGAAATTAGGAGATGTTAATTAATAATAATTAATTGGAATTAGTTAGAGAAACAGAGTTAGGCAGCCAAAAAAGAGGGGTTGGTCCAACCCATGGGGCATGGGCCCTAGCCACTCAACCATCACCAACTCTCTATACCCACCCCTGACCCCATCAAACATGATAAAGCTAGAGATTCCCATTCAAAGGCTCAACCCATGCATATGGTGGGACCTCTTTAGACCCATTTGGGGGTTGATGGGTTAGGTGAGCCATTGTTGTTAGGATTTGGTTAGCTTGGGTATATAGTATGTATGTTAGTGGTTTGCTTTTCATGGGTATATATGAAACTCAACCCATATGTAGTTTAGTAATGTTATATATATATATATACATATATTTTATTTCACATACATGTACCTGATCCCATTAAAATTTGAACTATAAATTCCACATATATATATATAAGTCGGACGATGATGCTACTCGATCAATTAATTAATAATTGTATCATTATATATCATTCTTGATATAATCATTAATTAAATATTTTTATTTAAATGCCAATTATTAATTAGAGTTAAAATAAAATTTTATGGTTCAACACGATTGATTCTCACTGTAATTAACAATAAATTATTGTTATAATTAAAAGTGGTAATTTGATGAAGCAACAAGGATTATACAAATCGATACTTGAAATGATATTTTCGAGCACTTAGTCATTATGCATGAAATGACATATATTGACATTTTCCCCAACCATTCTTGATCTTGACTTCTCTAACATGTATCACTTTAATAAATTTCTGCATATAACTTCTCATATTGCTTAAAGAACAACCTTAGTAAACCTAAAAAAGAAAATCTAAATTAAAACATATGGTAAATTACAAGTACACCCCTTAAGAAACAGACTGTAAATTATCCTTAATTCATTAAATTAATTTGATAAAAAAAAAAAATTAGTCACTAGGTATTTTGGAGCAAAAAGTTGATGGAATGGGTAGTTTGAATTGACAAATATTTTATTGAAATTTTTTAGATATAAAAATATATTTTAAGAAATTTTTAGTAATTTTTTTACATGAGCACTGGGTTGTACCCTTTTGCAAAATAACTTGGGTCTTCATACATCTTTTTTATTTCTAGAATGTGCTTGCAGCTTGCTTATTTATAAAGAACGACATCATCTATAGGGATAGTTTTTCCAAGCTAATGATGACATGAGTTGACCCATTACTTTAAGAGTAGTTGAAATCAGTAACATATATATACAATTAGTAGAGTTTAGTGAAATCAATATGAAATTGTCATAGCAATATGTATAATAAATTAACCTTTTTACTTAGCTTAAAACGGATTCTTTTTTTTGTAATGGTTTTGGCCATTCATTCTATCATCATCACCATCACCTTAATTCTCTCTATCTAATTATTGTGTTGGAGAGTGCTTTATTGAAAACAAAAGAAAACCCTTTTTCACCTACTTCCCGAACCCTCATGTTAGCCCAACTTTCTCTCCGCCTTCTTGTTCTTGACAAGAGCCAAGAGGGAAACAAAAAAATGTTAATAACTCAGAAAAACATTAACAATATTATCATGTCATAGAAAAGGTGTTTTTCCTTTTCTTTTAAAAAAATTATAATCGAAAGACTAGTTCCATTAATGTAATAATCTTTTTCAACTAAAATACAGGCATGCATGTTAAAAATTTGTTAAGATTCGAATTTCGATCCTCACACTTATATGCTTGAGGGCGATATCATTAGCCAACTAACAACTCGGCATAATTTTTCAATATTGTTCAATAATTAGTTTGAATCTTTATTAATTACTATTGAAAAATGTTTTCATAGCTACAATTTCATTATCAATTGAACAACCTCTAACGATGGCAAGATATTCTTCTAGTAATTTATTTTTCATTTTGCCTGCCTCTTCTTCTTCTTCTTCTTCTTCTTCTTCTTCTTTTCTGTTGATAAAAATAGTTTCAACATCAGCATTCTAACTCAACAAAAAAGAGCAAAGCAGTTATGAAATGAGACATCTATCACTGTTAAATGTTGAAGATGGTTACTTTGAAAGGAAATATCAATATCTGGGAACCCTTTTGTCCTTATAAGAATTTTGGGAATAAAGATAAATATGTATTCAGATATTTCAACTACCCCAACAAAAAGGGATAGTTTCACTTTCCTCTGCCTTTAGGTATACATTCTAACTTAAGTAATTCCTATCATGTCATCTACAATCAATTGCTTCAAACTCTTTCTTTTTAAAATTATACTTCACTTTCTATTACATTAATATATTTCTTAAAAATAAAATGAATGATTTGTAATAATTGAATTTTAAAATTAATACGTTTAAAAATAGTACCATCCCATTTATATTAATTCAACTATATAGAAATAAAAGATGAAATACAAAATTGAAACAAATATGTAATCATCAATAGTTAATTGTTTTTTCTTCAACAACCCCTTTACAACCATGCAATAATCAAATAAAGGTATTTAGTGAGCAACTCCAATTTTGCATAATTTCCTCTCTCTCTCTCATCGTTCCACTATATATATAAGAAAATCTTGCATGCATTTTCATTATCACCCAAAACCAACTTTGCCCCTATTAACCCAACCCTCCAAATCTAACAAGAAGAAAAAAGAAGCAGGCAGTTGGCTTAAAGAGTAAATTAATGATGGCCAAGTTTAGCGGTGGAACTGCAAGTTTGATAGTGTTGGTGATGATCTGGTGCAGATTTCCAGGAGTTCCAGCAGCAGTTTACACAGTGGGGGACTCATCTGGTTGGTCAATGGGAAGTGACTATGGCACCTGGGCTACTGATAAGACCTTTGCCATTGGTGACAGCCTCGGTGAGTTTATTATTCCTCAATCCCCCACAACACAATTTTTTAATTGCTTCTTTATATTCTATAAATTAATTAAAATTATAGTTTTCTTGCACTAACTAAACATAATATCCCCATGTTTCAAAATGAATTTTTCTTTTTTTTTTTTTTTTCTGGATTACTGGTAAATAATCTCTTAAATGAAAAAATATATATTTCAAAATAGAATATTGGTCTTGTGTTGTACTAGTTTTCAGCTACCAATCTAGAGTTTTTCAAGCATACAATCTAATTAAAGAAACCAAAAAGTTAAAAAATAATTATTTGAAATTAATTACTACAAAAAGATGGGTTTTTTATACAAAAATATAATAAAATTTTAAAGATAGCAACATGACATTTTTTATTTTAATTTACTTTTGATTTTAATTTGGTTATATGCAGTATTCAACTATGCCTCTGGCCACACCGTGGATGAAGTGACTGCAGCTGACTACAAGTCATGCACTACCGGCAACGCCATAGCCTCAGACAGCAGCGGCGCCACCTCCATCACCCTCAAGACCGCTGGCCCCCATTACTATATTTGCGGTGTTCCCGGCCACTGTAGCGGCGGAATGAAGCTTGCCGTCACTGTAGCAGCGGCAGCAAGTGGCGGTGGAGGCAGCACCGGGGCTTCACCATCCGGCACCACTACTTCTCCGTCCTCCTCCTCCACCACCCCGGCCACCACTTCCCCAGTATCCCCTTCCAGTACTGTCACGACTCCTACTGCAGCTACTCTCAATCACCCATCTTCCTCGGCGGCGTTATCACCGGCGGTGGCTGCTTTTTCCACATTTTTCATTGTAATGTTTAAGTTTTTTCTGTTGTAAACCTTGGCTTTATCTATGGCCAGGATAGAGGCAGTGCCCGCTTTTCTCCTCTAGTCCCTATCATTTTTTTCCCAGTTTCTCGGCTTTGTGTTATTCATGTTTAATTTGGTAGTGGTTTATAATTTTCCTGTAATTAATTTTAATCATCCAGTATTTTATTTTTCATTTTGTTCATCGGTGGGTGGGATTGCATTCGTATTTGTATTATTGGAGCAATTAAACTCTTTTAATTCCAAATTTACCCATAATGTTATAGGACACTTACTGCCAATGACTAGGGGAAAATCAAAAACTATTTATATTATGTATCTATGTATCCTAGTTTGAGACATACAAGAACCATATCTTTCATCTGAAAACCATAACTATTTACGTTATGCATTTATATTTCCGAGTTAGAGACGTACAAGAATCATATCTTTTATTTCATATGGAGGGCCTATGAAAGGCTCATTGGCACGTTATTGTCCTATTTGTAAAGCCATCCTTTTATAAGAATAATATATATTTTTTAAAATAAAGGGTATTATAAATAGTAGATCAAACAATTAAGTTACACCATGAGCAACCATAGGAAGCAAGTTACAAGAATAAAATAGATCATTACTATTTTTTGCCAGAACATGAGCTAAACAATTTGCAGATGGACGCATATATAAGAATCTAACTAGCCTCCTAGTACTGACCATGGTTCTACGTACACTTCTCAATGGTTGCACCTTCTATAGACAAATCTTCCTCATTGTTGTTCAAAGCTTTGATAATGTTAATGTTATTCCCTCCGAATAGAACAAAATTCCATCCTTTCTCCTTTGAAATACCAACAGCTAGTAACTAGTAACGCTACCTTTGCTTCAACTTCTGAGGGATTGGGAAGACCGTGAAAGACGGCTAATTTATAAAAATATTGTGAGAAAAAATAATTTTTGCAAAACTACAGTGATTCTGGAAAATTTATAAAAGTATTGTAAAGCCACGCCTTTAGCTATCTTTTTCATTTATTTTTTTAATCGGATAATTAAGGGCCACGCCTCTAAATATGTTATTGTTGCACAGCAATTGCATTGTAGAGGCGTGGCCTCACGCCTCTTTGGTAATTTCATTTTTTTTATTTTTTTTTTAATTCTTTTTTTTATGTTTGAATTTTTTTCTCTTTTGGGAATAATATTAGGGCCGACATCAACCCTAGTATTATTGTATGTAATTTAATATAGAATATTTTATTCTATATTTAAAATTTAATTAATTAAATTTTTTAAAATATTAAAAATGAGACCATAAAAATATAGTATAAATTTTTAAATTTTTTATAAATGTACTATTTTATAAAATGCAAGTTATTGATGCATGTTTTTATAAATTTACTATACTCTATATTTACTTCAGTTGATGTAATATATTAACTCGTGAATGGATGCTTGTAATGTTTAAACCTTGGCCAAAATAGACATGTAAAACCACAGTATATGATTATATATTAATACATTAATCAAGCATTATCATACTTTCTAATCATAAGTGATGATTGTAATTTCAAGGTATGTTATTATTTTGGCATACGAAATTGTCACTACTCGATCCTATTTATCTATTCCACTTATAAAACCCACCATTCACATAGCTTTATCATATATATATATATATATATTTCTATATATTGTCTTTTAGAATTAAACTCAAATGTGAGATGATTCATTTTTTTAGCGTGGATATACATGGTTATTAAGAGAAAAAAATGGTCGTTGTCAATGCCAATATATCTTGAATGAAAATTATAAATATCATGTATCGTTTTTATTGATTCTTAATTTTAAAGTCCAAATTTGCATTTCAACTACTCCCTAAGACAAAGCCAGAATATTGGGGTTTAGAGTTTAGGTATATTTAATTTTAATGTGTTTAATATGTAACACTCACTATTTAATTAAAAAAAAATGTATGGGTTTTATTCTTTAAGTATGTAAGTGAAATATAACATAGATCACAACTGTATAAAATTTTGAGATTTCCAACCAAATTTATTATTCTTGAAGTTTGATACAAAGGAAAAACATAAAACGTAAAACATAATTACAAAGTTGGAAGAATCAATAATGTCGGGGTTCGGCTTGACAGTGGGTTTATTGTCTTGCATGTGCTTGGGCTTGGGTGTCGGCTTCAAAAAATTTTGATGGAAAGTAAAAGGACCAACGTTGGAATGTTGATGAGATGTAGAACCACCACAATAAATATCATGGATCCCAAAATTTGTAAAGCCATCTGTTACGGTGGGCAAGTCAGGAATCCTTGCCTATGTGTGTGGAATTGTATGCCCATATTTGCCACTAAATTGAGTGGCATATTAGTCTCCTCCCACGGGACTTTGTTGAGATGTAGAAGTACTACCCAAATGATATTGCATTAAAAGTGACATGTATGATCCATACTCCCCTCGCAATAACATGTCTTACATATTATTAGGGCGTACTGGTTCAGCTTTGGTGAACAACTCCACACTATTTATGCCAGCCCTCGGATCCAACAAGTTTGACAAATTAATGTCATTTTTCACTTGCATGATTGTTGACATGCGAGTTTCCTTATCCAAATGAAATATATGTGAGTAGTCATTTATAAATGAAATATTATTTATAAATGATGATTCTTGATTAATCATATACTGCAGTTTCACATGCCTATTTTGGCCAAGGTTCTAATATTACAAGCATCCCTTCACGAATTAATATATTACACCAACTAAAATAAATATAGAGTATAGTAAACTTATAGAAACATACTTCAATCACTTGCATTTTATAAAATAGTATATTTATAAAAAAAAAAATTAAAATTTATACTATATTTTTATGGTCTCATTTTTAATATTTTAAAATTTTTAATTAATTAAATTTTAAATATAAAATAAAATATTCTATATTAAATTACATACAATAATACTAGGGCTGATATCAGCCCTAATATTATTCCCCAAAGAAAAAAAATTCAAACATAAAAAAAAGGAATTAAAAAAAACAATAAAAAAAAAAAAAAGAAATTCCCAAAGAGGCGTGGTTGGAGGCCACGCATCTTAATTATCCAATTGAAAAAAAAAAAGAAAAAGATAGCTAAAGGCGTGGCTTCCTTACCATACTTTTATACATTCTCCAGAATCACGGTAGTTTTGTAAAAAATATTTTTTCTCACAATATTTATATAAATTAGCCGTGAAAGACCTATTAGCCCACCAAAGACATGAACCAATATAGTCACAAGCAACCATCGCAACACTATGTCTTACTTCTGAAGAGAACAAAGCACCATCAAAATTGGCCTTGATCAAGGTTTGCAGCGGAGCAATCCAACTTTGTAATCGAACCTAACTAGATGGGGACTTGCCCGAAACATGTAAGCTCTAGAACTCTATTGAATAAGATGTGGAAAAAGAAAGTATATCCGCAGCCGCTTTACCACTTGAAGAGAATACAGTTTGGTTAATGTTTGTCCACAAAGCCCAGCAAAGGAAGCTGAAAAAATCGGAATTATCACTATCCAACTTTTACTTTTGTTGGATAGTGGATATCAAATTCAAAGAGTTTTCACCTTGATAAAGCCAGATAGACTGATGCAAATTAAATCCGATTGAAGCCAGACTTCCACAGCTAAACTACAATCCCGTGTTGCATGCAAAGTCGTGAGTTACAAACTGGACAGATTATGCCGCAATTGCTATGATGCCTGATTAAATTCAAACACCAAGTTTGTATATTCCGGCATAATCGCCATATGAAAATTTTTGTATTATTCGGAACTCTGATCTTCCAAATATTCTGCATAGAGACCCGAGATTATGACCGACGTTTGTTGAAGAGATGGCAACATTGATAGCAAAAACCTCCTTACTTAGATGATAACAACTTCTAATGGAGAAAAAGGCCTTTCTTTGAATAATGCCATATGAGACGATCAATAATGAGAGCATTGCCAAGGGGAATAGACAGAATGCGCTCTACATCCACTGGCTAGAAGATTAATCGAATTTTCTCCATATCCCAACCTTTCTTGCTGTCTGGGTGGATCATGTCAGAAACCTTTAAATGTTCCGTATTAGAAAGGCGGGTTGTGATGATTTTAAAATGGCTATCAAAAGGCAGCCAGTTATCTTTCCACGCGTTTACTCGATTTCCGTTACCCATACGCCATCTCATTCCTTTCAGCAATAGTTCACGAGCAAGAAGGATGTTACGCCAGGTTGTCAAAGGATAACAGCCTTGTCTTGCTTCAAGAAAATAAATACTTGGAAAGTGTCATACTTTCAACAGCCCACTTAAGAGTGAATATGGTTGTTCAAGAAGTCGCCAACCCAAGTTCGCTAGAAGTACTGCCAGATTAAAGTGTCATAAATCCTTAAATCCAAGCCCTCCCTCCTTCTTTGATTGCAAGACATTATGCCATTTAATCCAGGAAATGCCACCGATGGAAGAATTATTCCACCAAAACCATTTAACCATTTGTTCTATATTCTGAATAAATGACTTTGGTAGAAGAAAACAACACATGGCATAATTAGTAGGAATGGGTTGGAGAATAGCTTTAATCAATACTTCCTTACCCCCTTTCAAGAGCTATTTCTCTTTCCAACCTTGAATTCTTGCCCAAATTTTGTCCCGAATATAATTAAAATTTCCCGCTTCGAGCGACCCATAATAGTCAGCAAACCCAAATACTTGCCATGAGATGTGTGTATTTGAATCCCAAGGTTATGCCGAATAAAATTAATAGCATCATGTGATACATTAGAGCTTACAAATCATAATGATTTGTTTAAATTGACATGTTGACCGAACGTAGTAGCATAGAGTTGTAGAAGCGAGTTAATGCATTAGACATTCTACACATTAGCTTCGCAAAGAAAAAGCGTGTCATCTGCAAAGAATAGATGAGATATTCGTGGTGCACGCCGAGAAAATGCAACTTCAAAAATGTTATGCTGTGGTTCTAATTAAAAGAAATTAGCCCTTCTGCATAAATAAGGAAAAGGTAGGGTGATAGAAAGTCTCCTTGCTGGAGGCCTCTATTAGGAGATAGATAACCAAAACAATTGCAATTGAGAAGAAATGAGAGTAAGAAACTGAAGTCACACACAACATTATCAATTCAATAAAACTTGGAGCAAAGCCTAATTTAAACATCATGCCACATAGAAAAGACCATTCCATGCGGTCATAAGCTTCAATCATATCAATTTTCACCTCCATATAGCCATTAGTCCCCACTTTCCTAGTGTTAATAAAGTGATTTATTTCAGAAGCAATCGGGAAGTTATCTATAATGAGATGGTGTGGAACAAAGGCGGATTAAGTTGATGAAATAATAGATTGAGAAATGGTTCTATTCGATTAGCGATTACCTTAGTTCCAATCTCATACACAACATTACAAAGGTTAATTGGACGGAAATGGCTCATATTAGTTGGATTACGGCACTTAAGGATTAAAACTATATAGGTATAGTTTACTTCAAGAGGAAGAATTCTGATATAAGAATAATATTCTTATGAAGCTTATTATAAGTGTCGGTGAACAATACTATGCAACATTAATTGTATATGCCTTGCAACAAGTTTTGATGAAAGAAGAAGAGCGCAACTTATAAACTCATAAGATTGTGAGAAGAGGGACAAGTTGCAAACACACTCTACAAAAATTTTAGGATATAAATAATATTTTCATTTACCATATTTTAAATTCAATCCAATTATATTACATGCGAACAATAAAAACAAAAAAAAAGGCCAACACGAATCACAGGCATGGGCTGGGACACTATATCACCTGGATCAAACCGGCCCAACTACTATACCAGGGCAGTTGAGGTCCCGACCCAACCTGATTCCAAGTCTTGACAAAATTTTAGATATATATGAATAAGTTAATAAAAATAAAAAAATGAGAACAGAAAGAAAAGAAATACCTAATAAAATAAAATAAATTCTTAAAGGATGAAGAGCACATCTGCACATGGTTATTGTGACAATTCACAGCTGTTAAGACCACGTGATACCGATACCCCCGCACCCCACCTTTTCTAATTTCACCAAATACATTCAACAGCTGGCTTCCATACCCCTCACCCCCGCAGCTGTCGCCTCACTCATTTCACTCCATTATTCAATAATTAATACTTCCACCATTAATGACTCCAAATTTTGATAAATATTGAAAAGAATTACTCTAATATTACTGCTCTCAAAATATTGCTAAAATATATAAAACAATTTAAATATATGTTGATCTAAATAAAAAGCAATTCGTATTACAAAATAAATAAAATCTTAATTTAATTTATTATCTGAAAAACAAATTGAGCATGTGAATGTATATTACATAGTACAAATATAAACACATAATAAAAATAGAAGATTAAATAAATTTAAGTCAATAACCTTCGATCCTATATAAATCAACAATTGTATGCGGTCCCATAATTTTTCTTCCTCAAGGGAGTTAATGTTATGAATAAGCATTTATTTATTTTAGTTTAGTTTCGTTATTTGTGTTTTATTTGAATGATTAACTGTAACTAACCATGTTTTGATACATTTATTTTGCTAACTACAAAAACAATTTGTCATTTTCCCCTTCAATGAAGTAAAATATAAACTATAAATTGTGAAACAACGTGTGAATTATTATATATTTAGATCTGTATTTAATCTGATGGTATTATTGATCAATTTATTTAAAAACAAAATAAAAATACAAAGTGCAAAATATTTTTTAAATCCAAACATAATAATAATTGTAATTAACATGAAATTAATAATTTTACAAAACACTGTGCTTAAAATGCAATGAAGAAGACAGCATAGAAAAGCTGAGAGAGAGAGAGAGAGAGAGAGATCAAAGAATCCGTAAATAATCAAATCGGTACATCACAAAATCAAATCAAAACCCAAAATAAAAATAATTAAACATACAGTAAATCATAAAATTAACACCGATATTCCTACTTAAGATCTAGAGCAAGAAAGCAGCAGAGAGCAACACCACGGCAGCAGATCCGGCGGCGACGAAGAATCCGTTCAAACCAGCAGCCGCACTGGGAGCGGGAGCAGAACCGCCGGGGGCAGCAGCGATGGACGGAGGAGAGGCGGTGGATCCAGCAGGAGCACCGGCGGGGGAGGTGGGAGGAGCAGGAGGAGAAGAGGTGGGGGCCTCGGAGGACGGAGCTGAGGCAGGTGGCTTCACGGAAGCTGATGGTGCTCGAGTTGGTGCGACCGCCACCGGCGTGGGCGGAGCCGCCACTGGAGCTGCTGTCGGAGCAGCCTTGGGCGTGGCTGCTGGAGCCTGAGCGAAAGCAGATCCGGCCACCAAGGCGAAGATCAGAGCCACCATTACTCTGGAATGCTTCGCCATTGTTGAATCTTCTAAGTGTTTTTGAGCTTTGTGTATGGAAGTTTGTTATGTATACTGTATTTGTGGAGAGAAAAACCAAATATTGAGGGGTGTTGAAATTTTGGCAATTGTTGTTGTTGTGTGTGAATGTATATATATACATAGTAGAGCGGTGAGAAATAAACTAATGCTGAGTTTTTTATTGGTTTTTTTTTTTAATATATATTTTAAACTACCTTAATTTGAATATCTTATTTTGAATTGATACAAAGATTTAAAATTTGAGTAACGTTCGATTAAAAACGGAACTTCTGTAAGATTTTATAATTTTAATTCTGAGAAAGTATGATTGTAAAATAGAAAGAATAATAGAGATTAAAGTGAAATTATTTTGATAATATTTAAATTTTAAAAATAATAAATAATCAATCCAGTTGTTTGGAAGTCCCATTTTTTTCATTTAATGGAGTTTTAGATTTTGATAAAAAGATTTTTGTTAGTACATTCTTATTGCTTGAGTTAAAATAATATATATATATATATATTATCATCTATGCACTTTTAGTGAATGGAAATTGCTAATGCATTCAACTTTTTAAAAACAAAAAATAATAATAGCATTTTATATTGGAGAGTGGAATATTAATTAAGTTCAGGTTGGTGAAGAAAAAGAAATATTGTAAATCAATGTCATATATTATTCTTCGATTTATTTTTTATTTAACAATTTCAATTAATAAATTCCGAATAATTTTAACTTATTGTTCTTTTCTACTTTTTTTATGAATTACAATTAATAACTTTCAGAAAAAACTCAAAACATTTGAATATTTTTTAAATTAAAGAACAGATAATAAAAATAAAAAGGGGATGGACCGACAATACATAGTATTTCTCAAAGTGAGTTGTGGCTACCCCATAATTATTGATTGACAACTGGGCAACAGAGAATTAGGGTTTAGCGGGGGGGGGCGTATTTTTGGTGGCAAGGGATCAGGACCACAACTCTTGTCGGGTATTTGATCTGACGGTTGAGATTGGTCGAGGCATGTGAGATTCCGCGGACCGTTGTAGCAGTAATTAATTGAGAAAAACTTGTGGTTTACCGTTATGATGAATGGGGGAAGGTAGAAATTGAGACAAATCTCTTTCAAATTTACTTTTAGTGAGTGATTGATGACATCCTTTTGCCAACGTTAACTCAACTCACGAGGTCGTGGCCTCATGTCTGTGTCTCCGCCCCATGTCATGTCTCCAACCAAACTCAAAACATTGACGTGTTTATGTGTAATAATAAATTTGGGCAATTATTCTCACTTGGATTACTAATATATTTATTTGTGTATCATTTTAGTAAAATTATAAATTATTAAATATATATATATGTGATATCATAAAATAAAAGTATTTATATTACTATATAATTTTAATATTTTATTATTTGCACTTCGAACTTTAAGTACTATATATTATGAATGTTTTCGATTTGAATCAATTTTAGAACAAAAGTTCAACCATTCAACTACCTAATTTATATTAGATCAATTTAATTCTATTTGTAAATTTGATCTAATTCAGTTCTTTTTAAATCAGCTTAGATTGGACTAGTTAATCAATTTTTTCAATTTAGATTTTCTACTAAAATATTTGACAATTTACTATTACCAATTTAATCTAATAAATTAGTTTGTAATGTCCATTTGGCAATTGTGGTTCAACTTTCTTCCTTCACAATTTATCAATATTGAGATTAATATTGGCCTTATAAATTATATTCTGTAAGAATATATAAATTATCAACTATAAATATGCATAAAAGATAAATAATATGAATTATATAAATCAAAGCTAATAATTAAAAAAAAAATCAAACAACAAAATTAATTCATAGAGATTCAAACCAATATAATAATCCGTAAAGTTTCAACAATTAACTTCTAGACAAGCAATTGCAAAAGTTGCAAAATTATATAGGTTTAGGTTATTTTGTCTATGTTACATTTTATTTTATCTTACTTAATACTTATGGTATTTTATATTTAAAGTATATTTTTTATTATATTAATAGTATACAAGGTTCGATTTGATTTAATTGGATTGATTTCTAAAAGTAAATCAGTAATGAAATTGAATTGATTAATTAAAAAAAACTCAAACTAATCCAAAAAAATCAATTTTTTACCGATTTCAATTTAGATTGGATTGATGAACGATTTTGTTTTCACCTATGTACTACACAAGCATATAATATCTTACGAGCAATACCCACCATCTTTTTCCCAAGCATGCAATATCTTACCATCAGTACTTTCCATATTGATACTGATGTTTTTCTAAAATAATTAGAATATTCATTTACAACAAATAAACAAAACTTTTACAGATACAGGAGTATATGAAATAAGGTTTAAATCAGCCATAATAGTGAATTATGTGAAAATAACCGGTGATTTATATTTATAAAGTTATAAAATAACAAAAAAGTTGATGGTATATAAGAATTAGGGCAAATTGGTGTTGTATATATTGACACGTCATTAAGTACTCTTGTTTGGATCTTGAATTTTAGCGTGGAAAATTCGAAAGAATTTTTTTTTTTCATACCTTAAATGATGTAACTCTATTCTTTAATATGTGCATATTTGCTTTTTTCTTCATTTTTTCTTCACTATTTTTGTTGATTAAAACATAGTATAAAGTTTAGCTATTGTACTAATGTATCATAAAATGTTAATGAATGGATTTTGGGTCTAACTTAACTCCAAAAGCTAGCTCAAGAGATGAGGATTGCCCAAAATCATATATAGAGACCACAATTTATTTATTCTACTGATGTGAGACACTAACACACCTCGGCACGCCCAAAAATAAATATCTGAAGAGTGGAATGACATAAAATGGGTGGCCCAATAACACTGGGTAACCCAACATCGAAAATGGATGGCTTGATACCATGTTAAAGAATGGACATAGGGCCTAACTCAACCCCAAAAGCTAGCTCAAGTGGGGAGGATTGCCCAAAATTATATATAGAGACCACAACTTGTTTATTTCACTGATGTAGAAAAGTAACATAAACAACAAGTAATTATTCCATGATCTAATTGTCAAAACGTTCAAAACAAGTGAAGTGTAAAAGTGAATCTTTCGAAAACTCATATGAAATGAATATCTCATAACCTCTTAATTAATGAGATGGGATTAGAAATATGATATAATTAAGAAAACATATCCTATTAACTTCATAATAAATCAAGAATAAGAAGATCACAATTTTATGATGAAATCAAGATATAAATATCAATTTGTTAAATACTTCATTTTCCATATTTATCACTCATATGTCTTTTTCAAAATGCTCCAAAATAAGATTCTATCTCGTAAAATAAAATCTTTACTCCAAAATATATGATGTGATACTACTAATTCTCAACTGCTATTTAAAAAAAAATACATACATATATATATATATATATTTTGTAATCTCATCTAAAATTTCATATCAAACCAACTAGAAGCTATAAAGAATAGAATAAGAAAATATAGATAGCTATATAGTTTATGAAGAAAAACCAATAAAATTGAAATCATGCATTAAAATAATAACATGATAAATTTAGGAATAATAAAATGAAATTTTTCCACATTTTATTTCCAACAAACTCAACCATAAATTTGAATAGTAAAATCATTAATAAAAATCACATTTTTGGATCAAGGAAGCCATTACGTGCATGCTAAAGGAAATAATAGTAGAAAAATATTCCAAAAAGTCGAGTGAAATTTGGATTAAGTTGGTGATAGCAATGTGATCGTTTTATTCTACTCATCCTTCTCCATTTCTAATCTAATTTGGACAAAGGTGAGTGCAGTGCAAGATCATTTCAAGATTGACTTCCTTAGATATTGTCATTAGAGTAACAGAGCAACATCCTGAGCCTAAGACCTGGACTACTCTTGGACTCTCTTTTCCTGGAATATCTGTCAATCTATTCCTTATCTTCTACTTATTATTTCCAGCTATTCTATCTTTTTGAATTCAAGTTTGCTTATCATTATCTAGTAAGTTTGGTAAATATGTTTCCTAGTATTTGGTTAATCTAATAAAAGACCATTTGTATAAATTATTTGTTGTTCTTCATTAATGATATACAATGCTTTCACATTCATCAGTTTGATATTTTTTATATGGTATCAGAGCCTAAAACACTACAACAAGTAATCCTGTTTTTTTTTTTTCTCAACTGATATTACAATTGATTATTCACATGGCCCCTGAAACTGCTCCTCTTACAATGGTCCATCCAATTTATCCCACGATATCTGCAACCAATTCCTCTCAATTAATCCAGTGTAATCTTGTTTTCCAGTTACCACTCAAACTCACTGGAACCACCAATTTTGCCAATTGGAAGGCTCATGTCTCTTCTCTAATATATGGATATGATATCTATTCATACCTTGACGACACAACGATGCCACCATCCAAAACGATCATCAAAAACAATCAAGAGGTGCCCAATCCTCTCTACAAATTTTGGTCTTGGCAAGATCAATTGATTTGTAATGCTTTAATCGCCTCAATTGATCCAACCATCACCTCCACTGTTGTTATTACTACAACTTCGAAACATGTCTGGGATGCTCTTCACATGTGTATGCCAACAAATCTCACACCAGGATCTTTAGCCTTCGCAACTCACTCAATCAAGTTTCTAAGGATGCAAAATTTGTTGCTTACTACCTTCAAGAAATTCGAATCATTACTAATGAACTCGCCACTGCAAGTGTTCCTATTACAGATGAGGAACTCACTGTAAAAATTTTGAGTGGCCTAGGTCCTGAATATGAGGCCATCGTCGCTGCAATCCAAGCTCATGATTCTTCTATTTCATATGAAAAGTTGTTTGACAAGCTTCATAATCATGATTTCTTTCTGGAACATGCTGAGATCAAAAAGATCTATGACTACTATTACTATTGCAGTCGCACAGAGGACTAGCAATTCACTAAACTCCTCTCTTAACAATCGCAGAGGCCCACCACAACAACCTTGGTGTTCACCTTCTAGCCGAAATCAGCAACAGCAATAGCGTTCTTCTCCTCCTACACAGAATCCATAGGTCCAATGCCAACTTTGTGACAAATTTGGCCACACCACTCATGTCCGCAAATCTCGATCACATACAATCTGACACCTTCTTGGATTCTTGACAGTGGCGCATCCCATCATGTGACCACCAATTCAGAAAGTCTTCAACAAGCTAAAGAATATCATGGCACTAGGGAGATCTCCATGGGAGACGGTAATAGAGTTCATTACACATATTGGTACAATTCAATTCACTGCATCCAATCGTAAATTATAGCTCCCTAACACTCTCTATGCATCTCATATTAAACAAAATCTTATCTTTGTCTCGCAATTTTGTCAAGACAATTTAACCTCAATTGAATTTTTTCCTTTTATTTTTTTGGTGAAGGACCTAACTATAGGGGCGCTGCTAGTTCATGGCCAGAATAGAAATAGACTTTATGAATGGCAGTGTAGAGCAAGACTCAACCATCCTAAAAAAAACATGTAACCAAAGCACTTTTCAAGTTCTTGTGGCATCAAAGACTCAGTCACCCTAATTATCGAGTTCTTCAAACAATTCTCAATAAATACTCATTGCCTTTTTCATTTTCTAAACAATTTGATTTTTGTAATGCGTGTTTTTGTAATAAAAGCCACAAGTTTCCATTTAATCAAAACACTTTTTGAGCTCTAAACCATTCCAACTCATTTTCAGTAATTTATGGGCCTCTCTCCCGTCTTGTCTATTGATCACAAACTTTACTATGTCATATTTGTTGATCAATATACAAACTATAGTTGGTTGATTACACTAAAAAATAAAAATCAGATTCTAACAATCTTTTCACAATTTCATCCTTTAATTGAAATTTATTTCAATACAAAAATAATCTCTAATTACATTGATGGAGGTGGTGAGTTTCAAAGCTTAAAAACTTATCTTCAAAACAATGGGATTGAGCACCTAGTCTCCCCACCATATACCCCTTAAAGAGTAGCCTCTGCTGACCGAAGACATATATAGACATATTGTAGAAACAGCAAAAACTCTTCTACACCAAGCACCACTACCACCTAATTTTTTGGACCTTTGTGTGTCAATAGGCAGTCTATCTTATTAATAGGCTTCCCACTCCAAATATTCAAAATAAATCCCCATATCAAAAATTATTTGGAGAAATCCCCAACTATGATTCCATTAAAACCTTTGGTTATCTTTGTTACCATGGCTTAAGCCTTACACTAGCCATAAATTAGGACCCAAGGCCAAACCATGTGTCTACATTAGCTTCTCTCAAATGCACCACTGTCACCAGTGCCAGTGTTTTGATCCTATGTTTTCAAAACTTTTTCTTTCTCGTGATGCTCTCTTTTTTGAAAATTAATTTCCATTTGAAAATATTTTCTCACATTTAAAAGATAAAAAGTTCTCAAAAGTAAATTTAGGTGATATCCAAATACAAAAATCAAACATCCGCACACACCTCTCTACCTCGCCAATAGTATATGAGACCCCACGCCTCATTCCCATGCAACAAACCACGCGCCACAAATTAGAACCCAGGTCCAAACCATGTTTCTACATTGGTTTTTCTCAAACGCACCATTATCACCAGTGTTTTGATCCTATGTATTCAAAACTTTTTTCTTTCTCATGATGTACTCTTTTTTTGAAAATCAATTTCCATTTGAAAATATTTTCTCACATTTAAAGGATAAAAAGTTCTCAAAATTAAATTGGGGGTAATATCCAAATATAAAAATCAAACATCCCCACACACCTCTCTACCTCACTAATAGTATATGAGATCCCACGCCCTATTCCCCTTCAACAAACCACGTCCACAGTCTCCACAAGATAATTTCATCAAACAAATTCCTCTTCTGCTAGAACTGCCACGCCACTTATGCCAGGTACTTCGAAATCTTCCTTGTCATCTATTTCTACACCCAACCCACCGATTTGCTTTCAATATCACCGGCGAACACATACAGCACCCACTGCAACAACATCACTAATTAACCCAACCCAAAGTCTTCTCACTACTTCACATCCTACCCAAACACAAGATATGCCAACTACCAACCCACAGCCTCATAACCAACAACTAGCTCACCAACTTATACTACTACCTCAACCCAGTCGTGTTATAACTAGATCCCAAAATAATATTTTCAAAAGAAAAAAAAGGTGTTTGACTACATAGCTTATCTCCATCCCACCACCTTTATTCGTACCACATTTGGACAAGTTAAAAACTACCCATAATAGAGAGCTGCAATGCGGGAGGAATTTGATGCTTTGATCAAAAATAAAACATAGGAATTAGTGCCAAAGGATCCCAACAAAAATATTGTTGCATGCAAATGGCTTTTCTATGTTAAACACAATTCAAATGGCAGCATTGATCATTATAAAGCCTGTCTAGTAGCCAAGGGATTTACTTAAAGACCAGGAATAGACTTTCACACTACCTTTAGCCCTATCATCAAGCTTACCACAGTACATTTAGTTCTCTCAATTGCTGTTCAAAACAAATGGCCTATGCATCAACTTGATGTCAACAATGCATTCCTTCAAGGCCATCTCCAAGAAAAAGTTTTTATGCAGCAACCTCTTGGCTTCAAGCATCTAGATCTCTCTAACCATATGTGTCGCTTGAAGAAAACGATTTATGGACTTAAACAGGCTACAAGGGCTTCGTATAATGAGTTGACAACCTTTTTACTTCACATAGGGTTCCAAAGGTCTCAATCTGTCACCTCTCTCTTTATTCTATGCAATTGGAAAGTCAAAGTCTATATATTGATTTATGTGGATGATATTATAGTTAAAGGGAACTACTCCAATTTCATCAAATAGGTTATTTCTAACCTATCTCATTGTTTGTCAATTAAAGATCTTGGTTTTCTTCATTATTTCTTAGGCATTGAGGTGAATCATAAAGCTAGCTGTCTCATTCTATCGCAATCAAAGTATATCAAGGACATCCAACGAAACTCCAAAATGCATGAGAGCAAAGGAGTTCTCACTCTAATGAGTAACGCACAAGTCCTATACACTACTGATGGAACAAAGCCTACAGATGCTACTGAGTATAGAAATCTCATAGGCTAGTTGCAGTATCTCTCATTCACTCGACATGACATCTCCTACTCTGTTAACAAGCTCTTACAATTCATGCACTCACAATCAGAAAATCACTAGAAAGCAGTAAAATGGCTTTTGAGATATTTGAAGCACACTACTCAATATGGCCTTCGCATTACTAGTAATAAGGAAAACAATCTCTATATGTATTCTGATGATAATTGAGCGGGAGACCTCACAGATAGAACATCAACCACTAGTTACCTTCTTTACTTTGGCAACAACCCCATCAGTTGGTCATAAAAAAAGCAAAGGATTGTAGCTAGATCATCCACAGAAGCAGAATACAAGGCAGTTGCTACTGCACTTTGTGAAACAAACTAGGTGATAAATTTGTTACAAGAACTTCAAGGCCCTATTCAAAAGCCCCCGACAATCTTTTGTGATAACATTGGGATGACTTATATTTCATGGAACCTAGTTGCCCATAGCCGTATGAAACACATGAAAGCTAGTAAGGCACAAGGATCTAATTATAAAACTTCAAAAGCTTAATAAACTAGTGCTTATATGCTAACTAGGATCAAATCATGATTGAGATTCAGATTAGGATAGAGTGTTACCTTGAAATTGCAAAATCCAAGGAGAATGAGGTGAACTCTTCACCTATCCAGAAACTGCTAGAAAACGCACAATAGGAGAGGAACAATTTTTGCCTCAGTCAAATCACCTCCAAAAATCGCAAAAAAATTATTGGAGCTGCTCAACACCTTGAGGAACTCTCAATAAAAAATTTAGACTGAAAAGCCTTCTATATCTCTCTGTAGAAAATTACCAAATCAAACTCTGTGCAATAGATCTCCAAACCATAGCAAACAAAGTAGTTTATCTCTATTGATATGATGCACACACCAAATAGATCTTCCAAAATCTCTAGCCTATAAGTTGGAATAAGGCCAAAGATTAGCTATGGTGGAGGCCAATTTTTGGTAAGGAAAAGAAGAAAAAGCAAAGCTTTCCATACATGAATGCAATGCTTGCAAGGATTTTGGAGGGAGTGGTGGAGAATCTAATTCTTCACACCTTTTGACATAATGACCATCCCTCTCTCTCTATATCTATATATAGAGGCTGGAAAGTGTGATGCCAAGGTGGCATCAGACCTCTCATGAGGAAAAGGGGTGGCCAACTTGCTTTTGCCAATGTGACAAATGCAAATTCAAATCTAATTTGAATTTCACTTGCATTTTAATTACATTTGAAATCTAATTTCAAGTTAATTAAAATGCTAATTCAAATGAACATTTCATTTGAATTTTTCCTCCAAAATATTAATTAAATTAAATATTTTAATTTGATTACTTAACATTTGACTTAACTCTTAAGTCAAATTAGCTCAACTCTTGAATTTTGTTAACTTAACTCTTTAAGCTAACTTGACCAATTGATGGTCATATTGGCACCAAATAATTAACTCCTTAATTGTTGATCTAATTTAACTCCTTAAATTAATTGATTAAAACTTAAATTAATTAAGCCAAAATTGACCTTCAAAATCGGTCCACTATGAGACATTTTCTAACACTTAGAAAATCTTTTCTCCATCAAATAGGAAGTTAGTTGGTTTTTGTGTGTGATCTAATAGGTTCTACTATTCATTGGACATGAGCTCACAACTCTTTGTGACTTTTGAATATCATATATTCAATTTAGTTTAAAACACTTTTAAACTAATCAACTCAATTTAATTAATCTTATTAATTGAAGAGTACCCAATCTCCATGGTCGATGTCCAACCTCAAGCCTATGGAGCCCAACTAGTTGGCCAAAATGAACATTCTGGAAAACTATTATAGCTCTACGTATACTATGCAAATACGGTCCTTCTGTCTTCTATCTCCCGAAAGAGGCCTAGGGTAAGATATTTGACGGCTCCCTAATAGCCTTGATACTATGCTTCTATTCTGAATGTTTGATCCTCTTGTGTGACCTCATCTTTGGAAAACTCCTTTTCCAAATTGTCACACCACCTTGCACAAGGATTTCTTAGAATCGATCATTATAGAACAATAAGAGATGCACTCACCCTTCACAAAAGCAAGGAGTCAAATTCCATCTTGGATCTCACAAACCTCCATGCCAAGTAGCTCATACCCAACCTCAACTCGAAAGACCCACTAAGTGGTCAAGAAAGAGTCAAAGCATGAGGACCAGATACAAGGTTACCATGGATCCTCAGGTCAGAGGACTAATAATATGCACTAGGGTAAGCTGAAGAACTTGCCACTATGGCTATCTAAGGGATTCTCCAGTGGGCCTTCAGCGCCTTGTTCTCTAATAAACACCCACTAACATGTACTCATATCTCATACAGTTGCTTATGAAATGGAGCAATATCCAACTCTTGAATTTATGTACCATCAATGCAAGTCTATCCGGATCTTAGATGCCCTGTCTTATAAGATCCTACGACTTGGAAGATTTAAGATCATGATCGTGTGAGACTTATTCCATGGTCATCGAACCAAGTCCCATAGTCATAAGTAATCCAGGGGCTTCATCCAAATGCAAGTGAAGTAATAAAGAGCATAAGATGAAGATGGCCATATAAAAAATATCATTCAATCAAGATTGTTTTACAAGGAAATAGTTTTTACAAGCTCAATCTAATTGGCTTGTCGGGCACTATTCCAACAATCTCCCACTTTCCCTAAAGCTAATGCCCCATGGCCTTGAAACCCATCTTCTCAAGATGTTCTTCAAAGACTTTTTGCATTAGGGGTTTTGTTAGTAGATCTACTATATTCTCTTTCGAGGTAACTCTCTTCACTCGGATGCGATCAATGATCTCTTGGATCAAATAATATCTCCTCAAAATATGCTTGGATTTCTGATGAGATCTTGGCTCTTTGGCTTGCGCCACTGCCCCAGTGTTGTCACTACAGACAACCACTGCTCAGTAATGCTAGGCACTACATTCAACTCTTGAATGAAGCTTTTCATCCAAACACCTTCCTTCACAGCTTCTGAAGCCACAATATATTCTGCTTCAGTGGTGGAGTCAGTCGTGGTGTCTTGTTTGGAACTCTTCCAACTCACCACGTCGCCATTGAGGCAAATTATAAATCCAAAAGTGGACTTGAGGTCATCTACATCGGATTGAAAACTTAAATCTAAAAACCCTTCTAGTTTCAATTCTCCATTGTTGTATACCAAAAACAAGCCCTTAGTCCTTCTCAAGTACTTAAGGATTGCTTTTATGGCTATCCAGTGACTCTTATTGGGATTGGATTGGAACCTACTCGTAACGCTTAGCGAGTATGCCACATCTCATCTTGTACATTAAACTGCATACATTATGCTACCAATAGCAAGGCATAAAGTATGTGGGACATCCTTCGTTTCTCTTCCTTTGTCTTGGGGCCATAAACTTGGAGAGATGAATACTATGTCCCATGGGAAGAAATCCCTTTCTTGGATTCTTCCACTAAACCTTTTTAGTATTTTGTCAATGTACGAGTTTGGGATGGCCCTAACATCTTTTTAGATCTATCTTTATAGATACATATTCCTAATACGTAGGATGCTTCTCCCAAATCCTTCATGGAGAATTGTGTAGATAACCATGCTTTAGTACACTTTAACATTCCTACCTCATTCCCAATGAGAAGGATGTCAACAACACAAAACACAATAAAATGTACACTACTCCTACTGGCCTTCTTGTACACACATAGTTCATATACATTTTTGATAAAGCCAAACGATTTGATTGTTTTGTCAAAACATATGTTCCAACTTTGGGGTGCTTGTTTGAGTCCATAAATGGATCTCTGGAGTTTGCAAACATTTTGCTCACTTTCTTTTGATGTAAAACCTTGTGGTTGCTCCATAAAAATTTCTTCTTCAATGTCTCCATTGAGGAAAGTGGGTTTCACATCCATTTGTCATATCTCATTGTCATAATATAAAGTTAGGGCAAGTTGAATCTGAATGGACTTAGGCATTGCAACCGGTGAAAAGGTTTCCTCGAAATTGATATCGGGTCTTTGAGTGTAATCCTTTCCCACTAGCCGTACCTTAAAAGTCACCACTTCTCCATTTAGTTCAAGCTTTCATTTGTAGATCCACTTGCAACCAACAAAAACTTTTTCCTTTGGTGGATCTACCAAAGTCCATACTTTGTTCAACATAGCTTCCTCATAGGTCTTCAAATCATTATCCGATTAGCCCATTTCATGGAAGAATCTGAACTTTTTGGGTTGCTGCTTGATTCAGTCCGACCTTCTTAGAGGTTGTGTGCGAGGCTCTTATTGCTCATTTGTTTCTATCACTTGTGGGATTTGTTGATCATCTTGAACTTCATCAAGTTCAACAACAACGCCATTTCTATCTAATAGAAATTGCCTTCCCAAAAAGGTGGCATTCCTCGAAACAAACATCTTTTGTTCTGAGGGAACATAGAAATAATAACCAATAGACTCTCTAAGGTATCCCACAAACTTGCACAAGGTGGATCTACTATCGAACTTATCTCCCATGTCCATCTCACGTAGGCGGGAGATCCCCAAACCTTGAGGTATTGGTAAGAGAGTGCTTTGCCATGCCATATCTCATATGGTGTTTTGGGCATTGACTTTGAAGGTACTATATTTAGCAGCTTCGCCACCATTAATAAGGCGTACCCCCAAAAGGATATGGGCACATCAGAAAAGCTCATCATGGAATGCACAATGTCCAACAAGGTATGATTTCTCTTCTCGGCTATTCAATTATGTTAAGGTGTGCTGGGTGGAGTCCATTGAGAGAGAATCTCATTCTCCCTTAGATAATCCAAGAATTCACTGCTCAAGTATTCTCTCCCTTGATCTAATTGAAGAGCTTTAATACTTAGCCCAAATTGTTTTTCTACTTCACTCCTATACTCTTTGAACTTTTCAAAGTCTTCGGACTTGTTCTTCATAAGAAACACATGTCCGAACCAATTATAGTCATCGGTGAAGGTGATGAAGTAGGAAAGCCTCATCTCCCACTAACTCTTAGTGGTCCACTAACGTCCGTATGGATCAAATCTAAGAGACTTGTGGAGCACTTCATTTGTCCTACAAAAGAAGCCTCGGCCATTTTTCGTTTTAAACAAGATTCACAAGTAGGAAGATTTTCTATGCCACTAACATTTAGTGCTTTAAGAGCTTCCAACTTGTTCATCCTATTTTTAGAATTATGTCCAAGCCTTGCATGCCACAAAATGGCATCTTCTTGGTTATCTAACTTTCTCTTACTTGATTGAATGTGCATTAGTGAATGTTAGGAATCAAATATGTACAGTCCATTAATTAGTGTACCTTGCGCAATTAAAGAACCATTCTTTAATGCTTTCAACATCCCATTCGATATAGAAAAATTAAATCCTTCATTATCAAGAACGGGAATTGAAATAATGTTCTTAACAAGACAGGGTACATAATAAATCGGATCAAGTACAATGTAAGCATTCTCCAAGTCTAACTTAACAACGCCTTGGAAAGTGGCCGCAACTCTTGCTTCATTTCCTAAGCTCAGGATCATATCCCCTTCACAAAGCCTCATTCTCATTTTCATCCCATATAACGAACTACAAAGGTGAGAACCGCATGCGGTGTCAAATACCCATGTAGAAGAATTAGTAGTCATGTGCACTTCAATAAAGTACATACCCTTCTCAAGGGTTGCAAGATAAGCTTTGCAATTTCTTTTCCAATGACCCTTTTAGCCACAATGGAAACAACTAGCTTCAATTTTAACCTTTTTCTTAACCCTCCCAGAACTCTTCTCGGGTTGATTCCCTTTCGAGGTAGAACTTTTCTTCCTCTTACCTCTCTTTCTAGGACCCCTAGGGCCCTTCGACTTGGAAGATGATGCAAGTATAAGGGGCTTCTCCTTTCTCATAGTCATCCCCGCGATCACAAGCATATTGATCAATTCATTAATCGTAACATCTTGCTTGGACATATTGAAGTTCATAACGAATTAATCATATGATGGTGGTAATGACTATAGGATCAAATCCACATAAAGGTTGTTGTCCATGACCACATCTAACTGTCCAAGCTTCTTGATGAGTCCAATCATCTTGAGGTCGTGATCATGGACATTGGACCTTTCACTTATCCTTACCCTAAAGAGCTCCTTGGACAAAGCGAACATTTCGTGTCTACTTTGTACACTATATAACTCTTGCAAGTGTACATAGATCTCTCGAGCATGTTTCATGTGCTCATGAGTCTTTTGGAGCACGTTGGACATGGATGCCATCATGACACACCTCACTTGTAAATCATCATCTACAAATTTTGTGAACATTTCACGTTGTGCATCGATGGCATCATCACCAAGTGTGTCCATGGGACTTTGATCAAGGACGTAAGTCCTCTTTTCAGAGTCAAGAATGATTTTAAGGTTTCTTAACCAATCTTGAAAGTTTGGCCCCATAAGTTTATTGGTTTCCAAAATGCTTGCAAGTAGATATTTAGCCATTTTGATTGAAGATTTCTAAAATCTATAAGAGGCGAAAAAAGAGTATAAGCATATGATTGAGTTTGACATTAAAAAACATGTTCATGGTCTTTCAAGTATGTTTTCCTCCCACTATTTTATCAAATTCTTCACCCCCCAAGAAGAATTTGGGAAATCATATTTCCTAGTGAGAATCAAGATCCCAAGGACTTGTAAATAGACCCACGACTCGTGAAACATCCACAAACAACCGAAGGGTAAGCAACTTTTGCAAATTACATCTCATGCAACTCTTGTTATATTTTGCCTCACTTTTCATGTAAAACCATGACTCGTGAGACATCCACACTAATAGGTGTTAAGTCGAACATACCAATCAAACTTTGATTCGAGATGGGCACCACGACATCCCACGACTCGTGTGACAATGCATGGGTGTTCTCGAATCAAATGTTCATCATATGCTAAGTATAAGGTCACAGCTTTCGACTATAAGTGTGACCCATAACTCATGTAACATGACACAAATAATGGTAGCATCGTCATGCCACATACTATTGGTAAAAGACTTGGATCAATCAAAACTCTTTTAATTTATTTGCATTTGGACTTAATATTTGAAAAAATACTTAGACATTCTAAGTAGACGATTTTTGTTAGCAAAGATCTCATCATTTTTATCTTCTTATTTAGGTTTTCTATATTCTAAACATGTATCTCATGCATCAATAGGATATGGAAAGCGTAAATAAGTAAATACGCCTAACATGCTCCCAGGGTAGGATGACCATAAGCCTAACCAAGTGGTGCACTTAGAGCCATAGGTGCACTACTTAGTTGATTTTAGGTGGGTTGATTAAATCTAGCTATTACATGAGTATATCCCATATATACATGGTCTTTAAAAGTCTTTATGCTTCCAAGGCCTCCTTAGCTCTATGTAACTTTTACATAAGAAGGAAATCCTCACTCATAGTGATTTTACTCTCATAACATTTACAAGGTAGAAATAAAGAGGCATGCAAGCCTCAATTTAATACAACTCATTTCAACAACCTGAAACAAATAAAATCAATATTAAATGCTTATGATCATTCCCAGTCATTCATCATCCATTCAACAATTAAATGAGCAATAAATAAATCTAGAATTAATAATTAATTCTAACAATTAAATGCTTATCTCGTAAACAAATAATTGAACAAGCATAGCATTTATGCCATAATTGGAAGATAACTTTAACCAATTTTCAAAAGTATTAAAAAAATGTCAAATATAATTTTGAGAACTTGCACAATATTTGCGCATCTAATATATGTGATGCAAAAAATTATTGAGCATTAAAGGAGCTGGAAAAACAAATCTAAGCTCACCAAAACACCAAAAATTGGACTACCGCCGTGAGCACAATGCCGGGCTATGTGCGACAGCCCCCTGTTTTAGGCTTCAAAGTGTGCCAAATGCTTTTTGCACTCAAATTTCATGCACCAATAATTTTAGCACATGTTTCCAACATTAAAATACACATTATAGATGAATTTTCATATTCAAAACCTCTTTTAGAAATGGAAATTCAAGTGCTCAATCATGCCTTCAAAAATTAGAAAAAGTTATAATCATATTCTTCAAAATCTCCAACATAACTCAAATCAAATTGGATCCAAAAATGACCAAAACTCTTTTGATCATTCAATAACATGCTATATCATCATATAACATCAATAAATGCTAAATCAACATTCAACATTTATCACTATGAATAGAAAGATACTAAAATATGAGTCAACACTTAAAACATATAATAGCATGCTTTCAACTCATCAATCAAGGGGCCACACACAACATCAACCAAACACTCCAATCCAACATATGAACCGAGAATTTGGTGATCTTGATTAATCCATCACATGAATCAATCATCCAAAGAAAATCAAAATCTAAGCATCATCTGAGCTTAGATACCACTTGAAAGCTAGTAAAGCATTATGATCCAATTATAAAACCTCAAAAGCTTAATAAACTAGTGCTTACGTGCTAACTAGGATCAAATCATGCTTGAGATTCAGATTAGGATAGAGTGTTACCTTGAAATTGCAAAATCCAAGGAGAATGTGGTGAACTCTTCACCGATCCAGAAACTACTAGAAAATGCACAGCATGAGAGGATCGATTTTTGCCTCCATCAAATCACCTTCAAAAATCACAAAAGAATTATTGGAGCTACTCAACACCTTATGGAATTCTTAGGAAAAATTCAGACTGAAAAGCCTTCTGTATCTCCCTGGAGAAAATCGCTAAATCAGACTTTATGCCATGTATCTCCAAACCATAGCAAACAAAGTAGTTTACCTCTATTGATATGATCCACACACTAAATAGATCTTCCAAAATCTCTAGCCTGTAAGATTGAATAAGGCTAGAGATTAGCTATGGTGGAGGTCGATTTTTGGTAGGAAAAAGAAGAAAAAGCCAAGCTTTCAACACATGAATGCAATGCTTGCAAGGATTTTGGAGGGAATGGTGGAGAATCTAATTCTTCACACCTTTTGACATGATGATCGCCCCCCCCCCTCTCTCTCTCTCTATCTATCTATCTATATATAGAGACTGGAAAGTGTGATACCAAGTTGGCATCACACCTCCCATGAAGAGAAGAGGCTGCCAACTTGCTTTTGCCAAGGTGGCAAATGCAAATTCAAATCTAATTTGAATTTCACTTGCATTTTAATTACATTTGAAATCTAATTTCAAGTTAATTAAAATGCTAACTCAAATGAACATTTCATTTGAATTTTCCCTCTAAAATGTGTTCTTTTCATTAACTAAATTAAACACTTTAATTTAATTAATTAATATTTGACTTAACTCTTAAGTCAAATAAGCTCAACTCTTAAGCTTGAATTTTGTTAACTTAACTCTTTAAGTTAATTTGACCAATTGATGGTCATATTGGCACCAAATAATTAACTCCTTAATTATTGGTCTAATTTAACTCCTTAAATTAATTGATTAATTTAATACTTAAATTAATCAAGCCAAAATTGACCTTCAAAATCAGCACCTTAAAATCGATCCACTAGGAGACATTTTCTAACACCTAGAAAATCTTTTCTCCATCAAATAGGAAGCTAATTGGCTTTTGCGTGTGACCCAATAGGTTCTACCATTCATTGGACATGGGCTTACAACTCCTTGTCAATTTTGAATATCATATATCAATTTAGTTTAAAATACTTTTAAACTAATCGATTCAATTCAATTAATCTCATTAATTAAAAAATACCCAATCTCCATGGTCGATGTCCAACCTCAAGCCCATAGAGCCCAACTAGTTGGCCAAAATGAATGTTTTAGAGAACAATTATAGCTCTATGCATACCATGCAGATATGGTCCTTTCGTCTCCTATCCCCGAAAGAGGCCTAGGACAAGATATTTGTCGACTCCCCAATAGCCTCGATACTATGCTTCTATTTTCAATGTTCAATCCCCTTGTGTGATCTCATCTTTGGAAAACTCCTTTTCCAAATTGTCACACCACCTTGCACAAGGATTTCTTGAAATCGATTATTATAGAATACATAGGAGATGCATTCGCCCTTCACAAAAGTGAAGAGTTGGATTCCATCTTGGATCTCACAAACCTCCATGACAAGTAGCTCATACCCAACCTTAACCCGAAAGACCCGCTAGGTTGTCAAGGAAGAGTCAAAGCATGAGGACCAGGCACAAGGTTACCATGGATCCTCATGTCAGAGGGCTAATAATATACACTAGCATAAGCTAGAGAACTTGTCACTACGGCTATCTAGTAGATTCTCCGGTGGGCCTCCAGTGCCTTATTTTCTAACAAACACCCACTAACATGCACTCATATCTCATACGGTTGCTCATGAAATAGAGCAATATCCAACTCTTGGATTTGTGCATCGTCAGTGTAAGTCTATCTAGATTTTAGATGTCCTGTCTCATATCCTATGACTTGGAAGATATAAGATCACGACCGTGTGAGACTTATTCCATGGTCATCGAACCAAGTCCCAAAGTCATAAGTGATCTAGGAGCTTCATCCAAATGAAAGTGAAGTAATAAAGAGCATAAGATGAAGATGGCCATATAAAGAATATTATTCAATCAAAATTGTTTTACAAGAAAATAGTTTTTACAATGCTAATCTAATTAGCTTGTCGGGCACTATTCCAACAACACGTCATTGTTGATTTTCATTTTTCTAGGAATCAAGTCCAAGAAAAACAAGTTTACAGTTACTCATGTTCATGTGGCAAACCAACTGGCAGATATCTTGACCAAGGCACTTCCCAAACAAGCTTTCCAACACACGTTGAGCAAGCTAGGTGTCGTTGCACACCACCTAACTTGAGAGGGGTGTAACAGAGCAACATCTTGAGCCTAAGACTTGGACTACTCTTGGACTCTCTTTTCCTAGAATATCTATCAATCTATTCCTTATCTTCTGTTGATTATTTATAATTATTCTATCTTTTTGAGTTCAACTTTGTTTATCATTATCTAGTAGGTTTGGTAAATTTGTTTCCTAGTATTTGTTAAATCCGGTACAAGACCACTTTTATAAATTGTTTGTTGTTCTTGATTAATGATATACAACTCTTTCTCATTCATTAGCTTGATGTTTTTTACATAGCGATATCTAAAAGTTGTAAATGTTAATGTTGTAAGACTCTTGTGTAATTTTCTTAATTAGTATAAATAAGATATGAAGTTTCATTTATTAATAATTATCAATTATATATATGCATCTGATTATGAATAGATTAACTGAGACCCACCAATATGGTACGGAAATCTTTATACAAGCAATACAAAAGGAATTTTTTTTTTATCTGCAAATAGAGATGGACATTGATGGGGTCAATCCGTAAATCCACGGATTTTATCCAATTCAACTCAAATTTTAATTGAACTTAAATCATAAAATAAAAAGAGTCTACAATATTTACTTTAGTAAAAGTAAAATGTTAAAACCCAATATATTCATAAATCTTAAAAGACAAAAAAATATTTAATTCATAATTTTATTCAGGAATTTTTTAAATGTCTCAAAAATACAATAAAATTACAACTGATATGGGCTTAATAGATGGGCCACTAGTTGAAGCCCAAACTTATTCTTTAATGGAACCCTGAGATTCTAATGGATTGGGCCAAGCAATTAATGGTATCTGAGCCTAGTCAACACTCCTTCACCTTTCATCATAAATGCCTATGAAATGGACAGTATAAGGTATAACTATTTTTACTATTCACAAAATACTCTTTGCATATCAGCCTTTTTTGCAAATACTGAATTATGCATCAAAGGATTTTTGTCGGGGAACACCCTAATCACTCTGCATTCTATTATTGATTGTAAGATTAAATTCTAAAAAATACTTAAACCATTTAAACATGTTTGAACTACGCCATTTAATGATTCTCAAGGAGTCAGAATATCCATCAAAGTACAGTGATTCACATATAATGTTATAGTGTTATTTAGGTATAAGGATTAATTTGGCACAATCATGACAAATAAATTCCTTCTTATACATAACTAATTTTCAATAAGGAATGTTTGAACAGGGTATTACAGTGAACTTGTTTGGTTACGAGCACTTAGATATGTACACTAATACATGTATATTGAGATTTATGATATAAGATATCCTCCCAATTAAGCGTACACCAACTTATTCAAACAATTAATGTCATATACTGATTTGCCTACTATTATAAACATTTTAGCATTGAGATATGTTTATTGATGAAGTCAATAAACATAAATAAATAAAACATGATAAATTTCCTTAGTTATTAATACATTTTGAATAAGAAAATTTATGCAGTAATTTTATAATATTAATCTAACTGATTTACTAGACATCACTTGAAAATATAGAATTAGGTGCGGTAAACAATTCTATCACCTATATCAAGCGTTAGGTTCTAGATTTTTAAGTATGATATCATATGAATCCACTTCAAGACTAATACCATATATTATATTCTCAAAGATAAAAAAGGTAAAAATAAATTAAAAAGGCCCAATTCATTAAATAATAAACAAATAAAAAGATGGAGAACTCAATTAACTAACCCATCAAAAAGGGCATCTAAATTCTAGTGGGCTTAAGTACACTAAAGAAAAGATTATAAATATTAAGTCTCAAAATTGAATTGAGCACAAAAAATCATTTAAAAATTCAAAAATTGAGAACTCTCTACACCGTATTCTATAGAAAAAGAACTTTGAAAATTACTAACTTTTGAAAAGGACTCTAACTATGTTTTCGAGCAACATCATCTTAAAGCCTAACATGGGAATTGTTACCAAAGAAAAAGGAATACTGGGAATGCAAATGAGATCCAAAGCTCAAGATTCTAATAGCCAGGTAGTCCCAAGGTTTGAGAATATGGAAAGCCACCAACTTGATGCATAGTCACATCAGGTGCTGAAGCTTGCCTTGGAAGTGCAACCAACACCAGAGATGACGCCTACACGGTAGTGCTCAAGATTCTAATAACCAGGTATTCCCAAGGTTTGAGAATATGGAAAGCCACCAACTTGATGCATAGTCACATCAAGTGCCAAAGCTTGCCTTGGAAGTGCAACCGACACCAGAGACGACGCCTGCACAGTAAACACCACCTTCCAGATAACTAGTTCTACAGATGACTCAAGCGGCGTTGAAAGCATTGTTGGAAAATGCCTTTGCTTAAGCTGCGGCCAAAGAGGTCGCCCAATATACTAAGAATGCTGCTCCAAGAGCAGCTGCAATCCTTTCGTTGGAGTTAGGGAGCTTCCTCATCCCTACAAAGAATAAAGTAAATGACTAATTTAGAATGAGACACAACTCCCTTCTCTTTTCCTCAATAGGTAGACATACACTTATCCTTCTGAGTAGACTCATTTAGGTGACTATCTGCTACTATTAAAGTCCAGACCTATTCATTGGTACCTCAGTTGGAGGAGTAGAAAACAGTATCTCCCCTTAGCATTGCTTTACCAGGACACGATCCTTTTTGCTGAGCCATTCTGGTGAGGCACTTCCTTTAGGAGCAGAGATAGCTAACATGCTAGAATATTATAGCATAACAGAACCATAGGAGCAATTGGACAACTTCTTAGCAAAGATAGAGCTTTAAAATTTAAGTGAGGCCACAGAATGCATGGTGTTTCACACCCTACTCACAATACATGCTCTAACATGATTCAACCAGACATTAACTGGATTTATTATAGATTGGGAGCAATTGGGGCAATACTTCCTCCATAACTTCTCCATCAACCTCAAATACTCCAAGACGGCGGCATACCTGTATACCATTAAAAGGATAGAGAGTCCTTAAGAGATTATTTCAATTATTTTATCTTGATGATACAAAAGATCTCTCACATCAGCCAAAAACTCCTACCCAGTATCATTCGATAGAACTTGAAATATGAAAATGTCCATCTATAACCGAAAAAGCTCTTGCAACTCCAGAGGAGCTCCTTATTCGTGTGGAGAAATATATCATGATCGAGGAAGTTGCGACTTATCATAATGCTAGCAAATGCAAAATGAGTGATGAAGGGAGTAATAACAAGAACAAAAAGCTTGGAAACCATAGGCATAGTTCTCTTCAAACTTTCTCCAACCTAACCCCAGTCACAGTCCCAAAACAAAGATCTTAGCTATGGTATTGCAGTGGGGCTTCATCTGCGCCTTCCTAAGAAGAGGATCGATTACCAAAAAAAGTAAAAGTCTGACAAATAGTGCTCTTCTACTGTAATTGCGGACATACTACTGAAGAGCACAAACATCTGAACAACAAAATTGAGAGACTGATCCAAAGGGGTCACTTTAAGGAATATGTGGCACAAAAGGTAGAGTAGTCCTTAAAGGGGTGCAAGAGCTGAAAGAAGTGAGGACCGTTGATGACAAGCTGATGATCATCTAAAGCCCAAGAATCGATAACATCAATATGACCTAGAGAACCTACCTATGCTAGTATCATCTCGATGATTTTAGGGGGAGCTATTGGAAAAGACTCTTTGAACTCAAGAAAGATGTTAGCACAAGCAATGGGGTAGATGCAAACTCATTCAATAAATACTATACTGGAAATTTATGAAATGCGTCTCCTAGTGCCCATTGTCACCTTTGGAAAAGAGGATATGGAACCTAGATGAGGAGAACCAACGATTTCTTAGTGATATCTGCCTCCCTTGCTAATTTTCTAGGTGAAGAAGATACTAATGGATAGTGGCAACTCGTCTAACACACTCTTTTATGATGCATTCCTCCAGTTTGGAATAGATAACGTCTAATTACAAAAGATCAAGACTCCTTTAGTGGGGTCCACTGGTGAAGCCATGGAAGCACAGAGAGAAGTCCCTCTATCTTTCTCCTAGGGCAATTACCCTTAATAGTTAGGAAAATTGTATAAATTCTAGTGGTTGAGATCGTGTCAGCCTGCAACATCATTCCAGGGAAGTTTACTTAAACTTATTTTGTGTAGTGGTATGTATCACATGAAGCTAAAGTTCCTTATGCCGAACAAAATAGATAAAGTTGTTGATGACTAATATGTCGTTGATGAGTGCTATGCAAGCATCTTGAATAACATAAGACTTCTACCATTGAGATTGATTAAGCGAAGGGATTACAAGATAGAAAAAGAAATGATAAGGGTAAATGCGTGGTCCATGGTGCTGACGTCGTGGTGATACTTGGGCCAAGAGCCAAACCCCAGCACAACTGTGCACGCCACCAACTGTACTATCTATATTTTCTTTTCTTTAGTCGATTCATGATAGTAGTTATGATTATTTCTTTTTAGTTTTGAAGTATTATTTTTCTTTAATTAGATGCTAAAGTCGACCTGCATAGGAACAACACTTTATGTTTATCCCTTAATGATTTTAATGAATTCTTCTTTACTTTACTCTAGGCCTGAATTTGATTTGTCCAAAACAACCCTTAAGTAATGAGGCTCCTTGGAGAATACTTGATCATTTTAGCATAAACCCATTATAAAACCCGCCTAGGGGTATGTGGTACATATTAACCTACCTTAAATCCTCTTTGGAAGTAAGTAGCAGCATTCCCTACTAAATGATTTTGGTAGAAGCCCACTATTCAGATCCTCTAAATATCCATGTAACCATGTGTAAACCCACCATAAATCCTTGCTGGAGATAAGTGGAAGCACCTGCTAAATGAACTTGGTAGAAATCCACTATTTAACTATCTAGGAACACATGGTAGTCGTGCATTAACCCATTATAAATCTTTCACGGTGGTAAGTGGCAACACCTCCATCCGAATCACTTTGGTGTAAACCACTATACAGCTCCTCTATGAGTACATGATTATTGCACATAAGCCCACTATAAATCATCCTTGAAGGTGAGTGGAAATACCTCCATCTAAATTACTTTGGCATAAACCCACTATACAACCCCCTCCAGAGTACATGGTCGTTGTGCATAAGCTCATTTAAATCTTGCTAGAAGGTAAATGGTTACACCTCCAACTGAGTCATTTTGGCATAAATCCTTTATATGGCTCACCCTGGAGTATGTAATCGTTGCAGAAAGCCTACTGAGGGAGATGAGGTACATAACTGCACTACTAAAGCACTATCAGGTCCCTCTAAATATATATCCAACTCATCAAATGCCAACGATAAGACCTCCCAAACAGGCTTGCGTTTTAAATACCATTGCAATAATTAACATTTATGTTAAGACCTCACCAGCAAGGCTCGTAGTTGAATTTGATTCAAACGGTAAAGTACTATAGTAAGACCTCCCAAGCACAGCTCATATTTCACTTATGTGCCTACATCGCACAATTGTGACAAAACCTCTTGAGAGAGATTCGCGATAAAGTTGACAAGAAAGGCTTACACGCCCTATTCAGTCAGCCTCATTGTGCGACAATCTAAAATATAAAGAACACTATCACTTGAAAGTCACGTAATTGACTAAATGCATGAACGTAAATTAATAAAAAAAACTTCCTCAAGCAAAAGGGAGCAATTTTATAGCATCAAAGAGCATAAAACTAGCAATTGGGCTCATGAAAGGAAAAAGAATTAGGAACGAGTTGTACTACTGCTTATTCAAAAGAAAAAATGCTAAGTAGTTCTAAACAAAAGAAAAAACAAAGGCTAAATAAAAAATCTTAGTCTAAATATTCAACTACTCCGATAGAGCTAACCTACCCCACTAGATTCCCCACTAGAACGATTAACTGGGATGTTGGGGTCAAGCAGCAATAAGTCCTCATAGGATACCGCCCAATCTCACTAAGCACATGACAAGCATCTTCAATAGTCTACTCAAAGATCATCTCACTTTACCTCAACCACCTCAAAGAATTAGTTCGAAACCTTGAATTCTTTAATTATATCATTGCGAGTAGAGTTGATAATCGTCTTCCCAGTGGAAGACTCTAAGAACGTCTTCCTAGTCTTTACTTTCCTACCGTAACATGTCTTCAGTTGTTCTTATTTCTTCAGCAGCTTCACTAATTTCTCCTTCTTTTGGGAATCTTGCTGAACAAATTCGACTGCCTCATCCTTGAGTCGTGAGATCATCGTTGTTCCTCCTCTACTCGATGAGACATCTGTAAAAAAGTTCCAATCCTACACCCAAAGTAACATAAATTGTAATGGACAAAGTTCTATATATAACTATGAAAATAACACGTATGCAGAACAAACCAAGTGGCGGAACGAATACTTACTCAAGCAAAACCTCAGTGGGAAGTTTGGTCAACTCCAATGTTAACCCATAACGAAATAAGTGTTCTCATCCATATACCAGTGTGAGTCAAAGTCACAACTCCAATGTAACCCATAACGAAATATTTCTTTACCGTTGCCAGTATGGAAATGACAAGAAAACTGTGGACAAGTACCTTCTACGATTGATCCTCGTGCATGCTTCCCGGATGGCCTAAAAATTACCGCCTTAGACCTATCGTGTACAACAATCCAGCGCACCGCTGAAGATGGTTGAGTGTACATCTCTCTCGATAGCTAATGAGTAAGTTCAGATACCACCCAACTTGCAACTCCTCGCCATAACGCTACTTCGTTGCATGCCTCTCATGCATGCTTCCATGTCTCACGAGAAGTTCTCAAGGTCTTTAGATCTTCGTTCACCACCAAAGGGTTTAGAATTAGGCATATTTATCTTGGACAAAGAAGACTTGCCCTTAGAACTGGCTAAATCCATCTTAACGAGGCTCAACTTAGCATTTACAATATCTAATTTCATTTTAATGGCATCAACCATAATACTTGATTCCCCCATAAATGAACCCAACCTTACTTCTGCTAAATCTTGCAACTCGCAACCATTGTCTACAATTCATTAATAGTTCATTGCATCTTTTGGATTTATAGAAAAGGGCCATCATTTGCTCATTTGGTGGTTGTCCAAGAAAAGTTTCAACCCGTTGCATCCTTGTCTCTAAGACAAAGATTGATTTACATATTTGACTCGTCATCATCAAAATTTCCACCTTTAGAACCCAACTGGCTCTTGTTCCACTTGTGACAAAGGAAAAATTGAGTACGGTCGACTCCATCTAACTTTTGTCCCATTGTGCAGCCTAGTTGAACAGCAACTAGTCAGCCTAATGCTAAGCACCCATCTTATGCTTGGTTTTATCAAAGTTGCAAAAATGGTTAAGTCAATGTATGCAAGTACACACCCAATAAAAGTAAAGGCAACAAAATGTTTCTAGGCCTTATCCAACCTTGCACTCATATTATTTCACAAAGTAATATGGTACACCAAATTTTTGCCAAAGGCCTATACATAATACTATTGCACTCTTCTCTGTTTAATGCTTTGAGTTACAAGTCCTTGGTTGTGTATAGGCACAAAAGACAACCGACATCTCCAGCCATTAGGATAAATGTAAGTTACACTTGGCACTTATCTATTCATTATTTTAATGAATTTGACTTGGTCTAATCTACCACGACTCATATAACGTGCACAATTATTTGCTAGCAACACCTTATGATCTCAGCCACTAAGCAATTGCCTGGTTAAGTGGCTTTATCCACAATCCCATGCTTTTAGGGCTAACTCTAATGGTTTATGGGGTCTTATACAACCTTATCTGCTTAAAGCCATGATCCCCTAAATTTTCAGGCATGATTTCAATTGCTTGACTAGGTGAAGGGCAACCATTCATACCAACCTACCAACAAGGCCTAAAATATCAGAATTTAGTTGATTGAATCAAAGGGCCATGCTTACAACCACTTGGTAGTGCGCCCCAGTCTAATACTCGCCACTTATGCTTGCATTTTCAAGTTCTCCATACATTATCCGAAAATCCCGCTCATGTTGTCCAGAAGTCCCACGCCTTGTGCAAGTTCATGCATTAGCTTTCTTCCCATGCGTGCTTAACACACTGTCCTCGATATTTTTGCACATTTTGAAAACTGGCACACGCAGCCTTATTTACCTGTTTGCTTGCGTCTGTCTAGTGCCTACAATGCAACTTGGTGTTGCACCATGCTAACACCTTTGTGCACAACGTCTATAACAATCCAACCTTCACCTATGGCTTGGTCTGTCTAGCCTAAAACTTAGCCAAGAACCTGCTCTCACCATGCGCACTACTTTGGTCTATTACCAAGTCATGGTCACACCTAATGATACCAACTTTTTCGGTATATCGATAGCCCAATAATATTTTGCACTTATCTTTAAGGATGACTTAAGTAATGTGACCCGAGGACATATTTAGAGTTTATCATCTAACCCCCTACTTTTGATTGAAAATAGGTAGTTTTGAAATGAAAATATGATTTCATTATTGTTTTATTTTTTGAGTTACTTAATATTATATTTATTTTATTAATTTTTATTTTTCTTCTTAGTTTCATATCATATTTTTTATATTTTTAGTATTAACATTTTGTGCACTCATATTTTATATTTACCATCCTTAGATTAAGCATTTATGCTTACTATAAACATCATTTTATTTCTACACATAAAGAAGGCAAGAGAAACACATGGCAAGTTTTTACAATATATATCAAATCGTTTGTACACTAAAAATCCAAGAGATTCACATGATTTTGTAATATAATAATTGACAATATGGGTTACTTATAAGGGCTAATAAATAGAATGGGTGAGAAATTTTCTCTATGCACAAAAGTCTCCCTTGGTTAGCTAGAGCCCACTAACCACTCTCCACTTTTTTCCGTGTCCAACTCTCCAAGATTAAACTAGTAGAAGAAAGAAAAATATAATTAAATATCATAGAAATATAAGAAATCAAAAATAGCAAATTCATAGCTTACTTAGCAAATTTCAAGAAATAGAAAGCATCAATCAAGATCAATGAGTGAACTATCAAGTGCAGTACTAGACTTAGCACCAATGCTAATAAAAGTCATATTCATTTTGTTTTCAGTCAACCCATTCAATTTAATATGTTCAGAATCTATAACAAGAAAGCAAAGGAAGTTAAAAATTAATATATGCAAACGATTCTATAATTAACATAAATAGTAATACCAAAATAAGTTACCTATTTGTCCAAGATTTCCATTCCCTTCAACAAACTAAAGCCTCAACAACATAAGGCTTGAGTGTACTACAATATTAATCAAGAATTCTATCACTAGTGCTAAAAGCTTATCTGGATGCAACTGTAGAAATATGAACACTTAAGATATCTCTTGCCATTTGAGCTAGCTCAAGATGTCAAAACTGATGAGCTTTCTAATGACTAAGAATATCAAGTTTAGCATTTCTATCATTTCTAGGCTCATCTCGATAGAGCTTCAATTAACCTTTTTGTGCACTTGAAATGAATTTGAGCTACCAAATACGCCAAATTCCTATAATCATATTATTGAAAATCTGTTAATAAAAAATAGTTTATTAAGATAGTATATTAAGAAAACATACTAAAATACTATACAACTACCTTCAATACATCCATATTTGAAGTTTGAGAAGTATTATCCCCAATCATGTCAATAGAAGAAGACGAAGCACTTCTGGCTGGCTTGTCAGAATTCCCCAATAACTCACCAAATAAAGAAAATAAATTTCCTTTACTTGCAAGCATTCTTTAGATCCAAGACCATAAAGTTTGTTATAACAAAAATCCACAAATTGAATTTTGTATCTCGGATCAAATATCGCTACAATAGCCAACAAAATAGAATACTCTTTCCAATACTTATCAAACTTCTCATACATATGTAAAGCCATGTGTTTCATGAAATCATCCTTATTTTCCTTCTCTTGATTTAAAGTTAATTGTATCACGAATGTTCGAGGAAAGTACAACTTCATAGTAGGATACTTCCCACCAGAAAATACATTTGTTGTTTCATAGAAGAGTTGAAGAAACTTCTAATTTTTTTTTCAACTTTTCCCCATTCATTAACACTTAGACAATATACAAAATTAGAACCACTCAAGCACAAATGATTGAAGGCATGGTGATAGTATAGAGCACTAGAAAGCATCATATAGGTAGAATCCCATCTACTAGGAACATCTTACCTTAGTGCTTTTCAAAGGACCAAGAGATATTTGTGTAACACATTTTAAAAATTTTTGCTTCATTGCTTGAGAACCTTTGACATATTCCACACACTCTCAAATTTGATCAACAGAACTATCGATTCTCTTTCAAACCCTCTTGTACCATCAAGTTAAAAATATTTGCACAACAGTGAACATGTAATTACTCTCCGCCAATCACCAATGCAATTTTCAAACTAAGTTGGAATTTTAACGCATCAACAAATACATCATTCATAGTAGCATTATCTAAAGTCATTATAAACACTTTCTTATCAATCCTTCTGCTTTTTAGCAAACTGTGAATCTTTTCAAATTTTATAACACCAGAGTGTAGTGGAGGCACATAAGAGAAATTAAGGATTCTTTGTTGTAAAACCCATTCAAAATCCATGCAGTGAGCAATCAAGCATATATACCCATCATTAGCAATTAAAGTCCACAAATCATATGTAAAACAAATTCTACCAGGACATAAACACAACTCTTGACCAAGCTTAGCCATTTCCAACATGCATTTTAAAAACACCCACCTTAGTAATATTTTTGTAAAAAGATTAGTCTGAGGTTGCAAATAGGAAAAGATGGCTCAACAGCCTCATATTCCACAAACTAAAATGGTAATTTATGCTTGACAATGGCACGGACCAATAATTCCCTAAAGCTCTCTTGACTAAATACTTGTGATCGAGTGCCAATACCTTTCTTACTGAACTCTATTAGGGTTTGAGCAATATCATGAATATGCCTTCTAGGATATTGAATAGTAACATGCCATTTTAAATTACCTGTGCCATTCAAGCTGGCTGCCTTATACATTTTCCCATAGGCTTTGCATTTATAATGTAATTCTTCCCAATCTTTACAAAAAAAGAATAGCAAAGCATTGCCACCAAGTTGACTTCTTTTAACACTTTCTCTTTCCTTTGTCTTTTCCTTTCATCATATATCTCTTATCATCTCCCTCTAGTAAATCAACACTATTATCCTCATCCTCGTTTGATCAATCTGACGGACTAATTTTGAATTTTCTCTATTCATTCTAATAAAAAGAAATATAATAAATAAGTTTCATATTAAGTTATAAGATTTGTAAATATGCCTTGTCAAACATAGCACAAAATTTGAAACTAAACATAGCATAATTACAAATATGAAACTAATTTTTGGTTTAAATATGTTTATGATTCAAATTAGCCCCACATATGTGGTTTCTTCAACAAAAATACCAGCAACTATAAGCTTACTTTACATATAATGAACGTTAATTATATTGCATTTTTGTTCAAATTAAAAGGATAGCAATTAAAAATTTATTAATAGAATAAACATCTATTTTGTTTTCCTTTTCAAAATCATATAATAAGATAATATCAACTGGAAAGAGATAAGTAATATGCAATGATGTGTTGTTGTTCCACTATTTCTTTTGCCTCTATTTAGAGTTGCCAATTTAGTTTCTCTCTCCAAATTTATCTTTTCTTTTTGACAGAATTATTTTCAGTATATGAAGCAATCATTTTATCAAGTTATTGAATTTTTAAGCAACTATTCAAAACTCATTCCTCATCATCCATCCAATCCAAAAAGAAAAACACAAAGCGAAAATCAACAAAGTTTAATTTCTACCCTCACTTGTTGAAATCATGATTTATATATCCATTATCTTTTGGAAAACGTGTTTTTCACTATTGAGAAAAAACAACCATATTCTTTTTCGTTAAGGTTGATCCCATCTATAAGAACCTTCTCAAAATTCAATTCTTGAGGTATCCACACAATACTGAAAAATTTATTATTTACAAGGCATAATTTTTCAAAAATCTATAAGTATACATGCAACAAAGCTGTTGAACTTGGAAATAATTAGGATTTTCTAAAGAGTCAAGTGGGAAAAAAAATTAAGAGTAGAGCAGAAAAAATGCATGGTGGCTGCTATAAGAAAGAAATAAAGCTAAGGCTTCCTTCCTTTTTACCTTTTTTTGGGCATTTTAGGTTTTTATTTATTTTAAGAGTTTTTTGCAAAAAAATCCCTATGTAAATGGACGGAGGCACTTACCCCTTTATGTTATTTTAATTGTCAATTTAACACCTTGTGAAAAAAATTCAATGGTAGTAAAACCCCTGCCCAGCATAGGTGTTACTCACGCATGTTTTGTGTGATTTGTATTGTATTTGTACTCTGTTAAAAGACAAATTCACCCTTAATTTTTTCAGCAAAAGATGGCATTCTTTCCCAAAGCACCAATTCTCTTTTCAGCAAATTGTTTTCTTCAGGATAGCTTCCATTCCAACTCTGATGAGTTACCGATGAGAGCTTCTAGTGTGAGATCGAGAAAGAACAGGCGACCACCACTGGATTTTCGATACTCTAGTACTCCGTAGTGTGGGTGTCGACAAAGAGTCAAAATTAGGGTTGTTGAATCTGATTTGAAACCAACAAAAGATAAGTTGTACTACTGTTTGCAATTTTTTCGGTGGTGTAAGCCAAAGCGTGCAATATGGAAACAGATCAGCGAGCCTATGAAGTATGATGAAGATCTTGGTTGTGGAAGTTTTTTAGGTTCTATGATGGAAGAAGGGGATATAGATATGAATGAAGTAGTGTCAAAGCTTTACCCAGTTGCTGGAGGAAATGTATCTAATAATACGCATGAAGTTCCTAAGATTTTGTTTTTAGCAATGTTGTTTATGATTTTCCTGATAGTGTTGTTGTTTATGGTGGTTGTGCTACTATTAAAATTTTAAGTGTAATTTTATTTCCTGGGGGAGATGGAGAGGATGAGACGTTTCAGTCTAGGAATTTGATTCAAATTAGGTATGTCAATGTAACAATGTAATGTTCTTCCTAGTTAACTAAAAGGGATTTTTGCAAAGTAATGTCTTTTTCATTATGTGAATCCATTCTTTGGATTAATTTTCTATTCCAGAGTCGCATTAATTGATAGGAAAGATGATGTTATACCAAAACTAGTTGTGAATACTTGTCATTATTGATATCTGAACTTGTGTTTTTATACCATATCAAAGTATTATTGGTTTCTTATTGAAGTGGATTTTTTCAACTTAAATGGTGGGGCAAAACAATCCAAAATTTTATAGGGTTGATTGGTGAGATTGAGATAAAGTCCACTAGTCACGGGAAGCTTATGTTAATAGTGGGGCAAGTGCAATGATTATGTGTATAAAGTACAACTAAATATGAAAAAAAAATTAAAATAAAATGAAACAATATCAAGTTCCCCGCAAACTAACTATGAATGTTGATGTTGCTGCAAGTAATTTGGTGTCAAGTGAAGTTTTTGTGCTATCAAAGTTGAGCTGTCAAAATTATACAGGAGAGAGGTACAGACTTGATTTTTTAACAAAGCTAAAAAGAAACCAGAAAACTAATAGAAACACTCACATGCCATCTTAAGGAGACAGAATTTTTTTCCACTATTTCTTGAGCAAATAATACTAGAAGAGAGAGAGAGAGAGAGAGAGAGAGAGAGAGAGATTACACACTTAAGGATGACCCACAACCAAAATATCTATAAAATTCTGCTCTGCTACACCAAATATGATCAAACATCTTGTAATGGAAATTCAGCTCAAAGTAGGACAACAAAATTTAATTCAAAGCAAGCTAATCAGCATAAACTAATTCAATAAAAATGGAAGTTCAAAGACCATCAACATTAGATCCTCTAAAAGCAAAGTTCAAGGTCCAAGCAACCAATTTTTGTACCCCAACAAAGTTCAAGATCTAGCAAAAGGTTAAACCTCAAAATGATAGAAACTAAGTGCCCAGCCAACCAGTAGTTAAAGAAACTTAACATTTGTAAGTTGCAAAATGACAAACATCAAAGCCAATTAAAATTAGAACATTTCACTTTCCATTTCTCCCCTTCATTGCCCTACTCTTTTTTTGTGTTATATTACTGCCAGTTGATGCAGCAGGAACTTGTGACACAGAAGATGAAGTAACAGTAGTACGATGAGCTTGAGGGGCAACAACAGGATCAATTTGAGGGACATGTTGTGGACCAACTTGAGAGGTTCCTTTTCTTTGACCAAGTTTGAATTTCTCCTTCCTTCATATATGTGACTTCTTCCTCCTCTTGTGGCACCTTTTTCTCCTTTTCTAGAACTGGGAGCAGTTTGTGATTCTTGTGTTGGAATAAAACCACCCATTGATGGTTCACTTCTTGGTTGAGCACTAGTGCCCTAAAAATTTAATTAAATCATTAGTCCAATTCATTAGAAACATCAAATATGGGCATAAATACACTTAAACATAAAAGAAGAAATCACCTTGTTTAGATTAGAATTAGGATGTCTTGGATTAGTGCATGTTGCCTTGTTGTGCCTAAGTGGCAAACAATTTTGGCAGCATCTGTGCCTTTTCTTTGCATTTTCTTTGGCCTTCCAGGTTTTCTGTTAAAATTAGGGGGCAACATAGGAGGATATAGAGTCTTGATATAATCCCTTGAACTAGGGACTCCATGCAACATGTGTCATATGCTTTCAAATACATGTCTTTCTTCAAATAAGGATAAACATAATCCTCAACTTTGTACCTCCTATCACAGATTGATACCTAAGCATATGGCCAAGGATATCCAGTTAACTGGAACATACCACAAGTACATTCCCTCTTTCTCAAATCAACCACGTATCTCCCCCTACCCATATGGTCAACCTCAAACTCATCATTTCCACACCAAGTCAGAAAACAACTTATACCAATCTCATTCACTTTGTTTATCTTTTTCATTATATTTGGACAGATGACACCATCATATTTCTCCATTCCAGCCTTTTTTACTTATATTCTCCTAGTTAATCTATTCCTAATCCACTCAAACATGCTTATAATTGGCAACTCCCTAGCATCCAAAATAAAATTATTGAATGACTCACACAAATTATTAACCATAACATCATATTTACAAGTGGTTTTAAAAAAAGATCTTATCCAGTGGCAACTAGGGACACTCCACAGCCATTCTGAAGTTGTCTCAACTTGATCATTCACTTTTAGATCAATTTTCTCAATTTCTTTCATGTAATTTTCAAATTCATTTTTGTGACAAGTTGATGCAGCTTTCCAGAACAAGTCTTTCAATACCAATGAAGTCCATTTAAGCTTGAAATTATGGTACATATATCTCACACAGTATCTGCGCTCACAACCAAAAGCTTGTTCGTTAAGTGCTTCAATAACCCTTTTTTGCCTATAAAAAATAAATGTCCATTGACTATTCACCCCTCCCAAGTAATCTAACAACTCAGACACAAACCAACTCCATGTTCCATATTTTCAATAGATACTACAGCAAGTGCAATAGGAAACAAATTATCATTCCTATCCTTACCCACAACACATAATAATTGCCCTCTATAAGGGGTTTTCAGAAAATAACCATCAAGACCAATTAATGATCTCCAACCAGTCAAAAACCCCATCTTCGTAGCACCAAGACTGAAAAACATTCTATCAAACACATGGGGTCAGAATTTGTTACCTTTATCAATATTAGCTTGCTACCTAGATTTCTGGTCCTAACTGTCTCACAATAATCCCAAAGTTGTCCATACTCCATTGCATCCCTTCCTTTTATTTTCTCCATGATAGCTTTCTTTGCTCTTAGGGCGTTCCAGGAGTTAACTTCAACTCCACACTTCCTTAGAATTGATTTTTTCAATTTCTCTAAAGGGATATCTTGATTGTCCTTAACAATATTCTCCAACATTTGCCCCAAGTATTTAGATGTGGCATGTTTGTTTTGTCTTGGACTTGAACATGTGTGCTATCCTTTTATTGTTTTGACCTAGGGCAGAACAAAAAAAGGGTGTTACTAGTAATAAAAACACAGGGGGTAAATGAAAAAAGAAAAAAATAAATGCATTTTATGGACCATACCATAAAGGCTGGCCTACCTTAGACCACAAATGCATGAATTCTATAGCTGCAATTATCATGTGCACGTACAACTGTAACTCTTGTCCTTTCATTCTTTTCATAATGAAATTGATGTCATGCCTCACACTCCAGTCCTTGAAGGCATTTCTAAATACATCAACATTGGCAAATCTCAAGCACTCTTTCATCTTAAAGATCTTCATATTCTGGCCATCAATGAAGTGAGGATGCCTCTATGCCTTATCATCTGAACCAGGAGGTCTCTCAATATCTTCATCATCCTCAGGTTCACTGAACCAACCACCATTATTAATTTCTTCAACCATGTTCTGTTTTTGTGCCCTATTGAATAGCCTTTTTTCTTTCTCCCATCATTCTCAACTTTTGTTGTAGTTCTTGCTTGTTAGCACCCCTTGATACAAAAATATCATCATCCGAAGAACCCTCAATACCATACAATGCTTCACTTGGAGCATTAGAGTCTGTGTGCTCTTCACCAAGTTGAAAGTCTTCATCATTGGAATCATCAAATTCAAAAGATGATTCTGTCAAATCGCCCATCTGTATCACTCTTCTTTTGTTTTTCCTTAGACCAGCTGCATTACAGTCTTCAATAGGATGTCATTTTCTACATTCACTCTCAGTAGCATCCTTTGTTTCATTTCTTACCTCAAAAGGTCCTTGGTCATGAATCAACTTCAGGTGCATTCCCAATATTTTCAACTCTGTGGTCATAAACTTGAAATTCTCCAGCTTCAGTGGCTCCTTTAGTGTATGATTCTGTGTTTGCTTCATTATTTTTTCTAGTGTCAGCTTCAATAGCTACCCCAGGAAGTCCCTCAGTTGTTGTCTTTGTACATTGATCATTATGATCAATAGTATCATCAGCAGCTCTCTATGCACCTGCTTCAATGGATGCCCTAGAAGGCCCCTCATTTGCTCTCTGTGTACATTCATCACTATGAAAGAAATCATCATCAAATAAAATATTGTTCAATAACAAATTTATTTCTGTCTATTCATCTTGACTATTCAGTATTTTGCCATCTTTATCAACAAAAAGCAAAGGTATTGGATCCCCTTCCTCAGCATCAACATCAACACAATATATAGTGACAAAATCTAACCTAGAAAGAACCTATTGTAGGTCAACTATCCTATTGTTTCCACTAATTAACCTCAATCACCAATCTGTAGGTATCTCAGGGCACAAGTAGGAAAAGGAAACAAACATTCTTGAGCCTCCACTTGATTTGTACATTGCATATAGATCATCCTCATTGAAGTAGTCTAAGTTCACCTTCTTGTATACATACATGCTTTGACCCCCCCCCAACATAGCTTATTTTTGGACTCTGAACAAACTGACCACCAACCCACATATAAAAAGTATGATATTCATTCATCTGCAGCAAAAACCATGTAAACTAAGTCTTTTTAACAAAACCCATATATGTTTAGCAAAATAATATTTAAATACTCCTTAGCTTACAGGATTAAGTGCACTACAAACAACAAAATTCAATAACTAAAAAATGGGACCACATCACAAACAGTAAAAAGTTGAAAAAAGAGGCATAGCCCATCCAAGATAGTGAAAAGTTCAGAAAACTTGTAATCACATGATAGAGACAGAACCCATTCAAGATTTGTATCCCTAGTTCAAAATACCATTCTTAAACCAGACGCAACCAAACATAAAAAAATACAAACTTCACAAACTTACTACAAACTACAAGGCCGATACATAAACTAAAATAAAAACATTAGAGCAAAACAAACTACAATTTAAAGAAAATCAGGATACATAAGAAACCCCAAAAAGAAAAAGAAGAACATACCTCGTCACCTTTAATGCTTTGTGTTCCTGAGAGCTTCAATGCACTAGCCTAGTCAATTTTCTTCACCAAACACCTTTATTCATTTTGTTGTTAGATTGATTGAGCTTTTTCTAGGGTTTTTCATTCAATTTTGTAAGGTAAAATTTGGGAGATTGCATTCCCATAAGCCCTAATTTTGAACATATGAGATTTTTGAAGAAACAGTAAGAAAATGACAGTAAAAATCGAAAACTTAAATTAGGGTATTTTCGTCAACACACATCTAGTCAATAGGTAAATCACTGTAGGGGGCAGTGAGCAAATTATATTGAAATACAAGGGGTTGTTTTAATTAAATTACTAACTCAGGGGGGTATTTGACAATTAGAGAAAACACATAGGGGTTTTTTGCTATTAACTCTTTATTTTAAATATCTAACTTATATTTGTTTTTGTTTGTTTTTTTCATATTCTGTAGGTTGGGCTGGATTGTATTAGGATGATAGGTCAATCAAAAAGCAATTTTAGGTTGGGCGGGTCAACCAGTGACCTAACCCAAACCCACCCAAAACTTTGGGTTGTATTTTGCGTCAACCCAATTCAATAAACTCCAACTCAAATGCACTAATTTCTTGTCAGTTTTGTGTTGGGTTGTTCGGTCGGGTTAGAAATTGCCACCCTATTCAAATGAGAGTTTTTCTAATGTTAGTGTCTTGTCAACTTTGCTCATAGAGGGAAAGTTAGAAATTTTGAGCCATAGGATTGACTTTTCTAGCAAGTTTGAGTTTTTATTGCCTTCTAGAGAAGATCATCTTATATCACCCCCTGAAGTGCTTTACTTTTTTTAATAGTTACTTTAGCAGCATTTTCACTATCCCACCGACCCCCTGTTGTTAGAGGTCATTAACAACATCGGTATCCCAAAAATGATGGATAGCTTTTATTCATTGTTATTGTTATGGAGATCCCAAGAGAGCCTTTTTCTTGTTTCTTTATTAGAATTGGTTTATAGGTTTCTTCGTAGTGTCGCATCTTATCAAAGGCATGGAAAGACTATCTTTTTCTTTATAAGAGGTAAGGGTTAGGAATTTTCTATTGTTTGGAGTTGTTTGCCCTCTTAGTATGATTATGGAGGGTCCATCGTAATCTTTGAGAGTAGTTTAAGTTTGTGGGTTTGTTTGCCACTGTTTGTGATATTTTTTTTCTTATTTTCTGCCAGTATTATTATATGTTTCTCTTATTTTTTGCTTTTTTTTTTCCATTTTTATGAATGTGTGCCCAGTGTTTATATGCTTCGCATTTTGATTCACTATTTTTTGTAGGGAAAAAGATTACATGGCTTTGAATTGTGGAGCTTAAAAGAATGGGATTAGTGCTTGTGAGGGGCCTACCTAAGTCCTAGACATGTAGAGGTGGAGGTTTTCCTTCTTTGATATGGTGCCCAAGTTCCTAAAAGAGGTGAATAAGGGATGTTCATTTTTCCCTTTCAATGCGTCATTCTAGATCGGAGAGAGATTGTGAATTAGAGATTTTAGTGCCGGCTGAGAAACAGGTATTATGGTATACTATAGAGTAACCGAATTGCCATGGGCTTGGCAAGGGGACTATTCACTTATGTGATGAAGAAGAGTAAACATATTGACACTTTTTGGATACAAATGAGTCGTCTTGTAGCTTGGGTAGTTTGCATGGTGGACTGAGCTAGCATAACCAGGGCAAGCTAGAATTTTATTCTTCTCCTCAATGATGGAGCATGTTCTCGGGGACTTAGCTTGACTATGAAGTCATTATTTTTCCTTGTCTTCTTATTTTCTTTTTTATGTTGCACTATTGTCTTTCTACTCAATATTGTGTGTTTTGCCCATATATGTTTTCTACTCATGCTATCTTGGCAAGCTTTAAACCTGACAATTTAGATGTCTCGCCAAGTAGAAAAGATGATGGCTAAAAATGCCAAATTGAAGGAAGAAGTTGTGGAGTTTGTATGAGACCGAGATCAAGGTAGGCAAGAGATTACTAGGGTGATTAACGGTTGGGATCAGTTGAGAGAGAGATAAACTCAGGAGACCAAGATGGGTAAGAAGTTGCTAAAGTTCTTTATAGGGAAAACATTTGTTGCCACAATTAAGGAGGATGCCGTAAAGGAGTTCAAGGAGTCAAAATGCTTTTGAGGCTTTGATTGTGCAAGAAGCTTGTGTGATATTTAAGCAGACTATTCAGGATTGTTGTTACATTCTAAGGGAGGCGGACAAATATACTCTGAGGATCTTTTTTTATTGGACCCTACCAAACCATTTAAGTTGATACATATAAATATAATTAGTTGTTAAAAAATAGAGAAAAATTATAAAGAAAACTTGTTGAGCAAAGAGTTCTAATAACTAAGGCAACTTTATATATTGGGAGTCAATATAAAAAAGTATCGATGTAGTAGATACATAGGTCTTATCTTTGAATTTCTTTTTAATTTGATTGAAAAAAGTAATTATATAGATATAATGACTTAATTTTAATTATTAAAAGAGAATTTATTATTTATTAATAATATATATAATAGCTAATAACTATTTTGTTGCTAATAAAGAAAATCGATTATGTAACACCCCGAATTTTAGGCTCCTAATTTTCATATTATTGTTTCAGCAAAATAAAATATGAATTCAGTAAATTGGATTAAATTAATTTTGAGTTAAAATTTAATCGAGGCTTATAGGTAATTATTAGTAGTTGAAGGGTTTAATTAGAAATAAGATAAGGCCATGATTGTCTAAAATTATAAATTTTAGAGGTCAATGTGGGAAATTTAAAAAGTCTAAGGACTATAAAATAACTAAATTAGGGCCAAATTGCCCAAAATTCAAAATTTTGGGGGTCAATGTGTAAGAAACAAAAGCTGGAGGACTTAATTGAAACTTTGGGACCAAAGTGTAAGGTAGTCAGAAGCTTAGCGACATAATTGAAGGCGATGAAAACTACTGGGTCAAATTGAAAGAAGCTAAAAAATATTATACACACATACACACATTAAGGATGAAAATCATTCAAATTCACAAAACTGAACCTAACTCCTACCCGATGGGCAAATGACCAAAAAATGGCTGGGAAACTGTAAACTAACACCATAGTTAGCTTCCGCTAACTAAAAGGAGCAAAACCATATAAAAAAACACCAAGAAATAATCGAAGAACTCACTAAAAATTGAGAGCGTTGGTGAAGAGCGGTGGGTTTGGCGATTTCGCCGCTTTTGAGAAAAGAGGTTGGAAATAAAGGGCTTTTGGTCGAAACTTTGTAGGTAAGCGACTAGTGGTGCCAATTTGGTGAAACAACAGCCAATAGAGTAATTGGAGCGGCAATGAGACGACGACATTAAGCAGCGACTAGCAATTTTTTATTCTATTAACTGAAAAAGAGGCAGCAAAAGAGAAAATTATTTAAGGGCTTTTACTGGGTTCGATGAGGTGCACCTATTAGTCGGCTCAGCTCGGTCTCTAGCGGCGAAGCAGCAGCAGTGGCAACCTGAACATAGTGGGCTAGAAATTCTCTTTCAAGTTCAACTGAGCTAAAATCAAACATTGATTTGGAATCGAATCTAGTCCAATTTAGTGGCGAGGACATGGTCGATACAGGTGCATAAAGGATTATCACCAATCGAGAGTCACCAGGTAAGGTTTACTATATTTCTTTGCTAGGAAAAAATAACATATATATTTGTTAATAAATCCTAGTTGCTTGATTCTATTTGTGCTGAGATTCAATTGTTACTTGTTTGTTTTATGCTATATTGTGGTTCTTGTGTTGAATTTTGACAACGAATCTAAACTGTTCTTCCTTGCCTGTAACTCTCAAGCCATTATTATTCAAAATATCAGCTTAGCTAACAATATGATATTGCATTGTATTCCTTGTTACCAGCTCGAATTCGGTATCTCGTACTGTACAGTTACATTTTGATACATGGACTTCGCCACTCTCTCATTGAACTTGATAAATTGCTTGAACATGTCGTAGCATGCTATTCTTGGGAAATCGATTCATCATCCGTGCTGTTTTATCTTCAGCACGCTTATCTCTGATTTCCTGCATTGAATTTGTGATATTAACGAAATATTATGCCTAACTCCTATCTCTAGAAATGGCCCTTGAACAATTATTTGAAAATGATATTTTCTTAATAATATGTTCTTATTTGAAATAATCTTGGAATGTATTATTTGAACTCAGAATCTCTGATAAACTCACCTTAACCAGATCTTGAGTCTATTGGTTGAACTACAAAATTCTTAACGGTTTGAAACTATGATTTGACTAATTTGTTCTTGACCCAATCGCCATATTTTATGATACTATATATGAGGTAGTCGTGCTAACTAGCCGTTGTTATTTTATACTCCCTATGAAGAGGTTATTTATACTTGTTATGTTAGAGGCAGTCATGTTGGCTAAACCCGTATTGATACTGGTGATAGAGGCAGCCTTATTGGCTGAGCCGTGTTGATATACTGGTGATAGAAGCAGTTATATTGACTAATGTGTATTGATGTATTGGTGATAGAGACAGCCATGTTGGCTGACCAATATTGATATATTGGTGATAGAGGTAGTTATGTTGGCTGACCCATATTGATATATTGGTGATAGAGGCAATCTTGTTGACTGACTCCTATTGATATATTGGTAATAGAGATAGCCATGCTGGCTGACCCATATTGATATATTGGTAATAGAGGCAATCATGTTGACTAACCTATATTGATATATTGGTGATAGAGGCAGTCATATTGGCTGACCTGTACTGTTATATTGGTGATAGAGGCAACCATGCTGGCTGACCCGTATTGATATATTGGTGATAGAGACAATTATGTTACTTGACTTGGTTTGCGATCTTCACTTCAGGGTAGTTGAAGGTTGGTTGTCCTTAAAGCTTGATCAACGAGAACCGGTCTTACTGATTCATATGTTTGTGATCATGACTTTGGGGCAGTCGGAGGTTGATTGAGACTTGAAGCTTGATCAGTAAGGATCAGTCATACCGATTTATACTACATGGTTATTAGCGAGTTGGTCGCTCATCGAGGTAATATAAGGTACTATTATATAGAATATTCGAAGTTATAAAGGGAAAGGCAATTCCACGATTAGGATTGTTTATACTCAACACTGGGAGACATAAGGGGGAAGACCATTTCACGGTCGGATTTGTAAAATGTGCTTGTAGCACTAGTTTTGTGAAATATTCCTTGTACATTCTATTTTATAAAACTGAACGAAATTCTAGATTTTGAATATGAGCTTTTTACAACTTAAAATGTTCCCCTACACTCGGTTCTTAAAATTAAGCAAGTTCATGAGTTTTTGAAATATGAAATTTGCCATGAAATCTAATGAAAACTTGAGATATCTCTTCATTGGTACGGGACATCGTGGAGTTAGCTCATGATATGTAAAACCTGAAATATTATTCCTCAAATCTATTTCTTGGCCTTGTGAAAACTGGTTATTACTTAACAACATATTCCCTTGATATTTACTTGTAGTTGTTGTACGTTGGACCAATGTTGTTCTATACTGTATATTCATTGTTATTACTGTTCATGTATCTTGATAATTACCTCACTAAGTCATCCAAATTTACCCTCCTTGTACTATTTCTTTTTGTTCTTTATCCCCACATTGAGGATTAGAAGGTACCATGAGCTTGGGCCACATAGTGTATAGTATATATAATATTATCAAGATATCTATAAATGGTAAGTAATGATATGTATGTATCAGATGTCATAGTGTGTTTGACAGTAGGCTTTCGTCTTTATCTTTTGATGAAGTATAATAGGTTAGAGCTTGTGGTATTTGACGCGAGTCTTGGGCGGTTGTATAATTGTGAAAACTCATATTTAGCTTGCAGTTTGTAGCATGGCCAGTTGACATAGATGTTATTCATTAATTATGATCTTCCTTTTCACTTAGATTATTATGGAACTGTTTGAGTTGAGAATTTTTGGAAAAAAAATTATTGAAATCTCGATCGAGGTAGCATCCCATATGGGAGCAAGCACCTCCCGGGTCGGGGCGCTATAGATTATATTTAAATTTGACTTAAGTTTTTATTTATCTAAACAAATCTTAAATTTTTTGGACAACAAAGAATAACCAACAATCAATGAGCCTCTTTTAATAATTTAAATTTTTTTAATTTTTATTAAAATTGCACAATTATGGTCCAAGAATGCTGCTATATATAATATAGCATTAATAAACAAATAAAAACTTATAAATTATTAGATCCATCAAAATCTTTGAAAATGGCACATTTCATTTTACCCTATAGAATAAATTTTGGATTTTTTATTTAAAAAATTTAGGACAACCCCGTTTAAATTTAGTAAAAAGCCAAAACAAAAAAAAAAAAAAAAAAAAAAAAGAAAGGGGAGGATGTAACGCCTATATGTTCTGACCCGGTCATATATATATATATATATAAAGCAAACAAATTCACGTAACGACCAATTCCGAGTGGGTCTGACTTCTGAGGGTGGAGCACAGCGGACTTCTGTGTGGAAGAAAAAACAAAAGAAAATTCACCAACTCTGTAAAACCCTACCGGTATAGCTAAGACGCGGAGTCCTCCCCACGCTAACGCCAGCTTACAGCCGCCCACCTCCGCCGCTGAAATTTTGCCTTCCTCTTTCCGCCGCTGCCGCGGAGGAAAACTTACACGCAAGAAACTCAGCCGCCGCCTCTAGTACGTGTCATATTTTTTATTTCATGTGTATACATGCATACATATGCGGTTGATGTCTAATTTGTTCGTAATTTAGTGGGACCTTGTATTTTCACAAATGATGTATATACATTGTGGAGATATGTGTTTTGTTGGCTTTGAGGATTATTATTTTGTGAAGGTGGGCGTTTGCAGAGATCAGACATTCTTGTTTCTGAATTTCTCAGGCTGCTCCGTGTATGTTTCACAAATGAAGAGTTAAAAAGAACAAAATGAAAAAGAAAGAAAAGGATTCTCATTGCAAAGTTGCGTTGGGAGAGTGATATTTTGGCGTCACTACAATTGCGTGAGCTTTTTTTTTTTTTTTTTCCTTTTCTTTTTAGGCTTTCTTCTTTGTGGTGATGGGATGAGTCTTGGGTTTAAAATTTATATAGCTTTTTTTATTAATATTGGCCGAAGTGTTTAGCTTAAAGTTTTAAAGTGCCAATTTCACAAGGGTGAATGAGTTTGCACTTATAATGGTTCTCTGCCAGAAAGTGATTCACCAAACACCAATGATGAATAACTAGGTTACAAAAAGTATCTCTCTCGTATGATTGAATTGGAGTTTTGGCCGCACGACTTTGATTGCTCTATGAATCGTAAGATTTTATAGGGGAAGGGAGAGTTAGAATGGGTAGGACAGTGGTATGAATTTATAGGGGTGTAGAATGAGCCTAGGAGGAGCCCTTTGTTTGAGGAACCTCACCTATAGAATATACAGACAAAAATGGAGAAGAAAAAGAAAAATCCTGTTGTAAATATATAGTTTGCTAAATCTGTGACTGTATCCAAGCTTCTTTAATCTTAGCGTCTGCCTCCTGCCTTCTCCATCAAAATCTATGAGCTGATTCCAGCTGCTACCCTTTTTTCTTAATGCAATAATTATTCAAGATTTTCTGATCATAATTACGTTTGTTTCTCTGCTGAATGCTTGGATATGGTGCTCAATGATATTCGTGATGTTTCTTCGATTGAACAACATATTTGAATAAGCATTTTAACAACACATTTTCTCCTCCTATATGTAGTTTCAGGTTAAGCAAGGCAAATAGTAATAGATGGCTCTTCGTTTTGAGGTACAATTGACTGTTATTGGATTATGCATGCTCACGTAAATATGACACATTTTATAGGATTTCATTGGATGGTCTGAGAATGTAAATTGAATTCTTCTCTGCATTACCAATTGATGGGATTATGATCACTGTTGAAACATTAGTGACGCATATGAGAGAGAATTTTGTAAACAGGATGGGTATGGGCAAATGGTAGCTTATGACAACTATTATGGTGCTCAAATAACTCTTTATATATATATATGGCTAAATGCCATTGTTCACAATTCTAATCCCTTAATCAATCAAATTCTAAAATAACCTTAGTTTTATTACCTGACTTGCTGAGTTATTAGCTAGCTTAGATGCTTTCTTTTTTTTTTTTTTTTTTTTTTTTCTTTTTAAATATTTTCGATGCTAGATTCTTGGAAGATTCAATCGTGCCCGGGCAGCTCAACTTACTCTTCCTCACTTTGTGTGCCAGACACCTTTATTTATGCCTGTCGGTACACAAGGTTAGAATATTCAGCATTTAATGTTCTTAGCAGTAGATGTATAATTTATCCATTTTGTTCTTATAATGTCTCTATAAAATGTTAAATAAAGATACCATAATTTGGTGAACTGGGACCTATTTATGGTTTATGTTTGCTGTTTGCATCATATGATGTTGAGAAAAGTGATCTTTTATTTTATTTCATGCCATCAAACTTAGTTCGTTGCTCCTTCTTTAGGAGTAAGATTCTGATGTTGTTAAAATCATATAACTGGAAGCACTTTCATCAACCATGTCTCCTTCAATAAAATATGAAAGTAATTAAACAGGGTGGTCTAGCTACTTCGTCTTCATTGAACCATGCTTTATAATGAAACATCTTACTCTATCTAGTATGCATTCACGAACCAGCTGATACTGCATTTTAACCTTTCTATTGCTATTGTTTTGAATTTCTTTCTTACAGGTACAATAAAAGGTTTAACAACTAGTCAGCTTGAGGACATTGGATGCCAAATAATTCTGGGAAACACATACCACTTGGCTCTCCGTCCCACCTCTGAGCTCATTGATGAATTGGGGGGGCTCCATAAATTTATGAATTGGCCAAGGGCATTGCTTACTGATTCTGGTGGCTTTCAAATGGTAGTCTGGTCATTACTTTAGTGTTACAGATTTTGTGATACTTTCCTAATCGTTGATATAACTATTTCATGTGTTTATGGGCTTCAGCACCCCACCCATATGTCTTAAAGTACAGCCACCTCCACCACAAAATTTGTCGCTTCTCTGAGTGGTGCATGCATATGTCTTCACTCTATTTCTCTTAACATTATGAAGTACCTTAGAGTTAGTACTTATGCATTATATCATTGTAATATTTCTTACACAATTTCTCTAGTGTTATACCTCCTCCATTATCGTAAGACATTTAAACTGATGTACCTTCTGGTGACCAGCTGTGATCTCCATTATTTTGTTTCTTATAGTCTAATAAATTATAAGTTGCTATGCATCCCCTGAACGAGATTATCTCCTGCTGGTATTGTATTCTAATGCTGTAATCCTATGCTGAATGCAAGTGGTGATTGAGGAAAGTTTCGGCCACTCTTTTGTTATTGCTCATAGAAGCAAAATTACCATTTCTGTGAACTATTACTGCTGATTCTGCAAGAATTGTTTCTCTCTTTTAGCTTTTTGATATATGATGGATATTATCTCTCTATATATATATCATGTATACTTTATGATACAATCCCAGTGTACATGATGCTATCCTGGGATTTACCATCAAGTATTTTCAGGTTCCAGTGGTTTTTGGAACTCTTTTGCTATTATCTTTTGGTTTTTGGAACTCATTTGCTATTATCTTTTGAATGCAATGTACTGCTTCAACCATAAAATTTAAGTATTTTTTGTAATTATAAATTTAATGGCTGGAAAAGATCATGTGCTCTGAAAATTACTTCTTAATGCTTGTAGGTTTCGTTATTGCATTTGGCTGACATTACGGAGAAGGGTGTCACATTCCAGGTACTCTTTCAGCTATTTGTTATAAATAGATCTACATTTGATCCTTGATGACCAATTTGAATTACATGATTATGTGGGCCAGGTACTTTTTGTTCTGTGAGACTAATTATTTGTTTGAGCAAACACTTTGTCAAAAGCAGATATTCTACAGGGCCACATAGGACATCGAAAGAAAATGATACACACTGTTCTCTTGCATAACCTTAGCCCTAGCCAACAGATGTCGACCTCTAATATTTTTTCAAGGAGAAGAAAACTACGAAAATTGCCTGAAAGTATCAACTGAAAGCGTTCTTGTGCAGTTAGAAACTTCAGGGTGGTTTGGTAATATTATCAACTGGAAATTATTAGAAACTTAAAATTTTCATTATCAAATCTAAATGTTTTACAGCTTAATATTTTTTGTGGATCAGTCTGAGTTGCCAGTTGAGTCACATCTTGTTTCAGAGAGTTTTTCCTTAATTGTGGTCTTCTATAGTTATTTCCTAGTAGAATTAGGTATTCAAGAGTCTAAATACATTGCAGATTTGCAATTTTTCTCATTTAGATCATCACTGTAAGAAATCTGTTCTTGCAAGTTTTAAGACATTAATAGTGAGATTCATTAGCAGTCTTCTAAGTTCTAAGAGAGATTCTACGGTTTTGTTTCCAGCTCTGCGGAGGTTCCAAGATTATTCATTTTCTAAAAACTTCATAATCGTCTTCTTTGTATCTTTATTTCCCCATCCATTGGATTATTCACTGGATAACTTAAAATTCATTGAAGAAATGTCCTGCCTCACTGCCCCCACAGTCCCTATATCCACAATGCTGACAGCAGGAGGAAAGGATGAGAAGTACACACACTAACAATAGAGCCATAAAAAAAGAAAAAAGAAAAAAAGGAATCTAAAAGTTGCTTGTATCATTGTTTTAGTTAGGTCTTTGATTTATTCTGATCACATCCAGGCAGCCAGTAGTTAATGGTTCATTCATATTTCCGTGTTTGCTTTTGCAGTCACCAGTTGATGGGAAACCCATGCTACTTACTCCAGAAGAGTCAATACAAATACAAGTAAAATTCTTTCGCTAACATTACTACCTTCTGCAATTACTTCAAGCATGCAACATGTGGTGTGCTTGTACTCTAAATTCCACTATGTTGATCTGATAAATGAGAAATACATCCAATCTTGGTACTTCTCAATTCTATATTTTTTTCTTCTTTCTACTTTCATTTATTCATTATCTGAACTCTGCATCCAAAAAATACAATCTATCTTGTTTTGATCGTATTGATGTTGTTATAATATTACCAATTGTCTAATATGCATGTATATGTGTATGTATGTATGTACTCTAAGATTTTTCAAGACCTGTTGCATCCCCATCTCCATGTCCTTGCATTTTTGCCCATCAAACACCTCCCTCTTGTCCAGACAGTTAGCGCATCTATGATCCCTGATGCAGAATGCCACCTCAATGCCAAATAGTAGTTTTTTCTTTCCTTTTTTTTTTTTTTGAATTTTGAATTTTGCAAGCACCTGTAAATGTTTTCTCCATATTTGACACTGTTAGTTTGCTCATTAATCTTTAGATTGTCCTATTGACTACTAAAATTATTTATTTTTGGTATATGATAAATAGTGGTGCATCTTCCAAGATCATGGAAAAGACCAAGAGAAAGATGTAGAAAAGGCAAGAAAGATCTGAACAAGAGAGCAGCATTAGGACTTTTATAGCGTTAATGATTTTGGATGGTAAAAATCTAGATATCAGAGACCTCAAATAAACAAGAAAGGTTTTCTAGAACCTACTAAATTTTGAATTGCTGAAAGTTGAGCGACAGAAAGTAGTATCAAAGGAGAAATGCTTGGGGTCAGACCTATTTTCATGCTACTTTTTAGGTTTTGAATGTTATTGCACAGCTTAAGGCAGAAGAAAAATTGCTGAAATTCTGATTAACAACCACCAGATCATGGACTGCGAATGGAATATTTAGATGTCTGAAGATCAAACATAGGAAGTCAGTCTTGTATCCCATATGATTCATTTGCTTGTTCAATAATCTTGCTCATATCCAACAGGCTCATTTTGCACCACAGACAGCTTCTGCCTTCCAGGTCTCACTAAACTGTAATTTATAATAGAATGTCACCAAGTTTGATGAGGAACTGGGACAATGAGCAGGTCTGAGTTGTATTTCTGGCTTCTTGCGGCTGCAGGATATGCAATGCTCTTTTTGATCCTTTGATGTGATTCTTTGTTTCTTTTTCTTCAGTTTCTTTGACAACTCTTTTCTGAGACACATTTGTGCTTTTATTGCTGATCATTTTCTTTCTTAAATATAAACTTTAAACTTATCCACATTATTTCACTTGTATCTTTTTTCGTTACTTCATTGGCCTCTGGGAATCTTCTTGGCTCACGTGGTTTCTCTTTACTGTTTGCAGAACCGAATAGGAGCTGATATTATTATGGCCCTTGATGATGTTGTGAAGACCACTATCACAGGTCCGCGGATTGAAGAAGCTATGTGTCGTACTCTTCGTTGGATAGACAGGTGCATAGCAGGTAATTGCCCAGGAACAGATGCTTGCAATTTGTTATTGATATTATAACATTTTATATGATTCTTGGGTTTGTCTTCTTTACTTGTTCTGCAAAATGAAACAAAGTAAAAGAATGAAAGGAATCTGGGTAAATCAACTTGTAGTTCCATTGCTGCTTTTTCCGTCAAATAATTCCAAAGCACCACTTATTACATTTCTAATGTCTACATCAGCACACAAGAGGCCCCATGATCAGAATTTATTTGGAATTGTGCAAGGTGGCTTAGATCCAGTCTTAAGGTAGACTAGAATTATAATCTCTTCAATTTTCTTTATTTTCTTTTTGTCTTTTTAAATTGTTTAGGCATTTGTATACTTTTACCTTTCTTCTGATTTCTCTTGTGCAATTAATTGCTGACAGGGATATTTGTGTCAAAGGTTTAGTGGAACGTGATTTGCCTGGGTATGTATATACACCCTTCACCCAATTATAATTATATCATGCAAAATATTAATTTTAACCCTCGATAGTGTTGGTGCTAGTTGAACTAAAGATTTAATTAGCAACAATGAGCACGTATCTGAATCTCTTATATGTTCTTTCCTGAAGAGAGATAATCCAACAACCAAAAAAGATATAATGATGAAATACGATCTTTTTGTTGTCGATGTAGTTTCTATTTGGTCAGACCTAAAAGTAGGTGTAGTCCAACCTATGTTTTCCTCTTTTTTTTATCCCTCCACAAGCAGTTTTGAGCTAAAAATAATACGTTACTTATTCTTCATTGGAACAAGTAACACATTTGAATTGCACCATCAACTTCCTAATTTTCATCTGTATGCCAAACTATAAGAGTTAATCAATTTCATTTTGTCATAGTTAGACTAAAAACTGCAAACACTTCACACATTACCTTTCTTCTCCCTTCCAGTCCACGCCTAGATATTCTCCTCCCTTGTCTCTACCAAGTCTATACTCGACCTTGCCTTTAGCGCCACATTCCCTGCCACCTCTACGACCTCTATAATCCTTCACACTGCCCCCAGCCATTACCCTCTGCTCTTATACAAAAGCTTGCCTATACTTTAATTGACATAATGACATTGGACTTTTCCTCGAGTGATGTCACAGTTCAGCAGAGAAATGACTAAATATGAAAGAGCCAGCATTATGCTTCTTGGACTGTCTGAAATAACTAAATTTATTCTTGTGACAGCTATGCTATTGGTGGTCTTGCAGGAGGTGAAGATAAAGATTCATTCTGGCGAGTTGTTGCCCAGTGCACAGCTGCATTACCTGAGAATAAACCACGATATGTCATGGTACACCTTGCTTTGTTATCACATCCACAATATTTTTTCATATCTGTTGCAATTTCTGATATTTTGTATTTCTTGGCTGTTAATACTCCAGGGTGTTGGCTATCCTCTAGATATTGTAGTTTGCAGTGCATTAGGTGCTGATATGTATGATTGTGTCTATCCTACACGTACTGCTCGCTTTGGGACGGCTCTTGTACCTGAGGTATCATTTCTTGCTTTTGGCATCCAGATAAATTGATTAGATCTAAGAGACAATGAATCTGGATTATCAAAAAAACAAAATATAATTTGAAGACATGGTGGAATAATGTAAGAACAATGCAGTAATGGAAAACAAAAAGTTTGGAAAGCAGTGATTGATTATTTTCTCCCATGTTTACATGTTGGGCACATGCGTTTTATTCAAAAAACCAACGGTCCATATATAAGTGAAAGGTCTGACATTCCATACTTTTGTTTGTGCGTCCAGTGTTTGGCCCAACTGCTATTTGAATTTATGCCTCAATATAAAATTCTCAAATAACGAACATGTAAAAATTTCACGTTTTGTTGTTTCATTCAGTTATGATGACATTTTAGGTACTTTATGAACATCATATATGATGTGATCTTAAAGTTGCCGTTGGAAAAGGATCACACTGATGACTAATGAATCAAAAGCAGGGAATTAAGATTTTTTGGTTCTCGGTGGACCAAAACTTATTCCAGGATTAGTGTGATTGGCCGTCAAAAAGTTTGCACTTGTCATGCTGCCACATAGACAGAATACTTCTCCATCATGTTGTTGGCAACATTAAATAGACAAGTGCATGTTATGTGACTACACGTATTAAGATGTGTCCATTTATAGAACACCAACACCATATAGAGTGATCAATGTTAATGGGGTTTTGTTAGTTAATCTTAGATCTGATGGATATGAGCATAATTTTTCACTAGGCGATTTGATTTCTCAGTCAATGATGCCAAATCACTGACTATATATAGGGACATAGATTTATGTGTTTAATTTGGATTGAGCATGTATGAGTGCTCAGCTTTTAGTCCATAGTCTAATAAAAAAAGTATATTGAAGTGATTCTTTTAGATACCAGTCTTAAAAACTCGACAGTGAAAATATTTGCTAGATATTTTATATTGTATATTTTCATTAAAGAGGACTTAACAATTTTTGTTTTGAGTCCAATTAGTAATGTAAATCAAAAAATCTTTGAGCTAGGACTTTGCAATTTTGATTATTCACAAAGAATTTTGTGTATTGAAATGTACTTTGGTGGAGGGAAATTAATGAAGCTGTAGGAGATCCTCACTTCAGGTCTCTCTTGCTTTCAATTGCAAAGTGCTGGTGAATGTTTGTATAGTTTGCGTTGTCCAATTTTAAGAAGTTTTGTGGCAAATATCCTTTGAAAGGCGTTTTAAGAAATGAATAAAAGATGTAGAGTTTGATAAGGATTAACTCTGCCACACCTAGAAGTAGAGATCCGTTAGGATCTCACACTTTCTCTTCCGAGTTTTTGATGTATAACATGGTACCATATCTCAATTTGGCAATCAGAAATGAGATTAGTGAGGTCCCACAAACTTGAATGAGATAGTAATGTGGATAGTTTTGCAGGAATACTTTTTGTTTGCTAAGTGAGCTACTTCCTTTTTGACACAAAAGAAAGTGAACTTGATTCCACGAAAGATGCCAAAGACTTGTCAACATTACGGGTTCCATGATGGCTCCAAATTGATGTGGGAATAACCTTAGGGCTTTTAGTAATGATTATAATATGATAAGTAGTTGGAACTTAGTCTGCATAGCACTTCGTCCTATCTACACCTCTTGCTGCTCCACTTGTACCTTCCAAGAGAAGCATCTCCAGACCGTGTTTTGGATCTAAACCTTTTTATTCTTATGCTTAGTCCCTTTAAGGAAATATCTGCACAGCTGCTGCTTGGACGATGTGTGTAGGGTTGTCCCATTCATGAGAACAAGCATTTGCAATTCTTAGTTAAGGTTCATAATGGGTCACACGATATAATCCAATCGAGTTGTAGCATGGGAAGTTGTCTTTGCTCATATAGTTTAAAGAAACTATTATATTTGAGTTCAATGATAACTTTAAGGTGAATTCTGTAACAGATTTATGCTTGTCCATGTTATTGACCCTAAACGTCTATATTCTTATGCAGGGAGTTTTAAAACTTAAAAACCAGGCGATGGCTGATGATACTCGCCCGATCGATCCCTCATGTGAATGCATGGTATGATCCACTTGTTTCTGTAATTATGGTTTATAAATATTATCTATTTTAAATTTTCTTATTTTAGAGTGTTGTTACAGGTGTGTAAAAATTACTCAAGAGCCTACATTCACTGCCTTGTCACTAAAGATGCAATGGGATCTCAACTTCTATCTTATCACAATTTGTTCTACATGATGAAGGTATGTTTTACATGATTTTCTATCAAGAACACCTGGCTTTACGTTTGTGGGGAAATCTTCCGATCCTTTTCTTCTCAGCAGATTAACTTCCATTTACATCTTGCAGCTTAGCAGGGATTTACACTCATCAATTATTGAAAGCCGGTTTCCAGAGTATGTTTATGTGTAATTGCATATTGAATTTTCTGGGGTGGTTTTGACATAGTTGTGCATATATTTTAATTTTCTTTTGGCTAATATCAGTTTTTGTTTGACTCATCATTCTATTTGGTGGGAATCTATACTGACCTGGCACTGATTGTGTTTCTTCGGTTATGTTATTTACTTACAGTATACTTACTTCTCCCTGACTTTGTTTCTCCAGGTTTGTCTGCAAATTTCTGCAAAAAATGGTACTTCTTTTGGAATGTTCTCTTATGCATCCTGTGTGATAAAAAAAATATTGAAGAATTAAGTTTGATTCCTTTCTTTTTTGACAGTGGTTTCAATTTGGGAAAATTCAAAGGTTTTTGACAATGGTTTCAATTTAGGGAAATCTGTACTGCTTTCATACTTTCATTCTTTCTATATCTATTCAATGAAAACGGAATTTGTTGCAAGTTTCTGAATTTTTTGTGCTCATTTTGTAGTTCCCAAAAGGAGATGTCCCTCAATGGGTGTGCAATGCTATGGAGGTAGCCGGCATTGATATATCTTCCTGCTGTGCTCCATTCCCGTCATCCTAGATTATTTATGAAACCACAAAAGGTGATGTATACTAAAGTTGGTGTCAGAAAAGGAAATGAAGAGGTGATTTACACAGCAGCATATATTTTGTAGTCAATATGCTGCTTTACTAGGATTGGACTAATTTGAATACTAGGTTTACTCTTAATTGAAGGAGATTCCCTATTCCAAATGTAAAACAACATGACGCTTGGTGTCGAACAATTCTTGATAATATTATTAGTCACAAGTTTTATACGATTCATTTATCTCTTCAATATTGGGCTGGGCTCATTTTGAAAGTTTATTTTCTTCAACAACTTACATTCGAGTTTTATGGAGTGGTGCATTTCTTCCATGTGGTGAAAATAGTGGTTTTATCGTCAGGATGACTTGTTTATTCCAAAGGAAAACATATGCGGGGGATGTCTGTCATAGTTGGTGAGTTTTTGAAGGTGAATATCAATGTTTTGTCTTCACTTGATTATGCTCCACATATTGCTTGTAGTAATTATAAGTTATAACCATTTGAAGGGAAATATAAATGTATCGGTTACTTGTTTAAGCTCTGGATTTCACCATATAATAATGTATTTCGTGAAGTTGCAGATGTAGTTTTATGATTCATTGAGTTGGGCAGGTCTGGGATCGAAACAAATTGATCGGACATAAAGCTAGACAACGACTTAAAGAACAACTTGCATCTGTCCACCCTGTTTTTCTTTTCTTTTTTTTTTTTTTTTTGGGTGCATTTTAGCATCTTGTGTACCAGAAATTGAATTATGTACATATCTACCTGGATAGGTACTAATAATTATATATTAGAAATAAGGGAAGTACTAAAAACACTTTCAAAGTTTGTGATCAGTCCCCACTTGATTTTTGTTAAAAGAAACTCTCTAGTTTTGTTAAAATTTTAGATATCACTTCCTACTCACATGATTTGACAAAAATGCCCTTAATTATAATATTTTTCATTCATTTTTTTCTCACTTCTTCTTCATCCGGACAAGTAAATAGTAAATCCTATCATACGCTCATTACCAAAAACATAAAGAACAGAAAAAAATGCAAAAAGCTCCACGGCGGGAACGAGAATAATTTCAAAGCTAAAATCCACCAACCCGACAGCTACATCGTCTTCTTCTCTTTTTATTTTCATCATTTTCGGGTTTCATTTTCTTCTCAGTTGCTTATGAGTTTCTTATATTTTTCCGACAATGTCAACTAGTAGTGAAGCAAGTGTGTTCAATCAAGTGTTGGGGAGTTGCCGCTACAAAGACCAGCTCCATATAATGTCGATTAAGGATAGTATGACCTTAATGGATATGTACATTATCTCGCAAGAAAATGGAGTGAACTCAACGCCAAGCACTTCAATTTGCAATATATAGCTCCACATCAAAGATTGTATGTGAGTTTAACTGATGATGACGATATCATGAATATGGTCTTACTGCATTTGACATTGAAGATGAAAATTGTTGACATCCTGGTAAACCGAAAAGATGAATCAAGCAGCAGAGAAAAGAAGAGCAGTGATGTTTTAAGAGAATACTTCTACAGAATCTAAACTGTACTGCAGTTTGTAAAGTTTTGTACTTGAAGTGTTCTTAAATTGCACTCTGTTTATTTGAAAATCATTCTATACTTAGAGCGTTCTACATTATACTTCATTGCAATTAACATTGTACTTCATCTCACAAAAATTATACTCTATTATGTAAGTTTTATACTTCAAGCGTTTTACTAATGGATTATCTAAAATTGTACTGCAACTTGTAGCAGTTTATACTTGAAGTGTTCCCAAATTGTACGTAATCTATATAAAATTATACTTTCGATTTTATGAAATTATACTTCATTTTACCAAAACTGTACTGAAGTTGCTGGATTTTATACTTCAATTGTTCAAAAATTGTACTTCATTTTATACAAATTTGTACTCCAATTATCTGAAATTGTACTTCATTTCACCAAAATTGTACTCCATTATTTAAGTTTTATACTTCAAAGTTTTCTTCTAATTGATTATCCAAAGTTATACTGCTATTGTTAGCAGTTTATACCTAAAGTGTTCAAAGACTATACTTCTTTTTATTTAAAATTGTACTTCAATTTTTTGAGATTATACTTTATTTTACAAAATATTTACTCTATTCATTGAAGTTCTATACTTTAAGTGTTATATTCATCGATTATCCAAAAGATATTGCAGTTGCTAGGGCTTTATACTTCAAGAGTTTGAAATTGTACTTCACTTTATCCAAAGTTGTACTTTTATTTTCTGAAATTATACTTTCTTTTGTACTTCATTTTACAAAAACCTATACTCTATTTATTGAAGTTCTATACTTCAAGTGTTCCTAAATTGTACTTCATTTTATCTAAACTTGTACTTCAATTATCTGAATCTATTATTTGACTTTGAAGTTTTCTACTAATAAATTATCCAATTTGTATTGCAATTGCTAAGGTTTTATACTTCAAGTGTTCTGAAATTGTTCTTCACTTTATCAAAAATTGTACTTCTGTTTTGTAAAATTATACTTCATTTTATACATCATTTTACTTAAATCTGTACTCTTGTCATTGAAGTTCTATACTTCAGATGTTCTCAAATTGTACTTCATTTAATCTAAACCTGCACTTCAATTATCTAAATCTATTATGTAAGTTTTATACTTCAAGTGTTCTACTAATTGATTATACAAAATCGTACTGCATTTGCTAAGGATTTATATTTCAAGTGTTCTGAAATTGTACTTCTTTTTATATAAAATGGTACTTCTATTTTTTGAAATTATACTTCATTTTATCTAAAATTGTACTTCTATTTTTTGAAATTATACTTTATTTTATACATAATTTTACCTAAACTTGTACTCCAGTCGTTGAAATTCTATACTTCAAGTGTCCAAAATTGTACTTCATTTTATTTGAACTTATACTTCAATTATCTAAATCTATTATTTAATTTTGAAGCGTCTATTAATGGATTATCCAAAAATTATACTGCAATAGCTAAGGTTTTATACTTCAGGAGTTCTGAAGTTGTACTTCACTTTATCTGAAATTGTACTTCGATTTTCTGAACTTATACTTCAGTTTTACATAATTTCACCTAAATCTGTATTGTTTTCATTGAATTTCTATACTTCAGGTGTTCTGGAATTGTACTTCACATTGTTTAAAATTGTACTTCTATTTTCTGAAATTATACTTCATTTTATACATCATTTTACCTAAACTTGTACTCCATTCATTGAAGTTTTATACTTCAAGTGTTCGAAGTTGTACTTCATTTTATCAGAACTTCTACTTCAATTATCTAAACCTATTATTTAATTTTGAAGCGTTTACTAATGGATTATCCAAAAATTATACTGCAATTGCTCAGGTTTTATACTTCAGTTGTTCTGAAATTGTACTTCGATTTTTTTAAATTATACTTCAGTTTTTACATAATTTCACCTAAATCTGTATTCTTTTCAATGAAGTTCTATACTTCAGATGTTCTAAAATTGTATTTGACTTTGTCAAAATTGTACTTCTATTTTCTGAAATTATACTTCATTTTATACATCATTTTACCTAAACTTATACTCCATTCATTGAAGTTCTATACTTCAAGTATCCAAAATTGTACTTCATTTTATTTAAACTTGTACTTCAATTATCCGAACCTATTATTTAATTTTGAAGCGTCTACTAGTGGATTATCCAAAAATTATACTGCAATAGCTAAGGTTTTATGCTTCAAGTGTTCTGAAATTGTACTTCACTTTATCTAAAATTGTACTTCAATTTTTTGAACTTATACTTCAGTTTTTACATAATTTCATCTAAATCTGTATTCTTTTCATTGAAGTTCTATACTTCAGGTGTTCTGAAATTATACTTCACTTCTTTTACTTCTATTTCTTAAAATTATACTTCATTTTATACATCATTTTACCTAAATCTGTACTCTTTTCATTGATATTCTGTACTTCATGTGTCCTCAAATTGTACTTCATTTTATCTTAACTTATACTTCAATTTTATGAATCTCTTATTTAACTTTACAATGTTCTACTAATGGATTATCCAAAAATTATACTGCAATTGCTCAGGTTTTATACTTCATGCATTCTGAAATTGTACTTCTTTTTGTATAAAATTATACTTAAGCTTTTACGTAAAATTGTTCTCCATTATTTAAGTTTATAAAGTTCTATTAATTTTGCACTTCATTTTACCTAAAGTTCTATACTTAAAGTGCTTTACTTATTGATTATCAAAAATTGTACTGTAATTGCTTGTGTTTTATACTTTTATTGTTCTGAAATTGTACTTCGTTTATTTGAAATTATACCACAATGCTGAATTATTCTACATATTGTGCTTTATTTTACCTAAAATTGTACTTTATTTGTCAACCTCAAGGGATGCAGTTGAGGAGGAAATTGGTTCGACCAATGCATTGCACAATGAATTGGCTTTAATTAGCAACTCAATTGATGCATGGAGGAATTGCATATATGGAGAGGGTCAAACATTCAAGGATGCTCAGGAGTTCAAAATTATGCTTAAGAATTATGCAGTGTCTACTTTGTGGTCATTTAAATACAAGAAAAATGACAGCAAAAAAATCATAGCCGTTTGTAGTGATGAAAATTGCAAATGGAGAATCTATGCATCAAGGCATGAGGTTGATAAATTATTTGGCATTCGAAAATGCAATCTAGAGCACACATGTGGTGAGGCTAATCTTCAGACGAGGGAACATCCTAAAGCTGATTCCGCTTGGGTTGCTAACGTAGTGAATGATAAATTGAGATCAGAGCCATGTTATTGGCCCTCTACCATATTGAAAGATATCCACAGAGAATACGGTGTGGAACTTAGGTACCATAAAGCATGGATGGGTAAGAAATTAGCTATGCATGACATCCATGGAGCTGAGAAGGGATCTTATGATAAGTTGAGGTAGTACTGTGATGCTGTGAATAGGACAAACCCTGGAAGTATTACAGACTGTGAGATTGACCCAATCAGTCAAAAATTTTGTCAGCTATTTATATGTTTCAGTGCTTGCCTTCTTGGTTTTCTTAGGGGATACAGGCCATTGATATTCTTGGACGACAACCATATTAAAAATAAATACAAATGAGTCTTACTCAGCACTGTCAGTAAGAATGCTAATGATGACTTATTCACGTTAGCATATGCAGTTGTTGACTCTAAAAATGATATTAATTGGAAGTGGTTCTGCTTTAAGCTAAGAAGTGTCTTAGATTCTTAATATTTGCCTGTCTTATCAAGGTTTACTTTCTTATCTGATCGACATCCAAGTCTTCTTAGGGCCCTCCCCATGATATTTCCCGGTAGCCACCATGCATATTGCTTGAGACACTTAGTGGATAACTTTAAGAAACAAGTAAGTGTACTTTATCTTTGTTTGTGAGACAATTATGTGAAATAAACTCTAATTCATAACATTTAGCACATTACTATTCTATTATTCTAAATTCAGGTATTAAGGAAGTACCATCTACATAACAAGAAATATTGGTGTTCTGTTTTTATGAAAGCTCCATATGCGCCTACAAAGCAGGAGTATACCCAACATATAGACAACATCTTAGAGTCAATACCACTTGCCAGAGACTTTATTATGCAGTATGACCTACCATGTTGGGCAAATTCTTTATTCAGTGGAGATCGATGCAGGGTAATAAACAATAATCAAGCAGAAAGTTGGAATAATTGGGTTAAACCAGCCCGATTTATGCCAGTTGCAGCCATGGTTGATCACATACGCATGCAAATAATGGTTATGATGCATGATACACGAGAAGAATCTCATAAGATGGTTGGTCAATTATGTCCCAAGCAAGAGAAGAAGTTGGCAATCAATCATATGCGTTTTCGTAACTTAAAAGTTGTCATGTCTAGCGATTGGAGCTTTGAGGTGATTGAGCAAGATAAATCGTACGCTGTAGATTTACATAGCAGGGTTTGTTCGTGCATGGCAGATTGATAAAATACCATGTAGACATGCTTGTGCTTGTATCGAGTTAAAGTCACTTTCACCATATGACTTCACCGATCAATACTACCGAGTTGAGATATATCAACAACCATACCAAGCAATGATAAACCTATTCCTACGTTTGATATGCATATGTTCCCTGTAGATGATGATGACATCATTCACGTACCTAATTTCCGATCTCAACCTAGGCGTAGAAGGACACAGAAGATTCCATCACATATTGAGAAACGTGTAATTAAGTGAAAAATGTGTGGTATAACTGGGCATAATTGTCGAACTTGCAAAGAATCAATAAACTAGTAGAATTTTGTACCTCAATCTAGGATAATTGTACTTGATTTCTTCACATTTGCACCTCACTTGGGCAATGAGGCAGGTGATTTAGCGTGAAATTAGCATCCTTGCATGTTGTCCGAGATATAGTAGAATTTTGTACCTCAATCTGGGACAATTGTACTTGATTTCTTCACATTTGCACCTCACTTGGGCAATAAGGCAGGTGATTTAGCGTGAAATTAGTATTCTTGAATGTTGTTGGAGACATAATAGAATTTTGTACCTCAATCTTAGATAATTGTACTTGATTTCTTCACATTTGCACCTCACTTGAGCAATGAGGCAACTGATTGTTGTCGGAGACATAGTAGAATTTTGTACCTCAATCTAGGATAATTGTACTTGATTTCTTCACATTTGCACCTCACTTGGGCAATGAGGCAGGTGATTTAGCGTGAAATTAGCATTCTTGCATGTTGTCGAAGCCATAGTAGAATTTTGTACCTCAATCTGGGACAATTGTACTTGATTTCTTCACATTTGCATCTCACTTGGGGAATGAGGCAGGTGATTTAGCGTGAAATTAGCATTCTTGCATGTTGTCGGAGATATAGTAGAATTTTGCACCTCAATATGGGACAATTGAACTTGATTTCTTCACATTTGCACCTCACTTGGGCAACTTTGTACTTAATATCTTAATATTTTTACTAATATTTTTCAATTGAAATTTGTTCAAAGATTTGCTTTTTAAGTCTTGGTAATTAATAACCAAACTATTGAAGTATGTGTCTAATATTTATCATATGAATAAAATAAAGTGTAAAATTTTTAAGTTGTTAATCACTAGTGTTCAACGGATGAATGTTATCAATCGTAGTAATGAAAGAATACTTATGCTTTCAAAGATGTAAACAAATGAGAATTTGACGATGATATCCACCCTATCACGCGTACAAATTCGTACTTCACTAGATCCGATAATCTCAAATTATTGTACTTGCCCATCATTACAATTATTGGAGAATAATTATTCAATTGCAATAAGTGTACTTCAACAAAACAAACTTTATACTTAGTTTGTTCTGGGTTTGTACTTCATTTCTCCATAATTGTACTGAGTTTGTACGTCGTTTCCCTGAATTGTACTCAAAATCCCTGCCCTGTTTCAATTCAATTTAAGTGTTCTTAAGCGAAACACATTTTATACTTTCTTTGTTTTGGGTTTGTACTTCATTGCCCTCAAAATGTACTCAAATTCGTCGCCTAGTTTCAATTGAATTGAAGTGTACTTTAACGAATCACATTTTATACTCTATTCATTCTAAGTTTGTACTTTGTTTCCCCTGAATTGTACTCAAATTCCCAGCCTTGTTTCAATTGAATTTAAGTGTTCTTCAGCGAAATACATTTTATACTTTCTTTGTTCTGGGTTTGTACTTCATTGCCCTCAAAATGCACTCAAATCCGTCACCTAGTTTCAATTGAATTGAAGTGTACTTCAATGAAACACATTTTATACTTTGTTTATTCCGAGTTTGTACTTCGTTTCCCCTGAATTGTATTCAAATTCCCTGCCCTGTTTCAATTGAATTTAAGTTATAAATAATTAATGAAAAATTACACTTACATACAAAATAATATTATAAACAAAATATACTTCAATTAACACATGTATTTACATACAAGTGATTCAAATCCTAGCATTTTCATGACTTAATATTGTATATGCCATATTCGTATGATATTTATCAATTTCAATTGTTCTAGCATCCCTCCAGAACTCAGGGGGTATCTCTAGCAAAAATATTCTGCCCAAAGGCATACATAGACACCACAATCCACTGTACCCACTTGCTGCCTGCTTTTTTTCTGCTTCATTTGTTCGTCCACACGACTCCCCAATGAAAGCTTCATGCACAGAGAATAGAATGAAGCCTACAAAAATATTGATCAGTTGTTGACTCCCTACTTTATGAAGAAATCATAGGGAAATGAAGCAAACTTACAATGGAAATAGCTATCAGTTTGTATCTGGCGGCCATTATTGAATTCATGTAGAAGAAAGAACGAGTCAAGGTGTCGAGGACAACCAAGAACCAGTGCTGGCGCCAGCAAATCGGTAAGATTATGTAACAACAATGGTTTAAAACATCAGCCGTGAGCTCTTCCAAATCTTTACAAGTGAAGGTGTTAAGTTTAAGCTTCAACTCCACAAATTCTTCATCCATAATATCCTTGATGTTGCGTCCCTCTAATTGGTCTAATATATCAGCCTATGAAGTATAAAATAAATGGTTAGACTCATTGGAAACGTGAACTAAATTAAGTTAGGAAACTGCTACATACCTGCGCTATTGAGGACATAAACCGCACCTTGTGGTGACACTTCTTGCTGAAAGATGGGCTACATAATATCGACATGTAGCAGTCCACTATGTCACCAGTAAGTTTTCCTCCAAATAAGAGCTCACAAAAGTTTCTTCCATCCAGAAACTGTCTTTCTCCCTCCCAGACAGTCACCCTACACAATTGTTAATTGTTAGTTTAGATACCAATTTATCCAACAGAAAAATAATAAGCAAATTTTGTTACCTCAAATTATCTCTTCTGACAAAGTTGTCGATGACTTTTCGCTCTTCTACTGGAATAAGAGCAAGGCCTCTATAATCAGTCCTTCCTTTATAGGGATCAACCACTTCAGTCTTTGGGCTGGTTGGTTCATTTGCCACCTGGGGTACAGAACTCAAGTACATTAGGTATAAAATGTCAACTATTGAAGTAGAAAAGATAAGCACATGAAGTACAGATATCACCAACATAGAGTACAGAACTCAAGCACATTAAGTATAAAGTGTCAACTATTGAAGTAGAAAAGATAAGCACATGAAGTACATATATCACCAACATGGAGTACAGAATGCAAGCACATTAGGTATAAAGTGTCAACTATTGAAGTAGAAAAGATAAGCACATGAAGTACAGATACCACCAACATTGAGTACAGAACTCAAGCACATTAGGTATTGAAGTAGGAAGGATAAGCACATGAAGTACAGATATCACCAACATGGGGTACAGAACTCAAGCACATTAGGTATAAAGTGTCAACTATTGAAGTGGAAAAGATAAGCACATGAAGTACAGATACCACCAACATGGAGTACAGAACTCAAGCACATTAGGTATTGAAGTAGAAAGGATAAGCACATGAAGTACAGATATCACCAACATGGAGTACAAAACTCAAGCACATTAGGTATTGAAGTAGAAAGGATAAGCACATGAAGTACAGATATCACCAACATGGAGTACAGAACTCAAGTACATTAGGTATAAAGTGTCAACTATTGAAGTAGAAAAGATAAGCACATGAAGTACAGATATCACTAACATGGACTACAGAACTCAAGCAGATTAAGTATAAAGTGTCAACTATTGAAGTAAAAAAGATAAGCACATGAAGTACTGATATCACCAACATGGAGTACAAAACTCAAGCACATTAGGTATAAAGTGTCAACTATTGAAGTAAAAAAGATAAGCACATGAAGTGCAGAAATCACCAACATGGAGTACAGAACTCAAGCAGATTAAGTATAAAGTGTCAACTATTGAAGTAAAAAAGATAAGCACATGAAGTACAAATATCACCAACATGGAGTACAAAACTCAAGCACAATAGGTATAAAGTGTCAACTATTGAAGTAAAAAAGATAAGCACATGAAGTGCAGAAATAACCAACATGGAGTACAAAACTCAAGCATATTAGGTATAAAGTGTCAACTATTGAAGTAGAAAAGATTAGCACTTGAAGTACAAATATCCCAACACGGAGTACAAAACACTAGCACATAAGGTATAAAGTATGAACTATTGAAGTATAAAGATCAGCACGTGAAGTACAAATATCGCCAATATTAAGTGCAAAAGATTAGCACATTAAGTATAAATATCACCAACTTGGAGTACAATAGATTAGCACATAAGTACAAGTATCACCAAAATGAAGTATAAGATATCATCCATTAAGTGCAAATATCAACCAATCAAGTATAAGATATCATAACATTTATTACAATAGACTGTTCACAAATGAAATGCAAATAGCAAAAAAATAAAATATTAAGTAGTGTACAACACCTTTTTCTCTTCTTGTTCTTTGTTTTTTCGTGCACGAGGACGAGCACGATAGGTCTTTGTCACTTGTCTTACTCTTTTGGCTGGTGTGGTGCTCGGGGGGCTGACAAAATTTGGAGATTTCTATTTTGGCTTCCTGTCTTCTCGATTGCGCACATTTGTCACAATCGAGGACATGACATTTGCCACTTCAATCTTAGATTCCTCGAACTCAGCCACTTGAATTGGTATATAATGTTCTGTCTTCATAGGTTTGGGGGAATCTAAAGGATCATGACAGTGTTTGGTTCAACTTTCTTCATCCACCATGTCTTTAGAATCATCCTCTTCTTTCTGTGCATCATGTACCAAATCAAGTCTCCCCTCATGCACATACTCACCAGCTTCCTATTCACTCACCAGCTTCCTGCTCAAGCTCCACCCCATCAGTCTCTTCCTCAGCTAGATGCTCCTCCTCACCCTGCTCCTTCATTGCCATGTATTCGAATGAAGCAATTTTTTCTTTCAATGATTTAATTTCTTCACCTTTCACTGCAATAATTCTCTCATATATTGTATAATCACAGACATGGACTTCACTTATGGCAGTACTGGCAGCCTCTGATTTCTTGATCAAAACTGCTAATTTTGACTCATCTGGAGCAGGGTTGAGGGCTACAACCTATTACAATGGAAATAATTATCAAATTCAAATTATTATACAAAAAACTAATAATGAATTATTACAATTATTACCATATCTGCTGTAACTTGCTTCAATTTATTCTCTGCCCGCTCCACATTTCGTGGGAGTTTGCTATCCTCCCACCGATAAAAGCGTGGAAACTCAAACAAACTCACTGGTGAAGCTAGTAACGAGATGCGTTCATAAACCCACGCCTGTTATTCATAAATTGAAAAATTATACTCACTTGAATATAAATATAATCAATGTTATTAGAAAATGAAGCGAACACTTATCATCAAGCCGACTATACACCCATCAATGTACTTCTTTGTTCTTTCTCCACCTACTCCTAAATGGTTCCTCATATCTTGGACAAGAAAATTGTATGCAGCTATGCCCCATGCATACAGACCAACTCTAGACAAATTGTCCAAGTATGGTAGGAGAAATTGTGGAGTCCAATAATTAGATGTTGGAAACAGAATACAATTAAAAACAAAAAGTATGTACAACCTACAAAAATTATTCAAGTCCTCCATACTATCCTTATATACATACTTCTCAAATTTTTTTGCTATTTCAGATCTAGTTATATTCTGCAGCTTTCCAGAAAAAAGGCGGTCAAAAGTTGAAGACTTCATCTTCAATGTTATATCAACAGATTGCCCTACATGTGGCAACCTTTAAACCATTGAAAATTCAATTGCAAAAAAAGGAATCTCAACCCCCTCTGCAAAATGAAATGAGAGCTTTTTTGGGTCAACCTCCTAAGTATAGCTTCAAGCCGAATGAAGCTTGAACTTAACTTAGGCATATCCATGTATATATAGAAAGGGGTCTTCTTCAATGCATCAAAATGTTTGGACCCCATCTTGGACTTCACAAGCTCCAATTTACTTTAAAAATATTAGGGGAAGCAAAGAACGCAGAGCTCACAATGTCTTGGCTTTGCTGCTATGAGAAAAAAAATAGTATATAAACAGATAATAAACTAACCCTTTTAGATAGAGTGTACTAAAAACTTGAATGTTTTCTACTAACGATGCTTCTAAAATGTACTTCAGAAACACATAATATATACTACACTTTCAGTCATTCTATACTTCATGCTTGAATTTTTTATACTACAGTTGCTTCTGAAATGTACTGCTGATACACAGATTATATACTAGAGTTCCATTTAATGTATACTGCAGGCTTAAAGGTTTTATACTTCAGTTGCTTCTAAAATGTACTACAGATGCAAAGATTATATACTACATTTTCAGTTAATGTATAATGCAAGCTTGAGTGTTTATGTACTAAGATGTTTCTAAAATGTACTGCAGCTCTACAGATTATATACTACAATTATGCCTAAAGTGTACTGGCAGTTTGAACATTTTATACTACATCTGCTTCTAAAATGTACTGCACCTACAGAGATTTTATACTACACTTTTGCCTAAAGTGTACTCCAAGATCCTAAAATGTACTGTAGCTATACAGATTATATACTACCTTTTGCCTAATGTGTACTGCAAGTTTGAATGCTTTATACTACATACATTTGTTTCTAAAATGTATTGCAGCAACACAGATTATATACTACACTTATGCCTAAAGTGTACTGCCAGTTTGAATATTTTATACTACATTTGCTTCTAAAATGCACTGCACCTACAGAGATTTTATACTACATTTTTGCCTAAAGTGTACTCTAGATGCTCCTAAAATGTACTGCAGCTATACAGATTATATACTACCTTTTGCCTAATGTGTACTGCAAGTTTGAATGCTTTATACTACATACATTTGTTTCTAAAATGTATTGCAGCAACATAGATTATATACTACACTTATGCCTAAAGTGTACTGCCAGTTTGAATATTTTATACTATATTTGCTTCTAAAATGCACTGCACCTACAGAGATTTTATACTACATTTTTGCCTAAAGTGTACTCTAGATGCTCCTAAAATGTACTGCAGCTATACAGATTATATACTACCTTTTGCCTAATGTGTACTGCAAGCTTGAATGCTTTATACTACATACATTTGTTTCTAAAATGTACTGCAGCAACACAGATTATATACTACACTTATGCCTAAAGTGTACTGCCACTTTGAATATTTTATACTACATTTGCTTCTAAAATGTATTGCACATACATAGATTTTATACTACATTTTTGCCTAAAGTGTACTCTAGATGCTCCTAAAATGTACTGCATCTATACATATTATATACTACCTTTTACCTAATGTGTACTGCAAGCTTGAATGCTTTATACTACATATATTTGTTTCTAAAATGTACTGCAGCAACACAGATTATATACTACGCTTATGCCTAAAGTGTACTGCCAGTTTGAATGTTTTATATTATATTTGCTTCTAAAATGTACTACAGCTCTACAGATTACTACTCTTATGCCTAAAGTGTACGGCCAGTTTGAATGTTTTATACTGCATCTGCTTCTAAAATGTACTGTAGCAACACAGATTATATACTACATTTATGCCTAAAGTGTACTGACAATTTGAATATTTTATACTACATTTGCTTCTAAAATGTGTTGCACCTGCACAGATTATATACTATACTTTTGCCTAATGTGTACTGCAGGTGCTCCTAAAATATACTGTAGCTATACAAATTATATACTACCCTTTTGCCTAAAGTGTACTGCCAGCTTGAATGCTTTATACTACATACATTTGTTTCTAAAATGTACTGCAGCAACACAGACTATATACTCCACTTATGCCTAAAGTGTACTGCCAATTTGATTATGTACTACATTTATGCCTAAAGTGTACTGCCAGCTTGAATGTTTTATACTATATTTGCTTCTAAAATGTACTGCAACTCTACAGATTATATACTACACTTATGCCTAAAATGAACTGCCAGCTTGAATGCTTTATACTAATTTGCTTCTAAAATGTACTGCAACTACACAGATTATATACTACACTTATGCCTAAAGTGTACTACATGTTTGAATGTTTTATACTACATTTGCTTCTAAAATGTGGTGCAGCTACACAGATTATATACTACAATTTTGCCTAATGTGTATTGCAGATGGTCCTAAAATGTACTGCAACTATACATATTATATACTATACTACCCTTTTGCCCAATGTGTACTACAAGTTTGAATATTTTATGCGATATTTGCTTCTAAAATGTGTTGCGGTTACCCAGATTATATACTACACTTTTGCTAATGTGTATTGCATGCTTGGATGTTCTGTACTACAGATGACACACTACCACATTTAGATAGTTTTATAGTATAATTTCACCATATAATTTCAATTAAAAAGAAGTATAAACCCCTAAAAGGTGAAGTGCAACTTTCATGCCCTTCAAGTACAAATCAGAAACTTCCCATCTCACAACAGAAATCATATATATATCAAAGGGGTTCAAGTGTTTAACGACTAAAAAAGGAAAAAAAACCCTAAACATGAGAAAATAGACAAGAAATTAGTGTAACACTGAAAAATCACGAACATTTGAAATTTCAAATGCAGAAAACATACATTTGTTTCTTTTCATCACTTCTTTTTATACTTTGCTTCTTCTTGCAGCTGTTTTTCCTTCCATTGTCGCAGAAAAATGGCAGAAGTCTTTGTGCGTTTTTTTTTTTTTTTCACTTTTTCTTCTTCTTCTCGCATCAATGGCAGAGGAATGGTTTCGCGCCCTTTTTCTTTTAGCGCTTAGAGAAGTCGATTTCAGGCAAAAATAAAAAAAGGAAAGCGTTCTTCTTCAAGAGAGAACGCATTTTTCGAGTATTTTTGTTGTTTTTTCCAGCTGCAAGGGTATATAGGTCTTTCTAAAAGATTTGGAAAGTGATTCTTAACTTTTGTGAAAAAGTGGGGAGTTTAGTGTGTAAATATTCAAATGGGGGCTAAACACTAAATTGAAAGTAGGTTTAGGGATTTTTTTTCTAATTAACTCTAGAAATAATCACATATTTTTATATTTTCCTTTTCCTTTAAATATTCATAAGTGAAAATCATAAATTTTTTAATTTTTACGATTAATATTTTGATAAATAAAACTTAGTCATACCATAAAAAGATTTTAATCTTTTTTCTTTCATTTTTTATTTTAAGTTACATAATTCAAATAAGAATGATAACTACAAATAAAATAGTGATATCTGATCATATTTTTTTTACTATATGTAAATTAATTTTTATTTTGTATAATGTTTACTTCTTAAAATAGTTTAATACAATTTTCACCTTTTACTTAGCTTGGTTTTTATTTGTGCCATAAGTTTTTATATTCTCGATATTGTTAATCATTTTTATTCTTTTTTATCTTTTAGGCATTGTATTTTTATTATTTTGTTGAGTTGTTGTAATTAATTTTTACATCACGCCTTTATAGATATGATGATATTGTAATGAGCATGATTTTTCATTACCTTTAATATCCATACATTGTGATTTCACGATTTTATTTATTTTTAAAATTTTTGTACAATGTATCTTATTAGAAATATATCATGAATTAAATTTATTTTTATATAAAATTAGAATAATATATATAAATTATATCTTTAATTATAATTAATTGAATCCGCTCATAGCACGGGGCACATGCTAGTACATATATATAAAAAATCAATTGTTAGTTGTTACACATATATATAATTGATCGTTACATACATGTATATAATTTACTTTTAATCCACTAACCTAACAAAAATTGGATTGATGTAACAATTATTGTTTCCAAATAAATTATTTTCTTTCAAAATATTTTTCAATAATTCTCCAAACAACAATGAATAAATATCAAATTCTCTTATTCGACTACCAAAATGCATTCTCCCAAAATATTTTTCCTAAAATACTCAAAATATAACCAAAAAAAAAACCCATAGGATTTCGGTAAAGATGCCTGCTTTTTTAATGCTCTAAAAGAATTATGTGAATCCTTAACAGAAGTTTGCTACAAGTCATATTTGACTAAAAAACAAAATCAGAGAAATGATTGTTACAAGTTATATTTGGCTTTCAGATTGCTATTGTGAAAGAAAGTTATATTAATAATTTTCGATGATTTTACTATCTTAATTATGTCAATGAAACTATAAAAGTCATCATAGGGCGTTACACAAAAGAATATAAGAATATGTAATTTACTTGTTAAATGTAGATAAGTAACATATGCACATGAATAATTTTAAGACAAAAATAAATGTATAAACTATTAAATTTCACTAAAGTAAAAAAAGAAGAAGAAGAAGGTGTATTTCCTGATTTTTTCGTTTTCCTTTAGAAACCAAAAGAAGCAAAGTATTTCTCTTAAATTCTTTTTCACTACAATTGGAATTTGAAGGTTGAAACACTGTACAGATATCATCAACAAATTAACCTGACTAGACCTATCCTTTAATTATTTGGCCATACCATTGGCATGCATGCGCTTCATTTAAGATTAATTTTCACATTAGTTATGAGTTGAGTTAATTAGTCCTTTTTAGCCTTGATTGGATATATAGATAGGATAGATAAAATTATACTGAGGGCTCGTTTGCTTGTCATGATAGGATTGAATATAATTGATAAGTGTATGATTCATTATTTAGAAAATATATCAATACATTGTTTGCTTGTTTGGATTACTAATTTGAATATTCTAATTTTAATATTGTCAGTTGTTTGAATACTTAGGGTTGTAACTTATGATAAATGTGAAATACCAATTTCATCCCCAATCTTGTTTTAATAATTGAATTATTTTCATTGAAAATGTTTAAATATATGTAGTATTGTAGTGAGCAAATCTCTATTTTAAAATCACAAATAGATATAATTTATTATTAATTAAAAATGAATTTATTCTTATTTTGAAAAAATAATTTACTTTCAAATTTTATAAAACCATTAACTTATTTCGCAAATTCAACTATTTTATATTTAATATGTTCATGGATATTAGTTTGCAATTTTACAAAATAAATTTATGTTAAGCGTATATTTATATTTAAAAAATATTATTCATTTTTCAATTTACAAAAAAATCATTACTTATGAAATCTTATTATCATGGAAGAAATAATTCTCATATAAAAAAATTATATTTTTTAGATCAATATTGTATAAAAAAAAATCTTATAAAAATAAATTTAATCGCACAAATAATTTAGTATTTTGTTAAAAATTTATTTCTATAAATCAAGTTTTAGTGATATAAACATATTTGTTAATTAAATCTATATTTAATTTATATGCAGGGATAATTTCATCATTTGGTACATTAATCTCAATATTTGTAATCATGTGATTATTAATCACATCAAGAGGGTGGGATACATAATTCCAATACTTTAGGATAAAATAATGGACTTTTTATTAATTATGGGCTTTAATTGTGACAACCAAACAATTAATTACACTGAATTATATATCTATCATATAGAATCCTATCAACTACCAAGCAAATGAGCCCTAACTAAATAAGATTATCCTGTTCAAGTCTTAAAGATAAGAGAATATTGTGTTTGATGATTATGATTATATTTTTTTAATATCTAATTATTTTATCAATTCCTTCTATGGATACTACGATTAAATAATTGGATCATGCAAAATTACTAAAATACCTATTATAATAAAAAAGCGAAAAAATGCAACAACTTTCATCCATTTATTTCATGGGTACAATAGTTAAAGCATGAAGTCTTTTTTCCCCATTAATATGAATTACACAATCTAGGCTCAAAAGGAAAGATTATTCATTAAATAATACGGAGATTATCTACCGGGCTCATAAGATGGGCTCAACTCCATATTATCAATCATTTGATGGGGTTTGATACAATAATCTATCAGCTTCATCCATATATACAGACACACCCTTTGTATATCATACATGGAACTTTCAAGAAGTTTTTACCACTAATTATGTAAGAGACTTATGCCACTGGATCAAGGCCACTCTGATTGTATATTGGAATTAAAATTTCATAAGATAAATCATAAGTTAATTAGTAGAAATCAGACTTTACTTTACATTATTTGTGTTCCCAATTGACAGCCCATACCAAAGTTGGGTTTCTAGACTCCAATTATAGGCTTTGGGTGAATTTGGACTCCACAAATCAGCTTTGGACTTCTCTTGTGGTCATAAGAGGGGTGTTTATTTAAATAACTTTGATAAATTTAGATTTGTAGATATACTTAATAATTTAAGCTATAATTATTTTTGGGTATTCAGAAGCAATAATTGCACACTTTGTAAAATCGGAAATTTTGAAGTTTTTGGCTAATCCCAGTTTCATAGAATTAATTATCTTGAAATTAATTTTTGCAAAATCAATTATGGTGAAATAGATTCTAGCATAATTCATTGTCCAAAATTTGGGCAAAACTTACCCTTAACTAAATAGGTGTATATATAATTGCACCCCCTCTAAGTTGCAAAAAGTTGAAGGCAACAAAGAGAATCAACAAATCCTCTCTCAGGATATAATATTCCTTATTAATATCCTCTAAACAACAAAAATATAGTTTATGGTATTATTGACCAATCCTCCATTCTGAACAAGATTGATGGATTTTGTTTCATCAGTAACAATTAATCTCATAAAGGACAAAATATAATATATTCATAACAATGTAGACCAATCCTCAGTTGAGGTCAAGAGGATTTTTTTTTGGAGGGGTTGGGGGGGGAGGGGGGTCAGTAAGAATAAATTCCTCTAAGCCACAAAAGGTATTATTGACTAAGATATTGATCAATCATTCATTTGGGGGCAGATTAAAATTGATTTTGGAGTTTGTTTCATCAGATGGTTCTAATCCCATCATTAGATCAAAAGAGATCAATTTTAAATCATGATTTTGTTGCATCGTAGGGACATGGTGACCAAGACAAAATACAATATTTAATCAAGTTATAATATATTTATTTTGTATGATATATTTTGATTTTATATATTAGGGATAATTAAGTTCTTTTTTTATAGTGATGAAGGTTCCTGGGAAATAAATCGTCCTATTCAAATTTATAAAAATGTTGGATAAGAAATTCAATCTAAGAACTGTGATGTAACAATTAATTAAAAATATTATATTATCATTTAATTTTTATTAAAGTATCAAAATTATTCTTATACTTGATTTTTTAGAATTTGTATATCCAGTTAAACAACTTACAGCATATAATTAATCAATAGTTAATTATCACAAATTTTCTTATCATCTCAAAACCATCATTCAAACTCTCATCATATCAAATAAAGTGAAAACACCCCAAAATAATTTGAGTTAGTGTATGACTAAAAAGTGGGTATAAGATGAATAAATTGGAATTTGTCAGAATTAGATATCAAGTTAAAAAATTAAAATCCCACCTTTTTCGGTAGTGCTGTAATATCCAAATTTGAACACAGTGAATTGAATTTGGTAATGTTTTAGATACAAAATTACAAATCTAAAGTCAGTCTCAATTCATTTTGAGTATGTTAGTTTAGAATGTAAGTAAGTTGAGGTTAATAGTAAACTTTCCTTTTTTGATATTGAATTGGAAATTTTTTTTACCAAATTTTTAAGTGCGCTCAAAGCATTAATTTTTAAAAAATTAGTGATCGTCGTAAATTGCGCCGCAGGTAGATATCGACAGTGTGATTAATTGACCAAACCCAATTTTAAATGAATGAGAAATTAATAGTTAAAGTGAGCCATTTGATGGTTGACTAAGAAGATTAGGAAAAAAGCCAATGGGTTGGAAAAAGACAAACTCTATTTCATATTGAAAGATGAGTTAAAGATGGATTAAAATAAATAACTCAAGTGAAATAAATAACTCAAGAGTGGAGGTAAGGAATGGGCCCCTTGGGGGCACCACAAGTGTTTGAAGGGGAGATGACCTACTTGACGGTAGGTTCAATCCAAGAGCCACACGCGCACGTTGTCGCCGCTTGCCTCTTTGGCTTGGCTTGGGCTTGGGCTTAGGCTAAATTCAACTGGGCCTTCAGTCAAGTATTAACTTTTTGGACCAAATTTCACCTGAATTTGAGCCTGAGTAAATTTTCTGCTTTGGAAAAATGGCTTTCAATTACACCTTTGGCCATTTAAATAGTCCTGAATCTACATCATTCCATACAAGCATTTTCATACAACATTGTAGTATCTAGTAAACATAAAAGAGAGTTCCAGTATGCTTGTGTAGAAAGATCAAACGATTTATAGTGCTACTATTGTTTGACATATTCGTTGTATCTTGCAAGATAATAGTCAGTTTGCCATTAGCATCAGTGCAGGGCTAATTCATCTTAAAGACAGAGAGCTCCACTCTCACCTCAACTACCTCCTAATCGTAGATTTCTACAACTGGAATAACAATTTTAAGATGAAATACTGTTTCTGTAATCATGGCATCCAACCAGATTTCTGTTCCTCCAACCGCCACTGCTGCTCCTGTCACTGCATCGGTTCCTACACCTATTCCAGCTCATGGAGAGAGACTGAAAAAATTCACTAGGATCGACTTTAAGAAGTGGTACCAAAAAATGCCATTCTACCTTACGAGCTTGAGTCTTTTAGGTTCTTAAAAAAAATGTTCCTATTGTACTTGAAGAGGATACTGATGTCCAAAAATGGGTAGCTTTTGATGCTTGGAATCAAAGTGATTGCCTATGCCAAAACTACATCCTAAATAGACTGGATGATTTCTTGTATAACAACATCTATACTCCAATTAAGACAACTAAAGAGTTGTGGGAACGGTTTGAAGAAATTTGTGGTGGCCAAATTTTTGGACTATGAGATGGTGGATTCCAAACTCTTCATGAGCCAAGTCCAAGAATTGCGAATTATTTTGCACGAAATTCATGCTGAAAAAATGATTTTAAGTGAATCATTTCAAGTAGCTGTAGTGATTGAAAAGTTACCACCATCATAGAAGGATTGCAAGAACTATCTCAAACACAAGGAGATGGATCTTGAAAATCTGATTGCCAGACCAAGAATTAAGGAGGGCAATCGGATGACATTCAGACAGGCAAAATCAAAATGGAAGCCAGAGCTAATTTGGTTGAACCAAGTTCAAATGCAAGCAAAAAGAGAAAGCGCTAAGGTGTTGGCCCAAATAACGAAGGCAAGAAGCTTATGAGATTCCAAGGGGAACTGCTATAAATGTGGAAAGCCAAACCACAAGATTAAAGACGATCGGCTTCCTAAGAAGAACAAGCCAAATCAAGCCCATATAATTAAGGAAAAGTCCGTACCATTAGACTTATCTAAGCTGAATCTCTCTCGGCGGTGATTTTTGAAGCCAACATCATTGATAATTCAAGAGAGTGGTGGATTGACACTTGTGCCACTCAGCACATTTGTTTTGAGAAGTCATTGTTCTCATCCTATACTCTTGTCACTGAAAGGAAACTGTATATGGGAAACTCGAGAACATCTAACATTGCTAGAATGTGCAAGGTTGTTCTGAAGATGACTTCCAAAAAAGAGCTGACGTTGAATAAAGTTCTTCATGAGCCAGACATTTGCAAAAACTTAGTGTCAGGTTCTCTGTTAGTGAAAAATAGTTTTAAACTTGTATTTGAGTCAGACAAGTTTGTGATTTTAAAGGATGGCCTGTCTCTAGGTAGAGGCCATGTGTAAAATGGGCTATTTAAATTTAATGTAATGCCTGTAATAAAAAATGTTTAAGTAAATAATAAGGCCTCTTGTTCTACTTACTTGATTGAGTGTTGTGATTTATGGCATGTTAGATTAGGACATATTAATTTTAACACTTTGCCTAGATTAGTAACTTTGGGATTGTTGCCTCCATTTTAAATTGACAAAACTCATAAATGTGAAATATGTGTTGAAGCTAAAATGGCTAAAACTCCTTTTCACTTAATTAAAAGGAGCACAACGCCTCTAGAATTAATCCACAGTGATATCTATGACTTGAAGTTTGTGCAAACTAGAGGTGGAAAAAAGTATTTTATTATTTTCATCAATGATTGCACAAGATTTTGCTACATATTTCTTTTACGAAGAAAAGAAGAAGCACTAGAAGCATTCAAGTGCTATAAAAATGAGGCTGAAAATCAACTTAGTAAACAAATTAAAGTTATCAGAAGTGATAGAGGTGGTGAATATGGGGCACCATTTGAAGAATTCTGCACAAATTCTAGCGTTATTCATTAAACGACTGCTCCTTACTCACATCAATCAAACGGAGTTACTGTACGCAAAAATCGAACTCTTAAGAAAATGATGAATGTTATGTTGATTAACTTCGGGTTACCTCAAAACACATGGGGGGAAGCTATTCTTTCAGCTAACCATATTTTGAATAAAATTCCCTACAAAGGAAAAAATGAAACCCCTTATGAATTATGAAAAGGTCACAAACCTTCCTACAAATATGTCAAAGTGTGGCAGTGCTTGGCTAAGGTTGAAGTACGTAAGCCAAAACAACTAAAAATGGGGCCGAAGATCGTTGATTGCATATTCATCAGATATGTACACAATAGTAGCGCCAATCATTTCTTGGTGCATAAATCAGCAGTTCCTGATATAAATGAAGGAATGATTATTGAATTTAGGAATGCAGTATTTGTCTAAAATATTTTTCCTTGTAAAGATAAGGAAGAATCAAGTTCTCGTAAAAGAACTCTGGAGTCAACGTGTGGTTCTCAAACTAATGAAGAACTAAGACGAAGCAAGAAGGTTAGAAAGGAAAAGACATTTGGCCTAGACGTCCTGACTTATATGTTAGAAAATGAACCACAAACAATTAGTGAGGCAATATCCAGTCCAGAAGCCCCTTTTTGGAAAGAAGTTATCAATAGTGAAATAGAGTCGATCATGCAGAATCACATCTGGGATCCAGTTGATCTCCTAGCAAGCCACAAACCATTGGACTACAAGTGGATTCTCCGAAGGAAATGCAAGGCAAATGGCTCTATAGACAAATACAAGACCAGGTTGGTGGCACAAGGGTTCAAACAAAAGGAAGAACTTGATTTGTTCAATACTTACTCACCAATAACAAAAGTCACATCCATTAGGGTGCTCATTGCAATAGTAGCGCTGAATAACCTTGAAATACATCAAATGGATGTGAAAACAATTTCTTGGATGGTGAGTTAGATGAAGAAATCTATGTGGAACAACTTGAAGGATTTGTTGTCCCCATATAAGAAAAGAAAGTGTGCAGACTTGTTAAATTGTTGTATGGGCTCAAACAAGCCCCGAAACAATGGCATGAAAAATTTGACAAAATAATGTTGTCGAATGGCTTTAATATAAATGAGTGTGATAATTGTGTATACATCAAAGGCACTTAAAGTGAATTTGTTATAGTATGCTTGTATATTGACGACATGGTAATAATGGGTAGCAATCAATCTATCATCTTGACTGCCAAGAAAATGCTTATGAAGCATTTTGATATGAAAGATATAGGCACAATGGATTTCATAGTGGGAATCAAAATAATTAGAATATCTGATGGATTGATTCTAACTCAATCTCATTATGTCGAGAAAATTCTCAAGAAATTCAATATGTATGATAACTCTCATGTAAAAATGCCTATGGATCCCAGTCAACATCTGAGCAAAAACATTGGTGAACTCGTATCTCAAGTGAATACTCGAGAATAATAGGTAGTTTGATGTTTCTAACAAACTGTACTAACCCAAACATTATGTGCTCAGTAAATAAGTTGAGTAGATTTACGAGTAATCCTGGCAATAATCACTGGAAGGCACTAATAAGGGTACTTAGATTTCTTAAGTACACAATGGATTACAAGTTACACTACACTAGATATCCAACTGTATTAGAAGGATACAATGATGCTAACTGGATATTAGATACAAAAGATACCAAGTCCACTAGTAGGTATGTTGTCGCTCTAGCTGGAGCTACTGTGTCCTGGAAATCCTCTAAACAAACATGCATAGCTCGTTCTACTATGAAATATGAATTTATAGCCTTGGACAAGGCAGGGGAAGAAGTAGAACAACTTTGAAATTTCCTAAAGGATATTCCTTGTGCCATAAACTGGTTTCTGCCATCACAATTTATTGTGGTAGTCAATCAGCAACCGAAAAAGCTCAGAGTAGTATGTATAATAGTAAATCTCATCATATTAGATGAAGACACAATACCATAAGGCAATTAAACTTGAATGGGGTGATCTCACTTGACTATGTGAAGTCTAAGAAAAATTTAGCGGATTTGTTAACAAAAGGCCTATCCAGATATCAAGTGAAATGCTTGCCGAGAGAAATAGGACTAAAACCCATAAGTTTAAGAACCGACATAGTGGATACCCAACCATGTTGATTGGAGATCCCAAGAACTTGGTTCAATGAGATAACTAAGTTATGAAGGTTCGTGTGAGCACTTCAACCCATTCTTGTGACATGAAGTGTTACTTGCTAAGTGGGTACGAGGTTGAGCTTTGACTCTTAATGATTCCCAGAGCTAGTATAGCAGGATGCTCTCTATAGGAGATCAGCTATATAAGTATGAAAATTGGCCGCTTCATCATAAATACTTATGAATCTAAAATAAGTGTCTACGGCCAAAATGGAAATAATCGAAAAGAACTAAATATGCAAGGACAACTATTGTGTTGGTATTGTTGTCTTGATTTATTCCAACGCCTAAATAGTTCAAGACATCGTGTTCACTGATTAGCCAAGTAAACCCGATAATGCTTCACTACGGAAGGCTCAAAGCCATAAACCACCTATCCTGATGCAATAGTCATTCGCCTGAACTCTCTTGTGTCTGCATGAGCATTTACATCATCACTCATTTTAATTTCCATTTATTTGGGGGACTGTTGGAAATTGGTCTTCTTTGATCAAATTTTTAAGTGGGCTCAAAATATTAATTTCTAAAAAATTGATTATCATTGTAAACTAAGCCGCATGTAGATATTGACAATGACACTAATTAGCAAAAATCAATTTCAAATGAATGAGCAATTAATGGTCAAAATAAACTACTTGATGGTTGACTAAGAAAACTAAAAAAAGAAGCTAATGGGTTGGGAAAAGATAAAATCTATTCCACATTCAAAGATGAGTAAAAAGTAAACAAAAATAAATACCTCAAGTAAGGGGGTAAGGGATGGGCCCCTTGGGGGCACGACAAGTGTTTGGAGAGGAGAGGACTTACATAATGGTAGGTTCAATCCTAGCCACGCGCATGCACACACTACCTCCACTAGCTCGCCCGCCAGCCTAACTCAACTCAGCATGGCTGGCTGGGTTGGACTAGGCCTGGGCTGAGCTGGGCTGGGATTGGATTTGGGTTAAATTGAACTAGGCCTTCAGTCAAGTATTAACTTTTTGGACCAAATTCCACTTGAATTTGGGCCTGACTTAATTTCGGTCCAACTAAATAATTCTCCAAACAATTTTGACCATAATATTAAAATATTTGGAAATTGATTTCAGCTTATGGGAAAGCTGAAAACGAGTGGAATAAATCCTCCAGCCACCAAAGGATGCACTTGGACTACATCCTTCAAACTTTTTGCATTGAAAAAATTACTGTTGTTTGGGAAAAATTATTGTCAACTTTGATCGCCATTTACTGCACCTTTGGCCCTTTAAATAGTTTCGAATCTGCATCATTCCATACAAGCATTTTCATACAACATTGTAGTGTCTAGTAAACATAAAAGATAGTTCCAATACATTTGTGTTCGAAAGATCAAACGATTTGTAGTGTTGCTACTATTTGTCATAGTAGTTGTATCTTGAGAAATAATAGTAAGTTTGCCGTTAGTATTAGTGTGGGGCTAATTCGTCTTAAAGATAGAGAACTCCACTCTCACCTCGGCTAACTGGTGATCACAATTTTTATAACTGAAATAATAGTTTTGTGGTCGAGCTTAAGCCGAAAGCTTACAAGCTGCATCCTGAGCTTTTATTATTTTGTTAATTTATATTTAAAATATATTATAATTTAGTTAATAGTAATAGTGATGACAGTAATGGTATTCATATTATTCACAAAAACTATATTAGTGATAGTAATAATAAATTTATATTATCATAATCATTTTTCATTGTAATTGTATTAATAATTTTAAGTAATGATGTAATTTTTTGTGATAGATTGTGTAAGTAAAATATCTAATATAAATAATAATAATAAATCATGTTAAAATATCTACAGCATATAAATCTTATTAATGCAAGTGTCAGAATTAACTATATAATTTTAGCATAGTGAAGTCGAGCTATTTATCAGAATAATTCAATATTATAATAACCATATTACTAATTTCACATTTTGTTTTATCAAATATATAAAAGGAAAATATTGAAAATAATTGATAATATTAATAATTATATTTAAAAAAATCTAATAACATGAGTTATATTAATTCATAAATTAAAATGGTATCTTTTGATATAGTTGAGGTCAAGTTTGAATAAGTTTGATTGTATATGAATTGAGATTGAACTCAATAATTTAAAATGGAGACAAACTTAAGCTTCATCTATAACTTTAATTAGTTCAAGCTCAATTTTATCAAATTGAGTTTGAACTTGAAACTTTTTAAAAGTTTGATTCATCATTTCACAAGAAACTTATAATTCCATTCCATCTCAATGTGGCTACGAGCTATTCTACAATAATTAGATGCAATATATTCGGTTTGGTACATATCATTCAATTATAAAAAGTGCATGTGTTTTTATACTCTATTATTTTAAATAAATTAAAAGTGTTAACTCTATTCATTGAAAAATTGGACACCCACTCACCGATTTTTCATCACTCTTCATTAATAATAAACTATCAAAGCAAAGCACAAAGTATTATTTTATAACATTGTTTGCACAACCATTATCATGTATGTGGAAAATGCGGAGTGTGTAGGGTGTTAAATTAGTTAGTCAAAATGTTGACCCAATCAAGTTGTTAATTAGTCAGTTAAGTAGCTCTAATAGTCAGTTAGCTAGTTAGTTTAGAATTAATAGTTAGTTAGTGGACCCAACATTAATTGCTTCAGACTATAAAAGAAGACAAATGTTGTACATGCATAGATTTTTCCACTTTATGAAATCTAGATTTTAGATTACAGAAATGGAAATTCTCTCTCCTTTTTCCTTTTCCCTTTTCCCCTGCACAGAATCCAACCTTTTCACATGGTATCAGAGCGATACCAATCCAATCTAATTAGGAAAACAAAGCCTAAACCACGATCTGCTATATGTTTAAGATCAACAAAGGAAGGAAAAATGACATAGAAGAGGCAAGAAGAATTGGAGGAAGTAGAGTTTGGAATGGACAGGAGAATAGAGTCGGAGGCAGCAATGGGAATCCGCTATACCTCCAACCTTTAGATCACCTAAGAATGGTCCTTGTTTCCACTTCGTTGAACGGAAAAAAACTTTCTAGCATGGAGTCGCGCGATGAAGATCCCGTTGGGGGCAAAAGTGAAGCTAGGCTTCATAAATGGAAAAAATGTTATCCTAGAGGAAGAATTGGAGGACTTCGAGCAGTGGAATAGGGTAGATTGCATGGTGCAATCGTGGATTTTGAACTCGATATCCAAGGATATTGTATATGCCTTTCTCAACACTTGAATCACATGTGCTGTGATTTAAAGCTCATGAGAGAACCTACTCCAATTAAGACCATGACCCCTGTGTACTTGCCTGATGGATCAACTAAAACGGTTCATCATGTAGGAAATATCCACTTCATAGATAGACTTACCCTAACCACAGCCTTGTATGTCCCTCAGTTACAATACAACTTATTATCTGTAAACAAACTATCTGAAACATCCTTAATTAGATTCATTTTCTATCCTGCATATTGTTTGTTGCAGGACCTACAGACTGAGGAGATTTTGGCTGTGGGGAAGGTTATTGGAAGGTTATACATACTTGACTCTAGTTGCTTTGATGCTCACACACTACTTCACTACACTAAGTTGTTAACCCAAACCCTAGATACATCATTTGCTCTTCCATTTTAGCTTTGTAATAACTGTGTTGAATCTTGCCATATGAACAAAATGTCGGTTGATTATGTATCTCTTTGGCATAAGAGACTTGGGCATGCATGACCTACTGTTATGTCACATCTCAGCTTTATTGAAAAAGGAAACAATGCTTCCACCTCACAATGTAATATATACCAATTAGGCAAAAACAAAGACTAGCTTTTCCTACTAGTGAGTCAAGAGCCGCCAAACCCTTCCAACTATTACACATAGACCTTTGGGGGGCCTATTATCAACCCTCTTTGACAGGAGCATATTTCTTTCTAATTATAGTGGATGACTATAGTAGATGCACTTGGACATACTTTCTCATAAATCTTAAACCACTCAAACCCTAAACCAATTCTTCGAGATGGTTGACACCTAATTTAAGACAAAGATCAAAGTTGTCATGTCTGATAATGGCACTGAATTCACTAGTCAAAATTGCCAATTATTGTTCCTTGAAAGAGGTATTGTACATCAAAAATCATGCCTACATACTCCCCAACAAACTGGGGTTGTAGAGAGAAAACACAAACACTTATTGCAAGTAGCCCGGGCCTTGATGTTTCTGGCAAATTTGTCAAAGAGGTTTTGGGGAGAGTCAATTCTTGTAGCCACTCACATTATTAATCGCCTTCCTACTCCTCTCCTAGATTGGAAAAGTCCTTATGAACTACCTTTATATGGTTCCTTTAAAGTTTTTGGATGTCTATGCTATGTGACCAATAACATCCCTCACAAATACAAGTTTGATCATATAGCCAAAAGATGCATATTTCTTGGTTATTGTCTAGCGCAAAAGGCCTATAAAACTTATGATTTTGAATCACACAAAATGTTGGTGTCTAGAGATGTGATATTCTATGAAAACATCTTCCCTTACAAGCCTAAACTAGACACTAACTTGACCCATATTCCAATTCCAGAAATCGAATATGACTCATTAACAGAAAATAGCCCGTTGCCTTTCATTTCTTATAGTCACCCCTCAGAAGAATTTGCCTCTAACCTAAGTCAATCCCATTCTCCTACTATATCAAATAATCAACCTGTTGTTGTAAGGCAAACCACTAGAGTCAAACACAAACCTGTGTGGTTGAATGATTTTATATCAAATGTTGCCTAGCAAACCTCTTCTACTGTAGATTATAACCTTGTTGCTACCAAAACCTCAAAGATATCATATCCTATCCAAACGTATCCTTACTACACCTTACCCAACCTTAGTTAGCAGTGCATTAGATTTTTAGCTAATGTGCCTATTGATTCAGAACCAAGCACTTATAAACAGGTACATACTGATGAAAGATATGTGGAGGCAATGTATAATGAGCTAGAAGCTCTTGAAAAAAATCATACTTGGGAGTTGACCGAGTTGCCTGTCGAGAAGAAGGCGATAGGCTCCAAGTGGGTTTACAAAATAAAATATTGTCCGATGGCACGGTGGATAGGTTCAAGGCGAGGCTTGTCACCAAAGGGTATAATCAGGTGGTTGGGGTGGATTATTTTGACTCCTTTTCCCCAGTAGCCAAGCTGGTTACAGTCCGGATATTCTTAGCTTTGGGTTGTGCTCAATCATGGCCTCTTCATCAATTGGATATAAATAATGCATATTTACATGAAGAAATTTCTATGATGCCTGCAGAAGGATATACTAAGGTAAAGAAAGGGGAAGTTTGCAAACTGGTGAAGTCCCTATATGGACTTAAACAGGCTTCAAGGGAGTGGAATCATGAACTTTGCTTGCGGTTAAGGGAGTATGGCTTTAAGCAATCTAAGCATGATCATTATCTTTTTACCAGAATTACAGAGAAGTCCTCTTTGTTCTTGATAGTATACGTAGATGATATTCTGATAACCTGAAGTGATGAAGGTAAGATCGTGAAAATAACGGCATTTCTGGACAGTGAGTTCACTATAAAAAATCTGGGCCATGCTAAATACTTCTTGGGAGTTGAAATTGTGAGGTTGGAAGATGGAATGTATCTAAACCAAAGAAAGTATATCCTAAATATTTTGAAGGATGTTGGATTACTTGGTACTAACCCTGCCAAAATGCCACTACCAAAAGGATTGATACCCAGTGAAGGAGATAAGGTGCTATTCTCTGAACCCGAAAGATACAGAAGATTGGTTGGAAGGTTGTTCTACCTAAACATGAGATGTCCGGATGTCATCTATGTCGTTCAACAATTAAGCCAATTTGTTAATAAGCCTTGTCAGTCTCACTGGAATGCTGTCTTGCATGTTCTAAGGTACCTCAAGTAGTGTCCTTCTAAAGGGCTATTGTTCCCGTTAAGTAGCAACTTCAGACTTGTGGCATACTGTGATGCAAATTGGGCTGTGTGTCGAGACACTAGGAAATCACTTATCGAGTTTTGCATTCTCTTGGGCTTTTCGCTTGTTTCATGGAAAACAAAGAAACAAGCCACAATTTCTAGATCTTCCGCTGAGGCTGAGTATCATAGCATGGCCTCCACAGTGTGTGAATTGCAATGGATATCCTACATTCTTGCTGATTTTGGAGTCACAATCACCTATCTAGTTCCCTTGCACTGTGATAGCAGAGCAGTACTCTCTATTGTTGCCAATCCCATCTTTCACGAAAGCACAAAACACCTAGAAATCGATTGTCACCTGGTTCGAAATTAGCTACGTAATGGCTTCATTAATACACAACATATATCAAGCAAGGAGTAGATGGCCGACCTCTTCACAAAGTCCCTCTCTTCATTGGAGTTTGAGTTTTTGCTTTCCAAGTTAGGTTTGGCTGATCGCACCAACCTCCAACTTGAGGGGGGCGTGTAGAGAATGCAGAGTGTGTAGGGTGTTATATTAGTTGGTCAAAATATTGACCCAATCAAGTTGTTAGTTAGTCAGTTAAGTTGCTCTAATAGTCAGTTAGCCAGTTAGTTTAGAATTAATAGTTAGTTAGTGGACCCAGCATTAATTGTTGCAGACTATAAAAAAAGAAGACAGGTGTTGTACATGCATAGATTTTTCCACTTTATGAAATTCAAATTTCAGATTATAGAAATGGAAATTCTCTCTCCTTTTTCCTTTTCCCTTGCACATAATCCAACCTTTTCCCAATGTACATATTAACATATAACTCGCTTATAGGATTTGACACAATTAATACCATATCAACGAAACTGAAAGTAAAAATAACACAACGTTAATTTTTTAGGATAACTTCAATTATAGTCCCCAAATTTGCAATAATTCAATGTACTTTTCCTTGTTTCAAGTTTTTTATATTGTATTACAACATTTTATAATTTAGTTCAATATTGTCTCATCGTCAATTAATTCATTAAATGATAATGGTAGGGATTTAGAGGAAAAAGCCTGGTGGCTGGTGAGTGGTGACCTCCATTTTTTCCAATTTTCACTCACACACACACTCTCTCTCACATGCAGCAAGAAAAATGACTTCTTCCTTTTTTCAAGTAGATCTTACAATGGAACTATACCTAAGGAGCAAGTTTATTGTGGATGAGCGATATAACTTTCTTTAAGAACTTCTTATTTGAATTCTAGAAGAAAATATTGGGCATATCCAAATTATGGGGTATTTTTTATTTTTATTTTTTAATTTTATTTAGTTTATATTTGTGATTAACAAGCTAAATTGACTTCCTTATAATATAACTCAATAAATTCCTTAAGTTCAATAATCCCAAACATATCTACATCTATATTATCAAACTAGATTATCTTACCCCTCATAACATCTTATTGGTTCTAATTTAATTGCACCATTGTGATATATATATATTTTGAGAGAGAGCATTACAAATGACGAAATGTTATCATTTCAACAAAGCAATATATTCCTATTCTCGAATCAAATCCCTATTCTCAAATCAAAGAATCAAAATATAAACTAAATACAAAGCACATAAAGTGCACAACGCGCCCATTATGGGTCGAACACAAACCTCCCACTATGATATAATTTAAGAGTAAACACAGTGGCATCCCCAACCCAATTTGCATAACATCAGTCAAATAAAATACCATAATTAAACGAAAGCCGTTAAATCCACTTAACATGCACATTGTCTTCTATGGTTAGGGCTATAGCATGTGAAATTAACACAAAAATCCTAAACCTGTTCATAGTCTTTAAATTCCACTACATGCCCTACAATCAAATGGAACATGCTACACCCTAAACCCTAGAATCAAAGTATCAAATAGAATGGGCTAAAACTTAAACCCTAGAGTCAAATAGTATAAGAACAATACGTATTCTACAAATGGAATATAGCATAACTCATTATAGTTTGGTGTCCCCAGATTCATGTTCATGCTTCCTTCGCACCATTGATAGCTTCAAAATATGGTCGCCCACTTCGTTTAGCTTAAAGAGTCATAAAAAAATCAGTGCAAATAGCTTGAAATCATGGGGAATTGTACAATTTAGTTGTGGAGTAGGTTCCTAAGGAATAATGGAAAAATTAGGATTTTCTATTAATTTGGGAATTAAAGTTTACTTTTGATGCTTGATCCAAACTTAACTAAATGTGAAAAGCCTTAACATTTGCTGCCAGTCACGTGAAATGTACATGACTTAACCCTTAATCATTTAATAAATCAATTAACGGTGGGTTAAAATTGAATAAATTATGAAAGATTGACGACATATTGTGAAACTATTTGAAATAGGGGAACATATTGAATTAATGATAAATTTCAAAAATTATCTCTTATTTTTATTAATGTTTTAAAAATATGATCAGACAAATTTTCATCATGTCCAAATTGCAAGAACATCTAATTAAATGAGCTTGCATTTTCTAATGAGTAACCACATTTTTCAACACAGTTTTAAACACACTAAAAAAATTGAAATTAAATTAAGTCAACATTTTTCAATTCTTTTTCTTAATCCAACCAATTTTGGACCGATTCATTCCTAACCCACCCGGACCCAAAAAGATTAGATTAAATTCCCAATTAAATTGAATAAATTGCGAATCTTTTGGCAATCTAATTGAGGAACTCCACGACAAAATCTACACACTCTCCCCACACCATCTTCTCTTCCATTGAACCATTCTTCCCACCGTCTCTAGTTTGGGACATTTGAATTTTAATTTTTTTTTGTCATTTAGTTTTTTCCCTTTTTTCCCAAGTAATACAGCAATTAGGGCAGCCTTACTCCTCTCCTTCTTCCCTCCCACGATTTCCACTCTCTTCTCAAACCATAATGCCATCCAATTTTCATACGGCAAGAAAGGCATAATACCGAGGGACACGTACAAGTGTGTACAACAATTAAGGAAACTGGAAAAAGAAGTATTTCTTTAGGGTTTTTGTTGATATTGTTTCTGGGCTGGTGTTAGGGAGAAGGAAATGGCCGTGCTGGTGAAGCGGAGGTGGCGGACAGTTCTGATTCTGAGGCGGATGCTAATGTGCGCCATAGCCACTATAGCCCTAATGGCACTGCTTTCCATACACGTTCAAGAAGTTACCAAATTGCCTGCTGATTCTTCATATAAGCTCCCTACGGTCTGCTCTGGTTCTCCCTACCTTTTTCTCTACTATTCTTTCTTTTCTGGTTATTTCTTGAACTCAGCCGTTGACGTGAAAATAATTGTTGATCTTTACTTTTCCCATTCTCAGTTGGATGTTTTGATATTCCCTTTTCTGTGATTTAGTATGTACGGTTATCTTCATATTCCAGGGTGCTTTCATGAGTTAACTTTTAAATAACTGAAGTTTAATATAAAAAATTAACTCACAAAATTTCAAGGTTAGTTGACAGATTTTCTTTTTAGTAGATTTTGCTAATTGTCATTTTTTTTTTAAATTTAAATTTTGAATGGAAATGGTGAAATGTACTGATCTGGAGTGAGTTTCAATTTTGTAGCAACATGAAATTGGGTACCAAAAACTGAGCAGGGAGCGAAGCTGGATGCAAGAGTTTGCTCCGCCCCATTTGTTGAAAGCTCCTCTCACTGCTCATAAGGTTTTGACTTCTCTTGAATATACTTCATAATTGTAATTTTTTTTTATGTAATTACCTACCCACCCCCACCCCCCCCCCCCCCCCCACCCCCCAACAAAAAAGCAAAAAAAAAAAAAAAAAGAAAAGGAAAAAGAAGATGAATGTTGCCTCAACTTCATTTTTCGTTTAGCTGTGCTTGTTATACATGTGGGATGATACTTCGATGTTAGTTTCATGGACTGTAGGTGCATAATTATTAATAAAAAGTAGTCATGCATCTTTCATGTTTTCACTCCTTTAGATTTGACAGTTGGATGGTGCAAGTGGGAGCTTGGATTCGGACAAGTTATGGAAGCCACCACCTAATAGAGACTATGTACCTTGCACTAAACCAAGTTCATCCTACACAAGTAAGGGAATTTTAGTCTTTTTATTATCTGCATTCTTTGTTTTGTTTTACTTCATGCTTCTATTTATTATTACCATTTGTTGCTTATTGTCTTTAGTGCCATCTGTTTTTCAGGTCCTCCGGAATCTCGTGGTTACCTGCTGGTACATACAAATGGTGGCCTTAATCAGATGAGGGCTGGGGTTTGTCTTTCTATTCTCTCTCTGTCTCTGTCTCTCTCTCACACACACACACACACACATATAAGTATATATATGCTCATGTTTATGTTTAAGTATATACATAAATTCATGGTCTAAATTAACAAGTTCTGCATGCTTTTGTTTCTTTGTAGACTTGCATCGTATCATCTCTGTGGTTCTCATTGTTTGTCTGTTTTCCATGAGAAAATCCAATATTGTTAAGCCAAAAGACATGAAGAATGATATGGTATATATATTAATGGTCTCGTGCAGAATTATTCCCTTGCATCATGTTACTATGTGATTCTCACCTTCGTTTGTCTGTTTGTTATGTGTCATGAGAAAATCCAATATTGTTAAGCCAAAACACAAAAATAATGATATAGTATATTAACAATTTCATGCACCATTATTTGTTGGTTGTTTTCCTATGTGCAATTTCCAATGAAGACAATATAGTGAAATCAACACTTTGGATTATACATTGCTTGCTTATTCAAATATTAATATTGTGGAAACAAGAATACAAGTGCCCGTTTGGTTTCATTTTCAAAGCTCATTTTCACATTTTCTATTATTTCAGAAGTGAAACACATCACTTTTTATACATTTTCACTCAACATTTTCATTTTTATTTTCAAAACACATTCTCTAACAACCTATATATCTTCTCCCAATAACCTAGGGCTTGTTTTTCTATGTTTTCCCAAAAAAATTTCCAACCCTTAAAAAAAATTTCAAAATGGAGGCACATTTTCCAATCTTTTTCCCAAAAAATTTAAATTTTATACTCAAAAAACCCCTCCCAATTCACCCAAAAAATCCTACACCCTAAAAATCACACCTATCTCCTCACTTTTCTCACTCTACCTTTCACATCACTCATTCATTTATCACTCTCCCACTTTACTCATTCATATATATATACATACATACATATATATATATATTAAAATTTTATTAGGTAAAAAAATTCTAAAACTTATGTTTACAAATTTAATTAAATTAATTATCGAAAAAATGAATAAAACTTAATTAAATATTATTTATGTTATTACTAAATAATTTATTTATTGAATAACATATTAAATTAATTAAATTTACTTATTAATTAAATAATGTAATAGTTATATTTAATATTTAATGTATTAATTAAAATTATATTTATTCATTTAAAGAATAACTTAAGATGTTTTGATTTGATATAATAAATAAAGTAATCTTCTTCAAAAAATATTCTTCGTTAAATATTAATCTTCACATTTATTTAAAATTATAATAAAAAATTTGATTATAGGGTGATACTTATGTAATAATCTACTAAGTTTAATAAACTAATATTGATATGCTTAAAGTAATTGTTGAGAGAATTAACTAAATTTAAGTAAAATTATTTGATTATTACTAAGTAGTTTATTTACTAAATAACGTATTAATTAAATAATGTGTTAAAATAATTAAATAACTTATTAAATTAATTAAATTAATTTATTTAAATAACTTATTATTTATATATTAATTATGTGTCATATTTTACGTATAATTAAATATTATGTTTATTTATTTAATAAATAATTTAAGATGATGTAATTTTATATAACATAATATTATTATTTTTTTAATTTGATGAATTGTTATTAAGTCTTATATATACATAAATTATTAAAAAAATTATTTATTTTAATAAATAATCAAGTTTTATTTATACATAAATTGTAAGTAATAAATAGTTAAATAATTATATTTTAATTAATAAACAATAATTAGTTTATAATTAATGTATAGTAATTAAATTTTTTTATAAGTCGATATTAACAATCATGATATAATTATTATATAAGCTAATTTTTTTATAATTAAAATATAATTATGATTTCATGAATGATTAATATTTATTAATATGACCAAATAATACATCATTTGTTAATATTAAATTTATAAAAATATAAATTTCAAAATAAATAACCAATTAAATTAATTAGACTCATATTTCAATCATTACAAATATATATATATATACACACACACACACACATCATCCAACTATAAAAATACATAAAAAAAATCACTTTTACCTTACAAACCCAACAAAAAGCAATTGATTTGACATCTACAGTAAAGTTTGTCTCTCTCCAAAACATAAAGAAACAAACAACTCATTCTCAAATCATTTTCCATATTTTCCCAAAAAAAAAAAAAGAAACATATGGCACATTCTCCAAATTTTCTCCCAAAAATCCATCCCCCCAAAATTTTTTCTAGAAAATGGCGAAAACATAGGAGAACAAGCCCCTATATATTTTCACTCTACTTTATTATTTCTATCTTTCTCCACCTACAACCTATTAAAACTAAGTGAACTAACATAATTATTATTTTTCCAACAATTTATTCAAATAGAAACTCATTTTCAACTCATTTCCATTAGCTAACTTTTTAAATTTTAGAAGTGATGGAAATGGAAATTGGAAATGAACATAAAACCAAACGGGCCCTAAGGTTTTTGAGATACAACAAACTGTAAGAGAAAAGGAATTATGAAGTGCAAGGATCGAAAATGTAAATAAGAAATTTCTGTTTGGGGCTATTCCTATTGAAGTCATTCGGAATGTTTCCTAGGCAGGAAAATAGTTTGTAACTTTAAGCAATACCATTCAGTCAATTCACTCTTAATTGAAAATCTCTGCCTGTTTAAAATAGTTTGCAGCACATTAAGAAATCAAATTGGGTCTACTTCAACATAGATTCTGAAAGTTTGATTCGAGAGTATAACATAGTTTATGCTTTTCCCGCATCCCTAACTTCTGAAGCCTAAACATCAGATTGTGTAGCAAGCTAGGATTTTTGGAACTCCTTTTGCTGACATCACGCTGGACAATAGTTTTTGAACTCCTTATCTACCCTTCGAGTTGCATAACAAGGCATAGCTTTATTTTGCCTGGAGGTGGGAGGTGCAGGATTGGGTGCAAAATACTCCAGAGCAGATGTGAATTAATATAATTCGCATGTGCTTGTGGTTGTTTGGGCATTTTGCAGTCTATTTGCTCATATTGAATAATCTACGTTACATCAAGCACAAACCAACTCTCATGACCCAAAAATGGCAGCATGAGGATCCAAAGAAGTCTTGTTTGTGTTTTTATAGGGGATTGGGCTAATATCTCTTCGAACTAATATTCTGACAACTCCAACTTTATAATTCAAGAAAGCAACTTTCAGAATTCATACTTGAACTTTTTTTTTGCTAATTTTATTTGTGAATTATTGGTATTTGGCAAAAAATAACACCTGAGGAGCTAGCGCGTCAGTGTTTGGAAAGGCAAAGGTGCTGGATGAGGTGCTTCACATGTCCTTTGAGCGTATAGATTGAGTCTTCGGATGTATGTCCCTGGAATTTTCATATTTATTTTATTAAAACAAACTGTAGAATTTTTTAGAAATAAGCCAACATTTTATGAACTACTACAAAAAAAATTCTCCAAGATGCAAGAAACATTGAGATACAAAATGCATAATGTAGTATAAACAATAAGGATCTAAATTGATAGCTCTTGAGACACTAGAAATACAATATTATCTTAGTGTCAAAAACCACTAGATGAATAAGGTGATCCTGAGTGGGAAAAGTAAAACAGATATAATAACTTATTATTGTTCTTTAAATAGAATAAAAGCCTATCACTATAAGGCTAGTGTTTAAGATGATAAAAAAATGTAACAGTGCATCCATTTCTAATTTTGTCAAGGGCAATATCTTCTGAAAGCCAATGAATTCAGGTTAGTCTAGGAAAAAAAGTAAAATTTTTGGAGAAGTGTGGAAGTGTAGAACTTTTTGGACAACTTTCAATTCAATAGTGACTTTGAATGAATGAATTGGCTATTTAACACGATTTTAAGCAATTAAATCTCAAAGTTGAGAAATTACCTCTTTATCTGGGGAATATGCCCAATTTGACACTTTATGGCACAAAGAGCATACGCCGCCAATGTCGGCGTATGCCCCGAAAGCCCAGGCTCATGCCCCAGGATGAATGTCGGTCTCTACCACCTAGGGCTCTTTTCATTGCTTTACCTCAGGAGGCATGCCCGATAAGCTTTTAAACACTGGCGTGATTTATAAGAATCTTATGCATGGTGGTCTATAGTATTGCAATTGCTGAGCAGTTTGCTTGCCAGCCTACATAAATTTATTCTTGCTTGCAGATATGCGATATGGTTGCTGTTGCACGAATTATTAATGCTACTCTAGTAATTCCTGAACTAGATAAACGCTCATTTTGGCAAGATTCCAGGTATGCTGTCACTTTTTATAGTTCTATACAGAATGTATATGTGCATGAAATAAGTATTTTTTGATTTAATATTGTGTGCTTGAAATTGCAGCAACTTCTCTGATGTCTTTGATGAATATCATTTTATCAATTCTTTGGTTGATGATGTGAAAATCATAAACAAGCTCCCCAAGGAATTGGCAACCGCCACCAGAGCAGTGAAGCATTTCAGAAGTTGGTCTGGAATAGATTATTATGAGGAAGAGATAGCAAGGATGTGGGAAGAATATCAGGTACTTGTCGAAACTGAAGTCTGTCTCCGCTGTGTAGAATATCTTTCTAATTATTTTACGTGGGAAAATTTCCTAGGTGATTCGAGCAGCGAAATCTGATTCTCGGTTAGCAAACAATAACCTGCCTCCTGACATTCAGAAGTTGCGATGCCGTGCTTGCTACGAATCTCTTCGGTTTGCACCTCAAATTGAGAAAATGGGAAAGGTAATCACTCGATTCAGTGGTAATCAATTCATAATCTTGGGTATCATCTTATTTCTTACTGTTCTTCTTTTAGTAAATGTATGTCTTTTTGTATTAAATTCTTCCCTTTGTAGTTGTTGGTGGATAGGATGAGGTCCTATGGTCGTTATATTGCTTTGCATTTACGGTTTGAAAAGGACATGCTTGCCTTTAGTGGCTGCACCCATGATCTATCCCCAGAAGAAGCTGAGGAACTAAAGATAATCAGGTAAAATATCTCATAAATTTTTGTATGATGTATGATATCCAACACTCAGATAATCTTTTATTTTTATTTTGAACTTATATAGAGAGAATACAACATGGTGGAAAGTAAAAGATATTGACCCCGTAGAACAGAGAGCCAAAGGCTATTGTCCACTAACACCAAAGGAGGTTGGGATATTCCTTAGTGCTCTTGGTTTTCCATCGAGCACACCCATATATGTCGCGGCTGGAGAGATATATGGGGGTGATTCTCGCATGGCCGATCTGCAGGCTCGCTATCCTATAATAATGAACAAGGTATGAGCATTCTATCGACTTCATCCAATTGCTTGATGTCTCATAAGTGGAGATGCTTGTGAATGGGTTATCAATATGAGCAGGGTATGCTTTAGTGCCTGAGCTTCCATGGGCCTTGAGTGCTAAGCCCTATCACCTAATATGATATCATTCATCAATATGTAAATGAAGTCCTAGTGTTGCAAATCACAAACAACTTTAAAAGTGGAAACTAAAATTTGGGTTTCCTCTGATGAGCGAGAAGTCTCTTTAGTCCAAATGAACTGGTTCTTGGTGATTTAGAGTCTTTTCTTCTAGTTCTGTTGTTTCTCGGGGATTATTCATTGTTCTGCGGTAACTTTGTCCTTAAGTATCTTATAGGATTTTATTTTCTTTTAATTTGGATTCATTAATCATCTAGGATAAGTTTTTTCTAAAGTTTATGAATAAAATGTACCACTCTTTTCCTTTTGTCATCTAGTTTTTCTTCTCTTCACTTGTCTTTTTTCAGGTTTAGCTGTTCTTTATTACTATTCATAGATTTAAGAACAAAGCTGGAAAACTCCTTTCTTATCTAACTGAAGCCAAAAATTTTATCCAACTTTGGTCTCTCATAAAGCCCGAAAATATCTTTTGCTTTGTCTTCTAACAGCCACAAACTTTATGGAATCCAGAGCAAATTTCCTCCTTTCATTGCCCGTTGCAGGGAAGGATTCATTAGGTCTTTGTGCTTAATTACCTACCACCAATTTATTCTGTTCCAGATGCAAGTTGAGGCTGGGTGATTCAGTACAAGGAGACCTCCAAAAGGTATTGGATAAATACATAGGTTCCTTTGCTGGATAGGCTAGTGGCTTTCTAACAGTGAAAAAGACAGTCCAAAGGGAACACTGTAAACTTGAGTTTACACTTAAGGCATTTTGGAGGTGTTTTGAGATGTGACAGGAGGTCTTTCTAAGAGTGTGCCAATGCCTTCATAAGATGTGAATTCGTATGCCAAGAAAAAGAAAAAACTGTTAGTTTTCACTATTTTCAATACATATCAGACATGTTTTTGTTTTATTTTTAATGTGTATTACTGGACGCATCAAATAAGTTCTCCCTTTTTTGCATTATTCAAGTCTTTTGTGTTCGAAGAATTTTCAGCAGACTGGGAAATGTTTTAGAAAGTTTGGGCCCATATGTTGAGACAAGGAAATCAGGTCTGGAGAATACAAGTGAACAGCCTCAGACTACTCTGCACACTGTAATATTAGGTAGACGTGCATTAACCAACAGTAATTGAAGAATGTGATAAAGTTGTATACTTGAGATGTTTCCACTATATACCATTCTGGAGATTAAGAATCAGCCAGCTCTTTCACTATGAATTTCAAGAAAGACTCTTCATTCCTTAGGGCTATTTCTTGGTCAAGGAATAGTGCATCAAAAGTGAATTGTGCTTGGTTCTTGAGGTAATGCTGGTGGATTTGGTTGTACAGGTCGATGGTTGTTCGAATTGTTTCTCATTTTTTAGCTAGTAGTGGTGATTGCACTTTGGAAAGATTATAGCCACTTGTGGTGGAAGAACTGAAAAATTACAAGAAGAGGGAGTTATGCTGCATAGGAATTAGGATGACTGTTAGCCCAATAGTAAATGAAAATCTAATCTAGTATCAACACTCCACCTTAATCACCAGCAAAGTCAACCCAGGATATACATCATGAATCCCAGGCAAGCGGAGTTTGATGAAGAGTGTAGACGAATTTTGGAATGTTCTTTTGTATACATGCATACTGAAAATTTGAGGATAAAGGTATAAAACAAGGATGGTTTGTATAGGGAAAAGTGTCATAAAGTAGAGCTAAAGTTGGGTTTGATCTCATAATCCTTGCCTGCAAATGAAAATGTGACTGTTTCAGCAAAATGCAGTAAAAGTTAAAACTGTTATAGGCTCAAGGTGCTTTTATACTGATGACATTACTTTGGAAAAGCTCTTAATATTGGCTTAAGCGCTTTAACTATTTCATGTCTGTCTTTGGTTTAAATGGGTCTCTCCTGCTCGATCTCTCTTTGCGTGTTCCTTCTCGCTTTTGCGCTCACCCTATCTTCATTTTTTTTTTTTCACTTTGGCTGCCACGTGTACCACAGTCATCTCCTTCTAGCCATCCGGCACTTCTTAATTTCCTTAGACATTTCCTTGCTGCATGACCTTATTCTATCCAAAATAACCATAATGAGGGGGAAAGCAATATTCTGCATAAAAAAGAAGATGAGATTCTTCCAATTCTTTTCTTTATTTCACGCCGATTATAACTAAGAATTGTACTGTGCTCGCTTGAAATGGTTAAGTGGGTATTAAGCTATCCTATGTTGATGTATTTCCTCTAGACTTCCTTCAATTGTCTCTAAGTCCCTCCAATGTAAATTAATGGACATTTTCTTGCAAATAAAGGTTTTGATCTTTGAATGATGGCAAGAAAACAAATTCCCTAAACAGTCCATCTCCCTTTGGTACCAAGTTATTAAGAGTAATTGTGGTCTACATTAGTGCTATCAAAGGCGCACGCCTGGTCTGCCTCAGGCGCCCAGGTGAGTGAGGCTCAGCTCTGGCGCCTCACTTCTCCCCAAGGTGGGTGCCTCGCCTCAATCAGTTACAGACCTATATATATATATATATATATATATACATGGTATAAAAAAGTCTGAAAAATTTGCAAAACCCCTAATTTAAGCTTAAAAAACACTGGCCTCTAGCCTACTGCAATCTGCCACCTACCCAGTCCCGCTGTCGTCGACACTGCTTGTCCCTGCACCTCGCTGGTGCTCGCCACCGGTGGCCACCGCCAGGTTATGTTTTTCCCTTTTTTTTCCCCTCTAAAAATCTAAGTTTTTTTGTCTCCTTTTGTCTTTTTGAAATTTATTATGCATGGGCTTTAACTTTTTTTGTGTTTTTATTTCATTTCTCTTATTTTAACTTAACATTTTATGTTTTTTTGACTCTTATAATTGTTTCTGTTTATTTTTCATCTTTTTTACTGTTTTCTGTTACTATGGCTTTTTCTTTGCTGTTTCTTACTCAATTCTTTTTCTGTTCATTATTCTTTTTGCCGGTGGTTTTTTTTTTTTTTTTTTTTCCTTTTGTTATGCTTTCTGTTTTTTCTATTTTTTTCATTTTTTTGTTTGTTCATATTTGTATTGTTCTATGTGTTATTATTCTTATGAGTCATGAATTAAAAAGTATTAAACATAATATAAATTTTCATATGTTGTTTTTGGGCCTTTTGGCATTTATAAAATGTTTTTGGAATTTTGCAATATATATATATTATTTATAATTTTCTTTTTAAATTGTTGCCTCGTTGGCCTTTTGGTCACCCACCTCTCGCCTCGCCTTTCGCCCGCCTCTTGCCTCACGCCTTTCATAACTATGGCGTATATCAAAATGGTTGGGATGCCTTGGTAGGCTTTTGTGCCTCTTATTTTAGTCCTTGGAAATTCATTTCTCAAGTATATTTCACCTTTTTTCCTATCATTGTGTAAAAAAAGAGTAATGGGGCCTGGGCACGGTTTTTGGAGGATATTGAACTAGGTGATATAACATTTAATATAAAAAATGGTAAGAAAACGACATGAAGCTAGTATAAAGTTGCGCCACACAGAAGTGACACTTATTATGTACACCGTCTTTTGGTCATTGGTCATAGATAACCAAATTTGTGTCTTCTAAGTTGATAATCAACAATATATCATTTATTAATTTTTCCCATTTTTACTAACTAAGGAGAATTGAAGTGAGCATAAGAGTGCACTAGTAAATAAGTTAACTAAGCAAGAAGGTTAAAAAAAGGAAGTTGAAGATATGGTTTTCACCTCTCTGTGTTGTGATGGGGCTTCCAGTCGCTGGTTTCATCTAGTGCAACGGGGATTTGTGAATAAGAGCTTTGCAGCTTTTATAACTTAAATTAGTATTATTTCCCAGCTAAATGGAGTCAAGCAGGGTAACAACTCAACCTGCCATTAAGTTGGACTCTAATAGGGAGCAATGATAATTGATAGCTACTTAGCAGCTAGATGGGGCTGAAAATCTATCAAGTATTGGAGCTGAGTTTAGAGTATCTTAAGTTCAAATAGTAGTGTGCTTGATGATCCTAGGTTCAAACGTAGCTCATATAATTTTTTTCTCCTGCCTCATATGCAAAATCAGACCACATTTTTTGTTTGAATGCTTGGCAAGCTTAAGGATTATATTGGGTTAGGTCAAATAAGAACTAACAAAATTCTATCAGTAAAAGAGATGATGACCACAACCTTTGAAATTTGTATGAATAACTGTTTTTGCAGAACATATGTTATACAAGTCATTTCTTAGTCTCAAGCTTGACTCACAAATTGATCAAACCTCATTTAGATGCTCAAACCAAAGCCGCAATGAGATTTAACTTGGCTCAACTTTAATTTGAGTGGGTTGAGTTAAATGAGTTCGCTTCTGCTTGGCTGCCATGACAGTCAAAGGTCTAGAGGTATGAGGACATTTGAAGAGGGGCCAATTTGTCTGTTAGAAAACCCTTAAGTTGAGCCTAGCTAGAAGACTTACTTCAGATGCACTTCTCTTTGCATTTGCAAGAAAACTTGCAAATTTTTAGGATTAATTTGTCATTTGTTTTCATTGAATTGAAGTAGCAAAAAGATGGGTGTTGGGATAACATAATATTTAGTTTCTTGATTTTCAGATGCCAACAAAGCTGATTTTGTTCAAATTGTTATTCTTGAACATTGTGGAAAAATAAGTTCAGCACGAACTTTTGGAGCCCATCTGGTCCTTTAATTAGTTGTTTAGTTTGAGATAAGTGGTGCCACTTACTTATACTGAATTAGTTCCTTCTTTATGCTCAAATGTCTGAAATCTATAAATTTTGATGTTCATTCCATTAGTGCTGTTTGACTCATGTCTAGTTTTGATTCCCAGGAAAAGTTGGCATCAGCTGAGGAACTCGAACCTTTCATAAATCATGCATCACAAATGGCTGCACTTGACTATATTGTGTCGGTTGAAAGTGATATATTCATTCCAACATACTCTGGCAACATGGCAAGGGCAGTTGAGGGTCATCGTCGTTATCTGGGACATAAGAAAACTATTTCCCCTGACAGGCAAGAGATTTGTTTTCTATGGGTTTTTCTTTTTTCTGTAATTCCTACTCAATATCCATTTATTGTTACTAATTAAGTTTTCTTTGTTCATCAGGAAAGCCCTTATTCGGTTGTTTGATAAAATTGCAAGGGGAACAATGAAAGAAGGCAAAAATCTCTCAAATCGAGTCAATGAAATTCACAGAAGAAGGTAAGCCACCGTAGGAATCTGTTCCGCTATCACAGAATTTCAATTACTTTGCCTTTGTCGGTGCAGTAATTTTGTTGTAAGTGTGGATGTGGTTATGGATTTAATAAATGAAAGGAAGTTGGGTTGGATACACCAATCAATCCATTTGCTTTGTTGTCTTTCTAATATATCTGAAGCTTTGTTTTCTATGATAATATTGACTGTTATTCCTTTGCTTCTTTTTGTAGCTTGTACTTAACATATAATAATACCTAAACCAGTCTCATATGAGTGACTTCAGCAAATTGCTTCTCATCATTTTACCCTAATTGCTTAAGCTTTTTAAGTGGCGAAATATTTGATTCTACGTGCCAAGGTCTCTAATAAATCAGATCTAAAAGGTTGTTTCATGTGCTCATGCTCAAATTGTTCGTGTGTTCATTCTCTCATCAATTATTTCATGCCTGTTTGCGGACATCCATAAAGCTAGTATGATGAGTGATTTAAACAAATTGCTTTCCCTCATTTTCCCTCAACTCATATCTAATCTAATTTTTGTGGTCCATCATTTTGATAAAATCTTCCTAGTTGCTGCTGGTTAAAGGTGAAGAGTTCAGTTACCTATGTATTGGGTTGAGAAGGCTGCTGCTTGTACCTCATTCTATAATATGTTGCACTAGTTTGTCTATTATTCTTTCCCTTTTCTCTTTCATTTGGTTCTTTACTCCTGTTTCTATTTTTGTGGTAAAGAACAATATCTTGCTTGCAGAGTACTTTGGTACTTGAGTTATGTGGACAAGTTAAAATTTGAGCTGCTTGATAATATCATATAAATAATCATCTTAGTTCTTATTCTTTCTTCATGATTCCCAGACAAGGATCCCCAAGGAAGAGAAAAGGTCCAGTCTCAGGAACAAAGGGAATGGACAGGTTTCGGTCAGAAGAAGCATTTTATGTGAATCCTTTACCAGATTGTTTATGTCAGAAGGAATCTCAACATACAAACAGTTCTCCTGTCATCAAGTAGATGTTTAACAGAAATTCTTTGTCGAAACATCACACCACTTGAGGTGGATGGTTGGCACACTTTGCAGCTTTGCTCTTTTATGTTGAAGCCTGAGGAGTTGGTGCCATCACAAACACAGCCTTTGAGGTCCGTATTGTGCATAGATGGTGGATAGATTTTATCGGAACAACAGCTAGCTGCAGATTGATGAAAAGAAACCTGATATATGGTGGCGGAAAATGATGGTGCTCCGAGTGGGATGAGGCCTCCTCGTACTACATTAAGACATCAAATTTTGGAGTGACACACAGGATACAAGTCCATTTTTCAGTGAGCTTATATTAGCAGGATCAGTACGGCAATGTAGTTATATTCATTCTTGGACCTCCTCTTGAAGGAATAAAAGGAAATGAAAAATATGATCCTCTGTATCCGTACGGACTGAGAGGGAAAAGAAGGGGTACTCACTGTTAGAGTGCTGTGCGACTATTCTGGCATTACCAGGAGCCGTAGAAAAGTTACTTGAGGATAGAGCTGGGGCCTGGGGCTAACTCTAATGAACAACTCATTCATTTAAAGAAAGACTTACCTAGTGATGTACAATGACTCAATGACAAATCGGGATGAGTTGGGCAATGTTTCATTCATTTTTTTGTTTCTTTTTTCTTTCCCGGTAAAATTTGGCTTCAATTGAAAATTAATTCGAGTTCTGAGTCAAGTACAAAAGTGTTGCAAATTTATTTATTTTAACTTTTTTATTCAATTACTAATATAAATCTAAGAATTCCTCCAAAAAAACCCCAACCCAAAAGAAAAAAAAAATGGGAAGAAAAAACGTCTCAACAACCTCAAGACATTTCAAAACAATCGAAGTCGAACTCTATTCATATTAAAAGGACAAAATTTAAAACTTAATTTTGTTTGTTCGAAATATTAATTGCCTCCATATTAAATAAATTTAAGCCAATGTATTGTCAATTCTTAAGATTTTTAATCTTATCCTAATTTATCCATATTGTCGTTTGAAATTTTGGAACTTTTTGTGTTGATGGGCAAATTTTATGTAATTTTACATATTGTTTATATTAGTTACATCTATATATGTGTATATACATATCTATACTATTATATATAGCACAAATTTGTTTCGATCTAATTATGTGATTGTAGCTTAATGTAAATTTTTTAGAATTTTGAGTTTTTTATTAAATTGAAAATTTTTCATTGGTTATTTATTTACTCTTTTATTTTATCTTAATACAACCAACTTATCTATTACAACTAAAATATCATGTAGTATTTATCCAAAATTACAATATAATTTTATCTCATAAGATAATTTAAAATATCCATAATTATATTTTTATCTCATCAGATAAGTTTATAATTTAAAAATATTTTATAACTGCTATATTAAGTACTCTTATCACAAAATTCTATATTATAGATTTAATTTAACATAAGATTAATAGATAAATATTTCATTTATTTTGTACATAAATTTTGTTATTTTATAATTATTCTTTTTACATTTTACTTCTACATTATTCATATTACAATTCTATATTTTTACTCAATTTTGTTTAATTGCGGACCTTTTTCCCCAATTAGTATAATATAATGATGTTTCATTCTTCCTTTTTAATTTAAAGTCATTTAATAGAAAATTTTTAATATTTTTTATAACATATCTTTATCTTTTTTTTTTTCTATCTAAATTAATTAGATACTTTTCTAATATATTTAAATACTTAATTAATATTATCACTCTATTATTTCCTCAATATGATTTAAAATTGAAGTGTTGACATAGACTTTTTCTTAACCTCATAGTCTAAAGCAAGCATGGTTAGTTTGGAGCCATTTGAAAATTTAAATTGACAACAGAAAAGTATAGAGGTAATGTGAATAGGAAAATTAAATTTAAATACTGGCTTGATTTTGACATGATCGATTGAATTTATGACGAGAAACTAAAAAGTGTTCGAGTAAAAGCTATTCTATTAGTAAAGAGCATATCACTCTTTATGTTTTTTCTTAAAAAAAGGAAAGATATCACTTATTGAATTATAAAAATTAATTCAATTTATATAGTATGAAAATTATTATATTATTTGTCATTTTTCACTTTTGCATAAAAATTAAGGTGATGTTACATATACAATAGTCAAACACACACACACACACACACACACACACACACACATATATATATATATGTATACATTAAGAGCTCATTTGCTTGCTTTGATATTGTATGATAGATACACAATCCAACTCGATTTCAATGTTTGGTTAATTTTTAGAAGCCCTTGATATAATTAGGGCTCGACATGCATTTAAACCAAACTTAAATTGTGTATCATGGCCTTAGGTTGTAATATGTTTGCCAACCTAAGTTGGAAATAAATTATAATTTGTCAAGTGGGATAATCATACCAAGCAAACAGTTAAAATTGGATATCAAGTTATTTAAAATATACAAACATTAGATAGGATACACAATAACCCACTATTTATACTATCTTGAGATATTGGAAATTTTTTTATTGTAACAAAATTTTTTTATCACTAAATATAAATATTTAGCAATAATTTAAATATTTTCATTTGATATCTTATCATTAATTTTTTTTTTGGTCCATAAAACGTGCAACGACATGCCCAAACAACCCATTAGTGATACGAAACTAAATTGCAATTTTGCCTCTTTGTACGGTTGAAGTTAATGGTGACATCACAATACATGTTTTTCAATTAAAAAGCTATTAAAATAGAAATTTTGGGAGGCAACCTACAAAAAGTTCTGAATTTAGGATGTTGCAAAAAATGTACAGACTGTATTGGAGCAATTCAAAAATTGTAAAAAAAGTTGAGAAATTGCAAGATATTTTTGGAGAGTTCTAGAAAACTTTTTACAATCACCAGATTATTTTAATCTTTTTCATCCATTTAAGGAAGTAGAAAGTATAAATAAGAAAAAAAATTCTTATTTGGTATATCTTGAGCAAATGTAAAAGAAGCCTAATGTTAGTGACTCAATCAATTTTCTATTTGAAAAAGGATTGTTGTTAAGAACACCAATTTAAGATTAAAATGCTATAATTTTCTTTTTTCTTGATGTTTTATCAGAGTTAATTAATTATATTATTAAAATATTTTATTTCTATTTTTTTTATCGTCAATTAGAATGTAAGAGAGGACAAAAATATACTATTAGACTTTGTTTACATTTAGTAATGATCCAGAGGATTTCCCACCCCTCATTTGGGCATTTGGGCATTTGACCAATTAATCCCAAGAGTTGGGTGTATGATGAGGAAAATATCCAAATTAACCTTATTAAATATACAAATTACACATGTACCTTATATATATATTGAAATTGTTTGAAATTATTTTTTATTGTCCTGGAATAAATTTAAATAATTAGGTTGGAGAATATGTTATAAATAAACTTTATGTTTGGTATTCTTTTTTGAGAAAAATAAATTTTATTATAAAAATATTTTTGTACAAATTTTGTTTGATTAATAATTATCATATAAAATTTTATTATTGAAAAATATTTTTTTATACCAATATAGTAATTAACTAAACATGTTTATTTTTTAAAGTAATTGAAAGAGATATATATATATATATTTATAATTCAGGTAATGATATTTATAACCCAAAAAAAAATAAAATTATCCTGAATTATTTGAATTTCAAGATTTTATTTTCATGTGTAAGAATGTTGTATTGGAATAGAGTAAAATTAATGTCTTTATAATTGGGAAGAATAAAATAGTTGGATGTTGTGTTGGACTGGATGAATTTCTCTATATTAGATAAAAATAGAAAGCATATTTTAATTGAGGGTATTTTAGTCTTTCAAATTTTGTCCCAATATTGTTATCCATCAAAGTAAATATTCAATACAATTATCTACTTTTATAATTCATATTATTATCATTATTATTATCCCACAAAGTAAATATAATTTAAAAAATATAAAATTATCCTAATCATACTTTTCATCCAATATTTCATCCCATCACTCAACATCCCATATCACTAAGTAAACGACGCCTTAAGGTTGTCAATGAGTTGGATTCGAATCAATTCAAAATTAATCAAATTCAAATTTAATTATCAAAATTCATATCCTAAATCCGATTGGGTATTCTATAATTAACTACAAAAGTACTAAACTAGAAAAATCTAATAAAAAAAATCAATAAAAATATATAAGCCTGTGATTGCTTATGGGATTTCATCCCATTTTCCTGATTCTCAAGCACGGAACACGAAGCAAGGTTTGCTTGGATGTAAGATTATTTTTTGGTCTTTAAGATTTAGGGGCAATCTTGGATTTTGTGTTTGAAAATGGTGGGGAGGGTGGGCTGATAGATGAAGTGCTAACCTATTCCGTTTCTTATTTTCTTTTGGTTTCTTTTTTGTTCGTTTCTTTCATATTTTGTTTGTTTGTTGCATGCTTTTTTTTTAATATTTTTATGATTTGTTAATATTAATTTATTACTTTAAGTCTTTTTTTTTTAATTTAAAATTGCACGAGGATGTGTACTTCTACATTTATTAAGAATAATATTTATTTAAACTTATTATATATAATTTAAATATTATTATATAAGTTTAAAAAATATTAAGTTTGTATTTTTATGTAATAATTTTAAATACTATATATTTAATTATATCTAACTTTTATTTTTATATTTATAATGAAGAAGAATAATACTCTAAGAATTAATTAAAACATTTTATTTTTGTTTGAATTTAAAAAGTTCATATCTTATTAGCAAAAATGCAAGATTTCAAAATCAAATTATATACTAATACAATATAAGAATAGAAAATTTTTTACTATTACATTCCAAAATTTGGTCTTATATCATTTTTAATTATAGGAATATAAATATTCATGAAATAATTTTTCAATTCCCATAACGAGAAGTGTGGTCATTTTTTTTTCTTTTTTTAATAATATTGAAACCTTATTGGCCAAACAAAATTTTGAATTAGTTGACAAAAATTAACATTGTCATTTTTAATGAAATGTAAGTTTATTACTTTTACAAAATAAAAAAATATTAATTTTTTTTATTCATTTATTTTTATCATTTTTCGATTAATCCAATGAATTTGGAATTTATTAAAACTAAATTCATGATAATCTTCAATAACTTTTTTAGTTGGAATTTAATTTTGCTCAATTTAGAAAATATTTGATTGTCCATTTTATAAAAAAGTATCAAATATATTAAATATATTAATTTATCTTTTTATTTATTTTTGTTAAAGATAATTTTTGAAAATAAATTTTCATAACAAAAATAAAATAAAATGCAAAAATTATGTGATACGTATCTTTTAAATTATTTTATGAATAAATAAAAATTAAAAATTGGATTTCTAACCAATCTGATTAATGAGATTTGTTAAAATTTAATTCACGATATAAAACAAAAAAATAAGGTGCGTAAATAATATCCAAATTTATAGAGTAAGATATAAAATAAATAACACACTTCACAATTTAATTTTCGACAATATGTGTGTTCCATTTAATTTCGTAATTATAAAAAACAAATTTAAAAAAGTCCGACTAAACTTTTATAAAATTATAATTTATTAAAATTTTAAAATATCAATAAATTTTGTCCATATTATAAATGCCTGTGACACCCCAACCAGGGGTAATTCTTGACCTAAGGTGCCACTAGTTCAAATTTTAAATATAATTCAAAAGATAACTAAGGGAACCAAAATTTAACAAACTCACAAGGTAGCAGTTCAACAATAAATCAAAAAAGATAATTCAAAATGCGTAATATGTACATACCAAAATCTTTTAGGGCAAACTTAAACGTTCACATAATATTTCCAAATCTAAGCATCTCCATTAGGTGTAATCTATATATACAATCATAACACCTAATCTATTACCAAACATGTCTTTCTTCAGGCAAGCTTCAAGCCCTCAGTCTTCATCCAATTTTGTCTGGGAAGAGAATAAAAGATAACAAATGGGGGTAAGTCCAAAGGACTTAGTGAGGGGGAAGCATGATGAATAGATAAAGAAGAACTGTCGAAGGTGCAACAAGCCAACAATTGATAATAAATTTAACAATGAGCTAATGATCAAGACTTCACGACATGAAGTAATGATGTAATACAGCTCATATGGTACATCATGGTAAAACTATTGAAAGTGCAACAAGCATTGAGCAAGATTTTCTTTCAAAATGAAATAATGTTGTAACATAACACAAACGCTTCCAATTTAACTGGTTGTTGGCAATACCGTCCTTATTGCTCCCAAAATAGAACATAAATGGTAATAAATGGTACCAACTAGTTCACAGAGTACAATATCATAACAAACTTCCCTTATTACTCCGTTCCCAAGCACTCGACTCGGTACCCAAGCACATGGCTTGATAAGTGGCATGGCCTATTCTCACATGCCAAATTCCGCCACTCGCAGATAGCTACCTCCAACATATTTGCAAGTTAGGATTTTAGGTAGGTACTAGTCGGGAGACTAGCCACTGTTGGCCCTTGCCGCCTGGTCGTCTTTCCGGACCAATTCCTAAGCCCATTCCGCGCCATGGCATCCCTATGGGCAGTAACCCTACCAAGAGCGTCCTCAAGGTGGTCTAATATAATGCCAAAAGATAAAACATATTTTATAATAACTGATTAAAAACATATATGTGAAGCAGAATGAATTGGTACAAATGTAAAACATTGGTCACCAAGGCCATACAAACAGTATATAGAACGATTTAACCAGGAGTACAAACGAAATTGGTCGTAAGATCAAAACATCAACACATACAGGGAAAGCCGGCAAGGCTTTTGGGTGTATGGGACAAAAACAATTAATACAATAGGAGTTCTGGGCACCACAATGGGTACAATTCAATTCAACTGATAACACAGGGAATTCAAATATCGAAGATTATTCACTTCCCATAAAAAGATAGGTTTTACCCTTACCTTAACTTCCACAGATAATGCTATCCCTGTCCTATTGTCCTGCAAATCCATGCACCTCATTGCCTATTCCAATAGAAAGTTTTAATGTCAAAATACTTGTATTGAATTTTTAAACAATAATTATTCCATTTATGTCTTAATATCTGGGGTTTTCCAATTAGTAATATATTCAAGGGCTAGGTTCCAAAAATATCGTAAGGATGACATACTAATCATGTTGTGTCGTTACATATTAATAAGGGTTTATTTGTTTCGAGTCATTGATCATTTCTTAAGTTAGTACCCAAGCTTATGTATAATAATTCAGCCAAATTGTAAGAAATTACCACATTCCATTTAAAATTAATCCCAACAATGTTAAACAAGTTAGGCCTAATTACATCGATTAACGATAATTATGTTCTAATTATCAATCTGAGCCCACCAACACCTGTACACAACTTATATATTCTAACATTTCGATTTGACATCCTAAATTTTATCCCGATCATTCTAGTCCATAATTACAATTCGGTTCAATTAACTTAAACTAGCATCAGTAATCAACTTAACATTTTAACTGAACTAAACCAGGAGACGTTTAACCATTTAAACGGAAATTTACCTATAATCTCAAATTTAATGTTCTAAGCCCATAATTACTAAACTTATATCACCCTTATGAATTTCATGTGTTTTCCTAAAATAATCACTCCTTATAACATCACACAAATTAAATTTCTCAATTATATCAATTAACTTAATTTAATGAAAATTAGCTTATAGTTAATGATCTAAGTCCACGTGTCACTTTATATTAAAATCATATACAATCATTGTGGTCCATAATCATAAATTTTGGTCCAATTAACTTATATTTATATTAGAATTTAGGCTAACAATTTGATCAAATTAAGTTGGGAATCAAATTATCTGATTAATCGGTATTTTACCCAATCAACCAAGTTTGAAGTCAATTCGCAGTGTAAAACCCATCAGCATGCACTTGGATCATCACCCAAAACAATCTGCCTTTCAGCTACTAGAGCACCACCGTCGGACCGCAACTGTGTGCCGCCATCGGAGTTGGGAGCTGGCTGCACTGAAATGTGCATCTTGCTCTACTGAGCAAAAACCCTAAAATAATTTTTTGTTTAGATGATGTTTGGCCGATCAATTTGCCGGAAAACAACAAATCTCCACCAAGGTCCTTCGCCGCTGCTGCCGCATCATTTTTCTTCAATTACTCTTCCATCCGTCGTCGGTTCCTCAAATTGAAGATACCGTCATCTTCCTCACGCCGAGGCTATCAAAACCCACCTCTTGGTCGCCGTCAACAACAACTGGAATGGTCGAGCCAGCCACCTCCGCTACGAGCTCTGCTCGGGTTGTAAATTTCTAGCGTTTCGCCTGTCGTTTGTGGTGGTTCTTGGCACCAACATGTTCCTTGAGCTGAGACGAAGAGATGGTATGGTTGTTTTCAAGTTTTCACTGGCGCGGAAGGGAATTCGTCAGAGAGGGGTGGAGGTGTTGCATGTGGAAAATTTGAAGAATTCTGGGGGTGCTTTGCTATTTAAAAAGTAGTTTCCAAAAATTACAAATTTGACGCCAAAATTTTCTTTTAGTTTTTAATTGAATCCTTTAGCTCTATGAGTGCCTCACATTGGCCCCAAAACCTTATTTCAGTTTGCAATTGAGTCCCAAAACCTTAAATTGACCCAGTTGACCCAAATTATTTATAAATTGACTCCAAAACTTTCAAATTCCTTACAATTAAGTCCTCCTTATTTATATTTTGAGCCCCCAAATTTTTGTCAAATTAATATTTTGATTTTTAAATCTTACCTTCTAAAATGCTAAATTTAGGGGTGTTACAATCCCAAACAGATTGAGTTTCAGCAACATTTGATGTATTAATACCCGACGTATATTTTAATTTTTTTTAAAAAAAAAACATTTGTTTAGTGAACTTATAGAATATCTATAAAATTTTCTACATCATAAATCTTAAACAAACCCAAAACACCAAAAATTGATTTATTAATACACGTTAGGCTTTTTTACATTTAAAAGAATATTTTTAGTTTAACATATTTATAGATTTTCCTTAATTTTTAATATATTATTTCTACCAATCAAATAAAAAAAAAATAGATTTATTCATAGACAATATTTTGGTAAGAGTTAAAGGAAAAAATTGATTCATTAAAATTTAAAAATTTATTGTAAATTATTAATTTATTTTAAATTCCAAGCAAACCCAAGAAAATAAATCTCATACTACAATTTCATTATCTCAAATAAATTTCTCAAACATATCTCAAAAATAATCTGACAACCATTCACAATCTCAAATCATATTAACACATCATATCACTATAATTATTACATTTTATCTCACAACCATGGTTTAGAAAATCGGACTGTCGGACAGTCGACCGGCCAATGAATCGGTTCGATTTTCTCATAAATTGCCCTATTTTGTTAAAACCATTCAAACTGGCCGATCGGACCGATGGACCGCTCACGGTTCAATGGAATTGAAATGATTTTTCTATTTAATTTTTAATGAAATTAATTTTTTAAATTTTTTTGTCTAAGTACAAAGTTTGAAGGTTAAGGTATACCTCACAAGCTATCTAAAAATAAAAAAAAAGCCTTAGTTTAAAGTTTAGACTTTCGAATTAACTCACACACTCTCAACTTTAAACTTTAAACTTAAGATATTTAAATTGTTGTGACCATTTATAATATGAATTGTGATATTAAACAATATCATTTAAGCTCCTTTTGTTTTATATTTTGGTATTTTGTTAATTTTTAAGCAATATATATAATATAAATATATATATATATTTAAGACACAAAACATGAGACAAAACCCTACAAGCAATCACAACCTAAAAACTTGAACTCTTCAAGCCACTGAATTGCTGGAAGAAAGGAATCATTAGGCTGTATTTCCTTTGAAGGAGATTACTCCAAGGATGTCTTATTTTCTTGGAGGAGGCAATACTCAGGGCCACCACATATTTGAATTCTGATTGGACATCATCAGTGCCCCAGATCTTCTTGAGCCTTATTAAAGCTTCATCTTCCTTACCGCACTAGGTTGGGGAATTGAAAGTGTTGGGAAGACACAAAGCACCCGCAATGAATAACAATATCAGAATTTCAGCACATCCCAAACGTACACACCATCGTTCACCTCTTGAACATAAAAAAGTTAATCACATTAGAGGTAAGAATCCCGAGGGTGATTGATAATTGAAAAAAATGTTTAGTGCTGCACCATACCTATATGAAGACATCTTCGTGGGTATATTGTGTCGGACTGTACGAAAACATAATAAAAGAACTATTTAATTACTTCATTATCTATATGCCAAAATTCTATAATAGAAATTAGTTTTATTTACTTGACTGGCAAATCCAATGCCAAAATCGAGAAGAACTTGATTAATAATAAGCATGATCACGTTCTGAGCAAGCTCATTTTTAATTGCACCAGCAAGAAAGAGGCTTCCTTCAAAAAACACGGATAACCTTCTGCCAAATAATCTTATTTGAAGCAATGATGGATGCCAAAAGAGCATCCAAATAAAGAGACGAAGTAAATAATGTCAGTTTATCATCATCAGATTTGCAGTACTGAGTAGTATTGCAAATATGAAGTTTTCCCTTCTATAGACACCGGGAAAGAATGGGAATAATTTTTTTTTTTAGAAAAAGGAGACATCGATGTAACTCCACCTGCATATATCAACACACTATTTTAATAATTATGCAATTTTCTATATAGAATATAAAACTAACATATATAAATATGTGAATAAGCAAAAAAAGAAAAACAAATATTTGTTTATTATCACCTGAGATTCTGATATGACTCCTCCATCATTTTTGTTTTTTCTTCTGGAAGAGTTAGAGAGACAAGAGTAATAGAAAGATAATTGAGAAAAAGTGCAAAGTTGAATAAAAATTGAGTGTAAGCTAGTCATATATATATATATATATGAGAAGATATAACAGATCAAATCTTTCTAGTTTATCTTTTGGGAGATTTATTTGCATTTAAATCAAACATCTCTGTTAAGATTAATCATATCCTTTTAAACAAATAAATACCATCATATTTGAAATTGTTTAGATTACAATCTCTTAAAATTTTATCTTATTGACACTTATAAAATTTGATGGTCTTGTATATATATATATATATATATATATCATATTAATATTTTAGTACAAGCCCAACCCCAGTTCAGATAAAGTGAATGTCTATTTACACTTTACTAATTCCAGTCTTAACTTTCCACCAGGACTGAAGCTCAACTGTAATTTGTATAAAACTCTTGACTTGCAAATTATCAAGCCAACTTTGGACTCTGAATTGAGCTTATTGATAATCCTTCCTAAACCTGCCTACTCAACTGTTTTTTAAGTCCAATAATCTTACATGAAACGAATAATGCAAGGCACCAAATATTTAAATTTCATGGTTTCCTAACAAATAAATTAATACATTCATCAAATTTTATGTGGTACAGAAATTAACTTTAATACGTCCATCAAATTCCATGTGGCACATAAATTTTAAATTTCATGGTTTCCTAACAAACAGATTAATTTTATGTGTGTATTATTATTGTTGGGACTTGCTTTTCATGATGTGATTTCTGCTATTGGTACCTTGATGAAGCAATTTTTCTGCTGATTCTATGTTTCTTTAGTGGTTCGTGGTACCAGGTTGTATGAACTTGTTATATACTTCAACAAAGACAACCCCCATGTTTATTGTAGATGTGTAACATTTATTCCGAAACTAGAGAAAAATTTAGGTGATTTGAGTGTTAATTGGGGCATAGATAAATCCATGCGGTAGAACAGAAGGCAGAATTTAGGAATGAAAATTTATCTGCAAATACACGACCGACAACAATGTGGCTCAAGAGGCCAAGAGGTCATCACATCACTGTTTCCGCTTGATTCTTCACAAGAAGAAGCCATAATTTTTATTCTGAGCTGCTTAGAAGAAGTAACTCTCTATGCATGGGACATGTTTGGAAATGCAAAACTTCGTCTGAGAGCATCAGTTACAGAGGACCTGGAAAAGTGCCGTTTTCCCTTTGCTCATTCCATCTTTCAATCTGCACTCAAGAAATAAAGCTCGTCAAGATAAAATTTACAGCATAATTCAAGGAAAATTTCCCCAGTGAGTGGCACAAATTCCCCGTTCCTTCTTATATTAGAACTAGTTTTGTTTAACCAGGTTTTCTTACGTTCTTTTCAATTATTCATTTATTTGGAGAATGGGAAAGGAGGCTGGTTGGAATGCATTGCCATCAATATAAACAGCTTTCTGTCTAGCAGATGCCAACATACCCATTCACCCGGACAAAGGGAGCGATAATATTTGGCAAACTTGTCGCACTCTGGCGCTTCTTCACCCTTCGCAGCAACACACCTGAGAACATAAACCAATTGAGGTAAATTGGATGAGGAAAAATAGTTTAATGGTTCAAGAATTACCAAAATCATTATGAAAGCACAGTAGCAGCAAAATTTAGTTTACCTACCGATGATACTCAATATATCTGGTGAAGCAGTGTCTGGTTTGGTTAGTAGTTGGGAAACGGAAGTCTGCTGGTGCTGTCTCAAGCTGAAAACACAAGCATAAAACACAAATGCCAAAATGGGTAAGCGAACGAAGCAAACACATCTAGCAGGAAGGCTACAGCAGAAGGGTTGTGATTACTCAATATAAACCTTGATCTCAGGAGTCTCTTCAGCTTCTTGGTTATCTGAATTCTCAGATTCAGCACTGTCATTGCTTTCTTCGCTGGGAGCTGTGTTAGCATTATCAGTAGCTTCATCAGCAGGACTGGATTCCTCGCTTTCTCCAGCAGCACCATCAGAGGCTGGACCATCCTCTTCAGCAGTAGCAGCAGCAGGAACAACTTCACTATTGACAACCGCTGGGGTGTCCTCAGTTTTCTGAACAATTTCTTCAGCAGCAGCACCTACTGAGGGTTTGACCTCAGACTCTTCCGCAGGTTTTGCAGCCATATCGGGTTTTTTTTCTTTCTCCTTCAGTAAATATTGCTGTACACCAAGAAATCAGATACAGTATGCCTTAACAAATAAAACTTAAATCAGCAAAGAAAATTGACAAGAAAATGAACAAACACCGTTTATTTTCTCCAGCTTTTTTGAAGTCTATGCTTAAGATAATTTCTATTTACTATTTTCTATATTGTAACCTTAACAATACCATCGACATACAGAAAAACTAAAATTATCCACATATGATGGACGCTAATATGCCAGCATTATTTTGCTGGCGCAATGATATGAATAAAATAAGAGGCAATTTCAAAGGGCCTTAAGACATTGAAGGCCAAACTAAAGGTGGACAGAACACATGTCTAATTCAATAGGCAGCATCTCAATATCAATATGGACTCCAAAAGCAAGCACAAAGTAGAATTTCAACATCAACCCACAAGCAAGTAAGAAGTAAAATTGCTCGCCTGAATTCTCAAATCATTTACTCGCCACCATATGCCTAGATGACTGTTTCTTTACTTTTAAAATCAGATCTCCAAATTTCCACATTTACATCAACTTATTGAGGGAAGTCTTGTAGGAAAATGATTTAGATCAAAGTTAAACTTGAAGCCCTATCACATTTTTGTTTTCCAAAAGCAACCTTAACATCCAACAAACAAGTAGTAAAGTGTCTTCAAACAAGAGGAAAGGCAGAGTTGTCAAGCTCTTTTAAACTACCTAAACTTGCACATGCTGAAAATAGTTATTCCTTCTTTCTAAAGAAACTGTTTCCGGAAATTTAAATCATTTGGGGCACATTCTTTACGTATAAACTCATATACTTCAGTATCTTAACAGAATTAACATCAAAAGACTGTTACTGCCAAATTCAATGTGCTTAATCACTGGTTAGGATCTGAACTATCAATATAAAAGTTTATTTATTCACTTGATGAGTATGGTTACTACCACGTGTGGATCCATAGCTGGTGTGAAATAATCAGTGTAGTGCAGTGAGGATTTCACAAACCAAACACCAAGCAATATCTAGGACAATAGTATCAGTGTGTGGTAGGCAAGATTCGTACACATAATAATCTCTAGAATAATAGAAGAGACAGCTATATCTAAAGGCAGGTAATGTTCATGGATATGTGATTATAGTAAGGCAGACTACTATGGCACTACTAGGTCATCAAAAAATCTTTTTAGAATGTTCATTTAGTAAAACCCAAAGGCGGGAATACTTGTCGGCAAAATACTAGAGGATAAACTACATTTTCCCTCTTTTGACAATGAATGACTCAGAAAATGACGGGTAATAATTTTGTGCATATATGAAAAGAACTCAGATTGAAATCCCATAAGACAACCTCCACAGGCAAACAAGTGTTCATAAACATCTTAACTCTTCTCCAGTAAATAAATACCTACCAATATCTAAATCCAAAAGTGTCTTACAAGATCCAACAAAAGCAGGCAACAATGGCAAAGTTGTAAAAGTAAAGGAAAAAAGAAAAGCACCGCAAGTGTAAGAATACAATGCATAAAATAGTAAACAAAAAAAAATTAGCAGTTGTTCAATTTATGAGTATTGTTCCTTATACACGACCAACACTGAGATTGGTCCTTTGTAGCATTATTGTCTCATTCAAGTCCTATACAATTTTAGTTTAATTTGATCAAGAATTCTTCAACCACGAAAAAAATAAACAGTGTCTGTTTGACCCAGTGAGCCTTGATACTGCGAGTGATATATTCAGTTCCTCCTAGCAATTAATCACTGAATCCGAACATTGGAATCATTGAATCTTAATGTTTCAGGATCTCCAACTAATAACTGCACTTTTAGAATGAAATAGTAACACATGGTTCACCCAAAATACAACCAAGTAATTGATAAAGAAATTTTTCTGCATATCTTCATAGGTTTAAGATTTCTACATAACTAAAACAAAATAATAAACATGAAATTCTTTTGTAATAAGCTTATTTGTGATGCTATTATTATTATTATTATTATTATTATTATTATTATTATTATTATTTAAGTCTTAACAAGTCTGACAAACCCATTTATGGGAAGAATTGATAGGCGCTCAAAAGGCTAGGCCCACTTATTCGAACGGTTACTGGATTTTGGAAGATAGAAATAATCCAACAAGCTTTGTGTATATCACTAGGTGGAGCCTTTGAACTATGATTCTTCAGTAGTCTTTTCGAAAAAAGAGAAGAAAATTGGATTCCCTTGATCAATATTCAAATAAAATGTTGTATGTCTTAGATATCCAAAATGAATATTTGGAATTACCCAAAGAAATAAATATTTCCAATAAATATAATGATAATAGAGAAATAAGTGATCTTCTACATGCACATAAAGAATTTTTCCATCATCTCATAAGAAGCTACAGTGGAGTTGTCTAATATATCATATCAAAAAGAAGTCTCTGTGGTGAATTGAAAGCATAAGAAATCTAAACAACCTCTATATGTGATATTTGGTATGGTATGCAAGTGTGCCAAAGCTATAAAATCCCAATTCCAAACCAAATCTCAGGATCAGACTTTATAACATCATTTTTTCATACTTCCAACAATATGAGAGTAGCATATACTCCTTTTCCAGGATAAGATAATCATCGCTATGATTTGAAATGGCAGGCAAAATCAATCACAATATGGACACAAGGATTTAGATATTTTGAAAGTGAAGAGACTCCATCACGCAAAGCTAGAAAAAGAATTAAGTTTACCCACCAAATGAGAGTTGAACTCCTTTAAATCACTAGTTCAGATATCACTGAGAAAACATAAAATTTATTCCATATGATACTGTTTTTTAAAGTTTTCAAGTATTCAATCCAAATACACACAAAAAAACTGTTTTCAGAAAATGAGCTGCCTTCCTAGGTTAATGTCACAAGGTTAAAAGATCAAAATTGCAAAATGAAAAAACCAGAGACGAGCAATAAAAACAAGATGGTTTGATCTATTTACTCATGCTGTAATTGACATATATTTGTCAAATAAATATTCCATCAAATCCAGAATTAAGTTTTGGCTCGACCATAAACCTGGGGTCCAATGACCGGATCAAATTCCACACTCTCAGGACAGCTCTATCACTGTAAGCTGAAATTGTTACCAAAAACGAGCAATAAACCTTTTCTTTTCTCTGGAAGAGCCACATTAAAATGCACATTAAGGAAACCATAAAACCCCAACACACACACACACAATAAATAAATAAATAAATCCTGCCAGCTAAAATCAGATCTGGTGATTATAGATTGTAGCAGGATTTCTTCAGGCATAACACAATTACAAAGAAACAAATACATTAAAAACGATGGGATTAAAAAGAAACAACGAAAAAAATTAAATCCAGGGTTGAATAAGTGCTAAGCAATCCCTGAATAGAAGTACCTCAGCTAGGGATGGGTGCTGGGAGGCTTCAACCTCGGCCATTGAAGGAGGAAACAGGATGGCGGCGGAGAAAATTGTAGTGAGAATTCGGTTGCCAAAGAAGAGAGAGTGAAGAGAGCAGAAAGAGGGACCGTTCTAGGCCCAAAATGACTATTAACGGGCCTTCATGGACTGGACATTCAGCCTGCAAAATGGGGCCTCCAGTTTTTATAGTGAAGATAAAAAAGAATGCTATTTTTTTTTCTTTAATAAATTTCATTTGTGGGTATTGATTTATAATTTATTTTCTTTAGATATGTGGTCTAATTTAAGATTATTAATTTTATTTAATAAATATTTTATATTTTTGGGGAGTGATATAAATGACGCTTTTTTTTTTATAAAAAAAGTAAAAATAAATTACACCTCTTGTCTTTGGAAAATCCACTTTTGGCGGTAAATTTTCAATGAAAATTTATATTATCTCTATATTTGGGGTCAATTCAAAAAGGATGTGGATTTGATTTCGGAACAAATTCAAGTTATTACACCAATTATTTGATTCGTTAACATTTACTTATTTAATTGATTGATTAGTTAGCAATTGGAACAAATTTTATAATTCACTCAAGTATTAATTATTTTCAAATTTTATTTTAACACAATGTGCCTATTTAATTTTTTACTTATTTAAAATTTATTTTTTATTTATTAATTTTTTTTGTAAGTTTTCATTATTATTTGATTGTTTTATGTTTTATAATTATGTGGTCTATTTATTATTAATTTTATGGATTTTTAGTAGGATATTAATTGTTAGCAGTAGATAATTATTTTCATCTATTTTTATTTGGCATAATAAGTTTTGAGAGATATTATTATCTTATTCCCACAAGATATTAAACTTTTAGCAATTGGAATGTGGGCTAATTTCTAATCATCTCGTAATAGTGCACATAGGACGAGGCATTGTTGCAGCTATTGAGTTTTTATCTCGCTATTGTGATCAATTATCAAAATATATATGTATGAAGGCAATTATGGATGTAAAACAACAATAAGCATCATGATACTCTATTGGTCCAATTTATGTTTCCTATTTTTCATGTTATTTACAACTATTATTTCATGATTATATTATATTTTATTTTCATCTATTTTTATTTGGCATAATAAGTTTTGAGAGATATTATTATCTTATTCCCACAAGATATTAAACTTTTAGCAATTGGAATGTGGGCTAATTTCTAATCATCTCGTAATAGTGCACATAGGACGAGGCATTGTTGCAGCTATTGAGTTTTTATCTCGCTATTGTGATCAATTATCAAAATATATATGTATGAAGGCAATTATGGATGTAAAACAACAATAAGCATCATGATACTCTATTGGTCCAATTTATGTTTCCTATTTTTCATGTTATTTACAACTATTATTTCATGATTATATTATATTGTTGATTCTACGTCCACATTTTACAACATGATATGCCAATTTAATTTGTTATTTATTTAAGATTTATAACCTCTTATTCTGTTGATTTATTACTATTTTATGAGTTTTTATTAATATTTTGACCAATTCATTTTTTATAATCATTTTGCTTATTTATAATTTATTTCGTTACGAGTTTATAGATTATTAATAGACCATTAATTTTTTAGTAACATCAAATTATTTTAAGTCATTAGTTTTTTTATTTAGCAAAATGAGTTTTCAGCGAGATTATTTTTATCATTAAACAAAATATTGAGTTTTGATAACATGATATTAGATTAGCTCATAATCTTGACGTGGTTGTGGTATGGGATGGCATATGTTGCGAGTCAATACAATTTTATCCTATAATATTTTAATATAATAATATTAAATATTTAAAATTAATAGTATCAATTACTGTTACTAATTTAATGAGCCCTTTTTTTGTTTGCTTTTTTTCTTTATGTTTCATTAGTCAAATTATATTGGGATTTTAAAATATTAATAAATTTTGAATGAGTCTCATTGTCTTAAGAAGATTCAAAAAGAAATATTAAACTTAGTGTGACCTCATTATTTTAAAAGGACAGAAAAAGATATTACTATTTAATTAGTGAGTGAATTTTAATTATTTTTAAATCAATAGGTATTATAAATTCAAAAATGATAGATAGAGGAATAAAATTTTAAAATATAATATTTTTGTTAAAAATTATATAAATATTGACATTTTTTATTTTTGAAATATTATAAAATGAAAAAAATACTTCTAGAATACAAGTAATTGAAGCCTAAAATTTTCTTTTCAAATTTCATTTTAATATAACCAACTTATCTATTATAACTAAAACTTCATTTTGCATTTATACAAAATTGCATAATAATATCTTATCAAGTAATCTCAAATATTCATAATCATAGATTTTTATTTCATCAGATAAGTTTAATAATAGATTTTATCTAACCACAAAAATTTAAAACTCAAAAAGTATTGGTTATTGAATTTTTATTTTATTATTATTTTACTTTTTTTTCACTAGAGGGTTAGATACTTTATGTTTTAATTTAACCATACATTTTTTATTCAAAAAAATTTAAAATTTATTTAAACAAAGCTGTTGCACCTTAAGTTATATCGAAATAAACAAATTAATGTTTCTATTTTTTTAATGTCATGGGTATAATTATCTTATTTATGTTTTAAGTAATCTTGTTGAATTATATTTATATCTTAATTAAATGATTGTCTTCTTGACAACTTAAATTTTAAATATATAGAATTTTTTAAATAATTATATTTAATATATTTCATAAGTAAAAAAATAATTTATAACCATGATTATATTTTTAAATATTATTATATTTTGCTTAAGAAATTTTACAACCTACATGTTTCTTACAAGAAGATAATAAATATATTTTCTGGGACATCAAATTATTTTCTTGATAAAAGAGTTTAATATTTTATAAATAAATAATTTTGCATTGGTTGAAGAATTATCAAAGTTTTTGGATTAAATTTATAAGATAATCTCTTTCAGATATGCAATTTTTTATAGATAAAATCATATATTCATAATATAATTAATATTTTAATTTTATTAAAGTTTGTTATAAATATGAGAAATTATGTCCCACAACTTCTATAATCTCTCAATTTTATTTGTATATTATCTCAATTTTCAAATAAAAATATTTCAGTTTTCCAACAACCCAATAATAAAGAACTCATTGCCAATTATTTGAAGTAATTTTATAACGCCCCACCAACGAGGTACCTGTTTCGGCCTGAGGTGCTACTCTAATCTATTCACATTGACTCAAAGCAAATTACGCACCCCCAAAATATTCAATTAAAATAATTTCATAACAACCTATTACCATTCATTCCGGCTTACTATTACATTCCACTATATATATCATTCCACAAGGGCTGCAAAACTATTATACAATTATTAACACCACTAATGCACATTTGCGTAATATTTACATCAGTGGTAGCTGAATTCAAACTTAATGTTCTTGATACATAAAATTTATCATCCAACATCAGAATACATAACCATATCAATTCAACTGTCTCATATTACGATTTAATTCCACAAAGCAGCAAAACCTCGTCAGCATAACAAGTTACGAGTAGCACATTACTCTTGATACATAACATTTATAGTCCAACCACATAACAGATAACCTAGCAAATGTTGGTTTATATAATACATGCAAAAGCCCTACATAACTAGATTCTCAAGTCAACAAAACCCAATAGAGTTCAAACTTAGCATTTAATCATTTACATATCAAGTTCAACAAGCCTATACAATTGGTGACCTATCCGCAAAACTATATGCACTATATACATATGCGTAAATGGAACGTCCATCGTCCATTAGCGCTCATTTGAGAAAAGAAACAAGAAACATACAAGAGACGTAAGTCTTAATAACTTACTGAGATGAGCAATAAACAGTTTAGATATAAATATATTAAATAAGGAAAAGGGTAATAAGATACTTTAAAAGGAACCAAAATAAGCAAGATACTTGTAAACGCTTGCACAAGGCCAAGTACAACTCAAGTGTCAACAAAATTGTTATTAATAAACTCGAATAATAGAAGTTTAGAAATGAATTAACAATAGAAGACAAGACAAAACATATCATATGGAGCTGTTGGGGGAGGGTCTCCAACCTTATGACTCCTAAAGACAAATATGGAAACAAATCCCTTATCTCTCCAAGTTATGAGTGCTCGGCTCGAACAAAACACACACACAGACACACACGCACACGCCTCTGGCATGGTCAACTGCATGCCGATTCCTCGCTCATAGACAGTTGACCTCCAACTACTTGTGAGACAGGATCACTAGTAGGTACTAGTTCGGGAAACCCCACCATAGGTCCATTCCGCCCTGCCATCTTTTCGTTCCTAATCCCAAGCCCAAACTTCTCGTGGCATCCCTATAGGTCTGAACTTCCCATAGGTGTCCCCAAGGATCTTATAACAAGTAATCCAGTAGCAATATAAGTTTTCAAATAAATGATATTACGACAAGAAATAACTGAATACAATGAGTCTAGAAAACAATCAACCTATCGGTCAACAAGACCGTCTCAAGTAATAATAAACATATTAATGGCTCAAGCATATCAACATCATATCATGCGAAAATAGAAGAATTATCAAATGAGTCATCAAAAGCGAAACGACAATGAAAGATTGGATAGGATTTCAAGTAACAAATTCAAGAAACAATAAATTAATCGGTCGACATGACCGTTCCAATAACAGTGTAGATCAACGAGTTGAGTAAATGATAAAACAATCGATTGGCAAGACCGTTCTAATGACATTTTGGAAAGATAATATAATTATCTATGGAATTAATCGGCAAGGCTGGAGAATACAGAAAAGCAAGGTAAACATCAGAACTCAACAAAAAGACTTGAAAGGACATTGGTAGAGCCAAAATAAGGTACAATCAGTCAAATGATTGTGGTTACAGTTCAAAGAGGATCAAACAAGGTCAAATATCAATTTCAAGGCACATAACGATATCATAGTCGAACAGAGAGGTCGAGGAACAAATAATATTACTGATGCTCATATATGCATATATATTGTTTCCCCAGCAAGAAAGATAATCATAATGATAACCTCATCTCGAGTCCTAATGCTCGCCAAAAGCCTCCTACTGGTCCGGGATGCCTGGATCCTCATCACCTATTTTCATTCAAAATGCCATATAAATATCGATGCTACAATATGACTTTTATTAACAATAATATGGCAAATCGCACGTTCTAATTACTCTAGCCCACTTATTCTCTCGATTATCGTTCTATCTTGTCTTCATACCGGGGTACTTAGTTATGTAGTCTACTTCCTTGATCATCTAATTCATATTAGTAGATTCGCTACCCTTCTGGTTCGTTTTGGCAATTAAAGGTTTATTACGAACCCAGTTTACCGTTTTGACTTCTTACGCATGCCAACTTAGTCAAACATCATCAATTAAATACTTTATCAGTTTCAGACTATTGCTTCACTTTTATTATTAATATTTAAATTAATATTATTGGTCCATAACTAATTAAATTTAGCCCACATCCATGTATTTAACACGTGTCTTCAAAATTTTCAAGTCTTTTTACCGTTTTACAATTTCGACTTTGCAAATGCATCAATTAACTTAATTAATAATAATTAATCTCTTATTTGCGATCTAATCCACTCATTATTTACAATTAAAATCTTGTTCAATCACTTCAGTCCATAATCATAATTTTGGTCTAATTAACTTGTATTTACATTAGAAATTAGCCTAGCAATTTAATCAGATTAAATCAGGAATCAAATTAATCGATTAATCTAAATTTTACCAAATTGATCGAGTCAAGGTCAATTCACAATTTGAAACTAGCCCGCATGCGCTCGGATCATTGATTTGGATATTCTGCCCTAACGTCACTGGACTGCCACTACTCGATATGCCCTGCTGAGGTGAGCAAAATGCCTTGATCAATTTCTGAATCGAACATCAAATGACCAATCAATTTGGCCAAAAATAGTGCAGCGCCACTGCATCATTTTTCTTTGATTACTCAGCTGAGCTCGTCAAGACCCATCCTTTGGCCACCATCAACAATCGCTGGAATGGTACCTTATACCACCACCACTGTGAGCTCCAGTTTGGTCGCATTTTGCTGGCATTCCACTTGTCGTTTTGGGGAGATTTGGGCATAGTTGTGTTCAGGGTGAGGTGAGGAAGATAATAGCTAGGTTAATTCACTGTTTCCAACGCTAGTGAAGGATTTCCAGTGAGAGGTGAGGAAGGTATTTGCATGTGAAAATTTGAACAAATGGAGGGGAAGTTCTTTTATGTTTTTCAACTTTTGAGAAATCTCAATTTGACCCCAAAAGTTTCTTTCAGCATCTAATGTGCCCCTTTGACTTATAAATGCTTCACATCGACCCCTTTTGTCTTCAATTAACCCCTTTGGCTTTTCCTTTTTATAATTTGACCCTATGAATTTCTTTAATTCTTGCAATTAAGTCTTATTCAAATAGGTTTTTTGATCCCTCGATTTTTCTTAATATATAATTGAGACCCCAAAATTTTTAAATGTAACACTTTCAATTCCTATCAATTTTTATTATTATTATTTTTATTAATTGAATCATAAGTTAATTTATGAAATTCTTATTTTTAGGGATTTTCCATGATTAAGAATTTATAGCACCCCCTCTCGGGACATCACCCAAGCTTAGGCGCCACCAATTCAATCTTAAATACAGTTCAAATAATAACTAGGAAACCTGTAATTTAACATTCTCAAAGTTAAAACAATCACACTAATCTAAAAGATCATTTCATAGAGCAAAATATATACATATCAAGTGACTTAAGTTCCATACACACATTCCCATAACATTCTTCAAGTAGTTGTCTTGATCAGGTGTTGACTATATACACAACCATGACACCTAATCTATTATAAAATCACTCTCGTCTAAAACATGCCTCTGCTTCTCAATTTGACCTGTCTTAAGACAATTAACAACAAGGGGGTAAGTCCTAAAGACTTAGTGAGGGAAAAGAAAATAATAAGATTTAAAAGGAAAGTTAATGAGGTACAACTATCGATGAACAACTTAATAACAACAAGAAGGAAAATGATAGACAACAATCAAAGACAGTTCGATAACAAGAAAAGTTCCAATGTGAATCAACACTGTGCAAAGTACACATGATATCAACTATTTTAGACTGTTGGTCATTCCATCCTTATTACTCCCAAATCAATGCATAGTTGCTAGTACCGGAGGTCGGCAAGATTTCATTATTGCTCCATTGCTCGAGCACACAGCTCGGTAGGTAATAATTTTCTTTTATTGGCATGGTCGGCCACATGCCAGATCCTGCCACTCACAGTTTGCTACCTCCAGCTACCTGTAAGTCAGGATCGTATGTGGGTACTAGCCGGCAGACTTGTCATCGTTGGTCAGGCCGTCTTTTCAAACCTAACTCCGGGCCCAACTTCCCATGGCATCCCTCCAAGTTGAACTTCCCAAGGGCGTCCTCGTGGGTTGCATGATATAATGCCAACAGATATTAATTCAACTTTTCAAGCAATAACATGAACATTTCGAAACTTTACATGACTGGCCATACACAAGGCAAAATATTTTCCAAGCAAGGCCTATTCCAGTAAACAAGGTACATGAACAATTTAAGAGAACTTTTGACACAAATAGGTCTACTAGACCATTTCAAATATCATTTTCATAAATATCAGGATCATTTTCAAGGAAAGGTAACCTATCAGGCAGTTTCAAATAGAGAAGAACCTCACAGGGTTCGACAATTAACAACGATAATGACAATTTGAACAAATATCAAATCAGCAGTACCTAACGGCTTCAACAATATCATGGAATAATGCATACAAGCAAGAGCCAATCAGTAGATCCCAGACAGGGAAAAGCAATAACTCATAGAGTACGGTAAACAAACAATTTCAACCCTCACAGGGGTTTATCAACAAAATGATAGGTACAAAAGAAGCCAGATTGGTGATCCTCACAAAGTGCAACAAATATCGATTAAGCTTAAACAAGGCAAGTACCAGTTAGTAGACCCTCACAGGGTGTTCAAATCAAATAATAGATAACAAATCAGATTTCAAACAACTAGAATATGGTATAGAAACATAAAAACCCACACAAGGGCTTATCATGAATAACAGATAATGAGAAAAAGGTGTTGGATTGATAGACCCTTACCTCTTGTAGTATTAGGGGAAAGCTATCACAATTTGCAGTCTACCAGTCCGCGGGACCTACTTCCACTTCACCTAACCAAAATAGTATAATTGTAGTCATAATCCATATTTGACTCCTAGCATCACTATTATGCTTATCATTAATCCTAATTCACCAAATAATCATATTAACATGATAGTTTAAAGCTTAAACGGCTCTATCGATCTAATAACAACAAATAAGATCGATTATATCCAAATTAATCTCGGTTTCATATCAAGTCTAATAACTAAGCAATAACTAGTTCTTAATTACATAATCATTTTCATCATATCATCCAAAATTCACAATAATGGTCCAATTACTATCACTTGGTTCTAAATCCATAAATCCACAAGTTAAGGTTCAAATCCTTTAATTAACTCAATTAATTCCAACATAACAATATCCGGGTCCACAACTTATAGGTACTGCTTGCTTAGGGATCTTAATCACAATCACATATATATACATCCCAAATCCTATTCTTAGCATAGATACAAGCTAAATTAGGAAAGTACATCATATGCATTATATATATAACAAGGTACAACCAACTAAAGCTTAATTCTTAACCCTCTATTATCCAAAATTGCTTATCAAGGCCTTGGAATCATGAACCAAAAGCACCACTGTGATCGTCGGGATGAGGAGAAGAAACTATCTCAGTGTCTCCGGAGCACCACCGCCTTCTGCCACCATCGAAAAATCTTGCCGTCACCACCTCGAGAAGCTTTCCAATCTCCCAATTCCAAATATCCAATCATATTTAAATTTTGCCGCTGGGAAAGCCTCCAATCGAGGCCAAACAGGAGCTATTCCTTCTCATACCACCGTGCTTCGTCGCCCCCGTTTCGTCATCTCTGGTGGTTGAAACTCAAAAACAAGCTCACCAAACGCTTCTTTGAGCTGAGCCCTTCTCGAAACACCCTTGATTAGCCTCCACAGACGCCGAAAAAGCATAAACCCATCACACTGCCGTGAGCTACTTATCGATTTTGGCTAGGGTGGTTCGTCGGTCATTTGCCGTGCACGTGGTGTTGCCGTGGAGCTGGTGAGGAGGAGGAGAAGAAGTTGGTTGGTTTGGTTGGTGAAGATGGTTGCCGAAGGTAGAGTAGGAAGGAGTTGACCGTGGCGGAGAAAGAAAGAAGAAAGGGCAAGGAAATCAGGAAGAAAGAAAAGAATGAAGAAGAAGGAAATGGGATTTACTATTTAAAATCCAATTTTTCCAAATTTCATACGGGCCCCCAAAAATTTCTCCTTCTTCAATTAAGTCCTCCAGGAAAATTGCAACACTTCCATTTAGCCCCAAGAAATAATTAATGCTTAAGTTGACCCCTTTGACCCAAAATAAACACCATGCAACCCCAAAAGTTTCCAAGAAATGTTCAATCAAGTCTTCTCAAATTGCAATCCAACCCCAAAACTTTCCAATTTCTTGCAGTTGAGTCCTTTTCAATTATTTTTTTTCGAGCCCTAAAATCCGATCAATAAATCTCTTAATTTCAAAATCCTTATTTTCGAAACTACTGAATTTTAGGGGTGTTACAAATTTAGGGGCATTATAAATTTCTTATAAGGTATGTAAATATATTATGATGCAAATCAATTTCTACACAGCAACAAGTAATGACAATAATAATCAATAATGAACCCAACATGAATGAGAAAATAATTAGAACACTGAGAAAATATTTATCGGATTCCTAGTCAAAATTCTTTCCTTATTTTTTTGCCTTATCTAATATACATATATGTATATATATGAGATCAAATAGTTCCCAACTTCCTGCAAACACCAAGCCACAATCTTAGTTGTGAATGTTCCATGATCTTTGTAACCGCCTTCTACGCGCAAGTCTTCCATTAATCTCGCAGCTATTCACTAGGATTGCCCCAGCTCACCATCTTGGCTTGGGTTTGCACCCAACTCAATATAATTCTCCTTGATCAGTTGAATGGGCTCACCTTGGTCTTGCGCTCATCTACGTTGGACCCAGACAATCCATGTTGATATCATTGTTTCCTCTATTCTGATCAGTTCAACGAATTCTTCAAGCTTACCAAAGTATCAAGGATTGAGTATAAATTTGTCTTGAGTTGATTCCTATCAAAATTGGGTTATTTTTAAGTTTTAAAGTATTAAGAACATTGGGTATTAAGAAATTTGGCACATTTGGTCTTAAAATGTTCGCTGCATTAGGGCTTAAAGTGTTTGCACATTTGGCTTAAAAATTTTGCTGCATTAGGACTTAGAGTGTTTGATGTGTTTGGCCTTGAAAAATTCACCGCATTCGGGCTTAAATTATCTGGCACATCTAGCCTTGAAATTTCACTGTGTTCGGGCTTGAAGTATTTGGTGTATTTGGCCTTGAAATTTTGCCACATTCGGGCTTAAAGTGTTCAATACATTTAGCCTTGAAATTTTTCCGTATTCGTGCTTAAAGTATTAAGTGCCTCTGGTTTTAAAAAATTCGCCACATTAGGGCTTAAAATGTTTGGAGCATTTGAAAAGTGAAACCGATAGTCGAGCTGAATCGACCGGTTAAGGAAAAGTCAAATCCAAACTAAAAAAATCAATTCTCATCAATTTTAGTTCGGATTGGATTGAATGATTGGTTTTGTTCAGTTTGGTTAAAATTTAACACCCCTAGAGTGTGTGTGTGTGTATATATAATATTCACATGTATACATCTAGATTGATTATGTAACAACATGTGACAAGCCGAATTCAACTTAAAATTCTTACCATACAACTGCTTATTAATTTTCTCCATCAAATAATATAGATGTAATTCTAAAAGTATGTCACATCAGTAATAACCATTTTTTTTATTTTTACTACACAACTACCTTTTTAGTTTTCTCCACGAAATAATACTAGTATAATTTTAAAAAATATTACATGAGTAATAATCATTCTATTTACATTTTAGCGTATTACTATTTTTTAGTATTTTTAGTAAAACAATACTGAATGCAATTTTTAAAAAAATATTAGTAATAATCATTATTTCGTATGTAAAAATTTCTTTTCATTTCTACCAACTTATTTTTTCTCACAAAATCTATTTCTAGAAAAGTAAACTCCATGCCATTGAAACCTTGTGGTATAATTGATATGTAGGAATAGGGTGGGAATGGAATGAGCATTCCAAATTCATTTCTAAACCCATACTTGGTATAATTTAAGAATGAGAATTCTTATTTATGTAAGAATCTCCATTTTCAAAAGTATTGTTTGGTAATTCTTTCCCTCCCCATAGGTTTAGTCATTCCCTATCTATTAGGAATGATTATTTTTGCATTTGACAAAATTACCCTCTAATATCTAATAAAAGAGTGCTAAATCTTCACAAAACCCCTCATATATATCTTCTTGTCTACACGCTTTTTTTATCATAAGCTTCAAACTCTATTAAAAAAGAAATCAACAAGCAACAACCTCTTTTATTTTTATCAAGAAAAATTAATTTTACTTCTCAAAATATAGATAATATAAGTATCTCATAATCTTTATCATCATTCTATTAACCTGCTTATACATTTAGTTATGTTTCTTCTTATGAAATCTTGCTAGCCTACTGCTACCTTTCTCCCAAAAATTGTATCCAAACAACTCAGCGGCGGCCCTAAATGGTGTGTGGTGTTCAAAGTACACTTAAACCATTATACCTTGAGCCTCAAAAGGTAAAGGTCACTCTCTGCTCCGCTTTATCCCTTTGTTTAGATGTTTGTGTCTGGTGTTATTTTGTTGATTGAAATGTAGTTTTGTCTACGGGTTTTTTTGAGGAAGGGATAAAGCAATTGGGTCTTTGTCATAGAAATTTTAGGCATTTGTTGTGAATTAAATGACTTGGTTGATGGGTAAAACTTGTGAAGGGTTTGAATTGACTGAGTTGTCAAGTTTGGGTCACGTAGAGCCTTAATTTTGGATTGATTAGAATATATGAAGAAGTGTTAATGAGAAAACTTAAAATAGAAAAAGAATTTTCTGAAATCACAATTCACCTTTTTGAGTAAATAGAAAAATAAAGTAAGACTAGGTTGATATGGAATATTTTCTGAATAGTATTTATTGTTACTGGTTTTGGTAGTCTGAGATTTGCCAATATGATTGGGATTGAAAATCTCTAGTTCAATTCCAGATTGATATTTTGTGTTAAATGTAGAATAAAATATTTTCACATGTCAAATGAATTTATTCCCTTTTGTTTCTTTGTTTTTATTTTTTTGCAACAAAGAAAACGAGGGCACCATGAAAGTATTGCCTAATAGGTTTTGAAAAATACTATTGGCCATAATAATACTGTAAATCATAGCATGACCAAGGTCAATAAAAAGCATACAACATTTAACATCAGCCCACATTCACGAAATTCTTAAACCAACTAAACAAAAACTGTATGAAGTAAATAATGTTGTCGTAAGTTACAACTTGACTCTTACTTGAGTGACTTGTCCCCTTGAGCCTCTTCGTTCTATAACCTTCACCCTGATGGTATGCTTGATATGAGAATCCATTAGTGAGGAATAGCAGATCTTGGAACTAGAGAGAAGCCCCGTATGGAGATGGTGAACAGGTGCTTCCCTTTCGTTCATTTATTATGCACTTGGGTTTTGTGCATATTTTGATTAGACTAGACTGTTGGGTACTGAATATGATGATAAATATGTGTTATGAATATTTTAAAGTTGTTTTTGCTTTATGTAATCTTGTGTTTTTTCATATCTAATAGAATGGTCACATAGACACATGTTTATAGATGCAAATAGCTAAAAGTGTAGGATCTTGTCCATACTTGTGCGTGTATTTATATATATTTTCCATTTGATTGTAATGTATTTTCCAAATCAAATACGTGAAACTGTTTAATATGTATTTTTTTATATAAATTTGTAGCTATGGCAAGATTAAGTTTAACAACAAGAAAATTGGCAAGGTGAAAGAAACACATGGCAATGATGTCCTTGTGGTTGAGCATACTATATTTAACAAATTGGTTGACATATTATTCTTAAATTTATAGAATACCTTACTAAATATCGGGTTAAGACCAATGTATCAATATAATTGTTTTGAGAGGAGAAAATACATTCAAAAAAACAATTTATGCAAGTGATAGTCTATGCAAAAATACAATTAGGATGAGCAATCAAGCCAAAACACAATTAGGATGAACAATCAAGCCTTTGTTCATTTATGCTCTAGATTTGAAGCCACCACTATATTATCTCTAACTAAAAATATGCTACTGGATGAATAAGTAGCTTTGACAGTTTATGTTTTTGCTCACCATCAAAAGTGTGGAATTATAAATGTGAATTTTGAACATTTGGGAGAAACAATTGGTATACATTGCAGCAAAGTAATAAATGCTCATTAGACTTCAGAGGAATTTATTTAAGACGCCCAAAGCAGCATCCAATAACTCTGCAAATAAGAGATAGAAATGGTTCAAGGTATGCAATTTGGTTTACTTATACATTGGGTTTATATATTATAATGTACTTATTTCAATTTTATAACAACAGGAGTGCTTAGGAGCTCTGCAGGGTATATATATCAAAATTCATGTGCCTGAGAAGACTGCAAACGTTGATATTGGACACGTAAAAGTGAAATTGCCACTAATGTATTAGGAGTATGTTACCAAGACATAGAGTTATTTATGTGTGCTAGGGTGGGAAGGATTGACTGCTGATGATAGAGTACTAAGAGATGCAATAAATAGGAGAAACAGTTTGGTAGTTCCTCAAAATAAAATTCAAAATCACTCTATTACAAAAAATAAGTCAAATCTTATATGACATTGGCAACAATTAACTCATAATTTTTAAGGTTTTTATTGCCTTGAGGATGCTGGATATACAACTTGTGATGGATTTCTTACACCACTACGTTCGGTTCGGTTTCGGTTTTTCATTTCAAAAAAATTTGATTTTCGGTTTTTTCGGTTTTTTTTATTCGGTTAACCGAAACCGAACCGAAAAACCGAAACTTTTTTTTTTATTTTTATATACAAAATTTTATTATTCAATCACTACTAGTTTAAGTTTTATTTCACATTTTTATTAAATATTTTAAGTTTAAGATAAATAAATATAAATATTTAAATAATGTAAATGTTAATGTATTTTAAAATTTTTGGGATAAATAATTTGTTTTTTGATAAAGTGAAATAATTGAGAAAAAAAGAAGTAAATAATATATCAAAATAGCTATTAAAAACCCTATGTTTTATAAATAATATAAATATATAAAAACATGAATAGTTATAATATAAAGAGAAAAAAATGATATTTTTTTCTAAACTCAAATGGTACAATTGCATAATTTTTTTATTATATGAACTAATACACGTAACATATAAAAACATAGATTATTATGATTTAAACATCAAAAAATGTTATATTAAAAGAAAATTAATTAATTAATTAAACTTATATATATTATAGGGTATGTTGATGAGTAAAATTAAAATTTCAACTTAAATTGCAAACTAAGGAATAAGGGATTGAATCCTATTCGGCTATTCCTGTGGTAGTACTAGTAGTATATTGTATCTGCTGACCAATAAAGATTTTATCTATATTATAGACCGTTTTGTATCTAAAATAGAAGTTATTTTTGTTCATTTACATAATTTGTCCTTTTAATTATTTCAACAACAAAAATTGACAATATAGTTTGAAGGATAAATTAGAGAATTCAACATAAAAAAGATAGTTTGGATACAAATTTTATCAATATTTTATAATTGTCTTTTAGAAATGATGATTTAATAAGGTTATAATTGTATTTTTTACAAAATTTACAAATCCGCAATTCGATCTTAGCAATTAAGGTTTAAATATACAAAAATTGCATGCATCTGCCTTGGCGATTATAAGCTAGCAATTTTAGCATACTCAATATGTATACTAAAATTTTGATAACATAAAATAATTAAAATATTTATTTATCTTCTTAAAGTTATAATATTTTAAATGTATTTGTTTAGAATAGATAAATTATAATTTTATCAAAACAAATATTTTCAATATAGAAAAAAAAAGTAATCTAAATCAATTTTTTCACCTAAAAATAAATATTTTTATCAAATAATTTTTTTGGTACTAAAAGAATAAGTTATCCAATTCAAATTTTTAATTAAACTAACTTACTTTTGTCAAACAAACTTTTATAACACTTTCATGGTAAAAAATTAAGCCTTTTTTTTTTTCCGGTTCGGTTTTAACCAAAACCGGAAAAAAACCGAAAAAATTAAAAAAAAAAAAAAAAGGGTTCGGTTTCGGTTTTGCATTGTAAAAAACCGAAATTTTCGGTCCGTAAAAACCGAATGTACACCCTTACTTGGAACATATAAAGCTAAAAATGGGTTCAAACTTGGCTATTTAAATTACATTAAGGAGAAGATACAAGTTTCTCTGCCTAACTTAGGGGACTAAAGGCTAAGCCGCATATTGAATCAAGAATTAAGACCTTAAAAAAGGGTTTTCATATTGTGCATGACATGTTGAATGGCTATATAAGTGGCTTTGGAATGGATCCAATTAAAAAATGCATTGCTGCAGAAAAACCAATATGTGATTCACATCTTCAGGTTTGCATGTCTAATTGATTATAATTACTCATATTATTAATTATGTTATGTTGTTACAATATATTTTGAGATTAAGGTTTTTTTCTAGAGCCTTCCTATGCATTCAGCTTGGCAAAAGAAGTCTTTTTTATCATGATTCAATTATTAGTTTTGAGAAAAATTGGGTAGTCGAAACTAATGCTGAATGTCTTGTTGATATGATGGAAGAAATAGAAAGAGAAGAAGCTAGCAATGATGCTAAATGTTAAATCTGCTACAAAAAATAATCTTGAGAACCTTGATGCTTTTATGTCATTCTTTGCTCTGCATTCTCCAAAAAATGAAGGGGTTTATAACCAAAGGAAGAAAAAAAGAAGTAGAAGTGCTGATAGCTTAAGCTTTATAAGAAATGGTATTAAAGATGCAACTTTAATTATTAGAAACAAAATTACCAAAGCAAAATAAGTTTTTAGTAAAGCAATTGGAGTTGATGTTGAGATTTCAAGAAAGAGACACAAAATTGATTATGAGATAAGGAAGATCCCTGATCTTACTACCACATAAGTTACCAAAGTTGTGTGCCATATTGCTTGTGACCATGAATTAATCGAACATGGTAATATTTGAAGCTTTTTATTTTTATTTTTTATTTTAATGCAAAACTATTTTACATAAATTGAGTCTTTTGTTTTGATAGGAGTCCTATCTTGAAAATAAGTTGGCTATATTATTTTAATGTTTAGTTGAATACTTTTGGTGTTATTGAACTTAAACCTTTCTTTTCATTGATTATTAAAAAAATAAATAATTGTGGTTTCGTAATGACTAGATAAAACTTTGGTTTATTAAGCTTTAATATTTCTCTCAATTGGGTATTGAAGAAAGAATAATTATGGATGTACAACAATTAGATAGAGTACTTGTGCTCGTATTAGATCATCAGTATGTCGAACTTACAAAATATTATTGCTGAATCTGTATGTTCAATAAGGTCTTTTACGCACACTATAGTTTTATATTTTCAACACTAGATAGTTTATGGATAAATAAATAAATGATGATAAATATAGTATCTTGTACAAGCCTAAAGAAAAAAGTTAATTAGCTATTGCCGTACAATTTTAAGAAATAAGAAAGTATTATATAGAAAAAAAAAACATAGAATTATAAGATATAAACAATTTACCAATAAAATATTTTATTTTAGTAATTTTTATACAAAAGGATAATTTGGTTATTCAAACTACTTTCATTCTATTCCTACTTATTATCGTTAAATACCAATAATAATATTGGAATTAGGTAAAGAATAATGATTCCATTCTTCATACATATCAAGCATAGGATAATTTATATTAACATCATTCATTTCCCATGTTCATTCCATTTATAAAAGCATTCTATTCCCACCTAATTCTATTCCTGCACGTCAATTGCTCCCTTAGAAATTATGAACTCTAAGGATTATATTAACTGCTGGATTTATCAACAATTTCAAATAAATTTGTATTTTACTTTTCCTTGAAAGAGTAAAAGTTAAGTGATATATCTAATTATCCATCCATATAATGCACCTGAGGCTCTTCCCCTCATGTAGCATGTCAAATGCTTGGTTAATATCCTCCAATTCAACTTCATGTGATATGAACTTATCCAAATGAAGTTCCTGCAATGCAACCACAAGTCCAATTTCATTACCAATTATATAAATGATAGAAAACTCTCCAATCATGGTATTTGTTATATTTTCTTTATTATTTGAATTTGTTCAAAAAAATGAATATTAAGTTATTTGATATTGCATTTGTAAAAACAGTAATGTTGTAACATCAGTATACCCTTCAGCTGCGAACATAAATATTAATTATTAGATATTAGTGATTGTTTGCAATTATTTGTCAATTTATTATCCACGCCTAGGGCTGTAAATGGATATTCAAAAATTCGTTTACCATTCGCGTTCGTATCCATTTATACAAAATTTATCCGAATTCGTTTAAAACGGATATTATCCATATTCGATTGGTAGGTATTCGATTATAAACAGATACAGATATGGTAAATGTGTATTCGATCCGAATATATATTATATTAAATAATATATTATTTATATTTTTCAATAAAAATCTTATAATCCATATATGTATATATATAAATTATAATTGAAGAATTGGGAAGAAAAAAGAATAAATTTAAAAAATTATTGTAATATAGAGAAAAAATTGAAGAATAAAGTTAATCAACATAATTATTGTTGGTTGACTCTATAATTAATACACTTAAATGCTATTATTAATATTAATTAGTGCTAATAATCAATTATAAAGTCAATTATTAATTAGAAATTATGATATTTGTTTGATTGCTTTCTTTTTAATGAAATTGTATAGTTCCTTCTATTAATTAAAATATGTATTTGTTATAAGTTCATAAATACACGTATTTGAATATTTGTAAATAGATATCTAAATATTATCATCAAATATAAATATAAAAAAAAAATTCGAATACGGAAAAGTTTAATCAAATATGAATGGATCTGAATAATTATAATTAAATACGGATATATCCAAATTCGACCGATACCCGACGGATACAAATTCGGATATCATTTTTAAATATCCGGCAAATTCGTATCCGTATCCGTATCCGAATATTCGAAAAGTTAAATGGATACAAATATGAAAATAGTGTATATGATCCATTTAATATCCGTTTACACCCCTATCCACACCTAACATAGTTTGCATTGTACTCACAAAGATTAGTTGATTGTTTTGCTAAATACAATAATACATGGAAATTTGAGTATATTAATCTTTGTCAAAATATATATTTAACATTTTAAGGGGAAAAAACAATGGAGAAAATAGAAAAGGTGAGTTACCTTGTCTAAATACTTTTTGGCAAGAACTGGAATGTCAGATTTTGGTTTGAGTCCCCCAAAAAGGCATCCTATGATACTTCTACCCCTGAGAAGATCATAAGAGCTGATGCTCAAGGGTGTGCCGTGCATCTCCACCCCAAGTACTACAGTCATTCCGCAACCCTATATATATATATTTTCTATATAATTAATTAAGTCGGACCAAATTTAATTTGAAACTTAAAATCTATATATGAAATGAAAGAGATATATAGAAGGATACCACTCTACAACTGTTAAAGGCATCTTGCATTAGTGATGCTAAACCAATGCACTCAAAGCAATAGTCAGCACCACCACTAGTTATTTCCTGTATAACCTACAAAAACATTCCACAATATTCAATTAGATATTAGAAATAAGTGTTTCTTTTTGCCTTTTTTTCTTTTTAAAGTTATTTTATGCTGTGAAGATTCCGAGACTAACCTCGCAGACTGATTTTTCTGTGCAGAAACTTGGATTAATAAAATCTGTTACTCCAAATTTTTTCCCTAGCATGGATAAACACATTTAATGTCACAATAATGAGAAAAAATAATTTTCAGAAATTGATTAAAATTGCTCGTAAAAAAGTAATTCTTAATTTTTTTCTCTGATATCTTTCTTTTACATTCTCAAAAATTATATAAATTTAAATTAATTTTTATATTTATTAGTAACATGTGAATGTGAAAATACTGTAATTGAAAACTGATAGTGAGTATTTTTTTTTTTTAATTTTTTTCTTATTGTTATGACTCGTGAGTAAATTTTAACTCAAGAGTTAATAAATAATTCAAAACTCACCTATTTCAAATTTTTCTGGATTAATATCAACACCTATAACTTTTGAAGCTCCTTGTAGTCTTGCTCCTTCGGCAACCTGTAAATTGCCTTAAATTATGTGGTTAATTCACTCAAAAAAACTATTAATCAAAGAAACAATTTGAAGGGCAAATTACTAGATTGGTAAAAAATTTAAGGAGAATTAAGTCATTACTGACAAATTTGAGACAATTTAATAAATGTCAAAAGCTTTTAAAAGCATCAATGGTTGCTTTCAACTTTTGACCATTTTATTTTTTTAAAAAACAAAATTTTGACCATCTTTACTTTTTTAAAAAATAAATACTAGTAAAAGTGGATAGTAGAAATTGGCGAAGCAAACACTTCTCCCAAAGTTGGATATTTCATATGTATTCGCAAAGACATGCAAATAGACAATCTTTCTCTTGTGTCTACAATAAATGTCAATTTAGCTAAATTTGTTAAATCTGAACCAAAATGGAGTGAATATTCAAAATTATTGATTAAATTTATTAAGGAACTTAGGATACATTTATTTATTTCATTTCTTTTTTTTTTTTTTTTTTTGGTTTGCTATTATATTTTTTGTGTGTTGCATTGTAACTATATACAGGAATGATATATGAGTTTGGATGCAATGTGGGCTCATCCCAAAATTGTGAGTTTGAGATATCAAATGAATTTTGGGACAAATATCAATAATCAAATTTTAGTATAATGGACGTGTCCTGCCGAAACCCACTTCATTGATGATTGTGCTCTATAAATTTATTATTTATGAATGTATTTATGTAATATATTTAAATTTATTCATAGGAAAAATGTTTGTAAATTTAACATACATACTTACATATAAAACACAAATATGAACAATTGAAAATTAAAATAGGAATAAATATTAATGTTTGAAAAACGAAGGGAATGTTTGGTTATATACATATATATATATATTATATATATACATTGTATATATATATATTTTATTATTATTCTAACATTAAAAAAATCACTCAATTCCATTTTCACTTCAAAAACTCAACAAAAAAGTATTGATTTGACTGCTACACTAAAAAATGTTTTTCCCAAAACATAAACCAACATACCAAAAAATAACTTTCATATTCTTCAATAATTCATTCTCCCACAATGCATAATAGATACATAATAGAATCACACAAAAAATATAACCAAACATTCCCTAAATCATGCACACAACAAATTTATAAATGATTAGGTTCTTTGTCAGTAATATTATTTTATTAATCGAATGAGTTGAGTGGATTAAACTCGTCAAATTTTGAGTTCGGAGAAGGTGGAATGTCAAACCCACAAAAATTATTAATGGTCAGATCTCGAATCTTAGCAAATTTATTTTTAAATTTAATTTGTCGCACGCCATCTCTTTATAATATAAAGGAGACTAATAATTACCGCAAGTCCAATGGATCCAAGTCCAAAAATTGCTACAGTAGAACCCTCTTCCACCTCTGCAATCTTCCATACTGCGCCAAGACCTACAATAGTCTTGCAATAAAATAATTTGAAAGATAAATTTTAGTTTGATTGTCCTGATCACGCTAGCTACATGCGTGGACAATGGGCAATATCCAAAGAGCTGAATAAAATATTAAATTAGGTACTTTCATTGTAACAACTGACACTAATCTATATACATAGTTTATAGCTACATGTTTAAAATAATAGTGGTTGCAAATGTTATGGTGATTGGGAATACGTGACTTGATATACAAGTTAATTTGGCTGAGTTTAGATTATTTAATATTTTATTTTTTATTTCACTTTATCAAATGTATTAAATATATTTTTTAAAAGAAATATATAATTAATGTGAATTGCATAGATATTTGGCTGAATTTATTTAAAGTATCTTATAAGATCTTACATCTTATAAGATGTTTTTGGAATTTATAAAATATTAGATTTTATTTTTAAAATAAATTATTGAAGTGTTTGGATGAAAAAATATATTAGAACTTGTAATTAAGATGTTAGTAATGACCATTTTTCAATTAAAATGGTTAAATTTAAGGAAGCTTGTAAATATTTTAAAAATAAGTTAGGATCTCCATAATATATATATATATATATATATTTAAATGCTTATAAAATCATAACATCTTATTTTAGAATATTACAATTAACTCTTTTTTAAAAAAATTTACCGAACGCCTTTTACTATATTATAAACTTTTAAACATCTTATAAGATATTTTAAAAAGTTTATAATACCTTCTTAGTATGTATCAAAGAAGTAGAAATAAAGAAATTAAACACCGATTGATATATACAGAGAATGTAAAATTAATTAATTTAACTTGCCTGTGGTTACTCCACAACTCAACAAGCAAGCTTTATCGACCGGAAAGTCAACATTATTCAACTTAACGACGTGTGTGATGTCGACCACCGTGTATTGAGAAAAACTCGACACGGAAAAGAAGTGGTATATTGGATGTCCAGCCGTGTCGAGAAATCTGGTGGTGCCGTCCCTGGGCATTCCGCCGTAGAATTCAACAGGGAATTTGGAACAGGCATTCCCCTTGCGCGACAGGCAATCTTTGCAGTCCCCACAGTTCCTTTGGAATACTGGTATCACCAGCTCTCCCACTTTTACCTCCTCAACGTACTCCCCAACACTCTCCACAATACTATGTATATGTAATCAAGCAATCAACCACTTAATTTAGCTAGCTAGCTAGAATTCTGTGAAGTGTTTTTGAATAGAAGGATTTGGATTTAATCAGCTGATCATTCAATTTGAGTCCATTAAAATTTAAAGCAATTTCATTATTCGGATTGGATGTAAAATTATTATTATGGAATTACCTGTACCTACACGGCTATACCTATACTTACTCGGGTTTTTTTAGGGTATAGTACCAATAATTCTAACTTATTATCATATACCTACTTTTTAATCATTCATATCAGTTTGATTTAATCCTCACTATCGAACCATCATAAAGTGAAAAACCACTTTCATGGAACCATATTCTTTTAAAATTAAATTACGTAAAATAAAATATAAATTATTATCTTTCTGACACTAAATGATCAAATTAACCTTATTAATTTTAAGAAATTAAAAACCATCTTTTTTTTATATTAAACCCTAATTCAATTAGAATTCAATCATAAGAAATAAACCAATTAATTTCATATATTGGTTCTGCTTTGATTAATGTAATGGAGAAAGGGATGGAACTCCTATATTGCTTCTGCTTTGATTAATATATATGGGAAGTGTGGGGAATTGGAGTCAGCAAAGAGGGTTTTTAATTGCATGGAAAACAGAGCAGTATTCACTTGGAATGCCATGATTACTGGGTCAGTATATTTTTGTTTGCAGTCTTTCTTCTTTTGGATATCCCCTGTTGTCTTGCTGTCCATTTTCTCATGATATAAGTCTTCATGTTGGCTTTTTTACTCTTTATCCACTTACGGTGATTATAAATTTTATTTCAAACAGAATTTGTTTGTTAGAATTTATTTTTTCTGGCTGAGTTAGAATTTAATATAAGGAAAAGAGAGTTTTTAATTTTTTAAAATTAGTAAGGCTAATTTGGTCATTTAGTATTAGAAAGATAATAATTTTTATTTTATTTTTCATAATTTAATTTTAAAAGAAGATGGTTCCACGAAAGTACCATGATTCTTCATTTTATGATGGTTTGAAGGTGAAAATTAAATCAAACTGATATGAACCACTAAAAAATAGGTACACGACGATAAGTAAGAACCATAGGTATGAGACCCTAGAAAACTTTACTTACAAAAGAAGGCTCTTTTGTTTCTAAAATGAAAGTTATGATAGCAAATTTTAAATATACTGACTTTGCCTCTTTACTTATCCTATAGAGACAATAAAATTGCATGTCTAAACAATCATCATATATCAGAAACTTTTCTAGTCACAAAGTAAGCTCAACATTTTAATAATTTTTAAATTTTTACTTTAATTCGATTATGCAATTGTAGATATTTTTAGAGGTATGCTATTTTTATGTACAATGAATATAATTATACGCACAAATAATATGTATTATTAAAAAAAAAAATGTAAAAATGTGTGCAAACGGTGGCTAGTGAAATTAAAAACTTCCACCCATGGGCCATGATTATTAATCTTCAAATCCTTCAATTCAAATTAAACACAATCTACATGATTCTAGGTGACATACCCGGCTGCTTCATGGCCAAAAATTCTTGGAAAGAAAGTAGCAGGTCCCTGGAAACGGATTCAAATGTTGACAAAACATTCATTCATCACTACATAAAGAGATACATACATATATACATATATGTATATGGGACACTTACAGCACTTAATTTCCACATGGTAACATCAGTATGGCAGAGGGATGTGCACAGAATCTTGATCCTGACCTCCCAAGCCTGGGGTGGCAGCACCTCAATTTCTTCTAAAACCAGTGGCTCTCCTGCTTTCCTCGCTACTGCTGCTGCAGGATGAAAAGCAGAAGAAAAAAAATTATGCCAAGGGCAAAACAAGAGTGTATATATATATATATATATATAATCAGTTATGGTATTGAGATGAAATAGAAATTATCAAACCTCTGCATCTTATGGGTTTTCCTGCCATTTCTGACGGGCACTTGTCCTTGCACTCCATTTCTGCTTTAGTTTCCTCTTAAGTTTGGTATTTTATTTAACAAGAGTCAAAAAGTAACGGCTGCAAGCCTGCAACTTGGGACCATATTTACAAACAAAAATCGTATCATGTATTTAATTAGTCAATGAAAATATAATAATATTATAACATACAATTTAATAATATATATTATCAAATTAAGTAAACACCTGCTACATGATAGCATGACATGAAGCCCTGAGTCCAACAAGACTTTAGACAATTGTAAATTACTGGTGGTTGCGAAGTGCAGCCAGTAACATCTTGTTTAGGTTGCCCCTAGTTGTCTTTATTATGCTAAATTTATATAAATTTGCTTTGGTCCAACCGACTGAGTCCCGTTACAGACAACTTTATAGAAATTTCTGTACCACGATGTGATGCTATACAAAAATGTAGTCGAGGTCTTTTTTTGATAGTTAGCAAAATTTGAGGTTCTTTTTTTGGAAATGCGGTGCACAAAGTGTTTAGCCAATTTTTTTTCTAAACTTAGTATTTACAATCTATATCTTAATGGGCTTAGGCCCTTTAGGGTTTTGTTGCCTTCTTGATGGACTTGAATTAATTCACGTTTCTATGATCTTTTTATTTAATTATTCTCTTTTATTTATTGGGTCTTTTTTAGTCATATTACTTTTTGACCCTTGTGGGCTTAATTAGTAATATCATTAAGCCTCCCTATTTTCATTTTGAAAAATTAATTTTCATAATGATAATAGCATAAAGCCCAACTTCAATTTATATCTTACCATAATTCATTAAAATAAGGTTATTAGTTTAATTGATTCTCATTGATTAGACTAAAAATGTACTTGGGTTTGATCAACTTCCATCCAGGTGAGGTTCAATAAGCTTCCTTATCTAGTTGTTTTTTGGGAGGCATCGTGCTAATGGCCTTGTGTTCATCTAAAGACTTAGAAAAATTTTTGCTGCATTCATTTAAGAACTTAGACAAATTTCTAGCATATCATTTTGAGGATCGGATGTCGAGAGGTAGGACCCAATTCAAATTGGGGTCTAAGTTGAGTTAAACTTCACAGAAGGGAGGAGAGACTGATAGGGAGAGTGTCGCTGTCATGGGGTTGTCGGTTGCCTCAACGGTGACCAGCATAGTGGCCACCAGGTGGTGCATGTGCTGAGTGCCTGAGTTCTCTTTGGTATGCGAGTCGGACAATCATGTCTACTTTGATTTAGGGCTTTCCGGCCTTTTTGGGAGTCATAGGATTTTGTCAAAAGTTTTTAGATACTTGTTCTTTTGTTGAATGCGACCATTTTTTTTTCCTGTGAAAGGGGTCATGTGAGTGCTAAATAATGATGAAAATAGCATAGCTTCCGAGGGGGGGTCAGAAATATTTATTTGGACAAGATAGGTGCTTTAGAAGCTGCTAAGTATATTGGTAAGAAGTTCGCACTCTGCGAAGGACTTAAAAAATTTATGCTTGGAGGACTTCATACTTGGGAGATTATTTAGGATCGTTAATTAGGAACATGGTTCCGACAACAACTCTTACTTTTCTCAGGGAGTATTTCATTTGTCATGCGTCTCAAGGGTCCATGTGGAGCCTTAGGTATCAAAGTTTACTTGGCTTATGTATAGCAGTAAGGTCGAAGCATATCGTGCTTTGCATCCAGCGTAGGACTTAGATCTTTTATAGAGCTTTTCATCTCAAAGATCCATAGGATTGCTTGCGGAGTTTTGTGTTCTCCAGAGGCATTTTCTCAAGCTTGTCAAGTTGTCTTCATAGCTAGTATAAGTCTTCAAGATATGTTATTTTCATTTTAGGCACCCACAAGATAGTTGTCTCCGTGGCGGGTGACTGCGGTAAGAATGACTCTGCTTACATTTAGGGGAGTTTTCTTTCACTGTTGTGTCACTTTTTGTGTTCATAAATTTTTTCAAAGTAAGAACCCCTTAGGGTCTATTGGGGAGATGCTTCTTTATGGATCTCTTAGGATGCACTGCTGCATCTCATCATTTGTGTGACCTCTGGAGGTCTCATTGTGAAGATGTCATCTCACGCTCTAAAGACTATTCTGCTATGCTTAGTTATGATCCCTTTTTGTTGGGAGTATTTTTTAACGAGTCTCTTTAAGAGGTCTCACAATGCTTGTGGATTTCATGAATCCCTCTTATTTTTCTTTAAATGGCTAAGTATAAGCCAAATTCATAGTGATGTCTGGGGATGTAGTTCTCTCAGACTTCATGCCATTGTTAAGGGGGCGTGAGTGTTAACATAGGCTTTTTAGCACCGAGGCATATACAGGACTCATCTTTCATGTTTTTTGTCACTTTCACGAAGTCATTTACATATGGCTATATGCTTGCATTTTTCTTTTCTTTTTTTTTTTTTCGTAGTAGTTGCCCACTTGGAGTGGTTGTTGTGGATTCTGTAAGGTGGACACTGAGATGTGGCGCCGGATGCAACTATTGCTAGGATGTTGAGCGCCCCGTGCCATTTCATGCTGGATTATTGGAAAATTTTAAATAACGCATCAATTGTTTTTAATAGGTGATTTAATACCTTTTTTCTTTACCATTTAGACCATGACGTTTTATTTGCAAATCATTCAACCAATATATTCCAAATATTTATTTCACTTTATCTTTTGATAAGCTAGTTACTGTATGTGGAGTATAACTAATAATATAGATGCTGCTTGCAAATGGAACGATGTCCTTCCGAAAAAATGACAAAGTATCTTATCTATTTTTCATATCTGAAACATGCACAGAGAATCTTCTTTTCTCAAAAGTTCTTTTACTTTGAGAAATTTTTGTGAATAATTTCTTGTGTACAATTTCTCTCTAGGAAGGGCACCCATGAGGTGCAGCTATATGTTGGGCGTCGAGTGCCCGTGGGATGCCAAGCTATGATCTGGGCATGGGCTACGCTAGTCTTTTTCGAGATAGTGGAGTTTTCCCAAATGTCGGCGACGTTTGTCCTTTTAATAGATATGACTGTTCAGGGGTTAGGATTTTTGCTAAAACTTGGTGCTTAGCGAATAATTTCGTGCTTGGGGGAGATAAATACAATATTTGTTGTGGATTCACGTCTCTATGAATAATTCAGGAATCCTTTTGTTCATGACTATTTTACGTTCTTCTTTTACATAAGTAGTTGCTTGGTTCGTTTCTTGATTTTGTTCTCACTCATATACTTAGTCACATGTATGACTTTCAAGTCTTATCAAGTTATCATGTAAGCTTAATGCGGAGTGAGGGAGCGCAAACGAGGTCGCGTGGAGCCTATTTTTATCACGTTTGGTCACAAGTCCCCTTGATGGGATCTTATCAAGTCGCGTGTAGAAAATTCGCATAATAGAGCGTGCAAGTCTTAGGGAGATATTTTCACAATAGTTAATCATTTGAATTATGATTCATTAGATGCCTCACGAGTGAGGTCTTTATCGTGATACTTAGTCAATGTTATCAAATCAATTGGATGCCTCATTGGTGAAGCTTCGTCGCAACACTCAGCCGTTTATTTTGAATATAGTTGAGTGCCTTGCCGGTGATGGCTTATAAAGATCAAGTATTATGACGGCATTTCCCAGTGAGTCCCATTTGGGAGGTCTCGATGCCATTACCAAAGGTTGTAGTGAAGTTTGATTGAGGGCATTAATTATGAGGTCTTTATTGCTGATGTTGAGTATTGTGATGATGTCTGAGCGTGAACCTCACTCAAGAGGTCTTATTGTTGGATGTTGAATCTTTGCAATGAGGGGTGTTACATTGGCCACGTGGCCCCTGAGGGGTTTGATGGTCAGGGGAGTGAGCAAAAGGTTTGCAAACTCTAGAGATCCATTTATGGACTCAAGCAAGCATCCCGAAGTTGGAAATATATTTTGATAATACAGTCAAATCATTTGGCTTTATAAAAAATGTGTATATGAACCTTGTATGTATAAGAAGACGAGTGGAAATAGTGTATAATTTATTGTGCTTTATGTCGATGACATAATTCTCTTTAGGAATGAGGTAGGCATGTTAAGTGTATTAAAGTGTGGTTATCTACTCAATTCTCCATAAAGGATTTGGGAGAGGCATCTTACGTATTAAGAATACCTATTTATAGAGATAGATCGAAGAGGATGCTGGGGCTATTCCAAATCCCGTACATTGACAAAATACTAAAGCAGTTTAGTATCGAAGAATCCAAGAAGGGATTCCTTCCCATGGGATATGGTATTCGTCTTTCTAAGTCTATGGCCCCTAAGACTGAGGCGGAGAGACAAAAGATGTCCCAAATGCCTTATGCGTCCACTATGGGGAGCATAATATATGCAGTTCAATGTACAAGAACGGATGTAGCACATGCTCTGAGTGTCACGATCCGCTTTCAATCTAATCCCGGTGAATGTCACTGGATGGCCGTTAAAATGATCCTTAAGTACTTGAGAATGACCAAGGACGTGTTTTTTGTTTACGACAATAAAGAATTGAAACTCAAGGGATTTTCAGATTCAATTTTCCAATCTAATGTAGATGAACTAAAATCCACATCTGGATTTATATTTTGCTTTAATGGCAGCGCAATGAGTTGGAAGAGTTCCAAACAAGATACCATGGCCGACTCAACCACTTAGGTAGAATATATTGCGGCTTCGAAAGCTGCAAAGGAATGCATTTGGATAAAAAACTTCATCCAAAAGTTGGATGTAGTGCCTAGTATGTCAGAGCCTGTGGTTATCTTATGTGACAACAACGATGCGGTTGCATAAGCTAAGGAGCCAAGATCTCATCAGCGATTCAAGCACATTTTGAGGTGATATCATTTGATCTGGGGAATTATAGGTAGAGGTGACATTCGAGTGGAAAGAGTTGCCTCGAAAGAGAATTTAGTAGATCCACTAACAGAACCTCTATCGCAAAAGGTCTTTGAAGGAAATCTTGAGAAGATGGGTCTTAAGACTATGGGGAATTGGCTTTAGGACAAGTGGAAGATTGTTGGAATAGTGCCCTGCAAGCTAATAAAATTAGCATGTAAACTATTTCACTTGTGATACAATCTTGATTGAATGATATTCTTTATAAATGGCCATCTTCATCTTATGCTTATATTACTTCATTGGCATTTGGTTGAAGCCCTTAGATCATACAAGGCTACGGGACTTGGCCACGCACTAGGTGGTGATCATGGAATAAGTCTTACACGATCGTGATCTTAAACATCCCAAGTCATAGAATCTTATGAGATAGGGCATTTAAGATTCAGATAGACTTGCACTACTGATGCATAATCCAAAGGTTAGATGTTGTTCCATTCCATGAGCAAACTACATGAGATATGGGTGCATGTTAGTAGGTACTTGTTAGAGAACAAGGCACTGGAGACCCATTCAGAGAATCCACTAGGTAGTCGTAGTGGCAAGTTGGTAGTGACAAGTTCTCCAGCTTACGCTAGTGCATATAATTAGTCCATTGACCTGATGATCCATTGTAACCTTGTGTTTGGGTCCTCATACTTTGACTCATCTTTGGTCACCTAGTGGGCCGTTCGGGTTGTGCTGGGTATGAGCTACTTAGACATGGAGGTTTATGAGATCCAAGATGGGATCCGACTCTTCGTCTTTGTGAAGGGTGAGTACATCTCTTATGTGTTCTATAATGATCAATTCCAAGGAGTCCTTGGACAAGGCATTGTGACAATTTGGAAAAGGGTTTTTCAAAGATGTATAGTATTGAGGCTATTACGGAGTCTACAAATATCTTACCATATGCCTCTTTCATGGAGATAGGAGACTGAAGGACCATATTTGCATGGTACGCGTAGAGTTAGAATGGATCACCAAAATGAAAATAAGTAAGGCACTAAGATCCAATAATAAAACTTCAAAAGCGTAAATAAACTAGTGCTTTCAAGCAACCAAGGATCTAAACATGCTTTAGGATTCAGATTTGGTTGAAGAGTTACCTTAAAAACTCAAATCCAAAGGTAGATTGAAGAACTCCTTCTTCAAACAGAATCTGCCAAACAGTGGCACAGCTGGAAGCAAGCGATTTTTGACCAATTCAAAACTCTCTAAAAATTCTGAAAAAAATCCATTATATGCTGAACACCTTGAGGAAGCTTTTGGAACAAGTTTCAGCTCAAAAATCCTTCTAGATATCGTGGAATAAAATTGACAAAAGACTGGTCTTGCAGGTGGATCACCAAAGGCGTAGCAAACCATTTGTTTTACCTCTATCGAAATGATCCACACACTAATCCAAATCCTACTACTCCTCACTTTTAGCTGAGAAAGATAGGAGAGTTGAGAGGGAAGTGGCTGATTTTTGGGTAGGGAGAAGAAAAAGAAGGGGATCTTCAATAGGGATGGCAATGGGGCGGGGTAAAATCCGAACTTGAGCCCGAGCTCAACCCATCCCGAATGGGACGGGTTTGGGGTGGCTTAACAGGGTTTGGAGCGGGGTATGGGTGCAATCTTTCTAACCTGAATTATTTGGGGCGGGGTATAGGGTTTACCGACCCCGCCCCAAACCCGCACCCGCCGCGCCACCCCACCCATATAAATATTATATATATAATAAATATATTATATAAAATTTATTTTATATTTTTTTAATTAAAAATAATGTCCAACTATGCTCGATGAAGAGGAAGATGTTGAAGAATATGGGATGAGTTAATTTAGATGAGGATTAGAACTATATGGTGGAATATTGTTGGACTTAAAAATTTTGAGTTTTTTCGCTTCAGTTACTGTCAAACTCACAATGTATAAAAATTTGGATGTTGTGTTGATTATTACTTGAATTCTATTTTTATCTCCTATTTTGTTTCTAGAATCTTATCTTGTTTGCATGAATTTTTCATTTTTGTACTTGAAATTTGAATTTTAATTGTTGTCAAGTGGTTTTGATTTGATAATTTTAATTTGACTTATTCCAATGTTTCTAATTCTTTCTGGGTTGGTGGGTTAAACCCGCCAACCAGACGGGATGAGGCGGGGTAGGGTGCGGCGGGGTCTTTTTGGGGCAAGGTGGGATATGGGGCGAGCCTAACCTACCCCACTGCGATCCCTAATCTTCAACACATGAATGAAAACCTTTGAAAATAGAGGGAAAAGTGAGAATCTAATTCTTCACTTACAAGATGTATGTGCCGCCCCCTCACTCTATATATAGATATAGAGTGAGGATGATGTGATGCTTCCTCAAGGAAGGGGACCGCCAACCATGCATGCCATGCATGCTTAGTTGGCAAATTCATATATAATTTGAATTTATGTGCATTTGAATTACCTTTAAAATCAAATTTCATATCAATTAAATGCCACATGTAAAATGATCCTATCATTTGAATTTTCTCTCCAAAGAATATTCCCCTCATTAATAAATTAAATAATTTAATTTAATTTAATTAATTAATTCTTGACTTAACTTTTAAGTTAACTAGCTTAACTCTTTAAGCTTAATTTTGTTAACTTAACTCTTTAAGTTGACCAATTGATGGTCACATGGCACCAAATAATTAACTCTTTAATTATTGGTCTAATTTAACTCCTTAAATTAGTTGATCAATTTAGCACTTAAATTAATCAAGCCAAAATTGACTTCAATTTCAATTATCTGAAAATCGGTCTCCATGGAGAGAATTTTCTAACACTTAGAAAGTTCCTCCATTACTTAGGAAATGTAATTGACTTTTGTGTGTGACCCGATAGGTTCTACCATTCATTAGACATGGTCTCACAACTCCTTGTGACTTTTGAATATCGTATATTCATTTTAGTTTAAACTTCTTTAGACTAATCGACTCAATTCAATTAATTTTCATTAATTGAAGAGTACCCAATCTCGATGGTCGATGTCCAACCTCAAGCCTATGGAGCCTAACTAATTGGCCGAAATGAATGCTTTTGGAGATCCATCATAGCTCTACACGTACCATGCAAATACAATCCTTTCGTCTCCTATCTCTTGAAAGAGGTTTAGGATAAGATATTTGCCGGCTTCCTAATAACCTTGATACTATGTCTCTATTCTCAATGTTCGATTCCACTTTATGACCTCAACTTTGAAAACCTCATTTTTCAAATTGTCATACTACCTTGCGCAAGGATTTCTTGAAATCGATCATTATAGAATGCACAGGAGATGTACTCACCCTTTACAAAGACGAGGAGTCAGATTCCACCTTGGATCTCACAAACCTCCATGTCTAAGTAGCTCATGCCCAATCACCACCCGAATGGCTGCTAAGTGACCAGAGAGGAGTCAAAGCGTGAGGACCTAAGCATAAGGTTACCATGGATTCTCAGGTCAAAGGACAAATTATATGCACTAGCGTAAGTAGGAGAATTTGCCACTTCGGCTATCTAGTAGATTCTTTGGTGGGTCTTTAGTGCTTTGTTCCCTAACAAGCACCTACTGACATGCATCCGTATCTCATATGGGATTTCCCATGGAACAGAGCAATATCCAACTCATTAATCTATGCATTGCCGTGCAAGTGTATCCGAATCTTAGATGCTCTGTCTCATAAGATCCTATGACTTGCAAGATTTAAGATCACGATCATGTAAGACTTATTCCATGATCACCACCTAGTGTGTGACTAAGTCCCGTAGTGCTATATTCTCTTCCGAGGCAACTCTCTCTACTCGAATGTCGCTTCTATCAATGATCTTCCATATCAAATGATATCACCTTAATATGTGCTTGGATCGCTGATGCAATCTTGGCTCTTTTGCTTATGCAACTGCCCCGTTGTTGTCATAGAAGACAACTACTGGATTAGCAATGCTAAGTACTGCATTCAACTCTTGAATGAAGTTTTTAATCCAAACACCTTCCTTCGCAGTTTCTGAAGCCACAATATATTCTGCCTCTGTGGTAGAGTTAGCCATGGTGTCTGGCTTGGAACTCTTCCAACTCACTGCGCTGCCATTGAGGTAAAATACGAATTCAGAAGTAGATTTTAGGTCATCTACATTGGATTGAAAACTTGAATCCAAAAACCCCTATAGTTTCAATTCTCCACCGTCGTAAACTAAAAATAAGTCCCTAGTTCTTCTCAAGTACTTAAGGATTGCTTTTACAGCTTCAGAAGCTGCGAAGAAAGGTGTTTGGATGAAAAACTTCATTCAAGAGTTGAATGTAGTGCTCAGCATTGCTGATCTAGTAGTTGTCTTCTATGACAACAACGGGGCAGTTGCGCAAGCAAAAGAGCCAAGATCTCATCAGTGATACATGTTAAGGCGATATCATTTGATCCAGGAGATCATTGATAAAGATGAAATTCAAGTGGAGAGAGTTGCCTCGAAAGAGTATATAGCAGATCCATTGACTAAACCCCTATCGCAAAAGGTCTTTGAAGGACATCTTGAGAAGATAGGTCTTAAGGCTATGGGGAATTGGCCTTAGGGCCGCAATATATTCTGCCTCTATGGTAGAGTTAGCCATGGTGTCTTGCTTGGAACTCTTCCAACTCACTGCACTGCCATTGAGGTAAAATATGAATTCAGAAGTAGATTTTAGGTCATCTACATTGGATTGAAAACTTGAATCCAAAAACCCCTCTAGTTTCAATTCTCCACCACCGTAAACTAAAAATAAGTCCCTAGTTCTTCTCAAGTACTTAAGGATTGCTTTTACGCCTATCCAGTGACTTTCATTGGGATTGGATTGGAAACGGCTCGTAACACTTAGAGCGTGTGCCACATTTGGTCTTGTACATTGAACTGCATACATTATGCTCCCAATAGCAGAGGCATAAGGTATGTGGGACATTCTTTGTCTCTTGCCGTTAGTCTTAGGGCCATAGACTTAGAGAGACGAATGCCATGTCCTATAGGAATAAATCCCCTTTTGGATTCTTTCATACTAAACCCCTTTAGAATCTTATTAATGTACGAGGTTTGGGAAAGCCCCAGCATCCTTCTAGATCTATCTCTATATATACGTATTCTTAATAAGTAGAATCCTTATCCTAAATCCTTCATGGAGAATTGAGTAGATAACCATGCTTTAGTACACTTAAACATTTCTACCTCAGTCCCAATGAGAAGGATGCCATCGACATAAAACACAATAAACTATACACTACTCCTACTAGCCTTATATACACACATGGTTCATACACATTTTTGACAAAGCCAAACAATTTGACTATTTTAACAAAACGTATGTTCCAACTTTGTAATGCTTGTTTGAGTCCATAAATAGATCTCTAGAGTTTGAAAACATTGTAGTTGCTCTATATAGATTTCTTCTACAATGTCTCTATTAAGGAAAGTGGTTTTTACATCAATTTGTCATATCTCATAGTCGTAATATGTCGCTATGGCAAGTAGAATCTGAATGGAGTTAGGCATTGCAATCGGTGAAAAGGTTTCCTCAAAATCAATACCGGGTTTTTGAGTATAACCTTTTGCCACTAGTCGCGCCTTAAAAGTCACCACCTTCTTCATCGACTCTTAACTTTCGCTTATAGAACTACTTACAACCAATGAGAACTATTCCCTTTGGTGGATCTACCAAAGTCTACACTTTGTTGAAGTACATGGAATCCATTTTGGATCTCATGGCATCTTGCAACGTCCCAAGTCTATGTCTAACATAGCTTCCTAGTAGGTCTTTAGATTATTATCCAATTGACTCATCTTATGAAGGAATCCGAACCTTTCAGGTTGCTTCTTAATTCGGTCTGACCTTCTAAGAGGATGTGTGTAAGGCTCTTGTTGTTCATTTGTTTCCACCATTTGTGGGGTTTTATTATCATCTTGAACTTCATCAAGTTCAACAACAATGCTATTTCTATCCAATAGAAATTATTTTTCCAAAAAGGTGGCATTCCTTGAAACACACACTTTTTATTCCGAGGGATCATAGAAGTAATAGCCCATAGAATTTCTTGGGTATTCCATAAACTTGCACAAGGCGGATCTTCTATCCAACTTATCTCCTCATGTCCGTCTTATGTAGCAGGAGAACCCCAAACCCTGAGGTATTGGTAAAAGGGTGCTTTGCTGTACCACATCTCATACGGTGTTTTTGGCACCGACTTTGAAGGTACTACATTTTGTAGTTTCGCTGCCGTTTGTAAAGCGTATCCCCAAAAGGATATGGGCACATTGAAAAAGCTCATCCCGGAACGTACCATGTATAACAAAGTACGGTTTCTCTTTTCGGCTACTCCATTGTGTTGGGGTGTGCCAGTGGAGTCCATTGTGAGAGAATTCCATTATCTCTTAGATAATCTAAGAACTTGGTACTTATGTATTCTCTTCCTTGATCCGATCGAAGAGCTTTAATACTAAGTCCCTTTTGCTTTTCCACTTCATTCATATGCTCTTTGAACTTTTCAAAGGTTTCGGACTTGTGCTTCATAAGATACACATATCCGAACCGACTATAATCATCGGTAAAGGTGATGAAGTAGGAATAGCCTCCTCTCGCACTCACTCTTAGTAGTCCACAAACATCCATATGGATCAAATCCAAAGGACTTGTGGTACACTCTGTTTGTCCTACAAAAGGAGCCTTTGTCATTTTTCCCTTTAAACAAGATTCACAAGTAGGAAGTTTCTCAATGTTACTAACATTTAGTGCTTTGAGAGCTTCTAACTTGCTCATTCTATTTTTAGAAATATGACAAAGTCTTGCATACCAAAGAATGTCATCTTCTTGGTTATCTAATTTCCTTTTATTTGATTGAATATGCATTAGTGAAGGTTGGGAATCTAGTATGTATAATCCGTTATTCAATGTACCTTGTGCAATTAAAGAACCGTTCTTTAATGCTTTCAATACACTATTCAATATAGAAAAATCAAATCCTTCATTATCAAGAATGGGTGTTGAAGCAATGTTCTTAACAATTTATGGTACATAATAACAAGGATTTAACTCAATACAAGCATTCCCCAAGTCTAACTTTACTACGCCTTGGACCGTGGCGGCAACTTCTGCTCCATTTTTGAGGCGGAGGATCATATCCCCTTCACGTAGACTATTTCTTCTTTCCGTCCCCTGTAATGAATTACAAAGGTGAGAAGCACATGTGGTATCAAATACCCATGAGGAATAATTAGTCGTTAAGTACATTTTAATGAAGTACATACCCTTCCCAAGGAGGGCAAGGTATTCTTTGCAATTTATTTTCCAATGCCCTTTTTTGCCACAGTAGAAACAAGATGCATCAGTCTTGTCACCTTTCTTTTTCTTAACTCCCTCCGAACCCTTCAAGGGTTGCTTCCCTTTTGAGGAGGAACTCTTCTTCCTCTTACCTCCATTTCTTGGATCCGTAGGGCCCTTTGACTTAAAGGTGGAAGCAAGCATAATAGGCTTTTCCTTTTTCATAGTCGCCTTGGCACAAGCATGTTCACCAATTCGTTAATCGTAACCTCTTGCTTGGACATATTGAAGTTCATAATGAATTGGTCGAACAAAAGAGGTAATGATTGAAGGATCAAATCCACGTAAAGGTCATTGTCTGTTACCACATTAAGTTGTCCAAGCTTCTCGATGATCCCTATCATCTTGAGGCCATGATCATGGACATTAGCACCTTTACCCATTCGTGTCCTAAAGAGCTCATTCAGCAAAGCGAACCTTTCGTGTCGAGTTTGGACACCATATAACTATTGTAGGTGATTATATATCTCACATGCATGTCTTATATGCTCGTGAGTCTTTTGAAGCTCATTAGTCATGGAAGCCATTATGAGGCATCTTACTTGTAGATCATCATCTACAAGTTTAGCGAACACTTCGCGTGCTTTATTGGTGGCATCGTCACCTAATGTGTCGGCAGACATTCTCTTTTTGGAGTCAAGAATGATTTTAAGGTTCCTTAACCAATCATGAAAGTTAGGACCAGTGAGTTTATTGATTTCCAAAATGCTTGTGAGTGGATTTTGGGATATTTTGATTGAATATTTCTAAAATCTACAAGAGGCAAAAAAAAAAAATGTATAAGCATGTGATTGAATTTTGTTATTGAAAATATGATCATGGTCTTTCAAATATGTTTTCTCCCACTATTTTAACAAATCCTTCACCCCCTAGAAGAATTTGGGAAATCTTATTTCCTAGTGAGAATCAAGATCCTAAGGACTTGCAAGTGGGCCCACGACTCGTGAGATATCCACAAACAATCGAAAGGTAAGCAACTATTGCTAATTGCATCTCATGCAACTCTTGATATATTTTGCTTCACGTTTCATGTGGACCTATGACTTGTGAGAGATCCACACTACCTGGTGTTAAGTCGGACCTACCAATCATGCTTTGATTCGAGACGGGCACCACGACATCCCACGACTCGTGTGATAATGTATAGACGTTCTCAAATCAAAGGTGCATCATATGCTAAGTATATGGTCGCAACTTTCCACTATAAATGGGATCCACGACTCATGAGACATCACACAAACAATGGTAGCATCGACATGCCACATACTATTGGTAGAAGACATGGATTAATTAAAACTTATTTAATTTATAGCCAATTTGACTTGATATTTGAAAAGCAATTAGACTTTCTAAGTGGAGGGTTTTGCTTGCAAAGATCTCATCATTTTTAATCTTTTTATTTAGGTTTTCTATATCCTGACCATGTATCTCATATATCAATAGGATATGGAAAACATAAATAAGTAAATGTACCTAGCATACTCCTAGGGTGGGATGACCATGAGCCTAACCAAGTGGTGCACTTAGAGCCATATGTGCATCACCCAGTTGATTTTAAGTGGGTTGATTAAATTTAGCTATTATATGAGTGTATCCCATACATTCATGGGTCTTCAAAAGTCTCCATACCTCCAACAGCCTTCTTTGCTCCATGCAACATTTACATGAGAAAGAAATCCTCACTCCTAGTGTTTCTACTCTCATAACTTTTACAAGATAGAACAAAAGAGGCATGCAAGCCCCTATTTAATACAATCCTTTTTGACAACTTGAAGCAAATAAAATCAAAATTAAAGGTTCATAATAATCCCCATTCAAAAATTAAATGAACGATAAATAAATATAGAATTGACAATTAATTCCAATAATTAAATGCTTATCTCATAAACAAATAATTGGCCAAGCATAACTTTTATGCCATAAATTGAAGATTAACTTTAACTAATTTTTAAAAGCATTCAAAAATGTCAAACATAATTTTGAGACCTGGCACAACACTTGTGCACCCAATACATGTGATTTAAAATTATTTTGGTCATCAAAGGAGCCCAAATAACGGCTCAAAACTCGTCAAACCTAAAACTAGGTGCTGCCCAGCCGAGCATGTTCGCGGCTGGGCTATGACTCTCAGTCACTGCCTTGCCAACGTACGCATCTGGCTCGACAGCTGCCCTGTTTTTGGGTTATGGCCGAGTTAAGCCAATTTTGGCTCAACTTTTATGCATCAAAAATTTTAGAACACATTCTAAACATTAAATCACACATTATGGATGAATTTCCAGATTCAAAACACCTTTTAAAAATGAAAATTCAAGTGCTCAAACATGCTTCCAAAAACTAGTTTAAGTAAGAATCATATTCTTCAAAAATCTCCAACAAAACTCCAATCAAATTAGATCCAAAAATGACCAAAACATCTTAAGGCCAATCAATACATGCTATATCAACATATAACATCAATTAATGCCAAATCAACGTTCAACATCAATAGCTATGAATTAAAACATACTAACCATATGATCAACACTTGAAACACATATTAGCATGCTTTTAATTCATCAATCAAGGAGCCACATGAAACATCATCCAGATGCTCTAATCTATTAATTGAATCAAGAATTTGGTGATATAGATCAATCCATCACATGAATCAATCTAACAAAAAATCAAAATCTAAGCATGAATTAAGCTCTGATACCACTTGAAAACAAATAAGGCATTAGGATCCAATAATAAAATTTCAAAAGCTTAAATAAACTAGTGCTTACAAGAAACCAAGGATCTAAACATGCTTTAGGATTCAAATTTGGTAAAAGAGTTACCTTAAGAGCTTCAATCCAAAGCTAGATTGAAGGTTTCTTTCTTCAAATAGAATATACCAGATAGTGGCGCAGCTGGAAACAAGTGATTTTTGACCGATTCAAAACTCTCCAAAAATGCTAATTGTCAGTAGATGCTCAACACCTTGAGGAAGCTGCTGGAACAAGTTTCAGCTTGAAAATCTTTCTTGATCTCCTGAAATAAAATCAACAAGAGACCACTCTTGCAGGTGGATCTCTAAAGGCTTAGCAAACCATTTGTTTTACCTCTATCGAAATGATCCACACACCAATCCAAATCCTACTTCTCCTCACTTTTAGCTGGAGAAAGATAGGAGAGTTGAGAGCGAGGTGGCTGATTTTTGGGTAGGGAGAAGAAGAAGAAGGTGATCTTCAACACATGAATAAACACCTTTGAAAATGGAGGGCAAAGTGAGAATCTAATTCTTCACTTGCAAGATGTGTGTGCCGCCCCCTTACTCTATATCTATATATAGAGTGAGGATGGTGTGATTCCAAGGTGGCATCACACCTTCCTCAAGGAGAGGGGACCGCCAACCATGCATGCCATGCATGCTTAGTTGGCAAATTCAAATCTAATTTGAATTTATGTGCATTTGAATTACATTTGAAATCTAATTTCATATTAATTAAATGCCACATGTAAAATGATCCTATAATTTGAATTTTCTCTCCAAAGAATATTCCCCTCATTAATAAATTAGATAATTTAATTTAATTAATTAATTCTTAACTTAACTTTTAAGTCAACTAGCTTAACTCTTTAAGCTTAATTTTGTTAACTTAACTCTTTAAGTTGACCAATTGATAGTCATATGGCACCAAATAATTAACTCTTTAATTATTGGTCTAATTTAACTTCTTAAATTAGTTGATCAATTTAGCACTTAAATTAATCAAGCCAAAATTGACTTCAATTTCAATTACCCAAAAATCGGTCTCCATGGAGAGAATTTTCTAACACTTAGAAAGTTCCTCCATTAATTAGGAAATGTAATTGGCTTTTGTGTGTGACCCGATAGGTCCTACCATTCATTTGACATGGTCTCACAACTCCATGGGACTTTTTGAATATCTTATATTCATTTTAGTTTAAACCCTTTTAAACTAATCGACTCAATTCAATTAATCTCCATTAATTGAAGAGTACCCAATCTCCATGGTCGATGTCCAACCTCAAGCCCATGGAGCCCAACTAATTGACCAAAATGAATGCTTTTCGAGAACCATCATAGCTCTACACGTACTATGTAAATACGGTTATTCCATCTCCTATCTCCCAAAAGAGGCCTAGGGCAAGATATTTGCTGGCTCCCTAATAGCCTTGATTCTATGTCTCTATTCTTAATGTTCAATTCCACTTTATGACCTCAACTTTGGAAAACTCCTTTTCCAAATTGTCATACTACATTGCGCAAGGATTTCTTGGAATCAATCATTATAGAACACACAAGAGATGTACTTGCCCTTCACAAAGACGAGGAGTCAGATTCCATCTTAGATCTCACAAACCTCCATGTCTAAGTAGCTCCTGCCCAATCACCACCCGAACGGCCCACTAAGTGACCAGGAATGAGGCAAAGCGTAAGGACCTAACCACAAGGTTACCATGGATTCTCAGGTCAAAGGACTAATTATATGCTCTAGCATAAGCGGGAGAATTTGCCACTACCGACTTGCCACTCCGGCTATCTAGTGGATTCTTCGATGGGTCTTTAGTGCCTTGTTTCTTAACAAGCACCCACTAACATGCATCCATATCTCATATGGGATTGCCTACGGAACGGATCAATATCCAACTTCTTAGATCTATGCATTGTCAGTGCAAGTCTATTCGGATCTTAGATGCCTTGTCTCATAAGATTCTATAACTTGAAAGATTTAAGATCACGACTGTGTAAGACTTATTCCATAATCACCACTAAGTGCGTGACCAACTCCTGTAGTCATGAGTGATCTAAGGGCTTCAACCAAATGCCAATGAAGTGAATATAAGCATAAGATGAAGATGGCCATATTATTAATATCATTTAATCAAGATTGTATCACAAGTGAAATAGTTTACAACGCTAATCTAAATGGTTTGCTGGGTACTATTCCAACACAAAAGCATTCATTCGGCCAATTTTTGGGCTCCATGGGCTTGAAGTTGGACATCGGCCATGGGGATTGGGTACTCTTCAATTAATAGAGATTAATTGAATTGAGTTGGTTAGTTTAAAGGAGTTTAAACTAACATGCATATATGATATTCTAAAGTCACAAAGGTTGTGAGCCCATGTCCAATGAGCGGTAGAACCTAATGGATCACACATAAAAGTCAATTGGAAATCCTACACCATGAGGGGAAATTTCTAAGTGTTAGAATAATTCCCAGGTGATCAAAAATTGAGGGATTCGGTTGACGAAATTTTTAGTCATTTCGGCTTTATCAATTTAATTGTTAAATTGATCTAATTGATTTAAGGGGTTAAATTAAGATCAATTAAATTAAGTGTTAATTTAATTTGGCACCACATGACTATCAATTGATCAAGTTAACTTAAAGAGTTAAGTTAACTAAAACTAGCTTAAAGAGTTAAGCTAGTTGACTTACCGGTTAAGTGAAAGTTTAATTAAATTAAAGTGAATATATGATTTGGGAGGGAAAATTCAAATGAAATGTTCATTTGGTGTAGAATTAGAGTTTATTTAGTAGACATTTCATAACATGAAATGTAGATTCCAAACGAAATTCAAATTCAACATAAATTCACATGCAACTTGCAAGATGGTTGCAAGTTGGCATGCTTAGGTGGCGCCCCTCCTTGAGAAAGGTGTGATGCCACCTTGGAATCACACCATCCTCCCTCTATGTATAGATATAGAGGGGGGGGGGGCACATGCAATCATCATTCACACATTTTGTGCATCTAAAAGTTAGATCCAAAATTCCCTCCAAAATTGTGATTCTCTCATGAGTTGTGGTTCCACTCTCATCTTCACCTCCCCCTCATTTTCTCCTTCTAATAGCTCTCTTTCTTCTTAGTTTTTCTAGCTGAATTAGGGAGAAAAAGGATTGTCCATTGGTGTGTGGATTTTGGCATTAGAGGCAAGACGATTTCGGATTGCTTGACTTTGGTGATCCTCTATTCTATTAGTGACTTGTGGACTCTTTTTGTAGTCTTTCCGGTGGTTTTTGGGGCTGAATTTTTTAATGGATATTCTCCATTGAGTTGGAAAAATTTTGGTCTAGATTTGGCTTGAATCTGAGGTGATTTGCCTAATCAAAAGTTGATCACACCTTGTTGTGCCAGAAGCTGTCTGCTTTCAGGAAAAGAAGCACAACTTTCAAGTTTTGGTTGGATTTTTCTTGAGAGGTAACAATTTGACCTTGATCCATTATATTGGCATGATTTATATCCTTGTGGCGGTGTAAGCTAAGTTAGATTTTAGTTTTTAAATGTTTTAAATTTTTGCTTCTTTGGATCTTCCATTGTCTTCTAAAGAGGATGTTGGATGAGGACGAATTGCAGTGCCATGGTTAGAATCTCCATTTTGGGGGTAGTGAGCAATGAGCAGGTGGCGAAAGCCTAAAGTGGACTCTACGTATCCCCAATCCTTGTGCTTCTTGTTGTTATTATTTTCTTCCTCGTGTTTTTATGCTTGTAGGCATCCTAAAAGGTCACGGCTTCCTCAATTCTGATGTTTTTCGTGCGTCGGGAGTTATTCCATAGTAGCGGGAGTTTTTTCGGCCATCAACTACTGGAACTTTAAGTACTTCAAGTTCTGCTAAATGATGCTAGGCAGAAGCTCCTAATTGATGTAGGAGATCTCATGTACCGTTTGGACGAAATAATTGAGATAGTTCCTTAGAGACTTTTCATTTTCTGCTTGATACTAAATAGATACGCTATCATCTCTGGGCACCTATGGTTGATGCAAAAATTTTAGAGGAAGCACTTTACCAACAAGTCCTAGCTTGTGATGGATCCAAGTAGCTTTTGGTTGAACCACGTTAAGGTATACTTGGTGAGTGTGGTGTGAAACAACTGATGGTACATAACTTCACTCAAGTCATAGAGTTCCATCCTCACCAGGAAGTTGTCTAGGTGCTCCTATAGATCTGTCGTGCCATCAAACTCCAATAGTTGGCTATGTTTGTCCGCAAGAGGGATTGCATATGCTAAGACAGTTGGACATAACAAACTACATTGGGAAAAGGTGATAGCTAAAGGTAAGTATTGGTTCCCAACTCCTCTTGAATGTTGTGGCACGAATGAATGAGTTTGGACTCTAACGGTGTAGTGTATAGTTGTCAGAAGGATTCTGCTTGGAGGGAGGAATGCACATCTATCTGTGGAGATGGAGAAGATGGAGTAACACCTCACTCAGGGATTGGTTTTTTGGTCAGTTTGATCCGTGGAGGACAAAGCTGCTTGTTCTGGTGAAAGGATTGTTGCTATTCTTGGGGGCAACACTCCTCTGTATATTAGGCGATTGCTTTGGCGGTAGCTTGAGCGATGGCATTCTCCAGTGGGGTCTTCAAAGGTTCTTGGGTCACCTACAGAACAAGATCTCTAGAAAGTGGTTCCTACTCCATGAGCGTCTCCTCGGGTATCAGCCGTACCTCTGGGCTCAGGTTGGTAGTTCTCCATGTTGTCCAATCTCGAGACCACCTGGTTGCTGGACTCTCGAGCTCTGGACCTTATTTGCATTTTCAACGTCCCTTCTTCTTAGTTTAAAGTTCCCACAGATGGTGTTAAGACATGCTGCACGAAAATGGAGTAGGGAGCCTTTTTGGTAGTCAGCAAGATTCAAGGTTCTTTTCTTTAGAATGCAGTGCAGAGAGTTTTGAGCTCCCAAAGGTTCTCAAAAGTTTGCAAATTCTTGTGAATAATTTCTGCCCAATTTCTCTTTGAGGCTTAGTTTTTATAGTTTATTTCTTAATGGGCTCAAACCCATTAGGGTTTCGCTGCTCTTCTTGATGGGCTTACTTAATTCGGGCTCCATGGACTTTTATTTAATTATTCTCTTTGACCTATTGGGCCTTTTTTAGTCCTTTAACTTTTTTACCTTTATGGACTTAATTAGTCTTGCCAGGATGTTTTATTCTATAACTATATTTAGAAACACTTTTTATTTACATAACTTCTTACATACGGTGGAAATAATTAATTAAATCCGAAGTACGAGAAGAAAAATGGTTGGAGGACCACAAGTTTGTATTGCCATACTTTCTCCCTAGGTATAGAAAAGATGATTTACATAAAGATTTTTTTTTTTTTTTTATCAAAGCAAGTAATTTTTGTTAGGTAAAATAATATTTTTTTTGTTCTATAAATTGGCATATTTTTTGAGATTACTATTTATCTATCAGTTTTACAATCTCACAACATTCACCGATTTAATCATAATTTCCATTTAATTAATTTAGAAAGTTCAAATTTAGTCTTGAAATTGATGGTAGTTTAATAAATTAAGGTTATTTGGGGATTGATTGTATATAATTCTATGTGTGATTGAAATTGGAAAAAATAACCGCCATGTTGGTATAATAAGTGTGGCACTCAGCTAGCAGTAGTTGAGGTGGGCTTCTTGACAATCTTTTCTAAATCATAATATTTTCTGCAACTTGTGCAAAACACAAGTCACAGGGTACGCAATTTATCCCCTATCAATAGCGACAATAATCTTTTTAATTGGTACCGTAATGACTTTTTGATTGGATATTAGTGCAACATTAATTATTAATAAATTCCTAATTTTATGTCTTTTGTTTTAATTTTAATTTAATTATAAAATAACATGACGTGTATTTAAGGAATAGTCGCTTCAAAGCGAATTCTCCCTAGACACATCTATTCAAATAAAATTATGAATTTCTTTCGAATATATGAATTGTGCTATTGATTCAAAACCTATTTTCATCTTAATTCAAAAAAGATGAAAAAATCTAATAGATTTAAAACTTCGTTTTTGGTAAATCAATTGCGAAATGTTGAGTTGTCAATTATATCATTAGTGGAAATAGTATACCAAATTGAGGATTTTCTAATACAAATATTCAACTAGTTTAGACTTGTTTAGTACTGAATTAGGACCAAGATAGAAAAATTTCTTCTAGTCAGGAAGCCCATGCTTCCTTTATTGATTGATGGATCATAAGAAGACAATTCATGATTCATATTTTTAGTAACAAAGAATAATCAAGTTAAGTTCGTGGATTTCCACAGGTCAGTTTATGGCCAATAAAGGATTTTCTCACTTCCGCTTCATTGGATTTCGTTTAAGGTGGAATGCTCCTCTACCGATGTATTCTACATCCCATAGTTTTGGTCGATCACTTAGTCTCGTTCATCTTCAGCGTAAGAGCGCTCGATCAGTAAGCTATTATGCACTCTGTTAAAAGCAGCTGTTTTTAGGCAAACCTCCTGACTGTCTCTGCTCATTTATCTCCACCGCCGTGAACCCTAGTTAGATTCGGGCATACTACACTATCAACCATCTTCAGAAAAGAGATGCGGCTGTGGTGAAAGGACAATTATCTTGCTTGCAAACATATCAAGACGGGATTAAATATATGGCAAGGTTACCAGATATTATAATCATCATTGATCAACATGAAGAAAATACGGCCTAAGACAATAAAAAAAAGGGAATAATGATTGGAAAAGTTATGAATTCCATTAAGCTTCCTTTACTTGATCGAACAACCAAAAATTCAATTATTTCAACTACCTTAAATAAACTTTGGGGGATGGTGATTTAGTTGCAATGAGCAGCAAAGTGGCTTTGTTACCTATTCCATTAGGAACTACGGAAGTTTTGGTACACATATCCATACATTTACGATGAAAAAGCACCAAAATTTTGAATTTTTAATTAATTTTAGGCTAAAGTTTGAATTTTTCAATCCAATTTTTGAATGTTGACTGAATTATTGAAATCATTATTGAGTAAATGAATGATAAATTGGTGAAACTTAAAAGCGTATCATTAACATGACTAGAACTATTTTTGCCTCTATGGTAACACATTTACAATATTGTTTTAATTATTAATTAATTAAAATTAACTATAGATGTTTCCTCAAATAAAAAAAAATAAAAAATGAAGTACTCTTTTTTACCAGAAGATCAGATTGGACTATTTAAAATAAAAATTATTATGCATATCTAAGTGATTATAACTCATATCAATGCACGCCAATTGCCAAATAAATTATAACATGACATGGGTGTTGAGGAATATGAAATTTGTTTCCTTTAGTGGCGCGTGCGTATGGATATAAATATATAAAAGTTGAAGCATCCTGGGCTTATGGAATTTAATTGTACATTAATATTTGTAATGCCAACCTCGCTTTCTATTGCTATTAAAAGAGCGTAGTTTATATCTCTACGTAATTCATGTAATCTACAAAACTGATGCGTCTTCGATTTTGCTTTTGCCAAATACTAACAAGGAAAACAACGTTCATTCATTGGAAATACAGTTTGTTGATCATGTCATTTTAAAATATTTTTAACTTTTGTACTAAAAGGTACTTTAAAAAAAGTGAGAAGGATTCTTTGCTCGTTCATGTCATTTCATCATTGAGAAATTATGAAACTTCCAATATTTATGATGGTGAGTAGGACGAAATGAGCGAATAGTGAAAAAAGAAAAAACGTGGAATATAATGAAGAGTTGTTATGGTGGTAAATATGAGAAATTATATATATATATATATATATATTTCAGAAAAAAAGATTAAAAGGAAGAAGATGAAGAGTTCTAAAGGTGCAGAAGTTACAAATTTATGATAATTTCATTAATGTTGAACCATTTTTAGAAACCCATGCAAAGAAAATTATTAATTTAGCTAGACTTATAAGATCAAATAACATAAAAATACAAATTAGAATGAACAATTAAGTGTCTAGCACATGCTACAAATCTACAACTATTATGATTATTTTTGCATGATTCATATAATCTGTATGTACTAGCATTATACTCGTGCTATGCACATATTTTAAAATACTATATATTAATATTATTGTGAATTATAGATACTAGTCATTGTTGCATACTCGATGCGTGTGCGTTTAATAATATAATCGATGTATATAAATAAATAGACTATTTATTTAAAACTATAAAAGTTAGAAAATTAAATTTATATGTCAAGATAGTTGTATTCATCGAACAAACTTGAAATGAAATTTACACAAATAAATTGTAATAAAATAGTATAGATGAAAGAAAACATACCTACAATAAAAAGTTTTAAAAAAGTGAACAATTTGTAGAGAAATAGGAATATGTACAACCTTCATGAGTGATTGTATATATATATAAAGTGGTAGTAGCAGGATGGTAGTTATCTATACAAGTTATAAAATTAAACATAAAAATAGGGGCATTTTAGGAAGGGCACATGAAAACACACCAAAAAGGGAGTAGGAAATTTATTAATAGTATAGCTAATTAAAAAATAATACAAAAATAAATATATTACAAAAGGATGGCCAAGTAATGAGTAAAATTAAATATTACTCCATCATATATATCAAAATTTAGTACTTAAAAGCTTGAACATGTAAAGGCATCAAAGAACATTATATCTTAAATACGTGATGTCATGAAAAATAATTTTAAAATTATTCAACAAGAAGTTAAAAGAAAATTTAATACCTCCAAAGATAAAGGTCTATGAATAGATTGTAGTTATAGTTTATCAACAAAAAACAAAAGATGCAAAAATGAAAATATTATGCAACAAAAAGCTAAAAAATAGTTGAAAGTTGAAAGTTAAAAGACTAAAAAGAAGATGATCATATATTAAGTTGAAAGTTAAAATATAAAGAATTAGATGATAGTTTGCAAAAAAATTCAAAATTTTCATCTTGTTTTAATCTTTGATTAAAGACCAATCAAGTCAAAATCAAACTATGATATTAAAGATTAAAATAAATAAAATTAATTTATAAGAAAATTATAAAGTTAAAAATGTTAGAATATAAAATCTTTTAATTTGATTCATTGCTTAGTTATCAACTCAGTGAAGAAGAAAAAAGTATGACATCACTAATAAAAGTTTAAAATAATAATAGATTGCTAAAGTAATTATAAAATTAAAATATATTTTAAAATAAGAATTAATGAAGAGAATATGAGGATTAAATTAGAATGTAGAAAAAATGGACAAAATGAATTATTAGGTATTTTCGCAAAATTTCTTTGAAACATAGCTAGATCTTCATATTATATTGCACAAATAGTATAAGAAAATGAATAATAAAAGAAGTTGTTAACCTTTCAAGCAAGTTGAGACTTAGAAAAATAAAAAAATCAAGTTATATATACACACACTTTGATGGTTAAATTATGTCCACTGTTATAAACTTAAAAAATTATTGATGTAACCATCTCACAATTTTTCAAAGAGATTAAGGTTGATTTAAAGAATATATATTGATGAACTAGGATATAAACTTTTTAAAAAGAGTTTGAATTGTACATGTTTACACATACATAATACACATATCTATGCGTAAAAAATAAAAAATGATGGGCTTTTAAAATTACAAATATTCAAAAAATTGAAAATTCTAGAAATATTAAAACCAAAGAATAGATCTCATTCTATAAAATTATGAACAAAAGAGAGAATTTAGAAACAAAAAGTGAAAGTTAACAAATATACTGATAGCTTGATTGAAAGAATGAAGAAAAAGATATTGAATGTATAATAATTTAAATAAAAATAAAAAGTTAAATAACATAATTTATCAATGAATGAAGAGGAAAACGTAGCTATTAAAATGAAATAAATATAAAAATATTAAAAAAATGGATATATCTCATCTTGTAAAACTATAAAAGTAAATAAACAAAAAAAAAATTAATTGATTGATAACTTGATATAAGTAATAAACAAAAATATATAGAAATTCAATAACAAATAAAATTCAAATGATAAACTCTATTCATGGTTGAAGAGAAAACTAGCTATAGACACTAAAATCCCAAAATCTCTTTCATCACGTAACGTAACAAAATTGAACGAACATAAAATAAATAAAAAAAAGTGAACAACAAAACCAATCAAACAATTAATAATTTGAAGAATGAAAAAATGACGCATGCAAAGAGAAAGAGAAAGAAAAAGAAGTGCTAGAGAATTGAGAATATGAATAAATTGACTTTCAAAATACTCTATATATAGTGGTATAAATATAAATTATTTATTAAAAATAAGAAAAAAATTATGGAACACTTATCCCATTATAGAGTTTGAATGATCAAGGAATCTTCTATATATTAAGTAGAGATGAAAGAAATTTTGTGAATAGAATACAATCGGTTTCTAGTACTAGAGGTAAATAAAGAATGATTTGTTCCGATCAAGAAAATAATTTCAAAAATCTAGATATCTTTAAATGAAATAAATAGTTATCGAATTAATATCCAACAATCAATGAGAATTTTTAAATTTAATTAAAAATTCTAAAAATTCAAAATTTGGTCAAAATTGCACAATTTTGGTCAAATACCAGTGTACTATACATAATAGTATATATGTAGCTTTGTGTGCATAAAAAACTATCACTAGTGTTCCTTTTTTTATCACCTTGGTCTATATGTAATTTTAGTGAACCTTTTTAAAATACTATGGATAAAATTTTAGAAATTTTAAATGTTTGTTAATCTTTAAAAGTGATATATCTTATATCTTATAACGATAACGATTCCAATAATTTTTTTTTTTTGGTATATATAAGTATTAATTGTGCCTTGAATTTTTATGTTTTGGAGACAAAAAAATGGTGAGAAATGATGGAAACAGTAGAGAAACGAAGAAACAACATGAGAAACAACGCAAGATACCATCGTCTTAACATTGTGTGCATGCCACAACACACAATGAGAAGACACCATGCCCCCCAGCGCATGCAGCACACCCCCATGCTTGTGTCTTGGAATGAGGTGCAAGACTGCTTACGCCCAGGTGGAAGCCTTACTGTCCACGCACATACCTTTTTACTGCTTTGTGCACTGAGATGGAAGCAGGCTACACCTCGGCTCGTGGCACTCGGCCTAAACACTATTTTGGGCCCTGGATTTGTATTTAAGCTCATCTTTTTTTTTCTTTTTGCGTTTTTCGATTTGAGGCCCTAATCAAAATAGTTTTGGATTAGAATTGAGACAAAATTCTTTGACGGACTTTAGAAACGAGGGAACTGGAGTTCTCACGAGATATGTGAGACTTGAATTTGTACTTTATAGTTAATTTGATATTCAATAAATTCATCTTTTCATCACGTAGAGTAAGCACATTGTTGAACCACCCTAAATCTTGTGTGTTCTATTTTTGAATTTCTTTGTGAATATTTCTTAATTGTTATCACTTGGCCATTCTGAGTCACAACTAGTATCGGAGCTAGTTTGACCAGGATGTCTGCAATGAAGTACAATATAGAGAAATTTGATAGGAAAAATAGATTTGGACTATGGAATATGAAGATGCATGCCCTTTTGTGTTAGTAAGGTTTGCAGAGAGTGCTAAGGACAAAGATTTCTTGCCAAAGGCATTTTCAGAAGAAGAGAAGGATGAATTTACGGTGAAAGCTTACGGTATTTTGGTATTGTCACTAGCAGATAATATATTGAGAGTGTCACGACAAAAAGTACACCAATAGAATTGTGGTCAACATTGGAGTGTCTATATATGGAAAAGTCTCGATTGTATTTGAAACAACAGTTCTACACTATTAGGATGAATGAAAGGTAAATTTATTACGTAGCATATTCACTATTTCAATAAGGTGATATTGGATCTTGTTAGTATAGATATAGAAGTTGATAATGAAGACTAAATTCTTTTGTATTTTCTACCTAAATCTTTTGAGGACTTAGTGACTTTATCACTGTATGGTAGAGATACGATATCAATGGAAGATGTGAAGACCTCATTGAATTCGAATTATTTGAGAAAGAATGTCTAGGCAGTACTAATAGTGAAAATGGTAAAGATTTGGTTGGAAATAGGAGACTGGAAGAAAAGGGAGGAATGGAGGCCGATTTAAGTCTTGAAGCAAGCTTAAGTCTAACAATAAATGTTACAATTCTGCGGGCAAGAGGCACTTTGAGTGAATTTTCTTAGAACAGGAAAAGAGAATGATTCGGGTGAATCATCTGGTTAGAAATGGAATGATGTTGCTGGGGTTGTTAAGGATAAGTTTGATGGAGCACTTGTTCTCATGTTACTGGGAGTCTTCTTAGTTTTAATTGGATTTTAGATAGTGGCTATTTCTACCGTATGTACCCAGGAGAAGATTAGTTTACCACCTAATGTAAATATGATTGTGGTAAATTACTCATGGGAGACGATGCATGTTGCAGAGTTGTTGGACTTGGTATAGTCAGTATTAGCAATGCACGATGTATTTGTAAGGACATTGGTAAAAGTATGTTAGGTTTTTTATTTGTAGAATTTGATTTTGCTTGGCACGTTAGATAAGAATGGGCGTGAATATAGATCTTAAGATAGAGTTCTGTAGGTTTAGAACGGTGCTAAGTTGATCATAAAGGGAGAGAAAAGAAGCAATCTATATATTCTGTAAGGCAGCATGGTTTCTGGTGTTGCAATAATTTCTTCACATCACATAGATACTAGAGGTTATAGCAAATGTAGCTTGGGCATATAAGTGTGAGGTGAATATTGCAAGTTAAGCAAATAAGGTTTGCTTAATGGACAGAAGACTAGGGAGTTGGAATTTTGTGAGTAGTGTGTTCTTGCAGCACAGGGCAAAGATCAGTACAACAGTTCACAAGACCAAGGGCACCTTATATTACATTTATTCAAATCTTTAGGTGCCTTCTCAAATTTCCTCAAAAGGTGGTGCTAGGTATAAACTAGGAATGACTTATGAATTCTCACATAGTGTTTGAATATATATGTTGAAGCACAAGAATGAGGTATTTGTCAACTTTAAGTAGTGAAAGACCTTGGTTAAGAAGCAGACAGTGAAGGAGGTCAAATTCTTAAAGACTGACAATGGTTTGGAGTTTTACAATAAGGAACTCTAGAAATTTCACGACAAGGAGGGGACTGTGAGGCATCTCACAATCTTGCATGCGCCACAGCAAACAAAGTTTCACAATGGATAAACAAAACTCTTTTGGAGAGAGCTAGACGCATGCTAGATTATGTAAGGATTTTTGCCCTGAAGTTGTTAATACTACTGCTATTTAGTTAACACGTCACTATACATTGCTTTAGACTGCTTGACATAGCTAGATATATGGTCATGGTCTCTTACTGATTACTCGAATTTGAGGGTATTCGGGTGTCCTGCCTGTGCTCATGTTCGTAACGGGATACTCATGCTGGAGGCAAGGAAGTACATATTCTTAAGTATATAGGAGCTCTAAATTGATTATCAGCAGAGATGTGACATTCAATGAGTCCATTACGTTGAAGAAGGTAGAGCTTGAGATTAACACTCCATAAGTTATTTCGAAAGATAAGCATGAGGAGGTAGATGAAGCTGGCGAGAGTTTATTATCACCTAAACAGTAGCAAGGAACTGAGTTACTATAGAACTATTATTTAGCTTGCGATGTACAAAGGAGACAGATCAAATTGCCATAATAATTTGGATATTTAGCTCTAGTTGCTTATGTAATGAGTTCGACTGAGGAGTTTGTGGGAATCACATGTATAGAGGCTATCTCACTTCTAGATTCTAATAAATGGATAATTACCATGAGCAAAGAGATGGAGTCTCCATACAAGAATGACACATGGGCACTAGTTGATGTACCTAAAGGGTAGAAAATTCTTGGATGTAAATGGATTTTCAAGAGGAAGAAGAAATTTCAAGGGTTGAGAATGCTTGTTGTAAGGCGCAATGGGTCACGAAGGGTTTTACACAGCAAGAGGGAGTTGACTTTCATAAGGTTTTCTCCTCAATAGTAGAGCAAACTTCCATTAGCATGTTACTTACCATACCGGATTTAATTGATATGGAGCTAGAGTAGATGAATGTGAAGATGACATTTTTGCATGGTGTTGGATGAGCAAATTTACACGAGTCAACTAGAGGGATTCATTATTTTAGGAAAGGAAGATTAGATGTGTCTTTTTAAGAGGTCTTTCTATGGCTAACTAGTTGCCCAAGCAGTAGTATAAAGAGGTTTGATGCATTTATTGTTAAAGTTGGGTATACTAGCAGTATTTATGATTGTTATGTGTACTATAAGAATTGTAGTAATGGTCTTCTTATTTATTTGCTGCTTTATATTGATGAAATGTTGACTGCCTCTAAAAATATGTACGAGATTAATGTGTTAAATGCTTAGTTGAATGAAGAATTTGAGCTGAAGGTTTGAGCAGTGCAATGAGGTATTAGATATGGAGATCATCCGAGATATATACTTAAGATCGTTGTCTTTGTCTTAGCAGAAATATATAGAGAAAGTACTGGAGTGTTTTGGAAAAGATAAGTCCAAGCCAGTTAGTACACCACTTGCAGCTCATTTCAGACTCTCATCAAATCTATAATCGAGTATTGAGGAGGAAGTGGAGCCCATGTCTAATGTGCTGTATGCTAATGCAGTTGGTAGTCATATGTATGCCATGGTGTGCAATAGGCCAAATATTTCAAATGGTGTCAGTGTTTTGAACATGTATATATACATGTACAAGCCAGGGAAGATGCATCGGTGGGCAGTGAAATAGGTTATGCAACACCCCGTTCGGGAGGTGCTTGCTCCCGACCAAGATGCTACTCTAATCAAATTTCAAGAATTTCCAAAATACAAAATATGCACCTCCAAAATTTTCAATTTAAATAGTTCCATAACAACCCAAAAGATAAGTAAGATCAGAATCAATTATTGACGTCTATGTCAACTAGTCATGCTGCAAAACTCTAAGTCAAACCTGAGTTTCCATAATTTATAATCACTCAAACGCTCGCATCAAACATCTCAGGCTCCAATAATTTACATTTATTAAAAGATAAAGACGTAGCCTATTGACAGACACATTATTTACACTACATACATATACCACATCTTTACCATGTATAGAAGTCTTGATAATACTATTTACACTACGCACAATGTCTTAAGCTCATGTGCCTTTTATTCCTTCAATCTAGGCAAAGAACAAAAAAAATAAAAAAATACAGGAGAGTAAGTCCGAATGACTTAGTAAGGTAGTGGTTAAAATGCATGAAGAGGATATAATGAACGAGATACAATATACGCATATAAGAAAAATATTTATTTCGAGTACGAATAATTAAAGGGCATGTCCAAGCAATAAGATGTGGAAGAATAGATAAATTTCATGAAATTCAGAAAATAGGGTTGGAGATCATGAGCTAACTCAATGTCGTCCCATGCCAACGAAGAGACTTCTCAAGTTTCAACACATTTCAGAGAAAACTTCAGAGTACAAGAATCATTATATTAAGAATTGGCAGGATCAATCTTTAACCCCAGTTTATGACACAATCACCATTCAAACCAGAATCACTTTCGGGCTGATAAGAGTGGCCTCCACAACCAACATAAATGAATTATGGCCCCAAATGGCCTCCACAACCAATATATTACAGGCCGGTAAATATGACCTCTATAACTAATATATTACGGGCTAGTAGAGACGGCATCCACAATCAATATTTTATGGGCCGATAGAGATGGCCTCCACAACTAATAGTTTACGGGCCAGTAGAGATGGCCTCCACAACTAGTGTATTGCGGGCCGGTAGGAACGGCCTTCACAACCAGTATGAATCAATAACGGCTAGTGACAAGACTACCTCACAATAGTATAGATTAATAACAGCTTGTCAATACAACTACCTCAAAAATAGTATCATAAAATATGACGATTGGGCCGAGAACGAATTAGTTAAATCGTAGTTCAGTTGACAAATTTAAAATCTATTTTAGGTGAGATCACTAGAAAATTCCAAATTTCAAATGACACTTTTCAAAGTTCTTTCTGATGAAAACATTGTTATTCAAGTGCATCCTTTGAAAAGGGAGTCAAGTGGAATATTTAGCTAATACCTCGAGTTCAATGCAGGAGTTCAAATGTAAGAGATCAGAGGTAAATATGTCAAAAATAGAATAGTATAGAACAATGAATTGATTTCATAGTTTCAATGCAAGAACGAGCAGACAATATTATTATAGTTACTAAATATAGGTTCTTTCCCCAACAAGGATATCTTGTACTATTGAGTATGAACCTCACCTAGTGATCTTGAGCGGTGGAGCTTTTCTCAGTGAGTTTGATAGCCTGAACCTTTATTACCTAGTTATCCAACATGTAATATAAGACAATCTGAAATAATAGTAACTCAATTTCCAAATTACACAACAATGCTCAATTGCTTAAAATTTTATCTCTTTTTAATTCCTTGAGTATTCTCATTAATCTTAAATTTGAGTGTTAAGACATTTTCTTGAGTTTATACATTGCCTATACACTTAATTGACTAGTATTCATTTTATTCTATAATATTATCCGGATCCATCTTATATCTTAAATAGAAAATTCAATTGCTTATCTAAACCTTATTAACATAATTCTAATAATTACTTTGGTTCTTGATAGTTGTTTTAGTTAGCTTAAGCGATTTGGATAAACTCGTAAATAATTTTACAAACCTTCTGTGATCTATCCCAATCACTACAATACTGACTATATAATATTTTTATTTGAAGTTCTAATAGTTTTCATTTTTGAGTCACTAAGCAATTCATATGTAATTCCACTCAATTGTATTTAATCCATAGATGTATTCTTTATGTTTAATTCATCTTAAGTCTTAAGCTTACTTATTCCATTTCATTTAATTTAATGGGTCATCAGTCATAGACTCAATTTGTCTTGTCAATTAGGTCTAATTTAATAGACTAAGTACTTATTCTTACATTTTAAATTAATTAGTTCTCAATCAAATCTTATATATATATACTTGAAGAGTACAAACAATTGAAATCCTATTTCAAGTCTAATTACCTTAGTTATACCATATACCTAGTTAAATCTCGATACTAGTGAGCTAAATTCAATCCCAAAATGTATAATGTAATGCCTGAATGGTTAACAAAGCAATACCAAAATTAAGCCCATTGCAGTTCAACAGATTCAAAAGCAGATTTACGCTCATTGCCGCCGCAGTACCTTGTGCCATTTATTGTTGGAATTGGAAACAACCACCCCGAATAGGTGCACCTTGACGTCAGGATCAAAACCCCTCAATCAATTTTGTATTTCGCCATCCACATATTGATTAATTGGCCACCAATAGCCACGAAGCCACCGTAACTCCACCACCTCCAAACCTCTGTTTTAGGCCTATAAAACTTAAAATTGGTGCCACCAAAAGCTTCATCTTGATGACCCATCACTCCCCACCTATTGATTTCCTAATTCTATAGCTCTCTGCTATCAAACCACCATCACTGTTGCAGAACGCCACTATCCACCAAATTCCTACCAAAGCCGTCGAATTCTTAGGATGTTTCTAGTATAGTTTTGCTCGCCACATTGAGAGGAAGATGTTTATGGTTTCAATTTTCTATTTTTTGGTCAATTTCTGCTGGTGTTGTTGTTAAGGTTCTCCTGGGCTCATGTTCGAGAATTAGAGAAAGCTAAGGGCCTCAGCTTCAATGGAATGTGGTTTTTCTAGAATTTTCAAACTAACCCCAGACTTTCCACCGTTTTCAATGCATCCTTTCAACTTTTCTGTTGCCTTAATTTTAGCACTACGTCATCAACTAGCCCTTTAATTCTTTTCCTTTTGCACATTAACCCCATAAAGTCTAAAAATTCGGCAATTAGGTTCAATTTCAATAATTTTCTAGCTCTTCAAATTCTTAATATCCCTCTCATATCCTAATTAGTTTTAATTAATGATTAGTTAAGGGCCATTTCATGGTTTTATTGTTTTCCTATTAAAATTCTGATTAATTAAAAATTCTTACTTCTTCTAAATTCCTTATCTAAGAACTCAGGGCATTATAGGTTATAAGGTATCAGATAATCATATTAGGGCACGCCATGAAGTACTTGGTACTACGATCATTGGAGGAACAATACCTAATCCTTTGATTCTTTTTCTTTTGATTTCATTTTTTTCTCGACATATATGTTTGGAATAGATTCCATTATGAGGAACAATACCTAATCCTTTGATTCTTTTTTTTTTTCATTTTATTTTTTTTCATGACATATATGTTTGGAATAGATTCCATTCTGATAAATATCTATGTTTTAGTATGGTAGTGTTATTGATTGTGAATCATTCAAATAGGGATTCAATGTTATAAATGTCATAATTGGGGCTTCGAATAAGATGACCTTTTGATTTTTCATTTTATTTGTTTAGCTTTTGTAGATAGATGTTTGATGTATAGTAAACTAAATTCTACTACAAGACTTGTTGGTTATGTAGATGTAGACTATGCCAAAGATTTGGACAGTAGAAGGTCTATGACAGGCTATGTGTTCTGTGTTTCGGGTTGTACTGTTAACTGGAAGGCTGCTTTGTAGTTATCAGTTGCATTATTTCTAATAAAGATTAAGTACATGGCTTTAGTTGAAGGCATAAAGGAAGGCATTTAGCTTAAAAGCTTATTGATAATATGGGTATGAGTTCTGATATTAATATGGTATCTTGCAATAGTCTGAGCGCCATACACTTATAAAAAATTTGCATTTCACAAGAGAAAAAAGCAAATTGATAGTCAGGTATCACTTTGTCCATAATATAGTGTCTCAAGGTGTTGTTTTGATTGATAATGTTGGAATTAAGGATAAATTGGTTGATATGTTGACAACAAGGAATCAATTTTGAGTATTTTACCATTTGTAGACTCAAATGATATTTCCCATTGGTATGGGGGACGATGAGAGGAGAATTTCAATTAAAGATGGAGATTTGTTGATTGTGCCTTGAAATTTCAAGTCTTGTAGGTGAGAAATAGTGAAATAACAAAAAATAAAAAGTGAAAAACAATGAAAAGGGCATATAAACAACTAAACAGTGTGAGAAACAACACAAGATGATGTTGCCTTAGCAATATATGCATGCTAGGTGCATGATGAGAAGACATTGTGCGCCCCACCTTGTGCCCAGTGCCTGAGCACAAGTTGCCTGCACCAAGCATGGGCATTACTGTTTGCCCGCACATTTGCTACTTTGCGTGCCAATGCACAAGTAGGTTGCACCTTGGTACGCAACATTAAGCCAAACACCATTTTAAAACCCTATCCAAAATAGTTTTGGACTAGATTTGATAGAAAACTCTCTAATGGAGTTTAGAAATGAGAGAGTTGGGAGTTTCCTCAAAATTTGTGGGACTTGAACTTGTATTTGGCATTTGATTTGACATTCAATAAATTCATCTCTTAGTCGAGTGGAGTAGACACTTCGTCAAACCACGTCAAATCTTGTGTATTCTATTTTTAAATTTCTTTGTGGGTATTTCTTAATTATTATTATTTGTTCATTTTGAATTACAACAATACGTGAATATTTAAGCTCAAATGGTTAAAAGTGGAATATAGATTCAGTCAATATAACTAATTAAAATTTTGATTGCTTAGTTAAACAACTAAAGTAATTCTTTGTTCATATCTGTATTTTAGTTTTGAGTTTTAAGGTTTTTCCATTGAATTAGCATGATTTTTCATTAAGAAACTACAAGGAAAAGAAAACTTAGTGACACTGCAAAAGTTATTACTAATTATATATATTAAATGACATTTTTTTTGGTCATTCTAATGATTTTATAAACTAAATAGTGACAAAAATTACACACTTATAGTGACAATAAAATTTTTATTATAAGTTATAGCGACAATTTTTATTGTCCATATAGGTATATCACTATTGTCAATAGTGATAATTTAAAATATTAATTCTTGTTACCATTAACTCATATTGTGATAAAATAAAAATTATTATCATTTAAAAAATATCATTCAAGATAAAATAAAAGTTATTGTCACTTTATATATATATATATATATCATTAATTACAATTTTTCGTTATCACTTATTTTTCTTGTCACTAATATTATATCTTTTTGTTGTGAAATTCAATAACTTGTTATTAAATGTACTGATTCAACTCAAACTTGAAAAATCATCGAATAATTTTTCTATTAAGAAAATTTTGTTAAAAATCTTATAACATAACATTAATGTTAAAGATAAAGGTTTTAAAACATTACTTTTTTAAAATATTTACTGCATATTAATTTATTTGTAACCCCTAATCAACACAATTGCATAACCTCTATATGTTATAGTTCCATATCCTCCATATATTAAAAAATAGTAGTTCATAATTTAAAATTTATGATGGTTACAAAATTGAACTATGAGTTACACAATTTATAATTCTTATACATTTCCTGTACCTATAAAAGAAGACTTCTACAAAGCCTTGCACACACTTGAAACTTGAAAGTTTTATATTTTTATATATTCTTGAAAGCACTTGTGCACCTATACATTTCCTAATTAATTAAATTTTTGTACATTCTTTATTCTAGTTTGAGTTTTAAAGGCAAATTGAGTAGTTAAGTTCATTTGTTTCATTATATATGTGCACACAATATTAGACATTGCTGAGAATTTTGTGAATTTTATCTTGAAGTGGTGATAAACCTTTGAGCATACATATGTAAGGAGGCATCACTGCTTAGGACAACGACTTTGTTGTGACTCCAAATGCCAAATGTTTCTTAACTCTTCATCATATATATATATATATATACATGAAAAAGTGCAATTTTAAGTCCCACAATTATTGCCTAATTTGATTTTAGTTCATTTTGATGTGGGATTAGCACATTTAATCCACTGCGCATTAAATTTTTGTACATTAAGTCTAATTTTTTGCACATTTGGTCCTTCGGACTCAAAAATTTTCAATTGAGCTCATTTAATGCCCAATCAGGGTCAATTGAGCTTCAAAATTGGGGGGGGGGGGGGGGGGGGTTTATGCCATTTGTCAGCTGGCACACATCACCCTCCATGTACTACCACATCATTGACACTCTCCATGTATATTGACACATAATTATCAATAAAAAAATTACTTAAAGTCCATAAAAATATATATTAAAGAATATTATTGTTCACAAATATATAGACATATATGAACATATAATATATAGGCAAAATTACAAAATTAGTTTCGTAACTATACTCTACTAGCAATTTTTGACTTTATCGCAAGATTGGTACAGTAACTCTTGAAATTTGGCAATTTGAGGATAAATTGGACCCGAAAGTCTTGTGGGTGTGGGCCCTATCATCTAACTTGTCCTACTTCTCTCCTATGTGGCAATGACGTGGCATGCCACTTCAATAAAAATATGAAAATAAAAATATAAAATAAGTAAAAAAATAAATTTATATATATATATATAAATCAAGATATAAAAAATAAAAAAAAATCCAAGAAAAGAAAAAATTATATACGTACAAACACATATACGTACATATATAAATTTTAAATATATAAATATATATATAGTCGCCCCACCCCCACCACCATGGCAGCCATGGGCTAGGTGACTGTTCGGCCGGCGAATTTGCTTGGTCGCGTGGGCCAGCACAAAGATGGCCGCTAAGCCCAGGCGGCTGCTGGCTAGTGGCTAGGTTGAGAGGAAGGGGGAAGGGGTGTAGTTGGTGGGGAGGTGTAGGGAGGGGCGCTGGAGGAGGGAAGGGGTGGGGTGGCTTGGGGATTATTATTATTATTATTATATTTGAATTCTTTATTTATACTAATTGAATTATTTTAGAATATTTATTATTTTAATATTATTATAAAATTTATAATTATATAGATAGGAGGATAGACTTAAATTTTTATTGTTTAAATTTTATTTATTATATTTGAATTAATAAATAAAATATATTTATATTCAATTGAATTATTTTAGATTTATTTATCATTTTAATATTATTATGTAATTTTGAATTATATAAATAATAGGATAGACTTAAATTTTTATTATTTAATTTTTATTTTAATTTTAAATCAATAACTAAATTCAACAAAATTTAATTAAATTTTAGATATATTTACTATTTTAACATTATTAAATATGAAACTTAATATTATTAAAATTATATTGCCTAAAGTGATAAATTAGATTTTTAAAAAAAAATTAGATCATAAATTCGAAAGAAATAAAACCTTATAAATTTGAAGGATTTTGATATTTTAAATTCTAATGTGTAAGTATTAAACTTTTTTAGGACTCAATTCTTTTAATTCAATGATATAGCAAGTGGGATATGGTTTTTTTGTGCAAATTTTCCTTTTTTATTTGTCCATAGGTGTAATACATGTGTTGACATGGCAAGAAGGAATTGCCACACCACATGCCATGCAGGAGAGAGTTTGAGGTCTGGAGTGATAAGGCGCCACATAGGCACGGGTTGGTGCCACATGACTTTATGGCCCAATTTGTCCTCAAATTGCCAAATTTCAAGAGTTAGTGTACCAATTTTGCGGCCCGAAAAGATAAAGTCAAAAATTACTAGTATGGTATAGTTATGGGACTAAATTTACAATTTTGCCTACTAATAATAATAATAATAATACATTGTTATAATATAAATAATGTGTGTGTGTGTATATATATTTAACACAAAGGCTTCGCACACACGCCCCTCCATGACCCACCGCCAGATTTGGTGGTTGCCACGGCAGCAGTGGCCGCAGCCATTGCTGCCATGGCCACTATCATGTGCTGTTGTCATGGCAACGACTGCCCATGTTTGCAGATGGGTGGGGGTGGAGAGGGAAGGGAAAGGAAAGCAATGTGTGTGTAGGAGAGGGGGTTTGTAGGGAGGGGCGGGGGCGAGGGAGGCTTTAACAAACCATGGCAGAAGCCGCTACTCATGGAAATGACTACCCATCTTGCGAGCACCTTGGGTGGGTGGGATAAGGAAGATGATAAGCATTAAATACATTAATATTATTAAATTTAATTATTTCAATGAATTATTTATATATAATATTATTAAATAAATTATTTAAATTATTTGAAATATTATTTATTATTTAATATTATTAAATATATTATCTTCTTTCTTTTAAATTATTTATTTATTTTACTTTCAATTAATAAATAATTCATTTAAAATTATTTAAATTGTTTTAGAGTTACTTATTATTCTAAAATTATTGAATATGTAGTTCAATTAATAAATATATTTAGTATATAATATTATTAAATAAAATTATTTATTCAAATTAATTGTTCATAAATATGTAATAGCATTAAATAAATTATTTTATATATGTTTATTATTTGATAATATCAAGTATGTGATATTATTTTAGATTTTTATTGTTTCTAGTTATTTATTATTTTATTATTAATTAATAAGAGATTTATTGAATTTTAATAAATTATTTTAGACATATTTATTATTGTTTATATTACATTTAATTATTTAAATAAGCTATTCATATACATAATTATACTGTAGTGTCCCATATACATAATTTATTTAATTATTTAAATAAACTATTCATATACATAATTACACTGTAGTGTCCCATATTTTTTCCTATTTTTAAATTTTAATTAACTGAGATTAGTCAATTATTTAGGAATAACTAAACCTTATTTATTGCTATTACCTTGGATTCTTATTCAAATATTAAAAATAAATAAAGAGATGAAGTAAATAATAATATACAAGCAAATATATAGATAAGGATAGAATTTTCAGCAATTCTAATCCTTATAGAACTCCTAACTTATTAGGTCTCCTTCTCCATATCACATTCAAACAATTTTTTCTCAGTACAATACAACTACAATACACATTCAAACATTCATATTTTTCAGCAAAATAATTTTCCTTAGAAAGTTCTCAATTCATTCATCTCCTTTGAAGAAATCCCAAACGGTAGGGCAAGAAAAAGATTGCCAAGAAATCTCAACACTGTCGACACTTGTTTTCCCTTCATCATAGGTATGATCCCATATTTAAGTTATGATATAGACATAAGTTTTGGTTAAACTATATCTCATAATATTTGTACTCTGTATGCATTTGATAATTGCGAAATTCAATAGTTGATGCTGTTAGGTTTTGTTTTTCTCACAAGTAGATATTTGTGACAGATTTACTACTTCTAGTTGATAGAATTAAGCGAAATGATAAACATATATATTTTATATCTGTGTCTTAGGTTTCTAATTCCTCCTAAATCACCTCAATCCGATTTATATAGAGAAAGTTATTATCAAAATACTAAGATGTGTCAAGTCTGAAAATACAAGATTTTGATTTTTTAAAAATAGATAATTTTGACTCTTTTAATACTTGATATCGATAGAATTAAGTAATAGTATGAACATAATATTTGTAAATGTATCCCTTAGGTATTTATGGCCTTCTTAATCATTTCAATCCGATATATGAGGAGTAAGTTATGACTAAAATACAAATGTGTGGCAAGACAGAAAATACAAGGCTTTGATTTTCCTAGAACAGAATATTGTCACACATTTTGCTACTTTATTTCGGTTTAATTTGGCAATATGGCCAACATAAGAACTCAATATATTCCCCTTATGTTTTTACTTCCATTTGAATCACTTTAATCCGTGGTATAGGAAAAAAGTTATGGCTAAAATACTATGGTGTGGCAATATAGAAAATACAGGACTTTAATTTTCACAGAATAGAGTATTGTGAAAGATTTTACTACTCGATTTCAATTTAATTGGGCAATAAGGTCAACATATTAATTGTATATCTATATCTTAGGTTTTTATATGATTTTGAATCACCTTCATCCGAGTCCAGTAGCAAAAGTTATATTTTAGATACAACCAAGTGTCACATCAAAAAATTTCCTAAAAATTGAAAATTTGCTTTTGCACTACTGCTGCCTCTCGAACTCGATTTCTCTCTCTCATATTAGGCAATTTAGACTGTATGATCAACTTAAAAATTTTAGTACTCTTTCTTAGCTTTGTAATGCCATAAGAATCGAGCCAATCAGATATATAGAAAGAAAGTTATGAGCGAATCAACAAAATGTGTATCAAATGACAAATTCTTGATAAGTTTTGTGAGTATTTATGTACTAGACTGGTGACATATAGAAATTTTTTGTTAGTATTGGTTTTAGAGTTTTATTAACCATTGTCTTGATTTCTTGGATGAATTTGAGGTTAGAATTCATGGACCAAATTAGAATGCTGATTGAATTTAATACTACTCTTATGTCAACAGGTGTTTTGGGATTTAAGCTATTTGGTTCGACCCTTGATCCTATTGATAATAATGTGAGTGCATAAACTAATATGGATTATATGGTATTTTTTTAAAACCTAGAAGGATATACGCTACGTAATCCACTGACAACTTTTATTTTACACTGCACTATATATGTATTCCACTGCGCACAAAAAGAAAAATTTTCTTATTTTATTTATAGATGAAAGAAAACATGTGCTTTTATGATATTTTTTTATGCTTCTAGGCTAGCAGTTAAATTCGATGATCAACTGATGACTATATTTACTATTATTGCTATTGTTACTGTTAGTTGGATCCAACTTGGTTTGGGTGTGTAAGAGACTTCACCGGGCAGCATCAGACTTGCTGGTTGAACCCCAAGCCCCAATGGCCTAATCCCCCCAGCACATAACAAAAGCCGTTTGTGGCTGAGGTGGGTCACAGGATTTCCTGAGGACCTACGCTCGGGCACTATTTTGGTAAAGTCGCACCTTGCCCAGAGCGATGAGGGATTGTTACGGTGGAAGTCATAAGGTTGAATGGCTACATGAAACACTGTATGATCATCGCATTTAAGTTGTTAGTCTATGAAGCTTTTTACTAATTCTTGTTTCGTTACTGCTTGACTGTTTATTGATTTCCAGTTATATTCTTCTTGAATATTTTCACTGAGTTAAATCAGGTTAAATTCATGAACTTACATTACACACACTTGGCATTGATTAAGTCTTTTACTCACACTCTATGTTTTTCTTTAATTTTCTTTTGGCATACCTATATCCTAACCCTAATGAGAAGGTGGATCTTGCTTATGATGAGAATCAAGATTGAAGTCTTGGTTTGGATTTTTACAGTAGACTAGTTTATTTCTCGTTAGCTTATTAGTTTTATTTTTATTTATTATGGACTTATTCTGTTTAGTTGAGGTTAAGTATTGACGCTTTGAGTTCTTTTGTCTAACTTTATGATTTTAGATACTATTATTTGTTTGGGTTTGAGTTTCACACTTTGATACTGGACTGTATGGTTCGGAATTTGGGGGTGACAGAGTGGTATCAGAGCTTAGGTTTTGAACTTAGGCTATGTCAGAATAAGATCTTCGGACTGTGGAATATGGGCATAGAACTCTTAGAAATTGATTTGAGTATTTAGGCTTGACTACTGAAATGATTAATCAAATGTCATATGATATTTAAGATTGTGCAGGAATTTATTAGGCTAGCTAGCTAATACGATCGAACACTTTTGGTACTGGACGATAGAATTCATAACTTGCTATGGACTTAGATTGGGAATGCTCTAGGATTTAAAAGTTTTCTCCCCCATGAAAATTGTGAATCCTGAGCTATCTTTCTTCTTCTTCTTCTTCTTTTTTCCTGAAATGACTGCTTAAAGTACTTTTACATTTTCTTTTATTGATCTAGGCTTGTTCTAGTAAGATGGTGAGTAAAAGCCCATGTAAGTCGATTCATCATTTAGATGCTTCAGCCTGGATGATCAAGGTTAGAGGAAGTGAACGATACAACCTTAGCTACAAGTGACCCATTTCGCAGAAGTTTAATATGCCTCTAAAGGATTACCCAAATCTAATTGTACATTGACTTGAGGATGATAGGGATTACCATGAAAGAGATCATCTTCAATATAAGAAGAGATGTGAAGAGTTAGAACAATAGCTAGAAGTTTATCGGTAAGAGTTAAATCAGTGAAATAGTAAGTTGAAAGAGCAATGTTGTTGAGAACGAAATATGTTTAAGATAGCCATGAGAGCCCTTGGGAAACCTAATATTGGATAGCTCATTTTATTGATGAGTCGAAGGAAGAGGATCCAAAAGAAGAAAAAGAAAAAAGAAAAAACTAAGAAAAAGTCTAGTGAGAAAAACAAAGAAGACCCTGAGGAAGATTTAGAAGAAGTGGGCTCGAATAAGGATATTGAAGAGATAGATCCAAATGAAGGAAATGATAAAGACTAGAATAGGAGAATTATCATCAACAATTGAATAGGACTTTTATTTTGAAATTTCAATTTGTGTTATTTTAGTAGATTATGTTTTCTACTTAGTAGTTGCTTTGGCTAAAAATTTCCATTTGATAATAGTTAGTTTATGTCAGACTGGAAAAGTAATAATTGAACTAATTGGGGAATGGAAGTCAATTAGAATAACTTTGATTTCGAGGTACTAAGAACGAGTAAGATAGGATATTTAGCCTACCTGATCAATAGATTTAAGGACAAGATTAAGACCGATGAAGTCCTCATAGTCTCGAATTTTCCTAATATATTTCCTGAGGAATTAACTTCTCTACCCCCAATCGTGACATCATATTTTCCATTGAGGTTCTTTTAGGAATGACCCCAATATCTAAGGCACCATATAGGTTGGCACAAGTAGAACTTAAGGAACTTAAGGTCCAGTTGCAAAAGCTAACCAAAAGTGGATTTATTTGGCCAAGTTCATCTCCTTAGGAACTTTAATGCTTTTCTGTAAAGATGAAGTATGGGACTTTGAGGATGTGTATAGACTTCTAAGGCTTGAATAATATTATGATTAAGAACAAATACTCCTTGCTAAAATAGAGGAACTTTGATCAATTACAAGAATCTTGGGTCTATTTCAAAATGGATCTTAGAAAAGGGTACTACCAACTAAAGATTAGAGAGAAGGATATGTCTTAGATGAGACTGAACACTCAATATGTTCATTTTAAGTTCATTGTAATGCCATTTGGGTTGACTAATGCATATGGAGCATTTGAGGATTTAGTATACTCTGTGTTTAGGCCATATATAGACCCAATTGTGATTGTTTTTGTTGATGATATTTTGGTCTATTCAAAGAGTGAGAAGAAAGGTGAAAAACACTTAAGGATAGTTTTACAAACATGTCGAGACCATAAACTTTATGCTAAAGTTCAATAAGTATGAGTTTTGGCTTGATAAGGTAGCCTTTTGGGGCCATATCATTTCTGAAGATGAGATTACGGCTAATCTATCCAAAATTGAAGCAATACTAGAATGAAAAAGGCTAGAACGGTAACCAAGATGAGAAGTTTCTTAGGGTTGGTAGGTTATTGCAGGACATTTGGGATTTTTTTCAAAAATAAACTCCGTTGTTTGGACTGACACAGAAGAAGGTGTCATTTAAGTGGACTGAGAAATATAAGGTTAGTTTTCAAGAGCTTAAGAAAAAGGTTTATATCAACACTAATATTTGCACTACAATGTGGCACTGAGAATCTTTTTGGTATACATTTGTGCATCTAAAGAAGGCTTAGGATATGTGTTGATGTAAAATGGTCAGGTAATAGCCTATACCTTATAAAAATTAGAACTACATAAGCAAAACTATCCAATTCATGATTTAGAGCTAAGCAGATGATAGAAGAAGATTTTGAATTCAGTGTTGGAGATCTGGAGTTTCTGTATTTTCCCTCAGAGAAGGATCTATGAAGATTGGCAAATGAAGATTTGTCACTTCACAAAGACATCACGTAGTCCAAGTCCTAGATTAACAATACAAAAATTTCGCATAAAAGAGTATAATAGTGGTAAAAATTCTATGGAGGTGCCATAAGATAGAGAATATGACTTGGGAAAATAAGGAGGAATTAATATCATTTGGATCTCTTTCCAAATTCAAGTTAGAATTTGGGGACCAAATTCTTTTAAGGGGTGAGGGATGTAGTGTCCCATTTTTTTTCTTCTTATTTTTAAATCTTAATTAGTTGAGATTAGTCAATTATTTAGGAATAACTAAATATTATTTATTTCTATTACCATGGATTCTTATTCAAAGCTTAAAAAAAAGATGAAATAAACAATAATATACAAGCAAATATGTAGATAAAGATAGAATTTTCAGCAATTCTAATCCTTATGGAACTCCTAATTTATTAGGTCTCCTTCTCCATATCACATTCAAACAACTTCTTCTCTCTAAAATACACATTCAAACCTTCATATTTTTCAGCAAAATAAATTTCCTTAGAAAGTTCTCATCCCGTTCATCTCCTTTGAAGAAATCCTAAACGGTAGGGCAAGAAAAAGATTGCCAAGAAATTTGAACGCTATTGACTCTTGTTTTCCCTTGTTCATAGGTATGATCCCATATTTAAATTATGATATAAACATAATTTTTGGTTAAACTATATCTCATAGTATTTGTATTTTGTATGCAATTGATAATTGCGAAATTCAATAGTTGATGCTGTTAGGTTTTGATTTTCTCAAAAATAGATATTTGTGATAGATTTACTACTTCTTCCCAATAGAATTAAGTAAAATGATCAAAATAAAAATTTTAGACCTGTGTCTTAGGTTTCTAATGCCTCCTAAATCACCTCAATCCAATATAGAGAAAGTTATGATCAAAATACTAAGATGTGTTCAAGTTTGGAAACACATGATTTTGATTTTTCAAAAATAGATAATTTTGACTCTTTTACTACTTGAATGACCTTCATCCAAGGCCAGTAGCAAAAGTTATAGTTTAGATACAACCAAGTGTCACATCGAAAAATTTCCTAGAAATTGAAAATTTGCTTTTGCACTACTGCTGCCTCTGGAACTCGATTTTTCTGTCTCATATTAGGCAATTTAGACTGTATGATCAACTTAAAAATTTTAGTACTCTTTCTTAGCTTTGTAATGCCATAAGAATTGAGCCAATCAGATATATAGAAAGAAAATTATGAGCGAATCAACAAAATATGTATGAAATGACAAATTCTTGATAAGTTTTGTGAGTATGTATGTATTAGGCTGGTGACATATAGAAATTTTTTGTTAGTATTGGTTTTAGAGTTTTATTAACCATTGTCTTGATTTATTGGATGAATTTGAGGTTAGAATTCATGGATCAAATTAGAATGCTTATTGAATTTAATACTACTCTTATGTCAACAGGTGTTTTGGGATTTAAGCTATTAGGTTCGACCCTTGATCTTATTGATAAGTGCTGTCAGTGCCTAAACTTATATGTATTATATAGTATTTTTTTTAAAACCCAAAAGGATATATGCTATGTAATCCATTGACAACTTTTATTTTGCATTGCACTATATATGCATTCCACTGCGCACAAAAAAAAAGTTTTCTTATTTTATTTATAGATGAGAGAAAACATGTGCTTTTATGATATTTTTTTATGCTTCTAGACTAGCAGTTAAATTCAATGATCAACTGATGACTGGATTTACTGTTACTGCTATTATTACTGTTAGTTAGATCCAACTTGGTTTGGATGTGCGAGGGACTTCACCAGGCAGCAGTGAACTTGCTGACTGAACCCCAAGCCTCCATGGCCTAATCCCCCCAATGCACAATAGAAGCCGTTTGTGACTGAGGGTGAGTCATAGGATTTTCCGTGGATCTAAGCTCGGGCACTGTTTTGGTAAGGTCGTACCTTGCCCAGAGTGATAAGGGACTGTTACAGTGGGAGTCATAAGGTTTACTAGCTACAACAAACACTGTGTGATCATCGCATTTAAGTTGTGAGTCTATGAAATTGTTTACTAAATTCTTGTTTCGTTACTGCTTGACTGTTTATTGATTTCCACTTAAGTTCTTCTCGAATGTTTTCATTGAATTAAATCAATTTAAATTCATGAACTCACATTGAACATACTTGGCATTGACTGAGTCTTTTACTCACACTCTATGTTTTTCTTTAATTTTCTTCTAGCAGACCTAGATCCTAACCCTAGTGAGAAGGTGGATCCTGCTTATGATGAGAATCAAGATTGAAGTCTTAGTTTGGATTTTTACAGTAGATTAGTTTATTTCTCGTTAGCTTATTAGTTTTATTTTTATTTATTATGGACTTATTCTGTTTAGTTGAGGCTAAGTATTGACACTTTGAGTTTTTTTGTCTAACTTTATGATTTTGGATACTATTATTTATTTGGGTTTGAGTTTCACACTTCGATACTGGATTGTATGGTTCGGAATTTGGGCTGTGCATAAACTAAATAAATTATTTTCAATAATGATTATTATTTAATATTATTAACTATGCAATATTATTTTAATTTTATTTTAAATTGATTATTTATTTTATTTTTAAGTAATAAATAATTCACTTAAATTTGTTTAAATTTTTTTAGATATGATTAATAATTTAGAATTATGAAATATAATTTAATAAATAAATAAATTTAGAATTTAATATTATTAATAAATTTAATTGTTTAAGTCAATTATTTTAAATATGTAATATTATTAATTAAATTATTTTAGATATGTTTACTATTTTGTATTATTGAATAGGTGACATTATTTTAGATTTTTATTAGTTTCAGTATAGTTATTATTATTAATAAAAGATACTTGGCATCGCACATGGCAGGTGACTAGGCTTGGATGACAAATGGCAAAAAATTCCCAATTTTAAAGCCCAATTGATGCTAACTGGGCATTAAACGGGCTCAATTGAAAATTTTGAGCTCGAATGACCAAATATGCGAAAAATTGGACTTAATGTGCAAAAATTCAATGCGTAATGAATCAAATATGTTAACCCCACATTAAAACAGATTGAAATCGAAATAGACAATAATTGAGGGACTAAAACTACATTTTTCCCTATATATATATATATCATTTTTAATCTCTTGTTATACTCTCTATAATGGTTTATTATATTTGACTAATTATAAATTTCATGCGAGTTGTAGGAACACAAATTCAAGATCATAGCAATCTGAAGTAGTGATTTTGTGTTTCAAGTGATCTTCAGTGAAAATGAACATTGAGCAAGCTTGTTCTAAATTGATTTGGTTTAAGTGTTGATAGAAGTTCATTTGCACTACTTACAATTTCTAGCTATAATTTAAATTGCAAAATCGTAGTCAAAGTTTTGTTTTCAATTTGGTTGCCAGAATAAGTAACAAAGTTTGTGGTAGACATTCTTATTGTTTTCCACTTGTGTGATTGATATTGAATTTTAAAAATTTCACTAGTAAACTCAATATTCAAAAATCAGTGTGAAAGATTTTCATATTTTGAGAATTATTTTAACTACAAATTTCTACACTACAAAAACACTAAATTTACAAAGAGAGAAAAAAAGGTGAACTTTAATGAGTGAATTTTAACGACTGCATACTGTGGTCATTAATCAGTGACCCTTTAATAATTGATCGGTGGCTGATTCGAATAAAATTTTAAGAAAAAATTAGTGACTACTCAGTGACCGATCAGCGATAGCATCAATTTCCACCTTTACGCGGTCATTAATTGGTCATTAGCAATCGAACTTTTTTTTCGGTCACTGATATTAGTGACCGTATAAAGCATTTACTAATTCAGTCACTAATTAATGACTAAATTTTCTTTCCATTATTGATGCTATCACTAATTAGTGACTATATGTTTTTAGTCAATAATCACTCATAAATATATCTTTTTTACATACTCTCGTAATATGAAATCATAAAATTTATATAACACATACATAGGTAATAAAATATTGTATTTGCTCATATACATATATAAATATAATTTTATGATAATAATATGTGTATAAATCTAAAAAATAATTAAATATACATGATTTCATATTTAAATATACAACTATTAAATATTTCTATATTATTCATATAACTGAATATTTAAAAGTGTATGTATAGATACACAAATAAATAAAATAAAGATAATATTCTTATTCAAAGAAAGAAAATGAGAATTAATTAATATATATATATTATACATATATTATGAGTAAATATATATTAATATATTTATAATATCATATATTAATGTGTGTATTTGTTAGCATACTTATGTACTACTATATATATGTATATACTATTTATTGCTGTACATATTAGTATATATATATACTATTTATAATGTGTTTATAATATAGTATGATAAATATGCCTACAATTTAGAGGTAACAAAATAATAAATAATATTGTACTTTATTATATTAAAGAAAAAATTATACAAATATTAGATGAACAATTGTTGTTTTTGTTAAATATTTTTAAAAAAATAGTAATAATTTATTTATAAAAATGTGTATTATAACTAATTTTTTATTTATATATGTGATATATACTATATTGTTGAAATAAATATATGAAAAATTTGGTCTAGTGGTTAATAAGTCATTCCGTGAACAATAGGTTAAGTGTTTGAATATTGTAAGGTGCAAAGTCCAACAATTTTTTTTGCCTGCTTGAAATCAGTGATCGCATATTTCCATCACTAATTAACTAATTAGTGACCGCTAGATCCACAAACCAATCACTAATTAGTCACTAATTAGTGATTGATATAAACTATTAATGAGCGTTTTTGTAAACGACTTGAGGGGGCACTAAATCGTTCACTATAACTGTTAGTGATATATTTTTGCTTATTTAGTAACCACTCAAGCGATTACTAATACTCTTTTTTTCTTTTTCTTTTTGATCTTCTGTAGTGATACTATCATATCTTTCAAATTATACTATACGTTTTCTCATGAATGGTAACTTTAATATTTCAAGAGAAGAAGATCATATATTTAGTTAGAAAGTTTTCCAAAAGGAAATGAGTTTATTGAGAAACTTCAAAAGTTGAGCTTATATATTGTTTCATAGTGAAAGCAGTAGTTAGATAATAAGTTCTCCACTAAATAGAAATTAGTTTACTAAATCCAAAACATAAGTTATTTATTTATATTCAAATTCAAGAATAGCAAATTTTAATTTGTTTATATTCAATCACATTATTTAGGCTATATATGAAATTCTGCATATCATTATTAGCGTGTTCCTCTATATAATAAGAAAGTGACATTCTCAATCAAGAGAAATATTGCACTTGATCCCTAAAAATATAAAAGAAAAATTTATGATTTTATAGTTGTGAGTGATTCGAGAATAGATGTCAAGATTGCATGTGAATTCCTGAAGTCTAAGTGATATGGGATAGCCCAACAGGCCCAACCTACTAACAGTCGACCAGGTAAGTGATATGATATGGGACAACCTAATTGGCTATTAGACCTAGCCCATCAACAATTGATCAGGTGATTGACAAAGCCCAAATCCTCATTAGGCCATTTCACCCGCACGAGTATCGACACTTTGCCCGAATGACCAAAGTATGGTCCAACTCTAGAATGACTATTCAGCCCTCAACCAGAAGCATTTAGATCTAACAAAGTTCCATCACCTCGACCAGAGTATGGATAGATGACTTACAAGCAAAGGAAACATCTCGACCGTAGGAGGTTGATTAGAGCAGCATAGAGCATAGAATAGTCACAGTCGTATTAAATGTACAACTACCTCTCTGCCACATTAAATACTTTGACAGGCGGCGTGCCTCCGTATTAATGGTGTGTGCCCTCTCTTGTACCACCATGCTGCAAAACCAGAGTACTTCATGCCTCCACCGTACCGCCATGTCCTGAAGAGTGGGAAGAGGTGCACTTGAAAAAGTACACAAAAGGAAAAAGACCTGAAGGTCCTCAATTAAAGACAAAGGCCCTCTCTATGTAAGCAATGGCATCATTGACATATCAACCTCTCAAGAGAGGCTATAAATACTCCATTGCCACCCTTCAGCAAGGTATGCTTATTATCACTTAAGCCTTCACTCTGCCGCTCTAATTCTTAGTCGATTAAGTATTGACTTGATCTCGGAGTACCTTAGTCGAGGGCTCCTCGGCTAGCCTGACATTTGTTATTGGTTGCAGGACTTGATTCGACTACACCTAAACACTCCATTCAGACCTTTTTTCTAGTCGATCGGGTTGGGCCAAAGCCCAGTACGCTATCAAGCATATCTTACCATCATCATTTAGTGTTGTCTATGGGTTCTAGAGTTTGTAACTGAAAAAAATGGTGAACATAAGGTGAACCGTTTCAGAGAAAGGAGACTAGAAGGTACCCAACCTCTTTTCCTCGTGCCCAGCAATAATAGGATATAGCTGGACCTAGTTCCCAGCTAGAACAAGTAGTAACTTTGATCATGCTCCAACTTATGTAGTTAATCAGTAAACAGATATCAACTCAGTTCTCAGCTACCTTTAACAAGCATAACCAACCTGGACCAGCCACTAGTGCCACCCCCACCCCTCACAGCATGAAGAGAGGCCCCCAAGGGAGGATAGGGTGAGACAAGAGACAAGATGCACTTTATTTGACGTGAGAATAGTCTAGGATAAATTTATAGGGGAATAAACTCGCACACATCCCCGCGAAGAAGTGGCCAACTCCGTGGATCACCTCGTTCGACCCATTTAGACCCAGTAGTGCGACAAGATCAAGCTACAGAAGCCTCAATTGTACAAAAATATGCCATAGGCTGATCGAGAAAAATGGGAAGAAGTGTCACATCAAGTCCAACAACTGAATAGACGCCTTGAGAAGATTTGAGGAGAAACATAGAGAGAAACCTTCAACATGACAGTGCACCTCAACTTCGTCGGGAGCAAGGATCACCATTTATCCAGGAGATAATCGACAAGTGCATAGTTATCGATGCCAAAATTTTGACTGGTCTGCCCCGATACGATGGCTCAACTGACACGAATGAGCACTTGCTCCAGTTTGAACACATGATGCAACTTCACGGACATAATGAATACATTCATGCAAAGATGCTAGTCACCACATTCCAAGGCTTAGCACTTGATTGGTTTGTTAAGCTGGAGCCAGTATCCATTTTCTCCTATGACCAGCTTTGTGGCAAATTCCTTCACCAGCAGTAGGAAAGCAAAACTCCCCCATACTCATTTGCATACAGTAAAACAAAATGAGGGATAATCTCTTTGGGATTTCTTCACTAGATTTAACACCGAAGTGTTGAAAACTGATAGTCCCCGAATCAAATTTCTGATTGATGTGTTGTTCTTGGGTGTCAAACATACGGAGTACGCCAATGTACTGCTCAGGGAGAGTTCAAGAATGATGAAAGATCTACTCGACCTCGCTAATAGGTATATAACTGAGGTGGACATGAATAGATTGAAGTTTGGCAACCTTAACAATGAGAAAAAGAAGCCCAATGAGAAAGATGATAGGCAACACAATGATGGTTATCGATCTCCTATCAAAAGGTTCCACAACTACACCCCATTGAATACTATAATGAAGGAGTTTCTGTTCGTCATCCAGCATGATAACCTCCTCAAAAAGCCCAGAAAGCTGACTGAAATTGAGGCCATGTAGAGGTCAAAGAAATACTGTCATTTTCACAAGCAGAAAGGCCATGACATTGAAGATTGCTTTAATTTGCATGATGAAATTGAGAGGCTTATTTGACAAGGGATCTAAATAAGTTTTTCGATGAGAAAGCTAGACAGAAAATAGGCATGATCGACTAGACTTACCGTAGAGAAAGGTCGGTCAGCCCGAGAAAGGAGGATAAGGGAAATAAGCCAGTCAACAATTTGTGCCCATCTTTTAGGGGCATGATCGATACAATTGCAAATGGACCGATCGAAGAAGGCTCCAAATTAGCTAGAAGACAAAACTAGAGAAGATTGGAGTTGACCAAATCTTCCACAGTCGAAACAATTTTCTGACTCTCCACTAGTGCAGAACCCCGATCTCTTTTTTTGATTTTGACCTACTGCACATCGAGAACCAAGGAGCTAACAGTAAGCTGGATTACCCCCTCATCGTGTCAGTTGAGATCATAAATTTTGAGGTTGGAAAGGTTCTAGTCAACAATGACAATTCATCGAATATAATGTCTTGTCAACACTGAAAAAGATGAATCTGGGAAAGCTAAAGTTTGAGCCAGTGCGCACCCTTCTGGTTAGGTTTGGAGGATCCGAGATCATTCCTGAAGAATTCACAAATTTGTCTACCTCATTTGGTGAAGCACCCAGATGGAGAACACTCATGGTCAACTATCTGGCGGTTGACTCACCCTTTCCTTGCAATGTCATAAATAGGTGACCAGCACTGAATGACTTTTGGGCAATTATCTCGACCTACCGTATGAAGGTGAAGTTTCCAATAGCTGTTTGGACAAGAGAGCTGCTTTGTAATATGAAGGAAGCCTGGCGATGCTACACCATCTTGATCTAGGCAAGTGAGTAGAAGACTCGACTAAAACTAAAACTTTTAGGGGACATCCCAATAACGGAACCCGAAGAGGGATAGCAGAGCAAAAAGTGGAAACTGGAGGAAATTAGGTTCAAACCAGTCGAGAAATTCAAGATTATAGAACTCGAGCCCAAGAATCCTGACAAAATCACAAGGATTCGGATGGATCTGGGAAGCAATATGGAATGTGGAATGGTTTATTTCCTCAGGAAGAACATTGATGTTTTTGCCTGGAAAGCTGCTGACCACTAGGGAATCGACCCCAACATCATTGTCCACCACCTGAATGTGTACCCTTGATTTAAGCCAATCAAGCAAAAAACTAGGACCTTTAACGCTAAAAGATGCTAGATTATCGAGGAAAAGGTGAACATGCTTTTATAGGCAAACTACATTATAGAAATTCAATATCCTGTTAGCTTTATAATATAGTTATTGTCCCTAAGAATGAAGGCAAGTGGAAGATATGTAATAATTTTACTAATTTGAATAAAGCTTGTCCTAAAGACCCTTCCCCACTGTCTCGAATAGATTTATTAGTTGATTCTATAGCTGGTTGTGATCTTTTGAGCATGATGGATGATGCATTTCAGGTTTATTATCAAATTTTTATGGCCCCTGAGGATAGGGATAAGATCTCTTTTGTAGTCCCGAACGATTTATACTATTTCTTGGTCATGCCTTTTGGCCTCAAGAATGTAGGTGCGACTTACCAAAGACTTGTGAACTTTATGTTTAAGAATGAGATCGGGTAGACCATGGAGGTCTACGTTGACGACAGGATTGCCAAGACGAAAAAAGAACGAAACTATTTAGCTGACCTCAACCATACCTTCTCAATACTTAGAGAATTTGGCATGAAGCTTAATCCCAACAAATTAATCTTTGGGTGAGAGAGAGGAAATTCTTGGGATACATGGTTAGCCAGAAGGGTATAGAGGCAAACCGACAAAAGATCTAAGCAATCATGGACCTCTCACCACCTCCAACAGTTAGAGACGTGCAATGACTAGTCGAAAGGATCATAGCTCTAGGTGAATTCACTGCTCGACTAGCTGACAAAAGCCTACCCTTCTTCAAAATCCTCACGAATGCAAGAAAGTTCCAGTGGACAGAGCAATGCGACTAGGTCCTGGTCGAATTAAAGCAATATTTGCCAACATCACTAATGCTAGCCAAGTCGAAGGTCGGAGAGGTCTTGCATATTTATCTAGCAGTCTCTTCAGTAGCAATTAGCTCTGTTCTGGTCTCGACTTGACATGGCACTCACGAGCCAGTATACTACAGCAGCAAAGCGTTGCAAGGACCAGAACATAATTACCTTGAGATCGAAAAGTTTGCTCTCACTTTGGTCATAGTAGCCAGGATGTTGAGGCCCTATTTTCAATCTCACTCTATTATTGTCTTGATGAATCAACTATTGAAGTAAGTACTATCAAAATTGAACTTATCGGGAAAGTTGATGAAGTAGGCCATCGAGTTAGGAGAATTCGACATCACTTTCCAGCCCCAAACTGCCATAAAAGCCCAAGTGTTAGCAGACTTTGTAGCAGAGCATCTTGAACTACCCAGAGAAATCGATCAAGATTCACCTGTCTGGACTTTACATGTTGATGGCCCAGCAACATCCATAGGAGGAGGAATAGGCATTCCCTACGCTCTTCTTAGGCCAAGAAGTATGACTTCATCATTAAACTTGACTACCCCATCACCAATAATGAAGTAGAGTACGAGGCCGTTCTTGTCGGTATGAGGATGGCCATCGAAATGGGATTCAAGCAGCTCGCAGCCACTATTAATTCCCAGCTAGTTGCGAAACAACTGGAAGGGAATTTCGAAGCCAATGAGGTCACAATGAGCAAGTATTTGGCTGAGGTCAAAAGGTTGCAACAACAGTTCAAGAAGTTCACCCTCAGCCAAGTCCCGAGATTTGAAAATGAAAGTGCAGACGTCCTATCAAAGTTTTCCAGCTCGACAAAAGGAACTAGAGACAGAACCATTACATTCCTAGTCTCCGACAAACCCACCATAGATGGTCTCGACCAAAACCTGATTGGGCAAATCCAAGAGTCAGCTTCTTCCTAGCAGGACAAAGTAAAAGCTTACCTAAGGGAAGGAAGAGTGCCCAAAGATAAAGTAGAAGCGCGCAGACTTAGAGATTGGGCGACTAAGTTCACCATCAACAAGTATGGTCAGCTCTACAGAAGATCTCTTTTCAGACCACCATTAAGGTTCTTGATATCAGAGTACGCTCTTGAGGTCTTACAGGAGATCCATTCATGTATCTGTGGTAATCAGTCGGGAGGACTAGTATTGGCCCACAAACTCATCAGACATGGATATTTTTGGCCAATTTTGCTAAAAGATGCAGTTGACTTTGCCAGAAAGTGCCCATTGTGCCAGGTCCACTCCAACGTCCTTCACCAACATGCATCAACGCTAGTGCCAGTTCAGATCACATAGCCATTTGACTAGTAAGGGATAGACATGGTTGGTTTCTTCCCAAAAACTATAGGCCAAAGAAAATACATAATTGTTGCAGTTGAGTATTTCACGAAATGGGTTGAAGCGGAAGTAGTCCCAAAGTGCTGATACATCTGCCATTTTAGTTTGCCCAAAGTGCTGATATCAGATAATGGGAAGCAATTCCAAAGCAAAAGCACGAGGAACTATCATGAAAGTTTGGGAATTCGACAATAGTTCACCTCAGTTGGGAACCCCTAGACGAATGGACAAACTAAAGTCACAAACATGACTATTCTTGACCACATTAAGACTCAACTTGAAGTATGCAGACGGCTTCCCTAGGATCCTATGGGCATATAGAACCACTCCTAGAATCGCCACAGGCTACAATCCTTGCAGCCTGGTCTATGGATTAGAAATAGTGGTCCCTACAGAGTTGATATAACATACAACTCGGATAATTCACTACAATCCTATCAGGAATGAGCTTGAAAGAGAACTCAACCTTGAGACAATCGATAAGTTGTTCCAGCACGCATATATAACAATACAGAGGTATAGGTCAAAGATGGCCCAACACTACAACAAGGGAGTTTGACCAAGAAGTTTTAAGGTGGGAGACCTCATCCTCAAGAAAGTGGATGTCTGGAAAAATATGGGAAGACTCGACCTAAAATGGGAGAGCCCCTACTCGGTAGTCAAAGTAGCAAAGCACAACTCTTATCGGCTAGCTAATATGGATGGCAACAAGCTCCCTCGACCATGGAATGCAGTAAACTTGAAAAAATTCTATATATAAAGAGGCGAATATCTCTATTTAATCGTTTCATAATTAGGTTCCAAATCAATAAAGGCAGTTTAAATTCAATCAAGTACTTACTCTTAATTCCAACCAAAGCTTCCAGCCTGACTATATAAACAAGAAAATCATTTAAAGTTAACCCAGCAGTCGACCATAATTTGGTTTCAAACCGCAACCATGGCTTTTAGCCTAATCAATTGTATAAACGAGAAAATCGTTTAATGTCAACCCATTAGTCAACCATAATTTAGTTTCAAAACCATGACCATGGCGTATAGCCTACTCACTCAGTAAATGAGAAAATCATTTAATGTCAACCCAATAGTTGACCATAATTTGGTTTCAAAACGACGACCATGGCGTATAGCCTACTCACTTAGTAAACGAGGAAATCGTTTAAAGTCAACCTCGTGGTCGACCACAACTTAAAATTGAACCCATAGTTGATCATCCTATTCAAGTCGTCCAACGAAAACCATGACCATGGCGTATAGCCTACTCACTTAGTAAATGAGGAAATCATTTAAAGTCAACCCCGTAGTCAACCACAACTTAAAATTGAACCTATAGTTGATCATCATATTCAAGTCGTCCAACGGACGTACGCGTTATGACACAAAGTTTACTCAACAACTTGAATTCAATTCAATAAAGTCGACCAATGATCGACCATAGCTTCAAGCCAGTCATTTCATTATGAAGAGAATATTTTAAGTTGATCCAATAGTCAACAACAAAGATTATAAGTTGAAATTTTTAAAGATTTATTCAACTACTTCTTTTAAAATCGATCTTACAGTCAACAATTAACTTGGCCATAAACTAATTCAATGTTCATCTAAAGATTAAATTCCTTGACAAGTTAGTTTGAAGAAAAGTTTGTCTTCATTCATATGACCAGATTGAAAAATTGAACAAAAGCAGTAAAAGGAATCAAGTCAACAAAAGTGATTGAAGCAGTGGATGTTATAAAATAAAATATCCAATTACATGATTACATTCCAAAAATTCATTACATTGTTCAAAGTGCCCCTCAGGGTGAATCAAAACAAAATAAAGCAGTAAAGAGGAGCCGTCGCTTCAACTCGACCCAGCTCCATCCCCTCTGCAACCTCGTGCAGCTACTACTTCATCGACAACACGATCAAGGCTCATCACCAGAATTAACTTGCATGACAGTTGGGGGACCTTCGATCTCTTGCTCAGCAGCTGGTTGGGTAGCACTCGCAGGTCGAGAATGACCTACCTCCTCCATCAAAAAAGTGCGTTCAGTGGGAGAAAAATAAGTAGCTGCATCGACCTTGCCTTCCTTGATGTCGTACGTAAAGTCTTTCAAAATATTGAACTCTTTTACCGCCATGACCGCCCTTGGGTGGATTGTAGCACTCGCCCTTTCTGCAGGTGCACTCTCGTCGACAGGTGGGGTAGTCCTCGAGCTACTGTTCTGCAGCATGTTAAGGCGTTCCTTGTCCTCAGGTTGGAACTGATAGCCTAGGAACTCGAGCTGCTTCACAGCCTTTTTAAATGCTTCCTTCGCATCGTCAATTGCGAAGACAACACTAGCATCTTGGAACACTGAGCACAACATAAACTGTTGAACTGCCTCCTTGCAAATGCTCGAGAGTATTTTGAAGAATTCATCTCACAAATATCTAGTTGCGCTGTTGTACCCCAACACTCGACTAGCATTGTGGGCTGCTTCTGCCTCTAACCTTGCCTTGCGCAGTGGCTCATCAAGGCAACTTTTTTCAGTCACAGAAGCCATCAGCTGTACATCATTCTTTACGACCTGTTGAGTCAGCTCGCTAATCCTCAACTCCAGTGAATTAAACTGAGTCTTGGCCAATTTAGTATCTTCTTGCTCTTTTTGGAGCTCCTCCCTATCATCGAGAGCCAGCTTGCTTATCTGATAAAACTGGTAGCCCATTTGGCTGACTTGAGACAAGAGAAAGTTTGGTTGAGAAATTTAAACGTAAACTTAGACAAAACAAGTAAAACTCAACTAAATACTGACCCTTTTTACATCATAAGCGAACACCTTTAAGGCCTCCAGCTGGCTCATCTCCAGTAATTTCTTCTGGTCGAATATGAATAGCCCGACCATTAGCACTTTCATGGGGCCTGCTCCAAACCACCTCGCTCCCAACATCAATGCTGTGTTTTGAACCCTGAGGGCTCGAATCTCGGAGAAGGAAAAATGGGCAGCGGGAATAAATCATCGCCTGGTCAGGGCTTGAAAAGCGAAGGCTCGCCAGCCTTCCTTTTCCCTTTCTCAGTTGTCATCCTCTTTCGAGTAAGAGCTTGCTCGTTGGCAGTCGGTCTTTTCTGTCGAGGCAATGGACTGCTAGCCTTGACCGTAGCTGGTCGAGCAGGAGGAGATGTGAGCATTGGCGTATGTTGTGGAGCACTTTAGGAGGCAACCTCCCAACAAACGGATGCATGGTGGCGCTGTTGTGCCCTTTGTTGCCTAGCCATCGCTTGTTGGCGAGTGTAATTTATAATTTCTACTCGATCTGAAATGACACAAAAATAAATACGTCATTATCAACCAAAAAGTATATAAATCAAAAAGCGATAGAAATACCTAGTTGAGCATTAGTTGGCAAATTCAGCTGCGCAGGGAACAAGCTTGCTAGCACCAGGTTCCTCTCCTCGACGTACCCTGATACCTCCATTCGGTCAAATTCAACTAGGTCTCGAATGAATGTATTTGGCCAAGTAGGGTTCTCGTTCCCAGGCATCTTGACTCTCGCCCCCTAAGCCATCCCTGGGTATATTAAACTTGACCCCACTCGGAGCTCAAACAAAAAAATAGCATTTTCTCCACACTTGGCCATGTGCAAAAATAGGGGTCACCAAAAACTTTCAACAAGGGCAGGCTTTGAGATAATAAAAGCCTAACTCCTTGGTACTACCCAACTTTTGGGACATCGAGAGGTGGAAGAGGTTGCTAATGTTTATGAAAGATGAGGATTCGTCATGTATCAATGTCAAAACTACAAAGCTGTACAGGATCGAGAAATAATTTGGAAGTAGTTGGGTTATACAAACCTGAAGGTCAGGAGATCAACTATGGGTTGTGCTAAAGGGAACTTAAGCCCACACTTCAGGGCATCCTCAAAAATAGTTATGCAACCAGTCGGAGGTCGATGCATCCTATCACTAGGTTCAGGGACAATCAACTCAAACTCCGGGGGAATGTGATACAAGTGTCTGATCAGTTCTAAATCTCTATATTTGGTCTCAGATATAATGTCACAATAATGATCAGTAGTAAATAACCTGCCTCAAGACACGGGAGGTCAACTCCCCTACCCAGAAGGCCATGCCCCACCTCCGACATCAATCCGAGTACCACTCGAGCTGTCAGAAAAATTGGAACTATAACTCAAAGACTCGCTAGTCCCGCTAGTCAAGTCGCCTACCCTTCTGGTTGAATCCATATCCATACGAGTATCCTAGGAGTCGCTACCTCTACCACTACTCTCACCAAAAACCCTAAGCATCTTTTTCTATTCATAGTTGATTGGAAATAAAAGAGTAAAGCTAATGGAGATCAAAGAGAACTTACAATAAGGAAAAGAAGAAGGTTGTAGTAAAATATCAATGCTCAACCTCTCAAATTGTTGTAAATGTGCAAATGAAAAATTTTCACCACGTTATTTATAGGCCTCAGCAAGCGGGTAACTTATTTGACTAAATACGACCGGCTATTGGCTATTAGTTACGCAACCGTCGGTTCAAAAACCACACTGCACAATGTAACTGGCACATTAAATGCTCTAAAACCCTGGTCGAGTTTCAAATTCAAAAGATTATTAGCACAGGATCCCTGGTTAAACATAATTTAGTTCTCCAAGTCAGCTACTCCCCATTCCTTCTCGTCGAACAGCTTGATTAAAACTCGAGAGTGAAGGGGACTCATGATATGGGATAGCTCAACCTGCCCAACATACTGACAGTAAACCAGGTAAGTGATATGATATGGGACAACCCAATTGGCTGTTAGGCCCAACCAATATGTGATCGACCATGCCCAAATCTTCATCAGGCTATTTCGCCAACACGAGTATTGACACCTTGCCCGATCGATCAGAGTGTGGTCGATCAGCTCGAGAATGACCATTCAGTCCTCAACCAGAAGGATTTAGATCTAACAAAGTTCCATCACCTCGACCAGAGTGTGGATAGATGACCTGCAAGCAAAGGAAACATCACGACCATAGGAGGTTGATTAGAGCAGCACAGAATAGTCCTACGCCACTAGTCACATTAAATACGCCACAACCACCTCTCTGCCGCATTAAATGCTCTGATAGGCGGGCGGTGTGCCTCTGCATTAATGGTGCGTGTCCTCTCTTGTACCACCGTTCTATAGAGTAGTATGCACTTCTACTGTACCGTTATGTCTTGAAGAGTGGGAGTAGGCACCACCTAGAAAAGTACATAGAAGGAAGAAGACCTAAAGGTCCTCAACTATGGATAAAGGCCCTCTCGTGTAAGTAAGGGCATCATTGACATATCAACCTCTCAAGAGAGGTTATAAATACTCCATTGCCACCATTCAGCAAGGTATGCTCATTATCACTTAAGCCCTCACTCTGCTGCTCTCTTTTCTAATCGATTAAGTACTGACTGGAGCATTGGAGTACCTCTCAACTAGCCTAATATTTGTTATTGGTTGCAAGACTCGACCCCACTACACCTAAACACTCCATTCAGACCCTTTTCTGGTTGATCAGGTTGGGCCAAAGCCCAATACGCTATCAAGCAGATCATACCATCATCACTAAGAAATCAAATTGCGAAGTTGAAGGTTTGCTATTTAAATTATCTTTTGCCACATGCTCAAATTCTTCACCTTACAACATTAAAAGTATAATTAAATATTTTATTTATTTACTATTAAGTAATTCTTTTGAATTTTGTAAGATTTAATTTTTTTTGTTGAATGTTATTTTAACAAGTAATCTTTTTATTTATCACTTGCATTAAAATGATAGGTACAAAATTCAATTGTAAGAACCCCTACGAGTACAAGCGAGCTCAAGTTGGTATTTTAGAAGTCCATAAAGCTTGTTCTTAAATCTACACATTTCTTAGTAAATCTTACATATCATACAAATAAATAGTGGCAGATACTGGAGCCAATGTATATGTGTGTTTTGATGAATTTATGTTGAAGTCTTATAAGAGTTTGGATGGAGGAAATGTGACTTCAAGATGTAATTATGTTGCCCCTATATTAGATATTTGAAACATTAAATTAAACATGGCGTTTAGGAAGACTTTGGTTCTTATCAATGTGCGACATGTCCCTGATGTTAGAAAGAAATTACTTATAGTGCTTTAATTATCTTTAGTACAATAAGGTTATAGCTAGCAATGGAATCAAATAAGGTTGTGATAACTAGGAACAATCTTTTCATTGGAAAAGAATATGTTGATGTGTTTTTTAAGTTTATTTAATAGATGAAAATAATAAAAAATCTAAAATGGTGCTTAATGTTAAGACTGGTGAATTATGGCATAAGGATTGGGTCATAAAAGCAAAAGAAAAATTATAAAGTTGATGGATTTAAACTTACTTCTAAAATCTAAAGTTGATATTGAGACTAAGTATGTAATTTTTGTACAATCTAAGCATCCTAAGAAACCTTATAAACTATTTCAAAGAAATACAAGGGTGTTAGAGTTTGTGCATAGTGATTCTTGCAATTCAAGCTAATCTCCCACTAAAGCAGGAAATAAATATTATGTAACTTTTATGGTGGATTAAGGTTACCACCCCTAAGGTTTAGGTAATTACAAAAAAGGCCCTCACATTTTTAAAAATTACAAAATCCCACTAAGCTTTGTCACCTTCCAACAATTTAATCCAACCATTAGCTGTCATTAGGATTTCTCAAAATCACAATTAAATATGGAACATCAAATTTCATAATTGCCCTCCTAGTAATCTGTAGCACCTTAGCCAGGATAAGGGGCCTGGCCTAAGATACTACTAATTCATTCTCAATTCATAACGCCACAATATAAACAATCGAAATAAATGTTAGCTACAAAACGCATAAACACACAAAATATTTACATACGAAAAGATGATCTCAAGCTTACACAGCCAACATTACATATCAAGTCTCAAAAGCCATGTACAATTAAAAGATTTATGCAAAACTATTTACATCTGTCCTTAGCCATACTCAAACTTTATGTTGTGCTTCTTCAAGTCCTATCTGGGGAAAGAATTAGGAAACAAGAAGAGGTATAAGTCCTAAGGACTTAGTGGAGGCGGAGGGGCTAACTATCATCAAACGTCGTGGGTCAATGAGAGCTGATAAAGGGAGTCTAACATGATCGATATACAAATAAGGCAAAATAAATGAAAAGACCGAAGCATCCAAAGGTTACAAAACAATGCATTAAAAGAAAAGGATTTCGAATAAATGATACATATAACAACAAAGTTGTAACATAACAAGGAATTACATAGCAAAAGCAATTTCAAAATTTAGTAGAGCTGTTAGTCAAATCCAACCTTATTACTCCTGAAAACATATCATAACAAAATATATTAGGAATAAAACATATCACAGTGCCTTCCTTATCTCTCTGTTCCTTGAGCGATCAACTCAGCATGACATAACTGACATGTGCCATGGTCGGCCGCATGCCAGATCCTTTCACTTACAAACAATTATCTCCAACTATTCATGAGTCAGGATCGTGAGTGGGTACTAGCCGAAAGATTAGTCACCGTCGATCCATTCCACGAGGTCGTCTTTTCAGACCTAGTCTCGAGCCCAACTTCTTGTGGTGTCCCTACGAGTAACAAACTTCCCAAGGGCGTCCTTAAGGGTAACAAAACATAATTCCCACAATAGAAATGGATTTCAAATAATGACCAGCATACATATTAGAACACTGAATAGAGCAGTACTACTTGCATAACATACCGGCCGGCAAGGCCGTTCCAATTAATAAGTAGAAAAACACTTAGAAATATGATAAGGCAAGTGGTCGACAAGACCATTTCAATGACATTTTCAAAGAGAATTAATAAAAGATATGGGATCAGTCAGCAAGGCTGAGAGGTGTAAGGGACGAGAGTATATAAATGCAACATGAGGTTCTAAGCATCAGAATGGTTGCAAATAGGCACACATGAATAGACAAGTGGAGGTTTATGAATAACAAAATGATCATTTTCCCAGAAACAGTAAGGGCTATAATCTCACCTTCAGTCTCGTTAGCAATGCTACTAGTGTCCTACTGTCTCGAAAGACCTAGATCCTCATCACCTATTCCAATAAAACATATTTAAATGTAAATATGCTTATATAGTATTCTTCTAACAGTAATTAGAACTACTAGTTTGCTTTAGTGTTATAAATTTCCTCATTTCGTGAGATATTTTACTTATCTTAAAATTTTGATCTAGTTCTTTTAATAGTAATTAAAGTTATCGGTTTTTAGTCACTATTTTATACCAATAATACTTAAATTGATAGTCTAAGCTCATGTTTAATAATCTAATCCAACCATAGGAATTTCTCATATTTTCTATTAACAATTAATCCTTACAACATTACACAAAATTAAGTTTCGAAGTACATTGATTAGCTTAATTAATGATAACTAAGTCCTAATCAACAACCCAGGTCCACATGCCACTGCACATAACTTTACATCCAATCATTTGCGCTTAGAATCATAACCCACAGTCCAATCAGATTAATAAATAGGAAAATTTAGCTCAATACTCTAATCAAATTGAAATTTAGCAATAATTAAATGTTAAACTGGATCTTTTACAAAATCAACCAAATTCAAAGCTTATTCACAAGCTAAGACCAACACTCATGCATCCACAATTTCGAGTAGAAGTTTTTGTTCTTGGTCCACCAGAGCTATCACTGCTAGCCACTGTGCACTGTCCCTCATCGCTGCTGGAACTAAGCCACGACACCGCCAACCGGTGCATCTCCTTGCGAGTAACAAAACTCCTTGATCAATTTGTAGCCCTGATGTTGAATTTTTGGTTAATTTGCTATGAAACAGTGGACCCGCCACCGGTTGCCACCACTTATTTTTCCAAATTATTCTTCCACTGGCGATCAAAACCAAAAATTAAAGCTGCCTTGTTTTTCCCTAAGCTAAACCCTTTAAGATTCATCGCTCCTATCCAAGTTTCTGTCGCAAAAACCATTGCGACCACCATTGCCTTTCACCGCGCGCCTTTGGTCTCAAATCCTCATTGCTCTACCTGCCGATTTTGGGTGTTTTTGGTGTATAAGTGATCATGGTGGTGAGAGGAAGCTAATGGTCAGGTTGGTTTTGGGTTTTTCTAGCACCGGTGAGAAATCTCCAGTGAGAGGGAGGTGGGTTGCATGTGGAAATTTGAAATTACAAAGGGATCCTAAGACTTCTTCTCAACTTCCAATTAAGCCATTTGACTTGTTAGTGCATCACATTGACCCCCTACGTCTTCAATTAACCCCCTTGGCTTATTGTTTTTACATATTGGCCTTATGGATTTCCTAAATCCTTGCAATTAAGTCTTATTTAATTAAATTTTTGGTCCCTCTGTTTTCTTATATTCAACTGAAATGCAATTTTTTTTCCAAAACACCATACGTTTAATTTTTTGATCAATTATTATTATTATTTTTATTTTTTATTTTTTTTTATTTTTTTTTAACAATTAAATCTTGGTTTAATTTATAATATTCATATTTTAGGAATTCTAGGGGTGTTACATAATCTTAGTGAAACCTCATTATAAGAGAGCACAAAAGTATCCTAAAACCTTAATGAAAAAATATATATTAAAAAATATGTAAATATTCATATATATACACATGCATATATAATATGATATATATAGATATGATATACATATATGCATATATACACACATACCCAACCACCAACCCTCCAAATCTAGCCTCGCCAGATCTAGGCATAGCAGCCACCATGGTGCTACTGTAGCAACAGCATGGCCAGGCTACCCGCTGCCTATGGTAGCTAGGGCTGCCACGGGCGGCAGTCGTTGACCATGGTTGGCGGAAGAAGAACAGAAGGGGACGGGGTTGTTCGAGTGGGAGGAAGATGGGTGGGAATTGATTTTTTATGAAAATTTTTTTTATCTTTTTTTAATTAATAAATAATTTAGTTAAAATATATATTTAAATTTATTTATTTATTATTTCCTAATTAATATTATTTTTAATTTTTATTTATTTATTTATTTATTTTAGTTAATTAATAAATTTAACTAAGCTTCATTAATTATTTTAAATATAGTTATTATGAATAAATATTTTAATTATTTTAAATATCTTTACTTTTAGATATGATTATTATCTTAATAAATAATAGAATTAAATTTAAAAAAAACTTGTCTTCTTTAGTTAATAAATAATTTAGTGAAAAATGCATATATTTAATTTTTTTTACTCATTTTGTAACACCCCCAAATTTCTTAAATATGAAAATTCATAGAAATAAAAATCTTATAGTTTGAGCTAGGATTTAATTGACAAAAGGAAAATAATAACATTAATTGATAGAAAAATTAAAAGTATGGCATTTGAAAATTTTGGGGTTTCAATTGAATGTTTGTGAATTTGAGGGACTACAAAATTAATTAAACAAAAATGAATTGAGAAGTCAGTGGGGGTCAATGTATAAAAAATAAAAGCCAAAATGGGAGGCACTAAAAAATCAAGGGTCAAATTATAAGCTGAGAAGAAGTTTTGGGGTCCCTTCATAACTTCTAGAAACTGAAAGTAAAAATAGCATCCCCCCACCATTTTTCTTCAAATTCATACATGCAACCATTTTCAACCCCTCACCGAAACTCTCTCATCGACATCAGAAATTCCAAAACCAACCTAATCATTGTCCTCTTCTCAGCTTAGGGAACACACCTATACCAAGAATACTCCAAATCCACCAACAAAACGCTGAAAAAATTGAGACCAAATGGAGTTGCGGTGGAGGTGATAGGACGATGGTTATGGCAACAAAAGCTTGTGATTGAGTGGCGTGTTTCGATGAGTTCGGCTTAGAGAACAATTTGGTGGCCTTAATTCCACAATTCAACCATCGGCGGGGGTGAATTGAGGGTGGTGGCGAGTGGTGCAGTTGGTGGCACAGTGGCGGATTTGGCTTAACCAAGAACCCGATGGATGAACTAGAAATTAACTGAGGGGTTTTATTTGTCATGGGGAGATGCTCTGATTAGCGTGTTGCAACTCATTGCCGGTGGCAACGTGCATCAGAGCTCTAGCGGACAACGAGCGGCCCTCAATGGACCCAATATAGCAGTTTTCAATTGTTGTCGTAGACGTAGGCGTGAGGATCTCTAGTTGTGATTAGGCATCAAAATTGGTTAATTTGGTAAAAACCCAGTCGAAACAATTAATTATTACCTAATTAAGTTTGGTTAAGGTGTTGAGCTAAATTCCCATGTATTTTAATTTGTTTGAACTGCGGTTTATGATTCGGACCTAAAATAATTGGATGTAAAAGTTGTATGCAGTGCTAGGTGGACCCGAGTTGTTAATTAAGCTTTAATTATTATTAATCAAGATAATTGGTGTAATTAAAAGCCTAAATTTGTGTAACATTATAAGGATAGAATTGTTAATAGGAAAATATGTGAAGCTGCTATAAATATGCTAGATTTCTTGATCATGGGCTTAGACTATCTGATTAAGTACTATCGATAGAGGAATAAAATAGAGAATCGAGACTGACAAACTCTTCGTTAATGTTATTTAGCTACGGTAACATGTTTGGAAAGATAAATGTGCATTACTTTCGAATTAAAACCTATAATTATTTATACAAGTTAGAAATTATGATGATTCTAATAGAATAACTTAGACGACCGAGAGAATCCAAATAGTATAACATGTTTTGCCGTACGCGAACTAAACCAAATTTTAGATAAGTAAGATATTCCTCGCAAAGTAAGGAAAGTAATAACATTTTAAAGCATGTTAATAGTTTTAATTATTGTTAAAAGAATACTACATAAGCGTATTGACATTTAAATATATTTTATTAAGATAGGTGGCGAGGATCCAGGTCTTCAAGGATAATAGGACAGTGGTAGCATTACTGTCGAGATTGAAGTTGAGGTTATAGCCCATATCATTTCTGGGAAAAGGATCATATTTGTTATTCATAAATCTCGACTTTTCAGTTCATGTGTACCTATTTGCAACCATTTTGATGCTCAAGACTTTCTGTTGTGCTTGTGAGCTCTTATCCATTGTACCTCTCAACCTTACTGGTTGATCCAGTACTTGTTATTGATTTTTTTTTGAAATGCCATTGATACGGTCTTGTCGACCAATGGCTTTATCCTTCTAAACTCATTATGCTGCATTATTAATGAAATGGTCGCATCAATCGAATGATTAATTGTTTGACTTCTCTTCAACTGTTGGAAATTATTTATTTTGTTGGGACCCCTAGGGATGCCCTTAGGGAGTTTTAAACCCGGGACTAGGTTTGAAAAGATGCGGGCGGAACGGACCGATGGTGGCTGGTCTCCCAGGTAGTACTCACTGATGATCATGTCTCATGGCAGTTGGAGGTTGGTTGTCCATGAGTGAGGGATCGGCATATGAACGGCCATGTCATGTGTGTGTGTGTTGTTACACCAAGCTGATCACTTGAGCAATGGAGGTATAAGGAAACCTTCTTTGGTATGTTCTGGGGAGTCAATAAGGTTGGAGACCACTAATAGCACCCTTTTGATTATTTGGCCTTATTCTTGTTGACGAGTTCTATTTTGTCATTTGTGTTTGTTGAATTACATTGTTATTTTCATTCCATGTGTTGTGAGCATTACCTGGTCAATTTTGATTTCTTTCAGTTAGTTTTGCTAATGTCATTTGAATGGATTTTCCTATTGACGATGCTATGAAATTATCTCTTAAATGTCTTTCCTTGTCTCTGACCCCTCACTAAGTCATTAGGACTTACACCTTTTGTTATTTCCTAATTCTTTTCCCAGTTGGGAATTGAAGAAGAGCAAGAGATTAGAGTGTGCCCAGGACCAATGTAAACAATTTTGTATCTAACTACTAGCTGTGCAGGGCCATTAGACTTGAAGTGTAAGGCTAATATGTAAGCTTGATATTATTGTACCATATGTAAATATTTTGTGCATCTGTGGGATTGTAGCTCAAGTTTTTTATGATCTTTGTTTAGCGGTGTATTGATTTAAGTGTGAAGAAGTAGTATCCCAGGATAGGCCTTTTGCCCTGGTCAAGGTGCAACATATTTATTATTAATCAATATAGTTTTTAATTTTTATTTTTTAATTAATTAATAAATTTAACTAAATTTTATTAATTATTTTAGATATATTTATTATTTGAATAAATGATTTAATTATTTTCAATATCTTTATTTCATATATGATATCTATTTTAACAAAAAATTTAATTAAATTATTTTAGATATGCTTATTAGTTTAATATTGTTTAATATGTAACTCAACTAATAAATACATTTTATTTAATATTATTAAATACATTTAATTGTATAAATAAATTATTTTAGATATGTATACTATTTAGCATAATTCAAAATTTTAAGATATCATAATACATAGAAGAGCATTTAGGACGACTTTAGCCACTAATTTTTAGTATTTTTTATTTTTTTAATGATTTTTCTGTTAGGGGTGGAACTTTCTCAAATTTCGTCTACATTACAACTAGATTTTTCATTTCGGATGGGGGGGGGGTCTGTAATTTAAAAAAAAAGAGGACATTTTTGTAATTACGCCAAACCTCAGAGGTGATAGTCATAATTCACCCTAACTTTTATTCTAAGTATTGTTATATCTATTGGGTGAATTGCATTTTACCCCCCCCCCCCCCCCCTTGTGTTATTTATAAGTTGCAAAAAAAAAACCCCAAGAAAAGTAAATAGGCAGCAATCCCCTTCATGCTTTTTAAAAATATAGCTCACTGTCGCCTTTCATTCATTTGGTTATATTTTTCCATTGTAAGGACTATAATGCCCTTGTATAAATATTACCCATTAACATTGTTTTACCTTAGTCAAACGTCATTCCAGAGAACTAAAATTAAGGCTGGGAAAATTCAAAGACTTTGGTGCACGAAAAAAATGCTTGATCAATGAGTTTTCTCAGATGTTTGAAGAAATAGTGGGAAAGTTTTAGTGAAAATTGTTGTGGAATAAGAAAAAAAAGATTATACACCGTGAGGAGACATTGCATGATTGGTTTGTAGGAGCAAACGTTCAACCTAGGGTTTGATAAGGTAGGTTTTTTCTTCAAATTTCATATTATTTTTTAGAATACTAGTTATTTAGGGTTTTCTTTGTGTTGAAATGCATTGGTATGTTAATTTAGGCTTCTATTATTTTGTATTATTGTGTAGGTTTGAACTTGGGATTCAATAATAGGGTTTGGGACCACTGTATATTTCTTGATTTACATTGTAGGAGAGCTGGGATTTGTTTATTAAAGTTATTTGGGGATTTTGTTATGTACTTATGTAGAAGTCCTTAAAAACTCTTCCTATGATATTATATAGTTGGAATTTTCTGCTGAAATGTGGTCCCAAGTCGAAACTAAGTAACTAAAAGGTGTTGATTGTCTGTACTCTATTTTGGATATGGCCCCAACTGAATTTCTTTAATTAAAAGGTGTATGAGTAGTCCCAACTGAATTTCTGCTTTATCTATTTGGTACTGTGAGTGAATGAGTGAGTTGTTGTGCCCCACCTGATTAAAAGCCTGACCAAAAACTGAATGAAGTCATCAAAATTGAATAAGTTAATTTCTAGGCCATGTTGGTGAATAGGTCCCACGTGAAAAGTAATTTTATTTGTGCAATTGCTTTTTGGCCTAGTTAATACTCTTTATTATGTTATTAAGGGTTCAAAATGAATGAGTTAATTTCTATGTCATGTTGGTGATATGGTGCCATGTTAGTGGCATGGTCCCAATTAAAAAGTAATTTTATCTGTGCTGCTGCTTTGACCTAGTTTATACTCTTTGTGTCAGTTTATATTCTTTATCTATGTTATTTATATGGTCCCACTCAGGTTATCTTTTGTGTAGTTATCTTCTTTAAATTATTATGATTGTCCACTTTTTAACTATTCACATATTATATGCATTTAAGGGCGGTGAATTGCTACCAAATTGTACTTTTTTTTTAAAAAAAATCATAGATGAACTCCTACATTGATATAGATATGTGGATAGGCGGCTAGTTTGAGTATGCTCCGAAGCTAAAATATGAAGGAGGATCAAAACATCATTTTGAAAGAATTAATTCAGATAGGTTGAACATGTCCGGTTTACATGTATTGTACGAAATGTGTGAGGAAAGAAAGACCGATGTCAATTTCTTCTACTATATGCCTGAAATTCCATTCGAAATGGGGTGTAGACTGATTAACTGCATGCCTGATGATGCTATAGTAGATATGGTTAGCTATTATATTAGATCATATGTTCCTATTACAGTCAATGTGGAAGATATGGCTGATCCTCTTATGGTAGTAGATTCCGCAAGTAACATTCTTCCTAATGAGTTTGTGTTGGAAGAGGAAAACAATGAAGAGCATGATGAAGATCAAGAAGAAATGTTGCAGTTGCTTTCTAGAATTGATTTCGGTGAAGATTATTAGTCATTTTCCACTCAAGCTTTCAATGAAGAAATAGGTGGAACAGAGCATGAGGATGATCATGGGCCAAATGTTGATGTTGGGGTAGACACAAAGCTTGGGGTAGACACAAAGGCCAGACACAAAACATTAGACTGACCAAGGGCAAGTGCCACAAATGGACAAGAGCAAAAGAAAATTAGTAGAAAAAGAAGTTGACAGTGAGGATGAAAGATTAGGATTTGATAATTCATTAGATGAAGATTACATTTAGCCTTCTAAACCCAATGAAGAGAATGGTGATGTAGATGAGTTTTATGCCAAAGAGGGTGAGGTAGATTCTAATTCCCAGCATAATGTTAGAGGATCTTGAGGCATCCAATGATGATGATATCTTTCTAGACAAAAATACTAGCAAGAGCCAATTGGTGAAGAAATTGAAAAAAATCCTTGCAAGTAAACAAAAAAGGCAAAGAACTATAGCAAATGCAGTTGATGTCGAAGATAAAGGATGGTTTAATGATCCTGGTAGTGAAGATGACTCCATAGCCTCAGCAGTTTTGAATCTGAATATGAGGGTGTAGCTCCTAAATCCTCTTATTTTAAAGAAAGCCAAAACATGAAAGATTTCAAACTAGTTGTGGGTATGAAGTTCAGAAGTGCATTAGTTTTTAGAAAGGCATTAAGAGAGAGAAATGGCTATGATTTGGAGTTCATCAAGAATAAAAGTGCTCGGATCACTGCCAAGTGCACATGTGGGTTGTTTTAGTTTTGTGGGTACCCTTGTTGCCATGCATATGCACCTATCTTTGGTAGAAAGATGGGATAGAAGATTATGTGGATTTATTTTACACCAAAGAGACATATTTGAAGATGTATTCACACATGATTGATGGTGTGCCAGGGCAACGGGACTACATCTCAACACCATTTCAGCCACTTAGACCACAACTTATCCAAAGAAAGAGAGGGAGACCAAAGAAGATGAGAAGACAGGGGCTTGATGAGATCCAAAATAATACATCAACGAGGAAGGGTGTAACACACTTGTGTAGAAATTGCCTCCAAACGGGCCATAACAAAGGAACCTACACTAATCCAACTCGTCCAAGCTCCAAAATTTACAAGGTAAATAAATATGGTACTTTGTTTATTTGTAGTTATATATTAACATATGTTGCATACTTATTATTTTCCTATTTGTCCTATTAGGCTACTTGTAGCAATAATACTAGCAACACACAAGGACCAAACATTCTTTCACAGGACTATGGTGGTCCACCTTTTACTCAAAGTGATATCACTTCTCAACTTCATGGTGAAGAACAAGTTAGACAAGTGCAATCTTCTCAAGTAGGTATCACAACTTCTTGATTAGCTGCAAAGGTAATTCAATGCTCACTTTCCATTAATTTATTTGTTATTGCCATGTTTCTAAAGAAAAACCTTTATCTAATTGCAGAAAAAGTGTGCTTCATCTTCAAATCTTAGTGTTATAAAGGCTCAAGTTCAAAAGAATGCTCAGGTTGGTCATAGAACTCCATCAGTTTCTACTCAATTAGCTACAAAGGTAATTGAACTTTGCAACTAAAAATTTCAAGCTTAGTTTCTTATTATTTTCTTTGTTATTATCATGCTTCTAAAAAATATTACTTTTAATTGTAGAAAAAGAAAGTTTCCACTTCAAATCCAAGTGTTGTAGAGGCTCAACATGGTTTAAAAGTTCCATCAATGTTTGCACAACATGCTGCAATGGTAATTAAATTTATAGCTTAATTACTTTGTTTGTTATTATGTTGCATCTAATAAAATTCAACTTACTCTAGAATGCTCCACCATTTTTTGCTCCTATTTCTGTGAATGTTGTACTTGTTTCTGGCCAACCAACTCCAAAGGTTAGTTATCTTTCATTGGTCAATCTTCTTTTGTTTCTTTGTTATTACTATATTTATAAAATAATCGATTTCTCTCAATTGTAGAAAAATATAGCTTTTGCTTCAAATCCAGATCCATAAATAGCAAAAGAAGGTCAGAGATTATGAAAGCCTAAAATAGCACAAGTTTTGAAGAACATTAAAGATGCAGTTAAGGAGAAAAGGACAAAACATTAAACATAGATAAATATGTTATGTATTGACAGTATTTCATACTTTTGATAAGCTCTTTTGATAGCTTTTGACATATTTTGGTGGACTAAACTAGATATTTGTTCATTTGGATATATATATATATATATATATTGTTGTGTATTAGATTGGATTAGTGGTTTTTGGTGGATTGAAGTTGGATTTTCCAGCATTGAACTAAGGAAATCCTCTTTTGGTTTGTTAGTAGTTTGCTTTGGTTTTTGTTTGATTGCTTCTGTTACTTGCTATTCTATTATGGATCTTTTGGTTGCTGAATTTTTGAAAGTTTGTTGGTTTTTTAATGCTCAAAAAATTGGAACCTGCTGCTTGTGTTGGATTCATTTTGCAGCAAGAAATTCTTGGTTGATTGTTGCAAATTTGGTGCTCTTTGGTATGACCTCAGGAATATATTTTTATCTCTTTCCTTTTATTTTGCATGAAAGATAGATTTGCAGGAGTGAGCTGCAGACTATTTTCCATGAAAGACACATATTCATGGAAAAAAGGCATCCTTATGAGCCTTTAAAATAGTGTTGTTGTTGCTGTATATTAGGTTGAAGAGCCAACAGTTTAGGCTTGGCAACAGTAGTACTAAAATCTGCCTTTAGTTTCTATATACTTATTCATGCAATGCATTCCATTAATTTGATATTACAATCTCCAACAAAGGCCTTGTCTTATTCATTGAGCATATTGATAGTCATATACTTGCCAAGCTATCCTATAACATGTTCCTCAATTTCTTCTCTGAATGGAAAAGATAATATGCTTCTAGGACCTTTTAACATATAATACTATAGAAGCAAAATTTTAACTCAAAATCCAAAACTTGAGTTAAAGCTCAAGTATAAGGACTTTTATAAGGACCATATGTTTCAAACTTTATCAATTTAAAGTGGAAGGAATTGGCACAAAAATTCACCCCTCCTACAGGAATGGTATGATTGCAAATGAAATGAACTTGCAAGCCTCTATGATCTTTTGTCACTTGAAAACACGTAAGAGGCCTTATTTATTTTGGAAGTAATTCATTTGGCACATCAGATTATTAAATAAATATAATTATATAAAATTACATAAACACAATTACATAAAATTAATTTTCATTAATAAAATTTTTAGCATTACAACATAAACCAACAACCAAACATAACCTAAAACTATAAGATACAACCCCCTTAAAACTTGAATTACAACATGAACCAACAACAAGAAACATAAACTAGAACTTGAAATACAAACATAACTTAAAACTTGAACAATAAAACAACTAACACTATGAACAAAATGGCACACAACATCCAAGAAAAATGTACATAATTTTCTCTAATTTCTTGCTTATGACCAACCACCCTTGAAACTCTAGAAATCACCTCATCCATCCCTTCATCACCATCTTCTTCATTTTTAGAAATAATATTGTAGCTACTAGTAGTTGTTGCAAAAACAACTGGGTTTCCATTTGGTGACCAAAATGCTCTTTCGGGCTTGCACCAATGAAACAAATTACATTGTTGAATATGGCAACAGTATTGCAACCTTCCTTTTGATGGCTTCCTTTCTGACTCCACAACCCTAATTTGTGCTTTTATATGACATTCACAAAATGGAGTTGCTCCATAACTCAAATCGAGATATTGCTTTACTTACTTGGACCTAAGTGAAGTGGGAGAAGACATTTTCCTAAAATGAGTAGTGAAAAAAAATAAAATCTGCAAAGAGTGAAGAAGAAAAGAAAGAAAAGAAACAAGACAAAAAAAATAAAGAAGAAGAAGAAGATATATTTCTCCTTAACTAGTGTATGTAGCATCTACTAGTTCTTCAATGGAAGTTCAACAATTAAGAGAGAAGTCAAGAGGAGTAAGAGAGTAGAGTCCGAAAGAATTTTGGAGAAGAATTTTTATATGTTTTTAGTTGAAAGTGAACCTTAAACTTATGAACAAGCTATATCATCTTTAGATGCATGCAGTTTTTTAGAAAGAACTATAAGTGATGGATATCAATTCATAATAAATTAATAATACCTAGGTTTTGTATGATTTATCCACAGCTAGGTTAATAGCTAAAAGTTGTACACAAAAGAAGAAATGATTATAATTTTGACACTTAATTTTCAGTTGTTAGAGAGTTCCAACAATTAGGGCTTTATTAGCATTACCTTCAAGACATATTTAAGTTGATCATTCATCATATGGATTTTAAGGCTGTTTCTTGCATTGGGGACTTAGATGAAGAAATATATATATATATATATATATTCTTCAAAGTTATACATTTTTATATATTCTTGAAAGCACTTGTGCACCTGTATATTTCTCTAGCTAGTTATATTCTTGATATACTCAGATTTAATTTTAAGGGCAAGTTTAGCGATTAAGTTCATTTATCTTATTGTGTTCATGCACACAATAGAAGACATTGTTGATAACTTTATGTATTTTATTTTGCCATTACTACTTTATGACAACGACTTTGTCGTGACTCCCAAGGCCATGTAAGGGGTTTATCACTATTCAATCTCTTGTCATGATTCTTTATAAATTGTCTATCGTATTTCTGTATTTGATTAATTATCAACACAAACTCAAGATAATAAGTGTAAAAATCAACTTAGTCCAATTAGTTGCAAAATGTTAAAGTTGCCAACGAAAGTTAAAGTCGACTGGCCTTTCAAGTTGATGAAATGAGTTTCTGTAACGAAAATTATTTTCATGGAACGTTCACATAAAAAGGTTTATCTTAAAATATCTTTCCCTTTTTATTATCTCTAATCAAATAATAAGTATCCACATAAACGCATGCAGTGTAATCTTTATAAACACATGAAAGGCAAAGTGGGTTAGTGAAGTTCTTTTATTATATCATATTTTATAGTTTTGGTGTAATTTGTGGGTTCACTGCATATACATATTTTCTAGATGTTACAATATGATGGTGGATTAATAACTTTAAATTTTGAGTTAGAGTTTTGGATTTAATTTTCTCATCCTTCTCTGTAAGATAAAAATAAAATAAAAAAATGGAAGTAGGTGAAGTTTTTATCGAAAAGTAGGATAAAAAGAAACGTGTTTATATATTTCCAAATAATAAAATTGGGAAGATAGCCTATTAAAAAATATAAGAAACAGGACCAATTCATGAAAGCATAAATTAAGTAAAAATAAATAAGTAGAATCAGTTCTACTTTTAATTTATTGAGCTTACCAAAGCCAAGAAAAATACATAAAAAAAATATGTATTTATATTAAAATAATAATTTAAGGGTATAAGTATGTATTTATTAATAATATAATTAATTATTTGAAATAATTAAGATTACTTATTTTTCAATGCATGATATTTGAAAATAAAATGATATACTTTAAAGAAAATTTTGTTTTTTTTTTTGTTTTGAGGGAATAAAATAATTTAAAAGATAAAAATAAATTGAAATATAAAACAGTTTTATGACAACTAAACAACTAAAAGTGCTTTGGTTATAATTTGACTGTGGCGAAGTACGTTCTTGTTCATTACAAGTAAATTAACATGCATCCCCCAAAAATCTTATTTGATCCCCCCCCCCCCCCCCAAAAAAAAACAAACAAACCCAAAACTTAAAAAGGAGCTGTCAATACTCTCCTGAGATTGTCTAAGAAAAATTAACATAGTAAAAATGTAACATTAATTAAGTATTGCTCTCTTTAATTGCTACATATATTTATTTTATTATATAAATAATTTATTAAACCAACAATGTGTAGACAACCAGTTCATCAGATTTTTAATTAAATTTATATTTTATATTTTTTATTATTATATTTTTTTAGAAATTAATATTTTTATTTTTTCCCATTTCCACCGGTATTCCCTTTACTCCACTATTTTCCCTCACTTTTGCAAATTGCAGAGGTTGTGGCTGCTATCAACCGATTTGCGAGCTTGAGGAATGAGCCCTACGGATTTTTCTTTAAGAAATTATAAGGTTAACATAAAATAATTATGAAGGATTAGTAAATGAAATTATAGAATATGGACTAAACTAATTCACAAGATAAATGAAACATTATGGAGTTAAAATATACTGGTCAATATTCACCTTTCATAGGTAACTAATATAGTATTGATGTATTTTACTCCTAGAACAGCTCCCTCTAATTTTACTTAAGATTAATAATATTTTCAACTTTTTATTTATTGTTGTTGTAAATATAATTGTTAAATATTGTATATTTTATTATTATTCTTATAACAAAAAAACTTACTCAATTCCATTTTCACTTCAAAAACCCAATATAAAAGTATTGATTTGACCGCTACAGTAAAAAATACCTCCCCTCAAAACATAAACAAACATACCAAAACTCTTCAAAATAAATTTTTAACTATTTCTCAAAACATAATAAAAAATTCATTACATTTTTCAGTACAACTTTCACATTCTCCAATCTCACTTACAACATTCATGCCCCCAAAACACATATTAAAATCAAACATAAAACAAAACCAAACATTACCTTATATTTTTTCGTAACAAAAATAAGTAAATAAATTTAAGACAACTCAAACAAAATAATAAAAATATAATTGCTGAAAATACAAAAAATGATGAACAATATTGAGAATCCAAAATCTACTACAATACAATAGAAAACCAACCAAAATAGAAGGTAAAAATTGTGTTAAATTATTTCAAAAAGCATTACACAAAATAAAAATTAATTTACATATATAGGAAAAAAATATGATCAAATATCCCTATTTACTATTTTTGACAAATTGTTCATATTTGGATTATCTAATTTAAAAATAAAAAAGAAAAAGAAAAAGGATTGCAACCTCCTTTAGTATATGACTAACTTTGAAAAGTCAAGATATTGATTATAAAAAATTAAAAAAAGTTACCATCAATGTCGTTTTCTTATTTAAAAAAAATTGTAGATTTTATTTATTTATTTATTTTTACATGTTTGAATCATGAGTATGCATGAAACTTTATGAAAATTAAACAAATATTGAACTTAAAGAATAAATATACTAAAATAAATTTTGTAGAATAAAATTAAGAACAAAACTCTAATTTTTAATAAATTTTTAATTCTCATTGTTTCTCTTAGAGCTTGAAAAATATTTTTTGGTCCAAGAAATAGATGAGATCTGAATGTCTTAATTGGTGAATAATGATGAACTTGAATAGATAGCGAAGAATTTAAGTGTATTACAATGTATTAATTTGCTAATAGAATTTTGAAATAATTTATAAATTATTCTCATTTTTCACCATTAAGGTGTCTTATCATATAAACAAAATTACTCCTACTTTCCAGATGCATATAAAATAAATTTAATTATTCAAATATTCTTAATTTTTTTCAATAATACTCATTTTATTTCAAGCAATTAAATTTAAAAGTATCTTTTTATATATAACTTTAAAATACTAAAGTGAAGGTAATATATGTAACTTGACTAAAATATGGAGTATCATAGCTGCCAACCTTAAATTTATAGATTATACATAGATTCTTGAAATTGATAAACTTTAAAAGAATTAATAAGAAAAAGTAATAAAAGACGGAGCAAAATATTTTTATTTAATATATTTTTCAATTATATATATAAAAAAATATATTTTAATATGTTATATAAGTAAACTATTTTTCATTATAAAAAACTTTAGTATGATCTCGTTAAAAATGCAGAGATCATAATAATAATTTTTATAATACTTCAAGATTTTAAAATGTTAATTATTTGTCAACATGGTACATTTTACTTCTGTTTATGGATATGTTATATCATTTTGTTATATATTATGTAACTTGTTATAAAATAATAATAATTTTTTTTGTGTTTAACTTATATAATACTTATCAATAATCAATATCTATGTAAGACCCTTAAAATTTAGGATTTCAGAAAATAAGGATTTAGAAATCAAGGTATTGGTTAATCGAATTTTAGGGCTCGGAAAATAAAATAAGGAGTTGATTGCAAAAATTTTGAAAGTTTTGGGGTCAAAATGGCAATTTGAGAAAACCTAATTGGACTAACTTTGAAAAGTTTGGGGTTTGAATGGTATATATTTTGGTCAAATAGGTCAAAGTGAGGCACTCACTTTGTTAGGGACTGAATTGAATTTTGAGGAAACTTTGGAAAGCTTAATTGAACCTGACCCAAAGTTTTTGGGGCCAAATAGGAATTTCTAATAGTGTCTCCTATAAATAGTGGAATTTGCAATTCACCCCCCATTTCATCATCTTCTTCAACCGCGGCCATCTCTCCATTCTCATTGGAGATTTCTTCCAGGGACTATTAATTCCCAAAACTAAACCATCCATCACCTTCTTCTCACTCCCAGCTTCGCAACCATACCTCAAACACCCCCTTTTCGTTGGCGAGCCACCGGAAGCATGAAGACCGAGATGAGCCATAGCAGGGCTTTTGGTGGGTTTCTTTTTCCGGTGACCAAACTAAGTTTTGAGTGGTGCAATTTGTAGAGCTCATCTCAAGGAGCAATTTGGTATGCTGGGCTTTGCATTTGGGTCACCACCGGCGATGGAATCGAAAGAAAACTGACACTGCGGCGAGTGGTGGTGTGAGGTGGTTCAACAATTTTGAGGCGAAAATTGACTGTCTTCTCGGTGGCATTTGGAAAAATTGATCAGAGCATTGTATTCCTGAAACTGAGAGGAGTAATTTGGTGGTGACTTTGCATATTTCTAGAGGCGGACTGCAGTGGTACTGCAGCGGAGCATAGGCATAAACTTTTGCTCCTCGTGACAGTCATAATGGTACCCTTGGTTCGTAGTTTTGAGGTTCCGATAGTTGGTTCGAGGGTATAGAAGTTGAACGAAATGCTTACATATATATATATATATGTGTGTGTATGTGTGTGTGCGCGCGCATGTGTTGTACTATAATTCCTTAAATCTTGTATTATGAGGATTATATATGGTTGATTTATATATAGTCCCATGCATGGATTAGGACATCGCATAGTGGGCCTGGGTTATATATTAGTGGATGATAAGCAAGGATTAATTAAGTTAATTAAGTGATTAATCTATGATTTTATGAAATTGGAACTCAAGAAATGATAATTGGGTGATTTGAGATGATATGGGATTAGGACCCAGTATATGATGTGCCAGTGTAGGTTTGGTAAACTTGGATTGTATTATTTTATGAAAATATTGGGAATTATCGAGTTAATTGGAAGAGGAAACCTTAATTTTGTGAATTTGGAACCTAAGTGAAAACAATTGGGATAATTAGATAAATAGGGCTGTTATTGTTGATTTGGGACCCTGATACGAGATTAATTAGGTAGTTACTAATTTTAGACTGTTAATAATAAGACTGTAATTATTGAAGGTTATCGAGGTCGAATAAAGATTTTGATTGTGAATTATTCCTTTGGTTAGGCGATAAAGGAGTAGGTCCCGTAGACCAGTAGACTGCTGATTGTGGTTGCAGTTTTCTGAGACTACGGAGGTGAGGGTTTTCCAACCTGGAATTGTTTATACCTATCTATTCTTGTGGATTGACCTTATGAGGGTTCAATATGATTGTGTTTTGTAACTGCTCTTGTTTATTGAAATTTGTAATTTGTTCAAAGTTTTGCTTGTTATCTGTTAACTGATTGGTATACCCCTTATGTGGGTTGCTTGCTTGACTTGTTTTCTGATACGATCTTAGTCTGTCTATTCTGGCGCCCAGAACTCTCATTGTCTGTTGGTATTTATCTATTTGATTCGTACTATTCGCCAAATGATCGGTCTTGTTGATCTATCTGAGTTTGATTGGTATGTTATTGATTTGTTCTATCATCAATATGTTATGTACCAATCTGTTATGCCTGGGTAAGTTATGTACCAAGCCATGCTTGGGTAAGTTTTGTCCCAGGTTGTCATGCTTGGGTAAGTTAAGTACGAGGTTATCACGCTTGGGTAAGTTTAGTTCGATTTATGTAAGGTTAAATTTTGTACCAAGCTGTCATGTTTAGGTAAGTTTAGTCTGACTGGAATAGATACATTTTTTATCTAATCTGTTTTATCCGATCGATTTCTAATTATTCGATTATTTCTTGACTGCCTGTCCGTATTCTGATATGTTTCTGCCTAACTGTTGATGTATGGTCTGTTAAGTTGATTCTTCCTTAACAAATTCCTTCTACTTATGCTTAAAGTTATCCCTCACTGAGTCCTTTGGACTTACTCCCTCCTCCAGTTTTATCTTTGATTCTCTCATACAGAGATTAAGTGAAGAACTTGGACTCCAGGTTGGACATGAGCATATTTTGTAATAGACCAGGTGTTGAATGTATATATGGAAATCATCTGAATGCTAAGCACAGACTCGAGACGTGGTGATATGTCATGTTGATATGGATGACTTAAGGAATGTAAATATTTTGTTAGATATAAAGTGAATTATGGCACGCACTTAATAGTTCATCGAGTCTGTTAAGTTTGGAATTCCGCTGCTTCTGATAAGTTGAATTTGGAAAATTTTGTGGTACGTATTTAGCATATGTGTTATATGTTACGGGATTGTTTAAGTGGAAATATATTGCTATTCCTGATAAGCTTGCTATGTTTGATTATGGGCCTATTGATTTGTATTGTGGGTTCAATTTAAGATTGAACTGAGTGGCGCTTCAGCTTAGGTGCTATCCCAAGCGGAGGTGTTACAATCTATTAGAACAAAATGTACAAATAGTTTAATGCAATTCTAAGTTTTAATGGAACTTTATTGATCTAATATTAAATATATATATATAATATTCTTTTATAAATTCTTATTATACAATAAAATGTAAAATAAATGCATATGACATAAAAATTAAAAAATGTGCAAACAAATGTACTCTAAATATAAAGATTGACACTATTGGCTACTTTTTAAGTGTTCATTTATCAAGATTTTGAAAATTTAAACTATACCAATAATATATTTATGTACCCTAGAAAAAATCTACTTTAGATATTTGAGAATGAATTTTTTGTTAACAACTGAAAAATTAAACTTTTTTAGTTCAAAATTTTGATAATAGAAAATAAAATTGAGAGATCATAGAATTTGTGAAAAGTAATCTCTCATATTTATAATATACTTTAATTTAAATTATAGGTATATCTAGATTTATAATTTCTAAAAATATTTTGCGTATTTAAAAGAGATTGTCTTAAAAATAATTAAATTGAAAAAGTTTTGATAAGTTTAAGACTTACATATCTACCAAGGCAAAATTATTGTTTTGATCAAGTATTATCCTTTCACTGGAAAATAATGATTTTATATTCTACAAAAATAGTTGTATTTTCCTTCTTACGAGGAATGGGTAATCAGGTAAGTTTTAAAGTTCTTAAGTGAATCATAATATGTTAAGATAATCATAGTTGCTTAGTTATTTTTTATTTGTAAAATAAATTAAATATAAATTATTTAAAAATTTATATGTGCATTTAGATTCTAATTGAGGTGAAAATTATTTAGCTAAAATACAAATATAATTCAAGAATGTACATTTCAACTAGAAATAAAGTGATTATATCTTTGAGATACAAATAGATTTAGATATGAAAAATTAGTTTGTTTATGTCGACATAACTTAAATTATCAACTACATAAATTTTAAATTGTTCTTGGAATAAAATGTATAGTTAAATCAAAAAATAAAAATATCTAACCATTTTGATGAAAAATTAACCTTAATGTTTTTATCTTTTTGTTTAATTAAATTATTCAACTTTAAACATGCACTTATTAGGCAATCCTAATATGTATACTTTATATCATTTTTTATCATACCAAGACATAAATAATGATTTCTAATCATTAAAATTATCGAAGTATCTTAGTGGCTTTAGCATAGAGCTAGTGTTGGGTAAGTTTGTCAAATACTAAGCTAAGATGTTTCTTATGTTCTTCTAAAGACTGATGATACACTAGGATATTATCAAAAAATACAAGGATAAACTTCTTCAGATACTCCTTAAAGACATGGTTCATGAGAGACTAAAATCTAATCGAGGCATTTGTGAGGCCAAACAACATTCCTCAGAAAACCCAAATGCAATGACAATGTAGTTTTTGGAATGTTAGGTGGATGCATTCTTATTTGGTGGTACCCCTTCCTCAAGTCAATCTTAGAAAAACACTAGCTCTACCCAATTCATCTAGTAAGTCATCAATCAATGGGATAGGAAAATTGTATTTTACTATCAGTGAGTTTAGCTTCCTATAATGCACATAGAATCATGGTGAATCATCTTTTTCCTTGGCTGACAAAATTGGAAAGGAGAATGGATTGTTACTAGGTTGAATGATCCCATTTTTAAGCATTTATGCCATCAATTTCTCAATCTCTTCTCTGTGGATATTAGGGCATTTGTAGAGGTATTGTTTAAAGGGTGGTTCCACTCCATTCTTAAGTGGAATTTTGTTATCATGAACCCTTACTGGTGGCAGGTTGGTTGGTTCTAAAAAAACATGTTAGTATTTGTCTGCTAATAACTGTAATTCTTTATGTATGTGGCCCTTACACTCTCTTTAGTAGCTAATATCATGGACAACCAACTAATCAAAGGGTTCTTTCTTTTCTTAATCAGTTTTTACAATTCTGTTCCAGAAATCATCCTCAAGCTACTCTTAGACTATACACCTTGCAACGTAATTTTCTTATGTGCTATCCTAAACTGGATCACTTGTTTCTCAAAATCGAAGGTAACCCTTAACTTCAAAGTATATCAACTCCTAACACCGTGTCTCAACCCCCTAAACCAAGCAATCTAACACTAGCCATAAATTTTTGACCCTATATTTTCCTTCTAAAGTGAGGACATCTAGAGTTGCATTATATCTTTCCTCCATCTGCGACAATTACCATGAGTGTTCATGTGCAGTCTACACAATTCAACTTCCTAGCTGTGGTGGGATCTAATAAATTGTGTGTGTTGTCCACAAGTATTGAGATGGTTTTTTGGCCAACCTTACCTATGAGTTTAATTGTGTCAGGACGTATCTGGCTAGCTAGAGTACACACTGAAATTTTAAGTTGTTGTTCCTCATCTTCTTTAGTTTTGGTGTCCTTTTCTTCTTTTCCTAAGATGATAAAGATCATTTTACATATGTGCCAACATGGTAAACCTTATCGCAATTAAAGCATATATAGTCCTCTTTTCTTTCTATTTTCCATTTCTTCTAGTGTAAGTTTGTCGATGGCTAGATATCTTCCAATTCTCTCACTATTTGGTTTACTAATGGCATTGTTAGATTTCCTACTCTCTAAGGACTCATTCCCCTATTGTTTGGAGATTTTTGTCCCCTTAAGAGCTTTAATCAAGCTTTCCTATTTTTTAGCCAAAAGATGGTGCTAGATAATATGGTATGACTTAACATCTCTACCATCTAGTTGATTTCCTCTTTAAGAATATTGACAAACCTGTTGAGAAAATACTCTTCAAAAAGTATCTTTTTCATTCCTATCATAAGGGATCTAAGCTCATCAAATTTCAGCGCATAATCAGTGGCTAAAGTAATCTATTTGAGCTTATTGAATTGTCCTACAAGGTTATTTTCTTGTGAAAGAAAACCATTGTAGTGCCAGCTCAATAAACCTTTCCCGACCTATTCCCTACTTATCTTTATGTACTCTAAATACAAATGATCAGTAGCATCCCTGTACGTCGCAGCTAACAAAACCTTTTCATAATCACTCATCGGGTTAAACTTAAAATATTTTTGATATTTTCTTATCCATTTTTTGGGATTTTCACCACTAAATTTTGGAAACTCAACTTTGGCTAATTTTAGGGTAGGTTTGAGATTTTCAATGGGTTTTAGACTAGGTGTGGGTAATAGACCATTGGAATCTCCTTTAAGGTGAGCTGGGGTTTGGGAATTTGGGTCATTCCCTCTAGCATTACTCACCAACTCTTTCAATTACTTAGTGACCATCTCCAATTGTTGCTTCAATTCTTGTTGGCAGGCCATCAAGAGCTTATTTTGCTTCCTTCAGCTCTATCAAATACTACTAAGTGTTTTCAATGCAATTGGCATTATTCTTCGCCATGGTTTCTGCTACAGGAGGGTAGCTTTGATGTAACTGTTAGCACTTAACTTGAATTCGTAAGCGAAACTAACAAACGCTGAATATCAAAATGTAATTTGAGAGGAAAATTTGAGAAGAAAAAAGGGAGAAAAGTGCAGAAGAAGAAGAAGAAGAAGAAGGAGAAAAGAGTGAGAAGAGAAACAAAGACTATGGAATTTGGTGGTTGAAAATAGCTGAGCATTTTCTATCCATTTTTTATTTATAGAAAAGCAAAACTGCCACTCATTCTTATCTTAAACCCTAATATTACACCAACAAACCTTAATGATGACCTGAGAAGCTTACACATGCCCTCCCAATCTTCAAGTCTATTGGGCAGAATATAGTTTGCAATGGCATAGTTCGAATAAGTTGCAACAACATCATTTGAGCTTATTTCCATAATTAAAATTGAAACCTCTAATTTTCACTAAACAAAGTTGTTTCGACTAAAACATTGTTGTTTTATTACAAATTTTAAATTAAAAAAGAAAAAGGAAGCCAAACATATTTTCTATAATCTTCACTCATGACTTTGAATAGCTTTCCCGGCACCACGAAAGCATCTTTCGGGCATGGCTAAACCTTGAGGTGAAGGAGACAGCAAAGTTGGGCATTGCAGCCCCATCTTATTGGCACCCAAGAGTGAGAAAATCCACAAGCATGCGAGAAATCTGACTAAAGGGCCAAAGAAAAGAATAACTTGGACTTTTTGGAACATTTTGTCGCCAACTATAAATAGGTGTTCTAAACATTTAGTCGAGTTTTGATTTTTAAGTGTTGGAGCATAGACATAGAGTTTCCTAATAATTTTCATAAACAAAATATTTTGCCTGGGAATAGAGTTTCTTTTATTTTATTTTTTTACTCCTTTGTTATTTTTGCAATATTTATGATGTTTTAAAATATTCATGCTTTGTTAGAGAATTCAATAGGTGTGGAAATAGACCATGCTAGGCCAGCTTTTGGATTAAATGGGCCAGGCCTGTTATACAAATAATAAGCTTGAACCTAGCCTATTATCTAAGATAGGCTTTCTTTTTTAAGGTCAAGCTAGCCATTTTGATAAACTCTGAAGTCTTGACTTGGCCTTAAAGCTTGTCTAAACCTATTTTTTCATAATACTCCAATTAAGCTTAGGCATTACATGAATATAGACTTTAATAGGCTTAAACTTGCAATGTACTTTAATAGGTCTAGTTAACACAAATACAATTCTTTTACATGATATGAAAAAGGATAAACATGCTGGTCTATTAGGCTTTTTGAGCTTTTAAAAGCACCTAAGCCTACCTTGTTTAATTTAAAAAGCTATTTTTAAGCCTTAACTTTGCTTTTTTATTAAACAGACTAGGCTAAACCAGGCCATAGGCCCCTGATGGCAACCTAGCCTATTCTCATTCCTATTATTTAAACATAAACTAATTTGTTACACTATAATTATGATTGGATTGTTCAATAAATTGATTATGAATTTCTACATGTTTGATGAACTGTTGAGTTATTTCATCTAATATATGGGTTTCCTATTTGATTGTCTGATCAATAGTCAAATATATCTTTATAATTTAAGATTTATTGATAATAGAAGAGTTTAGAATTAATTATTCAAATAGAGACTAAATTAAATAATTTACAAGTAGGATACAAACATACCTTCCTACCCTAGGTAATCAATTGAGTAGGTCTTTTTCATCCATAATTTAGTTCATTCACATGAATATATGGTGACTTGATAAGTTAAGAATATTACTGTGAGTAATTCTGAAGAAGTTTGTAACTTATTCTAACTCAAGATAAACAATTGAGTTCATTGAGTTCATTAAGTTCATAAGAAAATGGAATGACTCCGTTTCATTTTGTTGCTAAGTTGATGATCAGATCTTTAGAGTTGCTAGCAAATAGAATGAAAGCTCTGTATAGAATATTGCATTTATTCTGGAACTAAATTGGGTGCTGAAATATTTTTTTGAGTCTAGTCTGTACAGAACTTCTGGAGTGCCTTTAAAGCTTGGAAAGAGAAGAAATTGAGGGGTTGCTGCTTTACATGGGATGGCGAGTTTTTGTAGTGTGATCCAAGTTGTTGAACTAAGTTGCTAGACAAAAATGTGTGCTAGATACTGCATAACATTGGAGAGAGGTCCCTATTTTGCTACTGTTGTACAAAATTTTCTTCAAAATAGTCCTGTTTGGTGTTTTTTAGGGAATGAGCTTTGCATTGGAGAAATTTTGAGTTGCATGGATATCGCATTTAACTTTGCTAGAAGATGACTAAACATGCTGGCTAGTGCTTAACTTGGCTTAAAAATCTTGTTGTGCAACATTTGAGGAAAGTTGTTGTTTTGCTTGGTAGGATGAAAGGTTATGTATGCTACAGTGGGAAGTTGACTTATGTTGCAATTTTGGTACAACACTAACTTGTTTGAAGAATTGACTACTTGTTGAATGTGGGCAACATGGTCGAAGGAATTCACTCAAGCCTATTACTTTCAACTTACTACATCTAGTTTAGAAAAATTTTGTAAGAGATAAGGGCTCCTTGCTTAATGCTTACTTAGCATAGTCTAGATAGAGAAATTCTCTCCTCTTTGAATTCTTTGTACAGAAATCACTTTATTTTAAGTGCTAATATACAGGTAAGGATCGATGCCTAACCCCCACCTTGCAATGGTCTTTGAAACATGTCCCTAAGAAAGAAATAGTAGAAAAAATGTAATTGAATAATTATTATTTAGATAAAACAAGGATGTAGCAATTTAATAATTAGTGATAAATAACTTTGTTCATATCTACTCATAGATTTATTAGTTATTGCAACACATGTACCTACATGCTTACATTTTCACACCCAACAAGCCTTTGGCAACGCCATTGTCGGAGAACTAAAATCATTTAATTTTTGCTAATATTATTTCTGAGCACCGAGTTTTAAATCAAACCTCACTTTTTATTTTATTTATCTTCTTTTAGGAGACCCTACACTCATATACCTGATAATCAAGAACCTAAATTAGTATAGTTCGATGGATTGCCAGAACCTTTCAAAGGCGTATCGAGCACTTCAGCATGTAAACGAAAGCACTACACAAATGGTTGAAGACAACGTGCTTTTGCAAGATTACCCATCCTAAAGTTCATGGCTTTAACATGAGTGTCACTAGACCAGTCATCCAAGAGAATAATTTTGAGGTTACAATCGATAATATTCAAATAAACAAAACTCATTGCAGTATGGGGGTCACCAACAAGATCTAAATGCTAACATGACTATAGCATTGAAATATATTAGAGTATTAGACTATGCAATCGAATAGAGGCTATTCCCTTTCTTACTGAAGGACAAGGCAAAGAGTTGTTTGGTCTCACTACTAGCAAGATCGATTACTAGATAGGAGTTAGCAAAGAGATTTTTAGCTAAGCTTTTTTCCACCATCAAAGACAATTAAACTGAGAAATGAGATTACTTCTTTTGCCTAGTATGATAGGGAATCACTATACAAAGCTTAGGAAAGATATAAGTATATACTTAGGAAGTGTCTTCATCATGGATTGAAGAAGGGGCTTCAGGTGCATATATTTGCACAATCCAAAATTATAGTCAATGATATAGTAAAAGCTACACTAATGGAAAAAACAATAGATGAAACTTTTAATTTACTTAAGGATATGGCTTGAAATTGTTATCAGTGGCCAACAGAGAGACTAACACCCCTCAAGAAAGTTGTTGGCATTCATGAAATAGACCCAATTATAGCATTGACAAAGAAATCCTAATAAAGGAAATTACGCACTTGCGATTCATGCAATGCAACTAGTGCATACTGCAACCAATGTAGTTAGTAAAGAGCTCATATGTTTCTTGTGAGAACTATGAAGATGCAAATTCTAGTGATTGGTATTTGAATAATTCAAAAATAATATAGTTTGTTTGGAGCTTCAATAGGAATCATAACAAGTTTTATTCAAATTCTTATAATTTTGGATGGAAACAACAGCCCAACAATTCTGGATGGAGAGAACACCTAATTTCTTAGAACAACAGCTAATGACAGATTCCTCCTCCTATATCGCCTCTATCACTAGGTTTTAAATAGCAAACGAAAGTACCAATGCAAGAATAGAAGCCATCCTTGGGCAAATATTTATGTAATATATGGAGAAGAATAACAAACATGGCTAAGAATGATAAAATTATTCTGTGTTAGTCACTTTCAACCAGAGCGTTGGAAACACAAATAGAGCAGTTGGAAAATGCGTTGAACAATAGACAATAGAGATCCTTGCCGATTGATATTGAGACAAGTTCCAAACTAGAAAGAAGGAACATTACAAAGCAGTTATTTTGAGAAGTGACAAAGAGTTGCAAAAAGTTCACAAAATTTCTCTATCCTCAAAGAAAGTAAAAGAAGAGCCAACAGTCAAGACGAAAGATGATGTAGAGTAAAAAATTAAGGAAGCTAAGTCTATTACACCACATTTTCCCTTCCCTCAAGACTTCAGAAGCAAAAATTGGATAAACAATTTTAGTAATTTTTGGAGGGTTTTCAAGAAATTTCATATAAATATTCCATTTGCATATATGCCTTAGAACAAATGTTGAGTTAATTGAAGTTTGTGAAGGATATTTCATCTAAAAAAAGAGCTTGGATAAATTTGAGATAATGGTTATAAGAGGGGCAGTGCCATCATTCAAAAGAAGTGACCAAAGCTCAAAGATATCAAGAGCTTCATTGTCCTATGCACTATTGCTACTCATTTCTTAGGTCGCACATTATGTGATTCTAGAGTAAGTATTAATTTGACAGCATATTCTATTTATTAGAGACTTGGCTTCAAGATGTCAAACCCACTAATGTTACTTTGTAGTTGGTAGATAGATCACTTATATATCCAAATAGGGTAGTTGAGGATGTTTTAGTTAAAATTGACAGTTTATTTTCTTTGTAGATTTTATCATTCTAAATATTGAGGAAGGATCACGAAGTGAACTTCATCCTCGAGAGGCCTTTTTAGCCACACGTAAAACTCTCACTGATGTGCACAAGGTAAGTTAACTATGAGAACTTAAGAGCAAGAGTAACATTTAATATTTTTAAGACTATTAAATTTCCTAAAGAGTCTGACAATTATTTTGCAATTAGTGTAGTGAATAAACTTGCAAGAAATTCCTTTCAGAGCAATCACCCCATTAACCCTCTTGAGGCAACTTTATTTGCTTTGATAGATATACATAATGCTAAGATATAGGAATTCTTTAATCTCATATTAGCCCCGTAGAAGTCTACTAAGCAAACAAATATTTGAAGCTTTGGACATATCTTTTTCCTCAAGGACCACCAAGCTTTCCATTGAGAAGCCAGCTTTAGAGTTAAAGCTTTTCCTAGAGCACATATGTTATGCATATCTAGGTAGTTCGCCTACACACCTATTATTATCTCTTCTTACTTTCTAATGTGTAGGAAGATAAATTGTTAAAGGTGTTAAGGGAGCGGAGCATAAACAGGCACTTAGGTGGACAATGGTAGATATCAAGGGGATCAACCTCATTTTGCATGCACAAGATCCTTCTTGAAGACCACAAGAGTTTCGTTGAGCATCAATGAAGATAAAATTCAATCTTGAAGGAATTAAAATGGTGGATAAAGGAGTTATTAAGTGGCTAGATGCAGATATCATCTATCCCATTTCAAATTGCTCATAGATGAGTCTAGTTCATTATGCTAAAAAAAATGGAATGACAGTGGTGACCAATGACAACAATGAACTCATCCTAACAAGAATAGTCACAGGATCATGAGTGCACATGGAATGTATGAAGATTTACAAAGCCACAAGGAAGTATCATCTTCCCCTACATTTATTGATCAGATACTGGTTAGATTGGCAGGAAAAAAAATTTCTATATTTTAGATGGCTACTTATGGTACAATTAGCTTTCATAATTCTCAAGGAAAAGATTACTTTGACTTGCTCATATGGTACTTTTTCTTTTCAAATGATGCCTTTTGGACTTTGCAATGCACCGATTACCTTTCAAAGGTGTATGGTGGCAATTTTCATTAACATGGTAGAAAATTTTCTTTAGGTACTTGTGGATGATTTTATGTGTTAAGAGATTCTTTTGATGATTGTCTTAACCATCTTGCACTTGTTTGTAAGAGATGTGAGGAAACTAACTCAGTATTAAATTGGGAGAAATGTCATATTATAGTGCAAGAAAGAATAGTTCTTGAAAATAAGGTTTCCAAGAGAAGCATTGAGGTGGACAAAGTGAAGATTGAGAAATTGAAAGGCTTCGACCCCCATCAGTTGTGAAAGGTATTTTCAACTTCTTAGGATATGCAGGTTTTATAGGCATTTCATGAAATATGTTTCTACATTTTTAAAACCCCTATGTGATCTACTTGAGATAATTAACTTTTAAATTTGATGTTGCATGATTTAATGTTTCTACTGGCCTGAAAAATAAGATTGTGTCTGCATCGATTATTATTGTATCTAATTGAAACTTATCTTTTGAGCTTACATGTGATGCTGGTGACTTTTCTATTGGTTCTATGTTGGCCAACATAAGGAGGCAATTTCCCACTCCATATATTATGCTAGCAAAATACTAACATATAAACAAATAAATTATACCACCATGGAAAATGAGCTATCGGCAATAATGTTCACATTCAACAAATTAAAATGTTATTTGGTGAGAGCCAAGGTAATTGTATACACATATCATTATGTCATCCAGTACCTCATGGATAAGAAGGGTGCCAAGCAAGGTTAATTAGATAGTGGTTGTTGCTAAAGAGTTTGATTTGTAGATTTAGGACAAAAAAGATTTAGAGCATCAAGTTGCTGATTACTTGTTAAAATTAGAAAGTGAAGAACAAGCTAGAAAATACAATTATACAAGGTTTTTCCATATGCGCAGTTATTTATAGTGGCAAAGAGGGAGTTACATGTTACGCATACTTGGTGAATTACATTATCAGTAGAATTTTTTCTCAGGATATTAACTCCCAACAGAAGAAGAGGTTTCTCTTTGAAGTTAAAAGTATATACACGATGAACCATTTCCATTTCGAAATTGTATAGACCACATACTTAAGCACTTCTTCCTAGAGGAGAAAGTTAGGAGCATAATGGAGCATTACCATTCATCCCATATGGAGGCCATTACCAAGGCGACCAGTTCAACAAAAATTCTTCAGTAAGGTTTTTATTGGCCTACTTTATTTAAAGATACTCATACTTTTGTTGTGATAGATACCAAGGAAAAGGTAATATTCAATGAGACAGGAGATATCCTTAACACAATTGTAGAAGGTGAATCATTTGGTGTTTGGGAATAGATTTCATAGTCCTTTTATTCCAACATTTGGTAATCTCTACGTCCTAATGGTTGTAGATTATGTTTCTAAGTAGGTTGAAGCCATAACAATACCTACTAATAACTCTAAAGTGGTAATGAATTTCTTGAAGAATATCTTTATCTGTTTTGGGACACCTAGAGCCATTACAAGTAGAGGGATCCCTTTTGTGTTAAATTTTTTTTATGCTTTGTTGGTTAAATATAGTGCAAAACACAATGTTGCTACTACCTATCACCCACAAGTGAAGGTCAAGATGAAGTATCAAATCGTGAATAAGAAAATTCTTATATAAGTGCCACTAGAAAGGAGATGAGTGTTCTCAATAGCTAAATAATGCACTATCACCTTATAAATTAGTGCTTCGAAGGATGAAATCCTCTGGTAGAGTTAGAACATAATGCATGCACCATTAAGAATTAAACTTTAACTGACTAAAAATTAGTAAGGAACAATTGTTGCAATTAAATGAGCTAAATGAGTTTTGAGTGTAGGCTTATGAGAGCACCAAGTTGTACAAGGAAAAGACAAATAAAAAACATGATAAAGGCTTTTAAAGTGTTATTTTGATAAGGAAAATATGTTCTATTATTTAACTCTCATCTTAAGTTGTTTCGAAGATGACTCAAGTCAAGTTAGGGTTGTTTTAGATTACTGAGTTCTTTTCATATGGAGCAATAGAACTAGAAGAAAAATGGTGCAATTTTGATCATCAACAATCCACAACCACCTTGACGCTAACTAAAGCCTGAAAAGTTAAGCCAAGCTTCTGAACTTATGTCGTTTTTGTATATTACTTTTCAGTTTGTGTTACTATTTTATTTCTAATACGTTTTTTTCTTTTTCCATCACTCACAAGCATTATGTCATCATTAAAAAAAAAAATCCACAGCAATAACTTTAGGGCCATAATGCCCAAATCTCGGTACAACGACCCCAGTGCATTGACATGAGAAGCAGTCCAATAATGTTGGGCATCGTATTGCCCGTGGAAGATGGAGTCCAGCAGCACCTATATCTTCTATTTAGTAGTGTTCGTGTCAACGCCAAGTATAAAATGTGCTGACTTCATGGTGCTTCGTCATTTTTTTAAAATAAAAATATGATAACATAAAAGAGCTTCCAAACCCTTTTTTCCCCCACTTTGAAACCCTTCTATCCCTCAACTCTCTCTTTCTCTTTCTAAGAACCCTAATACTTTCTATCAAACCTTTTTTAATCCTTCCCTAAATCTCTTAATTTTTTTTATTTTTTCTTCAATTTCTCACCACAAAACACCATCCCATACAATTTTCTTCATTTTATGCACTTCAATCATCCAAGGCGCTTCCACCTTCTTCCTCATCCGGGCATTCAAGTTTGAAATCAAATTACACAAGAACCCATAGCATCATGTTAACAAAGTTTCTGGGGTGATTATTATATTCTTGTGCAATGTCTTCAAGAAATTTTAGGTTTTAACATTTGGGATGCATTCAATTTATGAAATTTGTGAAATTTTTTTGGCAAGAATGTGGCTTTATTAATATCAATGATATTGGGGAAAAAGTTCCTTGATTTACTACCTATCACACATTATAGGTGTATATTACTTAAGAAATGTTAGATTTCACAGTGGAATTCAATTCTTGAAGTTCTGATTGAGTGATTATATTTTTTGCAAATTTCATCATGGTGGTGCTATATTACCTTGAAGATTGTTGCCAATTGATTGATTGCTAAGTTTGATTGCGTGGATTGGATTTATTTGAATTTATGAGATAATCATTGACTATTCATATTCTTTGTTTTTACTTGAATTATTATTGAGAGTGGCCTCAAAAAGATCTCGTACTACTTCATCAAAGGATTCTGATAGAATAAAATTTGTGTCAATGAATATTGTAGAATTATATCATTGGGACTGGTGACCAAAGATGCCTATAGTAGAGACAGGTTTTCAGTTGTGTCCCTTATAAATTGAGCATTTTGCTACAAATGTAAGAAATAGGAGTTGGAAAAAAAATTGTCAAACAGCAACAAGTAACAGTCTTATTTGTAGTGCGACAGTTTTACAAAAATGTGGGACAAACAACAAAATGATAAGGTATCCATTTGAGGTTGCAAGGTACCCTTTGCCAGCATAATGACTAACCAATTTTTATGGGATTCTTGTGGTTCCTCTCGACAAGTATGCGGAATATTTGACTTAGCAATTCAACCTTGTGGAAATAACAGGTTTACTTCATGAAGAGAGGGCAGCGACTAGCTACTTGAAAAATGTGGCTAAGGTGTGGATGCATTTTTTAACTGCTTGGTTGTTGCCTAGCTCTCTATACGGTGATGTTACGAATAATCGCGCCAAACTGCTCTTTTGCTATTATGCCTAGGACGTTTATTGATGTTAACAGATTTATCTACACACAAATTCTACAGGGAGCCACTCCTCTGGGAAGGGCTTATGATTTCCTTGCTTATAGTTGTGTGATGCAAGAATGCAAGAGTTACCTGGGATAGAAACAAAGAGTTTCTGCAACCAAAGGCTCCTCTTGATGAGATTACTACCTAGAGGATCCTCAACACGGCTAAAGACAAACTAGGAGGAGCCAATGCAACTGGCCCATCTATTCCACCATTTCTTAGGTTCCCCGAGTACTCATGCTATAGAGAAAAGATCAAATACTTAGCCACATAGGTTACACAGCTGTAAACAGAGTTCGAGCAATACCAAATGTACCAAATTCAATGTAGAAGCACATGCACATATGTTTTAATTTCAGGCATAGCAACAAGCTTTGACTTCTCCACCATGACACAAATGCCGCTGCTACGACCAATCGACGAGGATGATAAGTGATAGTACTACATCTCAAGGGAGTCTCTTTGTTATAATTCTAGCTTTTCTTGTTTTGTTCTATTAATTTCATATTTTTTATTTCTTTCTTTTTTATTCTCAATGTTTCTTTGTCTCTCATTTGTATCCTTTTTTTGCACATTGGGGACAATGTGGCACTCAAGTTAGAGGGTGTGGGACATTACATAGTTAAGATATCCAATGCTTTGAGTCATAGAATTTCATTTTATAGTCTTTGGTCAATTCAATCGAGTCAAAGCATTATCTCAATCAGGAATGATAGTATTGCCTTTTTAGTCATAGTTTGTAGAAAATTTTGGATTAGTTATGGTAATTGGTTTATGTAGTTGCACTCTTAATAAAGAATAAATCCCTTTCAATTACGCATATGAGTTAATGGCATAAACCACTAGTAAAATTTAAAGGATAACTACAAATTTAACCTATATGAATTGTTGTCAAGGTAAACTCCTAGGAACACTCAATTAAGGATATGCTATAGGCCATCTTTGACAATTTTAAGCCTTGGACTTAATTCTAGTGTCCCATTTTAAGCCTCTTCACCATGTTCTTTCAACAGTGTGCCATGTGTCCATCTCTGCATCATAACATCACTTTTAGACACCGCATCTCAATAGTACATGCCTTAACCAACATATCCTCCATCAACAATAAACATGGATGTAGTGATCCACAATATAACAACGTGGCATCTTTAGAGAGAGGGGGGAAGAAGAGAAAAAAGAGAAGGAGAAGGAGGAGGAGGAAAAGAACACAGAAAGAAAAGAAAAAAAAAACTAGAAGAAAAATCATAAGAAAAGAAGGGACTTGAATGATTCATCCAACAATCAAAGAGAATGAAGTCTCCACCACATAAATCAAATTGGAGAGAGATGACCTATGTTTGCAAGATAATTATGGGAATATTACCTCGAGAATACAACACTAAGGTAGGTATTATAAGATAAACAAACCATTTTTACCCTGTATACATCTCACTTGTACCTAAGCCAATATTGCTAGCTAGTTAAGCACTATTAATCTTTTATTGAGTGTTGACTACATTGGTATAGGTAGCAACAGAAGACAACCTATGGATTTCTAATGCTACAAGAAGTACAATAGTATACTTTAATCCAAATTACACACAATACAAGACAAACAATATTGATATTGAGATGTGTTGTAGAGTTAAACTTGAAAGTAAGTATTTATTTGGGTTTAACTACAATTCTAGGTGATAAGGCAACACTGAAAACTTATGATGAGTCAAAATGTCAATAATTGCATACTTACGTTATCTTTGTGCTTGCTAGCAAATTTCTTTGTTTACCTTCATTGGCATTTTACTCCCCTCTTATATCTATATCAATGCTCTCTTTGCTTGAGGGATGAGAAAATCCCTAAGTTTAGGGGTGTAATAATATATAAAGTGAACGAATGTAAATATCATTAATAGCCTCCAAATCCATAATGACTTTTTAAAAGAATGGTCAAAATTGTAAACTATGCCCATAATTTGTATTGACTTCGACTAATCTATGTCATTTAATAGTTTAGGTAAGTCAACATCTGATAGAGCATAACATTTGATCCTACGAATCAAGTCCAGACTATCAAAGCACCGATAGGTAGATTTCCCAGCACCATGCATGGGGCCAACATTTATGTGTTGTATCACTGGGTGGACAAGCCTTCTGGGTGTTGTCGTTCCCAAGGTGAACAAGGTAGCAAAGTTAGATGCCGTAGCACTAGTTCTTCGGTAATTTAAATCAAGAAAAACTAGGACATGAGATAAATATAACTAAAATAGCAAAGAAAAGAATTCACTTGGACTCTTTAGAAAACTTTGTGGCCAAGTATAAAGAGGTCTATTAGATATTTAGACATTTAGCCAAGATTTTTATTTTTGAGGTTTGGAGCATAGAAATAGAGTTTTACGAACGATTCTTGGAAATGAAAAAAGAGGAAGAGGAAGTTAGATTGCTCTAGGAATAGAATTATTTCTTCTCATTTTTACTCTATTTTTATTTTCGCATCATTTACAATGTTTTTCGATTATTCATGCATTGTTTGACTATTCAAATTGGAACTAATTTGTTATTCTAGAACAATGATTGAATCATTTGAATAAATTGACTTTTGAATTTTCTTTTACGAGCTTGATGGATTGTTGAGTTATTTATTTTATTATGTGTTTTTCTTATTTGATTGTCTAATCAACAGTCAAATATATCTTTAAACTTTAGAAAATTTTGGAAAAAATAATATAAGGTTGATTGACAACATATCAGTTTAAAATTAATTATTCAAGTAGATGAATGAAATTAGTTAATTTGGAAGTATGATAGAAACACATCTGTCTAACTTAGGTAATTAATTAAATGGATATTTCTTATCCATAATTTAGTTAATTCACATAGGAATATGGTGGTTTGATAAATTAAAGATTTTATTACGAAAAATTTGGAAGAAGCCTATAATTTGATTTCACCATACTGCTCTTCCATAGGTTAATCGCTGGGGATAAGAACAAGTGAATCTAGTTTAGAGAGCATGCCTTACTCTAGTTTTTCACAAGAAAGGGATATTCGACAAGATAGGTTCCGATAAAGTTTATGCCAAAACCCTCTCGATCTTATTGAGCATGAAAGGGTAAAAATTTGCATGCCTCCGTTGCCTTTTGGGAGGCCTACGCCCCATAGAAACAGTCTACTATCTCAATTCATCCTATTACCATTATCCAAGGTGTGATAGGGTTCTGAATGATGAACTAGATATGGACAGTTCCAATAAGATTTCATTCTTGGGCACAAATCCATCTTTTGATTTATTTCATCTATTCCATGACAAGAACATGGGAGGATATACATTACACCACGATTTTGAATCAAAAGAGAAATTTTGAGAAATGACAGATCTATTCACTTTATCAATAACAGAGCCAGATCTTATGAATTCAAAATCGATAATTCAATTTATTAAGTTCGTAGGAAGGAAATGGTGAAATTAATGTAATCAAATAGATGATATCATAATCTGAGACTTAAGTCTTTATCAAAACCCAAAATAACTGAAATTTTGCTTATATTGATTAGGTTAGTTGAATCAATCAAATTAATTGTTGATTGGATAAAACAAGAACATGATGATTTAATAATTAATAGCAAATAGTTTAGTTCCTTTTAGGATCAACACTCTATCTAATCATTTTGTTACTTATTATAACCCGTGCAGTTTCGAGTTGGTATTTTTGTACCCAACAAAAATCAAACAAAGTGGATCAAACAAAAAATAAAAACACAAATCTTTCAAAATATATGGCACTTACTATGAACCAATGTGGAATATGAAGACAAAAATGGTTCAAAATGAAATAGAAGAGGGAGCATAGTAATAGAATGTTTAAGAAAAAAATTAAAGTTATGAGAAATAAATATAAAAAATAAAATAAGAAAAAGTAGATCATAAATAATATTGTGTGAACGTTCTATTTTTTAATATTTTTCTAATTTAGTAGCATGAATTAATATTTTAATTGAAACATTCATCAATTTATGTAGTTATATCAATTTTTATTAAAAAAAATATCCTGATGTACGTGTGTATGAATGAGTTTAAAAAATGTATTAAACTATCATTAAATTGGGTAAGTCAACATATTATGATGATTTGAAAAATAAAAAAATTCACAACTACTATTAAACAATGAATGAAATTATTTAGAATAATGAAGATCGACTTTTATATATAATATAAATTTATGTATAGTAATAAGTTTAAAATTATATTAAGAAGTTATTAGATTTGGTTAATTGATATATTTGGGTAATTTTTCAAAGCAAGGAATTTAGAAGTAATGTTAAGTAATGAAGTTATTTTAAATTACTAAAAAATTTAAAATTCTAAGAGTTAAAATTTCGATCAGCATTACATAATCATGGTCAAAAGGTTCCCTTTCATATATAATAGTATATATAAATTTATGTCTATCTCAATATATTTAAAAAAATATATTAAAAGGTCACTAAATTTAGCTACTTAATATGATTTAATGGTTTTAGGAAATCACTAAATTACAAGTAAATTAAAAACCAGTGTGATTATTTTAAATAATTTAAAAATTGTCAAACTCTAAGAATCCACAATTTAATTAAAATTTCACACATATGGTCAAAACTCTCTTTCATTGAAAGTTTTTCTTATTAACATGTGCGCCAATGAGTTTTAAGAATGTATTAGAAAGTCACTAACTTTGGTTAACTATAATTGTAATGCCCAGAATTTCATTTCGTATTTAATCAATTAATATATCTTATTTTATTTTATTTACTATTTCAATTAAAATTGTAGTAAGGCATGAACTATATTTTCGGAATAATATATTTATATATATATAATATATAGATAATATTAAATTATCTTTTGATCAAACAGTGATAATTAATATTATATATATACATTGTAGATACTCTATATTTTGGGGAGTATAAGTTATAATTCTACTCAAACTAATATTATATTAATATAAAGAGTTGAATTATTAAATTCTGGGAATTAACAATAAAGATGCTAGAATTATAATGGGATTATCCTAGTCCTAGAAGGAAATTGATTAGAATCCTACTTGAACTAAACCACTTCTTTCACATAAATATAGTCCCTAAAAACAAATCCCTAATTACATTTAATAGTAAACGAAAGAGGAAAAAGGGGAAAAAGGAAAAGGGACAGCAGCTGTGGCAGAGGGAAAGGAAAAGGAGACGGCATTTGTAGGAACTGCATTAGAAATTACACAAGGTAATTCATGAGTTTGTAGACTTCATATTTGATAATTGCGAAATTCAATAATTCTGTTAGGTTTTGATTTTCTCAAAAATAGATATTTGTGACAGTTTTACTACTTCTTTTCGACAGAATTAAGCAAAGTGATCAACATAAAAATTTTATATTTGTGTCTTATATTTCTAATGCCTCCTAAATCACCTCAACTCGATTTAAATGAAGTAAGTTATGACCAAAATACTAATATGTGTCCAATTGGAAGATATACGTCTTTGATTTTTCTGAAAATGGATATTGGTGATGCCTTTACTACTTATTCCCTACCGAACTAAATAAAATAATAAAAATAAGAATTTTAAATATGTTTCTTAGGTTTCTATTTCCGCCTAAATCACTTCAATCCAATATACATAAAATACAAAGGTGTGGTAAGACAGAAAATACAGGGCTTCAATTTTCCTAAAACAGAATATTGTGACACATTTTTCTACTTGATTTAGATTTAATTTGGCAATATGGTCTAAATAATAACTGAATATATGTTTATTATATTTTTACAGCCTTTGGAATCACTTTAATCCGATGTATAGGGAGAAAGTTATGACTAAAATACTACAATGTGGCCATGTAGAAAATACAGGACTTTGATTTTCTTAGAACAGAATATTATGATAACTTTTACTACTCTATTCTGTCTCTTAGGTTTCTACTTATGCATAAATTACCTCAATCTGATTTATATAGAGAAATTTATGATCAAAATACTAAGATGTGTCAAGTCTGGAAATACAGGACTTCAATTTTCTTAGAACATAATATTGTGGCACCTTTTACTACTTGATTTCAATTGAATATGGAAATACAGTCAACATAATAACTGAACATTTATATCTTAGGTTTTTACAGACATTTAAATCACTTTAATCTGATGTATAGGGCGAAATTTATGGCTAAAATACTACGGCATGGCAATATAGAAAATACAGGACTTCGATTTTCCTGGAACAGAATATTGTGACAAGATTTACTACTCGATTCCGATTTAATTGGGAAATAAGGTCAACATATGAATTATATATATATATATTCTAGGTTTTTAAAGGATTTTTAATCACCTTCATTCGAGGTCTTTAGTAAAAGTTATAGCATAGATACAATCAAGTGTCACATCAAAAAATTTCCTAAAAATTGGAAATCTGCTTTCTCACTACTACTGACTCTTGAACTCGATTTTCCTCTCTCATATAAGCCAATTGAGACTACATCATCAACATAATAGTTTTAGCACTCTTTCTTAGCTTTGTAATTCCATAAGAATCAAGTCAATCGGATATCTAGAAAAAGTGTTATGAGATAATCAATAAACTACGTACGAAAGGATAAATTCTTGATAAGTTTTGTGAGTATGTATTTACTAGGCTAGTCCCAAGTAAATTTTGTCTTATTAGTCAGTTAAATTGGTGATTGATTTGTTTATTAAATGAATCAGGTGACTTAATAATTGAGTTGATTGATACTGAGATAGGATTGACTTCTAGGATCGATCTTGAAGGTGAGTGCCTAACTTATAACTATTATATGATATTACTTTTCAAAACTAGAAGAATATATGTATAGTAACACATGCTATGAAACTTCTCTTCAATATACACTGCACTATATATGTATTTCACTATGCACAAAAAGAAATATTTTCTTGCTTTATTTCTGGATAAAAGAAAACATATGCTTTTGTGAATTTTTTTAATGCTTCCAGACTAACAATTAAAATTCGATGATCAACTTATTACTGTTACTGCTACTGTTACTGTTGTTGGATCCAACTTGGTTTGGGTGTGTGAGGGTCTGCCAACCTGACATTGCTTATACCTATTCATTCTTGTGGAGTCACCCATGTGAGGGTTCAACATGTTTTGCTCTTGATTGTTGAAATCGTACTTGCTTGCACACTTGTCTTGTTATCTGAATCGTACTTGCTTGAGAGCTCACTTGTTAATTGTTATTCGATATGTATACCCCTGTGAGGGTTATGTTTTGTTATACTCTGCTATGAGTTCGTACTTCTTTGTTCTGGCGCCCAGAACTTCCAATTGTTATATGTTATTGTACTTGTTCTTGACCAGTACTTGTTATTGTCTTGTTATCCGTATTGATCGGTATCGTTATGTGTTGCCTTGTTGGCATGCTTGTTTTACTTGGTATCAGTGGTGCGCTAGGGATTTCCCCTTGGGCATCTGCGTAATTGTTATTGGTACTTGTTAATTGTACGGAGAATTGATTGGCCAAGGTCCTGACGGGGTGAAATGTTTGGATATGTGATACGCTAGGGATTTCCCCCTGGGTATCAATGGTATGCTAATGATTGTCCCCTGGGTATCGGGCGGTGCACTGGGGATTTTCCCCTGGGCATTGCAGTGCATGGGATATGCTAGGGATTTCCCCCTGGGTATCGGGCAGTGTGCTAGGGATTTCCCCCTAGGCATCGCTGTGCACCATACTATCCGTATGGGCACAACTATGTACCAAGCTATCACGCTTTGGTAAAAGTACTTGCTTGATTGGTATAAGGTGATTTTGATATGCATGTCTTGTCTAGATATATTGGAATGCATATGCTATTCGAGTTTGCTTGATCATACTTGTCTCTTGATTGTTTGAAATCTGTTCTTGATGCAATAAGACATGAGAGATTCATGTCTGCTACACTGTTTTATAAATTCCATTTATATTTCTCGAACATCTTTTATTGTACAACTGATTTTATATCATGAACTCACAGTGCACACACTTGGCACCCACTGAGTCTTTTACTCACACGCGTTTTCTTCTTTAACTTCCTTCTGATAGACCTAGATCCTAGCTCTAGTGAGGATATTGAATCAACTTCGGACGAGAACCAAAATTGAAGGTTTTCTTTGGAATGAGGACTTTGCAGTAGGTTTAACTTTATTGCCGTGTTGGCAACTCCTTTCATGATTTTCCAATTAAGGAAAGAATATTGGACATTTTGAGTTTCTATGTTGCTAGAATTATTTGAATTATTATGAATGTTGGAGTTTTTTTTTTTTTTTTCTATTTAAGATCGTGATTTTAGATAAGTGATATATTTTTATTTGGGATTGAGTTTCACGCCTCAAGATTAGTATACATGGTTATATTTTGAGGTGTGACAATAATACTTCAATGATTTATGGAATCAAAAATTTCATAATTAATGTTAAATAATCAATGAAAATAATTTAATCATAAAAATTCTATAAATTTTAAAAACTAAAATTTGATTAAATTTGTATAGTTGTGGTTAAAGGAAATTAAAAGATTCCCTCCAACAACAACAACAACAACAACAAAAAATAAATAAATAATAATAATAAAATAAAAGATTTGTCTCTATATAAATGAATTCTGAAAATATGTTAAAATGCCATTAATTTTAGTGAATTAGTATATATGGTTTAATGATTTAGAAGTCAATAATTAAATTACAACTACTGTTAAAATATCAATGTAATTATTTTAATTAATTTTAAAAAATTAAATCTTAAGAATTAGAAATTTAGTCAGAGCTTCACATATATGGTCAAAAGACTCAAAACTACTACTTCTAATTAAAAATTCTTCTAATTATGTATGTTTGAATGAGTTTTAAGAATAGGTCATCAAAATTGATTAATTTATACTATTTAATTGATTTATAATTGATTTATGAAATAAAAAATTTCAATTAATATTAAATAACCAATAAAATTAATGAAATAATTAAAATTTTAAAATTTAAGAATTCAAAATTTAATTTAAAATGATACAATTGTGGTTAAAGATCGCCTTCCTATATAGAATACTGCAGAGTATAAATACAAATAATAGACTATAGATTTATGTGTTTATGAACTATAAATATATTTAAAAACCTATTAAAAGGTTGTTAAATATAATTAGTTGACATATTTTTATAATTTACAAAACTAAAAAGTTATTAAGAAAACCAATAAAACTATTTTAAATAATTAAAAGATATCTAAATTCTATATATGTGGAAATAAATTTAAAGAGTGTATTAAAACATCATTAAATTTGATTAATTGACATGTAATAACTTAGGAAATTGTTTTCCTAACATTGAATATAAATTTCTAGATTTTGTAAATAATCTAAACATGCCATCTAAATCATCAAAATATGCTAATTAAATTTAAAATATAATTTCACAAATTTAAAATTTTACAATTATGTGTAAGAATATTGACCATAATTGTGAAATTTTAGTTAAATTTTGAATTCTTAAGATTTAGATTTTATTTTAATTATATTGTTAGGAATAATTTCATTGATTGCTTAATTAATTATGAAAACTTCTAAATCATTAAAATATGCTAATTAACTAAATTTAATTACCCTTTAATATATTTTTAAAACTTATTCATGCAAACATAAATTAGGAAATTTTCAATCCAAGTTGATAGTTTTTTACCATAATTGTGTAATGTTGACTAAATTTGAATTTTTAAAATTTATAATCTTTTAAAAATATAAAATTTAAAAATTATATAATAATTTCATTAGTTGCCTAACAGTAATATTTGTCTATTTCTTTTTCTATTTTTCTAAGTTATCAAAAATCAAAATACATCAATTAGTCAAATTTAGTAACCTTTTAAGTACATTTCTTTAAACCTATTCACACATATGAAAGTCTATTTTTATTATTTTATATGATAAGAATATGGGCTTTTGATTGTAATTATGTAATGTTGATCAAATTCTAAATATTTAATTTAGATTTTTTTTATTGATTAGATTGATTTCATTGGTATTATCCATTGGTTGTATTTTTTTAGTTTTGTAAATTATCACCCATTTACCGAATTTAATGATCTTTTATTACGTTCTTTCAATTCATTCATACCCACATAGTCTATAATTTATATTTATAATATATTTGGAATGGGGTCTTTTACAATATTTTTGTAATTTGAATCAAATTTTGAATTACTAATACAATTTTCAATTATTTGGAATAATTCATTTATTACTTGTCATCACTGAATTTTTTAATTTTTGTTGAAATATGCTAACTAATTATTTTTAACGAACCTTTAATGCATTCTTTAAACTCATTCACACACAAGTAAATCAATAAGTTTTGTAATCAACACACATAAATTTGATTAATGTTTTGATGTAGATATTATATAATATTACTAAATCAGTTAAAAATGTAAGAAAGATTAAAGAGATTGAACATGGAGAGAATATCATTTATAATATATTTATTCCTGTTCATTTTTTGTTATTTTTTTCATAGATTTATCTTTTTATGAAATTACCAAGCTTATCTTAATCTATTATTTTGCATCCTGATTTGTATTAAATTGTCAATAAATAACTTTTTAGATAATATTTTTTAATACAATCATTAACAACGTATTAATTAGAATGGATATTTCTTCTTACAGAAACAGTAGTAATATAATTAAATCAAGATACTAGATTGCTATACAAATTTAATAATATTATTAATAACTTATTAACTATAATGAATAATGAAATAATATTATTGACATTTACCGGTTGAGTTGAATACCATTCTAACTGAAATTTAAATAAATGCCTTAGAATATGAAGTCTCCTTATTGATCTTTAAAGAAAAATTATAATTTTAGTCCCACAATATAAAAAGATACATAATTTGATATAAAACTTTTTGAAATAGTCAATTCTTTTGTCCCACATATCATACAACCTTCCCAATTTTAGTTCCCCCATTAAATATTTAATGGAAGAATTATGCGCACTGCAAGGGACCTTTAATTCTTATTGGAGAATTTTGCAAGTTTGGTACCATAATTTATAGTGTCATGATTTCAATTTTTTCATGATTTAATGCTCGACAAAGAAATAACAAAATAAATAAGTATTATCAAATGAAAAAGAAAAAGTATTGTGAAAAGAAAAAAATACCTGCATTATACCTATTAGTTAAATATATGTAGAAAAAAAATTGTGCTCAGCATACATATGTACCTATAATTTTTTTTTTCTTGATGGAAATATTAATAAAATAATATGGAAATGGACAAATGTGGATTCATGGATATATGAGTAAAATCCTATTATTAAGGCATTATTTGAGGTAGGAATATAATTTATCGTTATATTATGCAACATGTATTGTATGTGTGCTCACTTTTAAATTATATAAAAATGATATTACCTGTCAAGATTATTGCAATACAGAATTGTGATTAATATTTGATAACAATTAATATCTTCATAAATCTAAAAATTTGGATGTTTTAATTTCATATTATTCTGTTAATCCATGTAAACAACATTAATATAGTTTTTAGGTCATCAATAAAAGCTATAATTATTTATCAAAATAGAGTAAAATTAACAAATTAAAGTAACATTGTCAAAATATTTTATTTAGACTATAAATTATCAAATGAGAGATAACGGTCATATGCTCTGCACATTGCTTATTTATTTACTTATTATTTTATTTTTTGGAGTGGCTAAATTTCAATAGTGTGGTTATACGTAAGTCTAAAATTAATTATTTTTTAAATTATAGTATCAAAATACAAGATAATTGAAAAGGGATAATGATTATGTGCAAGGTACATGATTTGTCGTCCCATATTTAAAAGAGATATTAAAGTTATAGTTAATTATTTTTCAAAGTTTTGTACCAAATTCGCAAATCACGTTTTTATTTGGAATTAAAATTATAATTTTTCCTAACCTTAGACAATATTGGTTTGGCGTTTTAAAAATAAATAAATAAATAAATAATACGGTCTTCTCTTTTTTTTTAAAACAAAAAAAAAATATATATATATATATATATACACACACACACTGGTTTGGCGTTTGGTGATGGGCTATGGGCGATGGCTACGAAAGAGTACCTCATACAAAAGGCATGGTACAATAGCTGATGCACATAGACTTGTCCCCCAAAAGACGCAAAAAAAAACCTAAATTGCAAAATTCGCTTGACTATTCCTGTAGCTTCCAAGACCGCTTTGTTCTTTTCTTTTCAAGACATACACTCACATACATATATTACAGAGTGAGAATGAGAATAGCGGATAGACACAAATTCATTTTGTAGAGAGAGAGATAGGGAGAGCTGTTTATGTGTGAAGATGGATAGAGGGTTGGGCAATGAGTCTGCTTCTGCTTCCATTTCTTCTGCTACCTTAACTAACACCAACAGCAATAGCAGTAGCAGTGTCGGCAATAGGGACATGTTCCTCAAACAAGTCAACAAGAATTCCCACAAGATCCTTAAGCCAATTCGAAGGCCTCTTCCTCCGTCCAACGCCACTACTTCTTCTACCATCCCAATTCTTGACCCGAATCCTAACGTTCCGGTTCAGCCCCAGCTTCAATCGCAGCAGCCGCCGGTCTACAATATCAACAAGAACGATTTTCGTGATGTGGTTCAGAAGCTGACGGGTTCTCCGGCCCACGAGCGCTTTTCGACGCCGTCTCCACCCGTTACTCACCCCAGGCCACCCAGTTCCCGCCTCCAGAGGATTCGACCCCCTCCCCTTCCCCAGATTAGCAACCGACCTCCTCAACTCACCCAGCTCCTTCCCCGTCCTCCAATAGATGCCGGTCAACGAGGGCCGGCGGGGCCGCAACCCTTCCCTCCACTTCCACCGCTGCCTTCTGTGCATCCTGCGGCGGAATCCCCAGTCTCTGCTTACATGCGGTTCCTTCAGAGCTCTGCCTCTTCCTCTGCGCCTCCCCCTATGTGGAACGGGGTCGCACCTATTGGTCCTCGGCCCGATTCTCTGCTGCCGCAAAATGAATTTGGACAAAGGGCGCCCTTTTCTCCCCTGCCGCCGACGGAGTCGCCAATCTCTGCTTACATGCGCTTCTTCCAGAGCTCCCCCTTCCCTTCATCTGCTGCTTCGCCGCGGGCCAACGGCGTTGCGCCATCGCCTCCGCCTCCTCAACATACACTTGTTGAGCCACAGCAGCAGCCACAGCCGCAGACGCCGCCTCTGCCATCTTCAGCTGCTTTTCCATCTCCTTTTCCAGTGCTGCCGCTGTCGCCGCTGCCATTTGGATGCATTCCTTCACCGAGGTCACCCTATGGTATGATGTCGCCCAGTTTTCTTTTTTCACCGACGGGTCAATTGGGGTTGCCACAGCTACCCTTGTCGCCGACTCTGCCTGTTCCAAGCCCAAGGTGGAAGGGCATGTAAGGAAATTTCACTGAGCAACGAAAGGTAAGTTATTTTAGGGTTTCTACAGTTTTTTGATTTCTTATAATTTAGATTATTATTATTATTATTATTATAGTGTTAAAACTGTAATTTGCACATGTACATGGTTTTGAGAGATTATAGTAAAAAATGACCAGTGTATTATAGTGGAACAGAAGATGTAGGTCAGACTGGTGATTAGTGTTTGTTCTGTACATGAACGGTGAAGAAAGTGAAGGAAAACCCTAAGTTGCTTCTTCCCTAGCTTACATTTGTTAATCTATTGGATATTTGTTTTATTTTTATTCCATTCTTTTTATGGATTTGCCTTCTTGATCTTAACATTATAGGTTCTCAATTTTAGTTTTTCTTGTCTGGCTGGGTGGGTTTTTGCAATGAGACTTTCTCATCTTCTATATGTACTTGAACTTGGATCATGAATGCGTCCTTAGAATCCAGAGGTATGTTATCATATTTTAAATAGCAAAAGTTGTATTCTGCATGGATTATGTCCAATGGGTTGCTGCTGATATCTTTCACTTCTACATCTTGCAAAATAAGGGTGACACCATCAGCCTTGAATTCATCTCAGGCATCTGATCTTATACACTGAAATTTCAAGTCTCCTAACTTCAATAGGAACAAGCTGAGATTACAATTGTTTATTCTCTTTTGTCTAAGTAAAGATTTGGGTCTCTCTATTGGAGTGAGCTAATTGCATGTATTGACCAATTAGAGGAAATGGTCTGTTGATCAGGCTGAGGGGGGAAATATCATATCATGCTTTTCAAAGGGCAGTTGCAATACGAGAGCTAGCAATTGATAACAGGGATAGGACATGTTTCCAAACTTGCCTTAGTCTTCAAAGGGGCACAAGGTAGGTTACTGAGCACAATTTGGATATTTTTGGAAATATAAACCTCAAATGAAAAACTAGGGATGGTAAAAGGGCAGGTCCACCCAAACCTGAGACCTGTCTGAATCCACCATGGTCCAGCCTCACATCTGGCTTGAATCCAAACCCAATGGGTCCAACCCATTAGACCTGTGCAATAAAAAATCCCAAATGCAAAAACCTAATTGAGAATACTGATTTACATAAAAAAAAATAATAATAATAAAAAAAAAAAAATTAAACCAATATGGAAAATTTACCTAAACAACATCACCGACTAGCACTGGAACACTGGAAATTGGCTGGTGCAACAGTGGTGAGGAGAGATGGAGTTCAAAGAGATGCTGGAGGGTCTGACCCCCAGGCGATGGTATGGTCGCAAGAAAGATGGAGGAGGTTAGGCCTGTTAAATAAAAATCCCAACTGGAAAAACCTAGTTGAGAAAACTGATTTACATAACAAAAATAAAAAAGAAAAGGACAATGTGGAAATTTACCCAAATATAGCAGCGACTAATGATGGAGCGCCAGCAATTGGGTGGTGCAACAGTGGTGAGGAGAGATGGAGTTCAGAGATGCTAGAGGGGCTGGCTGCTGGTGGTGCCACAGTGGCAAGAGAGGTGACGGAGGAGGTAAGAGACATGACTCAAGCTGGAGGCTGCTTGGAGGTGGAAAGGCAGGCCTAGCCACTGGCTAGGGCTACTGAGGAGATGGGGGAGCCATTACTGCAGTGGTAGGCCTGGTGTTTCTGTTTACTGTTGCCCATAGCTGGCTGGTGTTGGTACTTGATGGGAAGGAGAGGAGGAGAAGATGAAGAACCAAGGTTGGAGCCTCTGGACAGAGAGGAAAGTCACATAAGGAATGGAAAATTGAAAACACTAGAAATTTTAAATATATACCTACCTATATGATGCAGGTTTCAGGCCGAGTCTGGCAGACCTATTACCTGTTCTGAACCCTCCTGGTCTTAAAATGTAGGAGTCCGGCACTCCGGCTAGAAACCATTTCTGCACAGCTCACTTACTACCTGGCACCAGTATGAGTAGGGATGTAAACGGATTGGATACACTGTTTCCATATTCGTATCCGTTTAACTTTTCGAATATTCGGATATGGATACGGATTTGACGGATATTTAAAAATGATATACAAATTTGTATCCATTAGATATCGGTTGGATTCGGATATATCTGTATTTGATTATAATTAGTTAGATGCATTCATATTTTATTAAACTTATATATATTCTAATTATTGTTTTATATACATATTCGATGATAATTATTTAAATATCCATTTACGAATATCCAAATACGTGAATCTATAAACCTATAACAAATATATATTTTAATTAATAGAAGGAATTATATAATTTAATTAAAATAAGTGCAATCAAACAAATAGCATAAGTTCTAATTAATAATTGACTTTATAATTGATTTTTAGTACTTATTAATAATAATAATGGCATTTAAGTATATTAATTATAAAATTAACCAACAATAATTATGTTGATTAATTTTATTCTTCAAGTTTTTCTCTATATTACAATAATTTTTTAAATTTATTCTTTTTTCTTCCTAATTCTTCAATTATAATATATATATTATATACATATATGGATTATGAGATTTTTATTGAAAAATATAAATAATATATTATTTAATAAATATATATTCGAATCGAATATTAAACGGATCGGATACGCATTTACCATATCCGTATCTATTTATAATCGAATATGAATAATATTCGTTTTAAACGAATGCAAATAAATTTTGTATAAATGGATACGAATGAGAATGGTAAACGAATTTTTGAATATCCATTTACGGCCCTAAGTATGAGAGAATGTTATAGTTGACCTGTCATATAAATAGTTCTTATACTTGGTATCATTTGCCTCTTGTCTATATGTAGTTTAGTTAAATTTATGAAGTTACATAGACTGAAACACCTATTTATTAAGAAAAAAAGGACTGTATGATCCTCATTATGCATTTCATCTCTTGCTAGTTATACTGTAGTTTTCGATCGACAAGAAAATATTCAATATAGAAGGATGCAAAATGATAGTCATCTGCATTTTATTGTTAGAGTACGTGTTTGATCATGATCAAAAAATTCTTGAAGTAGAGATAATTTCCTTTACAATGGTGCAGGATTTGCCAAAACTACTTAACTACAGTCAGCAACAACATTGAAATTATCTTTGTTTGTGTGTCCTTGTTTGGTGAATAAACTTATTAACTTTTGTTAGCTTTAGGTGTCAAGAAATTGTGGAAACATCATGTAAGAGGTTGAAAGGGGGAGAAAACCTGCGCCTTACTGTCATTAGTTTTAGGCGAATTTTGCATGATACATATTTAAATTCTCCTAATGATTAGATTCATACCCATAAAGAGATAAAATAAGTATCTAGATGTACTTAGGTAACCTTATATGTGACATTACTGCTGTAAAGATGTGAAATATGTTCAGTATAGTTCTGGGTATCATGTATAAAGACACGGCTCTGCAGTGAACTTTTCATTAACAATTAAGACCAATTAAGAACAATTAAGGGAAAAAATGATAGTATTCCATTGCCTAACAACACAAAAACATGCAGCAAAATACGCCTCAGTAACTCAATATGTCCATAAAGGTCTGCTTACATCCCAGTGAACTGAATGTAATCTATAAAAGTATGGCATAATCATCATCTATCACCAAAAAGCATTTGGGGCTGTTGGCTACTGAATGACAATTTGGTCACATGAAACATGTATTCACAATCTTTTCTCGACACATTCTTGAACTTAAGGTGGTGTTTGGTGTACAAGAGTGAACCTGAGTTGGGATCTCTTGTATTTTGTATGATATTGGGATGCAGATTGCAGAAACATTGGCCTGGTTCCCAGTTGTTCTCTACTCTAGTTATCCATGGGAGATCCACCAGGCTTTTACAGAGGATGGATGGATTTTAACTCCTGTTTTTCCTTCATGTTACTGCATTTAAAACATTTCTATATTGATTGATTCTTGAGCTAGTTATGGCAAGAAAAAATTTCAGCATATTGTGGGTATGTATGGTCTGAGGAATAAGGGGTATATGGTTTCATCTTGCATGTGTTGATACTATGGCTTGAGAACATTGGACATGAAAACATAGGTCCTCTTGATGTCTCTTGTTCCCCTCACCATATGATTTCTCATCATCTAGTTTTATGGTGAGGGTCAAGAAAATGGAACTTCATGCTCATCTTTATAAAGATGAGTGTATGAATGAATTTTCTTATGCTACTGATTACAAATAGCCCTCGTCCTTTGGAAAATAGATTGGGCGAACCTGTTGAGGAATCTTGTTGATTGTAGCAAAAAATGCCTCCTCATAGAGGGAAAGTTGATTGGAAAATCCAGCGTGGTTTGAGGTTAGTTACTATATGTGTGGTGTTCTCATAATCGTGGGAGGAATTCATCTTGTTGGAGCAGTAGTAACATGTGAATTTAGGATGGTTGGAAATGGAGTAAGGGAAATCCATATAGATATCTTCATGAATCGTGCCTCTACTCCACTCATTACTAATATTGGTTTACCAAAACTTAAAAGACTATTAAAATTGAACCCAGACGCCAGAATGCCAGCTTGGCATCCGAAGATTGAGACACTTTGAATCTCTATTTCATTGCTTATTTCAATTTGATATATATATATATATGCGCGTATTTTTGTAACAAAATATTTAATACGCATCATATATTTATACAATAGAATAGGGAATGGAATTGAAAATAAAATACAGGATCTAAACTATGGTGAGGTCGATTTATGGTGCATCGAAAGGTTGCTATTTTCGTTTTGGCAATGCTCTTAAATTATTTTGAACACTCTACACCTTGCCCTACCAAATACTAATTATTTTGCATATATAGATAATCAGGCCATTAAAGAAGGTCGTGTTTACATGAGGTGTGTTCTGGGAAATGAGTTAGTTCAAAAAGAATTAAATTGGCTTTAAGTACAATCAAAATTTTGTAACACTTTCCTAGGTTTGCACTTCTTTTGGTGACCAGAGCATAATCCAATTTGATTGCTAATTGGACTCGAAATTTTAACATTTGAATGACAACATATGGTAGAATTTGGGATTGCCACATAAGACAAATAGTGTGTGGGCACCATAGTAGATATCCTAGTATCCTACCGCTATAGATTGACTACCAAGCTTGAGACCCATTTCCAATATACTATTAGATCAAACAACGTGTGGAGACTTGAGATCAAACAACCAATAAACTTATTGAAATCACAATTTTTGACATCAGTAGGCACTGTCTCTGGGAAATCGGTATCAAACTTGAGATCTGGTTAGCTTAGACTTCCATTTTGGAGAGCGAAAAAATGACAAAACACTGAATAAGAATGTGGAGACTATGGAGATAGGTACACCATCGCCTTCATTACAACAAGCACCTTGAACAAGTCTGTCGAGGCTATGTTGTTGGAATTACAAGAGCATAGTTGTAGGCCATGGCGGAAGCAATCACTAAAGAAATTATAGATGGGAGTTTAGGTGTGCCAGTGACACAAGCACTTGCCCAAATGTCCAGAGCTTAGAATTTTGGAGGATAGCTTTTCAGAGAGGATCTAGTACCAAGGGTATGAGGTAAAGGAAAGCCACCAGTGGAAGTAACAAACTCGGAGAAGAAAGATAGTAAACCACGTTTCAAGGAGGATGAGGATGATACCCTCAGTTGACCTTGTAGCAAATTCTATAGGTCAATGAATCATACATTTCACGAACCTACTAGAATAGAGGTACACAAGATCAACAGTCAAGTAGAGCAATTAAGTTGAAGTTAGAGGACACGAAAGAGAAAAGTATTAGGATCCACTTCACACAAGAGAGGCTCTCTTTTTCGTTCTAACACCATATTTAAGATTGTGCCGATGGGTTTCAAGGTGCCGAAATTGCCAAAGTACAATGAAAACTCAGACCCCAAGAGCATCTAACAGCATTTGAGCATATCATGGAACTATATATGTTATTCGATGCTATTAATTGTGAGGTATCCATAACTACCCTTTACTGATAGGCACATGAGTTGTTCACAACTTTACTGCCAGGTGCTGGTGACATATATGCAATTACATAGAAAGTTTTCATACCATTTTACTAGTAAGAAGAAGACCAAAAGGTCTATGACATACTAGTTCGCAATTTGAAAGAGGATGAAACTCTGGGGTCTTTTATGAACCACTTTAATAATGAAATACTTGAGGTTCAAGATCTTAACATAGATATGATGGTATGTATACTTATTCATGGTCTAGAAAAAGGGCCACTAGCCTCAACCTTTGCTAAAGAGCCATCAACACATGTGGGATGACTAATGGAGATGGCTCAAAAGTATGTCCATAAGAAGGAGATGAATGTGGTAAAGGATAAAAAATGGTTGAAGAATGTACAAGTTGGTTGAATTCACAAGAGGGATAGGAGAGTAGAGGAAGGGGGATGATCGCAACTTGAGAAAGATCATAGAAGCCGTCCTTTCTCCCCCTTGGCTCGCCCTATGTTCCATCACTACACCCCCTTAAAAACTACCTAAAGACAACCTATGTTTGCAATAGCACCTACCAATATGTTGCAATGACTTTCAAAGTAATGAGACACGTCCAACGACATTTTGGAAGATACTTTACTCGGAGTGTTAAAGGGGTCATCCAAATCGTTAGGGTCTATAACAATGGGATCACAAGGTTTTCAACTCTTTCATGCTCATTACCACTTTCAAATTAGAAATGTTATTAGAAGTATGTGATTTAGAACTTGAGGAATTCAAGCCATTTTCATCATAGGCAGATGAGTTAGAAAAAGAAGTAGAAGATGACGACTCAGACATTATTAAATAGTAAAGACAAAAAGGGATAAAACGAATATAAAAATTATATGTGAAATAAGTAGAAGGTATTCTCTATTAATAAAGTAGGTCAATTGGCAATAAAGCCCATATGTTGATAAGTCGCTATCATCAGAGGTCGAAAAAATAGAACATAAGTGAATTTGAGCTATAAGGGAAGTGATTTTATAATAGGTTTGCATAGATATGTGTGCTGCATCCATCGGGGCGAAAGTCCATCAAGATTTATACATCTAAGGGTACAAATAAGTTACTGTTCAAATTTAAGGACCAAGATCAACTTCATCATTGACGAGTATTAAAACTCCTCATCAATGTTGAAGTAAGGGGATTATATGGATTAAGCAGAAAGAGATTAAATTGCCTTCAAATATAACTATAATTTCCAAACATTCCCCTGAGTCCTTTCATGTGGTTAAGGCATAACCAAATCCAGTTGCTAATTGGACCTAAAATCTCAACCAATGGAGAACAAGTGGCAAATTTTGAGATACATAGACACCTCAACGTCAAACTATAAATACTACGTCATAGTCATTGAGGAGTAAGTAACAGCTGAAGTATGTCTGATCTATTAAGCAGATATTCTATCTACATTTTTCTCATCATGACATCTAATCCTCGACCATCTTACCTCTATAGGTTGATTATCAATTTTGAATCATTCCTAATCTACTAGCAGATCAAACAATTTTTGGACCAGCAAAATTACTGGCATCACATTATCCGATATCACAAAACTTGATTTATTTTAAAATTCGAACTTGTTCCACTTGGGGTGGCTTTTAAAACTATGAATAGGTCTCTTGGTGGATTTCAAATTTTAGTTTCAGGGCCTAAACCCATCCTGAATCAAGTCATTACGACATCTATAAAATATAAAATTTTAGTATAAAGTAATGAATTTCATTAACAATATTTAGAAAGTTATGGCATATTATTTTTTGGAATTGTATTTTTAATATTCTTAAAAGTAATATAGTGCTGAGTTTTGGCAGATTGGATGTTGCATTTTCACAAATTCACTCTAAATCTGATTCATTGGCAGCCTTAATGTAATGTGTTATGTGTCTATAACGGAGGAAAAGCCCAAAGTCAACAAACTATTTTTGCCCCAAAGAAAAATATTTAGCAGGATGAAAGTTATTTTCGTAGCATGTAGAATACTCCTCAGCTATTCCAGATTTGAACTTATTAGAATTAATGCATTTTTTTCCTTTTTTATTCTTTCTTTCTTTCTTTCTTTCATTTTTTTGTTTTTTTGTTTTTTTTGGTTTCTTTCCGCCGACTGCAAACACAACATGGAATTAGTCGAATGTAATTATTTGACTAAATTAATGCCGTTGTGGAATGGAAGTAACACATAAATGCTGCGCCTCTATGTTGCACTTTTTTTTTTTTTAAAAAAAAATATTATTATTATTTTAATATACTGGAGACTTTTGTAACATGATAGTGCTGAAAAAATGCATTTTATGAACATAGATATTACATATTATGAACTTAGAATGGCTTCTACAAATTACTATTTCTTTTGTTTCGTTTCAGATTTCCTATAAGAGGCCTAGGTTCCTTATTCTGTGGAGTACCGTGTTTGTTTGTACCTATAATATGCAGAGCTGGTTTTCTAAGCATAAATACCCTATATGTATGTATGTATGTATGTGGATTTATATATGGGTTCATAAGAATAATAATCTCTAGTGAAAAACACGACTGTACATTGAGAATTTTTCATGGGGCCAAACTAATTACTGAAATAATAAATTTTAGCCACATGGCGATATACATGTGATGATAGGGATAATATCATGACATACTTTTAATAGAATAATAATAAGAAAATTATTTTTATAGATTAATATTTTGAAAATGAACTCCCAAAAGATGTGTATAAAGTGACAATATGCTGTGATTAGTAAATGACAAAATTTGACCAATTAAGTTGATAGGTTCTATTAATATTTTAAAAGTGAAATAAAAAAGTATTTCCTGAAAATAGATTGTAATGTAGATGGACCTCAAGCCATTTTCAGCCTAAATTAGCAATCTGTTTGTCTTTCTTGGGCATGTCTCCGTTTTGGCCCAGTGGTAATTGCATCTGACTTGTAAAATTTGATAGGAGCGAAAGTGCATATTTCAATCAACAATGAATGAAAACTCAAGAGATGGAAACTGCGTTTTTCAAACAAAAACAAACGTAATCAATCATTCATACCAAATTTAATTTTCAAATACAAACACTGCAGTTATAGCCATTGCCTCAGGAGGTTTCACAGATTTTCTATTTTTCCTTTCAATTTCATCTGGAAACTAAGATATGGTGCAGCAGCCTACTGCTAATAATAGAAACTGAGATATTTAGCATAATTAAAATTAGGGGCCATGAACGGGAATTTATGTGAAGCACAATTCAAGCACCATATATCTCAAACTCCTAGAAGAAACCCAAATTAGTGGGTAAAAGGAGACTTAAAATAGAGAAGGAAGAAAGAAAGAAAACTTGTAATAAAGAAACGCCAATGGAGATGTGAGAACTCTACTTTTAGGAAGAGTATCCTCACTGTTGTCCTTCTTCAGGTTTGGGAGCTTCTTTGATATCATCAGCCCCATCATCCTGCATCAAAGTCCAAATACAATTAAAATTTAAAGTTAAATTTAAATTTAAATTTGGCAGCAGTAAAGATAATTGTAGTTTTTGTGTAATAGTCACTTCGAGAATAAAACATACTTTCACACAAAATATGAGTTGAAGTGCTAACAGAATTATGTAGATTGAAATAGATCTTTTTCTTCAAGTCTGATGATTCAAAAACATGTTGATATGTGTCCCATAACCCATCTATTGGAATCAATCAACAATACCTGCATGTCAGAGGTCCACAGAGTGAGGTTGTCGCGGAGAAGTTGCATAATCAAGGTGCTATCTTTGTAGGATTCCTCGCCAAGGGTATCCAACTCTGCAATTGCTTCATCAAAGGCCTGGCCAAGGCAGTGAACAAAGAAGACATCATACAACAGGAATTCTTTAGCTCAGGACAGCCAAAATTATGCAATGGCATTGAGCTTGCACATCCTGTCGTCCTCATAAGTGCAGTATTACTAAATTGTGGGAAGACAAATCTCGGAATTGCTTTATTGGAAAGTAAAACAAAATGAAAGCTACAACTGAATTCAGGTATGTTATGATATTTACCTGCTTTGCAAGATTACAAGCACGGTCAGGAGAGTTCAATATCTCATAGTAGAACACAGAAAAGTTCAGAGCCAATCCAAGTCGGATGGGGTGTGTTGGGGAAAGTTCTCCACTGGCAATATCCTGCATAAGCATAAGAGTGGCATAAATTCTTCTGTAAGGTAGGGTTCAAATATAACTATCTTATCTCTACTAAGTCAACTCAATGAAAAAACTTGGACAGAAAAATTACCCTCCATAATTGATTATAATAATAAACCATACGTAGATGAGTCAATGTAAACTTGCTAATGTAATGTGGGAGTATGCATAATGCAATAGTTTAGTACAATAGATAGCATAGCCGCAACCAAATATTTTCAATGCACAAATAACAAACCAATTGCAATAAGAAACGTAAGCACCAAGAACCTGCAGAAGCAAATAAAAATTTCTATTCAGCAAAAAGACTTAAGTATCCTCTATGATCCCATTCACCATCAATTTATGTTTGGCCAAGCAATTTTACATATTAGTAATGCATTAACGAATTGATAGAACATTTGTTTTCCCACCAAGCAAAGCAGCACATCCAAGATGGTTAATCCATGAAGTCATTATTGAGTTTACAAAATAAATATAAAGGCTTGTGTGTGGGATTGAAATATAAGTTTTTTCTTTAATTAGTAAACTAAAATGAGTCATTCCTGCTAGCTGCTGTGGGTGTATAAAATTTGGTCTTTACAATCTCTTCATGAATTCATACCAAATGAATACCTCCAATTTAGGGATGTAGAAAAACAGAACTGGTGTTTTCAGGAGTAATATCATCACTTCTTGCATCCTGTGGCTTCAATATAAATAGGTGCACTTTTACAATAGTAACCGAATTAAGTATTAGGTCCTCAACAGAAAGCATAGTCTGAGATGTTAGGGAGATTAAAAATTTATGTTTTCTAAGCCCAATTATCTTCACAAATTTTTTTTGAATTCCAATCCATTTTCATGTTGCTCTTTTTAGTATGATGAAGGACCATAATCCACAACCATATATTGTATGTACTGAATATTCCATCAACCAATAGACAAAACCCAAAATGTGGTAATGTATATGGGGGCCATTCCTCAAAATCCTATTGCAAGCCAATTATTATGCTATCCATTTGCTTGAAACACACTTCTTGCATACGTCCTTTTAATTTTGAGTTAATTAATGGTGCTCACCCTATCTTGTTTATGATTTGGGTATTAGCATTCAATAAAGAAAGTACAAATCATATGAGCATATAAGCAAACTCTGTAAATACATCAGTCGTAGAGTTGATCATTGATGATATGATTCAATCAACCATATTAGAGCATTTAAATGCATAAAATGGGCAAATGTGAGAATGTGCTTTCAAAATCTTGTCATTGGTAAATTTAGCCTTATTGTTGCTAAACTCTAAGAGGGCGGTCAGCCATAGTTCACGTGGTTATTTCTTTGATATATCAAATGTACGATTTTATGCAAGCTATTCATGAGTTGGGAGATCATCATTTCGAAACACAGAATACCCATTCTTGTGACATCTGCACTCTTTAGATCTATTCCATGTATAGCAAATTACACTTCAGGAAATTAATAATTTTGATAAGTTCAAGCATTCTTAACAGTGAGTTCTATATGTCAAAACAATTTACTTTTCAAAAAGATCTAAACTTCAGTACAATAAGGCATAGTCAGTTCAGCCAAATAATGGAAAGTTTGCATCAGAAATAAATCAAAGTGCATGATACAAAAGAAAATCAATTATGGTATAAAAAGGTGCGATCACCCAAAATGAAGCAACATTTATATAAAAGAAGAACAGCAAAGACTGCAAGTCAAAGTTTAGACACTAAAATATCTATTTTTACCGTGGAGAATGACTAAAAAATACAATCAGTTTAGTTTCCAATCCTAATCTCCCAATATGAGTAAAAGCTCCAAATATAATGTCCATAAACAAGTGAGAATTTCACAAATGAAAAGAATTAGGAATGCTCATTCGTAAAGCTAGACCGAAGAATCATTTTCCGCACTCATGTGTCCATTACATTAGACTATTACTTGTTCCATTCTCTCAGTTTATATCATCCCAAATTTAATAATTGAAACCCACACTCCACGCGCACATTCCGCATTTGAAATTGGAAAGCAAGTACCGCAACATTGCTAGATTTGTTTCTTGGGATAACCTCCCATAGTAACTGTTCTACTGATATGGAGCATAAATTAGTAGCATGACAATCAAATAGATGATTCCAAGACCCAAAGAACATATGTTGTGACAAAATCAAATCAGTGAAAGTAAATTTTTGAAGATAAAAAAATAAGGTAACCAAGCACAATCATGAAAATTGCATCTGGTCTAGACAAAAATAGACAAGGGGAAGATAGGAAAAAAGCAAACCTGAGCAGCCTTGTAGGCAGTGAGGGTGCTCTCAGCAGCCTCTTTTCTTTCGGCAGCTGTCTTGAACTCGGCCAAGTACCTATGATAATCCCCCTTCATTTTGAGATAGAAGACCTTGGAATCGCCGGCGGAAGCAGAGGGAACGAGCCTCTTTTCGAGCAGCTGGAGAATGCCGTCGCAGATGTTGGAGAGCTCGGACTCAATCTTGGATCTGTAGCCCTTGATGGCGGCGACGTGGTTCTCGTTCCCCCTCGACTCCTCCTTCTGCTCTATGGAGGAGATAATCCGCCACGACGCCCTCCGGGCGCCGATCACGTTTTTGTAGGCCACGGAGAGCAGATTCCGCTCCTCCACCGTCAGCTCTTCCTTCTCCGGCAGCGACGCGGACACCTTCTCCATGAACTCCACCATTTCCTCGTACCTCTCCGCCTGCTCGGCCAGCTTCGCCATGTACACGTTCTCCTCGCGCGTCGCTGCCGCTGCCTCTGCCATGATCAATTTTCGATCTGGTTTTCTGCAAAGACGAAGGGAATGTGGGATCGATGGAAACTATAAAATGGAATTGATTGGTTGGTTTGCTGTCGAAAATGAGAGGAAGGGAGGAGATCAAGCAGATTCTTAAGCTGGAAATTTGGAACGTTTTGCTGGGGACGCGGTCTGTCCAAAGATAGTTGTGGGGCTGCCTTTGCAGGGAGGACCGCTGAATTCTCTTTTCTTTTCTTTTTCTTTTTCTCTTGTGTGTGTTGGCGCATTAATAAGGATAATATGGAGGATACTTCTGCAATTTTGACAATGATTTTCAAGTACACATATTTAACTAGTCGGTTGATTCGTGGCCCAATGATATAACTCTTTCATATCATGTGAAAAATTAAGATGGCACTTACGCTTAAATATGAAAAAAAGAAAAAAAGTACACATATTTAACAAACCAATTAAAATTTTCATAATTGATTAAACACTTTTTCAATAGCTTTTAGAATTCCCAGTTGTAGTATTCTACCGTGCAAACTTTATTGTACATTCCTCATATAAGGATTGTAATTGTACCTTTAATAGGAGCTATTAGATTTAAAATGTAAAATCATAGTCATTCTTTTTTTTGATTAGTTGACAATGAGATAAAATACATTTTACTTGCGACCTCTACAAATTGTTAAAGTAAATTCCAATACTATATTGATGGTCCATTGCACTAAAATGGTGGTCCGTTGATCTAATAAGATTTTTTTTAACTATTTAGAATTTAGCCATTTAAATACTCTTTATATATATATATATGACTCATTAAATTGATTTTTTCTTTAAATAATTTTTTTCTTTGTATACTTAAAAAGGCAAATACGTCTATTCTATTTATTATCCTACTTCAAATTATTTTTAAATTCTATACGTAATGTATTTTGATATCTTTTGATACATTTTCATTTTTAAAACAATGAAAGAAAAATTAGATTGTAATTTAGAAATATTAATTTATTATTTTTAAATTAGCATACTTTTAACAATTTTAAATTAGCTATTATAAATTTACATATATTGAATATTAATAAAATTTCACAAAATATTAAATAATTATGTTAAGATATTAACAATAGAGCTCTAGAAATTTTAAATACATGATCGATTTTAACATAATTTTTAAAAAGATACAAATGTATTATTTATTAAATTGATATAAATTTAAACAACTCATAATAAATTTACATAAATGTAAATATTAATAAATTTTATATAATATATAATATATAATAAAATAATTAATAATTTTAAATACATAATCAATTTTAAAATAATTCTAAATTATTCAAATAATTTTTTTTTTAATTTATTCCCTCATCTTCCCCTCCCCACCCTCCAAAGTCCAAACCCAACTCATGGTAACCGACCATGGCCATCCCATCCCACCACACCCTCCACCATGGCGGCCATGTGCACACTATGGCTACAATGGCCATGGGAGCATGGCAGCATGGTTGGCTGCTTAGTTCTACACTGTTAGATCCGGCCGATGGCCATGGCGGTCGCACTCCACCCCCACCCCTCAAAGTATATGTAGGTATGTGTACATATAGTTATATATTACATATATATATTATTTGTACATATATTATACATATGATTATATATGTAGATGTGTATATATGTTTATTATATATAAATATATAAATATTTTTTAGATTGATATAATAGATGAGTATTTGTATCTTTTAATTTTATTTTTTTTAATTATCAGGGATAATTTGGTCATTTAACACTTTCAATTAGGGTTTTTGGATATTCATTAATAAAAAGGAAGGTGAATATAATTTTTAAAATGTAAGAGGATTCAATTATATTTATACCAAACTTCAGGGGAGACAGCTATAATTATTCATAATATAGAGCAATAACCTGTTGTGAAATTAGAGATGACTTATTGTAAAAAATATGTGCCATTTACGTAGAAGGTACCTCATGTAAGTAAAATACAATTAAACCTCACCATAGATGCATCCTTCTCAGTTTAGTCCAATTGCGAAGCTAAATACTTTTTTTCACTAATAAGTTTAGGGTTGCATTGAGTTTTCAACTTTATGAATATTCAATTTTAAGTTTAAGATTCACACCATACTGGTATTTATTTTAGTTACCATCAGTTGTCATTCTTGGTATCCGAGTACATAAATAATTTTAAATATAATATTTTTTTTGATAAATTTTTCATTCACTATAATAAAAGTTAACTGTAATAATTTATTTTTGTGATCGTAATGCAATTAATAGGTTGTGTAACACAAGACATCAATCAACTATTATGGAAATCCTAAATTGCTCCACTTTCCTTTTTTCTTTCTTTTTTGAATTAATGATGTTTCTCCTTTTGCTTCATTTATAGTGGTACTGATAAGTGATATCCCAATTAAGAATTGGAGAGTTGGCATCATTTCAAAACTGTTTTCCAGTAGGCTCTGATTAATATAACTAAGAGAGCCATAATCTATAATAAATTCAAGAGGCATACTTTTCAAATAGGCTTTTGAAAAACTTTAAAAAAGCAAAAAATATAACAAGAGAGATTTTTGGAAACAAATCTAATATTTTATTCTTTGCTTTTGGAAGCAATGATTAATAATTTAACTACTGAAATATCTTTTTTGGCTTCCAAAAGGAAGAGAGCAAAAAGTTGCGGAATGAATAAGAGGTTTATGTGTGAGTAAACATACTTGCAAGCATAGGATAATACCTGCAAAGTCTTTTCTATTTTAACCTTACTTACTAACTGCAATCTAAATATTAGGCAGTTGTGTGACAATCTTATTCATACAATAAAATTTCATTACGTGAATTTTAACTTAGAAAAATTAAAATAAATCAATTAACTATCTATCAAATATAGACAGAAGAACAGAATGCACTAACATAATCATATTCCTAATTAGCAATCGAGTCCAAGGAATTGATTCTAAACTAATCAAGCAAGTACCAAGGCTGATACTAATTATGGATATAGGCACATTTGCAAACACGTGATATTGAAGTAATATGAACTCTCAAGTATACTAAAACGTGATGTAAAAAGCCTGTAACCCACTTATGGAGAATCAAAATTCCACTATGACTCCCTTTGATTAAACAATATATTTATCAATCAATACCAATGGAGGGAACATTGTTGAACGACCCGAACCAATTAAAAAATGATTTATGGATAATGGGGGAGAGGGAGAATAAAATGAGTAAAGGAGCCATAGTTGTTGGAGAGAGTAATACATTAGTCATGGATAGTAACAAAAATTTATTTAAATTTGCTTTCTATCTTATAAGGATATTATAGGTAAACAATAATTTAGTATAATTTGACAAAGAGGGGTTTTCTTTTTATATAGTATAGATATAAATCTATACTATTATATATAGCATAGTTTTTTATTTATTTAATTACGTAATTTTGGCCAAATATTGAATTCTTAAAATTTTGAGTTTTTTAATTAAAATAAAAAAATTTCATTGGTTGTTTATTTACTTTTATATTTTATTTTAATACAATCAATTATCTATTACATCTAAAATAACATGTTATTTTATCCAAAATCGCAATATAAATTTTTATCATATTTTTTATTTGATTACATAAGTATATAATTTAAAAAGTATTTTATAAGCAACATATTAAGTACTCTTATCACAAAATTATATCTTGTAAATTTAATTTATCACAAGATTAATAGATAAATATTTCATTTGTTTTATATATAAATTTTATTATTCTACAATTATTCATTTTACATTTTATTCCGACATTATTCATACTACAATTCTATATTTTTTATTATAGGACCACTTTCCCTTATTACTATAACATAATGATGTTTCTTTTTTCTTTCTAATTTAAAGTTTATTTCATAAAAAGTTTTTAATTCCTTTACTATAACACACTTTTATATTGATTTTGTATTTTCATTCTAAATTAATTATATACTCTCCTAATATATTTAAATATTTTATCAATATTATTACTTTATTATTTTCTAAATATTTATTTAACATTAAAGTTTTTATGGCCAACATAGTATTATAATGTTTTATATTACTTAAGAACATAAGTATGCAGTATTTTTTTTATTTCAATTATTATATTTTATATATTCATTTTCAATACTATTTTCAAGTTTTTTTTATGTTCATTTAAAAATTTATCTTTGATATTGAATTTTTATTTATGTATTATTTTAATTGCAACCTCTCTCGATATATCTAGATAAAGAAATTGTATAGACTTCATATTTGAGTCATGTAACTCGAATAATGTGATGTCATGAATTATTGAAGTATTATAATTTTATTAAGTTATTGAAATTATTTCAATTTTATTATCAAATGAATAAAGAAATACTATATATTTTTCTATAAAATATTCATTAAATTTATTAGCACTTGATTTACCCATTTTTAATTATGTGCACATAAGAAAGAATTTCTTTTTCATTTTTTGTATATAATATCATGTGCTATTTATAAGTTTATTTCAATTGGTTGAATCTTTGCTTATTTATAATAATTTTTATAAAAAAAAATCAATTTATTTCTCTTTTAATAAATAAATTATTTAAAAAAAATTATGTATATATAGGTAGAAATCAAAATTTTATTGCTAAATAACACATAATTTGTAACACCCTGAGTTTTAGATCCCTAGACTTAAAGTTATTGTTTAGTAAAATAAAATACAAATTTAATAAATCACGTTTAGATTAATTTTGGGATAAATTTAATTGAAGCTCATGAATAATTATTAACAGTTGAGGGATCTAATCGTAAATGAGATAAGGACTTGATTGTCCAAAATTTTAAAACTCAGGGGTTAATAAGAAAAAGTTAAAAGTCTGGGAACTGCAAAATAATTAAGTTAGGAGCTAATTGCTAAATTTACATACTTAACAGGGGTCAATGTGTAAGAAACAAAGGCTGGAGGGCTTAATTAATAACTTGGGGCCAAAATCTGAGGCGATTAAAAGCTGGGGGATTGCTTTGAAAGTGGTGGAAAGATTTGGGGGTCAAAATGAAGGCTCGAAAGATAACTGATATATATATATATATATATTATGAAAGATAGAATTTTATCTAATTCTCAAATAAAGACCCAAGACCACCCAAGCTTCGGATTTTCTGAACCTTGACTCAAAACTAAATTCTAAACCGATAGGAACTTTCATCTCTTCACGGTGATCACTTCCATACCCAAAACCATCGAAAACAATCGACAATCGAGAAATAAAAGTCGGTGGCGAAGCAAGGCGGCGGCGGTGGTGACGGGTTTACTATTTTCGGATGGTAGAAAGTTGAAATTGATGGATGGGTTTTAATGGGCTTGTCGAGAGGAAAGTTATAATGGTCTTGAATTTTATTTTTGAGCACCAAAGATGGAGAAATTAGAGGTGGCTGCGAGTGGAGGAGTTAGGGTTCTTGTGGATGTTTTAGCTTAATTCGTCGGTGAGGAGGTGGCGGAAGGAAAAATTGATTAAGGGGTTTGGTTGGGCTCTTCGATGCGAACATTCTGGTGGTGGGCGGTGTTCGTTTCCAGTGGAGACAGCTCTTGGACAGTCAGCATAAATTTAAATTATGGACTATTTCTTGCCTGAGATTGGATCTAAATTGACCCAATTTGGGTAAATTCTCTTTAATGGAATGTCATTCGATTCGATTGTAACTCTGATTAAAACTTTAATTGAAAAATTATTCCTAGCACAAAATATGATTTATAAATTATGACTTTGGCCTAAATAAGGATTAAAATTGTAAATATTGAAGATGAATACTTGTTAGAAAATTGAATTTATTGAGTTAGAATTTATCAGATCAACCTAAACTTAGAACCTTGAAAATAGGATATGCTGTAAATAAAATTAGTACTAAAGACTAATTACTTAGAAATTAAATTCAAGAATATAGAATCTATGACACCTCATTCAGGATAACCCCTAAATTGAGATGTCACCAATTCAGACTTAACCATAATCCACAAGATAATCAATAAGCCCATAAGAAAATTTTCAAATTCATCCAAGGCAGCAACGCTTTCCAACTTATACAAATTACCACAAGATCCTATATACATGCCACATGTCTTGAAATATCAATCAACACATTATATACATATCATAGATCTAAAACTTCCATCTTAACATATCACAACATCTTTGAGTCGAAGCATAATGATCAAGTGAACCTTAAAGCCCATAAAATGACCTAATCTATTACAAAATAGATTCTCCAGTCCAAGCCATAAGTTCTTGTCCTTCACTTATTTTTGTCTAGGAAAAATCAAGAATAATAGAGAGGGTGAGTCTTACAAACTCAGTGAAGGATGTGCAAGGAGCAACCAAATAGATTTGTAAAAGAATCAATAGTTCAACAGAATATAAACAACATAACATTTAAAAGAGAACATAAATGTACTAGAATAAAAACATTTTCAAATTCCAGGTTACTGGTTTGGGAGTTGTTATCGTTGGCTTGAATGGCCTGGCCATCTCAACCAATTTACTATGGGAGGTATCGCCATCGGCCAATTCAGCCGATTTACTATGAGAGGTATCATCGTCGGCTCAGTCGGCCTATACATCAGCCCGATCTAGCCTAGGAAACTACATTGTCCTTATTGCTCCATGATTAGAGTACAAATAGAAGCAAACAAACCCAAGCATAATATGCAAATCAAATAATCGAAAGCATAACATGCATATCAAATTCTCCTTATTCCTCCATCAGGCTTATGGCTTATCCCAACACACAATAGGGATTAGTGTCCTGTTATTTCGAGGGTTCCAGGCTTACGACTTATCCCAACACATAATAGGGATTAACATCCTGTTATTTCGAGGGTTCCGGGCTATCCGAGCTTACGAATTATCCCAACACACAACAGGGATTAACGTCCCATTATTTTGAGGGGTCCGGGCTTACGGTTTATCCTAACACACAGTAGGCATTAACATCCCATTACTTATTCCTATACATGATAGACAAAAGATAAACAATTGCCAACAAGACCAAGCATGTAATATACAAAATGGATTCAATTATGCCGACAAGCCCAAATAACTGATATACAAAATGAATTCAAGTATGCCGACAAGGCCACGAGTTGTGCTGGACAATAATAGGTAAGCAATGAAAGTTCATGGCGCTAAAATAGGAGTATTCAATTTTCATCAGAATCCAAGTGAAAGAAACAACCCTCACATGGGTATTCAAATCAAATAACAAATAATGATCAAAGGTTGAAACAAATCATGGAATTGAATAATCAAGAATCAATTATTTCCCAAAACAAAGACAAGTTGAACCCTTACAGAGGTATTTAAGTAATAACTAATAGATTTATCCAAAACAAGTACCAAATCGGTAGACCCTCACCTCAATAGCCTCAGAATGCTGCCACGGCTTACTGGTCTGCAGGACCCAGCTCATCGTCACCTATCCAAAAGAGTGGGTTTACTATCAAAATCCTTGTTTTGACCCTAAAATCACAATTATACGGATAACAAATCTAAAATTGATAATTATTCCATTAATATGGTAGTTTAGGGTTTGCTTCGACATTCTCATTAAGGAATATGCTAATTACACCGTTAATACCAAAATACTTGCGAGATTTATATATCTGTTCAGATTAAGAGTTATAATATGATCCTTAAATTATATAATTCACCTTCCAACTATCATTAATGATCTAATTTTGTCGCTTAGGTCTCACATCCATAAAATTAGGACTTAATCCTCTAATTAACTTAATCAACCTAAAGTTATCATATAATAATACAAATCTATGTCCACTAGGATTATATAAGTACGTATGCATGGCCTTATTTCTGGTTCCAGTACACATTTCCATCTCAATATATATATATATATAAATATTAATACAAGATTATAGGAATTAAAATGAGACAATATATATGAAACCTCGGTCCAACTTTTTACCCAAAATTTGATTATCAGAGCTCAATCTTTGCAAACCGATACCACCAATGCGTTCACTGCATCGAGGTGAAGAAATTGCCTCAATGCCACTGTCGTGTGCCACCACTGGAAAAGCTCACCACCACCACTATTAGGCGTGTCTCAGCTCCAGCAATCTAAATCCCTGGTCAAGTTCAAGCTCTGTCACCTAGAGGGTCGTCAATTTCAGTCTTAAAGCTCCAACACCACCATTCGCCGCCATCTCGATTCTCTCCACTACCGTCATTGACAGAGGCCCAAACTTAAAACCCAATACGCCAAACTATTCCCCAAACTAAGCTCTACAAGAATCTATGCCCAGAACCAAGTTTTCACCGCTGCTCCACCGAGCTCGCCGCTCATCGTCGTCTCTCATTTTCGAACCTCAGTTTTTCGATGGTTAACTAGTCGAAATTGGTTGCATTTGGTATCAGTGAGCTCCTAAAAGGTAAGGATGACAATGGTGGGTTCAATTTCTTGTTTCGGGTCATCACCGACGACGATCACCGGAGGTGAAAGTTATGGTGCTCAGTGAAGAAATGAAGAAAAATGAGGGGTGAAATGCTATATATAGAACCATTTTTGAAATTCTAATTTGACCCCAATACTTTCTTCCATCATTCAATTAAGTCCTCCAGAAAGTCAACCATTTTCCAATTAACCCCCAATATAGTGAATGCCTCATTTCCACCCATGACCTAAAAAGTTATTTCTAGGTGGACCCCCAGAATTAAAAATATTGCTCAATTAAGTCTTTTCTATTTATGTTTTAACCTTCAAAACTTTCAAAATTAATAAATTAATTAAATAAAGTATAATGATAAAATTTGCACCAATTTCAAATTTAGGGGTGTTATAGAATCATATTATCTTTAAATTTATTGATGAGTGGCCGTCACACTAGGAATTGATTTAGCCATGTAGTAAAATGTAAGTTTAGTTTAAATTTAAGAACATTGGAACTTTGACGTAAGACTTTCATTTAACAAAAAATATAATCCTTAACTTATAATCTAGGCTTGAATTAAGGATTAAATTCATAATTATCAACAATAAAAAAACTAATTAGAAAACTAGACTTATTTAGTTAAGAATTATCGAACTGACTGAAACCTGGACCTTGAAAATATGATACTTTATGGATAAAGTTGTAATAAAGTTAGAAAGAATAAATACCAAATAATTGAGCCAAATAATATAAGAATTTAGTCATTTATAAAATAAATCAATTATATTGATTATCATTTTAAAAATTCATTTAGATAAATATTAGAATAGAAGTTTAATTTAAAACCTAAATTAGAGTGTGGGACATCATATGCGATAAACATTAGACTTGAACAATTCCCCAATAATTAGAGAATAGAAAGATTACATAATTAAATTAGATATTTATAATACGATAAAGATATTTAATTGAATTAGAATAGATGAATTTAAGTAATATCAGTTAGACCCTTTGATATATAATTGGATTGTTAGGAAACTCAGTAGGTGATACTAAATGAGATAGAGCCTCACACTTTGTAACATTTAAGTATACCTTAAGTATCAATAGATCATGCATATTAAATTAAATTGATTTGAGTTAAATAATTGTAAACAATAAAAATAACTATTGAAAATTATGTACCTTAATAAATAACTGGTGTGCCTCTCACCTATAACTAAATTTAGATCATGCTTAAATTAAAATGAATAATAATGTTTAAGTATGTAATTATTCAGTTGATTAGGAATGACTTGGGTTCAAATATTTTAGCATTAGATTAAGATATAAGAAAAGATTACCAAACGAAATGAAATGGAGTTAAAGAAAAACCTTGATAAAGAACTGATATGATTATGTTAACTAATATATCGGATATTGGACAAGACATGGTGATTTAGTGGGACGATTGAGGATGCATTAATGGAGAACCGAATATGCTCAAATTAATTGAGTAGGTATTCATCAAGACCATAAGTGAGACTTATCAATAACACGAGCTAAAGATTATGGTACCAGTAATCTGCTTAGCAATTCATTAGATAAGAATTCTTTACCAAGTTATCATAGGCATCTTGGTATATAAACAAGATCAGAGAAATACTACATGATAAAATAAATTAAACACTAAAGCTTAACAAGGACGCAAGGTGTATACACACACACACACACTTATGATTTAAAGAATTAATATAATATTGATTAGGTCATCTTACGATAAATCTTGGATTGACTAGGGATCAAGGACTTGAGTGTCCATACGGCTAAGGATTTCTCCACATCTACCAGGTGAGAGTATACTCGATAATATGAGATTTCCTTACTGGAGAAAGAACATATATACTAGTAAATATATCATTGTTGCTTGATCCTTCTGAGTTGCGGTTGTAATTTTTTATTTGTTTCATTCCATACAATTCTTTGACTCTTGCATCGGGCTTAAAAGTTTGTGCAAACTTCTCTTCTCTGCCTTATGCTATTTGATCCATAATTATTCGAGTTCTCAAAATACTCTAAAAAATGATTTTCTCAAACAGTGTACTAACCAATTTATTTTGATCTGAGTTTTGAAAAGCAAAAAAATTGTGAATCGTAGCTACACATCACCAACTCTACACTAGTTTTTATTTGTTAATTTGATAATGATTTATGCTATTTTACATGAAATTCGCAATTGTGTGTGAAAAATATATTTTTCCATTATTGCCATGTCCATCTTAGGGTAAACTTGATGTTGATTAATTGATTACTTATTTATCATGGCGAATTGACATGTTAAGTGAAATGTTGTTGGACATATTGTCCTACATTCATCACTAGATACCTTTCGGGTTGGGCCCTAGGATTGGCTAGAAAGACAACTGGGTGAAACGGACCGATGGTGGCTGGTCTTTCGACTGATACCCTGCTAGCTATATATATAATCCTATCTCATAGCTAACTGTAGGTAGCTGTCTATGAGCAGGATAAGGCATGCGGCTAGCCATGCCTCGTGTGTGTTTTCGTATCCAAGCCGATCACTCGAAACCTAGAAGGATAAGGGCTTTTGTGTTTTTGAAAGTGGAGTGACAAGGTAGGAGAACCGCCAACAGTAAGATTGTAAAAGTGTTTATTTATTTATTCTCGATTAATTTTGCCAACCAATTGTATCTCTTGAAGAAAAATGTGTTGACTCTTTGGTCATACTTGAGATTTAAATTTTTACAAAAGAGGCAACAAATTTTGTGAAGTATCATCACTGGTATTTTATGGTGGTGAGATAAATCAATTAGAACTTTGAATGAAATTTTCTCTAACAGCTTTTGGTCATCATGACATTCTTTCCTGCTTCCTGTATAATATGTTCGGATAATTGTTACTCTATTGTTGTTACTAGAATATCTCACTAAGTCATTTGAATTTACATGGTTGTATTATTTCCTTTCGTTCTTTCCCCCAAATAAGAATAAGTGACAAGGATAGACTAAACTTCGCGTCACATGAGGTAATAAACTCAATGAATGTATAAATATACATATTGCATCTGTTGAATTATTGACACAGAGGTGAGAAATGGGTTGGAAGTGCCAAGTATAATATATGATATTTTGGTTATAAGTACCACTGTTGATGGATGCCATTTGCGAAAATTAAATATTTTGGGTTTTGAAAGATGTGTTTTCTCTTATCCAAAGAACTTGTAGTATAAAATGAGTAGCACCTCAGCCGAGCAGGCACCTCCCAGTTGGGGTGTTTCATAATTGATATATTTCATATTTATTAATTTATATTTACTTTGATAGTATTAAGTGTCAAAAATTAAATGGATATACAAAGTAATGAAATTATCTAATAAAATGAGTTTTAATAAATATTAATTTATTTTTTCATTTAAAGAGTTAGATTTTTGTCCTTTGAATTTAGTTATACATTTTTATCCAAAAAAGTTCAGTACTTATCCAAATAAAGTAGTTGATAATTAAGTAATTTCAAAGCAACAATTAAATTTTCATATTTAATAAATTCTTTTGTATTTTTATAGATATAATAACTTTATTTTTCATTGAAGTAATGCAATATTTAATTATCAAATAAAAATTTATTAAATAAATAAAAAAAATCCAATCATTGGGTCAAACAAATTATTTTTATTTCTTAATTAAACTTTCTAGACAACTAACAATTTAAAAATATATAATTTTTATATAATTTATATTGAATATACTTCAAAAGTAAAATTAAAATACTTAAGAATCATAATTATCTCTTAACATTATGACTTACTTAAATTTTTTTACAACTTGTCTATTGCTTATAAGAAAACAAATAGATAAATAATTATGTAAAATATTAAATCATAACTTGTTTATTAAAAAATTGAGAAATGAATAATCATAAATTAATTGATATGTAAGTCCTCAATTTATCAAAGTCTTTAAAATTTAATTATTTTTACAATAGATGTGTAAAATATTTTTAGATAAAACTATATTTATGGAATGTAACAAATAATTTAATTTGAAGAATTTACTTCAAATATGGAAATTGCTTCCTACGAAAACTATAAACTCTGAACCTTATTTTTGTATTATTAATTTAAATTATTTTATTTTTTAGTAATATAATAATAGAGAACTCATTTTGAATTATTTGAAATAAATTCCTTTATATTGGACATATTTATAGTTGACATAGTTGAAAATTTGTTTAATTAGAAAAAAATTCATAATCCTACTTTCATTTTAGTGATCAGTCCTCATTTGAATTTCTACACACTAAACTCCCCACTTTTTCACAAAACTTAGAAATCACTCCCCATATCTTTTAAAAAGACCCATATATTCTTGTAGTTGGGAAGAAAAACAAAAATACCTGAGAAATGCATTTTCTCTTCAAGAAGAACGCTTTCCTTTTTTTTTTTTTTTGTTTTTTCCTAAAATCAATGACTTCTCCAAGCGGCCAAACAAAAGGCGCGAAGACGTTCCTCTGCTATAGATGTGAGAAGCAGAAGAGAGGGGGAAAAAAAAAGACACCAAAATTTCTGTCATTTTTCTGCGACAATGGAAGGGGAAACAATGGCAACAAGAAGCAAAGTACAAAAATAAGTGAGCAAAAAAAACAGAGGTTCTGCATTTACAGCTTTAAATGTCCGTGATTTTTCATTGTTATACTTATTTCTTGTCTATTTTATCATGTTTAAGGTTTTTATTCCTTTTTTAGTTGTTAAACACTTGAACTCATTTGATATATATATATATATATATATGATTTTTGTTGTGAGATGGAAAGTTTCTGATTTGTACTTGAAAGGCATGAAAGTTGGACTTCACCTTTTTGGGGTTTATACGTCGTTTTACCTAAAATTATAAGGTGAAATTATCTGAAAGTGGTAGTATATTATATGTAGTACAAAACATCAAAGCTTGCAGTACACATTAGGCAAAATTGTAGTATATAATTGGTATAACTGCAGTACATTTTAGAAGCAAATGTAATATAAACATTCAAGCTTGCAGTACACATTAGGCAAAATATAGTATATAATCTGTGTAATTGTAGTACATTTTAGAAGCATATGTAGTACAAAAATATTCAAGCTTGTAATATATATTAACCAAAAGTGTAGTATATAGCTGTGTATCTGCAGTACATTTTAGAAGCAATTTTAGTACAAAACATTTAATCCTGTAGTATATATTAAATGAAAGTGCAGTGTATTTTAGAAGCAACTATAGTATAAAACATTCAAGCCTGCAGTATATTTTGTACCTCATGTTGGTGATATTTGTACTTAATATGTTGATATTTTGTATTCCATATTGGTGATATTTGTACTTAATGTGCTGATATTTTGTATTCCATGTTGCTGATATTTGTACTTAATACGCTGATCTTTTGTATTCCATGTTGGTGATATTTGTACTTAATGTGCTGATATTTTGTACTCTATGTTGGTGATATTTGTAATTAACATACTGATCTTTTGTACTCCATGTTGGTGATATTTGTACTTAATGTCCTAATCTTTTGTACTTCAATAGTTGATACTTCGTATCTAATGTGCTGGTGTTTTGTACCCTAGGAGACAGAAGACATCAGCACAATCCAGGTAGCAGATGAACCACCCAACTCAAAGATTGAATCGCCTGATCCCGATAAAGGAAAAACTTATTATAAAGGTCGTGCTCAAATTCCAATAAAAGAATTTGATTATAACATGAGGGCAATAATGGTGTTATGTTGAAGTACACTTCAATTAAATTGAAATTGGGCAATGAATTTGAGTACAATATGATGGAAATGAAGTACAAACGTAGAACAAACAAAGTATAAATGGTGTTATGTTAAAGTACACTTCAATTAAATTGGAATTGAGCAGTGAATTTGAGTACAAATGAGGGAAATGAAATACAAACGTAGAACAAATAAAGTATAAATGGTGTTATGTTGAAGTACACTTCAATTAAATTGAAACTGTGCAGTGAATTTGAGTACAATATGAGGGAAATAAAGTACAAATGTAGAACAAACAAAGTATAAATGGTGCTATGTTGAAGTACACTTCAATTAAATTGAAACTGGGCAGTGAATATGAGTACAATATGAGGGAAATGAAGTACAAACGTAGAACAAACAAAGTATAAATAGTGTTATATTGAAGTACACTTATTGCAATTGAATAATTAGTCTCTAATAATTATAGTAATGGTCAAGTACAATATTTTGAAATTATCGAATTAGGCGAAGTACATATTTGTATGGGTGATAGGGTATATATTATCGTCAAATGCTCATTTGTTTACATCTTTAAAAGCATAAGTATTATTTACATTACTACGATTGATAACATTCATTCGTTGAACACTAATGGTTAACACTTTAAAACTTTAATATTATTTTATTCATATGATAAATATTACACACATTTTTAGAGTTTGGTTATTAATTACCAAGACTTAAAAAGAAAATCATGGAACAAATTTCAATTCAACAATACTAGTAAAAATATTAAGGAATGAAGTACATAATGGCCGAAATGAAGTACAAATATCATAAAATCAAGTATAATTCTCCCAGATTGGGGTACAAAATAATTGATATCTCGAAAAACATGCAAAAATGCTGATTTCACGCTAAATCAAATACATAATTGCCTAAATGAAGTACAAATGTCATGAAATCAAGTATAACTCTCCCAGATTGGGGAACAAAATAACTGATATCTCGGACAACATGCAAAAATGCTAATTTCACGCTAAATTAAATACATAATTGCTGAAATGAAGTACAAATGTCATGAAATCAAGTATAATTCTCCCAGATTGGGGTACAAAATAACTGATATCTCGGACAACATGCAAAAATGCTAATTTCACGCTAAATTAAATACATAATTGCCTAAATAAAGTACAATTGTCAAGAAATCAAGTATAATTCTCCCAGATTGGGGTACAAAATAACTGATATCTCGGATAACATGCAAAAATACTAATTTAACGCTAAATCAAATACATAATTGCCTAAATGAAGTACAAATGTCATGAAATCAAGTATAATTCTCTTAGATTGGGGTACAAAATAACTGATATCTCGAATAATATGTAAAAATGCTAATTTCATGCTGAATCAAATACATACTTGCCGAAATGAAGTACAAATGTCATGAAATCAAGTATAATTCTCCCAGATTGGGGTACAAAATAGCTGATATCTTGGACAACATAATTCTTGTATTTAAATGACCGCAAAGTAGACATCGCATAATTCTTAAACATAATTCTGAACTCCTGAGCATCCTTGAATGTCTGACCCTCTCTATAAATGCAATTCCTCCATGCATCAATTGAGTTGCTAATTAAAGCTAATTTATTGTGCGATGCATTGGTCGAACCAATTTCCTCCTCGACTGCATCCCTTGAGGTTGACAAATGAAGTACAATATTAGGTAAAATAAAGTATAACATGTAGAATAATTCAGTATGGTCGGGTAATTTCAAATAAACGAAGTACAATTTCAGAACAATAGAAGTATAAAATGCTATCAATTGCAGTACAATTTTGGATAATCAATAAGTAAAGCACTTGAAGTATAGAACTTTAGGTAAAATGAAGTATGAAATTAATAGAACTTTATAAAACTTAAATAATGGAGTACAATTTTACGTAAAAGGTTAAGTATGATTTTATATAAAAAGAAGAACAATTTTAGAACACTTGAAGTATAAAACCTTAGCAATTACAGTAGAATTTTTGGATAATCCATTAGTAGAACACTTGAAACTTAAATAATAGATTCAGATAACTGAAGTACAAGTTTAGATAAAATGAAGTATAATTTCAGAAAACAGAAGTATAATTTTATATAAAAAGAAGTACAATTTCAGAACACTTGAAGTATAAATCCTTAGCAATTGCAGTACGATTTTGGATAATCCATTAGTAGAACACTTGAAATATAAAACTTAAATAATAGATTCAGATAATTGAAGTACAAGTTTAAATAAAATGAAGTACAATTTTAAATAAAGTGAAATACAATTTCAAAACACTTGAAATATAAAACCTTAGCAATTACAATACAATTTTTGATAATCCATTAGTATAACACTTGAAGTATAAAACTTAAATAATAGATTTAGATAACTAAAGTACAAGTTTAGATAAAATGAAGTACAATTTCGGAACATTTGAAGTATAGAACTTCAATGAATAGAGTACATGTTTAGGTAAAATGAAGTATAAAATAAAGTATAATTTCATAAAATAGAAATACAATTTTAGATAAAGTGAAGTACAATTTCAAAACACTTGAAGTATAAAACCCTGGCAATTGCAGTACAGTTTTGGATAATCAATAAATAGAACAATTGAAGTATAGAACTTTAATGAATGGAGTACATATTTTGGTAAAATGAAGTATAATTTTAGAAAACCAAAAGTATAATTTTAGATAGAAGACGTACAGTTTGGGAACACTTCAAGTATAAACTGCTAGAAGTTGTTGTACAATTTTGGATAATCAATTAGTAGAACACTTAAAGTATAAAACTTACATAATAGAGTACAATTTTTGTGAGATGAAGTACAATTTTAATTGCAATGAAGTATAATGTAGAACGCTCTAAGTAGAGAAAGATTTTCAAATAAATAGAGTACAATTTCAGAACACTTCAAGTACAAAACTTTACAAACTACAGTACAATTTAGATTCTGTAGAAGTATTACCTTAAAACATCACTGCTCTTCTTTGCCCTGCTGCTTGATTCATCCTTTCGGTTTACCAGGATGTCAACAATGTTCATCTTCAATGTCAAATGCAGTAAGACCATATTTATGACATTATATGGAGCTGGTCTTTGGAGCGGCAACTCTCTAACACTTGATTGAACACTCCTCCTTCACTACTGGTTGACATCATCGAAAAAATACAAGAAACTCAGAAGCAACTGAGAAGAAATCGAGAAGAAGAAGAAACCCGAAAATGATGAAAATAAAAGGAGAAGAAGACAATGCAAATGTCGGGTTGGTGGTTGTTGGCTCCAACAATTATTCTTGTTCCAGCTGTAGAGCTTGTTGTGTTTTTTCTGTTCTTTCTGTTTCTGGTAATGAATGTATGATAGGGTTTACTGTTTGCTTGTGTGAATGAAGAAGAAGTGAGAAAAAATGAGTGAAAAACATTATACTTAAGGGCATTTTTGTCAAATCAAGTGAGTAGGGAGTGATCTCTAAAATTTTAACAAAACTAGGGAGTTTCTTCTAACAAAAATCAAGTGGGGACTGAACATGAAATTAGAAAGTTCTTTTGGTACTTTTAAATAAGTGCCTCTTGAAAATTTTCAAAAGCTTTATAAATGATCACTTAAATAGCAAATGATATCAATATTTATATTTTTCAACATATTTAGTTACACAATTTTATAGTTATATCATGTACAATTATTTTAATATTTTTGCTTATAATAATCCATAGAAAAAGATTTTTATATGAATTAATGATGTCGGGTCAAAAAAAATTGATTGAAAGTAAGTATTCATTTACTTATTAATACATTTGTATATTCCTAAACAAGAAATTTAATTATTATTTTAAATTGTATATCAAAAATTTACTTATTATTTATTCATGTACATCATATATGTTATTTCATAATTTCAAAAATAAAAAGTAACTACATATATAAATAAAAATAAATAAATTTTATTTATCAAAATTATATAGAATATTAAGAGATATTTTAGTTTATAAAAATTATATGTTGCAAATTACTTATTAAATTAGTTCTCAAATAATAACCTAATATAAGTTATTTTCATAGATAAAGTACAAAGTTGATATGTATGTACTCTAACAAAAAATACTTAACATTTAAAAATCTCAAATGCCATGAAAAATTATAACTATAACTTCCACATTAATAAGAAATCATACAAAAGGCTTTAAGTTTAAAAAAATTAAAAATCATTGGCTTATTTATCATGTCAAAATATGTATGTATAAATATATATCTATTTTAGAAAGCGTATATGATAAAATATTATGCTCTAATTTTATTTTCTTAATTCTTTCATTTATTTCTTTCTAAATTTTATGATTCTAAAATTTTTTGTATAATTTATAAACTTAGAGTTAACAATTCTTGAATATTCTACAACTTATTTAAGTGTAAATTATCTTCAAACATAATATCTTTAATTGAAATATTCACATTATTTTATTAGTAATAGATTTTTTTTTCTTTAAATACTAAAATAATTATATTCCATTTTTTTATCATATGAAGTAAAATAAATATTGCTATAAAATAAATTATTTTAATATTAAAATTATTTTCTGTGCACCACAACAGTACATGCTAGTATATTATTATTTAATTATGTAATTATTATTTTTTAACAAAAATGTTAAATGGTTTCAACCATTCACCCGATTAATCACATTATTTAGTTATGTTTACGATAATGTTTTTTATACTCATGTTAAAGGAGAAATAATATTTGCAAAATCAACTAATTGATGTTTAAATTTTATTTTGATTCTAATTTTCTTAGTAATTTTCCAAAATGCCCATTAATATTCAGAGGTTATTATTTTGTATGTTTGGTAAGTTCTATGTATTCTATAATGATCGATTCCAAGAAATCCTTGTGCAATGTAGTATGACAATTTGGAAAATGTGTTTTTCAAAGTTGTGGTCATGAAGTGGAATCAAGAATTGGATATAGAGACATAGTTATCGAGGCTATTAGGGAGCCGACAAATATCTTGTCATATGCCTCTTTCAGGAGATAGGAGACGGATGGACCGTATTTGTATGGTAGGCGCAAGCTATAATGGTTCATCTAGATATAATTTATTCATCCAATTAGTTGGGCAATATAGGCTTGTTGCTAGATATCGATCATGGAGATTATGTACTCTTTAATTAATAGAAATTAATTGAAAGAGTTATCGATTTAAATAAGTTTAAACTAATTCGAATATTCTAATATTCAAAATATCACAAAGAGTTGTGAGCCCATATTTAATGAATAGATGAACCTAAAGGCTCACACATAAAAGCCTAAGAAAACTCTTAGGAGGAATTTTCTAAGGAGTTAGAAAATTACTATGTGGGCAGTTTTGCCAAAGGGAGAGAAATCTGGTTGGATAATTATCAATTGGTTTTTTTGGCTTGATTAATTTAAGTGTTAAATTAATCAAAATAATTTAAAGAGTTAAATTAGACCAATTAAATTAAGAAGTTAACTTAATTAGTGTCATATGACATTTTAATTAGTCAAGTCAACTTAAAGAGCTAAGTTATCATCAACTTAAAGAGTTCATTAACTTCAGGATTTAAATTAAATTAAAAAGATAATTTAATTATATAGGGAATTCAAGTTTTGGAGGAAAAATAAAATGGAGCAGTCCATTTCAATTAAGTGAGTTGGCATTTTTAATTTTTGAAATTAAAATCCAATTCAAGCTAGAAGAATCTAGCAAGTTGGCACATGTGTGGATGGTGATGGAAGCCTCTATCCTCTCCTATATATACACCATTTGGTAGGCCATAGCTAGGTAATTCATGCTTCCATTTTTCATCCAAAAGGTAGCACAACTCATATGTTGAGTAACTACCTCCTAGATTTTCTCTTCTCTCTCTCCTCCTCCCAAAACCTGCCACCTCCTATCATCTTCTTCTTCCTCTCTTCTCTAGAAAAGAGGTGAGAATTTGAGAGATCTTCCTAACTGTGCGGATCAACATTAGGTGCTTTACACTTGGGAAGCTTAGAATTAGAGATTGAACCTTCCTTGTTGGCCGATTTTTGGAGCTTGTTTGGGCAGACTTTGGAGTTGTTTTCCTCCTCATTTTCAGTCATTGAGAGGCTATATTAGAGGTCATTTTTCGTGAAAAAGTTTCTGATTTAAGGATTTTTTGGTGTGGAGAAATCAGATTTAAGAAGAGACTGATCTTGATTTGGAAGAGTCCATTGGAAGATCTTCTTCACTCCTTAGATTTTTCTTCAAAGTTAATTTTCCAGCCTTCAAATCTTAATTTATGACATGTTGATTCATCTTTGGGTTGGAGATAACAAGTTAGATTTTGCCTTATTTTGGTTTTAATTTATGGATCCTTGCCTATCTGCTACTTTCACAAAATGCTTTAAGTCTTTTGTAGAAAGTAGTTTTAGTTATTGACTAGAATTTATAAATACTAGTTAAATATCCAATTAGACCAGTGATAAATAAAGTAGTAAAAACAGAAGTAAATGGAAATTAGAATTTATAGAGATTCGGCAAGTCTACTTCTCTACCTAAGCTTTCACTTAAGATTTTGAATCTATCAAATTAATTAATATATGAGAATATTTTACAAATAAGTACAATAATTTGACAGAATAAAAAGTTAAGGATCAGAAACACCCTAGTGGGGTGAAAACTAACTCTTCGCAAAGAGTTAAATTAGAATCGTAGACGGGATAAGATAGATTCTAGAGTACTACGAAACCAGCTGCTTTGTGAATGGGCCTGGGGGAACTTTTGCTAGTTTCACTTGCACAACCTCTGTAGATTGAAGTACAAGTTGCTATCACTACGTATGGCAAGCTCTAAGCTCTCATTTCGGATCAAAACCTAGAACACTGTAGAAGATTCCAGACAGCACAACTCTATTGGTTTCTTCACCTAGAGGTCCTTAGAGCAACCAAGAACCTAATTTGTTTTCTTCACAGGATCCCTTGAGAGCAGGTAGGACTCCCATCCCTCTTCACCACTAGGTCCTTCAAGATACAAACCGCCTTATCCTTATCTCTCTAAGGTCTATCGAAGGCAAGCTCCTATTAACCTTATTCACCACAAGGTCCCTCGAAAACACAAGTAAAGCAAGGAATTAGCAAACACTTAAACACAATGTGAATGAGAGTATTACACAACTCTTCAAAACACTTTTAAGATCTTTTTCCCCGATTTAGTGATTTGCACCCAATAATGTTGCATATTATTCTTATTTATAAGCACATGTCCAATGGCCATAAATTCTTAATTAGGTAAGTGCCCGTTGGAATCAAAGAAGGAAGCAACATATTATGGTAGAAACTATTAGTACCATAAACTGCAGATGTATCAATAAGTACAACAAAATTGATTTCTTTCCTAAATCATGAAGATATGAATCAGGATAGAATCTTCAAGAAATCTTGTAATAATGGAAAGTAAATTCCAGTGCATAGACAAATTCCAGCAATTGATACGGAAAGATATTCACAGATTAATTGCATGTTTTTGGGACATAAATTAGGAATATAATTTTGTCATAATCGAAACAATATAAATCATCAAGGGGTTAGCATAATCCCTATACCCTTAAGAGTAGACTTTGTTAATCTCAAGATGGGAGTAGAATATATATTTAATTTTTTGTCTTATCATTGTTCTATTTTGTGTTGTTCATTTACGTTACCTTTTGTTTTCTTTCTTTTATTTATTTATTTATTTATTATTATTATTATTATTATTATTATTATTATTATTATTATTATTATTATTATTATTATTTTGCGTCAGCCTACTTGAGTTGACTAACTTGGGGGTGGTGTCGGCAACAATTCATTGGGGGCACGCATGTATGGTGGTGAGTTATCTGTGCATGCAATTAGGGTTAGAGAGTGATAGGAAGTTAACTACAAGAGAGAGTTTAGCTGGCGTTAGTGGTGTGGGGACTATATTAATTTTGGGCATTCTTCAAATTTTATGTCGTTGGATTGATCTTGCGGAGGGGTGAGAGTTTATATTACCTTTTTAAGGTGGTCGAATGACTTGTCCTCCTTCAAGATGTTTCATTATTTTTAGTGATTAATTCAGCAATCATTTCACTATTCCTTTAGATCTTTTGCTAGTAGAGGTGGCTAAGAGTTATAAGTTATACCTTAGTCAGTTTGCTATGAATTTATTCATGTGCATCATTGGATTTCAACATTGATTTGTTGAATTGGATCTTTTGACACGCCGGGCGCTTCTTGGACTCAAGGACCTTCATGTTACCTGAGGGAGATATGCGAAGGACTTGACCTTTAGGTCACCTAGGAAATCTTACATCCCAAGGGACCTTGGTGTCCTCAATGATAGGGGCATGAAGAGCTTACACTAGGGGCATAGTCACTTAGGTTTTTGGAATTTCCTTTAGTTTTTATAGTTCTTTATGCTAAGTATTAGGCACGCTGAGTATTAGGCAATTTTGTATTTTTTTTCTCTATTTTTTTCTTTCAACTGAAACTATAAATGTCATTGTTCTATCTCTCCTTTTAAGTTATTATTGGACATTTGTCCAAAGAGTACCTACTTTTGATAGAAATTATGTTTGCATTGGTTTTTCAATGAGACCAAAAGTAAATTATTTTGTGAAGATCACTTGGGATCCTAGTTAAAAATATTAGTGTTGGACGAGACTAGTATTGACCAACCTCTGGGACTAAGGAATAGTTTATGTCTCAAGGATCCCTTAGGCGGAAGCTTTACATTCTGGGATTGCTTAGGATTTAAGTGGAAGATTTATGTTTAGAAGGCCGTTTAAGATCTCAAGTGGTAGCTTTGTGTTTTAGGGACCGCTTAAAATCTCAAATGGAAGCTTTATGTTCTTGGGACTCCATAAGGTCTAAGGCGGGAGGTTTATGTTCCAAAAACTACTTAGGTTCTCAAGCGGAAACTTGATGTTCCATGGACCAAGTAGGATCTGAAGCGGAACTATTTTGTTTAGGGGATGCTTTAGAATGTCTAACATGAGCTCCATGTTCCTTGAACCACTAGGGTCTTTTATGTTTCGAAAACCATTTAGAATCTCAGGTGCAAGCTTGATGTTCCGGAGATCATTTAGATCTCAGGTGGAAGCTTTATGTTCCGAGGCCACTTAGGATCTCAAGTGGAACTATTATGTATGGAGGATCCTTTATACTCTTGCTAAAGCTTTATATTCTGGATATTAGTTAGGATCTTACATGAAAAATTTATGTTCTAGAGACTACTTAGGATTTGAAGCGAAAGATTTTCGGGGATGACTTAGGATGTCATGCAAAACTTTAAATATTTTGGCTAAAGTTGGAATTGACCAACTTTTAAGACCATAGACTTTATAACATTTGTTTCGCATTGGCCATTAGTCAATAATGTACAAAGTAATTAAGACAAATGCAGAGATTTTGTTGATAAAAATTTATGAGATTATTTAAAAGTAATTAAGCAATCTCTTGAGTAGAAAACATAAATAACTAAAAAACTTTTCATGCAGAAAAATACAAAGACTTAAGAATCTCAATAAACAAACATGATTACTATGTGTATAAATTTTTTTAGGCTACGGATGTTTCAAGTTCTGGGAAAATTCCTGCGAAATGCTGCAACTGGTATACTCCAACTTCACAATTTTTGGTACCTTGCAGGGACCTTCTCATTTGGCCTTCCACTTCCCATCCTAGAATTTTGTCTTATAGGCCTCCAAGGATGACAAAAATAACACCTATAGTGTGTAATTTTTTGAGGGCTCTCTCCTATTTTCCATTCTATGTTTCAGTAGATTGGCACTGTCAATTTGGTGCTGTTGATCATCAAGGATCACTTAAACTACTTGTTGCATTAGCAATGAATTCTTTCATATATCATTGCTAAATCAGCTTGGCGATCTTATTATTCAAGTGATGTCATTATTTTGTGGTATGCCCTATGTTAAGAGAAACTATAATATTTCTCTAGCCTTTGTCTCTTTAGGTCTTCTTTTATTCTTTAGGATCTCTCCACCAAGCTTTATAGTTTAGCGATTTCCACTCTTGGTGCAATTGTGGAACTCTTATCTTTTATCAAAGATTGGCTCCTCGTCTGTTAGTTTTCTTTTGTGGTTCTCTGGAGGGGTAGTTGTCTCCTCAATACGAATATGTTTCTTATCTTAAGGTAGGAGCTCCTTCAGCATGGCTGAGGATTTTCGGGGTATGAACTCCTTGAATCTTCAGTCTCTTAGATTTTGTTATATTTTGTACGAGTTGATTGACTTACTCTCTCAACCCTTTTCCCTTCTTTGGTTTGATGTAAACAAATATATTATAGTCTTTGGAAACTTTCTATTAATGGAGAAATTGTGTAAAAAAACTGCATCACCTGCTCCAGAATAATGGTCCCAACAAGTAGTTGGTTGAATCATGTAAGGGCATGTTAATGTTGTCCAGAATATCTTGCAGCAGTCCGCCTCACTTAGGTCATACAACTTTATTCTAGCTAGAAAGTTGTCTAGATGCTTTTGGGTTCTCTAGTTCTGTTAAACATGGGCAAGTTGGGGACCTTGACACCACGGGGCGTGGCTATACCAAAATTGCAACATGAAAAGGGCTATGTTGGGGAAGAGTGACCACAAGGGTGCTTTTAATATTCTTCGCTTGTGCACTCTTGCACGACAAACTGGGGAATGGATTTAGTGGCACATATACATCAACTCTCATCTACCTTTGGTGAAGGAGAGGAAGAGGGGTGCTTCACCACTCTCTTTTGGCAACTGCTCAGTTTCCTTTAGAGTTGAGGAAGTTTCTCGGCTCATATGAGAGGATTGATAAGGCTAGGGTTGTGGGTACTGGCAGCATACTAAGCAATTACTTTAGTAGTAGCTCAAGAAAATTTGTCTTCGACTAGCACTAACAAGGTTTCCTATGTGACATGCAATATTGGGCTTCCTGGGGATGAGTTTTGGAACTTAGGTAGAACTTTATATTGTTGGAGGCCCTGTACGTGGTCGCCCCAAATTTAAGGCTAGTTGCGTTCAAGGATATTCACAGTTTAGTAAATTGATCGATTTGAATTGAAACAAAAAATTCGGTTTGAAGTGAATACTGAACCAAATTATTTTTTAAAAAATTCAATATTCAGTTTGTTTTCAGTTTTTTGTGTTGGTTTATAGAACCAAACTAAATTACCAAAATTTTATAAAGTATACAATTTGATTATTTAATGTTCAGCACAAATAAGTGAATATGTTCACCACCTCTATCACTTTTAAGTATTTTTATTTTCTTCTTTAGTTGATGTCAACTTCATTTTTGCAATGTTTAAATACTTCAATTGCTTTATTCTTGCTTGAAAGTAAATAAACATGACAATAACTTGTGTAATAATCTATAAAGGTTATAAAATATTTTTTCCTCCTCTCTATTGCACCATTTTTAAATCACATATGTCGTTGTGAATTAAATTTAATGGTTCATGCTTCTCTTAATTGCCTTAAAAGAAATTTTTGTAATCGTAAACTTCAAACTTAGTTTTCGTATCAAGATCCAAGTTAGGTAAAATGCCACTTTTAGCTAGTTTACTTAAAGTACCAAAATTTAAATGCCCTAGTCTATGATGCCATAAATCTAGAGACTCCAACGAGTAAGTCGAATTTACTTTATTTTCATTAGCAACATCTTTTAGTATACTCTTGGGTGTGATGGTCATTACATTCATTTTAAAATGAACATCTCACAAATAGTCTTTTCCAACATACACACCATTTTTAGTAAGTACAAATTTGCCGGATTCAAAAACTAGCTTAAATGTATTTTTACTAAGCATAGGACCTAACACTAGATTTCTCGTGTTTGACACATGAAGCATGTTGTTGATAACCAACTCCTTTCCAAAAGTCATCTTGAGCACCACCTTTCCAAGCCCGTGTACTTTGGAAGTTGACGAGTTCTCCATGAACAAGTTTTCATCTTTGGCATTTTCATATGTGGAAAATAGGCTTATGTTAGATTGGGATTTCCTCCCAAACATGTGTCGAGTGGCCCTATTATCCACCCACCACTACTTGGGATTATTTGTTAGATTCACCTCTGAAACCACGACTGGTAGGTTCAAGTCATTGATACCATCTGAGAGACTGTACACCTCTGTAACATCTGCATGGGCAGTCTTTCTCTTTTTTGAAGGCCTGCCCTTCTTAGGAGTTTCTCCTTATTGATGATTTTGGCAATCTTTAACCTTATGCTCTGGTTTGCCACAAACATAGCAATTGTCCTCAAACTTATTCTTTTTCTTATTTTGTTGGCCAAACAAGTCTCTTTTTCGCTTGTTTGATGGCCTTTGTTCAACCACATTTGTGATGCTCTCATAAGTGTTGCGACCACCTCTTTTTTTAGGAAACCAATTATCTTCCTCTATCATTAGCCTCAAATCAAGTACTCAAGGTTCATTTCCTTACACTTGTGTTAGAGGTAATTTTGAAGTCCCTTCATCCTGAGGGCAACTTCTCAGTCAGCCCACTACTTGGAACGTCTCTCCAAGTGCCATTCTTTTGGCAGCCAACTCATGTAGTATCATCTGATATTCGTTCACTTGCGACATTATAGACTTGGAATCAACTATTAAAAATCCAAGGAACTTACCAACAATGAATTTCTTCATGCCGGAATTTTCCATTTTGTATTTTCTCTCAAGTGATTCCCAAAGTTCCTTGGTTGTAGCAATGGGACATAGACATTATACAACATATTATCCAACCCATTGAGTATATAGTTTTTGCACAAGAAATACCTATGATTCCACGCATCAATGGTCACAACAGTTTGCATATTCGGATTTTCCCCCATTATACAACGTTTTTCTTGCAAGAACCTCGCAAGGCTCAGTGTGGTGAGATAAAACAACATTTTTTGTTTCCATTTCTTGTGATAATGATATTAGCTATTTGGAGATTGCCTGGGCTATGATCCAATCCAATCGACCATATGGGAGGTTGAGAAAATGACTTGGTGTTATAACATGGTCGAGTCCTACAACCAATAGCACACGTCAGGCTAGCTGAGGTGCCCTTAGTTAAGGCACTCCGATGCTCAAGTCAGTATGTAATCGTCTAGAAGTTAGAGCAGCAAAGTGAGGGCTTTAAGTGATAATGGTATACCTTGTTAAAGGATGGTAATGGGGTATTTATAGCTTTCCATGAGAGGTTGATATGTCCATGGTGCCCTTGTGCATACCCTTCATCTTTATTTGAGAACCTTTAAGCCTTTTCTAATTTGTGTACTATTTCAGATGGCACATTCTCCAGACCTATAGGACAGAGCAGTACACAAGAGTCGCGTATTACCTTGGTGCGATAGTAAAGGTGGTACTGGTGGTGGCATACGTTATTAATGTAGAGACAGGCCTCCTGTTAGAGTATTCAATGCAGCAGCGTGGTGTTCACACCGGTTGGACCTCCCAGGTCAAGGGGAATATTTGCCTGTGAGTTGCATGTGTAGACTCTGATCGACACGATGGAACTCTGCTGGATTCAGATCTTTCTGGTTGGGTGCTGAATAACCATCTTTAACCTGGTCGATCGGGTAAGGTGTTGATACTTATGTTGACGGAAAGGCCCAAAGAAGCTGGGCCCGATCGATAGCCTTATCAATCAACATTGAGTTGGGCCTAATGGGTAATTGGGTTGTTTCCACATCTTATCTTTAGTCTGATAGAGTGTTATTAGGTTGGCCCTGTTGGGTTATCCCATATCATGAGTCTCCCCTCACTCCCGAGTCCTAATCGAGATGATCGACGAGAAGGGATAGGGAGTAGCTGATTTGCAAAAATTGGATATGCTCAACGAGGAGTTCAACATGTTGGGAACTTTTGTATTTGAAAAGTTGATCAAGGTTTCAGTGCATTTAATGCGACTATTATATTGGGCAATGCAGAAAGGCAACTAGCGCATACATAATTAATAGCCAGTAACCGGTTGATTTAGCCGGTTGAATTACCCGCCGGCTGAGGCTTATAAACAAGCGCAGTGAAAATTTCCAATCTACACTTTTACAGTAACCTGTGAGGTCGGGCTTGTCATTTTACTAAGCTTCCCTCTAATCGACTTCTAATTTAAACTTGTTGACTGTGTAAGTTTTTTGCAATCTTTAAGTGAGTTTTATTCTATTTTATCTTGACCATATTCTCTTATCAAACATGTTGAGAGTATTCAGTGGTAATGGTAGTCAAAAGAGTGATAGTGAGGCTACTCAGTCTGATGTGGGTTCGACCAAGGGGGAATGACTCGACTAACGAGCTAGTAAGTCATCTAGTAATACTTCAACTTTGTTGAGTAGTTATAGTAACACTTGCATTACTTCCGGGGCCAAGGCTGGGCCAAGGCGAGCTCCAATTTTCTATGGTCGGTTATTTACCCCTGACTACTATAGTGAGATTGTGTCAAGGTTAGAGATAGGGATCTCGAGCTCTTTAGGCAGTTGTACCATATTCCTTGAGAGTTCGAGTTGATTGTCCCCAGCCCCAATGACAAGATACATTAGCTTTCGATCGATTGCGTCATAATTTTTGAGGATGCCCTTAGATGCGGGCTTAGGTTCTTGATAGCCCAACCAATAGTCGACCTTCTAACAGGCCTTCAAGTATGCATTACTCAGTTGTTGGTGAATTATTTCTCGACCCTATATAGTTTCATTGTTCTTATGCACGTCCATAACCAACCCCCCATCTTTGTGAACTTTAGCAATGTTTTTCATTTTTCAATGTCTTGAAAGTCATGAAGTACTTAGGAATCAGGCTTTTACTACCTCACAACGTGCCCTCATTGAAAATTCCTAGTGACATTCTCTTCTTCATTCGGCCAGATATGGAAAAGCCGTTGTTTCTTTTTTCAATCTCCGAGTAAGGTTGAATTCAATATACTGAGGGGTTGGATGAGGGGTTATGTCGAGATACCGGGGAATGGGTCCCCAACCTAGCCCAATACCTTTATTTAGGATTTAGTTCAGTTTGGACAGATTGAGGCCTTGGGATATGTTGAGGAGACGAACTTTATTCTAGTAGGCTTATCGCCTGCTCGGTTAGATTTGCCTACAAACACTCGACTAGGTAGATTTCTTTACTGGCCTTTTGGTAGTTGTTTGCCCAACTTTCTAGTCGGTGTTAATGTATCTATGTTGCTTGTGTTTCTCCAAATCGAGAAGAAATAATGAGCTACACTCGACAACAAGCGATAGCGCAGCTACAAAGGATGCAAGACGCCGCCAGGGGATTATACGTTGAGAGGGTGCCCCTCGGGTTGCTCTGCAGCTATTGATTCGGCCTCTTGCTCAACAACGACCTGTTTGACCAACTCTTATCGAAATGGGTAGTCCAGCACCGTGTCAAAAGAGGCTTGCAGCTGAGCAACCAGGGCCTGCTCAAAAAAGGATCGCCGCTGAAAAAGGAAAAGAAAAAGCTGGGGCGCCAACCCCAACCAATTGAGGTCGAGCTCTTTGGATCTCAATTGGACGAAGACCTATTTCCCTTGGTTAACATGCCCTCACCCAGGTTTGGGACTGAACTTGGAGTTCATAACTCCTGGTCGATGTTATCTACGGGGCTAACCAGATTCGTGCCCTTGAAGATGATGATGGCTGGGCTCTTCATGTCTGACCAAAAGAAGATAATAGAGATGAGCCAGGTGGGGGCACTGAAGGCCCTGTCATATCACTCTAATATGGTAAAGTATCTAGTCGAGCTTTACTTGATTCTCAAGAGACTTTTTTTTATATATATCTCGACTAAAGTTGTTTCTACTACAGGTCAGTCAGCTGGGCTACTATTTTAATCGGAGGTCAGAGCTGGCCCTCAGTGATCGAGAGGAGTTCCAAAAAGAGCAAAGTGTGGCAGAAGTGGCCAAGACTTAGCTCGACTCGACACAGTTAAGGATTGAGTAGCTGACTAAGTAACTTGAAGATAATGATGCACAGTTCCTAACTATGATGGCCGAGAAGAGCATAATGGAAGGGCTATTGCCGCAGGCCAATTGGATGTTCAGGTGAGTTATGATGCTGGTCTTATGCACAGGCATAACATCGCCATGAATTATGCTCAAACTGAATTCTTTAAGATACTACCGCTCATCCGAAGAGAAGTTGTACAGTAATTCATGTTATGCTCGGCGTTCCAAGATCCCAATGTCATATTCTCTATTGAAGACTTGAAGAAGGACTTCGAGAAGGCCATAAAACAGCTAGAATTCCTGGGCTACCAAATCTGTCCTGAGGACAGGGCACGGCTGAATCACCTATAAATGAAGCAGCTCAAGGAATATCGCCAACCTCTCTCTCACCGAAGAAAACGCTCCCACGATGGAATCTGCTGCTATGCTTCCAACCGAACTGCTGCTAGTCATCATGGACTGCTAGTTGAGGTGGCCAATGAATTTAATTTCACAAATGAATTTGTATTCGATATCAAGGATGGCAAAGTTGATGCTATTGCTTTCTTCCCTTTAGCTGAGCGCACCTTTCTTGCCTATGAAGCAGGGCCTTCTCAGCTAGCCCCCACAGTTCATCCAGCACTTGCTTCAGCGCCCGAGCAGAAAGTTGAGGTTCTCGCTGCCATTGTTCGCATGCCTTCTTTTGATAAGCTCAACCAAGTTCTCGACGAGGCGACTGCTCAAGAGGTGGGTGGAGAAGAAGTTGGATCAAGTTGAGGCCGTAGTTGTTTAAGCTACTTTATGTAATTTAAATTTGTTTGCCCTGTGAGGCATTTTGATGAAGTTTATAAATATTTTTTTGACCATGTACTCAGAGGTTTCTATTTGTGAAATGTAACTCTCTATTCATTTTCATATTATCAAGTCGATGTCTCCCTTTACATTGCTTTTATTTTTGTTGATTGCTTGTGCTAACGGATGACAAAATAAATAATTTCATTTCAAATAAAAATTCGTACAGCAAAATCTCTTAGCAAAGCAAGTGGGTAATGTTTAATTAGTTTGCAACCAAGTTAGTGGTCGATTACATGATCGACTTATAAAAGAGCAACTGAATCAACCCAATGATATTCACATGGACTTAACCCATCTAATATAAGTTTTGAAATAATCTTTGTTATTGATTATTTGGTCGACTTGAGTTGTTGTCCTCATGATTAAACAAATAGGCTTGGTGCCATGGTCTATCATGGACTGACTTAAATTAACTTCAAGTTCCCGATCAACATTGTCATTGTGATGCGTATGTCAGTAGAGTGACTTAATTATCGACTACAAGGTCGATATTAGGTTGTGTTCGGCAACATGGTTGATTTTAAATGATATGCTCTTTTATCAAGTTTGGCATAGTCAAATATGAACGATCACTTGGTTTATTAATTTGGGCTTAAAGCCGCAACTTGATGTTGAAACCGATTTGTGGTCGACTGTTGTGTCGATTTCAAATGATCAACCCGTTTATCAATTTGGGCTAGAAGCCTTAGTTTGTGGTTTGAAATCGGCTTGTGGTCGACTTTAAATGGTCAACTCATTTATTAATGTAGGCTAGGAGCTTTAGTTTGCGGTTTGCAACTGATTTGCGGTCGGCTACGGGGTCAACTTTAATCGATCAACTCATTTATTAATTTGGGCTAGAAGCCTTAGTTTGCTGGTGTGAGTGAATTTGGGCTAGAAGCCTTAGTGTGAGTGAATACCTGGAGAAACATAAGTAGTTTTTATTAATCCAAAATCGCATTTTAGTACAGTCGAGGGGAGATCTTAGTCTCTTTACACATAGAACTTCTCAAGTTCACCGCATTCCATAGCTGAAAGAGCTCGTTTCCATTCATATATGCTAGCCTATAAGAGTTGTGCTTCGCTGATTTGGTCACCGAGTATGGGCCTTCCCATTTTGGATCGAGCTTGCCTACATTCTTCGAGACTAACTTTTTTGAAGACGAGGTCTCCCACTTTCAAGCTTCTTGATCAAACTCCTTTGTTGTAATGTTGGGCCATCTTCGACCTATAGCTTTGCATTGTTGTATAGGCTTGCTTGCACATGTTAAATGTTCTTTCCAACTCGTTCCTAATCGGGTTGTAGTAGATTACTCGAGCAGTGTGTTGTATCAATTCTATTGGGATGACTACTTCCAACCTGTAGACTAGACTATAGGGACTATGACCTGTGGCAATTCTATATGCCCAAAGCACTCTTGGGACGTCATCCGCCCAACTTGCCCTGGATCCTTCAAGTCGAGCTTTGAGGTGGTACAAGACAGTTCTGTTGGTGAGTTTCATTTGTCCATTGGCTTGAGGGTTCTCGACTGAAGTGAAGTGTTGTCGAATTCCCAGGACCTCGCACCAGTTCCTCATGGTCCTACTCTGGAACTACATCCCATTCTCTATTATTTATACTTTGGGCAGCCTGAAACGGCAGATAATATTTTTCCACATGAAATTTTTAATGGCCGCATCGGTGAAGTATTTTTTGGACTGCCTTTACTTCGACCCACTTGGTGAAGTATTCAACCACAACGAACATAAACTTTCTTTGGCATATTATCTTCAAAAAGGAGCCGACTATATCTATTCCCCACAATTCGAATAGCCACGTGATCTAACTGACACTAAGGTTGACATAGGCTGGTGAGGTATGTTGCAGTGGACCTAGCAAGATGGGCATTTTCTGGAAAAGTAGATAGCATCATTCAGCAGAGTTGGCCAAAAATACTTATGTTTGATGATTTTTGTGGGCCAAATATTGTCTTCCGGAGTGATTATCACATATTCCTGAATAGACTTCTTGCAAGGCCTCATGAGCCTAGTCTAGCGTCAAGTACCTCAATGGTGGTCCAGAAACTGATCTCCTATAAAGCTGACCATGGTCATCAAGAGCAAACTTCGTTGCTTGACCTCTGAGTCTGCGTGCTTGTGCCTTATCTTCGAGAACTTTTCCTTCTTTTAAGTAAACTTTTATTTCATCCTGCCATGAGGGAGTTGTCTCTGCAATATGCCCGACCAAATTCTGGTCGCGATTGTCTATGGTGGGTTGGAGTGTTACCTCAAAGAGCACATTTCCAAGGTCACAAAGGTGATACTTCACTGATCTAGATTCTGGCAGACTCTAGCACAATGGAGAACTAGCAACTTTTACCTCAGTTATAGTACTCCAAAAATCATGAAAAAAAATCTGGAACTTCTCAACTCCTTGAGGAAAGTGCTGTAAAAAAAAAAATCAAAGCAAAACTAGATCTAGATCGCTTGAAAAAAAATCGGCAAATGACTGCTCTATTCCAATAGATCTCCAAAGCTAGCAAATCAAATGCTTTGCCTCTATTGATATGATCCACACACCAATTGATCCTCCAAATTCCACTCACTTTTAGCTGGAGAAAATGTGCAGAATATCAATAGTGAAGGCTAATTTTTTAGGTAGGAGAAGAAAAGAAAACAATGCCTCAACACATAAAGCAATCTTTGAAAAAAAGTTTTTGGAGGGAAATATGAATGAATCTAGTTCTAGTCATGACTGCCTATGATGGGTTTATCTGCGACTAGAAATGTGATGGTTCTGTCCTTAGTTCCTTTTGTTGAGCAAGTGAATTTTGATAGGGCCTTTGCTTTTTCATTTTCTGATTAGGGAACTTGGCTGAGGGTAAATTTCTTGAACAACTGCTACAACTTTTTAACCTCGGCTAAATACTTGCTCATGGTAGCTTCCTTAGCTTTGAAGTTTTCTTCAAACTACTTTGTGACCAGTTGGGTGTCGGTGATAGCTTTCAGTTGCTCGACTCCTCTATCGACGACCATCCTCATGCCAACAAAGAAGGCTTCATATTCTGCTTCATTGTTGGTGATGTTGTAGTCAAGTTTAATTGCAAAGTCATAGTCTTTGGCTTGTGGAGAGTGTAGGGACACACCTAAGCCTCATCCTAAGGAAGACACTGAGCCATCGACATGTAGAGTCCAAACGTAGGAAGCCCGTTCAAGTTTTTCGGGAAGGTCGAGTCTCTTTTGCGATAAAGTTTGCCAACACTTGGGCCTTTATAGCAGTTTGGGGCTGGAAAGTGATGTTGAACTCCCCTAACTTGATGGCCTACTTCGTCAACCTCCTCGATGTATCTAGTTTTGACGGTACTTATTTGAACAATTGAATTGTCAAGACGACAATGGAGTGTGATTGGAAATAGGGTCTTAATTTTCTGGCTGCGGTGACCAAATCAAGATCAAATTTTTTGATTTCCAGATAATTGTGTTTAGGGCCCTACAATGCTTTGTTGCTGTAGTATACAGGTCTGTGGGCGCTATTTCTGGTCGATACCAAAACTAAACCAATTGCTGCTGATGAGATTGCCAAGGAAACATGCAAAACTTCTCTGACCTCAGGCTTAGCTAGCATTGGTGGCGCTGATAGGTATTACTTCAACTCGACTAGGGCCTGGTTGCATTACTCTATCCACTAGAACTTTCTTGTATTTCGAAGGTTTTTGAAAATCGATAGGCTCTTATCAGCTAGTCGAGTGATAAATAATCCCAGAGCTAGGATTCTTTCTACCAGGCACTGAACGTCCTTGACTGTTCAAAGGGTTGAGATGTCCAAAATTGCTTGGATTTTTTACGGTTTGCTTCGATGCCACTTTAACTAACCATGTCGCCCAAAAACTTGCCCCATCTCACCCCAAATTTGTACTTGTTAGGGTTAAGTTTTATGCTGAATGCTCGCAATATTGAAAGTGTATGGTTGAGGCCAGCTAAATGATTTTTGTTCTTTTTCTATTTTCACAATCATGTCATCGGCATATACTTCCATGGTCTTACCAATCTCATTTTTTAACATGAAGTGCACAAGTCTCTGGTAGGTTGCATCTGCATTTTTTAGCCCAACAGGTATGACCAAAAAATAGTATACACCATTGAGGACCACAAAAGACGTCTTATCCCTATCCTCAGGGGCAAGAAATTTTGATAATAACCTTGGAAAGCATCCATCATATTTAAAAGATCACACCCAGTAGTAGAATTAACTGATAAATCTATGCGAGGCAGCAGGTAAAGATCTTTAGGACAAGCTTTATTCAAATTGATAAAATCATTACACATTCGCCATCTTCCCTCATTTTTAGGGACAAGGACTATAATACAAAGCCAACTTGAGTATTAAATTTCTACAATATATCCTGCCTCTAAAAGCTTGTTGACATCCTCTTTGATGATTTGGCATCTTTCAGCATTAAAGGTTCTGGTCTTCTGCTTGACTGGATTGTATGAGGGATCCACGTTCAGACAGTGGATGATGATGTTAGAGTCAATTCCCTATAGGTCGACAACTTTTCAAGCAAAGATATCAACATTTTTTCTCATGAAATTAACCATCAAGCACTCTATGCTACTCCTAAGATCAGTCTCAATTCTATTGGTCTTGTTGGGGTTCCCTAGCTCGAGTTTGATAGTCTTAAACTCCCTAATGGGCTCGAACTCGGTCTTTTTGAGCTCCATCTTCTTGTTTTGCTATCCCCCCTTGGGTTCTATTACCAGGACGTTTTCGAGGGTTTCAATTTGTCGAGCCTTCTGTTCATTTGCCTCGACTCAGATTGCATAACAGCGCCAAGCTTCTTTCATATTGGAGAGAAGTTCGCCAGTTCTAACGACTGTCGAAAACTTGACCTTCATATGGTAGGTCGAGGCTATGACTTTAAAATCATTCAGCGCCGGTAGCCCAATAATAGTATTGTAAGTAAAAGGTGCATCAACGACTAAGTAGTTAACCATGAGCATCCTTTGTCAAAGCGCCTCTCCAAATGAAGTGGACAAGTTTATGGACCCTTCAGGATGATCTCTGACCCCCCCAAACCTGACCAACGGGGTGCACACAGACACAAATTTTAGCTTTCCCATGTCATTCTCTTTAACGTCGATAAAAAAATTATGTTTGCAGAGTTGCCATTGTCGACCAATACCTTTCTGACCTCAGAGTTGGCTATCTTAATAGATACCACAAGGGGGAAATCCAACTTGTTGTTAGCCCCTTGATTCTCGATGTGCGAGAGGTCAGCGTTAGAAAAAGTTTCTACTGGGGAGGATTTGGCTAATTCCAGCCTTCTTTGGTTCTGCAATCTTTCTAATTTGGAGTCCCCTCCAGTTGGGCCTCTAACAATGGTATAAATCACTCCCCCGATGGGTGGGCGAGGGGGTCATAGGCAGGCTTTTTTCCTTTATCTTCTTTCCTTGGGCTGACCGACCTTTCTCTGTGGGGAGTCTAGTTGGTTTGGCCCGTCTCTTGTCGGACTCTATTGATAATTTTGTCAAATGCCCTTGACGAATCAACCTTTCAATTTCATCATGCAAATTGAAATAATCCTCCGTGTCATGACCTTTTTGCCTATAGAAGTGACAGTATTTTTTGAATTTTTAATCGCTTTAGTCTCCATCAACTTCCTAGGCTTTTTAAGGATGTTGTCGTGCTGAATGGAAAACAACACCTCCTTTCTGGGAGTATTCAACGGAATATAGCTGTGAAAGCGTTTGCTGGGAGATCGATGACAATCGTTGTGCTGTCTGTCATCTTTCTCTTTAGCCTTCTTCTTGTCGTTGTTCGGGTTTCCATATTTGAGTTTATTCATGTCCTCCTAGGACATGTATCTCTCCGCAAGGTCGAGCAGTTCCTCCATTGTCCTTAGTCGCTCTTGGACTAGTGCGTTTGAGTATTCCTTGTGCTAAAGACCTAAAAATAGTACGTCAATCAAAAACTCAATCCAAAGACTATCAATCTTTAGAACCTCTATGTTGAATCCAGTAAAAAAGTCTTGAAGGGACTCTCCCTCATTCTGTTTAACTGTGTTCAAGTGGGTATGTGGGAGCTTTGCCTTCCTCTGATTAGCAAACTGGTGGAGGAACTTGTCAAAATGCTGGTCGTACGAATAAATTAATGATGGCTCCAATTTTACAAACCAATTGAGCATAATTCCTTGGAATGTAGTGACCAACATTTTGGCATGGATGAACTCATTGTGCCTGTGGAGCTACATCATGTGCTTGAATTGTAATAAGTGCTCATTCGGGTTCGATGAGCCATCATACCTGGGCAGACCTGTAGGAACCTTGGCATCGACAACTATGCACTCATCGATTATATCTTGTATGGATGGTGACTCTCGTTCTCGATGAAGCTAGGGAGCACCATCATAATGAGGTTTCTTTCAGAGTTCCTCCTCAAAATCTCTTCCAAACGCCTGTTCAACTATTGTACTGGTGGGACACATCTTTTCATTCTTCTATATCAGCTTAGGATAGATTTTTGTTCATTTAGGGTCTTGGGCTCTCGACCCTGTCATGCTGTAGGGTTCGAATGGGTTGGGCCAAGTGATCTACTGAGTTGGCCTCACCCTTTGGAGAGTTAAGTCGAGATTCCTCCCTTGGGAATTGTCCTAGGCTATCCTCTCATCGGGTAGGGAGACGTCTAGCCTCTAGTCTACCCTTATCTTCTCTTGGGGGCCTCTTCTCGCATTGAGAAGATTAGGAAGTGGCACTAGTAGCTAGGTCGGGCTAATTACTATTCCTGTTGAGGGCAGGCTGATAGCTGAATTGAGATTCGGGCTGATATTTGCTCATTTATCAGCTGCATAAGTTGGGGCATTATTAGTGTGACTACTTGTTCTGGCTAGGAGCTAGGTCCAACCATATCTGGTTCTTGTTGGGGACAAGGAAAAGGGTTGGGGATCTTCTGTTTTCCTCTCTCTCAAAAATGGCTCGCCTTGTGTTAACAATTTTTTCTCTTGGTTATGGACTCAAGTTTCCCATAGATAGCGCCAAATGATAATAATATTAACTGTTTGGAGGTAGCCTGGGCTATGATCCAATCCAATTGACCAGATGGAAGGTCGAGAAAATGACTTGGTGTTATAACAAAGTCGAGTCATGCAAACAATATCACACGTCAGCTAGCCATGGTGCCCTCGATTAAGGTACTTTAACGCTCAAGTCAGTATATAATTGACTAGAAATTAGAGCAGCACAATGAGAGCTTTAAGTGATAATGGCATACCTTGTTGAAGGGTGGTAATGGGGTATTTATAGCCTTCCAGGAGAGGTTGATATGTCCATGGTGCCTTTGTGCATACAACAAAGGCCTTTGTCTTTGTCTGAGGACCTTTAAGTCTTATCCAATTTGTGTACTATTTCAGGTGGCGCCTTCTCTAGACCTATAGAGTATAGACATAGGAGGCGCGCACTACCTTAGCATGGCAGGAAATGTGGTACTGGTGGTGGCACGCATCATTAATACGGAGGCATGCCACCTATTAGAGCATTCAATACGGCAGCGAAGTGGTCACACCAGTTCGACCTCCCAAGTCGAGGTGAATATTTTCTTGTGAATTACATGTGCAGACTTTGTTCGACACGATAGAACTCTGCTGGATTCAGATCTTTCTGGTTGGGTACTGAATAACCATCCTCAACTTGGTTGACCATATATTGGTCGATCAGGCAAGGTGCTAATACTCGTCCTTGCGGAAAGACCCATTGAAGCTGGGCCCAATCGATAGCTTGGTCGATCAACACTGAGTTGGGCCTAATAGGTAATTGGGCCATTTTCACATATTATCTTTGGTCTAGTCGAGTGTTATTGGGTTGGGCCTGTTGGGTTATCCCATATCATCTTGAAATTTTTTTTGCTATTGAACTTTTGGTTTCTCTACTTGTCCAATTGTGAGAGAAGTAGGAGCAGTAGCAACCGAAGGCGGCACAATGGGAGCATTCGGCGTTCCACCACCAACGCCCCTCTTGTTGGGCTCATTAGTAACAATAGGCACATCATTGTTTGTAGCCATAGTGATTTCTACAAAATAGTATGAAAGGAATAATTATACCACCAAATTGAAGAAGTAAAACAAACACAAAATGAAGTTTATCTTTCACAATTGTGGAACAAATTCTTAATTTTCCTAATGATTTAAGAACTAAACAAAAATAAGACTTCACAATTTAGAATGTCAATATAATATAACAAGGCAGAATATTCACGCTTCAGAATGACAAAATAACAAGATAGAATGAAAGACATCCAAAATTTATATAAATTTCGTATAGAAAAATTCTTGGCAGAGTAGAGCTTAACTAGAAACATTCCCGAAGTCAAGCAAACACAAGATAAAAAATCTGTACAAAAATTATACGCACATAAAATTATATATGACACGTGGTTTCATCAAGACTTAGGAAATAGGACATACAAATTTAGAATTTATGTGCACAGATTCTGGCTTGAGCAAAAGGACATAAGAATTCAGCTGTACTATAGAATTATATATAGAGAGACAAAAGTAAGACCTTAAAATTGTTGTAGATATTGTGTGTGTACCAGCATCTTATATATAATTCGACAGCATAAAATGGAAAGTAAACATACAAAACTAAAGTAAATAAATTTTAGAGACAGTATCATATATATATATATATATATATGTGTGTGTGTGCTAATACAACAATGCATATAATACATCAAAACAAATAAAATACACACTTAGTAAAGGAAAACAAACTGGAAGCGGCACATATTAAACTGAAAGAAAGAAGTGAGTCCATGCTTGCATGGACACAACTTCTTTTAGGTCCTATCCGTCTCTTACTGGTGTCTGAGGACTGCTGACGGACACTACAAGAAAGTACGTTTTTTGCTACAATGTTTTTTACTTCACTAAAACTAATGTAGTAAAAAAGAATTATTTGCTATGATTTTACTATTATATTATAAAATTCCAAACATGTGGTAAAAGTTATATTAAATACTGCACTTCATCTTATCATAGCAAAATATATACTTATTTACTATAATTTTTATATGAGGTGAATAATATTGTACACTTACTACAATTTTACATAAACTGTAGCAAAAAGTTAATGAATTAACCATACTTTTTCATTAGTGAAGTAAAAATAATGAAACTTGTGAAAATTTGAAGGCAAAGATTAAGATCTTAAATCAAAAATTTTCAGTAGAAAAGAAGAAAAATATGTTGGAAGGAATACTTAATAAATAATATTCAAGGTAAATTAAAAAATTGCTTCCAATTTTTATTATTAAAATATTAATTAATTAATTAATTAAACAAATTTAAATTAATAAATAAAGCCCCTAAAAATTTCTAACTACACATGATTTTAATTAATAAAAGTAGAGGTAAAATAAATAAAAAAATTCTCTAATTTTTATTATTAAAAAATATTTGATTAATTAATCAAATACTTAATTTAGCTAACTAGAAAAGTTCCTCAAAACAGTAAGAAAACCCCAAATTTGGGGGCAAAATAAATATTTGTCTCTAATAACTTTTATTATTAAAAAAATTGATTAACTAATCAAATATATTTAAATTAGCTAATTAATAACAAAGTGATCATTGGCCTAGTGGCACCACTTCCACGCACATAAGAATAATGTCAAGAGTTCGAATCCTAATAAGCTTCTATTGCCCGTATGTATATAACTAAAAAAGTAAACTCCCCAAATTAATTGGTTTTTACTACGTTTAATTGTGGTGGAAAATAATTTAAGTATTTATTACAATTTTCAAAGTGTGGCAATTAACTACTATATACTACACTTCTTTTACTGTAGTAAAAGAGAGTGGTGTATTTGATAGCTTTTAACCACACATTAAATTTGTATTAATTGAAGATAATTTCGTAGCAAAAGTCAATTACCACGATTAAAAAAGTGTAGTGAAACTTTTACCTCACTCGTAATGCCTATGGCTAGAAAAGTGTAGCACTAGTGTGGTTAATAACGTTTTACTACACTTAATAACAATTTACTACACATAATTAACCATAGTAAAAAGCATATTTGTTTGTAGTAGGATGACCTCTCAAAATAAAAGGACTCACAAACAGTCTAAGGCGGCACTCCTAAAGACTGGACCTCCAAATTGGACTAACTTGAACTTCTGTGCTTAATGAAAAGTATGTTCGTATGTGTGCGAGTATGCTAGTGTATGCATATGTACGTATGTATTTTTCTGATAAAATGACATTAGACAACACCTATATTTATAGGACCTTAGTGCCTATTCCTATAGGACATGCTTCTAAATATGTCAGATTAAATAAAGATTGTGACCTTTGTTTTGCATTCTAAAAGACATAGGTTGTAACTCTTTCAAGAAGTTAGACATGATTGTCGGAAAAATAATTTCGATCTCAAAATCTGAAATTACAAATAATAATAATAATAATAATAATAATAATAATAATAATAATAATATTATTATTATTATTATTATTATTATTATTATAACTATTTAATTATTTGTTTATTTTTAAATAAATTTTCTCCAATGAGATAATATTTGGACTGCAAACACACTCGCAGCCGTACCCAGCCCCTTGCCGAGCTAGCTAGGCGGATAGCGTGCATGCGTGTGGTTCTTTGAAAGCAAACCTACACCCATGTATGTCCTCCACCTTCCAAAGACTTAGGTACCCCCAAAGGGGTCCAACCTCTAGACCACACTCAAGTTATTTAACTAGCTCATCTTTAGCTTGGGATTCCAATGTAAGATGGACACTGTCCACCCACTCCCATGTCTTAGGTAAATATCATAGCTCATTTTTAACTCAATTTGCTTATTCAATACTTCGTTAATTTTGGTATTTAGTTATACCAACAACATCTTCTCAATGAGACAAATTAATTGATACAAGTTTTATTAATTTTTTCTTCATAAATCTCACTTTATTTTCCTCGAAAATTGGTGGGTCTTCAAGCTTGTGTGTCAAAATTTTGTTGTAATTGGCATCAAATCAATTGGAATTTATGTTTAATTACATGTTTAAAAAGTGATTAAAACTTATAGATGGATGCCAATTTGGTTGGAACCCATAAGTGTTGTGTAAACATGAAGGGAGAGACAAAAAGACAAAAGATTATGTATGTGGGGGAATCTCACATTCCTCGTAAGACAAAGTATGGGGAAATAAGTGGAAGTATAAAAGGCTCTTTGTTTGATACAAAGCCACTTATCCCACATTGAAAGTTTTCTCATTGGTAATACACCGTATATGTGGTTCATGCATTGATGCTTGGTAAAGTATTAATTAAGGGACTCATGAGGGTGTGCCCACACACACGCCGCTGCCACTCGCCAATCTTGACCCAGCACGACTCGGGCGTGGGCATTTAGGCGAATTGTTTCGAGTTAATTTTTTTACTAAAAATTTCAATTGTATCTAGAATTTTGTTTAAAATTTGAATTTTAAAATTCAAAAGTCAAAAGGTTGTTACAAAAATTGTCAATTATTTCAGCAGTTACAGAAACTGCCAAACACATTTTTGGAGTTACTGGTTCAATGTGTTTGGTCCAAAATGAATATGGACATACTTTATACATTTATTCCAAAATGAACTTGGACATCTTCCCTTAGGCTTATATATACCTACTATTGCAAGCAAAATAAAACAACACAAGAAATTTCTTCTTTCCTCTGATATCTATCTTACAAAATATAGTGTTGCTTATCCTTTTCTGGCAACTGAGTGATGGTCGAGGTGAAGCATTTTGGAGTGCACCAAAAGGCTTCTGGGACTATCTTATCTTGAAGGAAGTTTCGCCGAACTCTTTGCACTGGTAGGGGCGATAATTTCTTCAAGGTAAACAATATTTTGGTGATTCAGTCTAAGTTATGTTACTATATAGAACTTTGAAATAAGTTCACATTTTAAATACTTATCTCTGTATTTTTGTTGATATTCCAAACTAGTTGTTTGTTACTGGTTTATTGCTGGCTTGTTTAAACTAAACTGCAATCATATTATTGGAATTTCTATACTATCATTTGCTATTTTTTGAAAAACTATTTCGAATTTTGGTTTGCAAACACTACTCTATGATTATAAATTGTTTTATTATTTTGTTTATAATTTGTTTTTACAACAATATTGAAGAAATTATCTGTTTAAGTGTTTGTTAAAATGTGAAAATGGCATCTTTATCTGCAAGTGGTTCTAGTGCTGGCTCATTGTTGTCCTCTAAAGTTGACCTTTCTGGCTTGCTAGAAAAGTTTAGTGGCTAATTTTTCAAACGTTAGCAATAGCGAATGAAAATCTAGTTCACAATGAAAGGTCTTCTTTCAATTATTTCTGTGACTTGTCCTAAACCAATTGATACTCACTCCAAAACAAATGAAATAGCTGAGTGGACTGAGAAGGATCAGTTTGGTCAAGGGATCTTTTGTTGTCATTATCAAATGTTCTATTCGATGTTTATTGCTCGGACTCGTATACCGCTAAGTTGCTGTGGGATGAGTTGGATAAAAAATATAATACTAAAGAGCAAGGGCTCGAGAGGTATTATGTTTCCAAGTTCATGAAGTATCAGATGGTTGAGAGAAAGTTTGTAACTAAATAGACGCATGAATTGATCAACCTTGAGCATGCTCTTGCTGATGCTGAAATGAAACTTCCTGAGAAGTTTTTGGTCATTTCCATATTAGATAAATTTTCCAAGTCTTGGGAGCATTTTGGAATGACACTCAAGCATGAAAAGGGAAGCTATCTTTGGATGATCTCATGATTGCGATCAGTATTGAGGAAGAACATCGGAATCAAACTTATGGAGTTCCAGTTGAGCACCAACCTAAGGTAAATATGGTTATTGAAGGGAAGAAAAGGTTCAATAAAATGAACCAAATGAAATCGAACTCTAAGACCATAAGTAAAGGCAAACCTAAAGCAAAGAAGCCAAAAGCAAACAAACTATGTTGAAATTGTGGACATGTAAGCCATTGGGTTAAGGACTGTTCTTCTAAGAAAGCTAAGGCCAAACTTAACTCGGCTACCCCCGCAGTGGTCAACATGGTTGTTGGGGAGACTAGCGAAGCTAGTGCTCCAGAGACGACTGTTGATGGGTACGTAACTTTAAAATCGGAAGTATGTGCTATTTACAAACCTTTTGACTGGTTAATAGACATTGGAGCAAATGTGCAGTTTGTGCTGCTAAATTGCTATTCGTGTCTTATCATCCAGTTGATGGAAAATTCGTAACACTAGGGAACTCCAGTGCTAAGGTGGTTGGGATAGGACACATAGACCCGAAGTTTCCTTCGAGGCGCATACTATCTCTACTCCCAACTATATGGAGAAACATTATTAGTGGTTCTGTAATAGTTGGGGAAGGCTATGAGCTTACTTTTAAGTTTAATAAAGTTGTAATTCAGCATTTTGGTTTGTTTGTTAGTAAAGGCTATTTGTCTGATTATTTATTTAAATTAAGAGTCGAGTATGTAAATTCTGATTCAATCAATAAAACTTTGTATTCTGAATCTTTGGTGAATACTGTTGAAAGTTATGATGTATGGCATAGTCATTTAGGTCATTTGAATTTTGGTTCTATTAAACACATGATGAACTTAAATTTGATACCTAAACATGATATTGAATGTAGTCACAAATGTCAAGTATGTGCTAAGGCTAAACAAGTAAGAAAACCTTACCAATCGGTTGAAAGGAATCCTGAAATACTTGAGCTTGTGCACTCAGAGATTTGTGAGTTCAATGGGATCTTAACAAAAGATCAAAAAAGATACTTCATTTCCTTTATAGATTATTGCAATAGATACTGTTATGTTTATTTGTTAAAACATAAAGATGAAGCACTTGAAAAGTTTATCAATTTCAAAAACGCAACTGAAAATCAAACTGGTAAGAAACTTAAGCGGTTAAGATTAGATACAGATAGAGGGTATGAGTCGAATCAATTTAATTAATATTGCCAAAACTTCGGTATTATTCATGAAAAGACTCCTCCTTACTCTCCCTCATCTAATGGGGTAGCAAAACAAAAGAATAGAACATTTAAAGACATGATCAACAGTCTACTTTTGAATTATGGACTGCCTAAATATATGTGGGGAGAGGCTTTGAATATGGCTTGCTATATTCTAAATAAAGTCCCTCTTAAACATAAAGAGAGCACTCCATTTGAATTCTGGAAAAGTAGAAAACCTACCTTAAAGTACTTCTGAGTGTGGGGCTGTCTTGCAAAAGTTCTAGTCCCATAACACAAGAGGAAAAAGCTTGGTCCTAAAATTGTTGATATGGTCTTCTTGGGCTATGTGGAAATAACTATGCATTGAGAGTTTTGGTAATTAAGTCTGAAATTTCAGGCGTAGGAGTTAACATAATAGTGGAATTTTGTGATGCCACATTCTTTGAAGATGTGTTTCCAATGAAAACTGGAATACCTCAGGATATTTCTTTAGATTCAGCTTTTACATTGACTTCTATTCCTGAACATGTGGAAAAGTTGTCAAATATGGGAGTAAATCCAAGTAGTTCTAGTTTACCATCCATTGGAGCTAAAGAACCAGATGAACCTAAACTGAGTAAGAGAGTTAGGATCGTCAAGGATTTTGGAAGTGATTTCATCACTTACAATATCGAGGATGATCCTGTGACCTTCAAGGATGTTATGGCCTCATCTGAAGCTAAGCACTGAAAGGTAGCTATCAAAGGTGAGATGGATTCCATTGTCTCTAATGGGACATGGAAATTAGTCGATCTGCCTCCAGGGTGTACTACGATTGGATGCAACTACATCTTTAAAAAGAAACTTAAATCTGGTGGAACCGTAGATAAGTTTAAGGCCAGATTAGTTGCCAAAGGCTTTAAACAAAAAGAAGGAATATACTTCTTTGATACCTATTTCCGAGTTGCTCGATTGACTACAATCCGGGTGCTTATAGCACTGACTTCTATATATGGTTTCCTGATTCATCGATGGATGTGAAAACAACATTTCTGTATGGTGATCTTGAGGAAGAGATTTATATGGATCAACCTGAGGGATCTGTAGCTCCTGGTAACGAGCAAAAGGTCTGTAAGCTTGTTAAATCCCTCTATGGATTGAAACAAGCGCCTAAACAGTGGTATGAAAAATTTGATAAAACTATTTTATCATTTAGTTTTAGTGTAAATAAGAATGATAAGTGCGTTTACTATAAGGTTAAAGGTTATAATCATTGTATTGTTTTATGCATACACATGGATGATATTTTATTGATAAGTTCTACCATTGAGATTATCAATGATACAAAATCATACTTGAAAAGCAAGTTTGAAATGAAGGATATGGGTGAAGCTAATGTGATTCTTGGACTCAAGTTGATTCGGTCAACTGAGGGTATAGCTATTTCTCAATCTCATTATGTTGAGAAGATTATTGAGAAATTTGGCTATAAGGATTGTATAATCGCTAAGACACCATATGATCCTTTTGTGGTTCTTTTCAAGAATGAAAGTGGTATTCTTATGTCTCAATTGAGGTATTCTCATATTATTGGGAGCTTGCAGTATCTTGAAAATGGCTCGAGACTAGATATCGCATTTGCAATCTCAAAATTGGCGAGGTATACAAGTTGTCCCAATAGAACCCATTGGAAGCTTTGGATATGGTACTTCAGTATCTTGAGGGCACAACATCATTTGCTCTGCATTATGGCAGATTCCTTGCAGTACTTCAGGGATTTAGTGATGCTAGCTGGATAGCCAAAAATTCAGTAGTAATGGATGTACAGGGTCTGTATTTACCTTGGGTGGAGGCGCTGTCTCCTGGAAGTCTTCTAAATAGACTTTGGTAACTCGGTCTACATTTAAGGCAGAGTTATGTGCTTTGGACACAATTGGAACAGAGGCTGAGTGGCTACATAGGCTGATGGTCCAATTACCCATGGTTAATAAGCCTCTTTTTGAGATTGCAATGCCTTGTTATAGTCAAACCACAATTGCAAAGATCAGAAGTTCAAAGTATAATCAAAAGACCAAGAGACACATCCAAGTTAGACTAAAGTTTATAAGGTAGCTTGTGTCTGATAGGGTTGTGGCCATTAATTTTGTTGGATCCAAAGACAATATGGCCGATCCTTTGCCAAAGGACTTGAGTTGTTCTTAGTCTAAAAATTCAGGCTGGGGATAGGATTGAAAACCCATCAGTGATGCACCTGCAGTGGCAACCCAACCTACCAAGTGGAGATCCCACAAGGAAGGCTTAATGTGGTATAAACAAACTGCTAAGTGTGTCAAAGTACACCTAAATTTGACTAATACTTTAGTATCCAAGTCTGTCCCCTGGCATACCTGTAAGGTGTTGTTTACTGCTAGTAAAGTAAGAGTTCTAACTCTAAATGGGCTTAAGTCATACTGATGGATGCAAGCAGTACATCCTTGGAGATGCCCAACTAAGTGAATGAAGTCGTTTGGCCGCGACTAGAGGAAAATGGTTATTCCTCAAAAACATTCATAATACAGGATCGGGACACATAGTCGTAACGTGTCAAACCTAAAGATCACTACATAGCAATGTAGCTTGTTGTTACTAATGGACGCTGCCACATCTAAGGGCCAAATTCAAAGCTTTGATCCATTTTTCCCTGTGGTGGTGTAAGTTGGATAAATTATGTAGTGGTTCAAACCGAAAGATACCATTATTGAAAGTAAGTTACGATAATCCTAATAGTCCAACACTATGGATTTGTGGGGGATTGTTGTAATTGGCATCAAATCAACTGGGATTTATGTTTAATTACATGTTTAGGAAGCGATTGAAACTTATGGATAGATGCCAATTTGGTTGGAATCTATAAGCGTTGTGTAAACATGAAGGGGGAGACAAAAAGACAAAAGATTATGTATGTGGACGAATCCTATATTGCTTATAAGACAAAGTATGGGCAATAAGTGGGAGTATAAAAGACTCTTTGTCTAATACAAGACCACTTATCCTACATTGGAAGTTTTTTCATTGGAAATACACATTATATGTGGTTCAAGTATTGATACTTGATAAAGTATCAATTAAGGGACTCATGAGGGTGTGCCCACGTGTGCTCGCCGCCACCGCCTACCTGTCCTAACCCAACCTGGTTCCAGCCTTGGCTCGAGCTCGGGCGTGGGCGTTTGGGTAAATTGTCTCGGGTTAATCTTTTTATTAAATATTCTAATTTTATCTAGAATTTTTTTAAAATTTTGAATTTTAAAATTCAAAAGTCAAAAGGCTTGTTACAGAAACTGCCTGTCGTTTCAGCAGTTACAGAAACTACCAGAAACGTTTCTGGATTTACTGGTTCACTATATCTAGGCCAAAATGAATCCGGACATGCTTTATACTTATGTTCCAGAATGAACCTAGACATCCTCCCTCATGCTTATATATACTTGCTACTGTAGGCAGAATAAAACAACACAAGAATTTCTTCTCTCCTCTAATATTTGTCTTACAAAGTATAGTGTTGCTTACCCTTTTCTAGCATTTGAGTGGTGGTCGATGTGAAGCTTTCTAGAGTGAACCAAAAGGCTTCTGGGACTGTCTTATCCTAGATGAAGTTTTGTTGAACTCTTTGCACTAGTAGGGGCTATAATTTCTTCAAGGCAAACCATATTCTAGTGATTCAGTCTAAGTTCTGTTACTATACAGAATTTTGAGATAAGTTCATATTTTAAATATTGATCTCTGTATTTCTATTGATATTCCAAATTGGTTGTTTGCTGTTAGTTTATTGTTGGCTTGTTTAAACTGAATTGCAATCATATTATTGGAATATTTGTACTATCCTTTGCTATTTTCTGAAAAACTATTTCTAATTTTGGTTTACAAACACTGCTCTATGATTATAAACTATTTTATTATTTTGTTTGTAATATGTGTTTACAACAAATTCTAACAGAAGTGAAGGCTAAAGAGAAATCAATTATAATGACTCAAATCCTCATTAAAACTCTACAATTATCAATTATCAATTTTATGTGTACTGTTTTTTTTTTCTTTTTTCTGATCTACACATCCATGCACACTTAGATTTTATTCGAACTTGAATTTTAAATCTTATACATATAAGTATGAGTGTAATGCACTTAGTCAATTGACCAATCACATTTTATGTGCGTGCATTGTCTTTATTTTATTTAATCATTATCTTATCACTAAATCAAAATACTTGAAACTTGACGTAATTATTAAATTACAAATAACCACTTAACATTTTTCCTTATTCAACAATGAAAACCTATTGTTAGATGTCCCTAAAATATCTTGGATGTGCCTAGAAATTACCGTTGAGGGCGATGTAATGTTTAAGTTCTTTAAGGTGTTGTTTGTAATATGTTAAATCTTAAGAAGTTAATTTTAATAATATTGTGATAATGAAAAATAAAAGTTTATTATATAAACTTTTTATAGCGAATATGGTATTGGTTAAATTTTTAAATGATTGGGGAAGTTGAAAGTATGTGCCAAAATCATTACAGTTCTTTGCATGATGCAGTATACGTTATGTAATAGTAACTAGTTAAAGCAATAAAGTGATGCAAGTTGATTATATTTTATATTTAATTTACTTCGCTCCTCTTTTTTGTAATTGTTGAAACAGACACATAGCAGCAAGTGAAATATCAGCATGTTGCTTCTTCATTTCGTGTTGGTTTCAACAATAAATTCTGCAGTAGGTTCAGCAATAGGCATTTCATAAATAAGTTTGGTAGGGGCTCTTCAAATTTCTTCTTGTTATTTCAAGCATAGAGGCGGCTTCTTTTGCAGCTGGTGCATAATTTTGTCGTTTGTTTTGCGTATTAATTACCAATATTAAGGAGTTATTTGTAATTTATTGAAAAAACATGAGCATTTTTAGTAATAACGTATGACCTCGTGGGTGTGGGTCTAATTCGCTCCTTTTTATTTTTATTTTTTTTCCAATTCTACCGTAAGGACATTTCAGTCTTTTCACATTTTTCATCTGTATTACATATGAATTTTCCATATTAATGGTTTATTTATAATTTATAAAAAATGAGATTTTTTAGTAACTTTGCCAAACTTCGAAGGGTGTGGCTGCAATGCACCCTAAATAAAAAATTAAATTTACTTTATTTCCTCTATGGCTATTTATATAGCATAATAAGCTCCTATATAATCAGATATGTTAATTTGATTTTAAATTTAGTTCAATACAATTTATTAAATAAACTAACTTACGATTAAATCAGGATATAAATAATAAAATATAATTCTAATAGTATAGAGAAGACATATTAAACTTAAAATTACCTCATATTTTGTATTTGTCATATCATATATAAATGTATTCCGTTAAAAAAGGATGAAGTAGATTATTTTTCACCTTCAGCATCTAAGTTGCATTAGCGGACCTCATAGGATTTTTTTTTTAATTGCACTTTCACAAATAAATAACTATACAGTGAAATTATTTATTGAATGTGACTTACAATATGCACCTATTAGCTTCTCACATAATAGAATTGTTTAACGCATTAAAAAGAGGACAAAAGAAGATGTTATTAATCACTATCTAATATAAATTTTCTGTGCGAAAGAAAAGCATACATATGTACATATTTTATTACAATAATAATAATACAAGTAGCTTGATCAATTTTATATTAACAAATAATATATTATTTGAAAGATAATTGTATTAGAAAATAATATTCTTACAATGAACTACCAAATTGATAATTGATAGGTACAAATAAATATAAATATATTCGCAGAAGTTTGATATGTAATAAATTTTTATGTGGTTCTACAAATTAATTTAAATACTTATTTGTCTATGCAATATTTATAGTTAAACAATGGTAATTAGTTAAATAAGTATAAAAATTTGAGGTCAACTTAGCTGATATTATTAATAATTTAAGTAATTATATTATGTAATGCACGCATGCATAGCCTAAACATATTAATGAATCTAATTTAATTATATAGCAATTTATTTGTGAGAGTGGACTCAAAATTAGAAACAAAAAAAAAAAAAAAGAAAAAGAAATTGTTACTTTATAAAATTAGTGTTGAATAAATTTTGAGTTTAAAATAATGAAGTTTAACTGTAGATGGGATTGTTGAGATTATAGATTGCAGTCCTTGTGGACATTATTAAGTCTCACAAAATATTAGTTATCACAACCATTATTACCTTAAAAACTTGGGATACAAGACGTCACCACATGAATGCATACCAAAAGTGATTTAGACAAAATAACATCAATATCTAACATGCATATATATATATATATATATATTTATCAACCCACAAAATTTATGCACAATCATATCAATATCTCATTTTATAGCATGTACATATTTATCAACCCACAAGACCACTAAAATAATAAAAATCCGGAGAAGGACACATTAATTACTTTGGAAGAGTACAGCAGCCATGGGGATCATATTCCTTTCTCAACAAACATTTTATTGAACTCATTTTTTTAACTCATTCATAAAAGAATGTTCAGTAACATTTACAAAGGATATTTAGAAGCATTAACAATTTGACAATAAAAGCAAACTATAGCAGGGAATTTCTACTTGAAGCCATTGGCTTATTCATGCATCCAAATGATGTTTTCTACAACATAGAGTATTAAGATGCGTAGTGAAATAAACATTGAAAACTTATCGAACAAATAAATAGACTGATCAACAGAAGCCTGCATAGTTGTTTAGATCACCCCAAACTTTTTCCTCAACTTCCTCCCATGATGTCGCTGTCCTTAATTCTTTCCAGATGCTGAAAATAGCTCCCAGAACGTTCTCATCATGCAAAATACAGTAACACCTGAGAACCCAACAATTCAAACAAATGAAACAAGGGAAACCTCAAGGCGACATTGAACACATTTAGTATAGATCAAACAAAGGAAAAAGGAAATATTGGAAACTAAGACAATGAATCATTCTAACATAAGAAATACAATATCTCTGAAATAGCAGCATAATAATGAGTTAAATGATCTTCATGAATAACCAGGTATAATCAAATTGATGACCAGACAAGAGAAAAAGGTTCAACTCACATTGCTCGGTAAGAAAGTCGGCCAAATCTGTTGTCCTCTACCGCCTGTAACAGTGACTTTTTTCTTATAAATGGAAGTCTATAACTATCAAGGAACTGTTTCAAGAGACGAGAATCTCCTCGGAAGACATCGAGATATATCGGAATCAGGTCAAGAATGGGTTCCCCTGGAGAATTAAAGTGTCAACTTACACTACCAGGCAGAAAGCTTATGTTTCACTCAGGCAATGCAACATTACCCATCAATTAATAACATTGACTTCGGCTTAAATATGCAAACTATATAAAGTATTTTCCTTTCCCTTTTTAGGTTTGTGAGGGAATGACAGGCAGTGCACAATTCTTAAAAAAGGTTATCAGAATAATGTACAAGGTGGTGGTTGATTCTTGAGACATTATTCACCCTCTTTTATATACTCACTTCCTCGTTTTCACTTTCCTATTGCCTTTATTTTCCTCCTACTTGAGTTGGTTGCTGGGGGGGAAGGGGGAAGAAGAATCTACCAGAATTGACGTGGATAAGGTAGTTAGAAATGATTCTAAACCTTTGTGGCTTAACCAGCCTTCATAGGAAGAAGATTATTAATGTAATGACTAGTTTACTTATAATCCTTCTTTTAATGTGTGAGCCGCTTTTGCACTTCTAGAGTTAGCAGTAAACCACATAAATCCTTTCCAAATCTCCAGGACTAGAAGTGGTATTTTAATGTCGGTCATAGATTATTTTTGGTCAAATCACACCAATGGACTTCAAAAAGACAGTATGATTTGATGACAATGCACACGAATCCCTCCTGTTCTGAGGGTATTGAAATGACTGCAATGGATCAAACCAGTATTCCAGTTATCCACTGCTGATCCTATTCAATTCTTCATCTCAAATTTTCATTCCAAATGATTGCCGTTTTTAAACTTTGAACATATTCAGTTAAAAAAAATCCATCCAAATAGTTTCTGCAGAAGTTTCGAATATGTTCTATTCATGGCACTATCAATTTAAAAACAATCCAATTCAAATTTTTGACTAATATATTATACCATGTATCCTCTTTAAAATTCATTTACACTATGTTTGGTTTAAGGAATTTGATAAGGAAAGGAAAATATTAGGGAAAAGGAAAACAAAAGTAAAGAAATATAAAATCTCAAACTTATTTGGTTGTAAAAGAAAATAAAAATAATGAAAAAATGAATAGAAGATGAATGTGTTGGAGAAGGAGAGAGAGAGCCAAATGAACTTTTTCTGATTTTCCTCACAAAATTTCCTCAAATCCATTATATTTTTTCTTAAGTTCTCCTTTCTTTAGCGTTTTCCTTACTAACCAAAAAATAAAAAACATTTTCCTTAGCATTTTCTTTTCCTTTCCCTATCAAAATCCTTGAATCTAACATAGTGTTACTTCCTGACAAATAGAATGATGAAGTCCAACCTGGGCCTGGCACTAAGGTTCAAAAAAATAAACATTTGAGGGGTTGCTAATGTGAAGACTGTAAGCATGTAGAATTTAATCATCTTTTTCGGGCAAGAACACACACAGAGACAACCCCCCCCCCCCCCAAAACAAAAAAAAAAAAAGAAAAATAAGAAAGAAAGAAAAGAGAAAGCAAGATAGTACAAAATTCAGGAAAAGAACTCACCTACAGACAAGTCACTAAAATCAAGGATGTGGCTAGGATACCAAGAATGCTTTTGTCTAGTGTGGCAGTTAGATCTACTCACATATGTACTTTCTGCCAGACAAGGACTATAAGTATTTTCCTCTGATAAAGAAGCTGAGCAACATGTTGTCATATATATATTATCATCCATTACATCAGAGTGTATCCAGGTGCAAGATTTGCAAACTTCTGTCTCATTCTTCACAAAAGAAGAAAAATGTTTAGGTATATGTAGTATGTGGATCTATAAATAATCCTGAAAGGATAAAAGCATAAGAGTGGAAGATGGAAAAACTGATTTTATTATGGAATATAGGATCACCTCAACAATATCCAAAAAGTTGGTTAGGTCATGAGGGATGTATTCATCAACTTTCTCTATCAGCTTGCTAGGAATTGGATCACCCCTGCAAAGATTGGAGGGCAAAAACACACATTCAAAAATAACCGAGTCCATTGCAATCACATTCAGTGGCAAAAACATGATTATGCAGACTTCAGCTTACAGACAATGTAAATAAATAGAAAATCAGAAGCAGATTAGAGATATATTAACTCATGAACAAAGATTCCAGTCACTGGACATGTATTAGCACTCCAGAAAGACATTTTGTTATACTTGGCTGTAATTGTTATACTTGGCTGTAGTTTGAATATACATACTACATATTGAAGTAGCATTAGTTGAATAAACTACGCCTTCCCTGATGTATGGATCTCAGAACAAGTCTAGATGCTTCTAACTATAGATGAGGTGGAGGTGTATCGTTTTAGTTTAAATGAAACAGTCATGTCTAAAATATGTATTTATGCCGGAAGAATGCAATATGCAAAAGACAACGATCACTGCCAGGGAGATGCAAAGGAGTTGAAAATTTCTTGTTACACAACAGATTGCCAATATCCTCTTTTGTCTAAGATTATCTGTTTCATAGTAATGAACACAAAGTACAAACAATATTTTAATAGAATGTCTTCGATGATATGAAAAAGGACAGAGCAATACAGTGATAGATCTGAGCCTCTAAAGGTCTATGGTAGAAGAATAAAACAAGGAAAATGACCCGAAGATCTCAGTTAAAGAACATTCATTAAGAGGTCGCAATTTCAGGGGCTGTTTAATTATTCCATCAACTGGTGGCTATTTGGCGAATTGCCAGAAAATCTGTAAATCTCATGATTTCATTTCTTTGCACTGAATTTAATGCCTCTGTGGCTCCATGTCCTTTTCTGGTTATGTTTACGACATGAACAAATTAGTAGTCAAATCTTTGTTCCAGAAGAATTTTCCTAATTCTAATTTCTGAATAAATTCCCATGCAGAGTTAGTTATAAGAATGAAGAATCTATAAGTATGTTGTCACCTCTCTCAATTCAGATATCTGAGAAATCTATGTTGCAAGTTTGCAACATAATGGCGAGACTCTGGTAACTTTTAATAAGAGAGATTACCGGAAATTCCCTAAAATGATCGAGGTTTTATTTCTGCCACGAAGTAATTCCAAGGTTATGTTTTCATACCACTGACAGTGTCAAAGTGACCATGTATCAGATAATTGTTAGAATATCTATTATATTAGGACTTCTATTACATTAGGACTTTAGTGTGGTTGATTTTCATTAGGATTCTATGTTCTTAGTATTAGGATTTGTGTCATCTTTGATTTGAACTTATCTTGTTCTCATATAATATATATATATATATATATATGAGATGGGATCTCTCTTTATGAAATATAATAAAATTATCTTCTACTCACTCTAAACAATGCTTCTATTCTATTTCTCTACAAATCTACATGATATTAGAGCAGGTTTATTAACCCCAACAACCAAACCCTAGAAGCGCCGCATCGGCACTCCTCCTCTGCGTAATGTGTCAAAAGAAAGAAACCGGGGGGGGGGGGGGGGAACTGATCTAATGCTTGGTTTGCCATTTTGCCATGCTACATTTTATTAATGGTGTTTTGCTGCTGTTCTGCAGATGTCTTGCTATTGTTTTGTGGCTGATCTGCGGCCTGCTAATGTTAGGTATTAATAGTCATGAATCTGCTGTTTGCTTACTTCCTACTTGCCACTATTTGCTGCCTACTGCTGGCTACTATCTGCTGCCTATTACCGGCTACTGTCTGCTGCCTAATGTGTTGGCTACTGTTTGCCACCTACTGCTGGCTACTATGTGCTATCTACTGCTATTTATTGTTTTGAACTATGTATAACAAGCTGGGCAAGATCAATATCCAAAGCTCCAGCTTGAAGAGTGTTAGAATTTCTATTATATTGGGACTTCTATTATAATAGGACTTCAGTGTGATTGATTTTCTTTAGGATTCTATGTTCTTAGTATTAGGAGTTGTGTTATCTTTGATTTAAACTTATCCTGTTCTTGTATACAATATATATAAATGGAACCTCTCTTTATGAAGTATAATAAAACTATCTTCTACTCCTTCCAAATAATGCTTCTATTCTATTTCTCTACATGGCATCACAGCAGGTTTATTAAACCCTAGCCACGCTGCATCGGCGCTCCTCCTCTGCGCAATGCATCAAAAAAAAAAAAAAAAAAAAAAAGAACCGATCTAGTGCTTGGTTCGCCATTTTGCTACATTTTGCTAATGGTGTTTTGCTTCTGTTCTACTGATGTCTTGCTATTGTTTTGCAGCTGATCTGCGTCCTCCTAATGTTCGGTAGTCATGAATTGTTGTTTGCCTACTGTCTACCTACTATCCACTTATGCTCTACCTATTGTTTGTTATTGCCTATTGTCTGCCACCGCGTGCTACTGCCTACTGTCTGCCACTATTTGCTGCCTACTGCTGGCTACTATCTGCTGCCTATTACTGGTTACTGTCTGTTGGCTATTGTTTGCTGCCTACTGTTGGCTACTATCTGCTATCTACTGCTATTTATTGTTTCGAACTATGTATAACAAGCTGGGCATGATCAATATCCATACTCCAGCTTGAAGGGAGTGTTAGAATTTCTGTTATATAAGGACTTTAGTGCGATTGATTTTCTTTAGGAATCTGTTTTCTTAGTAGTAGGATTTCTGTTATCTTCGATTTGAACTTATCTTCTCGTATACAATATATATATATATATATGTGAGATGGGATATCCCTTTATGAAGTATAATAAAATTATCTTCTACTCCCTCTATACAATGCTTCTCTTCTATTTCTCTACAATAATAATGTATAGGAAGGTGAGCACAATATATGATAATGACAAATAAAAAAGGCAAAAGAACCGCCATGGTTGTTATACAAATATATAAAGCTTAATTAAGCGAAGCCCAGAACTCCACACATTGATAACAGAAAACTTTTGCATACCATTCAGCCAAACGGCTCAAGACATTCTTTCTTTTCTGGTTTAGGATGCTGAAAAATAATTTTGACTCAGCTGGATGGTCAATCTTGTCTGCAGCATTTTCCAGAGTCCCATTATCATGTGAGAGCTGTATATAGTCTTCTCGGACCATTGAAATTGAGTCATTAGGAGATGGACAGGGCACAGGCAATAGGTGGAGATTATGCAACTGCTCCCCCAAAAAAGAAGCCAAATTGAGTGCATCTTGTGATGAGAGGGTATCTCTTCTGCAAATTATATGATGCAAAATCCAGCTAAGAATGCAGGCAAATTTGTTTGAGCCCATAACATAGCTATGCTTCAAAGAACACCAAATTATACAAATCAGAAAAATGACTTACAGTTCAGCAAATATTTTCCCACTGCATTTTTTGGTCACAATGTACGGCCACATTGAAGAGCTTTTACCACAATTTCCTGATTCATGTAATGGCCTTCTAGCTTTTTGATATTCAAATTGTTTTTTTCCCCAGACACCAAATGGATAATTAACTTCTTTATTCTTTATTGATATGAGATTGCTGCTGGCAATTATCTCAGGTATGCCTCTACCATCCCAGGGCAATACTCTATACAATCCATTTTCAGAAAGAAGAATCCCACTTGCCAATACAGAAGGAATAAAATTCTTCAAAGAGGAGTTCAAACTCTGTAGTAGGTTGTGGAATTCAAGCTGAAGAAAAAATATTGAATATGTTAAAAGGGGAAGGAGGAAAAACAGCACTAACAGCCACACCACAACAGAATCAAATCATACCTCAGTCCCTAAACCATAAAGAGAATCTTCCAGCCCTCCTTCAGCAAATATCTTTATCACATGGTTATCGACAAGATAAACCTGTCGTAAAATTATAGAGCCTTCTTGTCAGTTTCTTGTGGCACTCATAACACTCACCCCACTAAAGATAAAAAAACCAGCACATGAATATTTTTGCCAAGCAATTCTTACATCCACTGATAATATTATATTACAGTAACATGCTGTTAGGCTTTATTGGTATAAATGCAAACAGTTACTGTAAGTATCTAATTTATTCAGGAAAAGAAGTTTTAGTAGAGAGAATGTAGCTCCTGAAAGTTCAACTGAAAATTAAAAAATGTGCGTAATTCAAGTGGAATTGAAAACCCATCTATTTTGTCGGTCCCAGAGAAGCAAAATTCTCAGCATAAAACTTACAGGATTACTGCCTGTGCCTACAGGCAGTTTCTCATCATGCAGAGGTGAGGGGAACTCGTAGAAGGCACAAATTTCTCCCAAACGTTCATACCATTTTCCAGCATTGAGTGCAAGACAGGCTCCCTGAGATATGAGCCAAGTTAATTAGATGCCAAAAATGATAATTCAAGCAACATAAGCATACGCTGTTGAGGAAACCTCCAGTCTCCAATATGGCTGATCAAATCTGAATCGACCTCCATCTATCATGTTACTAACAATATGAGGAAATTTCATTCATACGAGAAGGTAAGAACTCTAAGGTCCCAGCTAAAAGCAAAATTTGGTGCACGCCAAGCAATGCTCAAACAAAATAATACTGAAGTCGAGCATATTCAAGACCAAAATTAATAGGAAAATAACTAATATATGTTACTTTCAGCCTACTAATGTATTATTCTCTGGACAGTGATTATTTCAGTATATGTTGTTCTCATGTAAGAAAGCAACCTCACAAATCTACGTCGTTCTTACATAGGAAACCAACCTCACAAATCCAGATAGCTCTCCAAGGACTAGGGCTCAGTCTGAAGCCTACTAGGTTAAAACATTTTATTTTGTCCAATCAGGCAATTAGTTCAACTAGAAAGAAGCTTCCAACATCTTACAATGAATAAGAAAATGAGAAAAAGTAATACCTTCCATATTAGGTCTCTAAGTTCTGGTCTTCGAAGCCACAGCCTGAATAACCAATCTCGCATTTCCCGCTGTCCTATGCAGTTTCCGGAGCTCCACATTGAAGTGTAGTGGTCTCTCTCATTATCCAGAAACATAGATAAGAAATTTATATCATAAGAATATTCCAAATCACCCAAACCGTCACTCCTAGAAATGCCATTTCTACAATTCTCATGGTTTGAATCCTCCAGGGACCGGCATATCCTGGTCCGCTTCTCTTTTCTAGCGAGGTCAGAGTAGCTCAAACTATTTTCAATGCACAGGGCATTCTTTTCAATATCTTCAAAGCCACTGTCATCAAGAGCAAGCAAACCTGCACGGCAGATGCCTTTATGACGGTAACCAGGAGCCATGTCCAAACACACGAATTCAAAGTTTTTGGAGTTGACAAAATTTTGTGTGACAGCAATGGTCGTCTCCAAATTTAATACACAGTGCCACCACCCACTTGGAACATATATTGTCTCGCCAGGAAGTTGGGTACACTCTAGCGGCTTGTCATTGTCAGCAAGAAGGGGATAGAAATCCAGCCACCACTAAAAGAATACATGGTTATGGAGTCATACTTGGAAAAGTACATCAAAAATTTAAGGGAGACAAATAGAGTCTCAGAAAATGCAAGCTTTAATGCAACGCGTTACCTGCAAAGACGATGGAGTTTCAATATTGACATCACCATCATCTTCATTTACATGTACTGTCACTCCTAAAGGAACTCTTCCTGGAGGATACAGTGCCCACCTATTGAAAAATACGATGTTAGATTCAGAACACATAGCCTGAAGCCAAATAATTAGGAAAAAAAAAAGCGAAGTAATTAGAAAAAATTACACCAAAGCAGTATCTGGAGGGACTAAATTTATCGAAGACCTAAAATTAAATATAGGCTGCTTACACCTTGAAAGAAAATTGTGAAACATGGATTCTTGTAAATAGCAGTTTCCCATCAGAAGGAGGGAAAAGGCTGCAGACTGTAGGTTTAAGGGTTTACCTCTATGTATTAGATACGGTTCTAGTAGCATATATTTCTATTGTTTGAAGACAGATATTATTGTCAAATTCTATTTCATGTCCTTTGTCTAAATACAGAAAACTTGGGGCTATGACTACTGGAAAATTATATTATTCAATGCACTTGATGGTTCTTCAAACCATAAATGGTGTCCCATTATTCCCCTCATACCAAACATGCCGCAAGTATACTTGCTTTATGGATCATATTACTTATAATTAGAAATGATAAATCAAATGCTCATGTTCTCAACTATTTTTTTCCTAGGAAATTCGTATAATCAAAAGGGGTATCCTTGTTATATTCCAAAACTAGAAAAAATCATTCACTTCTATTGATATCACTTTCTTTTAATTCACTCCATATTACACAGACATGCAGTAGCAACTTTGCAGATGACAAATATGTGTGTCCATCTCTTACTCTTGCAGTGTTTTCTCTGTGCACAAGCATTACTTCCGCCAATTCATTTAGATCATCCATTCCTGCAGGCTCATCCAGATAGAGGCTACCATATACGCCTGGACTCAAGCCTTATGTCCTACTGGCTATTACATCAGGTCTTTAGTCTCCTATGGGGTTTTCTGATTTGGATCTACCTATTGTACTTCAATAGGGTAAGCAAACTTCTTCTTCCCATCCTTTCTCTAACCATGTCTACAAAGGTTGTCTTTATCCTCCAAGGCTCCATTTCTTGATGTTTTTAATTGCTGTTCACACTCTAAATCAATATCTGAAGCTGCCCTGGGGCCTGGGTGTAAAACTACCTTCCACCTCCAATGAAGGAAGAGTTATGCCTGCTCAATGCTTGGATGATGCAGGCAATTTGTTTCTGTGTGATATAAAATTCCCTCTTAAGTGTCATTGAAAATGAAGTTACACCTGATGTTACAATTGAACAGTTTGGCTTAACATGAATTGGCCCGGATTATTCTGAAAGTTCTTCACTCCTATAACCAGTTATGTTTGTCCCCTTCCTTGTGGCATCATTTGTTGGTCTGTCGCATTCTCAAATAGACTCCTAAAAGAAGCCCAGAAAGAAGATAAATTCATCTTAATCACCCTTCAGTGGATGGACCGAACACCCTGATTTGTTGCTTAGTAAGAGCACATATTGCTTTTTTGATTGAGAAATACTTGCATAGACTGAAGCAATACACTCACATCTCCTATGGTAGCTTTATTATGCTGGCTTCGGTTGGTAAAGACGTGTTATTGATCATTCAATCTTCTATAGGCACTCCTGAGATAGTAAGATACCCCTTGTCCTTAATGTTAATCATATCACTATCACATCCCAGGAAACAGTGGTAAAATTCAAAAGCTTATCTTTCAATGGAAGTTTCAGAACAAAGATCTCAAACCATTGAAGTACTTTCTACTAAAGTAGCATGCCGAAGTCAAATATTATGTCGTCTGTGAGAAAATATATTCTTGATTTGTTGAGTTAACCTTGTATTTTCAGAATCAACCCTAATGACCCGCTTCTAGATACCAACATAGAAGTTGGAGTAGATGGAGGAAAGTCATTAGATTATCCTGGACAGTGCACATGTTAGTAGGCAAAAGAATGTGAGAGACTACAAATTTCTTTTGCAATAAGTGCTACCTGGTTTGTATACTCCAGTCATTGGATGTTTTCTTCATATTCTAGTATCTGAGTTCTATTGCATATAAATTACAATCACTACAACATTATACGTTACAGCCATGCATGCAAGCAGGATTTTCATGTGGTAGGAGAAAAGATTTTTGGGCGTTGGCATAATCTTTCTTATAGGGCAATAGAACATGCTAAATGTAGGTTGAAGAATATAACGCAGAACTTGGCACGAAGTTTTCAAGTTTTACCTTTTACGGCCACAGAGGAGTGTATTCCACGCACTAGTGAGACCTGGATCAACATGCCATGATGCTCCAGATCTTTCTGGTCCAATTATAAGCCATCTAAAAGGTGGTCGTTGATAGATATACAGCACATCGAAATAGTCTTCTCGAAATAGATGGGGAACACTGTAATCCTTCAACAAGTCTGGTGCAGCTTCCCCAAACTGCATTAGTAGAATCTCAGACTTGTATATCATAAAATTCAAAACTTCACTTTGATAATTAGTATTAACAGCACACCTTATCATCAAAAATGTAGAGAGGATCTTCGTCATGTTGGATTTGCATGTATGAAATATAATCCTTAAATTTCATATTTATTTTCTTCGAACTCCTCTGTGATATTCTAAACTTTGTATCTGGATACTTCAATAAAAGCTGTTCACTTGTCCATGAGTTCCTCGCTGCCCAATTATCAGCCAATCCATTGATCAAAACCTGTCACAACGATGAAAGATGAATGAGGGATATCATTTTCGTAAACATCATTCAACCACAAATTCCCAAAGACAGAGCCGGAAAATTGTACATGGCATATTGGTTGGTTATTCTATAATGCATCTGTAACGATGTAAAATTTAAAAACTAGTTCCACAATGTCAAACTTGGCAAGAGGCATTATTAAAATACTTCCCCTTTCCCATATTCATAGCTCGCCCCTATTCCTTTTCCTAACGCCTCAAGATAAGACTTCATTTCATAAAATGAAATTCTCTTCTAAAAATCCACCCTCTATTAAAGTGATTATGTGGTATCGCTAACTCAATTACTCCTTTCGAGTGTGAGGGCAGTATCTAAAGATATTCAAACTTTTACTTCTCAATTTTCATGAGTCTCATCAAAATCTCTAAGTTGAGTAAAAAAGAACCCCAGTCTTAAAATATTGTGAATTAGGAAGTAATAAGCAACAATGAGATATGGACATAGCATTTGAATTGATAATGACCCTTCTGGATTGTGTGTGATAAAAACAATATTAATAAAGCAAGGATAGGTAGGAGAACATTTGGCATTTTTAGTTGCTTAGCAAATTTGATGCCAAGTATTGCTGACATACCGGTTTTTGGCCATCATGCTTCCTCTGAAACTCTTCTAAGGAGAGGTTCTCCCTTCTCTCCACATTTCCATCATCAAAAGAGAATCCACCCAACGAGGTATAACATCTGTATAACCTCCTATAGAGAAACAACGAACTGAATCCTACATGAGTCGAAACAAGATCAAAAGTAGAACAAGTAGGAGATAATCTTTGAACAAAATCCCAAACTTGAAAGTTAATTCTAAAATTAAATACCGTCAAAATGCAAAGTTTGTTTGCCGGCTTCATTATATGTATGGAGTAAATATAGTCTGAGACCAAAGTGCAAAATGGAAAAAGATGAAACTGTCAAGCTTCTCCAAAAACTTGATCAATAAATTTTGCAGAAACATGTTATTAGAGTGAAGAAATCAACAATCTTACTGGTGCAAGGCTGTTTTCTTCCACGAGCCTTTGTACTCGAGAGTTCGATTTACAATGCTAAGGCATGTAGTCATCCACAGTGGCTCCTCATTGCATAATACATACATCACACTACATGAAACAACAACTAAGATAAAAATAGAAATGTGCATACATGTGGCAGTATGAAATGAACATAGCATGGACCGCCAGATCTTGGCAGGCCCAATTAGAATGAGCCAGCAGTCAAGGGTACAAACATAATGCTTCACCAAACTAAAAGCCGATACTATCAATCTGCATATGAATGTTTCTGACTGATACCCATATTTAAGTGGTAAAAATCTTTCAAGTAAGAATTACACCATGATTTATAACGAGGATGCTGAAACTATTTTTTCCAATATACACTTCTTTCTTTCTTTCTTTTGGTAGCTAACTTGTTGAATCCTAACAACTTCAGTAAACAAAGGAAATTTAATTATTTGACAAATGGTCTATTTTATAAGATAACAGATTTTAACTAAATGTCACTTTTCTTCTTAGAAAGTTCAATTTGTTGCATCGTCTATACTATCTTTGAAACACTCAAAGTGTCGGTTGCACCATGTTACGCTAAATTTAGGATTACCAATTATTCCCTTGGTTTTCAATTTAATTTCAAAAAGCATTTATCACTCGACATAAAAATATAAAATATAAGTAATATGATCAAAATATAACAAAAAAAATCATTGAATGTGTAGGCAAGTGTATAAATTTTGATGTTTGGAATTATTTGCTATATACAAATTTATATTAATCGACAATTAACATGGTATTATATTAATCAGCAATTAACATGGTATCTTATTCGGAGTGGGTGCTAAAATTATGCTATTTTCTATCTACATGATATAAAAAATTAAGTGTTGTATTATCTATCAATATAATTAGCATTAATATCATATTTATGCATGCAAGGAACACATGCCACGATGACTACAGATGGTTAAGTAAATGTCAAAGTAAGAATGGGCTGAAGAAATATGCCCCCACTCAAAGAACTCCAAAAGTAGTTGTTGTCCCTAGTCTGAACACACGCATATAGGTATCTTCAAATTGTCCAACCTTAGAACAAGAAGTACTTCATGAGCATGTAGCAAATGTGAGTCGTTCCTTGTGCAACATTAGAGCAGCCCAAGCCTTAGTCGGCAATTATTTAACAAATTATGCCATACAAGATTTAAACATCACTATAGAGTTAAATAGGCTTGGCATTTGACTCTTAAACTTTTATTCCATAAAGATGTGCCTGAGAGTTGTGTCCTCACAGAAGTTAATAATTTAAACATACAACAATGCATACAGCTGTGTTAATTTGGGTCAACTTCTTAATATGTGAAATCAGAACCTCCACACCTTTTCAGATTCAAATCCTTCGAAGATGACAAGGAAGTGCCTAACATAGTTGGTGATTCTCATTTAGGTGTGCATATAAAAATTAAGAAAATCATCATCTAGGGACAAAAATTGAGTTAGCTAATACTAATACTCACGTCACACACCATCATTGTTTCACATCACATTCCATAACTATCAAGCAATCAAAAGCTGGAAAGAGTTGAAGTTAAAATTTAAAACAAAAAAACAAAAAAAGGAAAAATTAAGCATGCAGATTATGATAGGATATAAAATTTAACCTGCTGACGCAAGAGAGGCGAGCGACTTCGCGAGGCGTGAGTCTCGTCAATATGATACACAAGATTTCATCGGGAAGAACGCGGAGGTCACCGAGAGCCTCCGTCCGGCGATCTTTTCCCACAGCAACCGACGTTTCCAATTGCAATTCACCATTGGTATTACTCAAACCGGAATCCATTGAAACTGCGTCGTTTTGTTATCAAACGCAATTGAATGCAAATGTCTGGGCTTGCGTAGTATTTATGCTATCGCGGAGGTGCTCAATGTCCTGTCTTCTTTTTTTCCTTTCCATTTTGTGGGTTGGGATGGAAGGGGGTTGAGGAATTTCGTCTTGCGGCTTATTTCTTAAGCGCGGTGACAACGCGTGGACTGGACGGCAATTGGTCAACAATAACATAGTTTAATTAGTAAGTGTAGGGGTGTTCAAAAAAAATCGAAATGGATCGAACCGAACTACTAAACTAGTTCGGTTCGGTTTTCGATTTTTCATTTCAAAAAAATTCAATTTTTGGTTTTTTTTTTTCGGTTAATCGAACCGAAAAATCGAATTTTTTTTTATATATACAAAATTTTATTATTCAATAACTACTAGTTTAACTTTTATTTCACATTTTTTATTAAATATTTTAAGTCTAAGATAAATAAATATAAATTTTTAAATAATGTAAATGTTAATGTATTTTTAAATTTTTGGGATAAATAAAAAAAAATTGATAAAGTGAAATAATGGAGAAAAAAAGAAGTAAATAATATATCAAAATAGTTATTAAAAACCCTATGTTTTATAAATAATATAAATATTAATATATGACATATAAAAACATGAATAGTTATAATACAAAGAGAACAAAAATGATATTTTTTTCTAAACTCAAATGGTAGAATTGCATAATTTTTTTATTATATGAACTAATACACGTTACATATAAAAAAATAGATGATTATGATTTGAATAATAAAAAATGTTATATTAAAAGAAAATTAATTAATTAATTAAACTTATATATATTATAGGGTATGTTGATGAGCAAAATTGAAATTTCAACTTAAATTGCAAACTAAAGGATTGAATCCTATTCGGCTATTCCTATGGTAGTACTAGTACTATATTGTATCTGCTGACTAATAAAGATTTTATTTATATTATTATAAAAACAAAGACCATTTTGTATCTAAAATAGAAGTTATTTTTGTTCATTTACATAATTTGTCATTTTAATTATTTCAACGACAAAAATTGACAATATAATTTGAAGGATAAATTGGAGAATTCAACATAAAAAAGATAGTTTGGATACATATTTTATCAATATTTCATAATTATCTTTTAGAAATAATGATTTAATAAGGTTATAATTGTATTTTTTATAAAATTTACAAATCCGCAATCTATATTATGATGTCATTGGATCAATTAGCTATTTTACTTTAGTAGATTGAGTTTAAAATTTAATTCACTATTCGATCTTAGCAGTTAAGATTTGAATATACAAAAATCGCGTGCATTTGCATTGACGATTATAAGCTAACAATTTTAGCATACACAATGTGTATACTAAAATTTTTATAACATAAAATAATTAAAATATTTATTTATCTTCTTAGATTTATAATATTTTAAATGTATTTGTTTAGAATAGATAAATTATAATTTTATCAAAACAAATATTTTCAATATACAAAAAAAAAAAAGTAATCTAAATCAATTTTTTCACCTAAAAACAAATATTTTTATCAAATAATTTTTTGGGGCACTTATTAAAAAGTACCAAATGCACTTTCCAATTTAGTGATCAGTCTCTACTTGATTTTTATTAGAACAAACTCCCTAGTTTTGTCAAATTTTTAGAGATTACTCCCTACTCACTTGATTTGACAAAAATACCCTTAAGTATCATATTTTTCATACATTTTTTCTCACTTCTTCTCCAACCGGATAAGCAAACAGTTAACCCTATCATACACTCATTACCAGAAACAAAAAGAACAGAAAAAACGCAACAAGCTGCACGGCGAGAGCCAAAAACCACCAACCCGACAGCTGTATTGTCTTCTTCTCTTTTTATTTTCATCATTTTCGGGTTTCATCTTCTTCTCAGTTTCTTCCCAGTTGCTTCTGAGTTTCTTATATTTTTTCAACAATGTCAACTAGTAGTGAAGCAAGTGTGCTCAATCAATTATTAGGGAGTTGCCGCTACAAAGACCAGCTCCATATAATGTCAATTAAGGATAATATGACTTTAATGGATATGTACATTAATCTTGCAAGAAAATAGAGTGAAATCAAAGCAGAGCACTTCAGTTTGCAATATATAGCTCCACATCAAAGATTGTACGTGAGTTTAACTGATGACGATAATGTCATGAATATGGTCTTACTGCATTTGACATTGAAGATGAATATTGTTGACATCCTGGTACACCGAAATGATGAATCAAGCAGCAGAGAAAAGAAGAGCAGTGATGTTTTAATGTAATACTTCTACAGAATCTCAACTGTACTACAGTTTGTAAAGTTTTGTACTTGAAGTGTTCTGAAATTGCACTCTGTTTATTTGAAAATCTTTCTGTACTTGGAGCGTTCTAAATTATACTTCATTGCAGTTAACATTGTACATCATCTCACAAAAATTATACTTTATTATGTAAGTTTTATACTTCAAGTGTTCTACTAAAGGATTATATAAAACTGTACTGTAACTTGTAGAGGTTTATACTTGAAGTGTTCCAAATTGTACGTAATCTATACAAAATTATACTTTCTATTTTCTGAAATTATTCATTTAACCGAAACTGTACTGAAGTTGCCAGGGTTTTATACTTCAATTGTTCGAAAATTGTACTTCATTTCACACAAATTTGTACTCTAGTTATCTGAAATTGTACTTCATTTTACTAAAATTGTACTCTATTATTTAAGTTTTATACTCTATTATTTCACTAAATTTGTACTCCAATTATCTGAAATTGTACTTCATTTCACAAAATTTCTACTATTTGATTATCCAAAGTTATACTGCTATTGCTAACGGTTTATACCTAAAGTGTTCAAAAACTTTACTTCTTTTTATTTAAAATTGTACTTCAACCTTCTGAGATTATACTTTATTTTACACAATTTTTACTTATTTATTGAAGGTCTACATTTTAAGGGTTATATATACCAATTATCCAAAATACACTGCAGTTGCTAGGGCTTTATACTTCAAGAGATTGAAATTGTACTTCACTCTATCTAAAATTATACATTTATTTCATGAAATTATATTTTCTTCTGTACTTCATTTTGCAGAAACTTATACTCTTTTCATTGAAGTTCTATACTTCAAGTGTTCGAAAATTGTACGTCATTTTATATAAACTTGTACTTCAATTATCTGAATCTATTATTCGACTATCATATTTTCTGTTAATAAATTATCCAATTTGTACTGCAATCGCTAAGGTTTTATACTTCAAGTGTTCAAAATTGTTCTACACTTTACATAAACTATACTTCTATTTTTTAAAATTATACTTCATTTTATACATCATTTTATATATGTTTATACTCTTGTCACTGAAGTTATATACTTCACGTGTTCTGAAATTATATTTCATGTAAACACCACTCCATTCATTGAAGTTCTATACTTCAAGTGTTCGAAGTTATACTTCACTTTATCTGAAGTTGTACTTCATTTTATCTGAACTTGTACTTTAATTTCTGAACCTATTATTTTACTTTTAAGCGTGTAATAATATATCATCCCAAAATTATACTGCAAGAGCCAAGGTTTTATACTTCAGTTGTTCCGAAATTGTACTTTACATTATCGAAAGTTGTACTTCGAATTTCTGAACTTATATTTCAGTTCTTACATAATTTCACATAAATCTGTAAAGTTCTATACTTATTCCGAAATTGTACTTCACTTTGTCTAATATTGTAATTCTATTTTTTGAAATCATACTTCATTTTATACATCATTCTACCCAAACTTGTACTCCATTCATTAAAGTTCTACACTTCAAATGTATGAAGTTGTACTTCATTTTATCTGAACTTGTACTTTAATTATCTGAACCTATTATTTAACTTTTAAGCGTGTAATAATGTATCATCCCAAAATTATACTGCAACAGCCTAGGTTTTATACTTCAGTTGTTTCGAAATTGTACTTCACATTATCAAAAGTTGTACTTCGAATTTGTACACATATATTTCTGTTCTTACATAATTTCACCTAAATCTGTATATTCTTTTCATTGAAGTTCTATACTTCAGGTATTCCGAAATTGTACTTCACTTTGTTAATATTGTACTTCTATTTTCTGAAATCATACTTCATTTTATAAATCATTTTACCGAAATTTGTACTCCATTCATGGAAGTTCTACACTTCAAGTTTTTCGAAAATGTACTTAATTTTATTTGAACTTGTACGTCATGATCTGAATCTATTATTTAATTTAGAAGTGACTACTAATTGATTATCCAATAACTATACTGCAATAGCTAAAGTTTTCTACTTCAGCAGTTCGAAATTGTACTTCACATTATCAAAAGTTGTACTTCGAATTTCTGAACCTATATTTTGGTTCTTACATAATTTCACCTAAATCTATATATTCTTTTCATGGAAGTTCTATACTTTAGGTTATTCCGAAATTGTACTTCACTTTGTTAATATTGTACTTCTATTTTTTGAAATCATACTTCATTTTATACATCATTCTACCTAAACTTGTACTCCATTCATTAAAGTTCTATACTTCAAATGTATGAAGTTGTACTTCATTTTATCTGAACTTGTACTTTAATTATCTGAACCTATTATTTAACTTTTAAGCGTGTACTAATGTATGATCCAAAAATAATACTACAAGAGCTAAGGTTTTATACTTCAGTTGTTCTGAAATTGTACTTTATATTATCAAAAGTTGTACTTCGAATTTCTGAACTTATATTTCAGTTTTTACATAATTTCACCTAAATCTGTATATTCTTTTCACTGAAGTTCTATACTTTAGGTATTCCGAAATTGTACTTCAATTCTTTTACTTCCGTTTCTTAAAATTATCCTTAAATTTGTATATCATTTTATCTAGATCTGTACTCTTTCATTTGAAGTTCTGTACTTCAGGTGTTTCAAATTGTACTTAGTTTTATTTTAACTCGTACTTCAATTTTCTGAATCTCTTATTTAATTTTCAAGTGTTCTACTAATGAATTATCAAAAAAGTTGTACTGCAATTGCTGCGTTTTATACTTATATTGTTATGAAATTGTACTTCGTTTATTTAAAATTATACCACAATGATGAATTATTCTACCTAAAATTATACTTCATTTGTCAACCTCAAGGGATGCAGTCGAGGAGGAAATTAGTTCGACCAATGCATCGCACAATGAATTTGCTTTAATTAGCAGCTCAATTGATGCATGGAGGAATTGCATATATGGAGAGAGTCAAACATTAAAGGATGCTCAGGAGTTCAGAATTATGCTTAAGAATCATGCAGTGTCTATTTTACGGTCATTTAAATACAAGAAAAATGACAGCAAAAAAATCATAGCCGTTTGCAGTGACGAAAATTGCAAATGGAGAATCTATGCATCAAGGCATGAAGCTGATAAATTATTTGGCATTCGAAAATGCAATTTAGATCACACATGTGGTGAGGGTAATCTTCGAACAATGGGACATCCTAAAGCCGATTCCGCTTGGGTTGCTAACGTAGTGAAGGATAAATTGAGATTAGAGCCATGTTATCGGCCCTCTACCATATTGAAAGATATCCACAGAGAATATGGTGTGGAACTTAGGTACCATAAAGCATGGAAGGGTAAGGAATTAGCTATGCATGACATCCATGGAGCTGAGAAGGGATCTTATGACAAGTTGAGGTGGTACTGTGATGCTGTGAATAGGACAAACCCTGGAAGTATTGCAAACTGTGAGATTGACCCAATCAGTCAAAAATTTCGTCGGCTATTTATATGTTTTAGTGCCTGCCTTCTTGGTTTTCTTAGGGGATGCAGGCCATTGATATTCTTGGACGGCACCCATATTAAAATAAATACAAAGGAGTCTTACTCAGCGCTGTTAGTAAGGATGCTAATGATGACTTATTCACGTTAGCATATGCAGTTGTTGACTCTAAAAATGATATTAATTGGGAATGGTTCTGCTTTAAGCTGAGAAGTGTCTTAGATTCTGAATATCTGCCTGGCTTAACAAGGTTTACTTTCTTCTCCGATTGACATCCAGGTCTTCTCAAGGCCCTCCCCATGATATTTCCCAGTAGCCACCATGCATATTGCTTGAGACACTTAGTGGATAACTTTAAGAAACAGGTAAGTTTCCTCTATATTTGTTTGTGAGACAATTATATGAAATAAACTCTACTTCATAACATTAAGCACATTACTGTTCTATTATTTTAAATTCAGGTATTAAGGAAGTACCCTCTACATAACAAGAAACATTGGTGTTCTGTTTTTATGAAAGCTGTATATGCGCTTACAAGGTAGGAGCATACCCAATATATAGACAGCATCTTGGAGTCAATGCCGCTTGCCAGAGACTTTATTATGCAGTCTGACCCACCATGTTGGGCAAATTCCTTATTTAGTGGAGATCGATGGGGGGTAATAAATAATAATCAAGCAGAAAGTTGGAATAACTGGGTTAAACCAGCCCGATTTATGCCAGTTGCAGCCATGGTTGATCACATACGCATGCAAATAATGATTATGATGCATGATAGACGAGAAGAATCTCATAAGATGGTTGGTCAATTATGTCCCAAGCAAGAGAAGAAGTTGGCAATCAATCATATGCGTTCTCGTAACTTAAAAGTTGTCATGTCTAGCGGTTGGAGCTTCGAGGTGATTGGGCAAGATAAATCATATGCTGTGGATTTACAGAGCAGAGTTTGTTCGTGCAGAGCATGGCAGATTGATAAAATACCATGCAGACATGCTTGGGCTTGTATAAAGTCAAAGTCACTTTCACCGTATGACTTCATCGATCAATACTACCGAGTTGAGATGTATCAACAAGCATACCAAGTAGTTATAAACCCTATTCCTATGTTTGATATGCATATGTTCCCTGTAGATGATGATGACATCATTCATGCACTTGATTGTCGATCTCAGCCTGGGCGTAGAAGGACACGGAGGATTCCATCACATATTGAGAAATGTGTAATTAAATGTAAAAGGTGTGGTAGAATAAGGCATAATCGTCGTACTTGCAAAGAATCAATAAACTAGTTAACTTTTGTACCTCAATCAGGGCTAATTGTACTTGATTTGTTCCCATTTGCACTTCAGTTGGGCAACTTTGTACTTAATATAGCGTGAAATTAGCATTCTTGCATGTTTTCGGTACACTAGTTAACTTTTGTTCCTCAATCAGGGCTAATTGTACTTGATTTGTTCCCATTTGCACCTCAGTTGGGCAACTTTGTACTTAATATAGCGTGAAATTAGCATTCTTGCATGTTTTCGGTACACTAGTTAACTTTTGTACCTCAATCAGGGCTAATTGTACTTGATTTGTTCCCATTTGCACCTCAGTTGGGCAACTTTGTACTTAATATAGCGTGAAATTATCATTCTTGCATGTTTTTAGTAATATTTTTGAATTGAAATTTGTTCAAAGATTTGCTTTTTAATTCTTGGTATTTATTAACCAAATTATTGAAGTATGTGTTCAATATTTATCATATGAATAAAATAATATTAAAATTTTTAAGTTGTTAATCACTTGTGTTCAACGGATGAATGTTATTAATCGCAGTAATGAAAGAATACTTATGCTTTCAAAGATATAAAGAAATGAGAATTTGCCGATGATGTCCACCCTATCATCCATACAAATTAGTACTTCGCTATATCCGATAATATCAAATTATTGTACTTGCCCATCATTACAATTATTGGAGAATAATTATTCAGTTGCTATAAGTGTACTTCAGGAAAACAAATCTTATACTTTCCTTTTTTCGAATTTGTACCTTATATCTCCAAAATTGTACTGCGATTTTAATTCGTTCCCCTGAAATGTACTTAGTTTCCCCTGAATTGTACTTAAGATCCCCGCCTTGTTTCAGTTGCATTTGAGTGTTCTTTAGCGAAACACATTTTATACTTTCTTTTTTCGGGTTTGTACCTCATTGCCCTCAAAATGCACTGAAATCTGCCGCCCAGTTTCAATTGAATTGAAGCGTACTTCAACGAAGCACATTTTATACTCTTTTTATTCTGAATTGTACTTAGTTTTCCGCGAATTGTACTTAAGATCCCCGCCTTGTTTCAGTTGCATTTGAGTGTTCTTCAGCGAAACGCATTTTATACTTTCTTTTTCCGGGTTTGTACCTCATTGCCCTCAAAATGCACTGAAATCCGCCGCCCAGTTTCAAATGAATTGAAGTGTACTTCAACGAAGCACATTTTATACTCTCTTTATTCTGAATTGTACTTATTTTCCCCTGAATTGTACTCAAGATCCCCGCGTTGTTTCAGTTGCATTTGAGTGTTCTTCAGCGAAACGCATTTTATACTTTTTTTTTCCGGGTTTGTACCTCATTGCCCTCAAAATGCACTGAAATCCGCCGCCCAGTTTCAAATGAATTGAAGCGTACTTCAACGAAGCACATTTTATACTCTCTTTATTCTGAATTGTACTTATTTTCCCCTGAATTGTACTCAAGATCCCCGCCTTGTTTCAGTTGCATTTGAGTGTTCTTCAGCGAAACGCATTTTATACTTTCTTTTTCCGGGTTTGTACCTCATTGCCCACAAAATGCACTGAAATCCGCCGCCCAGTTTCAAATGAATTGAAGCGTACTTCAACGAAGCACATTTTATACTCTATTTATTCTGAATTGTACTTATTTTTCCCTGAATTGTACTCAAGATCCCCGCCTTGTTTCAGTTGCATTTGAGTGTTCTTCAGCGCAACGCATTTTATACTTTCTTTTTCCGGGTTTGTACCTCATTGCCCTCAAAATGCACTGAAATCCGCCGCCCAGTTTCAAATGAATTGAAGCGTACTTCAACGAAGCACATTTTATACTCTCTTTATTCTGAATTGTACTTATTTTCCCCTGAATTGTACTCAAGATCCCCGTGTTTCAGTTGCATTTGAGTGTTCTTCAGCGAAACGCATTTTATACTTTCTTTTTCCGGGTTTGTACCTCATTGCCCTCAAAATGCACTGAAATCCGCCGCCCAGTGTCAATTGAATTGAAGCGTACTTCAACAAAACACATTTTATACTCTATTTATTCTGAATTGTACTTCGTTTCCCCTGAATTGTACTCAAGATCCTCACCTTATTTCAATTGAATTTGAGTGTTCTTCAGAAAAACGCATTTTATACTTTCTTTTTTTCGAATTTGTACCTCATTTCCCCTGAATTGTATTCAAATTCCCTGCCATGTTTCAATTGAATTCAAGTTATATATAATTAATGAAAAATTACACTTACATACAAAAAAATATTATAAACAAATTATGCTTCAATTTACACATGTATTTAGATACAAGTGATTCAAATCCTGGCATTTTCATGAGTTAATATTCTATAAGCCATATTTGCACGATATTTATCAATATCAATTGTTCTAGCATCCTTCCAGAACTCGGGGGTATCTCTAGCAAAACATTCTGCCCAAAGGCATACATAGACACCACAATCCACTGTACCCACTTGCTGCCTGCTTTTTCTCACCTTTAACTGTTCATCCACCCGACTCCCCAATGAAAGCTTCAGGTACCGAGAATAGAATAAAGCCTACAAAAATATTGATCAATTGTTGACTCTCTACTTTATGAACAAATCATAGGGAAAGAAAGGAAACTTACAATGGCAATAGCTATCGGTTTGTATCTGGCGGCCATTATTGAATTCATGTATAAGAAAGAACGAGTCGAGGTGTCGAGGACAACCAAGAACTAGTGCTGGCGCTGGCAAATCGGTAGGATTATGTAACGACACTCTTTTAAAACATCCACCATGAGCTCTTCCAAATCTGTACAGGTGAAGCTGTTAAGTTTAAGCTTAAACTCCACAAATTCTTCATCCGTAATATCCTTGATGTTGCGTTCCTCTAGTCGGTCTAATAAATCAGCCTATGAAGTATAAAATAAATGGTTAGACTCATTTGTCACCGTGAGGTAAATAAAGTTAGAAAACTGCCACATACCTGCGCTATTGAGGACGTAAACCACACCTTCTGGTGACCCTTGTTGCCGAAAGATGGGCTACATAATATCGACATGTAACAGTCCACTATGTCACCGGTAAGTTCTCCTCCAAATAAGAGCTCACAAAGATTTTTTCCATCCAAAAAATGTCTTGCTCCTTCCCATACAGTCACCATACACAATTGTGAATTATTAGGTCAGATACCAATTTATCCAACAGAAAAACAATAAGCAAATTTTGTTACCTCAAATTATCTTTTCTGACAAAGTTGTCGATGACTTCTCGCTTTTCTACTAGAATAAGAGCAAGTCCTCTATAATCAGTCCTTTCTTTATATCGATCGGCCACTTCAGTCTTTGTGATGGTTGGTTCATCTGCCACCTGGGGTACAAAACATAGCACATAGGTACAAAGTATCAACTATTGAAGTAGAAAAGATAGCACATGAAGTACAGATACCACCAATGTGGAGTACAAAACTCAAGCACAAACTGTTGAAGTAGAAAAGATAAGCACATGAAGTACAGACATCACTAATATGGTGTACCCTCTACTCAAGCATATTAGGTGTAAAGTGTCAACTGTTGAAGTAGAAAAGATAAGCAGATGAAGTACAGACATCACCAATATGGAGTACAAAACTCAAGCACATAGGTATAAAGTGCCAACTATGAAGTATAAAAGAAAATCACATGAAGTGCAGAAATCACCAACATGGAGTACAAAACTCAAACACATAGGTATAAAGTGTCAACTGTGAAGTATAAAAGAAAAGCACATGAAGTACAGAAATTACCAACATGGAGTACAAAACTCAAGCACAAACTGTTGAAGTAGAAAATATAAGCACATGAAGTACAGACATCACCAACATGGTGTACCCTCTACTCAAGCACATTAAGTGTAAAGTGTCAACTGTTGAAGTAGAAAAGATAAGCACACGAAGTACAGACATCACCAACATAGAGTACAAAACTCAAGCATATAGGTATAAAGTGTCAACTATTGAAGTATAAAAGAAAAGCACATGAAGTACAGATACCACCAATGTGGAGTACAAAACTCAAGCACAAACTGTTGAAGTAGAAAAGATAAGCACATGAAGTACAGACATCACCAACATGGTGTACCCTCTACTCAAGCACATTATGTGTAAAGTGTCAACTGTTGAAGTAGAAAAGATAAGAAGATGAAGTACAACATCACCAACATGGAGTACAAAACTCAAGCACATAGGTATAAAGTGTCAACTATTGAAGTATAAAAGAAAAGCACATGAAGTACAGATACCACCAACATGGAGTACAAAACTCAAGCACAAACTGTTGAAGTAGAAAAGATAAGCACATGAAGTACAGATATCACCAACATGGTGTACCTTCTACTCAAGCACATTAGGTGTAAAGTGTCAACTGTTGAAGTAGAAAAGATAAGCACATGGAGTACAGACATCACCAATATGGTGTACAAAACTCAAGCACATTAGGTATAAAATGTCAACTATTGAAGTAGAAAAGATCAGCACATAAGTGCAAGTATCATCAACATAAAGTATAAGACATCATCCATTAAGTGCAAATGTCAACCAATCAAGTATAAGATATCATAACATTTATTACAAATAGACAGGTTACAAATGAAATGCAAGTAGCAAAAAAATAAAACATTAAGTAATGCACAACACCTTCTTCTCCTCTTGTTCTATGTTTTTTTGTGCACGAGGACGAGGACGATAGGTTTTTGTCACTTGTCTTGCTCTTTTGGCTGGTGTGGTGCTAGGGGGGCTGACAAAATCTGGAGATTTTTGTTTTGGCTTTCTGTCTTCTCGATTGCGCACATTTGTCACAATCGAAGACATGACATTAGCCACTTCAATCTCAGATTCCTCAAACTCAGCTACTTGAATTGGTATATAATGTTATGTCTTCAAAGGTGTGGGGGAATCTAAAGGATCATAACGTTCTTTGGTTCGACTTTCTTCATCCACCGTGTCTTCAGAATCATCCCCTTCTTTCTGTGCATCATGTACCAAATCAAGTACCCCCTCATGCACATACTCACCAGCTTCCTGCTCAAGCTCCACCCCATAAGTCTCTTCCTCCTTACCCTGTTCCTTCATTGCTATGTATTCGAATGAAGCAATTTTTTCTTTCAATGATTTAATTTCTTCACCTTTAGCTGCAATAATTGCTTCATATATCGTATGATTACAGACATGGACTTCACTAATGGCAATACTAGCAGCCTATGATTTCTTGATCAAATCTGCTAATTCTAACTCCTCTGGAGCAGGGTTGAGGGCTACAACCTATTACAATGGAAATAATTATCAAATTCAAATTATTATACAAAAAATAAATAATGAATTACTACAATTATTACCATATATGCTGTAACTTGCTTCAATTTATTCTCTGTCTGCTCCACATTTTGTGGGAGTTTGCTATCCTTCCACCTGTAAAAGCGTGGAAACTCAAACAAACTCACTGGTGTAGCCAGTGATGGGATGCGTTCATAAACCCATGCCTGTCATTCATAAATCAAAAAATTATACTCACTTGAATATAAATATAATCAATGTTATTAGAAAAATAAAGCAAACACTTACCATCAAGCCGACTGTACACCCATCAATGTACTTCTTTCTTCTTTCTCCACCTACTCCTAAATGGTTCTTCATATCTTGGACAAGAAAACTGTATGCAGCTATGCCCCATGCATACAGACCAACTCTAGACAAATTGTCCAAGTATGGTAGGAGAAATCGTGGAGTCCAATAATTAGATGTTGGAAACATAATACAATTAAAAACAAAAAACTATGTACAACCTACAAAAATTATTCAAGTACTCCACACTATCCTTATATACATACTCCTCAAGTTTGTTTGCTATTTCGGATCTAGTTATATTCTGCAGCTTTCCAGAAAAAAGGCAATCAAAGGTTGAAGACTTCATCTTCAATGTTATATCAACAGATTGTCCCACATGTGGCAACCCTAAAACCATTTAAAATTCAGCTGCAGAAAAAAGAACCTCAACCCCTTCCGCAAAATGAAATGAGAGCTTTTTTGGGTCAAACCTCCTAAGTATAGCTTCAAGCCGAATGAAGCTTGAACTTAACTTAGGCATATCCATGTATATATAGAAAGAGGTCTTCTTCAATACATCAACATGTTTGGACCCCATCTTGGACTTCACAAGCTCCAATTTACTGTGAAAATATTGGGGGGAGCAACGAGAACAGACATCACAATGTCTTGGCTTTGCTGCAATGACAAAAAAAAAATAGTATATAGACAGATAATAAAGTAACCCTTTTAGATAGAGTGTACTAAAAGCTTGAATATTTTCTAATACACAAGCTTCAAAAATGTACTTTAGAAACACTTAATATATACTACACTCTCAGTTATTCTATACTTTAGGCTTGAATTTTTTATATTACAGTTGCTTCTAAAATGTAATGCAGATACAGAGATTATATACTAGAGTTCCATTTAATTTATACTGCAGGCTTAAAGGTTTTATACTTTAGTTGCTTCTAAAATGTACTGCAGATGCCTAATGAGTACTGCAAGTTTGAATGCTTTATACTACACTTATGCCTAACGTGTACTGCCAGTCTGAATATTTTATACTACATTTGTTTCTAGAATGTACTGCACCAACAGAGATTTTATACTACATTTTTGCCTAAAGTGTACCCCAGATGCTTCTAAAATGTACTGCAGCTATTCAGATTATATACTACCGTTTGCCTAATGTATACTGCAAGCTTGAATGCTTTATACTACACATACATTTGTTTCTAAAATGTACTACAACAATAAATATTATATACCTCACTTGTGCCTAAAGTGTACTGCCAGTTTGAATGTTTTATACTACACTTGTTTCTAAAATGTACTGCACCTACAGAGATTTTATACTAACTTTTATCTAAAGTGTACTCCAGATGCCCATAAAATGTACTGCAATTATACAGATTATATACTACCTTTTGCCTAATCTCCACAGAAAGTTTGAATGATTTATACTACACTTATGCCTAAAGTGTACTGACAGTTTGAATATTTTATACTACTTTGCTTCTAAAATGTACTGCATCAATAGAGATTTTATACTACATTTTGCCTAAAGTGTACTTCAAATGCTTTTAAAAAGTATCGCAACTATTCATATTATATACTACCTTTTGCCTAATGTATGCTGCAAGTTTGAATGCTTTATACTACATACATTTCTTTCTAAAATGTACTGCAGCAACACATATTATATACTACACTTATTTCTAAAGTGTACTGCCAGTTTTAATTTTTTATACTACTTTGTTTCTGAAATGTACTGCACCTATAGTGATTTTATACTACACTTTTGCCTAAAGTGTACTCCAAATGCGCAAAAATGTACTGCACCTATGCAGATTATATACTACCTTTTGCCTAATGTATACTGCAAGTTTGAATGCTTTATACTACATACATTTATTTTCAAAATCAACAATGCAGATTATATACTACACTTATGCTAAAATGTACTGCCAGTTTGAATGTTTTATACTAAATTTGTTCTTGAAATTATACTGCATCTACAGAGATTTGATGCTACACTTTTGCCTTAAGTGTACTCCAAATGCGCCAACATGTACTGCAGCTATTCAGATTATATACTACCTTTTGCCTAATATGTACTGCAGGCTTGAATGCTTTATACTACATGCGTTTGTTTCTAAAATGTACTGCAGCAACATATTATATACTACACCTATGCCTAAAGTGCACTACCCGTTTGAATGTTTTATACTGTATTTGCTTCTAAAATGTACAGCGCCTACACAGATTATATACTACATTTATGCCTTATGTGTAGTACCAATTTTAATGTTTTATATTACATTTGTTTCTAAATTGTACTGCGTTACCCACATTATATACTACACTTTTGCTAATGTGTATTGCATGCTTGCATGTTCTGTACTATAGATAACACACTACGATATTTAGATAGTTTTATAATATAATTTCACCATATAATTTCAGTTAAAATGAAGTATAAACCCCTAAAAGGTGAAGTGCAACTTTCATGACCTTCAAGTACAAATCAGAACTTCCCATCTCACAATAGAAATCATACATATATCAAATAGGTTCAAGTGTTTCACGACTAAAAGAGGAATAAAAACCCTAAGCATGAGAAAATAGACAAGAAATAAGTGCAACACTGAAAAATCACGGACATTTGGAGTTTCAAATGCAGAAAACATACCTTTGTTCTTCTTCGTCACTTCGTTTTGTACTTTGCTTCTTTTTGCAACTGTTTTTCCTTCCATTGTCATAGAAATATGGCAGAAATTTTGTTGCTTTTTTTTTTTCCACTTCTTCTTCTTCTTCTTCTTCTCGCGTCAGTGGTAGAGGAACGGTTTCGCGCCCTTTTCTTTTGGTGCTTGGAGAAGTCGATTTCAGGCAAAAATAAAAAAAAGAAAGCATTCTTCTGAAGAGACAACGCAATTCCCAGGTATTTTTGTTGTTTTTTCCAATTGCAAGGGTGTATAGGTCTTTCTAAAAGATATGGGGAGTGATTCCTAACTTTTGTGAAAAAGTGGGGAGTTTAGTGTGTAAAAATTCAAATGGGGACTGAACACTAAAGTGAAAGTAGGTTTAGAGATTTTTTTTCTAATTGACTGTAATTTTTTTGGCACTAAAAGAATAAGTTACCCAATTCAAAATTTTAATTAAACTAACTTACTTTTGTCAAACAAACTTTTATAACACTTTCTTGGTAAAAAAAATAATTTTTTTTCCCGGCTTTAACCAAAATCGAAAAAACCGAAAAACCGAAAAAAAACCAAAAAACCAAAAAAGTAAATAAAAAAAAAAGGTTCGGTTCCGGTTTTGCATGTGCAAAAACCGAATGTACAACCCTAAGTAAGTGATTTTATTTTCATTCTCATTTTTTATTTTCATCATTTTCAAATTTTAAAAAAATAAATTTATATTTAGATAGATTGTTGAAATAGTAGTAATTATATTGAATTTAATAGGTTGCAGGTGAATAGAGATAATAATATAGAGTGAAGATATATAGATTGTGCAGGAATGTATCTTGAAAGTAAAATAAAAAAATATATTAGGTGAAAATGTATAAAAATTTATGTGTTTTAATTTTCAAATAATAGAAAATATGAAAAAGGAATTTGAAAATGAAAACAAATGGAGCCTAACCAATTTTGTTCTTTTAATTAAAAGAAGAAAAACATTATTTGATCTTTACATTAATTACTATTCTGTTTGGTTCAATTTTATAAAGTTAATGAAAAATACATGTTATGTTTGTTTATATTTTAGAAGTTTTGGGACAATATATTTTGGGAGTGTTTGGAGAATATATCGATAATGAAATTATATTTGATTGTATTTTGAGAGAAAAGATAAATTATATTGTAAATTTCCTTTCAGTAAGCTTTTATTTGATTGTTGGTGCCACATCAATTTTTATATCATGACATGTCATATTTGTAGTGATAAAAAAAATTAAAAAAATAGATATTTTATATTCAAATAATGATATATATATATATACACACTATTGATGTAATTAGAATTTCTAATAATATTTTCAAAAACAAATTGAATTTTGATAGAAATTTTTATTTTTATTGTGAAAATTTCAAAACAATGAGTGTTGAGACTTGACATAAAACTACTTTAGAAAAGTATTAAAAAAGTATAAATCTTCTGCAATTTTACACTATTATTTTTTAAAAATAGTGTCTAAAAATTGCCAACTGAATTGAGATGATAACTTTGGAAAAAAAAATTTCATTTTGGGAAAATCTTATTTGTGATTGATGTGAAGAAATAAGATCCTAAGGGTAAAAATAAGATAAAATGGCCCAATTAAATAAATAATAAATAAGTAAAGGGGCACTGAACCCAACTAATCATGTTCATCGAGATGGGCACCTAAATCGAAGGGGGTTGAAATCCATCAAGCATTTAGTCACCATAAATACCAAATTCTAAAGTTAAAAGAGGGACAAAAAATCATTATAAAAAATCTTGAGTTTTGACTTTACACAAACGCATTACAAAATAAGAACTTTCTTAAATTTGCTAACTTATGAAAAAGACCATAACTTCACTTTCGAGCATCATCACTCCTTCAAATGCCTTGCTCCAATGAGCCTTTCTAATTCATCTTTTAAATGATAGCAATCATATATTGTGTGGTCGTAATCATTATGAAATCTGCATAACTTGTCGAATTTGATCTTAATGGGGCCTTCCTTAGTTTTACGGGGCCATCCCAACAAGTTCTTGCCTTCCATAGCCATAATCTTTTGTAATGTGGACACAATGGAATGAACTATTCAAACTTATGGGTGAAATACTACCTATCTCACCTCGAGCTTAGGCCTCTTGGATATGTTTTTTTTCCCTCCTCCTTATCCTTTCTCTTACCTCATATCCATGTTTTCACTTGCCATGTTTTTTCTACATTCAAATATTTTTATGCCCATCATAATAGATCACCAAAGTCCTTAGGTGAGTTAAAAATACAAAAAATTCACTATCCTACAATCCTTACGTTAAAGCATTAGCAAACATATCCTGCATTTAAGGTACCTCCAAGGTGACTGTCGTGAATTGATTAATTTAATTTCTCAAGGACTCATCATCCTCTTTTTTCACATTGAGCACGAAAATTCTTCAATTGTAAACTAGTGCAAATATGTTGGGCTAGATTCCTTGAAGGAATGAATTGAATTCGGTAGTAGTTGGCTAAACTACTACTATATAGTTTTGATGAGAATGGTCCAAAATACCTTTCACTTTAACCATCAAAATATCTATTAAGTAATGGAGTATTCGCAAACCTGCATAAGTGTCCTCATAGGTTAGAGGAGTCGTCATACTCAAAGTGGAGGTATCTAAAATTCATTAGTAATTCATTTACCACGATATTCTCCCCAAATGGGACCGCTCTTGACATCCAATGTTTTCCTATCATCTACCATAGTATTTCCTTCATTTTGCTATGAAAATCCTCTATCCTTTTAGATAAATCTGAATGTTGTGTGCTCCATTCATATTGATATGAAGCACAACTTTGTATCTCTTGGTGAATATTCTCACTCAGGGTGACCTGTTACCTTTTCTGACTTCAGTACCATGACCCCGACTATCCTATGGTAGAGAAAATGCGGGTTGATTTTTATTTTTATTTTTGTCATACAACCTCCATCTTTGTTAATGTGAGGCCAATAAAACTGGTCCATTGTCATCTCTTCAGTAGGAGTGCTCTCTTATGGTGGAGCACGTGGCGGATATGTGTTTCCTCCTTGTCTAGCTACACAAGTTAGGTTATGGGGATGGCCTCGTTTTCCCCTAGATTATTTTCCACAATATTCCCTTTTTTCATTATTGATGACTTGGATGTTGTTCCCGCACATGGTGCAAATTGATGAGTCTCAGGATTCTACTTGGGAACATATCAAGTACCCTTGATGTAGCTTATTTGGGTATGACCGTTTCAACACTTCTAGATGCCTTGCAAAATAATGGTTGTGTGTATTGGGGTTGGCCAACAAAAATCTTCCAATGCTTAAGTAAAAAACCAGACGATGATGGAAAAAATAGAGAAGATGAAGGAGAATATTATGTGTTACTTTGATATACGTTAAGTGGGAATCAAACTCTTTTCCCTTATCTTCTTCCTGCTCTTGATTGGTTTTAACCTTTTAAGTCCATTAGATCAGAACTCTTTATTCCAATTGCCTAAGCTTTTGAGCTCTCTATAAATCCTAGCTTAATAAAGCAATTTGCCTATTTTCAGCATCAAAGTTGAATTCCTAATCTCCATCAACTGAAATCATGATAGTATTGCACAATGTTGACCGTATATTTTATTTAGTTTAAGTTAGAGAACTTCTTTCTTTCTAGTTTTTTTTTTTAATTAAAAAAATAACCATAAGATAGAAAAGTGTCAAGAATGAGTAAATCAAAGAATACAAATCCAAAAAACTATAATATTGGTGCGCCAAAGAAAAATTTGTTGGGTGAATGGTTCACAATGTTTCAAGTAATAAATACGTATTATATAAGCAATGAAAGGCATTAAAAAAAAAAAAACCAAGTCTTGTGAAAACCTTGTGAACAGTGATCATATGTGGCTCATGAGGTTTTTTTTTTCTTTTTCTTTTTTTTTCTCCTTCTCTTTTTTATGTGTTCTTTGTTCCTTTCCAATTCTCTTATGACCAGATTACGTGGAAAAATATACATTTTGTATATATATATATATATATATATGCAGCTGTTTATTTTCTCATGTTTCTAGTAAATTCTAGGCACCTTTTTGTGTTTCTAAAAATTCCATATTTGTGGTTTGAACATGTTTGACTAGTTCGAAAAAAAAATAATGTTAACCATTTATTGTTGTCTAGTTTTATTATTTTATTTTATTTTTTTAACAAAACTTGATGATTTACCATCCTTATTGTTAGAATAGGTATAGCAAACATAAATACTTAAATATGAAATTAGACACCCATACTATAATTGTGGCAAATCTTAAGCATTAACAAGTCTCCAACAAAGAATTGGCTAACACCATTTTAGAAAATTTGGTATTACTTTATTAATGTGGGCTTTATAATATATCAAATCAATTTGCTTAATTATTTATAAATTTATTGAGAAGTGAAGGTTGGCCAAATTTACCTTATAAATAATTGAGATAAATTCAAGTAATGTAGAATAAGTAACTTTTTTATGAACTAGGATGATTCTTAGTTTTTTTTTTTTTTTAAATTGTTTTTATTCTTTTAATTTGTATCCACCACTTTAAAGGATTCTAATTACAAACTTGCAAAAATATCTTTTTTCTTTTTTGGCATGTAAAGAATTTGAAAATACACATTTTGACCATGGTTGATCACTGGTCAAAACTATTGGTTTGTTTACTTTTGATGAATATTCAAGTCCAAACTTGCCACAAGGTTAATGTCACATTTCTTGAGAGTGTGGTGGCAAAAGGAGCAGGTGCAATTGAGTTTAATATATAATTCTATGTAACTCACTAATTATGTTCATAATTATATACTAATCATAAATTGTTAATACCATTATTCTCTTTTATTACAGTTTGTTTAGATGGGACCCCACCGACTTATTGCTATGAGAAGGGATTCGGAGATAGAGCCAATAATTGGTTGATTTATCTAGAGGTAATAAGCTTATCAATTTAAACATACGTATATATTAATTTATTTAGTTTATATTCTTATATTTAATATATTGATTATAATTTGAGTTGAGAATATTAGGGTGGTGGATGATGTGCAAGCACAGATTTTTGCCCCAAATGGGTACGGGATAAGAGCACCTTGAAAATGCCAACTACTATGGATTTTAACAACATGCTCAGCCAATCACAAAATGTTAATCCAGGTAATTAATTAGTTGCCAACTACCTAGGCACCATATATTTGAAAATACAAATAAGCCAATTATTAATCCAATATTAATTAGTGTTTATAATTCACCTATATTATTAATTTTGATGCTAAAATCTTTACATGGATAATTTAGTAAATAACATTAATTGCTCTTTAATTCCAGTTTTTTACTACTGGAATAAAATTTATGTTACATATTGTGACGGCTCATCATTTATGGGAGATGTTGAAAACGTTTACCATATAAAAGTAAGTGCAATAAAAATGACATAATTTAATTTTTGTGTTTATCGAAAAAACCACTTAAATTTTATGTTTTATTTATTACTCATATACATATAATTATAAAATAATACTTTATTTCAGGGAATCAATATCACCATCAGGGGCACTAGGATTTTTTATATTGTAATGGATGGTTTGCTAGCTAGAGGAATAATGAATGCCTCCAATGTATGCTTAAATTTCATCTGATTTATAATTAATTTTATACAAATTAAGATTATTTTGAATGGATTATTTATTAATGACGTCATTAAACTTAAATAATAGGCTATACTTGCTGGTGGGTTGGCCAGTGGATTAGCAACCATATTGCATTGTGATGGCTTTCGAGCACTCATACCTAATGCTAGTAGAATAAAGTGCTTTTCTGATTCTGGTTTCTTCATCCACGCTTAAGATCCAAACATGCGCCAATTGAAAATCCAACCTAAAAATTGTTAAATACATAAATGTATATATAAGTATATCTATGCATAATTCATTCATTTATTCTTGTGCTTCTCATTTTTGTAATAGAAACAAAAGGGACCTCCCTGGATTCAAGAAAAGAGATCATCAATTTGACAGTGTGGTCAAGTATCATGCAATTTTTTCTTAATTTATGTTTAAAATTTTAGATTACTTTCAGTTACAATGTACTTCGAACTGTAATTGAATTATTTTCATCAATCATTATTATGGATTTTGAATCCATATGATCTTGAAACCATTTAAATCATTTAAATTCCTCAATTCAAATAATTTCTTTAAATCCAAATCTATCAATCAAAATGAAGGTAGAGTTTTAATTAATTCTAATAGTAGACATGTTTCACCAATTTTTATTCTTTTTATCTCTCTAAATTAACATTTGTGCTACAGGGACTATCCAAGTTTTTGCCGAAATCATGCTTGTCAAGAATGAGATCGGGTTTGATGAGAGTAGTTTTATAGCAAACCATATATGAACCATAATATCTCCTTGTTTTTCCCCTAAAAGTACGACTGAGTAATAACAACGGTCACATACATAATTTTCAGTGTGTTTTCCCTAAAAATTTGATTGGAGATATTAAGACGCCACTCTTTCTACTTAAATCAGCTTTTGTTTCTTATCAGGTAACATCTTTCTTCTACATTATTAACAAAGATCAAATAAAAAAAATATGACCATTTACATCTACTTGATATAAAATTACTTCTAACTATATATATGTATGTATATTGCAATTTTGTATAGTTCTTTCATTTATTTTAGCATTTTTTTTCTTGTAACAAATTTATTATGAAGAAAATTAACAGATAAATAAAGGATTTTTTTCGTTCTGAAGCCATTTGAGTATGAACTCCATTGTATTTTTATTATTTTCTTACTTATATTTAAATTTAATTTTCCTCCCTACCAATCACTTTATTTTATTTTAAATACACATATACTTATATATATATATATTAAGATAATATATTCTTTACCCCTTCCTAACTTCATCTTTGGGCTACGAGAGCATCAAGTAAATAATTAATCTTTCCTCTCTATTTTCAATTTTTTTTCACTCATTGGACATAGGATCACAACTCCTTGTGACTTTTAAATATCATATATTCATTTTAGTTTAAAACACTTTTAAACTAATCGACTCAAATCAATTAATCTCATTAATTGAAGAGTACCAAATCTCCATGGTCAATGCCCAACCTCAAGCCCATGAGCCCAACTAATTGGCCGAAATGAATAGCTCTATGCTTATCATGCAAATAAGGTCCTTCCATCTTCTATCTCACAAAAGAGGCCTAGGGTGAGATATTTGTCAGCTTCATAATAGCCTCGATACTATATCTCTATTCCCAATGCTCGATTCCTTTGTGTGACCTCATCTTTGGAAAACTCCTTTTTCCAAATTGTCACGCCACCTTGCACAATGATTTATTAGAATCGATCATTATAGAATACATATGAAATGCACTCACCCTTCACAAAAAGTGAGGAGTCGAATTCCATCTTGGATCTCATAAACCTCCATTCCAAGTAGCTCATAACCAACCTCAACCCAAAAGACTTACTAAGTAGTTAAGGAAGAGTCAAAGCATGAGGGCTAGACACAAGGTTACCATGGATCCTCAAGTCACATGACTAATAATATGTACTAACATAAGCTGGAGAACTTACTATTACTGACTTGCCACTATGGCTATCTAGTGGATTCTCCAAAGGGCCTTCAGTACCTTGTTCTCTAACAAGCACCCACTAGCATGCACCCATATCTCATACGGTTACTCATGGAATGGAGTAATATCCAACTCTTGGATTTATACATCGTTAGTGCTAGTCTATCTTGATATTAGATGCCCTGTCTCGTAAGATTCTATGACTTGGAAGATTTAAGATCACGATTGTGTAAGGCTTATTCCATGTCATCAAACTAAGTCCTGTAGTCATGAGTGATCTAGGGGTTTCATCCAAATGCAAGTGAAGTAATAAAGAGCATAAGATGAAGATGGTCATATAAAGAATATCATTCAATCAAAATTATTTTATAAGGAAATAACTTTTACAAGGCCAATCTAATTAGCTTGTCGGGTACTATTCCAACAATAACTGGGTTATTTAAGATGATATGGAACCAAGATTCGGAACATGCATGTACCATTATAAGCTTAATGAACTTGGATTTGTATTATCATATGATAATCTTGGATTAATTAAGTTTATTAAAGGATTTAAACCCTAATTTGAGGATTTCATGAATTTGAGACCTAAGTGACGATAATTGGGTTAATTATGATGATTGGAATATTATTATTGATTTGAGATAATGTTATGAGGATAATTACGTAATTAAGAACTAGATTACATCCCATTACTAGAACCAATATGAACCCTAAAGCTAACGTATTAGTCGAGCAATAAGTGATTTTAGACTGCTAATGGTGTAGTTATAATTATTAAGGATTATTAGAGTTGAATGGGATTTTGACTGGGAAAATACTCTTTTGGTTAGGTGAGATGAAGTGGGTCCCGCAGACCAGTAGATTGCTAATTGTGGATTGCATTTCTAAGGCTATAGAGGTGAGGGTCTAGCAATCTGGCATTTTCTCATACTTATCTGTTATCGCTGTGAGGGGTCCTATTTCTGTACTGACTGTATCATGTTTATTGAAATCTGTAAACTGCTTGAGATCTCGATTGTTATCTGTTATTTGATGTGTACACCCCTGTGAGGGTTATCACTTGTTATTGATTCTGAATCCTGTCTGTCTGGCATCCAAAACTTTTGCCTGTTATCTATATCGCCCTGTTGCCTATTACTATCTTGTTATCTGTTCTGTCATGTATTGTTATATGTTGCCTTGCCGACACAGTTCTTATTTGCTAAAGCTTTAAATGGCCATGTTGCCTTACTTGAATTGTTTATTGATATTGTATTTGCCTTGTTGGCATTTCTGTACTGTCCAGTACTGTTATCAGTTGCCTCGTTGGCATACTTGTTTTATCCAGTATCAGTGAGGTGCTAGGTATTTCCCCTTGGGCATTAACAGTGCCCCACAAGGACCATGTGGGCATCTGCCATGTACCAAGCTGTCACACTTTGGTAAAACTGACTGACTAATTGTGATAAGTTGTTCCTAGCTATTGAGCTCAGGACGTGCCGATAAGTTGTTCCTTGCTGTTGATCTCGAGATGTGCCAAAAAGTTGTTCTCTGCTATTATTCTCGAGACGTGCGGATATGTTTGACCGACTGATTGATCGATTGATTGACTAATTGACTGACTAACTGTTTGATTGACTGGTTTAAGGAGAAATCTAATAGCCTATCATGTTTTGATTGGTTAGACGGCATATGTTACTCGAGATTGTTTTGTTCGACTGTAGTTGATTGCTTGTAAACTGTCCATGGAGTAATAAGGAAAGAGAGATTCCTATTTGGTTAACTTGTTATTACATGTATCCTGAAATATTCCTGTTTAATTGTTAAATTATGATTTGTTGAGTTGATTCTTCCTCGACAAATCCCTACTGCTTATTATTACGAATATCCCTTACTAAGTCCTTTGGACTTACCCCCTTTTATTTCTTTGATTTTCTTAGACAGGGTTAAGTGATGAACTTGAACTACAGGTTTAGATCTGCGAACACATTTTGTAATAGAAAAATTGTTGTATATGCTTATGGATACTTTTGGACATTTTGTATACCATAGAGATATTGTGATATGTTAGGTTTGAATTTAACATCTGTAGGATTTGTATATATATTATGCTGAATATTATGGGATCAGTTATGGTTTGTATATAATACTTTTGCTGAGGTTCGCTTAAGACAAAATCCGTTGTTGTTTCTGATAATAGAACGGGTTTGTAACTATTATGGGTTCAATCATATGTTAAGTTCTAAACTTAGTGGTGTCGTGATATATTAGGATGAAAATAAGGTTTGTGGTACGTATGGAATGATGAATGCTATGGAATCAGTTAATGCATATAAACTGTATTTCTATTGAGGATTATTTAGGTTAAAGCTCATGGCTATCTCTAATAATTTTGGAAAAATTTTCTAATGGGCCTATTGTTTGATTTATGGGGTTGAGATTAAGATTATATTGAGTGGCACCTCAACTTAGAGGCTATCCCAGAGTGGGGGAGTTACAAGGGACCTCTCCAAAATTAAGAAAAGAGATCACTGATTTGATTGTGTGGCATAATTTCATGTAATTGTCTCTTAATTTAAATTTCTTATATTTGAAATTTTAGATTACTTTCAATTACTACGTACTTCAAATTGTAATTGAATTATTTCCATCAATCATTGCTATGGATTTTGAATCCATCTGATCTTGAGATGATCATTTAAATCATTTAAATTCCACAATTCAAATAATTTCTTTAAATCCAAATCAATCAATCAAAATGAAGCTAGAGTTTTAATTAATTATAATAGTTATGAGCCATGTTTTGTCAATTTTTATTCTTTTTATGTTTCTCAATTGATATTTGTGTTGTAGGCACTAACCAAGTTTTTGCCCAAATCATGCTTGTCAAGAATGAGACCGGGTTTGGTAAGAGAAGTTTTGTAATGAATCACATATGGACCACAACATCTCCTTGTTTTTCCCTTAAAAATATGACAGAATAATAACAATGATCACATGCTTAATTTTCAATGTGTTTTCCCTGAAAATTTAGTTGGGGATAATTAAGACGCCACCCTTACTACTTGAATCAGCTTTTGATTCTTATTAGGTAACATCATTCTTCTATGTTATTAATAAGGGTAATATGCATTTTACCCCCTTTAAAGATCCAAATAGGCTGAAAACCCTCTATATTTTTCTAATTGGCGTATAACCCCCTGTATTTATGAAAAATTTGCACACTCGCTCCAATCGATTTAAACGCTTTTTAGATTTATCAAATGACTAAATTGCCCTCCTTTATGTTACACAGGCTTGGCTTTTATTTATTTTTCAATTGACTGTTTGAAAACTTCTCTCTCAATGCTATAAAAACTCTGACCTTCAATCTTCAAATGTTAAAATGTTAAATATTTTTTGTTAGAGTAAATATGTAAACCTCTTTATAATTTATTTATGAAAGTAACTTACATCATGTTATTATTTGATAAATAATCCATTATGTAGCTTATAACATACAATTTTTATAAACTAAAATATCTCTTAATATTCTATATAACTATGATAAGTAAAATTTATTTATATTTATTTATGTATGTAGTTATTTTTTTATTTTTAAAATTATGAAATAACATATATTGTGTGCATGAATAAAAGAATAAGTAAATTGTTAATATTCAATTTAAGATAAAATATCACTCGCTCATATATATAAATTTCTTTTATAAATATGTATAAATAATTAAATGGATACATAGTTTCAGTCAAGTTTTTTTGATTTGACATTATTAATCCATGTAAAAATATTTTCTTATCAATTATTATAAGCAAAAATATTAAAATAAAGTAGGTGATATAATTATAAAATTGTTTAACTAAATATATTGAAAAATATAAAATTAATATTATTTGCTAGTTAAGTAATTATTTATCAATAAAAAATTAAAGTGACTTAAATTAATAATATAAAAATAAAGTTCAGAGCTTATAGTTGTTGCAGAAAGTAACTTTTTATATTTGAATTATTCTTCATATTAAATTATTTGTTATATTATATATATATAGGCTATGCATTCAAAATAGGTCAAAATAGGCCAAAAAAGGGGGGTAAAATGCATTCAAAATAGACCAAATTGAGGACATTTCTTTTGATTGTAATAGGAGGGCATATATGTCATTTTATAGCATTAAATCGCTCCAAAAGGCAGAAAAAATCGCACTCTCTGCGCGTGTTTGACCAACATGGAAAGTGGACCCTTTTTTGCAAATTTTTCATAAATACAGGGGGTTATATGCCAATTAGAAAAAGATAGGGGGTTTTCAGCCTATTTGGCTCTTTACGAGGGGGTAAAATGCATTTTGCCCTTATTAATAAAGATCAAATCAAAAAAATTGACCATTTACATCTACTTGATATAAAATTACTTCTAACTGTATATGTGTATGTAGATTGCAACTTTGTACACTTCGCTCATTTATTTTAACATATTATTTTTTCTTGTAACAAATTCATTATTAAGAAAATTAATAGATAAATAAAGGATTTTTTTAGTTCTGAAGTCATTTGAATTTGAACTTCATTCTATTTTTATTTTTTTCTCTTACTTATATTTGAATTTAATTTTCCTCTCTACCAACCAATTTATTTTATTTTTGATACACATATATGTATGTGAGTATATATATGTATATTATATTAATATAGTCTTATCCCCTTCCTAACTTTCATCTTTGGGTTATGACAACTTCAAGAAATTATTACTCGTTCCTCTCTATTATCAATTTTTTTCATTCATGGTGTATTTTATATTATTTCAGATAAAAACTAGCTTGGTAGATCCTCCTTATAATGAGACCGTTCGGAAGAGTTGCGTCAAAGAAATTAAATCTTGCACGCCTCTCAATTAAAAAACATGAACGATACTCAATTTTATAATTACTATCATCCATTTTAAATTAACAATGACGAAAACCTCATTATTATCTTTTTATGTTTAGTTTCAGAATTTTGATCTGTCTTAGTAATACATCAGGGAAAGTCAGTAATTCTCCGTTAATAGGAATGTTTGTTCACTCTTGTATTGCTCATGGTCACTTAATAGATCCTCAATGGTGGAATCCCTCGTTTGAAGTGGGAAATAAAGTAAGACGTACTTTTATTTACACCTTTTTTCTTCTTATTTTATTTGATATTTTTTTCTGTGTCATACTTCAACTATTTATCCTAAATTAGTCTGTAGTACATCTAACGTTAAGCATAATTGTGTGCCTAACAATGTATTTGCAATTGCTATCTATTTAGGTGCATGATAACTTACGTCCTGATAAAAGTAAAGTTCTTGATTGATATGTTATTTACTTTTCTATTTATTGGATTTTGTTGAATAACTTATACATGTCTAAACTTATATATATTTATTTTAGTAGTAAATACTTCTCATTTTGATATAATATTCAATTTCCAGATTATTGCGAAGGCCATTGGTGATTGGTACTTTGATCGAAGCTCTTGTCAGGAGATAAATATCTAGAATAATATGTCATGAAAGTGTACAATACCAACATAAAAATTTTACATATAAAAGCAAAATGTATTCATCCCATTAAAATTAAATAAAAAAAACAATGATTTCTATCATTGTCGTACTCTATGTTACATATAAGTCACAATATTTATCCAAATATCCATGCATACTCACATAAAATTGGTTGGTTACATGTTCGTTGTGATGCTTAAATTGAGATAGACTTCCTAGATGAAATAATTTTTATTCATTTTCTTATGAATCTAGGATAATGTTAATTAATTAATATGAGCAAGCTCTTCTTTCAATGTTAAAAGATCACATTCATTTCAACTTACAATTACGACTTAACACAACATGTGGTGATGATTTTGGATTTCTTTATAGGGCTTTACGTATTTAATACATTCAATTTGTCCATCGATTTTTGTCACACATATACCAAAAAAATAATTAAATACATTTAAAAAATAAAAAATAAATACATCAATGTACTAAGTTTATTCGTTGATATTGATACTTTTATATAGTAACAACATATCCAAAAATAATCAAAAAAGGGAAAAGAAACTCAAATTCTACTAGTCGAATATTTCTCTTATTTAAAATCCTTCATGATGAATTATGAACTCTTTCTTATTGTATTATATAATGTATAGCTTCTCCAAACTTAATCATAAATAGCTTTACTAAGTAAATACAACACTCCCATCTGTTTTTATGGGTCTATCTTTGACTCAAAAAGGTATTATATACAAGAGTCAATCATAAATTAAAAAATTTGTGTATTTTTAAATTATTAACCTTGACAATACTCGTAGGTGCTACTACCGTAGCATCATTTGGGGCAAAATAACAAAATTCGTCTTGTAATTTTACCCCATTTGGTTTTTCGTCCTATAATTTGTATAATATCAAATTTAGTCCTATGAGTATTAAAAAGTTATCATTTTTCGTCCTTTTTTCGCCGGAGCCGGCGAAACTCGCCAGAAAAGGTGACGTGGCAGCTGGGCGTGTGACATTTCTTATTTCTGCCTCATTGGCAGCTGACATGGCTTGATAAATTAAAAATAAAAAAATAAAAAATGCCAACTAGATATACAATAATATATATGATATATATTTATATATACACATATATATCTAAATATATGTATTTATATATACATACACATACATATGTATATATTCCCCCCAACCCCACCCACCCACCCACCCACCCACCCGGTGGGTGGCTGGCTCGCTAGCCGGCCGAGCTGCTGGCCATGGTGGCCGCCTGCACGGGCCGGCCATGGCCAGGCGGCCTCCATGGCCGTCCCATCATGGTTGGTGGGTGGGTGGGTGGGTGGGTGGGTGGGGGGAGTGGGGTGGCGTTAGGAATTTTAATTTATATTTAAATTTAATTAAATTATTTTAAATATGTGAGTTAAAATAATATTATTAATGGTAAATTAGGGGAATGTTTGTTATATTTTTTGTGTGATTTTATTATGTATTTTTGGAGAATAAATTATTGGAAAATGTGAAAATTGTGTTGGGGAATGTGATTAATTTTTGGTTATGTTTTGGAAAATAGTTAAAAATTGAATTTGGAGAATTTTGGTATGTTTGTTTATGTTTTGGGGGAAATATTTTTTTTACTGTAACAGTTAAATCAATGCTTTTTTGTTAAATTTTTGGGGTGAAAATGAAATTGAGTAATTTTTTTATTGTTATAATAATAATAATAATATATATGATGTATATATAATATATGTATGTATATATTAAAAAATGAGAAAGTTTTGGGGATAATGAAGGATATTCAGAGGAAAAAAATGTGTTTTAGAGGAAAAATGATGATATGTAATGTATAAATATAAAAAGATGTGTATATATATGTGTGTGTATATATAAATTTTATAATATATTTGAAATTTAGAAAAAAAAAAAGAAAAAGACATGTATGCTGCCAACTAAGCAAGAAAAAGACAAAAAATGCCTACATGTTAGCTGCCAACGAGGCAGAAACAAGAAATGTCACACGCCCGGCGTGCCACATCACCTTTTCCGGCTCCGGCGAAAAAAGGACGAAAAATAATAATTTTTTAATACTTATAGGACTAAAATTGATATTATGCAAGTTATAAGACGAAAAACCAAATGGGGTAAAATTACAGGACGAATTTTGTTATTTTGCCCATCATTTAGTTTCATGAGACAATACTTTTACAAACAAATTTATTTGCAAAAGAAAAATTGAACAATAAAGTTGGACAAATGGAGTATAAGAGTGCGATCTTTAAGCACAATTACTTAATTTTTGACATAATTCTAAATTCTATTCATTTAAATTATTAAGAAAAAAACTATCATCATTTAATTTAGCGTTTGTGATACATCTTGTGATGTCCTACATATCAAAATCTGTTAAGTAATAGGCCCAAAAGTATCTGTTGATATTGGCATGTTTGGTTACATTTTCAAATTTTATTTTCACATTTTCTACTATTTAAAAATTAAAATATATCACTTTCTACATATTTTTACCCAACATATTTTTATTTTTATTCTCAAAATACATTCCCCCAATAATTTATAAATTTTCTCCCAATAACCTATATATTTTCTCTCTTTATTATTATATTATTACTATCTCTCTCCACCTACAACATATTAAACCCTATATAATTATTATTTTCCAACAATTTATCAAAATACAAACTTATTTTCAATTTATTTTCACGAACTACTTTTTTAAATTTTAAAAATGATGAAATTTGAAAAGGAAAATGAAACTAAAACCAAAAGGGCCCTAAATTAGTAATTACTATAACAATTTGAAGTGAAATTTTCAATTTATATTTATGTATAAAAGCTACTAATAGTTAAGATTGAACTAGCCCATGCTTGTCTTCGAGAAGAAATTTATAAAGGCACTCAATAATGCATATTTACATATTATCTAATTGCAAACTAGAAAGTGATAAAGTTAGGTAATAGCAACATATAGTAATTTTTACATTAAGAGAATGGAATTTAGAATTTATTTAGATATTCCGTTTCTTATCAAATGATTGCTTATGTACTAACTTACTCGTAGCTTTATCTTTTTCCAACAAAATCCTTAAGAAAAAGGTAAATGCAAAAAACTTCTAATAGTCGTTAATATCAAGCAAGGTAAACGATATTATCATCATTAATGCATTAATAATTTAATTGATTTCTAGTTATTATTAATTGTGTTCTAAATCATCAGTAATTAATCATTAATAGGGTTTAACAACACAAACAAGAACTTATTTACCTTTCATAAAATTCCAAATTATCACTGGCTTATTTACTCATACTTGAAATGACAAATGTCGTATTTGACACTAATCTTATATATCAGCAACGAGAGAAAATGCAGGGTAATGTTTGGTTATGTTGTATGTTGGATTATGATATGTGTTTTAGGGAAATGAATATTGTAAGTATGATTGGGGAATGTGAAAGTTGTGTTGGGGAATGTAATAGATTTTTGGTTATATTTTGGAGAATAGTTAAAAGTTTATTTTAGAGAGTATTGGTATGTTTGTTTATGTTTTAGAAGGAGACATTTTTTACTGTAACAGTCAAATCAATGCTTTTTTCTGGGGTTTTTAGGGTGAAAATAGAATCGAGTAATTCTCTTTATTGTAGAATAATAATAAAATGTATATGATATATATATGTGTATGTATATATTGAAAAATGGAGAAGTTTTGGAGATAATGAAGAATAAGAAAGGGTATTTTGGGAAAATCTATTTTAGTGTTTAGAGGAAAAATGAATGTATATTTGGTTATGTTTTGGAAAAAACATAAACAAACACTCCCCAGGATTTTATGGAAAAGGTAATCACATTTAGTACCCTAAATTTTATTTTATGTGCTCAATTTTTTTGAATTATAATTTTCTTTTTTAAATGAAAGCAATAGATTGATCTCATTACTTTATATGGTAAATTTAAAATAGCTAAACAAATAAGTCCTGCGCATTGATAGAAATTAAAAGAATAGCAACGATGTATTTTACATCTTTGTAACACCCCTAGAAATCATATGATTGGTAGAATTTTTCTTAATATTATTTTTGTGAATTTTATTATTGATTTTGAAAGTTTTCGGTTCATTATGTAAATAAAGAAAACTTGATTTGCAAGGATTTTAGAAGTTTTGGGGGCTAAAATAGAATAATCCTTGGTCAATCGAGTCAATGTCATGCACTCATTAGCCGGAGGACTCAACTGAAAGCAAGAATAAAATGATGGGGTTGAATTGTAATTGTTGGTAAGAACTCCTTTAAATATCACAAACCACCCCAACATTTCTTCATTTTTCCACATGCAACCATCATTTTCCTCCTCAACAACCTTCTTCGATGAATGGCAAAACCCATCACATTATACACTATTTCACTCCTCTCAGTACAAGGAACACAAAGATACCAAGATCTTGTAAAACTAATTGGTGTAGCGGCCGAAATTTGAGCTGAAAGTCTCGACTGTGGTGGAGGTAGTGGTTACGGTGTCATCGGTGGTGGAAACTTAGTTTTGGGGTATGGGTTTTGTAGAGCTCAGCTTGGGGAGTGTTTAGGTACGTTCGATTTCTAATTTGGACTATCGTCAGTGGCAAAATTTGGAAAAAACAGCGACGACAGAGGTGGTGGCGCGGTGACTTTGAAGCCCCAACTAACAGGAAATTCGACGGCGATTGGAGAAATTGACTGGGGCATTTGGTTTCACTCATCGAGAAGCATCAAACAGTAGTGGTGGTGATCAACTCCGGCGGTAGTGCACGACGGCCAGCAGTGGTAGCGCTGAGGTAATTTCTTCACCTCATCGTTGTGATCGTATCTGTGGCATTAGTTTGTGATTCTAGAATTTTGATAAGAAGATTTTGGGTAAAGTGTTGGTATTGGGTTTTAATACCTTGTATTGTTATCTCTTACTAATTTTTGTATTTTGAAGTGCAAATGAAAGAATATGACATGAAAGACATGTATTGGAATCAAGAAAAGAAACATGCATAGATCTACATATACATGCCTAGTGGACTCGAATTTATTATATTACATGGTAATTTTGGCTAATTAGGCTAATTAGGTTATAAAACCCTAATTTTATGGATTTGAGGCCTAAGTGACAAAATTGGATTATTAAAGATAGTTTGACTATTATTATCAACTTTGTGAAACATTGCACGATTAATTATATAATTAAAGGATTTGATTATATCCCTTTACCATAATGAATATGAACTTCGTGAGTATTTCGGTGTTAACGATGTAACCAGCACATTTCCTATTGATTATGTTGAAACTAACCCCAGAATACCGTATTGACTGAATAACAACCAATTTTAGATTGCCATCTGTATAATTGTGGTTATAGGGTCAAAACAAGGATGTTGACAGTAAATTTGTTCTTTTGGTTAGGTGATGAGAAGTTGGGTCCTGCAGACTAGTAGATTGTGATAGCATTTCTGAGGCTATTGAGGTGAAGGTCTACTAGTTTGATAACTGTCTTGTGTACACCTATCAGTTATTGTCTAGATTGCCCAGAGAGGGTTAAGTTTGTCTTTCTTCTGGGAAGTAATTGACTATTGATTATTTGGATTATTGGATTGTTTGAACTCTTTGATTGTTATCTATTAATTGTTTTGTATACCTCTAGAGGGTCTATTTGCTTGATTTACTTCTGTTAAGTTGATTGTTCCCATTCTAGAGCTAAGAACTTTTGTTGTCTTATCTAATATTATTCAGTTTGAATCCATTCTGCTTATCGCTTGCTTGGCCTTGCCGGTTTATTTGAACTCGTATATAACTGATTCATCTTGTTGGCTTCTTTGAATCGTTCTATGTTGTTATTTGTTGCCTTGCCGACAAACTTGATTTATCTAGTAAGAATTTGTGTAGCTTTGTCGGCAACCCGTTTATTGATGCATGATATATGTACAGAGACCTGTTGGGCCGAGTGCCTACCGAGCTGTCATGCTTGGATTACTTGTGCTGCCAAGCTTTTGTGCTTAGACTATGATTATCACTGAGTTGTCATGCTTGGAATCCTGTGTTATGTGGGGGAATAAAGAAATTCAAATATGCATGTTATTCTTGGATTATTTGGATTGCATATTATGCTTGGGTTTGCTTGTTCCTATTTGTACTCTGTTCAAGGAGCAATGAGGATGGTGTAGTTTTCCTGGCCTAGATCAGGCTGATGTCCGGGCCAAACGAGACAACGACAAAGTCTCTCGAACTGGATCGGAGAGATGATCGGGCCGGTTCACCCGATGGTAACAACTCCCGAACTAGTACCTACTTGTGGCCTTTGAATTTAATATTTGGTTGAATTACTGTTCTTCAACAGATCTATTGTGGCTTATTGTACTTTCACTCAGTAAGTCCTTTGGACTTACTCTTTTATGTTAATCTTTAATCTTCCTAAGTAGGGTTAAGTGAAGGATATGAGCTTATGGCTTGGATTGGAGAATCTATTTTGTAATAGATTAGGTGATTATATGTGGTTATAGTTCACTTGATCATTATGCTTTGACTTAGAGATGTTGAGATATATTATGTTTGAAATTAAGATCTGCAGCATATATAAGTTGCGTTGAATGATATTAGATGACTTATGACATGTAAATAGTACCTTTGTGGTAATATATTTAAGTTGGAGCATGTTGTTATCTTTGATGATTTTGAAAATTTTCTTATGGGCCTATTGACTATCTTGTGGGTTATGATTTAAGATTGAGTTAGTGATATCTCAGCTTAGGGACTATCCTGAGTGAGGTGCCGCATAGGTGGCTTCAGAGCCTAGATTGTTGAGGACCTAGGATTTAAATGTCATTGGGATTCGTAACTAATCTTTTATTTAGGTTAGTTTGGATATGAATTCTGGGTATAGTGGTTGATACCAGGAGATAGGAGATTATACCTACGATGACCGACCAAATTGTAATCTTCACTTTCGAAGATCGAGCACTGGACTCTAGATTGAGTTGAATTTTGGATATTCTATGCATATTAGGAAGTTCCTTTGTAATTCAAGGAATTAAAGATGCATTTGATTTGTTTGATATTAATGAAATAATTTTATATAGATGAGGATCGAACTTTAGAATGATTCATTTGCTTTTAGCCCCCGAAGTTTTTAGGGAGAAAGGTAGAGGAATGGGTAAAGAATCTAGAGAATATATTCAAGACCTTGCAGTGTTCAGACGAACAAAAAGTTCGGTTCGTTACATTCCTTCTAAGAGGACCTGCGTATAGTTGGTGAAAGATGGTGGATCGCAGATGGACTACTGAGGGAACTCACATATCTTGGGAGAATTTCACCAGGGAATTTTTGGACAAATACATACCCCTGGTGGTGAAACAGGCGAGAGAAAGTGAATTCATGGATCTGATCTAGGGGAATCAATCTATCAGGTACTATGAGGCTACATTTAGCTGACTCATACAGTATGCCCTCTATATATTGGATGATGAAAGCCAACAAACTCGCTGATTCATACAGGGACTAAGGCCAGAACTCAAACGTGGTTTGGCCCTCTATGAATTGCCAAATTTCAATCGAGTGGTGTGTAAGGTATTACAGTTACAGTCAAAACTCCAAGAAAACAAGAAGATTGAGGACAGAAGCTGTAAAGACAAAATGTACCCCAGTGAGCAGAATAGTACCATGAGAAAACAACTAAGGCTACAAATCGAAACCGCTACCCAACGAACATCTCAGTCTAGAAGGACTATAAACCTGGCCTAAGGAATATCTCTAAAACAGTGTGAATTTTGTGGGAAATCTAGCCATGATAAGGCTGAATGTTGGTCCAAGCAAGGTAAGTGTAGAGGTTGCGGTAACGACCAACACTTTTTTGAAAGAAATGCCTAGCACCTTAAGGGAAAGGAAAACAAGTGGAAGGAGCTAGTGGAAAACAGAAGGTGCGAGCTTGTGCCTATGCTTTGACAGGGGAAGATGCGCTAAATCCTAACGAGGTGGTCGAAGGTACAATTTTTATCTTTGCAATTTATGGTAATGCTTTATATGATCTGGGAGCAACATATTCCTTCATATCTACATCTTCCTCACATAAATTGAAAATGCAACCTAAAATCATGACATACTAGATAAAGGTACAAACACACTTGGAAATTATGATAGGAAATGTAGAATATCTTGCCGATCTTATAGAAATGCCTAACTAGAAATATGATTTAATACTGGGGATGGATTGGTTGTATCAGCACTAAGCATAGATAAACTGTTATGCTAAATGCATCATTCTTAGGGATAAAGTATTGAGTCCAACTTGTTGATCTACAGATATGACTTCCCCAATACCCATCATATCTGTAGTTGAAGCCAGAAGAATCCTAAGAGGAGGAGGACAAGGGTTTTAGCATACCTTATCAATAAACCCCGGGATACGGCCAAAATTGAAGAAGTGGAGATAGTGGCAGGGTGCCTTGACGTATTTCAAGAAGAATTAAACTCGTCACCACTAGATTGAGAAATTGAGTTTGTTATTCACTCTTTTGTGAGCCACACCATTATCCGAAACTCCTTATCGAATGGCGCATGTTGAACTAAAGGAATTGAAGGATCACTTCAGGAGCTATTGGAGAAGATGTTCATAAGACCTAGCACTTTTCCTTGGTGAGCCCCAGTGCTACTCGTTAAAACGAATGATGGATCCCTAAGAATATGTATTTATTACAAGAAGTTAAATAAAGTTACGGTCAAGAATAAATACCCCCCCACCATATGTGGAAGAATTGTTTGATCTTTTGCAGGGATCGAGGATATTCTCAAAGCTAGATTTGAGGCAAGGGTACTACCAGCTGAAAATTAGAGAAGAGGATATCTCGAAAACTGCATTCAACTCTCGATATGGTCATTATGAGCTTGTAGTGATGCCGTTTGGTCTAACCAACACCCAGCGGCATTTATGGATTTGATGCATTGGATCTTTCGACCATATCTAGACCAGTTCGTAGTCATATTCATTAATGACATCCTAGTACACTTCAAAACCAAAGAAGAGCATGCCTAGCACTTACACACATTTGTAAGAGCACTAAGAGAACACAAGCTGTATGCGAAGTTCAGTAAGTCCGAATTCTAGATAGAAACATTAGCATTTTTGGGATACATCATATCCCAAAATGGGATAGAGGTCGACCCCTCTAAGATAGAGGTGATAGTCAACTAGAAAAGACCCGAAAATATAATAGAAGTCCATAGCTTTCTAGGACTCATCGGCTACCATCGAAGATTAGTGCAAGATTTCTCTAAGATAGCTGGCCCATTGACTAAGTTAACATAAAAAGATCAACCATTTGACTGGGGTGAGGACTATGAAAGGAGCTTCCAAGAACTAAAAACCCAGTTAACTATAGCTCTAGTTTTGGCCCTTCTAAAAGGGTTAAGAGGATTCATTGTGTACACGGATGCTTCTAATAAAGGGCTTAGATATATGTTGATGCAGAAAGGATGTGTTATCGCATATGCATCCCAAAAATTGAAACTACATGAAGAGAATTACCTGACCCATGACCTTGAGCTAGCTGCTATCATTTTTGCCTTGACAAAATGGAGGCATTATCTTTATGGGGCTACGTTTGAAGTGTACATGGACCATAAAAGTCTCAAGTATCTACGTTCGCAGAAGGATCTAAACATGAGAAAATGCAGATGGATGGAATTTCTTGAAGACTATTACTTTTCTATTGCTATTTAGCCAGGGAAGGCAAATGTGGTAGCCGATGCCTTGGGCCAAAAGGCTGGAATAGCTCACTTGCTAGGGACAGGAACCTCAAAGAGTCTAAGGGTGAACATCGTATCAAGGATGAAATAATGAGCTTAGGTTGTAGGAGTAAGGGTACAACCTGAGTTGTATAAAGAGATACGACGAGCTCAAAATAACAATAGTTGGATATTGAAATAGAAAGAAGCATTCGGGAGTTTTGAGGAGTCTGAATTCAGTACTAACAACTAAGGCGCTCTTCTGTTCTATAAGAGAATATGTGAGCTAGAAGAAATGAAGGAAAGATTATTGAATGAGGTGCACAAGATAAGGTTCACGATACATCCAGGAGACACAAAGATGTATTGAGACTTGAAGAAGCAGTTCGGGTGGAATGGAATGAAAAGAGATGTAGTAGATTATGTCCAGAGGTGTTTAACCTGCAAGTTAGTGAAAGCAGAGCACCTGCGATCATCAGGGTTGCTAGAACCACTTCCAATTCCTAATTGGAAATAGAAACAGGTTACTGTAGACTTTGTAACAGGTCTACCAACAGTCCGAGTAGGGTATGACATCGTTTAGGTGATAGTAGATTGGTTGACTAAGTATGCTCATTTCTTATCTGTCGGAACACAGTACAAGGTTGAAAAACTAGCAAAGTTATATTTCAAGGAAATAGTCAAACTGCACAGAGTTCTAGTCAGTATCGTGTGAAGGCAAGAGTAGCGTTAGGATCTATAAATCAAAACTTCATAAGCTTGAAAATAACTAAGATACTCAAGCGTCCAAGGATTTATTCAAGCTATAGATCTGAATTAGGATGAAGAATTACCTCTTGTAGCTCAAAACAAGGAGACGATCAACTATCTCTCTCAGACCCAGAAATTATCTGGAATTGGCACAGCAGAATGTTGGTAACCTTTGCCCTGTCTATACAGCTCCAAAAATCAAAAAATTAAATTTGGAATACCTCCACACATAAGGGAAGATACTGTAAAAAATTTGGAGCAAAAAGCCTTTTGGATCGCTCCAAAAAAAGTCTCCAATCGGAAGCTATTGTAGGTGGATCTCCAAAACTGAACAAGTCAAGTATGTTGCCTCTATTGATATGATCCACGCACCAGACAATCTTTCAATTTTCCTCACTAGAAGTTGGAGTTATAGAGGAGAAAATGAGATAGAGGAGACCGATTTTCCAGTTGGGAAGAATAAGGAATGCAAAGCTTCAACACATGATGCAATATATGGAGAGAGAGAGAGAGAGAGAGAGAGAGAGAGAGAGAGAGAGAGATTTTGGAGGGAATGAAAGAATCTAATTCTCACACTTTCAGCAAAGCCAATTTCGAATTTTACTTACAATCTATATCTATATATAGAGGGTGGAAGGTGTGATGCTAGTTGGCATCACACCTTACTCAAGGTGACCGCCCAAGTGGCATGCCAAGTTGGCAAAATTCAAATTCAAGCCTTACTTGAATTTCATGTGCATTTCAATTTCATTTGAAATCTAATTCCAAATTAATTAATACGCTAATTTAAATGAACACTTCATTTAAATTTTCCCTCCAAAAAGTATTCTTTTCATTAATTAAATTAAACACTTTAATTTAATTAATTATCCTTTGATTTAACTCTTAAATCAAATAAGCTTAACTCTTAAGCTTAAATTACTCAACTTAACTCTTTAAGTCAACTTGTCCAATTGATGGTCAACATGGTACCAAATAATTAACTCCTTAATTATTGGTCTAATTTAACTCTTTAAATTAGTTGATTAATTTAATACTTAAATTAATCAAACAAAATTGACCGTTAAATTAGATCCCTGAAAATCGGTTACCAAAGGGGTGAATTTTTCTAACACTTAGAAAATTGCTCTACCAATTTTGGAAGCTATTTAACTTTTGTGTGTGACCCAATAGGTTCTACCATTCATTGGATATGGGCTCACAACTGTTTGTGACTTTTGAATATCTTATATTTATTTTAGTTTAAAACTCCATTTAAACTAATCGACTCAATTCAATTAATCTCACTGATTGAAGAGTACCCTATCTCCGTGGTCGATGTCCAACCTCAAGCCCATGGAGCCCAACTAATTCACCGAAATGAATATTCTGGAGAACCATCATAGCTCAACGCGTACCATGCAAATATGGTCCTTCCGTCTCTTATCTCCCGAAAGAGGCCTAGGGCAAGACATTTTTCAGCACCTTAATAGCCTTAATACTAGTCTCTATTCTTAATGTTCGATTCCCTTGTGTGACCTCGTCTTTGTAAAAATCCTTTTCCAAATTGTCACACCACCTTGCGCAAGGATTTCTTAAAATTGATTATTATAGAACACATAGAAGATGCATTCGCCCTTCAGAAAAGTGAGGAGTCGGATTCCATCTTAGATCTCACAAACCTTTATGCCAAGTAGCTCACACCTAAGCTCAACCCGAAAGACCCACTAAGTGGTCAAGGAAGAGTCAAAGCATGAGGATTGGACACAAGCTTACCATAGATCCTTAAGTCAGAGGACTAATAATATGCACTAGCGTAAGCAGGAGAATTAACCACTACTAACTTGCCACTACGACTATCTAGTGGATTCTCCAAAGGGTCTTTAGTATCTTGTTTTCTAACAAGCACCTACTAACATGCACCCGTATCTCATACAGATTGCTCATGGAACAGAGTAATATCCAACTCTTAGATTTATGCATTGCTAGTGCAAGTCTATCTGGATGTTAGTTGCCCTATCACATAAGATCCTATGACTTGCAAGATTTAAGATTACTACCGTGTAAGACTTATTCCATGGTCACCACCCAGTGAACTGACCAAGTCCTGTAATCATGTGTGATCTCAGGGCTTCTTCCACATACAAGTGAAGTAATAAAAGAGCATAATACGAAGATGGCCATATAAAAAATATCAGTCAATCAAGATTATTTTACAAGGAAATAGCTTTTACAAGGCCAATCTAATTGGCTTGTCAGATACTATTCCAACAGTCTCCCACTTTCCCTAAAGCTAATGCCCTATGGCCTTGAGACCCATTTTCTCAAAATGTTCTTCAAAAACCTTTTGCACTAGGGGTTTAGTCAGTGGATTTGCTACATTCTCTTCCGAGACAACTCTCTCTACTTGGATGTCGCTTCTATCAATGATCTCCCAAATCAAATGATATCACCTCAAAATATGCTTAGATTTCTGATGAGATCTTGGCTATTTAGCTTACGCTACCGCCCCGGTGTTGTCACAAAAGGCAACAACTGGTTCAGCAATGCTAGGCACTACATTCAACTCCTGAACGAAGTTTTTCATCCAAACATCTTTCTTTGCACTTCCAGAGCTGTAATATATTTTGTTTCAGTGGTGGAATCAGCCGTGGTATCTTGTTTGGAACTCTTCCAACTTACTGTGCCGCTATTGAGGCAAAATATAAATCCAAAAGTGGATTTGAGGCCATCTACATTGAATTGGAAACTTGAATCCCAAAATCCCTCTGATTTCAATTCTCTATTTCCGTATGCCAAAAATAAGTCCTTAATCCTTCCAAGTACTTAAGGATTGCTTTCATGGCTGTCTAGTAAATCTCACCGGGATTGGATTGGAACATACTCGTAATGCTTAGCGAGTGTGCCACATCCGGTCTTGTACATTAAACTGCATACATTATGCTACCAATAGCGAAGGCATAAGGTTTGTGAGATGTACTTCATTTCTCTTCCTTAGTCTTGGGGACCATAGACATTGAGAGACGAATGCCATGTCCCATATGAAGAAATCCCTTCTTGGATTTTTCTATACTAAACTTCTTTAGTATCTTGTCAATGTATGTGGTTTGGGATAGCCCCAGCATCCTCTTAGATCTATCTCTATATATACATATTCCCAATATGTAGGATGGTTTTCCCAGATCCTTCATGGAGAATTGTATAGATAACCATGCTTTAGTACACTCTAACATTCCTGCCTTATTCCCAATGAGAAGGATGTCATCGACATAAATCATAATAAACTATACTAAACTCCTTCTAGCCTTCTTGTACACATATGGTTCATACACATTTTTGACAAAGCTAAACAATTTGACCATTTTGTCAAAACATATGTTCCAACTTTGGGACGTTTGTTTGAGTCCATAAATAGATCTTTGGAGTTTGTAAACCTTTTGCTCACTCCCCTTGGATGTAAAACCTTATGGTTGCTCTATATTGATTTCTTCTTCAATGTCACCATTGAGGGAAGCAATTTTCACATCCATTTGTCATATCTCATAGTTATAATATGTGGCTATCGCAAGTAGAATTTGAATGGATAAAATCCAAGAGACTTGTGGAGTGCTCCGTTTATCCTACAAAAGGAACTTTGGACATTTTTCCTTTAAACAAGATTCACAAGTAGGAAGATCCTGATTGCCACTAATATTTAGTGGTTTGAGAGCTTCTAGCTTACTCATTCTATTCTTAGAGATATGACAAAATCTTGCATGCCAAAAAATGGCATCTTCTTGGATATCTAATTTTCTTTTACTTGATTGAATGTGCATTAGTAAAGGTTGAGAATTAAGTATGTACAATCCATTTATTAATATACCTTGAGCAATCAAAGAACCATTCTTTAATGCTATCAATTTCTCATTCGATATAGAAAAATCAAACCCTTCATTATCAAGAACAAGAATCGAAATAATGTTCTTAACAAGGTGAGATAGATAATAAACTGGATCAAGTACAATGCAAGCATTCCCCAAATCCAACTTAATAAAGCCTTGGAAAGTGGCCGCAACTCTTGCTCCATTTCCTAAGTGGAGGATCATATCCTTTTCATGAAGACTCTTTCTTCTTTCCATCCCCTGTAACGAATTACAAAGGTGAGAAGCACATGTAGTATCAAATACCCATGTGGAAGAATTAGTCATCATGTGTACTTCAATAAAGTATATACCCTTCTCAAGCTTTGCAAGGTAAGCTTTGCAATTTCTTTTCCAGTGCCTTTTTTTGCTACAGTTGAAACAACTAGCTTCGATTCTAACCTTTTTCTTAACTCTCTCTTTCGAAACTCTTCTTGGGTTGCTTCCCTTTTGATGAAGAACTTTTCTTTCTCTTACCTCCCTTTCTAGGACCCCTAGGGCCCTTTGACTTGAAGGAGGATGCAAGCATGTGGAGCTTCTCCTTTCTCATAGTTGCCTCTGCAGTCACAAGCATATTAACCATTTCATTAATCATAACATCTTGCTCGGATATATTGAAGTTCATAACGAATTGATCATATGATGGTGGCAATAACTGTAGGATCAAATCCACGTAAAGGTCATTGTCCATGACCACATCTAAATGTCCAAACTTCTCGATGAGTCCTATCATCTTGAGGCCATGATCGTAGACATTCGACCCTTTATTCATCATTGCCCTAAAGAGCTTTTTAGACAGAGCAAAACTTTCGTGTCTACTTTGTACACCATACAATTCTTGCAAGTGTACATAGATCTCTCGAGCATATTTCAGTGTTCATGAGTCTTTTGGAGCTAGTTGGACATGGATGCCATCATGACATACCTCACTTGTAGATCATCATCTACAAATTTTGTAAACATTTCAGGTTGTGTGTAGGTGGCGTCATCACCACGTGTGTCTATGGGACTTTGATCATGGATGTAAGTCCGCTTTTTAGAGTCAAGAATGATTTTAGGGTTTCTTAACCAATCTTGGAAGTTCGGCCCAAAATGATATTGGTTTCCAAAATGCTTGTGAGTAGATTTTTAGCCATTTTTATTGAAGATTTCAAAAATCTACAAAAGGCAAAAAAAGAGTATAAGCATGTGATTGATTTGATATTAAAAACATGTTTATGGTCTTTCAAGCATGTTTTCCTCCCACTATTTTATCAAATCCTTCACCCCTAGAAGAATTCGGTAAATCGTATTTCCTAGTGAGAATCAAGATCCTAAAGACTTGCAAGTGGACCCCCGTGACTGGATGTATATCCACGAGCAATCCAAAGATAAGCAACTTTTGCTAATTACATCTAATGCAATTCTTGATATATTTTGCTTCACCATTTCATGTAGATCCCCTGATGGATGACCTCTACATTACTTGGTATTAAGTCAAACCTACCAATCAAACTTTGATTCGAGATGGGCGCCAAACGTCCCCTGTGACCAAGTTATAATGTGTAGGCATTCTCAAATCAAAGGTGCATCTCATGCAAAGTGTGTGGTCACAACTTTCCACCTAAGTATGACCCCCATGACCGGATGTGTATCACACAAATGTGGTAGCATCGTCATGCCATATACTATTGGTAGAAGGCTTACATTAATTAAAACTCTTTTAATTTGTATCCATTTTGACTTAATATTTGAAAAGCACTTAGACATTCTAAGTGGAGGGTTTTTGCCTGCAAAGATCTCATCATTTTATCTTCTTATTTAAGTTTTCTATATCCTAAACATGTGTTTCATACATCAATAGGATATGGAAAGCATAAATAAGTTAATGCGCCTAACATGCTCCTAGGGTGGGATGATCATGAGTCTAACCAAGTGGTGCACTTAGAGCCATAGGTGCACCACCTAATTGGTTTTAGATGGGTTGATTAAATTTGGTTATTACATGTTTGTATCCCATACATTCATGGGTCTTCAAAAGTCTCCATGCCTCCATTGGTCTCCATTAATCCATGCAACATTTACATGAATAGGAAATCCTCACTCCTAGCGATTCTACTCTCATAACTTTTACAAGATAGAAATAAAGAGGCATGCAAACCTCAATTTAATACAACCCATTTCAACAACTTGAAACAATTAAAATCAATATTAAATGCTCATGATCATCCCCATTCATTCATGATCTATTCAACAATTAAATGAACAATAAATAAATCTAGAATTAATAATTAATTCTAACAATTAAATGCTTATCTCATAAACAAATAATTGAACAAGCATAGCATTTATGCCATTATTGGAAGAAAACTTTAACCAATTTTCAAAGGCATTCAAAAATGTTAAACATAATTTTGAGAACTTGCACAACATTTGTGTATCTACCATGTGTGGTGCAAAAACATTTCAAGCACAAAAAGAGTTGGAGAAAAAGCTCAAAACTCACCAAAACATCAAAACAGGGGCTGCCACCCAGCCTAGGCAGGTCGTGCACACGGTGTGCGTGCAGCGCCCGACAGTGGCTCGGCAGCCCCCCATTTTGGGGTTTCAAAGTGTGTCAAGCAATTTTCCACTCAACTTTCATGCACCAATAGTTTTAGCACATGTTTCCAACATTAAAAAACACATTATAGATGAATTTTTAGATTTAAAACCTCTATTAAAAAAGGAAATTCAAGTGCTCAATCATGCCTTCAAAAATTAGAAAAAGCTAGAATCATATTCTTCAAAATCTCCAATATAATCCAATCAAATTGGATCCAAAAATCACCTAAACTCTTTTGATCAAACATTAACATGCTATATCACCATATAACATCAATAAATGCTAAATCAACGTTCAACATTTATCACTATGAATTAAAACATACTAAAACATGAATCCACACTTAAATCACATAATAGCATGCTTTCAATTCATCAAGCAATAGAGCCACAATCATCATCAACCAAACACTCCAATCCATCACTTGGATCAAGTATTTTGTGATATTGATAAATTCATCACATGAATCAGTCAGACAATAATCCAAAACATAGCATGAAAAAGGCTTTGATGCTAGTTAAAAGCAAGAGTAGCATTAGGATCTATAAATAAAAACTTCATAAGCTTGAAAATAACTACGCTACTCAAGCGTTCAAGGATTATTCATGCTATATATCAGAATTAGGATGAAGAATTACATCTTGTATCTCAAAACAAGGAGAAGATCAACTATCTCTCTCGAATCCAGAAACTGTCTGGAATCGGCACAGCAGAATGTCGGCAACCTTTTCCCTGTCTATACAGATAAAAAAATCACCAAATTAAATATGGAATAACTTCACACATAGTTAAAGCTACTATAAAAAAATTGGATAAAAAATCCTTCTGGATCTCTCCATAAAAATTCTCCAACTAGAAGATGCTGCAGGTGGATCTACAAAATCTAGCAAGTCAAGTGCCTTGCCTCTGTTGATATGATCCACACACCAAACAATCTTACAATTTCCCTCACTAGAAGTTGGAGTTAGAGAGGAGAAAATGAGGTAGAGGAGGCCAATTTTCAGATTGGGAAGAAGAAGTAATGCAAAGCTTCAACACATGATGAAATGCATGGAGAGAGATTTTTCAGGGAATGCAAGAATCAAATTCTCACACTTTCAGCAAAGCCAATTTCTAATTTTGCTTGCACTCTATATCTATGTATAGAGGGTGGAAGGTGTGATGGTAGTTAGCATCATACCTTCCTCAAGGTGACCGCCCAAGTGGCATGCTAAGTTGGCAAAATTCAAATTCAAGTCTTACTTGAATTTCATGTGCATTTCAATTTCATTTGGAATCTAATTCCAAATTAATTAAGATGCTAATTTAAATGAACACTTCATTTAAATTTTCCCTCCAAAAAGTATTCTTCCCATTAATTAAATTAAACACTTTAATTTATTTAATTATCCTTTGATTTAACTCTTAAATTAAATAAGCTCATCTCTTAAGCTTAAATTAGTCAACTTAACTCTTTAAGTCAACTTGTCCAATTGATGGTCAACATGGTACCAAATAATTAACTCCTTAATTATTGGTCTAATTTAATTCCTTAAATTAGTTGATTAATTTAACACTTAAATTAATCAAACCAAAATTGACCGTTAAATTGGATCCTTGAAAATCGGTCACCAAATGGGTGAATTTTTCTAACACTTAGAAAATTGCTTTACCAATTTTGGAAGCTATTTGGATTTTGTGTTTGACCCAATAGGTTCTACCATTCATTGGACATGGGCTCACAACTCTTTGTGGCTTTTGAATATCTTATATTCATTGTAGTTTAAAACTCCTTTTAAACTAATCGACACAATTCAATTAATCTCATTAATTGAAGAGCACCTAATCTCCATGGTCGATGTCCAACCTCAAGCCCATGGAGCCCAACTAATTCGCTAAAATGAATATTATGGAGAACTATCATAGCTCTACGCGTACCATGCAAATACGATCCTTTCATCTCATATCTCCCGAAAGAGGCCTAGGGCAAGATGTTTGTCAGCTCCCTAATAGCCTCAATACTATGTCTCTATTCTCAATGTTCGATTTCCTTGTATGACCTCATCTTTGGAAAACTCCTTTTTCAAATTATCACACCACCTTGCGCAAGGATTTCTTAGAATCCATCATTATAGAACACATAGGAGATGCACTCGCCATTCACAAAAGCGAGGAGTCAGATTCCATCTTGGATCTCACAAACCTCCATGCCAAGTAGCTCACACCCAAGCTCAACTCGAAAGACCCACTAAGTGGTCAAGGAAGAGTTAAAGCATGAGGACCGGGCACAAGGTTACCATGGATCCTCAGGTCAGAGGACTAATGATATGCACTAGCGTAAGCAGAAGAATTAACCACTACCGACTTGCCGCTACGACTATCTAGTGGATTCTCCGAAGATTCTTCAGTGCCTTGTTCTTTAACAAGCACCTTCTAACATGCACCCGTATATCATATAAATTGCTCATAGAACGAACCAATATCCAACTTTTGGATTTATGCATCGTTAGTGGAAGTTTATTTGGATCTTAGATGCCCTGTCTCATAAGATCATATGACTTGGAAGATTTAAGATCACGACTGTATAAAACTTATTCCATGGTCACCACCTAGTGAACTAACCAAGTCCTGTAGTCATGTGTGATCTAAGGGCTTCATCCAAATGCAAGTGAAGTAATAAAAGAGCATAAGATGAAGATGGCCACATAAAGAATATCATTCAATCAAGATTATTTTACAAGGAAATAGCTTTTACAAGGCCAATCTGATTGGCTTGCCGGGCACTATTTCAACATCGTGTCAGACCGAGATCCAAAGTTCACCTCAAAACTTTGGAAAAGTCTGCAGAAGCATTTGGGGATGAAGTTATGGTTTAGTTTTATAGCTCACCCATAAAACAGATAGGCAATTAGAAAGGATCATCTAGATCATAGAAGGCATGCTACGGGCTTATGTCTTGGATTTCATTGGAAGCTGGAACCGACGTATTTGTCTAATAGAATTTGCCTACAATAATAGCTACCAATCTTCTATCCAAATTACTTTGTATGAAGCGTTATATGGTAATAGTGTTGACCATTGTTGCATTAGGATCTTAAGGAATACAGAAGTAATACTGATAAGTCTCTAGGAACTATAAGACCAAAATTAGTTCAAGAGACTATTGAGAAAGTACATACAGTTAAGCAAAAGATGAAAGCTGCTCAGGATTAGTAGAAGAGTTATGTAGGTAAGCAAAGAAAGGATATAGAATTCAAAGTTGGTGATTGAGTGTTTCGCAAGGTATTCCCGAGAAAAGGTGTCCAGAGAATCGATAAAGATGGAAAGCTTAGCCCAAGATTCACGTGTCATAGCTTTGAAAGTATTACCCTGATCCCTAACATATTATCCCTCATGAAAGCATGCCTTTGCAAGCCAATCTGACGTATGAAGAGCAGCCGATTCGTATTCTAGATTGAAGTTTTGAGAGCTTAGGAATCGAAAGATTCCTCAAGTAAAAGTATTATGGCACAACCATAATATAGAAAAGGCGACTTGGGAGCGAGAAGATCACATACACCAACAATATCCCGAACGCTTTCAATGCTCAGGTGAGAATATGAGAAGTGGATTCTTTTAAGGAGAGGAGGTCTCTAACATCCCTCGAAATCATACGATTGGTAAAATTTTTCTTAATACTATTTTTGGGAATTTTATTATTGATTTTGAAAGTTTTGCGGTCATTATGTAAATAAGGAAAACTTGATTTGCAAGGATTTTAGAAGTTTTGGGGGCCGAAATGGAATAATCCTTGGTCAATTGGGTCAATGTCATGCACTTATTAGCTAGAGGACTCAATTGAAAGCAAGAATAAAATGCTGGGGTTAAATTGTAATTGTCGGTAATTACCCTTTTAAATATCACAAACCATCATAACATTTCTTCATTTTTCCATATGCAACCATCGTCTTCCTCCTCCAGCAATCTTCTCTGGAAAATGGCAAAACCTCATCACATTATACACCATTTCACTTATCTTAGCAAAGGAACATGAAAATACCAAAATCTTGCAAACCTAACTGGCGTAACGGCCGAAATTTGAGCTGAAAGTATCGATTGTGAGGAAGGTGTGATCGCGTTGTCACCGGTGGTGGAAGCTTGGTTTTGGGGTATAAGTTTTATAGAGCTCAGCTTGCGGCGGCGAAATTTGAAAAAAGCAGCAATGGCAAAGGTGGTAGTGCAGTGACTTTGAAGCTCCAATTGACAGGCAATTCAACAGCGATTGGAGAAATTAACTAGGGCATTTGGTTGCTCTCATCGAGATGCATCGGACTGTGCTGGTGGTGATTAACTCTGGCGGCCCACAGTGGCGCTAAGGCAATTTCTTTGCCTCATCGCAGTGATCGTATCGTGGCATTAGTTTCTAATTCTAGCATTTCAATAAGAAGACCTTGGGTAAAGAGTTGGAATTGGGGTTTGATACCTTGTATTGTTATCTCTTACTAATTCTTGTATTTTGAAGTGCAAATGAAAGAATATAACATGGAAGACATGTGTTGGAATTAAGAAAAAGGGATATACATAGATATATATATGCCTAGTGGGCCTGGATTTATTACATTACATGGTAATCTTGGTTAATTAAGTTAATAAGGTCATAAAACCCTAATTTTATGGATTTGAGGCCTAAGTGACAAAATTGGGTTATTAAAGGTAGTTGGACTATTATTATTGACTTTGTGTAACATTGTAAGTTTAATTATATAATTTAAGGATCTGATTATATACCTTTACTGAAATAAATATGAGCTTCATGGTCATTCCAGTGTTGACAGTGTAACTAGCATATTCCTTATCGATAATGTAGAAACTAGACCCTAAAATACCATATTGATTGAATAACAATCGATTTTAGACTGCTATCCGTATAATTGTGGTTATAGGGTCAAAATAAGGATGTTGTAGTAAATTTGTTCTTTTGGTTAGGTGACGAGGAGCTGGGTCCTGCAGACCGAAAGATTGTGATAGATTTCTGAGGTTATTGAGGTGAGGGTCTACTAGTTCGGTAACTGTCTTATGTACACCTATCAATTATTGTTTGGATACCCCTGTAAGGGTTAAGCTTGTCTTTCTTTTGGGAAGTAATTGACTCTTGATTATTTGGATTTTTGGATTGTTTGAACTCTTTGATTGTTATCTGTTAATTATTTAGTATACCCCTGTGAGGGTCTACTAGTTTGGTAACTATCTTGTGTACACTTATTAGTTATTATCTGGATACCCTCGTAAGGGTTAAGTTTGTCTTTCTTCGAGGATGTAACTGACTCTTGATTATTTGGATTCTTAGATTGTTTGAACTCTTTGATTGTTATCTATTAATTATTTTGTATACACTCTGAGGGTCTATTTCCTTGATTTTTCTTCTGTTAAATTGATCGTTCCCATTTTGGCGCTAAGAACTTTCGTTGTCTTATCTAATATTGTTTAGTTTAAATTCATTCTGCTTATTCCTTGCTTGGCCTTGCCGGTTTATTTGAATTTGTTCTGTATATTGCTGATTCGCCTTGTCTCTATGTTGTGATTTGTTGCCTTATCGGCACACTTGATTTATCTAGTACACGTTTGTGTGGCCTTCTCGGCAACCAGTTTATTGATATATAATATATGTACAGAGACCTATTGGGCCGAGTGCCTACCGAGCTGTCATGCTTGGACTACGATTACTGTTGCGCTGTCATGCTTGGAATCCTATGTTATGATGGGGGAATAAGGAAATTCGAATATGCATATTGTGCTTGGATTATTTGGATTGCTATTATACTTGGGTTTGTTTGATCCTATTTGTACTCTGATCAAGAAGCAATAAGGACGGTGTAGATTTCCTAGCCCAGATCGGGCTGATGTTCGGGCTGAATAAGACAACGGCAAAGTCTCTCGAACTGGATCGGAGAGATGACTGGGCCGATTCAGCCAACGGTAACAACTCCCAAACTAGTACCTACTTGTGACCTTTGAATTTAATGATGTTTATGTTATGGCATATTCGTATTTTCTTTGCAATATCATGCTAGTTAATATTTGGTTGAATTACTGTTCTTCGACAGATCCATTGTCGCTTATTGTACTTTCCCTCAGTAAGTCCTTTAAACTTACCATTTTCTATTAATCTTTAATCTTCCTAGGCGGGGTTAAGTGAAGGACATGAGCTTATCACATGGACTGAAGAATCTATTTTGTAATAGATTAGGTGATTATATGTGCTTATAGGTTCACTTGATCGTTATGCTTTGACGTAGAGATTATTTGATATGTTATTTTTGAAATTAACATATGGAGCATGTACATATTGTGTTGAATGATATTAGACGACTTATGGCATGTATATGGTATCTTCGTGGTAATCTATTTAAGTTGGAGCATGTTGTTGTCTTTGATGATTTTGAAAATTTTCTTATTGGCCTATCAACTATCTCGTAGGTTATGTTTTAAGATTGAATTGGTGACATCTCAGCTTAGGGACTATCCTGAGTAGGGTACCACAATTGTCTTCTTCAAAAATTCTCTCTATGACTTCTCTAATCTATTGTTTGCGTAGACTGATAAATTAAAGGACTAACCCCAAATTTTGATGTTTAGCAAACAAAATTATCTCAATCAAATTTATATAAGTTTGTGTTTCTTCTTCTTCTTCTTCTTCTTCTTCTTCTTCTTAGTTTTAAGAAAAACCATTAATGACTCTCTCGTTACAAAGATATTTTGATTTACAATTTTTTATGGATGGAAAAAGATATTCTATATAAGAGTTAATCAAAAATTAAAATTTTTGTGTATTTTTAAGTTTTTCACCTTGACAATACTCGCAAGGTGCTACTAGCATCACATCATTTTACTTTCATGAGACAATACTTTTACAAAAAAAAATTATTTGCAAAAGAAAAATTGAACAATAAAGTTGGGCAAATGAAGTATAAGAGCATGATCTTCAAGCACAATTACTTAGGGCACATTTGATATAGGTTATTACATAGTCTTCTAATCTCACTTAATGTGTTGTTTGATAGGCAAGATGAGAATACAAGCTGGCCTGCAATTAACCTAAAACCCGACACTATTCTCACAATTATATGCTATTCAAGTAGCGGGTTATGAGGTATGATTATGTAATCTCACCCCCTCATTATAATTTTGCTTCTTTAATTGCCCTTTTTTTTTCTTTTTCTTGTAAATGTCAATGAAAGGGTTGAGGGTTTTATTCATGGGTAACTTTGTTGTTTACCTAAATAATCCTGCATATCAAACATGTATTTGAGATTATGGTAGATTCTGATGGCAGCTAATTGTAAGGTTAATCTTCAATATCAAACATACTAATAAATCATTTAATCTCATTTTATCACATTCTATTCAAGTCTCTACTACTATCTACATTCTCAATCAAATGTGCCCTTAATCTTTGACATAATTCTAAATTCTATTCATTTAAATTACTAAAGGCACGTTTGATTTAGAATATAGGTAGTAGTGGAGATTTGAATAAAAGGTGATAAGATGAGATTACATAATAGTTTAGTTTGTTTGATATTGAAAATTGACCTATCAATTAGCTGCCACAACAATCTCCCATAACCTCTAATACTTGTTTGATATGTAGTATTAGCCATTTAAATGACAAGATTACCCCTAGTAGACCTTCATTGAAAAAGGTAAGAATTGTGGGATTTTAGTAGACCCATATAATTGAAGAGAAATCCACTAGCGATTTACAACAAAATTCATGGTATAATGCCTTCTAAAAAGCTGCATTCTAAAAAGCATCCTTCATATAAGGTTTGATTTCCTTTTTTACCTTACTGTTTAATCATTTGTTTTCTTTGATGTAGTCTTTGCGGGTATTGCTACCATTGGACGAATTAGTAGCTTCTAGTAGTACTCAATATGGTAGTTCGACAGCATTGCAAAATAGGTACCCACCTCATATTAATCTCCTTTTTAGGGGATACCATACGATATTATATATGTTTGGATAATACCATTTTGGAAAATCAATAATATAATAGGTGTTAGATAATCAATTTTCATATTCCATATTTGCTTGAACTCATTAATAAATGCTTATTATTATTTATAGTTCATTTTTCAGTTTGGATTCGGGCGAGTGATTGGAATAAATTTCCCTATATATATGGTTTTATATATTGTTTGCAAGTCATGGATACATTTTAATAATTAGTTGGAAGTAATTTGTATGGAAGCAATTAATATTACTTGAAAATATTTAGTACTTTACATTAATAGTTAAACCATATAATTTGTAGTTTCGAAGCCAAACTAGAAGTATGATTTACTTCATGATTTATACAAACAAAAATTAGTTGTAAATGGGGCTAATTATTTATATTAATGGGAAACAATCAATTCATATTAAATATGTTGCAAATAGTATTATATGGGACAATTTGAGTGCTTAGTTGTATGCTTTATACACATGTTTATGCATTCTGCTATATGTTAATAAGTCTTTTGGAACCAATTTGAGCGGTCAGTTGTATATTAGTGTATGATTTATACAATCATTTTGTTGAAAATTGTATGTAGGGCACAATGAATCTTAAATCATCGCCTCAATGTCCCTCAAGTATCCCAGGGTGCTTTGTCAGTCTCACACAAATTAAAATTTGGGTAGGTGGTTTTGCAAATGTCCCAAGGGATTTTATCATGATAGATATTTCATTTGGTAGGACGTGTACAGGAGATCTTGTGGCTTCACTCATATGGGGACAATACCTTATACAACCCATATTCTAGGCCTTGCAATTCAAGTGCTTATAATTACTCTCATTCGACTAGTAAAACACACAAAGTCAAATGAAACTAGATGCCTTGATCAAGCAGAGTAGACTGAAAGTTCACATATATCTCATTCAACGAATAATTCTTGTGATTTAGGCACTAAATTACTAAATCTTGAACCCTTACACAAAATAATTAACCAATGCCCTTTAGTGGCTGTATTGGATGTGGTTACCTTATCATCAAATACTTTTATTAGGTTATTGATGGGTTTAGTGCTCGGGAAGCATATGTTGTATAGGTATGTGGGTATGAAGAACTACTTTAATTTGTTGGTGTTGAGTGAACCTCCTAGTTGGCCATGTGGATGCTTCTTAGTTCAACTTCATCTCAAACATAGCAGATCGAATCTATGCAGCTTCCCATAGCTGATATATAACAAAATTTCAAGATTCTCATCACACATATACATCTAGGCATACAATTTCAGATTCTTAAGGGAATTTTTTTTCTAAAAGGCTGTGTTTGGTGTCACTTCCCCTCGTATGTTGAGGCTAACATAATCTAAATAACTATTTGCTTCTATGGATTTGGCTCAGACATTGAAAGTGTGTGTTGTGCATAAATTGTCTCATTTTGGTAACATTTAAAAAACAACTTCCATACAATCATATCACTAAACAACTCATGGCTCCTAGAAATCCCCGAAGTCAAGAATAGATTTCCAATGCTGCACCTGGGTCGAGAAAATTGACAAAAAGTTATTTAGTCGTCTTGCGAGAGTATGCTTGGTTGGATGGAATAGTACTTGGCCGCTTTGGTGCTTTTGTCATTCATTCCTATTCACTCGGTCAATGTTAATTTTGGGACCAACTTCACTTATGAAGATGCGAGCATGCAATTCAAGAAACTTTAGCACATGCATACTATGTTTGGGTTTCTAATTTCCCTCTATCTAATTACTTACAATGTGGAAAATAATATCATGACTGTTGAAGCTTACATTTAGGACTATATTACAATGGTTATACTTACTTTATGTCTTAATGCATCTTATTATTTTAATTACATGTTCATTTTATAGCCAATTTACAGTGCAATTCCCATTTGTAATTGATTACTAAATTTTATTTATATATTGGATTTGTAGAAATACCCAATTTCAAAGGCATACATGATGAAAGAGAGGCTCAGTAGTCAAAGTTATGTGTTATTTTTAGCCCTCCAAAGCTAATTGACTTCCTTGTTGAGCTAGACATAACATAAATGTCTAACGATAGTTGCACCAAACTAATAAAAAAGATGAACAACATTACACCCTTACTATGGCTACTTTTGGCCATGGAGTTTACTAACCTTTGTCCTCATCATTCTGGAATAATTTAGACAGATTTTATGGTCATTATGATGCAAGTCAAGATTCTATCAAATTCACCAGCCCAAAACCATTAGTAATTCCACATCCTAATCCATTCTTTGAAATGTACGATAGCCTATGGACAGAAGAAGATGATAGGGAAATTTTTGGATACATTAACCCTTGCATAATAGGTGGCCCACCAGATTCCAAGCATATTTCTCTAGCACATCCAAATGCCATGACAACAATGAGGATAATGTAAGAGTTTGATGATGTTGTGTGTTCTCATCTCCATGCATAAAATATGTTATCATAATATTGTGTTCGCTTAGGAGCCTCCTCATTTGTTTGGATAAATTGCCGAAAACCTATTGCTCTATAGCCTATGGTAGCTGTAATGTTGCTTGTTTAGTGGTCAGTGTGTATCCAACTATTCGGTAATGTCGTCTGTAGACATTTAGTATGTCTTTTTACCTTTATGATGCTATGGATGTTGCCATTTTAATTGTTTTAGTTTCTTATTTGCAATTATTTTGACACACCATTTTTTGGTCATCGACTTGACATTTTGATGATCATAATAATACATAATAACAAGATTAATCAAGAAAAACAATTTCATTGTAACAATAATATAATTACAAATATTAAAGTTTTAAACACAATAAATTTAAGCATTCAAAATATGATAGATATATACAAATTCCAATTCCAATTAGCTTTAAAGGCTTGCCTGCCTTATTTTCCAGCTGCAAATAAAGTAGCCTTTGCCCTTGAAAAAACTTGAAAAACTTGGAGGGGCAAAGATCGCGCTTGAGCACAATCCCTTTAGCTTAAGGGCAAATTAGTCGCCCTAATATGTAGGCCCTAAGCTCCATAACCTAGTAATTAGATAGAAAGGCAGTACAATAGCCTTTATGCAATCAAACTTTGATGTTCAGTTCATGATAGTATGCCTGGTAACTCTAATTTTATAACCAAATTTGAAGGATAGTAGCACAATAATTCAAAAACCTTCATGCACTACCTCAAAAACCATCAAAAACCAATAATGACATGTCAAAAACCTTCAAACGTAATACTAAAGTGAGCATTCATTAAGCAAACTAAGAGGAACAAAAAGATAGTACTATCCAAACTCATCATCGACTCTAAGACATTAACAATTCTATCCAAAAGGAAATATCAAGAGTACATCAAGAATCATTACATCATGTTTCAAGTTTCATGAAACATGAAATCATGACACAATTAGATACCTAAATGCTATGCTACAGAGCAAAATATTTTAATCAGGCCAAAATACCTAATCTAATTATAAAGTACTAGATAGTATAAAACACACAAACAGAGCTCTTGCCTCTTTGTTCATACCACAAAAGCATCCATATTTGCTTTATTGTGTGCAAGATGGTGAATAGCAGTAATTTGATAATCTGGAGTTAGATTAGTGATTTCAATGAGTGCTTCAAACAAAGAAGTTCACAACAAGAAGTCTAGTCAGGGTGAAGGGGTGGCGGTTGGGTTAACTTCTCAACAAGATTTCTAAAGGCTATTTTAGTGTCTTTCAGTATTATCTCTATCATTGTCTCAAAGTTAGTGTCACATAGTTCTGTCCTTTTTTGCTTGCCAAAGGAGGATGCCTTATTCTTCTTTGCTGACCTGGATGATGAAGTGATAGACATAACATCATTTTTAGCATTGTTTCATGCAGTAAATCCAGTGACAGGCTCCACATTCTCTGCTGACTTTTCTCCCTCATGTGCATGAGAACCATATCAGAGCTCTTGTATAATAGCACTAACGTTAGAGGATTGCCGATTGGTTGCCTTGTTGTTTCCAAAGACCTCTACTCAACTATTGTACCATGGATGCAGTTTCCCTTTACTTCGTTGTATGAGGATGCACCTAGTTAACAGGGAAGTAGATATAAGCAAAAAATTGTTAACATAAGTAGGTGGATGCAAATTGCTTGGTGAATATAAATTAATAGAAAAATTTGACAAATTTTCAATATCTACCTTAACATATTCAGCCCAGACTGATTTTGACTCCACAAGTATCATATGCATTGTGGGATCTATAGTAGCTCCACCACCTTCACTATAACCAAGTATACGTTTCAAAGTAGCATACAATTTTTTCCAAATTTAGAACTTTGATTTTATATGATTCATGAGGATGCCACACCAAGGAATTTCTCTCTCATCATGGCCTTTAGTATAACCATGTAACTACCTTTGAAAGATCGATCACAATGCCAACCCCTAGCTCATGAGTTCTTCACTGTATTTATTAGCACATCTTGCTCTTGATAGGTCTAAAAACAGCGTGAGCCAAATGATACTTTGCTTGACCAATTCGTGTTATGAGAGCAGCACCCAAATTATGCCATAACATGTGTCATTAATAATGTTATTCTAAAAATCATAACAATTAGGTGGAATGTAAATATAGAAGCATATAAATTGATAACATAGATGCATAGTTCAAAAATAATTTCCAAGCAAAGCAATTTAAACCCTTCACACTTGGTATAGCCAGTGATACATAGATAGTAGTTTTCCTAAAACAATTGACATTATGTTAGATCAATGTTCATGATACAACATCATAGTAGTGGGATAATCTATATATATAATACGTCATACCATTAGGTACTTATAAGTCATTTGGTTTGCTAACCGCTACACGAACACTCTACTATCCACAATAGCTCTCCTTTTTGATAAGAACATATATCGTGTTTATTTTCACAATTACACACTGAGAACATTTTCTAAAATTTTACCCTTCCTAGATTGGTAGCGTGTTTGCTCACTTGCTAGTATATGTACCAATATATAAGTACCATCAAGAGCCCTAATACAACCTTACAATCAAAAAATGGTAGTTTTAGTTAAGTTATAAATCCAAAAAATAAAATAAATTTGCTTGCTCAATAGTTTATTTAGAATTACCATAAAGTATCTCCAAGTTTCATTAGGGCAATCATCGTCAAGGGGTTGAGGCTTAATAAGGAGCAGCGAACTAAGCTTTTTGTGACTGCTTTTAGACATTATTTGAAGTACTTGCTAATTATTTGGCTAGATCTTTTAAAATCATGCTTCACAATCATATTCTTATTATGATAGCCTAGAATAGATAGAAACATCACTAATACTAAATCATCAATATCCAATAACTATTAGCCTAATATACCAACTCTAATCAACCTCAAATTAGAACCATAAGTACAAATGCATGGCAAATAGCAATGTGACATATATACACTCAATCTATAATGTATTTCATAGAACTAACAAGCTTTTGGTACTTGTCTCAATAGAATTTCTTGATCTACCTTTGATGTTTCTTAGCTTTGACCGTTACCGGTGACTTTTGGCTCCCTAAAAAATGATATGTAAAGAATGCCCTCCTAGAATAAAATGAAAAAAAAGGTTAATATGCTAAGATTTACCAAGAAGGAGGGAAAAAATACAAACAAAAACTCCAAAAAAATGAACAAATGGTTGGTCTGCTACTGCAATTGTCAATATGCAATAGAGTATCTACGTTATGTTTACCGAATGTTGTTGAATTAAATTGAAATTTAGTTCAGATAAAAGAAGAATTAAGGTACGATGTTAGCACTGAGAAGCAGCTTTAGACATAAGCTCACTATAAGGCTCTTCGAGAAGTGCGAAGAGTACGTGGTAGTAATTAACCATAAATCCACTATAAAGGCCCTTTAGGGTAAGTGGTAGCAAATGTAATCCCATTATTAACTCCCAAGGAGGTACGTGATAGTCACTCTCTAAAAAGGTCCATTATCTGCTCCCTTTAGGAATAAATGGCATCTTAAAAAGGTCTACTTTTGGCTTCATTTGGGAGTACGTGTCATACTAAAACAACCTACTATCAATTCCCCTTATAAATGTGGCCTACTAAAAAAGTTCACTATAAGCTTCCTTCAGGAGTAGATGATGCTTTCTGAAAAAGTCCACTATTAGTCCCATTCGGAGTATATGGCCATTAGTCTGAATACATTCTGTAAGGAACATCACAAAAGACACCTACATCTCAAGTAAATGAAGTCCACTTTGAATCTTCATGAAGAGGAATGTAGCAATGCCTCAACACTTAAAAAGTATTCAAAGGAAAATCTCTAAGTTTGATGACTCCACACATCATCACATATTTACTATGAAGCCTATCTAAAAATCCATAACTACGTTCATTCTCATCTTGACTCTCAGTCTATGCTCAACTTAAGTACATAAGTAACAATATTTCTCTCTCGAAGAACTCTACTTGATGTAAGGTGAACCAATGAAGATGCTACGAGGTACATTCCGTGCCACCCAAAGATTGTTGGAGTAGTGCCTAGAAAGCTAATTAGATTGGCCTTGTAAAAACTATTTCCTTGTAAAACAATCTCGGTTGAATGATATTCTTTATATGGCCATCTTCATCTTATGATCATTATTACTTCACTTGCATTTGGGTGAAGCTCTTAGATCACTTTTGATTGCAGGACTTGGTTTGATGACAATGGAATAAGTCTCACATGGTTGTGATCTTAAATCTTCCAAGTCATAGGATCTTATGAGACGGAACATCTAAGATCTAGATAGACTTGCACTAACGATGCATTAATCCAGAGTTGGATATTGCTCCGTTCCATGAGCAACCATATGAGATATGGGTACATCTTAGTAGGTGTTTGTTAAAGACAAGGAACTGAAGGCCTACTGAAGAATCCACTAGATAGACGTAGTGGCAAGTCAGTAGTGGCAAGTTTTCTATCTTACGACAGTGAGTATTATTAGTCCTCTGACTTGAGGATCCATGGTAACCTTGTGTCTGGTCCTCATGCTTTGACTCTTCCTTGACCACTTAGCGGGTCTTTTAGGTTGAGGTTGTGTATGAACTACTTGGCATCGATGTTTGTGAGATCCAAGTTGAAACCCGACTCCTCGCTTTTGTGAAAGGCGAGTACATCTCCTATGTATTCTATAATGGTTGATTCTAAGAAATCCTTGCCCAATGTGGTGTGACAATTTGGAAAATGAGTTTTTCGAAGATGAAGTCACATAAGGGAATAGACATAGTATCGAGGCTATTAGAAAACCAACAAATATCTTGCCCTAGGCTTCTTTTGGGAGATAGGAGATGGAAGAATCGTATTTGCATGGTAAGCATAAAGCTATAATGATTCTCCAAAACATTCATTTCAGCTAATTAGTTGGGCTCCATGGTTTGAGGTTGGACATCGACCATGGAGATTAGATACTCTTCAATTAATGAGATTAATTGAATTGAGTCGATTAGTTTAAAAGTGTTTTAAACTAAAATGAATATATGATATTCAAAAGTCACAAGGAGTTGTGAGCCCATGTCCAATGAATGGTAGAACCTATTGGGTAAGAGTTAGAGAATTTCTCCTAGTAGATTGATTTTGAGGTGTCCAATTTAAAGGTCAATTTTGGCTTGATTAATTTAAGTTTTCAATTAATCAATTAATTTAAAAAGTTAAATTAGACCATTAATTAAGGAGTTAATTATTTGGTGCCAAAGTGACCATCAATTGGTCAAGTTAACTTAAAGAGTTAAGTTAACAAAATTAAGCTTAAGAGTTAAGCTTGTTTGACTTAAGAGTTAAGTCAAATGTTAGTTAATTAAATTAAAGTGTTTAATTTAATTAATGGAAAGAATACATTTTGGAGGGAAAATTCAAATGAAATGTTCACTTGAATTAGCATCTTAATTAGCTTGAAATTAGATTTCAAATATAATTAAGATACACATGAAATTCAAATTGAATTTGAATTTGTATTTACCACCTTGGCAATGCAAGTTGACTGCCCACCTTGAGGAAGGTGTAATGCCAACCTTGAGGAAGGTGTGATTCCAACTTGGCATCACACCAACCTCACCCTATATATAGATATAGTGTGTGTGAGGATAGGTTATTTCACTAAAAGTGTGAAAGAATTAGATTCTTTTGCAATTCCCTCCAAAACACCTTGCAAGTATTGTATTCATGTGTTGAAAGCTTTGCTCTCTTCTTCTTCTTCCCTACCTCAAATCAGCCTCCACCATTATCATTATCTTATCTTATTCCATCTTATAATGAGGAGAGTTTGGAAGTTTTGTTGGTGTGTGGATCATATCAATAGAGGCGAACAAGTTAGTTTGCTACGGTTTGGAGTCCATTTGAGCAAAGCAACAATTTGGCGAATTTTTCCAGGGAGATCTAGAAAGATTTTTGATCTGAATTTTTTATTGTGTTTCCTTCAAGGTGTTGAGAGGTTTCATTATTGTTTTCGTGAATTTTGGAGGAGTTTCAACAAGGATAAAAATCACTCCATTCCTGCTGCGCGATTTTTGGCAGATTTTGGATTGTTGAAAGGTTCACCACTTTCTCCTTAGATTTTAGCATTTCAAGGTAACATTCTATCTGAATCTAGATTTCATTTCAAAAGTATTTTAGCATGTAAGCACTGGTTTATTTAGATTTTGAAGTTTTTATAATTGGATCCTAGTGCCTTACTTGCTTTCAAGTGGTATCAGAGCCTAAATCATGCTTAGATTTGTTTTTTTTTCTTCATGATTGATTCATGTGATGGATTGACCAAAATCACCAAATTCTAAATTCATATGATGGATTGGAGTGTTTGGATGACGTTTTATATAGCTCCTTGATTGATGAATTGAAAGCATGCTAATATATGTTTTAAGTGTTAATTTATATGATTAGTATGTTTTAATTCATAGCTATTAATGTTGAATGTTGATTTAGCATTAACTGATGTTATATGTTGATATATTATGTTGATGAATGGCTAAAATAGTTTTGGTCATTTTTGGATCCAATGTGATTGGAGTTTTGTTTGAGATTTTTGAAGAATATGATTTTTCCTTGAACTTGATTTTTGAAGCTTGATTGAGCACTTAAATTTCCAGTTTTAAAATGTGTTTTAGATCTGTAAATTGGTTCATAATGTGTGATTTAATGTTTCAAATGAGTTCTATCATTTTTGGTGCACAAAAGTTGAGCCAAAAATGGCCCAATTTGCCTTTAGCCCAAAATAGGGGCTGCTGCCGGCTTTGGGGCACACTGGCAGAGCCGTGACCAGGACTCACTGCCTAGCCATGTTCTTGCCTAGGCCAGTAGAGTCCGATCATGGGTTGGGCGAGTTTTGTACAATTTTTGGGCTCCTTTAGTGGCTAGAAATGGTGTTAAATCATGTATTATGGATGCACAATTGTTGTGCAAGTTCTCAAAATTATGTTTGACATTTTTCAAGCTCCTTAAATCTTGTTAAAGTTAATCTCCAAATGTTGCATAAGTGTTATGCATGACCAATTATTTGTTAATATGATTAGCATTTAATTGTTGGAATTAATTGTTAATTCTAGATTTGTTTATTGCTCATTTAATTGTTGAATGGATGATGAATGAATGAGGATGATCATGAGCCTTTAATATTGATTTTATTTATTTCAAGTTGTTGAAATGGGTTGTATTAAATTGAGGCTTGCATGCCTCTTTTATTTCTACCTTGTAAATATTATGAGAGTAGAATCACTAGGAGTGATGATTTCTTTCTCATGTAAAAGTTACATGGAGCAAAGGAGACCATGGAGGCATGGAGACTTTTGAAGAGCCATGAATGTATGGGGTATACTCATGTAATAACTAGATTTAATCAACCTACTTAAAATCAACTAGGTGGTACACCTATGGTGGCTCTAAGTGCACAACTTGGTTAGGCTCATGGTCATCCCATCCTAGGAGCATGCTAGGCGTATTTACTTGTTTATACTTTCCATATCCTATTGATGTACGAGATGCACAGTTAGGATATAGAAAACCTAAATAAGAAGATAAAATGATGAGATCTGCAAGCAAAGACCCTCCATTAAGAATGTCTAAGTATTTTTTTAAAAGAGTTTTAATTAATCCAAGCCTTCTACTAATAGTGTATGCCATAACGATGCTACCAATTTTATGTGATGGCACTCATACACCGGGGTCACACTTAAGAGGAACGCTGTGAGCATGCACTTAGCATAAGATGCATTTTAACTTAGGAACGCCCACACATTGGCACTCGTACACGAGGGATAATGTGGTACCCGTCTTGAGTTAAAGATTGATTGGTAGGTACAACTTAACGCTTAGTACCATAGATGGCACACGTACATGTGGGTCTATGTGAAAAGTGAGGCAAAATATATTAAGAGTTGCATGAGATGCACATCAAAAGTTGCTTACCCTTCAATTGCTTTTGCTGGCACTCGTACATGAGGGTCAACCTGCAAGTCCTTGGGATCTCGATTCTCACTAGGAAAGATGATTTCCCAAATTTTTCTAAGGGATGAAGAATTTAATAAAATAGTGGGAGGAAAACATGTTTGAAAGACCATGAACATGTTTTTTTATATCAAATTCAATCACATGCTTATATTCTTTTTTTGCCTCCTGTAAATTTTTGAAATCTTCAAACAAAATGGTTAAGAATCCACTCGCTTCTATTTTGGAAACTAATAAACTCACTTTGCCAAACTTCCAAGATTGGTTGAGAAACCTTAAAATAATTCTTGACTCTAAAAAGTGGACTTACGTCCTTGATTAAAGTCCCGTGGACACACTTGGTGATGACGCCACCAACGCACAATGTGAAATGTTCAAAAAATTTGTCGATGATAATCTACAAGTGAGATGTGTCATGATAGTGTCCATGTCCAACGAGCTCCAAAAGACTCATGAGCACATGAAACATGCTCGAGAGATCTATGTGCACTTACAAGAGTTGTATGGTGTACAAAATAGACACAAAAGGTTCGCTTTGTCCAAGGAGCTCTTTAGGACAAGGATGAGTGAAAGGTTCAATGTCCATGATCATGGGCTCAAGATGATAGGACTCATTGAGAAGCTTGGACAGTTAGATGTGGTCATGGACAACGACCTTTATGTGGATTTGATCCTACAGTCATTGCCACCATTGTATGATCAATTTGTTATGAACTTCAATATGTCCAACCAAAAAGTTATGATTAATGAGTTGATGAACACGCTTGTGACCGCAGAGGCGACTATGAGAAAGGAAAAACCCCTTATGCTTGCATCCTAATCCAAGTCAAAGGGCCTTAAGGGTCCTAGAAAAGGAGGTAAGAGGAATAAAAGTTTTTCCTCAAAAGGAAAGCAATTCAAGAAAAGTTCTGGGAGGATTAAGAAAAAGGCTAAAATCGAATCTAGTTGTTTCTATTATGGTAAAAAGGGGCATTAGAAGAGAAATTGCAAAGCTTACCTTGCAACCTTTGAGAAGGGTATGTACTTTATTGAAGTGCACATGACAACTAATTCTTCCACACAGGTATTTGATACCGCATGCGGTTCTTACCTTTATAATTCATTACAGAGGATGGAAAGAAGAAAGAGACTTCGAGAAGGGGATATGAACCTTCGCTTAGGAAATGGAGCAAGAGTTGTGGCAACTTTTCAAGGCGTTATCAAGTTGGAGTTGGGGAATGCTTGCATTGTACTTGATCCTATTTATTATGTACCTCATCTTGTTAAAAACATTATTTCAATTCCCATTCTAGATAATGAAGGATTTGATTTTTTCATATCGAATGGGATGTTGAAAGCATTAATGAATATTTCTTTAATTGCACAAGGTACATTGATGAATGAATTCTACATACTTGATTCTCAACCTTCACTAATGCACATTCAATCAAGTAAAAGAAAGTTAGATAACCAAGAAGATTCCATTTTATGGAATGCAAGACTTGGACATATTTCTAAGAATAGGATGAACAAGTTTGAAGCTCTAAAAGCACTAAATGTTAGTGGTATTGAGGATCTTCCTACTTGTGAATCTTGTTTACAAGGAAAAATGACCAATGCTCCTTTTGTAGGACAAATGGAGCGCTCCACAAGTCTTTTGATTTAATCCATACTGACATTTGTGGACCACTAAGAGTTAATAAGAGAGGAGGCTATTCTTACTTCATTACCTTCACCGATGATTATAGTCGGTACGGGCACATGTTTTTTATGAAGAACAAGTTCGAAGCCTTTGAAAAGTTCAATGAGTATAAAAATGAAGTAGAAAAGCAATTGGGGCTAAGTGTTAAAGCTCTTCGATCGGATCGAGAGGGAAATACTTGCATTGGCAGCATCTTTCTTAAGACGTTTTACCATAGATAGAGCTCCATCTACTTGGCAAGACGTCTTCTCAACCACATTCTATCTTTACATAAAAAAAGAATGCAAAAATGTTCCAAAGACAAAAAAAGAAAATCTTTGCGAAGCACAATGAAGAGAGGTAATCAAAATAAAGAAGCAAATACATGCCTTGGCAAAATCGCTAGTAGCTATCTCAACTAATTAGGATGAAGAGAATAATTCAAACTTCCTTTGTTTATATTCACATACCACATCCTGCGCGCGATTGACACTAAATGCAGCCAAGTCAAAGTCCCAATGGGAATCTACCCCACAATATGATGGTATACCATATCAAAAAAGTCATTTTCCCTTGGCAACACGACAAAGGCAAATAGACTATGGACAAGTTGTGGATCCACGAGTGCGCTTCCCTATAAGACCAGAAGGTAACATTTTAACCTCATCATTTCCAGTGGAAGCACCCATTGTTGGAGCTAGTGGGGCTTCCGTCTTGCTTAGCTACTAACATAGGAGGCTGGGGCGAAGCTCACTCAGTAGCATCTTCCTGTTGTGCTAATCTATGATATGTTTCTTAAGTAATCCCTATTCTGCTATCTGAGCATGAATCCTAGCAAAATCAATCGTCTTTCTTATCAATAAAGGAAAGAACAATCAAGCCAATATCCAAATAATGTGCAAAAACATACAAACATATATATATACAAGCATTAGCACGAGCCATAATAGTGCCAACTGGAAACATGCAAATAGCGTTGAAAGGAGAGTCAAACAACCTTACTTTGGTAAAGTACGCACGAAGGTTGTGATGAACTTAACTAAGACTAATCAAAGAAAGGAAACTAATTCATTTGGGAAAAGCATTCCAACCTTGTCTCTAATGAAAAAGATCTATCCTTCCAAGTGAAAGAGAGAGATGGATTAGGATCTATAAAATTAAGCTAAAAATAGGAAAAATAAAACTAATCATCTCTTTCCTACAAATCAAATACATGCCAAAAATTAGGATTATGAGGATGAAAATTGCCTTTGATGAAAGGAATCAATGGTGAAAAACTATAAGCACCCAAAAGGATAATGGACTCGAAGGAGTCAAGCAGTATGTTAGGATAATAAACTAGAACTTCCAGATATAATTGAAACTATAGAGATAAAATAAACATAATGATGAAGAGAGAAAGAGACAAGATAGTTATAGTGGTTCAGCGAGCCTAATCCGCTGCCTAAGCCAAAAGATTTAGGATTTTCAAACTGCACTTTATCGATCAAATAGATTAGAATAAGTACAATAAATAGTGCTAGCTTCTCAAAACTCACAGGCTATAGTAAACACTCAGCAATCTAACTAGAGTTTGAGAAAGACAGTTTAAGGAATAATCCTTATCCTACTGAATAACACTCCCATACTCCTCATTTATACCAAGCTTTCTTCTTTTTTAAATAGTTGAGTACAAAATCCTCAAGAATGATTCTAATAGTGAGATTTCCTTTTGCATCAGTTCATTCTTCTCCTTGAATGGTGCAATAGTAAGATACCAAAAATATAGTATCTTATACACAAAAAGTTCTAGATTTGTTGTAATGGTTAGTTACCATATAAACTGCACTTGCCATAATAATTTTTAATCAACTTGATTTAATTGCAAGATAGGAATAATCAAAACTAGACTCGAAGGGAATCCTAACAGTCTCCCTATTTTTTATGATGCCGTTTTTTGTTATTTTCCCCTTATCTTAAGAAATTAGATCATAGATTATAGATGATGTTTTCTCCCCCTATCAAAAATACTCAAGGACATAAGTAAGCTTAAATAAGTGTGAAATAACACATAGGTCTTTCCTTGACTTCATCATGAATATAAAAAAAAATTATTTTTGCATTGATGAAAATCATCTTCAACAATGGTAGCAAGCTCAGAAATCTTGCGATCTAAACGGTCAACAGAAGAAGCAATGGCCTGGATAGAGGTTAATAGGTCATGTGTTGAAACTTTCAAGTTTTTGTTCTTGCGCTTGGAGGTGACTCCTTAAGAAGCAGCAGGGTTAGTGTCTTGGATAGGATCCACAAAGATATAGATTTGTTTCTTGCTAGTAGTATGATGAGAGGTACGACAAGGAGTAGAGGAATAGTGGCAGAAGTGGAAGCACCTTTAAACCAAACCCCATCTTCACCAATTTGTATTTTTATTTCTTAAGACTGGGTAAGTCAACATTTTTCCTTTCACTTGGCTCTTCAGCCTAAGGATATGGAACAAAAACATTTTCAGGACAAAGAAGATGAGTGAGGAGCATGCCATAGGGTAAATTTTTGAACAGTGACAAAGAGCATAAATGATATTATGAAGATAATGTACCATATGTTAACATTTTGCCCTGTGGCAGCTATATACAGAAAAAACATAGATCACCTATTCATGTCAGTTGAATGACCCCCCACTGGTAGAAGATACAGACCATATAGTCAACATTATTAGACAATGTAAGATAAAGTAGTCAACAGGGAGTAATTTCAAAGCAACACTAGGATGAAGTTTAAGGGATTTGCCATTCCAAAATAGTTTCTTAGCATGATTAAGATCAAAACAGTCAAGGTGACACCATTCTCCATAGGTAAAGAATTTAACACCAGAATAAGGAAGCCCCAGGTATTGATTTATCTTTTCAATAGTAAAATAAACAGGAGTGCCAAGAACATTTGTTTGAATAGAGGCAACAATAGGATTAGTACCTTCATCAACAACCATATTGGCATAAAATAGATGGACGAGAAGTGGTAGGCAATTTCATCAATGGTCATCGTCGATTTCCAACCTATTTGTGGATAAAAAATAGAAAAATATCAGAGAAATCAATCAATCATCCACGGTTGAGTTCCTGCGCCATAATGTTGGTCGAGAAGAAGTTTTTGGCATGAGAATGAGGAAATTTTATGAAAACAGGCATAATTATGAAATCCCAATTGTTGAAGGAGGAATCAGTGAAAGTACGTGGGATTTTTGGTGGGGAGTGTAAAATACGGGAAGAAGACAAAAATATTAAGGGAAGAGGGGTTCACGGAGTCATTGTACGATGGATATTTAAGGTTTCTACAAGGGAGAGGGAGGGAGAATGGTGAGATGGGTTAGATTCTTCACTGTTAGAGCTGTAATCAACTAGTTTTTGAGATGTGGATTTTGGACTGTCAGCCATGGGAGATGAAGGAGATAGACGGTGAAGAGAAGAGGTTTTCACCATTTGGAAGAGAAAAGAGTGATTTTGAGGAAGAAGACATGGTGAGAGATGCATTGGGAAAGTAAAGAGTTGCGTTGATTGTGTGAAAGAAAGTAGAAGTTTGGGCGAAAAAATTCAAAAATTGGAATAAATTAGGACAATTATTCATATACCTTAAATTGAAGATGTTCTTATATTTTTGGGAAGAAAAAAATACACATACCAAAGAAACACATACCTAACTATGTCATATTTCATGATGAAAAAGGAAAAGATATGGTTCCTAAGTTGTTTTTGAGAAAACAAAAACGATATTCTAGAAGCAGCTTAGTGAATATATCAGCTAATTGATTCTTTGTTTCTATGAAGTTTATGCATACATCACCCTTTCGAACATGATCCTTTATGAAATGATGCCTAATTTCTATATGCTTTATGCGCGAGTGATAGATTAGATTTTTTGTAATACAAAATGGCACTAAAGTTGTCACATAAAATTAATATGCAAGAAACATTTAATCCATAATCACTAAAGGTTTGTTTCATCCACAATATATATGAGTAGCAATTACCTATTGCCATGTATTTTGCTTCAGTGGTTGACATAGCTACCATGCTTTGTTTCTTTATGCACAGCTTACTAGACACGAGCCTAGTAGTTGACAAGTTCTAGTGGTGCTTTTTCGATCAATTTTACAACCTGCATAGCCAGCATTAGAATATCCAACTAGATTGAAAGTTTTAGATCAAGGATACTAAATTCCATGGCAGATGGTCCCTTTGAGGTATCGAAGAATTCTACTGATGGCCTTGAGATGTGATTCTTTTGGTTATCCTTGAAATTGTGCGCACAAACTGGTGGCAAACAGTATATTCTAGGCAACTAGAATTTAGATATAGCAAGCTTCTGATCATGCCCGTGTATGTTGTCTCATCCACACTTTTTCCTTCAGAATCAAGTTCAAGCTTTGTAGATGTGGCCATAAGGATACTGGACTCTTTACAATCCTCTATTCTGTATTTCTTTAAGCGTTTCTTGGTATATTTCTCTTGGGATATAAAAATTCCTTTGGAGGTATGTTTGATTTGTAGTCCAAGAAAAAGTTTAAATCACCCATAAGATTCATTTCAAATTTCGTTGTCATGCATGTTGCAAACTCATCACAAAGATCCTTATGAGTTCCTCCAAAGATTATATCATCAGCATATACTTGAACAAGTAGTAAATTACTGTTTGATGTTTTTGTAAAAATTGTAGTATCTAGTTTACCCATGCAAAAGCCATTCGACATTAGAAAAGAACTCAAGCAATCATACCATGCTCTTGGAGCTTGTTTTAAACCATAAAGAGCTTTTGACAAATTGAAGGCATGGTTTGGAATATTTGAGCTTTTGAAATCAGGAGGTTGTTCTACAAAAACCTCTTCTTTCAAGTGACCATTTAAAAAAGCACTTTTGACATCCATTTGGTACAGAGTAAAGTTTTTGTATGATGCATAAGCTAATAACATGTGAATCGATTCAAGACATGCAATGGGTGCAAACGTTTCATTATAATCAATACCCTCTTGTTGAGAGTACCCTTTTAGCTGCAAATCTTGCTTTATTTTTAACAACATTACCTTGTTCATCCAATTTATTTTGAAAAACCCATTTAGTTCCAATTACAAGATAACTATCAGGTCTTTTAGCTAAATTTCAAACCTAGTTTTTCTTAAACTAATGAAGCTATTCTTTCATTGCACTTAGCTAGGATTCATCATTCAGCACTTCATTTATGTTGCATGGTTTTGCATAAGACAAAAGCACAAAGTTAGAATGTTGAGATTCATTTATTTTGGTTTTGGACCTTGTTGTGATTCTTGCTGCTGGATCTCCAATGATGTTGTTTGTTGGATGACTTGAGGTATGCTTGAATTTATTGGTTTTGTCTCCTATTTCTTTGCCAGAAGTTTCACTTGTAGTTGAGGTTATCTCAGTGAAATTTTGAGATATTTCCTTATCATCTTTTCTTTCTTGCTGTAGTGCTTCTATAACCTGATCAAAACCTGCAGTTTCTATGCTCAAGGTATCCTTGGCTAGTAAAGGATCAGTTTCATCAAATACCACATTCATTTATTCTTGCATTGTCCTTTTTCTTTTGTTAAAAACTCTATAAGCTTTACTGTTTGTTGAGTAACCAAAAAATATTTTTTCATCTAATTTTGGATCAAATTTAGCAAGGTGTTCTCTATCATTTAAGATATGACATTTGCACCTAAATATGTAAAAATAAGATATGGTGGGCATCTTACCTTTCCTGAGTTTGTAGGGGTTCTTTTTGATAAATGCCCTTAAAAAGACTTTGTTGATGACATACCAGGCTGTGTTGATTGCTTCTGCCCAAAGATGTTTAGGAAGATCATACTCATTCAACATTATTTGAGCCATTTCCTATAGAACTCTGTTTTTTCTTTCAACTACCTCATTTTGTTAGGGTGTTCTTGGAGCAGAAAACTTGTGAGTATAACCAAAATCATTACAAAAAGTAGCAAAATTGTGATCATCAAATTCCATCCCATGATCACTCTTGATTGTTTTAATCATATGCACCTTTTCATTTTGCATGTTCTTTGAGAGAGTAATGAAGTGATGTAAAGCTTTATTTTTATATGAAAGAAACTTTACCCATGTCTAGTGAGGAAAATCATCCACAATGACAAATACATAATTATTTCCTCCAAGAGATTATGTTTTTATGGGTCTGAAAAGATCAAGATGCAGAAGTTCTAAGGGTTTGGAAGATGCAATATCATTTATTAGCTGAAAAGATTTTTTGTTTGTTTGCCTTTCAAGTATGCATCACATATTCTTTTTTTTTGTGAATTTTATTTTAGGAATGCCTTTTACTAGATCCTTTACAAGTAAATGGTTTAGAAGTTTCATATTAGCATGACCTAGACACCTATGCCAAGTCTAGCAAGATTCATCAGTAGCAACTAGGCATTCAACATTTTGTTTGGATAGATCAACTAAGTTTATGCAATATATATTCATCTCTCTAATTGCAGTGAAAATAGTTTCATCATGCTTGGTCACCACTCATTTAGAAGGTTTAAAGTGTACTTGGTACCCACTATCACATAATTAGCTTATGCTGGAGAAGATTATGGAAGTTCTATCTTTGTTACCTACTATTTCTTTGCCAACGATTTTTCCTTTTGCATTGTTTGCAAACAACATATTTCCTCCATTGTATTCTTGCAATTCAAAAAAGAATGACTTGTTTCCTGTCAAGTGTCTGGAACATCTATTGTCTAGATACTAAAGATCCATTTGAACTGCCTTCTTGACTAGTTCCTGCAACATAAGACTTATGCGAATTTAGGTATCCATCTTTTGTTGTGTCCTGAGTTGTTAAACTTTGGCACCCACATATATTTGACTCCAATTTTTTTTATAGGACATTTGTGAGCCATATGACCTATTCTTGAACAATAATGACAAGTTTTCCTTTTTGACGTTCTTGTTTCTCTATATCCAAAATCAATTTCATTTTTACCCTTAAGTGATCTTTTTATATTATATTTATTGTCCAGTAAATTTTGATATTTTATTTTCAAGAAGTTGGTTTTTCTCTGTTGGAATAGTGCCGGGCAAGCCAATTAGATTGGCCTTTGGAAGGGTATGTACTTTATTCAAGTATATTTAATGATAAATTTTTCCTCATGGATATATGATATCGCATGTGGTTCTTGTCTTTGTAAGTTGTTACAAAGAATAAGAAAAAAGAATAAAACTAAGTGATGTGGATTCGATCCACCGCCTTGGCTAAGGAGCAAGAGTTGTGACCAAAGCCGAAGGCGTATAATAAGTTGGACTTAAGGAACTCCATAATTATATTGAAACCTTGCTATTATGTGCCATATATTGTTGAGAACATTATTTCAATCCCCGTATTTAGATAGTGAAGGATTTGATCCTTCTATATCAAGTGGGAGATTGAAGGCATTAAAGAATGGGTTCTTTAATTGCTTATGGTACACTTAACAAAGGATTATACATATTGGATTCTCAACCATTACTAATGCACTTTCAACAAAGTAAGAGAAAGTAAGATATCCAAGAAGATGCCATGTTGTGACATGCAAGACTTGGACATATTTCTAAAAATAAGATGAACAAGTTAGAAGCTTTCAAAGCACTAAATGTTAGTGGTATTAAGGATCTTTCTACTTGTGAATGTTGTTTAAAGGGAAAAATGACCAAGGCTCATTTTGTAGGACAAACGGGGCGCTCCACAAGTCTTTTAGATTTGACCTATATGGATGTTTGTGGACTACTAAGAGTTAGTGGGAGAGAAGGCTATTCCCACTTCATCACCTTCATTGATGATTATAGTCAGTTCGGACACGTGTTTCTTATGAAGAACAAGTTTGAAGCCTTTGAAAAGTTCGAAGTGTATAGGAATGAAGTAGAAAAGCAATTGGGGCTAAGTATTAAAGCTCTTCGGTCGGATCGAGGGGGAGAATACTTGAGTACCAAATTCTTGGATTACCTAAGGGAGAATGAGATTCTCTTACAATGGACTCCAACCGACACATCCCAAAATAATGGAGTAGTCGAGAAGAGAAAGTGTAACTTATTAGACATGGTACATTCCATGATGAGCTTCTTCGATGTGCCTATATCCTTTAGGGAATACGCCTTAAAGAGGATGGCGAAGTTACTAAGTGTAGTGCCTTCAAAGTTGGTGCCCCAAACACCATATGAGATATAGCATGGCAAAACACCATCTTACTAATATATCTTGGTTTAAGGATCTCCCGCCTACGTGAGACGGATAGTGGGAGATAAGTTGGATAGTAGATTCCCTTGTGCAAGTTTATGGAATACCCAAGAGAGTTTATGGGTTATTATTTCCATGATCCCTTGGAACAAAAGGTGTTTGTTTCGAGGAACGCTACCTTTTTGGAAAAGAAATTTCTATTAGATAGAAAAAGACATTGTTGTTGAACTTGGTAAAGTTCAAGATGATCACAAAATCCCGCAAATGGTAGAAATAAATATATATCAAAGAGCTTTGCACACAACCTCTAAGAAGGTCGGACCAAATCTAGAAGCAACCTGAAAGGTTCGGATTCATTCATGAGACGGGCCAATCAGATGATGATCCGAAGACCTATGAGGAAGCTATGTTGGACATAGATTCGGGACATTGGCGAAGCCATGAGATCTGAAATGGACTCCATGTACTCAAATAAAGTATGGACTTTGGTAGATCCACCAAAGGGAATAGTTTTCATTGGTTGCTAGTAGATCTATAAGTGAAAGCTTGGAGTAGATGGAGAAGTGGTTGCTTTTAAGGCATGACTAGTAGCAAAAGATTACACTCTAAGACCCGGTATCTATTTTGAGGAAACCTTTTCACTGGTCACTATGCCTAAGTCCATTCGGATTCTACTTGCCATAGCAACATATTATGACTATGAGATATGGCAAATGGATGTGAAAATCGCTTTCCTCAATTGTAACATTGAAGAAGAAATCTATATGGAGCAACCAAAAGGTTTTACATCCAAGGGGAGTGAGCAAAAGGTTTGCAAACTCCAGAGATCCATTTATGGACTCAAATAAGCGTCCCAAAATTGGAACATATGTTTTGACAAAACGGTCAAATTGTTTGGCTTTGTCAAAAATGTGTATGAACTATGTGTGTATAAGAAGGCTAGTGGGAGTAGTGTACACTTTATTGTGCTTTATGTCGATGACATCCTTCTTATTGGGAATGAGATAGGAATGTTAGAGTGTACTAAAGCATGATTATCTACACAATTCTCCATGAAGGATTTGGGAAAAGCATCTTACGTATTAGGAATATGTATCTATAGAGATAGATCTAAGAGGATGCTGGGGCTATCCCAAATCCCGCACATTGACAAGTTATTAAAGAGGTTTAGTATGGAAGAATCCAAGAAAGGATTTCTCCCATGGGACATGGCATTCGTCTCTCAAAGTCTATGGCCCCCAAGACTGAGGAAGAGAAACGAAGAATGCCTCACATACCTTATACATCCGCTATTGGGAGCATAATGTATGCAATTCAATGTATAAGACTGGATGTGGCACATTCGCTAAATGTTACGAGTAGGTTACAATCCAATTCCAGTGAAAGTCACTGGATAGTCGTTAAAGCAATCCTTAAGTACTTGAGAACGACCAAAGACTTGTTTTTGGTATACGACAATGGAGAATTGAAACTAGAGGGGTTTTTGGATTCAAGTTTCCAATTCGATATAGATAACCTCAAATCCACTTTTGGATTTATATTTGCCTCAATAGTAGTGCGTTGAGTTGGAAGAGTTCCAAACAAGTCACCATGGCCGTGACAACCCCTGAGGTGAAATAATTTGTGGTTTTGGAAACTGCAAAAGAAGATGTTTAGATAAAAACTTCATCCAATAGTTGAATGTAGTGCCTAGCGTGCATGAGCCCACAATTATCTTTAGAAGATAATTTTAGACTCGAGCTTAGATCTCACTAGTGATCCAAACATGGTAAAAGCATTATCATTTTATATATGATATCAATTAATAGAGGTGACAATTGAGTGGATAAAGTTGCCTCAGAAGAGAATTTGGCAGATCCATTGACTAAACCCTTAGAGCAAAAGGTCTTTGAAAAACATCTTAAGAAGATGGGTCTCAAGGCCATGGGGCATTGGCTTTAGGGCAAGTGGGAGATTGTTGGAATAGTGCCCGGCAAGCTAATTAGATTGGCCTTGTAAAAGTTATTTTCTTATAAAACAATCTTGATTGAATGATATTATTTATATAGCCACTTTCATCTTAAGCTTTATATTACTTCACTTGCATTTGGACGAAGCCCACAGATCACTTATAACTACGGAACTTGGTTCGGTGACCATGGAATAAGTCTCACATGATCGCGATCTTAAATCTTCCAAGTTATAGGATCTTAAGAGACATGGCATCTAAGATCCAGATAAACTTGCACTAACGATGTATAAATCTAAGAGTTGGATATTGCTCCATTTCATGGGCAACCGTATGAGATATGGGTGCATATTAGTGGGTGCTTGTTAGAGAACAAGGCACTGAAGACCTTTCAGAGAATCCACTAGAAAGTTGTAGTGGCAAGTCAGTAGTGGTTAATTCTCCAACTTACACTAGTGCATATTATTAGTCCTCTGACTTGAGGATCCATGGTAACCTTGTGTCCGGTCCTTATGCTTTGACTCTTTCTTTACCACTTAGCAGGTCTTTCGGGTTGAGGTTGGGTATGAGTTACTTGGCATGGAGGGTTGTGACATCCAAGATGGAATCCGACTCCTCACTTTTGTGAAGGACGAGTACATCTCTTATGTATTCTATAATGATCGATTCCAAGAAATCCTTGCACAAAGTGGTGTGACAATTTGGAAAAGGAGTTCTCCAAAGGTGAGGTCACACAAGAGAATCAAACATTGAGAATAGAAACATAGTATTGAGGCTATTAGGGAGCCGACAAATATCTTGCCCTAGGCCTCTTTCGGGAGATAGAAGATGGAATGACCATATTTGCATGGTACGCATAGAGCTATGATGGTTCTCTAGAATATTCATTTTGGCTAATTAGTTGGGCTCCATGGGCTTGAGATTGGACATAAACCATGGAGATTGGGTACTCTTCAATTAATGAGATTAATTGAATTGAGTCAATTAGTTTAAAAGGAGTTTCAAACTAAAATGAATATAAGATATTCAAAAGTCACAAAGAGTTGTGAGCCCATGTCCAATGAATGGTAGAACCTATTGGGTTACACACAAAAGCCAAATAGCTTCCAAAATTGGTAGAGCAATTTTCTAAGTGTTAGAAAAATCACCCTTTGGTGACCGATTTTCAAGGTTCCAATCTAACGGTCAATTTTGGTTTGGTTAATTTAAGTGTTAAATTAATAAACTAATTTAAGAGTTAAATTAGACCAATAATTAAGGAGTTAGTTATTAGTTACCATGTTAACCATCAATTGGAAAGTTGACTTAAAGAGTTAAGTTGACTAATTTAAGCTTAAGAGTTAGCTTGTTTGATTTAAAAGTTAAATCAAAGGTTAATTAATTAAATTAAAGGGTTTAATTTAATTAATGGGAAGAATACTTGTTGAAGGGAAAATTTAAATGAAGTGTTCATTTAAATTAGCATCTTAATAATTTGGAATTTGATTCCAAATGAAATTGAAATGCACATGAAATTCAAGTAAGACTTGAATTTGAATTTTGCCAACTTAGCATGCCACTTGGGTGGTCACCTTGAAGAAGATGTGATGCCAACTAGCATCACACCTTCCACCCTCTATATATAGATATAGAGTGCTTGCAAAATTCGAAAAAATCATTGCTGAAAAGTGTGAGAATTGGATTCTTGCATTCCCTCCAAGATCTTTGTCTCCATGCATTGCATCATGTGTTGAAGCTTTGCATTTCTTCTTCTTCCCAACCTGAAAATCGGCCTTCTCTAACTCATTTTCTCCTCTCTAACTCCAGCTAATAGTGAGGGGAAATTGGAAGATTTTTTGGTGTGTGAATCATATTAATTGAGGTAAGGCACTTGACTTACTCAGTTTTGGAGATCTACCTACAGCAGCTTCCGGTTCGTGAATGTTTCTGGAGAGATCCAGAAGGCTTTTTGGATCCAATTTTTCACGGTAGATTCCCTTATGTGTGGAGGTGTTCCATATTTAATTTTGTGAATTTTGGATCATTTTAGCCTGGGAAAATGTTGCCATCTTTCTGATGTGCCAGTTCTAGATAGTTTCTGGATTCATGAAAGATAGTTGATCTTCTCCTTGTTTTTGAGCTACAAGAGGTAATTATTCATCCTAATCCAGATCTATGGCATGAATAGATCCTTGGGAGCTCAAGTAGCTTAGTTAATTTCAAGCTTATGAAGTTTTAATTTGTGGATCCTAATGCTACTCTGGCATTTATTCTCAACTAGTCTATTTCTTTCCTTTGAATTTTTTTTTATGACTTTATCATAATGATGGATTAACTCTTCCTTTTCATTTAGGTTATTCTCTAGTTTTTCCTTAAGAAGCTTTATTTCTATCTGAAGTTCAGTAGGTTGATTATGGCATTCAATGTGAATATCAAGATCTTTATCAAAATCATAATCAATATCAAAACTGCCAGAACTTAATTGAGACTATAAAGTTACCTGTTTGTCAGCCCTGAGACAATTTTTCTTTATTATCAAACTGGTTCAAGTCTTAATCATCCCAAGTGATGGTTATGGCTCTTTATTTTAGATTTCTCTCAGTTTTTGGACTCCGTTTCAGTTTTAGGTAGTCAAGTCTTTCGTGTCTGACCTTATGGCATTCATGACATGTGACTTGCTCAATTCTGTGGAACTCCCCATTGTTTCTTCTGGAGTTTGTTTTGGGGTCTTTCCTGAAACTATTTCTGACTTGGGTAAGTTGTCGTAGTTGCCTAGTTATCATGGCAATTTCTTCATCTAAGTCACTAGGATCTTTATTCCATTCTCCTTGTTCAGCATTGAAAGCAAGGTTTTTCTTGTTTTTGTTGTCCGAACTTTCTTCTTTGCTAAGGAGAGTAATCTCGTGAGAGGTGAGTGAACTGATTAGCTCTCCCATAGTCAATTTGTCAAAGTTTTTAACCTAATGAATTACAGTGCCTTTGGGATTCAATTCCTTTAGTAGAGATCTTAGGATCTTCCGCACCTGTTCACTTTCAGATACTATTTTTCTCAGTGCAAACATGGGATTCATTATTTGTTGGAATAGTGTCCGACAAGTCAATTAGATTGGCCTTGTAAAAGCTATTTCCTTGTAAAATAATCTTGATTGAATGATATTCTTTAGATGACCATCTTCATCTTATGCTCTTTATTACTTCACTTGAATATGGATAAAGCCCCTAGATCACTTACAACTATGGGACTTGGTTGGATGACCATGGAATAAATCTCACACATTCGTGATCTTAAATCTTCCAAGTTATAGGATCTTATGAGATGAGGCATCTAAGATCCGAATCGACTTGCACTAATGATGCATAAATCTAAGAGTTGGATATTGCTCCGTTCCATAAGCAACCATATGAGATATGAGTGCATGTTAGTGAGTGATTGTTAGAGAACAAGGCATTGGAGGCCCACTGGAGAATCCACTAGATAACCATAGTGGCAAGTCGGTAGTGGCAAGTTCTTTAGCTTACGCTAGTGCATATTATTAGTCCTCTGACTTGAAGATTATGGTAACCTTATGTCTGGTCCTCATGCTTTGACTTTTCCTTGATCACTTAGCGAGTCTTTCGGGTTGAGGTTAGGTATAAGCTACTTAGCATAGAGGTATGTGAGATCCAAAATGGAATTTGACTCATCGCTTTTGTGAAAGGCGAGTACATCTCATATGTATTCTATAATGATCGATTCCAAGAAATCCTTGCGCAAGGTGGTGTGACAATTTGGAAAAGGAGTTTTCCAAAGATGAGGTCACATAAGGGAATTGAGCATTGGGAATAGAGACATAGTATCGAGGTTATTAGGGACCTGACAAATATCTTGCCTTAGGCCTCTTTCGGGAGATAGGAGAAGGAAGGACTGTATTTGTATTGTAAGCGTAGAGCTATAATGGTTCTCCAAAACATTCATTTTGGCTAATTAGTTAGGCTCCATGGGATTGAGGTTGGACATCGACCATGGATATTGGGTACTATTCAATTAATGAGATTAATTGAATTGAGTATTAGTTTAAAAATATTTTAAACTCAAATGAATATATGATATTTAAAAGTCATAAGGAGTTGTGAGCCCATGTCCAATAAATGGTAGAACCTATTGGATCACACACAAAATCCAATTAGCTTCCTAATTAATGGAGGAAATTTTCTAAGTATTAGAAAATATCTCCCAGTGGATCAATTTTAAGGTATTAATTTTGAAGGTCAATTTTGGATTGATTAATTTAAGTGTTAAATTAATCAATTAATTTAAGGAGTTAAATTAGACCAATAATTGAGGAGTTAATTATTTGGTGCCAATATGACCATCAATTGGTCAAGTTAACTTAAAGAGTTAAGTTAACAAAATTCAAGTTTAAGAGTTGAGCTCGTTTGAGTTAAGAGTTAAGTCAAAAGTTAATTATTTAAAATAAAATATTTAATTTAACTAATGGGAAGAACACATTTTGGAGGGAAAATTCAAATGAAATGTTCATTTGAATTAACATTTTAATTAGCTTGAAATTAGATTTCAAATATAATTAAGATGAACATGAAATTCAAATTGGTTTTGAATTTGGTGGCCGCCCACCTTGAGAAAGGTGTGATGCCAACTTGGCATCACACCAACCTCACCCTATACATAGATATAGTGTATGTGTGGATTGCATATTCTAAAAGTGTGAAAGAATTGGATTCTTTTGCAAATTCCTTCCAAAACCTCTTGCGTGCATTGCATTCATGTGTTGAAAGCTTTGCTCTCTTCTTCTTCTTCCCAACCTAAAATCGGCCTCTTCCATAGCTAATATTTCGTCTTATTCCAGCTTATAGGCTATAAATTTTGGAAAATCTATTTGGTGTGTGGATCATATCAATAGAGGCAAACAAGTTAGTTTGCTACAGTTTGGAGATCCACCTGCACAGAGTCCAATTTGGAAAATTTTTCTAGGGAGATCCAGAAAGATTTTTTGTACGAATTTTTTACTATGTTTCCTCCAAGGTGTTGAGAGGTTGCACTATTTTTTTTGTGATTTTTTTAGCAGTTTTGACATGGTTAAAAATCGCTCCATTCTTGCTGTGCGGTTTCTAACATATTCTAGATTGATGAAATATTCATCACTTTCTCCTTGGATTTTGGCATTTCAAGGTAGCACTCTATCTAAATTTGAATTTTATACATGATTTGATCCTAGTTAGCATGTAAGCACTAGTTTATTAAGCTTTTGAAGTTTTTATTATTGGATCCTAGTGCCTTACTTGTTTTCACTATTTCCATGAATCGAGCATACATTTGGCTTATCGTTTCACTTGTTTTCATTGAAAACATCTCATATTGGTGAAAAGCAATGCAATTCATTCTAATTTTACCTATGAAGTCTATTCATGGGTGACTCGAATCATGTTCCACATATCCTTTATAGAAGTACACATACTAATTCTATTGTGCTCTTCTTTGACTAGAGCACATGAAATGATATTTTTTTGCTTTCGCATTCATTGAGAGCATTACCTTGTCTTCAGTGGTAAGTTCCAGTCTACCTGTTGAAGACTTGCATTTGTTGGTAGGAATGAGAGGTCCATCAATGACTATACTCCGTAGGTCATAGTCCAATGCTATGAAAAATTCTTCAATCATGTTCTTCTAGGTCGAATAATTAGTCCTGTCAAATAAAGGGGGATGAGTATGAGATTGAACTTCTACATACACATCAAAGTTAGAAAAAGCCATTAGGATCTTTTAACTCAAGTTTGTTAAACTTGTATATATGAGTCCTCGGCTCCGGTACCAATTGAAAGAGTATTGGGACCTAAAATGGTAATGGACTCATAGAAGTCAAACAATATATCAAGATGATAAACTGGAACTTCCAGATATAACTGAAATTCCAGACATAAAATAAACAAAACGATAAAGAGAGAGACAAGATAGTTATAGTAGTTCGGCGAGCCTAATCCACTACCTAAGCCAAAAACTTAGGATTTTTCTGTTTCACTTTATTAATCAAATAGATAAGAATAAGTACAATAAATAATCCTAGCTTCTCAAAACCTCACAGGCTACAGTAAACACTCAGCAAGCTAACTGGAGTTTGAGAAAGACAGTATAAGGAATAATCTTTATCTCACCGAATAGCACTTCCGTACTCCTTTACACCTAGCTTTCTTTCTTTTTAAATAATTGAGTACAAAATCCTCAAGAATGATTCTAATAGTAAGATTTCCTTTTGCATCAGCTCATTCTTATCCTTGAATGGTGCAACGGTAAGATACCAAAACTATAGTATCTTATACACAAAAAGTTCCAGATTTGCTACAATAGTTAGTTACCATATAAATTGCACTTGCCATAATAATTTCAATCAACTTGATTTAATCGCAGAATAGGCATAATCAAAACTAGACTCGGAGGGAATCCTAACAAAAGGAATCAACTAGATCTCTCAAAGGACTTCTCGAATGGAAGATCTACGAGCTCCAATACTTTGATTAGGTTTCACCACTTCCAAGCCTCCAAAAATCAGCAAAATTGGCACACCTTTTCATCACTAATAGAGTGAGTAGCTGGTCAGAAATAACTGGAAACCGAAGCTCCTTGGTTGCCCAATTAAAGCTTCAAATCGACCACAAAATGATTCACCAACAAACTCTAAGTTCCCCAAGTGTTGAACTTCTAATGTTAAGTCCAAAACCTAGGATTAATTCTCAATTAACCTCACTTTGCTAGAGAAAAGAGGATGAAGGCGATGATAGGAACGGATAGTTTTTGGAAGAGGAGAGAGGGATGAGAGAATTTAGGAAGTGGTTATTCAACATATGAATTAATACCACCTTTTGGAGGGAAAATGAAACACCCCTAAATTTGAAATTGGTGGAAATTTTATCATTATATTTTATTTAATTATTTTATTAATTTTGAAAGTTTTGAGGTTAAAACATAAATAGAAAAGACTTAATTGAGTAATATTTTAAATTCTAGGGGTCCATTTGGAAATATTTTTTAGGTCATGGGCGAAAACGAGGCACTCACTATATTGGGGGTTAATTGGAAAATGGTTGACTTTCTAGAGGACTTAATTGAATAATGGAAGAAAGTATTGGGGTTCAAATTAGAATTTCAGAAATGGTTATATATATAGCATTTCACCCCTCATTTTTCTTCATTTATTCATTGAGCACCATCACCTTCACAACCAGCGATCGTCACTGGTGACAACCCAAAATAGGAAACTAAACCCACCATTCTCATCCTTACTTTCTAAGGAGCTCAATGATACCATATGCAATGCATTCTGACCAGTTAATCACCGAAAAATTGAGGTCTAAAAATGAGAGACGATAGCAAGTGGTGAGCTCGGTGGAGCAACAATGAAATCTTGGTTCTGGGTTGATTCTTGTACAGCTTAGCTCGAGGAATAGTTTGGCATATTAGGTTTTAAGTTTAGGCCTTTGTTGATGATAGTAGTGGAGAGAATTGAGACAGTGCTGAGTGGTAGAGCTGGAGCTTCAAGGCTAAAATTGATGAAACTCTAGGCGACAATGCTTGAAATTGACCAGGGATTTAGATTGTTGTAGCTGAGATGCACCTAACGGTGGTAGTGGTATGCAATTTCGGCGGCAGTGAATGGCTGCGGTGTGACAGCAGCACTCAGGCAGTTTCTGCGCCTTGATGCAATAAATGCACTGGTTGTGTTAGTTCGTAAAGATTGAGCTTTGATAATTAGATTTTTGTTAAAGAATTGGACCGACATTACATATACGTTGTATCATTTTAATTCCTATGATCTTGTATTAAGATATATATATTGAGATGGAAATATGTACTGGAACAAAAAATGAGGCTATGCATGTGTATTTATATAATCCTAATGGGCCCAGATTTGTATTATTATACGACAACCTTGGGTTAATTAAGTTCATTAAATGATTAAACCCTAATTTTCTGGATTTGAGACCTAAGTGACAAATTTATGTTATTAAAGATAGTTGGGCTATTATTATCATTTTTTGTGTCATTATAAGGTTAATTATGTAATTTAAGGATTCGATTATAACTCTTAATCAGAACATATATATAAATCTTGTGAGTATTTTGGTATTAACGGTGTAATTAGCATATTCCCTAACAAGAATGTCGAAGCGAACCCTAAACTGCTGTATTAACCTAATAATTATTGATTTTAGATTTGCTATCCATATATTTGTGATTTAGGGTCAAAACGAGAATTTTGACAGTAAATCCGTTCTTTTGATTAGGTGATGAGGAATTAGGTCCCATAGACTAATAGGTTGTGATAGCATTTCTAAGGCTTTTGAGGTTAGGTCTACCGATTCGGTACTTATTTTGGAAAAACCTATCAGTTATTATTTGGATACCCCTGTAAGGGTTCAACTTGTCTTTGTTCTGGGGATAATTGATTCTTGATTATTAATTTTGTAATTTGTTTGAACTATTGATTGTTATATGTTATTTGATTCAAATACCTTTGTGAGGGTTGTTTCTTTAACTTGGATTTGATGAAAATTGAGTACTCCTATTCTAATGCCACGAATTTTCATTGCTTACCTGTTATTGTCCAGTACAACCCATGGCTTTGTCGGCATACTTGAATCCATTTTATATATCAGTTATTTGGCCTTTTCAGCATAATTGAATCTATTTTGTATATTTCATGCTTGGTCTTGTTGGCAATTTTTTATCTTTTGTTTGTCATGTATGGGAATAAATAATGGGACGTTAATCCCTACTGTGTGTTGGGATAAATGGTAAACCCGAACCCCTCAAAATAATGGGATTTAATCCCTACTGGGTGTTGGGATAAGCTATAAGCTCAAAACCTTCAAAATAATAGGACGTTAATCCCTTCTGTGTGTTAGGATAAGTCGTAAGCTCGATGGAGGAATAAGGAGAATTTGATGTGCATGTTATGCTTTAGGTTATTTGATTTGCATATTATGCTTGGGTTTATTTACTTCTATTTGTACTCTAATCATAGAGTAATAAGGATAATGTAGTTTCTTGGGCTAGATCGGGCTGATGTATGGGTCGAACGAGCCAACGGCGATACCTCCCGTAGTAAACCGATTAAGTTGGCTAATGGCAATACCTATTGTAGTAAATTAGTTGAGATGGCCGGGCCATTTGAGCCGACATAATAGCTCCTAAACTAGTAACCTAGAATTTGAAAATGTCTTTGTTAAATACATTTATGTTTTCTTTTCAATGTCATGTCATTTATATTCTGTTGAACTACTGATTCTTTTGCAGGTCTATTTGATTGCTCCTTGCACATCCCTTAATGAGTCCTTAAGACTCACCCTCTCTATTATTCTTGATTTTTCCTAGACCAGAATAAGTGAAGGAGAAGAACTTATGGCTTGGACTAGAGAATCTATTTTGTAATAGATTAGGTGATTTTATGGGCTTTAGGGTTCACCTGATCATTATGCTTCAAATTAGAGATGTTGTGATATGTTAAGATGGAAGTTTTAGATCTATGATATGTATATAATGTGTTGATTGATATTTGAAGAATTGTGGCATGTATATAATATCTTGTGGTAATTTGTTTAAGTTGGAGAGCATTGCTACCTTGGATGAATTTGAAAATTTTCTTATAGGCCTATCAATTATCTTATATATTATGGTTAAGTCTGAATTGGTAACATCTCAATCTAGGGGTTATCTTGAGTGGGGTGCCACAGAAAATGTGAGAGCTTCTATCAAAGCTCCAAGTGGCCGGCCACATGTATTTATAGGAGGGGATGGAAGCCTTTGCTTCTATCACACCTTCCATGCATGAGTGCCAACATGCCAACTTGCCAACTTGCATTTGCATTTAAATTTAATGTGCATTTGCATTTATATTTCATCTTATGAAATGAAACGCCAACTTGCATAATTCAAATGGACTCTTCTATTTGATTTCCTTTTTAAACTTAAATTTCCACTTTAATTAAATTAATTATTTAATTTAATTAATTTAACTTAACTGCTTAAGTTAAGATAAGTTAAATTAACTAAGTTAACTAAAGTTAACTTAACTCCTTAAGTTGACTAACTAATTGTCATATGACACCAATTAAATTAACACCTTAATTTAATTGGCTTAATTTAACTCCTTAAATTATTTTATTTAATTTAAAACTTAAATTAATCAAGCCAAAATGACTAGTTAAAATTAGTCAAACCATTCTTCTCTCCTTAGGCAAAAACAGCCTAGCAAGTAATTTTCTAACTAAAAAAATTCCTCCTATCAAATAAGAGTTTCCTTAGGCATTTGTGTGTGACCAATTATATTCATCCATTCATTGGACATGGGCTTACAACTCATTGTGATATTTTGAATATTAAAATATTCGTATTAGTTTAAACTCATTTAAACTAATAAAATTTTCAATTAGTCTCTATTAATTGAAGAGCTAATCTCCATGGTCGATGTCTAGCAACAAGCCCATGGAGCCCAACTAATTCGATAAATGAATTATATCTTGATGAACCATTATAGCTTATACTTACTATGAAAATATAGTCCTTTGATCACCTATCTCCCGAGAGAGGCCAAGGGCAAGATATTTGTTGACTCCCTAATAACCTCAATAACTATGTCTCTATATCCAATGTCCAATTCACCTTTATAACCACAACTTTGGAAAACACCTTTTCCAAATTGTCATACTACCTTGCGCAAGGATTTATTGGAATCAATCATTATAGAATATATATGAGATGCATGAATTATTCACAACAAGGAAACAAATCCCATTTTGGATCTCACAAACCTCCATGCTTAAGTGGCTCATGCCTAATCTCAACCCTAGATGACCCACTACATGACCGAGAAAGAATTGAAGCATAAGGACTTAAACACAAGGTTACCATGGATCCTCAAGTCAAAGGACTAATTATATACACTATCGCAAGCTTGAGAAATTGCCACTAACGACGTGCCACTATGGCTATCTAGTGGATTCTCCTGGTTGGCCTTCAATTAACTTGTTCTCTAACAAACACCCACTAATATGCACCCATTTATAACACAGATGCCTCCAATCCCTTGGACTATGCATCGTTAGTGCAAGTCTATTAGAATCTTAGATGCCTCTTTTCATAAGATTCTATGACTTGGAACCTTTAGAATCATGACCTTAGAGACTTATTTCATGATCACCATCATATGTGTGACCAAGTCCCGTTGTCTTGTATGATTTAAGGGCTTCAACCAAATACAAGTGAAGTATAAAAATCATAAGATGAGGGCCATCATTTTATAAGAATATCATTCGATTAAGATTGTCTCACAATTGGAGTAGTATTTACACACCAATTCTAATTGGCTGCGGGGCACTATTCCAACACCAAGGAACTCTAGATGAAGGTAACTCATACAAATTTTTTTTGTTTGACTTAGGAAAGGAATGGAAAAAAAGTTCATTTGGTACCTTGCGTACTCCAAACAAAGTGTTGGAGCTATCTAAAGATATTGGCAAACTCAACTCATTCAAACGTTGTCTGAACCCCATGAAAGATTTAAAGAAGCTAGGCATGAACTGGCTCAAATACACACCACAATTGAGCTCTATATCTAGCTAAAAAGGGTCGGGAGGAGGAGAGTACCCACAAGTGAATTAGTTGTCTTGAAGAGAAGGAATGAAAAATTTGAATTCTTTAGAAACTCAAACTCCACACTTTATAATATCTAACTCATCTAGCTCAAGTACATACCTAATCCCTAGTGCCTTTGAGAAATTATCATCCCTAATAGGAGCACCTTAAGGCTCCTCATTAGAAGTGCTCTTCTTGTTTGGAATCAAAACTAGACAATGAAGATGACTCTTTAGTCTCACTCTTACCAAGAAGTTCCTCAAAATTTTCTAAGGCTTGGACTAACTGCACCTTAGAAAAAGAACAAGAATACACTATGACACCACATGAAGGACAACCCTGACGAGCACAAACCAACCCATGAGCACCACGAATGCTAGGAAACAAGCCGTCGAGGGTACCCACCTAAGGCATCCCACCGATGCCTAAGAATAGTGCCCTAGAGAGACAATCCTAATTGCTATGCTAGCGTCTGAGATGGGTACCTCTCGAGCAACCAAGGTAGACATTACACAGGCGCCCTAGCTAGATGCTGCCCGGATTGCTACCTCAAGCACCCTATGGAAGCTAAGCACCATCACCATATATTGATGATCAGTCGGCGACTGGATTGCTGCGTTGGCTCCTCCTTCTCTTCCATTTGACTAATGATTAGTTGAAGACTCTTATCCTGAACTCAACTGAGAGATAGATGAGAAATTATTTGACTCAACTAAGAATCGTGATGTACTCACTAACTCTAAGGGAGCTTTGATTGAATGTACAAATGAAGAAATAAGAAGAAAGAAATAAGTCAAAGAGTCCACAATATAAAGAAGACTTTACCTTGAGGATTCATTTTAGCACTCATAAATGATTTATCTTATCTTCTTCTCCTCATTTGCCAAGGGAAAATCCTCTCTTTTTCACTTACTCCATTGGTGTCAACAAAAACCACCTTTATGAAGCACTTCTTAGAAGACTTAAAAACTTTGAGGCCTACTCAAACTCAACTTGGATGGAAGTTGAGAAATCACGAACTCCTAAGCTAAGAATAGTTAATCAAATTAAGTTAAGATAAATTTAATAAATTAAATTTAAATTATCTTTTCAATGTCAAATTAAAAAATTGCTCATCAAAATAGAGGGCTCAATTATGTGACTAAAATTAGACCTAAGGACATTTTGATAATTCAACTAAAAATAATAAATCAACCTTAAAATTAATTAACTAAATAAATGAGCCAGAGAGCCTAAAGGACAAGGTAAGTCCATAATGAGGGTAGAAAAACCTTAATGGATCTTAGCCCATCAAAATTAAAATCTATAAATACCAAGTCCCAAAGAGAAATGGACACTAGAAATTATTTACAAAATTTCTTAGAGTAGAAGAACTTTCAAGATGAGCATATCTCTCTGCGTGCATTCTTGAGAAGATGAGCTGACACTCTACTATTTTCCAAAAAGGGTCTCTCTCCATTTGCGAGCACTATCAGTATCTTTTATTGATGTAATAACTTGATATGATTATAACTTCTAATAATATTTTGAGAAAAAAATTAAATTTTTTAGAGAAATGTTTGTTTGTATTTTGAGAATATTTTGTTCCAAAATAATGAGTGTTGATCCTCGACATAAAAATTTAGAAAAGTATTAAAAATTATAATTTTTGTGCAATTTTACACTATCATTTATTAAATATAGTGATTAAAAATTGCCAACTGAATCAACCTCTTTTCCGTTAGTTCTTCTTACTCCTCATGGGTTTTAACCTTTTAAGTCCATTAGATTAGGACTCTTTATTCCAATTGCCCAAGTTTCAATCACGTCCTTCCATCTCATTAGTTGAAATATTCCCCTAAGCCTTTTCATTTCGACCTATTTTTTCTTTCTTAATTCATACAATTCTAAGTCCATCTTTATTGTTTAGTCTCATCTCAACTAGCCGAGCTTTTTATAAATCCCAACTTAGTAAATCAATTTGTCCATTAATAGCTTCAAAGTAGAATTTCTAGTCCTCATAAAATGAAACCATGATAGTATTGCAAGATCTTGACCGTATACTTTAATCAATTTAAGTTAAAGTTAAAGAACTTCTTTATTTATAGTTTTTTTGTTTAAAAAAAAAAATCAAAGGATGGAGAAGCGCAGGGAATGAGTAAACCAAAGAATACAAATCTAGAAAGTTATAATGCTGGTGCACCATAGAAAAATCCGTTAGGCAAATGGTTCACAATGTTTTAGGTAATAAACATGTATTATATAAGCAACAAAAGGAATTAATGAAAACAACCAAGTCTTGTGAAAACCTTGTGGATAGTAATCATACGTGGTTCATGAGGTAATTTTTTATTCTTTATTTGTTCTCTTTTTTTATGTTATTTGTTCCTTTCCAATTCTCTTACAACAAGATTACATAGAAAAATATATATTTTGTTTATGCATATGCATTTATTTATATTCTCATATTTACATAAATTCTACGTAACTTTTTGTGCTCCTAAAAATTTCAAATATGTGGTTAGAACATGTTTGACCAATCAAAAAAATAATGTTAACTCTTTATTAATGGCTAGTTTTATTATTTTATTTTCTTTTTTACAAAACTTGACAATCTATTATCATTATTGCTTCAATAGGTATAGAAAACATATATATCTTTAAATATGAATTTCGACACCCATACTATAATTGTGGCAAATTTTAAGCATTACCAAGTCTCCAACAAAGAATTTGGTTGACACGGTTTGAGAAAACTTCCTTTGGTATCACTTGATTTGTGAGCTTTATAACATATCAAATCAATTTGCTTAATTATTTTAATTTCAATTTAGTGAGAAATGAAGGTTTGCTAAATTAACCTTATAAATAACTAAAATAAATTCAAGTAATGTAAATAAGTTAACTAATTTTTTATATGAACTAGGATGCTTCTTAGTTTCTTTCTTTCATACTTTTTTTTGACAAAAAAAAAAGTTCTTTGTTCTTTTAATTTTTGTCCACCATTTTAAAGGATTCTAATTAAAACATACGTCAATATCCTTTTCCTTTTTGGCATGTAAAGAATGGAAAAACACATTCTGACCATGGCTGATCACTGGTTAAAGCTATTGATTTGTTTACTCATGATGAATACTCAAGTTCAAGCTTCCCACAAGGTTAATATCACATTTCTTGAGAGTGCGGTGGAAGAAGGAGCAGGTGCAATTAAGTTTAATATATAATTCTATGTAAATCACTAATTATGTGCATAATTATATTCTAATCATAAAATGTTAATACAATTATTCTCTTTTATTGCAGTTTGTTTAGATGGGACCCCACCGGCTTATTACTATGACAAGGGATTTGGCGATGGAGCCAATAATTGGATAATTTTTTTAGAGGTATATAAGCTTATCAATTTAAATATATATATTAATTTTATATTCTTATATTTAATATATTGATTATAATTTGAGTTGAGAATATTAGGGTGGTGGATGGTGTGCAGTCACTGATTTTTGCCCTAAATGCATACAACATAAGAGCACGTTGACAAAGCCAACTACTATGGATTTTGCTAACATGCTCAGCCAAACACAAAATGTTAATCCAGGTAATTAAGTAATTAACAACTAGCTAGAAACCATAAATATGAAAGGACAAATAAGTCAATTATTATTCCATGATTAATTATTTTTTGTAATTCACCATATTAGTAGTTTGATGCTAAAATCTTTTCATGGATATATAATTCAATAAGTAACATTAGTTGCTCTTTAATTCTAAATTTTTACAATTGGAATAAAGTTTATGTTACATATTGTGACGGGTCATCATTCATGGGAGACATTGAAAACGTTTATCAAATAAATGTACGTATTATAAAAAATTACATAATTTCTCATGTTTATTGAAAAATAACTGCTTAAATTTTATGTTTTATTCATCACTCATCCACATAAAATTATAAAAAAAATTATTTTCAGGGAATCAACATCACATCTAGGCCAGGGCATTTGAATTTTTGATGCTGTAATGGACGATTTGCTAGCTAAAGGAATGGAGAACGCCAACAATGTACACCCTATATTTCATGTGATTGATTAATTTTACATAATTTACATACAAAAATTAAACATGATTATTTTGAATTATTGGAGTATTAATTAATGATTTCATTAAATTTAAACAATGTCTAGGCAATACTTGCTGGTGGGTTAGCTAGCGGATTGGTAGCCATAATGCATTGTGATGGCTTTCGAGCACTCATACCTAATGCTAGTAGAGTCAAGTGCATTTCTTATTCTGGGTTCTTCGTCCAGATTTAAGAAAGAGATCACTGGTTTGATGAGCTGGTCGAATTTCATGTAATTTTCTCCTAGCTCTGTTTGTTTATGTTTTAAAATGACATTTTCACTTTAGATACTATTTAAAAATAAAAACCATAAATTTATGCACGTTTTCACTAGAAATACTCATTATTCTTGTTTTTAATTTTTTTCTAAATCAAGCATCTCATTCTATTATCACATCAATCCAACTTAAATTGAATTTGACGTAAAGAACTCATTATAATTTTAAAATAATGAAAATATATATTTTAAAAAATACATCTTCCTAGGAATAAAAAATATAAACTACCTAAAATTTCAACCATATACCTATTCTAATCATTGTTTGAAACCTATTCTAATCATTATTTTCAAACAAAACATTCAATTATAATTTCTATTTCATTTCCTAAATTATAACTAACTTTAAAATTTATGAAAACATTGAAATTCTGGAATACTTTCAATTACAATATAATTTAAAGTGCGATCAGATTATGTTTTCAATTACTATTGTGGATTTCTATTTACCTAATCTTGGAACCTTTTGAATTCCTCAATTCAAATAATTTCTATAAATCCAAATATATCAATCAAAATGAAGCTTGAGTAATTTTAATTAGTTCTAATATTTACGAGACATGTTTATCAATTTTTATCTTTCTAAATCAATGTTTGTGCTGCAGAAACTAACCAATTTTTTGCCCAAATCATGCACATTAAGAATGAAACCTGGTTTGGTGAGAGAAGTTTTCTAAAGAGCCATATATATGAACCGTATAATTTCATATTTTTTCTTAAACAAACGTGCTTGAATTAGTAATAACAATAGTTATATATTTAATTTTCAGTGTGTTTTCTCTGAAAATGTGGTTGGAGATATTAGGATGCCACTCTTTCTACTTGAATCAGGTTTTGATTCTTTTCAGGTAAGATCATTCTTCCACAATATTAATAAATATCAAACCAAAAAATATGACCACTTACATACATTTTATAAAATTGCTTCTAAATTTATTTGGCAATTTTGTATAGTTCTTCAATTTATTTTACAACGTTTTGTATCTTGCAATGATTTTATTTATTAAAAAATTAGTAAGCAAATACAATTTTTTTTATTTACAGACACATGTGCACACACACACACACACACACACACACACACATATATAATTATAATAAACAATATATAATCTTAAGACCCTTTCGAACTTCATACGTGGGCAATATATAATAAACAACAATATATAAGATTATATATAATAAACAATATATAATCTTAAGAACATTTCGAACTTCATACTTGGGCAACAACAACATCAAGTAATTATTAATGTTTCTGCACTATTTTTAGTTTTTATAAATTAAAATTCTTAAATTTTTATGACATTTAAACAATGAAATATTTTTAGGAGCAAGAAAATCAAAATAGTTATTTATCTCTAGTTTCAGATATTCTTTGATGTGTTGAAATAGCTTTCTCAAATTATTCTTAGAAACGTATCTTTGCTCTTGGTATTTTTTATTAGTTTGGTACTTACTCTTATGAACCAACAAAATTCCTACAAACGAAATTCTTTTTAATTTATATTGAATTTTATTTTGTTTCAGATAAAACCGGCATGGTAGATGCTACTTATAATGAGACTATATGGACGAGTTGTGCTGAAGAATTGAATTGCACGCCTCCTCAATTACATAGCATGAAGGGTAATCAATTTTGCCATTACTACATTCAATCTTAAATTAACAATAAAAAAATTATCATGATCATTTAGTTATACTTAATTATAGAATTTCGATCTGTCTTTATACATACATTGCAAAAAGTTCGTAATTCTCCATCAAGAGGAATGTTCGTTCACTCTTGCATTGCTGATGGTCACTTGATAGATAATCAATGGTGGAATCTTTTGTATGCAGTGGGAAATAAAGTAAGATGTACTTTTATATTACACATTTGTTCTTCTTATTCTCTTCGATAAATTTTCTTCTATTTCATATTATAAGTTATTTGTCCTAAATTAGTGTGTAGTACATCTAATACTAAGCATAATTGTGCGTCTAACAATCTGTTTGCATTTGCTCTCCATTTAGGTACATGATAACTTAGGCCATTTTTTATAAAAATATTGGGTATGAACGTATCAAAGTTCTCGGTTCATATAGTATTTGATTTTCAATTTTTGGAGTCTTAAGTAAAATTTATACATTATCTAGACCTATATCTATTTGTTTAATATTAAGTACTTCTCATTTAATATGTTTTGCTCATTTTGCAGACTATTGCAGAGGCCATCGATGACTGGTATTTTGATCAAAATTCTTGTCAAAAGATAGATACCCAAGATGACACACCACAAAAATTAAAATATCTGCATAAGAATTGAACATGTAAAAGCAAAATGTATTCATCTCATTGAAATGAAGAATAAAAAATAATAATAGTTTCTATCATGGTTATGCTCTATGTTACGTATAAATCAAGCAATATCTATCTAAATACGCATCTATAATCACATAAATATTTATTAGTTACATGCTCATTGTGATCCTTAAAATGAGATAGACTTCCAAGATGAAATAATAATTTTTCATTTTCTTATGAATGAAGGATCATGTTAGTTAATCTACGCAACCTCTTATTTCAACATTAAAAAATCACATTCACTTTAATTTACGAATTAAGGTTTAAACAAAATTTGTGTATATATGGTTTGTAAATCGCGAAATGCAACAATTGATGATTTCGGATATCTTATAATATTTTATGCATTTAACAAGTTTAATTTGTCCGGTTTAGCATGGTTATAGTTTCTGTCACACATACATCAAAATGATTAAATAAATTAATGCACTATTTGATGATGTCTACGTAGTAAGAATACAATCAGAAGAAAAAAAAAAAAAAAAAGAGGAAAAAGAAATATTATGAACTCTATCTATTGTAAATTTAAGATGGCCAAAAAATTGAATTCTGCGCATTGGTAGAAATTAAAGGAATAGCAATGATGTATTAGCATCTTCTTTCCAGAAAATCCTCTCGACAGATTTTCTACTCTGCCATGTGGGAGACTGAAAGAGTGGAAATTTTTTTTAAAGAGTTTTTGTGGAATTCTTCACGATTGCGATTGCTTATAGAAAATTACACCTTTTAAACTCTTTTTTTCTTTTCCTTTCTTGTTTTGTTTTGTTTTGTTTTTTTACAGAGTGTTATTTGTTTGTGGACTTATGAGGTTTTGTATTAAAAGCACTCTTCATTTTTTGGGTAACCCACTCATTCATATTTTTTTCATCATTTTTTTTGCTGCACTCTCTCAGATTTTTCAATCTGCTTGCTCGCAATTTCTGGATGAGTCTCTTTGATTCTTTGAGAATGAATTATTTTTATTTTTCTATGATGAACTTTTCAAAGTTATCTTATGACTTGTCATGAATTTGTTGAATGGTATTAACTTAAAATAACAATTTAAAAAATATACATCCTTCATAAATGATGGGATATTTGATTATACATTTTACATTAAACAAAAAATTATTTGATAACATGCAATCCTAAATTTAGATTTAATAATAAATATAAAGAATACTTATTTAATTTTTATGAGGATCAATAATTAGGGTCAAATTAAGTTAATTCTTTTTGACACTATAACAAGTGACGACCATAAAAAATATGCTAATTTTTTATTTAACATATAATGAATTTTAAAGGAAAGTTAATTAATTTTATAAGATTCGAATATTCAATTTGATTTGACATACTTAACACCATAACAAGCAATGGCCAACTGATATGACCAATTAAGCCTATGAGGGTGAAAGAGTAAAAAGATAAAAAGAAAAAAGAAAGGCACAATGGATTAGAAGAAAATAGTTGAATAAAAAGGCCAGAGAGCCCAAATCAATTAAACCCAAGAAAAAGGGCAACAAAACCCTACTGGGCTTGAGTCCATGAAGAAATTTTTTTTATAAACACTACGAAGAGAAACTGGAATCAAGAAATTATTCACAAGAAATTGCAAAACTACAATCACTTTCGAGAGCTGAGAACTCTTTGGATGTTTTCCGTAGAAACCAAACTTGGCACCTTACTATCTACCAAAAAGGACCCCGACTCCATTTTCATACAACATCATTTTGGTCTTGTATATGGAAACTTTGAATGACAAAGAAGGAGCATTGCATGGACGCAGACTCTTAACACCTAAATGGTCGCAAGGTCGGAGAACATGGAGAGCCACCAACCTGAAACAAGTTAGCATTGGAGCCAGCCCCAAAGGTGTAGCTGATACTAGAGAGGCTCACATGCACAACAGGCACCACCTTCAAGAGATTCCATTTTGTAGTAGACCAATGAGGCATTAAAAGGTTTACAGGGTAATGTCGTTGCTCAAGTTGCAATCAAAATGGTCATCTAATATGTAGAGGAGCATCTGCCAAAGGAACCCCAATAGTTCTTTCAGTGGAGCCAAAGGGATTCATTCTCTCCAAAGCAAACTTATCAAAAAATCAATCTCGAGCAAGGTGTAGCTCTCTCTTCTCCACCTTCACAAGTAGATGCTCACTTCTCTCTCTAGTGAGATTTTTCTTAGCGATTGCCCACTGTAGTTGGAATCCTAACTCTATTACTGGTGCTATAACCCTTAGGAGAAGCTAGGAACCCATACTTGCCCTTGGTTGTTGCTCTCCCTTATTGTAGTTCATTTTTTTCAACCATCCTGGTTGAGGCACTCCCATAGGAGACAAAGACAGCTATCCTGCCAGAGTTTGGTGATGGCCGTAAGAGCAATTAGACAACTTTGTGGTGAGGATAAAACTCTACAACCTAAGTGAAGCTGCATACTGTAAGTTGTTTTGCATCACACTCACTAAGTAAGCCTTGATGTGGTTTGACTAGTTTCGCATCAAATCAATCTGCTTAATTGTTTTAATCTAAATTTAATGAGGAATGAAGGTTACCTAAATTAACCTTATAAGTAATTGAGAAATTCAAGTAATGTAAATAAGTAACTTTTTTATATGAACTAGGATGCTTCTTAATTTCTTTCTTTCTTTCTTTCTTTTTTCAAAAATGTTCTTTGTTCTTTTGGTTTCTATCCACCATTTTAAAGAATTCTAATTATAAACTTAAACAAATATCTTTTTCTTCTTTGAGATATAAAGAATGGGAAAACACCAAGCTTCCCACAAGGTTAATATCACATTTCTTGAGAGTGCGATGGAAACAGGAGCAGGTGCAATTCAGTTTAATATATAATTCTATGTAAATCACTAATTATGCTCATAATTATATTCTAATCATACTCTACTGTTGCAGTTCGTTTAGATGGCCCCACCAGCTTATTACTATGATAAGGGATTTGGAGACGGAGCCAATAATTGGTTGATTTATCTAGAGGTATATAAGCTTATCAATATAAATGTATATATATATATATATATTCATTTTATATTCTTATATTTAATATATTGATTATAATTTTAGTTGCAAATATTAGGGTGATGGATGGAATGCAAGCACAAACTTTTGCCCCAAATGGGTACGAGACCCTTGGATTAATTAAAACTCTTTTAAAAAAACACTTAAACATTCTAAGTGGAGGGTTTTTGCTTGTAAAGATCTCATCATTTTATTTTTTTATTTAGGTTTTCTATATCCTAACCATGCATCTCATACATCAATAGGATATGAAAAGCATAAATAAATGCATCTAGCATGCTCCTGGGGTGGAATGACCATGAGCCTAACCAACTGGTGCACTTAGAGCCACAGGTGTACCACCTAGTTGATTTTAAGTGGGTTGATTAAATCTAGCTATTACATGAGTGTATGTTATGCATTCATGGGTCTTCAAAAGTCTCCATGACTCCAAGGCCTCGTTTGCTCCATGTGACTTTACATGAGAAAGAAATCCTCACTCCTAGTGATTCTATTCTCATAAAATTTACAAGGTAGAAATTAAGAGGCATGCGAGCCCTATTTTAATACAACCCTCTTTTCAACAACTTGAAACAAATAAAATCAATATTAAAGGCTCATGATCATCCCCATTTTTCATCACCCATTCAACAATTAAATGAACAATAAACAAATCTAGAATTAACAATTAATTCCATCAATTAAGTGCTAATTATATTAACAAATAATTGGCCAAGCATAACGCTTATGCAACATTATGGAGATTAACTTTAACCAGATTTTAGGAGCTTGAAAAAATGTCAAACATTTTATTGAACACTTGCACAACACTTGTGCAGCTTCTATGTGTGATACAAAACCGTTTTGAGCACCAAAGGAGACACAAAAACATGCTAAAACTCATCCTTAGCCAAAACTGCCACTGCCGCATAGGTCCGGCGCACTGCCTGGGCGTGTGTGCGCAAGGGGTGCACATGCTGCCAGGCCAGCGCCTGGCCGTGTGTGGCAGGATGCAATTTTCAACTTGAAGACCGAGTCATCTCATTTTCGGCTCAACTTTTATGCATCAAAATTTTTTGGAAACCTCCTAAACATGTTATCACACATTTTGGATAAAATTTTCAGATTCAAAACAACTTTTGAAAGTGGAAATTCAAGTGCTCAATCAAGCTTCCAAAAAACTAGTTTAAGTAAGAATCACATTCTTAAAAAAGCTCCAGCAAAACTCCAGTAAAATTGGATCCAAAAATGACCAAAAAATAATTAAGGTCAGATTTAACATGATATATCAACATATAAAATTAATAAATGCCAAATCAACATTTAGCATAATAGCTATGAATTAAAACATACTAATCATGTGAATTAATACTTAAAACACATATTAGCATGCTTCCAATTCACCAATCAACGAGCCACACACAACATTAATCAAACACTCCAATCCATTATATGAATTGAGAATTTGGTGATTTATATCAATCCATTACATGAATCAATCATTCAAAAGAAATCCAAATCTAAGCATGATTTAGGCTCTAATACCACTTGAAGGTTAGTAAGCCACTAGGATCCAATAATCAAACTTCAAAAGCTGGAAATAACTAGTGCTTAGCCTACCAAGGATCTAGTCATGCTAGGAATTCAGATTTAGTTTGAGTGCTACCTCAAAAAGCGAATTTCCAAGGTCTCTAGGGTGAACACTTCACCAATCCAGATTCTAGTAGACTCTGGCACAATAGAGAAACAATAACTTTTGCCTTGGTTAGAGTGCTCCAAAAATCATGAATAAAAATATGGAACTGCTCAAATACTTGAGGAAGTTGATATAAAAATTTTAGAGCAAAACTGGATCTGGATTGCTTGGGAAAAATTTGGCAAAGGACTGCTCTGTTTCAGTCGATCTCCAAAGCTTAGCAAATCAAATGCTTTGCCTCTATTGATATTATCCACACACCAATTGATCCTCCAAATTCCACTCACTTTTAGCTGGAGAAAATGAGTAGAATATCAATGGTGAAGGCTGATTTTTTAGGTAGGAGAAGAAGAGAGAACAAAGTCTCAACACATGAAGCAATGTTTGGAAAGCGAGTTTTAGAGGGAATTGTGGAGTCTAATCCTTCACACCTTTCATGCATATGGCCGGTCCTTTCTCTCTCTATATATATATAGATATTGGATGGTGTGATGCCAAGGTGGCATCACACCTTCCATGAGGGGGGGGGAGGTGTGCAGCCAAGTGGGGTGCCAAGGTGGCAAATTTGAATTCAAATCTCATTTGAATTTCATGTGCATTTTAATTACATTTGAAATCTAATTTCAAATTAATTAAGATGCTAAATTCAAATGAACCTTTCATTTGAATTCTCCATACAAAATTTATTCTTCTCATTAATTAAATTAAATGCTTTAATTTAATTAATTAACCTTTAACTCTTAAGTTAAACAAGCTTAACTCTTAAGCTCAATTTGTTAATTGAACTCCTTAAATTTACTTGACCTATTGATGGTCACTTGGCACCAAATAATTAAATTCTTAATTATTGGTCTAATTTAACTCCTTAAATTAGTTGATTAATTTAACACTTAAATTAATCAAGCCAAAATTTGACCTTCTATTTAGTATCTCAAAATCGGTCACCAAGTAATGATTTTCTAACTCTTAGAAATTGCTCCATTAACGAGGAGGTTAATTGGATTTTGTGTGTTACCCAATAGGTTCTACCATTCATTGGACATTGGCTCACAACTCCTTGTTACTTTTGAATATCATCTATTCATTTTAGCTTAAAACACATTTTTAAACTAATCGACTCAATTCAATTAATCTCATTAATTGAAGAGTACCCAATCTCCATAGTCGATGTCCAGCCTCAAGTCCATGGAGCCCAACTAATTGGCCTAATGCATGCTTTTAGAGAACCATCATTGCTATATGTTTGCTAGGAAAATACGGTCCTTTCGTCTCCTATCTCCCAAAAGTAGCTTAAGGTAAGATATTTGTCGGCTCTCTAATAGCCTCGATACTATGTTTCTATTCTTATTGTGTGATTTTTTTGTATGATCTCACCTTTGAAAAACTCATTTTCCAAATTGTCATACCACCTTGCACAATGATTTCTTAGAATCGATCATTATAGAATATATAGGAGATGTACCCACCATTCATAAAAGCGAGGAGTCGGATTCTATCTTGGATCTCACAAACCTCCATGCCAAGTAACTCATAGCCAACCTCAACTTAAAAGACCTGCTAAGTGGTCAAGGAAGAGTTAAAGCACGATGACTAGACACAAGGTTACCGTGGATCCTCAGGTCAGAGGACTAATAATATGCACTATCTTAAGTTGGAGAACTTGCCACTATCAACTTGCCACTCCAGCTATCTTGTGGATTCTCTGGTGGGTCTTCAATGCCTTGTTCTCTAACAAGCAGCCACTAATATATACCTATATCTCATATGGTTGCTCATGGAACGGAGCAATATCCAACTCTTGGATTTATACATAGTTAGCACAAGTCTATCCGGATCTTAGATGCCCTATCTCATAAGATCTTATGACTTGGAAGATTTAAGATCATGACCGTGCAAGGCTTATTCCATGATCACCGAACCAAGTCCCGTAGTCATAAGGGATCTAAGGGCTTCGTCCAAGTGCGAGTGAAGTAATAAAGAGCATAGTATGAAGATGGCCATATAAAGAATATCATTCAATCAAGATTGTTATACAAGGCCAATCCTATTAGCTTGTTGGGCACTATTCCAACATCCATTGGAGCCAACAAAGACCACCTTTATAAAGCACTTCTTAGAAGACACAAAAACTTTGAGGCCACTCAAACTCAACTTGGATGGAAGTTGAGAAATCAGGAACTCCTAAGCCTAGAATAATTACTCAAATTAACTTAAGATAAATTTAATAAATTAAACTTAAATTATATTTTTGATGTCAAATTAAAAAAAAAAATCCCAACGAAAATAGAGGGCTGAATTATGTGACTAAAATTAGACCTAAGGACATTGTGATAATTCAACTAAAAATAATAAATCAACCCCAAAATTAATTAATTAAATGAATGTGCTAGAGAGCTCAAAGGACAAGGTAAGTCCATAATGACAGCAGAAAAACCCTAATGGATTTAAGCCTCTAAAGACTAAAATCTGTAAATACCAAGTCCTAGAGAGAAATGGATACTAGAAATTATTTACAAAATTGCTCATAGTAGAAGAACTTTCGAGAAGAGGATATCTCCCAGCGTGCATTCCTGAGAAGATGAACCGACACTCTGCTATTTTCTAGAAAGGGTCTCTCTCCATTTGTGAACAGTATCAATATCTTTTATTGATGTAATAATTTGAAATGATTAGAACTGATAATAATATTTTGAGAAAAAAATTAAAATTTTTTTTATTGAAATTTTTGTTTGTATTTTGAGAATATTTTGTTCCAAAACAATGAGTGCTAATCCTCGACATAAAAGTTCAAAAAAGTACTAAAAATTATAAATTTTGTGCAATTTTACACAATCATTTTTTTAAATATAGTGATTAAAAATTTCCAACTGAATAGAGATGATAATTTTGGAAAGAAAATTTTCATTTTGGGAAAACCTCATTGTTTGATTAATTAACAAGGAGAAATAAGATTCTAAGGATAAAAAATAAAAATAAAAAAGACACAATTAAGTAAATAACAAATATGTAAAAGGTCAGTGAGCCAAACTAATCAAGCTCATCAAGATGGACATTCAAACCAAAGTAGATAGAATCCATCAAACATTTACTAGAAATACCAACTTCTAAAGTTAAAAGGGGGACGAAAATTCAGTGATAAAAAATCTTGAGCTCTGACTCTACGCAAATGCATTGCACAACAAGAACCATTTTAAATTTGTAGACTTTTGAAAAGGACCCTAATTTCACTTTTGAGCAGCATCACTCCTTCAAATGCCTCGTCCTAATGAGCCTTTCTAATTCATCATTTAAATGGTACCAGCTATATATCTTGTGGTCATAGTCATTTTGATCTTGGTGGGGCTCTCCTTGGCTTTATGAGCTAATCTCACCAAGTTCTTGCCTTCTATAGCCGTCAATCCTTGTGATATGGACACACTTAATGGAAAGTACAGTACAAAATTAAGAGTAAAATTAATCTAATTTCTCAAGTACTCATCATCTTCTTTTTACATATTGAGTGGTAACAAATGCAGAAATGTTGAGCTAAATTCCTTGAAGGAATGAATCGAATTCGATGGCAGTTGATTATACTACTATTATGTAGTCTTGATGAAAGTGGTCAAAAATATTTTATACTTTAAGCATCAAAATATCCATCAAGTAATGGAGTATTCTAAAAAATACATAGATGTCCTCATAGGTTAGAGGACCCATCATACTCAAAGTGGAGCTGTCTAAAATTCGTTGATAATTCATCTACCACAATATTCTCCCCCAATGGGATTGCTCATGGCGTCCAATGTTTTCCTGTCATCTACCTTCGTATTTCCTTCACTTGCTATAAAAGTCGTTAGACCCTTGCAGATAAATTTGAGTGCGATGTGCTTTGTTCGTATTGATATGAAGCATAACTTTCTACCACTTGGTGAATATTCTTACCTATGGTAATTTGCTATCTTTTCTGACTTCAATACCACAACCCTGACTATCTTGTGGTATAGAAAAAGCCAGTTGGTTTCCTTTATCATATGGCCTCCATTGGTGTTAACATGAGGCCAGCAAAGTTGCTCCATTGTCATCTGTCCAATAGGAGTGCTCTCTTGTGGCGCCAATTAATGAGTCACAGGATTCTACTTGGAAACAAATCGAGTACTTCTTGATATAGCTCATTTAGGTGTGACAATTTCTGCACTTCTAGATGTCTTGAAAAATAACGATTAGAGATATTGGGGTTTGGCCAATAAAAATCTTCAAATACTCAAGTTAGAAATCAGTCAGTGATCGAAAAATTAGAGAAGATGAATAAGAATATTGTGTGTTATCTTGATGTACCATAAGAGGGAACCAACCTCTTTTCCGTGAGTTCTTCCTACTCCTCATGGGTTTTAACCTTTTAAGTCCATTAGATCAGGACTCTTTATTCCAATTGCCTAAGTTTCAATCGTGCCCTTCCATTTTATTAGTTGAAATATTTTCCAAAGCTTTTTCATTGCGGACTAGTTTTTCTTTCTTAGTTCATACAGGTCTAAGCCTATCTTTATTTTTCAGTCCCATATCGACCAACTGAGCTTTTTATAAATCCCAACTTAATAAAACAATTTGTCCATTATTAGCTTCAAAGTTGAATTCCTGGTTTTCATCAAATGAAATTATGATAGTATTGCAAGATCTTGACATATATTTCATTCAATTTAAGTTGAAGTTGAAGTTGAAGTTGAAGAACTCCTTTATTTATAGATTTTTTTATTTCAAAAAATATTCGTACGATGGAGAAACGTAAAGAATGAGTAAACCGAAGAATACAAATCTAAAAAGCTATAATGCTGGTGCACCATAGAAAAATCTATTAGGCGAATGGTCCACAATGTTCTAGGTAATAAATATGTATTATATAAGCAACAAAAGACATTAAAGAAAACAACCAAGTCTTGTGAAAACCTTGTGAACAGTGATCATACGTGGTTCATGAGGTAATTTGTTATTCATTTTTTATTCTAATTTTCATATGTTCTTTGTTCCCTTCCTGTTCTCTTACAACGAGATTGCATTGAAAAATATACATTTTGTGTATGCATATTCAGCTATTATATTCTCATATTTACATAAATTCTAAGTACCTTTTTGTGCTTCTAAAAATTTCAAATATGTGGTTTGAACATGTTTGATTAGTAAAAAAAAATAATATTAACCCTTTATTAATGGCTAGTTTTATTATTTTATTTTCTTTTTTGCAAAACTTGATGACCTATTGTCATTATTGTTTCAATAGGTGTACAAAACATATATATATATATATATATATCTTTAAATATGAATTTAGACACCCGTACTATAATTGTGGCAAATTTTAAGCATTACCAAGTCTCCAACAAAGAATTGGTTAACATCATTTTACAAAACTTCCCTTGGTATTACTTGATTAATGCGAGCTTCATAATATATCAAATCAAATTGTGTAATTATTTTAATTTAAATTTAATGAGAAATAAAGGTTGACTAAATTAATCTTATAAATAATTAAAATAAATTCAAGTAATGTAAATACATTAACTTTTTTATATGAACTAGGATGCTTCTTAGTTTCTTTCTTTCTTTCTTTCTTTCTTTCTTTTTTAAAAAAATATTCTTTGTTCTTTTAATTTCTATCCACCATTTTAAAGGATTCTAATTGTAAACTTACGCAAATATATTTTTCATTTTTGGCATGTAAAGAATGGAAAAGCACATTCTAACCATGGCTGATCACTGGTTAAAGCTATTGATTTGTTTGCTTGTGATGAATACTCAAGTTCAAGCTTCCCACAAGGTTAATATCATATTTCTTGAGAGTGCGGTGAAAAAAGGAGCAGGTACAATTGAGTTTAACATATAATTCTATGTAAATTAGTAATTATATTCATAATTATTTTCTAATCATAAAATGTTAATACAATTATTCTCTTTTACTGCAGTTTGTTTAGATGGGGCCCCACCGGCTTATTACTATGATAAGGGATTTGGAGATGGAGCTAATAACTGGTTGATTTATCTAGAGGTATATAAGCTTATCAATTTAAAAATATATATATATATAAATATTCATTTTATATTCTTATACTTAATATATTGATTATAATTTAAGTTGTGAATATTAGGGTGGTGGATGGTGTGCAAGCACTGATTTTTGCCCCAAATACATGCGGGATAAGAGCACGTTGATAAAGCCAACTACTATGGATTTTGATAACATGCTCAGCCAAACACAAAACATTAATCCAGGTAACTAAATAATTATCAACTTGCTAGAGACCATAAATATGAAAACAAAAATAAGTCAATTATTACTCCATGATTAATTAGTGTTTATAATTCACCATATGATTAGTTTGATGCTAAAAAGTTTTCATGGATATATAATTCAATAAGTAACATTAGCTGCTTCTCAATTCCAGATTTTTACAATTGGAATAAAGTTTATGTTATATATTGTGATGGCTCATCATTCATGGGAGACGTTGAAAACATTTATCAAATAAAAGTAAGTATTATAAAAAATTACATAATTTCTCATGTTTATTGAAAAATAACCATTTAAAATTTTGTTTTATTCCTTACTCATGCATGTACAATTGTAATTTTTTTTTATTTTAGGGAATCAACATCACTTCTAGGGGCGCTCGAATTTTTGATGCTGTAATGGACGACTTGATAGCTAAAGGAATGGCGAACGCCAACAATGTATGCCCTAAATTTCATGTGACTAATTAATTTACGTAATTTACATACAAAAATTAAAAATGAATATTTTGAATTATTGGAGTATTAATTAATGATGTCATCAAACTTAAACAATATCTAGGCGATACTTGCTGGTGGATCAGCTGGTGGATTGGCAGCCATAATGCATTGTGATGGCTTTCGAGCACTCACACCTAATGCTAGTAGAGTCAAGTGCATTTCTGATTCTGGGTTCTTCATCCACGCGTAAGAATCAAATGCCTGCCAAAATCCAACCTAAATATTGCTAAAGACATAAATCTAGACACACACACACACACACACACACACACACACACACACACATATATATATATATATGAATAATCCAATAACATATTCATGTGTTTATTTTTGTAACAGAAATAAAAGAGACCTCCCTGGATTCAAGAAAAGAGATCACCGATTTGACGGGCTGGTCGAATTTCATGTAGTTTTCTCTTACACTCAGTTTGTTTATGTTTTCAAATGACATTTTTATTTTCTGTACTATTTAAAAATAAAAACCATCAATTTATACAAATTTTCACTAGAAATACTCATTTTTCTTATTTTTTATTTTTCCTAAATCAAGCATATCGCTCTATTATCACATCAATCAAATTTAAATTGAATTTGACACAAAGTACTAATTATAATTTTAAACTAATTAAAATATACATATATATTTTTTTGAAAAAATACGTCTTCGAGGAATAAAAAATATAAACTACCTAAATTTTCAATTATATACCTACTCCAATCTTATTTTCAAACAAAACATTCCAACATAATTTCATTTTCATTTCTTAAATTGTAACAAACTTTTCAATTTATGAAAATATTAAAATTTTGGATTACTTTCAATTACAATATAATTTAAAATGCAATCAGATTATGTTTTCAGTTATTATTGTGGATTTCTATTTACCTAATCTTGGAATTCAAATTCCTCCATTCAGATAATTTCTATAAATCCAAATATGTCAATCAAAATGAAGCTTGAGTACTTTTAATTAATTCTAATATTTACGTGACATGTTTGTCAAGTTTTATCTTTCTAATTGATGTTTGTGCTGCAGGAACTAACCAAATTTTTGCCCAAATCATGCACGTCAAGGATGAGACCTGGTTTGGTGAGAGAAGTTTTGTAAAGAGCCATATATATGAACCATATAACTTCCTATTTTTCTCTAAAAGAAATGTGCTTGAATTAATAATAACAATGGTTATATACTTAATTTTCAGTGTGTTTTTCCTGAAAACATGGTTGGAGATATTAAGACACCACTCTTTCTACTTGAATCAGCTTTTGATTCTTTTCAGGTAAGATCATTCTTCTACAATATTAATAAATATCAGACCAAAAAATGACCATTTACATATATTTTATAAAATTACTTCCAACATTATTCGGCAATTTTATATCGTTCTTTAGTTTATTTCAGCACATTATGTTATCTTGCAACAATTTTATTTATTGAAAAATTAGGAAGTAAATACATAATTTTCTTTTTATTTACATGCCCACAAACATTTTGAGCTATTTGGGATTCAAACTCTTATCTTTTTTTTTTTTTAATTCTTTTTCACTAATATCTATGTTTGATTTTCCACTCTACCAACCGGTGTACTTTTTTTTTTTTTTTTTTTTTTATGTTTCTCCACTATTTTTAGTTTTTTTTAAATTAAAATAAATTAGAATTCTCAATTTTTTACGATATCTAAAAGATGAAATATTTTCAGGAACAAGCAAATCAAAATGGTTTTAGTCTCTAGTTTCAGATATTCTTTGATGTGTTGAAATAGCTTTCTCAAAATATTCTTAGAAACATATCTTTACTCTTGGTATTTTTGTTTGTTTGGTACTTATTCTTTTGAACCAACTAAATACCTATTGATAAAATTCTTTTTAACTTATATTGAATTTTATTTTGTTTCAGATAAAAACTGGCTTGGTAGATGCTACATATAATGAGACCTTGTGGACGACCTGTGCTGAAGAATTGAATTGCAAACCTCCTCAATTACATAACATGAAGGGTAATAATTTTGCCATTATGACCTTTAATCTTAAATTAACAAGGGAAATAAAACTCATGATCATTTATTTATACTTAATTACAGAATTTCGATCTGTCTTCATAAATACATTGCAAAAAGTCCGTAATTCTCCATCAAGAGGATTGTTCGTTCACTCTTGCGTTGCTCATGGTCACTTGACTAATAATCAATGGTGGAATCCTTTGTATGCAGTGGGAAATAAGGTAAGATGTACTTTTATAGTACACATTTGTTCTTCTTATTCTCTTCGATAGATTTTCTTCTATTTCATATTATAAGTTATTTGTCATAAATTAGTGTGTAGCACGTCTAATACTAAGCATAATTGTGCATCTAACAATGTGTTTGCATTTGCTCTCCGTTTAGGTACATGATAACTTAGGCCATGTTTTGTAAAAATATTGGGTATGAATGTGTCAAAGTTCTCAATTCGTACATTATTCGGTTTTCAATTTTTTGAGTCTTTCGTATAATTTATACATTGTCTAGACCTATATCTATTTGGTTTAACACTAAGTGCTTCTTATTTAATATATTTTACTCATTTTGCAGACTATTGCAGAGGCCATTGGTGACTGGTATTTTGATCGAAATTCTTGTCAAGAGATAGATACCCAAGATGACACACCACAAAAGTGTAAAATACCTTCATAAGAACTAGACATGTAAAACCAAAATGTATTTATCTAATCAAAATGAAGAATAAAAAAAAAAAATAATGATTTCTGCCATGGCTATGCTCTATGTTACATATCAATCAAGCAATATCTAAATACGCATTCAGAATCACATAAATATTTATTAGTTACATGTTCATTGTGATCTTTAAAATGAGATATACTTTCAAGATAAAATCATTTTTATTCATTTTCTTATGAATGAAGGATCATGTTAATTAATTTGTGCAAGCTCTTATTTCAACATTAAAAGATCACATTCACTTTAACTTACGAATTAGGATTTAAACAAAATATGTGTAAATATGGTTTGTAGATTGCGAAATGCAATAATTGATGATTTTGGATATCTTATAGTATTTTATGTATTTAACAAGTTTAATTTGTCTATTCTATCATGGTTATGATTTCTATCACACATACATCAAAATGATTAAACACATTAATGCACTCTTTGATGATGTTTATGTAGTAAGAATACAATCAAAAGAAAATGTTGGCAAATGATGATTTAAGCACGTAAACTATGAATCCTTTAAATCATAATATCAAACAAGGTGATCCAATGTTATCTTTTTATCAGTGGAAGACTCACAAATACCACCCTAGATTGAAGCTCATCTACAAGCCTTGAATGCATACTAACTCCATGTCCTTTAATCTCAACTGGCCTTCTATAATTTCTTCTTCTAGCCACGCATGGTTGCTGCTAGAGCTTCCACAAGCTTACACACCTTAAACCCTTAGGACTATTTGGTGATACCCTAACAAAATTTTAGAAAAAGAACTGTGAATTTGAGAGAGTCTTTCATGAGTGAATACTCAAGTTATGTGTTTAAAACTCATAGGAGGAGAGTCCATTTATAGGCGAGTCTCCCAAGAGTCCAATCCAAATAGGAGTATCAAAAGAGATATAGATAATGTCTATCCCACATGAGGGAGAGTTGTCCTCCTAGATATGGATAAGTTGAAGGTATGTGTAGAGCTAGGATCTAATAAAATGGAAAAAGAAAAAGAACAAAACTAGCCCACACACATCCTTAAGGATCTAGACATGCATAGGGTTAAGATTTAGAAATGAAAATACCTTGATGAAACCGAAAATCAAGGAATAAGGAAGAACACCCTTCAACTTTTGAAGTTGTCCTTTCACTGGCGCAATGAAAACACAACCAGATTTCCCAAAGCTAAACTCCTTATTTTGAGCCAAAAAGTTCATTGTATTCCCTAAACACCTTGAAGATTCTACAGCCAAAATTTTAGACAGATCAGAACAAAATAAAGTTCCCTAAACTCACCGGAAGTGGCTTCCAGAACCTACTTCTCCAAGAGCAATAGCAACCTAAACATTTTACCTCTAACGAGAAAGTTCACACACCATAGCAAATACCCTTTCTCTACAAAAATAGCTGGAGATAATTATAGAGAAATAGAGGAAAGAAGGTTTAGAATGGAAGTGGAAGATGAGCGAGGAAGGAGATATTTGTGGAGAATTTTAGATGTATCCACTAACAATTTGTTGGGAGAAAATATTCCACACCTCACTAAAAATCTCTCTAGTGGCCGACCTCTTCTATATCCATATATTAAAGGAGGATGGTGTGGGGTCACCAAGTGGAATGTGGTCTACAGTAGTGTGTGAATTTGAATGTTATTTAGAATTTACATTTCATCCAAATGCATTCTAATTCTATATTAAATGAACTCTTCATTTAATAATTCCTTGCAAAATTAACTCTCCAGTTTAATTAAATTAAACACTTTAATTTAATTAATAATCTTTTAACTTAACTCTTAAGTCAAAGTGCTTAACTCTTTAAGTTAGCCAAAATTAATTTAACCCTTAAATTAATTTGACGAATTGATAGTCATGTGGCATCAATTAATTAACTATTAGTTAATTGATCTTAATTTAACTCTTAAATTAGTTTGACCAATTTAACTCTTAAATTGATCAAGCCAAAAATGACTTCAATTTTTTTCCCCCTTCAATTCGATCATGAATTTTCTAACTCTTAGAAAATTCTCCTTTATTTAATAGGTCATGCATTTGGCTTTTGTGTGTGACCCATTAGGTTCTATCATTCATTGGACATGGGCTCACAACTATTTGTGACTTATTGGAATATCAAATATTCACATTGATTTAAATTCCTTTAAACTAAGCGACTTGAGTCAATTAATATCATTAATTGAAGAGTACATAATCTCCATGGTCGATGTCCAACCTCAAGTCTATGAAGCCCAACTAATTGGCCAAAATGAATGTTCTTGGAAAACTATTCTAGCATTACGCGTACCATGCAAATACAGTCCTTCCATCTTCTATCTCCAGGAAAGAGGCCTAGGGAAAGATATTAGTCAGCTTCCCAGTAGCCTCGATGCTATGTTTCTATTCTTAATGTTCGATTCCCTTTGTGACCTCATCTTTGCAAACACCTTTCCAAATTTTCACAACACATCATGCAAGGATTTCTTAGAATCAATCATTATAGAATACATAGGAGATGCACTCGCCCTTCACAAAGACGAGGAGTCGGATTTCATCTTGGATCTCCCAAACTTCCATGTCTAGTAGTTTATGCCCAATCACCACTCAAAGGGACTGCTAAGTGACCAGGGAGGAGTCAAAGCATGAGGACCAGACATTAGGTTACCATGGATCCTCCGGTCAAAGGACTAAATTTATGCACTAGCATAAGATGGAGAACTTGCAACTATCGACTTGCCACTCCAGCTGTCTAGTGGATTCTCTGGCGGCTCTTTACTGCCTTGTTCTCTAACAAGCACCCACTAACATGCATACATATTTGATATGGAATTGCTTATGGAACAAAGCAACATCCAAATCTTGAATATATGTATCATTATTGCCAGTCTAGCGAGATCTTAGATGCTCTGTCTCGTAAGATTCTATGACTTGGAAGATTTAAGATCATGACCGTGTAAGACTTATTACATGATTACCATCCAGTGCATAATCAAGTCTCGTAGTCTTATGTGGTCTAAGGCCTCATCCAAATGTCAATGAAGTAAATAAATAGCATAAGATGAAGATTGCCATATAATAAATATCATTCAATCAACAAGGAAATAGTACACAAGGCCAATCTAATTGGCTTGTGGGGCACTATTCCAACATAAGTATTATCCATCCACATCTCTTTAAAAAAGAAAAGTTCTAATCCATTAAAAACTGCAATTCCTTCTAGATGTAGATAAGATTTTTATTCAAATATGGATGTTTATTGGGTCAAGAGTTCAAAATCAACCCAATTCTAACATTTCCCGATCATACATATTTGACTCAATCTCATCGAATTCATAATCTTTCATGTCCTTTCTTTCATACAGGGAATAAGGTATGCGACCAAGTGAGAAGAAATCAAGTAAGAAGAGTTATATTAAGCCACCACCAAAGTAATAATCTACAACTCAAAACTCGCTAAGTACCCAAACTATATGGTCGCGCTAGATCAAACATCTTTGATCCCTCAGTATCAAGTAGAGCATGCATGACTCTTTCCACTATATATTTATGCTCCTTACTATGTCAAATACTTTTGACTTAGTTAGCCAGCGTATGAGCCACAGAACAAGAATGCATTACCAATTTTAGTTTTTCCTTAACCCCTCATACAGATTCACTTGGCCTTGACAGCTTTCTTAGTCACTTCGACAGAGCGAATTAATCATGCCCATTGGAGGCATGCTAAAATAGTGTCATCAATCTTACACTCCATGACATGGTCCAAACTAACAGAGTGTGTAGCCTAAGGATCCATGAAATAAAGCAAATAAAGCTAAATCAAAACTTGTCAAAACTTGTCTACATACCTCCCAAGGATCATATCATGTTGTAAAATGGATTTGGAAGAAGATAAATACCTTGAATGCTCAAAATTCCAAGGTAGAATGGAATAAATGCTTGAACATTTCAAAGTTGTCTTCCTCTGGTACAGCAGCAATACGATAACTTTTGCCTAACTAAAACACCTCCAAATTGGCTAAAATTTGGACACAACCTTGTCAACACCTTGGGAAAGATCCAATAAACAATTCAGCCAAAAATCAATATGGCAAGGTCTAGAAAATATGCTCCAAACTTTTTTCCCTTGCAGTGGATCTCCAAAAACAAAGCTATCTAATTGTCTAGCCTCTAATATGATGATCCACATATTATTGGCAAGTCCAATCAATCCTTATTCAATTGGAAAACCAATGAGAGAATAAGAGATGAAGGCCAAGAATTAGGAGCGAGGGTCAAGCAAAAGTGCTAGACTTCAACACATGAGTAAATCACACAAATTGGAGGGAAAATGAGAATCTAACAATTAGAATGTGCAAGATTTGCATGGCCGGCCACCTCTCTCCTATTTATAGGAGTGAAGGTGTGATGCAAGTTGGCATCACACCTCCCATGAGGTTGGCACCAACTTGCAAGCAAGTTGCATGTGAAATGTTAATTTCACTTGCATTTGAATTTCATTTGGAATCTTCGTTTCATCTCATGAAATATCATCCAAATAAATTCTAAATGCACTCCAAATGAACTCTTTATTTTGAATTTCCCTCCAAAATAATTCTTCACATTAATTAAATTAACCTCTTAATTTAATTAATTAATCTTGACTTAACTTTTTAAGTCAACCAGTTTAACTCTTTAAACTAGAAGATGTTAACTTAACTCCTTAAGCTAACTTGACCAATTGATAGTCATGTGACACCAATTAAATTAACTCATTAATTTAATTGGTCTAATTTAACTCCTTAAATTATTTTGATCAATTTAACAATTAAATCAATCGATCCAAAATGACCAAAAATTAGCCAACTACTTTTCCTCCATAAAATCGATCAATTGGAATCTTCTAACTCTTAGAAAATTCCCTTCATCAAATAGGATTCCCTATTAACTTTTATGTGTGACCCATTAGGTTTTACCATTTATTGGATATGGGCTCACAACTCTTGTGATATTAAGAATATCAAAATATTCACATTAATTTAAACTCCTTTAAACTAATAACTCAATTCAATTAATCTCTAATAATTGAAGAGTACCTAATCTCCATGGTCGATGTCTAACCTCAAGCCCATTGAGCCTAACTAATTGGGGAAAATGAATATGCTCTTGGAGAACCATTCTACTCTACGCTTGCATTGCAAATACAATCCTTCCATCTCCTATCTTCCAAAAGACGCTGAGGGCAAGATATTTGTCGTCTCCCTAATATCCTCGATAACTATGTTTCTATTCCAATATTTGATTCCTCTTTATCACTTTATCTTTGGAAAAATCCTTTTTCAAATTGTCATACTACCTTGTGCAAGAATTTCGTGGAATTGATCATTATAGAACACATAGGAGATGCACTCGCCCTTCACAACGATAAGGAGACAGATCCCATCTTGGATCTCACAAACCTCCATGTCTAAGTAGTTCATACCTAAGCTCAACCTGAATGACCCGTAGAGTGGTCAAGGAAGAGTTAAAGCATGAGGACCTAAGCATAAGGTTATCATGGATCCTTAAGTCAAAGGGGTAATTATATATATTAGCATAAGCTAGAAAACTTGCATCTACTGACTTACCACTACGGCTATCTAGTGGATTCTCTGGGTGAGCCTTCAGTGAACTTGTTCTCTAACAAGCATCTACTACTATGCACATATGTCTTACATGGATTGCTCATGAAATGAAGCAATATCCAACCCCTTGAATTTACTCATCGTTAGTGCAAGTCTATCCGAATTTTAGATGCCCTATCTCATAAGATCCTAAGACTTGGAATATTTTAAGATAACGATCATGTAAGACTTGTTTAATGATTACCACCTAGTGTGTGACCAAGTCTCGTAATCTTGTGTGATCTAAGGGCTTTGACCAAATGCTAGTGAAATAAAATAAGCATACGATGAAAATGGCTATTTCTTATGAATATCAGTCAATCAAGATTGTATCACAAGTAAAATAGTTTACATGCCAATCTAATTAGCTGTAGGGAACTATTCCAACAATATCCCACTTGCCCTAAAGCTAATTCCCCATAGTCTTAAGACTCATCTTTTCAAGATGTCCTTTAAAGACCTTTTGCGCTAGGGGTTTTGTCAGTGGATCTGCTACATTCTCTTCTGAGGCTACCCTCTCCACTCAAATATTATCTCTATCGATGATCTCCCATATCAAATGATATCGCCTCAAAATATGCTCGGATAACTGACGAGATCTTGGCTCTTTAGCTTGCGCCACCGCCCGATTGTTGTCACAGAAGATAACTACAGGCTCAATAATACAAGGCACTACATTCAACTCTTAGATGAAGTTTTTGATCTAACTACCTTTCTTTACAGTTTCAGAAGCACCAAGATATTTTGTTTCTATGGTTGAATCGATCGTGGTGTCTTGTTTGAAACTCTTCCAATTCACTGCGCCACCATTGAGGCAATATACAAATCTAGAAGTGGATTTTAGGTTATCTACATCGAATTGGAAACTTGACTCTAAAAACCCCCCGAGTTTCAATTCTCCATTGCCGTATACAAAAACAAATCCTTAGTCCTTCTTAAGTACTTAAGGATTGCTTTAACGACCATCTAGTAATATTCATTGGGTTAGATTGAAAGTGGCTCGTAACACTTAGAGCATGTGATACATCTGGCCTTGTACATTAAACGACATACATTATGCTCCCTATAGCGAACGCATAAGGTATGTGGGACATCTTATGTCTCTCATCATTAGTCATAGGGGCATAAACTTGGAGAGATGAAGACTGTAACCCATTACGATGAATTCTTTCTTGAATTCTTCCATACTAAACCTCTTTAGTATCTTATCAATGTAAGGTGTTTGGTAAAGCCCCAACATCTTCCTCGATCTATCTCTATAGATACGTATTCCTAATACGTAGGATGTTTCCCCCAAATCCTTCATGGAGTATTTAGTAGATAACAATGCTTTAGTACACTCTAACATTGCTCTCTCATTCACAATGGGAAGAATGTCAGCGACATAAACACAATAAATTGTACACTACTCCCACTAGCCTTCTTGCACACACAAGGTTCATACATATTTTTGACAAATCTAAACAATTTGATTGTCTTATCAAATCATATGTTCCAACTTTTGACACATGTTTGAGTTTATAAATGGATCTCTCGAGTTTGCAAACTTTTTAATCACTTTCTTTAGATGTAAAACCTTTTGGTTGCTCCATATATATTTTTTATTCAATGTTTCCATTGGGGAAAACGATTTTACATCCATTTGTCATATCTGATAGTCATAATATGTGGCTATGGAAAGTAAAATCCTAATGGACTTAGCATTGCGACCGGTGGAAAATCTTTTTCAAAATCAATACTGGTTCTTTGAGTGTAACCCTTTGCCAGTAGTCGCGCCTTAAAGGTCATAACTTCTCCATCGACTCATAGCTTTCGATTATAGATCTACTTGCAACCAACGAATACTATATCCTTCAGTGGATCTACCAAATTCCATACTTTGTTGGAGTACATGGAGTCTATTTTGAATTTCATGGCGTCTAGCCAATGTCTTGAATTTATGTCCAACATAGTTTCCTCAAAGGTCTTCAGATCACTATCTAATTGGCTCTTTTCATGAAAGAATCCGAACCTTTCAGGTTGCTTCATGATTCGGTCTAACTTTCTCAGAGGTTGTGTGCTAGGCTCTTGATGTTCATTTGTTTCTATTACTTGTGTGATTTGTTGATCATCTTGTACTTCATCAAGTTCAATAACAACGCCATTTCTATCTAATAGAAATTTCTTTTCCAAAAAGTAGGCATTCCTTGAAACAAATACCTTTGTTCTGAGGGATCATAGAAATAATAACCTATAGACTTTTTTGGGTATACTTGTATAAAGTAGATCTCGCATCCAACTTGTCTCCCACTAATCGCTTAACGTAAGTAGAAGATCCCCCAAACCCTTAAAAAAGTGTAAGAGGGTGCTTTTCCACACCACATCTAATGCGGTGTCTTTGGCACCAACTGTGAAGGTACTACATTTAGTAGCGTCGCCGCCATAATTAAGGGTATCCCATAAAAGGATATAGGCACATAGAAAAAGCTTATCATGGAATGTACCATGTACAACAAGGTGCGATTTCTCCTTTAGGCTACTCCATTGTGTTGGGGTATGCCGGGTGGAGTCCATTCAAAGAGAATCTCATTCTCCTTTAAATAATCCAAGAATTCAATACTTAAGTATTCTCCTCCTCGATTATATCAAAGAGCTTTAATACTTAGTCCTTTTTGCTTTTCTACTTCATTCATGTATTCTTTGAACTTTTCAAAGGCTTTGGACTTGTACTTCATAAGATACACATGTCTGAACCGAGTATGATCATCTATGAAGATGATGAAGTAAGAATAACCTCCTATCGCACTAACTCTTAGTGGGCCACAAACATCCGTGTGGATCAAATCCAAAGGTTTTGTGGTGTACTCCATTTGTCCTACAAAAGGAGCCTTGGTCATTTTTCCATTTAAACAAGACCCACAAGTAGGAAGATTCTCAATGCCACTAACATTTAGTGCTTTGAGAGATTTTATCTTATTCATCTTATTTTTGAAAATATGTCCAAGTCTTGCATGCCACAAGGTGGCATCTTCTTGGTTGTCTAATTTTCTTTTACTTAATTGAATGTGCATCAATGAAGGTTGAGAATCCAATATGCACAATCCATTGTTTAATATACCTTGTGCAATTAAAGAATCATTCTTTAATGCTTTTAGCTTCCCATTACATATAGAAAAATCATATCTTTCATTATCTAAAACGGGAATAGAAATAATATTCTTAACAAGATTGGGTACATAAAAACAAGGATCAAGAACAATGCAAGAATTCCCTAAGTCCAACTTGATTACGCCTTCAACCATGGCCACAACTTTAGTAGTTCCAAAGCGGAGGATCGTATCCCCTTCATTGAGACTCATTTTTCTTTCCATCCCCTATAACTAATTAGAAAGTTGAGGACCACACACGGTATCAAATAACCATGAAGAAGAATTTGTCGTTAAGTACACTTCAATAAAGTACATACCCTTACCAAGGGTGCTAAGGTATTCCTTGCAATTCCTTTTTCAATGGCCTTTCTCGCCCCAATAGAAACAAGTAGCATCAACTTTGACCTCTTTCTTTTTTTTTTTATTCTCCCTGAACCTCTCAAGGGTTGCTTTTCTTTAGAAGAAAAACTTTTCTTCTTTTTACCTCCCTTTCTAGCACCCTTAGGGCCTTTAGACTTGGATGAGGAAGCAAGCATAAGAGGTTTTTCTTTCTTCATTGTCACCTCAGCGATTACCAACATATTGACCAATTCATTGATCGTCACTTCTTGTTTTTTCAAGTTAAAGTTCACAACAAATTGGTCAAATAAGCTAGGCAATAATTGAAGGATCAAATCCACATAGAGCTTATTGTCTATAACAGCGTCTAATTGACTAAGTTTCTCGATGAGACCGATCATCTTTAGCCCATGGTCATGGACACTCAAGCCCTCATTCATTCATCTCTTAGAGAGCTCCTTAGAGAATGAAAACCTTTCATGTCTAGTTTACCTACCATACAACTCTTGTAGATGCAAATGAATCTTATGAGTGGTTTTTATGTGCTCATGAGACTTTTGGAATTCATTAGACAAAAAAGCCATCATGAGATATTATGTTTGTAAATCATCACCCACAAACTTTGTAAACGCTTCATGTACCTCATTGGTGGCATCATCGCCAATGGTATCCAGCGGACTTTGATCAAGCACATAAGTCTTCTTTTTGGAATTTAGAATAATCTTGAGGTTTCTAAGCCAATCTTGGAATTTAGGCCGGTTAGTTTATTAGTTTCCAAAATAACGTTGACTGGATTCTTAGCCCTTTTTTTAGAGATTTCAAAAGTTTACAAAGGCGAAAATGATAGTATAAGCATGTGATTGAATATTTAATATTGAAAACATGTTTATAGACTTTCAAGCATGTTTTTCTCCTACTATTTTATCAAATTTCTCACCCCCAAGAAGAATTCAGAAAATCTCATTTCCTAGAGAGAATCAAAACCCTAAGGACTTGTAAGTGGACCTACGACTCGAGTGCCATCCACAAACAATCAAAAGATAAGTAACTTTTGTTAACCGCATCTCTAGGCAACCCTTGATATATTTTACCTCACTTTTCATGTAGACCCATACCTTATGTGCCATCTACATTACTAGATGTTAAGTTAAACCTACCAATGAAACTCTGATTCGACACCACTCCATGACATCCCACGCCTCGTGTTCCAATGCATGGGAAGCATCAGATGAAAGGTGCATCATATGCTAAGTATGTGATCATAGCTTTCCACCTTAAGTGTGACCCACGCCTCTTGTGCCATCACACAAAAGATAGTAGCATCGTCTGTCACGTACTATTGGTAAAAGACATGGATTAATTAAAATAACTTTTAATTTATATCCATTTTGACTTAATATTTCAAATCACTTAGACTCTTTTAAGTGGAGAGATTTTCTTGCTTGCAAAGATCTCATCAATTTTATCTTCTTATTTAGGTTTTCTATATCCTAACCATGCATCTCATACATCAATAGGATATGGAAAGCATAAATAATTAAATGCGCCTAGCAAGCTTCTAGGGTAGGATGACCATGAGCCTTAACCAAGTAGTGCACTTAGAGATTAGTTGATTTTAAGTGAGTTGATTAAATCTAGCTATTATATAAATGTATCCCCATGCATTCATGGATCTTCATGCCTCCAATGGTCTTCTTGTCTCCTTGCAACATTTACATGAGAAAGAAATCCCCACTCCTAGTGATTCTACTCTCATAACATTTACAAGTAGAAATTAAGAGGCATGCAAGGCCTAGTTTAATACAACCCTTTTCAACAACTTGAAACAAATAAAATCAATATTAAACACCCATGATCATCCCCATTCATTCATCATCCATTCAACAATTAAATGAACAATAAATCAAGAATTGACATTCAATTCCACAATTAAATGCTTATCTCATAAACAATTAATTAACTAGCAAAAATAAGCATAGCATTTATGCATCTCATTTTTGCACCATTATTGAAGATTAAATTTAGCAAGATTTTAAAAGCAATAAAAAATGTCAAACATAGTTTTGAAAACTTGCACAACACTTGTGCATCTATCTTGCATGATTTAGATCACTTTTGGTCTCTAAAGGAACACAAAAATTAGCTCAAAACTCAATCTTCTTGTAATTAGGCATTGCTACCCTAGCCATAACTGCATGGCAACTGCATGCCAGGCGCGGCAGCTCCCATGTTTTAGGGTTGTGATTAGTTAAGCTATTTTTGGCTCAACTTTTGTGCACCAAAAACTTTAGGACACCTTCTAAACATTAAATCGCACATTATAGATGAATTTTCAGATCCAAACACCTTTTAAAAATGAAAATTCCAGTGCTCAAACATGCTTCAAAAATCAAGGTTAAATGAGAATCACCATTCTCCAAAAATCTCCAATAACCTCTAATCCAATTGGATTCAAAAATGACCAAAATACTTTAAGGCCAAATTTAACATGCTATATCAATATATAACATCATCAAACATGAATAAAAAAACATACTAACATATGAATTAACTCTTAAAACACATATTAGCATAATTTCAATTAATCAACAAAGGAGCCACAGGCATCATCATTCAAACATTCCAATCCAAAAATTGGATCAAGTATTTGGAGATGTAGATCAATCCATCACATGAATCAATCAATCCAAAAATTCTAAATTAAAGCAGAATATGGCTCCGATACCACTTGAAGGAGTGTGTAGCCCAAGGATCTATGAAATAAAGCAAATAAAGCTAAATCAAAACTTGTCTACACACATCCCAAGGATCAAATCATGCTGTAAAATGGATTTGGAAGTAGATAAATACCTTGAATGCTCAAAATTTCAAGGCAAAATGGAAGAAATGCTTGAACATTTCAAAGCTGTCTTCCTCTGGTGCAGCCGCAACACGGAAACTTTTGCCTATCCAAAACACCTCCAAATTGGCTAAAATTTGGACACAACCTCCTCAACACCTTGGGGAATCTCCAGTAAAAAATTCAGTCATAAATGAATCCGTAAAGGTCTGGAAAAGTCGCTCCAAAGTTTCTGCCCTTGCAGTAGATCTCCAAAAACAAAGCTATCCAATTGTCTAGCCTCTAATGTGATGATCCACATACCATAGGCAAATCCAATCAATCCTTAGTCAGCTGGAAAACCAAGCAGAGAAGAAGAGATGAAGGCTGAGATTTAGGATGGAGGATGAAGAAAAAGTGCAAGACTTCAACACATGAGTGAATCACACAAATTGGAGGGAAAATGAGAATCTAACAATTAGAATGTGCAAGACTTGCATGGCCGGAAACCTCTCTCCTATTTATAGGAGTGGATGTGTGATGCAAGTTGGCATCACACCTCCCATGAGGTTGGCACTAACTTGCAAGCAAGTGGCATGTGAAATGTTAATTTCACTTGCATTTGAATTTCATTTAGAATCTTCATTTCATCTCATGAAATGTCATCCAAATAAATTCTAAATGCACTCCAAATGAACTCTTTCATTTTGAATTTCCCTCCAAAATAATTCTTCACATTAATTAAATTAACCTCTTAATTTAATTAATTAATCTTGACTTAACTTCTTAAGTCAACTAGTTTAACTCTTTAAACTTGAAGATGTTAACTTAACTCCTTAAGCTAACTTGACCAATTGATAGTCATGTGGCACCAATTAAATTAACTCATTAATTTAATTGGTCTAATTTAACTCCTTAAATTATTTTGATCAATTTAACAATTAAATCAATCATTCCAAAATGACCAAAAATTAGCCAACCTCCATAAAATCGGTCAAGTGGAATTTTCTAACTCTTAGAAAATTTCCTTCATCAAATAGGATTTCCTATTTGCTTTTGTGTGTGACCGATTAGGTTCTACCATTCATTGGACATGGGCTCACAACTCTTGTGATGTTAAGAATATGGAAATATTCACATTAGTTTGAACTCCTTTAAACTAATAATTCAATTCAATTAATCTCTATTAATTGAAGAGTACCCAATCTCCATGGTTGATATTGAAGAGTACCTAATCTCCATGGTCAATATCCAACCTCAAGCCGTGGATCCCAACTAATTGGTGGGAATGAATATGCTATTGGATAACCATTCTAGCTCTACGCTTGCCATACAAATATGGCCCTTCTATCTCCTATCTCCCGAAAGAGGCATAAGGTAAGATTTTTGTCAACTCCCTAGTAGCCTTGATAACTATGTTTCTATTCCAATGTTCGATTTCCCTTTATGACCTCATCTTTGAAAAACTCCTTTCAAAATTGTCATACTATCTTGCGTAAGAATTTTGTGGAATTGATGATTATAGAATACGTTGGAGATGCACTCATCCTTCACAACGACGAGAAGACGGATCCCATCTTGAATCTCACAAACCTTTATGTCTAAGTAGATCATACCCAAGCTCAACCCAAATAACCAATGGAGTGGTCAAGGAAAAGTCAAAGCATGATGATCTAAACACAAGGTTACCATGAATCCTCAAGTCAAAGGACTAATTATATGCACTAGCGTAAACTAGAGAACTTGCTGAAAGCAAGTGAGGCACTAGTATCCAATTATAAAACTTCAAAAGCTAAATAAACTAGTGCTTACATGCTAACTAAGATCAAATCATGCCTAAAATCCAGATTTAGATAGAGTGTTACCTTGAAATGCTAATAGCTAAGGAGAAAGTGGTGTACCTTTCACCAATCCAGAATCTATGAGAAACCACGCAGCAAGAATAGAGCAATTTTTAACCTCGATAAAACTCCTCCAAAAATCACAAAAAAAATACTATAACCTCTCAACACCTTCCAATAAAAAATTTGGATCAAAAATCTTTTTGAATCTCCCTAAAAAAATTTGCCAAATTGATGCTCTGCTTATGTGGATCTCCGAACCAAACCATAGCAAACTACCTTGTTCGCCTTTATTGATATGATCCACACACCAATTTAAATTTCCAAATTCTCCTCAATATAAGCTAGAATAAGAGACAAGAATGATAATAGTGGAGGCCAATTTGAGGTAGGGAAGAAGAAGAAGAAGAAGAGAGCAAAGTTTTCAACATATGAATGCAATGCTTGCAAGGTGTTTTGGAGGAAATTGCAAAAAAAATCTAATTCTTTCACACTTTCAGCAATGACATATCCTCACACCAACTATATCTATATATAGGGTGAGCTTAAGTTGGCATCACACCTTCCTTAAGGTGGGTGGCCAAGTTACATTGCCAAGGTGGCAGATGCAAATTCAAATTCAAATCCAATTTGAATTTGGTTTGCATCTTAATTACATTTGAAATCTAATTTCAAGCTAATAAAGATGTTAATCCAAATGAACATTTCATTTGAATTTTTCCACCCAAATGTATTCTTCCCATTAATTAAATCAAACGCTTTAATTTAATTAATTAACCTTTGACAAACTTAACTCTTAAGCTCATTTTGTTAACTTAACTCTTTAAGTTAACTTGACCAATTGATGGTCACTTTGGCATCAAATAATTAACTCCTTAATTATTGGTCTAATTTATCCTTTTTAAATTAATTTATTAATTTCACATTTAAATTAATCAAGCCAAAATTGACCTTTAGATTGGACACCTCAAAATCGATCCACAAGGAGAAATTCTCTAACTCTTAGAAAATTACTCCATCAACTAGGAAGCTAATTAGCTTTTGTGTGTGACCCAACAGGTACTACCATTCATTGTACATGGGCTCACAACTCCTTGTGACATTTGAATATCATATATCAATTTAGTTTAAAACACTTTTAAACTAATCGACTCAATTCAATTAATCTCATTAATTGAAGTGTACCCAATCTCCATGGTCGATGTCCAACCTCAAGCCCATGGAGCCCAACTAATTGGCTGAAATGAATATTTAGGAGAACCATATAGCTCTATGCTTACCATGTAAATACGGTCCTTCCATCTTCTATCTCCCAAAAGAGGCCTAGGGAAAGATATTTGCCAGCTCCCTAATAGCCTCAATACTATGTCTCTATTCCCAATTTTTGATTCCTTGTGTGACCTCATCTTTGAAAAACTCCTTTTTCAAATAATCACACCACCTTGCGGAAGGATTTCTTAGAATTGATCATTATAGAATACATAGGAGATGCACTCGCCCTTCACAAAAGCGAGGAGTCGGATTCCATCTTGGATCTCCCAAACCTCCATGCCAAGTAGCTCATACCTAACCTTAACCCGAAGGACCTGCTAAGTGGTCAAGACACAAGGTTACCGTGGATCCTCAGGCTAGAGGACTAATAATATGCACTAGCGTAAGCTGGAGAACTTGTCACTACTGACTTGCCTCTATAGCTATCTAGTGGATTCTTCAGTGCACCTTCAATGCCTTGTTCTCTAACAAGCACCTACTAATATGCACCCATATTTCATATGGTTGCTCATGGAATGGAGCAATATCCAAATTCTTGAATTTATGCATCATTAGTGTAAGTATATCTAGATCTTAATGCCCCATCTCTTAAGATCCTATGACTTGAAAGATTTAAGATCACGATTGTGTGAGACTTATTCCATGGTCATCAAAGCAAGTCCTGCAGTCAAGAGTGATCTAAGAACTTTATCTAAATGTAAGTGAAGTAATAAAGAGCATAAGATGAAGATGACCATATAAAGAATATTAATCAATCAAAATTGTTTTTAAAGGAAATAGCTTTACAAGGCCAATCCTATTGGCTTGCCGAACACTATTCCACCAATCTCCCACTTGCCCAAAAGCCAATTCCCCATGGTCTTGAGACCTATCTTTTCAAGATGTTCATCAAAGACCTTTTACGTTAGGGGTTTATGTAGTGGTTCTACTAAATTCTCTTCTGAGGCAACTTTGCCTACTCAGTTGTTGCCCTTATCAAATGAGATTATATATTAAATGATAACGCATTTACTGTATTTGGATCACCGATGAGATCTTGGCTCAAGTCCAAGGCTATGTTCCAAAGATAATCGTAGGCTCATGCACGCTAGGCACTACATCCAACTCTTGGATGGAGTTTTTATCCAAACACCTCCTTTGTGGTTTCTAAAACCACAAATTATTTCACCTCAGTAGTGGTCTAAGTCGTGGTGTCTTTCTAGAACTCTTCCAACTCACCATGCCACCATTAAAGCACAATATAAATCTATGAGTAGATTTTAGGTTATCTATATCGGATTGGAAACTTGAATCCAAAAACTCCTCTAGTTTTAATTCTCCATTACTGTATACCAAAAATAAGTTCTTAGTCCTTCTTAAGTACTTAAAGATTACTTTAACAGCTATCCAGTGACTGTCACTGGGATTAGATTAGAACTTACCCGTAACACTTAGCGAGTGTGCCACATCCAGTATTGTATATTGAACTGCATACATTATGCTACTAATAGCGGAGGCATAAGGTATATGGGACATTTTTCGTTTCTCTTCCTCTGTCTTGGGGGCTATAGACTTGGAGAGACGAATGGCATGTCCCATGGGAAAAAATTCCTTCTTGGATTCTTCCATAATAAACCTCTTTAGTATTTTGTCAATGTACGAGGTTTGGGATAGCCCTAGCATCCTCTTAGATCTATCTCTGTAGATACGTCCTACCACATAGGATGCTTCTCCCAAATCTTTCGTGGAAAAATTGTAGATAACCATATTTTAGTAAACTATAACATTCCTACCTCATTCCCAATGAGAAGGATGTCATCAACATAAAGCACAATAAACTGTATACTACTCCTACTAGCCTTCTTACACGTACATGGTTCATACACATTTTTGAGAAGCCAAACGATTTGACCATTTTGTCAAAACATATGTTCTAACTTCGGGGTGCTTGTTTGAGTCCATAAATGGATCTCTGGAGTTTGCAAACTTTTTGCTCACTCTCTTTGGATGCAAAACCTTGTGGTTGCTCCATATAGATTTCTTCTTCAATATCTCCATTGAGGATAGCGGCTTTAACATCCATTCGCCATATCTCATAGTTATAATATGTAGCTTTGGCAAATATAATTTGAATGGACTTAGGCATTGCGACTGGTGAAAAGGTTTTCTCGAAATTGATACTAGGTCTTCGAGTGTAATCTTTTGCCACTAGTCGCGCCTTAAAAGTCACCACTTCTCCATCTACTCCAAGCTTTAGCTTATAGATCTACTTGCAACTTACAGAAACTACTCCTTTTGGTAGATCTACCAAAGTCCATACTTTGTTTGAGTACATGGAGTCCATTTTGGGTCTCATGGCTTCAAGCCAATGTCTTGAATCTATGTCCAACATAGCTTCCTCATAGGTCTTTGGATTAATATCCGATTAGCCTATTTCATGAAAGAATTCGAGCCTTTCGGATTAGTTCTTGATTTGGTCTGACCTTCTCAGTGGTTGTATGTAAGGCTCTTTGATATATATTTATTTCTACTGCTTGTGGGATTCGATGATCATCTTGAACTTCACTAAGTTTGACAACAATGCCTTTTACTATCGTATAGAAATTTCTTTTCTAAAAAGGGAGCGTTCCTCAAAACAAACACCTTTAGTTCCGAGGGATCATAGAAATAGTAACCCATAGACTCTCTAAGGTATCCCATAAACTTGCAGAATGAGGGTCTACTATCTAACTTATCTCCCACTATTCGTTTCATGTAGACGAGAGATCCCCAAACCTTGATATATTGGTAAGAGGGTGCTTTGCTATACCATATCTCATATGGTGTTTTAGCACTGACTTTGAAGGTACTGCACTTAGTAACTTTGCTGCCGTCGATAAGGTATATCCCAAAAATGATATAGGCATATCGAAGAAGCTTAACATGGAACGTACCATGTCCAACAAGGTATGCTTTATCCTCTCGGCTACTCCATTATATTGGGGTATGCCGGGTGGAGTCTATTGTAAGAGAATTCCATTATCTCTTAAATAATCTAAAAATTCGGTGCTCAAGTATTCTCCTCCTTGATCTGATTGAAGAGCTTTAATACTTAGCCCTAATTGCTTTTCCACTTCATTCCTACACATTTTAAACATTTTAATGGTTTTGGACTTGTACTTCATAAGATACAGGTGCCCGAATCGACTATAATCATCGGTGAAGGTGATGAAGTAGGAATAGCCTCTTCTCCCACTAACTCTTAGTGGTCCATAAACATCTATATGGGTCAAATCCAAAAGACTTGTGGAACGCTCCGTTTGTCCTACAAAAGGAGCCTTGGTCATTTTTTCTTTCAAACAAAATTCACAAATAGGAAGTTCCTCAATGCCATTAACATTTAGTGCTTTGAGAGCTTCTAACTTGCTTATCTTATTTTTAGAGATATGTCCAAGTCTTGCATGACATGACATGACATTTTCTTTGGATATCTAATATTCTTACTTTGTTGAAAGTGCATTAGTGATGGTTGAAAATCCAATATGTATAATCCTTTGTTAAGTGTACCATAAGCAATTAAAAAGCCCATTCTTTAATGCCTTCAATCTCCCATTTGATATAGAAGGATCAAATCCTTCACCAGCCAAAACGGGAAATAAAATAATGCTCTCAACAATATATGACACACAATAGCAAGGTTCAATACAATTATGGAGTTCCCTAAGTCCAACTTATTATAGCCTTTGGCTTTGGTCTAACTCTTGCTTCTTAGCCAAAGTAGTGGATCATATCCACATCACTTAGTTTTATTCTTCGTTCTTATTCTTTGTAACAACTTACAAAGATAAGAACCACATATGATATCATATATCCATGAGAAAGGATTTATCCTTAAATGAATTTCAATAAAGTAGATACCCTTCCAAAGGGTAGCAATGTATTCTTTACAAAATCGCTTCTAATTGCCTATCTAGCTAAAGTAGAAACAAGTAATATCAACTATTTTCTCTATAATCTTCTTGACTCATCCGGACGCCTTTAATAGTTATTTTCCCTTGGAGGAAGAACTTTTCTTCTTTTTACCTCCTATTCTAGGACCCCTAGGGCCCATAGACTTGGAGGAAGAAACAAGTGTCAAAGGTTTGCCCTTGTCACGGTAGTCTCTTTCTAGATCAACACTTTGATTAATAAAACTCAGCAAAGATGTGAGGATCAAAAATCTCCTCCAACAACATGAACTTCCCATACCTTATTTGCTTTACAACTTTTATAAACTTTAACCAAGGTACTATTCATGTATCTTTGAGACTTTTAAAGTTTATAGATGCCACCATGAGACTATGGGATAGGATGATCCTAAACCCAATTCGTGAACTTTTCATGTTTCTCTTGATCTACTTTAATCCCCTTGGGATTATGAATACCTTGATATAGACCATCTATCCGCTTATAGGAATATAGAATTATTTTTGAAGTTAAGTTAATCATGGAAGTTTGGCCCGGTTGGTTTATAGGTTTCCAAAATAACATTGAGTGAAATATTAAACCATTCTTGAGATTTCATAAATCCTTAAAGGCAAAAAAGAGAATAAGCATATGTTTGAAATTGATATTAATAACATGTTTAAGGTCTTTCAAGCATGTTTTCCTCCCACTATTTTATCAAATTCTTTGCCCCCTGGAAGAATTCAGGAAATCATATTTCCTAATGAGAATCAAGATCCTAAAGACTTGCAAGTGGACCCCTATGACTGGATGTATATCCACGAGCAATCTAATGGTAAGCAATATTTGCTAAATGCATCTCATTCAATTCTTGATATATTTTGCCTCACCATTTCATGTAGATCCTTTATGGACGACCTCTACATTACTCAATGTTAAGTCAAACCTACCGATCATACTTTGATTCAAGACGAGCACCACATCATCTCCCTTGACTGAGTGTATAATGTGTGGGCATTCTTAAATCAAAGGTGTATCTCATGCAAAGCATATAGTCAGAGCTTTCCACCTAAGTATGAGCCTAATAACCAGATATATATCACACAAAGGTGGTAGCATCATCATGCCACATACTATTGGTAGAAGGTTTGGATTAATTAAAACTCTTTTAATTTGTATCCATTTTGACTTAATATGTGAAAAAACACTTAGATATTCTAAGTGAAGGGTTTTGCTTGCAAAGATCTCATCATTTTATCTTCTTATTTAAGTTTTCTATATCGTAAACAAGCACCTCATACATTAATAGGATATGGAAAGCATAAATAAGTAAATGCGCCTAGCATGCTCCTAGGGTGGGATGACCATGAGCCTAACCAAGTGGTGCACTTAGAGCCATAGGTGCACTACCTAGTTGATTTTAGGTAGGTTGATTAAATCTAGCTATTACATGAGTATATCCCATATATTCATGGGTCTTCAAAAGTCTCCATGCCTCCAAGATCTCCTTTGTTCCAAGTAACTTTTACACGAGAAATAAATCCTCACTCCTAGTGATTCTACTCTCATAACATTTACAAGGTAGAAATAAAGAGGCATGCAAGCCCCAATTTAATACAACTTATTTCAACAACTTAAAATAAACAAAATCAATATTAAAGGCTCATGATTGTCTCCATTCATTGATCATCCATTCAAAAATTAAATGAATAATAAACAAATCTAGAATTAACATTAATTCCATCAATTAAATGCTAATCAAATTAACAAATAATTGGCCATGCATAACACTTATGCAACATGTTGGAGATTAACTTTAACAAGATTTTAGGAGCTTGAAAAAATTTTAAACATTTATTGAGAACTTGCATAACACTCGTGCATCTATTATATGTGAAATAAAACACTTTTGGCCACTAAAGGAACACAAAAAATTGATCAAAACCCATCCAACCTAAAACTGGGCACTGCAGCCCTAGCTCAGTTGCACAACCTGGCAGCAAGAGTGCATGCTGCCCAGCTGGTGCTTGGCTGGGCATGGCAGCTTGCTTTGTTTTTAGATTTGGACCGAGTTAACTTATTTTTGGTTCAACTTTTGTGCACCAAAAAATTTAGGATACATGCTAAACATTAAAACACACATTATAGATGAAATTTCATATCTTAAAAATCCTTTTAAAGTCAAAATTTCAAGTGCTTAATCAAGCTTCCAAAAACTAGTTTAAGTAAGAATCATATTCTTCAAAAATCTCCAACAAAACTCCAATCAAATTGGATCAAAAAATGACCAAAACATATTAAGGTCATAATTAACATGCTATATCAACATATAACATCAATAAATGCTAAATCAACATTTAGCATAAATAGCTATGAATTAAAACATATTAATCCTATGAATTAACACTTAAAACATATATTAGCATGCTTTCAATTCATCAACTAAGGAGCCACACACAGCATCAACCAAACACTCCAATCCATCATATGAATCAAGAATTTGGTGATTATGATCAATCTATCACATGAATCAATCATCAACAAAAAATCCAAATCTAAGTGTGATGTAGGCTCTGATACCACTTGAAAGCAAATAAGACACTAGGATCCAATTATAAAACTTCAAAAGCTAAATAAAGTAGTGCTTACATGCTAACTAGGATCAAATCATGCATAATTCAAATCCAGACTTAGATAGAGTGTTACCTTGAAATGCTAATATCCAAGGAGAAAGTGGTGAACCTTTCACTAATCGAGAATCTGCCAGAAATCATACAGTACGAATAGAGCAATTTTTAATCTCATTAAAACTTCTCCAAAATTCACGAAAAAGATATTGCAACCTCTCAACATCTTGGAGGAAACATAGTAAAAAATTTGATCAAAAAGCTTTCTGGATCTCCCTAGCAAAATTCACCAAATTGGTGCTCTACTCAAGTAGATCTCCAAACCGTAACAAACTAAATTGTTCACCTCTATTGATATGATGCACACACCAATTGAAAGTTCCAAACTCTTCTCACTATAAGCTAGAATAAGAGAGGAGAATGATAATGGTGGAGGCCGATTTAAGGTAGGGAAGAAGAAGAAGAGAGCAAAGCTTTCAACACATGAATGTAAGTAATGCTTGTAAGGTGTTTTGAAGGAAATTGCAAAAGAATCTAATTATTTCACACTTTCAGCAATGACCTATCCTCACACCAACTATATCTATATATAGGGTAAGATTAAGTTGGCATCACACCTTCCTCAAGGTGGGTGGCCAACTTGCATTGCCAAGGTGGCAAATGTAAATTCAAATCCAATTTGAATTTCATGTACATCTTAATTACATTTGAAATCTAATTTTAAGCTAATTAAGATGCTAATTCAAATGAACATTTCATTTGAATTTTCCCTGCAAAATGTATTCTTCCCATTAATTAAGTTAAACACTTTAATTTAATTAATTAACATTTGACTTAACTTTAAGTCAAACAAGCTTAACTCTTAAGCTTCATTTTGTTAACTTAACTCTTTAAGTTAATGTGACCAATTGATGGTCACTTTGGCACCAAATAATTAACTCCTTAATTATTGGTCTAATTTAACCTTTTTAAATTAACTGATTAATCTAACACTTAAATCAATCAAGCTAAAACTGACCTTTAAATTGGACACTTCAAAATCGGTCCACTAGGAGAAATTCTCTAACTCTTAGAAAATCGCTCCATCAACTAGGCAGCTAATTGGATTTTGTGTGTGACCCAATAGGTTATACCATTCAGTGGACATGGGCTCACAACTCCTTATGACTTTTGAATATCATATATTCAATTTAGTTTAAAATACTTTTAAACTAATCGACTCAATTCAATTAATCTCATTAATTGAAGAGTACCAAATCTCCATGGTCAATGTCCAACATCAAGCCCACGGAGCCCAACTAATTAGCCAAAATAAATTTTTTGGAGAACCATTATAGCTCTACCCTTACCATGCAAATGCGGTCATTCTGTCTCCAATAGCTAAGGCAAGATATTTGCCGGCTCCCTAATAGCCTCAATACTATGTCTCTATTCCCAATGTTCGATTCCATTGTGTGACCTCATCTTTCGAAAACATCTTTTCTAAATTATCACAGCACCTTGCGCCAGGATTTCTTAGAATCGACAATTATAGAATACATAAGAGACGCACTCGTCCTTTACAAAAATAAGGAGTCAGATTCCATCTTGGATCCCACAAATCTCCATGACAAGTAGCTCAAGCCAACCTCAACCCAAAAACCCCCTAAGTGGTCAAGGAAGAGTCAAAGCATGAGGACCAGACACAAGGTTACCATTGATCCTCAAGTCAGAGGGCTAATAATATGCACTAGCGTAAGTTGGAGAACTTGCCACTACAGCTATCTAGTGGATTCTCCAGTGGGCCTTCAGTGCCTTGTTTTCTAACAAGTACACACTAGTATGTACCCATATCTTATACAGTTGTTTATGGAATAGAGCAATATCTAATTCTTGGATTTATGCATTGTTAGTGCAAGTTTATTCAGATCTTAGATGCCCCATCTCTTAAGATCCTATAACTTGGAAGATTTAAGATCATGACCATGTGGGACTTATTCTATAGACATCAAACCAAGTCCCGTAGTCAAGAGTGATCTAAGAACTTTATCCAAATGCAAGTGAAGTAATAAAGAGCATAAGATGAAGATGTCCATGTAAAGAATATTAATCAATCAAGACTGTTTTTTGAGGAAATAGCTTTACAAGGCCAATCCTATTGGCTTGTCGGACACTATTCCAGCACTTGCCACTACTGACTTGCCATTACGGCTATCTAGTGGATTCTCTTTCGGCCTTCAATGAACTTGTTCTCTAACAAGCACTTACTAACATACACACATGTCATATATATATAGATTTCTCATAAAACGGAGCAATATCCAACCCCTTGGATTTGTGCATCGTTAGTGCAATACTATTTGAATCTTAGATGCCGTGTCTCAAAAGATTCTATAACTTTGAATATTTTAAGATCTTGTTTTATGATCACCACCCAGTGTCTGACCAAGTCTCATAGTCTTGTGTGATCTAAAGGCTTCAACCAAATGCTAGTGAAGTAAAATAAACAAAAGATAAAGATAGACATTTTTTATGAATATCATTCAATCAAAATTGTATCACAAGTGAAATCATTTACATGCTAATCTAATTGGTTGCGGGGCACTGTTCCAATACAGACTTCCAAAGGGTACAAAAAATAATAAGGGCTCACATAGTAATGAAGCAAGGACCCATTCAGTCATTTTCCTTAGGGATCATCGTATCGCACATATAATATGAATACATGCTATGGTCGTGATCCTACTCAATTTTGGACATATCACGCTCCTAACATCATACGTACCTTAGTCTAGTTTCTATTCAAGCGCTAGACCTACGTAACACTAAATAGTCATTTCTAAAATATCTTCCATTATTTTACACATTTGGCTACAAACAAGCTTTTATGAAGTTTGACATACTTTATAATTGATCAAATTTGATCTCATCTCAGCCTCCAACCTAAGGCAACTTTAAGTTATGGTTTAACCTTTCTTGTTTTTCCAAACATAAAGGTAATCATTTGTATTCTTCTTAATAATATATACATGATCTGTAAGTCTTATCCTGCTCATTATCAAAGCGCTAAGGTAATTGCCCGTATGAGTGGGTAAATCTTACGACATTCACATATATTATAGACCTAGTATACTAATATAAGAAAGAACATCATAATTTCATTAATCAATAAAAAATATTCATACAAGCCAATAATCAAATCCTATGAAGTCCCATTTGGAAGACATCTCTATGAAAAGGCTTGGTAAATGGATTAGCGAGCATATTGCTAGTACGAATATGCTTAAGAACTACTTGTCCTTGCATAATACTATTTTGAATAAAGTGATATATGGTATCTATATGCTTGGTCCTCTCATGGTACTTCGGGTCCTTAGCATTTGCCAAAGCAGCTATATTATAGCAGTAGATAACAACTAAATCATCGACATATGTTGAAATGTGCAAACTTTGATGAAACCTCCTTAACCAAATAGCCTCTTGTACTGTTGAAGCACAAGCAACATATTTTGCTTCCATTATAGACAAAGAAATGTAAGACTACTTCTTGCTACTCCAAGTGATAACAGTGCCTCCTATGTGTATCCTAATATGGATATATGTTCATCTTTGTCCACTAATAAATCAGCATCATTATAGCCAATCAATCTTAAACTACCTCCATGGTAGTATACAGTGGGTTACTTGTTCCATTCGAATATCTAAGTATCCTTTTAACTGCTACCCAATGATTGGGTCTAGGATTACTTTGATATCTACTCATCATCCCAATTGTAAAGCACAAGTTTGGTCAAGTACACATTATAGCATACATCAGACTTCCTACGACATTTATATATGGAACTCTAGCCAAGCGCTTCTTTTCTTCTTTTGTCTTCAGGCACATTTCTTGCAAAGAGCACAACTTTTATCCATAGGTATATCTACTGAGTTAGCATTAGGCATATGAAATCGTTCTATAATTCTCTTGAGATAAACTCAATTATCTTCTAGAATGATCTCAGTGTATCTTAGCACTAAGTATGTATTCAACTTCCCCCATGTCCTTCATTTCAAATGAAAAGGCAGTTACTTTTGAGTGAAAACAATCAACTTCATGTCATTTCCATCTAATAAAATATCGTCCACATATAGTGAGAGTATCGAAAAACTCTTCTCACTTCTCTTGACATACATATAGTGGTCTTTCTCAATCATCATGGAGCCTATTGTTATGATAACTCAATAGAATCGATGGTACCATTGTCTAGATGATTGTTTCGCCACATAAATTGAACGTTTTAAGCAATAGACTTTGTGCTCTTGTCCTATTTCCTGAAACCCTATAGGTTGATCCAGATAGATCTCTTCGCCCAACTCTCCATTGAAAATGTTGTCTTAGTATCCATCTGAAACAATTTTAGATCTAAGTGGGCGATTATGGCTAGAACTAGGCGAATATAGGCAAACGTCACCACTGGGGAGAATGTCTCGTCATAGTCTATCCCCTCCTTTTGGGTATAACCCTTCACCATAAGTCAATCTTTGTACTTGTTGATTGACCCATCTACCTTTCATTTGACCTTTAGAACCCACTTGTTCTCAATGGTCTTACGTCTAATTGGAAGATCAACTAGCACTCAAACATAGTTCTTAGCATTTGAGTTAATATCTTCTTCCATAGCAGTCATTCACTCATTCCTATTATAAGAAGTTATAGCTTTATTATAAGTAGCTGGCTCATCAATATCCATAGAAACATTCATGAAAGATTCCATTTCGATTTCATAACATCGACGGAGTATTGTTCCACGTCTACTTCTTCATAACTATAAACTTTGAGAGTCTTCTTCCAATGGAACACTCCCACAGGATTTGGGTTCACTCTCATCATCCATGTCAATAATTGGATAAGGTTGAAAGCCCTCAACATCACCAGTGATAGATGCACTGCCCTAAGGATCTCGTAACTCATATAGTTCAAGGTTTCATTTTACTTCTTCTATAGTTAAGAAATCCTCTTCGAGGAAATCAACATCATGGGACTCAATCTCAGTCATTCCTCTATCAGGGTGTCAACCATACATAATATATCCTTTTAAGTGTTCATATCTGACAAAGATATGTTTACTTGCTCTAGGACCAAGCTTCCTATGTTCGTGAGAAGTGCAATAAACAAACCTTGCCGACCCCTAAGGCCACAACCCCTCTAAATTCGGCTTTCTCCCATGCCAAAGTTCATAAGGTGTTGAAGGAATTGATTTAGATGGCACACGGTTTAAAATATAGATCGCAGACAAAATTGTATTACCCTAAAACGACACTGGAAGATTTGCTTGTTCCATTATTGATCTGGCCATGCCCAAAAATTTTCTGTTCCTCCTTTCTACAACCCCATTTTGTTGTAAAGTTTGTTGAATTATTAATTATCTTATCCTTTTCCTCATATATTTGTCTAAATTGATTGGACAAGTATTCACGCCCTTCGTCAGTACACAAAGCCTTAAGTTTTTTATCCCTTTAATACTCAACCTCTACCAAGAATTGCTTAAAATATTCAAGCACTTCTAACCAGTGAGATAATAGGTTACTAAGCCATTGCACAAAGAATCATCAATGAAAGTGAGGAAATAGTATGCTCCGTGTCGTGCCCTTATATTTGAGGCTCCGCATATGTCTAAGTGGACTAACTTTAGAGAATGAGTAGCCCTTTTAACCTTTTCCAAAATATTTTCGGCAAGCCTTTCTAGCCAAATATGGTTCACACACAGAGAGATTGACCTTAGCAAGGGGCCTGAATAAGACTTCTCGAGCTAACCTATGTATCCTCTCCTATCTATTGTAGAAGAAATAAAAGAAACATAATTATGCAATAATTCTAACATGAAAAATTCAGTATTCATAAAACCTAATCCATAAAGATCTTTATGAAGAAAAATAGACAAACTAGTATTTTCAAATAGAAAAGAAAAAAAAATCTTAAAATTGCATTAAGTTAATCTAAGTCACATCAAATACTAGGTGCGTATTGCACGTCACTAAAAAGTAGCTCACACCCAGTGGGTTGAGCTTTAGCTGGTATGTACCAACTCCAAGGACTTTCTCTCGTACACCATTACCCATAGCAATGTAGTAGCTGTATGCTTGCACTCGAGAGTAATCTATATATCTCGATCTCTTATCATATGTTTTGTTGCTCCTATATTTACAATCCAACCAAGGAGAGAATTAGCAACTAATAAATATGAGCAAACAAAATAATTGAGAGAGATTTGTATAGGCCTTACCTTCATTGGCTCAATGCAATCACGAGCAAAGAGGCCCATCTTCTTGCAATCAAAGCACTTGGCCTTACTTGGGTCTTTCTTTTTACCCTTCTTTCCTCTACAACGCTTCATAGCTTTGTTTCCTTGTAAGACCAAGTTTTAACTTTGATTATTGCTTTGTCTAGCACCAATTTGCTTGTTCCCACGCTTGTCTCTAATTGGCATATACTGACTAGCATGTTTGACAAGAGCAACTACTTGTGCGCATTTCGACTCTCCACAGTCAGCCTCTAAATTAAAGTGATTGGCGACATTGTCGAACATCTTTATTTGCTCATTATTGAGAGTGAGTGCCCATAGTGTAGTAGCCGAGGTGCTACCATACGTGACCTTCAGTACCTTCCATAGCTTTTTAGCCGTAGCATATTTCTCAAATTCATATATCATATTATCATGCATATGGCTCAGCATAGTAAAGCGTGCACTCACATCTTGATCCACCCACTTATTGTACACATCCAAATTGCGATGATATTGCACAATTTGTCTATTTTCTGGCTTAACAGGTTTACGAGTGGAAGTGGTGGAAAGATCAAGGATATTTTCTTTATGTAGTAAATGTTGAGTTTTTCTATGCCACATTGCATAATTTTGTCCATCAAGTTTGCCACTACCATAAAGGTCAGAAAAAAGCTGTTTTGAGTCTTTATAACTATATAACATGCACATTTATGTTAGGTAATGGTCTAATATTTTATTCCGAATTCATGTTTTATTATTCTCTTTAATTCAGTAAAATCGAAAACTTCACCATTAAGGCTAGTAATCATCTCGTACTGAAGTAAAGAGCATAATAAAATTACTTATTCAAGAATAAAATAGCGTTGTGTCCATAAATAATTTGAGCATCTATAATGCAAATTGGGATGGAAAATTGAATACTCAATTAAACTTAAAGTACGACAAGGTGAGATATGATTAGCAAACCCCAATAAAGTTTTATCTACTTGCTCTATGCCTTAGACAGAAACTTTATTACATTTTAGCAACTTTGTATTAATCCAACCATTAATTCAATAGCATCAAATTACATGTTGATTGATAAAAATTGAACAAATCATCTCATGTATTTGAATTCAATTAAATAGCAACAAATTGCTAGCATACTACGATATCAACCTTTGTATTCAAATTACAAATAAACCAGAGATGCCTAATCCAGGATTAAGTTTAAAATCCAAACAAATCTGAAGTATGCCAAATTAAATTTTTTTGAATACATTACCAAAAATAAATGTGGCTGAGGCAAATTTTATATTGCACATCACTATAAAGAACAATGTGTAATCTGCATTAGTTTAATCTTCATCACCAAAATAAAATAAGTGTAATTTACATTAACTAAAACCATATTGAACAAATCCAACAAGTCATTGGCATGAACTAGCAAAGAACAATGTTTTTAAGCTTTAAATTGATTTCTATAGATAATGCAGTGTGATTAGATTCCTTTGTTTTTTTCCCCCAAAAAAACTTAAGTATTAGCCAATTAGGCATTTGGTAATGCATAAGCTCATGAATATTTTCTTTAATGCAAATTTCAATATTCAAAGCATCAAATTATTTTAATGCATCCAATCAACTAAAAAATTACGAGATTGAACCCTATTTGCTCTAATGCCACTATTGACAAATCATGATTTAACCATATAAACAATTAATCCTATAAATCATGATATCAAATAGGGTGGTTCAATTTTACCTTTTTATCAGCAGAAGACTCACAAATATCACCTTGGATCGAAGCTCGTCAATAAGCCTTGAATTCGTACTAACTCCACGTCCTTTAATCTCAAATGGTCTTCTATCAAAATCCTCAAAATTAGGGTATTAATCCTTTAATAAATTTAAATAACCCAAAAATATCACATGATAATACAAGTTCGAGTTCACTAAGCTTATAATGGTACAAGCATATTCCAAATCTTGGTTCCATATCATGATTCATATTTTCATATATCACAATACAAGATTTATGAGATAAAACAATACAACATATATGTATATATAATCCCCAATCCAACTCTTTTACCCAAGATCTTCTTAGCAAAGCTTCGAAATCATAAACCAACTTCACCCCTACGATAGTCGCATCGAGGAGAAAATTTTGTCTCTCTGCTGCCACTGCACCACTATCGCTGTCATCCACTACCGTGTACAGTCGCCAAAAATAAGCAACACCACCACCAAACGATGCCTCTCACTGAGATAATCAAACGCCCCAAATAATTCCACATTTCACCATTAGGAAGATAGCCAATTGTAGGTCCGATCATCTGGTACCACTACTCACCGTCGTGAGGTTTTTGCTCAATTCTTCCTCATCCGCCACGCCAAATTACAATCCAAAGCCACCATATTGACCTTTGAGTTGATTTTTTCCAGAAACGCTACCCAAAAACCCATCTCCACTGTTGCTCCACCTTTGCCCGTCAGTCACCATCGCTGCCCAAGTTCTAGCTTCAAGATTCTAGTGGCTCGTCGGTTGGAATGCCTTGCATGTAGTGTTAACGTGATGCTGGTGAAGAGGATAAACTAATGGCAAGTTTAGTTTTGGGAATAGGTGGTGGCCGATGGAGATCCACCAGAGTGGGTGATGGTGGGCGCAGGTGAAGAAATGGAAGGGGAAAATGTATAAAAAGGATACTTTTTCTAGCTTTACAAATTAACCCCAAGAATTATGCTTGGCTTCACTTAAGTCCCCATACGGTTTTGAGTATCTTCCCTTCAATCCTTAGACTGATCTAATGCCTAACATTAGCCTATTTGACCAACAATATTATCGTGCAAACCCCCAAAATTCATAAAATGTGGTCCAATTGAGTCTACTCAAATTGCGATTCGACCCCAAAATTTTCAATTTTCAAGTAAGTAAATCCTTATTTATTTTTTCGAGCCCTAAAATCCAACCAACCAATATCTTGATTTCTAAATTCTTATTTTTCAAAATACCAAATTTTAGGAGTGTTACAATCCTCCCCCCTTAAAAGAATCTAGTCCCCATATTCTCATCTTTGATTGGACGAATTTTGATCATCACCAGTATATATAACATTCTTGTCCTTGTTACCTTACTAACAATCTCTCTTCCACTTCTTCCGACACACATGTTGAACTCAGACTCTCTAGAACTTCCAACCTTTCCTTTTATTTCATTATCCATATATTATAAGCTTGGGGCTCGTCGCATTACATCCTATAATTCAGACTGCACTTATCTTTGCAATCCCACTTGCTGTACTAATTTCAACACAGCACCCATTCTTAGGCTTTTTGATGCTTTTGTTTCCTGTAATTGAGCCATTGCAGCCTTTCGGCTCAAGGCATTGGCCACCACATTGCCTTTTCGGGTGATAGGTGATGGAAGAATCGCAGTCTTCTAGAATTTCCATCCATAAGCATTATCTCATATTCAGATCTTTATTCTGGTCAAATAGTTGACCTTTTTGATTTAGTTTAGTTAATGTATCAGCTATTTCAGAAAAGTTCTGCATAATTTTTGTTAATAGCCGACAAGACCCAGAAAATTACTTTTTGTCACTTTTTCAGTCCTTTTTAGTTGACTACCACCTCTATTTTAGAGGGATCAACCTCTACTCCACCTTGGGAGATAATATGCCCAAGAAAAGCCAGTTTCTTTAATCAAAATCCGAACTTGCTAAATTTTGCATATAATTAATGCTTTCTCAAGGTTTCGAGAACTATGCGTAAGTGCTTTGCATGGTCTTTTCTAGTCTTTGGCTATTGATACCCTTGCTTCAACCCCATCTTTGAGAAGATTCGTGTCCCCACAGAAGGCCAAATAGTTTTTCTATGTGGGGTAGGGGTAATGAGCTCAATTCTTCTGGAAATGTTTTCGGGCATTCCGCTACCACGTCCACTTCCTCAACTTTGAACTATATCTCAAAGTTTGTTGATAAGATAACCCAAGAATCCTCACCTGCCTTCTCTCAAAATCATATTCCAAGAATCATATCCTGACATAACTCAAGGATCCCTTAACTCAAGCATACATAACACAGGTAAATCTAAAGTCAAGCTTTCCCTCTTAATGGAGAATTTTACAATCTACAAATCACATTCTAGGATCAGATCCTCACATAGCTTGGGTTTTCCTTAGCTTGAGTGTTTACATCCTAGATAATTCCCAATTAAAGTTTAATCTCAAGTAAGTCCATCAATTCCAGTCACAACAATCCTTCATACGTTAACCTAGGTCTTCAAAAACCTAAGCTCTGATACCATCTCTGTAGCATTCCCTCTCAGGATAGCTCCTAAGTTTAGATGCCACTCTGATTCAGACTTAAATCTTAACCCATAATACAAACAATAGGCCATCAAAAAATTTTTCCAAAATTTATCAAAGACAACAGCAGATTCAACCTTAAGTAAACCTCAACAAAAGTGCTATTTACAGGCCATAGCTGATCCCATAACATTTTACATAATATACACATATTGCAGATATTTAATTCAAGCCTAACATATCACAATGTCTCTAAGTTATAACAAAATGCTCAAGTATACCAAAAAGCAGATATACACATCTATTCTATTATGAAATGTATTCGTCGATCCAACCTAGAGTCCAAGTCGTTCACCTAATCCTTAACTAGGAAAAACAAGAATAATACATGAGGTAAGTCCAAAAGACTTAGTTAGGAATAATTTCAACATCAAACAGTCGGGATCTATCAGAACATGAACATATTAAGATATTACAGTCAGGATCAAATTATAGACAAATCAAATTACATACAGTTAGGATACAGTCACATGTATTAACAAATTTCAAGGTTATTATTAGTTTCTAGCTCAGGAGTTGTGACTGACGGCTCAAACAGCTTGGGATCGTCTCAATCGGATCAGTTTAGGAGAAACGATCCATCTCAATCGAATTAATTTGGGAGGAAATATAGTTGGCTCATCCATCCTTGACAACAGCCTGATCTAGACCAAGAAACTACACCATCCTTGTTTCTCTATGATCGGAGTACAAGCAATCGAAATACAATCGAACAAAATAATCCTGAGTAACATATACAGTTCAAAGAATCAGAATGGGACAGGCATATTAGATTTTCCTTTTTCCAGTCAGTCAGTTAGTCTTACCAAAGTATGATAGCTTGGTAGATGGAAGATGCCCATGCGGACTGCATGGCACATCGGTGATAACTTAAGAAGATTGCTTAGCATATCACCGATACCTAAGAAGGTTGCTTAGCATATTGCTGATACCCAGGCAGGCTGCTTGGTGTATCACTGACACCCAAGCAGGCTGCTTGGTATGTCCAAGGTATCCAAGCATTTCGCTCAGATTGACAGTCAGCCCAACAGATCTCCGTACATGTATTAGGGTTAATAACGAATTGCTGGCAAAGTAAAATACTGACACATAAATAGATAATTGAACAGTAACTGTTGCAGTACGATCAAATGACAGAACAGTTAGAAAACAAAAATGGTCAGATAACAGAACGGTCTGATAACAAAACAGTCAGATAACAAACGAGAGTTCTAAGTGCTAGAACAAATAGGATTTGGAGTTAATATCAAAAGATAACCCTTACAGGGGTATACACTTCAGTTAACAAATAACCAACGAGATCTCAAATAGTTCACATATTTCAATAAACGCAATGCACTTACAGTATAGAAACAAGAACCCTCACAAGGGTTTATCACAATAACAAATAGGTGTAATCAATGCCAGATTGGTAGACCCTCACAAGGTATACAAGCAATTACCCATGAGGTTAGACCCTCACAAGGTATAACAATTAACAGATAAGCTTATAGAAAATAAGTACCAATTAGTATACCATCACCTTGTAGCCTTAAAAAGTGTAATCACAGTCAGCAGTCTACTAGTCAGTGAGACCAATTCTTTGTCACCTAACTGAAAGAGTGAGTTCATAGTCAAAATCCCTATTCAACTCTAATAATCCTTAACAATTACAATTACACCATTGACAATCTAAAATCACTAATTGCTTGGCTAATGTGGTAATTTAAGGTTTGTCTCAGCATTATCACTACAAAACGTGCTAATCACGTCGGTCTCGATAAAAGAATAATATCAGGTCCTTAATCCTCCAGTTGATCTTGCCACAATGTACTAAATTAATAATAATGGTCTAATATTCCTTAATAATTCTAATTTTATCCTCAAGCTCTGAATCCTCAAAATTAGGGTTTTAATCCTTTAATAAACTCAAATAACCCAAAATTATCACATGATAATACAAATTCGAGTTCACTAAACTTATAATAGTACATGCATGTTCCAAATCTTGGTTCCATATTATAATTCATATCCGTATGTATCATAATACAAGATTTATGAGATAAAATAGTACAAAATATATGTATATATATGTATGTATAATCCCCAATCCCACTCTTTTACCCAAGATCTTCTTAGCGAAGCTCCAAAGTCACGAACCAACTTCACCCCTACGATAGTCGCGTTAAGGAAAAGATTTTGTCTCTCCGCCGCCGCTGTGCCGCCGTCGTGCATAGTCACCGAAAATGGGCAACACCACCACCAAAAGATACCTCTCAATGAGAGCAATGTAATGCCCCTAAACAATTTCATGTTTTGCCACTAAGAAGACAGCTAATTGCAGCTTCAATCACCTGGCACCACCACTCGCCGCCATGAGGTTTTTGCTCAATTCTTTTTCTTCCGCCGCGCCAAACTGCAATCCAAAGCTACCATGCTGACCCTTAAACTAAGTTCTTATAGAAATGCTACCCAAAAACCTATCTCCACTGCTGCTTCGCCGCCACCCGTCACTCACTGTCACTGCCCAAGTTCCAGCTTCAATATTCCAATGGCCCACCAGTTCGAACGCTTTGCATGTAGTGTCAACGTGATGTTGGTGAAGATGAGAAGCTAATGGCAGGTTTGGTTTTAGGAGTAGGTGGTTCCTAGATAAGATCGCCAGAGAGAGTTATGGTGGGCACGGGTGAAGAAACTGAAGAAATGGAGGGGGAAAAATGTATAAAAAGGATATTTTTTCCAGCTTTACAAATTGACCACAAGAATTATGCTTGGCTTCACTTAGGTCCCCCCACGGTTTTGAGTATCTTCACTTTAACCCCACTACAAGAAAAAAAGCTTTTTATTACGAATTTTTTTACTACGGTGAATATACTGTTGCAAAAGGTACTTTTTTACTACGAAAATTACTGTGTGACAAAAGATGATCCAAAACGACGTAGTATCATTTTTTTACTACGTCTGAGTGAGGTAATAAAATATATTTTTTGCTATGCTATAATTTTTGTAGCAAAAATGGCATTTTGCTGTAGTAAAAAATATTTGGCTCCAACAAAATTTTGCTATAGCTAAATCTTCCCCAATCAAATTTTTATGTTTTAATATTTTTAAAATTTCAACAATTTATTACTTTCTTATTTTCATTTTTCTCTCAGTCATAAATTTAATTTTTCTTTTTTATCTTCTAAGTGTAATGTGGTTTTTTCTTCTTCGATTTTTCTATTCCATCTTTATTTTTCTTTCTTTAGAAAACTTCACCCACTACTTTAATTTTCAGCTTCACTTTTCTTCCTAAACCCATTCATTTTCGTCATTTGCTCAACCCAAAATCCACCTACCCTTTCCTCCCCTGTTTCAATCGGCCGCAGCTTATAGATTTTAGAGAACTATCAGATTTAGAGAAGTACTAGATATGGGTTAAGTTCAGAAGATAAATCCGATTGCGAATATCCAAGGTATGTTTCTTGAGAATAGCCAAGGATTAGAGAAGTGAATAGAAATGTTTCTTGAGTTATGTTAGAAAAATTTGGCTTCTTTGTTATAATGCATTTCTGTTTTTGATATGGGTTCCTCTTTTTTCTATTTTTAGGGCATTATGATTTGTTTTGTTTTTGTTATTTTGAAACAGTAACAGTAAGATAAGTTTAGTTTGTGTGTATTCTTGGGTATTTTGTTTGTGGGTGTGCTTGAATCTATGTCTTAAAAGTAATTACATATAGTGAGGGTTTAACTATTTCTAAACTAGTTTTTTTTTTTTAAATGGAGTGTATGTTAGGGAGGGGGGGTATAGGCAAAGAATCCTTACCTATATACTAATTCAAAGAATCCTCACTAATATCTCTCTGTTCTAATTAGCAAGCCTTCAAAATTTATCACACTTTTTTTGTCTCCAAACCTGCTGCCTGTTTAGCTAAGTAATATGCCATTATGTTTTCCTTTCTATAACTATGATTGAAGCTAGCATTAGTGATGTGGCTGAGGATTTTTATACCTTTGATTAAATGAACAAAGGACCAGTTGTGGTGTTGGGTCTCCAGTGGTGATTAAATGAACAAAGGACCAGTGGTGGTGTTTGATTATTTGTAAGCTCCAGCGGATAAGATAAGCAAAGTATTTGTGCTGCTAGTATTTTGTATGTTGCTACAGCTTGGTTTATGATTTTGCCAAGTGTTTTGCATGCTACTACATTTTAGTTTATGATTTTGCCAAGTATTTCGGCTCCAGTTTGGTTATGATTTTGCCAAGTATTTTGCATGAGCTATGGACTTGTTTCCAAAAAAATTCTTTTTGAAGGAAAGTGTATGCTCCAGAAGCTGCATCTGGTTAGCAGTTTCTATTATCGCCTGGTGGTTCTTGTTTCTTCTGCAATTTGATGTTGGTGCTTGGATCAGCATGGTCCTTCTTCAAAGATCTTTTGTTATTTTACTGATTGGATGGATGAACTGCCTTTTCATTTTTCCATTTTCATTTTAAATTATTATGTGGTTTGGTAATGTAGCATTGTTTGTACTGTGCTTTACTATGTCAATCCGGAGCCATGTATTGCTCAATTCACATGCATTAATACCATTTAACTTCATAGTTTGTGGTGGTTGGTTGTGTGATTAAAGAGAACAATCTGTTGTGAGACCTTTTGCTTATGTATGGTTGCAGGGAAGATGTCTAACTATAGCAGAAAAGATAAATTATCTACTTTTTATGATCAATGCCTTTCAAGTACTGTACTGTTCGATGTGTGCCTTACACTCGTGGATGTTTCATTATTTTGAGATATTTTGTTTCTTTCAATCAACTGCCTGCCTACTTGCTGTTGAGAATCTGCATTTCTGAGGTTAAATTTAAATCTGATAACAATTGAAAAGGCAAATGAATTAGAACAAAAAGTGGAACAAAAAATGAATTTGCCTGCCCATTTGCTGTTGAGCTGGGCTGGCAAAACTGTTGAATTAGGCTGGCAGATTGGGCCAGGTGGTGGGCTAGGGGTCTAGGAGCTAAGTTGGGCTTGAGGGTTGGGAGTTGAGCTGGGCTAGCAGATTGGGCCGTGTAGTTTGAGGGTTGGGAGTTGAGCTGGGCTGGCAGATTGAGCCATGTAGTGGGCTAGGGGGCTGGGAGCTAAGTTGGGCCTCTTAGTGCAGCAAGGCGGAGGAAAAAATGCATAAGATAGGCATCTCTGCATGGATTCGAACCTGAGTCTGTGGAGCCAAACCCCAATGCCTTACCAAATTAGCTATGGCTCACTTCGTTGCCTGGTATTTAGACCTCATGCTTTTAACATTTGTCAGGGAGGTAGTCACTCCTTCTTGTAAAACTAATTGTATTATAAACTTTAATATTAGTGACAGAATATTAGTTTAATTATGAAATTTATTTTTTATTTTTTAATTTTTTTAATTTGTTGTTACTTAAAGCTGCCACAATTCCTTTACTCAAGTTTGTGCTTTTTATTTATCACTTTCTTTCTATTAACTTTTTGTTTTCCACCTAACAAATTCATGTTATCTTTTTCTTGCTTGCAAAAGTGTTTTGATATTTGTACTCACGGCCTATCATTTCTATCTGTCAAATTTTATTACAGGTTATAGCTTAAAGAAAAGTTGCAGCTTAATTCCTTGTTCATATCTTTGGTGCTTTGGCACTCTTTCTTCGTGTAAGTAGCAAATGTGTATGTATTAAGCATAGGTTAGAGTGTTCATATCCTTGGTACTCTTTATTCGTGTAATTTTTATATGAGTATCCATAAAAAATCCATCAATTGCTCTGCTCGTTTCCAAGGATGTTAATTCTAATATAATATAATATTTTTTCACTTGTTCTAGGATATAGCTTCCTACACTACTTATTAATTACCAAAAGAGAAAATTTTGTCATCTTAAGGAATCTTTATTTGTATGCATATGACGATGTGATTAGGCATGTAAAAGAGTAAGCTTGAATACACCAATGGATTTCTTTCATATTGAAGTTCTCTAGCTTAATCACATTGACGTGAGTAAATTTTTTCTTGATACAAATTAAATAGGAATATACTTTCACAAAAAGTTTTTTTGATATTATTGTTGGAATGACTGATAGTTGAATAATCACTCCTTTTCCTTTTGCAGATTGCTTTGGGAAAGTAATTGGTTTATATAAGAGACAAGCTACAACATACTTTCCTGCATACTGTCCTGAATACTAAGGTATGAAACTTTTTCATCTATTGGCATATGAACTTTTTCAGTTATCTCCTACCTTTGTCATTAAATGTAGTAATATAAATTGATAAAGTTGTACCAAGCTGTAAAACTTGGTATGTTATCTCAATCCCAAGTATTTAGGATCTTAAACACATAATAAAAGGTGTATGTATTGTTGCTCTAGTTCATCATGGGTTTGAACTTTCTACCAAGATTTTAATTTCATTGCTCAATATCTATGGATTACCATTGGAACATTACTAGTACAAGTGGGTCATTCAACTTCAAGCACTGGAAAAATCTCCATTTTTTTGTTGTAATTAGCTTATTTTTGCTTACTTATCCATGGAATTTACACTGCAAATACCAACCCAAAATCCCTATCAAGTGATTCATCTGAAGAAGCCTTTTTTCTCCTTTTTAGATCTCTAAATTTGAACCTTAAAAATTTTCTAGTGTCCATCATCTAAATCTCAAATATTTGTTAGGAAATAGAGTTGAATCTGAAATTGACCTTTGATTCATAATTGTATGTACTAGAAATTACATTCGAAGCTTCATCTTTATTTATAGTATTTAAATAACTTGTAAGATGATAAGTAATTTACACTTGTTCTAGATATATCTCTTATAATTAGTACTTTTAGTTTTATGTTTTATCTTTCTAGAGACATTCTTTATTAATAGTATTTTAATGCAATTGTAGCAATCTGGAAAAAGAAAAAGATATTTCAAAATGGAAAAAAGTTGGATTGATTTATCTAATCGTCTATCTGATGAATACGTTCATGGAGTTGCTAAATTCTTGGATTTTGCATTTCTGGGTAAGCAAAGTGGTTCCCGAATCTGTTGTCCTTGTAGCAAATGTCGAAATCATTTTAGTAAGATTCGTGAAGATGTGATGTTGCATTGCCTTCGAGATGGATTTGATCCTACATATAAGAATTGGACTTGCCATGGCGAAACATATGTCCCATTTCATAGAAATGAAGATGTTGAACATAACCAATCAAGAGGAAGGGATGACATGGCTAATATGTTACATGATGCAATGGGATTTTCGGATAAAGTTACAAATATGGACAGTGACTAGAATGAAAATAGAGCTGATCCAGAAACAAAGAGGTTCCTTAAATTATTACGAGATGCTAAGACTGAGCTGCTTCCAGGATGTAGAAAGCAAACAAAATTGTCTTTTATTGCTCGATTGTTGCATATAAAGGTGCTCTGTCATTGGTCTAATAACTCAGTGGACTTGCTACTTGAATTATTAAGAGAATCATTCCCTGATGATGTAAATTTACCAGCTAACTACTATGAAGCCAATAAAATTGCAACCGAATTGGGCTTCACATTTAAGATTATTGATGTGTGTTCTAATAATTGCATGTTGTTTAGAGGTGAAGATGTGAAGTTGGATAAATGTAAAATATGTGGTGAATCTAGATACAAGGATGAGGCTAGAAAAATAGCAACAAAGCGGATGAGGTATTTTCCATTGAAGCCAAGATTACAGAAATTGTTCATGTCATCAAAGACTGCTTCTCTTATGAGATGGCATGTGGAGGAATGGGTAGATGATGGAATACTTAGACATCCCACTGATAGCCAAGCATGGAAAAACTTTGATGAGAGAAATCCAACATTTGCAGGTGAAATTCGCAATGTTAGACTTGGCTTAGCAACAGATGGGTTCAATCCATTTGGAATAATGAATGTGAATAACAGTATTTGGCCAGTTGTGCTTATGACATATAATTTACCTCCTTGGCTTTGTATGAAGCAACCTTCATTGATATTGTCTATTATAATTGATAGGCCCAAAGGATCGGGAAATAAAATTGATGTGTTTTTGCAGGCTCTCATTGAGGAATTAAAGGAGTTGTGGAGTAGTGGAGTGCAGACTTATGATGCCTCAACTAATCAAGTTTTCCAATTGCATGCTGCACTACTATGGACAATTAGTGATTTTCCAGGCCATAGTAATATATCAGGTTGGAGTACAAAAGGTAAATTTGCTTGTCCTAATTGTAGTGAAGAGACTAAATCCAAATATTTGAAGAATGGGCATAAGTTTTGTTATTGTGGTCATCATCGCTTCTTACCTACCCGTCATAGATTCCGCAGGGATAGAATACCTTTTGATGGGACAATGGAATTAAGTCACAAGCCAATTCCACCTTCAGAGATAGAGTTACTACAACAGTTGGAGAATGTAGCTACTGAATACAAAAAAGCAGATTCAAAAATAAGGTGGATGGAAAAAAATGACAAGCATTTTGCAAAGAAAAAAAAAGTTGATGAGAACATAGAAACTATTTGGAAGAAGAGAAGTATTTTCTTTGAGTTGCCATATTGGGTTGGAAATCTTGTTCGACACAATCTTGATGTCATACATATCGAAAAGAATGTGTGTGACAACATACTGTTTACCTTGCTAGGTGTTAAAGGTAAAACAAAGGACAACCTCAATGCTAGGAAGGATCTTCAACTTTTGAAAATTAGGAGTTCTTTACACCCGATTCCAAGGGCTGCTGGAGGTTTTTATTTGCCTACCTCATCATTTACAATGAGTAGTACAGAAAAGAACATATTTTGTGGTGTTCTAAAGAGTTTGAGACCTCCTGATGGATATGCGTCCAATATATCTCGCCATGTACAATTAGAGAAGCATACCATATGGGGTCTAAAGAGCCATGATAATCACATTCTCATGCAAAAAATACTTCCAATTGCTGTACGTAGAGCATTACCTAATAATGTTGTTGAGGTTTTAATAGAATTAAGCAACTTCTTTAGGAAAATATGCTCTAAGATGAACAATAAACTTGATTTGGAGAATATTCAAGAACGAATTGCCCTCACACTCTGTCATCTCGAGAAAATTTTTCCTCCAGCCTTCTTTGACATAATGGAGCACTTACCAGTACATTTGGCAGAAGAGGCATTATTAGCCGGGCCTGTTCAATTTCGATGGATGTATCCCATTGAGAGGTAAGTTTAGTGTTTATTGAGCCATTACTTATCTAAATATAAATACTTGAAGGATTCTATCCATCTTGAACATGTGCTAATTGGTCAGGTATCTATCTACCCTCAAGAAATATGTACGCAATCGAGCACATCCTGAAGGTTCAATTGCACGAGGGTATATAATGGAAGAATGCATGAATTTTTGTTCTAGATACCTCAATAATGTGGAAACAAAGGAGAATCGATTACCTCGCAACTATGATGGAGATAATCACTTAGGCCGAGGCTTACATGCAGGAAAAAGATGTATCATTGACAAGGATTCATTACTTAAGATTCATCGTTATGTGTTGGCAAATATTGACATAGTAGCACCATATAGAGAGTAAGTAATCTCAAATGGTCAAACTATTATAGGTATTTCGATCTTTAGATTCTAAAATATTTTATGACAAACATGCAGAATACATCAAGGAACTATTAGAAGGGAAAAGCCACGGGCAACTCCTAGAGATATCCAACTTATCCATGGTCAAACTTTTCACGTGTGGTTTAAATCCAATATAAGTATATTCTATTATTAATATTCATAAATTAAAAGAATTCTTTATATGTCAATATGTAACAGTTAGCAATCAATATAGGTCCAAAGTTTGAGAGAAGCATCTGAGATGCACCTTTCTAAGGAGTTGATTGCTCTAGCTGATGGCCCATTTCAACATGCAAAGAGATATAATGCATGCATAGTTGGAGGATATCGATATCGTGTGAGAAATAAAGATGTGAACAAGAAGACTCAGTGTAGTGGGATTGTAGTATATGCAGATACATTGAGCTTTGCTAGTGTGAAGGATTTAAATCCCCGCTCTGGAAATGTCTCTTATTATTGAGTTTTAACTGATATAATTGAGATTCAATACAGCAAAGATACTCAGTTCTTAATCTTCAAATGTGATTGGATTGACAATGAAAAGGGATTGAAGCAGGACGAGTTCAAGTTTACACTTGTGAACTTTAACCATCTAATGTATAATAAGAATTTACCTACTGATGAGCCTTTTGTTTTAGCAAGTCAATCTCAACAGGTTTGGTATATTGCTGATCCTTTAGAGCCAGATTGGAATGTGGTGGTGACTATGTCAAGAAGAGATAATTATGATGTTTATTCAACAATTGAAGCTGAGCCACATAGCAAGCTACAACTAGATGATCACATTTCTAATCAAAATGAGGATGTTTGTTGGGTGAGGGAAGGAGTAGAATGAATTATTGTTGATGAGACAATTGCAACAGTGGAAAATGTCGAAGTAGACCTTGATGCTGAGATGGAAGAAGATTTTGATGATTGAATTTCTGTAATCAATGCTTATCTCTTTCAAAAGAACCAATTCACAATACTTTATATATTAACATTGTAAATACTAGTATTTTTAGTATGGTGCTATGTCCTTTGATATGTTACATGTTATTCTTTATTTGCATGTGCAAAGTTAGTATTAAATACCAATATATAAATTTTACATGTTTGTTATTCTAATAATCAAAATCCTTGTTTTAACATGTACAGGATGGGCAAAGGAAAGAAGAGGTACATTGGTACGATGGGAGAGATAATTCAAATAAGGAAGAAAGAGAATAGCACAAAGGAAAAGCTTGTCTCTGAAAATGATGCTTCTTCACAAGTTCACTCTCCAAGTAGAGCACAAACATGTTCCCAACATGTTGTGCCTAGTAGGCCATAAACACGTTCTCAAGTACTACATTTAGAGCAAGTAATTTCCCAATCAGAAAAACAAGCCTCCTCAAGTAAAGGTAAAACATTATACTTTGCATAACAAGCATGTGAATAACATGAATTGAGATCTTAGCTCAAAATGATCATATATTCTAGTAACATGATTGTAAAACATTAAGTTGCTTTATTTTGCATTTAGTTGCTTCAAAATTATTTCATAGATAGAGGATAAGTGCTATTGAAGTAAAAATTCTATTATGTGGTATTAATCGATCCTATCCACAACTACCAAATAGGTTATATTGCGAGAGTTTTATGTTACCCTTGTACTTCTACCTCTTTGTGGTATAATTCTTTATAATTTCTTGTTATGTTAGTTGTTATTACATTATCGATTATTAAACTTAATAATGTGTCCAAATCTTTTGAAGTATGAAATTAATTTAGAAATTTAATAAGTTTTAAATTGAAAGTAAGTTTTTCAATGGATTTAGATTATTTTTGTAAAATCAGTTTTGGAAATAGTTTTGAGTTAGTTCTGAGACAGATTTCTAGCATTTTGAAACTGATTTCCAAGCATTTTTTAAACCAATTCCAGTCAAGAATGATTCTGGATTAGTTATAAAATCAATCATGAGTTGTTCCATCAATTCTATAAGTGATTTTGATTATGTACTGTTATATATTTTTTCTTTTAGTAGGGCCATGTTCCACCAACTCAACTCCAAACACACCAATTCCCATTAAAAAATGACGAGGCCCTGCACAATTTCCAAAAGGTTGGGGCTCTGGAAAGAAATTTGAAGTCACATTGGATAAACATGTATGAATAATTAGACCGGACGTAAATCAATACAAAACTAGAGTAGGGTGTTTAGCTCGCATGGGGGTTAAATTACCCTTGAACTATGTGGAATTCCATGATATACCACAATATATGAGAGATATGGCTTGGGAGGAGGTGGAGGTTAGATAAATTATTACTTATATTTCATTGTAAAGATATTTAGTAGCCTTTTATGTTTCAAGATATTCAACAGTTTTCATTTATAGTATAATACGATGCTCCCTCCTCAAGCTAAGGATGTTGTGCTGTCTGATCTCAATGACATTTGGAGAAAGTGGAAGCATGAGATCAAAGTAAAGTACTTCCTACCACACAAAGATGATGAAAAGTTTCTCTTACAATTACCAACTGAACGCATAGAACTTGAGCAATGGTTGGACTTGGTGGAATATTGGAAAGATGAACACGTTCAGGTTATTAAAATTTATAGCATATGCTTTTTTTTACACTAGGCATGTAGGTTTTCTAAAGAGATCATTTACTTTTCTATATATGAACACAGAAAATTGCTAAAAAAAATGCAATAAATGTTGGAAAAAAGCAATGTCTTCATAGGACAGGGAGGACCTCTTTCGCTGTTTTAGAACAAGAGGTATGATTTGCTTTTGCATAATTTCTTATATTTACAAGTGAGTGAATTAAAATATGAAATGCTAATTTTCACTTTTAATCACTTCATTCTTCTTATCTTTTAGTTGATGATGAAAGGGATAGATCCTACTAGACTTGATGTTTGGATGGAATCTTGATCTCGTGGAAAAGGCATCGACGATGACTATGATACATTAGATTTACATGTAAGTTATGGTTGCTCATAAATTCTCAATAAACTTAAATGTTTCCTTGGTTGATATAATTATTCCATAGGATAAAATTTAATTTGGTGGATATTATTGTTTCATTCTTCATATGTTTCTTGTTAAACACAAATCATGAAGTTTCTTTTAACTACTACTCAAGTTAAGTTGAAAGGTATTTTCCAATCATACACTAAGATGAATGAGTTTATAATTACTATTTTATTGAAGTATGTCAAAAGCTAGGAAGTGATAAGTTATTCTCTAGCCCTAGATGTTAAATATTTATTTGCACATTATATTGTTAGTATTTATAGAAAGCTAATGATATGCCTCATTTATTAAAACTAAATATTACTTACAGAATCAATTCACTCGAGAGTTGTCCAAAATGCCCGAGTCAGAGAGAACGAAGGATTTTAAGGAACAAGTTTTCAAGAATGCCATGGGGGAAGAGAATCATGGCCATGTGAGATGCTTAGGGAGAAAGCACAAGCGTGCTGCATTTGTTGCAGGTGCATCAACAAGCTTCCAACACCAAGATAAAGAAGAATTGCAGAAGCTTAAGGATGGATTAGTGGAGGAAAGAGAAAAATTGCAACAAGTGAAAGAGGACTTCATTCGTGAAAAAGAGGAATTGCTTATGGAAAAGGAGAAGATGAGCCATCTAACTACCAAGTTGGAATTTTTGATAAGCCAATTTCCTTCATTATCTTCTAACATATCACATAATGCTCAGGTATGCAATCAAAATTTGATATATCAATATAAGTATCCTAAGGTTAAAATAAAATATAAATTTATGTTATAGATTCTAGATGCATCAAGTTTGCATGGACAATCTTTGAATGGAGTAGGAGATGTTCCATCTCTTGAAGAAAAACAGGTATTTTATTTACCATCCTTATTTTTTAATGAGATGAACCTAGTAACATGACTTTAAATATCTATATTATGATGGGATCCACGAACAATAGGATGATGTGTTGAAAATTCTAGCTAGAACTTAATTCTTTGTTGAGAAGAAAGCATTGAGATTGAATTATATGTTGGAATTTTGTGCTGAAAATCCACGTGGTACTTGAAAACTTAATTTTTGGTTACTGAAAATTTATAGCTGATAACTTATACATATCCTTATGCTAACACATGTTGTATACCAAGAGTTAGTGTTCTTTGATGCCTTTAAAGTTATCTTATATGATATACCTTAAAGAATATATTGGTTTGGCTTGTAGAAGTTGAAATTTTGCTGGTTGAAGTTGTTTTTAGTTTTTCCATCAATATGTGATGATATCTTATTTTTGGAATTTACCTCCAAGTTTAAATGTATGTAACTTATGAATATGAAAATATTTTAATAGGATGGTTTATTTGGTGACAACGTAACAAATATTTGGAAAAATGATTTGACAATTGACTTAAGACACTTGCAAAAAGATATATTGTCAAGTTGTGTTGCTAATGCTGAAGTTGAAGCTGAAATTTAAAACATCAGCATTAGAAAATAAATTTTCAATTTCCTTTTGCATTCAATTTTACAACACAAAATTAACTGTAGATTTTCAACTACGTTGTGTAAATTTTAGAACAAAGTGTTGTAAATTTGTTGTGACATGCTTATATTTTATATTGTTCACAATGTAATTATTAGTTATGATTTGTAGACGCGAACTGTTACTGAAAGATTTAAGAAACAAAAGAGTGTGGATTATTTTTCTACATCTGTTGAGGTATGTATAACTCATCTAAAAGTTATTACTTATCTAAAATAATTTGTGCAAAATTTTTTATAATCTAATGAAATAATTAAAATAATTTAAAAGTAACTAAGGTGTTCTTGTTCATGTAGATTGGAGCTCAAGTACACTTATTTTTTCATGGAATACCAAAAAAAATTGTGGCGAAAGGTATTGTTGTTGTTATAATCAATGAAGAAGAGGGAGTTGGACCTACATTTGTGAAGGTGTATGTTGAAAGGCATTTATACCCCATGAGAAGCTACCTAGAAGTCATGAAGCCATTAAGACCATTGGAGAAGCAGTTCACAAATGTATTGAATGGGAGTATGTGAATGTACGTATAAATTTTGATCTTTCTTTTTGTTCCAACATTTAAAGTGCTAGTTATATGGGAATAACTTTATATTTTATTTGCTTACCATTTTTTGTGGTTATGTTACAGGTTATGGAGATTTAGATGATGAAATTATCATGACTTCCTACGGATATTTTGAAAAGAAATCATTACTTAAGATTCATTTGATGTTGGTTTTGTAGGACCTACCTTTTTTGATGTTAACTTGTTTTGGTGAAATGAAAAACTTATGCATTGTTTAGTAGCACCTTGAGTTTTCCGCTATTGAATGTAGGTGGAAAGTTAGGGATTACAGATATGTATTAATGTTATGCTCCTTTTTGATATAGGGGAATTTATTACATGTATTCAAGGTGAAATTATAGTATTTATTTAGATTTCATTACTTTGATTTTGTTGATGTTGGTTTTGTAGTACCTACCTTTTTTGATGTTAACTTGTTTTGGTGAAATGAAAAACTTATGCATTGTTTAGTAGCACCTTAAGTTTTTCGCTATTGAATGTAGGTGGAAAGTTGGGGATTATTAATATATATGAATGTTATGCTCCTTTTTGATTTAGGGGAATTTATTACATATATTCAAGGTGAAATTATAGTGTTTATTTAGATTTATGAGTACTTAAACTTTTTCTGATATGTATCTATCTAGTTGTTTTGAATAATATGAAATGCCTAGAAAATTTCAGATATAATGCAAGAAAAATTAGCAATACTGAAAATTAATTTCAGGTATACTAAAATGAAATTTTTTTCCTACATCTCGAATGGTGTAGCAAAAGGTGTCAATTTTCAGCATTTATTTGCTATGAACTCTTAGTTGTAGCAAAAGATTATGATGTATGTACCAAAATTATTTTTTCATATAGTCAGGATACCGTAGCAAAACATGGTAATTTTTAAGATTTATTTGCTATGAAAACTTTGTTGTACTAAAAGGTTTAAGTCGTAGTAATAACATTTTATTTTCCTACGATCAGGATACCGTAGCAAAAGAGGGTCATTTTTTGGTATCTATTTGCTATGAAGTTATAACCGTACCAAAAAGTGAATATCTCATAGCTAAAAGTAGTTGCTACGATTAACAACCGTAGCAAAATTTTTGTCACACCAGTATTTGCTACGCCTACAAATTCGTAGTAAAAGCGTAGCAAAAGGTATTTCGCTACGAAATTGTACTTTTTGCTACGGAATTTTTGACGTACCAAAAAGCTATTTTTCTTGTAGTGCCCTTAGACTAATCTAGTGCCTAACATTAGCCCATTTGACCAACAATATTATCATGCAAACCCCCAAAGTTCATAAAATGTGGTCCAATTGAGTCTTCTCAAATTGCGATTCGACCCCAAAACTTTCAATTTCCAAGTAATTAACTCAATCTTATTCATTTTTTTGAGCCCTAAAATCCGACCAACTAATATCTTAATTTCTAAATTCTTATTTTCCAAAATACAAAATTTTAGGGGTGTTACAAAATCTATATATATTTACGCATAATTCAATTATATATTCTTGTGCTTGTTACTTTTGTACCAGAAATAAAAGGGACCTCCTCGGAATTAAGAAAAGAGATCACCGATTTGATGATGTGGTATAATTTCACATAACTTTATCTTAATTTAGATTTTACTTATTTTTGAAATTTTAGATTACTTTCAATTATTACATGCTTCAAACTGTAATTGAATTATTTTCATCAATATGAATTTTGATTCCATCTAATCTTGAGATCGTTTAAATCATTTAAATTCCTCAATTCAGATAATTTGTTTAAATTCAAATCTATCAATCAAAATGAAGCCAAAGTTTATTAATTCTAATAGTTATGAGACATGTTTCATCAATTTTAATTCTTTTTATGTTTCTCAACTAACATCTGTGCTGTAGGCACTAACCAAGTTTTTGCCCAAATCATGCTTGTCAAGAATGAGATTGGGTTTGGTGAGAGAAGTTTTAAAATGAATCATATATGAACCATAATATTTCCATGTTTTTCCCTTAAAAATATGACTGAATAATAACAATGATCACATATTTAATTTTCAACATGTTTTCCCTAAAAACTTGGTTGGAGATATTAAGGCGCCACCCTTACTACTTGAATCTACTTTTGATTCTTATCAGATAACATCATTCTTTTATGTTATTAATAAAATCAAATCGAAAAAAGTGACCATTGGCATCTACTTGATATAAAATTACTTCTAACTATATATATGTATGTATATTGCAATTTTGTATACTCCTTTCATTATTTTAGCATATTGTTTTATCTTGTAACAAATTTATTATTAAGAAAATTAATAGATAAATAAAGGAATTTTTTTTTTTTCGTTCTGAAGTTATGTGAGTTTGAACTCCATTCTATTTTTATTTTTTTCTCTTACTTATATTTGAATTTAATTTTCCTCTCTACCCACCACTTTATTTTATTTTAGATGCACATATATGTATGTGTGTATATATTTGTATATTATAGTAATATAGTCTTAACCCCTTCCAAACTTCATCTTTGGGTTACGACAACCTCAAGCAATTATTACTCGTTCCTCTTTATTTTCAATTTTTTTCATTCATATTGGTTTTTATTTTTTTCCAGATAAAAACTAGCTTGGTAGATCGTCCTTATAATGAGACCATTTGGAAGAGCTGCGCCGAAGAATTTAAATCTTGCACACCTCCTCAATTACAAAACATGAAGGGTACTCAATTTTATAATTATCATCATCCATTTTAAATTAACAATGCCAAAAAACTTATTATTATCTTTTTATGTTTAATTTCAGAATTTTTGATCCGTCTTCATAAATACATTATGGAAATTCAGTAATTCTCCATTAGTAGGAATGTTCGTTCTCTCTTGTATTGCTCATGGTCACTTAATAGATCCTCAATGGCGGAATCCCTTGTTTGAAGTGGGAAATAAAGCAAGAAATACATTTATTTACACCTTTTTTCTTCTTATTTTCTTTGATTTATTTTTTCTATGTCATACTTCAATTATTTGTCCTAAATTAGTCTGTAGTACATCTAACATTAAGCATAATTGTGCACCATTGTCTTTGCATTTGCTCTCAATTTAGGTACATGATAACTCAGGCAACTTTTCACAAAAATATTATTCGTCCTGATAACATTAAAGTTCTTGATTCATATATTATTTAATTTTCAATACATTTATTTACACCTTCTTTCTTCTTATTTTCTTTGATTTAATTTTTCTATGTCATACTTCAATTATTTGTCCTAAATTGGTCTGTAGTACATCTAACATTAAGCATAATTGTGCACCATTGTCTTTGCATTTGCTCTCAATTTAGGTACATGATAACTTAGGGGACTTTTCAGAAAAATATTATTCGTCCTGATAACATCAAAGTTCTTGATTCATATATTATTTAATTTTCTATTTATTGGATTTTTTGTGAATAATTTATACATGTCTAAACTTATATATATTTATTTTAGTATTAAATACTTCTCATTTTAACATAATATTCAATTTGCAGATTATTGCGAAGGCCATTGGTGATTGGTACTTTGATCGGAGTTCTTGTCAGGAGATAGATATCCAGAATAATATATCATGAAAGTGTACAGTACCAGCATAATAATTTTACATATAGAAGCAAAATGTATTCATCCCATTAAATTAAATACAAAAAAAAAAAAAACCCAATGATTTCTAATTGTCATTTATATATAAAAAAATATTTATCTAAATATGCATTCATACTCACATAAAATTTGTTGGTTACATGCTCGTTGTGATGCTTACTTCCAAGATGAAATAATTTTTATTCATTTTGTTATGAATCTAGGATCACGTTAATTAATCTGAGTAAGCTCTTCTTTCAATGTTAAAAGATCACATTCATTTTAACTTACAATTACGATTTAACACAAAATGTGGTGATGATTTTGGATTTCTTTATAGGGGTTTACATATTTAATACATTCAATTTGTCCATTCATTTTTGTCACACATATATAAAAATAATAATTAAATACATTTAAAAAATATAAAATAATTAAATACATTAATATACTAAATTTATTTGTTGATATTGTACTTTTATATAGTAACAACATATCCAAAAATAATCAAAAGAAAAAAAACTCAAATTCTACTAGTTCAATATTTCTCTTATTTAAAATCATTCATGATGAATTATGAACTCTTCCTTATTGTAATATATATTGTATAGCTTCTCCAAATTTAATCTTATAATAGCATTACCAAGTAAATTTACAATATGTGTTCACAAAACTTCCAACTATTTATATGGGTCTATCTTTGACTCGAAAAGTTATTCTATATAAGAGTCAATCATAAATTTAAAAAATTGTGTATTTTTAAATTATTAACCTTGACAATACTTGCAGGTGCTACTAGCGTCCAATCATTTAGTTTCATGAGACAATGCTTCTATAAACAAATTTATTTACAAAAGGAAAAAAGAACAATAAAGTTGGACAAATGGAGTATAAGAGCTCGATCTTTAAGCACAATTACTTAATTTTTGACATAATTCTAAATTCTATTCATTTAAATTATTAAGAAAAAAACTCTCGTCATTTAATTTAGCATTAATGATACATCTTGTGATGTCCTACATATCAAAATTTGTTAAGTATACATTTGAGTCCCAAAAGTATGTCTTGATATTAAAAGACTATGGCCTATTTGGTTTCATTAATTTTCAAATTTTATTTTTACATTTTCTACTATTTGAAAATTGAAACGTAGTATTTTTTACATATTTTTATGCAACATAATTTTATTTTTACTCTCAAAATACTTTCCCCAATAACCTATAAATTTTCTCCCAATAAGTAATTTATATGTCTTTTCTCTTTATTATTATATTATTACTATCTCTCTCTACTTACAACCTATTAAAACCCTATATAATTATTACTTTTTCAACAATCTATCTAAATACAAACTTATTTTCAATTCATTTTCACTAACTACTTTTTTAAATTTTAAACATGATGAAAATAGAAAAGAAAAATAAAAATAAAACCAAACAGGCCCTAAATTAGTAATTACTATAACAATTTGAAATGAATTTTTCAAATTATATTTATGTGTAAAAGCTACTAATTTTTCACTGGGACAAATTATGAGTTAAGATTGAACTAGCCCAAGCTTGTCTTCGAGAAGAAATTTAAGAAGGCACTCAATAATGCCTATTTACATGTTATCTAATTGCTAACTAGAAAGTGATATAGTTAAGTAATTTAACACGGATAACAATTAACTATTTAAAGGAGTTTATGTTAGGAAATAACAAAATATAGTAATTTCTACATTAAGAGAAAGGAATTTTGAATTCATTTAAATATTCAGTTTTTTATTAAATGGTTGCTTATATACTATCTTACTTGTAGTTTTATCTTTTTCCAACAAAATCCTTAAGAAAAAGGTAAATGTAAAAAACTTCTAATAGTCGTTAATAGCAAGCAAGATGAACGTTTTGTATATTTGGATGAAATTTCATGGGAGATCAATATAATTATCTCAAGAAATTTTGGTAAGGGTAGTTGCTAATTTTTCCGTGGTATTAAAGAATAATAAAATTTCACAAATATTATCACCATTAATGCATTACTCATTGTAATTAATAGTTATTATTAATTGTGTTCTAAATCATCAATAATTAATCATTAATAGTTTCCAGAGAGAGAGGGAAAAAAAAAAGGTTTAACAACACAAACAAGAACCTATTTACCTTTTATAAAATTCCAAATTATCACTGTCTTATTTACTGATACTTTAAATGACACATGCCGTATTTGACACTAATCTTATGCATTAGCAACGAGAGAAAATGTAGGGTAATGTTTGGTTATGTTTTATATTTGATTATGATATGTATTTTGGGGAAATGAATATTGTAAGTATGATTAGGCAATATGTAATAGATTTTTGGTTATGTTTTGGAGAATAATCAAAAGTTTGTTAGAGAGTGTTGGTATGTCTATTTATGTTTTGAGAGGAAATATTTTTTACTACAGTAGTCAAATCAATACTCACTAGTAGAGAAAATGTTTATTGACATATTGTGACACTTTCAATCTCAAGACACTTTATGTGGTGCCTCATAGGGAGGGGTCTCAATATCTTATTATGACACCTGAAGTGTCTCAATAACATAGCTTGTTATGACGCATAAAGTTGCCTCTATAGACCATTCTATTGTGACACTAAATTATGTCACTAAATATATTTGCAACTACCTTAACCGTCAAATTATATCACTTTAAAGTGTCTCTATACATTATAGTAAGACATTTTTTAATGTCTCAATAAACTATCTTTCTAGACATAGAAATGTGTCCCCATAGAGGTCATATTCAAACACTTAAATGTGTCTTTATATATGTGATATTATGACACTTTGGGGTGTTTCGATAAATAAAATTTCTAGACTATATAAAGTGTCCTTATAGACTTTTATTAGACACTTCAATGTTTCCATATAGACTTCTATTACATACCTAAAAGTGTCACTACACACAAAGAAATCCTTCTTTAAAATTATAATTTGTCTAATAAAAAATGTCTCAATAGATCAATGTAATTATGATATATATATATATCATTAAATTTATAATTGATGCCAGATACAAATTTATCCATCAAACAAGGCAAAAATTCATAGAGACAATATTAACTAAAAGTTACTCTACATAGTTCAAATGTAAAACCACATTAAACATAGAAGATTCAAACCGAAAAAAAAGCTCCTACCATCCATAATTACAAGTCTCAAAATGACAAAAATAAGAATTTCAATTCAAAAAATCAAACTTTCTGTCCAAATATAATATAGAATAATATGCTTTACTCCATCTAAACTTCAAAGGTAGTTCTTTGCAACAAAAGAAGCTTTTCATCATTCTTCATTCAGCAAAACCTATAATGTCAAACAAAAAATATGGATTTTAAGTCAAAATCTAGGTACTCAACAAACAAAATGAACATTGTAACAAAATAAAAAAATAGGCAAAATTACAAAATTCTTCCAGTAACTTTACCTCATTTGATTTTTCGTCCTGTAAATTGCATAATATCAATTCTAGTCCTATAAGTATTAAAAAACTATCATTTTTCGTCCTTTTTTCACTGGAGTTGGCGAAACTCGCTGGAAAATGTGACGTGGCGCACTGGGCATGTGGACATTACTTGTTTCTGCCTCATTGGCAGCTGACATGGCAGGAAAGATTATAAAATTCATCCTGTAACTTTACCTCATTCGATTTTTCGTCCTATAGATTGCATAATATCAATTCTAGTCCTATAAATATTAAAAAATTATCATTTTTCGTCCTTTTTTCTCCGGAGCCGGTGGAACTCGTCGGAAAATGTGACGTGGCACACCAGACATGCGGACATTTCTTGTTTCTGCCTCGTTGGACTGCCTAGTAGGCATTTTTTGTCTTTTTCTTGCTTAGTTGGCAGCATACATGTCTTTTCTTTTCTTTTTTAAATTTCAAATACATTATATAATTTATATATACACACACATATATATACACATCTATTTATATATATATTACATATCATCATTTTCCCTCCAAAATACAATTTTTTTTCCTTGAATATCCTTTATTATCCCCAAAACTTTCCCATTTTTTAATATATACATACATATATTATATATACATCATATATATAATTTATTATTATTATAGCAATAAAAAAGTCACTCAATTTCATTTTCAACACAAAAATCTAACAAAAAAGCATTGATTTGATTGCGACAGTAAAAAAAAAAATTCTCCCGTGAAACATAAACAAACATACCAAAATTCTCCATAATCAATTTTTAACTATTTTCCAAAACATAACCAAAATTTAATCACATTCTCCAACACAATTTTCATATTTTCCAATAATTTATTCTTCCAAAACACATAATAAAATCACCCAAAAAATATAACCAAACATTCTCCTAATTTGCCATTAACCATATTATTTTAACTCACATATTTAAAATAATTTAATTAAATTAAACATAAATTAAAATTCCTAACCCCCACCCCACCCCAACCCCCACCTCGCCCTATGACTGGCCGACCATGGATATATTCCCCCACCTCCCCCCAACCACTCGGTGGGTGGCTAACCGAGCTCACCATGACCAGCACCTTGCCTGGCCAGGCGAGGTCATGCGGCCAACCACCATAGCCAGCCCGTGGCCATGGTGGCCAGCACATCACTTGGCCGCCGCCTAGCCAGATTTGGCCAGGCGGCAGCCATGGTGAGCTTACTCGTGGCCATGGTGGCCGCCTGCACAGGCCGACCATGGTTGGCCTGTCATGGTGGGTGGGTGGGGGGGTGGCAAGGCGGGGGTTGGAGTAGGGTGGGGGTTAGGAATTTGAATATATGTTTAAATTTAATTAAATTATTTTAAATATATGTAAGTTAAAATAATATAGTTAATAGTAAATTCGGGGAATGTTTGGTTAGCGCTCGTCTCACGGACGTTAATCTGAGATTATAAATATGGTCCGCTCCCCTAGTATTATATATTAAATTAGCTCTTTAACAACAACCAAAAGGATCCATAAAAGCCTATATAGAGACTCTTAAGGATGTAGCTCCTTATCAGTTAACTCAGTAGCTTCTGTAGCTCTATGAACCGCCGGAAGCTTATCATTCTATCAAGCTGCATTCAACCCCCTACCCTTCCAGCTATCACTCATAGAGAAAAACCCGTGCCCGGGCCAGAGAGCGAAGCGAGCGATAGACCGGGTACTAGTGCTTATAGTCCCTAGTGAGTTAGCGGCTACATCCCAGGCTGATAAGCCAGGATGGTTGCCAAGAGAGCTAAGCGGCTGAAAGCCAAGACAACGAGCCCGACCATTCCTGAATCCTATGAGGGAATGGAGTAAGGGCTCTACCGATCTAATACTGAGCTAGCGGCTGCAAGCCAAGAGAGCTAGCAGCCCTTGTAGCTACTGAGCTTGTAGCTACTGAGCTAACTGAGGAGGAGCTAACTGAGCTATTGAGCTATGAGTTAAGCAGCTAAGCAGCTACCTGGCTCTATGGGTATTCTTGAGGTATAGGACCCTATGGGGCCCCTTACCTGATTAATACAGTCTTGTAGCCCCCGGACCACAAACAGAATCTCTAACTGTAGATGCGCTCTGGCCTGCCAACTAGGCAGTCCATCGCTACAGTCTCTTTAGAGTTGGTTATTATTCCCCTGTCCGTTCCCCCATTCTCCTTTAGGTAAAGTCTGGGTTGAACAATTACATATATAATGGTCAGAGAACACCCCTATTGACTCTTGAGGTTTACTATCAACGAGCTCTATTAGACCATTAGGAATGCCGAGAGCATCCTCACTTTGTGTGATTTTATTATGTATTTTGGGAGAATAAATTATTGGAGAATATGAAAATTGTGTTGGGGAATGTGATTAATTTTTGGTTATGTTTTGAAAAATAGTTAAAAATTGATTTTGGAGAATTTTGGTATGTTTGTTTATGTTTCGAGGGAGAAATTTTTTTTACTGTAGCAGTCAAATCAATATTTTTTTGTTAGAATTTTGGGGTGAAAATTAAATTGACTGATTTTTTTTATTGTTATAATAATATATATATATATGATGTATATATAATATACGTATGTATATATAAAAAAATGGGAAAGTTTTGGAGATAATGAAGGATATTCAAGGAAAAAAAAATTGTGTTTTGGAGGGAAAATGATGATATGCAATATCTAAATATATATATATAAATAGATGTGTATATATATGTGTGTGTATATATAAATTATATAACATGCTTGAAATTTAGAAAAAAAAAAGAAAAGAAAAGACATGCATGCTGCCAACTAAGTAAGAAAAAGACAAAAAATGCCTACTAGGCAGTCCAACGAGGCAAAAACAAGAAATGTCCACACGCCCGATGTGCCACGTCACATTTTTCGGTGAGTTTTGCCGGCTCCAGCGAAAAAGTATGAAAAATGACAATTTTTTAATACTTATAAGACTATAATTGATATTATGCAATTTTAGGACGAAAAACCAAATAAGGTAAGGTTACAGGACGAATTTTGTATTTTTGCTTACCATGTCAGCTGCCAACGAGGTAAAAACAAGAAATGTCCACACGCCCGATGTGCCACGTCACATTTTTCAGTGAGTTTCGCCGGCTCCAGCAAAAAAAGGACGAAAAATGACAATTTTTTAATACTTATAGGACTAGAATTGATATTATGCAATTTATATGACAAAAAATCAAATGAGGTAAAGTTATAGGACGAATTTTGTAATTTTGCCTAAAAAAATAATGGTTACCAAATGTTGTGGCCAAGCAATGATTCTACCAAGAGACTCCCTAATAGTAGTAGAATCTAAAACTGGATGAATCAACTCTTCATCTATTTCCACTCCAACATTAATATGAACTTCACACCAATTTTTCCCCAGTTCCATTTGTCTGACCTCTTTTAATAGATCCAAGCTTTCAATGCAGCCAATCGCAACAATTTTTGATGGATCATACATACCCTTCAAAGAGACACTATTTTCTACCTACAACATTAATGTAAAACTTGTAATTAATCAAGTTCCTTTTGCTAAATCTATACATGCGACTAATTTTTGTTCATAACTCATAAATTTGTAGCAAACAAATGATATTCAATATTTGCCCAAAATCCAAATACAGATAAGTTCGAGATCTAAAAGTGTGAATATAATTTTTTTTAAAGTAGTCTTACCTTAAGACGAATCTTTTAACACTTGAGGTTGAAGATCTAGCTGTGGCTTTTTGATGAGAGGAACATGAACGGAATCATGGAACTTCTGGATAGGACTCCATGTTTTGTAATCTGCACTTGTTCAATCTGCGACGCTCTTCCATTTGTCTATTTTGTTCTTATATTTTCTTGTCTTGCTCATTAGTTATTTGTGTTAATTTTTCAAGCTCTTCTTGATAGGCCTTATTCAAGCAATAACAACAACCATTTCTAAGTTTTCCATCAAATACACTTGATGATGTAATGCCAAAATCCATACGTTCTAATTTTCCCCTATTTATCTACTCCAGTGACTTGAGGAAATATCTCATTTAGGCCATAATCTTTTACAGTAGGAGAGAGCTCACTTCTCAATTCTTCCATCCTCCCCTGCATACAAAGTTGAATAAAAAATATGAAGATAAATTAAATGTATGCTATATATTGAATAGTTAGATTATATGATGGACATCTTATGAATGAACTTGCCACAACTGGGTTTGACGTATTCCCATTTTTAGTATAACATCTTTTAAATGAATCCACCATACTTGGTTTGTCATTCATTAAATCCTCATCAGTCTCTTCAATATTTTCAGCAACCTCTTTTGCTTCATTCTGTAAAAACTTCACAAAAATTAACTAATTCATGACATAATAGTTCCATTGATATGATTATATGTAAATAAAATAATAACCTTCATTTCTTCTTTTTAACTTGAGCGGAACTTCTCTTTCCAATAGTGTGATCTATAATCTTCTTCGGCCTATTTTGTTTGTTGCGAGCACTTTCTTCCTGAATGTAAATGGCAAATGTAATTAAAAGATTCAACAACATTGTAAATAATTTTATTTGATATGACAAATGCAGTAAACTTAGTACTCTTGTAGCTGGTTTGTTCCAATAAATTACTAAATTCTTCCATTGATCGGGGAACACCCTTTCATCATTTAAGTCAGGACTTTTAGCTAAGTTTGCTTCAAGTGGTAAGTCTGGATCAAAGAACTTTGTCTTCACTCTATTTTTCCAACTTTTCCACGTTTTTCCCAAGTCCATCTCAATGCAATGCTCAAATCCAAGAGCACCGCAAAACTTCTCCTGTATTATCAAACATGTATCCATATGTTATTTAATTATTTAATATGATATTAAAAAATAATGATGAACAAGTGTAACATGTAATATTACCTTAACAGTGCTTATCATATTTTCTTTCACAAATGTTGGCACTTTATGCCAACTTGTTACATCAAGTCGAATCAATCTACCATTTCTTACTAAAGTACCAAGAAATTCGACAAAATCTACTCTTATCTGTACCAGTAGGTTGTTCAAACCCATTAAATTGAACCTCTTCTCGATTTCTTGCCATCCAAACCTTTGGCAAATAAGTCTTCCCTCTAGCTTTTCTTTTCTTTTGGATATTATTTACAAATATTAAATGATCAAATTTTGAAGTAATAGTTAAATAAATTTATCTGCAAAAGCCTAATCTTGATAGCTAGAGAAAATTGATGCAACAATATTAAGGGAAAACTTTCCACTACTCAAGCATGAAACAATATGGAAAATGCCCAAGGAGATTATTTAAATCTGGTAGCAAATCCCATTTAACATGAAGGCTCCAAATTTTCACTGGCTTTATGGCTTACCTTTTCCATTAATTCTCAAAAAACCAACACCTAGACAAAAAACCTATAATACCATCTCTAGAAATGATGGAAAAATCAACAAACAAGTAGACAATATTCTGCTGATATAATTTCCAATCAATGGAGCAATAATAGACAAACAACATACAAAAACCAAAGTCACTACTACAAGAAAATTCTGCCACTAAGTAGCATCAGAAAAAGATAGGCTACCAATAGTGCACTTTCTTGATTTTGAGGGGTGAAGAAAAGCAACAATGAGATTGTATGTGTGAGCTTAAAGCAACTCATATGGATAGCAAAAAACCTTCACTACTAACATTTTGGAATTGCTAATAATAGAGGTATTTGGAATTAAATAGTTCCATAATATAAGCTAAAACTTTCTATCCTACTCTTTCTTAATTAATCTGCCCAGATTATCGTTTTATATTTTCAAAAAAAAGAACATACAAAGATATAATTTATTATATATATAGACATACAACATATTCTATTGGCCATCAAAATCTATAATAGGTTATTATCCTAAAATAAAATTAATAATTAGGATATAATAAATGTGATAGAATGAAAGACTCCAGAAACATAAACTTCCTTAGTCTAGTTTTCATATTTTAACATTTAATGAAAAGAACAAAGATAACTGGGACATCATTATTCTACTCATCAGGCATCCCAACCAAACTCAAATCACATTGTCGGTTTGACAGTCCAGTCTTCATATTTTGACCATGCTTAGTATTTGCCATTGCTGTAAAAAGACAATTACTATAAATATTAAATATAAAAAGAATTTTTTTTTATTAATTTACAACTAACACATGCATGAAGTAAATTATTTTCCTTATTGAAACCACTTAACAAATGATAATCATAGAACACAAAAAGAACAATACAGCATATTACCTAGTCTACCTTTAGAGGAAATATATATCAACTTATAACATAAAAATATAGTTATTAGTTGTCTAGAAAGTAATACTCTATAAAATGTTATATAGCAAAACGTACCAGAATAATAACATCTAATTTCTTTAAACTAGCACAACATTTTCTTCTAAACTATCAACTGGAGTTCCTAGTATCCCATTGTGAACCCAAACAACATCTTCATCTAAACTAATTGGATGGTCAACATAAGTATGACTTTGCAAAATAGTATCTATACCATCTATCTACAAGTCTTTTCCATCATCAAATTTATCTTGAGCTTTAGTTTTTATGACAACACGCCAATCTTTAGCAAATGGATCTTCCATATAAATCACTTGCTAAACTTGGGATTAGTTTAGATGCTAGAGTAAAAGGCTCATTGTTGCACTTTATATTTGAGAAGTTGTTAAAAATAAATCCATCTTCATTTCCTCTTAGTCTCTTACCCTTTAATACCCAATCACAATCAAATATCACATTCCTCTTGCCACCAGTGTAGTCTAACTCAATTATGTCTTTTAATATCCCATAATATGTCATCTCCTCTAGGATAGACCTTTGATCTTTTTTTTCTTGCGAAACTCATTGTTTTAGCATTAACCATTAACCCACTATTTTTGAGTTTTTCTCCTCTTCTCTGTTTCTTTAGCATGAAATCGGAATCCATTTATGATAAAGCCTTCATATCTTTTCCCAACAGGCATCGGCCCCTTTGCAAGATGTACTAGATCACTTATAGGATCATCTCATTCAAATGCAATCCATCAACTTGTAACAAACATATAAATATTCAATAAATAGAAGGAAGAAAAAAATTACAATTAATTAGTGCTTTAGGAGGATTTGAAAGTTTATAACCTATATAACTAGAAAACCAAGAAGCAAATGACTCGCTATGAATGCACTTGATTTCATGTTCTCCAATATGGCATTTCTTACGCCTAACTAGGGCTTCATGTTCGCTGTAAATTTACCATAGAATTAGTTAAGCAACAAGATAAAGATTTGTCAAAAGGAAATAATCACATCAATTTTTTGAATTTACTCTTTACATGCTTGAACCTCGTCACAATTAAATAGCACATATCTACGTGCTTTTGTTAAGGTATCATTACCCAAAACAATAGCCTCTCCCTTCTATAACAAACATCCAGACATTGAGAAAATGCCTAAGCCTAGTGCAGTTAGCCCATCTCCATCATCATTTTGGCTAGGCCGATTGACTCTTGTTTCAACACAATCATCAAAGTATAAAGAAAAAAATGCCAAACATTCCTTTGCTAAGTAACCCTTCGCAATTGAGCCTTCTAGTCGACTTTCATTACGTACATAAGATTTCAAGGTGCTCAAGTACCTATGAGAACAAAACATCTAAAAGATATATTATAACATAATCTATTATCCTAAATAATTTATAATGAGAAAAAAATATGAGAAATGTTGGAATAGTAAAAGGGTTACCTTACTATTGGGTACATCAGATGATGATGTATTGGCCCAGTTAACTTTGCCTCAGTAATTAGATGAATAGTCAAGTGTATTGTGATATCAAAAAAACTTGGAGGAAATATTTTCTCAAGCTGACAAAGAACAATAGCAATCTCTTGATCCATTCAATCCAAATCAAATTGATAGAGTGTCTTAGAACACAAATCTATAAAATAACAACACAGACGAATTAAAGGAGGACACAGTAACTCAGGAAACCATTTAAGCAGAGCAATTGGTAGTAGTTGCTACATCAATATGTGACTATCATGACTTTTAAGGCCAAAAATCTTAATTGGTTTCAAATGCACACAACTTGATACATTTGCAGCATATCCATCAAGAACTTTTACCTTTTTCAAAACCTTACAAAATGTTTCTTTCTCAACTTTATCTAATACAAAGGAAGATGCTAGCAACCACTCTCAAACAAACTCATCAACAAAGGGCCAAAGTCCTGATCTTGTCTCCATAGCTTTCAAATCTAATCGCACTTTATATTTGTCCTTTGATTTATCAGTCTAACAATGTGAACAACACCTTATCACATATATTCTTTTCAGTATGTATAACATCAAGATTATAGCACAAAAGGTTCTTTTCTGAATATGGCAACTCGAACAAAATGCTTCTCTTATTCTAACCATAAGGTAAATTTAGATCGCCAACTTTTTCCCCAAATTTATTGGTGAAGTTCTTTATATCATCTAATATCTCAAGCCCCCTCAAATAAGGATTTGCTTTTCTATGCTCTTCTATGTTATCAAAGATCATTTCTCTTTTCGATAAGGATGATCTTTAGGTAAGAAGATGCGATGGCACATGTAACAATATTTAAGAGAATTCTCCAACCGTTTAGAGTGGGGATACTTTTAACATACTGGGCAAGCATATTCCCCTTTAGTACTCCAACTTGAAATAGCCGCAAAACCTGAAAGATCACTATTAGTCTATAATAATGCTGCCTGCAATTGAGAATTCTATTTAGATGAAATATCATAAGTTTTTACTCCAATATTCCATAGTTCTTTTAGCTCTTCTATTAATGGCTGTAAATAAATATCAAGATCATTGCCTAGTTCACTGAGCCCAAGTATAAGTAGAGACAACATAAAGACGGATTTCCTTATACAATCTCCTGGTGGCAAGTTGTATGACATTAAAATTACGGGCCATGTACTATAGATGACATTCATCGTTCTAAAAAGATTAAAACCATCACATGCCAAACCTAATTGAACATTGCGAGGATCTCTTACAAAGTCTGGATTGTGGTAATCAAAGGTATGCTAAGCTGGAGAATCTGTCAGGTGTCTCATGACACCATCTTTGAAGCGTTCTTCTTTATGCCACATCATAAGGGATGCAGTTTTAGAGTTCATAAACAACCTCTATAACCTTGACTTTAAAGGAAAGTACCAGACAACCTTTATTGGAACCTTCTTAGGTTATTTGGGACTTTTAGATAAAACACCAGATCTAGTAGGATTCAAAATCAGGTGTTGACATTATCCATTGTAGTTCATCACCTGTATCACATTTGATCTTGTTTTCATTTGGGCCCTAGTATAGCACACAATCATTTCGGCAAGCATCAATTTTCTTATAATTCAATCCGAAATCTCTCATTATCTTTCTAGTCTCATAGTAGCTTTTTGATAGTTGCACACCTTGTGGAAATGCTTCATTTAACAAATTAGGCATCAACGTGAAGGAAGTATCACTCTAATTTCCAAGGCATTTGATCTAAAGCATTCGCATGATGAAGGAAAGCTTCAAAAATTTTGTGCATCCAAGATAAAGTTCCTGTTCTGCATCCTTTATAAGCTTGTAAAGTTTCTCAACTTCTTTAGAAGGTTTCTCAGCCTCTGTTCCTGACATATTTGTTGCACAGTTAGCTTTTTCTTGGATCCCAAATGCATCATGGAGCATTCCTTGTATGTCATCAGATGCATTGAACTCATTATTACATGCATATGATACTGATCCTCCATATGTAAACAACTCTCAATGAAGTATCCATTCAATATACCCATCTAAGAACCCTTCCCAAAGTAGATGTCCTTCCACAACTTCACACGTTCTACATAATCCATTTTTACATGTTTTGCAGGGATGCAACATCATTCCATCATTTGAATTTACAAATGCGGATTCTAAAAAGAATTACAATCCTTTCTGATATTCAATCTTAGACCTCGGGGGAGTCATCCATTTCTTGTCTATTTTGATGTTTCAAATAATTTAAGAAGAATGTAAGAACAACAAAAAGACCATGGTAATGAGCATGCATAGCAACAAACTTCGTGTTATAGAGAAATATAAATATACATACACACAATAACTGATATGTTCATTAATTATTTTCTTTGTAATTTGTTTCGATGTGTGAGGTCATAGAGTCTTTATTTCACACCTCATCCGAATAGAAAAGGTCTGGTAAGGTTTTAAACTCTGTATGGAACATACAAATTAAATAATTAATGAACATATATTAAGATAAATCATCAATTGTTTTGATTTAATTTGAACTGTAATAATTTAATATTATATTTCTTTTGTTTTGGATAAAATATTATATGGTATGCATTGGAGTAATTAATAAGAAAAAGAAAGAGTTAATGGTAAAAATTGACTATTAAAAATGAGTTATAATTTGGATTTTTAAAGAATATAGTAATGTGTAAAAATGGATTTTAATTTGTCAAATGCAAACTAGAACCAAACAAAACATTAACTTTTCATTTAGAGATTGTTTAATATACATTAAAACAGAATTATCATGTTATGAGAGGGAATTCTTAGAAAAGGATTATTTTATTATTTTCATCAAAAAGATAAATTAATTGTCCTAAAAATGATTTTTTTTTTCAAAATTTATTATCCATTTAGATTCAATTTTAAGATTTATATGCCAAAATGTCATGTTTTAAGTGAATAACGGCATATTACTACCAAAATATGGTCAGACCAAGTGTGTTAAGAATGAAGGAATTATTAGCACTTTTTTGGTGATGCATCCAAACTCACAAGGTACAAAAAGAAGAGAGGGATCATAATATGTCTCTATTGTTTGACATAGCATTTCAATACCTACAGAAAATAGCCTGGGAGTCTTATTTCCTTTTCGCCAAAACAACTTTTGCCTTTGAGTATTGAAAGCACAAACCACTTTAAAGTTATTTGGGGCTTCTTGGGAAGATTGTTTACCTCATATTTTCAATAATTTTAGGTCTCAACTACTCTTTTATTCTATTGTTTCTTGCTACAGTTAGTAGAGTAGTGATTAAAGGTTAATGGTTTCTCTATTTCTCTTCTCACAGTTTACAAGATTGTTGTTAACTAACAAATATATTTCTCATCTTACTGTTACATCAGAAACTAACCCGAACTCCAGTTAGCAGAAGTGCTTTATGAATTTCATGCATTGAAATTAAACAACTCAAATTTTAGACTTCCACTAACCTCCACTCCAACTAACCAGTGTGTCAGAACTTCTTTCTGAATATAGCACAATTATCTACAAAACATAATTGCAAAGGAAAAGAGTGCAAAAATATCAATTGTTGGTAGATGTTGATAGTAGAAATTACAAAGCAATTGTATGCAAAAACTGCTAGAACATAATTAAGACTATTTAAATCAATTTGACACAGTAAGTAAAGCTGCCCTGCATCTCTCATTATCAGGGAAGAAGAAGAAAAAAGTAGAACACAAGTACCACATCTTAACAAGAAAACTATGGAAGCTTAATTTCTTATCACAACCAAAAGTAATAAAAAGTGGAAAGATAGTGCATATTGGGTCAAACTTATCTCTATGCTAATATCATAATATCAAACGACATCCTTAAGGCATCAATAGCCATCACAAAAGCTTAGACTATGTAGACAGACACAAGATTTGCTTTTTTGGGCTTCTAGTTACATGATAGATCACCAAAATATGTGAAACTTAATGATTATTACAAGATTATGGAAGGTAAAACTGACTTATTTTGAAAAAAAAAGTGTTTCTGAATCTAGAAAAAACTAAGATTAACCATGATTTTGCTAAAGTAAACTAACCATTTAGTATTCAAAAGGCTATGACAGTTTAAAACATAAAACCACTAGAAAAGGCAACAATATTATATAATATGACATCCTCAAACTTCTTGAGTCAATTTTGGGTGATCTACTAAATATTAATCAACTTCTCCTAGCTAGTTTGTCGTTTACAGAGACACACAGAACATATATGTATATACATAGAAATAATAATAAAATATTGTTGATGGTACAAATTTGTCCAAAATTCCATTCATGGCAGATAACAAGAGGAAAAGTACAAAAACAGGGGCCTGCATGTGGAGTCACTGTGGAAAATAGATATATGAAAGATAAATTAAGGTGAGTGGTGGTTTTTGCTTGCAATATCAAGCTGCCACATATATCACTTTTCATGTAATACCTAATGCTATGCAGCCACGCACCTCTCTGCCCATGCCTCACACCATCCTCATCATACCCATATATTATATCTCCATTTGTATATATATCCTCATTCTATCTCTCATCTTTCCTCAACTTTTTGGAATTCAGAACATCAAGTAAAAAGATTACTCTCAACACACACACAAAATTATATCTAGTTAGAAATGTAGACACCTATCTCAAGTTAAAAGAAGTTTACAAGTCAAAAATTACAAAATATGTGAAACTTCTTGATAATTGCAGAAAATTAATAATAATTTCATATTATATATAATAAATAAAATTCTTATCTAATAACAATTCATAACAATAAAAAAAAAATGGTTATGATAAAAACTGCAAAAATGTAAAATAAGAAAATAAAAGAATCAAGAAGGACAGTGATACCAATAAGCAAAAGGAGAAGATTAGAATTTGCATTCACCTAGGAATTGAAGCATAGACCAATTTGTTATTTCTACGGCAAAGTGTTAAATGAAAATATTATTTTAGCTTTTATACATATGAGCAAAATCAAACCTACAAAATCGAGAAATGAACTCCCATTTATCTCTAGGTGTCTGTGTGTGTATGACATAGAGAAATATTTAATACCAGAAATAGGCGTAGGTTTGTCGAATCAGAGCAAATCACTAATATTGGCTGCAGAATTTTTGTGGTAGTGGCCAGAGGATTGAGTGATTTTGGACTGTTCACAAGAGTTGGCCAAAGATTATGGATTTCCTCACATACTGTGTTTAGAAAGAAAGTGAGAAAAAGAGAATCTGGAAAAGGGGCTCCAAGTAATGGAAAAAATTTAGAACTTTTTTATGGAAATTAGGCGCCAAATCTCTTTTTTTTTGTGAATTAATATTCATATGACCCTTTAAGGTGTCATAATAAAATTATAAATATAAAATAAAAATAAGACACTATAAAAGTGTCCCTATAAGAAGTATAAATAAGACACTATTAAAAATTGTCACAATAAAATCTAAAAATTAAATATAATATGACTTCTTTATAAAAATATCTCCATAAGACATGTTAATGGGACACTCTTGGGAAGTTTCATAACAAAAAAAATTGATTAATTAAGGTATTGGGACACTTTTAATTCAAATGTCTCAATAGAAAAGTTATTAGGACATTCTTTGAAAAGTGTCACTTAAAACATGTCTCCATATACTTTTTTCTAGTGGTGAGTATTTTTATGATGAAAATGAAATTGAATAATTTTCTTATTGTATAAATAATAATAAAATATATATGATATATATGTATGTATACATCAGAAAATTGGGAAGTTTGGGAGATAATGAAGAATAAAAGAGGGTGTAGCACCCCACCCAGGAGAGTCCACGAGCGGGATGCCACCCAATTCAATCCTATAGCATGCAAACATCATATCGAATAGGCCCATAAAATTTCAATAACATTCAAAGAAAAAAACATAATGCAATCTTAAAGCAGCACTATCGAGGGACCTTATTATATGCCACGTTCCTACAGTATCCCAAAAATCTCAGTTAAGCCACAATTAAAACAAGCTCAAAATGTCATCACATGAAATACAATATATACATGCTACAAATTTTAGGTTCAAACTTCACATATCGTAGCATCTCTAAATCAAAATTTAGCCACCAGGTGTACCTATGAGTACATATATCCATCAACACTTTTACGAACAGCCCATTGGGCTAAGTCATAAGCCCTCTTTCCATTTTTGTACCTATCTGGGATGGAAATAAAGAATAATAACAAGGTAAGTCCAAAGGACTTAGTGAGGGAAAAGAAATGATAAGATTCAAAGGAAACTATTAAGATACAACAATCATTAAACCAATTTCGATAACAAACAAGATTTTTCAAATCGAATCAACAATGTAACATAGTACCAATGATAACAATTATAATAGACTATTGGTCATTCTGACCTTATTACTCCCAGATAAATATGTAATCGCTAATACTGACATGGTATAGCATAAACGAGATTTCCTTATCACTCCATTGCTCAAGCACTTATCTCGGCATGCTAGATCCCGCTACTCATAGTTCGCTACCTCCAACTCTTTGTTAAGTCAGGATCATAGGTAGGTACTAGTAGGGAGATCTGTCCCTTTGGTCTGTTTCGTCCAACCATCTTTTCAGACATAGCCCTAGCCCAACTTCTCGTGGCATCCCTCCGGGTTGAACTTCCCAATAGGTTGAATTGATATAATGCCAACAGATAACAATTTAACTTTTAAAGTAATAAACATAAATATAACAAAGTACGAGTTTGGAACAATAATATATAGTACATTGATCAGCAAGGCTATTCTGGAATAATAATCTAAGCATTCTACTGGGATTAGCACTCAGTCGATACAATTAATAATTAGTTATGCCGTCAAGGCTAAATAACCGATATATAGGATAGATCCAAGAATGCCAACAAGGCCAATCAGCTGAAATACATAATGAATTTAAGTATGCCGACAAGGCCATGAATTGTGCTGAACAATATCAGAAGCAAGAATTAATAAACAAACCCTCACAGGGGTCTACAAAACAAATAACTAATAGCATGAGGGATCCAAGGCAATCAAGGATTTCACAATCAAAGTTCATATATTTCCTAGAAGAAAGGCATGCTGAACCCTCACAAGGATTTATAAAGCAAGGATCGATAAACATAAGGAACTCAAACAATCATGGATTTCAATGTTTAAGGAATATTACTTCCCGGAAAAATAGGTTTGATAGGCCCTCACCTCTGTAGTCTCGAAAATGCAAATCCGCAATCAGCCCTTTGCTGGTCCACGAGACTCATTTCTTCATCACCTAACCAGAGGAATAAATCCACAATCAAAATCCTTAACAATCTCCAATAGTTACAGTCTTACTATTAATAGCCTAAGATCAATAGTTATCTGCTTAATATGGTAGTTTTAGGGTTCGATCAGTACTATCATTACGGTACAACAAATTAGACTGTTAATACGGGAATATTTACGGGGTTAATATTGGTGCTAACAAAAGGGCATAGTCAAGTCTTTATTTATACAATTAACCTCATATCATTATCCTGAATCAACAATAATAATCCAATTAGTGTAATTAATCTAATTATTGCCACTTAGGTCTCAATTCATAAAATTAGGGTTTTTCTTCTGATTAACTCAATTATTTCCCAAAATTTTCATAAAATAATACAATCCAAGTTTACTAGACCTATAATGGCATATGCATGTTCCGAATATTAGTCCCATATTACCTTAAATAACCCGATTATTATCACATTGTTCCGAATCCATAAAATCCACAAGTTATGGTTCTAAATTCTTCAATTAACTCAATTACCCAAAAATCATAATTTTAGTTCAAATCCAAGCCCACTAAACCATATAATAATTCATGCATGGGATGTTTATATACCAATTATATATTAAATCCTTATTTCATGACATAGCACAAGGTTTGGTAAAAATAATCAGTATAAAACTTAACCCCAAATCCGGCCATTACCCAGAATATCCTTATCTATGCCTTGTCTTAACGAACCAATGCCGCCAGTGTGTGCACCACATCGAGATCGAGACTCTATTCAGGAGTCGTTAGATCGCTATCGCAGGACACCGGACAGCCAACGTGTGCCGTCGCTAGAACTAAATCGCGAAACCACCATTTAACTCATCAAGTTGCGTTGATTAAAACGCCTCAACTAATTTCAGCTTTCACAGCCAAATTGCCACTCAATTTATCCAAAAAACCCAATTGGGCCTCAACTTGCCACCACGCACCACTGCACCTAATTCTGCTCCGGCAGTTGCTGGTTCACGAAATTGAGGCCACCAACTTGTTCATTGAGCTGACCCCATTAGGAATCACCTTTGGTCCGCCTCTAGAAGTCTCCAGAAGGTGGAACCCATCACTCTCCATCGTGACCAAAACTTCCAACACAAATTTTGGTCATCTTGTTGGGGGATTTTGGAAGAGAGAGGCATGGTTGCGTTCTTTATCAAGAGATGAGCAAAATGGTACCAAATACTATAGGCTTCGTGATGCTGGAGAGTGGTCACAGGTGAGAGGAACCACTGTGGTGCATGGTGGAGAAATGAAGAATCCAGGGGCTATTTTGCTCTAGATATGTATATATATGTACTTTTAGGAATTCAATTTTGGCCCCCAAAACTTTCCTCCGGCTTGCAATTGAGTCCTGCGAAGTTTGTTGGTTCCTCAATTGAGCCTCACAAATGTTTAAGTGCCTAATTAGCCTATTTAACCTAAATTAATTCCATGCAAAGCCCCAAAATAATGAAAATGTGATCCAATCAAGTCTTGCCTGTTTGTGATTTGACCACAAAACTTCTAATCTTTATGCAATTAAGTCCTTTTTGTTAATTTTTCTAGCCCTAAAACTTGATCAACTAATATCTTGATTTTTAAATCCTTATTTTCAAAAATACCATATTTTAAGGGTGTCATAGACATCATCCCTTAAAGAAACTGATCCCCAGATTCTCATTTGAATACTGTTTCAACTAGTAAGAAATAAGTAGATTCGATCAGTCAGTCTACATCCTCTCTTCATCACGTTCTGCCAGAATTATTTCTTCAAGTCCCAATACATCTTCGTGCCTTTCGGATGCATCGTGGACCTTAACTTGTGTGCCTCATCTAATAGTTTCTCCTCTTTTCTTTCGGCACACGTATTTCTTATTGAACAGAAGAATGCTTTGATTTTGATATTGAACTCAAACTCTCTAGAACTTCTAATCTTTCTTTCTACTGCATTATCCATATTTTATAGGCTTGGGGTTCATCGCATTTCATCTTGTAATTCAGACTGCACTCATCTCTGCAATGCCACTTTGTTGTATTAATTTTAACACAACACTTGTTCATAAGCTTTTGGTACTTTTGTTGCCAATATGTGAGCTATTTCAGCCCTTCGGCTCAAGCGTTGGTTGCTACATTTGCCTTTTCAAGTGATAGGTATTGGAAAACTTGCAATCTTCTAGAATTTCCATCCATCAGCACTGTCTCATATTCATGCCCCCATTCTAATCAAATAGTTGACTTATCTGAGTTAATTTAGACAACATATCATCTATTTTGGAAAAGTTCTGTACTAATCTTCATTAATAGCTGATAAGATCCAGAAAATTACGAACTTCTTTCATATCTTTTGGTCTCTCCCAGTTGACTACCGCCTCTATCTTAGAGGGATCAACCTCTACCCCATCCTGGGATATGATATGCCTAAGAAAAGCTACCTTCTTTATTCAAGGTCTACACTTGCTAAATTTTGTATACAACTGATGCTCTCTCAAGGTTTCGAGAACCAAGCGTAAGTGCTACGTGGTCTTTTATAGCCTTTCGCTGGTAGTTCTCTTGCTTCAACTCCAGCTTTGAGAAGATTCTTGTCCCCGTAGAAGGTTGAACAATTCTTCTATGAGAGGTAGGGGAGTAATGAGCTCAATTCTTCCCAAAATACCTTCAAGTATTCAGCCACGACCATATGTGGATTACTTTTATTGTCAGGGTATACTTTCTCAATTCCTTGGTGATCCTTTGACATCACTAAGCACTTTAGGCATATCATCACATGTCATTTCAATAATTAAGATCCTCCATTAGATCACAGAAACTGTTATAGCATAACCAAGTAACAACACCACAAGTTCACTCTTACATGATATCTACATTAGGAAGTAATTAAGTTCAGACCTAACATGCTAGCCTTCATAACAAGTCATACATTCCCAAGTAGTTAGCTATCGGTTCACAAAAACTAAACATACCAGATATGGTCGTGAACAACCCATTTGCTACTACTTAAGTTCTATCCGAGGAATTTAGTCGAAAATAAGTAGAATCAAACTCATTTTTGATGTTCAAAACTCATATAGTACTCTCAACCAGCTGTTTCATTCTATCCTTTGTGGTACATTGATTTGAATTCCTTAGCTTACTAATTCTGGCTTGAGCAGTTTGCATTTTAGCTTATTTTCAAAATGAATCACTAGTTTCCACTTCTAAAATCAAACTTTTCCCAAGGCGTATGATATTATCCTTGTATTATTTCTTTTAGGAAACATATATCATATATGAATCTAGCATTCCTTAGTTGATCTCATTAATGCACTTATTGATGCCAATCAGAAAAACCCCATGAATTTGTACTTGACATATTTTCTGGTCGTACTTAATTGTCCATAACCTGCGTAAAATTATTTCCTTAAATGTTCGGAAAATCATAGCCTAAACACATATGTAATATAGTTATTCCTTAATTTCAAGCAATTCAAAGGTTCTAACAAGATTCTTATAATTCAATCCCAAAACATTATCTTAATTCATAATATCTTTATTACAAGAAAAGGGCAATTCTTGACACACATTTTCCTTGAGTTTCTCATTCAATAATATACTTTCCTTAACTTTGATTCTAAACGAACCCAAACACATGCATTTGGTTAAATAGCTTATGAGGAAAAAGGATATCCAATTTCTCAAACTTGATAAGTCTTGTTGAGCTCTTACTATTGCTCTACTAATCCTGATAAGTGATGCAAGGTCTTTCCCAAAAGTAAGTAATATCCTCAATTCCTTTATTCATCAAGTTTACTCGATATTCTAATTTTCTCGTCATCCCTACAGCTTACTGGTTTGAACCCTTTCAATGATTAAGGGATAAAACTTTAAAAATTCCTCAAAGTTATCCTTCACATGGTCTCCATTGTATTTCCCATATTATTAACCTCATTTTCTTATCAAAAGGGTTATAAGGTCCATCCTTCCACTACAATAAGTTTCATACCACCAATCTTCCTATCTTCGACCTACTAGCAAGGAGAAATAAGACCTAACATTATCTTCAATTCTTCCTATGAGATTTTCTAATTTAAAGCATCCTCATCGTGATCTTCGAGTGTTTTAACTTCATTGATTGATCACCCTCCGCTATGATTTAATCGACTGAGGATCACATTCACATTTGTGGATGTTCTGGCAGTGTCGTATCCCATCGTATAGCAAATCTTGGCCTTAGAGAACAAGCTCGAGATCGATTAGCTCATATCATGCATCTTAGATATTAATAATATCATAATGCACTTCAGCAAATCAGACATCCTACGGCGATTAAGACATAAAACCGCCGCTAAACGTTGCAGGCGATGGTTCATCAACCGCCGCCATCTCAAGCGTCGGGATAGAGTTTCACGGCGATTATAAGCAACCGCTGGAATGACCGCCGCACAACATTTTGCGACGGTTTTGTTTATTTAGCGGCGGTTAACAGCCCACCGTTATTTTTAATATTTCTATTTTTCTTTTGCGACAGTTACTATAATTTAATTTATTAACTTAGTTTTCTTTAGCGGTAGTTTTATAACCGCAGTGATAATTTTATTTATTTTAAATATTATTTTTGCGTCGTTCGTTTAACTATCGTGAAAATTTTATTTTTGTTACGGTAAGGAAACGGCCGTAAATAATTTATATTTTAAATTCACGACGGTTTGTCAACCGCCACTAATTTTTTATTTTTTATTTTTTTTTTAAAAATTCAGTACACCAACCATATTTTTTAATGTACCTACTAAATGATGCAATTTCTTTCTAACTCACTTTACCTATATATAACATATTTACTAATAATTTTAAGCACAAAAATATAATAGAACAAATAACACCAATATAAACATCAATAATTAGTTTAACAATCACAAAATATCAAAATAACATTTCTTATAGTTCAACCAAACAAAATATCATCAAATGTATATCAAGTTAAATCCATGTTATATAATTCGACTACTAGAAAATAGCTTCAATAATATCAAAATAACAAATTAGCTAGGCATGAGATGATGGGTCCTAACTTTGTGGGTCATGACTGTCTGAGGACGAGCGCCTTACAGGTGCTTGTGAGTTCAAATCTTTGTCCTACAATTAAAATTAACATAAAATATCAATATAGATAAAGATTAAAAAATAAAAACATAGACCACCAACTAATATGGCATAATCAAAAACCAACATTCAAACAACAAACCAATTCCATAACAAGCAAACAAAATATAAATATTTCTGATTGATTGATTTACCTGATTGACATTGGGAAAACCAGCCGGCAATTGACCTCCAAAGTATTGAATTAGAAATGACATTGTTGAGTTTAATGCATCTTTTAATGTCATAATCTTATTCTCCAGACATTCGATTTTAACATTTAATATTGTGGAATGGCTAGATAAACATCCTTGAGAACCATTAGTTGTTCCAAAGACTTTAGATGGGCATACACCAAATCCCATACCTCGAACAGGTCCTAGGTGCTCTTTTCCAAATATATTCATGAAAGCATCACTTTCAGAATTAGTCTGAGTTTGCACACATAATTCCCCGTGCACATTATATTAAATATTATCTAAATATTTAAATCTTATAATATACACCATGAAAATAACAATATACAAAAGAATATACTTCATATTGTACTTACAACTTTTTAGCTTGCCTCATCATTGACAAAAGAAACATTTTTTTTTCTTGTGGGCTATGGCATACAACTCTGCTCTACTGCAAGGTCGCTCAGTTTGAATTTCCTAATATTTTATACTTAATTATTAAGATTTTAAATTAATCAATTTTGTATTTAGAAATAAAAAGAGTAGATAAGCTAATACTATTTCATCCTTCTTTCTGGCAAGTGTCTTTGACCCAAGAGTGTGAGGAATTGTTAGATGGTGTTGACTCAAAGCATTTCTAGCACACATCTTCTACATAATTAGAAAAAATAACAATATCAACAAATAATAAATATTGTTTTAGAATTTATAATGAATGCTTATTACCTTAGTTAAGTCACTCAATCTATAGGCCAGAAAAGAGGCCCACTGATCTCTACATATGTCTTCTAGATGTCTCTCAATATTAGCTTTCCAACCAAGTGATGGATCATTATGTTCTTGAAACAATTTCACACGATTATCTCTCCATTTCTTTCCCAAATTTCCCATAATGTTGGTCCATCATTGACTAAAATTTTTCCTAAAATGAAATAATACATTTTAAAGTATTAAATAGTCAACAATAGAAAACCAATTTCATTCAAAAAAATAGTAAAGCATACCTTTACTAAATTGTTCCACACTTGTTCTTTGTAGCTTGAAGGAACCTTGGGTCACTTCTCATAACTAATTGGAAAGTTATTAAAATTACTAGCAACATGTCCTAAAAATACCCCGGGCAGTGCTCCTAAGTCCTTAATAGGTTGGCCCAATTCATTCCAGTCTAAAACAATCTTCTTATTAGAAGGAAGTACAAACACGTCTTGAACCTTAAGACGTGTTTCTTTAACTTCACCATTCTCATCTAGCAAGTAAAATAAAAAAATCACATACCTATCAAACCAACATACCAGTACTTATGTGATTTTTTCTTTTGAGAAGGTTGATCTGGCTCGTCACATGAGTCCGACTGAGTAGATGGATCAAGATGATCATGTGACTCTAGCTGAGTAGATGGGTCTGCCTCAGCTATTGGCTCACTATGAGCTCCAATATCACTTAGGCCCTCAAATTGAGAATGAACCTGTGTAGGTATAGACTAACACCTAGACGCATGTCTCTTTCGCCTAGGCATATCTGCAAAATGAAGATTTCAAAACCAAGAAACATGTAGCAAACTAAGAACATATTATATATAGAGTGTTATATCGTATGGTCTTGAATTGTGAGGGCTTGGTATATCACAGAAATAGAGCATATTCATATATGGGGTAAAACATATATATATATATATCACAGAAATAGAGCATATATCACATTAACTGCCTATATATATATATATATATATATACTCCCATATATGATCACCTATTTGAGCTAGTAGCAAACTGACATTCAGTACTCCTCTATGTTGTTGCTTTGCACATAGCAAACTCAATTAAACTGATTTTCATATTCCAAAAATGCAAAGAAATTCACTGCATACCTTATCTCTTTTCTTCCTCTTACAATAGGAAGTAAAACCTTCTGTTATAAACTGAGAGAAATGATCTATATCTCGCTCCTGCACAAACAAAAATCTATTACTTTCTAGTGGAGCATATCTTAATTAAGTCTTCACCTTTTCTAGAATAAAAAGTAGTGAAAATGTTGTAACATTCTGTGGATGCTTATGTTTACCAATGGTAGCTGATCAGAATTAATTGAATTTTAAAGAGTGAAGAACAATACTACAAACAGTTTCATATTGTTTATATTTAAATATTGACTATGGAAAGTGATCTTTCTTTATATACAGAGTGAAGAACAATACTGCAAACAATTTCATATTGTTTATATTTAAATATTGACTATGGAAAGTGATCTTTCTTTATAAAGAGCTTGTAGAAATTCAAGAATGTGATTGTTTGTGATATTACTTCACTCTCAAAGGCTTCAACTTTCTATATCTTTTAACAAACTGATAAACATTTTCTTGTGATGTGATCTAGGTTTTTAATGAATTTACACATGGTCAACAAGAAAAAAATAAGCAAAGCAGAGTTTAGGACACTTCTGTCAAATTTTCTAGATGGTATGGCTACTGCCTTGTCCCACTGTTTTCATAAAAGAAAGAGCTATTTGTGCTATATATTGGAGATATTAGTTTAGCTCCAAGAAGAAAGAGCATGAAGAAAGGCAGATTCTAATTGGGCGGGTGCTACGGCTCATCCTCTTGTATTTACATGATAAAACTATATATATATATATATAGAATTAACTAGAAAATATTTCTTACAACTTTAAGATGACTGCAAGAAAACCAAAAAAGGGAGAAAAAAAAGGTAAAGGAAAAGAGGACAACAAATGAGAATACCAAATAGCTGATTCCTTTAATTTCACTACCATCACCATATACATGCATAATTCTATAATTCATAAAATTATTTGCTGCAACTCTATATAAACTTCCACAACATGCATGGATTTTCAAAATTTCAACATCACCAAATAATAAAGCTAAAGTTGCAATCATAAGTAAGAGTGCTACTAATCCAGTGCCAATAGTATTCGTATTTCTCTTGGGGTTTGCACTTTGGTGCTACCTTACCAATCCTTTCTCCAAAACTTTTGCTGTGGAGTGAAGACCAAAAATGGGACTGTCGATTTTATGGCTGTAGAGAAAGTGGTGCAACTTCTTAATGAACAACTAGCTATTGTTGCTCATAGTCAGAATACTTTTGATGGGAGTGGTATAAAGAGGCTTTCGTCTAACAAACTTGAGTTGGACAAGGTTAGTAACACTGCTTAAGGGTTAATCTATCTATATTTTCCAGCTTAGTTTCTTATTTGAGAGGCAGCCTCCATTTTCATCTACATTTTAGGCTTCTCTCATTTCACTCTGTTTAAGTAAATATTATTAATAACCCCTGTGCTTAAAACAGTGGGACATACCAAGTATAATTAGTAACTACTGTGCTTAAAATAGTTTTCTTTTTCTTTAAGCAGATAAGTGCATATCTATACACACAGTACGTAGATCACTGCAAAGCACAAATGCTGAATTTTATATCTCAAGTTGTTATAAATAACTAAATCTATAACATGACCATTTGAGGACCCGATAGATAACAAAAACTACCATCACTATACATATGAAACCAAGCACTAATGAGATATACTTACTGCATAGATGCTCTCCTCAGAAACTGCTCCTTCACGCCAGTTAAGTATTTTTCAGAACCTCTGCTGCAAAACCTACAAGAAAGGCACCAAAGCAAGTCATGAGTAGCTACAAAAACTACCATCACTATACATATGAAACCAAGCACTAATGAGATACACTTACTGCATAGATGCTCTCCTCAGAAACTGCTCCTTCACGCCAGTTAAGTATTTTTTAGAACCTCTGCTGCAAAACCTACAAGAAAGGCACCAAAGCAAGTCATGAGTAGATAAAATAGTAAAGCACAAATTATTTTTTAGATGAATTAATGATGAGAGAAGTATGTTTCCTCAATGCAAATTAAATTAATTTGCTATTATAAGCGGTGAACCTTTTGGTTTGGTTGATAGGACCTTGAGAAAGATTACGAAGAATATCTTATTCAGTTCACTAAGATTGTCCCGCTCTTTGTCAATCTAAAAATAAAAATTTCAACTGTAAGTTATGTGCATATTACCAACTAATAGCCAATAAACTAGCACAAAGCAATGATCTACTCACACGATTAAAGAACCAACTGACAAACTCTCTGTGAACCTTTTTGTCTATTTCAGTAGCATTCCTAGTACGACTCCTCAATTACCTCTTGACAATATTTCTAAATTTCCTATATAGATTTATCATATTAAACATACAATAATACGAACTAAATTAGCAATGCAAGTTTAAGAATTACTCACTGAAGATAGCAATCAACTACAGGGCAATTGATTAACACGTGTCTATGAGCTTGTAACTTCTCAGTAGATGTTAGAGTAAAATATGAATAACCACCAATTGGTTTTCCAACTTGAGGAAACAACTTAGCTACTCCTGATTTTGGCAATATAGGTCAGGCCCATCATCAACACGGCGAGGCCGATTCCATCTTGTCTTAGTGTTATCTAGATATAAAAAAAGTAAGAATCTCTTGCATAAGGTAACCTTCCGCTATAGAATCTTCAGGTTGTGCCTTATTACGTACATAGGATTTCAATTGACCTAAGTACCTATTATATCACAACAAATGTAATTATTAGCAAATTTTTGTATTACTAAAATTAAACTAAAGAGATATAATCACAAGTTAATTTACCTTTCTATAGGATACATCCATCGATAGTGGACAGGACCTCCGAGCTTAACTTCTTCAACAAGGTGAACAACCAAGTGAACCATGACTGGGAAGAATGATAGTAGAAATAACATTTCCATATGGCATAATATGTGAGGACAATCTGATGTTGCAATTTGTCTAAATTAAGAACACTCAACACTTTACCACATAATTATCTAAAGGATGAGCACAACTCAATTAACACCGAAGACACCTCATGGGGCAAACATGTTTACATAGCTAGTGGTAACAATTGTTCCATCAATATATGACAGTCGTGACTTTTCAGCATCCTATTTAGTTTAATATTGTCCACATCAATGCACCTAGAGATGTTGCTTGAAGAACCATCTGGCACCGTAATATTCTTTATGGTAGTTAGAAATACCTTCCTATCTCGATTTCTCAACGTAAATATAGCTAAAGGGTATTTTCCATTTTCATCTGGCCAAAGGTCACATCTAATACCCATAGCTTTAAGGTCTTTACAAGCATTGACATGATATTTTGTCTTTGTACTATCATTTAACAAAGTGAATATGATATTATCGCACACATTTTTCTCAATATGCATGACATCAAGATTATGACGTAGCAAGTTATACTTCCAATATAGCAGCTCAAAAAATATACTTTTCTTCTTCCACTATTGAGTGCCACCTTGTACAACACATCCACCACATGTTCTTTTTCCCCTTCCTTCCATCTATGTTCTTTAACTAAAAGTAACATCAATGTTATTAACCTGCTCAAGAATTTCAGAACCAGATAATATTTTTGGTGGACTACGTATATCTAGCTCTCCATTAAACCAAACCTTATTCAATCTAAATCTGTGCCTTTGATCGAGAAACCGACGATAACCCATAAAACACCATTTCTTACTATGAGGAAGGCGAAAAGGAATAGAATCAAAGTTGCAAGATGGACAAGCAAGTCCAGTGTGTGTGTTCCACCCAGATAGATTTCCTAGTCCAGGAAAGTCGCTAATTGTCCACATCAAAGATGCATGCAATTTAAACATCTCTCTTTTAAAAGAATCATATGCATCAACACCTTCATTCCATAAATCTTTCAACTCCTTGATTAAAGATTGTAAATAAACATCTATATCATTTCCTAGCATTCTTTTACCAGGAATTATCATTGAAAGGATGAAAGATGTTTTGCTTCATACACACCCATGGAGGGGTGTTATACGGAATGATGATAATTGGCCAAGTGCTATGACTTGCATTCAGAGAACCAAATGCGTTGAAACCATCAGTAGCTAATGCAAGATAAACATTTCGTGAATCTGATGCAAACAAAGTGTTTGATGAGTCAAATATTTTCCAAGCTACAGAATCTCTCGGATGCCTCGTCATTCCATCCGTACTACTATCTGTGGCATGCCATCTCATATCTTCAGCAGTCTTTGAAGACAAGAACAATCTCTACAGTCGAGGTTTTAGGGGAAAGTAACGAAGCACTTTTGCCGGCAACTTTTTTTACTGTTACTATTTTCAGATGTCTCAATCTCGCCAACTTTTCCCCTCAATTTCCATCTAGATGTGTTACAAACTCTACATATTTGCCTCTCTTCATCTTCCTTATTCCCCTAATACAACATACAATTATTTGGATATGCATGTATTTTGTCATAGTCCAAACCAAGCTTTGTGATAGTTTTCTTTGCCTCATAAAATGAACTAGGGATATTTGCATGTTCAAATGCATCTTGTAGTAGTTCCAATACCATTATCATGGCCTTGTCGCTCATCCCACTTAGGCATTTGATATGATACAACTTCAGCAAAAAAGATAGTTTTGAATATTTTGTACACCTTTCATAAAGCGGTTGTTCTCCATCTCTGGCTAATTCATAAAACTCTTTAGCCTCATGTGATTCTTGATTTATATTTGGGGTCACTCCTTCTCCTTCACCAATTTCTTCATTTGATGTAAAATTTACTACATTTGCATGGTGCCTATCAACTCCAAAGGCATGTTTTGGATAGGATCTTCATCAAGCACATTATCTGGTATTGTATCTATATTTGTATTTGAAACACCACTACTTGAGACATTGCTACTTTCCCCTTTGGACTCCCCATGATAGAACCAAAAAGTGTATCCGTGGGGGAATTGTTTACAAATTAAGTGGTCATACACCACATCACAAGTTTGCCATTTTCTAAAACCGTATTGTGGACATGGGCAAACTATTTTCCCATTAGTAGAACGGTGTTCAAAAGCAAAATTAATGAATCCCCGTACCCCTTAGTTGTACTTGATTGAATTTTGTGGTTTTGTAATCCATGAGTTATCCATTGCTATAGTTAAACAAAATTGTAATGGGGGTAAATGGTATTACTATTTTCCAAAATTAAGAGGTATAACTAAGCTGCAACTAAGGAAACCATTAACTAGCTATTAGTGCACAAAAATTTTTACTTTCATAGTGGTCATGGATATCTCCCAGGCACTATATTATATTGTTGTATAAGAATAGACATATATCTATTACCAAACAAATGAAATGTAAGTTTATGAAATCCCAAACCAAAACTAAGATGATCACAATATTTGAACAATTTAAATAAAGAATTAAAAAGAGAACTATAAGCAGATGACAAAATAAAGAAAACTGAAACTATGCTAACCTCTCAAAAATTCACCAATTAGAACTCTAATCACCTCTATAAGTCCTAGCTCAAGAGCCTGTTATAAAAAGAAAATGTTGAACTTAAAGACAGTGAAAATATAAAAGTGAAAAAGCAGGCAAAATGGGGGCCATAAGACAAGAGAATCAAATTTTAGATTACTATAAATCAACTTGAGATCATGACATCTTATAGGAGAATTCTTTATTGGAAAATAAGATCGGGTAAATATAGGAGAATTTTTATTGAAAAATATATTCCATTGATGCTAACATTGTGTGTGATTTCAGGACCCAACATTGAAGAAGCTTGATTCATACCCAAAGTTCAGCCGAAATAAATAATTTTATCAACAAAAAATTTCAAATTCCTAACTTAATAGAGTACATGTTTAAGTGAATAACATAAAATTCCAAAAGGAAAAAAGAAAAAAATTGAATAAGAGAGTTTGTATGGAAGAAGTATTAACTATTGAGGCCCTCTTTAAAGAATCAATCAGGTATCTTTCTTTTTCTCATGCTATCAGTTTTGCATATTCCTATAATGCCCCTAGATTCTGCTTCACTCTATTCATTCTTGAATTTGGAATGTCACCTTTCATTTTCTACCAATGAGACATTCTTAGGATAACCATTCATTCTGCTGCTTGCTGCTACTGTTAAACAGTTTTTTACTTTGCCCTGCATAGCTAACTTAGTTTCTTTTACTTTAATGCTCTTTTTTACTTCTAAAAAAGATTTCTTCATTTTAGTGACAAAATGTTCATTATATCAACTCAATACTGGTTCTTATTATTAAAAAAAGTCAACTCAATGCTGGTTGGGTTTGAGTTCCTTTTGAAGAGAAAAGGGGGAAAAAAAAGAGAAAAGCCTCATTAAATAACAGAGCACTACTAATACAAAAAGTAATGATTCTTATAGGATAAGTACACAGAACAACCAAAAACAGATCATGCTATTTTTATTTTCATTGTTTATTTAAAGCCCATAGGTTCTTTACTGATAATGTGATTTGAGAACTTATACAAGCTCAGAACGTCGCAATTCGTGCATTTTGCCATTTATTTACTCTGTCGGCTAAACAACATGAGTCAATAATTCAAGCCTTTCTGCCAACAATCTTATCCTTAATTAGAGACACCTTAAAATTTATCAAAAATTTATTTCTCTAGTTGACAAGTTTTGATTGTAGTACATTTTGAGATAGAAACATGTTTCTTCCTGCAAAAAATGGAATCAGGACAGCTCATAAATTGTGTAAAGATTTAGTCAATTCTACGCATTAGGAGCTTAGAATAAAGGGTGTAGAAAATGCATTAAATTTGGAAAGATAATTTGAAACTTGCCAATAATTTATATTTGTACAAAGTAAACCTGCCCATCCTTGTCTCCTTAAGATTTTCATCTTGTTCATTTTTTTCTCCTTAAGATTGTCTTAACATAATATCAGTCCCTTTCAGACACATTGAAAGATCCAACAAATACTATAGAATTGATCTCCAACTTTTCTAGGAAAGTCCATTGATACCTTGTTCCTTAACTTGGAAGAATATAAGATGAATCACTTTAGTAATCAGGGCAATCACAACAGAGAAAAAGAGAGATAAGCACATAATGAAAATAAAAGGAAATCTTCCTCATGATTTGATCATCGAAATACTCTCAAGACTTCCTCCCAAAGTTGTCAGCAAGCTGAAGTGCATTTCCAAACAATGGTATCATTTACTAACTTATGATAAAGAATTCATCACCCGGCACGTAGAATGGGCCAAGAAAAATCCTCTGTTTCTTATCTGAAAATATATGATGGATGAAAATGGAAAAGTGAGTAAAACTAATGCTTCGATCGAATTAACCTCTATAGACATTAAGCACTAGTAACACAATGTCCTAGTAAAACTTTAACAAATAGAGCCATCTGTCCAGTCCATCAAACATCCTAAACTTAAGCACCAAAGTCAGTGAATTCACTATAGGAACTTAGAGCAACTTAAAATAACAATATCAACAAAATACCTCCAGTCCAGTCGGGAGAAGCCACAAACTGTGCCCTTAGCAAGTGCTCTTTCATAGATTGGATAGGCACCTGCAAATCATGAAACAATCCACCAACAAAATCAAAGAAATAAAAGTGAGAAAAAAAATTAAAAATACAAAATATGGAAAGAAATAACCCTACCCCACAGTCGTGGAGAAGAAAAGTGAAGAAAAGTGGTCGTGGTCGAGAGAACGGGCGTGGGAAATTTGGGGGAAGAGAAAAGAGAAAAGGGGCATAGGAAATTTGGGAAGGAAGAGAGAGTTTGTGATTTTTAAAAATCGGGTTTAAGAATTGCAATTTTTATTAGAAAAAATCAGATAATTTCAAAATATAAAATAGAGTTTGTGACTTTTAAAATTTTGGTTTAAGAATTTGTGATTTTTATTATAAAAAATTAGATAATTTCAAAATACAATATATATATATATGTAAAAAGAAAAAATTCTTTAGTAATTGAAAATAAAAATTATGAAAGTTAGAAAAAGTTATTTTAGTTATTAATGTAAATAAAATAAAATTATAAAAAATATTAGTCGGAAGAGTAAAAGGTTTGAATTTTTTTACATTATTAAAATTAAGTTTTGAAAATCAATGATATGATATAATTAATTACTTTGTAAGAATATTTTAGAATAATATAATTATTTTTAAAAATAAAATAGTAATTGTTATTTGAATAAAAAAAAAAAGTAAGAGTATCAACTAGTGAACTAAAAGAAATAAATAGAAAGTGTGGGATAAATAATATAGCATATATGTATAAAGTAGTAAAGAAATTTTATTACATATATGTATATATAAATTGGGTAATATGCTTTTTACCCCCTTGTAAAGATCCAAATAGGCTAAAACCCCCCTATATTTTTCTAGTTGGTGTATAACCCCCTGTATTTATGAAAATTTTGCACACTCGCCCCAATTGATTTAAACGCTTTTTAGATTTATCAAATGACTAAATTATCCTCTTTTATGTTACACAGGCTTGGCTTTCATTTGTTTTTCAATTGACTGTTTGAAAACTTCTCTCTCAACGCGATAAAAACTCTAACCTTCAATCTTCAAATGTTAAAATGTTAAATATTTTTTGTTAGAGTAAATATGTAAACCTCTTTATAATTTATTTATGAAAGTAACTTACATCATGTTATTATTTGATAAATAATCCATTATGTAGCTTATAACATACAATTTTTATAAACTAAAATATCTCTTAATATTCTATATAACTATGATAAGTAAAATTTATTTATATATGTAGTTATTTTATTATTTTTAAAATTATCAAATAACATATATTAAGTGCATGAATAAAAGAATAAGTAAATTTTTAATATTCAATTTAAGATAAAATATCACTCGCTCATATATATGAATTTCTTTTATAAATATGTATAAATGATTAAATGGATACATACTTTCAGTCAAGTTTTTTTTATTTGACATTATTAATCCATGTAAAAATATTTTTTTATCAATTATTATAAGCAAAAATATTAAAATAAAGTAGGCGATATAATTATAAAAAAATTTAACTAAATATATTGAAAAATATAAAATTAATATTATTTGCTAGTTAAGTAATTATTTATCAATAAAAAACTAAAGTGACTTAAATTAATAATATAAAAATAAAGTTCAGAGCTTATAGTTGTTGCAGAAAGTAACTTTTTATATTTGAAATAATCTTCATATTAAATTATTTGTTATATTATATATATATATAGATATAGTATATGCATTCAAAATAGGCCAAAATAAGCCAAAAAAGGGGGGTAAAATGCATTCAAAATAGACCAAATTGAGGACATTTCTTTTGATTGTAATAGGAGGGCATATATGTCATTTTATAGCATTAAATCGCTCCAAAAGACAGAAAAAATCACACTCTCCGCGCGTGTCTGACCAACATGGAAAGCGGACCCTTTTTTGCAAATTTTTCATAAATACAAGGGGTTATACGCCAATTAGAAAAATATAGGGGGTTTTCAACCTATTTGGCTCTTTACGAGGGGGTAAAATCCATTTTGCCCTATATAAATTGTTAGGTAAAGTAATAATATTTTTGCATTGTGAATTTTTGGTAAAGAAAATACTATAATAATTAATTTCATTAATCAAAATATATAATATTAACAAACAAGTAAAACATCTAGACTAAGTGATTGTTTGGCTAAGATTTTACTAAAAAGATGTTGTATATATTGTCTCCTATATGATCTTGTTATAAGAATTTTTGAAGCTTCTAAAAATATTAGGTTTTATCTTTTAAAATAAGCCTTGAAGTGTATGATCCATATAAAAACTTAAAATTCATAAGATCTAAATTATTACAGGAGTATATATGTTGAAATTTTAAAAATAAGTGAATCCCTATTTACATTTTATAGAAGAGCTTCTAATATAAAACATTATATTTTAGGAATTTATAAATAAGATATTTATCAAAAATAATTGACATTACACATTTATACAGAAATTACATATATATATATATATTAAATTGTGGACCAAAATCCTTTAAAGTACAACAAAGGCCAAGCTAATAAACCAAAAAAATAATATTAATAATCACAGCAGTTTAAATAAACCGCCTCAAAATCACAGGTTCCACGGCGGTTTAAGAACTGCCGCCATATATTATTTTCTTTAGTGGCGGTTCACCAAAAACTACAGCTAAAATTCTTGATTAAGTGGCGGTTTGAAGCAACCGCCGCTAAATAAAATATTTTTCACGGTGGTTTGAGTCAACCACCGCTAAAGAAAATATTTTTCACGGCGATTTTCCGGTGAACCACCGCTAAAGAAAATAATTTCACAGCGCTTTCTATAACCGCCGTTAAATTAAGATTTGGCGGTGGTTTTGACCAACTGCCGCAAAATATATGCCGCGATTAACCTCTTTTCTTGTAGTGATGGCTACCAAGTAATTCTTGAGAATATTAAGCTATTAGTCTACCTATCTAATATTTAAATCATGGTAGTTAGAACTTACTAAATCCAGTATATAATTGTGATATTCAAATGTTCATCATATTCCACTTACTAAGCTAACTAGTCACCCATATGCATATATGCGCGCCTTTGACCACTTCCCTGATTGACACGCCTCATGATCCTTAATTTCCCTCGTCAATGGCAAGCTGTGTGCCTCCATTTCAAGTTTTCGTCTCATTCTCATGCACCTTTTATATCCTCAAATTAGATAACTACATTCTATTATGAAACTGATCCCTATCCTCCCTCAACATTCCTATGGACCAAAATAATAATAACATTTTCTTCGTCCTTCATATTTATTCTCCCAACTCTTGTTTAGTTGATTTCCTCACCTTTACTATTATTTCATGTGTCTCAAAGTTGGTTATGCATGCTTCTCTTCCAACATTTACTATGATTCCGCACAACTCCATTGTTGCTAACAATCTTTCCTCCAAACAAATATATCGTTTAGGTCTCACCATACAAATTCCTCTAATATTATCTTATATATATGACATTTTAAATCATCAAATGCAAATCTATTCAGGAGCATCCTCATCTTATAAATTTTAAAATTTCCAAATTTCACCTTTTCAAAATTCAAAGAGTCCCGCATTTGGCATTCCTAAATAACTGGATCATATACTAGTCATTCTCGAATCATATTCTAAACACTACATATCTTCCTAAGATGATCCATACTCATCATACATAACTTCCACGAAGATCACCCACTTAACATTGATTTCTCAAATATCTTTCTACATACTAAAAACAAATATTTCCTAATTAGTCATCTACTCATCGATTCAACCTTAATGAATATTGCTTACCTAACGTCAAAATTTCAACAGCACCATTCTTACCATTAACCATATGTTTATATGCCTAACATAACAGTAGTAAGAGGTTACATTGGTTGGCCAGCCTGATCATAACCCTTCATTTCCTTAATGTCGAGCCTTATCCCAAAGATTCATATCCTAATCAATTCATCATTTAATTCCATAATCAAACTTCATATTTTCCTATCCCAAAATTTCACATTCAAAAATCATATCCTGACATGACTCAGGTTTCCTTACCTCAAGCATATACATCTAAAGCATTTCCAAAATCAAGCTTAGTCTCTATTAATCGAAAATTCCACATCCTGAGAATCATATCCTAAGATCAGATCCCATAATAGCTCTGGTCTTCTTTATCCCAAGTGTTCGCATTCAAGATGATTCACAATTTAAGTTCAATCTCTAGTAAATCTGTCAATTCCAGTCACCACAATCATTTCCATATTCACCCAGGTGATCAAAACCTAGGCTCTGATACCACCTTTGTAGCACTCCACTCAAGATAGTCCACAAGTTGAGATGCTACATATTTCAATCTTATAGCATGCAAACATCATATCCGATAGGCCCATAAAATTTCAATAACACTAAAAGAAAACAACATAATCCAGTTTTAAAGCAGCACCATCGATGGACCTTATTACATGCCATGTTCCTACAGTATCTCAAAAACCTCAGTTAAGCCACAATTAAATACAAGCTCAAAATGTCATCCCATGTAATACAATATGTACATGCCACAAATTTTAGGTTCAAACTTGACATATCGCAACATCTCTAAATCAAAACTTAGCCACCAAATGGACCTATGAGTATATATATCCATTAACACTTTTATGAACAGTCCCATTGGAATAAGTTATAAGTCCTTATTCCATTTTTGTACCTGTCTGGGAAGGAAATAAAAGAATAATAACAAGGTAAGTCTGAAGGACTTAGTGAGGAAAAAGAAACAACAGGATTCAATGGAAATTATTGAGATACAGTAATCATTAAACTAATTTCGGTAACATACAAGATTTTTCAAATTGAATCAACAATTTAACATAGTATCCATGATAACAACTTTAATAGATTGTTGGTCATTCCGACCTTATTACTCCCAGATCAATATGTAACCACTAATACTGGCACGGTATGGCATAAACAAGATTTTCTTATCGCTCCATTGCTCGAGCACTCAGCTCCACATGTAACAACTTGCTATATAGCATGATCGATCTCATGTCAGATCCCACCACTCATAGTTTGCTACCTCCAGCTCCCTGTTAAGTCAGGATCATAGGTGGGTACTAGCAGGGAGATCTGTCACCGTCGGTCCATTCCGTTCGGTCGTTATTCCAGACCTAGCCCTGGGTCCAACTTCCAGTGGCGTCCCTCTGGGTTGAACTTCCCAAGGGCATCCCCATAGGTTGAATTGGTATAATGCCAACATATAATAATTTAACTTTTAAAGCAATAAACATGAATATAACAAGACACGAGTCAAAAACATTAATATATAGTACATTGGCCACCAAGCCCATTCTAGAATAATAATCTAAGCATTTTGCTAGAATTGGTACGCGGCTGATACAATTAGTGATCAATTATACCATCAAGGCCAAATAATCAATATACAGGATAGATTCAAGAATGCCAACAAGGACAATAAGTTGAAATACAGAATGAATTCAAGTATGTCGACAATGCCATGGATTGTGCGGAACAATATTAGAAGCAAGAATTAATAAACAAACCTTCACAGGGGCCTAAGAAATAAAGAACTAATAACATGAGGGATCCAAGGCAATCAAGGATTTCACAATCAAAGTTCATATATTTCCCAGAAGAAAGGCACATAAACCCTCACATGGATTTATAAAGCAAGGATTGATAAACATATAGAACTCAAACAATCATGGATTTCAACGTTTAAGGAATATTAATTCCCAAAAAAATAGGTTTAACAGGCCCTCACCTCCGTAGTCTCTGAAATGAAAATCCACAATCAACCCTCTATTGGTTAGCAAGACTCATTTCTTCATCACCTAACCAAAGGAATAAATCCACAATCAAAATCCTTAATAATCTCTAATAATTACAATCTTGCTATTAATAGCCTAAAATCGATAGCTATCCACTTAATATGGTAATTTTAGGGTTGGATTAGTACTATCATCACAGTACGACATATTAGACTGTTAATACGGGAATATTTACAGGGTTAATATCGGTACTAGCAACATATCATAATCCTAAATCAACATTAATAATCCAAACGCTGTAATTAATCTAAATATCGCCACTTAGGTCTCAATTCATAAAATTAGAATTTTTCCTTTGATTAACTATATTAATTCCCAAAATTTTCATAAAATAATACAATCCAAGTTTACTAGACTTATAATAGCATATGCATGTTCTGAATGATAGTCCCATATCCCCTTAAATAACTTGATTATTATCACTTGGTTCCAAATCCATAAAATCCAGAAGTTAGGGTTCTAAATTCTTCAATTAACTTAATTACCCAAAAATCGTAATTTTAATTTGAATCCAAGCTCACTAAACCGTATAATAATTCATACATGGGATGTTTATATACCAATCATGTATTAATTCCTTATTTCTTGACATAACACAAGATTTGGTAAAAATAATCAGTATAAAACTCAACCCTAAATTTGGTCATTACCCAAAATATCCTCATCGGTGCCTCGTCTTAATGAACCAATGCTGCCACTGCATCCATCATGTCAAGGCTAAGATTTTGTTCGAGATTTGTTGGAGCACTGCCGTGTGCCATCACCAGAGCTGAATCGCAACACCACCATTTCACTCGTCCAGCTGTGCTGATCAAAATACCTCAACCGATTTCAGGTTTCACTGCCAAATTGCCACTCAATTTAGCTAAAAAGCCCATGTGGGCCTCAACTTGCCATCGTGTCCTGCTGCCCCTAATTCTGCTCCGCCGGTTACTGGTTCACTAAATTGAGGCCACCAGCTTGTTCTTTGAGCGGAACCCATCAGAAACCACCCTTGGTCTGCCTCCAGAAGTAGCCAGAAAGTGGAACCTATCACCCTCCATCGTGATCAAAACTTCCAAGGCAAATTTCGATCATCTTGCTATGGGATTTTGGAAAAGAGAAGCATGGTTGCGTTCCTTGTCAAGAGAGGAGCAAAATGATACCAAATACTATAGGCTTTGTGATGCTAAATAATGGTCGCCGACGAGAGGAACCGTAGTGGTGCATGGTGGAAAAATGAAGAATCCAGGGCCTGTCTTCCTATATATATGTGTACTTTCAGAAATTTAATTTTGGCCCCCAAAACTTTCCTCCAACTTGCAATTTTGTCCTTTGAAGTTTGCTGGTTCCTTAATTGAGCCCCATAAAAGTTTTGAGTGCCTAAAATTGGCCTATTTGACCTAAATTAATTCCATGCAAACCCCCAAAACAATAAAAATGTGATCCAATCAAGTCTTGTCTATTTGTGATTTGACCTAAAAACTTTTAATCTTTATGCAAATAAGTCATTTTTGTTAAGTTTTTGTGCCCTAAAATTCGATCAACCAATATCTTGATTTTAAATTCTTATTTTCAAAAATACCGAATTTTAGGGGTATCACAGAGGGTATTTTGGGGAAATAAATTTTAGTGTTTTGGACGAAAAATAAGTGCATATTTGGTTATGTTTTCCCAAAATAAAATTATTTTGGGGTAACATAACCAAACACTCCCTAGGATTTTGTGAAAAAGGCAATGAACATTAAGTACCCTAAATTTTATTTTATGTGCTCAATTATTTTTGAATTATAATTTTATTTTATTTTTTAAATGAAAACAATAAACTGATCTCATTACTTTATATGGTAAGTTTAAAATAGCTAAACAAATGAGTCATGCATATTGACAGAAATTAAAAGAATAGCAATGATGTATTTTGCATCTTCATCTCCAAAAATCCTCTCTATGATTTCTCTAATCTATTGTTTGAGTAGACTAATAAATTAAAGGACTAATCCTAAATTATGATGTTTAGCAATCAAAATTATCTCAATCAAGTTTATATAAGTCTGAGAAGAAGAGATGAAGGTGAGAGCAGGGGGCTAGGAATGCAAGGGCAATTAGTACGGGTTGCCATATATGTCTGGATGGATTGGAACGAAGGGATGAATGAGGGAAAGCACCAATTGAGGCAAGTTTCCTATCCCATGGGGCTGGCTTCCGACCATAAAAGAAGGGATTGGACTCCGATAAGCAAGGCAGGGTCCCAACCCATTTCTCCCATCAAGCAAGTATTAGAGTCAACAGGCTTTCTATCTTTTTCATCCGGAGGACTAATCCTAAATTATGATGTTTAGCAATCAAAATTATCTCAATCAAGTTTATATAAGTCTGAGCTTTTTCTTCTTGTTCTTGTTCTTCTTCTTCTTCTTATTATTATTATTAAGAAAAACCATTAATGACTATTTCATTATAAAGATTTTTTGACTTAAAATTTTTTATAGACGAAAAAAGATATTCTACATAAGAGTCAATCGACACTTAAAATTTTTTGTGTATGTTTAAATTATTAACCTTGAAAATACTCGTAGAGTGCTACTAGCATCACATCATTTTAGTTTCATGAGATAATACTTTTAGAAACAAAATTTATTTGCAAAAGAAAAATTGAACAATAATGTTGGGCAAATGGAGTATAAAAGCATGATCTTTAAGCACAATTACTTAATCTTTGATAGGATTCTAAATTTTATTCATTTAAATTACTAAAGGCACATTTGATTTAGAATATAGGTAGTATTGGAGATTTGAATAGAATGTGATAAGATGAGATTACACAATAGTTTAGTTTGTTTGATGTTGAAGATTGACCTATTAATTAGCTACAACAACAATTTCCCCTAACCCCTTATGCTTGTTTGATATGTTGAATTAGTCATTTAGATGACAAGATAGCCCCTAGTAGAAACACTTATCTCTTTCAATCATTTTAAAATGCTTTTTCTGCCTCAAATCGCCTACATTGAAGAAGGTAAATTTTGAAATGCAGGACTTTGGCAGACCATATAATTAAAGAGAAATCCACTAGCGATTTACAACAAAATTCAAGATACCAAGCCTTCTAATTAAAAATAATCCTTCATATAAGGTTTGATTCCTTTTTTACCTAATTGTTTAATCATTTGTTTTCTTTGATGTAGTCTTCACGGGCACTGCTACCATTGGAAAAATAAGTACCTTCTAGTGGAGCTCAACAAGGTAGTCTGGCAAGATTGCAAAATAGGTACCCACCTCATATTAATCTCTTTTTTGGGGGGGTTACCATACTATATCAGATATGTTTGGATGATGCCATTTTGGAGAATCAATAATCCAACAAGTGTTAGATAATCAATTTTCGTATTCCATATTTACTTAAATTCATCAATAAATGCTTATTATTAATATTTATAATTCATTGTTCTATTTGGATTTGGGCAAGCAGTTGGAGTAAATCTCCACATATATATAGTTTTATATATTGTCTGAGTGTCATGGATATAGTTTAATAATTAGTTGCAAGTAATTTGTATGGGAGCAATTAATATTATTTGAAAGTATTTAGTAGTTTATATTAATAGTTAAGCCACATAATTTGCAGTTTCAAAGCCGAACTAGAAGTATGATTTACTTCATGATTTATTCAAACAACAATTAGCTATAAATATGTGTAATGGTTTATATTAGTAGGAAGCAATCAATTCATATTAAATATGTTGCAAGTAGCATTGTATAGGACAATCTGAGCACTTAGTTGTATGCTCTATACACACATTTATGCATTCTGCTATATGTTGACATGTCGTTTGGAACAAGTCTGAGCACTTAGTTGTATATTAGTGTATGATTTATACAATCATTTTGCTGAAAATTGTATGTAGGGCACAGTAAATCTTAAATCATCACCTCAATGCCCTTCAGGTATCAATGGTGCTTTGTCAATCTCACACAAATCAAAATTCTGTTAGGTGGTTTTGCAAATGTTGCTGGAATAGTGCCCCTCAAGCTAATTAGAAAGGCATTGTAAACTATTTCATTTGTGATACAATTTTGATTGAATGATATTCTTTAAATGTCCATAAAGCTTCATCTTATGCAAATATTTACTTCACTGATATTTAGTTGAAGCCTTTAGATCACATAAGACTATGGGACTTGGTCACGCACTAGATGGTGATCATGAAATAAGTCTTACATGGTTGTGATCTTAAATACTTCCAAGTCGTAGGATCTTACAAAATCAAGGGCATCTAAAATCCAGATATACTTGCACTAATAATGCATTAATCCAAGGAGTTAGATATTGTTTTGTTTCATGAGCAATGCAATATAAGATATTGGTGCTTGTTAGAGAATAAGGCACTGAAGACTCGCCCGAAGAATCCACTAGATAGTCGTAGTGGCAAGTTGGTAGTAGCAAGTTCTCTAGCTTATACTAGTGCATATAATTAGCCTTTTGACCTGAGGATCCATTATAACCTTGTGTTTAGGTCCTCATGCTTTAACTCTTCCCTAACTACTAATGGGTTGGTGTTTGGGTAGAGATTGGGTATAAGCTACTTAGACACAGAGATTGATGAGATCCAAGATGGATCCAACTCCTTAACATTGTGAAGTGTGAGTACATCTCCTATGTATTATATAATGATCGATTCCATGAAATCTTTGCGCAAGGTAGTATGGCAATTTGGAAAATGAGTTTTCCAAAGATGAGGTCATAAAGGGAATCAAACATTGAGAGGACATAGTATCGAGGCTATTAAGGAGCTGACAAATATCTTGCCCTAGGCCTCTTTCAGGAAATAGGAGACAGAAGGACCGTATTTTCATGGCACGCATAGAGCTAGAATGGTTCTCTAAAAGTGTTCATTTTAGCCAACTAGTTAGGCTCTATGGGCTAAAGGTTGGACCTCGACCATGGAGATTGGATACTCTTCAATTAATAAAAATTAATTAAAGTGAGTCGATTAGTTTAAAGGAGTTTAAACTAAAGTGAATATTTGATATTCCAAAATCACAAAGATCTGTGAGCCCATGTCCAATGAATGATAGAACCTAATGGGACACACATAAAAGCCAATTGCATATTCTAGGCGATGAAGTAGAATTTTCTAAGGGTTAGAAATATTTTCTCATGATCGATTTTGGAGGATTGACCGATTGACACAAATGTTGTGCTCAATTTGTGGCTTGATCAATTTAATTGTTAAATTGATCTAATTAATTTAAAGAGTTAAATTAAGACCAATAATTAAGGAGTTAATTATTTGGTGCCACATGACTACCAATTGGTCAAGTTAACTTAGGGTTAAGTTAACAAATGCTAGCTAAAGGAGTTTAGCTAATGGACTTAAAGAGTTAAGTTAAAGTGATTAATTAAATTAAAGGAGTTCAATTTAATTAAAATGGAGGATTAATTTTGGAGGGAAAATTCAAATGAAATGTTCATTTGGTGTGGCATTAGAATCTATTTGGATGACATTTCATAAGATAAAATAAAGATTCCAAATGAAATTAAAAATGCATATATAATTCACATTCATGCCAACTTGCAATGCAAGTGAGTGGTCCCCCCTCTCTATATATAGATATAGAGAGGGGTGGCCAAATGAGTTGCATCACATCACATTCTATGTGAACTAGATTCTCTCAAATTTCCCCTCCAATTTTCAAGTGTTGAAGCTTCACTTCTCTTCTTCTCCAACCTCCAGTTCAAGCATTCATTCTTGCATGTTCTTTTCTTTATTCTCCAGCTGACATTGAGAAGAATTGGTGTTGCATTGGTGTATGGATCTTAACATTAGAGGCAAGACAATTGGATTGTTGTGCCTTTTGGAGATCCTATTTCAGGCAGTAAATTTCGAATAACCTTTGGATGTCTTGCCGAGTTCTTATTGAACTAAATTTTGGACTGAAGATACATCAAGGAGTTGGTGATATTTGGTGCATGTTTCACTCAAATCAGAGTTCATTTGCCTGGTCAACAGTTGATTGGAATTTGCTGTGCTGCTGGAAGACAATATTTGAATGTCAAAGGCTTTCTCCTTACTTCCTTGTTTTTTGAGCAAACCAAGGTAATTCTCCATCTAAATCTGAATCAATGACATGTTTATATCCTTGTTATCATGTGTAGCCTAGTTAATTTCCATTTTTAATGTTTTGATTATTAGATCCTGTGGCTACATGTGACTTCATGTTGTATCAGAGCCTAATTCATGTTATGATTTGGATTTTTGATTGATTGATTCATGTGATGAATTGATCAAAATTACCAAATACTTGATCCTTGCTATGGATTGGAGTGTTTGGATGATGTTGTGTGTGGTTTCTTGGTTGATGAATTGAAATTATGCTAATATGTGTTTTAATGTGTTAATTCATATGTTGAGCAGGTTTTAATTCATAGATGCGAATGCTAATGCTGAAAGTTGATTTGGCATTAGAATACGTTATACATTGATATAGCATGTTGTTAATGGACTTAAGGTGTTTTGGTCATTGTTAGATTCAATATGATTGGAGTTTTGTTGGAGATTTATGAAGAATATGATTCTTACTTAAAATTACTTTTGAAAGAATGATTGAGCAATTGAAATTACATTTTTAAAAGATGTTTTGAGTCTGAATTTCATCCATATTGTGTGATTTTATGTTTAGAATGAGTTCTAAACTTTTTAGTCCACAAAAGTTGAGCCAAAATTTATATAGCTTGGTGCCGAAGTGAAAACAGGGCATGTTGCCCTGCCCGGCCAGGCGCTAGCCAAGTAGCGGGCACGCTAGGTGTGCGCCTGCCATGTGGCAGTGCGCCCAGCTTGGGCGGGCAATAGTCTAATTTTTGTTGACCTAAGTTTGGTTGAATTTTTTGCTCCTTTAAGTGACCAAAAGTATTTTGCATCACACATAATAGATGCACAAATGTTGTGTAAGTTCTCAAAATTATGTTTGACATTTTTTGTTGCTTTAAAAATTAGTTAAAGTTAATCTTCAACAAAGTGGCATAATTGTTTTGCTTCATCTTACTTGGCCAAATAATTGTCTATGAGATAAGCATTTAATTGTTGGAATAGAATGTCAACTCTTGATTTATTTATTGTTTATTTAAGCGTTGAATGGATGATGAATGAATGGGGATGATCATGACCCTTTAATATTGATTTTCTTTGTTTCAAGTTATTGAAAAAGGGTTGTATTAAATTGGTGCTTGCATGTCTCTTAATTTCTATCTTGTAAATGTTATGAGAGTAGAATCACTAGGAGTGAGGATTTCTTTCCCATGTAAATGTTATAAGGAGAAAAGAAGACCATTGGAGGCATGGAAACCCAAGAAGACCCATGAATATATGGAGATACACTCATGTAATAGTTAGATTTAATCAACCCTCTTAAAATAAACTTGGTGATGCACCTATGGCTCTAAGTGCAGCACTTGGTTAGACTCATGGTCATCTCACCCTAGGAACATGCTAGACACATTTACTTATTTATTCTTTCCATATCCTATTAATACATGTGATGTATGGATTAGGATATAGAAAACCTAAATAAGAAGATAAAAATGATGAGATTTTTGCAAGCAAGAAAAACCCTCCATTTAGAATGTCTAAGTGCTCTCAATATTAAGTCAAAATGAATATAAATTAGAAGGAGTTTTAATTAATCCATGCCTTCTACCAATACTATATGAAATGACAACACTATCAATTTTGTTTAATGGTGCTCGGTCACAGAGTTCACATTTAGGAGGAAAGCTGTGAGCATATACTATCATATGATGTACCTTTGATTTGAGAACATCCACGCATTGGTATTCGGTCATGGGGGATGTCGTGATGCCGTCTCAAGTAAATGTTTGATTGGTAAGTCTGACTTAACTCCTAGTAATATAGATGACACATGGTTATGTGGGTCTACATGAAAAGTTAGGTAAAATATATCAAGAGTTGCACAGAGATGCAATTAGCAAAGTTTGTTTACCCTTCGATTGGTTGTGGATGGCACTTGGTCACGGGGGTCTGCTTCCAAGTCCATGGGATCTTGATTCTCACTAGAAAATATAATTTCCCAAATTCTTCTAGGTGGGCAAGGATTTGATAAAATATTGGGAGGAAAACATGCTTGAAAGATGATGAACAGGTTTTTTCAAATATCAATATCCAATCATTTACTTATACTCTGCTTTTCGCCTCTTGTAGATTTTCAAAATCTTCAAAACAAAATAGCTAAGAATCCACTTTATTATTTTGGAAACTAATAAACTTACTAGGCAAAAGTTCCGTGATTGGTTAAGAAATCTAAAATTCATTCATGACTCCGAAAAGGGGACCTATGTCTTTGATCAAAGTCCGCCGGATACATTGGGTGATGACACCACTAATGAGGAGTGAGAATTGTTCACTAAGTTTGTAGATGATGATCTACAAGCAAGGTGCCTTATGATGGCTTCCATGACCAATGAAGTCCAAAAGACTCATGAGCATATGAATCATGCAAGTGAGATCCTTGTGTACCTACAATAGTTGTATGGTGTACGAACTAGGAACAAAAGGTTCCCTTTGTCTATAGAGGTCTTTAGGTCAATGATGATTGAGGGCACAAGTGTCTGTGATCACGGGCTTAAGATGATAAAACTTATTGAGAAGCTTGGACAACTAAATGTTGTGATAGATAATGACCTCTAAATGTTGTGATGGACAACGACCTCTATGTAGATTTGATTCTACAATCATTACCCACTTTATTCGACCAATTTGTTGTGAACTTTAATATGTCCAAGTAAGAGGTGACGATCAAGGTAAGCATGCTTGTGATCACCAAGATGACTATGGAAAAGAAAAAACCTCTTATGCTTGCTTCCTCCTCAAAGTCAAACGGCCCTAGGGGTCCTAAGAAATGAGGTAAGAGGAAGAAAGGTTCTTCCTCCAAAGGGAATCAACCCTTGAAAGGTTTAGGATGAGTAATGAAGAAGAAATAGAATAAAACTAATGTGAGTTGTTTCTATTGTGGTGAAAAGGGATATTGGAGAAGGAATTGCAAAGCTTACCTTGCAACCCTTAAGAAAGGTATGTACTTTATTGAAGTGCCCTTGACGACTAATTCTTCCTCATGGGTATTTGATACCATATGTGGTTCTCAGTAATTCATTACAAGGTATGGAAAGAAAAAAGAGTCTTCGTGAAGGGAAAATGATCTATTGCCTCGGAAATAGGGCAAAAGTTGCTGCCATGGTCCAAGGTGCAATCAAGTTAGACTTGGGGAATGCTTGCATTGTACTTAATCCGATTTATTATGTACCCAACCTTGTGAAAAATATTATTTCTATTCCCATTCTTGATAATTAAATATTTGATTTTCTATATCGAATGGGATGTTGAAGGAATTAAAGAACGGTTCTTTAATTGCACAATGTACATTATATAATGGATTGCACATACTTGATTTCTAACCTTTACCTATGCACATTCAATCAAGTAAAAGGAAATTAGATAACCAAGAAGAAGCCATAATTTGGCATGCTAGGCTTGGACAGATTTCTAAAAATAGGATAAACAAGTTAGAAGCTCTTAAAGCACTAAATGTTAGTGACATTGAGGACCTTTCCATTTGTGAATCTTGTTTAAAGAGAAAAATAACCAAGGCTCATTTTTTTGGACAAATGGAGTGCATCAAAAGTCCTTTGGATTTGATCCATACGGATGTTTGTGGCCTACTAAGAGTTAGTGCAAGAGGAAGCTATTCATACTTCATCACCTTCACTATTCATACTTCATCACCTTCATTGATGATTATAGCCGATTTGGACATGTGTATCTTATGAAATACAAGTTTGAAGCCTTCTTACTTCATCCAAACCCTTAGATCACTCATGGCTACGGGACTTAGTTTGGTGACCATGGAATCAGTTTTACACGATCGTGATCTTAAATCTTCTAAGTTATAGGATCTTATAAGATAAGGCATCTAAGATCAGAACAAACTTGTACTAACGATGCATAAATCCAAGAGTTAGATATTACTATATTCCATGACCAACCATATGAGATATGGGTGCTTGTTAGAGAACAAGACAATGAAGACCCACTGGAGAATCTACTAGATAGCCGGGGAGTGGCAAGTCGGCAGTGGCAAGTTCTTCAGCTTGCGCTAGTGCATATTATTAATAACCTAAGGATCCATGGTAACCTTGTGTCTGGTCCTCATGCTTTGACTCTTCCTTGACCACTTAGCAGGTCTATTGGGTTGAGGTTGGGTATGAGCTACTTGGCATGGAGGTTTGTGAGATCCAAAATGGAATCCAACTCCTCGCTTTTGTGAAGGACGAGTGCATCTCTTATGTGTTCTATAATAATTGATCTCGAGAAATCTTTGCATAAGGTGGTATGAAAATTTGGAAAAGGAGTTTTCCAAATGTGAGGTCATACAAAGGAATCGAACATTGAGAATAGAGACATAGTATTAAGGCTATTAGGGAGCCGTCAAATATCTTGCCCTAAGCCTTTTTCTGGAGATATAAGATAAAAGGACCGTATCTAAATGACAAACGTATATCTATGATAGTTCTTCAAAAGCATTCATTTCGGCCAATTAGTTGGGCTTCATGGGATTGAGGTTGCACATCAACCATGGAGATTAGGTACTTTTCAATAATGAGATTAATTTAATTGAGTCGATTAGTTTAAAAGGTGTTTTAAACTAAAATAAATATATGATATTCAAAAGTCACAAGAAGTTGTGAGCTCGTGTTTGATGAATAGGGGAACCTATTAGGTTACACCCAAAAGCCAACTAACCTCCTAGTTAATGGAGCAATTTTCTAAGAGTTAGAAAATTACTCCTTGGTGACTGATTTTAAAGTGCCAAATTGAAGGTCAAATTTTAGCTTGATTAATTTAAGTGTTAAATTAATCAACTAATTTAAGGAGTTAAATTAGACTAATAATTAAGGAGCTAATTATTAGGTGCCAAGTGACCATCAATTGGTCAAGTTAACTTAAAGAGTTAAGTTAACAAAATTGAGTTTAACAGTTAAGCTTGTTTGACTAAGAGTTAAGTCTAAGGTGAATTAATTAAATTAAAGTGTTTAATTTAATTAAAGAGAAGAATAAATTTTGGATGAAAAATTCAAATAAAAGGTTTATTTGAATTAGCATCTTAATTAGCTTGAAATTAGATTTCAACTGTAATTAAAATGCACATGAAATTCAAATGAGATTTGAATTCAAATTTGCCACCTTGGCACCCCACTTGGCTGCCCCCACTTGTGGAAGGTGTAATGCCACCTTGGCATCACACCATCCAACACATGTATAGATATAGAGAGAGAGGATTGACCATCATGAAAAAGGTGTGAAGAATTAGATTCTTCCACAACTCCCTCCAAAACTCCATTTCCATGTGTTGAGGCTTTGTTCTCTCCTCTTCTCCTAACTCAAAAATTGGCCTTCACCATTTATATTTTGCTCATTTTCTCCAGCTAAAAGTGAGTAGAATTTGGAGGATCAATTGGTGTGTGGATCATTACAATAGAGGCAAAGCATTTGATTTGCTAGCTTTGGAGATCTACTAGAACAGAGCAGTCACTTGCCAAATTTTTTCCAATCAATCTAGATCGATTTGTACTCTGAATTCCTAGTATGACTAGATCATTAGTAGGCTGTAAGCACTAGTTATTTTGAGTTTTTGAAATTTGATAATTAGATCCTAGTGGCTTACTAAGCTTCATTTACATCCGAAGGGAGTGAGCAAAAGGTTTGCAAACTTCTGAGATCCATTTATAGACACAAACAAGCATGCCAAAGTTGGAACATATGTTTTAACAAAACATTCAAATCATTTGGTTTTGTCAAAAATGTGTATGAACCATGTGTGTATAAGAAGGCTAGTGGGAGTAGTATACAGTTTATTATGTTTTATGTCGATGACATCCTTCTTATTGTGAATGAGGTATGAATGTTAGAGTGTACTAAAGTGTGGTTATCTACTCAATTCTCCATGAAGGATTTAGAATAAACATCCTACGTATTAGGAATACTTATCTATAAAGATAGATCTAAGAAGATGTTGGGGCTATCCCAAACCCCGTATATTAAAAAGATACGAAATAGGTTTAGTATGGAAGAATCCAAGAAGGGATTTATTCCCATGGGACATGGCATTAGTCTTTCCAAGTCTATGGCCCTTAAGACTAAAAATGAGAGACAGTGGATGCCCCACATACCTTATGCATCTACTATTGGAAGCATAATGTATGTAGTTCAATGTACAAGATTGGATGTGGCATACTCGCTAAGTGTTACGAGTAGGTTCCAATCCAATCCCAATGAGAGTCATTGGATAGGTATTAAAGCAATCCTTAAGTACTTGACTAAGGACTTATTTTTAGTATACGATAATGGAGAATTGAAACTAGAAGGATTTTCATATTCCAGCTTCCAATCTGATGTAGATGATCTAAAATCTACTTCTGGATTCATATTTTATTTCAATGGCAGCGCAGTAAGTTGGAAGAGTTCCAAACAAGACACCATTGCAGAATCTACCATGAAGGCAAAACATTTGTGACTTCAGAAGATGCAAAGAAAGGTGTTTAGATGAAAAACTTTGTTCATAAGTTGAATGTAGTACCTAGTATTGCTGAGCTAGTAGTTGTCATTTGTGACAACAACGGGGCGGTAGTGCAAGATAAAGAGCCAAGATCTCATCAGCGATCTAAGCATATTTTGAGATGATATCATTTAATCTGGGAGATCATTTATAGAGCCAACATCTGAGTGGAGAAAGTTACCACGAAAGAGAATCTAGCACATCAACTAACTAAACCCATAACACAAAAGGCGTTTGAAAGACATTTTGAGAAGATGGGTCTCATGGCCATGAGGCATAGGCTTTAGGGCAAGTGAGAAATTGTTGGAATAGTTCCTAGCAAGCCAATAAGATTGATTGGCCTTATAAAAGCTATTTCTTGTAAAACATTCTTGATTGAATGATATTCTATATATGGCTATCTTCATCTTATATTCTTTGTTACTTCACTCGTATTTAGATGAAACCTTTAGATCACTCATGACTACGAAACTTAGTTTGATGACCATAGAATAAGTCTCACATGGTCGTGATCTTAAGTCTTCTAAGTCATAGAATGTTACGAGATGGGGCATCGAAGATCTAGATAGACTTAAATTAATGATGCATAAATCTAAGAGTCGGATATTGATCCGTTCCATGAGCAACCATATGAGATATGGATGCATGTTAGTAGATGCTTGTTAGAGAACAAGGCACTAAAGAACCACCGGGAAAATCTACTAGATAGCCGAAGTGGCAAGTCCGTAGTGGCAAGTTCTCCAGTTTATGCTGGTGAATATTATTAGTCCTCTAACATGAGGATATATGGTAACCTTGTGTTTGGTCCTCACATTTTGACTCTTCCTTGACTACTTAGCAGGTGTTTCGAGTTAAGATTGGGTATGAGCTACTAGGCATGGAGGTTTGTGAGATCTAAGATGGAATTTGATTCCTCGCTTTTGTGAAATGCGAGTATATCTCCTATGTGTTCTATAATGATTGATTCCAAGAAATCCTTGCGCAAGGTGGTGTGACAATTTGGAAAAGGACTTTTCCAAAGATAAGGTCTTACAAATGAATCAAACATTGTGAACTGAGATTAGTATCGAAGCTATTAGGGAGCTGACAAATATTTTGCCTTAGGCCTCTTTTGAGAGATAGAAGACGAAAGGACTGTATTTTTATGGTAAGCGTAGAGCTAGAATGGTTCTCCAAAACATTCATCTCGGCCAATTAGTTGGGCTCTATGGGCTTGAGGTTGGATATTGGCCATGGAGATTAGGTACTCTTCAATTAAGGAGATTAATTGAATTGAGTCGATTAGTTTAAAAGTATTTTAAATTAAAATAAATATAAGATATTCAAAAGTCACAAGGAGTTGACCCATGTCCAATGAATGGTAGAACCTATTAGGTCACACACAAAAACCAATTAGCTTTCTAGCTAATGAAAGAATTTTCTAAGAGTTAGAGAATCACTCCATAGGACCGATTTTTGAGGTATCTAATTTGAAGGTCAATTTTGGCTTGATTAATTTAAGTGTTAAATTAATCAATTAATTTAAGGAGTTAAATTAAACCAATAATTAAAGAGTTAATTATTTGGTGCCTAATGATCATCAATTGGTCAAGTTAACTTAAAAAGTTAAGTTAACAAAATTAAGCTTACTTGGCTTAAGAGTTAAGTCAAATGTTATTTAAATAAATTAAAGTGTTTAATTTAATTAATGAGAACAATAAATTTTGGAGGGAAAATTGAAATGAAGAGTTCATTTGAATTAGCATATTAATTAATTTGAAATGCACATGAAATTTAAATTAGATTTGAATTCAAATTTGCCACCTTGGCAATGCAAGTGGCCGGCCCCCTTGAGGAAGGTGTGATGCCAACTTGGCATCAGACCATCCTCCCTCTATATATAGATATAGAGGGTGTGTGGATCGGCCAATGCAAGATCAATGTGAAGATTAGAATCTATCACATTTCCCTTCAAAAACTCTCTCCAAGCATTGCATCATGTGTTGAAGCTTTGCTTTCATTCTTCTTCTCCAACCTCAAATTGGCCTTAACCATTGTTTTTCTTCTCTCTTTCTCCAACTAAAAGTGAGGAGAAATTGGAAGTTTGATTGATGTGTAGATCATTACAATAGAGGTAAAACATTTAGTTAGCTAGTTTTGGAGATCTACTAAAACAGAGCACCAAATTGGCGAATTTTTTCCAGGAGATCCAGAAGGATTTTGGGTCTAAAATCTTTACATCATCTCCTTCAAGTTGTTTTAAGGAAACCATATTTTTTTTTATGGATTTCGGAGAAGTTGGACCAAGGCTAAAGTTGCTCTCTTCCTGCTGCACTGGTTTCTGGTACATTCTATATTGGTAAAGTGTTCACTTTTTTCTCCTTGGAAATTAGCAATTCAAGGTAACTTTCTACCTAAATCTGAATTCCTAGCATGATTAGATCCTTGTTAGCTTGTAAGCGCTAGTTTATTTAAGCTTTTGAAGTTTTATTATTGGATCCTAATACCTTACTTGCGTTCGCACATCCTTTTAGGGAGGCTACTAAAGTTAGTACCCTTAAAGTTGGTGCCAAAAACACCACATGAGATGCAGTATGGCAAGCACTCTCTTACCAATACCTTAAGGTTTAGGGATCTCCCGCTTACGTGCAGTGGTTAGTGGGAGACAAGTTGGATAGTAGATCCACCTTGTGTAAGTTTTTAGGATACCCAAGAGAGTATTTGAGTTATTACTTTTATGATCCCTCATAACAAAAGGTGTTTGCCTCAACGAACACCCACTTTTTGGAAAAGAAATTTCTATTAGATAGAAATGGTATTGTTGTTGAACTTTATAAAATTCAAGATGATCAACAAATCCCATAAGCGGTGAAAATAAATAAGCAACAAGAGCCTGACACACAACCTCTAGGAAGGTCGGACGGAATCAAGAAGCAACCCAAAAGGTTCAAATTTCTTCATGAGACGGGATAATCGGATAGAGGAAGCTATGTTGGACATAGACCATGGATATTGGCTTGATGCCATGAAATCCAAAATGGACTCTATTTATTCCAACAAAGTATGGACTTTGGTAGATCCACTAAAGGGAATCATTCATGTTGGTTGCAAGTGGATCTATAAGCGAAAGCTACGGGTCGATGGAAAGGTTATGACCTTTAAGGTGTGACTAGTGGCAAAAGGTTACACTCAAAGACATGGTATCAATTTCGAGGAAGCTTTTGCACCAATCGCAATGCCCAAATCAATTCAGACTATAAAATATGACAAATGGATGTGAAAACGGCTTTATTAAATGGAAACATTGAAGAAGAAATTTATATGGAGCAAGCACAAGGTTTTACATTCAATGAGAGTGAGCAAAATGTTTGCAAACTTCAAAGATCCATTTATAGACTCAAACAAGTGTCCCGATGTTGGAACATATATTTTGATAAGACAATCAAATCGTTTAGCTTTGTCAAAGATGTGTATGAACCTTATCTGTATAAGAAGACTAATGGGAGTAGCATATAGTTTATCGTGCTTTATGTCGATGACATTTTTCTCATTAGGAATAAGATAGAAATGTTAGAGTGTACTAAAGGGTGGTTATCTACCCAATTATCCATGAAGGATTTGGGAGAAGCATCCTACGTTTTAGGAATCCCTATCTATAGAGATAGATTGATGGGTATGCAGGGGCTTCCCTAAACCTCATACATTTACAAGATACTAAAGAGGTTCAGTATGGAAAAAACAAATAGAGGATTCCTTCCTTTAGGACATGGTATTCATCTCTCTAAGTCTATGGCCCTTAAGACTGATGGCGAGAGATAAAGAATGTCCTACATACCTTATGCATTCGCCATAGGGAGCACAATGCATGCCGTTCAATGTACAAGACTGGATGTGGTACACACTTTAAGTGTTACGAGCCATTTCCAATCCAACCCAGTGAAAGTCACTAGATGACCATTAAAACTATCCTTAAGTACTTGAAAAGGACTAAGGAGTTGTTTTTAGCATATGACAATGGAGAATTAAAACTTGATGGGTGTTTGGATTCTAGTTTTCAATCCGATATAGATGACCTAAAATCCACTTTTGGATTTATATTTTGCCTTAATAGCGGCGTGGTGAGTTGGAAAAGTTCCAAACAAGATACTACGGCCAATTCTAGCATTAAGAAGAATATATTGCGGCTTCAGAAGCCGCAAAGGAAGGTGTTTGGATAAAAAACTTCATCCAATAGTTGGATGTAGTACCTAGCATTGCTGAGCCAGTCATTATCTTTTGTGACAACAATGGGGTGGAAGCACAAGCTAAAGAGCTAAGATCTTATTAGCAGTCCAAGAACAATTTAAGGTGATATCATTTGATCTAGGAGATCATTGATAGAGGCAACATCCAAGTGGAAAGAGTTGTCTCAAAAAAGAATATAGTAGATCCACTGACTAAACTCCTACCGTAAAAGGTCTTTGAAGGACATTTTGAGAAGATGGGTCTTTAAACTATGGGGAATTGGCTTTAGGGAAAGTGGGAGATTGTTGGAATAGTACCCCGCAAGCCAATAGATTGGCATTGTAAACTATTTCACCTGTGATACAATCTTGATTGAATGATATTCTTCAAATGGAGATTTTCATCTTATGCACATATTTGCATCACTGGCATTTAATTGAAGCCCTTAGATCATACAGGACTACGAGACTTGGTCACACACCAGTTGGTGATCATGAAACAAGTTTTACATGATTGTGATCTTGAATACTTCCAAGTTGTAGGATCTTATGAGACCAAGGGCATCTAAGATCCAAATAGACTTGCACAATAATGCATTAATCCAAGGAGTTGGATACTGCTCCGTTCCATGAGCAATGCCATATAAGATTTAAGTGCATGTTAGTGGGTGCTTGTTAGAGAACAAGGCACTGAAGACCCGCCTGGAGAATCTACTAGATAACAGAAGTGGCAAGTCAGTAGTGGTAACTTTTCTAGCTTACACTAGTGCATATAATTAGTCTTTTGACCTGAGGATCCATTGTAACCATGTGTTTAGGTCATCATGCCTTTGCTCTTCCCTGGCCATGTAGCGGGTCATTCGGGTGGAGATTCGGTATGAGCTACTTAGACATGGAGGTTTATGAGATCCAAGATGGGATTCGACTCCTCGTTGTTGTGAAGGGGAGTACATCTCCTATGTATTCTATAATGATTGATTCCATGAAATCCTTATGCAATGTAGTATGACAATTTGGAAAAAGAGTTTTCCAAATATGAGGTCAGAAAGGGAATTGAATATTGAAAATAGAGACATAGTATCAAGGTTATTGAGGAGCAGACAAATATCGTACCCTATGTCTCTTTCGGGAGATAGGAGACAGTAGGACTGTATTTACATGGCACGGTAGAGCTAGAATGGTTCTCTAAAAGCATTCATTTTGGCAAACTAATTGGGCTCCATAGACTTGAGGTTGGACATCAACCATGGAGATTGGGTACTCTTCAATTAATGGAGATTAATTGAAGTGAGTCGATTAGTTTAAAGGAGTTTAAACTAAAGTGAATATTTGATATTCCAAAGTCACAGAGACTTGTGAGCCCATGTCCAATGAATGGTAGAACTTAAGGGGTCACACACAAAAGCCAATTGCATATCCTAGATGATGAAGGAGAATTTTCTAAGAGTTAGAAATATTCTCTCATGATCGATTTTGGAGGATTGACTGATTAACCCAAATGTTGCGCTCAATTTGTGGCTTGATCAATTTAATTGTTAAATTGATCTAATTAATTTAAAGAGTTAAATTAAGACCAATAATTAAGGATTTAATTATTTGGTGCCACATGACTATCAATTGGTAAAGTTAACTTAAAGGGTTAAGTTAACAATTGCTAGCTAAAGGAGTTTTTAGCTGGTTGACTTAAAGAGTTAAGTCAAGGTGATTAATTAAATTAATAGAGTATAATTAAATTAAAATGGAGAATTAATTTTTGAGGGAAAATTCAAATGAAAGGTTCATTTGGTGTGGCCATTGGAATTTATTTGGGTGTCATTTCATAAGATGAAATGAAAATTCTAAATGAAATTCAAAATGCACACATAATTCACATTCGTGCTAACTTGCAATGCAAGTGGGCGGTCCTCCCTTCCCCCTTAAGGAAGGTGTGATGCCACCTTGGCATCACACCATCCTTCCTCTATATATATAGATATAGAGAGGGGTGGCTAAATGAGTTGCATCACATTACATTCCATGCGAATTAGATTCTCTCAAATTTTCCCTCCAATTTTCAAGTGTTGCATCATGTGTTGAAGCTTGACTTCTCTTTTTCTCCAATCTCCAATCCAAGCCTTCATCATTGCATGCTCTTCTCTTTATTCTCCAGTTGATATTAAGGAGAATTGGTGTTGCATTGGAGTGTGGATCTTAACGCTAGAGGCAAGACAATTGGATTGCTCGCAGCCTTTTGGAGATCCTGTTTCTGATAGTAAATTTCGAGCAACCTTTTGAGGTCTTGCCAAGTTCTGATTGAGCTGAATTTTGGACTGAAGATACATCAAGGAATCGCTGATACTCGATACAAGTTTCACTTAGATCAGAGTTCATTTACCTAGTCAAAAGTTTATCAGAATTTGATGTGCTGCTAGAAGATAATTTTTGAGTGTCGAAGGCTTTCTTCTTGCTTCCTTGGTTTTTGAGCAAAACAAGGTAATTCTCTATCTAAATCTGAATCAATGGCATGTTTAGATCCTTATTATCATGTATAGCCTAGTTAATTTCCATTTTTAATGTTTTGATTATTAGATCTTATGGCTACATGTGACTTCAAATGTCCCAAGGGATTTAATTATGATGGACATTTCATTTGGTGAGATGTGTACCAGGGAATCTTGGGGCATCACTCATATGGGGACAATGCCTCATACAAACTATATTCCAAGCCTTGCAATTTAAGTACTTATAATTAGACTCCTTCAATTAGTAAACACAAAGTCAAATGAAATTGGATGCCTTAATCAAGTAAAGCAGACTAAAAGTTCACATACATATCATTCAATGAATAATTCTTGTAATTTAGGCCCTAAATTATTGAATCTTGAACCCTTACACAAAATATGCAATGCTCTTTAGTGATTGTATTGGATGTGGCTGCCTTATCATTAATGCTTTTATCGGGTTAGTGATAGGTTTAGTGCTTGGGAAGCATGTGTTGTATAGATATATGAGTATGAAGAACCACTTTAATTTGTTAGTGTCGAGTGAACCTCCTAGTTGACCATGTGGATGCTTCCTAGTTGAACCTCATTTGAAACATAGCATACCAAATCTGTGCAGGTTCATAGAGCTGATCTATAACAAATTTTTAGGATTCTCATCATGCATATATATCTAAGCACACAATTGAAAGGATAACTCAATGAGATAGGTTATCAGTTTTGGATTCTTGAGGGAAAATTTTTCTGAAAGACTATGCTTGGTGTCACTTCCCCTTACGTGTTGAGGTTACCATAATCTAAATAGCTAATTTTTTTCTATGCATTTGGCTTAGTCATCGAAAGTGTTCATTGTGCATAAATTATCTCATTTTGGTAACATCTAAAAAATAGCTTCCACATAATCATTTAAATCACTAAACATCTCATGGCTCCTAGAAATGTCCAAAGTCAAGAATAGATTTCCTATGCTGCACCTGGGTCAAGAAAATTGACAAAAAGTTTATTAGTCGTCTCGCAACTATGCTTGATTGGATGGAATAGTTCTTGGCTACTTTGGTGTTTTTGTCATTCATTCGCCATTCACTCGGTCAATGTTAAGTTTTGGACCAACTTCACTTATGAAGATGTGAGCATGCAATTCACGAACCTTCAGCACAGGCACACTATGTTTGGGTTTCTAATTTCCTTTTCTTCAATTACTTACAATGTGGAAAACAATATCATGACCGTTGAAGCTTACATTTGTGAATATATTACAACAGTTATACTTGCTTTATGTCTTAATGCATCTTATTATTTTGATTACATGTTCATTTTATAGCCAATTTACAGTGCATTTCCCATTTGTAATTGATTACTACATTTTATTTATGTATTGGGTTTGTAGAAATACCCAACTTCAAAGGCATATATGATGAAAGGGGAGGCTCAGTGGTCAGAGTTATGTGATATTTTTGGGCCTCCAAAGAATTGACTTATTTGTTGAGCCAGATATAATACAAATTTCTGATGATAATTGCACCAAACTAATTGAAAAGGTGAACAAAAATACAGCCTTACTATGGCTACTTCTGTCCATGGAATTAGGTAGCCTTTGTCCTTATCGTTCTCGAATAATTTGGGCAAATTTTATAGTCATGATGATCAAGTTAAGATTCTGTTAAATTCACCAACCCTGAACCATTTGGAATTCCACATCCCCATCCATTCTTTAAAACGTACCATAGCCTATAGACAGAAGAAGATGACAGGGAAATTTTTAGATACATTAACCCTTCCCTAATAGGTAGCCCACCAGCTCCCATGTGTCTTCCTCCAGCACATCCAAATGCCATGGCAACAATGAGGATAAAGTAAGAGTTTGTTGATGTTATGTGCTCTTATCTCTATGCATAAAATATGTTACCATAAGATTGTGGTCACGTAGGAACCTCTTTATTTATTTGGATAAATTGCTGAAAACCTGCTGCTCTATAGCATGTGGTAGCTGTAATGTTGCTTGTTTGGTGGTCAGTGTATATCCAACTATTTGGTAATGTCGTCTGTAGATATTTGGTATGTCATTTTCCCTTTATCATGTTATGTATGCTGCTATTTCAATCGTTTTAGTTTCTTATTTGCATTTATTTTGACATACAAAACATTTTTGTTCATCGACTTTACATTTTGATGTTCATAATAATATATAATAACAAGATTAATCAAGATAAACAATTTCATTGTAACAATAATATAATTACAAATATTGAAGTTTTAATCACAATAAATTTAAGCATTCAAAGTACGATAGATATATACAAATTCCAATTCTAATTAGCTTTAAAGACTTGCTTTCCTCATTTTCTAGATGCAACTAAAGTAGACTTTACGCTTGAAAAAACATGGAGGGGCAAAGATCGTGCTTGGGCACAATCTCTTTAGCCAAAGCGCAAGCTCTTGACCCAATAATTAGATGCAAGGCAGTACGATAGCCGTTGAGCCTAGAAAATTAGCAGAGCTTGCACCTAGGTGCAATGTCTGGACGCCAAAGCCCAAGCTCCATAACCTAGTAATTAAGCGGAAAGGCAGTACAATAGCCTTTATGAAAGCAAACATTGATGTCCAGTTCATGATAGTATGCCAATTGAATCTAATTTTGTAACCAAATTTGAAGGAAAGTAGCACAATAATTCAAAAACCTTCACGCACTACCTCAAAAACCTTCAAAAACCAATAATGACATCTCAAAAACCTTGAAGCACAATTCTAAAGTGTGCATTCATTAAGCAAGTCGAGAGGAAAAAAAAAGCTGGCACCATCCAAGATCACCATTAAATCTAAGAGATTAATAGTCCTATCCAAAAGGTCATGAAATATCAAGAGCGTAATAAGAACTATTACATCATGTTTCATGTTTCATGAAACTTTAAATCATGGCACATTAGATAACTAAATGCCATGCTATGGAGCAAAACATTTGAATCATGCCAAAATACCTAATCTAATCATAAAGTACCAGACAATAGCAAACACACAAATGGAGCTCTGGCCTCCTCGTTCTCCTCCTAAAAGCATCCATATTTGCTTTATTGTGTGCAAGATGGTGAGTAGCATTGATTTGATAATCTGGAGTTAGATTAGGGATTTCAACGAGTGCTTCAAATAAAGAAGTTCACAAAGAGGAGTCCAAGTCAGGCTGAAGCGGTCGCAGTTGGGTTAGCTGTTCAACAAGATTTCTAAGGGCTATTTTAGTGTCTTTCAGTATTGTCCCTACATGATCTCAAGGTCAGTGTTACATAGTTCTGTCCTTTTTTGTTTGCTAAAGGATGATGCTTTCTTCTTCTTTGTTGACTTGGATGGCGGTGTGATAAACATAACATCATTTTTAGTATTGTTTCCTGCAATAAATCCAATGACAGGCTCGTTATTCTTTGTTAACTTCTCTCCATCATGTGCAAGAGAACTATATAAGAGCTTTTGTATATTAGCACCCACGTCAAAAGGTTGCTGATTGGTTGCCCTATCATTTCCAATGATCTCTACCCAACTATTGTACCACAAATGCAATTTCCCTTTAAGCTTCGTTGTATGAGGCTGCACCTAGTTAATAGGGAAGTAGACATAAGCAAAACAAATTTAGCATAAATAGGTGGATTCAAGTTGTCTGGTGAATATAAATTAACAAAAAAACTAAAAAAAATTCAATATCTACCTTGACATATTTAGTCCAGACTGATTTTGACTCAACAAGTATCATATGCGTTGTGGGATCTATAGTAGCTCCACCACCTTCACCATAACCAAGTACACGTTTCAGAGTAGCATATAATTTTTCCAAATTTAGAACTTTGATTTTATATGTTTCATGAGGATGCCACAACCAGGGAATTTCTCTCTCATCATGGCCTCCAGTATAACCATACAACTACACTTAAAAGATCCTCTAGTATAACCATGCAACTACTCTTAAAAGATCGATCCAAATGCCAACCCCTAGCTTGCAAGTTCTTCACAACATTTATTAGTGCCTCTTGTTAACTTAACTCTTTAGGTTAACTTGACCAATTGATGGTCACTTTGGAACCAAATAGCTAACTTCTTAATTAATGGTCTAATTTAACCTTTTAAATTAATTGATTAATTTAACACTTAAATTAATTAAGTCAAAATTGACCTTTAAATTGGACATATCAAAAATCGGTCCACTAGGAGAAATTCTCTAACTTTTAGAAAATTGCTCCATCAATTAGGAAGCTAATTGGTTTTTGTGTGTGATCTAATAGGTTCTGCCATTCATTGGACATGGGCTAACAACTCTTTGTGACTTTTGAATATCATATATTCATTTTAATTTAAAATATTTTTAAACTAATCTATTCAATTCAACTAATCCCATTAATTGAAGAGTACCCAATCTCCATGATTGATATCCAACCTCAAGGTCATGGATCCCAACTAATTGGCCAAAATGAATGCTTTGGATAATCTTTATAGCTCTACGCTTACCATGCAAATACGATCCTTACGTCTTCTATCTCCCAAAAGGGGCCTAAGGTTAGATATTTGTCGGCTCCCTAATAGCCTCGATACTATGTCTCTATTCGCAATGTTCAATTTCCTTGTATCACCTTATCTTTGGACAACTCATTTTCCAAATTGTCACACCACATTGCGCAAGAATTTCTTGGAATCGATCATTATAGAATACATAGGAGATGCACTCGCCCTTCACAAAAGCGAGGAGTCAGATTCTATCTTGGATCTCACAAACCTCCATTCCAAGTGGCTCATATCCAACCTCAACCCAAAAAACTCGTTAAGTGGTTAAGAAAGAGTCAAAGAATGGGGACCAGGCACAAGGTTACCTTAGATCCTCAGGTTAAATGACTAATAATATGCACTAGAGTAAGTTGGAGAATTTGCCACTACCGATTTGCCACTACAGCTATCTAGTGTATTCTCCGGTGAGCCTTTAGTGCCTTGTTTTCTAACAAGCACCCACTAACATGCACCCATATCTCATATGGTTGCTCGTGGAGCGGAGCAATATCCAACTCTTGAATCTATGCATTGTTAGTGTAAGTCTATCTGGATCTTAGATGCCCCATTTCGTAAGATCCTATGACTTCAAAGATTTAAGATCATGACCATGTGAGACTTATTTCATGGTCATCAAATTAAGTCCTGTAGTCATGAGTGATCGAATGGCTTCATCCAAATGCAAGTGAAGTAATAAAGAGCATGTGATAAAGATGATCATATAATGAATATCATTCAATCAAGATTGTTTTACAAGGAAATAGCTTTACAAGGTCAATCTAATTGGTTTTTCGGGCACTATTCCAACAATCTTCCACTTGCCCTAAGGCCAATGCCCCATGGCCTTGAGACCTATCTTCTCAAGATGTTATTTAAAGACCTTTTGGGTTAGGGGTTTTATTAGTGGATCTGCTATATTCTCTTCCGATGCAACTCTCTTCACTCGAATGTCGCCTCTATCAATAATCACTCGGATTAAATGATATCACCTCAAATTATGCTTGGATTTCTGATGAGATCTTGGCTCTTTGGCTTGTGCCACTTCCCCATTGTTGTCACAATAGACAAGGATTGGCTCATCAATGCTAGGCACTACATTCAACTCTTGAATGAAGTTTTTCATCCAAACACCTTCCTTTGCAGCTTTCAAAGCAGCAATATATTCTGCTTTTGTGGTAGAATCAGTTGTAGTGTCTTGTTTGGAGCTCTTCAACTTGCCGTGCCGCCATCGAGGCAAAATATAAATCCAGAGGTGGATTTTAGGTCATCTACAATAGATTGGAAATTTGAATCCGAAAACCCCTCTAGTTTTAATTCTCCATTGTCGTATACTAAAAATAAGTCCTTAAGCCTTCTCAAGTACTTAAGGATTGCTTTAACGGGTATCCAGTGACTCTTACTAGGATTGGATTGAAACCTACTCGTAACACTTAGTGAGTGTGCCACATCGAGTCTTGTACATTGAACTGCATACATTATACTACTAATAGCAGAGGCAAAAGGCATGTGGGGCATCCTTCATTTCTCCTCCTCTGTCTTGGGAGCCATAGACTTGGAGAGATGAATGCCATGTCCCATGGGAAGAAATCCCTTCTTGGATTCCTCCATACTAAATCTCTTTAGTATCTTATCAATGTACGGGGTTTAGGATAGCCCTAGCATCCTCTTAGATCTATCTCTATATATACATATTCCCAATACGTAGGATGCTTCTCTCACATCCTTCATGGAGAATTGTATAAATAACCACGCTTTAGTACACTCTAACATTCCTACCTCATTCCCAGTGAGAAGGATGTCATCGACATAAAGCACAATAAACTATACACTACTCCCACTAGCCTTTTTATACACACATGGTTCTTACACATTTTTGACAAAGCCAAACGATTTGACCGTTTTTTCAAAATGTATGTTCAAACTTCGGGATGCTTGTTTGAGTCTATAAATGGATCTCTCGAGTTTGCAAACCTTTTGCTCACTCCCCTTAGATGTAAAACCTTGTGGTTGCTCCATATAGATTTCTTTTTTAGTGTCTCCATTGAGGAAAGCAGTTTCCACATCCATCTACCATATCTCACAATCATAATATGCGGCCATGGTAAGTATAATTCGAATGGACTTAGGCATTGTGACCTGTGAAAAGATTTCCTCAAAATCAATATCGGGTCTTTAAGTGTTACCTTTTGCCATTAGTCGCGCCTTAAAAGTCACCACTTCTCCATCTACTCCAAGATTTCACTTATAGACCCATTTGCAACCCATAGGAACTATTCACTTTGGTGGATCTACTAAAGTTTGTACTTTATTTGAGTACATGGAGTCCATTTTGGATCTCATAACTTCAAGCCAATGTCCTGAATCTATGTCCAACATTGTTTCCTTATAGGTCTTCGAATCATTATCCAATTTGCCCGTCTCATGAAGGAATCTAAACCTTTCAGATTGCTTCTTGATTTGGTCCAACCTTCTTAAAGGTTATGTTTGAGGCTCTTATTGCTCATTTATTTCCATCGCTTCTGGGATTTCTTGATCATCTTGAACTTTATCAAGTTCAACAACAACACTATTTCTATCTAATAGAAATTACTTTTCCAAAAAGTAGGCATTCCTCGAAGCAAACACCTTTTGTTCTGAAGGATCATAGAAATAGTAACCCATTGACTCGCTAGGGTATCCCACAAACTTGCACAAGGTTGATCTACTATCCAACTTATCTCCCACTGTCCGTCTCACGTAGGCGAAAGTTCTCCAAACCTTAAGATATTAGTAAAACGGTGCTTTGTCATGCCATATCTCATATGATGTTTCGGGCACTGACTTTGAAGGTACTATATTTAGTAGCTTTGCCGCCGTTAATTAGGCGTATCCCCAAAAGGATATGGGCACATTGAAAAAGCTCATTATGGAACGCACCATGTCCAATAAGGTACGGGTTCTCCTCTCGGCTACTCTATTATGTTGGGGTGTGTTGGGTGGAGTCCATTGAGACAAAATCCCATTCTCCTTTAGATAATCCAAGAATTTGGTGCTCAAGTATTTTCTCCTTCAATCCGATCAAAGAGCTTTAATACTTAGCCCCACTTGTTTTTCCACTTCACTCCGATACTCTTTAAACCTTTCAAAGGCTTTGGACTTGTTCTTCATAAGAAACACCTGTCCGAACCGACTATATTCATCGGTGAAGGTGATGAAGTAGGAGTAGCCTCCTCTCCCACTAACTCTTAGTAGTCCACAAATGTCCGTATAAATCAAATACAAGAGACTTGTGGAGCGCTCCATTTGTCCTCAGTCATTTCTTTAAATACAAATGGAGCGCTCGGTCATTTTTCTATTTAAACAAGATTCACAAGTAGAAAGATCATCAATGCCACTAACATTTAGTACCTTGGAAGTTTCTAACTTGTTCATCCTATTTTTAGAAATATGTCCAAGTCTTGCATGCCATAAAATGGCATCTTCTTGGTTATCTAACTTTCTTTTACTTGATTGAATGTGCATATGTGAGGTTGAGAATCAAATATGTATAATCTGTTAATTAATGTACCTTTAGCAATTAAAGAACCATTGTTTAATGCTTTCAACACCCCATTCGATATAGAAAAATAAAATCCTTCATTATCAAGAATGGGTATTAAAATAATGTTCTTAACAAAATGGGGTATATAATTAATGGGATCAAGTACAATGCAAGCATTCCCCAAGTCCAACTTGATAATGCCTTGGAAAATGGCCACAATTTTTGCTCTATTTCCTAAGCAGAGGATCATATCCCCTTCATGAAGACTCTTTCTTCTTTCTATCCCCTATAACGAATTACAAAGGTGAAAACTGCATGTAATGTCAAATGCTTATGTGGAAGAATTAGTCATCATGTGCACTTCAATAAAGTACATATTCTTCTCATGGGTTGCGAGTTAAGCTTTGCAGTTTCTCTTCCAATGCCCCTTTTTGCCATAATGGAAATAACTAACTTCGATTTTAGCCTTCTTCTCGACCTTCCAAGAACTCTTCTCGGGTTGCTCCCTTTCAAGGAAGAAATTTTCTTCATCTTACCTCCCTTTCTAGGACCTACAGGGCCCTTCGTCTTGGAGAAAGATGCAAGCATAAGCAACTTCTTCTTTCTCATAGTTGCGTACGAGGTCACAAGCATATTGATCAACTCGTTAATCATAACATTTTTCTTGGACATATTGAAGTTCATAACAAATTGATCATACGAGGGTGGCAATGATTGTGGATCAAATCCACGTAAAGGTCATTGTCCATGACCACATCTAACTATCCAAGCTTCTCGATGAGTCATATCATCTTGAGGTTGTGATCATGGACATTAGACCCTCCACTCATCCTTTTCCTAAAGAACTCCTTGGACAAAATGAGCCTTTTGTGTCTATTTTGTACACCATACAACTCTTGTAAGTGTACATAGATCTCTCAAGCATCTTTCATGTGCTCATAAGTCTTTTAGAGCTCATTGGACATAGGGGCTATCATGAAACATCTAACTTGTAGATCATCATCTACAAATTTCATGAATATTTCATGTTGTTGGTCAGTGGCATCATCATCAAGTGTGTCCATCGGACTTTGATCAATAACGTAAGTCCGCTTTTCAGAGTCAAGAATTATTTTAAGGTTTCTCAACCAATCTTAGAAGTTAGGTCCGCTAAGTTTATTGGTTTCCAAAATTGATGCGAGTGGATTTTTAGGCATTTTGTTTGAAGATTTCAAAAATCTACAAGAGGCAAAAAAGAGTATAAGCATGTGATTGAATTTGATATTAAAAACATTTTCATGGTCTTTCAAGCATGTTTTTCTCGCACTATTTTATCAAAATTTTCACCCCAAAGAAGAATTTGGGAAATCATATTTCCTAGTGAGAATCAAGATTCTAAAGACTTGCAAGTGGACCCCCGTGACTAGATGTATATCCTTGAGCAATCCAAAGGTAAGCAACATTTGCTAATTGCATCTTATGCAATTATTGATATATTTTGCCTCACCATTTCATGTAGATCCCCTAATGGACGACCTCTACATTACTCGGTGTTAAGTCAAACTGACCAATCAAACTTTGATTCAAGACGGGCACCACAATATCCCCCATGACCGAGTGTATAATGTGTGGGCGTTCTTAAATCAAATGTGCATCTCATGCAAAGCATATAGTTACAGCTTTCTACCTAAGTATGACCCCCATGACCGGATGTATATCACACAAAAGTGGTAGCATCATTATGCCACATACTATTGGTAAAAGGCCTGGATTAATTAGAACTCTTTTAATTTGTATCCATTTTGACTTAATATTTGAAAAGCACTTAGACATTCTAAATGGATGGTTTTTGCTTGCAAAGATCTCATCATTTTATTTTCTTAAAAGGTTTTCTATATCCTAAACATGAATCTCATACATTAATAGGAAATGGAAAGCATAAATAAGTCAATGGGCACAACATGCTCCTAGAGTAGGATGACCATGAGCCTAACTAAGTGGTGTACTTAGAGCCATAGTTGCATCACCCAGTTGATTTTAGATGGATTGATTAAATCTAGCTATATCATAAGTGTATCCCACACATTCATGGGTCTTCAAAAGTCTCCATGACTCCAAGGTCTCCTTTGCTTCATCTGTGGCACCTCGGAGGTCCCGAAGCTACCACACCGCGACACTAACTCTTTGTAGGAGATTTTCCTTTCAAGAGCCAGTGCTAAGCGCAAACTAACAAATTAAAATGACAAATTGTATTAAAAGAAACAACTTATATATATATATATTTCTTTGTACACTAGTCAAAACTTTTTCTAGTTATAGATGAGTACACATATACTAGTACCTGAGGTATAGTATTAAAGCCGTCCTAGCTATAAATCTTATTATGTATATACATAAACTTATCGAACTAGGTACAATAGAATTTGGAAAAAACTATTTCTTCCTTCTCTATTCCCATGTTTCTTCTCCTGGAGTAACCAATCCAGCCTCATCTGTATAAAGAGAAGTATAAGAGTGAGTCCGAATAACTCAATAAGGAAAGATGGAGAGAGTTACCTATATAGAGTTTATTTTGCAGTGGAAGATGATAGAGAGAGAATTTAAGTAGAAAACAAACATGTCAAGTTAACTGGATTTCTGTAACAAGCTTTTGTGAGAAATGCTTCTTAAGTCAAATGAGATGTTTAAATTAAATTACTTATAATAAACTTTATCATATCAAAGGTATCATAATCATATCAAACCTTTCATGTAACTCCATTATTGTCCCATACCAATGAGGAGAATTCACATTTCATGTTCAAATTCAAGTGTACAGGATTCTAGAGGTGGCCCCTGCTGCAACGCCACACGTGGCACTTAGTTCCTTACACTTCATTTCATGAAGAATAAAATAGGATTTTTATCATTTGAGGTACAAAATATAGCTGAAAGATGTCTAGTACTGAAATCCAGAGGTGCCAATGACAACAGATTCAAGAGGTGGCCACCACTGCACATCCCCTGTCAACTAGTGTGGCATTTTGCTCTACCCGGCACATATTTTGCAGTACTGACCGAATAAGATATTCAAAAGAGTCAAGAATACAGTAAATATAGTAGAAGGTGTCAACCTCAGGATTCTAGAGGTGGCCCCCACTACACACCCCCTGTTAGCAAGTGTGGCACTTAGTTCCCGATTCGGCGAGTAGGATGAGGAGATTTATAATTATTAGAAAACATAAATCTTTCACATTTATAACTTATTTGGAGTAGAAGACTTTTCATAATTATTTTTCTGTATTTTTTTTTATTAATCTTTTTGAGATGTTTTGAAAATACTTTATTTATTTGAATAGTATAGTTTTGATTATAAAGAAACTAATCAAATTAAATGCAAATGCCAAGAGTTTTTGATTATGAATAAGTCAGGATTTTCAATCGACTTGAATTAACCAAACAAATCAAACAATTATCATCACCATAAGCGAGGCATTTTAGAAAGTGCGAAAAGGTAATATGATTTTTAGAAAGTAATGATTAACCAGCAACAGATGGAAATTTGAAAGGAATAAAAGACTTCATATATCAATAAACGAGGGGTTCCTAAAAACAAGAAATAGGCATGTGTTTCCAAAAGATAATAATGGGTAACCAAAAAAATCTCACATATTAATATTCAAAGTATTTTGGCAAAAGAAATTACAGGTAACATAATAAGAATTGAAAAGGGGTAGAAATCCTCACCGCTTCTTGTGATCGCAATTTCCCAACAATTTGTATGCCTAAATACCTAAATTCAAGATTTAATTACTATGGATTGTTCTTTTGATAATAATATCATCAGGGAATGAAAATAAAATTAGTTTATTTAAGGTACTATACGCTATTCTAATTACTATAATAATTCAAGTTACTATCTTTGAGCACATATATATATACATATGTATATAAAAGAGTGATATTTCCTACTTATTAATTTTCAAATAAATTGAACATATTTTTAAGACTTTTCTTATTACATTGTTATAAAATCATGGTATCCAAATCATACCTCTATGAACTATAAATCACTTATATTAACATCTAATTATCAATATAATCTCAAGATCCAACATTTAGTCATATTTAACCATACTTATCCAACAAATTTTCAAATTATCACCATCATAATTTCTCTACAATTTTCCAGCAAGATCTAACCATTTCTAGAGCTTGCACCTTATATAGCTAGCCAGGACAATTTCCATCAAAACTAAGTTTCAACCAAATCCGAACAAGTTTAACGGTGATTTTTACCTCAAAATAGATTAGAACTAGATGAAATTTCTAAATGTGACTTTATAATGGACAATCAAATGAGCCAATTATTCCTAATTTTTGGTCAAAGTTGAGCTCTGACTCCTAGTCGTTTCTGATGGCAGGTTGCGGTTCCTACACAATTCAGACCAGAACACCATCTCAATTTTAATAAATTTTACTTCTAATCCTATCTAAACTCGAAGGGCTTTCTATCCATGATTTTATTTTTTCATTTGACTGACCAAATCTCTAGTTAAGCAAAATAACATCACCTCTTTTCTGCCTGCTTCTACCTACTTGTGGCAATGTTGATTTCGGTAGCAATTTAGGTAGGATTTTGGCACAATTTCTAAAATCCTCTTCCACCAAGATAATATAAACACATAGATATTTCTAACAGTATGTCTGCATGGTTGATCAGGTAACAAGAAGGTTAGTTTTTTATTTTTGAAAGTTTAAGTTTAGCAGTAGTTTCTGGGTTTTTTCTTCTTTGGAGAGAATTTCTGGAGTTAGGACTGAAATTCTGGGGAGATTTTCCTGAGAATCATGATCCTTAACGAGCTTGAAGATTTTTGGCTATGAGGTGATGATTAATGGCTAGGGTTTTTGAGGGGATGATAACTGGGTTTCAGAAACTCTGCAGAGAGAGTGTATACTTTGTGTGGAAAAAATGGTAGTGGGTTGCCCCTTATTTATAGAAATGACATTCTTATTATTTGCTTAGTCAAGCCTTTGGATTCTTACCTTATTCTAATTTTGATCCCTGAATTTTTATTGAATTTTAGTTCTTGACTTCTTGCTTTATTTAAATTAGCCTATTAAACTTTTATTATATATTTTATTTTTACTATATACTTAATTTATATATGATGATGTATTTGTACCTTAAATTATATATGTTTTGAGCTTTATAACTTAGGGTGCATGACTAAAATTTTAGTATAGATATTTTCTTTAATTAACTCTCTTAATCTAAAATGTTATTAACTCACTCAAAAGGGATTTTTTTTATAAGATAGCCTAAAAATTTTAAAACTTGGATTTCCTATATTTACTATATACGCTTAATAATTTATTTATTATTATATTATTATTTCTAGGAAGAAAATTTACTTATGAGAAAAGATGGGACGTTACATCATGTAACTTTTACACGAGAAAGAAATCCTCATTTCTAGTAATTCTACTCTCATAACATTTATAAGGTAGAAATAAAGAGGCATGCAAGCCTCAATTTAATACAACCCATTTCAACAACTTCAAACAAATCAAATCAATATTAAAAGCTCATGATCATCCCCATTCATTCACATCCATTCAACAGTTAAATAAATAATAAACAGATCTAGAATTAACAATTAATTCCATCAATTAAATGCTAATCAAATTAACAAATAATTGGACATGCGTAACACTTATGCAACATATGGAGATTAACTTTAACAAGATTTAAGGAGCTTATAAAATGTGAAACATAAAATTGAGAACTTGCACAACACTTGTGCATTTATAACACATGATTTAACATCATTTCTAGCCACTAAAAGAGCTAAAAGTCAAGCTCAAACCTACCAAACCCATAAGCGGACATTGCTGGCCATGCTAGGCGCACGACTGAGTGATGGCTCTCAGCCGCTACCCTGCCAGCTTGCGCTAAGGCTGGCTGGCAACCTCTATTTTGGGGTAAAAGCTAGTCAAGTTGATTTTAACTCAACTTTTGTGCACCAAAAATTCTAGAACTCTTTCTAAACATTAAATCACACATTATGGACCAATTTATAGATCTAAAATACATTTTAAAACTGGAAATTTAAGTACTCAATCAAGCTTCGAAAAATCAAGTTAAGTAAGAATCGCATTCTTCAAAAATCTCCAACAAAACTCCAATCACATTGGATCCAAAAATGACCAAAACTATTTTAACCAATCATCCACATGCTATATCAACATATAACATTAATTAATACTAAATCAACATCCAACATTTATAGCTATGAATTAAAACATAAAACACATATTAGCATGCTTTCAATTCATCAATCCAGGAGCCATACACAACATCATCCAAACACTCCAATCCATCATATGAATCAAGAATTTGGTGATTTTGATCAATCCATCACATGAATCAATCATCAACAAAAAATCCAAATCTAAGTATGATTTAGGCTCCAATACCACTTGAAAGCAAGTCAAGCACTAAGATCCAATTATAAAAACTTCAAAAGCTAAATAAACTAGTGCTTACATGCTAACTAAGATCAAATCATGCCTATAATCTAGATTTAAATAGATTGTTACCTTGAAATGCAAATATCCAAGAAGAAAGTGGTGAACCTTTCACTAATCCAGAATCTACTAGAAACCGCACAACGGGAATGGAGTAATATTTAACCCTGTTAAAATTCCTCCAAATTTCACAAAAAAATCACTGCAACCTCTCAACACTTTGGAGGAAACATAGCAAAAACTTCGGATAAATTTTTTTTCTAGATCTCCCTAGAAAAATTCGCCAAATTGGTGCTCTGCTCAAGTAGATCTCCAAACTATAGCAAACTAACTTGCTCGCCTCTGTTGATATGATCCACACACCAATAAAACTTCCAAATTCTTCTCACTATAAGCTAGAATAAGGGAGGAGAATGATAAATGTGGAGGCCGATTTGAGGTAGGGAAGAAGAAGAAAAGAGAAAAGCTTTCAACACATGAATGCAATGCTTGCAAGGTGTTTTGGAGGGAATTGCAAAAAAATCTAATTCTTTCACACTTTCAGAAATGACCAATCCTCACACCCATTATATCTATATATAGGGTGAGGTTGGTGTGATGCCAAGTTGGCATCACACCTTCCTCAAGGTGGGCAACCAACTTGCATTGCCCAGGTGGCAAATGCAAATTGAAATTCAATTTGAATTTCATGTGCATCTTAATTACATTTGAAATCTAATTTCAAGCTCATTAAAATGCTAATTCAAATGAACATTTCATTTGAATTTTTCCTCCAAAATGTATTCTTTCCATTAATTAAATTAAACACTTTAATTTAATTAATTAACCTTTGACTTAACTCTTAAGTCAAATAAGCTTAGCTCTTAAGTTTAATTTTGTTAACTTAACTCTTTAAGTTAACTTGACCAATTGATAGTCACTTTGGCACCAAATAATTAACTCCTTAATTAATGGTGTAATTTAACCTTTTAAATTAATTGATTAATTTAGCACTTAAATTAATCAAGCCAAAATTGACCTTTAAATTGGACACATCAAAAATCGGCCCACTAGGAGAAATTCTCTAACTCCTAGAAAATTGCTCCATCAACTAGGAAGCTAATTGGCTTTCGTGTGTGACCCAATAGGTTCTACCATTCATTGGACATGAGCTCACAACTCCTTGTGACTTTTGAATATCATACATTTATTTTAATTTAAAATACTTTTAAACTAATCAACTAAATTCAATTAATTTATTAATTGAAGAGTACCCAATCAGGGTCAATGTCCAGCCTCAAGCCCATGGAGCCCAACTAATTGGCCGAAACAAATTCTTTGGAGAACCATTATTGCTCCAAGCTTACCATGCAAATACAATCCTTGCTTTCCTATCTCCCGAAAGAGGCCTAGGGCAAGATATTTGTCGACTCCCTAATAGCCTCGATACTATGTCTCTATTCCCAATGTTCGATTCCCTTGTGTGACCTCATCTTTGGAAAACTCTTTTTCCAAATTATCACACCACCTTGCGCAAGAATTTCTTGGAATTGATCATTATAGAATGCATAGGAGATGCACTCGCCCTTCACAAAAAGGAGGAGTCAGATTCTATCTTGATCTCACAAACCTCTATGCCAAGTGGCTCATACCCAATTTCAACCCAAAAGATCCACTAAGTGGTTAAGGAAGAGTCAAAGCATAAGGACCAAATACAAGTTTACCATGGATCCTCAAGCTAAAGGACTAATAATATGCACTAGCGTAAGCTGGAGAATTTGCCACTACCGACTTGCCACTACGGCTATCTAGTGGATTCTCTGATGGGCCTTCAGTGCTTTTTTCTCTAACAAGCACCTACTAATATGCACTAATATCTCATACAGTTGCTCATGGAATAGAGGAATAGCCAACTCTTGGATTTATGGATCATTAGTGCAAGTCTATTAAGATCTTAGATGCCCCGTCACATAAGATCCTATAAATTGAAAGATTTAAGATCACGACTGTGTGAGACTTATTCCATGGTCATCAAACCAAATCCCGTAATCATGAGTGATCTCTGGGCTCCATCCAAATGCAAATAAATTAATGAAGAGCATGAGATGAAGATGGACATATAATGAATATCATTCAATCAAGATTGTTTTACAAGGAAATAGCTTTACAATGCCAATCTAATTGGTTTGCCGCACATTATTCTAACAATATACTCCTCGCAAACTACTTATAATAAAGTGCAGCTATTCCAAGACTTAAGTGGTCATTGCTCTTCACATGTATTTTCCTAATCCAATGGACTTATTGTACTAAGATATAGAATGGAATATTTTCCACGAATGGTACATATAAGCTACCAGGTTGTCACGCCAATGGCCCCACTCTGACCATCCAACACATACTCCTTGAATGGGCCAACAGGCATGTGTAAACAAACGTAATTGTGCAAAAGTACACAAGTTAAGATTATCATGTTCTAAGTTTAGACATAATAGAAAGTAGTACTCCTTAGGACAGGCCATCCACATATAGCCCTTTTAATAACATTATGTGCCTTAGAATGCTTCATGTCAAAATATTTGTAAGGTTTTTGATATGCCAAGGCTCCATTTTTTTTAATCATCGAGGTGTTATTTGGTTTCGCAATATGGATTCAAAACCATCGAGGTACTTTTAAGTTATTTGGTTTGCTAACCGCTGCATAAACACCCTACCATCTGCAACAACTCTGCCATTCGACAAGAAAATATATCATGCCATTTTCACAATTACATACCGAGAATATTTTCTGAAAGTTTACCCTTCCTAGATCTGTAGCGTGTTCGCTCATTTGATAGTGCAAAAACCAATATATAAGTACCAATAAGAGCCCTAAGACAACCTCACAATCAAAAGATGATAGTTTTAATATAGTTATAAATCCAAAAAATTAAAATAAATTTGCTTGCTCAATAGTTTATTTAAAATTACTTTAATGCATCTCCAAGTTTCGTTAGTATAATCATCACAGACGAGGTGAGGCTTGATAAGGAGCAGTGGACTAAGTTTTTTATAATTGCTCTTAGATATTATTGAAGTACTTGTTAATTGTCTAGTTAGATCTTTTTAAAATCATGCTTCACAATCATATTCTTGTTATGATGGGCTAGAATAGATAGAAACATCACTAATACTAAAGCATCGATATCCAACAATCATTAGACTAATATACTGACTCTAATCAACCTCAAATTAGAACTGTACATTCAAAGTCATGGTAAACAGTAGCATAACATATATATGCTCAATCTATAATGTATTTCATAGGATTAACTAGCATTTGGTACTTATCACAATAGAATTTCTTGATCTACCATTGATGTTTCTTAGCTTCGATTGTTATTTGCCACTTCTGGCTCCCTAAAGAATAATATGTAGAGAACGCCCAACTAGAATAAAATGCGAAAAAAGGCCAATATGCTAAGATTTGCCAAGAAAGAAGGAAGAAACACAAACAAAAACTCCAAAAAATGAACAAATGGTTGGTCCGTCACTGTGATTGTCAATGGGCAATAGAGCATCCAATTTATGTTTACTGAATGTTGTCAGATTGAATTGAAATTTGGCTTAGATAAGAGAAGGATTAGAGTTCGATGATGGCACTAAGAAGCAGCTTTAGACATAAGCCTGGTATAAGACTCTTGGAGAAGTGCAAAGAGTACGTGGCAATAATTGGCCATAAATTCGGTATAAAGGCCCTTTAGGGTATGTGTTTGCAAACGTAATCCTGCTATTGACTTCCAAGGAGGTACATGATAGTGACCCCCTAAATAAGTCCACTATCGGCTCCCTTCAAGAGTACATGGCATCTTAAAAAGGTCCATTATTAGCTTCCTTTGAGAATGCGTGTCATACTAAAAATGTCCACTATCAATACCTCTCATAAGTATGTAGCCTGCTAAAAGAGTCCACTATTGGCTTTCTTTAGAAGTACATGATACTTTTTGAAAAAGTCTACTATTAACCCCCTTAAGGAATACATGGCCATCAGTCTGAATACATTTACTAAGGAACATCACTACAGACACCTACATCATCAAGCAAAGAAAGTCCACTTAGATTCTTCACAAAGAGGAATGTAGCAATACCTAAATACATAAGAAATATTCAAAGGAAAATCTCTAAGTCCAATGACTCCACACATTTACTATGAAGCTCTCTGAAAATCCATAAGTACGCTCATTCTCATCTCGACTCTGAGTATATGCTCAACTTAAGTGTGGAAATAACAACATTTTCCCCTTGGAGTACTCTACTTGATGTAAGGCGAACCAGTGAAGATGCTAAGAGGGGGCGTTCCATGCCTCCTTAAGATAGTCTTATCACATGTTATACTTACAATCACTCCAACTTTATGAACATGTTAAAATACCTACTGTGCTTTGTCACTTAAAATTCTTCAAGTCTGAGGACAACCATTGAAGACAATGTGCAATAAAAAGTTCAACAAAAAATTCATGCAAACAAAAGTAACTAAGGGCGCCCATGACCAACAAGGGCCGCCCCGTGGGCGCTCTAGCTATGGGCGCCAAGTAGATGTCTCAATCGAGAGCCTAGCGGATGCCTTAGTAGGATATTAGCACTTCGCACCGGCACCCAATCTTAGCACTTTGAGCAAGTGCCCAGATCTGGCATCGTTTGTGAATGCCCACGACACATTTTTTTAACACTTATGTTGGTGTTTCATATCTCTCATTCCTCAATTCTGAGAGTATGAGCATGTAATTTTAATAAATCATACAATTAACTATGTGTTTTCTTGAATCCAAAATAAACATAAACGAAAAAGATTTTTTACAATCAAATGAGAAAAATAGAAAGACATCCGACTACTACTTTCTAATTATAAATTTTACTCACTACTGCTATCCTAACTATATGTCTTTTCTACGAAGCCGTTTTTTCTGGCTCCTCTATTATCACCTTTACTTCAATGTTAGAGCTCTTCTTAGACTCCTAGCAGTAATGTTGATTAGGATGGTAGGATCCAACATCAACAGCATTGCCCGATCTCGCAATGCAGGGAAATTATAAATAGTTTGCTCATCACTACTTCAACAAATTTCTCAAAACCTTTAAATTTCTTGGCAGCTTCTTCACGAGTAGCATTGAGGAAGATCATTCCAACACTAGAACTCCTAACTTTCTCTCCACTTTTTACTTCTTTCACATACTTTGCCTTCAAGTGCTCGTATTTCTTAAGTAGTTGAGCTAACTCCTCCTTCTTCTGGCTATGCCACTTAATTGCATTAGCAACATCTTCTTTAAGATATTTTTCCATAGACAGAACTCCATCTGCTCAGCAGGACATCTTCTCAACAAAGTTTCATCCCTACATCAAAAAAGAATACAAAAATGTTCCAAAGCCCCCCCAAAAAAGAAAAATATTGCGAAGCAACAATGAAGAGAGGTAATCAAATAAACAAGCAAATTCATACCCGAGAAAAATTTCTAGTAGCTATCTCAACTAATTAGGAAGAATAGAATAATTCCAACTGCATTTGATTATATTCATATGCCACATCCCGCATACAATTGTCACTAAATACAGTCACGTCAAAGTCCCAATGGGAGTTTAGCCACAACATAATCACATACCATATCAAAAGAGTCCTTTTTCCTCGGCAACATAACAAGGGCAAATAGACTATGGACAAGTTGTGGATCCACGAGCACGCTTCCCCGTAGGATAAGAAGGTAACACCTTAACCATATCATTTGCAGTGGAAGCGTCTGATATTCAAGCTTGTGGGGGCATGTGCCTTGATTAGCTAGCAACTTAGAGGGCTAGTGCAAAGCCCACTAAGTGGCATCTTACTATGGCACTAATCTATGATACGTTTCTTAAGTAACCTTGGTTATGCTCTCAAAGCATGAATCCTAGTGAAATCACTTACCTTTCTTGTTAATAAAGGAAAGAACAACCAAGCCAACATATAAATTATGTGCAAGAACATATAAAAAGCATATACAAGCATAGCAAGAGCCATAAGAGTGCCCAATGGAAACATGCAAGTAGGCATAGAAAAGAGAGTCAAACAACCCCACTTCGGTAAAGTACACACGAAGGTCGTGATAAACTTAACTAAGGCAAATCAAAGAAGAGAAACTAATCCATTTGCAATGAACATTTCAACCTTGTCTCCAATGAAGAAGATTTATCCTTCCAAGGACCTCTAGACAAAGGTAATCCACACAAAAATATTATGTTTAGCTTAGGAAAGGAATGGAAAAAAGATTTATTTGGTACCTTGTGCACTCCAAATAATGTGTTGGAGTTATCTAAGATATTGGCAAATTTAAATCATTCAAATGCTGTCTAAATCCTGCAAAAGACGTAAAGAAGCTAGGCATGAACTAGCTTAATTACACACCATAACTGAGCTCTATATCTAGCAAAATAGGGTCAAGAGGAAGAAAGAACCCACAATTGAAATAACTACTAAAAATCATGAAATTCCCCCTAGAAGGTAGCATTATGTTGCTTGAAGAGAAGAAATGACAAACTTGAATTTGTCAGAAACACAAACCTTATGCCTTAGAATATCTAACTCTTCTAGTTCAAGTAAACACCTAATCCCCACTACCTTTGTGAAATTATCATCCCTAATGGAACACACCTAGACTCCTCATCAGAAAAACCCTTTTTCCTTGCAATCAGAATTAAACAATGAAAACGATTCCTTAATCTCACTCTCACTAGGAAATTGCACAAAATTTTCTAAGGCTTGGACAAACTGCACCTTAAGAGAAGAATAAGAATACACTACGACACCATATGGAGGATGTTCTCGACGAGGACAAACCAACCCATGAGCACCACGGATACTAGGAAACAAGCTACCGAGGGCACCCATCCAGAACGTTTTACTGGTGCCTGAGGCCAGCACTCTATGAGCGATAGTCCTAGTTGTTGTGTTGGTGCCCTAGATGGGTACCTCACAAGCAACCAAGGTAGGCACTCCACGGATACCCTAGTTAGGCACTACTCAAGCTGCTACCTCAGGCGCGCTATGATAGCCTAGCACCAGCACTATGTGCTAACAACCGGTCAGCCACTAGACTAGACTGATGACTTAAAGACTCCTATCTTGAACTTAATGGAGAGATAGATTCAGATATTCTTTAACTTAACGAAGAACTGTGATGTACTCACTAGCTCTAAATGAGTTCTGCTGGAATGTACAATTAAAGGAATCAAGTAGAAAGAAATAAGTCAAAGAGTCTATAACATAAAGAAAACATTACCTTAAGGATTTATCTTATTACTACTGACAGAGTTATATTCTCTTCTTATCCTCTTTAGCTAATGGGATCCCTATCTTTTTTGCTTACTCCATTGAAGGTTAGCAAGCTACTAGGATCCAATAATCAAACTTCAAAAGCTCAAAATAACTAGTGCTTACAGCCTACCAATGATATAATCATGCTAGAAATTCAAATTCAGTTGGAGTGTTACCTCAAAAAGCAAATTTCCAAGGTCTCTAGTGTTAATGCTTCACCAATCCAAATTTTGGCAGACTCTAGAACAGCGGAGAAACAATAACTTTTACCTTGGTTAGAATGCTCCAAAAATCATGAATTTTTTTTTTTTTGGAACTGCTCAACTTCTTGATGAAGTCGCTGTTAAAATTTTAGAGCAAAACTCGATCTGGATCACTTGAAAAAAAATTCCGCAATTAACTATTCTATTATAGTGGATCTCCAAAGCTTAGCAATCAAATACTTTGCCTCTATTGATATGATCCACACACCAATTGATCCTCCAAATTCCATTAACTTTTAGCTAGAGCAAATGAGCAGAATACCAATGGTGAAGGTTGATTTTTGAGGTAGGAGAAGAAGAGAAAACAAAGCCTCAACACATGAAGCAATGTTCAGAAAGGGAGTTTTGGAGAGAATTGTGGAAGAATCTAATTCTTCACACCTTTCATACATATGGCCAATCCTTTCTCTCTATATCTATATATAGATGTTGGATGGTGTGATGCTAAGGTGGCATCGTACCTTCCATAAGGGGGGCTGGCCAAGTGGGGTGGCAAGGTGGCAAATTTGAATTCAAATCTCATTTGAGTTTCATGTGCATTTTAATTACATTTGAAATATAATTTTAAATTAATTAAGATGTAAATTCAAATGAACCTTTTATTTGAATTTTCCCTCAAAATTGTATTCTTCTTATTAATTAAAATAAACATTTTCATTTAATTAATTAACCTTTGACTTATCTCTTAAGTCAAACAACCTTGACTCTTAAGCTCAATTTTGTTAATTTAACTCCTTAAATTAGTTGAGTAATTTAACACTTAAATTAATAAAGCCAAAATTTGACATTCAATTTAATACCTCGAAATTGTTCACCAAGAAGTGATTTTCTAACTCTTAGAAAATTGCTCCGTTAACTAGGAGGTTAATTGGATTTTGTGTCTGACCTAATAGGTTCCACCATTCATTAGACATGGACTCACAACTCCTTATGACTTTTGAATATCATATATTCATTTTAGTTTAAAACACCTTTTTAAACAAATCAACTCAATTCAATTAATCTAATTAATTGAAGAGTACCTAATTTCCATGGTTGATGTCCAACCTCAAGCCCATGGAATCACTAATTGGCCGAAATGAATGCTTTTGGAGAACCATCATAGATGCTTGCCATGCAAATACAGTCCTTCCATTTCCTATCTCCCAAAATAGCCTTAAGGTAAGATATTTGTCAGCTTCTTAATAGCTTTGATACTTGTCACTATTCTCAATGTTCGATTCTTTTGTATGACCTCACCTTTGGAAAACTTCTTTTCCAAATTGTCATACCATCTTGCGCAAGAATTTCTTGAAATTGATCATTATAGAATACATAGGAGATGAACTCGACTTCACAAAAGCAAGGAGTTGGATTTCATCTTGGATCTCACAAACCTCCATGTCAAGTAGCTTATACCCAACCTCAACCCAAAAGGCTAAGTGGCCAAGGAAGAGTCAAATCATGAGGACCAGACACAAGGTTACATTGGATCCTCAGGTTAGAGGACTAATAATATACACTAGCGCAAGTTGGAGAACTTGCCACGACCGACTTACTAGTCGGCTATCTAGTGGATTCTTCGGTAGATCTTCAATGCCTTGTTCTCTAACAAGCACCCACTAACATACATCCATATCTCATATGGTTGCTCATGGAACAGAGCAATATCCAACTCTTGCATTCATGCATCATTAGCGCAAGTCTATCCGGATCTTAGATATCTTGTCTCATAAGATCCTATGACTTGGAAGATTTAAGATCACGTATAAGACTTATTCCATGGTCACTGAACCAAGTCCTGTGGTCATGAGTGATCGAAGGGCTTCATCCAAGTGTGAGTGAAGTAATGAAGAGCATAATATGAAGATGACCATATAAAGAATATCATTCCATTAAGATTGTTATATATACAAGGAAATAGTTTTACAAGGCCAATCCTATTGGCTTGCTAAGGACTATTCCAACATCCATTGGAGCCAACGAAAACCACCTTTATAAAGCACTTCTTAGAAGACACAAAAACTTTGAGGCCCACTCAAATTCAGCTTGGATGGAAGTTGAGAAATTAGGAAATCCTAAGCTTAGAATAATTACTCAAATTAACTTAAGATAAATTTAATAAATTAAACTTAAATTATATTTTTGATGTCAAATTAAAAAAAAATCCCATCGAAAATAGAGGGCTCAATTATGTTACTAAAATTGGACCTAAGGACATTGTGGTAATTCAACTAAAAATAATAAATCAACCCCAAAATTAATTAACTAAATAAATGTGCTAGAGAGCTCAAAGGACAAGGTAAGTACATAATGACGACAGAAAAACCCTAATGGATTTAAGCCTGTCAAGACTAAAATCTATAAATACAAAGTCCCAGAGAGAAATGGACACTAGAAATTATTTACAAAATTTCTCATAGTAGAAGAACTTTTGAGAAGAGGATATCTCCCTGCATATATTCCTGAGAAGACAAATCGACACTCTGCTATTTTCTAGAAAGGGTCTCTCTCCATTTGTAAACAGTATCAATATCTTTTATTGATGTAATGATTTGAAATGATTAGAACTTATAATAATATTTTGAGAAAAAAATTCAAAATTTTAATTGAAATTTTTGTTTGTATGTTGAGAATATTTTGTTCCAAAACAATGAGTGCTAATCCTCGACATAAAACTTCAAAAAAGTACTAAAAATTATAAATTTTGTGTAATTTTACACAATCAGTTTTTAAATATGTGAAATTGACAACTAAATAGAGATGATAATTTTGGAAAGAAAATTTTCATTTGGGGAAAATCTTATTTTTTTGATTAACAAGGAGAAATAAGATTCTAAGGATAAAAAATAAAAATAAAAAAAGACACAATTAAGTAAATAATAAATAAATAAAAGGCCAGTGAGCCTTACTAATCAAGCTCATCAAGATGCACATTCAAACCAAAGTAGGTAGAATCCATCAAGCATTTACTATAAATACCAACTTTTGAAGTTAAAAGGGGGACAAAAATTCATTGATAAAAAATCTTGAACTCTGACTCTACGGAAATGCATTGGACAACAAGAACCATTTTAAATTTGTAGACTTTTGAAAAGGACCCTAATTTCACTTTTGAGCAGCATCACTCCTTCAAATGCTTTGTCCCAATGAGCTTTTTAGTACCAGCTATATATCTTGTGGCCTTAGTCATTTTGATCTTAGTCATTTTGATCTTAGTGGGGCTCTCCTTGGCTTTATAAGCTAATCTCACCAAGTTCCTACCTTCCATAGCCATCAACCCTTGTGATATGGACACACTTAATGGAAAGTACAATACAAACTTAAGGGTAAAACACTTTTCTCTTTTACCTTAGACTTGGGGCTATTAGGAATGTCATTTTTTCCCTTCTTATCTTTTCACTTCCTCAATATATCTATATTTTCACTTACCATGCTTCTTCCACATTGAAATATTTTTCTACCCATCTTAATAGATTGTCAAAATCTTAAGGTGAGTTAAGGATACAAAAAATTCATTATGCTGCAATTCCTATGTCAAAGCATTAGGAAACATATCATGCATCGCACAAGGTACCTCAAAGGTAGCTTCCGTGAACTAATTAATCTAATTTATCAAGTACTCATCATCTTCTTTTTACATATTGAGCAGGAAAATTCTTTGACTGGTAACAAATGTAGAAATGTTGAGCTTAATTCCTTGAAGGAATGAATCGAATTCGATGGCAGTTGATTAAACTACTATTCTATAGTCTTGATGAAAGCGGTCAAAAATATTTTATAGTTTGAGCATCAAAATATCCATCAAGTAATGGAGTATTATAAAAAATTCATAGATGTCCTCATAGGTTAGAGGATCCATCATACTCAAAGTGGAGCTGTCTAAAATTCATTGACAATTCATCTACCACGATATTCTCCCCAAACGGGATTGCTCTTGGCATCCAATGTTTTCCTATCATCTACCTTCATATTTCCTTCACTCGCTATAAAAGTCCTTAGACCCTTGCAGATAAATTTGAGTGCGATGTGCTTTGTTTGTATTGATATGAAGCATAACTTTCTACCACTTGGTGAATCTTATCACCTATGGTAACTTGCTATCTTTTCTGACTTCAATACCACAACCCCGACTATCCTGTCGTATAGAAAAAGCCGGCTGGTTTCCTTTATCATATGGCCTCCATTGTTATTAACATGAGGCCAGCAAAGTTGCTCCATTGTCATATGTCCAATAGGAGTGCTCTCTTGCAGCGCCAATGAATGAGTCTTAGGATTCTACTTGGAAACAAATCAAGTACTTTTTGATATAGCTCATTTGGGTGTGACAATTTCTGCACTTCTAGATGTCTTGTAAAATAACGATTAGCGATATTTGTGTTTGGCCAATAAAAACCTTCAAATACTCAAGTTAGAAATCAGTCAGTGATCGAAAAATTAGAGAAGATGAATAAGAATATTGAGTGTTATCTTGATGTGCCATAAGCAGGAATCAACCTCTGTTCCGTTAGTTCTTCCTACTACTCATGGGTTTTAACCTTTTAAGTCCATTAGATCAGGACTCTTTATTCCAATTGCCTAAGTTTTAATCACGTCCTTCCATTTTATTAGTTGAAATATTTTCCTAAGCTTTTTCATTGTGGCCCAGTTTTTCTTTCTTAGTTCATACAGGTCTAAGCCCATCTTTATTTTTCAGTCTCATATCGACCAACTGAGCTTTGTATAAATCCCAACTTAATAAAACAACTTGCCCATTATTAGCTTCAAAGTTGAATTCCTGGTTTTCATCAAATGAAATTATGATAGTATTGCAAGATCTTGACATATATTTCATTCAATTTAAGTTAAAGTTGAAGACCTCCTTTATTTATAGATTTTTTTATTTTAAAAAATATTCATACGATGGAGAAGTGTAAAGAATGAGTAAACCAAAGAATACAAATCTAAAAAGCTATAATACTGGTGCACCATAGAAAAATCTATTAGGCGAATGGTCCACAATGTTCTAGGTAATAAATATGTATTATATAAGCAACAAAAGACATTAAAGAAAACAACCAAGTCTTGTGAAAACCTTGTGAATACTGATCATACGTGGTTCATGAGGTAATTTGTTATTCATTTTTTATTCTCTTTTTCATATGCTCTTTGTTCCCTTCATATTCTCTTACAACGCGATTGCATCAAAAAATATACATTTTGTGTATGCATATGCAGCTATTATATTCTCATATTTACGTAAATTCTAAGTACCTTTTTGTGCTTCTAAAAATTTCAAATATGTGGTTTGAACATGTTTGATTAGTCAAAAAAATAATATTAACACTTTATTAATGGCTAGTTTTATTATTTTCTTTTCTTTTTTGCAAAACTTGATGACCTATTGTCGTTATTGTTTCAATAGGTATATAAAACACACACACACACATATATATATATATCTTTAAATATGAATTTAGGCACCCGTACTATAATTGTGGCAAATTTTAAGCATTACCAAGTCTCCAACAAAGAATTGGTTAACATCATTTTACAAAACTTCCCTTGGTATTACTTGATTAATGCGAGCTTCATAATATATCAAAAAATCAAATTGTGGAATTATTTTAATTTAAATTTAATGAGAAATAAAGGTTGACCAAATTAATTTTATAAACAATTAAAATAATTCAATTAATGTAAATAAATTAACTTTTTTATATGAACTAGGATGCTTCTTGGTTTCTTTCTTTCTTTCTTTCTTTCTTTTTTTAAAATATTCTTTGTTCTTTTAATTTCTATCCACCATTTTAAAGGATTCTAATTGTAAACTTACGCAAATATTTTTTTCATTTTTGGCATGTAAAGAATGGAAAAGCACATTCTGACCATGGCTGATCACTGGTTAAAGCTATTGATTTGTTTGCTTGTGATGAATACTCAAGTTCAAGCTTCCCACAAGGTTAACATCATATTTCTTGAGAGTGCGGTGGAAAAAGGAGCAGGTGCAATTGAGTTTAATATATAATTCTATGTAAATTAGTAATTATATTCATAATTATATTCTAATCATAAAATGTTAATACAATTATTCTCTTTTACTGCAGTTTGTTTAGATGGGGCCCCACCGGCTTATTACTATGATAAGGGATTTGGAGATGGAGCCAATAACTGGTTGATTTATCTAGAGGTATATAAGCTTATCAATTTAAAAATATTTATATATATATATATATATATAAATATATTCATTTTATATTCTTATACTTAATATATTGATTATAATTTAAGTTGTGAATATTAGGGTGGTGGATGGTGTGCAAGCACTGATTTTTGCCCCAAATACATGCGGGATAAGAGCACGTTGATAAAGCCAACTACTATGGATTTTGATAACATGCTCAGCCAAACACAAAACGTTAATCCAGGTAACTAAATAATTATCAACTAGCTAGAGACCACAAATATGAAAACACAAATAAGTCAATTATTATTCCATGATTAATTAGTTTTTATAATTCACCATATTATTAGTTTGATGCTAAAAGCTTTTCATGGATATATAATTCAATAAGTAACATTAGTTGCTCTTTAATTCCAGATTTTTACAATTGGAATAAAGTTTATGTTGTATATTGTGATGGCTCATCATTCATGGGAGACGTTGAAAACGTTTATCAAATAAAAGTAAGTATTATTAAAAATTACATAATTTCTCACGTTTATTAAAAAATAACCATTTAAATTTTATGTTTTATTCATTACTCATACATGTACAATTGTATAAAAAAAAAAAAATTAGGGGATCAACATCACTTCTAGGGGCGCTCGAATTTTTGATGTTGTAATGGACGATTTGATAGCTAAAGGAATGGCGGACGCCAACAATGTATGCCCTAAATTTCATGTGACTAATTAATTTACATAATTTACATACAAAAATTAAAAATGATTATTTTGAATTATTGGAGTATTAATTAATGATGTCATTAAACTTAAACAATATCTAGGCGATACTTGCCGGTGGATCAGCTGGTGGATTGGCATCCATAATGCATTGTGATGGCTTTCGAGCACTCATACCTAATGCTAGTAGAGTCAAGTGCATTTCTGATTCTGGGTTCTTCATCCACGCGTAAGAATCAAATGCCTGCCAAAATCCAACCAAAAAATTGCTAAAGACATAAATCTAGACACACACACACACACACACACACACACACACACACACACACATATATATATATGAATAATCCAATAACATATTTGTGTGTTTATTTTTGTAACAGAAACAAAAGAGACCTCCCTGGATTCAAGAAAAGAGAGCACCGATTTGATGGGCTGGTCGAATTTCATGTAGTTTTCTCTTACACTCAGTTTGTTTATGTTTTCAATTGACATTTTTATTTTCTATACTATTTAAAAATAAAAACCATCAATTTAAACAATTTTTCACTAGAAATACTCATTTTTCTTATTTTTAATTTTTCCTAAATCAAGCATATCACTCTATTATAACATCAATCAAATTTAAATTGAATTTGACATAAAGTACTCATTATAATTTCAAAATAATTAAAAATACATACATATTTTTGAAAAAATACATCTTCGAGGAATTAAAAAATATAAACTACCTAAATTTTCAATTATATACCTACTCCAATCATTATTTTCAAACAAAACATTCCAACATAATTTCATTTTCATTTCCTAAATTATAACAAACTTTTCAATTTATGAAAATATTAAAATTTTGGATTACTTTCAATTACAATATAATTTAAAATGCAATCAGATTATGTTTTCAGTTGTTATTGTGGATTTCTATTTACCTAATCTTGGAATTTGAATTCCTCCATTCAGATAATTTCTATAAATCCAAATATATCAATCAAAATGAAACTTGGGTACTTTTAATTAATTCTAATATTTATCTTTCTAATTGATGTTTGTACTGTAGGAATTAACCAAATTTTTGCCCAAATCATGCACGTCAAGGATGAGACCTGGTTTGGTGAGAGAAGTTTTCTAAAGAGCCATATATATGAACCGTATAAATTCCTATTTTTCTCTAAAAAAAATGTGCTTGAATTAATAATAACAATGGTTATATACTTAATTTTCAGTGTGTTTTTCCTGAAAATGTGCTTGGAGATATTAAGACACCACTATTTCTACTTGAATCAGCTTTTGATTCTTTTCAGGTAAGATCATTCTTCTACAATATTAATAAATATCAGACCAAAAAATGACCATTTACATATATTTTATAAAATTAATTCCAATGTTATTCGGCAATTTTATATAGTTCTTTAGTTTACTTTAGCACATTATGTTATCTTGCAACAATTTTATTTATTAAAAAATTAGTAAGTAAATACATAATTTTCTTTTTATTTACATGCCCACAAACATTTTGGGCTATTTAGGATTCAAACTCTTATCTTCTTCTTTTTCAATTCTTTTTCACTTATATCTAGGTTTGATTTTCCACTCTACCAACCGGTCTATTTTATTTTTTTATGTTTCTCCACTATTTTCAGTTTTTTTTATAAATTAAAATAAATTAGAATTCTCAATTTTTTACGATATCTAAAAGATGAAATATTTTCAAGAACAAGCAAATCAAAATGGTTTTAATCTTTAGTTTTAGATATTCTTTGAAACATATCTTTACTCTTGGTATTTTTGATTTGTTTTGTACTTATTCTTTTGAACCAACAAAATACCTATTGATGAAATTCTTTTTAACTTATATTGAATTTTATTTTGTTTCAGATAAAAACTGGCTTGGTAGATGCTACATATAATGAGACCTTGTGGACGAGTTGTGCTGAAGAATTGAATTGCAAACCTCCTCAATTACATAACATGAAGGGTAATAATTTCGCCATTACGATCTTCAATCTTAAATTAACAAAGGAAAAAAAACTCATGATCATTTATTTATACTTAATTACAGAATTTCGATCAGTCTTCATAAATACATTGCAAAAAGTCCGTAATTCTCCATCAAGAGGATTGTTCATTCACTCTTGCGTTGCTCATGGTCACTTGACTGATAATCAATGGTGGAATCCTTTGTATGCAGTGGGAAATAAGGTAAGATGTACTTTTATATTACACATTTGTTCTTCTTATTCTCTTCGATAGATTTTCTTCTATTTCATATTATAAGTTATTTGTCCTAAATTAGTGTGTAGCACATCTAATCCTAAGCATAATTGTGCATCTAACAATGTGTTGGCATTTGCTCTCCGTTTAGGTACATGATAACTTAGGCCATTTTTTGTAAAATCATTGGGTATGAAAGTATCAAAGTTCTCGATTCGTACATTATTTGGTTTTCAATTTTTTGAGTCTTTCGTATAATTTATACATTGTCTAGACCTATATCTATTTGGTTTAACACTAAGTGCTTCTTATTTAATATATTTTACTCATTTTGCAGACTATTGCAGAGGCCATTGGTGACTGGTATTTTGATCGAAATTCTTGTCAAGAGATAGATACCCAAGATGACACACCACAAAAGTGTAAAATACCTTCATAAGAACTAGACATGTAAAACCAAAATGTATTCATCTAATCAAAATGAAGAATAAAAAAAAATTAATGATTTCTGCCATGGCTATGCTCTATGTTACATATCAATCAAGCAATATCTAAATACGCATTCAGAATCACATAAATATTTATTAGTTACATGCTCATTGTGATCTTTAAAATGAGATATACTTTCAAGATGAAATCATTTTCATTCATTTCTTATGAATGTAGGATCATGTTAATTAAGCTGCACAAGCTCTTATTTCAACATTATAAGATCACATTCACTTTAACTTACGAATTAGGATTTAAACGAAATATGTGTAAATATGGTTTGTTGATTGCAAAATGCAATAATTGATGATTTTGGATATCTTATAGTATTTTATGTATTTAACAAGTTTAATTTGTCTATTCTATCATGGTTATGATCTCTATCACACATACATAAAAATGATTAAACACATTAATGCACTCTTTGACAATGTTTATGTAGTAAGAATACAATCAAAAGAAAATGTTGGCAAATGATGATTTAAGCACGTAAACTATGAATCCTTTAAATCATAATATCAAACAAGATGGTCCAATGTTATCTTTTCATCAGTAGAAGACTCACAAATACCACCCTAGATCGAAGCTCACATATAAGCCTTGAATGCATACTAACTCCATGTCCTTTAATCTCAAATGGCCTTCTATCATTTCTTCTTCTAGCCACGCATGGTTGTTGCCAAAGCTTCCACAAGCTTACACACCTTAAACCCTTAGGACTATTTGGTGATACCCCGACAAAATTTTAGAAAAAGAACTATGAATTTGAGAGAGTCTTTCATAAGTGAATACTCAAGTTGTGTGTTTAAAACTCATAGGAGGAGAGTCCATTTATAGGCAAGTCTCCAAAGAGTCCAATCCAAATAGGAGTATCAAAAGAGATATAGATAATGTCTATCCCACACGAGGCAGAGCTATCTTCATAGATATGGATAAGTTGAAGGTATGTGTGGAGCTAGGATCTAATAAAATGGAAAAAAAAAAATGAACAAAACTAGCCCACAAACATCCATAAGGATCTAGACATGCATAGGATTAAGATTTAGAAATGGAAATACCTTGATGAAACCAAAAATCAAGGAACAAGGAAGAACACCCTTCAACTATTGAAGTTGTCCCCTCACTGGCGCAATGGAAACACAACCAGATTTCCCAAAGCTAAACTCCTTATTTTGAGCCAAAAAGTTCACTGTATTCCCTCAACACCTTGAAGATCCTATAGCCAAAATTTTAGACCGATCAGAACAAAATAAAGTTCCCTAAAACTCGCTGAAAGCGGCCTCCAAAACCTACTTCTCCAAGAGCAATAGCAACCTAAACGTTTTACCTCTAACGAGAAAGTTCGCACACCATAGCAAAGACCTTTTCTCTACAAAAATAGCTGGAGATAATTACAGAGAAATGGAGGAAAGAAGGTTTAGAATGGAAGTGGAAGATGAGCGAGGAATGAGATATTTGTGGAGAATTTTAGATATATCCATTAACAATTTGTTGGGAGAAAATATTCCACACCTCACTAAAAATCTCTCTAGTGGCCGGCCTCTTCTATATCCATATATTAAAGGACGACGGTGTGTGGTCACCAAGTGGAATGTGGTCCACAGCGGTGTGTGAATTTGAATGTTATTTAGAATTTACATTTCATCTTATGACATGTCATCCAAATGCATTCTAATTCTATATTAAATGAACTCTTCATTTAATAATTCCTTGCAAAATTAACTCTCCATTTTAATTGAATTAAACACTTTAATTTAATTAATAATCTTTTAACTTAACTCTTAAGTCAAAGTGTTTAACTTTTTAAGTTAGCCAAAATTAATTTAACCCTTAAATTAATTTGATGAATTGATAGTCATGTGGCATCAATTAATTAACTCTTAGTTAATTGATCTTAATTTAACTCTTAAATTAATTTGACTAATTTAACTCTTAAATTGATCGAGCCAAAAATAACTTCAATTTTCTTCCCCTTTAATTTGATCATGAATTTTCTAACTCTTAGAAAATTCTACTTTATTTAATAGGTCATGCATTTGGCTTTTGTGTATGACCCGTTAGGTTCTATCATTCATTGGACATGGGCTCACAACTATTTGTGACTTATTGGAATATCAAATATTCACATTGATTTAAACTCCTTTAAACTAAGCGACTCGAGTCAATTAATATCATTAATTGAAGAGTACCTAATCTCCATGGTCGATGTCCAACCTCAAGTCTATGGAGCCCAACTAATTGGCTGAAATGAATGCTCTTGGAGAACTATTCTAGCATTACGCGTACCATGCAAATACGGTCCTTCCGTCTTCTATCTCCAGGAAAGAGGCCCAGGGCAAGATATTTGTCAGTTTCCCAATAGCCTTGATGCTATGTTTCTATTCTTAATGTTCGATTCCCTTTGTGACCTCATCTTTGGAAACACCTTTCTAAATTGTCACATCACCTCACGCAAGGATTTCTTAGAATCAATCATTATAGAATACATAGGAGATGTACTCGCCCTTCACAAAGGCGAGGAATCGGATTTCATCTTGGATCTCCCAAACTTCCATGTCTAGTAGTTCATGCCCAATCACCACTCGAAGGGACCGCTAAGTGACTAGGGAGGAGTCAAAGCATGAGAACCAAACATTAGGTTACCATGGATCCTCCGGTCAAAGGACTAAATTTATGCACTAACATAAGATGGAGAACTTGCCACTATCGACTTGCCACTCCAGCTGTCTAGTGGATTCTCTGGCGGCTTTTTAGTGCCTTGTTCTCTAACAAGCACCCACTAACATGCATCCATATTTGATATGGAATTGCTCATGGAACAAAGCAACATCTAAATCTTGGATATATGTATAATTACTGCTAGTCTATCGAGATCTTAGATGCTCTGTCTTGTAAGATCCTATGACTTGGAAGATTTAAGATCACGACCATGTAAGACTTAGTACATGATCACCATCCAATGCATAATCAAGTCCCGTAGTCTTATGTGGTCTAAGGCCGCATCTAAATGTCAATGAAGTAAATAAATAGCATAAGATGAAGATGGTCATATAATAAATATCATTCAATCAACAAGGAAATAGTACACAAGGCCAATCTAATTGGCTTGTGGGGCACTACTCCACCATAAGTATTATCTATCCACATCTCTTTAAAAAAGCAAAGTTCCAATCTATCAAAAACTACAATTCCTTCTTGATGTAGATAAGATTTTTATTCGAATATGGATGTTTATTGGGTCAAGAGTTCAAAATCAACCCAATTCTAACATTTCCCAATCATATATATTTGACTTAATCTCATCGAATTCATAATCTTTCATGTCCTTTCTTTCATATAGGGAATAATGTATGCGACCAAGTGAGAAGAAATCAAGTAAGAAGAGTTATATTAAGCCACCACCAAAGTAATAACCTACAGCTCAAAACTCGCTAAGTACCCTAAACTATATGGTAATGCTAGATCAAACATCTTTGATCCCTCATAATCAAGTAGAGCATGCTTGACTCTTTCCACTATATATTTATGCTCCATACTATATCAAACACTTTCGACTTAGTCAGCTAGTGTACGAGCCACGGAACAATAATGCGTTACCAATTTTAGTTCTTCCTCGACCCCTCATACAGATTCGCTTAGCCTTGACAGCTTTCTTAGTCACTCCGACAGAGCGAATTAATCATTCCTATTGGAGGAATGCTAAAATAGTGTCATCAATCTTACACTTCATGACATGGTCCAAACTAACAGAGTGTGTAGCCCAAGGATCCATGAAATAAAGCAAATAAAGCTAAATCAAAACTTGTCTACACACCTCCCAAGGATCATATCTTGCTGTAAAATGGATTTGGAAGAAGATAAATATCTTGAATGCTCAAAATTCCAAGGTAGAACGGAAGAAATGCTTGAACATTCAAAGTTGTCTTCCTTTGGTACAGCAGCAACACGATAACTTTTGCCTATCTAAAACACCTCCAAATTGGCTAAAATTTGGGCACAACCTCCTCAACACCTTGGGAAAGCTCCAATAAACAATTCAGTCAAAAATCAATCTGGCAAGGTCTGGAAAATGTGCTCCAAAGTTTTTTCCCTTGCAGTGGATCTCCAAAAACAAAGCTATCCAATTGTCTAGCCTCTAATGTGATGATCCACATACCATTGGCAAATCCAATCAATCCTTAGTCAATTGGAAAACCAATGAGAGAACAAGAGATGAAGGCCAAGAATTAGGAGCGAGGGTGAAGCAAAAGTGCGAGACTTTAAAACATGAGTAAATCACATAAATTGGAGGGAAAATGAGAATCTAACAATTAGAATGTGCAAGATTTGCATGGCCGGCCACCTCTCTCCTATTTATAGGAGTGGAGGTGTGATGCAAGTTGGCATCACACCTTCCATGAGGTTGGCACCAACTTACAAGCAAGTTGCATGTGAAATGTTAATTTCATTTGCATTTGAATTTTATTTGGAATCTTTATTTCATCTCATGAAATGTCATCCAAATAAATTCTAAATGCACTCCAAATGAACTCTTTCATTTTGAATTTCCCTCCAAAATAACTCTTCACATTAATTAAATTAACCTCTTAATTTAATTAATTAATCTTGACTTAACTTCTTAAGTCAACTAGTTTAACTCTTTAAACTAGAAGATGTTAACTTAACTCCTTAAGCTAACTTGACAAATTGATAGTCATGTGGCACCAATTAAATTAGCTCCTTAATTTAATTGGTTTAATTTAACTCCTTAAATTATTTTGATCAATTTAACAATTAAATCAATCAATCCAAAATGACCAAAAATTAGCCAATTGCTTTTCCTCCATAAAATCAGTCAATTGGAATCTTCTAACTCTTAGAAAATTCCCTTCATCAACTATTAACTTTTATGTGTGACCCATTAGGTTTTACCATTTACTAGATATAGACTCACAACTATTAAGAATATCAAAATATTCACATTAGTTTAAACTCCTTTAAATTAATAACTCAATTCGATTAATCTCTAATAATTGAAGAGTACCCATTGTCGATGTTTAACCTCAAGCCCCTAGAGCTTAACTAATTGGTGAAAATGAATATGCTCTTGGAGAACCATTCTACTATACGCTTGCATCGCAAATATGGTCCTTCCATTTCTTATCTTCCAAAAGACGTCGAGGGCAAGATATTTGTTGTCTCCTTAATAGCCTCGATAACTATGTTTCTATTCCAATATTTGATTCCTCTTTATAACCTTATCTTTGGAAAACTCCTTTTCCAAATTGTCATACTACATTGCGCAAGGATTTCGTGGAATTGATCATTATAGAATACATAGGAGATGCACTCGCCCTTCATAACGACGAGGAGATGGATCCCATCTTGGATCTCACAAACCTCCATGTCTAAGTAGTTCATACCTAAGCTCAACCTGAATGACCCGTACAGTGGTCAAGGAAGAGTTAAAGCATGAGGACCTAAGCATAAGGTTACCATGGATCCTTAAGTCAAAGACTAATTATATATACTAGCGTAAGCCAGAAAACTTGCCTCTACCAACTTACCACTACGACTATCTAGTAGATTCTCTGGGTGAGCCTTCAGTAAACTTGTTCTCTAACAAGCATCTACTACCATGCACCTATGTCTTACATGGATTGCTCATGAAACGAAGCAATATCCAACCCCTTGAATTTATTCATCGTTAGTGCAAGTCTATCCGAATTTTAGATGTCTTATCTCATAAGATCCTAAGACTTGGAATATTTTAAGATAACGATCGTGTAAGACTTGTTTCATGATTACCACCTAGTGTGTGACCAAGTCTCGTAGTCTTGTGTGTTCTAAGGTCTTTGACCAAATGCTAGTGAAGTAAAATAAGCATAAGATGAAGATGGTTATTTCTTATGAATATCAATCAATCAAGATTGTATCACAAGTGAAATAGTTTACATGCCAATCTAATTAGCTGTGGAGCACTATTCCAACAATCTCCCACTTGCCCTAAAGCCAATTCCCCATAGTCTTAAGACTCATCTTCTTAAGATGTCCTTTAAAGACCTTTTGCGCTAGGGGTTTTGTCAGTAGATCTGCTACATTCTCTTTTGAGGCTACCCTTTCCACTCAAATGTTGCCTTTATCAATGATCTCCCATATCAAATGATATCACCTCAAAATATGCTCGGATAACTGATGAGATCTTGGCTCTTTGGCTTGCGCCACAGCCCGATTATTGTCACAAAAGACAACTACTGGCTCAGTAATATGAGGCACTACATTCAACTCTTGGATGAAGTTTTTGATCTAAATATCTTCCTTTACAGCTTCAGAAGCAGCAAGATATTCCGTTTCTATGGTTGAATCGATCGTGATGTCTTGTTTGAAACTCTTCCAACTCACCGCACCGCCATTGAGGCAATATACAAATCTTGAAGTAGATTTTAGGTTATCTACATTGAATTAGAAACTTGAATCTAAAAACCCCTCGAGTTTCAATTCTCCATTGCCACATACCAAAAATAAATCCTTAGTCCTTCTTAAGTACTTAAGGATTGCTTCAACGACCATCTAGTAATGTTCATTGGGGTTAGATTGAAAGTGGCTCGTGACACTTAGAGCATGTGCTACATCCAACCTTGTACATTAAACAACATACATTATGCTTCTTATAGAGGATGCATAAGGTATGTGGGACATCTTATGTCTCTCGTCATTAGTCGTAGAGACATAGGCTTGGAGAGATGAAGACTATAATCCATTAGGACAAATTCTTTCTTGAATTCTTCCATACAAAACCTCTTTAGTATCTTATCAATGTAAAGTGTTTGGGAAAGCCCCAACATCTTCCTCGATCTATCTCTATAGATACGTATTCCTAATATGTAGGATGCTTCCCCCAAATCCTTCATGGAGTATTTAGTGGATAACAATACTTTAGTACACTCTAACATTGCTCTATCATTCCCAATGGGAAGAATGTCATCGACATAAAGCACAATAAATTGTACATTACTCCCACTAGCCTTTTTGTACACACAAGGTTTACACACATTTTTGACAAATCCAAACAATTTGATTGTCTTATCAAATCATATGTTCCAACTTTTGATGTATGTTTGAGACTATAAATGGATCTCTCGAGTTTGCAAATTTTTTAATCACTTTCTTTAGATGTAAAACCTTTTTGTTGCTCCATATAGATTTTTTTCTTCAATGTTTCCATTGGGGAAAGCAGTTTTCACATCCATTTGTCATATCTCATAGTTATAATATGTGGCTATGGAAAGTAAAATCCTAATGGACTTAGCATTGCGACCGGTGAAAAAGCTTCTTCAAAATTAATATCGGTTCTTTAAGTGCAACCCTTTGCCAATAGTCGTGCCTTAAAAGTCAAAACCTCTCCATTGACTCATAGCTTTCACTTATAGATCCACTTGCAACCAGCGAATACTATACCCTTTGGTGGATCTATCAAAGTCCATATTTTGTTGGAGTACATGGAGTCTATTTTGAATTTCATCGCGTCTAGCCAACGTCTTGAATTTATGTCCAACATAGTTTCCTCATAAGTCTTCAGATCACTATCTGATTAGCTCGTCTCATGAAAGAATCCGAACCTTTCAGGTTGCTTCGTGATTCGGTCCAACCTTCTTAGAGGTTGTGTGCTAAGCTCTTGATGTTCATTTGTTTCTATTACTTGTGGGATTTGTTGATCATCTTGAACTTCATCAAGTTCAATATCAACGCCATTTCTATCTAATAGAAATTTCTTTTCCAAAAAGTGAGCATTCCTTGAAACAAATACCTTTGTTATGAGGGATCATAGAAATAATAACCTATAAGCTCTTTTGGGTATCCTACAAACTTGTATAAGGTAGATCTCGCATCCAACTTATCTCCCACTAACTACTTAACATAAGTAGAAGATCCCCCAAACCCTTAAAAAAGTATAAGAGGGTGCTTTGCCATACCACATCTAATGCGGTGTCTTTGGCCCCAACTTTGAAGATACTATATTTAGTAGCTTCGCCGCCATAATTAAGGGTATCCCCCAAAAGGATATAGGCACATCGAAAAAGCTTATCATGGAATGTACCATGTCCAACAAGGTGCGGTTTCTCCTTTAGGCTACTCCATTATGTTAGGGTATGCTGAGTGGAGTCCATTCAGAGAGAATCTCATTCTCCTTTAAATAATCTAAGAATTCGATATTTAAGTATTCTCCTCCTCGATTATATCGAGGAGCTTTAATACTTAGTCTTTTTTGCTTTTCTACTTCATTCCTGTACTCTTTGAACTTTTCAAAAGCTTTGGACTTGTACTTCATAAGATACACATGTCTGAACCGAGTATGATCATCTATGAAGATGATGAAGTAAGAATAACCTCCTCTCGCACTAACTCTTAGTAGGCCATAAACATCCATGTGGATCAAATCCAAAGGTTTTGTGGTGTACTCCATTTGTCTTACAAAAGGAGCCTTGGTCATTTTTCCCTTTAAACAAGACCCACAAGTAGGAAGATTCTCAATGCCACTAATATTTAGTGCTTTGAGAGCTTCTATTTTATTCATCCTATTTTTGAAAAAATGTCCAAGTCTTGCATGCCACAAGGTGGCATCTTCTTGGTTGTCTAATTTTCTTTTACTTAATTGAATGTGCATCAATGAAGGTTGAGAATCCAATATGCACAATCCATTGTTTAATGTACCTTGTGCAATTAAAGAATCATTCTTTAATGCTTTTAACTTCCCATTACATATAGAAAAATCATATCTTTCATTATCTGATACGGGAATATAAATAATATTCTTAACAAGATTGGATACATAAAAACAAGGATCAAGAACAATGCAAGAATTCCCCAAGTCCAACTTGATTACGCCTTCAACCATGGTCACAACTTTAGTAGTTCCAAGGTGGAGGATTGTATCCCCTTCATTGAGACTCCTTCTTCTTTCCATCCCCTATAACGAATTAGAAAGTTTAAGATCACATACGGTTTCAAATACCTATGAAGAAGAATTTGTCGTTAAGTACACTTCAATAAAGTACATACCCTTCCCAAGGGTGCTAAGGTATTCCTTGCAATTCATTTTTCAATGGCCTTTCTCGCCCCAATAGAAACAAGTAGCATCAGCTTTGGCTGCTTTCTTTTTTTTATTCTCCATGAACCTTTCAAAGGTTGTTTTTCCTTAGAAGAAGAACTTTTATTCTTTTTACCTCCCTTTATAGCACCCCTAGGGCCCTTAGACTTGGATGAGGAAGCAAGCATAAGAGGTTTTTCTTTCTTCATTGTCACCTCGGCGATTACCAATATATTGACCAATTCGTTGATCGTCACTTCTTTTTTTTCAAGTTAAAGTTCACAACAAATTGGTCCAATGAGCTAGGCAATAATTGAAGGATCAAATCTACATAGAGCTTATTGTTTATAACAGCATCTAATTGACTAAGTTTCTCGGTGAGACCGATCATCTTTAGCCCATGGTCATGGACACTTAAGCCCTCATTCATTCATCTCTTAGAGAGCTCCTTAGAGAATGAAAACCTTTCATGTCTAGTTTACCTACCATACAACTCTTGTAGATGCAAATGAATCTCGTGAGCGGTTTTCATGTGCTCATGAGACTTTTGGAATTCATTAGACAAAAAAGCCTTCATGAGACATTTTGTTTGTATATCATCACCCACAAACTTTGTAAATGCTTCACGTGCCTCATTGGTGGCATCATCGCCAATGGTATCCAGCGGACTTTGATCAAGCACATAAGTCCTCTTTTCGGAATTTAGAATAATCTTGAAGTTTCTAAGCCAATCTTGGAAGTTAGGCTGATTAGTTTATTGGTTTTCAAAATAATGTTGACTGGATTCTTAACCCTTTTTTTAGAGATTTCAAAAGTTTACAAAGGTGAAAAAGATAGTATAAGCATGTGATTGAATATTTAATATTGAAAACATGTTTATAGACTTTCAAATATGTTTTTCTCCCACTATTTTATCGAATTCCTCAACCCCAAGAAGAATTCAGAAAATCTCATTTCCTAATGAGAATCAAAACCCTAAAGACTTGTAAGTGGACCTACGACTCGAGTGCCATCCACAAACAATCAAAAGATAAGTAACTTTTGCTAACTGCATCTCTATGCAACCCTTGATATATTTTACCTCACTTTTCATATAGACCCATACCTTGTGCGCCATCTACATTACTAGATGTTAAATCAGACCTACCAATGAAACTCTGATTCGACACCACTCCATGACATCCCACACCTCGTGTGTCAATGCATGGGAAGCATCAGATGAAAGGTGCATCATATGCTAAGTATGTGATCATAGCTTTCCACCTTAAGTGTGACCCATGCCTCTTGTGCCATCACACAAAAGGTAGTAGCATCATCATGTCACGTACTATTGGTAGAAGACATGGATTAATTAAAACAACTTTTAATTTATATCCATTTTGACTTAATATTTCAAAGCACTTAGACTCCTTTAAGTGGAGAGATTTTATTGCTTGCAAAGATCTCATCAATTTTATCTTCTTATTTAGGTTTTCTAGGATATGGAAAGCATAAATAAGTAAATGCGCCTAGCAGGCTCCTATGGTAGGATGACCATAAGCCTTAACCAAGTAGTGCACTTAGAGATTAGTTAATTTTAAGTGGGTTGATTAAATCTAGCTATTATATAAATGTATCCCCGTGCATTCATAGGTCTTCATGCCTCCAATGGTTTTTTTGTCTCCTTGCAACATTTACATGAGAAATAAATCCTCACTCCTAGTGATTCTACTCTCATAACATTTACAATATAGAAATTAAGAGGCATACAAGGCCCAGTTTAATACAATCCTTTTCAACAACTTGAAACAAATAAAATCAACATTAAAGACTCATGATCATCCCCATTCATTCATTATCCATTCAACAATTAAATGAACAATAAATCAAGAATTGACATTCAATTCCACAATTAAATGCTTATCTCATAAACAATTAAATAACTAGCAAAAATAAGCATAGCATTTATGCGTCTCATTTTTGCACCATTATTGAAGATTAAATTTAGCAAGATTTTAAAAGCAATCAAAAATGTCAAACATAATTTTGAAAACTTGCACAACACTTGTGCATCTATCTTGCATGATTTAGATCACTTTTGGTCCCTAAAGGAACACAAAAATTAGCTCAAAACTCAATCCTCCTGCAACCGGGCACTGCTACCCCAGCCTAGGCGCATAACTGCATGGCAACTGCATGCTAGGCGCGCCCCCTACGCGCCAGCCCATGGCCGGGCACGGCAACTCCCATGTTTTAGGGTTGTGATTAGTTAAGCCATTTTTGGCTTAATGTTTGTGCACTAACAACTTTAGGACACCTCCTAAACATTAAATCACACATTATAGATGAATTTTCAGATCCACACACCTTTTAAAAATAAAAATTCAAGTGCTCAAACATGCTTCAAAAATCAAGGTTAAATGAGAATCACCATTCTCCAAAAATCTCCAATAACCTCTAATCCAATTGGATTCAAAAACGGCCAAAATACATTAAGGCCAAATTTAACATGCTATATCAATATATAACATCATCAAACATGAATAAAAAAACATACTAACATATGAATTAACTCTTAAAACACATATTAGCATAATTTCAATTCATCAACAAAGGAGCCACAAGCATCATCATTCAAACACTCCAATCCACAAATTGGATCAAGTATTCGGAGATGTAGATCAATCCATCACATGAATCAATCAATCCAAAAATTCTAAATTAAAGCATGAAATATGGCTCCAATACCACTTGAAGGAGTGTGTAGCCCAAGGATCTAAGAAATAAAGCAAATAAAGCTAAATCAAAACTTTTCTACACACTTCCCAAGGATCAAATCATGCTGTAAAATGGATTTGGAAGTAGATAAATACCTTGAATGCTCAAAATTCCAAGGCAGAATGGAAGAAATGCTTGAACATTTCAAAGCTGTCTTCCTCTGGTGCAGCAGCAACACGGAAAATTTTGCCTATCCAAAACACATCCAAATTGGCTAAAATTTTGAAACAACCTCCTCAACACCTTGGGGAAGCTCCAGTAAAAAAATTCAGCCAAAAATGAATCCGGAAAGGTCTGGAAAAGTCGTTCCAAAGTTTCTGCCCTTGCAGTAGATCTCCAAAAACAAAGCTATCCAATTGTCTAGCCTCTAATGTGATGATCCACATACCATAGGCAAATCCAATAAATCCTTAGTCAACTGGAAAACCAAGCAGAGAAGAAGAGATCAAGGCCAAGTTTAGGAGGGAGGATGAACAAAAAGTGCAAGACTTCAACACATGAGTGAATCACATAAATTGGAGGGAAAATGAGAATCTAACAATTAGAATGTGCAAGACTTGCATGGCCGGCTAGCTCTCTCCTATTTATAGGAGTGGAGGTGTGATGCAAGTTGGCATCACACCTCCCATGAGGTTGACATCAACTTACAAGCAAGTTGTATGTGAAATGTTAATTTCATTTGCATTTGAATTTCATTTGGAATCTTCATTTCATCTCATGAAATGTCATCCAAATAAATTCTAAATGCACTCCAAATGAACTCTTTCATTTTGAATTTCCCTCCAAAATAATTCTTCACATTAATTAAATTAACCTCTTAATTTAATTAATTAATCTTGACTTAACTTCTTAAGTCAACTAGTTTAACTCTTTAAACTAGAAGATGTTAACTTAACTCCTTAAGCTAACTTGACCAATTGATAGTCATGTGGCATCAATTAAATTAACTCCTTAATTTAATTGGTCTAATTTAACTCCTTAAATTATTTTGATCAATTTAACAATTAAATCAATCAATCCAAAATGACCAAAAATTAGCCAACCATTTTTCCTCCATAAAATATGTCAAGTGGAATTTTCTAACTCTTAGAAAATTCCCTACATCAAATAGGATTTTCTATTGGCTTTTGTGTGTGACCCATTAGGTTCTATCATTCATTGGACATGGGCTCACAACTCTTGTGATATTAAGAATATGGAAATATTCACATTAGTTTGAACTCCTTTAAACTAATAATTCAATTCAATTCAATTAATCTCTATTAATTGAAGAGTACCCAATCTCCATGATCGATGTCCAACCTCAAGCCCATGGAGCCCAACTAATTGGCCGAAATGAATATGCTATTGGAGATCATTCTAGCTCTACGCTTGCCATGCAAATATGGTCCTTCTATCTCCTATCTCCCGAAAGAGACATAGGGCAAGATATTTGTCGGCTCCGTAATAGTCTTGATAACTATGTTTCTATTCCAATGTTCGATTTCCTTTTATGACCTCATCTTTGAAAAACTCCCTTCCAAATTGTCATACTACCTTGCGTAAGGATTTTGTGGAATTGATTATTATAGAATACATTGGAGATGCACTCGACCTTCACAACGACGAGGAGACGGATCCCATCTTGAATCTCACAAACCTCTATATCTAAGTAGCTCATACCTAAGCTCAACCCGAATAACCCATGGAGTGGTCAAGGAAGAGTTAAAGCATGAGGACCTAAACACAAGGTTACCATGGAACTTCAAGGCAAAGGACTAATTATATGCACTAGTGTAAACTGGAGAACTTGCCGAAAGCAAGTAAGGCACTAGGATCCAATTATAAAACTTCAAAAGCTAAATAAATTAGTGCTAACATGCTAACTAGGGTCAGATCATGCCTAAAATCTAGATTTAGATAGAATGTTACATTGAAAAGCTAATATCTAAGGAGAAAGTGGTGAACCTTTCATCAATCCAGAATCTACTAGAAACCACACAGCAAGAATAGAGCAATTTTTAACATCGATAAAACTCCTCCAAAAATCATAAAAAAAAATACCGTAACCTCTCAACACTTTCTAGTAAAAAGTTTGGATCAAAAAGCTTTTTGAATCTCCCTGAAAAAATTCACCAAATCGATGCTCTACTCAAGTAGATCTCCGAACCGTAGCAAACTAACTTGTTCGCCTCTATTGATATGATCCACACACCAATTTAAATGTCCAAACTCTCATCACTATAAGCTAGAATAAGAGACAAGAATGATAATAGTGGAGGCCAATTTGAGATAGGGAAGAAGAAGAAGAGAGCAAAGCTTTCAACACATAAATGCAATGCTTACAAGGTGTTTTGGAGGGAATTGCAAAAATATCTAATTCTTTCACACTTTCAGCAATGACCTATCCTCACACCAATTATCTCTATATATAGGGTGAGGTTAAGTTGCCATCAAACCTTCCTCAAGGTGGGCAGCCAATTTGCATGCCAAGGTGGCAAACGCAAATTCAAATCCAATTTGAATTTTATGTGCATCTTAATTACATTTTAAATCTAATTTCAAGCTAAATAAAATGCTAATTAATATGAACATTTCATTTGAATTTTCCAACCCAAATGTATTCTTCCCATTAATTAAATTAAACGCTTTAATTTAATTAATAAACCTTTGACTTAACTCTTAAGTCAAACAAGCTTAACTCTTAAGCTCATTTTGTTAACTTCACTCTTTAAGTTAACTTGACCAATTAATGGTCACTTTGGCATCAAATAATTAACTCCTTAATTATTGGTCTAATTTAACCTTTTTAAATTAATTTATTAATTTAACACTTAAATTAATCAAGGCAAAATTGACCTTTAGATTGGATACCTCAAAATCGATATACTAGGAGAAATTCTCTAACTCTTAGGAAGCTAATTAGCTTTTGTGTGTGACCCAATAGATTCTACCATTTATTGGACATGGGCTTACAACTCCTTGTGACATTTGACTATCATATATCAATTTAGTTTAAAACATTTTTAAACCAATCGACTCAATTCAATTAATCTCATTAATTGAAGAGAACCTAATCTCAATGGTCGATGTCCAACTTCAAGCCCATGGAGCCCAACTAATTGGTCGAAATGAATATTTTGGAGAACCATTATAGCTCTATACTTACCATGCAAATACAGTCCTCCTGTCTCCTATCTCCCGAAAGAGGCCTAGGGCAAGATATTTGCCAGCTCCCTAATAGCCTCAATACTATGTCTCTATTCCCAATATTTGATTCCCTTGTGTGACCTCATCTTTGGAAAACTCCTTTTCCAAATTATCACACCACCCTGTGCAAGGATTTCTTAGAATCGATCATTATAGAATATATAAGAGATGCATTCGCCCTTCACAAAAGCGAGGAGTCGGATTCCATTTTAGATCTCACAAACCTCCATGCCAAGTAGCTCAAACCTAACCTCAACCCGAAAGACCCGCTAAGTGGTTGAGGAAAAGTCAAAGTATAAGGACCAGACACAAGGTTACCATAGATCCTCATATTAGAGGACTAATAATATGCACTAGCATAAGCTGGAAACTTGCCACTACTGACTTGCCACTATAGCAATCTAGTGAATTCTTCGGTGGGCCTTCATTGCCTTGTTCTTTAATAAGCACCCACTAAGATGTACCCATATCTCATACAGTTGCTCATGGAATGGAGCAGTATCCAACTCTTGGATTTATACGTCGTTAGTGCAAGTCTATCTAGATCTTAGATGCCCCATCTCTTAAGATCCTATAACTTGGAAGATTTAAGATCACGACCATGTCAATGGTCTTCAAACCAAGTCCCGCAGTCAAGAGTGATCCAAAGACTTCATCTAAATGCAAGTGAAGTAATAAAGAGCATAAGATGAAGATGACCATATAAAGAATATAAAATAATCAAAATTATTTTTAAAGGAAATAACTTTACAAGGCCAATCCTATTGGCTTGTCGAACACTATTCCAACAATCTCTCACTTGCCCAAAAGCCAATGCCCCATGGCCTTGAGACCCATCTTCTCAAGATGTTCATCAAAGACCTTTTACGTTAGGGGTTTATGCAGTGGTTCTGCTAAATTCTCTTCTAAGGCAACTTGGCCACTCAGTTGTCTCCCCTATCAAATGATATCATATGTCAAATGATAACGCATTTACTATATTTAGATCATTGATGAGATCTTAGCTCAAGTCCAAGGTTGTGTTCCAAAGACAATCATAGGCTCATGCACGCTAGGCACTATATCCAACTCTTGGATGGAGTTTTTATCCAAACACCTCATTTGCAGTTTCTAAAACCACAAATTACTTCACTTTAGTAGTGGTCTAATCCATGGTGCCTTTTTGGAACTCTTCCAACTCACCATGCTACCGTTAAGGCAAAATATAAATCTAAAAGTGGATTTTAGATTATCTACATCGGATTGGAAACTTGAATTTGAAAACTCCTGTAGTTTCAATTCTCCATTGCCGTATACCAAAAATAAGTTCTTAGTCTTTCTCAAGTACTTAAGGATTGCTTTAACGGCTATCTAATGACTCTCACAGGGATTGGATTGGAACCTACTCTTAACACTTAGTGAGTGTGCCACATCCAGTCTTGTATATTGAATTGCATACATTATGCTACTAATAGCGGAGGCATAACATATATGGGACATCCTTCATTTCTCTTTCTCTGTCTTAAGGGCCATAAACTTGGAGATACGAATATCATGTCCCATGGGAAAAAATTCTTTCTTGGATTCTTCCATACTAAACCTCTTTAGTATTTTGTCAATGTACGGAGTTTGGGATAGCCCCAACTTCCTCTTAGATCTACCTCTATAGATACATCCTAAAACATAGGATGCTTCTCCTAAATCCTTCATGGAGAATTTGTAGATAACCACATTTTAATACACTCTAACATTCCTACCTCATTCCCAATGAGAAGGATGTCATCAACATAAAGCACAATAAACTGTATACTACTCCCACTAGCCTTCTTATACACACATGGTTCATACATATTTTTTAGAAAGCCAAACGATTTGACCGTTTTGTCAAAACATATGTTCTAACTTTGGGATGCTTGTTTGAGTCTATAAATGGATCTTAGGAGTTTGCAAACTTTTTCCTCACTCCCTTTGGATGTAAAACCTTGTGGTTGCTCCATATAGATTTCTTCTTCAATATCTCCATTAAGGAAAGTGGTTTTAACATCCATTCGCCATATGTCATGGTCATAATATGTAGCTATGGCAAGTATAATCCGAATGGACTTAGGCATTGCGATCAGTGAAAAGGTTTTCTTAAAATCAATACTGGTCTTTGAGTGTAACCTTTTGCCACTACTCACACCTTAAAAGTCACCACTTCTCTATCTACCCCATGCTTTTGCTTATAGATCCACTTGCAACCTATGGAAACTACTCCGTTTTGGTAGATCTACCGAAGTCCATACTTTGTTTGAGTACATGTAGTCCATTTCGAATCTCATAGCTTCAAGCCAACGTCCTGAATCTATGTCCAACATAACTTCCTCATAGGTCTTCGGATTACTATCCGATTAGCCCATTTCATGAAGGAATTCAAACCTTTCGAATTGCTTCTTGATTTGGTCTGATCTTCTCAGAGGTTATACGTAAGGCTCTTTGATATATATTTATTTCTACTACTTGTGGGATTCGATGATCATCTTGAACTTCACTAAGTTAGACAACAATGCCTTTTCCTATCTTATAGAAATTCCTTTTCTAAAAAAGTGGTGTTCCTCAAAACAAACACCTTTTGTTCTGAGGGATCATAGAAATAGTAACCCATAGACTCTCTAGGGTATCCCATAAACTTGCAGAAGAAGGATCTACTATCCAACTTATCTCCCACTGTCCGTATCATGTAGACGAGAGATCCCCAAACCTTGATATATTCGTAAGAGGGTGCTTTGTTATACCATATCTCATATGGTGTTTTAGCACCAACTTTGAAGGTACTACACTTAGTAACTTCGCTACCTTCGATAAGGCGTATCCCAAAAAGGATATAGGCACATCAAAGAAGCTTAACATGGAACATACCATGCCCAACAAGGTAAGCTTTCTCCTCTCGGCTACTCCATTATATTGGGGTATGTCGGGTGGAGTCTATTATAAGAGGATTCCATTCTCTCTTAGATAATCCAAGAATTTGGTGCTCAAATATTCTCCTCCTCAATTTGATTGAACATTTCATTCCTACACACTTTGAACATTTCAAAGGTTTCAGACTTGTACTTCATAAGATACACATGCCCAAACCGACTATAATCATCGGTGAAGGTGATAAAGTAAGAATAGCTTCTTCTACCATTAACTCCTAGTGGTCCATAAACATCCATATGGATCAAATCCAAAAGATTTATGGAGAGCTCCGTTTGTCCTATAAAAGGAGCTTTGGTCATTTTTCCCTTCAAACAAAATTCACAAGTATGAAGTTCCTCAATACCACTAACATTTAGTGCTTTGAGAGCTTCTAACTTGCTTATCTTATTTTTAGAGATATGTCCAAGCCATGCATGTCATGACATGACATTTTCTTTGGACATATAATATTCTTACTTTGTTGAAAGTACATTAGTGGTGGTTTAAAATCCAATATGTATAATCCTTTGTTAAGTGTACCATAAGCAATTAAAGAACCCATTCTTTAATGCCTTCAATCTCCCATTTGATATAGAAGGATCAAATCCTTCACTATCTAAAATGGGACTTGAAATAATGTTATCAACAATATATGGCACACAATAGCAAGGGTTCAATACAATCATGGAGTTCCCTAAGTCCAACTTATTATACGCCTTCGGCTTTGGTCATAACTCTTGCTCCTTAGCCAAAGCGGTAGATTATATCCACATCACTTAGTTTTATTCTTCTTTCTTATTCTTTGTAACAACTTACAAAGATAAGAACCACATGTGATATCATATATCCACGAGGAAGAATTTATCCTTAAATGAACTTCAATAAAGTATATACCCTTCCAAAGGGTTGCAAGGTATTCTTTGCAAAACCGCTTCCAATTGGCTATCTAGCCAAAGTAGAAAAAAATAATATCAACTATTTCCTCTATAATCTTCTTGACTCCTCCGGACGCCTTTAATAGTTGTTTTTCCTTGGATGAAGAAATTTTCTTCCTCTTACCTCCCATTCTAAGACCCCTAGGACCTATAGACTTGAAGGAGGAAACAAGTGTCAAAGGTTTGCCCTTGTAATGGTAGTCTCCTTCTAGATCAACACTTTGATCAATAAAACTCGGCAAGGATGTGAGGATCAAATCCTCATGGAGATCCTTGTCCATCACTATGTCCAAGTAGAAAAAGCTTCTCCAAGCTTAATCATCTTTAGACTGTAGTCAATGACACATGACTTCACATCCATCCTAACTTGAAAAATCTCCTCTGACATCATAAACTTCTCATACTTTGTTTGCTTTACAACTCTTGTAAACTTTAACCAAGGTATTATTCATGTATCTTTGAGACTTTTAAAGTTTATAGATGCTACCAGAGACTATGGAATATGATGATCCTAAACCCAATTTGTGAACTTTGTGTCTCTTGATCTACTTTAATCCCCTTGGGATTATGAGTACCTTGATATAGAATATATATCCGCTTATAGGAATATAGAAAGATTTTTTAGGTTAAGTCAATCGTGGAAGTTTGGCCTAGTTGGTTTATAGGTTTCCAAAATAACATTGAGTGGAACACTAAACCATTCTTGAGATTTCACAAATCCTCAAAGGTAAAAAAGAAAGTAAGCATATGATTGAATTTGATATTAAAAACATGTTTATGGTCTTTCAAGCATGTTTTGCTCGTACTATTTTATCAAATTCTTCGCCTCCTGGAAGAATTTGGGAAATCATATTCCCTAATGAGAATCAAGATCCCAAGGACTTGCAAGTGGACCCCCATGACAGGATGTATATCCACGAGCAATCTAAAGGTAAGCCACATTTGCTAATTGCATCTCATGCAATTCTTGATATATTTTGCCTCACCATTTCATGTAGATCCCTTGATGGATGACCTCTACATTACTCGATGTTAAGTCAAACCTACCGATCATACCTTGATTCAAGACGGGCACCACAACATCACCCTTGACCGAGTGTATAATGTGTGGGCATTCTTAAATCAAAGGTGTATCTCATACAAAGCATATGGCCAGAGCTTTCCACCTAAGTATGACCCATGTAACCGGATGTATATCACACAAAGGTGGTAGCATCATCATGCCACATACTATTGGTAGAAGGCTTCAATTAATTAAAACTCTTTTAATTTGTATCCATTTTGAATTAATATTTGAAAAAACAATTTGGATGAATCCATTAGATCACTCATAACTATGGGACTTGGTCAGTTCACTGGGTGGTGATCATAGAATAAGTCTTACACGGTCGTGATCTTCAAACCTTCCAAGTCATAGGATCTTATGAGACAGGGCATCTAAGATCCAGATAGACTCGCACTAACGATGCATTAATCCAACAGTTGGATGTTGCTCCATTCCATGAGCGAACCATATAAGATATAGGTGCATGTTAGTGGGTGCTTGTTAGAGAACATGATACTGAAGACCCACCGGAGAATTTACTAGATAGCCGTAGTGGCAAGTCAGTAGTGGCAGGTTCTCCCACTTACGCTAGGCATATAATTAGTCCTCTAACTTGAGGATCCATGGTAATCTTGTATATAGTCCTCATGCTTTGACTCTTCCTTGAAAACTTAGTGGGTCTTTCGAGTTGAGATTGGGTATGAGCTACTTAGCATGGAAGTTTGTGGGATCCAAGGTGAAATCTCGACTCCTCGCTTTTGTGAAGGGTGAGTGCATCTCCTATATGTTCCATAATGATCGATTTCAAGAAATCCTTGCGCAAGGTGGTGTGACAATTTGGGAAAGAATTTTTTCAAAGAGAGGTCATACAAAGGAATTGAATATTGAGAATAGAGACATAGTATCGAGGCTATTGGCGAGCTGACAAATATCTTGCCCTAGGCCTCTTTTGATATTCAAAAGTCACCATGTCTAGTGAATCGTAAAACCTATTGGGTCACACACAAAATCTAATTGGCTTACAAATTTGAAAGAGGAATTTTTCTAAAAGTTAGAAAATTACTCCTAGGTGACCGATTTTGAGGTGCCAAATTGAAGACCAATTTTTAGCTTGATTAATTAAGTGTTAAATTAATCAACTAATTTAAGGAGTTAAATTAGACCAATATCTAAGGAGTTAATTATTTGGTGCCAACTAACCATCAATTGGTCAAGTTAATTTAAGGAGTTAAATTAACAAAATTAAGCTTAAGGAGTTAAGCTTGTTGATTTAAGAGCTAAGTCAAAGGTAAATTAATTTAATTAAAGTGTTTAATTTAATTAATGAGAATAATTATTTTTGGAGGGAAGAATCAAATGAAGCGTTCATTTGAGTTAGCATTTTAATTAATTTAAAATTAGATTCCAAATTAAATTAAAATGCACATGAAATTTAAATAAGATTTGAATTCAAATTTGCCACCTTGGCACCACACTTGGCTGCCCTTCCTCATGGAAGGTGTGATACCAGCTTGGCATTACACCATCCGATATCTATATATAGATATAGAGAGGGAGAATTCAGCCACTTTGCAAAAGGTGTGAAGAATTAGATTCATTCACACTTCCTTCCAAAAACTCCCCTTCAAACATTGATTCATGTGTTGAGGCTTTGTTTTCTCTTCTTCTCCTACCTCAAAAATCGGTCTTCACCATTGATATTCTGCTCATTTTCTCCAGCTAAAAGTGAGTGGAATTTGTAGGATCAATTGGTGTGTGGATCATTTCAATAAAGGCAAAACATTTGATTTGCTAGCTTTGGAGATCTACTGGAATAGAGTAGTCAATTGTCGAATTTTTTTCGAGCGATCCAGATTGAGTTTTGCTTCCAATTTTTAACAGACACTATTTCAAGGAGTTGAGAAGTTCTAGATTTTGTTTCCTGATTTTTGGAGCACTCTAACCAAGGCAAAAGTTGCTAGTTCTCCACTGTGCTAGAATCTGGATAGGTGAAGTGTTCACCTTTGTGACCTTGGAAATTTTCACTTTGAAGTAAATCTCTAACTAAATCTAAATTTGAAGCATGAATAGATCCTTAGTAGTTTGTAACGACCAATTATTTTTATGCTTTTGAAGTTTAATTATTGGATCATAGTTAGTAGCTTACTAACCTTTGCACTAGGTGGTGATTATAAAATAAGCCTTATATGGTCATGATTTTAAACATTCCAAGTCATAGAATCTTATGAGATGGGCATCTAAGATTTGGATAGACTTGAACTAAGGGTGTATAGATTCAAGGAGTTGTATATTGCTCCATTTCATGAGCAATCCATGTTAGACATGGGTGTATATTAGTGGGTGCTTGTTAGAGAGCAAGTTCACTAAAGACCCTCCCGGAGAATCTACTAGATAGCTGGAGTGGCAAGTTCTCCAGCTTATGCTAGTGCATACAATTAGTCGTTTGACCTGAGAATCCATAGTAACCTTATATTTAGGTCCTCATACTTTGCCTCTACACTGACCAGGTAGTGGATCATCTAGGTTGACATTGGGCATGAGCTACTTAGACATGGAGGTATGTGAGATCCAAGATGAGATCCGTCTCTTTGTCATTGTGAAGGGTGAGTGCTTCTCCTATGTAATCTATAATGATCGATTCTAAGAAATCCTTGCTTAAGGTAGTATGACATTTGGAAAATAAGTTTTTCAAAGATGAGACCATAAAGGGGAATCAAACATTAGAATTAGAAACATAGTTATCGAGGCTACTGGGGAGCTGATAAATATCTTACCCTAGGCCTCTTTCAAAAGATAGGAGATGGAAGGATTATATTTGCATGGTAAGCATAGAGCTATAATGGCTCATTATGACATATTCATTCATCTAATTAGTTGGGTTCCATGGACTTCTTGATAGACATAGACTATGGAGATTGGGTTACTCTTCGATTAATGGAAATTAATTGAAAGAGTTATTAGTTTAAAGGAATTTAAACTAATGTGAATATTTCAATATTCAAAATATCATAATGAGTTGTGAGCCCATGTCCAATGAATGGATGAAACTAATGGGTCACACACAAAAGCTTAAACGATGTTTTACTTGATGGGAGGAATTTTCTAAGGAGTTAGAAAATTCACCAAGGTAGTTTTGGAGAAGAATTCAAGTTCACATACAAGTTGGCAAGTTTCCAACAAGCGTGGGAGGTGTGGCGCCAACTGGCATCACACTATCCTCTCTATAAATACCTAAGTGGCCAGACATTAGATGGCTTAATCATAATATTCCCTTTTTCCCTCCAAAAGTGTGACATTTCATATGTTGAAGGCTGACACTGTTTAAATACTTTCTCTCTCCAATTCCTCTCAAAATCGCCACTGTTGGAATAGTACCCTGCAACTAATTAGATTGGCACGTAAACTATTTGACTTGTGATACAATTTTGATTGGATGATATTCATTATAAATGACCATCTTCATCTTATGCTTATTTTACTTCACTAGCACTTGTTAAAGCCCGTGGATCGCACAAGACTATAGGACTTGGTCACACACTGGGTGGTGATCGTGAAACAATTCTTACATGGTCAGGATCTTAAAATATTCTAAGTCATAGAATCTTATAAGACATGGTATCTAAGATTCAGATAGACTTCCATAACGATGCATAAATCCAAGAAGTTGGATATTGCTCCGTTTCATGAGCAATCCATGTTAGACATGGCTACATGTTAGTGGGTGCCTCTTAGAAAACAAGTTCATTGAAGGCCCACATGGAGAATCTACTAGATAGCCATAGTGGCAAGTCGCTACAAGTTCTCCAGCTTACACTAATGCATATAATTAGTCCTTTGACTTGGGGATCCATAGTAAACTTATGTTTAGTTCCTCATGAAGGTTAGTAAACCACTAGGATCCAATTATCAAACTTTAAAAGCTCAAAATAACTAGTGCTTACAACCTACCAAGGATCTAATCATGTTAGAAATTCAGATTTAGTTGAAGAATTACCTCAAAAAGCAAATTTCCAAGTTTGCAATGTTGAACACTTCACTAATCTAGATTTTGCAAGACTCTGGCACAACGAAGAAACAGCAACTTTTTCCACGCATAAAATGCTCCAAAAATCACAAAAAAAGATTCTAGAACCTCTCAACTCCTTGAGGAATGCTGTTAAAAATTCAGAGCAAAACTCGATATAGCTTGCTTGGAAAACATTTGGCAAGTGACTGCTCTGTTCCAATGGATCTCCAAAGCTAGCAAATCAAATGCTTTGCCTCTATTGAGATGATCCACACACCAATTGATCCTCCAAATTCCACTCGCTTTTAGCTGGAGAAAATGAGCAGAATATCAATGGTGAAGGCCGATTTGTTGAGGTATGAGAAGAAGAGAGAACAAAGCCTCAACACATGAAGCAATTTTGGAAATGGAGTTTTGGAGGGAATTGTCGAAGAATCTAATTCTTCACACCTTTCATGCATATGGCCAATCTTCTCTCTCTATATCTATATATAGATATTGGATGGTATGATGCCAAGGTGGCATCACACCTTCCATGAGGGGGATGGCCAAGTGGGGTGTCAAGGTGGCAAATTTAAATAAAAATCTCATGAGAATTTCATTTGCATTTTAATTACATTTGAAATCTAACTTCAAGTCAATTAAGATGCTAATTTAAATGAACTTTTGATAGAACTCTTAAGTCAAAAAAGCTTAACTCTTAAGCTTAATTTTGTTAATTTAACTCCTTAAATTAACTTGATCAATTGATGGTCACTTGGCACCAAATAATTAACTCCTAAATTATTGGTCTAATTTAACTCCTTAAATTAGTTGATTAATTTAACATTTAAATTAATCAAGCTAAAATTTGACCTTCAAATTGGTACCTCAAAAAATCGATCACCTTAGATTGATTCTCGAACCCTTAAAAAATTGCTCCAATAACTAAGAGGTTAATTGGTTTTTGTGTGTGACCCAATAGGTTCTACCATTCATTGGACATAGGCTTACACTCTCTGTGACTTTTGAATGTCATATATTCATTTTAGTCTAAAACAACTTTTAAACTAATTAACTCAATTCAATTAATCTCATTAATTGAAAAGTATCCAATTTCCATGGACGATGTCCAACATCAAGCCTATAGAGCCCAACTAATTGGCCAAAATGAATGATTTTGGAGAACCATCATAGCTCTACACGTACCATGCAAATATGGTCATTTTATCTCCTATCTCCTGAAAGAAGGCTAAGGTAAGATATTTGCTGGCTCCCTAATAGCCTCGATACTATGTCTCTATTGCCAATGTTCGATTTCCTTGTGTGACCTCATCTTTGGAAAACTCATTTTCTAAGTTGTCACACCACCTTACGTAAGGATTTCTTGGAATCGATCATTATAGAATACATAGGAGATGTACTCACCCTTCACAAAAGTGAGGAGTCGGATTCTATCTTGGATTTCACACACCTCCATGCCAAGTAGCTCATACCAAATCTCAACCCGATAGACCCGCTAAGTGGTTAAGGAAGAGTCAAAGCATGAGGACTAGACATAAGGTTACTATGGATCCTCAAGTCAGAGGACTAATAATATGCACTAGCGTAAGCTGGATAACTCGCCACTATAACTATCTTGTGGATTCTCCGGTGGGTCTTCAGTACCTTGTTCTCTAACAAGCACCTACTAACATGCACTCATATCTCATATGGTTTCTCATGGAACAAAGAAATATCCAACTCTTGGATTTATGCATCATTAGTTTAAGTCTATTCGGATCTTAGATGCCCCGTCTCGTAAGTTCCTATGACTTGAAAGATTTAAGATCACGATCATGTAAGACTTATTCCATGGTCACCGAACCAAGTCCTGTAGTCATGAGTGATCTAAGGGCTTTATCCAAATACGAGTGAAGTAATAAAAATCATAAGATAAAGATGGCCACATAAAGAATATCATTCAATCAAGATTGTTTTACAAGAAAATAGTTTTTTATAAGGCCAATCCTATAAGCTTGCCAAGTACTGTTCCAACAATCTCCCACTTTCCCTAAAGTCAATGCCCCATGGCCTTGAGGCCTATCTTCTCAAGATGTCATTCAAAGACCTTTTGCTTTTAGTGGTTTAAACAGTGGTTTTGCTAAATTCTCTTCTGAGGCAACTTTGTCCACTTAGTTTTCACCTTTAAGCTTTTATGTATAACCCATTAGGTTCTCCCAATCATTGGACATAGGCTCACAACTCTTATGATATTTAGAATATCGAAATATTCACATGAAGCTAAACTCCTTTAAACTAATAACTCAATTCAACGAAACGGAGTTAAGGACTACGATAAGTGATTTCCTTACACAATTGAGTTTAACATGGAAATTGAGAATTATGACTGAACAGTTAGAGTAATTGAGGAATGTGATAAGGATATTTAAGTGCATTAAGAATTATGATTGAGAAATCATAATCAATATTGGATTTAGGTGCTCTGAACTTTAAGTCAATTAGGAAATAAGGTTATGGATTGTTTAAATATCTAAGAATTATCATAATTATGTTGCAATACCCTTAAGTTTGACAATGACATTCATTATATTAATGGTTCAGATTCAGAAGATTTGATTGTGAACTTATTCCTTTGGTAGGTGACGAAGGAATAGGTCCCACAGATCAGTAGACTGCCAATGTGGTTGCTTTCTGAGACATTTAAGGTGAGGGTCCGCCAATTTGGCACTCTTGTACCTATTGATTTTATTGATAAACCCCTATGAGGGTTGGCATTGATTTGATTATCATATTCCATACATTATTGTTACCCCTGTGAGGGATCTGTCAATTGGTTATTGTTTGTATGAGCTTATCAGGTATCTGACGTTCAACCCGTTAAGTTCTGCTGATTTGATATTTGTCTTGATTAATGTTGCTTGGTTATCGAACCCTATGAAGTTCTCCTGGATTTGAAACTATTTGGTATCTTTTCGTACTTTCTTGAAAATAATTGTTTTTCAATTGAACTCTGCAAATTTCTCTAATACTTGTTAATTTCTCATAAACATGTTGTTTGTTCAAGTGTATTGTTGATCGCCTTGCTGGAAAAATTGTTAAATTATTCTGCCCTATTGGCAACTGAACGTTGAAAATCTTGATCCTTTTAAATATCTTGTTCAGTCAGTACTGTAAAAGATGTGCCAAGCAGAGCACAGGGCCACACTAGTTGATAGTGCATGTCCAGTGGGAGGCTCCTCTTGAGTCTGTTACAGAGCAAAGAGTCACATTAGTTGACAGTGCATGACCAGTAGGGGCTCATCTTGAGTTTATCCCCATTAGCACCTCTGGATTTCAGTACTAGACCTATTTGTGTCAAAAGTTTTCTTAAGTTGTTCATGTACCTTGTTTATTGGAATAGGCCTTGCCGACCGTTATTGGAAAATGTTTTGCCTTGTAAATGGTAAATCTGGTAAAGTTCTGAAATATTCATGTTATTGCTTGGAAGGTTAAATTTTCAACCCATGGGACGCCATGGGCGGTTTTCACCCGGAGGGACGCCACTTGGAGGTTTGGGCCCAGGGGCTAGGTCCGAAAGACGGCCAGGCACAACGGACCGACGAACACAGGTCTTACGGCTAGTACCCACTTACGATCCTAACTTATAGCTAGCTGGAGGTAGTGAACTGTGAGTGACGGGATTCGGCATGTGACCGGCTATGCCGTATCATCAAGTTATTACCTGCCAAGCTGAGTGCTTGAGCAATGGAGCGATAAGAAGATCTTGTTTATATTATACCGATGTTCGGTACTTACAATTATAATTTGATTCAGGGGTCATAAGGTCGGAATGTCCAACAGTCTATCAAGTTCAATATCATTTTTGTCATGTACTTTATTGATCATGTTAAAGAAATTCTTGCTTATTGCCGAATTTATTGTTGATTTTTGTATCTCAATAGATTTTCCTTCGCATCTTATCATTTTCTTCTCTCTCACTAAGTCCTTTGGACTTACCCTCGTTATTTTGGTTCTCTCATACAGGAATTAAGTGAAGAATGGGACTCCAAGCAGGACGTGAATATTTTGTAATAGATCAAGTGCTGAATGTGTATATGGAAATTTTTTGATTGCTAAGGATGGACTCAAGACGTTGTGATATATCATGTTGATATGATCGACTTAAGAAATGTAAATATTTTGTTATGTAAGAATGTGAATCATGGCATTCACTCAGTGGGTTGATGAGTCCATTAAGTTTGAAATTCTGTAGCTTTTGATAAGTTGAATTTGAGATTTTATGGCATGTATTTAGTATATGTGTTGTATGTTGCAGGATTGTGTAAGGTTTGAATTTATTGTCTTATGAAAAGTTTGTTAAATTTAGAATCCGCTACTATTTCTGATAAGCTTGAAATGTTTGGTTATGAACTATCGATTGATTTGTAGGTTCAATTTAAGATTGAACTGAGTAGCGCATCAGCTTAGGTGCTGCCCTGAGTGGGGGCGTTACAATTATTATTGTTGTTGTTGTTGTTGTTGTTGTTGTTGTTGTTGTTAATATTATTATTGTTACATTTTATTATTGTTAATATTATTACTATTATTAATATTATTATTATTATGATTTTTTTAATACTGTTATTACTATTATTGTTATTACGCTTTATACGGTATATATGAGTGTGTTAGATTGAGAATCAAGTCATATTTATAGATACATAGACAAAGAAATGTGATGGAAATGCAACAAAAAAAATTGTAATTAAAATCGGACTGTGCTTGAATACGGGGTGAAGGAAATTAATAATTACGATACATGAATATGAACAGTTGCAATAAAATTAGTAAATGTTATTATTAATATTTATATTACTATTATTAATGTTATTGTTATTATGTTGTAAGTTTGTAAAGATTGATTAAATGATTTAGTGTGTTGTATTATAATATTTTATGGATTTGTTTGTTTGTTGAATTATTATTATTATTATTATTATTATTATTATTATTATTATAAATAAGTTTGAGTTTGTTGGATTAAAAAGGAATGAGTATTTGTACAATATAACAACCATGTTTTATGCCAAGAAGGTAAAAAAAAAAAAACCACATAAAAAATAATCACAAAAGTCACCTTCAAGACACGTGATAGGGCCAACTCCCGAACCCCTATTAATGCTGTCGTTTAAGCCAACGGGCATGTCTGCTCTAACTATTTTTAAAATTTTTATTATTTGAAAATTAAAATGAGTCTATTTATATATATATATATATATATTAATATATTTTTATTTTATTATTAAAATACATTTTTCAATAACTTATATATTTCCTTTCAATATTCAATGTATCTTCCCTTTTCTTATTATTACTATTATTCTCCATTTACAACCTACTAAATAAATCATTATGTAATCATTATTTTCCTAATAACCTATCCAAATATAAATATATTTTTATTTTATTTTTTTATTATCTTTTTAAATTTTAAAAATATTGAAAATATAAAAATACATAAAATATCTTTTATAATCTTTTTAAATTTTAAGTGCAATAATAAATTCATTATTTACTTTGACTGAGTGTTTTTTCACTTGAAAGAGGTTCGATATATATCAGAAATCAAATAGGGATTACAAGTCACGAGAGTTTGAATAGAAATTAAAAAAGAAAGTACTTATTTCCCTTACAAAATACTCAATTTGTTTTTTTTTTTTTGGGGTGGGGGGTGGGGAAGTGTTAAATCAAAATTACATCAATGCCAACATTAGCAAAAAGTCAAATTAGAATATGAAAATAGATGAGCTCCCAAGTTCCAACATTGGCAAATCCATGCCGGCGAATTCTTGTCAACAACCAAGCCCCCAAAATTCCGCTTCCATTTCGAGACCCTTTTCAACAAAAATGGCAGATTTAAGGGCCAAGCGCCTCAATAGACCAACTATCGAATCCTTCATGCAGCAAAATTAATTGAGAAACCAAGGATCAAGTGGCAGCTCACTTTCAGATTCGAATACGTGCTCCCAACTCGTGATTAAATCCCAGCAACAGCAAAATTAACCTCCAATTTCAAAACCCAGTTCCAGCACTTGCAAAAGCTTAAGTATAATTTCAGCGAACAAATTTGCGTTCGATTTAGCCTAGGAGCAGGAATGCAAACCCCATAAATCTACTTCAATTTCAAGTCCCCATTACAACAAAATTGTGACAGATTAAAGGGCCCCAAGTTGAGCTGGCCTTTGTAACAAAAAACAATAAAGCTCCAAGTGACCAGAATGCGAATTCCTCTAGCAGCAGATTTCAGCTACAAAAGAGCACTAAGAAATCATGTGTAAAGATTCCAACAACATAATTGAACATTCAAGCTGCATATAAGGGCACATAATTAAACATCTCAGCCGACAAAATGAGAATTCAGCAACCACAAAAGTATTAGCAGAGTGTCAGCATCGAATGGACATCACTCTGCACATAAAAGGAGCAAACTCCATAACAGAAGCAGTAGCAACAAACTGCTGTAGAAAAATACACAGCCTGGAGAAAAAGAAACACTTCTCAGCTGATTGAATCTGCCCCAAACCTGGAACAAAATAGTTGTCACCTTCAACAGAAAATAGACCACAAATCTTTTGCAACAGATTTTATTTCTTTATTTGTTTTCTTTCTTTGCTTTAAATTATAGTAGTTTTCCTATTTTCTTGATCATTTATGAAATTTATTCAAGAATGCCAAATATATTAAATAAATGTATTTCATAATATCAAATTTTCTTTGAGATTAAAAAAAAAAATGGAAAACAGAGGAGGCTTAGTTCTGCAATATAAGAGGCAAAGAGAAGGCGACTCCGCCATGGATGCAGACCACCAGTTGCATGTGATCCAAATTCACGATGCCGTTCGGGTCGCCCCCAAGATACAGGTCGGATTTCTCAAGCCCCATCTATTAGCTCAGAAAAATCAAAAACCAAGGAGAAAAGAAATCATCACAGCCTATTCATCCACCAGATCCACAACAAATGTACTGCAAAACCAATAGCAGAAAGGGGACTTTAAAAACAAAAACACAAACCAAACCCATTTACTCAGAAAAAATATGGAACCCTAACCCAAAAAACCCTCATACGCATTGTTTTACATCACAATTTCCCAACAAAAAAGTTGGGACTGTAACTTTAGGGGCCTTCACATCGGGGTTAGAAGCCCTTAAACTGGTCTGAACGCTGCCATTTCTGGAGAAGGCGAACAATAAATAGAGTTAGGGAAAGGGGAGAAGGCGAGAGTGTGATAGTTAGACAGACATGCGAGAGAGACAGGAGAAGATGGAATGAAGGCTGCCATTTCTGGAGAAGGCAGAGAGTGAAATGGAGTTTGGTGAAGAGAAAAAGGCGACACAGTTAGAGAGAGACAGACATGAAAGAGAGAGATGGGAAAAAGTGGCCTGAGATGGGGACAGTAGCTGGACTCCAATCATACGCCTTGGGGAATGTAAAGTAAAGAGGGATTTTGGTTATTGTTGGGAAAAATAGGGGGTTTTTTGGGGAATTTAGAAGGAAAATTTTGAGTGGAAATCACCCACATGTTTGGAACGTTCTTCCAGAACTACCGCATTTCAGGAGAACGCTCCCAAACACTTCTTAAATTTATAAGCACCAAAATTTACAAGTCTAAATTTTAGGAACTTTAATTATAATAGAAAGCTATTTAATAATTCAAAAAAATAATTATGGAGGGAATACAAAGTTGGAGGGAAACTAGATACAATTTCATCTAAATTTGGTAAAAATGAATTTGTTACTATTTGCATTCAACAAATTTTTTGAGTCAATACGTCTTTGGCGGGAATATAAATTCAATGTTTTAGAAATTTGACAAGCAGAAATTGGTGAATCCCTATTCTTAGAAAGAGATTAGTTAAAGCCCACAAATAAGCCCAATTTATTAATTTACTGAAAAGTTGGTCAAACCCAATTAATAAAAAAAAATATTGGTGAAGTCTAATTAATAAAATCTGTAAATTAATATGAAAACTAATTCATTAAGAATGCCTAATTACTAACTCATTAAAAAATTGGTCAAGCCCATTAAGGAAAATAAAAGATGGTAAAATCCAATTGATGAATTTTACATATTAATATGAAGCCAATTCAATTAAAAAATTGTCAAGCCCAATTTTAAAAAAGAAGTTGGTGAAGTTAAATTAAATAATTCTCTAATTAAGAAATATACAAATTTTCAAACAAAGCTCAATCACGAATTCATTAAAATATTTGTAACCCAAATCTTAAATGAAGTCTAATTCATCAATTCACTAAAAGATCTGGTGAAATACAATTTTTAATTAGCCAGAGAAGCTCAATTAATCAATCTTTAAATTAATGTAAATCTCAATTCACTAATTAACTCACCAAATTATAATTGGTGAATTCCAATTCTTAAACAAAGTCTACTAACTAATTTTCTAATACAATTTGTGAAACTCAATTCTTAAGAATAAATTAGAGAAGTACAATTAACTAATTTTTTAAATTGATGTCAAGTCCAATCCATAAGAAATGACACCAATTTAATATAAAATTAGTGAAACCCAATTAATAAAAAAAGGAGCTACTAAAGTCCAATTAATCAACTCTAAAATTTAATGTCAAACTCAATTCTTTACCAAATGACATTAATTTACTAAAAAATCGGTGAACCTCATATTAATAAAAAGAAAAGTTGCAAAAGCCCAATTAATCAATTCTTTAAGTTAATGTCAAATCCAATTCATATAGAAATCCCAGTTCATTAATTTACAAGGAGAATTATTGAAACCCAATTAATAAAAAGGAAGTTGGTAAAGCCCAATTAACGAATTCTTCAAATTAGTATGAATCCCAATTTGCCAATTCACTAAAATATTAGTTAAGCCCAATTAGTAAAAAAATAAGCTTGTCAACCCAAAGTAATCAATTATTTAAACTAATGTGAAGCCCAATTAATAAAAAATAATCTCAGTTCCTCAAAGAAAGCCTAATCCACGATTCACCTCACTTCAAATTTGTTCAAGACCAACTTTTAAAATGAAGCCTAATTCATCACTTAATTTACTATAAGGTTGGTCAAACCTATTTCAGAAATGAAAACTCCCAATTTAATAAATAATTCACAACAAAGTTATAAAACCCAATGTTTTAAAGAAATTGGCCCAACTAATGGATCATTCACTTCAAATTTCTACAAACTCAATCCTTAAAATAAAACCTAGTTCAACAATAATTCACTAAAAAATTGGTTAAGCCCAATTAACAAATTCTTTACATTATTGTGAAGTTCATTTCTTGGACAAAAGCCCAACCCGCATGTATTTGTAAAAATTTAATTTAATATTCATTTATAATTGGCAACGAAAATCATTGTTACCATATGTGTACAATTGATATTTGGAGGAACAAATTTTGGAGGGAAGTTAATTAAATTTAAGTAACTAAAAACTTTGTTGCGATATATTTTATTTGTAACAAATCTTTTGTTGTTACAAAAGGTACCAAATTTCGTTACAAATATATCTTCCTATATGATGGAAAATGTAATATGTAACAAAATAACATTTTCTGTAATAAATTATTATTTACTTACCAACATAAAAAAAATTAAGGTAACAAATTTGAGTTAAAGGAAACAAGATTTTTACTTAGTTACTCAAGAAAATTTTCTTTGTAACAAAAAATCAATTTCTTTACAATAAATATAAAATTTGTAACGAATTATAACTTTGTTACCAAAATTTTTGTTACGTAAACTGCAATTTGTTGTAGTGCACATAAGACCAGGCCGCTGACGGATGAGTTTCGGGCTCAATTTGTCCTTAAAATGCCAAATTTCAAAGATACTGTACCAATCTTGCACCCCGAAAAGATAAAGTCAAAATTTGCCAATGGGGTATAAGTACAAGACCAAGCTTGCAATTTTGCCTAGATATAGAACAATTATAGAAAATCAACACCCCTCTGGTAGGGTTCACCGGTGACACCGTGGAAGTACTGAGAGAAATATTGCTAACTCTCTCTTTGGGTACTCATCCCAAGTGAGTGAAGAAAATGGTGAGATCCACCTTAAACTTGTTCTGAGCAGTAGTCTCAACAAACTACATAAATTTGAAGTTCCCCATGCACAACTGGCGAAGCTACTTGTACTTGGGAGTAGCTAGAGTGCTAGGACAACACCTTGAAGAACATCAATAGTCTTGTCCCCAGGATTGACCAAACAAAGGAGCTGCACAATAAAAAGAAGAAAAACAATGGTAAAGGCGTGCTTTCGGGACCTTGATGTCATGGTGATATTCACTTTAAGAGAACCCCCCCAAAACACTTGACGTGGCGCTAATGGTGCCCTTTTTTTTTTTTTAGTATTTTCAGTAGATTTCTTTTGAAAAGCTAGGATGAATTTCCCCTGTTGCTTCGAATTAATGACTTCATTTGATTTTGATTTATGCATTTTTGACTTGATAAAGCCAACACATATAGGAACAACACCTTTGTATTAATGTAGTTATATGAATGAAATTTACTTGCTTTTCATTATTATCTCTAGCTGTCAAATCAATTATTTGAGGTGTTTGCGTACTGTTCTCTAGAGCACACTTGAGATCTCCCTAGCATAATCCCACTATACGATTCTTTGAGGGTACATGGTAACCATGCTAAAACCTACCATAAATCCTCTCCTAAGGTAAGTGGCAACATCTCTTTGGCATAATTTCACTATATGGTCCTTATCAGGTACGTGGTAGCCACACTAAAACCCACCATAAATCCTACTTGGAGGTAAATGGCAAAATCTCTCTAGTGCGGCCCTACTATACTATCCTTCTAAGATTATGTGGTTGTCGTACATCAGCCTATCATAAATTCTTTTTGAAGGTAAATAGTAGCACTCTTGATTTCCCTTTGGCACAATTCAGTTCCACTATATAATCCCTTTGAGACATATGGTTGTTGCACATGAGCCCCTCATAAATTCTTTCAGAAGGTAAGTGGAAATACCTCTACACTTTAAAAATGAATTACACTAATACTTAAATCAACTTGGCATAAGCCCACTAGCAGACTCCCCTGAAAGTATGTAGTCCCCATGTATCAAGCCACTTAAAACTCTCTCTAGAGGCACATGGCTGCACCCTAAACAAAAATAAATAATTTACACCAAAACTCAATTAATTTAGCATAAACCCATTATTCGCCTCTCCTAAGAGTATGTTGTCACTGCGTGTAAACCTACTAAGCACATTCCCCATAGGTAAGTCCCCACATCATTATAATGCTTAATAAATGTTACAATACTTAATATGATTTTGCATAAGCCCACCATGAGGCCTTACAGGAGAAACATGGCTACACCTTCAAAATTCATCATTGAATCCCTTGGGGGTACGTGGCCACGAGTTATACCGGTTGTCAAACCCATTCCAAGGTCATGCAACCGACACTCCATGCCGAACACCAATCCCCTCTGGTAGTATGTGGCCAGTGAGCAAAACTTAATTGCAATGCTCAGACATCTGACAAAAAGACCTCTTGAATGAAGCTTACACTCTGAGATCATCATAACACTTAGCATCAACAACAACGACCTTAGGAATGAGGCCCACAATCGAACTCTACTGTAGCTTTTGATAGTGGCATTGAAACTTCACAAAAAAGGCTCATCACAAAACATCTTCATCATACACAATTTTTACAAGCCCTTGCTAATGTGGTACCTAACTACATTTGCAGTTCACGACTAAGTCTTGCAACGAAGCCTCACCTATGAGGTGTTCAACCAAAGCTGAACTAATTAACTAAGTATTGGGATAAGACCTCATAGACACGGCTCGCGTCCAAATGGCATTGCCGCACTTGATGTTAGCCTTAAGACCTCGCAAATAAGGTTCCCAGTTGAACATTATCATACCATCTAGTGCTAACATTAAGACCTCACCATTGAGGACTTAATTGAGCTTGACTTAAAAGACTAAGTATTACAATAAGCTCTTACCAGTAAGGCACTCAATCAAGTCTAATTCAAATGATTAAGTATCACAATGAGACCATCCCAACAAGTTTTCACATACCCTCACGCGCATTTTGTACGGCTTGAGAAAACCCCCTCAAGGGGACTTGCAAAAAACCCTTTGATAAAAAGATGCTTTACACTCATACACGCACCCCCGCCACATGTTAAATTTGGATGGACAACTTGATACCACTTAAAAGTTATTCACCCGACTAAGTGCACAAAAAAAAAGCAAATGAATAAAAAGACTTCCTTGAACAAAAAGGAAGTAAGCATCTGTAGTGACCAAAAAATGCAAGAAAACACTTGGCCTCTAAAACAAGCAACAAAATTCAAAAACAAGCCCAGATACTACTTAAGCTAAAGGAAAATTCTAAGTAATATCAAACACACAAAAATAAGAACTACCTACATACTACTCTTACTTCAAAAAATCGTATATATTACTGTAGAGCTAGGTCAATTGTATCCTCCAACATAGCATCCATAGCAATCTTAGTTGCTGCTCTAGGTACTCTAGTAGGAAGTTTGACTGGAACAGTAGGATCTAACATCAATAAATCCTTAACTAGGTACCTCTCTGTATCACTCAGTATAAGGTGACAACCCTAAACAATCTGAAGGGTCTACTCATCAATTGTTGATGCCTGTATCTTAACTGCCTCAAAGAATTCATCAGAACCCTTGGATTCTTTAATGGCATCCTTGCGAACAACACCAAGAAGCACATTCATCATAGAAAACTTCAAAAACTTCTTCGTGGTCTTTATTCTCTTTATATATCACGCTTTTAGCTGTTCAAGCTCCTTCATCATCTTCACAAGTTTTTTCTCTTTTAGACCATGCAGCGAAGCTGATATGGTGGCCACCTCCTCAAGTCGCGCTATCATCACTGTTGTTCCCTTTACTCTATGAGGTATCTATAGGAATAAGCCATAACCCTGCACTCAGAAACGCACATAAATCATGAAAATCAAAAAAATATTCATAACTATATAGAAAGAACAAATACACAGAAAAAAAATAATCAAGTGTTAAGGAAAACATTACCTACGTAAAGTCCCCAACAGCTATCTCAATCAGTTAGGAAGAAGAGTATAACTCTAACTTCCCTTTATTGTAGTCACTCACCATGCCTTATATGTTGTCGATGCCAAAAGTAGTCTCATCCTATCCTAATGAGAATTACTACCACAACTTCGATGAAAGACATAACAAAAAGATCCCTCGCCTTCAATGGCATGAAAGGGACACATAAATCATGGACAAATATCTCTAAACGCTTATTGGCGCGTACATTTTCAAGCTGGACCAAAAATTGCTATTGTAGGCTTCTTCCCCACATAAGCTTATTGTGCTATCGAAGGTAGTGGAGTATGAACCTCAGTTGACCACTAGTCTGCGGGGGCTCGGGTGCACTCAATTGGAGATGTCTCCCAAGACGTTGCTCTGCTACGCGTATTTCTTACAAACATGTGTCCAGCCTCTTAACATGGATCCTCACTAAGTCTACCTTTCTGCCTCTTGAAAGATAAGAAGCACAAAAATAAACATAAGTGATGATGAGAATGCGAATGAATAATCCAATCCTTAAACACTTGCGCAAGAAGTCAATCAAAGATAAAATATGCTAAGTATCCATTAGGAATATGTAAATAATATTGAAGGAATACTCAAATAATCTTGCTTCCTCAAAACTTCGGTGAAGGTCATGATGAACTTGCCTTAAATGGCTTGCGAAAGAGAGCGACTCCACTCACTAGGGATGCCCCAATCCTCATCATGAACATAAAAAAAAATTTCTTTCCAATGTCATCTTAAAGAAGTCAACCCACTCAAGAACTTATTATTGGGTTTGGAAAATACTTGAAGAAAAGGCCCATTGGGAACTTTTTGAAGCTTGAATAATAAAAATTATCCAAGGAAACTAGTAGACCCAAGTTAACAAGGCATTATCAGAACCAAGCAAAGTATGCAAAAAAGTTAGGCACAAACTAATTTAGACATACTCTATAGCTTTTCACTACATCTACCAACAAAGAACTTGGGGGTAGAGAAAACCCAAGTGAAAAATAACTATGGGAGGTAACACCATATTACCACTCGATGAGGAAAAAAGAAAATCAAACTCCTCATAGACACACATTCAACATTTCAGAATATCTGACTCCCCAGGTAGGAGTGAACACCTGACCTCTATAACTTGAGCATAACTACTATAAATAATAGAAGCATCATCAGGCTCCTCATCTGAGGAACCCTATGTTTTGAACTTAGAACTGGACTCAGATAAAGAAAATAACTCATGCATAATATGTTGACTCCTTAACCTTTGGGATTCTTTCTTATTCTCTAACACTTAATCAGACAACACTCCTAGTGAAAGGTTGGCCAACTCAAAATACACGGTGACACCACAAAAGAGACTACTCTTGCGAACATAAACAAGACTAGAAGAGCCTAGGCTGCCCAAGACGGCCACCTACGCCCCAACTGCTACAACAAATGACAGTCGGCTGCCTAACATGGGTGCCCTACAAGTACTTGCACTGGATGCCTCATGAGTGCCTAGAGATAACACTCATGGGCATCAATCTCATATGTCTCATAGGTGCCCTAAAAGGTCGCCCCTCAGGGCTACTTCTAGGCACCTACGCAGGTGTCACTAGTGCCCTGCTAGATAGAGGTGTTCAAAACAAAACCAACCCAAACAAAATTGATTAAACTAGATGAAAAAATTGAAAATCGATAAAAATCTGATATAATCAATTTTTTTGGTTAAAATTTGAAAAACTAAACTGTTTAGTCTGATTTTCGGTTCGTAAAGTCAAAACCAAATAGAATCAAATCGAACCGATTGTATATTATTAAAATCCCTATTTTTATATATTTTGCCAAAAATACCCCAATATTTTTACTTATTTCGCTCCCACCTAAGCCTAATTTTTAACTTAATTCCCATTGTTCATCAACTCAACGCCATCTTACTCTTATTCTCTCTTCTCTAAGTCACCACCATTAACCCTAACCCAATCAAAGCCAAGCCATTTACCTCGTGCCCCACATACCATGTCGTCGCTACCTCTCCACTACGATGTATGAGGTAAGTTATTGAAACTAAATGATATTTGTAATGAGAGAACTTTTGGTTGGAACTGAAAATCTCTGATAGACAAGAAGATGACATTACAATTTCATCAAACTATGCCCATGCTCTTGTACTTTGCACAAAGATAATGGACTTATGTTCTAAATTATTTTTTATTTCTTTGAGGATTTTCTTTTCCGATTTTTCTTATTTTGATTTTTTTGAATGGAGAATAAGTTGAGTGTATTCAAAGAGTATTGGTTCTTAGTTCAATAGTTCTTACATAGTACACTGGGGAGAGACTTTAGTTGCAAATATAAGGTGTTTTTGTTAGGAGTGTTCTGTGTTCATGGTTTAATTTGGCCAAACAATTTTTCCCATTTTCTTAAACTTAAATTTTACACTTAAGGTGCTATATTACTAAGTTAATCAGTTGTTTATTATGCTAGATGTTTATTTCAAACAAATTGACTATTTCAAACTAACTAAGAAGTTAAATATGGAATGTTCTCTCAGTTGGATCTTAGTAGTTTCTTCTTTTTAAAAATGTATTTATCTTATTATCTATATTTATGTTGTCTTAATTCTTACATATGCAAATAGATAATACCTAAGAGAGTGAGAGAAACCTTGTTGAAAATACAAAATCTATAAGGTCTTCAACAGAAAAGAGTGAGGCACAAGCTAAAGCCCAAGTTCCCAAGTCTGTTAAGAAGAGAAAGGTTGGAGAACTTCTGTTGATGACAACACTAATGATGATACGGGTCAGAAAAAAGCCTCTAGACCTAGATCTGGGGCATGGGATCACTTTTCAAATGACCTTAAATCTAAGCCATCAAATCCTAAGGTTAAATGTAATTGGTGTGGTGCTAGTTATGCTTGTGATACACGAAAAATGGTACAACTAGTATGAAAAATCATTTGTTGACTTAATATAAGAAGTTTCCTAGGGAGTCATTAGACTCTAGTCAAATGACACTCAGTCTCCAACAACTAAAAACGGAAAGTAGGAAAGGGATTGGTAATAAACTTGATATAGTATCTTTTCATGTTGATGCATGTAGATAAGCACTTGCTAGGATGGTTATTGTAGATGAATTGCCATTTAAGTTTGTTGAGGGAAAGGGATTTCAATATTTAATGAGTGTTGTACAACCTAAGTTGTCAATTCCTGTAGGGGTCACAGTTGCTAGGGATTGTTGAAGTCTATATATGAATGAGAAACATAAGTTGAAATTTGTATTTTGTCAATCAAATTAGAGTATTTGTCTTACAACTGATCAATGGACTTCTATACAAAATTTGAATTATCTTTGTCCGCCTGCACATTTCATTGATCATGACTAAAAATTGCAAAAGATGATTCTCAATTTTTGCCTTATGAAGAATCACAAAGGGGAAACAATTGGTAGAAAAATTGAGAAATGCCTTTTAGGAGGGAGGATATCCGGTGTTTTTCCTGTCTCTATTAATAATGCTAGCTCTAATGATGTTGTTATTTCGTATTTGAAAAGTAGAATGGGGATTGGAATTAACACCCATTGAAAGGAGAATATTTCCATGTTAGATGTTGTGCTCATATTTTAAATTTTGTTGTTAATAATGGATTGAGGGACGTGCATGATTTAATTAATAAGATTAGAAATGTTGTTAGATATGTGCGTGCTTCACCTGGACACATGGATCGATTTAGAAATTTGATAAAAGAGGCTAGGATACAAGAGAAGTGTGTTGTGCAACTAGATGTTCCTACTAGGTGGAACTCCACTTTCATTATGCTTGAAAGTGCTTTGAAGTTTCAAAAGGCATTTAAAAGATTGGGAGAGCGGGATACAGAATATGCCTTGATGTATGGTGGTATTCCAAGGAATGATGATTAGGATAATGCAAAAGTGTTTGTCTTAGATGTAACTAAGAAAATATCGAGTTCTATATTTTCATGAGTTTTGCTTGATATTGAATACATTTAAGACTTGGGCTGGGAGTCTAGATCTGTTACTTGGGAGTATGGCTGAAAAAATAAAATCTAAGCATGAAAAGTATTGGGGTAACATTAAAAACATCAATATGATGATTTTTGCTGATGTGGTTTTTTATCCTCGTTACAAGTCGCGGTTTGTAGAATGGAGCTTTGAGAAGCTTTATGAGAAGGATGATGCTGATTTTTTTGAGTGGAAGAGTGAAAGAAACATTCAACAAATTTTTTGATAGGTATAGTCTATTTAATGGGGTTGGTAAATCTCAAACAAAAATACAATCCTCACGAAAGATAGAAATAATAGAGTTGACAATCACATATAATTCTTTTCCTATAGAGTTTGAGAAAGACATGCATCTTAGCGAGAGCATGAACAAGACTGAGGTAGATTTATATCTTATAGAGGCCTTGGATAGGACAACTCATAATTTTGACATCTTAAATTGGTGGAAGGTAAATTCTACCAAATATCCAACTCTTAGCCAAATAGCTAGGGATGTATTAGCTATACCTGTGTCTATAGTCGATTCGGAATTAGCTTTTAGTACTGGGGGAAGGGTACATAATATTATAGGAGTTCTTTAACTCCAAGGACAATTGAGGCCTTAATTTGTACACAAAATTAGTTTCGCTCCAATCCGTTATCTATTGATTTTGAAGAGCTTCTTGAAGAATTTGAAAAGTTGGAGTTAGGTATGTAAAACTATTTTTTTCCTTTATTAATCTCTTTCTTAACTTCATTCATAATTATTTATTGATGAAATTTATTTTATGCTATAATATTCTATGTTTTCTAGAACTTGCACTAACCCCACAACCTAATGAAGGGGATTCTGATGTTGGATCTGATCAATTCCCTTTTGTTGTCTATTAGTTATGGATTGTTAAAAGTTAATTAAAACTATAACATATATGTTGCCTTAATGCCTTATTGATATTAGTTTACATTATAACTTCCAATTTTAGGTATATATGGCTACTTTGGTCCCTTTGATAATTCTTGTGATGGCAGGATCTTTTGGTGTATGGCTTTTGGATTTTAAGTGGAGATGTAGTTTTATATTTTGGTATTTGCTTGTCATATCTTTTGGAGTTTTACACTTTGTAAGTTTAGTTTGTAATTCTATTTAGATAATAACAATTTGTATGAATTTAGTTGTCATTTGTGTAAGATATTTTGTTTAATGAACTTCTAGAAATGTAACTCCAACAATGAAGAAACCCTTTCCATATCCTTGAGCTTGCCGGCAGTTTAAATGCTTGATCAGATTTATCTTTGGGCTTAATTTTGTGGTTGGTTGGCTATTTTGTTAGCCTACATATTCTTGTTGGTTTTATGGATGCACTCCTTAGAATATAGCTTGAATCTTGAAGTTAGTCATCATGCATTTTAGCTATTGTGCATGAGATTTTGTGTTGGACTCGAGTGCAAGGCCATTCCAAAGTATATAATTTCAGCTTTAAGATGTGAGTGATGTATCTGGTGACGTGGTAGATGATTGGGATAAGACTTATGATTAAGAAATATTAATGTTTGACTAATGGTACAATTAAGAAATAATATAGGTGGGAGATGTTATTTGCTTGCTCCTCATCTATACAGTTTTGCCTTTTTCTTTTTCATTTTCTTTTCTTTTTTCTTAAATCTTTTTAGTTTCCATTGCACAAGCCATCTTTTATGCAGGCTATCAAAATATTGGCCTGGGCTTGTATAATTACAAAAAATGTGGTTCTTATTAGTTTCTTTCATTGCTTTCATGACAATATAAAATAAAATAACAATTCTCTTGTTGCTTCGGTGTATTTGTCTCTTTAACTTTATACCTTATCAATTTTAAGTTATGTGATTCTACAACTACATAATATTTTCTCTTCAACTAAGCTTTCGGTTTTTGCAAATTTACTATAGACAAAAAAGTAATGGTGTGTGTAAACACCACGGTCCATTGTAGGTAAGCTTGTGGTGTACTTTGCGAGTGTGTGAATCTTTTGAAAAACACTTTCTATTTGAAAATTTCCACTTGCTAGCTGATTTAATAGATATTAGTTCTTCTATTTCAACTATTGATTTCATTTCTTCTTCCTTTTGTTGGAGAAATAGGTGGCAGTCTATTTACATAGTATATTTTTGTGGATCTAGAGTATTGAACTTGTCTCTTGTCACTATGCTGAGTTTGACCTTTTTTGTTTGCACAGTTGATTTTACCCTTACCGTCTCAAGGGCTTTGGGTTATTGCAATTTATATTCTAATTGCCAATTATAGTCATCTGAATTAGAGAGTTCTGTTATCATTATAATGTTAGTGGGATTACTATTGTTATCATATGTTTGTTAATAGGTAGACATACAATTTGTGTTATTGCAGTTTTCCAGTTTGCTATTGCTTCAATAGCTTCTAAACCATTTTTTCTTTGCCAAAATCTTCTCTTTCTCAAATTATGTTTTCCTTTTAATAATAAAAGACAAGGTCTGTATGCTGCGCACAAAATGGTTAATGCATATCCATTTCTTAGATTTGAAGTAAAGACAAAGCCAAATTGATTTTCTTCACTGAATATTTATTTCATACTGCTTTTACGGATATTTGAAATTGCCTGGCATCTGCAACCTTTGTCATTTGTGTTTATTTTAGTTAGCATTTTGAAAAGTTATAAGGGAAGTAAGTACTTGCTCAGTTAATCCAGCACAAACATTATGAGCTTGTAACTTTCTCTTGGTTTCTAATATTTATCGTGAACCTTTATCTAAAAAAAAAGTTTCTGTAAGTTAATTTATATGAGAAATGTAATGGGTTTTGTTTCATCTACACTTGAAAATTGAAATTAAGAAAAATCGAAAAACTTAACCAAACCAAATGGAATTTGATTGGTTTGGTTTGGTTTGGTTCGACTCTCTATATTGAACTAAATTGAATGGTTGGTCTTATACCAAAATTGATTGGTTTGGTTCGATTGAGATTTTTTTCAAAACTGAACCAAACTGCACCGTGAACACCCCTACTATTGGACTCCTGAGCTATCGGCGATAGCATGACATTGGCTCCCCCCTCCCCAATGCTCTGGTTGCCTCTCTCTACTTGATTGACTTTAACTACTTAACGGGACTTGACTTAGAAGGCGATATACTCTCAAACATGATTGAACTCAGTGAGACTCAAAAGAATCTCAACTGAATATAAGGAGGTGGGTAAAAATTTGTGAACGAAAGAAGCAAGGTAGAAACATAATACAACAAGAAAGGATGAAGTGTAGGAGAAATTAACTTAGGGATTCATCTCAATATTCCTCATAAAGACTTCTTCCTTTCTCTCTCTCCAACTTGGGCCAGTTTTTGCTAAGTCCTAATGTGATGAAGCATCCCCAAAAATCCTTCAGACTTTGAAACCTAGTTAATCTCGACTTAAACAAAAGTTGAGCAAAGCCTAATGCACACTTAACTTAATCGATGAAAATTGATTAAATTAATAACTTTATTTCAATGAATTAAAGTAATGTAATAGAGTTTATGATACTTTCAACATAAAAATTAACTTTTAAATTGAAAATATGGAGCTTGATGATATGACCAATTAAGCGCATAAGGATAAAAGAAGTAAAAATAGAGGAAAAGCCCAATGGTTCAATAGAAAATAATTAAGTAAAAGAGCAGAGAGCCCAAATTAGTTAAGCCCACAAAGAAAAGCAATAAAACCTTAATGGGCCTCAAAGAGTTAGTTAAGCTTATCAAGAAAAAAGCTGGAAATACTAAGCCTCAAAGAGAAACTAGACTCAAATCACTTGCAAGAAACTGCAGAGCTTCGAAAACTTTTGGGAGTTGAGAACTCTCTACACGCATTCTAAAGAAAACGAACCTAACACATTGCTATCTATCGAAAATGACCCAACTCTATTTTCTTGTAGCATCACCAACAATTATAGGATGTTTGTTTTGTATTTCCTATTCACTCAATGTTATTATTAAATTATTAATTTTAGATACAAACAAATAATTAACTTTCTATATAAAGAAAACTTTATAAAATTTTATAACTATTTGTATTATTTTTATACATTTGGTTAAAGACACGAATTTTATGTGGCTTCTCATATTCCGACATAGGTTATATTAACCTTTATCTAATCTAATAGTTTTTCATATTATTTCTATCTATTAACATATTCGTCTTAACAACAATGTAAAAAAGTTGTTATGAATAACTAAAAAAATGCAAATGTACATTTCATATGAAAAAACTCTACAAAACTGTAATTTTAAGATAATGTCGTTAGCTATTAGTAAATATTATATTGCATAAGCATAAGATGTAATTTTTTTTTTGCTCATGAAATATTTTATATATGTATAATTTATATGTAATTTAATAAGTATATATAATTTAATAAATACATGTATATTTATATATAATTCATTGATTATATATCCATATGATGCTGCACAGAAGTGGAGTAAGGTCCTTCCGATAGATAGCAAAATGTCGGTTCATTTTCTTTGGAACGCATGCAGAGAGATTTTTGACTCTCGAAGGCTCTCAAAATTTCACAATTCTTTGCAAGTAAGTTTGTATGCCCAAGCTCTTTCTAGGCTTAGTATTTATAGTTTTTTTTTTTTTGTGGACTCAATCCTATAAGGGTTTAGTTGCCCTTTTCATGGGCTTAGTTATTATTAGGCTCCTTGGACCTTCTATTTAATTATTTAATTTAGTCTATTAGGCCTTTTTCAATTTCTTTTTACTAATTTGCCCTTGTAGCCTTAATTATCCACATCATTAAGCCCCCCATCTTCAACTTAAAAAACTTATTCTCATGTTGAAATATATCATAAGTTCAATTTTTAATGTCTACCTTACCTTAATTCATTAAAATAAGGTTTATGATTCAATTAATTTTACTTGGTTATTTTAACAAGGCATTCGCGAGTGCTCAATTTTTGTCTAAATTAAGACTTGCTAGGTTTCAAAGTCTTATAGGATTTCTAAAGGTGCTCCGTAAGGTGAATTTGGCTATGCCTAAAGACTTAGCACAAAATTGTTGAGGAGAGAGAAAAGGATGAAAATTCTTAAGGAGAATACTGAGATGAGTCCTCAAGGTAACTTCCTCTTTATTTCATAACTCCCTTGCTTTACTATTAGAATTTTCTCTCTAGGAACAATAAGTGGTTGTATATGGTAAGCACACAAAAGGGGTTGCCTCTGCGATCTCCTTGCTTCTTGTTATTATTGCTCCCTATTGGAATAGTGCCCCACAAGGCAATTTATTGGCATGTAGAACTATTCCATGTAACAACCTTGATTAAATGATATTCAATAAAATGGTTATCTTCATCTTATGCATTTATGATTTTCTTTACATACATTTAGTTGAAGCCTTTAAATCATACAAGACTACGGGACTTGGTCACACATATAATGGTGGCCATGAAACAAGTCTCTATGTTCATAATTTTAAATATTCCAAGTCATAAAATCTCATGAGACGGGTATCTAAAATTTAGATAGACTTGCATTAACAATGCATATTCTGAATACTTGGATATTGCCTCGTTTCATGGACAATCTATGTTAGATACAGATGCATATTAGTGGGTACTTGTTAGAGAATAAGTTCATTGAATACTTGCCTAGAGAATCCACAAGGTAGCTAAAGTGGCATATCGGTAGTGGGAAATTCTCTAGCTTATGATAGTGTATATAATTAGTCCTTTGACTTGAGGTTCCACGGTAACCTTGTATTTAAGTCCTTGTGCTTTGATTTTTCTCTAACCACGTAGCGGGTCACCCAGGGCTTAGGTTGGGCACAAGCTACCTAAGTATGGAGGTTGGTGAGTTCCAAGATTGGATCCGTTTCGCTTGTCCATAGAGAATGGAATGATCACTTCCAAGAAATCCTTGCGCAAGGTTGTATGGCAATTTGAAAAATGAGTTTTCCAAAGTTGAGGTCATAATTGGGAATCGAACATCAAGAATAGATACATATTTATTGATGTTATTAGGGAACCGACAAATATCTTACCCTAGGTCTCTTTTGGGAGATAAAAAATAGAAGAACCGTATTTGCACGGCAATCACAAGCAGTAGTGGTTCACCCTAAATTATTTCATCCAATTAGTTGGGCTCCATAAGCTTGTGCTATACAATCACTATGGAGATTGGATACTATTCAATTAATAGAGATTAACTGATAGAGTGATTAGTTTAAAAGAGTTTAGACTAATTGGAACATTTGATATTCATTAAATCATAAAGAGTTGTGAGCTCATGTCTAATTAATTGGTGAACCTAAAGGGTCACACACACAATGCTAGCGTATTCTAATTAGAAAGTGAAAAATTAAGAGTTAGATAGTTTTGTTTAGGCATGGCAATGGGTTCAGGTAGACCGGGTCCCCGCCCCTAATGGGGCAAGTTAGGAGTCAAATAAACGGGTTATGGGGCGGGTTACGAGTCCTAATTTTATAGACCCAGCCGGGTCTGCAGTGGGTTATGGGTTTAAGTAAACCCACCCCGTATAATTAATATATAATATATTATAAATATATTGTATATAATATATGTACATAAAACATAAAAAATAGGATTACAATAGTATATATATATTTTATCAAATAAATAATAATTTTGTACTCATTCAATCATCATAAAAATGATAAAAAAATATACTGAAATCAATTAATATGGATATTTTATTTTAAAATTTGAAAAATAGTGTTAGAAATTTATTGTATATTGGATTCTAATTTTCTATACATGTATACATATTATTTGTGTATGTATATCTTAATCAATTTTGAAAACATATGAGTTGTAAAATTATATATTTTAATAAAAAAATAAAAACGGGTTTGGCGGGTTAGACACGCCGGGTTAGGAGTCTAAAGCGGGGCGAGGCGAGTTTAAAAGATGGCGGGGCAGGGCGGGTCCCGGGTCCAAATAGAAGTAGGCGGGGCGAGTTTTGGGTCCTATCAAACCCGCCCCATACCCATCCCATTGCCACCCTTAGTTTTGTTGATCAAGTTTGGAATAGACCAAGTTGACTAATTAATAAACTAGTCACAATGGCTTGATTAATTCAATTGTTAAATTAATCAAATTATCTAAAGAGTTCAGTTAGATCAATTAAATTAATAAGTTAATTAATTGGTGTCATGTGGCAATTTAATTAGTTAAGATCAACTTAAGGAGTTAAGTCAATTTAATTAACTTAAAGTGTTAAGTTAACCTAATTAAATTAAAGAGTTAATTTTAATTAGCAATAAAAACTAATTTTGGAGAAAAAAAATTAGAATGGAAGAGTTCATTTTAAAATAATGAGTTGGCATTTTAATTTTCAAAATTAAAATCCATCTAAGCATACAAGTGGACATGCTAGTTGTCAAGGTGTGTGGATAGTGTGATAGATGCTTCTAGGTGCGTCCAAGTCACAATACAAATACACCATCAACCATACACCATGGCCGGCCAATACTCACATTTTTCCCTCCTAAAAGAGGTTACCTCATGTGTTGAGAAAATCCTTTTCCCTGGATTCTCTCCAACCACTTTCTCTCTCTTCCAACTTCCTCTCACCATCTCCCTTCTTCCTTCTTCTTTCTCATACATATTCTAGCCTATTAAGTGAGGAATTAGAGTGATCTAGGTGTGTGGATCAACTTTAGAGTCACCACATTTGGAGTGCTAGGAGTTGGTGAACTAAAACTTCCACTTGGAGAAGAGTTTTCTATATATTAAAGAGAAATTTCATCACCGACAGCTTTCGTGTTTTTGGCATGACTTGGATGCTATTTTCCTCTCATTTGGAGGTGTTTCCTTGGGTAAAAGTTGTTGTCCTTGGTGATCTAAGGTGTGGAGAATAGGATCCAAGAGAAAAAAGTGGTAAACCCTTTACAAAAGATGTTCTAATGGAATATCTCCATCTTGATTCAAGTTTTTCTTATCAAGGCACTTTCTCTTGACCTAAATCCTTAATTAAGGCACAAAGAATATCCGTAGATTGTGATGTTGTAAGTTCAATTTTGCTTTAATTTTCCTAATTATTTTGGATCCTTGTAATATTACTTTCTTCGAGTGGTACGGAGCTAATTTATGCCAAATTTTGCATTTGTTGAATTGATTCATGTAGGAATTGATTCTAAGACTCCAATTTCTTGATTCAATTAATGGATTTGAGATTTTGGAGTTGATGCATGTGGCTTCCTATGTGTTGAATTGAAATATGTCAATATGTGCTAGATAGTGATGTAGTTATGTTGGCATGAGTTTTGATTCTATTGCTAGATGTTGGTTTGGCATAATTTGATATTAAATGATGATTTAATATGTTATTAATTGCTTAAAAGTATTGTGGCAATTTTTAGATCCAATTAGATTGGAGTTTCTTGGAGTTTTTGAAGAATAGTGATTCTTCCTTAGATTTGATTTTTGAAGCATTTTGAGCACTTTAATTTCTAGTTTTGAAAGTGTTTAAAATCTGAAAATTTGACAATATATGCGTGAAATAATTTTATGGAAGCGTCCATTTGGTTTGGATTGGCAAAAGACACTAAAGAGTGCAAAACGATTGCCTTACCAACCTTGTGGCAAGGCTAGCGCCCGCCTGGCGGCAGCCTGGAGCGGCAGTGGGCATTCCATGCGCACTTGCTACATGCTTGGCCGGCTAACTGGGAAACGGCCCACCCAAGGGCTACCTAGGCACCATTTTTGTGCTATTTTTCTATTTTTGGCCTACTAAACCTCATTATTCCATCCTCATTTTGATGAAAAAATGTTGTGTCAGTAATGTTAGAAATTTTTACATGCTTTTAAAATCAAGTTTAAGTTGTTCTTCAAGATTTGTGCAAAATTGGGAAGCATAAATGTTATGCTTAATTTTGTCTCTAATTAATTGTTTATGTGATAAACTTTTAGTTGATGGATTGAATGTCAATTCTAGTTTATTGTTCATTTAATTATTGAATGGATGATGGATGTATGTGGATGAACATGATCCTTTAAATTGTTTTAATAAAAATTTAATGTTGATTGATTGGGTTGTATTAAATAGGGCTTGCATTGCCTCTTCATTTTCTATATTGTAATTGTTACGAGAGTAGAACTCTTCGGTGCTGAGATTTTCTTTATTCTGGTAAATGTTGCAAGGAGGCAAAGGAGCCCAAGAGGATCAAGGAGGCTTGAACAACCATGAATGTATGTGATATATTCATGTAATATATAGGATCTATTAATTTAATCAACCCACTTAAATCAACTAAATAGCTCAATTATAGGTCTAAGTGTACTACTTGGTTATAGCTCATGCTCATCCCAAATTTATATGTATGCTAAGTTTATTTACTTATTTATACTTTCTTTATCCTATTGAATTATGGTGATGCATGTTTAGCATGGAGAACTTAAATAAGCAAAGATAAAATGATGAGACCTTCCAAGCAAAAATTCCCTCACTTAGAAGAGTCTAAGTTCAAACAATATTAAGCCAAAATGGATAAAATTAAATGGGGTTTAATAATCCATACTTTCTACCAATAGGTATGTGACATGAGATGCTACCATAATTATGTGTTGGCACACTAGTCATGGGACACATTTTTGGTGGAAAGCTATGATCACTATCTTAGCATAGATTTCATTTTAATGTGAATTTGATATGGCATTGTCTCACAAGCCATGGATTGTTCGTAGTTGAATTTAAAATTAAAGAGGATTGGTAGGTCTGACTTAACACTTAGTAACATAGATGTCGCACAAGTCATGGGTCTATGTGGAAAGTGAGGCAAAACATATTAAGAATTGCACAGTGATGCAATTGGTAAAAGTTACCTACCTTAAGGTCATGAATGGATGTCTCACGAGTCATGGGTTTATAAATGACACCTTTGGACCTTAATTCTCACTAGGAAATGTGATTTTTCGAATTTCTCATGAGGGCAAGGAATTTGATAAAATAGTGGGAGTAAACCATAATCATGTTTTGAATATCAAAATTCAATCAAATGCTTATATTCTCTTCTTCACTTTTGTGAATTTTTGAAATCTCCAAATAGCTAAAAATCCACTAAGCATCTCTTGGAAACTAATAAACTAATCAGGCTGAACTATCGCAATTGGCCTAGAAACCTCAAGATTGTTCTTGACTCCAATAAAAAGACATATGTCTTGACTCAAAGTTTACCGAATAACCTCAGCGAAGATGCCAATCAAGAGGTACCTGAAACGTTCCCAAAATGAGTAGAGGATGACCTCCAAAACCTATTGCCTCATGATGGCATCCATGTCCAATAAACTACAAAAGTCCCATGAAAATATGAAAAGTGCCTCAAAAAATCACTTGCACCTACAAGAGTTATATGACGTGCAAACTAGGCACAAATGGCACATGCTATCGAAGGAGCTCTTTAGGACTAGAATGGTTGAGGGGTATAGTGTCCATGATCATAGCCTCAAGATGATTGGGCTTATTGAGAAGCTTACTACTATGAAAGTAGTCATGGATAATGACCTTTATGTGGATTTGATCCTACAATCATTGCTGACTTCATTTGACTAAGTTGTGATAAAGTTTAATATGTCAAAGTAAAAGGTCACCATCAATGAATTGGTCAATATGTTGGTAAGACAAGCTTCTAATGATTGCTTCCTCCTCCCAATCTAAAGGCCCTAGAGGTAAGAAGAAAGGGGGTAAGAAGAGGAAAAGCCATTCTTCGAACAGGAAACAACCATTGAAGGCATCTGATGGGGATAAAAAGAACAAAGAGGATAAAAAAGATGCCACTTGTTTCAATTATGGCAAAATAAGCCATTGGAAGTGAAATTGCAAGGAGTATTTTGCAACCCTTGGAAAGGGTATGTTCTTTAAGTGCACATAACTAACATTATTTCTCATGGATATTTGATAATGCACGTGGTTCTCACCTTTATAATTCTTTATAGAGGATGGAAAGAAAAATGAGTCTTAAGTGATGGGGATTTGATCATCCGCATCGGCAATGGTGCAAAGTTGTGGCCAAAGTTGAAGCAATAATAAAGTTAGACTTAGGGAATTCTACTATTGTACTTTCAAATGGGACGTTGAAAGCAATGAAAAATGGTTCTTTACTTATTGGTACATTAAGTAAATTCTCAACCATCACTTATGCACATTCAACGAAGCAACAACAGAAAATTAGATAACCAAGAAAATGCATATATTTAGTATGCTAGACTTGGACATATTTCCAAGAATAGGATGAATAAGTTAGTATCCCTCAAATCACTAAATGTTAGTTGATTAGAGGATCTACCTACTTGTGAGTGTTGTTTAAAATGAAAAATGACCAAGGATCTTTTTGTAGTAAAAACGGAGTGATTTACTAGTCCTTTGAATTTGATCCATATGGATGTTTGTGGTCTATTAAGAGTTAGTGCAAGAGAAGGCTATTCTTACTTCATTACATTCACTGATGATTTCAGTCGATTTAGACATGTGTATCTTATGAAGTACAAGTCTGAAGTCTTTGAAAAGTTCAAGGAATAGAAGAATGAAGTGAAAAAGCAATTAGGACTTAGTATCAAAACTTTTTGATTGGATTGAGGAGAAAAATACTTGGATACCAAATTCTTGAATTATCTAAAAGAAAATGGGATTCTCTCACAATGGACTCCATCCAGCACACCCCAGCATAATGGAGTAGTCGAGAGGAGAAACCATACATTGTTAGACATGGTACGGTCCATGATGAGCTTTATTGATTTCCCTATCTCCTTTTAGGGATACGCCTTAGATACGGCGGTGAGACTACTAAATATAGTACCCTTAAAGTTGGTTCCAAAGATATCGCATAAAATGTGGTTTGGCAAAGCACCCTCTTATTGTGGGTCTCCCGTCTATGTCAAAAGACTAGTGGGAGACAAGTTGTATGTGAGATCCACTTTGTGCAAGTATGAGGGATTCCCAAAAAGAGTCTTTGGGTTATTACTTTTACTATCTCTTGGAACAAAAGGCGTTTGTTTCAAGGAATGCCAGTTTTTTAGAAAATGAATTTCTATTAGATAGAAAAGACTTTTTTGTTGAACTTGATAAAGTTCAAGAAGATCATCCTATCCCATGAGCGATAGAAATAAAAAAGCATCCCGAGCTAAGCACATAACTTCCTAGAAGGTCGGACTGAATCAAGAAACAACCTAAAAGGTTCAGATTCCTTTATAAAACTGGCTAAAAAGATAGCGATCCAAGGACCTACGAGAAAGTTATGTCAAATATAGGTTCAAGTCATTGGCTTGGGGCCATAAATTTTGAAATAAACTCCATGTAATCCAATAAAGTATGCACTTTGGTAGATCCACTAGAGGGTATGGTACCCATTAGTTGAAAGTGGATCTATAAGCTTGGATTTGATGGAAAGGTTATAACCTTTAAGGCTAGACTAGTAGCAAATGGTTATATTCAAAGACCTGATATTTACTTCGAGGAAAACTTTTCATCTGTCACTATGCCTACGTGTATAAGGATTATGCTTGCCATAGCTGCTTACCATGACTATGAGATTAAGCAAATGGATATAAAGACTGTCTTTCTCAATGGTAACATTGATAAAGAAATTTACATAGAGCAACAAAAAGGTTTTATATCTAAAGGGAGCGAGGAAAAGGTTTGCAAACTCAAAAGGTCTATTTATGGACTAAACCAAGCATCCCGAACTTGGAACATACATTTTGATGAGATGGTCAAATTGTTTGGCTTCATCAAAAATGTGTATGAACCGTGTGTGTACAAAAAGGTTAGTGGGAGTTGGACACGGTTTATTGTACTTTATGTCAATAGCATCCTTCTCATTAGAAATGAGAAAGAGATGTTAGAGTGCACTCAAGCATAGTTATCTTCACAATTCTCCATGAAGGATTTAGGAGAAGCATCTTTCTTATTAGGCATACGGATTTATAGATATAAATCAAATAGGATGCTAGGGCTCTCCCAATCAACGCATGTTGACAAGTTACTAAAGAGATTTTGTATAGAGGAATCCAAGAGATGATACTTCCCAATGGGACATGGCATTCGTCTTTCCTAATCTATGGCCTTTAAGATCAAAGAGGAGAGAAAAAGAATGTCCCACTACCTTATGCATTGGCTATTGAAAGCATAATGTATGCCATTCAATGTACAATATCAAAGGTAGCTCATACTCTAAGTGTTACGAGCCGCTACCAATCTAATCCCAATGAGAATCAATAGAAAGTCATAAAAATAATCCTTAAGTACTTCAGAAGAACTAAGGATTTGTTTCTTGTATACGGTAATGGAGAAATAAAACTTGAAGGGTTTTTGGATTCTAGTTCCAAATAAGACACCACAGCCAACTTTACCATTGAGAGAGAATACATTGTGGCATCGGACACTGCAAAGGAAGGTGTTTGGATGAAAAACTTTATCTAAAAGTTGGATGTGGTGCGTACCATTGCAGAGCCAGTAGTTGTCTATTGTGACAACAATGGAGCCATTACGCAAGCAAATGAACCAAGATCTCACTAGCGATCCAAACACATTTAAGGCGTTATCATTTGATCCGAGAGATCATTGATAGAAGTGACATTAAACTAGAAAGAGTTGCCTCGAAGGAGAATATAATAGATCCACTTACTAAACCTCTAACGCAAAAGGTCTTTCAAAGGCATCTTGAGAAGATAAGATTAAAGACTATGGGGAATTAGCTTTAGGGAAAATGGGAGATTGTTGCAATAGTGTCCTACAAGCCAATTTGATTGGCATGTAGATCTACTCTATGTAACAGTCTTGACTGAATGATATTCAATAAAATTGCCATCTTCATCTGATGCATTTATGATTTTCTTCACATGTATTTGGTTGGAACTGTTAAATCATACAAGACTATGGGACTTGGTCACATATATGATGGTGATCATGAAACAAATCTCAATGGTCATGATTTTAAATATTCCAAGTCATAGAATCTTATGAGATGGGGCATCTAAGATTCGAATAGACTTGCACAAACGATGCATATTTCAAGGAGTTGGAATTGCCTCATTTCATGGGGAATCTATGTTAGACATGGATGCATATTAGTGTGTGCTTGTTAGAGAATAAATTCACTGAAAACTCTTTTAGAAAATCCACAAGGTAGCCAAAGTGGCACATCGGTAATTGAAAATTCTCTAGCTTACGATAGTGCATATAATTAGTCCTTTAACTTGAGGTTCCACAATAACCTTGCATTTAGGTCCTTATGCTTTAACTTTGCTCCAACCACGCAGCAAGTCGCCCGGGACTTAGGTTGGGCACAAGCTAAGTACAGAGATTGATGAGTTTCAAGGTAGGATTCGTTTCTCCCGTACATGGAGAATAGGTTGATCGCCTATGTATTCTACGATGATCAATTTCAAGAAATCCTTGCGGGTAGTATGGCAGTTTGAAAAAGAATTATTTCAAAGTTGAAGTCATAATTGAAAATCGAACATGAAGAATAGATACATAGTTACTGAGGCTATTAGGGAACTGACAAATATCTTGCTCTAGGCCACTTTTAAGAGATAGAAAATGGAATGACCATATTTGCACACAATCGTAAGCGGTAATGGTTCATCCAAAATTGATAGAGTGATTGGGTACTCTTCAATTAATAGAGATTAATTGATAGAGTGATTTGTTTAAAAGAGTTTAGACTAATCAAAACATTTGGTATTTATTAAATCAAAAAGAGTTGTGAGCCTATGTCCAATTAATCGGCGAACCTAAGGGATCACACACAAAATCCTAGAGCACTCTAATTAGAAAGGGAAAAATTATCTCAAAAATTAGATAAACTTGCTGGTCAAGTTTAGAAGAGACCAAGTTGACTGATTAAAGAGTTAAATTAGATCAATTAAATTAAAGAGTTAATTTAATTGGTGCAGTATGGCAATTTAATAAGTCAATATCAACTTAAGGAGTTAAGTTTATTTAATTAAGTTAAAGTGTTAAGTTAACCTAATTAAATTAAGGAGTTAATTTAATTAGCAAGATTATCTAATTTTGGAGGAAAAATTAAAATGGAAGACTCTATTTTAAAATAATGAGTTAAAATTTTAATTTTAAAAATTAAAATCCAACTAAGCATGCAAGTTAGCATGCTAATTAGTAAGGTGTGTGGATAGTGTGATGGATGCTTCTATGACCATCCAAGTTACACTATAAATACACCATCAACCACACACCATGGCTGGACAATACTCACATTTTTCCCTCCTAAAGAGGTTATCTCATGTGTTGAGAAAAACCTCTTCCCTAGATTTTCTCCAACTACCTTCTCTCTCTTCCAACCTCCTCTCATCATCTCCTTTCTTCCGTCTTCTTCCTCATCCATATTCTAAGATATTAAGCGAGGAATTAGAGTGATCTAGGTGTGTGGATCAACTTTAGAAGCACTACATTTGGAGAACTAGAATTTCATGAACTAAAACTTCCACTTGGAGAAGAGTTTTCCATAGATTGAAAAAGAATTTCATCACCGGCGACTTTGGTGTTTTGGGGATGACTTGGCTGCTGTTTTCCTCTCATTTGGAGGTGTTCCTTGAGCAAAAGTTGTTGTCCTTGGTGGTCTAAGGTGTGGAAAAGAGGATCCAAGAGGAAGAAGTGGTAGATCCTTCATAGAAGATGTTCTAGTAGAAGATCTCCATCTTGATTCAAGCTTTTCTTATCAAGGTACTTTATCTTGATTTAAATCCTTAATTAAGGCATAAATAAGATCTTTGGATTGTGATATTGCAAGTTTAATTTTATTTTATATTCCAAATTATTTTGGATCCTTGCAATATTACTTTCTCCACTTCCTTCATCTTGAGTCTCGTGCTTATGAGCTTCCTCAGTAATTATGGCTTCCTCAATTTTGATGTACTTCTCAGTAGGCACCAGGAGCTCTTCCAGAGTAGTAGGAGGTTTTTCATCCATCGACTATTGAAATTCTAAATGCTTCATGTTTTGCTGGATGATGATGCTGGGCAAGAGCTCTTGGCTTATATGGGGATCTCATGCACCACTTTGATGAAGCAGTTGAGGTAAGTCCTTAGGGATTTTCCATCCTCCTACTTGATGGTGAATAAATACATCACTGTTTTGGGATATCTACAATTGATGGAGAAGCTCTAAATAAATTGTTGCATCAACACCTCGCATCTAGTAATGGATTCAGCTAACATTTGATTGAACCATGTCTGAGCATGCTTTATAAGGATGGTTGCAGTTTGAGGCTTTGCCCAAATCGAAGAGCTTCATTTTTGCTAGAAAATTGTTTAATGCTCTTGGGGTTTCGTGGTGCCATTGAACTCCATAATTGAGCTATCTTTATTCTAGTACTTCTGCCAAGATGGCCAAAGAGAAAAGGTTGTGCCTCAAGAGAACGACAGCTAGAGAGTGATACTAGCTTCTTGCTCCGCCTAATGGATGCGGCACCAAAGAATGCATTTAGGCTCCAGTATCAGCGGGCATCATGATAAATAGAATCTACTTAGAGTGAGGAGTCTATATCTTCTTATCGTGGCAGAGGAGGAGGAGTGGTATCACGTCCAAAGCTTCACACAGTTCTCTTCGAGGAGGAAGAAACCTCACAGTTGTAGCAGGAAAATTGCTACAGCTCCTGGAGACTGTGCTTTTCAGCATATTGGGCTACTGTGCTTGCAGCTTAGGTGGTGTCAATGCCTCCTAAGTTATAGGCATAATGGGATTTTCGAAAGGCAACGTCTGCTATGTGGGTGTCTCCTCTAGTACATGTTGTATTTTCGAATCTAGCTTTAGTACTAGTTGCTACGGTGCTTTAGGTTGGTGACTCTCTACATTCTTCAATATTGGGCGCCACCTAATTGATAGAGTTACAAGCCCTTGATCTTATCTACATCCTCAATATTCATGCATCGTTCTTTAGATTTTCCATAAATGGTACAAAAATGATGCTGCACAGAAGTGGAGCGAGGTCTTTTCCAAATCCAATAGACAGTAAAGTTCGACTTGTTTTCTCTTAACGCATGCGAAGAGATTTTTGGATTTTAAAGGTTCTTGAAGTTTTGTGTTTCTTTGCGAATAGTTTCTTATGCCCAAGTTCTTTTTATAGCTTAGTACGTATTCATAGTTTTTTCGTAGTGGGCTGAGGTCCATTAGGGTTTCTCGCCCTTTTTTATAGGTTTAATTGTCCTTGGGCTCCCGACTATTTTATTTAATAAATTAATTTAGTTCATTGGGTCTTTTTAATTCTTTTACTACTTTGCCCTTATAATCGTAATTATCCCCCATCAATATAGTTATATGTTATAACTATATATATAATTTAATATGTTTATATATATATTCATATATAATTTAATAAGTATATGCACATACTGAAATAACTATATATATAATTACTTCATATAATTTAATAACTACATTGTATAAGTTTAATTGTATTAATAGCTGTATAAAATTATTATTATATTTTAATAATTATGAAGTTGTTTAAGAACATATGTACATATCTCTACAACAAAATCAAGCATTAAAGACACTAAAAAATGCCACTTAAATAATACTATAGTGGCAATATTATATTTAATGACATTTTTCAGAAGTGTTGTAGCGGTGTAGATAAATGTATAAATGTCACTAGATTACCTTTATTTTGGCATTAATAAAATTCAACAAAAATTACATCAAATGACATGTTAAAATGTCATGGAAAATGCATTAAATAACATGTTAAAGTGTCATTAAAATTTATTTTAAATGACATGCTAATATGCCACTAAAAATTGCATAAAGTGACAGGTTAAAACGCTAAAAAAGTTCATTTAAATGACAAGGTAATATGTCATAAAACGTACAATAAATAGCATGTTAAAATGTCACAAAGATACTTTTAAAAGACATGCTAATGTGCCACAAAAAATACATATAGTGATGTTAAAATGCCACAAAAAATTCCTTTAGATGACAAACTAACATGTCATAAAATTAATTAAATAACATGTTAAATTAAATGGCAAAAAGATTCTTTTGAGTGGTATCTTAATCTGCCTTTAGCACCCCATATATGAGACTACAATATGATCCAATTGCTTTTTATAAGACTCAAACCTACAACATCTTACTGGAAAATATATGAATTTACCATCAAGCTAACTACCAAATGTTCGTTATAAATTTTCAAAAATATTTTTATATTTTATACTTTAAAAGTATATTTTATCAATTATTTAAATGTATGCTCGAAATTAGTTTATTAAATAATATATTTGAAAAAGTGTGAGACAGAAAATTTAGAGAGAAAAACTATTCAAAAAAATAATGTATGGGTAAGGAGGAAAAATGGGCAAAAACTTAAATTTTTATACTTCTTGAAAAATATAGTTAATTTAGTTGAAACATTAAAATTATATTAAGTAGTTAATTTAATCAATATATTATGATAGGATATAAATTTATAAATTTTGCAGTTATTAAGAACTATATATACTTTATCTATTTTTGTGATATTTATTTCATGTTACACCATAACTAAATTATGAGTGATTTTTTTAAGAAAAAGTAGTGATGCTAGTTAAATGCTTTTAACATATAGTTATGTTAGTAATTTCAATAAAATTATGTTTTTATACTATTTACTAATCAATTACCACTAAATATTATACTATAGTGGCATTTTTTTATTACTTTCACCATATTATAATGTGCCACTATATTGTAAAACAGCGTCAAATCTGCTGTACCACCAAATAATTTGTGGTATTTGTTACATATAACACCATAAATAAATATAAGTGGCATTTTTCAAGAAAGAGTTAGTGGCACTACTTAAATGCTTTACAAATTATTTATGTTGGCATTTTCAATCAAATATCACTATTTTTTTTGTCACTTATTAATCAAATGTCACTAATATATTGTATTAAAGTGACATTTTTCAACAATTATCACCATATTACTCTTGTGTGTCATTACACTACCGAATATCACTAAGTTAATGTCACTTATAAATATTTTGTGGCAATTTTCTAAGTGACACCATAAATAAATATGAGTGACACTTTTTAAGAAAAATTAGTGGCACCAGTTAACTGCCTTCAAATTATATTTTTATTAGCATTTTTAATCAAAAGTCACTATTTTATATCATCTAATAATCAAATGTAACTAAATATTTTATTATAGTGACATTTTTTCTGGCCATCACCTTGTTACTTTTATGCGCCATTACACTATAAATGCCACTAAATTAGTGTCATTGAATGCCTTATGACATTTTTCTTCAAATGACACTATAACAATATATTAGTGGCATTTTTCTTAAAAAAATAATGACACTAGTTAAATGTCATTGAAATACATTTACCTTGGCATTTTCAATCAAATGTCACTATTTTGTCTTTGATTTAATAATCAAATGCCACCAAATATTAAATTATAATAGTATTCTTTTACAACTATCACCATAATACTTTCTGCGTCATTATATTGTAAAATGTCATCAAGTTAATGCCACTAAATGCCAATTTTCTTATAGTGTATAAAAAGGATATTTCAAGGTAAATTTTATTAATTTACTTTATTCTCAAAAAATATATCTATAAATATTTTATATAAATTATTCCATACATAATATTATTAACTCATACCTCAACACCAATTGCTATCTCACAATTTTTTCATGAAAAATCTCCCAACTAATCAACAGCTCCAATTTTTTCTCTTAAAAATCCTCACAACTTTTTCTCACACAAAAATTTACAACCAAATAACATTTTTTAACTTCCATCGGTCACGTCAGCTTCAATCACTATATTTTTACTTCACAACCAAACACACATTCATAAATCAATTTTCTACTTTATAAACTAACCAACGCATACTTTTTACCTCTGAAAAAAGGAAGAGGAAAATACAAGCAATCAGAACCTTTAACACTAACCTTGAATTGTGATGCTTAGGGGGAAAAACTTATGATGTTTAGAAACCAAAATCATCTCAATAAAGTTAATATAGATTTTGCATTTGTTTTCTTTTCTTCTTCTTCTTCTTCTTCTTCTTCTTCTTCTTCTTCTTCCTTATTTATTTATTTATTTATTTTGTTTTAAGAAAAAACCTTTAATGACTCTCTCATTGCAAAAGATCTTTTTGATTTACCATTTTCTTACGGGATGGAAAAATTAAGATAAGGCATTTGTTTTTCATCAGTTAAATTATAAATTAAAAAAAAAAAAAACTGAAATTTTTCAGTTTTTTGTTAAATAGAACATAATTCTTAAGCATCTACGATGTTCTTTTTTCTTTTCAAATAATTCAAGCAGCAACGCATAAATAGATATCTTCATTGATTAGGATTGAAGATTTTAAAAAATCAGCAACAGTTGTAGATTAATAAGTAGGGAATTTCAAAGAAATAAAAAAACAAAAAAATCAGAGATTGAAATATAATATTTTACATCAAATTCTAAATCCATATTGAAGTTTTGATTTAGCTTATTTCTTATATTTTGTTTTTGGGGAAGCCTTAGATATTTTGTTTTGTTTTGATAGGAGAAAGAGTTTCTCAACAAATATAACTTATGAATTATTCCTTTACTAAACAAGGAAGTAGCCAAGTGGCTTAAGTCTCCTACATAATATGAGAAGTTAAGAGTTTGGACTCTAATGAGCTCCTGATATGTATAAATGTATATAAATAAATAAAGAAGCAAGAAATCATAATAAGAAGAAAGCTATCAATTAGTTCGCAAGGTAAAAAGTGGAGTTTCACGATATCACTATCCTTGCAAGCTCACTCTCCGGACGAAATGAATAGATTTTATAAATCTAGAAAACAGACATTACCAACTTTACAACACAACGTATTTGTATAGAACAGCACTCTGCAAATGAAGATACATACACGCACCTACCAAGAGACAGAAATACAGATGTCTTTTTATTCTTATCTCATCAGAGTTTCAGACCTTCACTATTTCAGTATAAATATACAGCACACAACATAATTTTAACTAAGAAATTCCAAATAATACAGTGCTTTCAAGAAAAGTAACACAAATTGGGGCCAGTTTTGAAGCCAATCTAGAAAGCTCTATTCTGAGAACCTAGCCTCCTCTTTCTAAGGCGCTCAGCGATAATAAAAGCAAGCTCAAGAGATTGAGAGGCATTGAGCCTTGGGTCACAGTGAGTGTGGTATCGGGAGCTCAAGTCATCGAAAGTCACAGTCCTTGATCCTCCGATGCATTCTGTAACATTTTGGCCCGTCATCTCCAAATGCACTCCTCCCGGATGGCTTCCCTCTTGCTCATGTACGTCAAAGAAAGCTCTGACTTCCGCCTGATGCAATAACAATGTATGTATAAGGGCACAACACAGAAAGGCTACTTATTGACTAGAAAGCACGCCCAGTGGCATAAATCTTATATATAAAATTGTGAAACTAGGGGTTCCAATCCCAATGGACTCCTCATATTTGTGTATATAACTGGAGGGAAAAAAAAAATAGGACGATGTGGTAACTACAATCATTTGTTACTCTACTCATTTCAGACTAGATGGGGCAGGTATGGTCACAAAATCTAATACACGCATCCTAAAGAATATGCCAAGGTCTAAACTAGCCTGCACTAAATGTATCATTTCATCAAGAAAAGCATGTGCCCACCTAACTCAATAGGTATTGTAGAAACCAACTCACTGATAAAGACACACAACAACCAACTAAAGAATTTTTCATACTCAATTAGATCCATAATGTAATCAATTGACTTTGTCTAGCCAAAGCACCTTAATATTTTCCTACCTACTTTTTGTATAGGAAAGCTTTCTTATCTTAACCTAAAGCAGACATCCATCGATGACTAGATAGTTAATCAGAGCCATCTTTAAGCTGCCATTTTTAAGCCGATTTAATATCAAGAAGCTAAAAATGGGCAATTTATGAATTCTATGATTTTTAGTTATAGTAGAAAGCACTCTTCTAATACTAATACTCGAAGTGATTTCTAATTCGAGGGTTTTTTTTTTTTTAAGCACCCGAGTAAACAAAATGGTAGGCGTAAGTGCATATTTATGAATAATAATTAAGCAAGTTACCCTGATAGAATCAAAGGGGCGAGTTTTCAAACCACAAGGAGCTTTGATGGTGTTTCCATGCATAGGATCAGAGACCCAGGTAACAATTTGCCCTGCCCGACGGACTGCCCTGATCAAATGAGGAAGTTTCACTCTCATGTTCTCTGCTCCCATTCTTGTGATGATGGTTATTCTTCCTGGCTTGTTCTGAGGATTCAAAATCTCAATGAGCTTCACAAGTTCATTGGGATCCATTTTATCACTTACCTAAGGAACAAAAAATTCCATTAGTTGCAAAATACTTGTACGAGTATACCCATATATGAAAGCCAAATTATTTCAACAGCTGATCATCAAAGGAAAAATGTCAAATTTGAACCACCACCTTAATTCCAAGGGGGTTCGCAATTCCTCTCAAGAATTCAACATGGGCTCCATCCAATTGTCTTGTTCTTTCTCCAACCCAAAGGAAATGTGCAGAACAGTCATAATACAGGCCAGAGGTTGAATCAAGCCGGGTGAGTGATTGCTCATAAGGTAAGAGCAAGCACTCATGTGATGTCCAAAACTCAGTGGTCTGCATGACGGGATGATCCATTGTAAGTCCAGCAGCTTGCATAAATCCTAGCGCCTCATCAACTCGGTGAGCTAGTTCCCGGTATCTACATTGCAACAACCAAAGTATCTTGTCACCATCTACAGATCACCAAAGTATCTCAGCCAGCTAAATAAATGTAAATATAGCAGTCACTCTAATGACCAGAATGCGAAGCAGAACAGAACATGGACAATATTTAGGCATAATTCAATAGGACTAAAACTGTTCAACACAAAGTTTATTACTAAACCATCCAATTATTATCTTAAAGTTTGTGACAACAGTAACCCCTGCAATAAAAAACGACATGGTCGACTTATAAAAACAGCTTATATTCAATGTAAATTGTAAAATCAAAATTCAATGGAAATACCTATCTCCCTGCTCACTATGCTCCGTGAAGTCCAAGTTCCACTGAGTTACCCTCTGCATTGCGGCGTATCCTCCAGTTGCAAACGCCCTCAAGAGATTCAAAGTAGCAGCTGATTGACAGTAGGCCCTGATCATCCTCTGTGGATCCGGGATCCTTGACTTTGCATCAAATGCATCTCCATTGATGTTGTCTCCCCTATAACTTGGCAACTTCACACCATTTTTCTCCTCAGATGGATCTGACCTCGGCTTGGCAAACTGACCCGCCATTCTACCCACCTATTCTTTTCAGCAAAAAATTATAAATGACTTTCTGCCAATTGTTTAATTAAAACCATTCACAATAGATGAAGAAACGAGTACATGAAGAAAAAGAAATTGCTCTACCGCTCTTACCAAAAGATTGTTATCGTGGAATACTATCTCATTTAGTCGATAGATAGCCTAAAACAGTAAGCAGCAACCAAATAATAGCGAAAAATTTTACTTTTCTAATGAAACGCTGAAATTAGCTAATACCAGATTCCAAAAATCACATAATCTATGCCAAAATCACATGAACAACGAAAGGCAAAAATAAAAAAATAATAAAAAATAAGGAAAACTAAGGACCCTAATCCGAATTCTGTTTGTTTCCCAAATGAATTCATGAAAAAAGACAGAAAATAGGGCAAACAATTAGACCTTGATGACAGGCATTTGGCCACCACACATCAAAACAGCGCCCATCTGGAGTAGGATCCTGAAAGTGTCCCTGATGTTATTGGCATTGAACTCTTTAAAGCTCTCGGCGCAGTCTCCACCTTGCAGGAGAAAAGCATTTCCCATGGCGGCCTCACCCAGGCGCTCCTCCAGGCTCCGGGCCTCTCCGGCGAACACAATCGGAGGGAAAGCGTCGAGGGTCCTCAGCACCGACTCGAGTTCCTCCTGATTTGGGTACTCGGGCAGCTGCAGCGCTTTCTTCGACTTCCAGCTGTCCAATGCCCATTTCTTGGGAGTTACCTTGGTCTCAACGGAGGCGGTAGAGGCGGCGGACGTGGAGGCGGCGGCAGGGACAACAGGGGTTTTGGCATTGGAAGAATCAGGGGAGTGGACTGCTGAAATGGGTTTGAGGACGGACCTGAGGGTGAGAGAGGAGGGAGTTTTGAGGAGAATGGAAGGAGTTTGAGGAATGGAGGAAGACTTATTGGGAAGAAAAGAGTTTTGAGTGGCGAGCGCCATTGGAGAAGTTAGGCGTGGGAATGGAAATGGTACCTTTATTTTGTGATGAGAAAAATAAGGTGGTACCTGAAGATGGGAAGAGACAGTGGGAAGGGGTTTTATAAAAGAAAATAGGTCTTTGTAGTTGGTGGGATGGGTAAGTTACAAAATGGGGCCCATTTAAGAGTGGGAGTAGGGGGTATCGTATTTTCGTGTGAAAATCGTGAAAAATTAGCGACATTTGTACAATTGTACTTAAATTATTAAAATATAAAACTAAAAATATTTATTGATTTATTTTATATTACAATATAATTTATAATATTTTTATTATTTAAAAAAATGACATAAAATAATTTAAAAAGAAGGAAAAAAGAGAAGTGAAAAAATATTATGATTCCCAAAAATCAAATAAAAAAAAAAAAATAATCGACTGCGGTAATGTAGAATAGACATCTTTGATACATGAAGTGTAAAAAATTATCTTAACATTATTTTTGTTGAATAAAATAATTCTAACCATATATCATAATTGTTAGTCTAAATCTCTCCACGCTTTATAAATAGCCAATGGTGATGACATTTAATGTGCATGCTTAAATTTTTAATTTACATGAAACAAAAACATTTGTTTAATTTTTATATGACAGTATTTTTTAAATTATTTTAATTTTACTTTAATATAGTTTTGACAAAAAGATTTAAGAGAAAAGTGAACAAAAAATAGAACAAAAAAAGTATAATACGTTGGAGGATGAGAAAAAATAATTTTTCAATATTTTTGTTTAAGTGTAATTTATTTAATCAATACATTAGATAATTAATTCTAGCATACCAACCAATATTTTCTAATAGATAAATAAATCCTTAGATATATTCATATTCTATAAATAATAAAGATAAATTGTACAAATAATAATAATTACAGCAATATGATATATTCAATGAGTTACAATTGCTTAAGAGGGGAGGGACTATGCTTTGTTGAGACCCAGTGGCCTGAGGGGACATGGTGGCAAGACGCGAGCGAGGGAGGAAGGGGGAAGGGGAACGTGTTGGTTGTGGATGGTAGTTGAGGGCTACTTTGGTAATTCACTCCCATCGTACTTTATGAATGGTCAGATATAACAAGTTGTCTGGTCCATCACCAACCACCCCCCGTTTTTTATTTTTTATTTTAAATTTTTTTCAAATTAAAGAATTTTCTTTAAAAGGGACAATTGACTCAAGTTGTCACATTTCCAATGATGATGTACAAAATTGGTCCCAGGAATCGAGTCCGTTCTAAGTTGTCCAGAATGATAAATGACTTTGAAGTCAGTTGTTTTTGTTAAATTGCCCCCATTCAATCAGTGACCTCAATTTGTGCCTGAATTTAGTAGAAAGTTTAAAAAATATCTTGCATTTAGAGGGTATTTGGCTAAGCTTATTTTAAATATCTTATAAGTTTCTACATCTTATAAGATATTTTTGGAGTTTATAAGATGTTATATTGTATTTTTAAAATAAGTTATTGAAGTATTTGGATAAAATAAAATCTTAAAACTTATAAGATGTTAATAATGGCAATTTTGTAATTAAAATAGTTAAAAATGAAGGAGTTTGTTAATATTTTAAAAATAAGTTAGGGTCTCCTCACTTTTTTTAAAAGAGTTTATAAGATCCTAACATCTTATGTTATGATCTTATAAGCTTTTTTTCTAAAAAAAATACTAAATATTTTTTATCAATTTATAAGCTCTTAAACATCTTATAAGATGTTTTGAGGAGATTATAAGCTCACCCTGTAGTCATATCAATTTTTGGTCAATTGAGAAGTGACAAGTGTCAATGATGGAATGTCTGCATCTATGGACCAATCAAATCAAAGATATTTGATATTGATTTTATCTATTGATGTTAGATATTATCAAATCAAATATATCTGATATTATCTCTTGATATTTGATATTATTTTATCAAAGAGATAATTGTTGAAGGAGTTCAAGTCAATCTAAAAGTCTTCTATCAAGTACCTATATAAAGAAGTGATTCCAGCTCATTTGACATAACACAAATTCCAGCAGACGAGAGAAACTCTGAAGGAGGCCAGCAATTCTCTCAAGCAAATTCAAGGAGATCCAAGAAGTTCAAGGCGTTCTTTGTGGAATCCATATATTTTTGGCGTTTGATTTGAGATTAAGATGCAAAGCCCCCGAATTGGTGTTATTCCAGTCAAATCAAATTCAAAGGAGATCCACGAAGTTCAAGGCGTTCTTTGCAGAATCTATAAATTTTTGGCGTTTGATTCGAGATTAAGGTACGAAGCCCCCGAATTGGCGTTATTCCAGTCAAATCAAATTCAAAGGAGATTCGCGACGTTCAAGGCATTCTTCATGGAATCCACATATTTTTGGCATTTGATTCGAGATTAAGGTGCGAAGCCTCCAAATTGGCGTTATTATATTCAAATCAAATTCAAATGAGATCCACGACGTTCAAGGCGTTCTTCGCAAAGCTCAAGATTATATTTGGAAGGGAAGAATCAAAGGATTAGATTAGAGATAGAATCCACATTTGATTAATTGATTTTGATTTTAAATTTATTTTTACAATTTTTTCTTGTCTTGTAATTTTATTTTGCAGACAAAGAAAATTTGAACTTACAAATTTTGGCACACCTAGTGGGACCATCTCTACCTCTCATCTCTTTCCTTCATCAAGACTGAAGTATCAAATGGCTGCCAACAAGACTGCAGCACTGAAAATTACTACCTCAAATTCCTCAAGTACTGGAGCAAAAAGTGTTGGCGTCATCACAAGAAGTATGTCCAAGAAGCCGCAATCATCTTCGGAAGTGGCTCTTTCGCTTGCTGTGGAAAAGATGTTGCCACATTTTATTAATATAAATGAAGATAGTGGAGACTCAAAGGAAGAATCTGCATCATCCATTCTCTGCTCAACATCAAATTCCTCAAACACAGCAACAGTGATGGCGACAAGTGCTACAACTTTGGAGGAACAAGTTGCAAATTTGACGAAAGCTGTTGAAGGACTCATGAAGCATGTCCAAGAGCGAGACTTTCAAATCTCCAAATTGATGAGCAAAGTGGATAATCTTGATGCAAGCTGCATGGTGGAAAAACAAATTGAGGCTTATGATGAAGGCGAAACATCCATAAAGAAACAGCCAACCAAAAATGAAAAGACTGCAACAAAAGAACTAGAAGCTTCCACTGGATTAATTCCTAGCAACCCACTGAATGAGTTTATCATGGAGACTATCAAGGACAAGCTTAATGGAAGTTCTAAGTTGTCTATGACTTACTCCAAGCCATATACTCAAAGGATTGATAACTTGAAAATGCCGATCAGTTACCAACCCCCAAAGTTTCAACAATTTGATGGCAAAGGCAATCCAAAGCAGCACGTAGCTCACTTTATTGAGACTTGTAATAATGCTGGGATATATGGAGATCATTTAGTCAAACAATTTGTTCGATCATTAAAGGATGATGCTTTTGATTTGGTATACTAACTTGGAGGCAGACTCTATCGGTAGTTGGGGGCAACTGGAACAAGAGTTTCTCAATCATTTTTATTGCACTCAAAGAATAGTCAGCATGATTGAACTCACCAACTCTCGCTAGTGGAAAGAAGAACCTGTCATTGACTACATCAATCGCTGGAGAAATTTGAGCCTTAACTGCAAAGATCAATTGTCGGAGGCTTCAACAATTGAGATGTGTATCCAAGGAATGCATTGGAGTCTTTGCTAATACTTCAAGGAATTAAACCAAAAACTTTTGTAGATTTGGCAACTTGTGCACATAATTTTGAAATGAGCATGAATTTTGATGAACAAGAAGACTCAAGTGATGCCAACGATGATGAAGATGTTTGGGGCAATTAATTTTCATCTTCAAGTTTCACATGCTCCTTGATATGAGCCTAAAGTGTCAATAATGCTCCCAGAGAAGAGCATAAACTATCTAAAATTCTCAAGTTTCCATGTCTCCAAATCCAAGACTCAAGTCTCCAAATCTTTAAATTCAAGACTCAAATCTTCAAGTCTCCAAATTCAAACTCAAGTCTTCAAATACAAATTCTCAAGTCTCCAAGACTTCAAGTCAAGACTCAAGTCTCTAAGTCCAAGTCCAAGACTCAAATTTTTAAGTCTTCAAATTCAAGATCATGCCTCAAGTCTCCAAGTATTCAAGTCAAGGCTCAAGTTTAGAAGTCTTCAAATTCAAAACTCAAGTTTGCAAATCTCTAAATCCACGGCTCAAGTCTTCAGATTCAATACTCAAGTCTTCAAGTTTCCCAATCAAAGACTCAAATATTCAAGTCTTCAAGTCCAAAACTCAAGTCTTCAAATTTTAAATGCTCCTAGATACGAGCATAAACTATCTACATATTCAAAGTCTCCCCATGTGCTCCTTGATATGAGCTTAAACTTTCAATAAGGCTCCTAGGTACGAGCATAAACTATCAAATATTCAAATTCTCCCCATATACTCCTTGATAAGAGTGTAAACTGTCTATTAAGTCAAACTCAAGTAAACTCCTTGACATGAGTATAAATTGTCAATCAAATTCAAGTGAACTACTTGACGCACGAGCATAAACTGTGTACGGCACACCAATCAAAAGGATATTTACTTTGAATTACATTATGACTTGATCCTTTGAATGGGCACCATAGCTTGAGGAATGCTTGGAGGATGTTTTTGTCGGAAACATATGTGAAAAAAAATGAGAGAAAAGGAAAATTTCTCAAATACTTCAAGCCTTGCATCTATCGTGGATAATTGACACATCTTCACCAAGTCTTGAAGTGGGGGCATTTGTAGACATATCAATTTTTGGCCAATTGAGAAGTGACAAGTGTCAATGATGGAGTGTCTACATCTATGGACCAATCAAATTAAAGATATTTGATATTGATTTTATCTATTGATGTTAGATATTATTAAATCAAATATATCTGATATTATCTCTTGATATTTGATATTATTTTATCAAAGAGATAACTGTTGAAGGAGTTCAAGTCAATCTAAAAGTCTTCCATCAAGTACCTATATAAAGAAGTGATTCCAGCTCATTTGACATAACACAAATTCCAGCAGACGAGAGAAACTCTGAAGGAGGCCAGCAATTCTCTCAAGCAAATTCAAGGAGATCCACGAAGTTCAAGGCGTTCTTTGCGGAATCCATATATTTTTGGCGTTTGATTCGAGATTAAGGTGCGAAGCCCCCGAATTGGTGTTATTCCAGTCAAATCAAATTCAAAGGAAATCCACGAAGTTCAAGGCGTTCTTTGCGGAATTCATATATTTTTGGCATTTGATTCGAGATTAAGGTACGAAACCCCCAAATTGGCGTTATTCCAGTCAAATCAAATTCAAAGGAGATTCGCGACATTCAAGGCGTTCTTCACGGAATCCACATATTTTTGGCATTTGATTCGAGATTAAGGTGCGAAGCCTCCAAATTGGCGTTATTATATTCAAATCAAATTCAAATGAGATCCACGACGTTCAAGGCGTTCTTCGCGAAGCTCAAGATTATATTTGGAAGGGAAGAATCAAAGGATTAGATTAGAGATAGAATCCACATTTGATTAATTGATTTTTATTTTAAATTTATTTTACAATTTTTTTTTGTCTTGTAATTTTATTTTGCAGACAAAGAAAATTTGAACTTACACACCCAAACACCCTCTTAATCTAGAATTTATTTGTTGAGAAACTAAATATACTAAAAGAAAATAATTGGATATTGAATTTTGGCAAGTAACCAAAATTTCCAATTACTAGATTTTGTTGAAACTTAGGAAAATCTATTATGAAAACTATGAAATAATAGTAAAGTAATTCAATGAAAACTCACAACAATATTCAATATGATTCGGCGATGTGTCTAACCCACCCGACAAAGAAAAGAAATTATTAATTTCAACTACTGTAACAAATACAAATTTGAGCCCCACAAATCTCACGAAAATACCCAACACCTTCGTTTTAAACTCCGTTTTGAGAAACTATCTCAAAAGCAATCTAAAAACCCTCGTTTTATGTTTGCATTAATGGAATAATGATTGTCGCAGAAGAAAATTGAATTTATACCTGCAAAAATGAGTCATTGGCCTATGGGCCTGCGCCTAGCACCGGGGCGCACATAGGGCTGTAAATGGATATTCGAAAACTCATTTACTATTCACATTCGTATCCATTTATACAAAAATTATCTGTATCCATTTAAAGCGGATATTATCCGTATTCGATTAGTAGATATCCGATTATAAATGAATACGGATATGGTAAATACATATTCGATCCGTTTAATATCCGATTCGAATATATATATTTATTAAATAATATATTATTTATATTTTTCAATAGAAATATCATAATCCATATATGTATATATACATAAATTAAAATTGAAGAATTAGGAAGAAAAAAGAATAAAGTTAAAAAATTATTGTAATATAGGAAAAAATTGAAGAATAAAGTTAATCAATATAATTATTGTTGATTGACTTTATAATTAATACACTTAAATGCCATTATTATTATTAATAAATATTAATAATCAATTATAAAGTCAATTATTAATTAAAAATTGTGCTATTTGTTTGATTGCTTTCGTTTAATGAAATTATATGATTCTTTCTATTAATTAAAAAATGTATTTGTTATATGTTCATAGATTCATGTATTTGGATATTAGTAAATGGATATCTAAATAATTATCATTGAATATGAATACAAAACAATAATTTGAATACAGATAAGTTTAATAAAATATGAATGCATCTGAATAATTATAATCGAATACGGATATATCCGAATCCGACCGATATCCAATGGATACGAATTTGGATATCATTTTTAAATATCCATCAAATTCGTATCCGTATCCGAATCCGAATATTTAAAAAGTTAAACGGATACGAATATGGAAACAATGTATCCGATCCGTTAATATCCGTTTACACCCATAGGCGCTCAAGTTACTGTCTTGTGCTGGGAAAACACGCCAAGTGTCCAAGAAAAAACAAAACGCCACTCGCCCTTGCACAAAAAACTTGTGCTAGGGTGCGACAGTCCAGTGGTTTGTGAGGCTTGGCGTGCGAAACTCGGGCCAGGGCACGTGGTTCTAGTAGATTTGGCGGGCACAACATTGCGCTCGGGTTGCCCAGCTTTGCATCCAAGCGTGCCTTGCCCCGCGTCCTGGCGCACGGCATTTTGCTAACATGCCCTAGGATGTGCTCCAGTCAATCGTTTCGCTCCATTTCTTCCATGTCTCATCAATTTAGCCTAAATTTCAAGGCAAAATAAACAATTCACCATCCTCTTTCTTTGTCCCTGCCTAAAAAAGGCCTGTCATTTGAGTCTGCAAATGTTAATCTAATCCAAGCAATGCTCGAATTTGATTTCTAGAACAACCTTAGTCAACATGTCTGCCGGATTATCCTTAGTCCCAACCTTGTCAACTTGAATGACAACTTAAGACACCACATCCCGGACAAAGTGATACCTCACGTTAATGTGCTTTATTCTCTCATGAAAAGCTTAATTCTTTGACAAGTGTATGACACTTTGACTATCACAAAATATTGAAGTATTATCAGAATCCATACCCATATTCTCAATCAACCCCTCTAGCCAAATGCCTTCCTTCACGCCTTCAGCCAAAGCTATGTATTCAACTTCTATTATGGACAATGCAACTGATGATTGCAATATCGCTTTCTAGCTAATCGTACAACTCGAAACATAAAACACATACCCAGTCATGGACCTTCTGTTATCCAAATATCTTGCATAATTCACATCCACATAGTCAATAATTCTAGCAGTAGAATTCAATTGACTATACATCAAATATATGTCTACAAATCCTCTCAGATACCTCATGACCTATTTCACAACCTACCAATGAGTCTTTCTTGGCTTGTGCATGTACCTACTCACAACAAAGTGATTGCATGTGAAATGTCTGGCCTAGTGCACACCACGGCGTACATCAAGCTACCTACTGCACTAGCAAACAACACATTAGACATGTGCTCCACCTCCTCTTCAATACTCGATAATAGAACTGATGAGAGCCTGAAATGAGTTGCAAGTGGCATATTAAGTGGCTTGGACTTATCCATCCTAAATTGCTCAAGTATTTTCTCAATATAATGTGGTTGAAACAAGTACAACAATCCTGCGTGTCTGTTCCTAATGATTTCCATGCTCATTATCTTCTTTGCACCGCACAAATGCTTCATCTCAAATTCTTCACTTAACTGAGCCTTTATATTGTTGATCTCAGATATGTTTCTAAAGGCAATCAACATACAACAGTAAATATACGAGAATGCTGTCACTATATTTTTTATAATATACACAGCACTCGTAAATGCTTCTAGTATATCCTATCTTGGTAATAAAAGCATCAAATATTTTATACCACTGCCTAGGAGACTGGTTCAAGCCATATAAAGACCTCTTCAAAAGATATGCTTGATTTTGTTTCTTGAAAACAATGAATTTTTCTAGTTAACCCATGTAGATTTGTTCCTCCAACTCACCATACAGAAACACTATTTTCACTTCGATTTGCTCAAGCTCCAGATCAAATAGAGCAACCATGGCAAGTAAAACATGAATGAAAGTGTGTTTTACAACTGAGGAGAACACTTCATGAAAGTCAACTCCCACTCTCTGAGTAAAACCTTTAGTAATCAATCGTGCCTCGTATCTAGCATCCTCAACCCTAGGAATCCATTTCTTTTCCTTATAGATCCATTTCCAACCTACAGTCTTATGCCCTTTGGGTACATCAACCAGCTCCCATGTGCTATTCTAGTGTAGAGACTCCATCTCTTCATTCATAGCTACAACCCATTTACCAAAATCTGGCCTGAAAATTGCCTCTTTGTATGAGACTGGATCATCTCATACAAACTTCTCGCCTAAACTCAAAGCATAAGCAACTGGGTCTGAATATTCAAACCACTGTGGTAGTTTGATCTATCTCTTCTTCGTATTGCGAGCCAAGCGATAATTTTGTAGTGGTTCATTTTTCTGCTGTTGATTAGGTGATAATGAATTTTCCTCAGTTTCATATATCACCTTTTGTTTCCTCTTTGAAACTTGTGGAGTGTCAAGTTCAAACTCCACCTTCTCCTTAGCATCTTATTGACTGCTTTCAAGCTGCTCTACCTTTTTCATCATCGCAAACTCATAAATATCACGTCCCTATTGATAATCATCTTGGAGCCCTTATCGTCATTACACCACAAACGATAACCTTTGACTCTATCTGCATAGCCTATGAATATGCATTTCCTAGCCCCCTAGCTCAAGTTTCCTATCGTGGACATAAGCATAGGTTGGACACCCCAAATACTCTTAATTTGAGTAATCAACAGAAGACTCGAACCAAACTTCCATTGGTATCTTGCAATCCAAAGCAGTCGATGGTAACCTATTCACCAAATAACAAGCAGTATTAATTGCTTCTGCCCAAAAATTCTTGGACAATCTAGCATCAAAGAGCATGCATCTAGCTTTTTCAAAGATAGTCCTATTCATCCATTCTGCAACTCCATTCTGTTATGGTGTATGTATAATTGTGCGATGCCTCACATTTTCTTCCTTATTGCAGAATTCCTGAAATTCCTTATTGCAGAACTCCAATCCGTTGTTAATCCTCAAGCGCTCTATTTCTTTTCCTATTTGCTTCTCGATTAAAGTTTTTCATTGCTTGAAGTTGACAAGCACCTCATTCTTATACTTCGGCATGTACACCCATACTCTCTGTGAGAAGTCATCTATGAAGGTCAGCATGTACTTAGCAGATCCCTTTGAAGGAACCTAGAAGGCCCTCAAAGATCTAAGTGAATATAATTCAAAATGCCCTGGGTCCTGTGAACCGTAGTGCCGAATTTCACCCTATGTTACTTGCCAAGCACACACTGCTCGCAAAAATCCAACTCTCCAGTCTTCTGTTCACAAAGCAAACCTCATTTGCTTAGTTCTGATATCCTTTCTCACTTATATGCCTAAGCCACATGTGCCACAATCTCGTAGTATCATTAACTGATGAAGAAACTACTGCAGTACCAAAAACTGTGCTGCCTTGCAATATGTAAAGGCCATTGCGCTTCTCTCCCTTCATGATAAGCAATGAACCTTTGGAAACCCGCATAACTCTATCTCAAGTTCTATACTCACAACTATTCTTGTCTAGAATACCCAGCGAAATTAAATTTTTCTTCAAATCTGGGACATGACGCACATTTGTTAAGATCCTTACTATGCCATCGTGCATTCTGATACAAACTGAGCCAATTCCTACAACCATGCATGAAGCATCATCTCCTATAAGCACTTTACCACCATCGATTTTCTGATAAGTGGTAAACTAATCTTCTCGTAGGTATATATGGTAGGAACAACCACAATCCAATATCCATTCAAAGCTTAGTAAAGTTTCAGCAACGTTAAAAACAAGCCCACCATCAGACTCATCCTCAACAATTTCTGTGACATCATCCCATTTCTGATCAGAAGTTCACCTGCATCCTTCGTCTTTCCTTGTTTTGGATAATTTTGTTTCTATGCCCCTTTCCACCGTACCTAAAACACTTGTCACTATTTGTAGGCTTGGTTTGGGACTTCGATTGGCCTTTACTCATTCCCCTTTCTCTCGATCTCCCTTTTTGCCACTAATCTTTCTTACTTTCACCATCATTGCTGCCTAGGACATGTTTTCTCAATTCGTTGGAATTCAATAAGGCCTTCACATCCTCCATTGAAATTGAATCTCTCCCATAAAGCACAGTAGTAATCAAGTGCTCAAAAGATTTTGGCAGAGAACATAAGATAATTAACACTTGATCTTCATCTTCAATTTTAACATCTATACTAGCGAGATCCAGTATCACCTTATTGAAATAATTAATATGTTGAGTAATAGATCTACCTTTCCTCATCCTCAATATGTATAACCATTGTTCCAAATACAGCCAATTCGTCAGGGACTTTGTCATATAGAGACTCTCCAGCTTGTTCCACAAATTTGCTGGTGTACTTTCTGCGGCTACTTTTCTCAGTACGTTATCTACTAATGATAACACCAGAGTACCGTAAGCATTCGCTATAAACTCATCCTTCTCTTCGCCTGTCAGCATTACTAATAAGGAATCTCTGCCCTTTAACGCTCTCTATAAACTTTGTTAACACATAAAGGCATGATCCTTCATCTTCCATAGCCTAAAGTCATTCACCCCATCGAATTTCTCTACCTCGTACTTCATAGCTGACATCTGATCCAACATGTTCTGATACCAATTTGTTGAAACCCAGAGGATCTGTTATGAAAACTATGAAATAACAGTAAAGTAATTCAATAAAAACTAACAATAATATTTAACGTAGTTCAGTGATATGCCTAATCCACCTGACAAAGAAAAGAATTTATTGATTTCAATCAAGGTAACAAGTACAAACTTGAGTCCCACAAATCTCACGAGAACACTTAACACCCTCGTTCTAAACTCCGCTTAGAGAAACTATCTCAAAAGAAGTCTCAAAACTCTTGTGTTATGTTTGTGTTAATGGAATAATGATTGTCTCGATAGAAAACTGAATTTATACCAATGAAAATGAGTCCTTTGGCCCATGGGCTTGTGTCGTGCCCCGCAGCACTCAAGTTACTATCTTGTGCCTAGAAAACACACCGAGTGCCAAGAAAAAATAACTCGCCGCATGCCCTGGCTCAAAAAACTTGCGCCAGGGTGGGGCATTCCAGTGGCCTGCGTATCTTGGTGTGGTTCCAGTAGATTGCGCGCTTGGCACCGACAACCTTACGCCGAGTGCACGTCATGCCCAATCCTGCTTGTTTTCGCTTAGCTTTGCACCCGGGCATGCCTTACCCCGCGCCCCAGTGCGTGGTGTTCTGCAAACGCACATCAAGGCATGCTCCAATTGCCTGTTTCACCCACTCGACTTTGTTTCACTCCATTTCTTCCGTGTCCTGTCAATTTAGTCCAAATTTAAAGACAGAATTAACAAAATTCTTAATGTACAAGTCTTGGTAGACTTGGTTTATTTGTGGCTACCTTAAGTAAGACAATATGCAGAGAACATGTTCTAGGAATGGAAACTAGCTTACAAGAATTACTCTCCTTGGGCTTAAGTTTGACGACAAGACGGTTAAATGGCTACATCAATTCCAAATAAGTTTTACATCTTATCATCCACAAAATGTAATTTATCTCGATGTTGGATGGATATTTTGGATATTTATCTCTATTCGAAATGTGCAATTGAACTTGAATTGTAAAAATGAATAATTTTTATATATTATTAATTATGTGGATTACTATATTGAATAAATTAATATATAAACTTAATAACTCGTACAATAAGTTAAGTCAATTTTACCTATAGGCATTCAACCAGAGAACATCTCATAAGTTGGGAAATTATCTATTATCCTCAGTAATGCAACTTCTATGTTAAAATTTTATTCGATGAAGACGACATAAGCAGAAACACTTATTTCTCAGAGCAATTTTAATTCATCAATCAAAGGCATCAAGTACACATGTATCATAGAATGACACAATTCAGAGACATATAAGATATTATCCTACACATTTTTATGACAAATTGTATGGTATAAAAATGACAAACCAACACAAATAAGGAGATGTTGATTGACTAAAAGGGGTAAAACCATCCGCACACAACTCAAACCTCACATTTCGAGGGTCGCTTGCAAATTTTGGACATGTGTAATCAAAATATTTCCAAACATTCCCATCTAAAGGATGACACATGACACTTTCTGATTTATGATTCTCATAAGGCTATCTCATATGATGTGCATAACTCGTTGACGAACAAAGCTTCTCCAACATAGGTACTAAAGCCAAATAATGCATTTTTTTAATAGGCACTTCTTAAAATTTTCCTTTACCCATCATCTGAACACAAGTTTTGTATCTCACTACACCACAGAACTTAATTTATGTGTCATTAGCATAATCTTTGTAATATAACATGCATATGTTGACACAACAATCTATTTTCTGTGTAACCAACCTAAGTCTACTAACTAGTTCAATACCTCAAAGTATTTTGTTGGAACACCATTCCTCCATTGTATTATCTCAGACATTAACTGCAACATCTCATCAATGGCATCCTAAAACACATTTCGATCACTCTTGATGGTCATTATTCTCATAGCAATAAATAATCAAGAATACATTTCACATCCATCCCACAATTGGCTAATTATATTCATTCAAGAGGTCATAAAAACTTTTAAGTTTTGCATTTGGTTGCTCTTCACAACTATAAGATTCAAATAGCCCACTCTCATACCTATAATTACTTCCAACTATATCATATATAATTTTTGTATATCTATGAAGTTCATTGGGAAATTGATTCTCTTATACACTACTTAAGGCACCATATTCAAATGTTTCATTTGTTTATAAGTAAGGATCAAACTCCTTATGATTTGATAACTAATAGCAATTAGGCTTGAATCATACCCGATATAAATACATGCTAACATCATTGGATATTAATAACTGGTATTATATTTTACACTGTTTGTATGAACATCTAATTGTCCTATATATCACAAACTATGACAAACCAGAAGCATGTACTATAAATTCCTCAACTCCATCCAAAAACTCCTACTTAATTTTGATGCAACCAAGATAATTCTTATTGTACATCCATTGCTTGGTGGAATATTCATCTATATCATCACGATAACAAATAAATTGTATTAATCCCTAATTATGAATCGACCTTTTAATTAAATATCATATTTAAGTGTTCTACGAGCATTATGTGGTGAATTTTGTTATTTGGATAATCTCATTTGTATTATGATTGGAGTCAAGTTTCATAATTTAATTTAGTGTTATGTGAATTTTAGGCTATTACATCAAGTGAAAATTATTGAGAAATTGAAATTTATTACAAACACGGACAAAAGGCATTTAGGTGCTGAGTTGACACTTAATAATATATCAATAATTTGGTTGCATTGTGTCTTTTTAAATTTGTATCTTAGATGGGGTAAGACTATGCACCAAAGTACTTTATGTGGTCTATAACCATGTTATGCTTATACTTTTCTCATTCTAGTTTTTAACATTAAAAGGAATGAAGAAGATTATTGAGATACAATCAAATATTATCGGAACTATACAAAAAAAAGTATTGGATTTACTTTTACTTTATTTGACTCTCTAGGGGTTATTCAAGTTAATTTTAAAAGACTACTGCACAAAAAAGAAAATTGGGCAGTGTTGTCTCTTGTTAACATATAACAATTCGAAATTTTGAAAACAAATAAGAAAAGGAAAAAAAAAATCAACACAACAACAAAATAGAAAATTCATATATCACATAGCATCCCCTTATAACTCCAACGCATGCAACCAACAAAAATAAATGGGAAGGCTTTACACCTTTCCCAAAATTCTTCCTCCTTAAAACCACCAATTCTATGTATTTTCTACCTAATGCATACTTTCAATTAATAAAAAATTAACAATAATATCTAACATAAAAATTAAATATAAAAAATGCTTACCTCAAGATAAAAAAGATGACAGAAAAACTAGTTGGATCAACAATCAAATATACCTAATAAATATTTAAAAAAATAGTGAATTAATCGTATGAAATATATATTCCTAAGTATAAAGCAGAATAGTAATTCCCAATGCTACGTTTTGTTTTAAGTTCAATTATAAATCTCAATTCTAACTCTCTAACACAAATAATTTACATAATAAATAATCCAAGTCCCTCTTCAAAGACCAATTCTAAGTTCGAAATCTAATTCCAGTACGAAGTCAATTTCTAAATCCAATTCTAAGTCCCAAATTTAAACTTGAATCAAATAATTTAACATAACACATATAATGTAATATAGTAAGTTTCTAACCCTAATTTCAACAATTTAAGTTGGATATTTTGTAAAACATAATTTCTTCAGTTCAACATAATTTCAATTCTAACCTAAACTCTAAATTTAACTTCAATTCTAACATATAGCAATTAACTTATATAATTGTTGTTGCACGAAAATAAAGCTAGCGCCCTTTTCGAAATCAACAAGTTGATTAGGCATATGCTCCTAGAATACATTTGCCTAGAGTTAGAGCTCGTGTTTGCAAAGGATTGCTTAAATGCTTTTTCATCTATGAGAATTGGTATTTATATTGATTGAATAAGTAGTTGGCTTTTGTCCCACTTAGGTTTGGAGTGTCTGTTCTGATGGGTTTAATTTATTGGCTCAATGACTTTTTTTCTTATTTATTTATCTATTTACTTAATTAAGCTTTTAATTTGCTTTTACTTTTTTACCATTAGGGTCTTATTTTTTCATATCATCAAGTCCCCTACTTTCAATTTGAAAATTTATTTTTATATTAAAAGTATGTCGTAAAAGTTAAGTTTATTTTACCTTAAAAATTAATTTCATTTTTTCCATAAATTTTACTTTAATTTAATTTCAAAATAGTAATAATTTAATAATTGACTAAGTTGGAGATTCTTGAGTCCTCTTGACTTGTTGTTAGTGCTACTTAGACTGGATCATGACAGATTTGAATCTGAATTTGATAATGGTAAGTCATATTCGAATTCAATCCAAGATCCTATAGGATTTGTGATTGATATTATCATATTTGAATCTGAATAAAATTCGACATCCAAAAAAATGATTCAAATAAGAATAGTACTCTTAAATCATCATATACCATTTTTGCATTCCAAAAATATAATATGACGTATTTGTATATAATTACTAGAAAGTGATATATCTAGCTATATACTATTATATTATATATTATATTTATATATTGTGTGTATAATATTATGCATATATATAATACTATATGTATTAGATTGGGATTATAAATGGATCGGATGAAGCAAAATCTATATTTGCTCCATTTATTTCATATCACTAATCTTTTAATCAAATCATGTCCCCCGAATCTTTTATCTGTTAAAGATCATGAATAATTGAATCGAATACAGATTGAATTCGGATTAAAATCAACTTCGTTGACAACACTACTTGTTGTCTTCAGGGAGTAAGGTTTACTTAGTAAATTGCATCCTCTGACGAGTAAGATTTGCTTAGCAAGCAAATTGCATCCTCCAAGGGATTTAGCAAATTTAATCAGTCCTTGACTTAGTTAGGTAGTAACCCTTTAGGGCCAAGTTAAGTTTTTCAAGTAATTTTTTACCTTTCCTTTTAAGTTTCCCATTAATAATATTTTTAAAATTTTTTAATATGTAATTTTTTCTGAAAAATTCCAACTTGAGAATGAGATATGTCTAGTTCTTACAACATGTGTTGGATAGTTAGACTAATTTTGGATCAGAGTCTAAAATATTGATGAAAGCTGGCAGTGACCAATGGCAGCCATCTCCATAATGTAATGGGCAGCAGTACTGCTATCCCTGTAGAGGGGTTAGCTGTCTGCAATTGATCTAAAATAGTTAGTTCACTCTAAAACAAACCAAATAAAGCATAGATTTATTTTTTTACTGAAGTGAATTAAGCTATTAGGTTTATTTGGAATGGGTCAAGTTGCTATAATGATAGGCTAGATTAGTAGCCAATGAATTTGAAATAAATAAATAAGTACATTGGCATAGAAAATATTTATTAATAAGAATACATAAAATAAAAAAAATATATGTAATATATATTTGATGATGGTGTGAACTGTTCTTGGTGGTATTCTGGGCTTCAGTCCAATGCGATTGACTAGTAGAAAGTCAAAAAGGAGTATGAGGATATATATGGCTCGAGTCCTGCAACCAATAACGCATGTAAAGCTAGCCGAGGTGCCCTGGGCTATGGCATTCGACACTCAAGTCAGTACTTAATCGACTAAATAGTAGAGCAACAAAGTAAGGGCTTTAAGTGATAATGAGCATATCTTACAGAATGGTGGCAATGGGGTATTTATAAGCTCTATTTGCTGATGGATATGTCAATAATGCCCTTACCTATGTAAAGAGGCCCTTTGTCTTTAGCTGAAGACCTTTAAGTCTTCTCCATTTTGTGTACTATTCCAGGTGGCACCTCTTCTTGCTCTTCATGATGTGGTGGTACAGGGGAGGTACACACTATTCTGGTTCTGTAGCAAGGTGGTATAGGGGGTGGCACGTATCATTAATGCAGAGGGATGCTACCTATCAAAGCATTGAATGCGTCAGAGAGGCGATAGTAGCACATTTAATATGACTGTGGCTGGTGGCATGGGATTGCTCCACACCGTCCAATCGACCTCCTTCATCGAGATTTATCTCGTCTATGAGTTGCTTGTGCATACTTTGGTTGATGCAATTAAACTCTTGTCGAATCTAAGTCTTTTTGTTTGAAGGTTGAATAGTCATTCTCCAGCTGGTCGGCCATATTCTTGTCAGTTGCGCAAAGCGTTGATACCTGAGCTGGTTGAATGGTCTAAGCACATAAAGAGGGCTTGAGTATGGTCAATCACCTAGTTGATTACTAATGGGTTGGGCCTGATAGTCAATTAGGTCGTCACAGGTCATATCTCTTGCCTGGTCGAGCATTATTGGGTTGGGCATGTTGGGCTATCCCTTATAATCCCCACTCCTAAGTCTTGATCAAGTTAATCAATGAGAAAGAATGGGGAGTAGCTGATCTGCAGAACTAGAATATGCTCGACGAGGAATTTATGGCATTGACAATATTTAAGTTTCAAAAGTCGACTAGGGTTTCAGTGCATTTAATTCGTCAGTTACCTTATGTCACGTGCCTTGGTGATCGGCGATTATGCAATTAATAGCCAGTAGCCAGTTGATTTAGACTGTTGAATTACCCACGTGCTGGGATCTATAAATAAGCGCGGTGAAAATTTTCATTCTATATTTTACAACTATTGGGGAGGTTGAGCTTTGCAATTTACTACCTCTTGCGCTAGTCGAATTCCTTATGCTCTTATCAACTGTGTAAGTTTCCTTCAACCCCGAACAAAATTTACTCTTCTTTAATTCATCCAAATATCATATATCAATTATGTTGAGAGTTTTTGGTGAGGCTAGCGATAGGGAGAGTGATAGTGAGGCCACCCAGTTGGAAGTTCAGTCAACTAGAGGGGTGGGTGATTCGACTAGTAGGACTAATGAGTCTTCGAGCAATAGTTCTAGCTCTTCAGATAATTCTAGTAATACCCAGGTCAATGTTGGGGGTAGGGCTGGATCGAGTGAACTTTATGTTTCTCATGGTCGGCTATTCTCTCCCGACCACTATAGCAAAATTATGTCTAAAATCACAAGTAGGGATTTGGAGTTGATCAGACAGTTGTATCATATTCCCTCAGGTTTCGAGCAGACAGCTCGTGAACCGAATGATATGAAGCATCGACCTTCGGTTGGTTGCATAATGGTGTTTGAGGATACCCTAAAGTATGGGCTTAGGTTTCCATTAGCCCAACTTATAGTCAATCTCCTAATCAGTCTACAATTTTGTATAACTCAACTTTTACCAAACTATTTTTCTTCATTGTACAGCTTTGTAGTTTTAATGTTAATACATGACCAACCCCCAAGTTTTACTAATTTTTCTAACCTTTTCCACCTATCAATGTCCCAAAAGCTGGGCAGCACTGAGGAGTTGGGCTTTTATTACCTCACAACCTATTCTCATCGAAAATTCTTGGTAACCCCCTTATTTTCATATGGTCATGAGTAGAAAAAATACTACTTCTTTGTTCGAGCACCGGGTGGGGTCGGGTTTAACATTTTGAGGGGGTGGCTGAGGGGGCATGTCGAGATGCATGAGCATAAGAACTTTACCTAGCCTAATACTTTTATTCAGGACTTAACTCAATTTGGTCAAATGGAAGCATTAAGATATATCGAGAAAAGGAACCTGGTGCTAGCAGGCTTATCGCCTGCCTAGCTGGGTCTGCTTGCTGATACTCAACTAGGTAGACACCACCGTTGACTTGCATTAATTTTCTATTTTTTAACTTTCTGGTTGATAATGACATATTTTTTCTTTGTGATTTTCAGATCGAGAAAAAATTATGAACTACACGTGTCAATAGGCAATGGTACCCAAGCAGAGGGTGCAAAAGTGCCGCTAGGTAGCTACCCATCAAGAGGGTGCCTCTCAGATTGCTCTACAATCGTAGGCACTACCGCCTGCTCCTCAGCCAGCTCAACCAACTCTTTTCAAAGCAAGCAGCTCCGAACATCGACAGACGAGGCCTGCTATCAAGTAGCTTGGTCCTACTCGAAAAAAGATAGTGGTGGAGAAGGGGAAAGAAAAAGCTAATGAGCCATCTTCGCCATTATTGCGCATATTTTCTTCTCTTAGGTATGAGACCGACGTCCAGTCTAAAATTCGACCTAAATGATTACAACGGGGTTGACTAGAGCTAGTCCCCTAAAGGTGATGATAGCTGGACTTTTCATGTTCGACTAGAAGAAGATGCTAGAGATGAGCTAGCTTGAAGCCCTGAAGGCATTTGCGTATCACGCGAATATGGTAGGTATCTAGTTGAGTTGTATTTGTTTTACCTAAGTCCATGCTTACATTTCTCGACTAAACTCATTACTAATGCAGGTAAATCAAATGGGCTACCACTTTTAGCAGAGGTTGGAGCTAGCCCTTGGGAATCGGGAGGAGCTCCAGAAGGAGCAAAATGATGTAGAAATGGCTAAGGCTCAGCTCGACTCAATGCAGTCGAGGATTGAGCAGTTGACTAAGCAGCTCGAGGCCAAAGATGCGCAGCTTTTGGCTGCTGAGGCTGAGAAGAGCAGCGTGGATGAGTTGCTGATGAAGGCTAGATTGGAGGTTAAGACTTCATACAATGTTGGTCGGATACATGGGTATCATAGCACTAGCCGCTATGCTCGGGACAAGTTCTTCAGGGCGCCGCTGGGATAAATAAAGAGATAGTGCAACAGTTCATGTTGTGTTTGGCGTTTAAAGACACCAGCATTATATTCTCAATTGACGACGCAAAAAAAGCCTTTGAGAAAGCTGTTAAACAATTGGAGTTCTTGGGGTATCAGTTTCGACCTGAGAATAAGGAACACCTCAATCCCCTTAAGACTGAGCATCATGAAGATTATCCCGACCTCCCACATGTCGAAAAGAATGCGCATGTGGTCGTAACTGTGGTTAGTCCTCACCCGAGGGTGGTCGAGTTCGCTAAAGAGTTTGATTTCGCGAACAACTTTGCATTTAAAATCAAGGATGGTAAAGTCGACATTGCTGCTTACTTTTCTCTCGCCGAATGCACTTTTCTGATTGATGAGACAGGGCATTCTGAACCTACCACTACTGTCCAGCTAACGTCTATTCTAGTACTTGAGCAAGAGGTCATAGATCGCTCGGCCGTTGTTCGAGCTCCATCCCATAACGAGCTCGACCGCATTGTCGACGAGGTGGTGGTGGCTCAAGGTGGTGAAAGGGAGGCAGGTAGGTCGCGTTGAGACTGGCTGCTTTTGCTTTTGTATTATTTAATTTGACTTCGCATTGTGAAGTACTTTTGATTGATTTTACAAACAATTGCCACTGTTTTAATCATGTAACTTGATATTCATCTATATATGACAATAACTTTATGTTAATCTCTTTTGTCAATTAGCTCCCCTCTTTTTATTGCTTTAATTTTTGCAAATTGATTGCGTCAATGGGTGATGAAATAAATTTTTCTATCAAGCAAATGGTCGAATAGTGTAATCTTTTAATAAAGAATGGGTAATATTTAATTAGTTGAATAACGGTCATTTACAACATCAATCCATAAAAGAATAATTGGATAGATCTAAGGATATCAACCTCAACTTTATCTATTAAAAATTACTTTTGAAATAGTCTTCGTAGGCGACTGCTTGGTTAACTCGAGACAATCTCTTCGTAATCAAACGAATAGGCCTTGTGCCATGGTCAATCATAGATCGACTTAAATTAACTTCAAACTCCTATTCAAGCTTTGCTTCGAAATGTATATGTCTGTAGCGCGAACTAAATACGATGATCGACTACATGGTCGATTTAAGGTGTGGTTGGTCGTAGTTGACTTTATTAAATTAACTGCAAGTTGTTGTTTAATCCTTACATTGTAATGGGTGCGTTTGTTGAACGACCTTAATTATCGCATCGACGACAGGGTCGCTCTTAGGTTGTGGTCGACTATATAGTCGATTTTAAATAATTTGTCCTTTCATTACATGGTTGTGCTAGATGCCATTTATTCGACTAAAGAGTCAACTTCGAACGATTTATTCGTTTATTAAGTTGGGCTAAAAGCCTTTGTCGCGGTTCAAAATCAATTTTTAGTCGACTATGGGGTTGACTTTAAATGAACAACTCATTTAATAAGCTGGGTTAGAAGCCATAGTTGTGGTTTGAAATCAATTTTTAGTCAACTACGGGGTCGACAATAAACGATCAACCCATTTATTAAGTAATTGGGCCAGAAGCTATAGTCACTAATGGGAATGACTAGTTGTCGAAATATAAGTTGTCTTTATTGATTTGGAACCATATTTCAAAATAGTTGCACAACTGTTTTTTTCAAATTCACTACGTTCCATGGTTGGGGGAGCTCGTTGCCATCCATATCCGCTAGTCGATATGAGTTGTGCTTTTCCACTTTGACTATCGTGTAGGGGCCCTCCTATTTCGAATCAAGTTTAGCCATATTTTTTGAGACTTTGACTTTTTTTAGGACAAGGTCTTTCACTTTAAAGCTTCTTGGTCGAACTCCCTTATTGTAATGCTGGGCCATCTTCAACATGTATCTTTACATTGTTGTATATGCTTGCTAGCGTAGCTCTTTGATTGTTTCGAGGTCAAATTCTCTTTCAGACTCATTCCTGATTGGGTTGTAGTTGATTACTCAAATTGTGTGTTGTATCAATTTTGTTGGAACGACTACTTTTGACCCGCAGACCAGATTGTAAGGACTATGGCTCATGGCGGTTCTAGGAGTGGGTCTATAAACTCACAGACCCTAGGGAGGTCATCCGCCCAACTCGCTCTAGAGCCTTCAAGTCGAGTCTTGAGGTAGTCTAAGGCAATCCTGTTTGTGACTTCCGTTTTCTCATTGTGAAGGCAAGAGCAGTGCTATGATCCAATAATCAAAACTTCAAAAGCTAAAATTAACTAGGCTACTCAAGCAAATCAAAGACCTAAACATGCTAATGAAATGGATTTAGGTAAAGGATTACCTTGATTAGCTAAATTCCAAGGAGAAAATGAAGAACTCTTCTGCAATCTAGAAACCACCAAGCAGCGCCGCAGCAAAAACAATGCAACTTTTGCATGAGTCATTCTTATCCAAAAATTCCACAAAAAATCCAATAGTTCCTCAACTCTTTGATGGATCTACTTTGAAAATTTCAGATCAAAAATCCTTTTGGATCTCTTAGAATAAAATCGCCAAGTGACTATTCTCGTAGGTGGATCTCCAAAGGCTTATAACAAACTATTTGTTTTACCTCTATCAATATGATCCACACACCAATGTAATTTCCTATCACTCCTCACAATTAGTCAGAAATTGAAATGAGAGAAGAGAGGGAGATGGCCAATTTTTGGGGTTGGAGAAGAAGATAAAGGTGAGCTTCAACACATGAGCAAACACCTTAAAAATGGGAAGAATCTAATTCTTCACTTACTTAATACATGTGACTGCCCACCTTACCTCTATATCTAAATAGAGAGGGAGGAAGGTATGATGCCAAATTGGCATCACACCTTTCCCACGAGGGAGGGGGCCGCCAACATGCTTGCAATGCTGCAAGTTAGCAAATTCAAATCTAATTTGAATTTGTGTGCATTTCAATTACATTTAAAATTCAATTTCAAATTAATTAAAAAGTCACACCAAATGAACCTTTCATTTAAATTTTTTCTCCAAAATGTATTCTTCTCATTAATTAAATCAAATACTTTAATTTAACTAATTAATCTTTGACTTAACTCTTTAAGCTTAATTATGTTAACTTAAAATTTTAAGTTAGCTTGACCAATTAATGTCACATGACACCAAATAATTAACTCTTTAATTATTGATCTAATTTAACTCCTTAAATTAGTTGATCAATTTAACACTTAAATTAATCAAGCCAAGTGACACTTCAATTTTTGGTCACCCAAATAAATCGGTCACTTTGGAGTGAATTTTCTAACACTTAGAAAGTTCATCCATGACTAATGAAATGCAATTGGCCTTTATATATGACCCGATAGGTTCTACCATTCATTGAACGTGGGCTCACAACTTCTTGTGCCTTTTGAATATCATATATTTATTTTAGTTTAAACTCCTTTAAACCAAATTGACTCTATTCAATTAATCTCCATTAATTGAAGTGTACCTAATCTCTATGGTCTATGTCCAACCTTAAACCCATGGAGCCCAACTAATTGGCCGAAATGAATGCTTTTGGAGAAATATTATTGCTTTAAGCTTGCCATTTAAATACGGTCATTTCGTCTCCTGTCTCCCGAAAGAGGCCTAGGTCAAGATATTTGCTGGCTCCCTAATAGCCTCGATACTATGTCTTTATTCCCAATGTTCGATTCCACTGTATGACCTCTTATGTGGAATTTTTTTTTTCAAATTATCATACCACCTTGTGTGAGGATTTCTTGGAATCGATCATTATGGAATACATAAGAGATGCACTCGCCCTTCACAAATACGAGGAGTCAGATTCCATCTTGGATCTCACAAACCTCCATGTCTAATAGCTTATGCCCAACCTCTACCTGAATGGCCAGCTAGGTGACCAAGGAAGAGTCAGAGCACAAGGACCAGACACAAGGTTATCATGGATCCTTAGGTCAGAGGACAAATTATATGCACTAACGTAAGCTGGAAAATTTGCCACTACTAACTTACCACTTCGGCTATCTAGTGGTTCTCTGGGCGGGCCTCCAATGCCTTGTTCTCTAACAAGCACCCACTAACATGCATCCATATCTCATATGGGATTGCTCATGGAACGGAGTATCATCCAACCTTTGGATTTATGTATCGTTAGTGCAAGTCTATTTGGATCTTAGATGCCCTTTTTCGTAAAATCCTATGACTTGGAAGATTTAAGATCACGACCATATAAAACATATTCTATGATCACTACCTAGTGAGCTAACCAAGTGCAGTAGTCTAGTATGATCTAAAAGCTTTATTCAAATGCTAGTGAATTAATAAATAGCATAAGATGAAGATAGCCATATAAAGAATATCTTTCAATCAAGATTATTTTACAAAGAAATAGTTTTACAAGGCCAATCTAATTGGCTTGCTAGGCACTACTCCAACATATTGGCCTGAGGGTTCCCAAATGAGGTGAAATGTTGTCGAATTTCCAGGCTTTCGCCACCAATTCCTCGTGCCCTTACTCTGGAGCTGTATCCCATTATCTGATATTAATACTTTGGGCAATCGAAACGATAGATAATGGTTTTCCGCATGAAACTTCTAATGGCCGCATGGGTTATCTTCGAGAACGCATCTATTTCAACCCCCTTCATGACGTATTTGATCGCAACTATCATGAATTTTCTTAGACCCATGGTTTTTGGGAAAGAGCCGACTATATCTATCCTTCGTTGGTCGAATAGCCATGTGATCTAAATTGGCACTCAAATTGATACAGGCTGGTGAGGTATGTTGGAGTAGACCTAGCAAGATAGGTATTTTTTGGCAAAATCAATAGCATCTTTCAGCAAAGTTGGCTAAAAATATATATATGTCTGATGACTGGGCCAATGATCATCCTCCAGAGTGATTGCCATATATTCCTAAATGGACTTCTTGTAAGACCTCCAGAGCCTGCTCTGGTGTCAAGCACCTTAATGGTGGTCCAGAGAGGTATCTCTTGTAGAGCTGACTATACTCATTGAAGGCGAACTTCAGTGCTTGACCTTTGAGTCTACGTGTTTGCTTTATCCACAGGCACTTTTCATTCCCTTAGGTAAACATTGATTTCATCCTGCCGTGAGGGAGCTAATTCTTAAATTTGCCCAATCAAGTTTCGATCGAGACCACCTACAGTGGGTTTGTCGGCGATCAAAAATGTGATGGTTCTATCCCTGGTTCCTTTTGTTGAGCTAGTAAATTTTAACAAGGCATTTGCCCTTTTATTTTTTGATCTAGGGACTTAGTTGAGGGTGAACTTTTTGAATTGTTGCTGCAACTTCTTGACTTCAACCAAATACTTGCTCATTGTTGCCTCATTAGCCTCAAAATTTCCTTCGACTTCGAACTCTTCTATGATCAGTTGGGAATTAGTAATGGCTGCCATCTACTCTACTCCCCTATCGACAGCCATCCTTATGCTAGCAAGGAGGGCCTCATATTTTACTTCATCATTGGTGATATGGTAGTTGAGTTTAATGGCGAAGTCATACTCCTCAGCCTGTGGGAAGCACAGAGAAATGTCTATTCCTCATCTTGAGAAAGTTACTGAGCAGTCGACATGTAAAGTCCAGATGAGAGAATCTTAGTCGAGTTCGTTGGGCAGGTCGAGTCATTTCGTGATAAAGTTTGCTAACACTTGAGCTTTTGTGGCAGTTCGGGGCTAAAAAGTGATGTTGAATTTTCCTAACTCGATAGCCCACTTAGTTAACCTTCTTGACGTATCTAGTTTTGATAGTACTTGCTTTAATGGTCAATTCATCAGGATAATAATTGAATAAGATTGAAAGTAGGGCCTTAACTTCCTGGCTACTGTGACCAGAGGGAGAACGAACTTTTCAATCTCAAGGTAATTGTGCTCTAGGCCTTACAATACTTTATTATTGTAATATATAGTTCGGTGCGTGCCATGTCTAGTCAGGACCAAGATAGAGCTTATTGCTACTGATGAGATCACTAGATAAACATGGAAGACCTCTCCAACCTCCAGCTAAGCTAGCATCATGATGCTGACAAGTATTGTTTCAACTCGATCAATGCCTGGTCATATTGCTCCGTCCACTGGAACTTTCATGCATTCCTTAGAATTTTGAAGAACGGTAAGCTCTTGTCCGCTAATTGGGTAATGAATCACCCCAAAGCTATGATCTTTCTGACCAGAGGCTGCATGTCTCTAATTGTTTGAGGAAGTGAGATGTCCAAAATTACTTGGATCTTTTATGGGTTTACTTCTGTTCCTCTTTGACTAACCATGTATCCCAAGAACTTTCATCCTCTCACCCTAAATGTGCATTTGTTGGGATTAAACTTCATACAAATGCTCTCAAAATTGAAAATATGTAATTGAGGTTGGCTAAATGGTTTCGCTCTTTTTCTATTTTAGCAATCATGTCATCAACATAGACCTCCATGATCCTTTTGATCTCATTTTTAAACATAAAGTACACAAGTCTTTGGTAAGTTGCACCTGCATTCTTGAACCCAAAAATCATGACCAAAAAATAGTATATACCATTGGGGACCAAAAATAAAGTCTTGTCTCTGTCCTTAGAGGCTACAAAAATTTGGTAATGGCTTTGGAATGCATCCATCATACTGAAAAGATCACAACGAACAGTAGAATCAACTAATAAATCTATGCAAGGCAGTAGGTAAGGGTCTCTAGGATAGACTTTATTCAAATCAGTAAAGTCATTACACATTCTCCATTTCCCCTTATTTTTAGGGAGAGGGATAACATTACAATGCCAACTAGGACATTGAATTTCTATAATGTATCCTGCCTCTAAGAGCTTGTTGACCTCTTCCTCAATTATCTGGCATCTTTCAGCATTTAAGGTCCTAGTCTTCTACTTGATTGGCTTAAATGAGGAGTCCATGTTGAGTTGGTGGACAATGATACTAGGGTCGATTCCCTGGAGGTCAGCAGCTTTTCAGGCAAAAACATTAATATTCTTTCTAAGAAAATCGACCATTAAGCTCTCTATGTTGCTCCCTAGATCAGTTCCAATCCTTATGGTCTTGTCGGGATTCCCAAGCTCAAGCACGATGGTCTTGAACTACCCAATAGGTTCGACCCTAATCTTTTCTAGCTTTCTCTTCTTGCTTTATTGTCCCTCATTGGGTTTCGTTACTGGGATGTCCCCCAAGGGTTTTAGTTTTAGTCAAGCCTTCTGCTCATTTGCCTCGACCGAGATGGTGTAACAATGCCAAGCCTCTTTCATATTACAAAGCAGTTCACCAGTCCCAACAATTGTTAGAAACTTGACCTTCATGTGGTAGGTCGAGATAATGGCTCTGAAGTCATTCAGTGTCGATCGTCCAATTATAGCATTATAAGCAAATGGTGCATCAACCACCAAGTAGTTAACCATGAGCGTCCTTCATCAGGGTGCTTCCCCAGATAAGGTGGATAGGTTTATGGACCCTTTAGGAATGACCTCAGATCCTCCAAATCCGACCAGCAAGGTGCGCACAGGCTTAAATTTCAGCTTTCCCATGTTCATTCTCTTTAGTGTCAATAAGAAAACTATGTTTGTGGAGCTGTCATTGTCGACTAGAAACTTCATGACGTTGAAGTTGGCTATATCAACTAAAACAACAAGGGGCAATCCAGCTTATTGTCATCTCCTTGGTTCTCAATGTGTAAGAGGTCAGCGTTAGAAAAAGAGATGAGTTTTGCGCTGTTGGAGAGTTGGAAAACTATTTCGATTGAAGACGATTTAATCAATTTTAACCTCCTCTGGTTCTACCTCCTAGCTGATTTGGAGTCCCTTCTCATCGAGCCTCTGGCAATGGTGTCGATCAAGCCTCTAAGGGGTGATCGCAGATTATGGGTAGGCTTTTTTTCTTTATACTTTTTCCTTGGGCTAACCAACTTTTCCCTATATGCAGTCTGTTCGGTCTGGCCAGATTCTTGACTGGCTTTCTCATCAACATATTTCTTCAAATGTCTTTGTCAAATCAGCCTTTCGATTTCATCGTGCAAATTGAAACAATCTTCCGTGTTATACCCTTTTTGCCTATAGAAGTGATAGTATTTTTTCCATCTCTTAATTACCTCAGTTTCAGTCAATTTCCTGGGCTTTTTAAGGAAGTTATCATGCTGAATGGAAAATAGCACCTCCTTTCTTGCAGTACTCAGGGGTGTGTAGTTGTGGAATCTCTTGATGGGAGATCGATGACCATCCTTGTGCTATCTGTCATTTCTCTCATTGGCCTTCTTCTTATTGTTATCTAGGTTGCCAAATTTTAATTTGTTTATGTCCTCTTGGGTCATGTACCTCTCGGTGAGGTCGAGTAGTTCTTCAATTGTCCTCGATCTCTCTCTAACCAAAGTATTAGCGCACTCCTTGTGTTGAAGACCAAGGAACAACATATTAATTAGGAATTATATTCTAAGACTGTCAATCTTCAAAATTTCTATGTTAATCCTGGTGAAAATATCTCGAAGGAACTCTCCCTTGTTCTGCTTAACTATATGCAAATGAGTGTGGGGAGTTTTTCTTTCCTTTGGTAGGCAAACTGGTGGAAGAACTTGTCGCAAAGCTGCTCGTATGAGCAAATCGACGCCGGCTCCAACTTGATGAACCAGTCAAGCATAATGCCTTCAAACGTGGTGACCAATATTTTGGCATTGATGTACTAATTATGCTTATGGAGCTGCATCATGTGTTCAAATTGGAGTAAATGCACGTTCTAGTCGGATGAGCCATTGTATCTGGGCAAACTGGTCAAGACTTTGCATCGACGACTATGCGTTTGTAGACTCTTGGACAAAAGGCAACTCTTGCTCGAGGCAAAGGTGAGGTATATTGTCATAGTGGGGTTTTTTTTCTGTGTTTCTCCTTGAAATCTCTTCAAGATGTCTGTTCAGCTATTGCACTTGGTGGGACACTTCTTCACATTCTTCCCGATCAACTTGGGATAGATTTTTGTTCATTTGGGGTCTTTCTCACTCAACCCTATCACGCTACTAGGCTCGAATGGGTCAGGCGAGGTGATATGCCAAATCAACCAATTCTTCATAGGGGTTTGGTCGGGTTTCTTCCCGTGGGAAGCGTCTTGCTATCCTTTCGTCGAATAGGATAACATCTTGTTTCTAGTCTATCCCTATATTCCCTTGGGGATCTCTTCTCGTGTTGAGAGGGTTGGGGAATAGCACTGGCGGCTGGTCCGAGTTGGTTGTTGTGCTTGTTGAAAGTAGCTAATAATTAAGCTAAAATCTGGGTTGATATCTGTTCCTTGATCAACTACATGAGTTGGGGCATGGTCAATGTTACCACCTGTTCTGGCTAAGAACTAGATCCTATTTGGTTCTTGTTGGGTTGAGGAGGAGGGGTTCGACACCTCCTGTTCTCCTCTCTTTCAGATATGGCTTCCCTTGTGTTAACTATTTTTCCTTAGTTACGGACTTAAGAACCCACAAACAGTGCCAAATGATGATGGCATGAACTGTTCTTGGTGGTATTCTGGGATTCAGTCCAATGCGATCGACCAGAAAGAGGTCAAAAAAGAGTATAAGGATATATCTGGGTTAAGTCCTGCACCTAATAGCACATATCAGGCTAGCCAAGGTTGCCTCAGCTATGGCACTCCGACACTCATGTCAGTACTTAATCGACTAGATAGTAGAGCAGCAGAATGAAAGCTTTAAGCGATAATGAGCATACCTTATAGAATGGTGGCGATGGGGTATTTATAGGCTTTCATTGGTGATGGATATGTCAATAATGCCCCTGCTATATAAAGAGGGCCTCTGTCTTTAGCTGAGGACCTTTAAGTCTTCTCCCTTTTGCATACTATTCCAGGTAGTGCCTCCTTTTGCTTTTCAGGAATTGGTGGTACGGGAGAGGTGCGCACCACTCTGGTTCTATAGTAAGGTGGTACAATGGGTGGCACGCATCATTAATGTACAGGCATGCCACATGTCATTGCATTCAATGCAGCAAAGAGGCGATAGTGGCGCAGGACTGCTCACGCCATTCGATCTACCTCCTTTATCAAGATTTCTCTTGTCTATGAGTCGCTTATGCATACTCTGGTCGATGTGGTCGAACTCTTGTCAAATCTAAGTCTTCCTGATTGAAGGCTAAATAGTCATTCTCTATCTAGTTGGCTATCTTCTGGTCGACCACGCAAAGCATCGATACCTGAGCTGGCTAAATGGTCTAAGCACCCAATGAGGGCTTGAATATGGTCGATCACGAATGGGCTGGGCCTGATAGTCAATTGGGTTGTCACAGGACATATCTCTTACTTGGTCGAGTGTTATTGAGTTGGACCTGTTGGGCTATCTCATATCAAAATATTTTTCTCCAAAAATAAATAAAATAATAAATAAATCAATGAATTCAGTATTGCAGTGTTCCAGTATTCATCTAAATATTGTAAGGACCTATCATAACAATAACAAATTAAACTAAAATGGAGCACTTGGAAATGGAATGATCATATATAGCTGGGAGCAAATATTTATGGCCATTCACACCATGTGCATAGTAGCTAGCACCAGTTGTGGGATCAACTAACAAGTCCCCAGCGTAACCCGGGTAGGCTCCTTTTGGCAAAGACTCCTGGGCAAGCCGATGCAGCTTCTAATGGAGCTTTAGATGGGCCTTGAAAAAATCCATTTCCAAATAGGTTCATTGCAGTTCTAGCCGAAAGCCCACCCAAATTCATGATGATACCATCCAAACCCACGTCGTTATTGGGCGCAACCAGTTGTGGGTTTTGTAGGTCGTAAATAGGTTGGTGGAATGGCCATGCGCAGTGGCCTGGGCACTGTGTTTCGGAGTGGCCCACCCAGATGTAGGCAAACTTGTAATTTATTCCCTTCAGGAGGCATTCTTTGAACTATAGGTCCCGCATTGATTGACGTAGAAGCCATCGCTCGTGACATCTAACGTTGTTAGGAGGACGTTAATGGCGTTCTTCTGATTGCCATTTGAGGCAAGTTGGACGATTTATTTCTCAGAGAGAGATTTCCCGATAGGGTAGGACTCGCCAAGGAGTTATTCGCCCAAATATAGGGAGAATAAGGATGGGTTCTTGGAGTTGGCTAAGTGGTAGTATTTCTCGATGGCCTTCCTCCAAGCGGCAACGGATGGTTGGGTTTGGGAAGACGAGGAGGATAAGAGAGAGGTGATGAAATCGGCGACGATGGCCCTCTGGGACAGCTTGAATCTGCCATACCATATGAGATTGATGGCGATTTTTCCGTGGAGAAGGGGGACATTGTGACAGTGGAAGAGTTGTTTCTTGTAGGTCTTTGAGCAATATTCTTGAAGCAAAAAAGACGTTGAAGAGGGAAATGAGAGCTAAGAATTTCAGAATGAAGCAAGAGAAAGCCATTTTTGATGAATTAAAGAAAAGAAGAAGATGAGTTGCTTTAATTAGCTGAGCATGATTGGGTGGTAAGGGCAGAGTGGAAGAGAAAGCTATATATATATATATATGTATGTGTGTGTGTGCGTGTGGTGTTTGATATGTGGTTCCTAGTGGGAGAGCTTTAGGGGTGTGCTTTATCTATGGCTTGCGGCGAAATAGACTTAGGAACAGTTTGCTTAAGCATTAGTGAAAACTCAAAACGCGGTTTTTGTTGTCAGGGGACAATAAAAAAGCATTACAGCTCTTTAATGCAGCGATCGACCAATGCAGCTTGCTTACAGCATCTGCTTGCCCCTTTCTTTGCAAGTCATATGCAACGCAAAAGTCAAAAGGTATGATATATATATATATATATATATATTCTTTTAGACTTTATTCTAATGCTATTAAGTAGGCAAATTGCCTAGTTCAAATATTTCGTAATCCAAAATTACACATCCAATATATAATTAAATAAATGCAAAGGTTGTGTCCTTAGAGTTGGCAATAGGGAAAAAATATCAATTAAAAGAGATCATTGGCTCCCAAACAATCAAAATCTTTATATCTCATCAGAATTAAGTGAATCTGATTCAGAGAGAATGGCCTCTTCTTTGATAGATTCAGGGCAAAAACAATAGAGCTTTAACCTTATCTCATCTTTATTTATGCCTCTCTTATCAATAGAATTCCATTGAGTAACAGATGGATTGAAGATGTATGGATCTGGAATTTGGGCTCAAAAGGAATTTACTCAGATAGATGTTTGATGGAAAATCAAGTTAATGCTCAGAATATATCTAATTCAGAAGAAAATCTGGTCCTCTCATACTCCGCCAAAGGTTTGCAACTTGGTGTGGCGAGCTTGCAAAAATGTCCTTCCCACAAATGATCGCCTATTAATCAAGAAAGTTGATGTAAACTATCTCTGTCCAGTGTGCAATGACCAAACAGAAACAACTTATCATACTTTGGTAAAATGCAAATTTGTTTTTGACTCCTGGAACCAAGCCCAGCTTGAAAGATTTCAGCAAGCAGATGCTGCGAGTTTTGATGAGTGGCTGGAACATATTCTATCAAGCCAAAATGCAGAAATTTACAACAAAGTTTTTATGATACTATGGAGCTTATGATTACACAGAAACAAATTTGTCTGGCAAGGAATCTTAGGGACAACAAGATCTGTTATCTCTCGAGCCAAATTTTATCTTCAGCAATGGCTTCATGCACAACAAAGGAGGAAATAGATAGTGGATCCTCAGCATGCTATGTTGACATGATGGAGTTGTCCTCCGTCGGGGTGGTTGAAATGCGATATTGACGCTACGATTGACAACCTCAACAATTGCTATGGCTCGGGTTCTATTATAAGAATAGAGGAAAGAGTGGTAAAAGCAGCTAAGGAAATTCCCCATAGAGGAAATGTATCTCCAGTTGTGGCAAAGGCAATCTTGTTTCGTGCAGATTGTAAGGCTCTACTGAGTGAGCTTACAAATTATCAAGTTTGTTTTGTTTATCGTTTAGTGAAGCAAGCGGCTCATTATCTTTCTAGAGCCTCTGTTTCTAAGTCTGAATTGGTCATGTGGGAAGATCATATTTCTATCTATGTTTCTGATGTAATTCCTTTTGGCCTTCAATGAAATTTCTTATTTAGTGTCAAAAATAAATAAATAAATAAAATAGGAAAATAAATGCAACTATAATATAGAGAGAAAATTGAAATGATGAACAACTTGTAGACGAATGCTCAGCACAATATTAAACTATACCCTTTATTATTAACACAAGTGCTTACGCCATAATTGTCAGACAATCATTTCTTTAAAATTTTGATTAGAAGATCAATAATTTCTCCTAAAATATAATATCATAGTCTGTGGTAGATATAAAACAAATCAGATATAAATGCATCTAAATGTTGATTGGGCACCTAAAAACTTGCTTATTATTTATGATAAAAATATAAACGAATAAATATCTAATCATAATTGATAGAGTCCTATTATTTAGTTCAACTAGCTGCCTAATTGGCTAAATGTATCATGCCTCAACAATAATTGCCCCTTAATTACGAATAGAATAAATAAAAGAATCAAATAAAAATTTTCATTTTAACATGATAATAATTCTAAGAATTGAAAATCATAAAGAAATTATCAAATTTGTCATCTTATAATAAACCCACAAATTATTTAAATCATAATTAATGAACAAGCAAGCTCATTTGAAGATCACTGGGGCAAATTTAGTCAAAATTATACACTTAATTTTAGACTCCCAAAGATATGTTCAATATTCACAAGTTAAATAAAATAAAAGGAAAAAAAAAATTGGCATTCACCTGATTGCCATATTATCTATCAGTATTTTAAGATTTGGCATACATTGATGGATTACGTAATTAATTAATATATAAACACACACACACAGTACCATTGAGAGACACACTTGCTGATCAGTTTTCTATCACAACTACTACTGTCTCAGAGCTAGGAGGAAGGAGCTAGGCATGATTTTATGGGTATTAATTAAGATGTATAATTAGTGTCTTATAAGTGTGTGGTGGCTAATATAATGAAATGCACTTCCATGGCTAATTGAATTGAAGGGTGGGTCAATGGTCATGAAAAAATATCTATTTATAGGATGATACGGTGGTTTAATTAGGAGAGACATAAATTAAGAAAACAATTGAAATACTTTTGTCCTTAAGTAAAAAGTTTAGATTGTTGTAATTGGCAATATTGTCTGTGGGGAGTTGGTGAGTAAGGCATGAGAAATTAATTTTTTGGTATGGCTAGTCTGGGTAATTAATTATAAATAATGAGGCTCTGAAGTCTGAACCATGAGTTGGAGGAGTCTAATATGGATTTCCACCAAATTGAATAGGAGCCACTACCATAGATAAAGAAGCTAGCTAGGATGATCACGGACGCTCGATCGCGCGCTGTACGAGTTGCACTACAGCATCTTGAGCTCCACACGGCAAATTAATGCATGGTAATGGTATTGGTACCTGACCTGAGCAAGAAGAATTGTGTCACCACCCCACTGATCCCTTGATATCCCACTAGCCGGAGGGATACAGGAGATCCGCGTGCGACTACTAGCATGTGGGGGTGAGAGCAAGCTCCGCCAAAGAACATTGATCAGGATTAATATTTCATCACTCATAAGGTGCAGGACTTGCGAGCAGCAACTGGCAGGGGTGACGGAGCAAATGATTGTAGAAATCCAAAACGCATCCGAAAATGAGAGTATGAAAGAGGGGGAACAAGTTATAAAACATAAAAGTTTATATAAATTTTATAATTTATAAATTCGAAATATATGATATTTTTTGAAGTTGAGCATAAAGAGTTGTTTTTTATATCATAAATTTCATTAATAATCGAATCAATAAACTTTTAGTAATATCTTTTTAATATAAATAATTAAACAATCGGGTAAAAAGTCATTTTTTTATATATATTTTAGACTCTTCTTGACAATATTTATAGCAGAAAAAGTTCTCACTTATAGCTATTGAAAGACAAAAAAATCCAAAAAAAAATTCTTAAAATATTTATTTACTTTTATCTCTTTATTTTAATATTGTTGAAGTCAAAACAATGGATTTTAATTGTTCTGCAAGTTCGTTAAGGTTTTTTTTTTTTTTTTTTTATTACTAAACCCCCTACAGTAACATTTTTTTAGATAGATAAGATGGAAAATTTTTACGGGTCTAACCTAATTGTTTTCATTTTATATGTTACTTGATTATGAATATGGACTTAAAAATTTATCTAGAGTTTCAAAAAATTAAAATAGGTAACTAAATTAATTAATTTTAATTTTTATCAATAATTAAAAATTAAGTAATTTAATTCAATATATCTAGATAATCAATTTTTTATGTAAGGCCCAACAAGAAAAGTTAAATTTTTTAAAAATTAATTAATGATAATAAAAAATAATCATTTTTAATTAATATTAAATAATATATATATATATATATATATATATAAAAGTTGGGGGAGATGGTCGTCCATTCTCGATATAAATTGCACTCCCACGTAAAAAAAATATTCCCTTCACTAGCAAAATTGTGGCAGACGAGCTCCCTACCAATTTTAGAGCTCCTAGTATCCTGGAGTATGATGGGATATATATATCTGATCCTTCAAAACACCTACAAAAGTTCAAGCACTCTACCCTCTTGCATAAGTATATGCATGAGGTCAACTGTAGGGTTTTCTTAATGACGTTGTATGGACCAGCTGCGTTTGTTTAATCTCAACTCCCATTTGGCTTCATCAATTCCTTTGAGAAGTTCAATACCAGTAGTAGACACACATTATCAAAGAATGTCTTTAAGTCTTTTCAACCTTAAGCAAGGATTTTTTATAATCCTAATCACTTTGTTTTTATCTATTATTATGTAACACTTTACATTGCGCTTAGTGTCCATTTGTTTTTGTAAACAAAACAAAACAAAATTTAAACAATTACCCCTTTTTCACATCAAATACATTAAATATCCTTTGTAGTTTGTTTAACCCTTTTGTTTAACATCTAATTTTTTTAATGTTTAATATATATATATATATATATTAGTATCCCATCCGATTAATCAATCTCTAAAATTATAGCAATACCAAGAATTAGATTATATATTATTATGTATTTTCTTTTTTAATTTTCTCACATTCCAAATACTTCATTTTTTTAAGAAAATATATTAATAATAAAATAAAAAATATTTTATTAAGTATATATAAGAAAGAATTATTAGAAACTCTTTGAAATTTCTTTTATATCTACCCAGTCTATTAAAATATTTTTCAATCTAAAATATACATCCCATCAACATTTTACTCAAAAAGAAACCCAAGAAAACTTATTAATTTTTTTTAAATTACTTGTAGCATCCCTAAAATTCGGTATTACGAAAAATAAGGATTTAGAGTTCAAGAAATTGGTTGGTCGGATTTTAGGGCCCGAAAAATAAATAAAAAGGACTTAATTGCAAAAATTTTGAAAATTTTGGGGTCAAAGTGAAATTAAGCAAGACTTGATTGGATCACATTTTCAAAATTTTGGGGTTGCATGGCTAATATTTTGGGTCAAAGTGTGGCACTAACTTAGTCTATGGACTGAAATTGAAGTGGGTTAAACCTTAGAGGACCCAATAGGCATCTGAGCAGAAGTTTTGGGGGGTGAAAACATAATTTTCAAAAGATGGCCTTTAAATAGCAAAATAGCCCCTTTTTTTCTTTATTTTCACCTCGCACCACTATGTCTTCCTCCTCTAGCCATCTTTCCGGCGAACAGTGAACACCTTCAAGTTATATACTATTTTTCTCTTCTCCTCATGAAGAACACGTTGGTACTATTCTCTTCTAAAACCAAGTGGTGAGGCGGCCGAAATTTCGACTTGAAGTTACTGCCACGGCGGAGGTGGTGGTCACGAAGTCTCCAGCGGCTGAAGCTTCAGTCTGAGCAGTGGGCTGTGATGGGGTTAGCTTAGGAAGCATCCTAGTGTCTTCAATTTCAAAAACCAACCAGCGACGAAGGAGAATTAAGCTTTTGGCGCACGACGGCAATAAGGTAACCCAATTTAGTTTTTTGGCCAATTGGAGGCCTTCCCGACGGCAAAACTCAAAATTGAAGTGTGCATTGGATTCCTGGAGTCGAGAGGCTTTGATTGATTAATGGTGGTGTTGCACTTTTCCGGCGACGGCGGCTCGCGGCGCGGCGGCGGAGCTGGGACAAATTCTTCAACTCATCGCGAGGATCGTGACAGTGTTCTCAATTTATGATTCTAACGCTTCTATAGTCAAATCTTGGGTAAAGGATTTGGAATGGAATTATGTTTTATATATATATATATATATATTGTACCGTTATTTCCACAAAACATGTATTATGCCAAGAGAGAGGATTTTAGATATGACTGGTATATATACCTTCCATGCATGGACTATTATATGGTTTGATGGACCCAGATTTGAATTAAAATATGATAATTTTGGATAATTAAGTTAAGTGAAGGATTTAAACCCTAACTTGTTGATTTTTTGGATTTGGAACCTAAGTGATAATAACCGGGTTATTTAAGATGATGTGGAATCAAGACTTGGGACATGCATGTGCCGCTATAAGTTTAGTGAACTTGAATTTGTAATATTCTTTGATAAATTTGGGATTAATTGAGTTAATTGATAAAGAAAACCTTGTAAATATTCCTATATTAACAGCGCAATTAGCTGTACCATAATAATAGTACTGATCAAACCATAAAACTGCCATATTAGACGAATAGCTGTTAATTTTAGATTATTGATAGTATAATTGTAATTATAGCGTCGAATGAGGATCTTGACATGGACCTATTCTTTTGGATTATGTGACAAAGAAGTGGGTCCTGCGGACTAGTAAACGGTGATAGCATATTTGAGCCTAATTAGGTGAGGCTCTGCCATTCTAGCATTGATTCTATCTGTTCTTATGGAATGACCCCTGTAAAAGTTCAACGTACTTGTGTACTGTACTTGTTATTGAAACCCGTAAATTGTTGAGATCTTGTTTGTCGTCTGTTACTTGTTTCATAAACCCCTGTGAGGGTTTGTTTTATTAGTTCTCACTTCTAATATTGTTCAATACAATCCATGGGCTTGCCAATACTCTTGTTATTCGTTACAGCTTTAGTTGGCCATATTGGCTTATCTGAATTGTTTGTTGATATCGTATGGCCTTGTCAGCATACTTGATTATTGAATTTATTTATAGATACTTATATGCAAAATCTATTTGGGCTGAATGCCAATCCCAGTGGAATGCTTGGATTACTATTCTAGATTTGCCATTCCCCGACTGACTTGGTTTGTGATCTTGACTTTGGGCAGTCGAGGGTTGATTGTGGCCTAAAGCTTGATCGGCGAGGATTGGTCTTACCTATTTGTGTGGTTGCGATCTTGTCCTCGAGGAATGCTTGATCGGCGAGGATCGATTATATCGATTTGTGCTGCAGCGGTTTAGCGAGTTGGCTACTCGTCAAGGGAATATAAGGGGGCAAGCCGTTTTACGATTGTATCATTTATACACAACTGGGAAATATAAAGAGGAAAGCCGTTACACGGTCAAACATGTGAAATATGCTTGTACCACTGGTTTTATAAGATGTTCTTGTCTAGTCTATTTTATAAAACTGAACAAAATCCTAGATTTGAAACCTAAGTATTTCATGAAACAATTTGTTACTGAATTCTTTAAAACTAATCATATCTACAAGTTTTGAGATTTTCTATGTAATGTATTTAAACATGAAATGACTCTTCACCAGTATGGGACAGCATGGAGTCATTTCATAAAGTGTGGTACAAGAAATACTAGTTTCTGATTTTAGTTCGTAGATTCCGTAACTCTTTCAAATCTTCAAAATCCAGTTATTGTAATTTGTATTTTTAGTTATTTGGATTCAGAATAAATATTCTTCTTGTAAATGTATATTGTATTCCATTTCATTTGATTCCTCCTATACATGCAAATGCTTGCCTCACTAAGTCATTCGAACTCACCATCTATATGCTGTTCTTTTTGTTCTTTGGCCAGATTGAAGTGTAGAAGGCACCCTGAGCTTAGGCCACCTATTGGTATAGTGTAAATATTGTTATCATGACATCTATAGTGGTAAGGATGTGAGATGTTATGGTCGTAATGTAATAGGGGGTGTAAGTTATAAGTTAGTGTATTTTCTTCTACGAAGTGTGACAGATTAGAGTTCCCGATGAATGATGTATATATGTAAGTCAAATTATGGGCCTTTGAGAAATTGTGACTTGTTATGAGAACTTAGGTGTTACTTGTCATTTTTAGCATGGCTAGCTTGAATTTTAAATTACAAAATTTCTTAGGTTGAGAATTTTGGAGGGTGTAATTGGGTGTAATTAGTTTTGAAAGATTCGACTGGAGTAGCACTTCGGTTCGAAGCAGGCACATCTCGAACGGGGCATTACATTACTTTTGATTTATTAAATTAAAAAATTTGATGATTTAGCTTTTTAATTGAAGATTCTTCTTTAAATCGTTCAAATTGATTTATATTAATGATTTTATCTTTAATAAATTAAATTTTTTTTATTAAAATCATTAATTAATTTCTTATATTAACCCTCAAAATTTCAAGAACAATATCAAAGAAATTCTTGAGGAAAATTGACTAGAAAATATTTGTTCGAGATCTGTTTATTCGTCAATCTGCCATCAAATATGATAGCTTCCGCGGCGATGGTGAGGCGGTGGAATACGTGGTCAAGTGCGCAAATGTAAAAGCTAGGCAAATAAATACGAAATGGGGATGAGAATGTGAGAGGGAACATAATACAGAGAAGAGAGCGGAAGATTCATATAAGAGAATGAAGAAAAATTGAGGCTAGATTTCCTTTCCCCAAATCCCATCGGACGCCAGCCCATGAAATTAGAACTTCGACCCAAAATTGCGACAGAATGATGGCTACCCAAAGGTAAGATCGGGCATATGTCTAGGGAGTGTTCGCACGGAGGCGGTGAAGGTGGTAGAAGATACGGCTGCGGCGGAGGGAGCTATTATAACTACGGTGAAGAGGGGCATTTTTTGCTCACAAATGCCCCAACTCTGGGTAATAGGGTCGATCCCTACCCTCTTCACTTTATACTGATATTTCTTATATTTTTGCTTCAGATGAGGGTTCTGATAAAGATTCAAATTCTAATGCATCTAATATTGAGAAGAAAACAAGAGCTATTGGAGCTATGAACATTTTTTTTCAATGATTTTTATTGTGTGCAATGTTTTGGTCCACAGTGGAGGCGTGCACGACGAGCACTATTATTCTTTTGTTAGGCCAACTCTATCTAGCTAGTGGTAATGAGTTTATTCCCAAAGTTAGCACATAAAAGATGCAAATCTATCTTTGTAAATATTCTTTAGCTTTTATTGAGCATCTCATAAGGTTACTTCACTAGTTTCATTTGGCACTATTTGACACTATGTTTTTATATGGCTATTGCTAATGTATTCTTGTTCGGCGTCTCACCATTCTAGTCTGTCTTTAAGGATCTTTTACCAATAATATCCTTTATGGCAATATACACTTTGCAATATCCATTTCTGCATGCCACATGGTCCTTTAATATGTCCAGTGGACTCTCAGAAATTAATGACAAAGTAGTTGAATTAACCTTGTAGGTTATAATTGCATGAAACCCTTCCATCTTTAAGGAAGTTTCTGTCTCTCTTCTTTTACCTTCAGGTTTCCTTCTTTCACCTTTTTCTTTTACCTTCATATTTCCTATTTTCCCTTATTCTCTAGGGCGTGGGGTAGTTAAATAATATAAAAACCAATGAAAAGCAGTGGCTATTAAGCTAATAATTTGAAAATGCTTCAATCATGAGACAGATACCTACGAGGAATCAACTTATCTAGTCTTTGAAACATTTTACTTGTGATCATGTGAGCTGCTGATCAATAATTCTACTATTATAAATGTTCCATTGTCCACTACTAGACTAACATCATTGTTAGTACAAACTCGATTTGTAAATTCTATAAAATATTCACTGTTCTTGAACTATTATGTGGAGAAGCGAGTCTGGATTTAATGTCCCCAGTAATTTTAACTTCAAAAGGTATGCTGATCTCCATTTATTCCCATCCCCAAATAGCAATTTCAATCAGTTTAGCAGATCATTCTAATTGGTTTCAGGTATAAATTTGATGATGAACGCATGACAAAAGAAGACACACAAAAGGCTTTAGATGAGCTTTATGGTGGTGAAGAAGAAGTAGGTTTTCGCTTTCTTTTGCCTACTTATCTTGAATTTCTTGATGCTATCTTACCCTTTCATTATGTCTTTTCAGCACATAATGCAGACAAATCCAGGAACTAATAGCACCCTCTTCAAGTTTACCAAGAATTCAAATGCCTACATGTTGGTGTATATACGTAAAAGTGACAAGGATAAAATACTGTGTAACGTTGACGAGAAAAACATTGTAGAGCATCTCAGGGTTTGATATCAATATCAGCATAACTCGTTTTGCGTATCTATGAATTGATAGCCATTCTTTTTTTCAATATCTTTGGTTTTAATAAAATCTATGGATTTACCTAGGAGAGGATGAAGAAAGAACAAGAGCGTGAGAAGAAAGCAAAAGCAAAGTCTCATGATTACACAACTGTAAAGGTAATTGATTTTGATAGTTCATCTGCTGAGTAATTATTTACTATTTCATCATCTCTATTTTAAGTTAATGTTTTTTATTAGAGAAAGGCATGATGTTTCAGGTTGATTTTGAAGAAGATTTTGCGCGCCAGTTTGGAAGGGATGTATTTTTTGATTTAGTGGATCATAACAAAGTTACAAGTACTCGTGGTGAAAAGCGACTGCCATTTAACAATTTTAAGGTACATAAGCCGTGAAATGCATAAGATTTTGTTCTATTTCTAATTGCTTGAAGTTTAGTTATTGTAATTTCACTAGCTGCTATATTCCTTTATCTAGGCGAGAAAACCTATTGAGAGAAATCACCCTTTATGGTTCATTAAGTTATGGTAGGCCTTCAATAGTTTTTGCTCACTCATAGGGCAACAATGTATTTAGACACTTCTTGGAGTGTTTGAAATTAGAAATTGCCCTTAAAATGTATATCAAATGGCTGGATGAAGACATTCATCCCTACTTTGCTGTTGGTATGCTTGTGAAGTTCAATCAACTTATAGATCAGCATTTAGAACTATATGCCTTGCTCTTACATGGATTTTCTTTCTGTTGGCTTTAGGAGCTCCTCTTATTGGAGCAAATGAGGTTGTTAAAGCAACATTATCAGGATTTACATCTGGTCTCCCTATTTATGAGGTATTTCTTATATTTTTAATGTCTCCCTGTCATCACTTTATTCTGATATTTCTTATATTTTTGCTTCAAATAAAGGTTTTGATGAAGATTAAGATTCTGGTGCATCTGATATTGAGAAGAAAACAAGAGATATTGACAAGGAAAAGGCATGGGAAGAAGAGGATGTAGAAGCAGAATTATAGCTTAACATCAACGAAGAAGCTGATGAGTTCAGATTACCAACTATAGAGGTTTGGTTTATTGACTATCTTGTTTCTGTCCAAGGTTTAGAAATATTAAATATAAAACAATTGAACACATTTTGCCTTGTTTGTTTTAAATTTCTCTTCAATAACATAGGAGCTTGAAGAAGAAGCGCATCGACCCCCAAATCTCCAATCTCCAGAGAAGGATAAAAGAGAGTATGTCTGGCTTTGTATATGTATCAATTGGTACTTAAAGATTCTTGTAATTAAAATGTTGAGATTTGAGTTATTATTTCAATTGTGCGGGTGCTTTCAAATTTTAAATCTTTAACGTAAGAAGGGGCAACACGAAAGGATTATGTTGATCAACTTAAAATGGATTTAAGTTCTTACTGTAGATACAATGAGTTTCTAATTAAAGCTTTGATTGAGGTAATTTTCTTATTCTGAAAACATAACTCCTTTGCCATTTTCATTAGATAAGCTTGGCCCTCGCAAGTTGGACTTGGCTCACGGACATATTTGTGCTTTGATTATCTTTCTCTTTCTCTTGAAATTTCGCTTTTTCTTTTTTGTTAATGACTTATTTATTAAATCAAAATAATCATCATGCGCTGTCTCATAAGGAAGAGTTAATGGTTAGAAGTTATTAACAACTTGTTACTTTGAACAGCTTGAGCCAAAATTAGCCAAGCCAAAATTAGGCATGGTGCTATGCACAGATCTGAATCAATTTATATCCATGTGCCAAGTTTTGTTTGATTAAACATTCAGATGTAATAACTAAGCATAAAGTTGGTTACAATCCTAATTCATGCAAAGGTCCATTGGTGCAGTGATTGCATGCTCATTATAGCACATTATTCTTTTAGCTTTTGCTCAACTAGTTTTTTGTGGTATATATATATATATTTTTCCTTCAACTAGCTAACTGTTTCTTCTCAACATATTCTTGTAATCTATTCATTTAGCATATGAATTGTCTTATTGAATGTATATATCCAACAGGCAATGTGTGTTGTATAAACAATAATATTCTACTGTGTACTAGGAAATGTTTCATCTTTCTGTTTGACTTTTTTGTTACTGTAGATTGTTTCTCACACATGGGCAAAAATGAGACAATGCAAGGTAGGCATTAACTAATCAATAGTTGCACTTGCTAGTATTGACTTCAATATTTTTCTCCTTGTTAGAATATTGTAACAAAGCTTTCTGTATTAACAAGATCCTTCAATTCAGCAAAACTTTTGATTATATCTTCTAAGGGAGCCAGTAGAGACTGTCCTAGTTGTACCAAGGCATATGCTAAAGTTGTATCAAATGGTGTAGATATACTTGACTGCCCTATTCAGATGACAAATGATGGAGTACCCTTTTGCTTGGGATCTATTAACCTCAAAAATAGAACAAACGTTGCTGAAATAGATTTGAGCAAACTAAAAACAAGTAATATAGACATTAACATAAGCGATGGAAGTTTTGCCTATGATGTCACATGGAGCCAAATTTAGGGGTTAACGCGTAAGTGAAACTTGAAACCTGAGCTGTATATAATGACTCATTTTGCTTAACATCCAAACTCTCAAAATATGAGAAGATAGAAAGTCCAACATTCCTTTATTTTAAAGAATATCTAATGATCTCTCATGTTTAAGGTTAGTTATAATATTTAACATCTCACTGAGTTGAGGTAGGTAGGATCTTCTTTTTCAGCTTTCAAATGTTCCTACTGGAGCTTACTTTACCTGAGATTTACCTGCATCCTGTAATCATAAGGCATCAGTACAGCATACACTTGGCTTGCTATTTAGCTTTTATTGACATAAGTTAATATGTCAAATCATTATTTGTGTAAATATTTCCAGCAACAGAATAGGTATTGTAACTCAGTATATTGAATATGTATTTTAGCATGTGGCTACCTTCTCTATCTTACTAAAAACTTTTTAAATGTAATGTTTCTTGATTGTGGATAACATCACTTGATATTTGCATCAGATCCAAAATAAAAGGAGCTGAAACTTCATCAAGAGTCGAGGCATAACCTTTTGAAATTTGATTTACATTTCTTATTTCACATTGATTTCATTCTTGCATATATTCGCATTCATTTGATTGCAAGAGTTTCAATTGTAGTATGTTCTCTTGGAATAGTTGTTAAAGTTTGTGTTGATAGATAATTTGGTTTGACTACAGTTACTATCTCTAATCCATATTCAAAGTATCCACTGTTTCGAAATCCAAGAGCCAGTAATGATGGGAACTTGACGTAGTTATTTGATTTTTTAGCATTTGCAGACAATGCATCTTCTATCACTGGAGTCTTGATCAGTATAGAGGTGAGTCTACTAGATATAAGTTGTATTTGATCATTCATTTACTACAATATCAAATACAAATTACATAAGTGAGATGCCTTGGAATGTTTATTTGCTCTAAGTTCTCTGTGGACTTATTTGGTATATCAACTTGAAAGAATATTGACTAGCTTCAACTTATAATTCATATTGAAAATGTAGACTGATAAAGATGGGGGATGCATGATCTTGTAAATTATTGACTCACAATTTTATGACTTAGCCTCCTCTGTCAGAATCCTCTATTTCATTTCTTATTTCATCTCATAAATATATGTCATGTGTATTAAATATTTTCATATAAAAATAATTAATTAAAAATCAGATACACTTGAAGATAAAACATGGAATGAAATAAAAGATTCAAAGTGCAGTCTCCATGGATTCTAAATTCTAATAGTTATTTAGTCCATTTTTTCTTTTTATGTGTGAAGCTAGGCACATCTATGACTTGCTTACCGATGAAGAGTACTACATGTATGAAAACGAGATATATAGGATATTATATTGAGTACTATATATAATAGATGTGAGTTGTGTTGATATATGGACAATAGGCCATCCTAGTTAAATTTTCCACTATCAGACTAATATCTATCTTTTCACAGAGCATTGCTTATAAAAGAAGTTTGGTCAGATATAAGATTTTGCCACTTCCAGTTTAGCATTTAAATGCGTCGTTACATTACTAAGAATAATGCTACAAACCAACACCAAGTTTCTGAAGCCCCACCTGGTTATGTATCAAAAAGTCTGAAATATCAGTTCCTTTGATCTCCAATACTATTTATGAACTTCTACAAACAAAATTGCCCAGATCTACTTCACATCACTAGATGTATTCTCTTCATCCAGCCTTAACCCTTCCAATCATTCATCTTCATGAAATCTATAGTCCTAAGCAATATGATTTTTGTAAAGTCACAACTTCTAATGCAGTTTCCAAAGAAAAAAGTGATAGAAACCTTTTTCCTACTCAAGTAACCAAACCAACGGCAACTATGGTTCTAATATATTCATAAGAAGCCAACGTATATTATGATAACAAACAAACAAATGTTTCACAGAATTACTTGTTGACTCATGAATGGCTAAAAAATCATGACCTTAATGTTAAGTATTAATCTAAAAGCTTAAACACAAAACATGATAGAAACACATATGTCTCCAAACACAGAAAAACAATTAATTTGGGAAAGTTTTAGAATAATATAGAGCAACAAAAATATTACATTCCATAATATAAATAGTGAAGATCGCATCCAAAAATAAAAGATAAAAAAGAAAATACATTTGTGCAAGTCTAAGTGATTAAAAGATCTAAAGCTCTTATCATATTCAATAAATTCTAATTCTATTTTTATCTCCTAAATTTTTATCAAAATTAATTTGTCTGAGATATACAAATTGATATTAAACAAATACAAATTTTAGAACTCAACTCCTATGGAAATTATTGTATCACTAGTTCTCATTTAGCGAATGGGTTGATGTCTATGCATGTTGTGGGTGTTGTGATTCTTATTTGATTCACGTTGGTCCTTTTTTCCTAGTACTGGTTGATGAATTAATCATGCATTTTTCAGCTTCCATCTACTATAAATTGATGGCTAAAGTGTATGTTGCTAGACCCTTGCTCGCTAAAGTGTACTTTGGATTTATGGAGTAGATTTAGAAAGTGAGGTATGTTTTTCTCTTCATAGGGATTTTGTGTAAATTTCTGTTATTTATTCCCAAAATTGAACAATCTTAGTTCTTATTAGTTCATTATATAAATAGTTATTAGTTCTTTCAGCACCTCTACCAACTAAATAAAAGGACAAGAAAAGTAAATTAAGAGAAAGAAAGGAATGACCGAAACACAGAAAAACAGTTACTTTGGGAAAATTTTAGAATCATTCAAAGCAGCAAAAATATTAGATTCCATAATGTAAATAGTGAAGATCACACCCAAATATAAAAGATAAAAAAGAAAATATTTTTGTGCAAGTGTAAGTGATTAAAAGATATAATGTTCTTATCATAATCAATAAACTCTTATTCTATTTTTATCTCCTAACATCAGACTTCTCTGATAAATTCGGTCATACAAACTTGCTTCCCTTGACTTGGTATGGATACTTGGCCAATCTTCATCAAGAAATGATTGATTTGTCCTACCAATGTTTTGAACATGACATAAAGAATAAGTTCATATTCTAAATTGTGATAGTACCCCATTAACCACGAAGGAAAAAGTTATTGATAATCTTTGTGATTTACCTCATAAAGTTGTTGTTGCATTCCCATGTTGAACATCATCATCATGCAAACATAAAGACCACAGTCATACCAATTTAATAATGTATTAGTATTTCAAAATAGAGAATTGCAAAATTTAAGTTTACAATGATTAATAAAAAACTTGAAAACTAAAATTACGTACCCATTGTTTTGTTGCGGAAGCCAGTTTGGTCTTTCATATTTGAATTTCTCTATCTTCATTTTTTCTATATACTTAAGTGGTTCCCAAATCTTCATTAACTCGTGCATGCGCCCAACCTACATTTAACCAATATAATAGAACATCATTCATGATCCATTATGAAAATATATAGTAGTTGAATTAGAGGGCATTCAGCTTGATCATACCATTGTCTTCACTACTTTCGTCCTCTCATCATTGGAGTCATTCAAAGGAAGTATGTTGCATATATAATTAGTTTTAATATCAAAATTTATAATACACATAAACCAATGGTCTTTCAAGTCATGAATTGGAATGAACAATTCCTCCAAATATTTGATGTTACTTATGAACTCTTTGCCATAAAAGAAAGTACGGATCAACTTGGCATTAGAATGCTCTCTCGTCAATATCATTTGCTGCATGTACAAAAAGATAATATGAAGTTAAACTTACTAACTTTAGTATCAATGATAATTATTGTGTGCACTATGTGGCATACAACAAGCATGGAATGAAGAAACCAGCAAGAAACGAAAGATGTCTCCTTTTTGTTTTTCGAGGCGCACATGTAAGCAACAACATCAATTACCTATAGAAACACAAAAAAAATTATTTTATTAACTTGGAAAAGATAGTTAATTAGAGAAAAACATAAAATTATTGGAAAAACTATAGTTTTACATTGCTGGAGACATAAGTTTCTGGTTGCACACTCTTTATACAGAACTGATTCACTCTCCAATTGCCGAAATTAACAACTATTGTTCTAAAAATGAAGATAAGAAAATCATTAAATAGTGATATGCATATATATATATATATATTATTATGTCAATAATAATTTGCATAAAATTATGTAAATTTACTCACTCTGAATTAAACCTTTCATCGAATAAATACTGGATGATGTCCTCTTCACAAGCCTTTGGATTAATTGGAAACCCATTTTGATTGTCAATAGGGTTATTACCAACATCGTTCATGCCTGTTAGATCAATGGGTCTATCTATTGAACCCTTACATGAACCAGTCTGTTTAAAGTCCAATATCCCAACATTTCGTTTACTCCCTTCCCTATTTGCTTTGCTTGCTGATTATGGAATTGTACTACGTTCATTTGAAAACCTACTCTTGACAATTGGAGGATTCCAAAAAAGTTGGCTTGAGCTTATTAGGGGGGATGCTATTGATTCTCTAAGGGTATTTCTTATAATATTTGACATATTTCCAATTAAATTTTGTATGTCTAGAATCATGTCCTTAATCTTCACCAAGCTAACACTATCTCGTGTGACATTATCCTGTCAGCAACATCCAGTCTAATTGGCCTTTATTTCAGCAACCATCTCGAACAACATAGTTATATGTTTTTGTAACTCTTCAAATCTATCATCGATTGGAATTTCTCTCGCATCTTTTAGTTTAGAGCCATCCTGTACCTTTTGATCAAAGGATTAGGTGGGACACCTATCTTGTGATTGCGTATGAGCCATATTTTGCTGACTTACATCCTGTGCAATCTCATAAATCCAACACCCGTGTTCCATGAATGTCATTTTCTCTACCTTTCCCTAAGTTGAAAAGGTCTTTGCAAATTCCATCTTGCATGCCTATCCAAAATAATTAGAAATAATAATAAAAATCCCTTATGCATCAAAAGAGTAATTTTCTACTTTAACAATTCTCTATTTCTCTTTCTTCTTTCTTTATTTTTTCCTCATCTCTTTTGGGGGTGGGGGCTTGCTAGTGAACTATGTTGAAGTTGAAACTATCATAATTCATAGATAAAGGAAACGAATAAATGGGAAAATGAAAAGAACTGGTTGTGCCAAGTATAGCAAATAGCCTGTACTAGATGCTAGTTCCACACACACACATATATATATATATATATGTATATTGTTCTGACTGTTATTAGTCAGGCAAAGGGGCAAACTAGTTATGCCAAGAATACTAAATAGCTGAAATCAAGATGTTACATGTTTTTGTTTCATGTTCTGACTATTATTATGAATAAGTTGCGTGTAATATCTTTTTACAGATAGTAACTTCTATAGAGTATATGAGAAATATAACAAAAAAGCATTGAAAGTTTTTGTTTTCTTCTTTTTATTTTATTTTTTTTGCTATTGGTATCATAATGAAGACAGGGTGCTCTGGAAGCTTGGCACACTACCTCCAGGTCTAATTATCATGGGCTTACTCATCCACTATAAAACCCACCAGCATACGAGCAAAATTATACTTCACAAGAGATAGTTGTTGATCTCTCTTTAATATCCTTTAAGGTTCCGTGATATAGCAGTCTTTTTTGCATTTTTTTAATAATATAGTAACAATCAATTGTTTCATAGCATTTATATAATCTCAATTTATGCAAAGCCCAAGTAAATCATAACAACTATATGTCTCATGACTATGGTTTATTTTATGTTTCTTCCCGAAACTATACTTATAGACTGTGTCACCCAACAAGGGTGAAAAACTTTGTAGTTTTGCTAGTCTACCCATGTAGCATTTTGTTAAATCTTAACCAATACTTTTCTAGAAGTTTTTTGAAATTGAAATTTCATGTCTTAGCTTTTTCTTGACTGTTTTGCAGGACATCTTCCTTCTAAATCAAGTTCTCCCCAGCTGCAATTGTGATAGGTGCAGAATTAGTTCCAGCCTTGCCTGGCCTGGGCGATGCATTTAGTACTATCCATATTCTATTCGTATAGTAATATTCTATTACAAAATTTTAATCATTGATTTATAACTAATCCTTAGGGCCATAAATTAATAGCCTAAGTTTTGTAGAAATTAAGTGTGTTAATTTACAATTAGTTTTTAGAATTTAAGGCCATCGGTCATAATTAAGTATTAGGATATCTAGCATTTCAATTTGGAATTATTCTACTGCTATGTGTATAGGTGTTTCTTTTTTTCTTTCTTTCTTTTTTTTTTTTTTTTTTTCTGGAAAAGGAAAGAAAGACTTGCAACCTAAATAAAACACATTCATTTAACAAGCACTAATGAAATGAAAATTTAAAATAAATCCATAATCCAAAAATGTGCAAAATCATAATCACGGGAGTTTGGTTCTATCTACTATATAGTGAACAAATTATGCAGGTTGTAAGCATACCTTATTATTCCAATAACCACCTTTCCTTTGCAGCTCCATGGTTACATAATTAATTCTTTCCTTTGATAATTGCTCAATCAATGGAACATCATGATTATGGGCAAAATGATCCTTTGAATTGATTATCCGAATTGCAACCAAGAAAATTACCTACAATTATAAATGATAAATATGGAACATTATTGTGTCATTAGATGTGATACCGAATATTATATGTAAACATAATATCACAGGTTCAAAGTTAGGAAATAATAACCTAAAATAGGAAAATGCATCCACCAATGTAACATTTGGAAGACATCTAATTCTGCACCCCCTTATTCAATTTATTTCTAATTAACTTGGCCCAATTCATGTGCGGAACTAAACTTAAATCTAGTAGCAAATTCAAATATTTGATTTCCATATTATGTTGTGTTTCAAGAAACAACACAGTTCCAAAAAGGAGGGCCATGTATATCACTCTGAAATTGTCATCACTATTTTTATTTATCTTTATCTTTTCAACTATGTTAGTCAAATCAACCCTTCCTCTGGTAATTTTAAATAAATAATCATATTTGGTTACTCCAAGGTTGGTTATTTGCATCTAGTTGAATAGCATCTCCTAAATATGGAATGCCAAAGGCCTTGTGTACCACAGCATCATCTATAATTAATTCTTCTCCATGGATTTTGAGACAATTATTATTTGAATAATAACACTCTACAATCTATTGCATCATGACTCGATTAACTGCCTCACATTGCATAGTTGTGAATGCCCTGAATCCCATGATCTTAATTATGTCACGTTGAGATTCGTTTAGAGTAACGTTTACATCGACAATCTTACTCAGAGATGTTCTATGCTTGAACTTCATTTCCTACACATGGAAATACAGAAGGATCAATAAACTTAGTCACTTAATTAGACATTTATATTCACATATTAACATTCATCCAAAAAGATGACTATGCCACATAGCTAATATGTTAACTTGATCACAACATTTAGAATAAAATAAATCATGTATATGCATAAATGCATTTTTCATACAAAAAAAAAAGGATTCCTATACCTAAGCATTGTTTATTTCTAATTACATTGTAATAGGCATGAGTATCATACCGATTCTTCCATCAAAAATTGGTCCTTCTCAAAAATACGTCTTGTTTCATATAGAGACCAAATTCTATTAGCCTTTTTACAAAATCGTTTGCTAAATCCCAACCCAGACAAAATATCCTTCATCAACAATGCATTATCAAATTATAATATATACACAATAATAAACAATTATTTTTTTACATACTGGTCTCAGCCGAAAATAATTTCATGGTATAATTTATGAGTTAAACAAAAACCAAGAATCACCTTATTATTTGCAATATCAAGTCCACTTTTCCTCGGCTTTGTGTTGCTCATGGGGTCGGATGTTGACTCCAATTTCCTCTTTAATTTTTGTCCAATTGGTGGTCCCATGTTATACATGACTCCTTTCTTATTAGTTGAATATGAAATTCGTAAATTCTTTTCTGTAAATTGCGTGTATCCACGTGAAAAGGTTTTGCAATAATTTTTAGAAGATCAATTAACGCCTTATATAATAGCTAGTTGCAAAGTTCAACTGAAACAAAAACTCTTAATATTATCAATAAAATTTTGATTTCAATTGTAGCAAAATTTGTTAATATGATCAATTGCCAATTTGATTACAATTTAAACTTAAAACTAAAGATAAGGATAATTATTGAAGAGGTTTAATTAAAAATAGGACTTTTAAGTGGCAGACACAATCTGCCCTCGATAGGCGTCAAAAATAATCCTCGTGCATGAGGGTGCACTTGGCATGCACCCCCTCACGCTAATTACATGTCTAGCGAGCCTCGGGTGCTGGGGCGCAAAAATAATGTACCTTAGCGCAAAGTTTCTGCCGATCTTGCGTTGGGGCACAGAGTGTATGAGCCTGTGTGCGAGAGTCGCTGCCCTCGGCTGGGCATATTCTTGCTCTGGGTCACACATTTTTTGTGCCCTAGCACAGCGAATGTTTAAAATAAATAAATAAATAAATAAAAATAAAAATCAAATCAATTTTTACAAGCCCCCTAGAGTTCTTTCTCCCCATCCCGCCCACCTTCCCCTTTTCTCTCTTCCTCTTTCCCTCCCATTCTCTTCTCTCTTTCCACCAAAAGACCTACCACATATTCACTCTTTCCACCATTTTTTTGGGCGACCACTACTTGAACGACTCTCTCCCTCTCTATCTTCCTCTTTCATTCCCCTCCTCTTCTCTCAACACCTTCTTTCTCCTTTTCTTCTCTCTTCATCCACCAACAAGTCCACCACCACCACACCACCGATTTCCACCATTTTTTTCCGACAACCACCACTTGACTGGCCACCAACCTTCTTTACCATTGTGGGTAATTGTTTGTATGGTAATTTATTTTATGAAACTTGTTGTGTTTGCATTTGTGCTTTAAGGTAGGCATTTATTTAAAACTATATGCTTCTATGATAGGTATGTTAAAAGAAATTTATGGGGTTATTGGTAGAAAGATTTGCTAAGTGTTTTGTTGATTATTTGGGTGGTGTTTTGAATTTTTAATATTTATATGATAATATTGAGCATTTTGCTATAATTTTTCTTTTATAGTTTGTGTTGGTTGTTGATTTAATAGTTTAGAATTTGTTGGGCACAAGATTAGTTCATAAAATTTTGTTAATTATAAGGTGATGAGTTATATTTAAAAATTTATTAGTTGTGATATTCACAATATTTCTTGCTTTCTTAATGGAGTTGATACTTAGTGTGAGGTGTAAACTTATTGTTGGGTTTGTCTTAAAATCATTGTGTTGATATGTTTTGATATTTGGATGCTCAAGTGCAACTGATGAAATATTGGTATATTATTTCTTGATGGAGTTAAATCTTGTGCAATATTGTTTTATTAATTGAAATTTTTATTGAAGTATCTATAATTTAATGTTTTGCTTTCACAATGGGGGTTGTTGAGCTTGTGCTATTAAATAGTGGAGACATAATAGTGTTGATGTTGATTTTTGTTACTCTTGGCAGTCACTTGGATTAGTTTTAACTAATTGATAATGGCACCCAAAGCTAGTAGAAAGAGAAATAAAAATGAGGCATCAAGTAGTAGAAGGCCAGCATTCGATGGTAGTCATTTTACTTCAGTTGAAGCACATGAGCTTTATTCAAAAGTCACTATGGAACGACCTTCTGTGAAGGAGAGAGGGATAAATGCCAAAAGTAGATACAATCCATTCAAACAACAAATCATAGAAAGAAGAAGTTGGTTTAAAATTGTTGCACCTTCCTCAGTAGCAGTTAGACTAGTTGTTAGAGAGTTTTACACTAATCTTTAGTTCATAGATGGAGATGACATATTTGTTCAGTGTTGTCAAGTATCCATATCACGAGAGGCTATATATAACTTTTTTGAGACACCATGCATTGATAGTGATGATGAGTATCAGTATTTTGTAGAGACAGAGGTATCTATTGATAAGGTGGTGGAGCGCATTTGCGCGCAACCACTGGCATGGATTTTAGGAGCTAATAATCAGCTTCGACATTTCAAATCATCCCAATTGAATGATGAGAGCTTACATTGGTTCAAGTTTGTTTCGGCGTGGATGTTATCGAGTTCCCACCTTAGTGAAATAACTCGGGAGAGGGCTATCATGGTGTATGCTATCTTATAAGAGGTTCCAATTGATATTGGACTTTTGATTAATTCTATGATACATCGTTGTGCGCCGGGAAGCTCTCAAGATAACTTATTATTTCCCAAACTCATTACAGAATTATGTGCTGCTGTAAAGGTTAAATGGGATCATAGTGAAGAGCTACTCTATTCCAACTCCATTGTTCCTGAGCACAGAATTGATCCAGCCCCACATCCTCTTCCGGAGGATCTAGTTCCTCAGAATCAATGTTAGACCACATCACAGTATCTTGATATATTGGAGAACATGCTTACACAGGTATTATCTAACCAACAAGCCGCAGAGGGACACCGTCGAGTTGTTGAGGAGCATCAACAAGCATGTTTTGCTACTCAACAACAATGGTATATGACGTTGGCATGATATCATAATATTCCATCTGAAGAGTGGACCACTTTCCCACCCTCACCACGCTTTGATATTCCTGATGTTGCAGTTCCACCCCCAGAGGCCGATGAGGATGACGACGCTGACGATTGACCTGAAGCCTATTTTACATCATTTTACTTTTGTTTGTGCAATTTTTATATGTATTTTTTATTGTTTCCTTTTTTTGGTCAAGTATCTATCATGTTGATATTGTTTCACTTTAAGGCCAAATTAATATGAATTTCAGCTATATCTTTCTTCTTACATGAGTTAGTATTATAAAAAAAAAAAAAGTGACAAAGCACAAATTAATCAGATATGGAATGTGTACTTGTATGAAAGAGGGGTGAGTAATATATAAATTGATTTAATGCCCTCGACTCTAATTTCATATAAGACTTAGTATAAATAATTAAAAAGTATTTAGTTTTGTTGTCTTATGACTCACATGATTAGATAAATTCGCTTTACCAACTTTCCAAATTTTAGATTTACTTTCTAACATTAACTAATATTGAACAAAAAATTATCCAACATAAATTGTATCAATTTACATAAAGCAAAATTTTCTCATGACCCATTAATAACATTGATCTTACCATAAATCAAACATTTCCTATATAATGCACGTATCCAACAACAGGAGGATGAGTTAAAATGTCCAAAATGATAGTAGGTTTGTGCCTGGGCTCAAGAATCTTGCACCCTGGTGCTTGACTACTGTCCATAATGATAGTAAGCTTGCGCCGGTGTGCTAGATTCTGGCGCCCCCACGCAAATCTAGAGTCCACAAGGACAGTAAGCTCTCACTGGGGCGCATGGATCCTTGCGTTGAGGTGTAAGCCTACTGTCCTTGTGGACAGCAGTCTTGCGCTTGTGTGCGAGAAACCATGGCTAGGGCGCAAGAAAACTATATTCTGGACTACCAATAGTGTGCCGAAGCGCATGAATCTTATGCCTTAACTCATGGCTACTGTCCTTATCGATAGCATCCATATATCGGGGCGCAAGGATCCTTGCACCAAGGCACAATCATATTGGGCTTGTAGCAGTAGCCATGCGCAGTTGCGCCCGAGCGCCAGTCTCATGTTCTCTTGGATAGTAGCCATGCGCCAAGGCGCAAGAATCTGGCGCCCTGGCAGATGGCTGTCATGTTTCTAATGGCTAAAATAAGTTTAAAATTTAACATTGGATCACATAAGACAATATATCTTGCGCCACACACGACAATGTCTAGATGGACAGTAGAATTGCACTGTAGCGCAAAGATCTAGCGCCCCGGCACAAAGATATGTCCAGTTAGATAGTACTTGTATTGAATAATATTTGATATCAATCTAATCACATCTCACTTTAAATTTGTATTGATTTGGATGTGATCCCAAATCAAGTGGAATCTTATCAATATAATAATATCTCACATCAATTTACATTCTTGAAAGATGTTTTAAATACTTTTTATTTTTGTTTTATTATAAATCAAGAATTTATAAATTTTATATTCTATTACTTTTATTAAATTATTGTGTATAAACACCCAGAAAAGAATAAGCTTCGAGATGAAAATAGAGTAAGGACAATGCAACGCATGTCCGCTAATTTTTATTTATATATTAATTTATTTATTTTTAATAAAGGTATAATACTTTCAAGCTAATTTGAAATATGGGAACAATTAAGAATTAGTTTGTCTCCATTTTTTGCTTAATTTTTCATGGAATTTTAGCTTACACATGATGTTTTTTTTTTTTTTTGCATATTTTCTTACAAAATTTATTAAGTTTATCTAGAATTTTTGAAGTTACATATATTATGAATCTCATATAAAAAATAGTTCAAAATATTTTTAAATTAATCAAAAATTGAGAACAATATAAACAACACGTCTAAATATGAGTTTGAATAAAAGCACACCCAATACAAGAGTTGCTTTTGAATAATTTTAGGTTACATTTTGTTGCGCTGGAGCTCACACAAATTGCAACCCGGCGCATGGCATATTAGACTCCAGGAAATTTATTTGCATCGGGGAGCCAGATAATTGTGTCCCGGCACGAGGTGCACTGTCCATTAGGACAATATGTTTGCACCAAAGCGCAGGATCTTTGAGCCCCAGCACAAACATAATGACCTGATGGACAGTGCACCTCGCGCTGTGGCACAAAAATATGGTACCCGGCAGACAAGCCCTGGCGTAAGGTCCTCTATCCCACAGGACACATGTTTGAGCCGGGGCGCAATATTTTTGCGCCCTGTCTCGAGGTGTACTATCCTCAAGACACTTCCTTGCGCCAGGGCGCAATATCTTTACGCCCCGACTCAAAGTACACTATCCTGCTAAACGTTGCCTTGCATTGGGGCATAATATATTTGCACCCCAACGCATGATAATCTATCATCCAAGGCATAAATTTTTTTAAAGAGTTTTTAAGGTGATTAATTTCTAATTTTATTAATCATAGTTAAATAATATATTTTGTGCATTTTTTTTAGTAATTAGATAAAATTTTAGGCGAGATTCATAAATTCATTATACTTTTTGTCCAAATTTTAACAAAAAATTAGGAAAAGGACTGGAAGTATTATAATATTTGCAAAATTTGGACTAAAAATGTTGAATTTCATTACTTTAGGACTAACAATGACCAAAATTAAATGATAGCACTAAAAATACAAATTTTTCCTACTCTTACAAATTGAATTAAACAAACACGGCGATAACATATAATAACAATTGTACAAGTAGCAAGTTAATAAAACCTGTTTAGCAAGTTACTGGTTAAAATAAATGAACGGTATAGATCAGATGCGTATCACACGAATTAAATTTATTATGACTAACTTTAGTTACCTACATTTCATGACTGATGTTATACTTACCCATGTGACTTTTTGAACCGAACACTCTCTTTCAATTTTATCTCTAATTAATAAACCTTTTGTAATTGCCCAAAATTGCAAAACTTTTGAGGCAATACCTTTGTTAAATTGTTTGAGCAGCAGTCCACTTAGACACTTGCATTCAGAGATATAGAAAGCAAAACTAAATGATGGGCAGAACATAATGAGCCTATCAGGTACTTTTACTCCAGCTAAAACATAAGTTCATGAGTTACTAAATATCTAAAAGAAAAAAAACATATATAAACTGACAAATGCTCACACAGCACATCTAAGGATTGGCTGAAAGCAAAAGGGTAACCACTATGTATTGCTATACAAATGTGCAAAATGCACAACTTCCTGTAATATCGAGGTACAAAAATAAAGTGTTGTGGCTGTAGCGGCAGGACACCGTGGCAACCTCTGTATCAGCTTGAAAATGAAGCAAAACAGATCTTGAGGAACAAAATTTCAGACAGAATAAAACTGGTTAACCATTATCACCAGAGAAATTGCTTTGATCTGCCTATACAAAAACAGCAGCTACAAGCACATTGTGGCGCACAGGCAGCAGCAGTAGAACAACAAATGCAATTGACCAGGTGACTGGAGACAGTAACTAAACCAAATATTAGTAGCACATAAAATCAAGTAGCATGTCACCAGCAAAAATAAACTGATCAACAGAAACCAACACATCATAGCAGACAAAAACAATCTCCTCAGAAACATTTAGCACCAGGGAACAACAAACAAGTTGTTGTACCTTTTCAACATGGGACAAACCAAAATACGAAGTTCCATAAGAAATAAAAGCTAACTTTTGAGTTTAAATAAAACTTAATACCTTATACTGCACAAGCACATCATTATCTTGCATAGTTTCACTCAATATATAGAAGCTGCTTTGTAGACAAAATTCCAATTATTGCTAGGCTCAATCAATCTCCTTAGAACATTCATAACCATTTGGGAGTCAGTGCTGCACAAAATTTCACCATCACATTAGACATTTTTTACAAGAAAGCAAATCAGGCCATGGTTAGCAAACTTATAACTAAGAAAAAGAAAATGAAGTGAAGATAATTTATGTGAACTGAAAATTATTGAAAAATTGTAATAAGAGTACATCAGGATGTAGATTGTTTACCATTTTCATTTTCTCATCAATGAAGAAATTGTAACAATGGTTCTAAAAATAAATCAAGAAACTACCTGTAAGTAATAGGTCAGTTTCTTTTACACTTCTTCTGACGTGATATACTTATATTCATTATTAGATAAACACTTTTTTTGTAAAATCGTATTAGCAAAAAGCATATTTGGAGTGCAGTATTTTTTTTTCAAAGTAAAATAATGCCTATAAAGAAAAGAAAATGAGAGATTTGGATGGTAGATGCGCACTTACTAAGCAAGATATTACCTATCCAAATTAATGAATTGATTTACTTAGGCATGTTAGGTTGGCAACTAGTTTGGGACGGCTAGATAGGGTAAGATGACATCCAAGGAAGAGTATAATTAACTCCAGCCTACATGAATTTTGTATGATAAATATCCAAAATAAAATTTGCAACTATATGAGTTTGATTAAAAATAAAGAGGCATACTCTCAACCAATAACTTTTCACTTACGCCCTGCAGTTGAGCACTATTAAACACATTCATATGAATCTAGTTTAGAATAGCTGTGTGACTCATTCCTCCAACTTGAAATACATGTCAGAATATAAAAACTACTTACATATATAAATTATTCATATAACATTAAATGCGCGCCAAAATATGAAAAGTTTATTAAAATATTTTTGCAAATGCGGAGAAACAAATTTATAATTTAAATTCAAAATCACCTGCATATTGTTTAAACAGAGCAAGCTAGTGTATGTTTGCATGGGAGATTGGCTAGGGCAATGAACGCCTAATTACATCACATTATTAGCCGAAGCTTCTTTATGCATCTTAGAAGACTAAAGATCAAGTTGTTGGTTTGCAGTGTCATCGCCATGTGGCTATTTATTAGTTGGTGTATTATTGAGATTGGTCCTCTCCTTGTTTGTACTATTGTTACTGATTTTGGACCAATTATTACCCCTAGATTTATTATTCTGACATGTACTAGACTTATGTTCTGCGACTCTACTAAAACAACATTGCAAACACATTATTAATATAATATAAAACATAAGTCACTATGGACAATAATTGCATACAATTACAAAAATGACCAAACAATCACATAGCAAAGATAAAAATAGCTTACCTGCATATGTAGCATTTCTGTCTTCTTGAATCAACACCACTTTAACAGTTACTTCGACTAGGATCCCGCAAATCATTCCTTATCCTATCCTTATTTGGGTCACCAACCTTGTCATCTAAATGGCTCAGTGTACATGTTAAGTTATAACCATTGTTTCATACTCATCACTTACAGACTGATTGATGAATTATTTTCTGGCTTTCTTTGCTGCTTCTTTCACACAATTTACTGAATGCAGACATCCACTATCAGTCTGCAATGTAAAATAACACAAATTTAGACATTCTTTATTGATGCGGGCAAACCTAGATCTCTGAGTGTCTGGTCTCGAAAACTCTTTTTTGAATAAAATTTTTAATTTCCTGCCTGCATTAATATGCCACCGGCTACCTGCTGGAAATGAATTAAATCTTAAAGACTTAAAAGCAGATATGATGTGACAACAAGGAATACCCTTTGATTCAAGCATGGAACATTCACATTTTGATCTATTTCAACCGAATACTTATGTTCGTTTGATTTTTTTAAGTTCTCAAAACTGAACTCATATTTCCCATCACATATCTCCAACATTTTTTCCTGCATCAATCCCTGTTCAGTGAGAATTTTTTCCTGAAGCTTAAGAAACATCTTACTTGTGCAAACTTTAGCCGCATGCATCTCAAGTTTTTTTAATGAACTATCCCGGACTGTTGAGGTTATATTCTCACATGCTTCTTGCTTTTCAAAGAAATCATTATGGATCTTCTGAATGGTGCGGTGATAGTGCTTTAGGAACTCAGTAATGGTAAACCTCTTGTTAGCTGCCAGTTTTACTAAGGCATTTATAGACTCACAACGCTGAGTGGATTTCATACCTACCATAAATTGTCCACGAAGAAGGCTTCACCTGATAAATATTTCTTTTCAAAGGCTTCAACAACCCATAGATTGTTAACAACATCATACTTCTCAACCATTACAACCCACCTCTCCTCAAATTCTTCCTCGAAACATGTCTTTCGCAATAATCGTGAGAATCCACTTGCAAAATCATGACCTACCTTGCTAGCGGCATTTCGAGCTAGATGCTAGCTGCACAATCAATGTCTAGCATCAGGAAATTCATATAGTATTTCAACCTTCATGGATGCATCTTGATCAGTGAATACTACACCAGAATATTTTCCATTCATAATCTCGTAAAAGGTTCTCAATAACCATTTATAAGCTTCAGTAGTTTCATTCTATAAAATGGCTGCACCAAACACACATATGCTACCATGATTATTTACACCCAATAACATAACAACCGGGAATTTGTATTTATTAGTCTGATATGTACTATCAAATAAAAGCACATCACTAAATAAATCAAATTCCACGCTCGACATTCCGACACACAAGAAAAGCCTAGTCAGAGCACTATCTATGCAAGTAGTATATTTAAATACGAAATCTTTATCATCATACCTCATTTCTTCACACAACGAAATTGCAGTTTTCACATCGCCATTTCTAATCATTTCCATTCGTTGCTTGTGCAAATAGTTGTATGCATCTTTTCTTCTAAAGGGTAGATTCCCAACGTCTTCTCTCAAATGTTCCAGATAGTTAAAGATAAAATTAGGAATCATTCCAATTTCTGTAAATAAAGCCAGCGATGATTGATCTGATGGTGTGATATACCTGAAAAAGTTGAATAAAACTTACATAAATATGACAAATACAAGCATCATGCACACACTATTTAAAACACTATAACAACATGACAAATCGAATAAATAAGTTAAATATATAGCTATTGCATCGCAAGCAGCCGAGTCATTATGGTCCAAGGGATGATTATGTTTGGCCACAAATCGAGTGACATTATACATATTAGAGAATCTATTATGCGCTACACAAAGTCTTGCTTTGCACTCACATCTGAAGTCTGGTTTAGCTTTTCTCTACCAAACATACCCTAGTTCTGGTATCTTGCGAAAGCCCTCGCGATAATAAACCCACTCACGATTCTTCAGCAACCAAAGTTTGTCATCTTTTCCTAACTCAATGCACTCTTCACAATTACAATGTCTTTTTCTTGCAAACTTTGTCTTACATGATTCACATTTTGGCTTTTCTATTTTGCAAGTTTGTCGATAAACATCAAAGCCTTGTTCTTTGCCATATTCAATGTAGAATGATTGTGCTTCGTCGATTGTTTTGAACACCAAACTCAGAACCTTCTCAAGATTCACATTATTGGGCACACATTCTGGTTCATCAACAAAATCCTCCACCAAACTTGAATTACTATGGGAATCTTCACTATCAATTATAACATTTCCATCACTGATGATATGGGGACTGTTAACTTCTTCATGCTCCATTTTAGCACAGCCCTTTATATGGACCTATAGATATGAATTTTAAAGAAATAAAGTGGAAGTACAGAGAGCAATGAAAAGTGATAGACAAATAATAAAATCAAACAACACTTAAAAAGGATTCTACAACATATACTACCACAAAAAATTTACTATTGCATAGCTATTAAGTAACCAAAGAAGATTACAAAAATCAAGTATTAAAGAGAAGATAAGAGAAATTTATGTTTCCTAGTCTAAAGGAGTCTCCTTTAGAGGAGGAGAAAAACATGACAAGGAAGCTCATGAAAAGTTCAAGGTGTGCTATCCTTTCTATATTTATAAATTTTCTCATTCTTGAGTAGTAAAATTGAGAGTTGTCAAAGTACTTCCTATCATATTTCTAGTACACAAATCTAGTGGATAGTGGCACAAAGGAAAAAGTGCTTGCAAAAATGTTTTTCACCATCACTAGAGGAATTATATGTCAGTGCCTAAATTTACCGTATGTCTTCCACGCTTCAATTGATTTAATATCATACTTGAATTTTTGCACATTTGCATTTTGCTTGCAAAATCCCTTAATCCAAACAGAGCATCAACTCATCAATATCAATAATTCCCATGCCAAATTAAGTTCTCCATCAATCCTAATCCAATCAATCTACTGGAGAAGTAAAAAGCAAATTAACAAAGATAAACTAGAAATTTCTACCACCCCACCCATCCCTGCTTTTTATTTTCATGTTTCTTTTTCCACTTCTTTCAATTTCATTTTCCCCCACAGTATGACTAACGAAGCAAACCCTTCATTGATGGAGCCTGATAATTCAAATTTTGGTAATATAGAAAACACCCAATAATTCTACTAAAAGAAAAATTAGTAAAACCTCAAAAAACAAAGATTTGTTTTACTAAAAAATTCAAATTAGAATTAAAGAGATTTTAATGAACCATAGCCTTCAACTAACTGGTATTAATTTAGTTAGCCCCACAAGGCGTATATGTAACATTTATTCAAATGTAATGGCATCTATCTTCATACAAGTATAGGTACACAATCCCACACATAAAAGACATAAAAGTTGCATCTTTGAGCATATTTTCAAATGAATTAGTGATGACACAAGGTTTCTTGATCAGTCAATGCAAAATAATAGAAGATAATACAAGGTTTCTTAATTAGTCAATACAAAATAATCGAATAAAACAGTATCAGTAAAACTTAGATTTTCTTTTACATATTAAATGCATATGAGAATGTGAAGATCCAGAAGAGCTAATAGCAGTAATAGATCCACTGGCCTCTTTATTCAATAACCAACACCAACTTAGAAATCAATTTCATAGCGTTAATGGCCCAATTTGTTCATTCCAACAAAATGTGCATCTTCCTTGTTATGTCTAAAAGTTCCATGTTAAATATCAGTTCCCATTTTGCCTCCGATACTAATTAAATATTCAAGACTCTCATCGTATCTCTATAGGTGCTTCTTTGTCCCTCCTATCCCTATGAACTATGAAGTGCATTTTCATTATCCTATTGTAATCACCAATGTACATTTAATAATATCAACACAATGAGTAATTCAAACTGCTGCATATGGTATTCATAAACCAAAACATAACAAGCAAAAAGAATAAAGGGGAAGTGGGGATCAAGGATTGGCAGCCAATTGCCTGATAAGCACATTGGATCCTACTAACTAAAAATATTCCGGTCTCTAAAATCTAGGAGTATACACATATTCCATTTCCTAGAAAGTAATAGGCATGATTATGCACTCCTAAAATTTTATCTTTATTTGTGTCAACCTATATATATAAATTACATATAGCATAAAGAGTTTAATTCACCTAAAACTAAATAAACCTACAAAGTTTCCCAAAGTATCACCCAGTTTCACTAATGGCTAGTTTGAAGAATTCAGTTTTCCTTTTCATAAGTTTTTCTGCATTTTTTGAACCACTATTTTGATATCAATTTATAAGTCATCCCGATAAGCCAACTGAGTAGAAACTATCAAGGGTAGGTGAAAACAAGATGAAGAGTTACAGCCTCTAAATGAACCATAACTTTTCAATAACATTTATTATTTTAGAAAATGGAAAAATGATACATAAATAGTCAAAAATAAAGCAAAATTTAGGGAAATTCTCATGGTTTTTGCATTTGAATGGCAATATATATGGACATTAAAAAAATAGGAAACATCATTGCCTAATCTGATATCAATTGAATTCAACAATGATATTTGTTACCTTGACTCCAAATTCTTCAAAAACTAATAATTCGAAATCATCGCAGGTAAGCTTAGCTTCTATATATCCATAAAATTGAGAAAAAAAAGCACAAATAAAAAATCTAAAAAAATACATAATAGGGAAAGAAATACGATTAAAACGCTACATACCAACACCAGCAGTCGTGGAGAATAAAGGTGGCAAAGAGGGAAATCAGATGGGGAAAGTAAGTATCTTATGGTGGGTTTTGAGAGGTGGAGTGATGGCGGGACGTAGGAAGATGAGAGAAATCTCTGCGCAAATTCTTAGGGCAGCCTAAGATGTGAAAAAGAAATTCAAAGCGTGCGGCTTCAACAAATGAGAGAGTGGAATGTTTGAGAGAAATGATTGGGCATGGGAAGACGAGAGAAATTTCAGTGCAAATTCTCATGGCGTGTTTGAGAGGTGGAACAGAAATTTAAAACGCCCGGCTTCAAGCCTTCAACAAAAGAGAGAGTGGAATGTTTGAGGGAAATTATTTTGAAAAACAACCTTCTGCAAAAGAGAAATGCGATTTTTAGGATTGAGAGAAATAGATCTTTATTAGGAAAATTAAGATAATATCGAAAATACTACATATATGTGTGTGTGTGTGTGTGTAAGAATAAAAATTCTTTAGTATTGAAAAATGAATCATGAAAATGAGAACGAGGTCTGTTAAATATTAATGTAAATAAAATAAAATTATAAAAATTATTAGCCGAAAGAATAGAAAGAACAAAAGGTTTGACTTTTTTTTTTAACAATCTTAACTAAAGATAAATTTTGAAAATCAATGATATAGCATAATTAGTTCATGAGAATATTTTAGATTAATATTGTTATTTTTAAAAATAAAATAGACATTGACATTTGAATAAATAAAATAATAGCATCAAATAAGTAAACAAATTAACAAAAAGTGTGGGATAATACAACATAGCTACATGAAGTAAAGAAATTATATTGCATGTATAAATTGTTAGGTAAATGAATAATATTTTTGCATGGTGAGTTTTGGGTAAAGAAAGAACTATAATAATTCATTTCATTAATCAAAGTATAAAATATTAACACACAAGTACAAACTATATGTTATCATCGAACTAAGTGGGTTTAAATTTAACTCTTACTAAAAAGATGTTATCGTCCCTTTTATGATCTTGTTATATATAAGAATTATAAAAATATATTATCTTTTAAAACAATCCTTGAAGTGTTTGGATAAAATAAATATATGAAGTTCATATGGTCTAAATTATTACATTAGTAGGTTCAAATTCTAAAAATAAGTTTTATAGAAGAGCTTATAATATAAAGCACTATATTTTAGGAACTTATAAAAAAATATTACAAAATAATTGGCATTACATATTTATAGCATGCGGTAGTTTTAGCCTTGTGAAATTTATGCCACTATTAACCTTTTTTCTTGTAGTGATTTTGCACATCTAGATAATTAATGTTCTATTATTAATTTATAGTTTCTTCTATTTTATCAAATATTGAATATATCCCTATTAACTATCTTGATATAGCTGACTAGCCAAGCTGAATATTTTTTAGCATAATTACAATATTTTTTATTAACATTTTTAAAATTATTTTATTTAGATTATATAACACAAAAGTATAGAATTTTTAAAAATTTAATGATGGTAACTTTATAGAAAAATACATATAATAAGTTAATTATTTAAAAGATAAAGAGTATGAAATTAAAAAGGGACTAATACATAATTTATTCTAAATTTTATGGTCTTAATACTAGTAACATAGATATTCTCAATGCATATGTTAAAATATTTATGTTGTATGCGGTAAATAAAATATTTTTTTTATATAATACTATATTTATATAATATTTAAATGTACTTATTTAAAGTTGTGGGGTAAAATTCAAGAAAATAGTTAAGCTAGAATCAAATAATTTAAGAAAAATAATATAAGCGGAATGGTAAAAGATTTATAATGAGAATAAATTAAGTGATGTTAATATTTACAACCAAACAATCTCTTATTTGTTAATTTTATCTTTCGGTGAATTCGTTTAAAATTTCAAAAAATTTGTTGTCATTTCAACATCAGAATAATTTTTTCTTATTTTTATTTATATCTGCAGCAAATGGATATACTTTAGAGTTAAGGTAAACTGGAATACAAGAACGTTAATATTTACATTCAATCAAATATATATATATAGATAGATATTATGAATTCTAACAATCATCAATATATAAATTTTGTATATAAATTTTATAAAAAAATTTATAAAATCAATAATTATGATTACTTCAAAGATATACCATCAGAGTTATTATAAACTGATACTCACTCTATAAATGAGGAAAATAATTTAAAAACACAAAGAGCAAAAGACACATCGATAATTTCTCTACTTCCTTTAGTGCATATGCATATATTGACTTGAACTTCGTGATGCGAGTACCTAATATATATGATGAAAAAGATTATGCAACTTATAAAAAGGTTAACAATTATAATTTTTTATTAATACAATTAAAATCATCTTAAATTATTATATGGCATAAAAATAAACGACAAGCTCTTTCAATTGACTTTACATAATTTTAACATCTTATTTGAAAATTAACGCATAAAACTAAAAATTTAGTGGGACAAAATATTATTTTTATTATCTTATCTCACCCACTATCAGTGGGCTAATAAAATTAGATAAAGTTTTTTTATCTATAAATTTTGTGTGGGTGTGGGTGTGTGTGTGAGAGAGAGAGAGGGGAGGAGGGGAGGGAGGGAGGGAGGCTTGTGATAATAGGAAGTACTAATATCTCTCATTTAGACAAAAAACAAAATTGGAATTGACATTTAAGTCACATTCATATTGAGCAAATATTAATTTCTTAATAATGCAATACTTATAATGATGATCTCAGAATTTATTTAATAATTGAATTATCAAATAAATTTAACAATTTATCTATTTCGATTTATATTTTAATAATAAACCTTATACTGTATTACGGTATCATGGCCTATATTGACTAATGTCTCTTGATTTACTATGTTCGTTCCATTATTTATCCGATAATTATAAAATTCTATTTTGAAACTCAAGTTAAATTGCAATCAGTTGGATTCCAATCAAAATTAAAAAATTTCATCAAACACTAAAATTGCGAGCTTTTACAATACGAGATAACAAATTATATATAACTTTAGCTTGATAGGAAGTATGTCATTATTTTTTATCTTTCAAAATTTTGTATGTTTAAATAATTAATGTTCCATTATTAATTTATATTTCCTTCTCTTTTTCCTAAATATTGTTTGTCCTCAGTAACTATCTGGATACAGCTGACTAGCCAACTTAAATATTATGCTCAAAGTTGTTTACACATCATAGTTTTTTCTTTTTCTTTCTTTCATATTTTCTTTCCTTTCTTTTGTGGGGGGTGGGGGGTTGTTGATCGCTACTAGATTTCTTTTAAAAATATCATTGGCACATAAATAAATTTGTTATTTATGAGTTTAGCCGAATTTAAACCGATCACATATAACTTGTTATAGCAATAGCCCAAAAGACCAATCGTAAGGCGCATGATTGTAGAATCAGCTAGACCTAGGAACAAATCTAAACAGGTTTATGATATTTAAGTTCAACATGTACAATTTTTGAACCACAAGTTATAGACTGAGCCATATAGAGCTAATCACAAGTAAATATTAATACAAAGTATAGCTTAGAAATTTTGAGCAAAGGCAAGAGAAACAACAAAGTTAGGCTTCTTCACATCTGGATAAGTGCTAAATGTGGTTGCAGGCCTGCAATTGATCAATTCAAATTGAGGAAGCCATCTATATATAACAAGCATCCATCTACAGCAGTCCTTGGATTTGATTTCCACATTTCTATCTTTGGATAAAAATCTTTAGACTTGCTCACAAGTTGAGCTAGCTTAGGGTTGCTTTCCTTTGCAATAATCAGCTATCTGGTATCAACTCATTGCCTAGTCTCACTGCAAAGAGTGGTTTGTGTCTAGCCAAGCCGGTTCCCTATGGAATTAAGGAGCACATCGAAAATCCAAGAGAAAAGTTAGTTTCACTTGGAATACCACCTCATTATACTTTATTTGATAAAAACAGGTTCAGTTAAACAAACATAAGCAGCGGCAAGTCATAGTCCTCAGTTCTGAGGTTTTTGAAAGAATACCTATTTGGTGATGGCTACCAATGGATTTGTAAGATTAACAAGGTGTAAAGAATGAGATCCAAGATATTTAGTGATGAATACCTTTAAAAAAGTCATACGGGCATGGTTCGCAATCTTAGATGCTTGTACTTCTACATCGTGTTGAAGCATCTCGTAGTCTCTGTAAAGCCTTTGGACAAGACTTCTATCAAAGCGTCAATCTGCAACCTAAGAAAAAGTGTATAAATAAACTTCTGCCGTTCTCTGCCATGATTTTAATTTTTGCATAGCAAGAGGGGGGACTTTTTTTTTAGCATATGTACATGCAAAAACAAATGCAACAACTATTACAGGCCGCAAATAAACCAAGTCAAGGCAATCCAGAGTTCAAGCTTTTATCAAATAAACAACTCAAAATCTCAGTTTAATTATTCATTAAATAACTCATGAACCGACAATAAGTTAATGAACGATGTGGTCCATTTCAGCTATTTGTAACAACTCTAGATCTATCTGCCCAACCGCACAATGAATTACAGATATACTCAATGTGGCAGGCAGGGAAGTTTAAACTTTAAACTGGTCAAACCAAAATAGAAAGTAATCTTATAAAGCTTAGAAATTTTAGATTGAACATTAGAACCTCTTGCAATTCAAATTAATTGTGGCATGATTTTGAAACAAGAGACAATTTGACGGTACAATCACATGCTCATTTTTCTTAATTTATTTTTTCATATGGGAAAGCTTGACTGTTAATGTTACCGGTGTATTGGGTTGCCTTGCTAGGAACAAAAGTTCTGAAACTAACATCTGAATAGAAGAAAATACAGGCACAGGCATACCCTCTAGCTTTGGCATTGAAATTTTTGGAGTAGGAATGCTTTTGGATCCATTTGACCAGAAGGCCTCCATATGCCTGAGAAAATAGTATTTAATTTGGTCATTTATAGTTGAACTTAAAGTCACCAAGGGGCAAAATTTTAAAGTTGGGGATGCAAACTTACCAATTCTTAACCGGGGAAATTTTCTATTCCCACAAAAATGATAGATCGCACTTTTCAGCCTAGCAGGATCATAAAAGCAATGCAGATGGATCGTAAAGCTCAACCAAAAAGAAAAGTAGACTTCTCATTTTTCTTTCAAAATTAGCATATAAATTAGATACTTCTGCCTACCAATTCTACCAAGAATGCCAATTTTTAGGCTACTCCTCAACACTATGACAGCAATACATGATTAGATTAGCAACAACGTTATATCATGATGCATGAAAAGAGAGAACTAGAAAAGAAGTAGCCACATAGATAGGAGAGTGGAGACTAGTTAGCTTACTCTCATTACGACTTTCAGATGCTAAAAAGTTTGTCAGAAGAAAAAGATTTATAATCTATACATTTAGTTGAAAGATAAGAGATTGCAGAAACACATTGCTAAATTGAATAAGTGTTTCTTGACATAATTCCATGTAATAGTATAATAACAGCCGATGCTCGGTACACAATAAAGTAAAGAAACAAGGTCTCCCTAGTCATGATGATACAATTTTACACCATGTCCCTATTAAAATTATATCTAGAAATTAGGAATGAAGTTTCTATTTTCTTACCCGTTTTAACTTCCATGATTTCCCCTAGGGTGAAGATGAAGAACCCCACAAGGTAAATCCATATCATGAAACTATAGCAACAAAGCGTGAAGTGTCAAAATAACCCTCTGAATGTGGCCAACTAATAAAAGACCAAGTATGAAACATTAAATTTTCAAAAAGACTGTACCACTAACACTCGATTAAGAGGAAGCTTATAATATGCTGCAAGAGGACCACTCTGGCAGAAAAATGAGTAATTCAGTCACATGCGCACGGAGCTAGAGATTAGAGATTTTCAAGAAGAAGTCTTAATTAACTGCTTATAGATTCACCACTTAAATTCATTTAAGTCTGAGGCTTTGCCAAGAAAAGTGGAACTCCATTGACAAAACCGGAAGAAAAACATTCAAAAACTGATGCTCATTATAAAAATAAATAGACAGAAACATGTACATGTACGCCAATCTATAGCATTATGTCTAATGGACCTTTTTCAATGATGGTTTTGCAGTAGATAGAGTCCATTAAGATCCCTTGTGCTTTGGCAAATGCATTGATGAATTCAAACCCTACATTATGTCTAGTGCCTATGAACTTATCCCCAAGATTGCCCAACCCCACAAAGAGCCATGGCCGTGGATTGGAAGATGCAGCTGCAGTGCAAAAGCAATGCTTGTGAAATATGCTTAGAAGCATTTTTCCTGTTCTACAACAATTTTTGATGAATTATTCAGTACGTTCCAAAATAGGAAAAATGAGGGTTTCAGACTTTCAAGTATTCAAGGTCAAAGCTAATTGCGGGTTTTATCTTACTTCAAATGAAATTTTTAGTTCAAATTTTAATCTGGTATGTCTATATAGAATGTGAATATGTCATTTAACATCAATTGGTAAAGATTATTAAGATGTAAGGTTTAGACATACCATATTAAACACAGAAAATTATTAGCTCTTAAAATTACCTGTACACAAAGCTCTAAAATTTTCTCCAAAGAAAATTATGAATACAATCAGGAACAACATTGTCATGGTGAACAAAACAAACATAATCGGCTGAATGTGGAAAAATTCAAGCAGAAGACCGAAGGCATTACCCACAGTCTTTGGCACAACTTGACCATATAAACTAATCATGATTCTCCCTGTAGATATTGAGGCGCAAAATATAAAATCTAAATACATGATATAAAAAATAGTACTACAGTTCCGCAATCAAAAATAAATGTTGAACATGAAGTTTCTCCTTGTAAGTCCACTATCTTCTCCTGATATTATACCAACTTTTCTAGATCCTCATTTTCACATTCAAATGGGAGGAAACGGCGGAAGCACACGTGATAATTTTGATAACTTGATGAGCATATCAGCTCATGATCACTTCTTATAGTAGGTTGAGCAAGTTTTACATATGCTATACTCCATAGAGCATATTTTCACACAAACAATTTCCTATCACACTATAAAATAGACAAATCATACTAAAATCCCACACATATTTTCACACAAAGAATAAGAAGAAGAAGAAAAAGACAGTTTGACATAAATCTAGCCGAGTTACTGAGATCCTTCCTTGATATCGTACCTATACATTGCTTATCTATGTTAACATCCAAAAATACTCTATGAGTGATTTCATAGACCTCTTCACGCTTCTCTACCTCATGGATATATAAAGAAAAAAAATAGGAAAGGGAATCAGAACAAAGTTAAAAATAAACAGCCAATGTCCATAACTCACGACCTTCTTCATGATAAGGAAAAAGTTTTAATCATGCATGATACTAAGAAAATAGAAAAATATCTCTCAACTATTGTTTGTTATCCTGATTAATCTAGACATCAAGTTTACTCGTGACTGGGGTTGGAAAAGGAAATCCATTAGAACATGACAATGCACATATAGCTATATGTGTCTCATAGACTAGGGATTTTTTATGTGGGATATACATGCATACACATCCATGCAGATACACATGGACAAATATCAATCTAACACTAACTAATAATGCTGCAGAGTAATGCAGGGTAACATCAAAATATAAGTACCGAGGTTCACGGTCCAATTTTTTAAGAATGTTATCATTACAAGAGTTCTCGTGAGATTTTATTCAGTTCAATCTCTAGCATTTTAGCAAGAAACTTATGTTGCTGCTGCTGTACAACAGAGATTTTCCTTTAAGTCTTTACTGTTCGATGTTGGGAAAGCTGCATTTGCAACTATTTCTCATATATATTAGCTTCAGCTCTAAAACAAAAACGATCAAAGATGCATGCCCCTATCCCCTTCATATATAGCATAATATATAGTCCAATTTAGTAAATCATTTAATTGCTCTTAATTTCTTTGCAACTTAAATTCAATTAGCTCACTTTTTTCTTCAATGACAATTCATATAGTACTCTATTTGTTAAGAAGTCTTCATCCTATACATCGATCCAACAAAAAATCAAAGTCTTATGTTTCTCGCAAACATTAATTTGTAAATTTCATAGGAATCACACCACCACTCAACATAAAAAAGAAGATCTCAAATCAGATCCAAACAAACAGACAATTGCCACTATTTCAGCTCAATCATCAACTAGAAAACAAACAAAAAGTAAAATAAAATTATTAAAAAAATAAGCAAAGTCAAAAAATGTCGATACCAAAAAGAACAGGCACTGAGTAAAGGAAAGCTCACTTGTCGAGAAAATGAAGAAGCAAGAAAGATGAGAACTAAAACCGCCACAAGAATCAACAAAGTACAACTTACATTATGTTCACTGTCGATGACCCTCTTGAACAAGCTTATGTTTCGATTTCTGCAATAAGAAAAATACAGCAACAAGTTATTGTAAGTATCATCAGATTGAAATAGCGATTGAGAATTGAGAAATAGAGATACCAGGTGTAGGATCCAGGGCTGTAAGTTTTAGGTTGAGAATTCCAAACGTTCGAGTTTGCTCCTGGTTCTTCACTGTTCTATTTAGACTACAGTTTGATGATGCAGTTTCTTAGTTTTTGCAGGATTCTAGCGCCTACAACTGTAAGTGATGGTCACATCCTGGAGCATAAGATCAACCAAGAAATAGCTATCACACAGTAGAGATCAAGGCATACAATATGTTTGAATTTTGGAGACTAAATGTTTTAGACCTCCACAAATGAAAGCCGAACGGATCATGCGAGCTCGAAACTGAGTTATTTAGATCAGATAGCATTAATATTCATTCTTCATAGACCAGCAAGCTATGTCCTACCAACTAATTGCTCTTTAGGCATATGAGTAGGATCATCTCCCTCAACCTAGAATGCAAAACCATGAACAAATGTTCAATTGCTAAAACGAAAGTAACTGGAGTAACTTATGATGGAATAAGCAATCCAAGCATCAAATTATGAAATTTTTGGTTCTGGAGCTAGAATCTTTCCCATCAAGAAAAACCTGAAGATCTAATGCCCAAAACATCATGCATTCTATTTAAAATATAGTCGTGTCAATACCCCAGGATGAAGTGTTCAGATAACTGTGGAGAACATGGAGTTGGTTTTAGCAATCTAATTCTAAATTTGAAAAGAATAATTGTTTCAACCACGGCATATTACAACAGAGGAGAACCAACAAGAAAAAAAATTGGTATACAGAAGCAACAATGTAAGATTTTACAAGTTCAAGAAATTATATTGTTCTCACTTTTTGATCAATCAAGTCAATTCTTATTCCAAATTTTTTAGTGAAACATAAAATATACTTTTGTATTAGACACTACAGAGGAATTGAGATTATAGAAAACAAGCAACCATTAGTTGACACATATACTTGTTTATGTCATATCACATATGGAACATGGAAATACCAAAGAAATCAAAATGGTATTGCCAATGCAGTATCGATGAAGGTTCTATTGGAAAGCACATGTCAAGTTGTTCTTCCTTTATCAAAGTATTAGAGCTTCCAGTAGTTGATTTTCTTTCAACCAAAGTTTTGAAACTCAACTTAATCACACATGAATTATTTAAAATTCATCAAGAACAAGTTGCACCGATGGAAGAGTTCTATGTGCATTAACCTCAAGCGCAAGGCATTTTTCATTTGCAAGCGGCAGCTTTCGGTTGACTTGAATAGTTTAAATGTTTTGAAGACATGAAGTGTTCATTTTACGCACCAAAACCTAGAACAAAATTTTGCCAAGCACACATATAATGCTCCATAAGGAGATGCATAACTGATATCAAACGGTAAAGAAAGATACCGAGTACTTACCCTGCTGTTGCATTAATGCACTATTCAACAATTAGGCTGTCAAGAAGCTTGGAATTGTACACAGGAAAAGTCAAAACAACCCCGAGATTATGAGAATTTAGCAACCTGAATGGACTAGTAAGAACTGTTGTACCGGTAGCCCAAGCCCTCACTATGTTTTCAAGGTCCTCATGTAGCAATAGAAGCACTTAGCAACTAGAATATGAAAATTTTCACAAGCCGTAAGTATATAAAATCAATATCATCAAAGAAAAAATTCATTTACCTCCCCTGACATCATATCAAGTGATTCAATGTAGGATACAGTTTCTTAAGAGAATTATCACTAAAGCATACTCATCTCTTTCTCCATTGTTCGCATGGCCCACCCATGCTGTCTCTCAAATTCTTCCTCTCAGAATTCAGAATCCACTATGCATACGCCACTCCGTTCAACAATGGCCTTGCAAAAGTGGTTCTTATTGTGTATTCAGCAAAAGTTTCCTGCATTGACCACAATAGTAAAATTTTCTAGTTTTCTCATCTTTTGCTTGATGGATTCACGTAATTGATCTCATGGAGATTGGGAAGGAGGAGGAGAAGGTAGGAAGTCTACAAATACAGTAGCGATGGTGGTGGAGAGTTGGTAGCTGGAAGAGAAGGCGTTAATGGGTTTTCGTGAGCAAGGTTGATTGGGTGCCAGCCATGGGGCTGGAATTTCTGCAATGAGACATATTAGGGTTTTGCTAATAAAATGTGTCAGAGATGAACAGAAAGCATGATTGTAGTTTAAAATCAAAACATTTCATTATTGTAGTTTAAAATTAAAACAATTCAATATTTTTGTTTGTTTTGTTAAAAAAAGGGTATATTTGGAAAAATAAAATTTTAAACAAAGGATAAATTAGGTATTTAAAATAAAATAAAATAAAAAGATCAAATTGTTTGAATAGAACTATATACTTTTTAAAACAAAAATATCCTACGACTAAGATTTAGTTGTTTGAAAATCAACAATTGCAAAGCCATACATAATAATAGGTAAAAACAAAATGATTAGAACCATAGAAAAGGCCCCTTAAGCAGTACTAAAAGTTTTGGTCAGTACTCTTACACAAGGAACAAAGGATGGTGGATTTTTCAAGTCTTTAATTAAGAAGTAAGCATCAAATTTTGATAAATTAGTTTCTACAATAAAAAGGTACATTAATTTGGAGGAAGCCAAAAGGATGAAGCAAAAGGATTTAGGAATTAAGAAGGACAAAGGCAAGAAAGAGGACCCTAAGATCAGGAAAAAAATAGAGAATCCATGACTGAGAGTTGACAATCTATGTGAGTTAAAGCTTTAGCTAATACACCCCTTTGTCGGTTACCCCCAATGTTGAGGTGGCCAAGGATTGTACCGAAGGGCCCCATCAATTTATGATTTGACAAGTATTTTTGTTCTTATCTCGAGTTTGAGAACATCATGGATGAGTGTAGACACCTACATGATGATCTAAAGAGGTTACTTTGATTAGGATATCTGAAGAATTTAGTTGCTTTTGCATGGTGAACTTAGGTTTCCAGGGGACCCAATTTTACCCCTGTCATTCAACCTATTCAATTTCCTTAATAGAGCGGGCAAGCAATATCCAACTAGTATAGGATAATAATGGGAGACAAGAGCTCCCCGTGGAGAATCCCAGTAGTCATCCTCCTTAAAATGTTTTACAGATGATCACTAGAGGGCCTATCTATGGTGACTTAATAGGCGACATGGGCCCTTGCAAGCACCGACCCTATGTCTCCATAAAGATTTCCTAATAGCAGTTAGGACAGGGGATATCGACACAATAGCTTCCATGAAAAGTGTTCCTGACATCTAGTTTGGTCTGTCATCTAGTCTAATCAGGTTTTCTATCGTCAGGTACGTTCATACCTACCTAATCAAAACTTGCCACGCATGATTCGGTACGACTAACAACTAACATTGACAATACATAAAAATTGTAATACTAGATTTGACCTCCTACATAATATAGCCATTTTGAGTAGCAATTTCTATAAGGAAAAATAATAAAATTGATAAAATATATTTAATTATTCAGACATGATATCACTAGTTTTAGTATGTATATCTACAAAAATAAAAAAAATAAAAATGCTATATTTATACCGTTTGAAATATTATATATATATATTGAAACATAAAATTGTTATATTGAATAGCGATTTAATAGAATAAAATATTAAAATATTTAATTATTCAAACACAATTTCAATAATTGAATAGCGATAAACTTGGAAGGGAAAAAAATCCACAAATATTAAAATATGTATATTGGTCAAACCAAAATTCGGTAGATTGAAAAGCGACTTAATTTAAAAAGGAATAAAAAAAGCTCTGTGTATATACATATTTAAATATTTATGGTAATATTTGGATATGAATTGTATGTTTTGCATTATATGTTTTGGGAGAATGAGTTTTGGGAGTGTAGTTGAGGAATGTGAAATTTGTGTTGGGAAATGTGATGTATGTTTGTTTATATTTTGAACATAGTTAGAAAATTATTTTGGAGAGTTTTGATATGTTTTGGGAGGAGAAAATTTCTACTTTAGCAATCAAATCAATGCTTTGTTGGGTTTTTAGGGTAAAAATGGAATTGAATAATATTTTTAATTATAAAAATAATAATAAAATATATAATATATATGTGATTATTGGATATGATTTATTAATTAGAAAAATAATGATAAAATATTATGATATATATGTATGTATATGGGATTTTTGGTAATAAGCCAATTGATTTGAATGGGTATTTTGGAAATTAGTAATTGTTATTTTGGCAAAAAAGTGACCCATATATTTGGTTACATTTTCCCAAAACAAATTTGTTAATAATATATTAGATTGCCATTCCTTGGTTTTATTTCCTTTATTTCAATATTATAATATTCATTACATTTTATTTATTTATGTGTTTCATAACAATAAAAATTAATATTATTATATACATGTATTTTCTATTACAACTAACTGTCATTTTATAAAGCGATTACTTGCTTTTTTTATTTAAATATTATTATATTCATTAAATTTTATTTATTAATGTTATTCATAATAATAATGAATTATATATTAAATGAATGCACCAGTACTACTACTAGTCGACATATCACAAAGCGATTACTTGGTTTTCATTATTTAACTATTATTATACTAATTACATTTAATTTTTAATTGTATTTCATAATATTAAGAAATAGTATAATAAAGGCGTTTATTATTAAAATGCAACATTGGAATTTAGAAGAAGACAAAGTAATTGCTAGTTTGACTAGCGATTTCTTTTGAATAAGACAATTAGTTGCTAGTTTGACTAGCAATTTCTTATTTGTTGCAGGGATACGCATCTTCAACAATACGTCACAATCACTCCTCTTCAACAATACGCATCTTATTAAATTAATCCAACGGTTCAGAACCGTTAGGTAGGTATGATACCTACCTGATGGTAGAAAGGCCCTAGTTTGGGCCTACTGATTTGGAGGACTTGCAAATTACACAATAGGATGCCCTGGTGATTACTGCCACTATTGATAATCATGATGTGGCATGTATCCTTGTTGACAGTAGGAGTTTAGTGGACATACTCTCCCCTAGTATGTTCAAATGAATGGACTTAAGAGTTTCTCATTTGAAACCAGTTAACACTTCATTGCATAATTTACTGATGATTCCATCTATCCATTTAGCTAGTCAATACTGCCCTTTTCCTTGGCAAAAGGATAATGTAGAAAGACAAGAATGACCAAATTCCTATTATGAATTCACCTTTTGCGTATAACGCAATACTAAGTGTCCGATGCTAAGCCTTTTTAGGATATGGCACGTCACTTTGGGACACATGCAGATAGCCGCCCCACGTGGAAACCCGACTCTACGAACCCGAGGAAAGGCTGCACAGCAGTAGTAGGGGCGTTAAGACTTTTCCTACTTCTAATAAGTGAGATCGACACTTTCATGATTTTTCTTTCACTAGAATCAGGATAGAGTAAAGTAAGGAGAGAAAAGCACAATAGCAAGGGATTCGCAGATCTTCCAGACGTAGAGCACGCAGGGCTTTGCGGAGGGAGCTAATAGGGGAAAGCAGGTCCTTCACACAAACCTCCTGCTCTTTGCTATTGCTTCCATGCTATGCTCAGTAAACCAAACCCTAAGCAAAGAAGAGATGTGCCTTAGTTCGCCCCAATTTCATGCGACAAAATCGAGATGAACCAGTGAACTCAAAGTACAGTATTCAGTAAGAAGTAAGCCAAGTTCAGTGATCCTTGAGAATGAACTATCAAGCCTAAAGCCTAGACGCTTCGTCTTTCAATAGAAGAAGCATTTTCGAGTGCAGTACAGCGCCTTGTGCATATGAAGATAAAATTTCCAATGGATGGCTAAGTTGGTGAAGTGAGGGCTGATAAATGTGCAACTTTTAAATGTTATGTTAAGTTTGTTAAGGAGCAATATAAGTGACCGAATAGAGGTTAATATGTCGCAACAATCGTAAGTACATACACAACTAGTAGAAGAATTGTTGGCCGTGAACCTTGTTCCAATGGATTTACTGAAGATCGTGTAAGTGGGAGCTCATTTCACTCCCTGAGTTTTGGGAGGAATTAATTGAATTTTTTAGGAGAAAGATAAATACTTTCACGTTTTTAGCTCAAGACTTAAAAAGTATGGACCCTAATATGATTAAGCACTAACTTAGTCTAGACCCTGAAGTTGTCCTATCAACAAAATAAGAGGAGCTCTAGGTTGGAAATGATAAAATTATTTAATAAGAAGCAAAAGAGTTACTAGAAATATGCATGGCATATTGTTGAAATATAAACAGGGCACATTATTGTGATAACTACTCTCAAGCATTACTGCTCCCAGCAGATAATAGATCTAGCAGGCATATGCTTGAACCTAGTCAAAACGTGCTTCATAAGCATGGTATAGAACACCTTGCAGCAAGTAGTTTTCACTGAGATTATAGTTCTCATTCGTGCCAGAAAGTTGTTTAGGTACTTTGCGAGTCACTTTTGCCATTGAACTCTAGAAGGTTAGCTATCTTCATACCATGGAAGAACGACTCTGACAAGATGGCTGGGTAAAAAGAAATGCGCCTTAGGAGAGTGACAACCCTGGGAAAGTATTCAATTCCTGGACCTCCTGAACATTAAGGAACAGCGTAATGAGTTGGAACTCTAGTTGTGGTAGGCAAATCGTCAATTTATTGAGGCGATAGAGGGGCAACACCTGCATTTCATCCTCTCTAGGGATAATGATGCTTCCGAACTCCTATGAGAGGATTAGGATTGCTCTTGCGAGCGATATTTGTCAGCATATTAGGCCACTATTAGCTACAACTCATTTGGAGGCATTCTCCACCAACACCAACAATACTTCTCGAGTCATGTGTAGCATTAGTCCTTCAAAGAGCAGAGCTTGTTGCTTGGGCGTTACCTATAATGGTAAGTATACATTGAGCGTTAGCTCCATTATTAGAGGGGATTGCGTGTCAAGTTGATTGTTCTTTGTGTTCTCACCTTGTGGTACCACTTGGGTATTGGAGTACTCTCATGCTGTGGACCTTATTTACATTCTCAGCTTTTCATACTCTAGAAGGGAGTTTCCTATATAGACAATGCCAAGACTGAAAGTGATGGTAAAAAATGAAATTCAATGCAAGAAAGACACAACGGAATTTAAACTTCAACAGTTGAACAATTAGATATGATCAATTCATATTTAAATAATTACTATCAAAGAATACTCCCGTGTCTATGTTAATTAGATAAAAGATGAGAGATTACCTTTTTCTCTTTTAATAGGATGTTTAAGAACTAGGATCTCCAAATATCTTTGCAAGCTCTTCCTTCTTCAAACAAACCTCCTTAAAGCTCCAATTCAAGACCTTCCTTGATTTAATAATAGAGTCTTCTATTTGATTCTTGTAGATTCATACTTTAGCACCTCAAGTGTAATGCCTCTAATAGAATCTACATATCTATAATGATTACATACTAAGTGATATAGAATTAAGCTAGAACAATTCCAAACCCTAGAAGAATTTAGAGAGGATTTTTGTGTTGGGGGAGGGGAAGAGAGAGAGAGAGAAAGAGGGGGGGAGAGGGAAAACTAAATTTATGAGGAGAAAAGCAAAATAAAAATGGTTTGAATGGCATGTATAGGGGGCCTTGTGCGAGGTGTATATATATACCTCACTTGACTAGATAATTTGGGAAGAATTTAGAGCATCTACAGATACAGTGCGTATCTATAGTCACACCAACCATGCTCTAAATTCCTTTTCCTCCTAGTTGGCTCACCTCATTGGCAATTTATTGCCACTTGAAATATTATTTTGGCTTTAATTAAAACCTCTATTTTAATCTTTCAACCTAATTATATACACTACTGTAAGCTCGAAAAACTTCCATCACTAATAAGCCACTTTGGCTACCTTATGTATTTTTCTACATCGAGTCTTTGGTGAACCTATTTCCCAACAAGCACCCACTAGCATGTGTCCATATCTTATACATGGATTGCCCATGAAATAGAGTAATATCCAACTCCTTGAAATACACATCGTTAGTAAGATTATCCTAATCTTAGATGCCCTTGTCTCGAAGATTCTATGACTTGGAATATTTCAAAATCATGACTATAGAGACTTATTTCAGGATTACTATCATATGTGTGACCAAGTCCCATAGTCTTATATGATGTTAAGAGCTATAACCAAATGTATTATTAAAAATAAGTATTTATACGCATAAGATGAAGTTGGTCACAATTGAATATTGACCAAATAAGATTTTTTTTTGCAAGTTTGACACGGCAATCTAATTGGCTGCGGAGCACTATTCTAACAAAGATAATGTTGCATAGAAATGGAGCTATGGTTCCTTTTGAAAATCAATATGTTAGTACACTTCTACTCCTAAAACGTGTTTGTGTAAGATCAGATCTTGAGTTTTGCAAATAATTGCTTAAATGCATTTTTCGTTTTGAAAGTTGATTTTTATATTAGTTAAATCCTTGTTGGGCTTCGACCCACTTAAATTTGGGTGCCCATCTTGGTTGGTTTAATTTATTGGGCTCGTTGGTCTTTTCCTTATTCATTTATATATTTAATTAGCCTTCTTATTTGCTTTACTTTTTTGTCCTTAGTGTCTTACTTTGTCATATAACGTACAAATAAAATTAGCAGATGTTTTCATTAGAAAATAAATTTAATTTTTAAAGAAATCATCTTGAAATTAGAGTTTTCCTGTATAAAATTTTCTGTTGATATGCACAATTTTAAAAATATATATGGAAAACATGCATTATTTTCATTACATCACATCATACTACCGTGGTTTCACTTAACCCTCATTTTGATGCTGAATGGGGAGATATTGACATTTGCTTTACTTTGAAATCATTTTATGAATCTTTTGTTTCTCTTGGAAAATGTCAAGCTTTTCATCATATATACTTTTAATGCATTTTTTTCAACATGATAATCATGCATGCAGTCGCCAGTCGGGGAAGGTAGCTAGCACAATATATATGGAAATGATTCATGACTTGTTTGAAAAATGTAGGAGGGGTACTATTATAGGAGGACAATATTACACAATGCAAAACATTTGTCATTATTAAGACGAGGGAGAAAGTGGGCCTAAGAGGGGTGAATTAGACCAAAAACTTATGAAGTGATATTTTCCTAGGAGTTGCTATGGAAGTTCCAAAATGTAAAGCACAAATTAAAGTACACAGTAAAGTAAAAGAGAGACAAGATCAATAGTTCGAAAATGCCTATGGTCACTACCCAAGTTTTCATTACGCTTTTGATCTGTAATTGTAAGCTCCACTAAAAACTCTAAAGAGCATTGATACAAATATAGTTTAATATATTGAATAAGTAAAACGAAATATCTGTAACCACAATAAGCAAATCGACTCAACAAGCAAGGAAAATAATTAAACATCCCCATTACTATGAGATTACTGCATGGTTGTTGGTAGTTCCAATTAGAACGTAACATTATACTATTTTCTATTATGCACCAACGGTACTTCAAAAAACTTAAATGATATAAACTGACTATGTAAGAAGAAGCTCATTCAAACATATATTTCTCCTTGGATTTATATGTTTGTTTACATCGTCCTTCAAAGTTTTACTTTCAATAGTAATTTGATACATTTAAATGCATCTTCAAAACGAAAATATTCAGTATTTTGGGATCAATATATGTCCTTGAATAACGATTTTCGTAATCTTCTTGACTAGTTTCAATGGTAACATAAAATATTTAAGCAATGGATTTGTGAATGAAAATTTATTACAATTCTTGGCATCAAATTACATGTAAAACATGTGCTTGATTTGATTAAATAAACAAGGAAACCAAAACATCAATCATTAAACTAAGAAAATAAAATAATTATCAATTCTCAAATTAATTATAAGATATTCTATCAGGTATTCATTTTGGCTCAAGTGTAGAATTTTAAATAAGGGTTAAAAATGTGAGAATTTGTACATTGGTGAAGGCATATATGCCCTTTAATTACTTCAATTAGTAATTGAACAATAATAAGTAAATTCTTTTAAATTTAGTAGGTCTCATTCTTCATGAAATGGCTCAAGTTATTAGACATATTTAAAGTGGGGCAAGTTGCTGATAATATGAGGTAGACTACTAGCCTAGTGAAGTTACTCAAGTAGAGTTGTTACATTAGCTTTAGATACGATTAATCTTTGTATACTACTGATCTGCTAATAGATTAGGTTGATAAGTCTAGTGCGAGTTGAATCTTCAGGCACAAAAAAGACTGAGACCTACAGAAGGTGATAATAAAATCCTAGAGATGAATTTAAAACAAATGAAGAATGTAATTATCTAACTATAATCAGTGCATGAAAATTATACTTAATTTATCCTCAATGTTATCCAAAAAATAAATGAATCAATGAATTCAATATTGCAGTATTCCTCTAATTGTTCTAAGAACCTATCAGAACAATAACAAATTCAACTAAGGTGGAACATTTGGAAGTGGAAGGATCATATCATATATAGCCGGAAGCAAGTATTTTCGGCCATTCGCACTGTGCGCATTGTAGCTAGCACCAGTGTTGGGGTCAACCAACAAGTCCCCAGCGTAACCCGGGTAGGCTCCTTTGGCAAAGACTCCTGGGCAAGCCGATGCAGCTTCCAATGGAGCTTCAGATGGGCCTTGATAAAATCCATTTTCGTTGCAGTTCCAGCCGAAAGCCCACCCAAATTCATGGCAATGCCGTTCAGACCCAAATCGTTGTTTGGTGCAACCAGTGGTGGGCTCTGTGGGCCATAAACGGGCTGATGGAACTGTGTCTCAGAGTTGGCCACCCAAATGTAGGCCAACTTGTAGTTCTTCCCCTTCACGAAGGCATTCCTTGAACCGTGGGTCCCGCACAGGTTCACGTAGAATCCGTCGACGGTCACTTCTGATGCCGTTAGGACGACGTTGATGGCGTCCTTGCGGTTGCCCTTTGAGGCAAATTGGACGATTTACTACAAGAAAAATTACATTTAACGGCACTAAAAAATGTCACTTAAATAATATTATAGTGATAATTTTATATTTAATAGCATTTTATAAAAGTGCTATTTATAGTGGTGTAACTAAAGATGTAAATATTATTATTTTAATCATATTGCGGCATTGATAAAGTGTAACAAGAAATACATTTAATGATATTTTAAAATATCACAAAAAGTGCATTGAATGATATCTCAAAATGTTACATGTTTTTTGTTCAAGTGACATAGTAATATGTCATAAAAGATATATGTAGTAACATACTTAAATGCCACAAAAAAATTCTTTTGATGACATGCTAAAATGTCATGGAAAATATAATAGATGACATATTAAAATACCACAAAAAATTCATTAAATGACATATTAACATGCCATAAAAAAAGTAATAAGCGATATGCTAAAATGCCACAAAAGATATTTTAAATGATATATAAACATGCCAGAAAGTTGTATATTAGTGGCATGTTTAAATGCTAAAAAGGAAGTATTTAGTTGACACTTTAAAATGACACAATATTTATAAAATGTTGCATTTAAAAATGCCACAAAAAAATACTTTTTTGACACTTTTACTTGTCGAAGTATTTATATTTAGTTACCTTAGTAGTGTCACAAAAGACTTATTTTGTGACATTTCAATGTGCCAAAGAAACCCAAAAAATGGACATTTTATAGTGCCACTATAAACCCATAATATTTATTTCAAGCACTAATAGTATCTATTTATTAATAGCCAAAAATGAAATTATTTTAATAATAAAATGAAATAATGATCTTTATTCTTAAAAATGATCATAATTATTTAATTAACTCAAAAAGAAATGGAGCAAAGGAGACATTTCAAATTAAATGAAATCACTAAATAAATATAAGTTCTTAGAAACATCACTGATCAATAATATATCCAATAATTGTATTTTACTAAATCTAACAAAAATAAATAGCTCTATTAGAAAACTAGAATCCAAATGTACTTCAAATTCATTAAATGTTTGGAGCTCATCAAAATTGACTATAAAGGTGAGAATCCAAGACTTGAAATGATATATCTTCGAAAACCATTTGAATCATCCATAAAGGCGAGAATCGACATCCTTTGAAATCTGCACAAGTAGGACAATAATATAAATAAATTTATTTTATTATATAAAAGTTATAATTATGTAAAGTAATAAGATTAATATTTTAAAAAATTTAAGAGATTGTAATAATATTGGTACATACCACAAAAGCTTTTGGCCTAGCAATGTTATCTCCAACAGCTTGTCCGATAGTCTTGCATTGTGCATATGATCTAACTAGTCGTTCATTTGGCTTTACCGCAACTTGCACATAGATTTCCCAATAATTAGATCACAGTTCTTGCCCACTTACTTCATTAGTTGCATCTTAATATACAGCAATTCAATAGCAACTATTTCACTCGCCTTAATAATACTCTTCAAACAAACTACTACATCAATGTAGAAATAAAAAAATAAATGCAGTGATTATCAATTTAAAGAACTATATTGGAGCAACTAATGAATAAGAGGCAAGCCATCACTTTTACTCTCATCAAAGTTCCAATAAAATTGGATAACTTTGTTGCATTTTCATCATCTGGTTGCCCAAATTCATTAGAACTAACTTTTAAACGTTCTTCGCCTTCATGCCTACCCCAAATACCACATAATTGAGTAAGGCCTCTAGACTTGTTTCTAACAACTCTTGCATCTGATAAACATCATTGTATTATTAAAAAAAAGATATCATTGAAAAAGTATTAAACAGTACAATACTTCATTGAAAACAAGAAGAATTTGTCAATTCTTTTGAATAAAAATTTGTTGCTCATAAATGAAAATTTAAAAAAAAAAAGTAAGAAAACTATTTGAAAAATTAAATACCTGCACCCGTGTTCATAACATGTTGCTCAATATCCATGTTCGTTTTCGATTCATCTGGTGTAGTCCCATTCAGACGAAATTACATATAAAGATCCATTTAAGTCTATATAATATATATATATATATAAAGAACCAAAACTATAATCAAATTATTTAAAAAAATTAGTGGTTAGTTATCAAAATCTATATCAAAATATTTATAAAAAAAGAAAGAAATAAAATTATAATCAAATTACTTAAACAAATTTGCAATTAATTTGTCAAGTCAAAACAATCAAAATTAGACAAAGGAGAAATTACTTAAACAAATTAGAAGTTATTTATTTTATAATTTTTACTTAAAGAAATATAAAATAAAATAAATAAATAATCTAATATTTATCCATATATTATCCACTTCTCCAAAACATACAATTCAATTATTCTATTGCAATTCCTCTCTCGCGAGAACATACAAATCAATCACTCTGTTGCCTAATACGTGAAGAGAGGACTTAATGCATATACACACACACACACACACACACAAATGGGCCATCCTAGTTTTCCTTTTCAATGTGTCTTGATTTGGCTTCAATCTACTTTGTCTCTTCTAACAATTGATGAGAAATGGAATACTATTTACATGTAATGTATCATCAATATTGGGTGTAAGAAACACTAATATTAAAAGTGAAAAAATATTAAAAAACCTGAGAAATTGAAATAAAATAACAATAGATTTGCTTCACAACAGTATATACGAAATAAAAACTATGTTCTACATGTTCCATTGAGGTCTTCAAGCTTGAATATAATGAAATTTTGGAAAAATTCTGGATAAAAAAACTATGTTTTCCCTCCAACTTTATTTTAGTCATCCCTCCAACAATTTAAATAATCTCTTTCCAATATATACATCTTTTTATTTTGAGAGAATCTATCACATTACAATAATTGATTATTGAGGTCAGGAAAAGAAAAATCAAAATTTTGTTAATTGTTATACACTTACACATTAGAAAAGGAATAAAATCTATAGGATGTTACCAATGATAATTTCTTTACCTTAATGATTAAATTGGTAGATATGAAAGGGTATTTAACAAATTATTAATCAAAAGTATGAAATTTAAAGGAATGTACCTACGATCAAATTTTCATTTTTTTTTTTTTTTTAACAAATCGTAAAATCTTCAATTTTCTGTACTTATCACTACAAATAAAGAAAATTAAGTATTCTCCTTCACCACATTGTCAAGAAAGTGTAACCGGGCAATGGGTAGTATAAAGATGACCAATTAGCCAAGTTGTGATATACCAAAATGAGCCTCTCCACACAAGGCTGCTCAACTACACCAATTGGGATATGAAACTCTTGCTTGTCTTCATCTTTTTTTGGTTCTTTTTTAAAAAAAAATCTAGTAGTTTATTAATTTAAATATGTGACTAGGCATTAGGTGGTTTATTAATTTAGTCAATGAATAATTAAAATATAATAAATTCAGTCTACTTAATTAAAATATGATTAATTTAGTTAATAATTAAAAATTATATTAAATTATTAATTTAATACATTAATGACACCATATACAAGTTTATATATTTTATAGTTATTAATTGTACTTGTATTTTATTTATACTTAGTAATTTTTAAATGATACCATAACTAAATATGAGTGGCATTTACAAGAAAATATAAGTGACATTAATTAAGTGCCTATTGAAATATAATTATATATATATTATAGTGACGTTTTTTATAACTATCACCATATTGTTTTATTGTGTGACTATATTGTAAAATGTCATTAAATTAGTGTAATTAAATATATTGTGGCATTTTCTACAAATGACACTATAACCTAATATAAGTGTCATTTTTAATAACAATTGATGACACTTAGTTAAATGCCTTTAAAACCTATTTATGGTGACATGTTCAATCAAGTGTCACTATTTTATTTGACATTTATTAGTTAAACGCCACAAAATATGTGGCACCCCACTCGAGATATAGCCCAAAAGTTGAAATGCAACTCAGTTCAATCTGATAGCATGCAACATCATATCCAATAGGCCCATAAAAAAAAATTCACAAATCTCCAATAAACCACAATGATCAATAACTCACAGCATGCTTCAAACTTAATACAATAGTATCAGAGCGCTTAATTCATGCTAATAACCCAACAATAATCAAAACCAAGATATCAACATAAGCAACACAGTTCATACATGCCAAAAGTCTTACATTTGTCCCGACATATTATAACATTTCTAATACCAAAATATAATCAACAGTGAATTCATATATAACCATACATTCACCAAACGTTATTACAAAACATCAAGTCAAAACCTGCCATCAGTCCAAACCTCCTGTCTCATACTTGTCTAAAAGGAAATAATGGCATGAGGGTGAGTCATAAGGACTCAGTGAGGGATAAGGCAAAGCAACAAGATTCAAGGAAAACTATTGAGACACAATAATCAACAAACTCATTTTGGTAACAGTCACAACTTTTCAAATCGAAAAACAATGTAACAGAGTACATATGATAACAAATTTAACAGACTGTTGGACACTCCAACCTGTTTACTCCAAAATCAAATCATAATTGCTAGTACCGGACGTCGGTATAATATAAATAATATTTCCCTATCGCTCCATTGCTTGGCATGTAACAACTTGATTATATAGCATGGTCGACAGCATGACAGATCCCGCTACTCATAGTTTGCTACCTTCATGTACCTGTAAGTCAGGATCGTAGGTGGGTACTAGCCATAAGACCTATATCTATTAGTCTGTTCCGCCTGGCTGTCTTCCGGACCTAGTCCTTGAGCTCAAACCCCCGTGGCGTCCCTCCAGGTGATAACCGCCCATGGCGTCCCATGAGTTGATAACCACCCATGGCATCCCATGGTTAGAAAGATATAATGCCAACAAATAAGAATTTAACCTTTAAAGCAATAAACACGAGTATAACCAAATAAAGTCTAGAAGAGGTCTGGCACTGAAATTCAGAGGTGCTAATGGGGATAGACTCAAGAGGGGCCCCCACTGGACATACCCTATCAACTAGTGTGGCTCTTTGCTCTGCCCGGCATATATTTTACAGTACTAATCGAACAAGATATTTAAAAAAGTCAAGATTTTCAACGTTCAATTGCCAACAGGGTAGAAAAATTTAACAAATATTCCAACAAGGTGATCAACGATACACTTGAACAATTAATGAAACTAATACGATATTTTGACAATAACAACACCAATTCAACAGGACCGATACAATGAAACGGTGAAAGTTCATGGCACTAGAACGGTAAATTAGTTTGTGATGAGAACAGTTTTAAAATTGCAAGCCACTCAGGCGTGCAATTCAGTTTCGAATAGAACTTACAAATTCAAAGAATTTCACAGAGTTCGATTGAAAACAGTCATTTTCAAGAAAACGGATAAAATATCAATCAGTTTCAAATCAAGAGAACCTCACAAGGTTCGATAATCAACAACGTAATTAAGACAGATATCAAATTAGCAGAACCTAACGAGTTCAGCGATATAGAATAAGCTCATACAAAGCAAGAACCAATTGGTAGATCCCTCAGAGGGGTAACAATAATTAACAAAGTACAGTCATCAAGTCAATACCAACCTTTATAGGGGTTTCTCAAGAAAATCAATAGGTACAAGAGGCGCCAGATTAGCGGATCCTCACCTTATCAACCTCGGCAATGACGTTAAATTCTACTGATCTTCGGGGCCCAAGCCTCCGTCACCTATTCAAAAGAGCAATTTTCCATCAAAACCCTTGTTCAACCTTAATGATGTCTAACATTTATAATCATTCTAATAGTTATCCCATTTTCGGTAGTTATCCACCTAATATTATGGTTAGGGTTTATGCTTCGGTATTATTGCTAAGCATGCTATTCGCACCGAATATATAAAATATTTACAGAGTTCATCCTATACTTGTAAAATAATACAATTGAATCCCTAATTTACATATTTAACCTTATAGCATTACGTGATATCGATTATAGCAACCTAACTATTGATAAAAATCCAAATTTTGTCACTTAAGTCATGGTTACATAAAATTAGAGTTTTCTTCACTTAATAGGCTTATCTAACCCTGGATCACATGAAATAATACAATTTTAGGCATTTCTGAGCTCAAGAACGTGCATGCATGTTTGATTTCCCAAGCATGGCTATATTTTTCAGTCGATCTGTTTATTCTTTTCGATTATATTCTTTTCTATTATACAAGGCTTGATATGATTTGAACGCGTATATATACACATGCAATACAAAATTGGTTTCTTCCGATTAATAACTAAATATCTCACTATCGAAGTATATTTTTGACAATCAGACTTCGTGCATGCACTCCTTGCAACAAGGCAAGACAACTATCTCTGCACCGCCACCGCACCGCCAGCCGCCGCTGAAAAACTCCACCACTACCACCAAGAGCTACATCTTGGTGAGATGAAGCAAACCCCCCAAACAATTTCTTCAAATGGCTTCGAATCGAATCTCAATTGTACCCTGAAGGCCTCAGCGCCACCAAGCTCCATTGCATCGGTTTTTGCTCAATTCCGTCGCTCAAACTCGAAACCAAAAACACCTCATCACTTCCCAAGCTGCGCTCTACAGAACCCATGTTTGTCGTCAGAAAATGCAAACCCACCAACCTCCGGCGTCGACCAAGTTTCAGTCGCTATTTTTGGTAGCTCCACCGCTCGGTTCATCGTGTATGTGGGTCTGTGAAATTGTAATACCCCAAAATTTTAATTCGGATTTAATCACTTTACCTTATTTTATCTTATTTTTTATTTTAATTAAAAAAAATTGTGTAATGCCTTAGAATTTCTTTTAAATTAATTAATTATTCCATCCTATGTTATTTTATTTTCTCCCAATCATGCTTTCTTATTATATCAGTTAAAAAATGATATATATATATATATATGTGTGTGTGTGTGTGTGTGTGTGTATACATTTTGGCATTAGTTTTACCTCTCAGTTAAATAGTGAGAATTAATATTTAAGGCCATAAATATTTAAATATTTATATATATATATAATAGATATCTCAATTCTTAATAAAAATTATAATTTTTCATAAACTAGTATTATATTGTTACTAGGGTTTAATAATTGAGACCTTAGAAATTAATAATAAAAATGTCAGATTTATTATAGGGTTATCATATTCCTAGAAGATTAATAACTAGAGTTTTAATTGAAGTAAAACACTACTTCTATAGATACAGTCCATATAATTCAGAACCCTAATCATCTAAATCAAAGAGAAAAGAGAATGGCAGAAGAGGGTAAAGGGATTAGAATTTGAAACATGAGAATGATATCTTCCCTAATTAATTTGAGGTATCATGACTAGAACTTAAAACATTATTGTTGTTGGCTGGCGATAGATAAAGCTTTTGGAATATGTTTCTCAAAGAATTTTCAACAAACACCTTCAAGTACAGATCACTACTAACTATCATCACTCTACAATTTTCGTATTTACTTTATCAACCTTAGAATTTCCCACAATTTCCACAAACAAGAATCCGAATTACTCTACCACCGTGAGTCCCGTGTGCTAAGCCAACTCTCCAATGTTTTATCCACATCAATTCACAATCCCATCACTGTAAACTCACCCAGTAAGCAATTGGAAAATTAGGGCTGTGGATGATTTTTGCCGTCTAAAAACAAACTGCTGGAGTTTTCCTATAGAAACTATGCGGCAAAGCTGCAATTTATCAGGCATTAAGTGGGGTCGGGGTTGAATTAAACACCGATATTCTTGGTAAAGTAGTAAATAAAGGTAACTTATGTGGTGAGTAGATGATCGTGTTTCTCAATTAGGCGATTGAGCAGTCGAATTTTTCGAAAGATATGGATGCTTATCATGTAGTGCCTAAAGCGCTAAGTAGGAGGAATTCTTTGTGCATATGATTGAAATTCTTACTGAATTGAGGAGTAAGAGTGACATGGATTTGGGGAGGCTGGCGGAGCAAAAGAAATGGATGTGGTGTCTGCGGTGTAGGCAATTTTTTTTTTTTGGAATTGAGGGAGGGTTGTCAGATTGTGAAATGCAGAAAAGAAAGAAAAGAATAAGGAAGAAAGGAAGAAGAGGAGAATATGGCTCATGATCTTGGTATCTGTCTCCGGCTCCTTGAGAACAATAGGCCATCTGACAGTGAGAGGAATACGGCTGCAGCAACGTTTAGGCAAGCGGGTTTCACTTAAGGATACAAGTGAGTGATGCGGTTGCCCATTAATTTTATGCCTATTAATTTAATATGCCAAGGAAACAAATTAAAAAATATTTTGTGGATTTGGCTTCACCCATGTTGGCTTTGATTGACAAATTTCATAGAATTATTTTGTTCGAATTGATTAATGGTTATTGGGGCATCAGTTATGCGGGATGACGGCCAAGAGGCTTTGTTGATCTGCCACAAGTAAGATTTGGAATTGGATATTTCTTTGATTTGTAAATTGCTTTTGATACTTAAATTTTCCAAGAAGTATAAGTGGCACAACACTTTATATTATATATGTTGGGTAATTGCTAAATTATTAATAGTAAGACCAGTTAAGTATTTTGTATTATTAAGATGTTGAGTGCTTAATGTTAGGTTATTTGATTATTTATATGTGCTTTTATTTACCATCCAATTATAGATGTATTAAGTTTGTAAAAAATAATAATAATAAAAATAAAAATGTTAAGAAGTTATGTAGTGTGGATTTTTATTTTAGTTGGGATAGATATACTAGATTTCAATTTAGAGGATTTTCAAAATAATTATCTTATTGTCTATCATGAATTTTTTTTTTAATTCTATACGAATAAATTAAATGGTGTTAATATGAGGTTTAGGAAGATACAATTAAGTAAAATGCACAATGTTTTGACCAATTTGATTGTTCCTGATTTAAGTTAAATATTGTTCTTTTGGGTGCTATGGGTTGGACCTGGAGTATGTGATCTATTGAGGAGTTCAAAGTTCATTATCTTGGAGTTGATACTTATTGAAAAAGAATATATATAGAGAGGAACAAAGGAAATAGATATTCTATGGAATAGATACTAATCAAGTTAAGCATTACGATTGCTTTAACAGGTGATCAAAGACTTGACACAATAGAATTGCCGCTTGACGTGATGGACAAGTTTTGTCAATACCTAAACCTATAACTATTATATATTGTTACTTTTCAAAACCTAGAAGGATATATGTATAGTAATGCATGCCGAAACTTCTTTTTAATATACACTGCACCATATATGTACTCCATTGCGCACAAAAAGAAATATTTTTTTTCTTGTTGTATTTCTGGATAAAAGAAAACCTATGCTTTTGTGACTTTTTAATGCTTCTAAACTAACAATTAAATTCGATGATCAACTTATTACTGTTACTGCTACTGCTACTGCTACTGTTACTGTTAGTTGGATCCAACTTGGTCTTGGTGTATGAGGGACTTCACTGGGCAGCAGCGGGCTAGCCGGTTGAACCCCAAACCCCCAAGGCCTAATTCCCTCAACGCACAACAGAAGCTGTTTGTGGCTGAGGTGGGTCGTAGGAATTCCCAGGGACACTCGGGCACTGTTTTGGTAAGGTTGCACATTGCCCGGAGCGATGAGGGACTGTTACGGTAGAAGCCATAAGGTTCACTGGCTACAGCAAACACTGTCTGATCATCGCATTTAAGTTGATAGTCTAGAAAACTATTTATTAAACTCTTGATTTATCATTGCTTGACCATTTACAAAATTCTTGATCCGTTACTGCTCAACTGTTGATAAAATGCTTGATTTGTTATTGCCTGACTATTTAAAATAATTTTCACTTATATTTTCTCAAATATTTTCACTTTACAAACTGTTGAATATTTTCACTATACGAATCCTCTAGTATTTTCACTATACAAACTCTCAAATATTTTCACTAAACAAATATTGTTAAATTCATGAACTCACATGGCACACACACATTTAGCACTCACTGAATCTTTTGCTCACACTCTTTTTCTTCTTTAACTTCTTTCTGACAGACCTAGATCCTAGCCCTAGCGAGGATGTTGAACCTGCTTCTAACGAAAACCAGAATTCAAGATTTTCTTTTAGAATAAGGACTTTGAGTAGGTTTAGCTTTATTGTCGTGTTGGCAAATTACTTCTTCTCCTTTAATGATTTTTTTCCAGTTGAGAGAAGAATATTGGGCATTTTGAGTTTCTAGGTTGCCAGAATCATTCGAATTATTATGAATGTTAGTTTTTTTATTTAAGACCATGATTTTTGGTACGTGATATATTTTTATTTGGGATTAAGTTTCACGCCTCAAGTTTAGACTATATGGTCAGATTTTAGGGCGTGACAAAAATCCTAAAGTTTAGAAGAAGAAAATGGTCGGTTCACTTTTATGTTTCGGGGTTCGCCGGAGGATATCGCCGAGGAAGGAGAGAAGAGGTTGTTCGATGGGGAAGAAAAGAAATGTGGGGCTGAATTGAAAATCCTATTATTTATAGAAAATGATTTTTCTTTTATTACAGATGGACCCCCAAAGGTTTCTGCTAACCCTTAATTGAGTCCAACCTATTTCTAATGTTTTCAATTTAACCATCAAATTGCAATAGTCCTCACATTGGGTCCACTAGTTAATAAAATTTAAACATTAACCCCTCCTAACTTGGATAATGGTACAATTAAGTCTTCTAAATTTGCATTTTAGCCCACAAAACTTTTGAAAAATCAAATAAATTAATTAAAATTCTCATAATTTAATACTTAAATAAAATTTGAAAATCAATGCATTTCTAGGGGTGTTACAAAATATTACCTCCAGTGTCATTTTTTAACAAATATCACCATAATAGTATTACGTGTCATTGTGTTATAAAATGTCACCAAGTGAATGTCACTAGATATTGTATGACATTTTTTTCAAATGTCATTATAACTAACTATGAGTGACATTTTAAGAAAAATAATTAGTGACACTAACTAAGTGCCTTTAAAATACATTTTGTAACACCCCTGAATTTGGAATTTTAAAAAATAAGAATTTAGAATTCAAGATATTGATTGGTTGGATTTTAGGGCTCGAAGAATAAATAAAAAGGATTTAATTGCAAGATTTTTAAAAGTTTTGGGGTCAAAATGGAATTAAAAAAGACTTGATTTGATTGAAGGGGTCTATGTTAGGCACTAAGTTTTGTTAGGGGCTGAAATGAATTTTGAGGAACTTTAGAGGACCTAATTGAACTGACCAAAAGTTTAAGGGCTAAATCTGAATTTTTTTAAAAGGGCTCCCTATAAATATGGCATTTGCATTTTCCACCCCAACATTTCACCATTCTTCACCAAACACCATCCTCAACCTCCCGTCAACCCACTCCGGCGATTTCTCTGGCGACAACCCTTCTCCTATATATGCTTCGATAATCTTCTTCCTCTCACCTCCAGAAACACGTCGGTACCTCATGCAGCATGAAAACACCGGCAGATTGCGGAGTCGCGGAGGTCCAAAACTTAGCCGCAGCGGAGCTTGACGGGCTGAGGCTTTCCAATGGCATCTTGCAGTGGGCCAAGGGTGTTCTGGGATGGGTTCAGCTCAAGGAAGCGTTTGGCGACATTAATTTTGGACTCCGACCACCGGAGACGGCAGAAATGGAAAGAACAGAGGTGGTGGTATGAGGTGGAGTTGAGGATTCAGAGCTTCAATTGACAACCTTCACGGCGGTGAGATGCAAAATTGGTGGTGGCGTTAGGTTCAGAAGGCTAAAAAGCACCTTATGGTGGTATTGTTGAGCTTTTCCAATGGTGGTGCATGGCAGCGGTCCCAACGCAGTCTCCTAGTCTTATCGTAGGGGTCGTAGTGGTGTCCTCAGTTCATGAGTTCAAGGTTTGGATAAGTCGATCATGGGTAAAGGAGTTTCATGGGAATATGCTTATATATATATATATATACATGTGTTGTACCATAATTTCCATAAACATTGTATAATGAAGCATTAATATATGGTTGAGATGTGTATTCCCATGCATGGATTATGGTATGGCTTGGTGAGCCCGAATTGGTATTATTATTTGACAAGTTCGGAATAATTGAGTTAATTAAGTAATTAAACCTTGATTTTATGAACTTGGAACCTAAGTGATGACGATTAGGTTATTTAAGGTAATTTGGAACTGAGGTTTCAAGTCATGCATGTGCCATATTAAGCTTAGTGAACTAGAATTATATTATTTTTGATAATCTTGAGATTTATTGTAATTATTTAAGTGAAAAAACCCTAATTTGGAGATTTAAGACCTAAGTGGCATTTGTTGGGATTAATTATAAAGAATTAAGCAATTATTGTGACTTTAGGTTGATATTATGAAAAGATTATGTAATTAAGGACTAGTCTATATCTTGATCAGTGAATTGATATAAAAACTGGGCGTTACTTTGGCACTACTAACCATATTAGCCATTATTGGGACGATAGTGCTATTAAAGCTTTAAACTATCATGTTAATAGGTTGATTAGTGAATTTGGATTAATGATAAGCATGATGGTGATGTACTGGGAGTCAAATATGGATTTTGACTATAATTATACTATTTTGGTTAGGTGAAGTGGAATTTGGACCCGAGGACCGATAGAAAGCAGATTGTGGTAGCTTTTTGTGAGACTACAAGAGGTGAGAGTCTGCCAATCTGGTACTTCTCATACTATGTGTTTGGTGATAAACCCCCATGTGGGTTTCTTATATTTGTTTTATTTCTGTTTTGGTACCGTACTCTAATTTATTTGAAATCTAGGAATTGTTTGAATTCCAATTGTTATCCGTTATCTGATATAAACGCCCCTGTGAGGGCTATCGTTTGTTATAAATTGCGATTTCTATCTGTTTTGGTGTCCATAACTTTTATCATATTATTCGATTTTGTTCCTTGTACCCCCCAGCCTTGCCGGCTGACCCCGTATTACTTGTTCATTTTCTATCATGTTGGTTGTTCAAGAAATCTTGTCAGTACATTTAAGTTCACTCTATATATCGGTTATTTGGCCTTGACGGCATACTTGATTATCAATTGTATTGGCTGAATACCCTTTCCAGCGGAATGCTTGGATTATTATTCCAAAACGGCCTTGCTGGCCAGTATATTGATGTTCAGATTGCATCTTATTCTATTCATGTTATTATCTAAAGGTTATAATTTTATTTGTTGATATTATATCTTTCAACCCATGGGACGCCATGGGCGGCTTCCACCCGGAGGGACACCACGGGGGGTATGGGCCCGGGAACTAGGTCTGGAAGACAGTCGGGCGGAACGGACAGACGAACACATGTCTTTCCGGCTAGAACCCACCAAAAATTCTGACTTACAGGTAGCTAACTGTGAGTGTTGGGATTTGGCATGCTGTCGACCATGCCAAAGACAAGTTAATTACCCACCCGAGCTGAGTGCTCGAGTAATGGAGCGATAAGGAAGTATTATTCCTACTGTACCGACGTCTGGTACTAGTATCTATACAGTCTGTTAAATTGATATCATGTGTACCCGCTACAATGTTGATTTATGTTGGAACTCTTATTGTTACCGAACTATCTTTGAATGTTGTCTACCATTTTCCTTCTTGTTGTTATTAAGTTGTTCATCAATAGTTGTACCTCGTTAACTTCCCTTTTAAATCTTATTAATTTATTTTCCCTCACTAAGTCCTTAGGACTTATCCCCTTGTTGTTATTTGTCTTCAAACATGTCAAACTGAGAAGCAGAGGCATATTTTAGACGATAGTAATTTTGTAATAGATTAGGTGTTATTGTTGTTCATATAAGACACCTGATCAAGGCAATTGCTTGAAGAGTGCTATGATAATGTTTGTATGAAATTTAATATACTGAATATGTATGTATTTTATATTACGAATTGATTTTTTTGAGATAAATGAATTATTTTCCACTGAGTTGGATTCTGAGACTTGGGTTGTATATATTATGCTTTATGGAATGAACTTTTGGATTAGTGTGACTATTTTACCTCTGAGATGGTTAAATCACAAGTTTTCTAGTTATTATTTGAACAGTATTTAAAATTGAATTGGTGGCGCCTCAACTTAGGTGTTGTGCCGAGAGGGGGTGCTACACATTGATGGTGGAATTTTCAATCCAATGTCACCATTTTAGTTGTCATTCAATTATCAAATGTCACTAAATATTATTTTATAGTGACATTTTTTGTAATTGTCACCATATTATTTGTATGTGGCATTACTTTATAAAGTGTCACTAAATTAGTGCCACTAAAGGCCATTTTTCTTGTAGTAATTTGTTTCTCGAAGAGAGATTTACCAAGGGAGTAAGTCTCATCCAGCAGTTGTTTGCCCAAATGGAGGGAGAGTGAGGATGGGTTCTTGGAGTTGGCTAAGTGGTAGTATTTCTCGATGGCCTTCCACCAAGCAGCGACGGATGGTTGCGTCCGGGAAGGCGAGGAGGATGAGAGGGAGGTGATGAAATCGGCAACGATGGCCCTCTGGGATGGCTTGAATCTGCCATACCATATGAGATTTATGGCTATTTTTCCGCGGAGAAGGGGGCCATTGTGATAGTGGAGGAGTTGTTCTTGTGAGTCTTGGAGGAATATACTTGAAGCAAAAGAGACGTTGAAGAGGGAAATGAGAGCAAAGAATTTCAGAATGGAGTAAGGAGAAGCCATTTTTGATGAATTAAAGAAAAGAAGAAGATGAGCTGCTTTAATTAATTAGCTGACTGAGATTGGGTGGTGAGGGCAGAGTGGAGGAGAAGGCTATTTATATTTATGTTGTGCCTGAATCTGATATTGGTTTCCAGTTGGGCGCGCGGTGTATGTGTGGGGAAACTTGAAGAGACGGTTAGGCATTAGTCAAAACTCAAAACTGAAACGCAGTTTTTTTTGTTAGTGGAGAGAAGGACAACAGAAAGCATTACAGCTCTTTGATGCATCCACCATTACAGCTTGCTTACAGCATTAATTAGCTAAAAATACGGTCAGTTAAGAAAATTTTCAATTTTTTTATTTTTAATTTTTAATTTTTTTCTTCATATCACATTCCCTTGTACACATGATATATGTATTGTTGTGAGTGGCAACAAATATAATTATCTTATCTCATCCACTTGGTATTAATATTAGACAAGTGGAGTTATAAATCATTTGCTTATATGCTAATGTTATTATTTCATTTCATGGCATTAACAACTCATACATTTATTTAGATAAAACTCCAGCGACTAATACAAAAAATTCTCTGTTTTTTATTACACACAGTGCATTATTTATGCCAAAAATAAATAAATCAATAAATAATTACTATAATATAGAAAGAATATTGAAATGCTGAACATACTGCAGACGAACCCTCCAGCACTATATTAAACTATACCCATAATTGTTAATACACATGCTTATCCCATAATTGTCAGACAATCATTTCTTTAAAATTTTATTAGGATAAGATCAATGATAGATCTCGTTTCTCTTTCAACATATATATATATATATATATATACATATGTCTTTTTTGTAATATTATAATTTGTGCTGTATACATTACAAATGGGGTATAAATGCTCCATATGTTGATTAGGAACCTAAAAACTTGCTTATATTATTCAATTTATGATGAAAATATAAACGAAAATCTAATCATTGATAAGAGTACTGTAATTTGGCGTACTCTCAACAACTACTTAATTTGCTAAATGTATTATGCCTCAAACAATAATTGTCCTCTTATAAGTAGAATAAATGAAAAAATAAAATAAAAATTAGAACTTCAACACGATCATAACTCTAAAAATTGAAAATCATAAAATTATCTTATAATAAACCCACAAATTATTTAAATAATAATGAAAAATCAAGATCATTTGACAATCACTCGGATAGACCAATTTGGTCAAGAATAGTACACCTAAGTGCCCGTTTGGTTTCTTTTTCAAACCTCATCTTCACATTTTCTGTTATTTAAAAATTGAAACACATCACTTTTTATACGTTTTCATCCAACATTATTTTCATTTTCATTTTGAAAACACATTCTCCAATAATTTATATATCTTTTTCCAAAAACCTATATATGTTTTCTCTCTCTATTTCATTATTTCTATCTTCTCCACTAACAACCTACTAAATCCAACATAATCATTACTTTTTCAAAAAAACTCATTTTCGACTTATTTTTACTAACTATTTTTTCAAACTTTGAAAATTATGAAAATTAAAACTGAAAATGAAAATAAAACCAAACGAGCCCTTGGACTCCGAAAGATATGTATGTTCGATGTTCACAATTAAAATAAAATAAAAGGGAAAAAAAAGTTATACTCTTAAATTTGTTTTTTGAATTTGCTGGGTTTTCTCGGCATTCACCTGATTGTCATATTACCTACAAATATCTTAAATCTGGCATAAAATTAATGTCGGATTAGGCAAGCGATAGGATGTTAGCTGATAATGGAACAAGACTACCTATCTCTACATATACCCTTGAGAGTTGAGACACGCTTGCTGCTCTGTTTTCCGTCACAACTAATGGTGTCTCTGAGAAAGTTGATTTTCTTTTAAATATTAATTTAGATAAGATTATCTTGCGTCGGAATCTCTGCTACTCGAAATAAATAGCTACCCAATTCAATTGTGGTACTGGCTTGAGGCAACATGAAATTCAATGTATTGTTAACTCATACTTTATATTGACTTCAAGTCTAAATAATGGCAATGGTTTTTACGGCATTCTAGGAGTGTTCGTTCAGTACTAAAACTACAGTAAATTCAATTGGACTTTGAATACTTAATTTTTCCAACCAAATGCAAGATTAAATATTTCAACTTTTGTAGTTAGTTTCTGATTTATGATGCATAGGCATGGTGTAAGTTTTTACATCATTATTTTTAAGTTGAGACACGAATATATCATTCTCTTTGAACATATTAAATTCACTCTAATAGAATTTTTTAATCCAACAATAGTACTCTAGATTTTTTCCTCTAACATACAACGGCTCAACAACGTTATATCAATAAACTCTAAATAATTAGTTTATGAGTTCAATACTCTACCATATGAAGATCTTCTTTCAACAAATAGAACTCTCTTTTTTTGTGTGCATAAATTATAGTGGCTATAAATATTTCTTTTTTGCAAGTTATCGCAAGAACAAGAACAAATGACCCCCTATTTATAGTGGATAATAAATAAATAAATAAATAAATATTAGTGGATAACAAGTTTAAGAGTTGAGTAGAGGAATCTGGAGCAGTGACTAATAAATTGATGTATTAGTGGTAACAAGTAAATATATGGGTAGTGTGATTAGTGGCTACAAAATAAACTAAAAGAAACAAAGAGGATGCTCTCTACTAATATTACTAACTTCATCACAATATTACCATTTTCTCGTCATCAATTAAGATAATAAATAAAGCTATAACAAAATATAATTTTAATATTGATAAAATACTTCAAATACCAACATATTATACTTGCACAATATCATTATAATTACTTGATAAATATATATGTCTCGTTTAGACAAGTTTTTTTCAATGTATGGCTAAGATCTTCAGTACTAGATCATTCATATGCCATGATCTCCTATAAGTGGCAAGTAACAAATTTAATCCTCAAAGAGAAAAGTTGCGCTGGGCTGTGATCCTAGTAAGGACGATATCAGTTGAAGTAACCTAGGTTGCACCAATCCTACCCTAAGTACGGGGTGAGTTCGAAACTATAGAGAGAGAGAGAGAGAGAGGAAAACCTCAAAAGAAAAGAACAACAAAAGAAATATAAAGGAAAGCAAACTTGTAAAAATAAAAAATAAAAAAAATCATCCACTTGTAGATCTACTGCATTAAATACGATGCAAACTTAACATAAACTATCACCATCTATATTTAACACCGCCAAGCAACCACAGAGCTTTAGGGTGCATGTCCTATCCATTGGTTGGAGATTTCCAAAAGACTTGTCATGCTCCTATGACCTTAGGAGGCCCCATTTATCCCATAAGGGTGATCCAATCAGTTTGATTCCCCTCTTCGACTACATAAATATTATATGTACATTTTAATAGATCAAATTAATTATTCTTAGTTCACATTCTATCCTTACGCTATTTTTCTTGATCTGACTTAAGAGGATTTTAGCTGAGAGCCCTTCAAAATCTCTCACCTCAAACGGACAAGATATTCCACGTGTCTTATTAGAAGTAGTCTTATACTAGGACAATACTACACAAAGCAATACACTTGGTATTATTAAGAAGAGGGAGATAGTGGGCCTAAGAGGGGTAAATTAAACCAAAAACATTTGAGGATATTTTCCCAAGAGTTGCGCTGGAAGGTTCCAAAGTGAATAGCACAAATTAAAGTACACAGTAAAATAAAAGAGATATAAGATTTATAATAGTTCGGAAATACTTATGTCCACCACCTAAGTTTTAATTAGAATTTTAATATGCAAGTTCCCCTTTAGAGTTAATATAGATATAGTTTAATATATTGAACAAGCAAAAGGAAATATCTGTAACTACAATAGACAAACAGACACAACGAGCAAGGAAAACAAGTGTTTCCTATCACCATAAGACTGTATGGTTTTTGGTAGTTCCAATTGAAAAAAAAATCAGCATACTATTTTCTCTTCTCTACCAACGGTACCTCAAAAAAGCTAAATAATATAAGTTGACTATGTAAGAAAAAACTCATTCAAATATATACATCTCCATGAACTTAAATAGTTGTTTTCATAATCCTTTAAATTGTTACTTTCAATAGTAATTTGATATACTTGTTGTTAAAATGGAAATATCCCAATATTTTAAGATCAGTATATATCCCTGAATGACGGTTTTCATAATCCTCTTGACTAATTTAAATGATGGCATACAATATTTAAGCGTTGCTGTTGTGGATGGAAATTTATTACAATCTTGGCATCAAATTGCATGTAATTAAAACATGTGTTTGATTTGATAAAATAAACAAGGGAACAAAAACATCAATCATCAAAAACAATTTCAATACTCAAACTAATTATAAGAGATTCTAACGGGTATCATTTCGGCTCAAGCATAGAGTTTTAAGGAAGAGCTAAAAATGTCAAAATTTGTACATTGATGAAGATATATGCCTTAAATTACTTCAATTAATAATTGAACAATAATAATTAATAAGTATACTCTTTTAAATTTAGTAGGTCTCGTTCTTCATGAAATGGATTAAGTTATTAGACCTATTTAAAATGGGCCCAAGTTGCTGATAATATATGGCTTAGATTACTAGCTTAATGAAGTTAGTGGAGTTGTTATCTTAACTTATATGCGATTAATCTTTGTATGCTACTTTGCTAATAGATTAGTCTGAAAACTCTAGTGCAAGTTGAATCTTCAGGCCCAGAAAAGACTGAGACCTATAGAAGGAATGACAATATATAGAATCTTGTAGAACTAACAAATTATGTGATAAATTTATAACAAATGAAGAATGTAATTATTTCAATACATGCAGTGCGAAAAATTTTTACATAATTTGTCGTCTATATTTTTCTAAAAGAATAAATGAATCAATGAATTTAGCATTGCGGTATTCCTCTAAAATTTCTAAGGACTTGTCACAACAATGGCAAATTAAACTAAAGTGGAACATTTGGAAGTGGAAGGATCATATATAGCCGGGAGCAAGTATTTCCTGCCATTCGCACCATGCGCATTGTAGCTAGCACCAGTTGTAGGGTCAACCAACAAGTCCCCAGCATAACCCGGGTAGGCTCCTTTGGCAAAGACTCCTGGGCAAGCCGATGCGACTTCCAGTGGGGCTTCAGATGGGCCTTGATAAAACCTATTTCCAAAAGGGTTCGTTGCAGTTCCAGCCGAAAGCCAACCTAAATTCTTGACGATACCGTCCAGACCCAAATCGTTGTTTGGTGCAACCAGTGGTGGGCTCTGTGGGCCATAAACGGGCTGATGGGAATGGCCACGCGCAGTAGCCCCGGCACTGTGTCTCAGAGTTGCCCACCCAAATGTAGGCCAACTTGTAGTTCTTCCCCTTCTTGAAGGCATTCTTCGAACCGTGGGTCCCGCACCGGTTCACGCAGAAGCCGTCGACTGTGACATCTGATGCCGTTAGGACGACGTTAATGGCATTCTTTTGATCGCCCTTTGAGGCAAGTTGGAGGATTTGTTTCTCGGAGAGAGATTTCTCGAGGGAGTAGGACTCGTCAAGGAGTTGTTCGCCCAAATGGAGGGAGAGTGAGGATGGGTTCTTGGAGTTGGCTAAGTGGTAGTATTTCTCGATGGCCTTCCACCAAGCGGCGACGGATGGTTGGGTCTGGGAAGGCAACAAGGATGAGAGGGAGGTGACGAAATCGGCGACGATGGCCCTCTGGGACGGCTTGAATCTGCGGTACCATATGAGATTGATTGCGATTTTTCCACGGAGAAGGGGGCCATTGTGATAGTGGAGGAGTTGTTCTTGTGGGTCTTGGAGCAATATTCTTGAAGCAAAACAGATGTTGAAGAGGGAAATGAAAGCCAAGAATTTCAGAATGAAGAAAAGAGAAGCCATTTTTTATGACCTAAAAGAAGAAGAAGATGAGCTGCTTTAATTAGCTGGGTGTGATCGGGTGGTGAAGGCAGAGTGGAGGAGAAGGCTATTTATATAAATATATGTTGTGTCTGATATTGATTTCCGGTGGCGCGGTTTATTTGTGGTCTGTTGGGAAAGAGACTCAAAATGCGATTTTTGTTGTCAGTGGAGAAAAGGACAATAAAAAGCATTACAGCTTTTTGACGCATCCACCATTACAGCTTGCTTGCAGCATTGCTTCCCACTTTCTTTGCAGGTCATATGCAACACAAAAGTAAAAAAAAAATACATATATATTCTTTTTGAATTCATTCGAATGCTATTCAATGTGCAAGATTGCCTTGTTCAAATATTTTGTAATCCAAATTACACGTCCAATATACAACATGTATAAAAAGAAGGATGATTCATGTGATATCAAATGATTGAATTGTGAAAAATATTTTGTAAGGGAATACGGTCTAAATCATTTATTTTATTCTTTATTTTATTACCTATTTTATTTCACAAATATATAATATGTGTATTAAATAATTTTTTATAAAAATAATTAATTGAGAATCAAATACACATGAATAAATATAATAAATTGGAATAGGATATAGAATAGAAAACGGAATAAAATATCCAAAATGGTTTGCGTAGTGAAGTTATGGAATATGATCGTTGTTTGTTTTTTTTTATGGGAGTTGTTGGAGAATGTTTTAGGATTTTTTTTGGAAGTGTTTTTAGATAATTTTACTATAAATATCATATTAACCACTTTTTTGTTACATTAGTGGGTTGAAATAAATATTTTTATACTAATTATAAATGTGAATTATAAATAACTTCATATTTTTTACAATTATAAAATTATTTTGAATAACTCCAAAAATAAAAATTATTATAAAATTAATTATTTTAGATAATTATAATATTAATTTGGGTAATAATTTGGGAAATTACAAATTTAGTAATTTTTGGAAAATTATAAAAATCATTTGTTCACTGTAATTTATTAATTTCATAAAATTACAAAAATAAATTATACATTATAAAATAATTATTTAAAAAAGTTATAAAATTTATCATAACTCATAATTAATTTTGAAAAATTATAAAAATAAATTATAAATTACAAAATGAGAAAGGACAACCTTTTTTTAAGACTTTGGGGATTGTGCTTTATGCGGGAATAGTGAGGTGTATTTTAGGTATAAACTTGTGTGCTTTGTGTAGGGGAATTGGCAAGGGTAGGAATGTTCAAATCCAATTCAATCAAAAACAACAAAAATTGATTAATCGATTCAAAAAATCAAAAATCAATCTAAATCGAACTCTTTTGGATTAAGTTAGATGTATTTTCTAAAAATCAATCAGATTGGATCAATTTTTGGTTTTAATATCAAAAATCGATCCAATTCAAATCAAATAGAAATTTATATACTACTAATATAAAAAATATATATATTAATTGTAAAATACACAAATAAATTAAATTTAGGATTTTCTTCAATTTCAAAAATTAAATACATAGGAATAATTATTGTGGATTTATAACTTTATAGTTGAGTATTCTTACATAATTTAACTTAATTCCACAAGATTAGTGTGATATGATAGCTAAATGAAATTTACAAATCGATTGATTAAATTAGTTTAATTATCAATAGTAACTTATCAAATATTTCAATTAAAAATTGAATTAATTGATTCAACTCAAAACGATTTAAAATGAACTGGATTGGATTGGATTTACAGTAAAAATCCAATCGATCCAAATCAATCCAATATACATTATATAGTTTGGATCAATTAGCTTTTTGTTTCAAAATCGATCCAAACCGAACCGCGAACACCCCTAGGCAAGGTTGTCAATTCGGGTGGATTGGGTGAGTTCATGTTGGGCTGAGGTAGGGATACAACATAAAAATACCAAACCCACATCCAATCCAACCCGATGCTAAACTCAGAAGGCTCAACCTTAACCTAACTCACAAAAAATTGAGTTAGGTTCGAATTAACCTAATTTTCTATCAGGTCATCCAATAACTTGATCAACCCGACCCAACCCAACCTCATATATATATATATATATATATATTCATATTTATAAATTCCAATATTATAATTGAGTAGAAGTTTGATCTACCAATAAAATCTATAATTCTACATAATCATTTAAGTCTAAAAAATTAGGAAATATAATAACTTTGAAATTGTCATGTCCATAATTACTCCAAATACAAAAAAGTAATAAATCATTGCTCAATAAACAATTTTGATGACAACCATCAACGCAGAATTAACTACTAAATTGTAAAAATTAAAGTCCAAAGACAATTTTGATGACAACCATCAAATCCGAAATCTTCTTTGCACCAATAGCTAGTTTCCTCCATTAATTTATAGCCCAAAACTCCACAAAGAAATCTTCTTTTGATGTGTATTGGAGATTTTAAGATTTTTGAAATTTTGAATATAAAATTTTTCTTGGTTTAGATTATTGGATATAAATTTTTTAAAGTTAGATTTTATTTTTAATTAGCCAATTATTTTTTGGGTTGGGTTGGCTCGGGTTATTAGGTTATTAGGTCACCTGCTTGTTGTTTTCAAGTTTAGCAAGTTGACCCGAAACCAACCCAACCTTATTCTTTTTTCTAGGGTCAGTTTCGCGTCCAACCCAATTTGATCCAAACCTGAAAACATCAAACCCAAACTTGATATTTTTAGGTGGGTCATGGTCAGATCATCAGGTTGGGTTTTATTTTAATACCCTTAGGAATTGGGGAGTATGACTTCTTGTTTGTTTTTTCTTTTGGGAGTTGGAAAATGTCACTACGTAAAAAATAAATTATTAGTGATAAAATAATAAGTGATAATGTAAAAAATACCATCAATGACATGTATTAAGTGACAATAGTTTTTATGTTGTCACTAATGATAATGTTTAAGTGATACTAATTTTTGTTTTATCACAATATAGTTAAATAGTAACAAAAACTAATAGTTTAAGTTGTCATCATTGACAATTAGTGATACATCTATAGTAACAACTTAATAATACTAAAAATTATCACTATAATTTACAACAAAACTTTCCTTGTCACTAAATTATCAGCATAGGAGTGTCACAAATTGTCAATGGTGATAATTTAATTAGTAGTCTTATCACCATTTAATTTGTACAAATTACTAAGTTGCTAAACAAAATCTTTTGTCACTTAATATATATAATTGGTGATAATTTTTGTATTATCACTTAATATCTTATCATTAATTTTATTTTTTTTATTTTTTTGGTAGTGTCTTGAGGGTTTGCAAGCAAACAAGCCCTAGGTATCTGAAATTGAACAGAATATGTTCAAATCATAAATTGTATCATTCCTACATCTTTAAAATCCTATACCGTAAATAATTTCATTTTGTAAAAGAGGGTTGAAATTAAGGCTGTGGCAAAATTAGGATCATAACTATAAAAAAAATTAAAAAAAAAAAAGAACAAGACTCATCGAAAAGCATAGTCGGCTTACCGAAAAACACAGTCAAGGCTGAAATATACTTGTGTGGTGCTTGGCTGGCATAGCTATGTGCCTCGTCATATGCTACGTATACTTTGATAAAGAAAAAATTGCAAAATAGAACCATAAATAAGGCCGTTTTGCAAAAGAGGACCGAAATTAAGGAGCAGTAAAAAAGATAACAAATCTTAAGAAAGAAAACATTGAGGAGCAACAAAAAGGATAACCATATAACACTAAAATATTTAACAGCAAAAAGTCAGGCAAAAATTGATGACATCGGAATGCTATGAAATTCGCACAATTCATCTGAAATGACTATTGATACAAATTCGAATGAAAATCTACGAGGCTGGAATGCTATAAAGTTCGATCGGTTAATCCAAAAATGACTAATGATGCAATATCAGGTAAATTGACAAGTTTGCATTGGGTGAAATTCGATGAAAATGCTCCTTATTTCAGTTTTATGTGTTATCTTTTTTGTTGTTCCTTAATTCCAATCTCTTTTCGCAAAATGGACTTACTTATTGTCCTTATTTTGCAATTTTCTTTTTATCAAAATACACGTGGCACATGACATGGCATGAAGTTGTGCCAATCAACCGCCACGTAAAAAAATTCTAACGCTGACTATGCTTTTCGAGTGAGCTAACTGTACTTTCAAGCTACTCTTGTCCTTTTCTTTTTCAATTTTTTTATAGTTATGGTCCCAGTTTTGCCATGGCCTTAATTTCAGTCCTCTTTTACAAAATGACCTTATTTATAGTTCTATTTTTGCAATTTCCTCTTATAGAAGTGGAGTTATATAATCATTTGAGTATATCCTAATGTTATTATTGCGTTAAGAAGTATTTCATGACATAAAGAAATGCATGGATTTATTCAGATAAAACTTCAGTAAATATAATAATAATTTCTCTTCTTTTTTTGTTACACACAATACATTAATTATTCTAAATAAATAAATAATTACTATAATATAGAGAGAATATTGAAATGATGAACAACTTATAGACGAATGCTTCAGCACTATATTAAACAATACCCCTAGTCCCGTAGTTATTGATAAAAATGCTTACACGATAATTGTCAGACAATCATTTCTTTAAAATTTTATTAGAATAAGAGCAACAATAGATCTCATTTCTATTAAAAAAATAAAATCATAATTCGCGGTAATATAAAACAAATAAGGTAAAAATGCATCTGTATGTTGATTAGGCACCTAAAACTTGCTTATTATTCAATTTATGATAAAAAATATAAACGAATATTTATCTAATCATTGATAGAGTGCTATAATTTTTTTCAACTACCTAATTAGCTAAATGTATTATGCCTCAAACAATAATTGCCTCTTATGAATAAAAAATCTAATAAAAATTATGACTTTTAACATGATAATAATTCTAAAAATTGAAAATCACAAAGGAAATATCAAATTTGTCATGTTATAATAAACCCACAAATTATTTAAATCATAATTAATGAAGAAGCAAGCTGATTTGAAGATCACAGGGGCAAATTTAGTCAAAATTATACACTTTAGACTCCCCAAGGTATGTTCAATATATATTCACAAGTAAAATAAAATAAAATAAAAGGGAAAAAAATTATACTCCAAGTTTGAATTTGCTTGTTTTCTCGGCATTCACCTGAGTGCCATACTCTCTATCAATATTTTAAGATTTGGCAATAAAAATTGATGGATTGGGTGGTAAGTAAAGTTAGCTGATAATGGAACAAGAACAAGAAGTACTACTTATATATATATATATATAGATACACACACACACACACACACACATACCATTGAGAGTTGAGACACGCTTGCTGCTCTGTTTTCCATCACAAGAAATGGTGTCCCTGAGAAAGCTAATTAATTAATAACAAGTTTTAGTATTGATTTAACAACAGAGAGGGGGGGGAAAAAAGGTTTTAGTATTGATTAGATATGATTATCTCGCATTGGATTCTCTGCTACTCGAAATAAGGTTTAACAACAGAGAGGGGGAAAAAAAAAGGTTTTAGTATTATTTCCATTTTCAATTTCCATTTTCATCATTTCTAAAATGGTGAGAATTAGTTATGTGATGTGATATAGAAATGGAAATATATTTGGATGAAATGTTTGGAAATGTAATGATTATGTAGGTTGTAGGTGGAGAGAGATAGAAATAATGGAATAGAAAGAAATGATATATAGGTTATTGAGAAAAGACATATAGGTTATTGGATAATGTGTTTTGAAAATGAAAATGAAAATGAAAATTATGTTGGGTGAATTTTTTTTTAAAATGATGATTTCTATTTCTGAAATAGTAAAATTGATGGGAAGGGGGTTTGGAAATAAAACCAAACAGGCTCTTAATTTTCAGGGTAGGTACCCAATTCAATTTTGGTGGCATGTGGCATCCCAAGTGCAATGCATGAAAACTTGGAGGCAACATGGAATTCAATGCATTGTTTTAATTTTTAACTCGTAACTTATACCGACTTCAACTTCTGCTTAAGTAACATGAAAACTCAAAGTATCAAAACTTTTTTAGAACTAAAACACAATAAAATTCATGATAGACAAAACAAAACTAACATACTTAAGAGAAATATACTAGTCTATTGAAATATTCAAAACTACGTCTTCACCCTTGATTCTCATCGTATGCAGGATCCACCTTCTCATTAGGACTAGGATCTATGTATGCCAGAAGGAAGATAAAGAAAAGAAAAAAGTGTGAGTAAAAGACTCAGTGAGTGCCAAATGTGTGCGAATTGAGTTCTTGAATTAAAAATCATTTGTACGGTGAAACGTTCGAGAAATCTAAGTGAAAGTCATAAAACAGTCTAGCAGTAGCAGTCAAGAAATTTATAAACAGTCGAGCAGTAACCAATCAAGAATTTTATAAACGATTTTTCCTAAACTAACAATTTAAATACGATGATCAGACAGTGTTTGTTGTAGCCAGTTAACCTTATGACTCCCACCATAATAGTCCCTTATCGCTCCGGGCAAGGCATGACCTTACCAAAATAATGCCCAAGCATCCCCAGAAATTCCTATGACCCACCTCAGCCACAAACGGCTTATATGGTGCACTGGGGGGGATTAGTTCATGGGGGCTTGGGGTTCAACCGGCTAACCAGCTGCTGCCCAATGGAGACTTTCGCACACCCAGATCAAGTTGGATCCAACTAACAGTAACAGTAGCAGTAACAGTAACAGAAATTAGTTGATCATCGAATTTAATTTACTAGTCTAAAATCATAATAAAAATAAAAAAAGCATAGATTTTCTTTTATCCAAAAATAAAACAAGACAAATAATTCTTTTTGTGCGCAGTGAAATACATATATAGTGCAGTGTATAAAAAAATTCATAGCATGCATTACTATACATATATCCTTCTGGATTTTTGAAAGGTAATGTCATATAATAGGATAAGTTTAGACACTCACCTTCAGTATCAATACTAGAAGTCAATCATCTATCTCAGGATCAATCGAATCAAATGTTGAGTCACCTAAATGCATTTGATAAGTACATCTGTAATGCCCACAATTTTATTTCGTATTTAAGCGACTACTTTACCTTATTTTATTTTATTTATTATTTAAATTAAAAAAATGTAACGCCTTAGAATTTTTTTAAATTAATCAATTATTTTATTCTATGTTGTTTTATTTTCGCTTAGTCTTGCTTTCTTATTATATCAGTTGGTAAAATAATATATATATATATATATATATTCTCTTGCATTAGATTTACCTCTTGATTTAATAGTAAGAATTAGTATTTAAGACCATAAATATATATATATATATGATATCGCAATTCTTGAGAAAAAGTTATAATTTTTCAGAAACTAGTATTATATTATTACTAGGAATTAGTAATTGAGACCTTAGGAATTTATAACAGAGTGGTCAGATTTATTATAGAGTTATCCTATTCCTAGGTTATTGATAATTAGAGTTCTAGTTGAGGCAAATTACTTATTCTTTACAAAATATTAGACCTACACCCTAAAACCCTAGATACACATTCAGTTTTAAGAAAAAGAAAAGAAAATAAGAGAGGGAAAAAAAAGAGAAAAGAAAAACAGCAGAGAGCAACGGGAAATGGAGAAAGACAAGAGAAGTCGGAGAACAAAGGTGTCCAGAAATATCATACGGTAGCAGGGAGTAGGAAAGGTAATTCAAGATTGCACTTAGTTGAATTGATTCTCCTATTTCATATATGCATGAAGAAAACCGAGGGTACAAATTATGAAGGAAATTAATTTTTGTGTTCTTTGTAGCCGTCAATTTTGATCAAAAATAGGCTAATTTTGAATTTGAATTCACCACTTTTCGGCTGCAAGTGTTGGTTTATGGTTTATAAAGCCGCATTTGTTGACTTGTTATGAAAGTAGAAGAAAAAAAAAAGAAGAAGAAAAATAGGGAGAACCGTGAGGGCCGAGGGGAAAGCAACCTTTGGGCATGTGGGTTTTTATTTCTGATGGGTTAAATTAGCAACTGTATAATTTTATGTATGCGTGTACACATACATGTGCGGGATATGACAAATTAGTAAATCGATTTTGATAAATTGATTGAAGGTAATGACTTTTATAAATTGAAATTTTGGGTTTTTGAAGACGAAACTTGACTTGATTGTTGGATTTTGGTTATGTTTGTTGATTGTATTGGGTTGAAGTTTCATAGAGTAAAATTATCTAGTATCAAATAGGGTTGTTGGGTCTTAAAATATTACAGGCTTTTGGTACCCATTAGGTTAGTCCTAGTGAGTTTTGTCTTATTAATCAGTTAAATTAGTGATTGAAGTGTTTAATAAATGAATCAGGTGACTCAGCGACTGATTCGATTGATTCTGAGATAAGAGATTGACGTATATGATTGATCTCAAAGGTGAGTATCTAAACCTATGTATTATACGATATTATGTTTTAAAATCCATAAGGATATATGCTATCGTACCAATTGCTCGTAATTTTTTTTCAAGATACAATGCACTCTATAGATATTCCACTGCGCACAAAATGAAATTTTCTTTTCTTGTTTTTATTTCTAGATAAAATAAATATATATTTTTTTCTTTCTCTTGCTGCCTTATTTCTGGATAAATGAAAACCTACATTTTTATGACTTATCGTATGTTTCTAGACTAGCAATTAAATTCGATAATCAACTGATTACTGTTACTGTTACTAATATTGTTACCGTTAGTTGGATCCAACTTGGTCTGGGTGTGCAAGGGACTTCACTGGGCAGCAGCGAGCTAGCCAGTTGATTACCAAGCCCCCATGGCCTAATCCCCCCAGCGCACAACAGAAGCCGTTTGTGGCTAAGGCGGGTCGTAGGAATTCCCGGGGATGCTCGGGCACTGTTTGGTAAGGTAGCACCTTGCCCGGAGCGATAAGAGACTGTTACGGTGGGAGTCATAAGGTTGACTGGCTACAACAAAATTGACTCATCATCGTATTTAAGTTGATAGTCTAGTAAATCATGTAATAAAATTCTGATTGGTTACTGCTTGATCGTTCATAAATTTCTCGACTGTTATTGTTAGACTATTTTACGAATCTCACTTACATTACTGGAAAAATTCCCACTGTCCAAAATAATTTTAATTCAAGAACTCACTTTACACACACTTGGCACTCACTGAATCTTTTACTCACACTCCTTTCTTTTCTTTAACTTCCTTCTGACGGACATAAATTCTAGTCCTTATGAGGAGGTGGATCCTGCATATGATGAGAATCAAGGGTGAAGACGTAGTTCTGGAATTTTTAGTAGACTAGTATATGTTCTATTAAGTTCATTAGTTTTGTTTTATTTGTTATGGATTTTATTGTGTTTAGTTCTGGAAACATTTCGACACTTTGAGTTTTATGTTGTGAGTTTGCTAGGAATTGGATGAGTTCTTATTTAACCTTATGTTTTTGGATTATTAGTTTCATTTATCGGATTAAATTTCACGCTAAATTCTAGTATAAATATGATTTAATTTTGGGACGTGACAACATCAATTACCAATTTAACTAACTAACTAGTCAGAATTTACTGAGGAATAGCCTTATGGGTATCATAAACCTATAGTATCTTGAGACTCAATAATCCTATTTGACACTAAATAATTTCACTTCATATATATATTTCTTCCTTACATACATATATAAATATATAACACAAATCCTTTTCTCTTCCTTTTCCAGTCTCAATTCATTATATATATGTATATATATATATAACGCAAACATATTAGATAATTAAAATTGGTTGAATGTAAAATTCAAAATTTGCTTTCCTAGTTAAAATTGACGGCTCAAAAAAAAAAGTCAAATCAATTTACTAATTACCCAAGCACATGACACATCCCCAAACACCATATAATCGGAATTGGTAGAATGCAAAATCCATTGCTTCTCTAGTCAAAATTGACGACTCCATTAAAAAAAAAATTATATCAAATTACTAATTGCCCAAGCACATGACACATCCGCCACTACCATTAGCTATAGAGTAATCAATCTCTAGGGAAGAAAAACAAAATCAAGGTGCATGCTTTCAACCATTACAATAAAAAAACTAATAGATCATGTTTAACACTTATAAGGATACCTAGAAAGCCGATTCTTCCTGCAAAACTTGTACAGTCGGCGCCGACTTCTCTATTTCTCTCTTCTCTTCCCTTCTTTTTTTTTTTTGAAAAAAAAAAAAAAACTGATTATGTGTGTGTAGGGTTTTAGGGGGTAAGTATTAGTCTTGTATGGGATAAATTGTTTACTTTGGCTATAACTCTAATTATTAATCTCCTAAAAGTAAGATAATCTTATAATTAATCTGAACATTTTATTTTAAATCATGAGGTCTCAATTACTAATTCCTAGTAATGATATAACTTTAGTATAAGAAAATTATAATAGTATATATATATATATATCATCTTCTAACTGATATAACAATAATAAATAAAATTAACGAAATTATGGGTAAACATAGAATAAAGTAATTGTGAAATTCTAAAGATTACAAAAAATGTCACTTAAATAACATTATATTTGTAATTTTATATTTAATGATATTTTTTTAAAAAATGCTACTTATAGCGATGTAGTTAAAGATATAAATATCACTAATTTACCTTTGTTTTGGTATCAATAAAACGCAACAAAAAATGCATCAAATAACACATTAAAATGTTACAAAAAATGCATTAAATAAAATGTCAAAGCACCACTGAAGCTATTTTTAGATAACATGCTAATATGCTACTAAAAGTACATGTAGTGACATGTTAAAATACCACAAAATTTCTTTAAATGATAAGATAATACGCCATAAAAAATTAATAAATGCCATGTTAAAAAATACCACGAATTTGTTTTTTTAATGATATGCTAATGTACCACAAATTTTTATATAGTGATGTTAAAATGCCACAAAAGATTCCTTTAGAAGACATCCTAACATGCCATAAAAAAATAATTAAATAACATGCTAAATTAAATGCCACAAAAGATTATTTTGAGTGACATTAATCTGCATGCATCGTCTTATAGATGAGATTCCAACATACTCCAATTTCTTTTTATAAGGCTTGAATCTATAACTATTTATTGAAAGTATATGAGTTTACCATCAAGCTACCCTTCAAATGTTAATACATATAGTAAAAAATATTAATTTAGTTTAATACTTCAACAATATATTTTCGCAATTAATTAAATGGATGCTTGAAATTATTGTATTAAATATTACATTTGAAAACATGTGAGAGATTATTTTTAGAGATAGAAAATATTCAAAAATAAAACATAATGTATAGGTGAGGAGAGAAAAAATGATAAAAAAATTAAATTTTTTATACTTCTTTGAAAATATAGTTAACTTAGTCAATATAAATTTTACAGTTATCAATATACTTATAATTTATCAATTTGTCCATGTGATGTTTATTTCATGTCACTCCTTAAATAAATTATGACTAGTATGTTTGTTCAAAAAAAGTAGTGATATTAGTTAAATGCTTTTAACATAGTCAATAAAATTACGTTTAACTTATGACATTTATTAATCAATTGCCACTAAATATTATATTATAGTGACATTTTTTATCACTACCATTATGTTACTTTAATATGTCACTACATTGTAAAATGTCGTTAAATTAGTGCCTGTAAATACTTTGGGGTATCTTTTATAAATAGCACCATAAATAAATATGAATGGTATTTTTTAAGAAAAACTTAGCAATATTATTTAATTGCTTTGCAACATATCAAATGACGCTATTTTTATTTGTTATTTATTAATAAAAAGCTACTAAATATTGTATTATATTGACATTTTTCTTTTACAAATATTATCATATTACTTTTTTGAGTCATTACAATATAAATATCACTAAGTTAGTGCATTAAATATTTGTAAGATTTTTGTAGGTGACGCCATAAATAAATATAATTGGCATTTTTTAAAGAAAAATTAGTGGCACTAGTTAGATGCCTTCAAATTACATTTTTGTTGGCATTTTTAATCAAATGTCATTATTTTGTATGTTATGTAATAGTTAAAATATCACTAAATATTTTGTTATACTGGTATTCTTTTTTTGGTTGTCAGCATATTACTTTTATATGTCGTTACACTATAAAATGCCATTAAGTTAGTGCAGTAAATAATTTGTGATGTTTTTTTTTTTCAAATAACACCATAACCAGTGCTCAAAACACTAGATTGCCCATCAAAATGGAAATTTTGGTTTGTTTTATGATTCATTGGTTCAACCATTGGATAAATCGTGATTGTACCTTAATTGAACGTGATATAAACCTTAATTTGTAATTTATATTATTTAAAGACCAATAAAATATAAAAAATAAAACATAAAAAACTAAAACTATTAATTTTAACTACGATGGTGCATTGTGGAACAAGATACAAATAACAATTCATTATTCAAAATAAACACAAGACATAAAGAATATAACTTATATTTTTCATGTTCACAAATCACAATCTCAAAACTTTAATTTTGGCCCCCTAGTCTAGGTATTTTGACATTTATGCTTAGGTTTTAAGTAGAAAAAGAAGCAAATTTTTAATTGTAACATGAATAAAAAGAGGAAAAAATAAAAAATAAATCATTTCAGTCCAAACAAACCGCGAGCGGTTCAATGGTCTAAGTAGTTCAACCGTTCGTTCAAATGATTATCTCAAAATAGGAAAATTTTTTTAAATTATTGATTTTTATTGAAAATCAAACCGAAGAACAGTGTTGTCGATGGTCCGACTGCCCGAGTTAGTCCAATTTTTTAATCAATAACCATAGTTACATATTATTGGCACTATTATGAAAAAGTTAGTGATACTAGTTAAACGTCACTAAAATATATTTATCTCGCTATTTTAAATCAAGTGTCACTATTTTGTTTGTCATTTAATAGTCAAATACCATGAAATATTAAATTATAGTTGTATTTTTTACAATTATCCCTATATTAATTCTTTTTATGTGGCAGTATATTAAAAAATGTCAATAAATTAGTATCATTAAATACCAATTTTCTTGTAATGTCAAATTTTGTAGTAAGTTTCTAATTTATGATACATAGGCATGGTATAAATTTTTACATCATTATTTAAACTAATCCACTTGCAAAATTCATGGGTGGACTCGACCATCTTCATGCTCCGAATTTGAATTATTCACGGAAAGTTTAAAGAAGTTTAGATGACAACGAGGACGAGAACAATAACAACAACAACAACAATAATAATAAAATATTATGTTAGTGTGCGGAATTGGTAATGTGTTTGTTAGAATATAGTTGGTGTGCATCAATATATATTATTAACGTAAATCACGTACTATGCACGGTATATTCATTTAACTAATAAATTAAAAAATATAAATATGCAACTAATTTTTTGTGATTTCACATATAAGTTATTACAATTTTTTATATTCTATAAAAAAATATTATCATTTTTAAAAGAAAATATTATTTTAAATAGTTAAGTAGTAATATTTAATAGTATTCATTAAAATAAAATTGCTATAGTGCTTTAAATAAAATTATTAATGTGAAGAGAGCAACATACATAACATATGAGGGAATCTATACCAATACCTTACCCACTTCAAACTTTATCTTGTAGAGGTTCAACGACTTTGATTTCAAGTCATGATCTAATTCATTTGGGTCCAGTGGTTCCATATAAAAAATTACAAATCTAAAATATTTCAAAATATCTTTTAGTAATAAAATTATTTGGTCCAAAATACTAAGATTCTTTATTAGTTTGAATATTCTATATTAAATCAAGAAGCAGTTCAGAAATATATAAAATATTGTCTAAGAAATTCTTGTTGCATACAATTTTTTTTTATAAATAGGGATAAAACTACAAAAATTATGTAACACATCAAAATGGAATATTTATAAAGAAACTTGGGTCATTTAATTAATCAAATAAAAAGGATTTGTAATGAATAATAAAACTAAATTAATTAATGAAAATGAAAAAACAAATTAAAAAGTAGTCCTTAAAACCAAGTAAATATGAAAAGTGAAAAACTGGTGCATATATATATATATATATAAATATTATTTACACAAAGGTAACTTGAAAAAATTGAATTAATTTGATAAAAAAAAATTGAATAAAAATCACATCAAAATAATGAAAGTGAAAATAACAATAATAATTTCCAAAATTAGAATAAAAAGATACCTTTCAAACATGATATTTATGGTCCGAAACAGAGAAAAGAAAAATACATATGAACTTAGAGAATATTGACTAAAAATATTAACCCAACAAAAAGGAATTATAATAAATTACAAATTAAACCAAATTATTATAATTGACAAAAGAAAAAGAAAAAGAAAAAGAGCAAAACTTGCAACTTGAAATACCTTACACATCCTAGTAAATGTTCAAAACTTTAAATGACAAAAGCGAATGTGAAAATAAAGGAAAAAAAGAAGTAAGGTGGTCTGCAAGTAATTGAAAAAAAAAATACTTTCTAATCTTCTAGGTTTATCATTGTTAAATATAAATCATCTACTTACAATTCTGCTGTAATTTCTTTTATTATCAGCAAAATATTTATTCACCACACACACGCACAAAAGAAAGAAAGAAAGAAAAACAAAGATTTAAATGATAATTGAGCAACAAATACATCTATACACAATGTTATGTTTCTCATGCGTATATTGAAAATGAATAAATATAAAAATGAAAAAAATATATGAATGCTGATAGAATGTAATGAAAGTTCACTTGAAAATTTACAATGAAAGAGTTATCTTGAAGAAGAAGCGGAAGAGTGAAAGTAGAGATAAATAAGTTATGATTTGTTTAATGAGATAAAATTTATAGAATAACTTTTTTGTAGGAGTCCTTAATTCGGTGCTCATAAAACACCTTTTAAATTTTAAATTTATTTGTTGAAAGAAAATCAGATATAAGATACTATCATATCGGTTAGGATAATAATCAACAATTAATAAAAAATTTAAATTTAATTAAAAAACTCAAAATTCTAAAAATTTGCCACTTGGCCAAAATTGCAATAAAAATTGAATAATTATAGATGCTACACCGTTGTGCTATATATATATAATAGTATAGATATAATTCAACAACACCAAATTGATAGTATAAAATATTTTTTCAACGAAAATATACCATCAGTTCAAAGAAACAACAAGTGGTTCCATGATTTAAACAATTCAATCATCGATTCAAATAATTTTTTTAAAATATAATAATTTTTTAAAATTATTAATTTTTACTAAAAATCGAATCGAACGGCAGGACAATCGGAGATTCAACCAGTCGGATCATATCCAATCCAGTTCAATTTTTTAATCAATGAGGTAAATTACTCATGAAGCTCAAAGCACTAACCTAATTTGATTGTCCGGAAATTCTTATTCAGAAAAAGTCACTTTTATGATAACTTATTCTTGTTTAAGTGTTTTCGATCCAGCCAATTTCTCTACTATTCTCAATGTGAATTTACTATTAAACCCTTGATTAGGTTATTTGTTTATGCGTGGACATATGTCTTGAATTTAGGGGTAGCAATTTCCAATTCGACACGAGTTCGATACGAAAAAATTTAGTTGGGGTGGACCCATTTTGAATTTGGGTCCAATAAGGTTAATACGAATAAGAACCCGAAGAAAATGGGTTGGGTTGGGTTGAGTTGTGTTGAATTTTAAGTTACACAAATTGCCTGAACTTTAATTGTGGGTCAAACAACAACCCGAACCCACATGAACCAAGTCAACCCAATATGAATTAAACAAATAAAATTTAAATTTTTTAGGGAGTAAAAATATAAAATAACAAAATAAAGCTTGAAAAATTGAACTTTTAGCAATATCAAAATTACTTTGGCATTTTTTGGTCTTATTTATTTCACAACCATATAGGATGGATTATTATAATTTTAAATTACTTATTATGGTTATTTTTGTATCCAAATAGATATAAAAATTATACTGCAAAGAGTTGATTTAACTACTGAATTATCCTAAAAGTTTTTCTTAGGTCTTATACAACGCAAGATTTTATATATATAAATATAAGAATTCTTTCTGTTGAGAGGTTATAAAAAATTCAAATGATTTAAGCAAGTTTTTATAATAAATTAGGAGTGTAATTAAAATATTTGCTTACTTATTTGCTTGATGATATATTTTTTTTGATTTATGTATAGCTTAATTGAATCAATATAAAGTTAAAAAATAATGGCATTAATTTTAAAAAGTTAAAAGAGACAATTTAATTGGCACAAAATATCCAAAAATTAAAGAGAGTGGGTGAGTAAAACTTGAAAAAGTATAATATTTTTAAAGTTAAGACACTTTGTAATTTCAATATTTTTATACTGTCGATAGATACTATAAAATGAAAGGAACAAAAGTTCTAAAAATTAATATATTATATGATTCAATTAAAATTATTTGAGTGCATTTGTGAAGTTATAATGAGAACTCTTTACTCCTATTTCAATTTATCATAATTAAAAATAGATAAAATTAAAAAATAAAAATACCAAAAATTTTCTAAAAATTAAAATAAATATTCAAAATAATTATTTTAAAAATAAAGTCGACCCGAACCTGACCTGATACGAACCAGATTGGATTAGGATTAAGCACTTTCAAGTTGTTATTAGGTTGGGTTGGATTCAAGTTGAGAAAATTAATATTATACCCCCTACTTCAACCCAACCCAAACCAAACCCACCTTACCCACTCAAATTGCCATCCCTACTTAAATTTTTTGAGTTAGTAATTTATTAACAGTAAGTCTGAGTCTTTTAAGCTTAGTGCGTCTCATTCTTCACTGTAACTGATCATGCTGTTAGACCTACTCTGCCTCCCGAGGTGCATGGAAGAGTGAGACCTGCAGAAGGATTGAAATAAAATTTTGGATTGATAATTTACAAACAATGAAGGATGTGATTATATATATATAATGCAGTGCATACAAATTTTACATAATTTGTGGAGTATATTTTCAAAAAAAATAAATGAATCAATGAATTCAATATTGCGATTTGCGGTATTCCTATAAGATTTCTAAGGACCTATCACAGCAATAACAAATTAAACTAAAGTGGAGCATTTGGAAGTGGAAGGATCGTATATAGCCGGGAGCAAGTATTTCCGTCCATTCTCACCACGTGCATTGTAGCTAGCACCATTTGTGGGATCAACCAACAAGTCCCCAGCGTAACCCGGGTAGGCTCCTTTGGCAAAGACTCCTGGGCAAGCCGATGCAGCTTCCAATGGAGCTTCAGACGGGCCTTGATAAAATCCATTTCCAAATGGGTTCGTCGCAGTTCCAGCCAAAAGCCCACCCAAATTCATGACAATACCATCCAGACCCAAATCGTTGTTTGGTGCAATCAGTGGTGAGCTCTGTGGGCCATAAATGGGCTGATGGAATGGCCACGCGCAGTAGCCCGGGCACTGTGTCTCGGAGTTGCCCACCCAGATGTAGGCGAACTTGTAATTCTTCCCCTTCACAAAGGAATTCTTTGAACCATGGGTCCCACACCGGTTCACACAGAATCCGTCGACGGTCACGTCCGACGCCGTTAGGACGACATTGATGGCGTTCTTGTGGTCGCCCTTTGAGGCAAGTTGGACGATTTGTTTCTCGGAGAGAGATTTACCCAGGGAGTAAGTCTCGTCTAGGAGTTGTTTGCCCAAATGGAGGGAGAGTGAGGATGGGTTCTTGGAGTTGGCTAAGTGGTAGTATTTCTCGATGGCCTTCCACCAAGCAGCGACGGATGGCTGCGTCTGGGAAGGCGAGGAGGATGAGAGGGAGGTGATGAAATCGGCGACGATGGCCCTCTGGGACGACTTGAATCTGCCATACCATATGAGATTGATGGCGATTTTTCCGCGGAGAAGGGAGCCATTGTGATAGTGGAGGAGTTGTTCTTGGGAGTGTTGAACAGAAGTGGTCAGCATTCTTGAAGCAAAAGAGACGTTGAAGAGGGAAATGAGAGCCAAGAATTTCAGAATGAAGAAAGGAGAAGCCATTTTTGATGAGTTAAAGAAAAGAAGAAGATAAGCTGCTTTAATTAGCTGAGTGTGATTGGGTGATGAAGGCAGAGTGGAGGAGAAGGCTGCCTATATATATATATATATATATATGTATAAATGTAGTGTTTGATATGTGGTTTCCGGTGGGGGAAGTGTTGGGGGTGGGGTTTATCTGTGGCCTGCGGCGAAAGAGACTTAGAGACAGTTGCTAATTAGGCATTAGTCAAATCTCAAAAACGCGGTTTTAGTTATTAGTGGAGAAAATTAAGGACAATAAAAATGCATTACAGCTTTTTGATGCATCCACCATTACAGCTTGCTTACAGCACTGCTTCCCACTTTCTTTGCCGGTCATATGCAACACAAAAAAAAAAAAAAAAAATGATGTATGTATGTATGTATATTGCCTTTGACTTCATTCTATATTATTCATAGGGCCAACTCAAATATTTTGCAATATAAATTTAAATTGTATATAAAAGGTTGATTGTGATGTCAAATTGGTTGCAGCTTTAAAATGAAAAGACCAGCTGGATCTCTTTCTCAAGTTGTATCTACCTACTACTACTATCAAATAGTATTCTATCTTCTTTCGGCTTGATAGCACGTAGATTTCTAAATTCAGATATTATATATTATACGTACGACGTTCAAATCCTGCATCATATAATTCCCATACATCTTGTTGACATGACATTATTCTCCATGAATAAGTTTATTAAGTTAGTTGGAAAAGATAGTAATAAGTAAAATATATTCATTTTTAACTTTTCTATTAGGTCATATTGTTTTGTATAAACAACATGTATTGATGTGAGTGGCAAAAAAAAATATATATATATATTTGTATTATAAATGTTTGGATATACATCCAGTACAGTATTAAATCATTTGATTATACCTTGATATTATTATTTTATATTATAACAAGGCAACGATATAGTTTTAATGGAAGATTAAAACTTTTTATTTTTTCGCTACCAAAAAAAGAAAAGGAGAATATAAAAAGAAATTGAAATAATGAGCAACCTGTAGAGAAATGCTCCTGCACCATGCACATTAAACTATATATACCCAAATTTGTTAATACAAATGCTTAAGCTAGCCATAATTGTCAGACAATCTTTTCTTTAAAATTTTATTAGAATATGTTGTTTCTCTTAAAATAATATTTTCATAATATCATAATTTGTGCTAGATACATTACAAATAGCGCAGAAATGCTGTACATATTGATTAGACGCCTATAGAATTGCTTAGGTGGTGTTTGGATATGTTTTATGTTTGATTTTATTATGTATTTATTGTGTGTTTTGGAAGAATGAATAATGATAGAATTGTGGGAGAATGTGAAATGAAGGTTGGGATTATGATTGATGTTTGGTTATGTTTTTAAGAATAGTAAAAAATGGAATTTTGGGAGTTTTGATATGTTTGATTATGTTTTATAGGAAGCATTTTAACTATAGGTGTCAAATTATTGCTTTTGTATTAGTGTTTGGGGGTGAAATTTGATATTAAAGAATTTTTTTATTGTAATAATAATAATAAAAAAAATATTACATATATATGTATGTATATGTAGTGAAAAGATATGATTATGTTGTAAATTTGTAATGATTGATGTAATGATGAAGTAGGTTGTATTGTAATATTTTATGAATTTGTTTGTTTGTTGAAATTTTATTTAATAATAATAATAATAAATTATTATTATTATTATTATTATTATTATTATTATTATTATTTTATAACACCTATAAAATGTAATAATAATAGTTATTATTATTATTATTATTTTCTTAATATTGTTATTAATGTTATTATTATTACACTTTATACAGTACATAAGAGTGTCTTAGATTGAAAATCGAGTCGTATTTATAGATACTTGGAAAAAGAAATGTGACGGAAATGCCAAAAAAAATTGTAATTAAAATCAAACTGTGCTTGAATATGGGGTGGAGGAAATTAATAATTACGATACATGAATCTGAACAATTGCAATAGAATTAGTAAATATTATTATTAATATTTATATTACTATTATTAATGTTATTGTTATTATTACTACTATTATTAATATTATCAATATAAGATTGTATATTACGTTTGAGTGTGTTGGATTAAAAAGGAAGTCGTATTTGTATAGTATAGAAAGCATGTCTTATGCTGATAGAAAGAACACAATAAATCAATCCAAACACCAGCTTTTTTTAACGTAGCATTCATCCATATCGCATGCAGAATTTCGATATAGGAGTGTCTAATAATATAATGTATGTCTGCAAATATAACACATAAATGAAGACATCATGATATCAGGGGGTGCACTCTGAGGTCGAGCCATCACGTATCCATGTGATTATGGAACCTGCCACATGTCCTAGGTGCCAGTGGGGGGTGCTGATGCATCTCCTCCTATCCCACCATTAGATAGGTCAGTTGCACGACTGTCGGTAAATATGTACCATAGTGGAAGGTATAAGGGCTCTTCGAATACATGAAAATAGCTCTGCCTGATAGTCTTCTAAGCGAGGTACATTACAATTTTCAATGTGTAATGTGAGCTGTGTATATATGTATCATATATTATTTTGAAATGAAAAAAAGGTAAACTTAACTTGTATTCCCAACATGCGCCCAGTACTGTGTGTCAACATGCACCACCATGGTGTCGGCATTGTACTGCACCCCAGGGACAGTCATGTACTCCACAAATGCGTAGTATCGACCACGCAACTGTTGAATTTTCATCTTAACTTCATCAACAATCCTCACCCTCCCAAACATTCTAGACAGACAACGTGCAATGTGGGAGCACTCCTCTATATGGACCTCCCTATTAGAGATGTCATGGGAGGGCACAATATTCATCAAGTAAGTGATTAGGACAGCTTCTTCCTGAGGCCTCCAGTGGGGATCATGAAATATATCATGCACATTCACATTACGAGTCGGTGGTGTCCTATTGGACAATCCTGGCATAGTCTATGGTGGTAGTGTTAATATCGTGATACATGTAAAGATGTCAACAAATAAACTTAAATCATACATGGTATGTCCATTCATCACGTACAACACTCATTACCAACACCAACTAGAATTCTATAGTACATAAAATCATTTAGGGTGCAATCAGTACGATATATAATAATAATATATTCAGATTACAGCAAATTCAAGATGATGTAGGTGGTCGATTTGGTATGCGGCCCGTACTAACTTAGCTCGTGTGAGGCGAGCCACGCCATCTCGATAGCCTCTTGCTAATTCTTCGAACAATCTCATAGCATGACGTGACAAGCTGAACTCCCGAACCCCTATCTATTCCGTCATTTGAGCCAGCAGACATGTCTACTCTAACTCGAGTCGAACGAGAACATGGGATGTCGAGCCTAGATGACCCCTACAAGCACAAAGAACTATGTGATGCGCCTGAACCTGACACAATAACATGGGGTTCCTGTTGATTTAATAATAAATCATCGCATCTGTCATGCTGGCTCGAGCGATTGCCAATTCATTGTGGTCTTTCACGCTGTGTAAATATCTTAGATAGGAGGTCGTATCTAGTCTTCGCATGAAATGGAAAGCTAGAAAATTCATTGGCAGGTTACAAATGGAGCTAAGTAACTTTAAAAGATTATTTTCCTATAGGATTCTTTGATCAAAGAGTTGAAACAGTGCATGCTATATCTGTGAAACTGAAGAGCAACACTCCACTTCCTATTATACGACCATTGCTTTTACAGACAAGAATTTGCTCCTGGGATCAAAACCTCACAATAAGTCACTTTTTGTTTCAAGGTTCATACAGGAATAGAAGGTTAACCGCATACTCATTGATAGAGGATCTACTGTCAATTTCATGCCGAAATCTACCATAAAATATTTGGGAATTTCTGTTGAAGAACTCGCACATAGCCACCTAACTATTCAAGGTTTCAATTAAGGAGGTCAACAAGCTATTGGTATGATCTATCTAGACCTCACAGTTGAGGAGTTGGAAGCAAGTACTTTGTTTCATCTCATTGATTCAAGGACTTCTTACCATCTGCTTTTGATATGGTCCTGGCTTCAGAATAATGGGGTGATACCTTCCACTCTTCATCAATGCTTCAAGTTTTCAAAAAATGGAGAAGTTTTGAAAGTTGATGTAGATGGGAAGCCATATACTGAAGTTGAGTCAAACTTTGCTAATGCTAAACTTTATCTGGATCCTGACTCAATAAGTGAAGTGCAACCTGCAAAGGTTTCAGGTAGCCACGTCATTGAAGGGAGACTAGATTGTTCTAAAAATTTGAGTAAACTGACAATTACTGAGATTTTGACAAGCAAAAAATTGAGCATGGTAATGAGTCCAACTTACTAATCTTTTGATATAACCACAATCATATCAAGAGAAAAGGCAAATTCCACTTGTAGTATGTATTGAGCCAAATGATGCTGCTCAAACTGAGGAAGAAGTTTACCATGCCTATTGTTGGCATAAGCTCATCAACTTATAATGGACTGTCTGTAGTAAGGGTTTCTCATAGAATTTGAGAGGGCATTTGATCCTAAAGCATATAAGTTGCTTGAAAAATCTAGCTATGACTTTACTAATCTACCCAATTTAAGTGAGCTTAAACTTGAGTTAACTAGAGAAAAAGTTCATAGACTCAGTGAAGCACAACAGAAACTAAAGAGATAAGGATTTTATGTTGATCAATCAATAGTTAGCTTGGGATTTAAAGTTGCAGAATTGATCAGGATACGTGTGACGAAGAAGGATAAGTGTGCTAATGTCCAACAAATTTCCTCAGAAGATCATGTAAAGCAAGAAAAACAAAAGTAGAATAATCATCGAGTTTATATATTTGATCGTTTCAGTGCTTTAACTACTCATCCTTCTATCTTTAAAAGATTTGGTGCTAAAGATCAAAGTAGGCTTAATACATGTCCACACTTGAGAGGTTCTGTGTTCAATCAACTCGAAAATACGCTACGACAAAATCAAGAAAAATGGGTGTCAACGACAAGATTGATATGTCGGAGTTGAAAAAAATAAGGGTTAGACTCTTCACTTATCTCAATCAAATAGAGCCAATTCTGCAATCCTAGTCATCAATATGGACAGACCTGTGAAAATAAAGTAGTGCATCATAAAACATTCATGCACAGAGAATGTTGCAAATGAAGATGAAGTAGAAATCACTATCAGCTCTAATTACACAAGTGTTAAAGATGAGCTAAATCCTACATCACATGATCCGTGTCTTGAAGAATTCAATAGATTGGTCGCAAGTGATTTTATAGAAGCCACAAACTACCCAGCATGGATAATGGTGTCTGTCTTAGTTTAAAAGGCAAATGGAGCATTAAAATGGAGCATTTCATTCCAAAGAAGGGGAGTTGTTGAGATTGAGCAACCATATGATGAAAAAAATGATGAGTTACACACATGTAACTATATCGCTGTTAATGAAGAGCCTAATTCAGAAATCCCTTAAGATGAAGTCCCAAAAGCTCCTCCAAAACTTAAAAATGGTGGACAAGCAACTGTTGTTGAACTCAAGGAGTTGAATCTTGGCATGATAGAAGAGCTGCATCCCATATTTGTTAGCAAACTTCTAAATCCTGAAGAGGAGGAACAATATTTCAAAATCTTGAGTGAGTACAAGGATATCTTCGCTTGGACATACAAAGAAATGCCAGGATTAGACTGAAAAGTTGAATTCAGCACATTGGCATAAAATATTGCTCTCGTAAAGGAAAGCAATCACAGTGAGTGCTTCGCTCGGAGCTCATCCCTCTAATTGAAGCTAAAGTCAACAAGCTTATTGATGTAGGATTTATCAGATAAGTTATATATCCGACTTGGATCTCTAGCATCATGCCAGTCAAGAATAAGAATAATCAGATATGCATTTGCATTGATTTTCGAGATCTAAATAAGGCATGTCCAAAGGATGATTTTTCATTACCTATTATTGAACTCATGGTTGATGCAACCACTAGACATAAAGCTTTATCTTTTATGGATGGATCCTCGGGGTACAATGAAATCAGAATGTCACCAAAAGATGAGGAGTATACGATTTTTCACACATCAAGGGGTATTTACTATTACAAGGTGATGCCTTTTAGGTTGAAAAATACAGGTGCAACTTATCAATGAGCTATGTAGAATATTTTTGATGATATGCTACATACAAGGGTAGAGTGCTACGTTGATGATCTAGTGGTCAAGACTAAGAAAAGAGAGAATCACTAGGAAGATATCTACATAGTATTTGATCGACTGAGGAAATACAACTTGAAGATGAACCCGCTCAAGTGCGTTTTTGGTGTCATGTCTGGCAAGTTCCTTGGCTTCATAGTTCGACATCGTGGAGTTGAAGTTGATCCTACTAAAATCGATGATATCCAGAATATGCCACCACCAAGGAATCTTGAAGAATTGCGTAGTTTACAAGATAATCTTGCATTTATAAGAAGGTTTATATCAAATTTAGCGGGAAGATGCCAACTATTTAATCACTTGATGAAGAAAGATTCTTCTTTCGTATGGGATAAAGGGTGTGAAAATGCTTTTGAGAGCATAAAAAAATACCTTATGGATCCACTAGTTTTAAGAGCTCCTACACCTGGAAAACCATTGATATTGTACATTGTAACACAAGAACGGTCAATTGGTGCTCTAATGGAACAAGCAAATAATGAAGGAAAGGAGAAAGCTTTATATTATCTGCGTGGAGCCTTAACTGAGAATGAGTTGAAACATTCCCCTATTGAGAATATTTGCTTTGCCTTATTTTATGCAATCAAAAAGTTAAAGTACTATTTTGAGGCATATATCATCCAACTTATCTCACGTGCTGATCCTGTCAAGTTTATGATGCCAAGACCAGTGCTTTCAGAAGATTGGCAAAGTGGTCTATTGTATTCAATCAGTATGAGATCACATATGTACCTCAAAAAGCTGTTAAAGGACAAACTCTTACTAATTTCCTGGCAGATCACCCATTTCTGCATACTGGGAAGTATACAATGAATTACCTAATGAGGATGCCCTCTTCATTGAGATCTTTTCAGCATGGACAATGTTATTTGATGGAGCATCTTGATCTGATAGAACGAAGGCAGTGATCGTCTTTGTTTCATCAGAAAGGCAAGTATTGACGTATTCCATTGTGTCAAATTAATTGTGCTCTAATAATGTTGCAAAATATCAGGCTTTGATTATTGAGCTTCAAATGTCACTTGAAATGGAGATTTTAGAAGTTGAGATCTATGGTGACTCAAAACTATTTATTAATTAGCTTTTAAATGTTTATGAAGTTAAAAAGGAAGATTAAATGTTTATGAAGTTAAAAAGGAAGATTTGATTATTTACTTTCAACTACCCTCTTGTATGTTGAAGAAGTTTGAAAGTATTGTCCTAAGTCACATCCCGAGGAAGGAAAATAGGATGGCAGATGCACTGGCTAACTTAGCTACTACCTTGACCCACTGAATGAGTTTATCATGGGAACTATAAAAAACAAGCTTAAGGGAAGTTCTAAGTCGTTCATGACTTACTCCAAGCCATATACTTAAAGGATTGACAACTTGGAGATGCTGATTGATTACTAGCCCCCAAAGTTTCAGCAATTTGGTAACTAGGCCAACCCAAAGTAGCACGTGGCTCATTTCATTAAGACTTGTAATAATGCTGGGACATATGGAGATCATCTAGTCAAGCAATTTGTTCGATCATTAAAGGATAATATTGGCTTTTGATTGGTATACTAACTTGGAGGCAGGCTCCATCGATAGTTGGGGGCAGTTGGAACAAGAGTTCCTCAATCAGTTCTATAGTATTTGAAGGACGGTCAGTATGATTGAACTCAACAACTCTTGCCAATGGAAAGAAGAGCCAATCATTGAATACATCAATCGCTGGAGAAATTTGAGTCTTAACTGTAAAGATCAATTGTTGGAGACTTCAACAATTGAGATGTGTAGCATTGGAGTCTTTGCTACATATTTCAAGGAATTAAACCAAAAACTTTTGAAGATTTGGCAACTCATGCACATAATATTGAAATGAGCATGAATTTTGATGAACAAGAAGATTCATGTGATGCCACTGATGATAAAGATGTTGGGGGCAGTTAATTTTCATCTTTAAATTTCAAATGCTCCTTGATAAGAGCACAAAATGTAAATAATGCTAACTATCTAAAAAGCTCAAGTCTCTTAAGTCTCCAAATCTTCAAGTCGTTGAAGCTCAAGTCTCCAAGTCCCTAAAATCCACGGATCAAGTCTTCAAGACTTCAAGTCAAGGCTCAAGTCTCTTAAGTCTCCAAGTCCAAGATTCAGTTTTTTAAGTCTCCAAATCAATTACTCAAGTCTCCAAGTCTTTAAATTCAATATCATGTCTTCAAGTCTCTAAATCCATAACGCAAGTCTCCAAGTATTCAAGTCAAAGCTCAAGTTTCGAAGTCTTCAAAATCAAAAACTCAACTCTCCAAATCTCTAAATCAAATGCTCAAATCTTCAAGCCTTCAAGTCTAAAGCTCAAGTATTCAAATTCTAAATGTTCCTTGATAAGAGTTTAAACTGTTAATAATGCTCCTAGATACGAGCATAAACTATCTAAAATTCTCAAGTTAAAGTCTTCACATGTGCTCCTTGTAAGAGTTTAAACTTTCAATAAGGCTCCTAGATACGGGCATAAACTATCTAAATATTCAAAGTCACCCCATCCGCTCTTTGATAAAAGCTTAAACTTTCAATAATGCTCATAGATATGAGCATAAACTATCTACAATCTTTAAGATAAAGTCTCCCAATATACTCCTTGATAAAAGTGTAAACTATCTATTAAGTCAAACTCAAGTAAATTCCTTGACATGAGTGTAAATTGTCAATCAAATTCAAGTTGACTCCTTGACATGAGTATAAAATGTCTATCCAAGTTAAATATGCTTCTTGACGCACGAGCCTAAAGTGCATGTTACTTCTGGCCCGCATGTGTATATACTGTGTACGACACCTCTCTCAAAAGGAAGTTTACTTTGAATTATGTTATGACTTGACCTTTTGGGGGGGGGGGGGCATCATAGCTTGAGGAATGCTTGGAGGATGTTATTATCACAAACTTATGTGAAAAAAATTGAGAGGAAACAAAAACTTCTCAAATATTCAAGTTTTGTCTCTTTTGTGGATGATTGACACATTTTTCGCTAAGTCTTGAAGTGGGGGCATTTGTAGACATATCAATTTTTGACCAATTAAGAAGTGACACATTTAAAATAATATGCTAGTTATTAGTTTAAAATTTTCTATGTATATTTTGAAATTTATTAAATTTAATTTCAAAAGATAATAGTCAATTTTAATTAATACTCTAGTATTTATTTTATATTCAAATCAAATGTTGATAAGTGTGAAAGTTGTAGTTCTATGTCTATGAACTATGAACTAATCAAATAAAAAATATTTGATATTATCTCTTGATATTTGATATTATCTTATCTAAAAAATAACTATAAAAAAAGTTCAAGTCAATTTAGAAGTCTCCCATCAAGAATTTATATAAAGAGGGTGATCAAATCTCATTCAACATACAATACAAATCCCAGCAAGTGAGAAAAAACTTTGAAAGAGTGCAGCAATTCTCTCAAGCAAATTAAAGGAGTCCACGATATTCGAGGCGTTTTTCGTGGAGCTCATGTATTTTTGACATTTGATTCGAGATTAAGGTACAAAGTCATCGAATTGGCGTTATTTCAAATTAAATTTAAGGATATCCACGGTGTGCAAGGCATTCATCATGGAACTCATCAAATTTCAAAATCATATTTGGAATGGAAGAATCAAAAGATTATATTAGAGATTAAATCTACTATTAATAAATTTAAAATTTATTTTATTTGTATAGATATTTCTTGTCTTATAATTTTGTTATTACAGATAAAGAAATTTGTGTTTATATTTTCGTCTTACAATAAATCCACAAATTACTTAAATAATGTGAAAATGCAAGCTCATTTAGAGTTGGAGGCCCGGGGAGCAAATTTAGTTAGATTAATATTGACACGATGAGATTAGTTTGATATTAAAAATAAAAATAAAAATAACAGAAAACAAAATATAGTCTAAGTTGGGACTTGGGATTCGCTGGTTCTCTCACCAGTTACCCAATTGCCATATTATCCATCAATATTTTATAATATTTTTAAATTGATGGATTAGGTAAGTGGTGTTGGCTGGTAATGAAACAAGGCTACCTATATAGTATTCAGGCTTCAGGGACGTTTGCTGCTCAGTTTCCCATAAAAACTAATGATGTCTCCGACTCCGGGAAAGCTAATTAATACCAATTAGTTTTTAGTATTGATTTAGATATATCATTGGATCCTCCGCTGCTCAAATTAACAAGTACTGTTTTTACTTTGCAGACCAGCTAGTTTGCCTAATTCAATTTTGGTGACATCCAAGTCAAGTGCAATGGATCGGATGAAAGCCCCCAGGCACCGTAAGATTCAATGCATGTTAGCATAATTTGTACTAACGCTTAAGTAATCGCCTTTTAGTGCCAACTGATTATACCGTTTCTAGCCTCTAGGAGTGTTCGTTTTATAAAATTATATAATATTACATTGAATTTTGTATACTTAATTTTTTCGATAAAATACTTGATTAGATAATTCAATTTTCATATTTGATTCTTTATTATATATTGCTATTAATTGTGTATGTTGTTGCAACATATTGATCCAAATTTCTTGTTGGTGGTTTGAGACTATTTTTTTTTTTTTTTTAATTTATATACTCACGCAAGTTGGCTGGCAATTAGGTTTGAACCTCCAATCTCACACTTTATGTGAGACATTTCTGCCATTGAACCAAAGGCCACTCGACTTCTGAAATCATCTTTGTTACATGTATTTGAATTATTTATGAATAGATACAAAGAGAATAAATATTTGTATATACTAACTGTGCAAGTACCAGATAATAATAATAATAATAATAATAATAACATCAACAACAACATTCTATTAGCACATCGAATTCATAAAGTAATTACCTAATATCATTATAATCGTCAATGTGTATACTGTGCGTAAATAAGTATTTTTAAATATATTTTCAAATTAAAAAAAAAAAAAAAGTAATTTTCAATATATGGCCAAGATCTCCACTAATCAAATGATCCTGAGGCCACGCATCTCACGTGAAGCAGTAAGTAACTTCATCCTCAAAATCAAAGAGAAAATACCAAGAAAGAAACAAAAAGGAAAGCTAACTGTTGGGAAGAGAGCAGCTGTAAGCATTCATGTATTGTAGGGTTAATCTAGCTGGAATATTGGAGCCATTAGTGATTGTTTTCGCCTCATCCTCACGATTGAATATCATCACTCCCTTCCAATATGAGGACGACTTTCATATTGCTTGAGTAAGAGTTTATTAATCTATTAAGCGCAAATTTGAACGTACATATTTATATTAAAGGGGAAAAGGAAAAGGAGAAAAATCCCAAGGCGACATGAGATATATAGATGAACTATTCCATATGACCAAATTGTTGAAAGAACCCTCCTCATTCTACGAAGTGCATTAATTGTTATATCTTAAAAACTACGTGGATCATGGTAGGGTAGCTAGTATATATCATATTATTATTATTTCAAGTAAAAATTTAATTTTGTGTAAAAGTATTATTTATTTATTATTCTCATTCCATTTATGAAACACTTCAAAAATATGATTCTATTTTCTAAAATAGAGTTTCTCAAAATATCCTCTTAATTTAAATAATAATATTAAATTAATAACTCTTAATTTGATAACAGTAATGCATAGATATAAAGAATTTTCAATTATCGCTTAAAGTTCAGTTCCAATTTAAAGAGGAGCTTTTTACATTAATATAGAAAACATATTTCTTTTACAATAAAATATTTAATTTTTGATGCATCTCAAATAATAGGAATAATAATGATAATAACTAGAGTAATTAATTTGTAAGTTGTAACGCTCCCCTCACTCCTCATGGACATAGGATGCTTACTCCCAGTGTATGTTTGACACGCATCTCAAGTGCAGCTGCCCGACTGCCAACTGGGACAGCTACTCCCGCTTTCCAATGACTAGTTACTGCCCCCACAGCCATCCAGCCTGTCCTAAAGCCCTCAGGAGTCAGGCCTCAACCTCTCTCTGTCTTATTCTTTGCACTCTTGTCCCAAATTACCCCTTCTGTTCAATTCTCAAAGTTAATGGCTTGTTCTCCTACGTTTTGAAAAAATTTTTTCCAATCCTCACAAAAATTTCAAAATGCATGCATATTTTTTAATATTTTTTTCAAAATATTATAATTTTTTATCCAAAAAAATCCTACACCCTAAAAAGTACACATACTTCTTCATTTTCTCACTCTATCTTTCACATCACTCATTTATTTATCATTATCTCATTTCACTCATATATATATATATATACATATATGAAAAATATTGAAATTTTACTACTTAAAAAATTATAAAACTTATGTTTACAAATTTAATTAAAATAATCATCAAGAAAATTAATTAAATTTAATAAATAATTTATTTACTAAATAACATATTAAATTAATTAAATAATGTATTAGTTATATTTAATATTTAATGCATTAATTAAATATTATATTTATTCATTTAATAAATAATTTAAAATGTTTTAATTTGATATAATAAATTAATTAATCTTTTAAAAAAATTAATCTTCATTAAATATTAATATTCACATTTATTTAAAATTATTGTAAAAAATTAAATATAGTGTGATATTATTTAATAATCTATTAAGTTTAATAAATTAATATTAATACAATTAAAATAATTATCAAGAAAATTAATAAAAATTAAGTAAAAATCTCAGTGATAGTCACTAAGTAATTTATTTATTAAATAATATATTAATTAAATAATGAGTTAAAGTAAATAAATAACTTATTAAATTAATTAATTTAATTATTTAAATAACTTATTATGTATATATTAATTATGTTTCATATTTCACGTATAATTGAATATTACACTTATTTGTTTAATAAATAATTTAAGATTATTTAGTTTCATAAAATATAAAATTATTTATTTATTTTTAATTTGATGAATCATTATTAAGTCTAATATATATTTTATTTTATTTAAATAAATAACTAAGTTTTATTTATACATAAATTGTAAATAATAAATAGTTAAATAATTATATTTTAAGAATAAACAATAATTAGTTTATAATTAATGTACAATAATTAAATTTTGTTATATAAGTTGATATCAACAATCATGATATTAGTCAATTTTTTTTAATTAAGATATAATTATAAATTCATAAATAATTAATATTTATTAATAAATTCATAAAAATATAAATTTTAAAATAAAGCATCAATTGAATTAATTACATATCATTTTATTACAACAATATATCAATCATTACATATATACACACACACATCATCCAACTATAATATACATATATATAATATATTACATAAAAAAATTATTTTTACCTTACAAACCCAACAAAAAGCAACTGATTTGACATCAACAGTAAAGTTTATCTCCTTCCAAAACATAAAGAAACAAACAACTTATTTTCAAATTATTTTTCATATTGCCCAAAACAAAACAAAAAAACACTTGGTACATTTTCTAAATTTTCTCCCAAAAACTCATTTCCCCAATTTTTTTTCAAAAAATGACCAAAACATAAGAGAACAAGCCGTAAGAATTCTGAATCCCTTCATATAATAAACAAAAATATTCCATCCCAAACCCTTGATGCCTGATGCTATGCTCCCTCTCTTTCTAAGCACAATGATTTATTTTTTCATTCTCTCAATAATGAATCATTATAATTTTTTTATATTATTATTATTATTATTATTATTATTATTATATTTCTTTACCTATTATCTATTAAATTTTATATAATTATTATCTTTCAAATAATTTATTTAAATTCAAACTCATTTATTTTCTCTAACTATCTTTTTAAAATTTTAAAATACTAAAAATAAACAATAAAAATGAATTCATAACCAAACGGCTACTTTGTTTTCAATATTCATCTTAAATTCATAATATGATTGTAATTATTCGATTTGTTATATGCCAATTTATTAGTAAGAATATTAGATGTAGATAATTCAGAAAGTAGGAACACCTACCTTACTGAAACAAACGACTGATGGGGCATTTCAGGAAATACAGAAAATCCTCCCATAATGTGACAAAGCGCCAAGCATGCTGTAAGTAAGCTGTAAATGGTCCGCGCATCAAAGCAAAGCTGTAATGCCTTTTCTTCTCTTGTGAGTTGCGAATTGTGATCTCTACTAATTACAAAAACCGCGTCTGAATTTTGACTATAATGCCTACTACTTTCTCTACAGCTGTAATTTGGACTATAAATAGCCTTCTCCTCCGTTCTTCTTTCACCACTCAATAACACTCACGGCCCAACTATAGCAGCCGAAGCAGCTTATCTTCTTCTTCTTCTTCTTTTCTTTAAGTCGTGAAAAATGGCTTCTCCTTACTTCATTCTGAAATTCTTGGCTCTCATTTCCCTCTTCAACCTCTGTTCTGCTTCAAGAATGCTCACCAGTCTTGTACAAGACTCGCAAGACCAACTCCTCCACTATCACAACGGCGCCCTCCTCCGCGGCAAAATCGCCGTCAATCTCATATGGTACGGCAGATTCAAGCCGTCCCAGAGGGCCATCGTCGCTGATTTCATTACCTCTCTCTCATCCTCGTCGCCTTCCCTGACCCAACCATCCGTCGCCTCGTGGTGGAAGGCCATCGAGAAATACTACCACTTAGCCAACTCCAAGAACCCATCCTCACTCTCCCTATATTTGGGCAAACAACTGCTTGACGAGTCCTACTCTCTCGGAAAATCTCTCTCTGAGAAACAAATCGTCCATCTTGCCTCAAAGGGAGATCAAAAGAATGCCATTAACGTTGTCCTAACGGCGTCAGATGTCACCGTCGACGGCTTCTGTGTGAACCGATGCGGGACCCACGGTTCCAAAAATGCCTTCGTGAGGGGGAAGAATTACAAGTTCGCCTACATTTGGGTGGGCAACTCTGAGACACAGTGCCCTGGCTATTGCGCGTGGCCATTCCATCAGCCCATTTATGGCCCACAGAGCCCACCACTGGTTGCACCCAACAATGATTTGGGTTTGGACGGAATCGTCATGAATTTAGGTGGGCTTTTGGCTGGAACTGCGACGAACCCATTTGGAAATGGATTTTATCAAGGCCCATCTGAAGCCCCATTGGAAGCTGCATCAGCTTGCCCTGGAGTCTTTGCCAAAGGATCCTACCCGGGTTACGCTGGTTACTTGTTGGTGGACCCCACTACTGGTGCTAGCTACAATGCGCACGGTGCCAGTGGTCGGAAATACCTGCTCCCGGCTCTATACGATCCTTCCACATCCAAATGTTCTACTCTAGTTTAATTTGTTCTTGTTGTGATAGGTTCTTAGATTATTTACAGGAAGACGGCAATACTGAATTCATTGATTCATTTATTTGTTTTTTTTGAAAAGAAATGTAAGGCAAATTACACAATTTATCTTTAGTTATTGTATTACTATTGAAACATATTTCAAAAAATTATTTATTTAGAAATTTATCCTTAAAAATATTTGAATAATTTACAACTGAAGGTTTAATTGTAGTGGAGATAATATATTTTGTTAAATTGCCACAAGAAAATAGACAAAGGAGTAACAGTACAAATCATTATGGACTTTCTTATGTAAGTTATAGAAATTTTAATTTGGAAGGATAATAAATCAAAATTTGAAGTTTGTTTTTGCAAGAATTTATGGTCGTAGTAAGATTTTTATTTTTATGTTTATGAAATGAATTTCAAATTTAATCAAACTAGCATATTCCGTGACATGTACAGAGATTAAATTAATTAAAGTATAATTTATATACAACATTTTATTTTTATGTGAATGTAAATTTAATTCACAATTTTTTTAAGAGACACTTATTTAAAAGTACCAGACACACTATTTACTTTTGTGATTAGTCCTCATTTGATTTTTGTTAGAAATTTTTTTCTAATTTTGTAAAAAAATTTAGAGATCACTTCTCACTCACTTGATTTGACAAAAATGCCCTTAAGTATAATATTTTTCATTAATTTTTTCTCACTTCTTCTTTATCCGAACAAGCAAACAGTAAACACAATCATACCAGAAACTGAAAGAATAGAAAAAACGCAACAAGCTCCACGGTGGGAACGAGAATAACGTTAGAGCCAAAAACCACCAACACGATAGTTACATTGTCTTCTTCTCTTTTCATTTTCATCATTTTCGAGTTTCTTCTTCTTCTCAGTTGCTTCTGAGTTTCTTATATTTTTCTGATAATGTCAACCAGTAGTGAAGTAGGAGTGTTCAATCAAGTTAATGGACATATACATTAATCTCGCAAGAAAATGGAGTGAAATCAACGCCGAACACTTCAGTTTGCAATACATAGTTCCACATCAAAGATTGTACATGGGTTTGACTGATGATAACGGTGTCATGAATATGGTCTTACTGCATTTGACATTGAAGATGAACGTTGTTGACATCCTGGTAAACCGAAAGGATGAATTAAGCAGCAGTGCAAAGAAGAGCAGTGATGGTTTAATGTAATATTTCTACAGAATCTAAATTGTACTGCAGTTTGTAAAGTTTTGTACTTGAAGTGTTCTGAAATTGTACTCTATTATGTAAGTTTTATACTTCAAGTGTTCTATTAATGGATTATCCAAAATTGTACTGCAACTTCTAGCAGTTTATACTTGAAGTGTTCCTAAATTATACGTCTTCTATATAAAATTATTCTTTTGATTTTTTGAAATTATACTTCATTTTATCAATGATTGTACTATATTTATTGAAGTTATATACTTTAAGTGTTATATTTATCAATTAACCAAAATATACTGCAGTTGCTAGGGCTTTATACTTCAAGCGTTTTGAAATTGTACTTCATTTTATCTAAAATTGTACTTTTATTTTCTGAAATTATACTTTCTTTTATACTTCATTTTATCTAAACCTGTACTTTATTCATTGAAGTTTTCTACTTCAAGTGTTTCAAAATTGTACTTCATTTTATCTAAACTTATACTTTAGTTATTTGAATCTATTATTTAAGTTTAAAGTGTTTTACTAATGAATTATCCAAAAATTGTACTGCAATTGCTAAAGTTTTATAATTCAAGTGTTTTGAAATTGTACTTCACTTTATCTAAAATTGTACTTCTATTTTTTTAAATTATACTTCATTTTATCTAAACTTGTAGTTTAATTATCTGAATCTATTATTTAAGTTTTATTCTTTAAGTGTTATACTAATGGATTATTCAAAATCGTATTGCAATTGCTAAGAATTTATACTTCAAGTGTTCTAAAATTGTACTTCTTTTTATGTAAAATTGTACTTCTATTTTATGAAATTATACTTCATTTTACATAAACATGTACTCTATTCATCGAAGTTCTATACTTCAAGTATTTCGAAATTGTACTTTATTTTATCTAAATTTATACTTCAATTATTTGAATCTATTATTTAAGTTTCAAGTGTTCTACTAATGAATTATCCAAAAATTGTACCGCAATTACTAAGATTTTATACTTCAAGTGTTCTGAAATTGTACTTCACTTTATCTAAAATTGTACTTTTATTTTTTAAAATTATACTTCATTTTATACATCATTTTACCTAAACTTGTACTCTATTCATTGAAGTTCTATACTTCAAGTGTTCCGAACTTGTACTTCAGTTATCTGAATCTATTATTTAAGTTTCAAGTATTCTACTAATGGATTATTCAAAAATTGTGTTGCAATTGCTAAGGTTTTATACTTCAGGTGTCCTGAAATTGTACTTCACTTTATCAAAAATTATATTTCTGTTTTTTAAAATTATACTTCATTTTATCTAAACTTATACTATATTCATTGAAGTTCTATACTTCAAGTGTTCCGAAATTTTACTTTATTTTATCCAAACTTGTACTCTCGAGTCAAAGTCACTTTCATCGTATGACTTTACAGATCAATATTACCGAGTTGAGATGTATCAACAAGCATACCAAGTAGTGATAAACACTATTCTTACGTATGATATGCAAATGTTCCCTCTAGATGATGATAGCGTCATTAATACACTTGATTGCCGATCTCAACTTGGGCATAGAAGGACATAGAGGATTCCATCACAAATTGATAAACATGTAATTAAGTGTAAAAGGTGTGGTAGAACAGGGTATAATCGTCGAACCTACAAAGAATCAATAATCTAGCTAAATTTTGTACCTTAATCTAGGAGATTTATACTTGATTTCATGACATTTGTACTTTATTTCGGTAATTATGTACTTGATTTAGCATGAAATTGGCATTTTTGTATATTGTCCGAGATATCAGTTATTTTTTACCAAAATCTGGGAGAACTATACTTGGTGTCATGACAATTATACTTTATTTCGGCAATTATGTATTTAATTTAGCGTGAAATTGACATTTTTGTATGTTGTCGGAGATATAAGTTATTTTGCACCTTAATCTGGGAGAATTATACTTGATTTCATGATAATTGTACTTCATTTGGGAAATTATGTATTTGATTTAGCGTGAAATTGGCATTTTTGCATGTTGTCCGAGATATCAATTTTTTTGTAGCCCAATTTGATAGAATTGTACTTGATTTCATGACATTTGTACTTCTTTTTGGCAATAATGTACTTGTTTAGCGTGGAAGTTAGCAAATGGATGTTGTCCAAAATATCAGCGCTTTCGTACCTCAATTTGAAAGATTTATACTTAATTTCACGACATTTGTATTTCATTTCGATCATTATGTACTCCATTTCTTAATATTTTTATTAATATTGTTGAATTGAAATTTGTTTCATGATTTGCTTTTTAAGTCTCAGTAATTAATAACCAAACTCTAAAAATGTGTGTAATATTTATTATATGAATAAAATAATATTAAAGTTTTAAAATGTTAACCACTAATGTTCAACGAATGAATGTTATCAATCGCAATAATGTAAAGAATACTTATGCTTTCAAAGATGTAAACAAATGAGCATTTGACAATAATATCCACCCTATAACCCGTACAAATACGTACTTCATTTGATCCGATAATCTCAAAATATTGTACTTGACTATCACTAAAATTATTGAAGACTAATTATTCAATTGCAATAAGTGTACTTCAACATAACACCATTTATACTTTGTTTGTTCTACGTTTGTACTACATTTTCATTATATTGTACTCAAATTCACTATCCGATTTCAATTGAATTGAAGTGTACTTTAACATAACACTATTTATACTTTGTTTGTTCTATATTTATACTTTATTTTCATCATATTGTACTCAAATTCACTGTCCGATTTCAATTTAATTGAGGTGTACTTCAACATAACACCATTTATACTTTGTTTGTTCCATATTTGTACTTCATTTCTATCATATTGTATTCAAATTCACTGTTCGATTTCAATTTAGTTAAAGTGTACTTCAACATAACACCATTTATATTTTGTTTGTTCTACATTTGTACTTCATTTACATCATATTGTACTCAAATTCACTGTCCAACTTAAATTTAATTGAAGCGTACTTCAACAAAACACCATTTATACTTTGTTTATTTTACGTTTGTACTTCATTTCCATCATATTATACTCAAATTCACTGTCCGGTTTCAATTTAATTGAACTGTACTTCAACATAACAATATTTATATTTTGTTTGTTCTACGTTTGTACTTCATTTTTCTCATATTGTACTCAAATTCACTGCTCGATTTCAATTTAATTGAACTGTATTTCAATATAACACCATTTATACTTTATTTGTTCTATATTTATACTTCATTTTCATCATATTGTACTTAAATTCACCACCTAATTTCAATTTAATTGAAGTGTACTTCAACATAACACAATTTATACTTTATTTTTTCTATATTTGTACTTCATTTCCATCATATTATACTCAAATTCATCACTCGATTTCAATTGAATTGAAGTGTACTTCATCATAACACCTTTTATACTTTGTTCGTTCTACATTTGTATTTCATTTCCCTCATATTGTATTGAAATCAAAATATTATAAATACTTGATGAAAAATTATACTTACATACAAAATAATATTATAAAAAAAGTATGCTTCAATTTACATATGTATGTACATACAAAGTATGATTCAAACCTTACAAGCTTAAATGTTTTGTACTACAATTGCTTCTAAAATGTACTATAGATACACAGGCTTAAATATTTTTGTACTACAGATACTTCTAAAATGTATTGCATATATACAAATATTAAATTATAATTTAATTTAATCTACAAGTTTGAATGTTTTGTACTATAGATGCTTCTAAAATGTATTGCAGTTACATAGATTATATGCTACACTTTTGCCTGACGTGTACTACAAGCATAAATGTTTATACTATATTTGCTTCTAAAATGTACTGCAGGTACACAGATTATATACTACACTTTCATTTAATGTATACTGCAGGCTTAAATATTTTGTATTACAGATACACAGATTATATACTATATTTTCAGTAATGTATACTGCACACTTGAATGTTTTTGTACTACAAATGCTTATAAAATATACTGCATATACACAGATTATATACTATAATTTCATTTAATCTATAGACTTGAATGTTTTGTACTATATTTTTGCAACTTCCTCTCCCGAAGTCCAAATCACTTGCCGCTTGAACCATTGGATAGCTCTCGGCTTATACATTAACTCCACAAAGTTCCAGCCCCGTCCAATTCTCCATGGAACAGAAATTGCCCTCGCAATAAGTTGGAATTACAGCATTGCCACTGCACTGCCGCATTCTAAAGATCTTCGCCGTTTTCTATCCAAACGGAACCGTATACTGGTGAAACTTGGTGGGAACGTTGCCAACACCTCAAGGAACACCCCACTGAAACAGTTTCACAAAATTCCTTTTCCAAGCCACTCTGCTCAATGCATCTGTGCACTACTTGCGTGCAGTAAGACCGCTTCAAGTCGCCCTCAATGTTCGGTGCCCAAACGGACACGGAATGACTTCAAACTTGGTGGGAAGCATCCTCATAACTTAAGGAATATGCCATTGAAACATTTTTTCAAACCGCACCTCGTAAGAGTCTCTGCTCATGGGCTTTTTTCGCCTTACCGAGTGAGCCGACAACGCATTGTCGCTCCTAATGCCCCTTGAAGTCAAGGTCGCCATTCTTCTCCAATGAGCGACCCATGACATTCTCCCCCACTCGATCCGTTGACGTCCTCGTCAACATATACATAAGGACTCAGAGTGTATGCGGTGCCCCAACTCAACTCTGATCTCTTTTTGCACCGGATGAATTTAGCTCATCTTTACACAGATTATATACTATACTTTCATTTAATGTATACTACAGGCTTAAATATTTTGTACTATAGTTGCTTCTAAAATGTACTATAGATACACAAATTATATACTACATTTTCAGTTAATGTATACTGCATGCTTGAATGCTTTTGTACTATAGATGCTTCTAAAATGTACTGCATGCACACAAATTATATACTATAATTTCATTTAATCTGCAGCTTTGAATATTTTGTACTACAAATGCTTTTAAAATGTACTGCAGTTACACAGATTATATACTACACTTTTGCTTAATGTGTACTGCAAGCTTGAATGTTTATACTACATTTGCTTCTAAAATATACTACAGTTATACAAATTATATACTACACTTTTGCTTAATGTGTACTGCAAGCTTGGATGTTTTGTACCACAAATAATATACTCCCACTTTCAGATAATTTCACCGTATAATTTCAGGTAAAAAGAAGTATAAACCTCAAAAAAATGAAGTACAACTTTCATGCCTTTCAAGTACAAATCAAAAACTTCCCATCTCACAAATAAAATTATATATATCAATTGGGTTCAAGTGTTTAACAACTAAATAGGGAATAAAAACCCTAAACATGAGAAAATGGACAAGAAATAAGTATAACACTGAAAAATCACAGACATTTAAAATCGTAAATGTAAAAAACATACATTTGTTTCTTTTTATCACTTCTTTTTGTATTTCGCTTCTTGTTGCCACTGCTTCTCCTTCCATTGTTACAGAAAAAATGGCAGAAATTTTGGTGCCTTTTTTTCTTTTTCTTTTTTCTCGCGTCAATGGCAGATGAACGATTTCGTGCCCTTTTGTTTGGCTGCTTGGAGAAGTCGTCGATTTCAGGAAAAAGATAAATGAAAGCATTCTTCTTGAAGAGAGAAATACATTTCTCAGGTATTTTTGTTGTTTTCTCTAACTACAAGGATATATGTGTCTTTTTAAAAGATATGAGGAGTGATTTCTAAGTTTTGTGAAAAAGTAGGGAGTTTAGTGTGTAAAAATTCAAATGGGGACTGATCACTAAAATGAAAGTAGGATTAGAGATTTTTTTATAATTAACCATTTTTTTAATAAAATATATGTTACAAATAAAAATTATTTTTTGAAATCATAATATATGAATATTGATACTGCATGAAAATAGATATATCCTTTTTAATAGAGGGCAGAATGTTAGCTTTTTTTCTCAGAATGTTAGTTCATTTCCTTTGTAAAACATGAATAGAGAACTTTGCTTTTTGAAAATTCTTGAATGTTGGTGGTTCTTTTGCGAATAATTTCTTATGGTCAAGTTATTTTTAGGACTTAATATTTACAATTTTTCTCTTGATGGGCTCAGGCTTAAGGTTTTTCTACCATTTTTTATGTGTTTTAAATTGTCTTTGGTTTTCCGGCACTTTTACTTAAGTAATTAATTTAATTAATTGGTTCATGTTCGATTAATTTACTAAATTGTTATTATAGTCAAATTATTCACATCATCAAGTTCCCTATTTTCAATAGAAGAATTTTAGTTTCATATTAAAAAAATATATTATTAGTTCAATTTTCAATATTTTCTATACTTTAATTTGTTAAAATAAAGTTTATTGAATGATTGTTTTTAATTCGATTACTTTAAAGTGTTCAATATTAAATTAATACCGTAACTAAGAGGCTTAGAGAAGTTCAATTCAATATTCATCTATAAAATTAAATACATTTCATGTCCTGGATGTATTGAGGTCTAGGGAGGTCGCATGTTGCTATCATCGAGGGATTTAGGCGAATTTTGAGTGTTGATTTGCAGATGATGGAAAGTCGAGAGATAAGATTCTAGTAAAAGTTTGGACGAAATTCATGTCTGTCGAAAAGGGGGTGAGGAGGTGACACCCGAAACGTTCAGCACCCGAGTGGAATTCTTGTTGGACTTGTTGTTGAGGAGTTCGAGCTTGGACATCTATGTTTCATTGGGACGCTTTTTGTCATGACAAATACAAAGCTCAATTTTGTTTGTAACTAGGATCAAATGGATAGTGCTGATTAATCGTGAAGTCCTGGGGAAACTTAAACTCTTCAGGAATGAGGTTGGTGTCTTAACAAAGTAGGCATTCCTTTAGCAACTTTGAATTGAGCAAGTTTTGTTCCACATGTGGAGCGATTTCGAAGTATTGTCATTACTTCGGATACTGGCTCACGATCTCGTGCATTGCAAAAAGATTAGAACTTGTTTTCTTCATGAGGTTTAGGCATAGTTGGAAAGCCTTTGGTTTAGAGATTCATTTTGTGTTCTTTCAAGTATTTAGGCATTTTGTTAAAGACTTGCGAAGTTACTTTAGTTATGACGAGTCTTACAAATCACTCCTTATTTTGATTGGGGATCTTCCCAGGGTATCCTATGGAGTAGCTCCTTTGGGGGAGGTGGGACTCCTTAGGATGTACTGTGGTGTCATATTCCTTCTTGCGACGGTAGAAGGTGTTTGTTAGGGAAATGATACTTTGGTTTAGGAAAGTTTTTCTCTACTTCATGAGGCTGTGATATTGTTGTTGAGAGTGTTTCTGGAATAGTTTCTTTAACGGAATTTTTTTGGCGATTGTATCTTCTACGAGCCCCTTGTCCTCTTTTGAATGGTCAAGTCTTTTCTAAATGTAGGGTGGGTTTCGTGTCCATAACATTATGGTATTTGGGGTATTTGTTGCAGGAGTTAAAACTCTTATCATTTTATCGTTGAGATATTGCATAAAGTTGGTTGTTTCTGAATCGTGTTATCCTTGTAAGGTAGTTTGCATTTTTGCTACGTATCGACTGTGGGGTTTGATGTAAAATGCGAGCTTGAGCGGTGTAAAAAGGGAGTCAATTTGGGTACCTGCATTGAATGATTAGGCTGCGTGAGGTGCCCATTCAGTTATTTGGGCATCTGCATTGGAAAGTTTGTCAGAATATTTGTGATGTCTAGATTTCTTCCAGGATCACTGTTGAGTTATTGTTGACAACCCTACCTAAAGATTTGCATAGATATAGGTGTAAATAGATATTAAATGAATCGAACATACTATTTTTATATTTGTATCCATTTAGCTTTTTAAATATTCGGATACGGATACGAATTTACTGAATATTTAAGAATAATATCCGAATTCGTATTTATTGGATATCGATTGAATTCGGATATATCCGTATTCGATTATAATTATTAAAATGCATTCATATTTGATTAAACTTATCCATATTTGAATTTTTTTTTATATTCATATTCGATGATAATTATTTAGATATTTAGTTACGAATATCCAAATACGTGAATTTGTAAACATATAATAAATACATATTTTAATTAATAGAAAGAACTATAAAATTTCATTAAAAAGAAAGCAATCAAACAATAGCATAATTTCTAACTAATAATTGACTATATAATTAATTATTAATACTAATTAATAATAATGACATTTAAGTATATTAATTATAAAGTCAACCAACAATAATTGTGTTGATTAATTTTATTCTTCAATTTTTTCTCCATGTTGTAATAATTTTTTAAATTTATTCTTTTTTCTTCCCAATTCTTTAATTATAATTTATATATATACATATACATATATGTATATAGATTATGAGATTTTTATTGAAAAATATAAACAATATATTATTTAATAAATATATATTTGGAGCGGATATTAAACAGATCGGATATACATTTACCATATATTTATTTATTTATAATTGAATATCTACTAATCGAATACGAATAATATTCATTTTAAATGGATGTGGATAAATTTTATGTAAACGAATACAAATACAAATAGTAAACGAATTTTTGAATATCCATTTGCAGCTCTATAAGCATAGAGTTAATTATGTGTCCCGAAGATTTGTATAGAGTTATTGTGTACCCCCATGACCTTAAGTTGTTTTCGGAACTTTCATTTAGGCGTTTCTAATTTAGTGTGTTTCTTCTTTCAAATGGCAATCAATGCGGAACAACGGTAGAAATCGTAGATCTCTTAATATTGTGAATTATAAATGAAAGATTATTTAAGGTTGGCACCTAATTTGTATTTATGGAGCTGACAATATTGTCAATCTAGGAAATTGGGAGAATAGTTGTGAATAAAAATATGAGTACGTTTTTAGGTGTTGATTGGTATAAATGAATGAAATTAGATGGGGACGGAATGCCTTTAGAAATGGAATGATTATGAAAAAGAAATAATGTTAATATAAGTTATCATATACTTGGTATGATCAACGAATATGAAAGGAATGGAATCACAATTTTTTATTATGATTGGTATTTAGTAATGATAGACCGTAATGGAATGATAGCATTTTAAATAACCAAATTATCCTTTTGTACAAAAATTATTAAAGTAAAATATTTTATTGGTAAATTATTTATATCTCATAATTATATACTTTTTATGCAATCTTTAATTTTTTATTTTGTAAAAATGTATGACAAAGATCATGATTTATTTATATTTTGAAAAGTAAAATTAATTTTCTATGGGTAAAAATAAAATAATGTGATACTAGGCTTTTTTATTTTTTTATTTTTTTTAACTAGAGTTTGAAATTTATGGGAGAAATTCTTGTAGATAAGAAGATACTATCCAGAAGATATACAAGAAGGTTTTTATGATGGTTTAGAATTTCATTATTAAATATTAAGGGGTAATTTTTTGAAATAATAATAAAAAAAAATTCATTTCTAATAGATTGAGAATAACAAAACCTATAGGGGAGGGAATGAATGACTATATCCATGTTTTTAGGAATGGAGATTCTTACGGGAATGAGAATTTTCATTCTTAAATTATATCAATTATAAGTTTAGGAATAGAATTGGAAATACTCATTCCATTGCTACTTCATTCCTACATATCAATTATACCATTATTATATTAGGGGTCGTAGATACTTTAATCGGTGCAAAAGAAGATTTGGATATAGCAAAAGTACAGTATTCTTATATGTTGAACATATATTTACGCATTAATATCTATACTAGTGCGCCGACTAGTCACATGAATGATTACATTTGTTTGGAAAAAAATTAATTTAACCCCCATGTGAAATGTAAAATGGACGGTTTACCTCCCTATGATAAAAAGAAGGTTGAAATACCGCTTTATGTTTTTAAAAATACTATAAAGAACCTCACTCTGAGACCATAAGTGGAGTGCACATGCTAAAAAATGTGAGTGATTGTCATTTTTTATATATAAAATGACTGTTATGCCCTTAGTATATCAACCGTTGAATCTTTTTATTTAAATGAACAGCTTAAATTGAATAGTATTTAATATTTATAAAAAATATATACAAAAAAATATAAAAAATTATTTATACATGTATATACATATATATACAACATATTATATATATTATAATATATTTAGCAATATTATATAATATATATTATAAATATAATATAATATATATATATATATATATGTATATATAGGCTGCCATGGCCAGCGTGCCAATCTGGCCGGCCAGCGGCCGCAGTTCCCGGCAGCCATCCTGTATAAAAACAAGAGAAAAAAACCTTTGGCTTCAGGCTGCCATGGCAGCTGGTTGCCGAGGAAGCGGGGAGCCAAGTCACATATCTGGCTGGCTAGATCCAGCAAGAGGCCGTCATGTATTAAAAAAAAAAAAAAGAAAAAAAAAGTTGGCAGCCGATTGTTTGGGGGGTGGGGGTGGAAAGGGGAAGTTATATATTATATATATGTGTGTGTATATATATGTATGAATATAAATATGTTATAAATAATTATATAGATAATTATGTGATTTTATATATATGCATGTATATAATTTTTTATAAATATTAAATAGTATTTGATTTATATAAATATGTTATATATTTTATAAATATGAAATTATTTAGTTTTGATAATTATATATATGTATGTATATATAATTTTATAAATATTAGATAGCATTTAATTATATAAGTATGTTATATATTTCAAAAATATAAAATTATTTAATTTTAGATTAAAAATATATATTTTATATATATGTATATAGATATGTTATAAATGATTTTATTTACATATATGTATTTTATATAATTTTTTATATGTATATAATTTTATAAATAATAAATAGTATTTAATATACATAAATATGTTATGTATTTTATAAATGTTAAATTATTTAGTTTTGATAATTATATATATATGTATGTATATAAAATTGTATAAATATTAAATAGTATTTAATTTATACAAATATATTATGTATTTTATAAATATAAAATTATTTAATTTAGATTAAATAAAAAAAAGAAAAATATAAGGATATAAAGTAATTATATATATGAGGGTATTTTTGTCCATTCAATATAAAATTCAACTCAAATAGACAGAAGTGGTTAGTGAGCTACAATTTAAAAATATAAAGTGACATTTCAATTTTTCTTTTTAATCACATGGAGGTAAATCATCCATTTCACATTTCACAAGAGGGTAAAAATATTTTAGCCCCATTTATTTGTACGGAAATATGAGTTTTTTTTTTTTACACACACACGCGCATATTAGGAGCTCGTTCGAACTCGAACTCTTGACATTCCATATTATGTAGAAGACTTATACCACTGGGTTATTCATACAATATATTCATATATTGTATAAATATATATATTTTTTAGACATATATTGTATGAATACATGAGTTGTGAACTATGGGCATTAGAATTTGGGTCCACCAACTGTAGTCCATCATGTCCAGAGAAAAATGGGCTTTGGATCCAACCATATCAGAAAAATGGGCTTTGGTCAATGGTCTCACCCACATTGTCTGTAGATTAAACTTTTGGTTTTGATACCATAGTTCCCATTTTATCAGGTTTAGAAAGCAACGTTGGAGCACCATCTTCCAAAACATTTTTCAAAGAGAACATTACCAAAATACTATGTATAAGAATATTGTTAGCCATTCAAATCGCCCAATGGTCATGAATTGATCAAAAAATTGTGATTGAAAATTCAATCGCTAGCTTAGCTACTCAATAACTAAATATCTATAAATATTCTATGCCAAGCAACTCAGTGACCGAATGTTTTAATTTGCTACTAATTAATAACCAATTGTGATTAAATTTGAATAAGATCCTCAATTTTTTCAAGCGATTAGTATAAAATCGCTAAGTGTGATTAATTAATAATAAATATGGTTATTCAAAAGAGCAAATGTGACGCCTATTTGAGGATTGTGATCTCAATCACTAACTATGACTTAATTAAAAGTCGGTACTAATCAGGTAAGTGATGATGGTTTTTTCAAATGCACTTTTCAATCACAAATTGATCACAATTCTCATTTAATGAGTCATTTTTCTGGTTCAGTAATAGAATTTTTAGTCACCAAAATTTCTATTCTTTTTTCCTTTTCCAGATTCTACGCCACACAGTAGGCGAAAGAAGACTCAGTTCATTAATCTAGTCATTTCTGATTATCCTGTGACAGCTTTTAACTAAATAGGATCCATTGAATTCTCCTCGCCATAACTACAGGTCGTTGCTCCATCTATTTGAGAGAGGGATACCCAAAATGATGTTGGCATCACGTTCCTCAAAAATAGAGAGAATGAGGTCTATGTTCCAACTCTGATGGGTTTGATCCATAAGATAGTTAGCTGTTTGACAGGCAATCCCCGAGTTTAAACAAGAAGACACATAAGGGTTATTCTCATCCCGCAATCAAGGATCTTTGCCAATAATGATATTCTCCCCATTTCCCACTTTGAGATAACTACCGCTTCTGATGATGTTCTGAGTAGATAGAATGTTACGCCAAAAGAAACTCGGATTGTTTCCCAAACTTGCCTCCAAAAATGATTTTCCAGGATAGTATCTAGCTTGGAGAATTTTTGAAACTAAGGCATCCAGTTCCATCAAAAGTCTCCAGCTTTGCTTGCCAAGTAAAGCTAGATTAAAGTCCCTTATTCTACGGAAGCCAAGCCCACCAGCAGCTTTTGGATAACAAAGTTTCTTCCAACTCAACCATTTTATGCCCTTTGAGCCATTAGAATTGGAATTTCCACTCTTCCACCAAAAACCATTCACCATCATTTCCAATTCCTCATAGAGATCAACTGGGAGTAGAAATACACTCATAACATAGTTAGGGATCGATTGGGCAACCGTTTTCAAAAGAATTTCCTTCCTTGCCCTGGACAGAAGTTTTTGATCCCAAGCTTGAATTTTCTGCCATACCCTTTCCTTAATGAACTTGAACACATCTTTCTTGTTCCTACCAATTAGTGATGGAAGGCCTAGGTATGTATCTTGTTCACCTTGCACAACAACATCAAGTTCATGGCAAATGTTTTCCCGAGTGCTAGCATTCGTATTAGAGCTAAAGAATATAGATGATTTTTGATAATTGATCAACTGACCAGAGGCTCTCTCATAATCCTGAAGACATTGTTTAATACCCCTGCATTCATCCAATATAGCTCTAAAAAAGAACATGCTGTCGTTTGCGGAAAAAAGGTGAGAAACAGCCGAAGCTCTTCTAGCTATCTTATATCCATGAAGATCCGTGTGATTCCATTTTAGAGAGAATTGCTATCAGACCTTCGGCACACATAATAAACAGATATGGTGATAATGGATCACCCTGTCTAAGTCCTCGGCTTGGAAAAATAGGCCCCAATTCATGACCATCATGCACAATGGAATAAATTACCGACTCAACACACATCATAACAAGGTTGATGAATTTAGCATCAAAACCCAATATATCCATCATTATCCTCAAAAAATTCCACTCCACACGATCGTAGGCCTTTCTCATATCAATCTTAAGAGCAGCTATACTAGTTTCACCTTGAGATTTTCACTTAAGATAGTGCATAATTTCAAAAGCAATCATGAAATTATTGAAGATTAACCGGCTAGGAACAAAAACACTCTAAGTATGGGATATAACAGAGGATAGAACTTTTTTCAAGCGATTGGCAAGAAGCTTATACATGATTTTATACATCACATTACACAGAGCAATCGGCCGAAGATCCTTGATAGATTTAGGATGTGGTTTCTTAGGGATTAACGTGATAAGCGTGTCATTCAGACCCACATGGAGATAACCATCCCGTAAGTAGCTAATACATGCATTACAAATATCATCCCCTATAACATGCCAAAAATGTTGAAAGAAAGCGGGATTCATACCATCCGGGCCTAGAGATTTGTCTGGGTGCATAGAGAACACTGCTCGCTTCATCTCCTCAACACTGGATTCCTCTAAGAGTTCTCTATTCTGTTCACTGCTAACTTTCTGATTAACTATGGAGAAAGAAATATATTTTCTTCATATATTAAACTGTTGTACAAGACATGATTTTATAAGAGCTACAAAGAACTAAAAAAGGAAAAGATATACAACCTATTTTACATTGATGACTAATCCCATAAAATCAGCCATAATTTACAGCTAATCAATCCCTAAAGATCTGCCATAATATCTGTCATAATCTCCCACAAATCACTCTTCTTTCCACACTCCCCCTCAAGCTGGTTTGAATATGTCTTCCATTGCCAGCTTGCCAATCAACTTCTCAAATTATTTTTTAGGTAATCCTTTTGTAAGAACATCTGCAACCTGTTCGCTAGTGGGTAAATAAGTCATGCAAATCTGTCCACTCTCTATCTTTTCTTTGATGAAGTGCTTGTCTACCTCGACATGCTTGGTTATATCATGAAGAACAGGATTATGGGCAATTGAAATTGCTGCCTTATTATCACAGTACACTTTTATGGGATAATTACTTCCAACCTTTAGTTCATCTAAAATCCTTTTGATCCACAACACTTCAAAAATTCCATGAGCAACTGATCTAAATTCAGCTTCTGCACTGTTTCTAGCCACTACATTTTGTTTCTTGCTTCGCCAAGTGACAAGATTTCCTCCAACAAAAGTGCAATATCCCGATGTTGACCTTCTGTCAATTGTGCTTCCAGCCCAATCCACATCTGTGTACACTTCAATTCGTAGGTGACCATGCCTTTCAAATAGTAAGCCCTTTCCTGGTGAACCTTTTAAGTATCTTAGAATTCTGTAAACAACTTCAAAGTGTTCTGAGCTTGGAGAGTGCATAAATTGGCTTACCATACTCACTGCAAAAGCTATGTCAAGACGAGTATGGGATAAATAAATTAGCCTCCCAACCAAACTTTGGAACTGTTCTCTTTTCTTAACTTCTTATGGTTTAGCATGTTGGAGCTTTACATTAGGATCAATAGGTGTTTCTGCAGCCCTGCATCCGAGTAAACCTGTCTCTTTAAGAAGATCCAATACATATTTCCTTTGAGACACAAAGATAACTCTTTTAGATCTAGCGAACTCCATTCCTAAGAAGTATTTTAAGGCTCCTAAATCCTTAATCTCAAACTCCTCTGCAAGAACCTTCTTAAGTCTTTTGATCTCATCAAGATCATCACATGTTATTATAATATCATCAACATAAACAATCAAAATAGCAATTTTTTTTCTCTTCAGAATGCTTATAGAACATGGTATGATCTGCTTGGCTTTGTGTGTATCCATGAGCCTTTACAGCTTTTCCAAAACGCTCAAACCATGCTCTAGGAAATTATTTAAGTCCATACAACGACTTCTTCAATCTGCACACTTTCCCTTCACCAAGACTTTTCTCAAAACCTGGTGGTAGATTCATAAAGACCTCATCTTCTAACTCCCCATTCAAAAATGCATTCTTTACATCTAACTGGTGTAAAGGCCAATCAAAATTAACTGCCAAAGAGAGCAGGACACGGATTGAATTAATTTTTGCAACTGGGGCAAAAGTCTGCTGGTAATCAATTCCATGCGTCTGTGTGAATCCTTTAGCCACTAACTGTACCTTATACCTCTCTATGCTACGATCAGCTTTACACTTAACTGTAAACACACATTTACATCCTACAACTTTTTTCTCCTTTGGTAGATCAACTATCTTCCAGGTTTTGCTCTTTTGCAAAGCGTTCATCTCTTCTAAAACTGCTGTTTTCCAATTAGAACTATCTAAGGCTTCCTGAATGGTTCTGGGAATAAACAGATTAGAGATATTTGAGATAAAAGCTTTATGAGTAGTAGAAAGATGATGGTAAGACACATATTTAGCAATATGATGCTTGGTACAAGTTCGGACTCCTTTCCTAAGTGCTATAGGAACATCAAGATCAGCAATAGTAGGATTTAAAGTAGGGTTGTCAGAATTACCTGAAGTGGTGGATGAACCATCGCCTGAAGATAATGATCGGTCTTGTGCTAGAATAGTAGATATATCTTTACTCTGATGAGTACCTCTCCTAGAATAAACACGGAGCTCTAAGGTAGGTTTAATGTGTTCCTGTCCTAGTATTTCTCCCCCTGTTTGTAAATCTTATATGTTTTACATAGGAGGATTATTAGTTTCTTGACTAGTATAGGGAGGTAAAAAAATGTTAGGCAGAGGAATAGAAGGTAGAGGAATAGAAGTTTTCCAAAACTGATCTTCATTTCTTATCTCCCCCTGAAGACAGTTTTTTGTAAAATATAGCTGGTTTTCAACAAAGGAAACATCCATACTTACAAAAAACTTTTTTGTTTCAGGATTATAACACTTATACCCCTTTTTATTTGGTGCATATCCAATAAATACACACTTTTCTGCTCTAGGATCAAGTTTAGAACGGAGTCTGCTGGGGATGTGGACAAAGGCAGTGCACCCGAAAACTTTTAAAGGCAAATCAGAAAAAAGTTTGCATTCAGGAAAATACCATTTAAAACACTCTAAAGGAGTTGTATATTTTAACACACGAGTAGACATCCTATTTATTAAGTAGCATGCTGTTAAAATAGCATCCCCCCATAAGTATTTTGGTACATTCATTGAAAACATAATAGCACGAGCAACTTCAAGTAAGTGCTTATTTTTTCTTTCTGAAATGTCATTTTGCTGAGGAGTGCCGCTACAAGTAGATTGGTGTTGAATCCCTTTTTCCTTTAAAAAACTCCCTAACAACTGGTTAAAATATTCTCTTCCATTATCAAAATGAAGAATCTTTATTTTGGTTTGAAATTGAGTTTCAACCATATGAAAAAAATTCTTAAAAATTCTTTCAACTTCAGATTTATCATTCATCAAGTATATCCAACAAAGACGAGTATGATCATCTATAAAAGTTACAAACCATTTTTTTCCTGAGTATGTGGTGAATCTTGAAGGTCCCCACACATCACTATGGATCAAATTGAATGATTTTGAAGCACAATATGGTTTTGGATTATAAGTAGAACGATGGCTTTTGGATAACAAGCAACTTTCACATTTAAAAGAAGAATAATTCACACCTTTAAATAATTCTGGAAACAACTATTTCAAATATGAAAAACTAGGATGTCCTAATCGAAGATGCCAAATCGTAATTTTTTCACAAACAGAAAGAGAACTCATACTAGTACCAAAGCCTTGAGCTTGTTTATTTTGGAGAAAGTTGTCATCAAAGTAGTAGAGGCCATCCACCATTCTAGCACTGTCAATCATCATCCCCGTGCTGAAGTCCTGGAATTCACAACATGAATTGGAGAAAACAACACGACAATTAGAATCTTTAGATAGTTGACTTACTGATAATAGGTTATATGCAAGATTAGGAACATGTAGAACAGATTTTAGGGTTATGTTTTCTGAGATTTTTACAGATCCTTTCCCTGCAATGGGTGAGAAATTTCCATATGCAATTCTAACCATTTTATTATTGGAACAAGGTGAGTATGAAAGGAAAAAATGGGAATGATTTATCATGTGATCTGAAGCACCTGAATCAATGATCCAAGGTGTTGAAATAGAATGGGACGAAAAAACACTAGACTCTCTACCTGTTTGAGCCAAAGAACCACTAGGAATATCGGATAAAGGATTGGTCTTAAGCAGTTTTAAAAGTTGATCCATCTGCTCTTTACTGAAAGAGACTAAATCAACTTCATTTGCACGAGCAATTCTATTTCTAGTCTTATTACTCATCCAGACAGCAGGTTTCCCATGAATCTTCCAACAAGTCTCTCGGGCATGTCGAGGTTTATTACATACATCACACCATACCCCTGGCTTGTCGTCTCTTCTACGATGGTTGTTGGCAGTTTCACATGTGTGGGCTGTTCGACTCACATTTACATCTGTTGCAACTAAGGTAGATGGGATTTAAAGTTCTGGTGGCTGCGATTTTCAGTCACTCTAGAGGAAGAAAGGGCTATGTCATAGTTAACTTCTGACATTATAAAAGATTAGGTCTTTCCTTGGAATAAGTCCAAGAATTTGAAGAGAAAAAAAAAAAAAGAAGGGCACACTGCAGAGTCAGGAAAGAAGTTCTTGCTCTGATACCATATGGAGAAAGAAATGTATTTTCTTTATATATTAAACTGCTGTACAAGACATGATTTTATAGGAGCTACAAAGAACTAAAAAAGGAAAAGATATACAACCTATTTTACATTGATGACTAATCCCATAAAATCAGCCATAATTTATAGCTAATAAATCCCTAAAGATCTACCATAATCATCCACAAATCACTCTTCTTTCCACATTAACATTGTTCAAAATTACCGAATCTGAGCAGTTTTGAGATATGAATAGATATTTGTAATAGTTTTGGATCAGATTACCCACTATCCCATCCTAGCCAATTTCCTTGATCATCACAGAGCTACTTAATTGAGTTTTGTTTTCATCTGAAAGAAGCTTTAGCTTGAAAAAATCTGGAATTAGAGTCTCGTTCTGCCAACCAGAATTGCTTGGTTCTCTGCTTCCAGAAGTCCTCTTGCTATTGTAAGACAAATAGATATTGTTTCTGAGCTTCCAAAAAATTAGCAGCCGAATCAGAATCTCCCCTGCCTCTGAACCGTTTCATATCAGATTTAGCAGCCTCAATTCGTTCCTTAAATTGCTTGATAAATTTGCTACCCCATATCGAAAGCACCTTTCCACATTTTGTGATTCTATCTTGAATATCATCCTCCGTGCTATGATGCCAATTGTTTGAAATGATCTTCTTACAGTCTTCATGTCTGAGCTAACTGTTTTCAAAGTAAAATCGTTTTTTTTTCTTGGCCCTCTAGCCATCTCGGTAAAAGCAGGATGGGTGAATGGTCAGATCTTGCTGCTTCCAGGTTCAGTACTCATGCCTCTGTAAAATAATTTGGCCATTACTGGGACGCCTACGCCTTATCGAGTTTCTCCTTTACCTAGTTGCTCGTACCCCTCCTTCTTTCGCATGTAAATTGGTGGCCAAGGATTCTAATATCAAAGAGCCCTCAACGGTTAATCGTATTTCTGAAGCCTTCACAAAGCCATAGTGGATGGGAGCAATGGCCCCATTTTTTCGAAGGGTCAGCCAAATCGTTGAAATCCCTTATGCAACACCAAGGAAGGCTAGAACGGTTTTTAAAGCTTGAAAACAAATTCCAAGAGTCCCTTCTACGAGCCCTTTTTGGAAAACCATAGAACCCAGTCATTCGCCAGTCTTCTGCTTCTTCCATATGAATTTCAACATCAATATAGTTATAGAGAAACCAATAATTTTGACCATATCTTTCTTCCTCCAAAGCAAAGCCAGTCCCCCACCGTTTCTAATACTATCAATAGCAAAACATCTCTCAAACTCCAATGTAACTCTATTTTTTTCTAATTTTTCTTTTCCCACTAATGTTTCAATTAAAAAAATAACATTAGGCCTCTTGGATCTCACAAGATCCTTCAGAACTTGAATTGTCTGTGGGTTCCCAAGCCCACGACAATTCCAGCTTAGTGTACTCATGGCTGCTGGTGGGCCTGGGGTCTAGGTCCTACTAAGAGAAAGTTTTTTGGCCCATTGAGTAAAGAATTCTCTCCTTTAATTACTGGGCCCTCATTGTATTCCAGCACATTAGTGCTTGACCCCTCTTCAATTCTCCTGCGTTTTAAGTCTAAAATTACCGGTCCAGTAGTGCAGCCCATATGGGTTGATTGATTAACTAGGGTCAATTTCTTTCCATGCGAGGTTCTTACACCCATTCCATCAAAACTGCCCATATCTCCAACCTTGCAGAACATGTCCCGATTTTGCGTGTAACTGCCCTGATTATTCGCAAAACTTCCATCTATCCCCGGGTTCGATTTTTTTTCCAAATTTCCATCATTTCCTTGTTGGTTATTCTCTGACGGGGTGTGCCGGAGCCATCTTTCTCCGATGCCATTAATCTGACTCCGATTCTGTGCCCTCAGCCAAGAGCCAAAAGGGAATTTGATCAAAATTCTATCTTCTTCATACAATTTAGCACAATTTTTTTTTGAATGGCCAATTATCCCATAGAGAAAACAAAAAGTAGGAAATCTCTCATACTTGAAATTAACCCAAAACCATTCTCTATTTGGCTGTTTAATTTTTATTTTACATTTGATTGGATTACCTACATCCATCGAAACTCGAATGCAAAGGAAAGGTTTCCACATCTCTCTAAAATTGTTCTGATAAGATTTTATATATAATCCAATGTAATCCCCTATACTTCTGCACACTCTCTCTGTAATAAATCCAACCGGAAGATCATAGATTTGGATCCAGATACTTACGTGAGTAAGCTTCACACTCTGCATTTGTTCTCCCGGCAGGACTTGTTTCAAAAGAAGGAGGTGTTAGTTAAATGTCCAGGGACCTCCCGAGAGGATACGTTGCATGTCAAGTTCATGAAAAAATTGGAATAGATACCTAGTTTGGTTCAATTCCATAATGCCAACCCCTTTCACTGGTTGCCACACGGCTGCCATTTTGTTTTTAAAAGCAACAAAATTGATGCTCTTTGAAGTCAATAGCCGGCCTACTACACAAAACTGTGCCTGAATAACCTGTTCTTGTGGTGTAGGCTCTTCTAACGTTACTCCACCCTCATCTTCTTCCTCCAGACACACCTTAGCGTATTGGTCTATCAAGCTTTGCTCCATAGTAGATGAGTCTTCTGACCAAGAAAAACTTCTCACACAGAGAAGAAAAGAACCTTCATTAATGATCACTTAATAGTGATTGATTTGTAATTAATTCAATAGAAGAATATTTTTAGCCATTCAAGTCGCCCAATGGTCATGAATTGATCAAAAAACTATGATTGAAAATTCAATCGCTAGCTTAGCTACTCAATAACTAAATATTTATAAATATTCTATGCCAAGCAACTCAGTGACCGAATGTTTTAATTTGCTACTAATTAATAACCAATTGTAATTAAATTTGAATAAGATCTTCAAAATTTTCAAGCGATTAGTATAAAATCGCTAAGTGTGATTAATTAATAATAAATATGGTTATTCAAAAGAGCAAATGTGACACCTATTTGAGGATTGTGATCTCAATCACTAACTACGACTTAATTAAAAGTCGGTACTAATAAGTTAAGTGATGATGGTTTTTTCAAATGCACTTTTCAATCACAAATTGATCACAATTCTCGTTTAATGAGTGATTTTTCTGGTTCAGTAATAGAATTTTTAGTCACTAAAATTTCTATTCTTTTTTTCTTTTTCGGGTTAGTGATTAACTCTTTTTTAACAATATATTATTTCCCTAATGTTCTAAGCGCACATTGAATATGAATTGAACTATATCAGAATATTTTAAACCCTACTCTACTACTTTAATGGGGAAAGTGAAAATAAAGTTTTCAGTCTTTTTGTCTACCTGTATCCATTGATGTAAATGGACCATTATTACTATCATCTTATAACATCGATGAATCTAGGTAGATAGAAAGATTGAAGAATTTATCAGATAAATGAGTGATATATTCTATCTAAATTTCTATCAAAGCTAATATATTTTATTGAGTTTAGGTTAACTCTTTTTATGCATTTCACATACATAAATATTAATTTGTCATATTAATATTAATTATTATCCATATGTGCTGTTTGTTTTTATTTTATTGATGGCATATCGGTAAGGTTTTCATCCCCTGGCCATTAACCGAGGTAGGGGGGCTTGTCTAACCTATCAGACATACTTCCTAGCCAACTAGTCTCCCACCACGATGTTGGTTGGTCATCATTTTATGCCTACTCCATTATTTCCTTCCACACACATAGTACTCTTTCTGCCTCATCCTCTTTATCATAATTGTGACCTCCTCTATTGCTGTGAGGTCATCTATATACTGATCTCCACACCCACCATCACAGTAGCATTACCCATCATTGCCACCATCCACTTCACCAACAGGCATTCCGTCACCATCCACCACTCAACTTGGCACTCAGTCATCCCTTGCCGCTCCACTCGATCATTCCACAACAGCAATACCAGCAGCATCACCAGTAGCTGATTCTTCAGCTGACTAGACACTGGGCGAGGGGAACAGAGCCCCCTATCTCATGGTTCTAGCAAGGTCGAGGGACGCTACATGTGAGTTTGAATTATTATATAAATGGCATTTTATTGTTGTTTTAATAATTATATATTAATATTAAGAACTTTATGCAGATATGCGCCCTCACTGGATGCTACCAAATTGACTATGTCAGTGTATTGTATGTATATTAACTTATTTCATTTTTTTTCACAAAGATATGTTTGTTGGGACCCTTAATTACGAGGGCCATTTTTAGAGGGCCTTCGACAATAAAGGTGGTCACTGACTGAATGACATATATGGCCATGCACGTAAGACGGACAAGAGGTTGGAGTGGATTGACGACGACACTTGGGATGCTCTATGCCGACATTGGCAATTTCCAAGATTTTTAGAAGAAGTCCGTGCAGGCCAAGAAGAACTAGGCTTCTGAGACTGGTGGTCTTTCCATACCAGAGATAGTATATCTCTCGGGACACATGCCGAGCATTTTGTAAGTTTTCTAACTTTTAGTCTTTAGTAAACTTAGTCTACTTTTGGAATGTTTGTTACTTTGTCCTATGCATATAATCTTTGTTTGACATGGTTGATGAGGAAGGGTAGGTGCCCTTCCCATTTGTTATTCAGTTATTTGGTTGATGGGAAAGGGTTGGTGCCCTTCCCAATTGATAATGTATTATTATTTATTTGGTTGTTGAGCTTTTATTTTTTTTGATAAAGATCGATTTTGGGGGAGATTCTACTGATTTTTTTTCTTATATTCATTTTAGTTTAGTATTATGAATATATAACACATTTATGTTCATTCTTGTTGTGTATGTAAGCTTGGGAATTGCAAAGGCTCCTGATGGGGGAGGAGATTTTTGTACGTACCCATTAGGGCGAGCAGATAGGAGTTAGGTGGATGAGAGGGCGAGGGGAGCTGCTGTAAGTTTGTTCCAATAACATAATCTATTTTTAGTTATATTATAGTGTATTTATTTATTTATTTTTCATCTTATAGAAGAGCATCTAGCAGGTGTTATTGCCTCAGTCTCAGTTGGAGAGCTTTGGAAGCAGTGTAAAGACCCAGCAGTCTTAAGTTGAGTTGTGGACTAGGACTATAAATGGTCCCAATAAGAAGGGGTGGGTGTTTGGGCTGAGTTACCTGCGGTCACTCTCCCACACCAGTATGCCTTGAGAGGAACCTCTGAGTGCATCAGTTGCAGCCTAGTTGAAGGCCCGTTTGCAGGCAGATATTTAGGATATACAGAGCATGTTCTCATCGCAATTGAACGCTATGCATTATATGCTTTCTCAGCTTCCATTTGGATCGTTTGCTCCGCCCTTACATCAGCCCCCAGCCCTACCAGCAACATCTTCCGCCGCAGCATGGCACCAATTATGACCAGCAGCAACATGGTATTGAGTAGGATGACTATTTCAACTTCGGTTATGCTGCTGCCAGTAGATCGGCTTTTTTATGCTTATGTAATTATCAATTATAACTTTTAAGACTTGTATTTATAAAATTACATTTTATTTTAAATTATTGCTCTATTTATTTGTATTTTATTGAATTATAATTGTATGTTGTATTAATAGATTACATGTGTAATTAAATAAAATTTATGCAAATAATTTTAAAAAATAAATTTCCACGAAAATCTAAGGAACTTTTGATGGAAAATAATATAAATAAATAATAATTTTAGTAACTATTAGACGAAAATCTGTCTAAATGTCATCAAAAAATAAAATAAAATAAAATAAAATAAAAAGGCCGTCAAAAATTGGATGAAAAGCCATTGAAAATTTTTTCGACGAAACTCCGCAGTTTGAAAATCAATGAAAATTCTAGTGTTCCAAATAGTCAAATTTCCATCACAAATTCAACAAAAATCCATCAAAAAAAAAATTTTGACGAACATTTTTGGTCGGAAAAGTGACGAAAATTATTTGTGACTAGGGTTCTTTCCGACCCGAAAAGTTCCATCGGATATTTGTTGTTCCGTAGAGTCCATCGGAAAGTTCCATTGAAAATGATGAATTCTTTTGTAGTGAGGATAACATCCATTAGATTATTAATGACATTTGCGGCTATTAATAATTATGAAATTAATAAAATAGATGCTAAAATTTTGTTCCAAATGTCAAGTTTAATGTAGAAATTTATATAGAACAATCAAAAGAGTTTGTGGTTTTAAGCTGTGGAAAGGAGGTGTGTAGCTAGTTAAGTCATTATATGGCTTAAAGCAAGCATCTAAATAATGGCATGAACATTTTGATGAAATCATACTAGCAGATGACTTTAGGTCAATGAGTACGATAAATGTATGCACATTAAGGGATTACAACTAAATGCATCACATCGTTTATACGTGCCTGATATGTTAAGTATGGATAGCAACAATGATGTGATTAAAAAGATGAAAAAGTTGCTTTAATTGCAACTTCCATATGAAGAACATCATATAAGTCTTGTAAAGACTCCCATGGACGTAGATCAACAACTTACCAAGAATTAAGGTGAAGCAAAAGGCTCAATTAGAATATGCACCCATAATTGAGAGCCTCATGTATATCATGAATTTCATGAGACTAGATCTAGCACCAATAGGTAGGTTGAGTAGATTTACTAGTAATTCTAACTAAGATTATTTGATGGCCATTTGAGAGTTTCACGGTACTTGAAATATAACTTAAACTGTTAATTGCATTACATATGATGTCCAGCTAATTGTAGTTGAGGAATACAATGATTGGATATAAAGTCTAATGAAATCAAACCTACAAGTGGATATGTATTTATATTAGGAGGAGCAACCATTTCAACTATGGACTTGAATTTATCAGGAAAGTGTTGTATTATGGCTATGCTAATTCTTGGAAGATATTTCGAATTGACATAACTTATGTAGGTGATTTGCAATCAATAACTAGAAAGGTGTAGATTAGTACGTATAATGATAAGGCTTGACATATACATCGTACACATAATACCATTAGCCAATCGCTCTCTAGAATGGTTATCTTTATTGACTATGAAAGTCATAAGCATTGCGGAGATCCGCTCATAAAAAGTCTAAATTGAGAGCAAGTTGAGAATCATCTAGGGGAATGGGAATTAAGCCTATAAAATGATTGAGACACCATAATAGGAACTCTAACTATGTGACTGGATATTCCAAGAAATAGGCACTACAAAACACTATTTTTCCAACGAAATTTTTTGAAGGAAAAGGATCATTAGAAATTACCGATGGATTTCTAACAGATTTATGAAGAAAAGTTGGTTCTTTAGAAATCTGATGGTAAACTGATGGAAAATCGTCTGTAAATCTGAAAGAGATTTGGCGCGAAAAAGTGTGGAAATATCCGATGGCTAATCCTTTAGAAGTCCATCGAAAAGGTTTGCCAAGGGTCAAAAATTTGTGTTTTTTTTTTAAATTATTTTTAGACGAAATTTCCTTAAGAAAATTCTATCAAAAAACTGAAAAATATCATATCGCGCGACTCTCCTTCTTCCCATTTTTCTTTCCTTCATTCTATTTTCTCCTCATTCCTCTTCGCTCGAAGCTCCTTCACCCTATCACCACTGTAGTATGCCGTTACCGTTGTATCGCCAGCTATCTCTGCCATTTGCCGCCTGTCGTTTGCTGTTCCTCCATTTATTCAGTAAGTTACTCTTTTCCTAATTTTGTTTCTTTATTTATTTGGTTAGTTTGGTACGTTAGAATTTTAATTTGGAATGATTTAGTATGATTAGTTAGAATTGAATGTGTTGGTATATTTGGATTGCTGGTTTGATATTGTTAATTTATTAGTTTGATATGTTAGTAATTTGGGAATGCTAATATATTTAGTTTAAAATTGTTATTTAGTTAAATATGATTAATTTTTATTATGTTTAGTATAGAACTAAATTTGTTAGTATATTTTGGATAGTTGGTTTGATATTGTTAATTTATTAGTTTGATATGTTAGTAATTTGGGAATGTTAGTATATTTAGTTTAAAATTGTTATTTAATTTAGTATAATTAATTGTTAGTATGTTTAGTTTAGAATTAAATTGGTTAGCATGTTTTGGATTGTTGGTTTGATATTGTTAATTTATTAGTTTGATATGTTAGTTTGGGAATGTTAGTATGTTTAGTTTAAAATTGTTATTTAGCTTAGTATGACTAATTGTTAATATGTTTTGGATTGTTGGTTTGATATTGTTAATTTGTTAGTTTGATATGTTAGTTTGAGAATGTCAGTATGTTAGACTGTTAGTATGTTACCAATATAAAATTAATTGCTTCCAAGGATAAAATTCTCAATCTACAATTAAGTGGGAAATTTAATTTAGGAAAAAATAACAATCTTATAGGATTGCTTAGACTATCCAAAATAGCCCAAGTATCTTAGGAAATGATAGTTAATGTTGAGGTCATAGAGAAATTAATATTTGGTCAATATTGGTCATAATATTTCTAAAGTTTTGTTGCTCAGTATAATTGAATTATCATTGCGTCTAATTACATAATAGCCTATTTGCCAACCAACTCCCCATTCAAACTCATCTCAACCCCATCTATCTCAAATATTTTCAAAAGTTAGAAACATAAGGAATAAAAATTTCATTATCTCATCTTCACAATACTACTCTAACAACTCCAAAAAAGACAAGTGAAATGACTCCTAAATATTAATGCCAGTACCGTGGATTTTAAACTTATAATCGAAGAATATATAATTTTCCACAGTACTGGCATTAATGGCAGGGAGTCATTACATAAATTTTGAACTAAATAAATATTTGATTAGAAAAGGAGCATTATAGGACTCTTCAACTCCTGTAATCGGTCTTTATCCTACTCAATAAAAATTTCTTTTCAAAATTTCATTTATTTATTACATAAGTCTTCGATCTTTTTGTCTACCCGAATCTGTTGTTGTAAATGACAACTAATCAAGGATTAGAACGTCTATGGACTATTCAAATTGTCCTCTAATTACAACAATAGATCTGTGTAGATAGAAGGATTGAAGAATTTATCCAATGAATGAATGATATATTCTATATATCTAAACTTCAATTTTATCTAATGTGCCATATTGAGTTTAGTTGTTAACTGTTCTTATGCATTTGAGGTACATAAATACTAAGTTGTCGCAAAAATGTTAAGTATTGTCCATATGTGATGTTTGTATTTATTTTATAAATGGTAGACCAATTTGGTTTCTATCTCTCTGCCATCAACCGAGATCGGGGTTCTGGCCGTGGTATAGGGAAAAATTCCCAAATCCATTAGACACACTTGCCAGTCGACTAGTCTGCCACTACCTCGTTGGCTGGTCATCAGTTTATGCCTATCTTTTGCCTTTCTCCCACATATCTCCACAGTACTCCTCTTGAAGGAAGATGAGGTGCAAGGATCCAAATAGTTGCAAAAAATTAGGCAAAAATTAACTTAGACATCCTCAACCCAAGGATCTTATTTCATGCAATAATAGTCGATTTAAAAGCTAGAGAAGTGACCTTAAATGAGATATTTGAAGGTAACTAGCAAGATCTTCCTATAGAACTCCTTCCAAGCAACGTATTCTTCTCCAAGGATCTCCTTCTCCATGTCTTTGGTCAGTAACTCTAGCAACTTTTGCTAAATAAAACACCTCCAAGATGAAGAGAAATGGGCAGTAAAATAGTGGCTAAGCACACCAAAACCGTCGGCAAGCAAAACTCCCAAACACAGTCTTCAATCTTGAAGGATCTTAATCACCAACTCAAAGCACACCACATGTTGTGCCTGTAAAGGAAATCCACACACCTAAAATACACTCTTAATCCTCACTTTATTTGCTAGAAAATAAAGCAAGAAGGAGGAGGAAGATGGGAGAAAAGGTGTGGCAAGTTGAGAAGAGAGAAGATAGTTAGAGAAAATCTAGTGAGGTGGTTTCTCTCAACACATGAGATCACCATAATTGGAGGTAAAATGGCAGCTGGAAATTAGCTCCAAATGGCCAGCCATGAGGGAGTTTTATGGTGTGAAGTGGAAGCTCTTAGAAGCCTCCATCACACACTCCTCACTTTGCCAACTTGGATACCCATTGGCTTGATTAGTTGAATTTTTAATTTCTCAAATTAAAATGTCAAGTCACTAATTCTAAAATGAACTCTTTTATTTAATTTTTCTTCCAAAATTAGATTCTTCTACTAATTAAATTAACTCCTCAATTTAATTAGATTAACTTAACTCCAGAAGTTAATTAAATCAACTTAACTATTTAAGTTGACTTTGACTAATTAAATTACCACATGGTACCAATTAAATTAACTCCTTAATTTAATTGGCCTAATTTAACTCTTCAAATTATTTTGTTTAATTTAATACTTAAATTAATCAAGCCATAGTGATCAATTCTTAATTAGTCAACTTGGTCTCTCTCTCTCTCTCTCTCTCTCCCCCTCCAAACTAGACCACTTTAATTATCTAGCTCCTTAGATAATTTCTCCAATCTAATAAGTGCAAGTTTGGTTGGATTTTAAATTTATCTCTTGATAACTTATCTCATGATAAGTTGTGTGATTATTAACTATTGTAGTGTTATTTGGTTTGTATGATTGTTTGTAAATACACCCACGTGATTGTTGTTTGGTTGGAGGTATAATAATCCTTGCCATTTGATTGTTTTATGAAATGACCATGCTATCCTTTAACTTAAAAAAGACAAGCAACTCTTTCTCTTCTCATTTTTTTTTTCACAAATTATTTTTGCAATGAATAGTTGCGGAAACATGTTCACTTTTTTCAAATTATTTTCCATCCCTATTTTTATTAATTTAATCACTTCCCAAAGTCTCAACAGAAGGAATCTAACCTATAATTTTTAATTTATTTTTATAATTTTTCAAAAACATTAATTTATAAAATTAATAAATTAGAATTTATGATATGTGTAAATATAACATTTGGATCAGTTTAATAATTTTCCAATATTAATAGCTTGACTTATGTTTTTCCAATTTTTCAAAATTACTAATTCAGAATAAATTAAATTGTTTTAATATTATTCAAAAATTTTAAATTTTAATTTATAATGTAAGTTCAGAATCATTAATTTCATATCATAAAATTATAATATATAATTCATTTTTTTAATTTATTAAATTACTAATTTAAAATAAACAAGTTATTACTTATAATTTCCAAAATTGTTGATTTATAATTTATTTTTATAAATTGAAAGGCCTTATTGATTATTAATCTATAATTTACTCTCATAATCCATAATTATTTTTTTATAATTTTCAAATAATATTATAACTATCCAAGATAATAAAAATAATTAATTTTATAATAATTTTTCTTCACACGACTATTCAAAAATAGTTTCATAATTTTATAATTACAGAAAAATATAAAATTATTTATAATAATTTAATTTCTCAAAAAAACTAGAGACAGAGAATGTAGTTCCCACCCCCACCCCCCCAACACACACAAAAAAAAATTAAACAAAACAAAAAAAAGTCGAAGTGAAAAAGTGTATCAAGGAATTGATTCCCTGAATTTAGCGGGCAAATTGGACTTTTTGCTACAAATGGATCAGATGAGATAAATAATCCAAGGGGGTGGGGTAGGTTTAATAATATCAAGGATTGAGTTTATACATACGGACCCAATGATAAATCACGGCCCCGTGTGTATGCAATCCTACTAACCAAATATTGGATTGAATGTGATAACTTTTCCTAATCCTATCAATCCTACCAACCAAACTTGCCCTAAGAGTGTTCTTGATTTTTATGTGTGACCCTTTAGGTTCAGTAATTAATTAGATGTGGCCTCACAACTCTTCTTGATTTATTGAATATCAAATATTCCAATTAGTTTATACTCTTTTAAACTAATTACTCTATCAATTAATCTCTATTAATTGAAGAGTAACCAATCTCGATAGTTGATGTCTAGCACAAGCCTATGGAGGCCAACAAATCAGATGAATTAATTCGAGCGTGAACCATTACCGCTTACAATTGCTGTGCAAATATGGTTCTTCCGTTTTCTATCCTCTGAAAGAGGTTTAGAATAAGATATTTGCCAACTTCCTAATAGCCTTGATAGTTATATATCTATTCTTGATGTTCGATTCTTCATTATGACTTCAATTTTAAAAAACTTATTTTCCAAATTGTCATGCTACGAATGGGAGGGGTTGAGGAATAATATCTCTACATTTGCCTTTTTTGTTAATCAACTCAACTTGGTGCCCGCAATGCCTATTACCTAAAATTTGCAGCTTGAAGAGGTCATTCGGTAGTGGTTGTGGTGTTGGTATGAATGTATGACGTTGGGTGGGACTCTCACTCATAAAATGATGAGAGTATATATGTGTAGTGTGTGTATTTTTCTTTGTCTTTACTTTTAATTTTTTCTTTTCCTTTTCATTTTTCTTATAAATGATTGTCGCTAGCTCGCATAGCTAGCATATCCCATATTCGCATGCTAGGGTAACTTTGTAGTTGAAGATGGGGCTTATGGTCAAGTGCTATATGTATCGCAGAGTCAAATCATGTTAGCATTCTACTTAAGATATTCTTTTTGTTCCAAAATTATGAGTTTATTCTAGCTCAACAGTACAAACTGTTAAATGATTATTTAAAATGTTAAAGATTTAAACATATTTATAATTTTATTTTTAAAAATTGCAGTAGATAATTATTGGCGTGGTATTAATTGCTGCTCAAAGTAATATGATACTTTCGGAAATATAGATAATATTCGGTTTTGTTTTGGATATTGTAAAGGAATGTTTTCTCATAGTAAGATTAGAGAACATTTAGAAAATAAAATTAAAAGGTGATATTTGATTTTATTTTGAGAAAGATCAATTTTATTTTAAATGTCTTTTTATATAAGGTTTTGTTAAATTAATTATGCAAAATTAAATATTAATATTTTCATGAATTGAGTAATGATTAAAAAATATATATTTATTCTAAAATGAGGATATGAATATACATGGTGTTGAAGTAATAATTTGAAAATATTTTAGTAAACATAATTAGTATTTTGAGTGAAATATGTAATTTAATTGAGAGAATGAAAAAAATTGAAATTGAAACCAAACATCATCAAAGTTCATTTTATGAAATATATAAACATTATAAAAAGAAAATAGAAGCAACTATTAGCGTCAAATGGTACATATTTAATTCTTCTTTTAAGATGAAAAAATACATGAGAAAACCCATCCAAATAGTAAGGAGCCGCTTGAATTTGTTCTTAATCTCCCTTTCATTTTTTATATTGTTTAAAAATGAGATCCATCAATTTTTCCCATTTTTCACAAAAATATACCATTCACTTTTGTCTCAAAACACAAATTCTCATCTCAAAACACAAATTCTCATGTCCACTGGCTTATAGTCCAATGGCATTAGTCTCCCTATCACGTGAGAGGTCTTGAGTTCGAATCCAAATATGTTACTTCGTGCACCTTATGCATGCATTATAGTCTTGTAAGGATAATTTTTGTTATTTATAATGTTCTCTCAAAAAAAAAAAAAAAAACCACAAATCCCTATCAATTATTTTTATTCTCTCTCTATTTTCAACACATATTGTCATCACACCTGAAACTCCTACTCTCTTCACACCCAAAATCCCTATTTCATTCGCACTAAAATCTTACTTACTTGGTTATAGCTTGATTTGAGCTCGAGCTCAAGCTTTAACATGAGCCGAGTTCGAGCTCTACTTTAGTTGTTCAAACTCATGAGCCTTTTTTATTTTCAAATGTTTTTTATATTAATTAAATAATATATATTAATAATTTACTTTGTCTAGTTTTAGTTATAATATATTAATAATTTTATATTTTATTAATAAATATATTATAATTTAAATAATTATAAAAATTATTATAATATATATTATAATTTAATATCTATTATATTAATAATTATAATTTAAATTATTTTGTTAATTTAACATTTTATTAATTATTATTAAATAATTAGAATAATTTAAATAACTATTAAACATTTTATTAATCATTATTAAATAATTATATATATATTAATAATTTAATATTTAATTTGATTTATAATTTTTTTAGTGAACTGAGCTTGAGCTCGACTCATTTACACCACTATTGTTGTTTATATAAAAAAATTTCTTCCTATAGATATCTTTTTATTTTTAAATTTATAAAATTATTATTCTCAGAGAACATATTCAGATATAATTTATTTTTGAAAACACTTTTAATAATTATTTTTTGTCTTTTGATATAATAAAAATAAAAAATGAAAATGAAGGATATAACTCTATCAGCATAACCTCGCTAAATACAACAACTAGGAATTAATGGAATAAGGTACGTATGACAATTAGTCGTAGGTGAGCGTGATAGAAGCACGTCGTCATTGGCAATTTGGAAATTGGGAATTGGAAAGAATTATGGAAATTGATTAGAGTGATGTAAGGCAGAAAGTAGATGAAATCCAGCTCATTGGTGTTGAAGAATGACAAGACCCCACGTGGGAGAGGACAGCTAGCTAGTTCACAGACCTGTTAACTATTCATATAACTATACGATCTTTTAGCTGTCTCCTCGTCCCCAACGCTGCCAATAACATATCATAATCACCTTCCGCCTTCCATCATATATATATATATATATACGTACATAAATTTATACATACATGTACGTTCTCTTCTCCTCCCAAATCTTAAAAGCTAGTACTATAAAAATAATTCAATAAAAACGTACTCTTTATAAGAGATTTTAGGTGAAAAAGGAAAACACTAAAATAGTATTTTTATTGATTTTAAAAGAATAACACGAAAATTTTGTCTATGCACATTTTCATCGAAGATTTTAGGTTATGGTAATGTTATTCATTTGATTAATTTAAAGGATATATAACATGAATTAGTAATTTATGCATATATAATTCTGATAGATATTTATTGAATTATATATATATTATATTTTTTTTCGTCTATTTTGTCATGATGTTGAACTACATTAAAAGAGTACTAATTTTGTTCATAAGAATGACGTCAGTATATTTGTTATTGGTGGGTGGATCGGCTAGTAGCTAGGGGACACGGATTAAATTTTGTTCGGTCGGTTTAGAAGGTGAAGTGGATCGTATGGTCGCTAGGTGAGTGCTCGAAAGTAAGAGTATGGTGATTAGACCAAGAATTCTCTAAACACTTTTATATTAAATGAGGGAGTATTTATAACGGATAATTAAGGTGGCGAGGTACTATTCATCTGCACGGCATCTTCTCCCATTGGATATGTGGTGTTCTTGGATGGTTGAGATCTCTTATCTATTCGAGTCCGAATCAAGTCGTGAACCAATTCATTTTATAAAGACATGGATCTTGAGAACTTCATTGTAAATTTAATTGGTTTGAGGACATTCTTGTCTTTTAATAATTCCAAGCATTATCAGAACTTGATTTTGCATTCTTTTTCTTTACATTTTTTTTTCTTAGTGAAATTCCTAGCTGCGATCATAGACTGAAGGAAAGAAAACATTAAATTGACCGATCGGGCTGCAGAAGATTGGTTAGACATTTTTAAATGCGGTATTTAAAGTACATTTAGTTATTGCAATTTATAAGTTGAAACTATTCCTCACTTCACCAATTTTACTCAAGGGCTGTAAGAATAAATATCGTGCTGAATATATATATATACATACATATATATATATTGCTGTTGAATATTAAATATTTTTTTCTCTTCTAATTATATTATCTGTGAGTTAGATTTTAATTTGAATTCCATTTGAATTCAAATCAAATTTTAAGTTTTTTAATTAATTAAAATATTTAATAGATTAAATTTGATTATAAATATTCATAATCTGAAATAAGAGAATTAGATATGAAATTAATCAATTGATCCATTATAGATCCAAATCCAAACTTCAGTAAACTATTAAATTACACTCTTACATATACTATTAGTAAAGATTTTAAATAATATATATATATATAGGCCTAATGTCTGGTTTATGCTATTGATATTGAGCCTTAGAGCAAGAATAAGAGATACTAAAAAAAAGAAGGCAAAAAAGAATGTCAAATGAAATCTAATATATTGTGAAAGGTTTATTTTTCAAATTTTTAACTTTTGGGTAAATATATGATAAAAAGTTATCAAAAAATTCAAGTTTGACACAAATTGCTTCTTTAATACAATATTTTTTACACAATTCAAAAGAAAAATAAAGGAAAAGAAAAATATCAGATCAAAATTTTTTTATTGCATTTCGAAGATCCATTAGACTCGAATATATTATTAGCTGACATAAATTCTATAGACTTTTTTGTATACATATATAAATTTTGATAATTAAATTCAAATTCAGACAATATTAATTTAATTCGAATTCGACCCTTTAACCCAACTTCGAACAATTTGAGAAATAGTGATTAAGTAGATGTACCACGATTACAACTAAAGGCATTGACTTTTGTTTCTATTTTTTCAACTGCGGTATTGTATGTATGGCACCTTGGTCACCTCTCTGCTTAAATAGCCAAAAAGAAACTTGGACGATAGATATGCTTCCTAGCTAGGGCTCTAATTTGATAATTAAAATATTGGATTTGAGTTTGAAATTTTTTTTCTTTAAATTAAATAAAAAACCTATTTTTTTTAATATTGTTTTAGAATTTTGGTTGTGGGAAATTGTTCACAATTTCATGAATCTATAAATTCATGCGATGTGTATTGATCATGCATGTAGGCACAAGGAAGCTTACCATCTAATTTTGTCTTGGTCGCGTTAGAAACACACCAATTTACTTCTTATTATTTAGAATCAAAGAACAATTTTTAGGTAGATAAGTTCAACTACATTCTCAGGAAATTGATTATTATTATCTTAATTTATACCATTAAGACCTGCGTACGTACTTCTTGTTCGGGTCAATTTGATTTGACACTACCAACTTATAATATTGAAAAATTTTATGCAATTATTTTCTAACGATTTAAATTAGACCACTAGAACATGACTATTTAGCTAGACTACAGTTGTTCATAAATAATTTTATTTTAGACATGTACGAGCATGCATTGATTTTATTACCCCTTGACATTATCTAGACATCTTTCTTCTCTTTCATGAATTTAATGCTGACTTAATGCTTAACAAATTCCAATTTTTATAGAAAACAGATTTTGATCCTCTAAACTCGAACTTGAAACTTGATTTAATCCCATTATTAGACGGATTATTTTCCAAAATGATGCCAAAACATTACTATATATAATCATTACCAACTGAATTATGATAGTACATGCATACATTTTAATCCTGTGTTTTCTTAGTATTTCTAGGAATTAATTCTTGGGAATTACACCATATATACAGCAAGTGACAAAAGGATATATACTCGCAAGCTAGTGTGGGGGAAATAATTCTTCAAAGTTGTGACATAAATTCTGCCACAGAAATTAAGTTGGACGAATCTTAAAATTTGGACAGCACAACTGGTCTTAATATTCACCTAAACCACCACGTAACCTACGTTTCACATTTCAATGGTAGCATTACAACTAGCACTATTGTTGTCACATAGACCAACAATATCCCCCTCAGTTGCCATGCACCACCATGAGGATTCTTATTTCCATGTAGACTAGCAATTCCCTTCCAACAATTCCTTTTATAATTATCCTAATTAAATATGAACCAAAATGGGCTTTCATAAAATAATAAATTAATCTCATTACAAGAAAAAATAGTAGTAATAAAATAATAAGTGATAATGTAAAAATTATTGTCTAATTATATATGGCAAAAAAATATATTTTGTCACCCTAGTAATTTTACAAACTAAATAATAATAAGATATAGTGTTAAAATTGTTACAATTGATAATTAGTGACAAACTTAGAGTGACAATAAAAATTTTGTTATAAATATTAGTAACGATTTTATTTTTATTGGCTTGTCATTATAAGTGTATCACTAATTGTCACTAGTTAGTTCTTCTCGCTATTAAGTTATTTGTGATAAAATAAAAATTATTGTCAATTAAAAACACCATTATACATGTCTGATAAAATAAAAATTATTATGACTTCATATATAATATTAGTTACTAATTTTACTTTGTCACTTATTTTTTTATTACTAATATTATATTGTTCTTATAGTGTCTATGAATTAAATGACTAATTTGATCAACCTTTTCTCATTTTAAATGAACGTCGGATTTCAACTTATTTAATTAAGAAATTATTGACGTTGAATTTTCTTATTTGCATTATGCATGTAATTCTTTGACACATAGTGGTTCGCTTCGCACTTCAATATATAGTGAGGGCAACTAAAGAAAATATTTCAAATTACCTAACTTATCTGAATAAACAATTTAAGGAAAAAATATTGTATCCAAGAGTCAAAACAGCTAAATTTTTATTAAAATAGTTTTTTTAGGTTTAGTTTGGAAAAGCATAAATAAAAACTTTGGATTTAACTTCCAAAATTAATATTTGAAAAAAAAAAAAAAACAATTAATGGGTGTGATTCTCCATTTTAAGAACTAAAATAGAAAAATGAGAAAATTAAATACCATATATATTTTGATTAAAGAATTTATATATTGATCAGATATTCCTCTTGAGGAAGTGGTCATAGTTTTGCAATCGATAAATTTGGGAGCAATATCATATTCAACATGCTCGCAGCCAAAAACGTGGAAAATCATAATATATAGTGACATTGATAACTAAGTGCTATACAATATGAAATGCTATACGCATACAAATCACTTTTCAAATATTTAGAGTAATTTGTAGAATCTTAATATCTGTTGATTGATCATTATCTGTATATACCATAATACCACGAAGATATTGCATTTTCAAAGAGGCTTTGACTAAAAAATTTATATGTATCAATTGATATCCTTTTCTTAACTAAATTGTTCTATGTGGGCTTGAAGATAATTTTTGTATCAAAACAACTTGCGAATTTGGGACATAACAATCAGAAATTACTGCATTTGATATTTACGTTCGATGTTGTTATTACTTTTTGTCAAATTCTTCCTTAATTCAAAAACTAATATGGTCTTAATATTCTTAATAAAACATTTTACACAAGTAGGTTTGATGGTTCAAAATTTAGTATATATTCAAGAGATTTCTTTAAAATAAAATATTTCTAAGAATTATTTGGTATACCCAAATAAACATTAATCTTTTTAGAATAACATGAACACAAGTTAATCAGCTTAAAAATGAAAAATCCTTCTATGCTGGGACAACCTCGTAACAAAATGTCAAAAAATAATCACAACACAGGAACATAATATCCTATCATGTCTCCTTTTGCAAATTTCAGCTTCATTATGATGAACCAAGTAATTAATAGAGAATACAAATTCATAACATCCAATCTACTGAAAAGGGATAAATACTGATATCAATATATATGATTTTATAACTATTTAACAACTCATAAATTTATTTAAGTAATATTTAAATAGATTGTGTGAAATCTTTTTGAGAAGATAATTTGTCATTCTTTTGTTAATTGGAATTCAAAAAAATCATGCTACTCATTATGACTATAAATGGATATTCGAAAATTTATTTACCGTTCGCATTCGTATCTGTTTATACAAAATTTATCTGCATATGTTTAAAGCGGATATTATCTGTATTCGATTAGTACATATCCGATTATAAATGGATACAGATATGGTAAATGTGTATTCGATCCGTTTAATTTTGCTCCGAATATATATTTATTAAATAATATATTATTTATATTTTTTAATAAAAACTTCATAATCCATATATGTATATATATAAATTATAATTGAAGAATTGGGAAGAAAAAAGAATAAATTTAAAAAATTATTGTAATATAGAGAAAAAATTGAAGAATAAAGTTAATCAACATAATTATTATTGGTTGACTTTATAATCAATATACTTCAATGTCAATATTATTATTATTATTATTATTATTATTATTATTATTATTATTATTATTATTATTAAGTACTAATAATCAATTATAAAGTCAATTATTAATTAAAAATTATGCTATTAGTTTGATTGCTTTCCTCATAATGAAATTATATAATTCCTTCTATTAATTAAAATATGTATTTGTTATAAGTTCATAGATTCACGCATTTGGATATTTATAAATAAATATCTAAATAATTATTATCGAATATGAAATATAAAAAAAAATCGAATATTGATAAGTTTAATAAAATTTAAATAAATCTAAATAATTATGATCGAATACGGATATATCAGAATTCGATCGATATTTGATAGATACGAATTTGAATATTATTTTTAAATATCCATTAAATCCGTATCTGTATCCGAATATTCGAAAAGTTAAACGAATACGAATATGAAAATAGTGTATTCAATCCGTTTAATATTCGTTTACACACCTACTACTCATTTTGATATATTTACAAATAAAATTAGTAAATTACTAGATGTGATTATGATAATAATAAAATACTGATATTATCATATATAATTTTATTAATTGCAATCTATTTAATTATACATTAAAATAAATAATTAAACATATATATATATATATATTAATGCAGAATAGCACAGAGGACAGGGAGGACAGTGTCAAGTGCTCTTTAGTCACGCAGCTGTCATTCGAGCACACAAATCCACAAATCCTTACCCCTTCTCAAATACAGCAAATCAGAGTTTGCAACTGTCGGATCCCGTCTACTTTCTCTCTCTACCAATTTTTCTTTCTTATACACCACAGTCCACTTCAAAACAAATCAGTCAACTATTTGACAACATCAAAACCACCGCCGTCTCCGCCGCCTTCCTCCGCTTCCGGAAAGTGATGGCGGTGGAGTCAACACAGACGAAGAGACGAACAACATAGATAAAAAAGAACGCTACTACATATATTGTTGGCGAACTCGCATTGGATATGCCATGGCTCATCAGCATTATCGATCGCCGTTTGGGGATACGACTTTCACTAAGGTTTTCGTCGGAGGACTTGCGTGGGAGACTCCCACCGATGTAATGCGGAGTTATTTTGAGCAGTTTGGGGAAATTCTCGAGGCCGTGATCATCAACGATAAGAACACCGGAAAGTCCAAGGGATATGGATTCGTAAGCATGTTAATCGCATTTCTTTTATTGCGACTTTGTCTGGAGTTTGGACCCAACGTATTCGAATTTAATGAAAATACAGTATATATATATATATATATTTTTTTTTTTTTCATTTTATTTGAGTTCTAAATCTTCTGCTATTTTGATATCATTTTTGATTTGATATACAGGTGACATTTCGGGATCCTGAATCCGCTAGGAGGGCTTGCGCTGATCCCAATCCTGTGATTGACGGAAGAAGAGCAAATTGTAACATCGCTTCCTTGGGAAGACCTCGACCATCTCCACCAAGAGGTTCACTTTTATTTTATTTTTTGATTTTTTTCTTATTCTTTTATTTTATTTTTTGATTTTTTTTTTCTTACATTTAATCTATAATAACAATCTGGGTGTAGAAATAAATTTATCTTTTCTTTTCTACAACTATTGCTGGTTGCTCTGATTAATTAATAGTGATTATGATACGTGATTATTGATTATATTGAATTACAGGAAGAAATCAAGTGGGGAACTTATATCAAGGAGTTGGAACGCCACAAGGCGGACCGCCATCACCGTCTTATCTATCTTTACCTCCACCGCCTCCACCGCCGCTGCCGCCGCCTCCTCCGGTCATTTATCCACCTTATGGGTATGTATGTTGCATTTGCTTTTCAAAGCCATTTTTTGGTTGTCCATGTTGTTCTGTATAACATGGGCCATGGGACATTTATACAAGAAAATATATGGCAGGCATGGAGTGGGGTATAAGTACTTATGTATAGATGTTGTCCCATTTTTTCACTTTTTCTTTTTGGTATTTAATTTTAGAAAAAGGGGGAACGAAAAGAAAATAAAACTGAAAAAGAAAATGCTGAATCCTATTCAATGCAGTAGTTATTGGCAGATGAACAATAAATAAATTAATTGATGATATAAATGAGTAAAAATTGTCAGCTGCAGAGAGGTTGAATGCTTTTTGATCTCCTATATTAATGAATAAATATATATGGAAAAAGGATGAGTAAATTAAGCAAATAAAAGAGAGGTGATTAAATACATTTTTCGTGATAATAAAACTATGAAACGGTAATTTTCTCTAATTTTTTTCTTTTTTTTATCTAAGTAATTAGAGATTAGCTATAAAACAAAACCTACATAGTGAAAACTAGATTTATTTTGACAGTATGAAGTTACAATATACAAGAACTACATTAATTGAAAAAAGATAGAATATCATCAGATAAAATACTTTATTGATATGTAATTTTATAACAATATATTCCTTTTTTTTGGGTAAAATATTTATCAATAATAAGTATACTCAAAATATGTTATATTAAGTAAAACACATAGATGGTGAAAAGTAAAAAAATTATGCCACATGTGTTGGCAGTTGGCTGTTTGTAAGGCGTAATTCTTTTTACTATGTAGTAATGATATAAATCATTGACCTCTACCTAAGGCACAACCAATCCCTCTAATCAACCTTTATCATTACAACCCACATTTCACAATAAGTCTCTCATGACAACATATGATTTGGTTTTATTAATCACCTGCCAAATATTAATTATACACTTATTAATAATATTAATGATGGTCAAATATATATGTGTATATATATTGAAATAAAGGACAGAAAGTATGTCGTTTAATTTATTTACGTGTTCTTCATGTTTCTCTTTCTCTTTTTGCTAATTTATAATTTTATATTGATGCATCTTAATGATTTTCAGGTACGCAACTTACCCCCCTGATTATGGTTACCACCAGGTTAGTCCAACTCTTGCCCTTAACCTCTTTGTTCACAAGTTAATTAGGTCGTACTATCTAAATATGTAATTAAGTGTTAATTAATTGATGATTTTTTTTTTAAATATGTAAATTGGAGATTTGTTGGGTTGAAACCATTAAATTAATTCACATCTTATGTGTGAGATTTATACTATTGAACCAAAGGTCACTCAGTTTAATTGATTGATAGATTTGAATTTAAAAATTTTAATTTTATAATGCTAACTTGTTTTCACAGTTTTACATTACAATAAGTTTTGAATTATTGAACTCTTATTTCGAGCTACTTTTTGAATGATTGTGATGAACTTTTAATTCATCTGATATGAGATTATTTGATATTATTTTCTAAGTTGATAACGTTGCGCACATAACGACATTGTGTCAGTGATTTTAAATGTGGCTACGTTGGATAAATGTCGAAATTTCCTAATTAATTTAAATTTCACATACTCTAGAAATGAAAATTTTAAATAAATTTTTATTTTTGATATCTTGAACAGACAATGTACAACCCACATGTCCAGCAAGCACAGTATTATAATCAGGTATATGGTGCTTCATCTTCGGCCATGGCCACTCCATATTACTATGGATATTCCATACAAGCACCAAGGGGAACATTTTCCATACCCCCGGCGCAACGTTTCCAAGGACCATCTTATCTTTACTATCCTACGCAGGTGGAGGGCTCCTCTTCCACCTATCCTCCTCCTCCCCATCCACTTCCTTTACTACAACCGCCAAGGCTTTCGTTTCCACCGTCCACCGGTAAGTCTATTATCTAATTATTTATTTAATTTTGCTCAACTTGTTATTATAAAATTTTATTTTACTCCATGTTAAAAAATGTGATCCTGATAATATCTGATCTTCCCATATGAAAAAAATCAAGGTGTATTAGACTTGCATATATAAACTCAACAATGAGTTAGAGAAGAGGACAATTTATCAACTATCTCAAAATCTTTCGATTTTTTTTTTAATATAGAATAACACCGGATATTATTTGATATGAGTTAGACTTCTATAGAATTTTGGTCCAGAATTTTTTCTGTGGTACAATGAGACCGTGTAAATATAATTTTAAGACATATATTGGTTAATTGTAGGGTTATGATTGAAAATTTTCTTTTAATAAAATAACTTAGAAAATAAATTGTCGGCCATGTTAGTTCTTCCTGACTAATGAAGATCAATTAGGAATTAGCCAACTAATTACATAATATTGGCCCTAATAGAAGTTCACAAACCTATGAATGTTATTAAGTGGTCAATATATAGTAACCTGACAAAAATGTTATTATATAAATGAAATGTGGCATATAAATGTGGATTACTGAAATCTAAAAAGCATGTGGAGTTGGAGGACTGATATTGAAAGTCTGAGCACGTGACATGAGCTGTACAGTTTCTGCTACGGCCCATCAAATGGGTCAAATAGGAATTTATGCCAGAGAGGCATGCCAGTAAACTTATAGTGACACCATGTGCATTTCAGACAAATTTAGGCAACACCTCTTCTTCTCGTTGTTGTTTTCATTTATCATAATTCATAAAGTTTGACCCGACTTAATTATCTTATAAAATAAAATTATTATTATCACCAGCACCAACATGTTTTTGTTGACTACTTTGATCAATTTTAATTAATCTTATGTTTTGATATTATTTGATAGCAGATGCGCCTGCTCCTCTTCAAACATCGACAGATACAGAAGCTCGCCCTACTACCTCAACAAGTTCAACCGCATAAAACACCCCTTTGGACCAAATTCAACATGAAAAAAAAGAGTGTTTATTGGATGTACAATCTTGGAAAATTAATTTATATTCCTTCTCCATTTCTCCCAAAATTCTCCATCATGTAACCATTCTTTTTTTCTTAATCGTTTTTGGCTCCATGATTCATATTAACGAAGAATTATTGTTAACCGAGATTTTTCCCCAATTGTTATATCAATCATATGGAGGAAATGAACTCCTCCTCCAAAATAATAACATGGATATATATATATATATATATATATTTAGCATCTCTGATTTTCTTCTTTCAGTTATGTCTTGTTTTTGAGCGAGGAGAAGTTACCAAAGGATTATGTGCTCTCTCCTCGCTTATTCTTGGTTTGGTTAGATTCGAAGACATTTCAAATTGTTAGAAACAAAGCACAAGCAATGATATAAGGAAAAACTCTTGTCTTGGAATTTTTTTTTCTTTTTTTTTTTTTTGTGGAAGAAAAATCAAATCCACATATACCATGCACATTAGACACAATTGCATTCAGAATGCTCAATACATACTAAGCCAATCGCACAAATATACCAACTTAGGCAACATAAAATTACCAAGACTTTATTGGCATAACGTCCATACTTATTGAGCAAAGCAGCAATGTTGATCACTCTAAGCAGAAGTTTTGGCAACTTCTCCAGCTTCAGTTAGCAATGGAACAAGCTTCCCTTCCTTGTGCATTGCAGTTGTTGCATCACATCCACCAATGAACACATTTGGCATAGTACGTTGTCTGGTCCACTCAGTCAGAGCAGATTGTATCTCACTTCCATTGCCCACAGTATCCAACTCAGTGGCCTTGAAGGAGTTGCCCTCAGTATTCAGCTCTTCTTAAGTCTGCACTTCCATAAAGACTCTTCTTGAGTTTGAACTTCCATTGCCCTCAGTATCTAGCTCAATGCCACACAACAACACTAGCAATCCCAAGATTTTCAAAAGAAGTTTGCACAAGGATAGAAGAACCGAGCTTTTGATGTTGGAATAGTGCCCCACAAGCCAATTAGATTGACCTGTAAAACTACTTCAATTGTGAGACAATCCAGCAAGATATTTTTATTAAATGACCATCTTCATCTCATGCTTTTTATACTTCACTTGCATTTGGTTGATGCCCTTAGATCATATAAAACTACGGGACTTGGTCATACATATGATGGTGATCATGAAACAAGTCTCTATGGTCATGATTTTAAAGTATTCCAAGTCATAGAATCTTATGAGATGGGGCATCTAGGATTCGGATAGATATGCACTAATGATGCATATTCCAAGGGGTTGAATATTGCTCTATTTCTTGGGCAATCTATGTAAGAAATGGATGCATGTTATTGGGTGCTTGTTAGAGAACAAGTTCACTAAAGGCCTACTAAGAGAACCACTCGATAGTCGTAGTGGCAAGTTCTCAAACTTACAATAGTACATATAATTAGTCCTTGGATCTGAGGATCCATAATAACCTTGCATTTAGGTCCTTATGCTTTGACATTTTCCCGACCACATCGCGGGTCATACAGGGTTAAGATTGGGTATGAGCTACTTAAGTATGGAGGTTTGTGAGATCCAAAATGGTATCCATTTCCTCGTTGTTGTAAAGAACGAGTGTATCTTCTATGTATTCTATTATGATCAATTCTAAGAAATTCTTTCGCAAGGTAGTATGACAATTTGAAAAAGGTGTTTTCCAAAGTTGAGGTCATAAAGGCGAATCGAACATTGGATGTAGAGACATAGTTATTGAGGTTATTAGGAAGCCGACAAATATCTTGCCCTTGGTCTCTTTCAAGAAATAGGAGATGGGAGGACCTTATTTGAATGGTAAGCGTAAGCTATAATGGTTCATCATGATATAATTCATTTATCCATTTAGTTGAGCTCCATGGGCTTGTTGCTAGATATCGACCATGGAGATTGGGTACTCTTCAATTAATAAAGATTAATTGAAAGAGTTATTAGTTTAAAGGAGTTTAAACTAATGTGAAGTTTTCAACATTTAAAATATCACAATGAGTTGTGAGCCCATATCCATTGAATGGATGAACCTAATGGGTCACACAAAAAATTCCAAGGAAACTCTTATTAGATAGGAGGAATTTTCTAAGGAGTTAGAAAATTCATGACTAGGCGGTTTTTGGAGAGAGATCGATTGACTATTTTAATTGGTCATTTTTTGGCATTGATTAATTTAAGTGTTAAATTATAAAAATAATTTAAGTAGTTAAATTAGACCAATTAAATTAAAGAGGCAATTTAATTAGTACCATATGGCAATTAACTAGTCAAGTCAACTTAAGGAGTTAAGTTAAATTAATTAAATTAAATTGAGAATTTAAGTTTTGGAGGGTGATCAAATGGAAGAGTCCATTTGAATTAAGTTAATTAGCATATCATTTCATGAGATGAAATGTAAATGTTAATTCAAATGCAAATGCACACACAAGTTGTCAAGTTGGCCAACATGCATAGAGGGTGTTGGAAGCATATAAGAGCTTCCATCCACTCCTATAAATATGCCATGTGGCTGGCCAATTGTGCTAGTTGGCATTCCTCACATTTTCCCTCCAAAAGTGTGATATAATTCATATGTTGAATAATCACACCAAAAATTCTCTCCTTCCTATCTCCTCCAAAACTGCCAGTTTCTTCCTCATCTTCTTCCTTTCTTTATCTAGAAAAAGTGAGGTTGATTGACAGCTTATCCTAGGTGTGTGGACTTTACAATAGAAGTTCTACACTTAGGGAACATAGAATAGAAATTCATTGGTGAATCATTTTGTGGCTGATTTTCACTGGATCGTTTGGGCAATCTAGGAGCTAAGATTTTTAGTGATTTTTAGTCACAAGGCTGTTGTTCTAGAGATGATTTGGTGTACCAAATTTTCTGATTTTTGGAGCATTGGAAGGGGAGCAATCGGATCCAACTGTTGGAACTTGTAGATCATCCAATCGAAGAGTCTTTGGAGTGATCTTGTTAAATCCTTTGTTTCAATTTACAAAGGTAAATTTTTTTCCTTCAAATCCTTATTAGTGCATGATTATGAACCTTGGGATGAGATGATTAGTTTTATTTTTTCCTATTGTGGTTTTAATATTTAGATCCTAGTCCATCTCTATCTTTCAAGTGGTATCAGAGCCATTTTCACGCCTAAATTTGGATTTTAGTGAATTGATTCATGTTATGAATTGATTCTATATCTCTTAACACTTGACTCAATTGATGAATTTAAGTATTTGGATGATTTTGTAAATGGCACTTTATGTGTTGAATTGAAATATGTCAATACGTGTTTAAGTGTTATTTCATATATTGGCATGATTTTGATTCAAATCTTATGATGTTAAATGTTAATTTAGCATTAGATGATGTTATATGTTGATATAACATGTTAATAATAGATTTAAAGTGTTTTGGCTATTTTTTAATTTGATTAGATGTCTTGAAGGTGTTTGAAGAATGGCGATTCTTCCTTAGATTTGTTTTTTCCAATTTTAAAGGTGTTTATAATATGAAAATTTGTCATAAAATGTATGGAATGAAGTTATGGAAGTGTTTATAAGATTTGGGATGACAAAAGAGCAAAGAAAGGGCAAAAATGGTGGCCTAGGTGCCTTATGGCAGTGCCCCTACCGGTTGGCTAGTCCCTGGCTGGGCAGCAGGCTTGCCCATGGCCACCTAGGCATGGTCTTTTTGTTGTTTTGTGCATTTTTGCCCTCATAAACTTGATTTTTTCATATAATTTTGATGCATAATTGTTGTACAAGTGCTCAAGATAATGTTGGACATTTTTTCTTGCTTTTAAAGTCAAATTTAAGATAATCTTCAAGCCTGTGCAAAATTGAGATGCATAAGAGTTATGCTTAATTTTCTTCTAATTAATTGTTTATGATATAAGTATTTAATTTGATGGATTGATTGTCAATTCTTGTTTGTTGTTCATTTAATTGTTGAATTGATGAATGATGAATAGAGATGAACATGAGCCTTTAAATTGGTTTTATTCACTTCAAAGTTGTTTGAAAAAAGGTTGTATTAAATAGGGGCCTACATGTCTTTTGATTTTCTACCTTGTAAATGTTATGAGAGTAGAACTCTAGAGGTGAGAATTTCTTTTCTCTTGTAAATGTTACAAGGAGACAAAGGAGGCCAAGAGGATCAAGGAGTCTTGAAGATCCATGAATGTATATGATACATTTATGTAATTGATAGAATTTAATTAACATACTTAAAATTAACTAAGTAGTGCATCTATGGATCTAACTTCACTACTTAGTTAAGGCTTATGCTCATCCCACCCTAGGAGCATGCCAGGCGCATTTACTTATTTATGTTTTTCTTTATCCTATTGATGTATGAGATGCATGGTTAGGATATAAAGAACCTAAATAAGAGATGATAATATTGATGAGATCTTTCAAAGCAAGAAAACCCTGAACTTAGAAGAGTTTAAGTTCAACAAAATATTAAGTCAAACTGGATAAAAATTAAAAGAAGTTTTAATTAATCAAAGCCTTCTACCAATAGGAGGTGACATGAGATGCTACTCTAATCTAGTGTTGGCTCATGAGAGGTAGGACACTTTATTAGAGGAAAACTATGATCACCTCTCGGTATAAGATGCACTTTAATTTAAAACTCACAATGACATTGTCTCACGAGTCATGGAATGAAATGGTGGAGTTTATAATTCAAGAATGATTGGTAAGTATGACTTAACATCTACTAGTGTAGATGCCGCATGAGTCATGGGTTTACATGAAAAGTCAGGCAAAACACATCAAAGGTTGCATAGAGATGCAATTAGCAAAAGTTGCTTACCTTAGGATTATTTGTGGATATCTCAGGAGTCGTGGGTCCATAAATGATACCTTTTGGACTTTAATTCTCATTAGGAAATATGAATTCCTGAATTCCTTTAGAGGGTGAGGAATTTGATAAAATAGTGAGAGAAAAACATGTTTGAAAGTCCATAAACATGTTTTCTAATATCAAAATTCAATCACATGCTTATATTCTCTTTTTGGCTTTTGTAGATTTTCGAAATCTCAAACATGGCTAAAAATCCATTAAGCATCATATTGGAAACCAATAAACTTACCGGGCTGAAGTATCACAATTGACATAACCTCAAAATCGTTCTAGATTATGAGGAATGGACATTTGTCCTATTTCAAGGTGCTTTGAATCCCATAGGGATCAATGTAGATGAAGAGACACTTGAAATGTTCACGAATTGGGTTAAGGATTACCTTCTATCCCATAGTCTCATGATGGCATCTACGAACTTCAAAAGTCTCATGAATACATGAAACATACCTCGATTAATTGCTCACAAGAGTTGTAAAGCAAACAAGGTATGAGAGATTCATGTTTTCAAAGGAGATTTTTCAACATAGGATGGTTGCAGGGTCATGTGTCTTCGCATACGGTCTAAAGATGACTAGGCTTGTTGAGAGGCTCTACAACTTGGACATAGTGATGGATAATGATCTCCAAGGGGATTTGATTCTCCAAATCCTTGCTAAGTTAATTTTACCAAAGTGTTGGTTAGGGTGGAGATGGCCATGAAAAGGATAAACCTCTAATGATTGCTTCCTCCTCGCATTCTAAAGGCCCTTAAGGCAAATAGAAAATGGGAGATAAGAAGAAAGTTTCTTTGAAGAGGAAACAAACATTTAAGGGGTCCAATAGAGTCAAGAAGATAATTGAGGATAATAAGGATGCAAATTGTTTCTATTAAGACAAATTAGGTCATTACAAGCTCAATTACAAGGAATTCCTTGTATCCTTAGAGAAGGATAAGTTGTTGATTGAAATGTATCTAAGTATCAATTTTTCCTCATGGGTATTTGATACCGCATGTGGTTCTAATCTTTGAAATTTGTTACAAAGGATGGAAATAAGAATAAATTCTAGTGATAGGGATTTAATCAACCACATTGGCAATGGAGTAAGAGTTGCGGCCAAAGTTGAAGGCGTAAGTTAAGTTAGACTTAAGAGATTCTAAAAGCTTGTATTAAATCCTTATTACTATGTACCTTAGTACAATGTATATAGGATTATCATTTTAGATTTTTCACCATCACTAATGCACATTCAACAAATAAAAAAAAATAAAAATAGATAACCAAGAAAATGCCACTTTGTGGCATACAAGACTTGGACATATTTCCAAAAATAGGATGAACAAAATAAAAGCCCTCAAAGAACTAAATGTTAGTGGCATAGAGGATCTTCCTACTTGTGAATTTTGTTCAAAAAGAAAAATGACTAAGGTTCCTTTTGTAGGATAAATAGAGTGAACCACAAGTTCTTTAGATTTGATCTATATGAACATTTGTGGACCACTAAGATTTGGTGTGGGAGGAGATTATTCTTACTTCATTATCTTCACCAATGATTATACTTGGTTTGGATATCTATATCTTATAAAGTACAAGTCTAAAGCTTTTGAAAAGTTCAAAGAGTATAGAAATGAAATAGAAAAGCAACAAGGACTTAGTATTAAAGTTCTTCAATCGAATCGAGGAGGAAAATACTTAAGTATGATTTTTTTGGATTATCTAAAAGAGAATGGGATGCTCTCACAATAAACTCCATTTGACATACCCAACATAAGCCGAGAAGAGAAATCGTAACTTATTGGACATGGTATGTTCCATGTGAGCTTCACCGATGTGCCTATATCCTTTTGGGGATACACCCTTGACATCGCATGAGATGTGGTATAGTAAAGCACCCTTTTACTCTTATTTAAGAGTTTGGGGGTTTTCCTGCATACATCAAGAGGCTAGTGGAAGACAAGTTGGATGTGAGATCTACTTTGTGCAAGTTTGTGGGATACCCAAAAGAGTTTTTGGGTTATTATTTCTATGATTCCTCGGAACAAGCAAAATATAAATCCTGAAGTAGATTTTAGGTCATCTACATCGAATTAGAAATTAGAATACAAAAATCCCTCGAGTTTCAATTCTCCATTGCTGCACACTAAAAGCAAATCCTTAGTTTTTCTAAAGTACTTAAGGATTGCTCTTACGGTTTTCCAGTGGCATTCATTGGGGTTGGATTGAAAGCGACTCGTAACACTTAGAGCGTGTGCCCCATTTGGCCTTGTACATTGAACAATATAAATTATGCTTCCTATAGCGGATGCATAAGGTGTGTGAGACATTCTTTTTCTCTCGTCATTAGTTTTAGGGACCATAGACTTGGAGAGACAAAGACCATATCCCATAGGGATGAATCCCTTCTTGGATTCCTCCATATTAAACCTCTTTAGTAGCTTGTTAATGTACAGTGTTTAGGAAAGCTCCAACATCCTCTTCGATCTATCTCTATATATTCGTATTCCTAATACAAAGGATGCTTATCCCAAATCCTTCATGGAGAATTGGGTAGATAACCATGCTTTAGTGCACTCTAACATTTCTCTTGAAAGGAAGTAAGGCGCTAGGTAGGATCCAAAAATAAAACTTCAAAAGCTCAAATAAACTAGTGCTTTACAAGAAACCAAGTATCTAAACATGCTTAGGATTTAGATTTGGATGAAAAGCTACCTTGATTAGCAAAATCCAAAGGTAGGCTGAAGAACTCTTTCTTCAAGATAGAATCTGCCAAACAGTAGCGCAGCTAGAAAGGTGCAACGTTTGCATGATCCAGAGGTCTCCAAAAAATCTGAAAATTTTTCAATAGATCCTCAAATCTTTGATTAATTTACTATTAAAATTTCAGATCAAAAATCCTTCTAAATCTCCTGAAAAATTTTTTCCAAGTCACTGCCTGACTGGTGGATCTCCAAGGTACAACAATCCTATCGTCTTGCCTCTATCAATATGATCCACACACTAATATTTTTTCCAATTTATCCTCAATTTTAGCTATATATACAGAGGAGAAATGAGAGCTTGAATGCCAATTTTGGGGTTGGAGAAAAAGAGAGAAGTGAAACTTCAACTCATGAGGCAACGCTTTGGAGAAGGGAAAATGTGAGAATCTAATTCTTCACATGGATTCAATGTGGCTGCCCACTCTCACCTCTATATCTATATATAGAGGGAGGATGGTGCCATCACACCTTCCTTAAGGTGGGGGGACTACCCAATTGTCTTGCAAGTTGGCAAATTCAAATCTAATTTGAATTTTGTGTGCATTTCAATTACATTTGAAATTTAATTTCAAATTAATTAAATTCCACATCTAAATGATCCTATCATTTGAATTTTCCCTCCAAAATATATTCTTCTCTTTAATTAAATTAAACACTGTAATTTAATTAATTAATTCTTGACTTAACTCTTAAGTCAATTAACTTAATTCTTCAAGCTAAGAATTGTTAACTTAATAATTTAACTTAACTTGCCTATTGATGGTCATGTGGCACTAAATAATTAACTCCTTAATTATTTGTCTAATTTAACTCCTTAAATTATTTGATCAATTTAACAATTAAATTAATCAAGTCAAAATTGACCTCAATTTTCTTCACCCCATAATCGGTTATATGGAGTAAGTTTCTAACACTTAGAAAAATTCCTCCATCATTTAGGAAATGCAATTGGGTTTTGTGTGTGACCCGATAGGTTCTAGAATTCATTGTACATGGGCTCATAACTGATTGTGACTTTTGAATATTGTATATTCATTTTAGTTTAAACTCTTTTGAACTAATCGACTCCATTCAATTAATCTCCATTAATTGAAGAGTACTCAATCTCCATGGTTGATGTCCAACCTTAAGCCCATAGAACCCAACTAATTGACCGAAATAAATACTCTTGGAAAACCATTATAGCTCTACCCGTACCATGCAAATGTGGTTTTTCCGTCTCCTATCTCCCAAAAGAGGCATAGGATAAGATATTTCCTGACTCCCTAATAGCATCGATACTATGTCTGTATTCCCAAGGTTTGATTCCACTTTATGACCTCATCTTTGGAAAACTTATTTTCTAAATTTTTATACTACTTTGCTCAAGGTTTTCTTGGAATCGATTATTATAAAATACACAGGAGATGTACTTACCCTTCACAAAGACAATAAGTCGGATTCCATCTTGGATCTCACAAACCTCCATGTCTAAGTAGCTTATGTCCAATCCCCACCTGAACGACTTACTAAGTGACCAAGGAGGAGTCAAAGCATGAGTACCTAAACACAAGGTTACCATGGATCCTCAGGTTAAAGGACTAATTATATGCACTAGCGTAAGTTGGAGAATTTGCCACTACCAACTTGCCACTACGACTATCTAGTAGATTCTCCAGCTGGGCCTTCAGTGTCTTGTTCCCTAACAAGCACCTCTTAACATGTATCCATATCTCATATGGGATTGCCCATGGAATGAGCCATATCCAACTCTTTGGATCTATGCGTCGTTAGTGCAAGTTTATCCAGATCTTAGATGCCCTATCTTTTAAGATCTTATGACTTGGAAGATTTAAGATCACGACTATATAAGACTTATTCCATGATCACTACCTAGTGTGTGACCAAGTCCCGTAGTTTTGTGTGATCTAGGGGCTTCAACCAAATACCAGTGAAGTAAATATAAGCATAAGAGGAAGATGTCCATATTATCAATATCATTCAATCAAGGTTGTATTACAAGTGAAATAGTTTACAATGCCAATCTAATTAGCTTGCAGGGCACTATTCCAATGAGAAGAATATCATCGACATAAAGCACAATAAACTTTATACTAGTCTCACTAGCCTTTTTGTACACACAAGGTTCATACACATTATTGATAAGGCCAAACGATTTGACTATTTAATCAAAACAGATGTTCCAATTTTGGGATGCCTGTTTAAATTCATAAATGGACCTTTCGAGTTTGCAAACCTTTTGCCCTCTCCCTTTGGATGTAAAACCTTGTGGTTGCTCCATATAATTTTTTTTTCAATGTTTCCATTGAAGAAAGCGGTTCCCATATCTATTTGCTAGATCTCATAATCATAATATGTGGTTATAGCAAGCAAAATTTGAATAGACTTTAGCATAGAGGCTAGTGAAAAGGTTTCCTCAAAATCAATACTGGGTCTTTGAGTGCAACCTTTTGCCATTAGTCGCGCCTTAAAGGTCATAACCTCTTCATCGACTTCTAACTTTCGATTATAGATCCACTTGCAATCAACAAATATAATACCTTCCAGTGGATCTACAAAGTCCATACTTTGTTGGAGTACATGGAATCCATTTTGGATTTCATGGCGTCTAGCCAATGTCTTGAATCTATTCCAACAAAGCTTTCTCATAGGTCTTCGGATCACTATCCGATTTGCCCATCTCATGAAGGAATCCGAACCTTTTGGGCTGCTTCTTGATCCAATCCGACCTTCTCAGAGGTTGTGTTAGGCTCTTGATGTTCACTTGTTTCTACCGCTTGTGCGATGTTTTGATCTTCTTGAATTTCATCAAGTTTAACAACAACGCCATTTCTATCTAATAGAAATTTCTTTTCTAAAAAGGTGACATTCGTTGAAATAAACACCTTTAATTCCAAGATATCATAAAAGCAATAACCCAAAGACTCTCTTGGGCATCCCACAAATTTGCACAAGGTGGATCTACTATCTAACTTGTCTCCTACTAAATGCTTAACGTAAGCGAGAGACCCTAAACTCTTAGAAAAGAGTAAGAAGGTGCTTTGTCATACCATATCTCATGAGGTGTCTTTGGCACCAACTTTGAGGGTACCACATTTAGTAGCCTTGCTGCCCGTGAAGCTCATCATGGAACATACCATGTCCAACAAGGTACGATTTCTCCTCTCGACTACTCTATTATGTTGGGATGTGCCAGGTGGAGTCCATTGAGAGATAATCCCATTCTCTTTTAGATAATCCAAGAATTCAGTACTCAAGTATTCTCCTCATCGATTTGATCAAAGAGCTTTAATACTTAGTCCCAATTCCTTTTTTACTTCATTCCTATTCTCTTTGAACTTTTTAAAAGCTTCGGACTTGCACTTCATAAGATACACGTGTCCGAAATGAGTATGATCATCGATGAAGGTAATGAAGTAAGAAAAACCTCATCTTGCACTAACTCTTAGTGGTCCACAAACATTCATATGGATCAAATCCAAAGGACTTGTGGTTCACTCCGTTTGTCCTGTAAAATGAGCTTTGGTCATTTTTCCCTTTAAATAAGATTCACAAGTTGGAAGATCCTTTATGCCACTAACGTTTAGTACTTTGAGGGCTTCTAACTTGTTCATCCTATTTTTGGAAATATGTCCAAGTCTAGCACGCCACAACATGGCATATTCTTGGATATCTAATTTTCTTTTACTTTGTTGAATGTGTATCAATGATGGTTGAGAATCCAAAATGTATAATCCATTGTTTAATATACCTTGAGCAATTAAAGAGCCGTTCTTTAATGCCTTCAAATTCCCATTAGGTATAGAAAAATCAAATCATTCATTATCCAAAATAGGAATAGAAATAATGTTCTTAATAAGATCGGGTACATAATAGCAAGGATCAAGTACAATAAAGGAGTTCCCAAGTCTAACTTGATGACACCTTTGACTTTGGCCGCAACTTTTGCTCTATTGCCTAGGTGTATAATCATATCCCCATCATTGAGACTCATTATTTTTTCCATCCCCTATAATGAATTGCAAAGGTGAGAACCACATGCGGTATTAAATACCCATGAAAAAGAATTCGTCGTTAAGTGCACTTCAATAAAGTACATACCCTATCTAAGGGTTGCAAGATACTTATTGCAATTTCTCTTGCAATGGCCTTTCTCACTATAATAGAAATAAGTTGATCGGCTTTGGCTTATTTATTCTTCTTAACTCCACTCGAGGTCTTTAATGGTTGCTTTTCCTTGGAGGAAGAACTTTTCTTCATTTTACCTCCATTTCTAGCACCCCTTGGGCCTTTAGACTTGAAGGAAGAAGCAAGCATCAAAGGTTTGTCCTTTTTCATTGTCGTCTAGGCAGTCACCAACATATTGACCAATTCGTTAATCATTACCTCTTGCTTTGATATGTTGAAGTTCATATCAAATTGATCAAATGAGCTAGGCAATGATTGAAGGATCAAATCCACATAGAGCTCATTGTCCATAACCATGCTCAATTGAGCAAGTTTCTTAATAAGACCAATCATCTTAAGTCCATGATCATGGACACTTGAGCCTTCATTCACTCTAGTCCGGAAGAGTTTCTTAGATAATGAGAACCTTTCATGTCTAGTTGCACACCATACAACTCTTGTAAGTGCAAGTGAATCTCATTAGCCAATTTCATGTGCTTATGAGACTTTTGGAGCTCATTGGACATAGAAGCCATCATAAGGCATCCTGTTTGTAGATCATCATTTACTCACTTCATGAATGTTTCACGTGCCTGATCATCAGCATCATTGCCTTTGGTGTCAGGCAAACTTTGAGTAAGCACATAAATCCTCTTTTCAGAATCAAGAATATCTTGAGGTTTCTAAGTCAATTGCGGAAGTTTGGCTCGGTTAGCTTATTAGTTTCTAAAATCGCATTGAGTAGATTCTTAGCCATTTTTATTTTGAGATTTCAAAAATCTACAAAGGCGAAAAAAGAGAATATAAGCATGTGATTGAATATTGATATTGAAAATATGTTTATGGACTTTCAAGCATGTTTTTCTCCCACCATTGTATCAAATTTCTCAGCCTCTAAAGGAATTCTAAAAATTTCATTTTCAAGTGAGAATTAAGGCCCAAAAAGATTTGTAGTGGACCCATGACTCGTGAGATATCCACAAACAATCCTTAGATAAGTAACTTTTGCTAATTGCATCTCTATGCAACCCTTGATATGTTTTGCCTCACTTTTCATGTAGATCCACGACTCGTGTAACATCTATATTACTAGGTGTCAGGTTGGACTTACAAATCAATATTTGATTCAAAACCGCACTATGACATTCCACGACTCGTGAGATAATGCATAGGAAACATCAAGTCAAAGGTGCATCGTATGCTAAGTATATGAGCATAGCTTTCCACCATGAACATGACCCACGACTAATGAGGCATCATGCAAATGTAGTAGCATCTCATGTCACATACTATTGGTAGAAGGCATAGATTAATTAAATCTTCTTTTATTTTTTTTTATCCATTTTGACGTAATATTTTGAAAGCACTTAGACTCTTCTAAGTGGAGGTATTTTCTTGCTTGCGAAGATCTTATCAATATTATCATATTTTATTTAGGTTTTCTATATCCTAAACATGCATCTCATATATCAGTTGGGTAAAGAAAGCATAAATAAGTAATGCATCTAACATGCTCCTAGGATGGGATGACCATGAGTTTTAACCAAGTAGTGCACTTTAGAGCTAAAGGTGCACTACTTAGTTTATTTTAAGTGGGTTGATTAAATCTAGCTGTTATATAAATGTATCCTATACATTCATGGGTTTTCATGCCTCCAATGGTCTTCTTGTCTCCTTGCAACAATTACATGAGAAAAGAAATCCCCACTCCTAGTGATTCTACAATCATAACATTTACAAGATAGAAATTAAGAGGCATGCAAGCCCCAATTTAATACAACCCTTTCAACAACTTGAAACAAATAAAATCAATATTAAAAGCTTATATTGATCCATATTCATTCATCATCCATTCAACAATTAAATGAACAATAAGTAAGAATATTTACATTTAATTCAACAAATTAAATGCTTATCTCATAAATAAGTAATTAACAAGCAAAAATAAGCATAACAATTATGCATCTCATTTTTGCATAAAATTGAAGATTAACTTGAACAAGATTTTTAAAGGATTCAAAAATGTCAAACATAATTATGAAAACTTGCACAACACTTGTGCATCTAATTAGTGTGAATCAAAAGTATTTTTGAGCATAAAGTAGCACAATTTATGCCTTAAAACCCATCCAAAATTGAGGTTGGCTTGATGCTGCCCAGCCAGCCCGTGTGGCCATGCGGCAGGCATGCACATAGCACCTGCTATTCAGCAGCCTGGGTGGCAGCATTCCTTTCCCTGTTTTGGACCAAGTTAAGGCCTAGAATGGCCTACTTCTGTACATAAAAAGTTTAAGGATACCTCCTTAACAATAATTCACACATATTTGCTGAATTTCTAGATTTAAAACACCTTTCAAAAGTGGAAATTCAAGTGCTCAAACATGCTTCAAAAATCAAGTGCAAGTAAGAATCAACATTCTTCAAAATCTCCAACAAAACTCCAATCCAATTGGATCCAAAAATGACCAAAACACATTAAAGCTGAATTAGACATACTATATCAACATATAACATAAATCAATGCTAAATCAACATTTAACATTAACATTTATGAATTAAAAACATACTAACATATGAATCAACACTCAAAACATATATTAGCATATTTCAATTCATTAGCAAAGGAGCCACATACAAAGTCATCCAAACACTAAAATTCATTATTTGAATCTAGTATTTGGTGATATAGATCAATTCATCTCATGAATGAATCCAACAAAAGTCCAAATTAAAGCATGAATTAGGCTCCGATATCACTTGAAGTAAGGAGTAGCCTAAGGATCTAATTATAAAACCAAAAATAGGCTAAATAAAACTTGTCTACTCCAAATCCAAGGATCTAATCATGCAATTAAAAATGATTTAATGGTAGATACTAACATTGAATGCTTAATCCAAGGAAGATGTGGATGAAAATAATGAATTCTTCAAAACTGTCAATTCATGCACAACAAGAAAATGCCAACAATTGACAAGCAAATCAACTCTAAATAGGCTGAAAATTTTCAGAGATATACTCAACACACTTGAAAATCATCAGTTAAAGTTTTAGCCAAATCCAAGCATGGAAAGGCCCCCAAATCAGCCTCCAAATTTACTGCACTGCAGTGGATCTTCAAGAGCAAAGCTCCCTAAGCGTGAAGCCTCTAATGTTATGATCCACACGTCCAAGGAGAGCTCTAATCAACCTCCAATCAGCTAGAGAACTATATAAATAAGAAGAGAGTGAGGGCCAAAAATGTGGAGAGAATGGTGAGGATTGTGTGAAACTTCAACACATGAATGGATCACACTTTTTGAAGGGAAAAATGGAATCTAGCAACTTGCTTGCTAATCTTCAATTGGCCGGCCATCTCATCTCTATATATAGAGTGGATGGTGTGATGCTAGTTGGCATCACACCCTCCATGAGGTGGTTTGCCAACTTGGCAATCCACTTGCATATAAAATGTGAATTTCACTTGAATTTGGATTTAATTTGATTCTACATTTTATCTCATGAAATGTCTTTCAAATTAATCCTAAATTAACCTCAAATAAACTCCTTCATTTGAAAATTTCTCCAAATTAAAATCCTCATATTAATTAAATTAACTCCTTAATTTAATTAATTAAATTGACCTAACTCTTTAAGTCATCTAACTTAGCTCTTTAAGCTAGAAAGTGTCAACTTAACTCTTTAAGTTAAGTTGACTAATTAATTGTCATATGGTACCAATTAAATTAACTCTTTAATTTAATTGGTTTAATTTAACACCTTAAATTCTATTGATCAATTTAATAATTAAATTAATCAAGCCAAAATGAATACGAAATTAGCCAACCGATTTACACAAAAACAACAGTGGTGAATTTTCTAACTCCTTAGAAAATTCCTCTCATCAAATAAAACTTCCTTTAAGCTTATGTGTGTGACCCATTAGGTTTTTCCATTCATTGAACAAGGTCTCACAACTCTTGTGATATTTTCAATATTGAGATATTCACATTAGTTTAAACTTCTTTAGAGATTAATTTGAAAGAGTACCCAATCTCTATGGTCGATGTCTAGCCTCATGCCCATGGAGCCCAACTAGTTGGTCGAAATGAATATGCTCTTGGTGAACCATTCTAGCTCTACGCTTGCTATGCAAATATGGCCCTTCCATATTCTATCTCCCGAAAGAGGCCTAGGGTAAGATATTTGCCGGCTCTCCAATAGCAATAACTATGTTTCTATTCCCAATGTTTGATTCCTTTTTATGACCTCATCTTTAGGAAACTCCTTTCCCAAATTTTCATACTACTTTGGCCAATGATTTCTTGGAATCGATCATTATAGAATACATAGGAGATGCACTCGCCATTCACAACAACGAGGAGATGGATCCTATCTTGGATCTCACAAACCTCCATATTTAAGTAGCTCATACCTAATTTCAACCCAGAAGACCCGCTAAGTGGTTAAGGAAGAGTCAAGGTATAAGGACCCAAACATAAGGTTACCATGATCCTTAGGTTAAATGACTAATTATAGGCACTAGCGTAAGCTGGAGAACTTGCCACTATCGACTTACTACTTTAGCTATCTAGTGGATTTTTTGGGCGGGCCTTCATTGAACTTGTTCTTTAACAAGAACCTACTAACATGCAATCATGTCTAACATGGATTAATCATGAAAAGAAGCAATATCCAACTCCTTGAATTTATGCATCGTTAGTGCATGTCTATCCGAATCTTAGATGCCCCATCTCTTAAGATTCTATGACTTGAAATATTTAAAATCATGATGTGTAAGACTAATTTCATAAACACCTCCTAAAGTGCTACCAAGTGCCGTAGTGGGGCTGTAAATAGGTAGGGTTTTACCCTACCCAAGCCTATACCTAAAGAATACCCATTCTGTACCCTACCCAATTAGACCCATTACTCATTGGGTCTGTGTATTGGGCCTGTTGTCCAGACCCAATATTTTCACGTTGGGTCTAGGCTCGACCCCTTTTGTCCCCTCCTCTCTATCTCTCTCTTTGTTGCTGTTTGTCATCCTTCAACTTTTGTTGTGTAGTTCACCAGCCTTGAGAGATAATGAAGTCCTTAATTGAAATAGATTGTGCCCATTAGAAAAAGACTTGTTGGTCATCTCAATCATCAGCAACAAATTCATAGTCCATGTTTGACCAATTTAAAAAGAAAGGAAAAAATCCAGCAAAATCAGAAACCAAATCTAGGAATCAGCAATCAAGGCATCGAAAAAGGAAACATAATTTTTCCCAAACAAATATACGTTTGGGTTCAAGCAAACTGAGAGTCAAGCTAAGGCTTAGGTCTCCAAAGTTTCCCTTCTTCTTCAAATACTAACTTAAAAGACTATAGGTCTACGAGAAGTTAGACCTTCCACCAGAAAACCTACTGGAATCCACTTTCTCCGACGAAGCCATCTCTCAACTCCGGTAAGAACAATCAAAGTTAAATGGATAAAGGACTCTGTAGATGCAAGGGATTGCTTTTGTTGATAAGTCTTAATATTCATTAAAATGGGATGTGGCAATGAATGGTGGAATTATATATTATCTCAAATTATTATTTTCTACAGCTTATTGACAAAGATTAAAAAACACACAAGGAATTTTTGGTGTATTTAGAAATTGAAACGGGTGGCGAATGGACAATGGAGGCAGCGCCGGTGATGGGCAGTGGTGGAGAACCTGGAGATGGGCGCAGGGGTGTTTCTCTCCTTATTGGATTTGAAGAAAATAGAAATTCTTATTTTTAGATTAATTTAGACTGCTGGACTTTGATAAAATCCAATGGTCTAAAAATCTTAGGGTAAATGGGTATTTTATGGGTATAAATTCTACCCATACCCATTTAAAGTTTTTTATTAGGCCTGGGCCTGGGTATAATACAAAACTATTGGGTCTAGGCCTGGGTATTATGTTGTTGCTGTGGGTCTGGGTAGGGTAAAACCCTACCCATTTACAGCCCTATGCCGTAGTCATGTGTGATTTAAGGACTTCAACCAAATGTTAGTGAAGTAAAGTAAACATAAGATGAAGAAGGCTATTTTAGGATGAATATCATTCAATTAAGATTGTGTCACAAGTGAAATAGTTTACATGCCAATCTTATTGGATGTGGGGCACTATTCCAACAAGATGACTATTTCGACTTCGGTGACAATGCTGCTAGCTAGTAGATAGGATTTTTTTTTTGTGCTTTTGTAATTTTGAATTATAATTTTTAAGACTTATATTTGTAAAATTACATTTTGTATTAAATTATTGTTCCATTTATTTGTAATTTTTTTGTGCTATAACTTTATATTATTTTATATACAAGATGTATTAACAAGTTACAGGTGTAATTAAATAAATAATTACAAGATGTATTGTTCCGTTGCAAGGACGTTTTGACCAAAAAGATTATAAATAAATAATAATTTTAGTAACTATTCCATTGAAATTTGATGGAAGACCGTTGAAGAATTTTCTAATGGAACTCCACCATAGGGAAATCAACGAATAAAAAAAATTCTTTCTCACCAATACAATCATACCTTTCTCACTTATATGACACAAATTCTTATACCGTAACTCGATTCCATCAATTGGCTCTACTGTATTAGCATCATTTTTAACAACCTTTGCTTGAGTCATATAATATGTAAAGTACTTAGAGCCTCCAAACACAACCAAGGAATAATTGAGTTTCCAAGTATCTCGCAAGAACAAATTGTCATAATCTTCATCACAAATTTGCCAATTGAAAGTAAATTCAACCACTGAAATATGCTCACTCGTTTGAGAAACAATCTGGTAATATTATAAGTCTCCAAGCAAACTTTTTTTGTACCAGCACATTTTAATAGTGCTCAAGCCTATGAATAATAGCCTATGAATAAGCAATCATCTATATTTAAGAATTCGATTGACATCACTAGAATTATCATGGGTATAAAAAGTAAATATATCCCTCCTTGATGTGATATAAATGGTTGCACCACTATCAACCCCTTAATTGTAAGTAAATTATTTGTAAGATTCACATATTTACTTTTAGACCAAAAGGAAATCATCATTGTTATCTTCATTCTTTTTCCCTTTTTCTTTATTTACCTTGTTAGCGCTTCCTCATTTTTCAACTTGCATCAAAATTGCTTAGTGTGTCCTTTCCCACTACAATTGTGGCATTTAACATTCTTGTATTTACCTTTGGATTTGCGTCTATTTTGGTCTCTATTGTAGGGACCGGGACTTTTACTTCTCCCCTAGATTTGGTTACTAGAACATCTAATTCTGAAGAGCTTTATGGCGTTCTTTGCTTTTCTCATTCGAAATATTTCTTTTGAAAAGATCCATATAAATCATGCAATCAGAAATAGAATTAGACAATGAAGATATAAACATTTTCCATGATTCTGGTAAAGATCCAAGGGGAAACAACCCATGAATTTCTTCGTCAAACTTTATAACCATAGCAAATGACTGATTAAAAATTCATTGGGAGGTGTTCACATGATCTATCATAAGAGTGCAATCTTTATATTCCAAGGCTAACAACCACTTTGTCAAGAATATCTTACTATTTCCATTCTTCCGTGCATACAATTGTTTAAGCTGCATTTATAGGGTTCAAGCATTTGTCTCCCAATAGTGAAGGTCAATATATTATCTTCTACCCATTGTCTTATGTACCCATACACCTATGCATAAGAAAACTTCCACTCTTCTTTTGTTTTACCATCAGGTTTTTTAGTGGATATTGGCTTATGTAAAATTTTCACAAACGAAAATCTTCCATCTTCTCTTCCCATAGATCATACTTGGAACGATTTAAAGTAACCATTTTACTTGTATTAACTTCCATAATTCACTACAAGAAAATTCCACAAGCCAATGGCTCTGACACCACCTTGATAGGAAGAACACAAACACACATCGAAAATCCTTCTTCCCTAGGTTGTGTGAAATAATAAAAGCAATCTAATCAAGCAAATTATAGTCTGAACAGCAAGAACAATATGTGAAAAATCAAACAAAAGGAATACTGTAATTTATGTGGAAAAATCTTCCTCAATGTGAGAATAGAAGCTAAAGTCCAAATGAACTCCACTATCACCAAATCAAGGTACAAATGGTTTTCTCTTGCCACAACCACTAGATATTATGCTCAACTTCTCTCAAATATTAACCGGCTAGCAACAATAACCCAAATCATTAACAAGAGGATAAAAGATAAGATTTGAAAAATATCACAAAAATCACAGTTGGAATTCATGATTTTCTTTGTAGTCTAGAGATATTAGAACATGATCTCCATGTTTGAAAATAAAGAACAATTAGTAAGGAAACTCCAATCTGATCAGAGAAGTTTTGACTATGCGATTGTCCACTTGATGAAAACTGGACAAAGCTAAAAATAACTATGAAGTTCACTCTAAACCTCTTTTCTCATTACCCTTGGCAACAAAAGTTTATATATATTTCTATTATCTATAAGGTTCAGGCGTGCCCTCTTTATTCATGTTTTTTTTCCCAAGCCACGCGCGACTAAAACAACAGTGTTCTAGGAGTTATGAGCTTTGTGAGTTTGTACATCATGCTGTGCTATTGGTGCTCTTTTTCAAAAAAGTTTTATAAAGTATAGGGTCTACCATAGATCAAAAGAAACATTGTTTTGCTGGTTAAAATTTGGAAAGTCATGTTTATTATAGGTTGGGTGAAGGCATGTGTGGCTCAAGTTTTTTGTTAGTTTTTTCCTTTTGTTTCTTTTATTCTATTGTGTTAGATTGGGAAAGAGAAAGGTAGATGATACTAGGATTCTGTATACCTGATTTTAAGATATGTAGAGGATCTTGCTGGTGGAAGTTTTTCTAATTTTATACATGAAAATATTTTTTTGTTTTTCTTTATACGTAACCCATTTATTTTGGTAGAAGATGATCCGAGGTAGAGTGAGATAATACTTATTTGGGATTTTGGAATTAGGTTTTTGAGAGAGGATAGGAAAAAGAAAGAAGAAAAAAGCTATTGTGCGATCGTTTGCTCACTATGCTTAATCATACAGAGTTACGGGGTTTACAACGTTTTCCAGGGGAGTAGTTACTTACTTGCCCACGTTTATTTAGTCTTATTTACTTCAAAATATGTTTATTTTGGGGGATTTTGAGCTCAAATTTTGTTTTCCTTCTTGCATTTTGAGGGTTCATTTTCTATAGTACACGATATGTGAGCTAGGGTTTTATTATGTTGGTAGTGTTTTGAATGTTTTAAAGATGGTGGAAAGGGTTTTGTTTTGGTGTTGTTCATGATTGTTGTTTGGCAAAAGGTCAATGCTGGATTATGTGTGTTTTTTGTTATATGCAAGGCTAGGCCTGTAAATGGGTAGGGTGACCCATACCCATACCCTAAAATACTCAAAAAGATGAGACTCTAATCCTACCCTACCCTAAAATACCTAGAAGGATGAGACCCTACTCCTACCCTACCCTATCTAACCCAAGACCCATTAGGTCTACTTTATTGGACTTATGTTTTTAATGTATATATTTATTTTCTCAATATATACTAAAAATATTATTTGGCATACGATAACAAAAAATAATTTTTTTATATTTAATTTAATTTAATCATTAAGTTTAAATTATTTAATTTTAAACTTTTTGCTAATTAAATTAACTGTTTTATTGATATAATAGTTAAATTTTATTAATATATTAATGAATAAACTTTTTGCTAATTAAATTAATATAATTAAAAAAATAGTTAATAAAAACAATTTAAAAGCAAATTTTTTTTTCTATATTTAAATTTTATTAAAACAGTTAATTTCTATATTAATAAACTTTATTAACAATTTTTGTAAAAATTATTTATTCCACTATTAATTTTAATATTATTAATTTTATTAATGAAAAATGTTCAACTGTTGCTATTGCTATTCCAATTTAAAAAAAAATTGGGGATAATTATAATTTTGGTCCCCAAATATAACCACTTATTCACTTTTAGTCCCTGAACAATCTTGAGTTACACTTTTGCTCTCAAATTGTCATTTTTTTTAACAATTTCCGTCCTTGCCGTTACTCCAGGAGTTAAAATTGACGGAGAGTGGTCATGTGCACGTCACGTGACCACTTTTGAAGGGAAAAACTTGGGAAAATTATAATTTTGGTCATCAAACATAACCACTTATTCACTTTTAGTCCCTAAACAATCTTGAGTTACAATTTTGTTCAATATGTGTATTATGTCCCAAATGGTCCCCATGGCCGTCCCAGATATGTGTACTGTGTCCCTCCATCGTTAGTGACAACACATCTCAATAATACATATCCACTTGTCTGTTGGGAAGATTTTCTGCTCTGAGCTATTATATATCTAGCAGACTTGCAGTGGATATGGCAATGCTCTAAAAGAGCAGTGTTGTTACCAAAAAAAAAAAAAAAAAAGGTCTACACTTCCTTCAATTTAGCAATCCCTCAAATATTGCTTCCCATAGTGCAAATACAGAGTATCCTACCAACTAAGAAATCTGTAGTTGTAGAATGCACAATGATTAGCCGTCACTCTGATTGCTACAACGTATCTTGAGTGCTGAGGAGCAAAATTTTCGAAGGTGATGTTCTCAGCAATAAAATCCTCCCCCTCAACAATCATACTCCTGCATCCAAATGTCCCAATTCCAATCACTCGCGGTGGTTGGTGGTAGACAATTTTTGTGGCGATATTGTTCCACGTCAGTAGCATATCATCGGGGCAGATTCCAACAAGTGTGATGAGGTTTTTCGTCTTGGGCACATACACGAGCTGCCGGTAAATGCTAGGCGCCACACGAACCACATCTATGGCTTCCTACATAGTCCAATAATCGGCGGTGGCGCCACCTTGCACAACTATAATTACTCAAGATTGTTTAGGGACTAAAAGCGAATAAGTGATTATGTTTGAGGACCAAAATTATAATTTTTCCAAGTTTTTCCCTTCAAAAGTGGTCACGTGACGTGCACATGACCACTTTCCATCAATTTTAATGCCTGAAGTAACGGCAAGGACGAAAATTGTTAAAAAACTGACAATTTGAGGGCAAAAGTGTAACTCGAGATTGTTTAGGGACTAAAAGTGAATAAGTGGTTATGTTTGAGGACCAAAATTATAATTATCCCAAAAAATTGCTATCCCAATATATTAACTTTATTAATTTTATTAATTTAGTTTAATTTTTAATGAAGAAAATTCTTTAGTTGTTACTGTTCATTCACTTATTTGTAATTTTTATATATAAAACATTTATCATTAATATAAAATTGATTTGGGTATAAACAATTTTTAGATTCATTGATTAAATTTAAGTATAAAGTAATGAGTAATTTTTGGGTATGGGTACATGTATAATTTATGGGTACAGACCCTACCCATATCCATACTTAGTGTATGGGTATGTGTATTGATATCTTGGGCCTGAGTAGGGTAACAACCTACCCATTTACAGGCCTAGGCCAAGGCTGGTCTTTTGTGGTTTTGTGCATTGTGTTTTTTCCTTTTTTTCAGGAATTATTAGCTTAGTAGAACAGTAAGTTTTCATATCACTCTTTTTATTGGTTTTTTCATTTCATTTCATTTCATTTTTTTTTTTTTTTGTTTCTGCGTGTGTTGAAAAATTATTTGGAAGTCTTAAATAAATGGTATTTTGTGTTATGCTGGTTGTTTATTTCCTATCAATGTTAGTATCAGGTGCTATTGCCATCATTTCCTAAAATTTTTGAGATTTTTAGTTTGAGTTTGTAAAATGAAACCGAGTATCTAAGGGTTCTTGTCTGGTGTTTTAGCTTTCTTTATCTTTTTGGAGGTTTATTGTTTTGTGTTAATTTATATCCTCTATGAAGATGTGGAAGGTGTCTTGGCCCTCTGTTCCTTTGTTTGTAGATATATATTATTGTGTAGTGTAATGGATATTTACTATGTTTTATGTAGTTTGTGTTATTGTCGTTGGCTTGTTGATTCCTATTCTATACGATGGAAATATGAGGATGTAAGTTGATGCTATCTTTTTAGATATGCTACTATTTTTATTCTTTTGTCTTTTTTTTCCCCCTCTATCTTTGTGTGATGCTTTATTTATTTGGTTGATGATCATCTACATTTTATCCTTTTTTTGCAGTACTTGTGTATTTCTTATTAGTGAGCATTTAGCGAATACCAACTAAGGTCAATTTTTCATATGGAAGATTATCTTGACAGAACTTCTTTTGTAGGTACCGATTGTTAGATACCATCCAAAAGTACATTTGGCCACATCTGTGCAAGCGCAAACAGCCAACATTGTAACTCAACAAAACTGCTCTTATGTGGATTTATTACATTCCGAAATAAATATAATTGCAGTGAGAAACACACAACATTATAAATTTGTTTGTCTTTTTACTAAATATTGTTACCTTGCAAAGATATGAACTCCACCATCAGATGACAACTTTTGGAAAGGTTAGCTTTTAACTATTAATGGAATCTACAACATGCTTTTTCCATTGCCACGTCTATTTGGAATATGATGTGCTTTTGGAATGACATAATCTTTTTACACAAAAAAGAGACCAAATTGTAATGCATGCCCAATGAGAAGAGATTGAGGGGGCTATGTAAGTGTGTTGGCAAGGTTTGCATCGCATTATCTTCTATCAAAAAATTAAAATCTCAAATCATTAAAGAGAGAGAGAAAATAGTTGAAAGAAAATAAAATAGAAATCTTAAAAGGTATAGAGTCTGTGCAGACATTTGATTAAGTTATTGTTGAGCATCTAATTCTAGAATTAGCAGCATATTCAAAATAGAAATTTTGTACAACAATGTATACATTTGAATGTAGTGTTGGGCTCCACCTTGAAGGTCCTCAAGGGGAAGATGTGGCAACTGAGTCTTCTGTTGCACCTAGGCAAGACTCAATGATACATCCAAACCCACCTATGCTCTCCGATTGTGAGGGCGATCTCTCTAAGAGTGGGCATGATTCTCACAATTGTGAAACAATTTGAGAAATTCCAGCATCTCCAAAGCCTGCATGCACGGATATACTAGAACGAGAAATTAAAGACTTTGATTGTGAGTTTGATGATGAAATTCCTATGATTAAACTTGACAGCAAAGTGTCTTCGTGGATGAAGAGGATCCTATATCCCAAGCATTGGTTACTTTAGGTCCTAGTGTTGGATTAATTCCCATGCCTAAATTAAGGGCAAATGTCATAAATGGTCCCTAAAGTTTTAGTTTAGAACCACTTTAGTCCTCAAACTTTAAAACTTCATTTTTTAGTCCCTAATGTTTGGATTTTGTTTCAATTTAGTCCCTGAGTCAACTTTCCGACAACTTTTCACCGAAAAATTGACAAAGTTTGACATTTTTAAGGGCAAAATTGTCAATTTATAGTTTTATGTTTCACTTTAGTCCTTATATAAGATTTTATATTCCGCTTTAGTCCCTATATAAGATTTTATGTTCCAATTTAGTCCATATGTTACTTTTTTCTTTTTCTTTATTTCTTTTCATAAATAAATGTGCATGTGTGTATATATAATTGATACTAATATATTATTGATATATTAATATCATTTGTGATACTATTATAATTAATAATATTATTGATATATTAATCTTATTATTCTTATGATTAATTATTGATGAGGGTGAAAATTGTATTTTGGTGTATTGGGCTGATATTGGATGGAATCGACCTAAGGAAGGTCTAGGAGTGAGCTTCTAGTGAATCGGAGTCGAGTCCTGCAATCAATAGCAAACATCAAGCTAGTCGAGGGCATCACTCCAATACTCAAGTCAGTATGGATCGACTAAAGAGATGAGCAACAAAGTGAGAGCACAAGATAAGAAATTACATACCTTGCTGAAGAATTGTGATGGGGTATTTATAGTCTTCTCACTGGGGTTGATATGATTATGATGCCCTCACGAAATTGGAGTACCTCTTGTGCTGGACTGAGGGCTATGAAGTCTTCTCATTCCCGTGTACTATTTCAGGTGGCGCGGCTTAAGGCATAGAGGTACACTAGTGGCGCGTACTATCCTGAGTCTACTGAGGCAAGGTGGTACTATAGTGGCATGCACCATTAATGCAGAGGCACGCCACCAGGGGGAGCATTTAATGCTGTGGAGAGGTTGTTGCCTCTCCTTGGCCTCCATGGTCGATACGGATGTTCCTGTATAACATCTCCTCAAGCTACAGTTGATCTATTTCAGATTAACCACGCTGGGCAAAGTGAGGGAAATTGACTAGAGGCCCAAGTTGATCAACTTCTGGTCGACTTGGCAGGTGTCGGTGCTCTACTCTAACAGATTTCAACTGTGGTCGAGTTACAGTCGAGTATGCCAGTAATTGGGTTATCCGGTATCCTCTTTCCGCTCTGGTCAAGTATCTCGGGGTTGGGCCTGTTGGACCGTCACGCCTTTCTGCTCTAGTCGAGTATCTTTGGGTTTGGGCCTGTTGGGCTATTCCATATCAATTATATTAATAATAATAATAAAATCAATTTAATATTTATTAATATCATGTATTATTATTAGTAGTGGTAATATTATAATAATAAATTATTATATTAATAATATTTATAATATTATTAATACTATATATTATGAATATAATTAAAATTATTATAATATAATCTTTATTATTATTAATATATCACTAATCATATAATTAATATTATTAATTATAATAGTATCACAAATGATATTAATATATCAATAATATATTAGTATCAATTATATATACACACATGCACATATATTTATGAAAAGAAAAAAAGAAAAAGAAAAAAAGTAACATATGGACTAAATTGGAACATAAAATCTTATATAGGGACTAAAGTGGAACATAAAATCTTATATAAGGACTAAATTGATAATTTTGCCTTTAAAAATGTCAAACTTGGTCAATTTTCTGGTGAAAAGTTGCCGAAAAGTTGACTTAGGGACTAGATTGAAACTAAATCCAAATGTTAGGGACTGAAAAATAAAATTTTAAAGTTTGAGGACTAAAATGATTCTAAACTAAAACTTTAGGGACCATTTATGATATTTGCCCCTAAATTAAAGTATGTGAGCCGATTGAGAACAGTACAAACATGTGTGATTATATATTACCTTTTGTACAACTGCAATAATATTTAAAACCTCATGATTTCCCTTTCCCGACTTAGGAACAAAAAGTTGCTTGGGGATTTGATAATGTGATTTTGACAAGAAAAAAGTTCCATAGTTAAGTTTTCCAAAATTAGCTTCCATAAATTTCAAAAAGATGTTTATAACATGAAACCAATGAATGCTAATGTGTGATTGTGCAGCTATAGGAAATAACGATATAATATTAATTAATTTTCTATTTCATTGCAGGTATGAGCTTCTAGATTCACATCCTCTTTTAGCAGGGGTTAGTCCCATTCCTTTATCTTGTCTTCATATATATATATATATGTATAAATATATATTTAAGGGTGTTAAAATCAAACCCAATTCGATGACTCCACCATGACCCATTAGAAAAATATCAGGTTTGGGGATACTTTTAGGTTTGGGTCAAATTGCGTTAGACCCAAAACCGACTTGAGAAAGAAAAGAATATGGTTGGGTTGGTTTCGAGTTAACCTGCTAAACATGAAAACAACAAGTGGGTGACCCAATAAACCCGACCCAACCCAAAAATAATTGGCTAATTAAAAATAAAATCTAAATTTTAAAAATTTATATCCAATAATCTAAACCAAGGAAAATTTTACATCCAAAATTTCAAAAATATTAAAATCTCAAATACACATCAAAAGAAGATTTCTTTGTGGACTTTTGGGCTATGAGTTAATAGAGGAAACGAGTTATTGGTTCAAAGAAGATTTCGAATTTGATGGTTGTCATCATAATTGTCTTTGAACTTTAATTTGATGTTTTGTCTTTAGACTTTATTTTTTACTATTTAGTAGTTAATTCTGCATTAATGGTTGTCACCAAAATTATTTATTGAACAATAGTTTATTACTTTTTTGGTATTTTGAGTAATTATGGACATGACAAGTTTTAAAGTTATTATGTTTCTTACTTTCTTAGATCTTAATGATTATGTAGAATTATAGACTTTACTGGTAGATCAAACTTCTACTCAATTATGCTTGAATTTATAAATACCAAAAATAAAATATATAGGTCATGTTGGATTGGATAGGGCTAGGTTTATTAAATTGTTGGGTGACTTGATTGAAAATCAGATAAACCCAAACCTGCCTTGATTTTCTATGGGTCAGGTTAGGGGTTGAGCCTTCTGGGTTTGGCAACAAGTTGAGTTAGGTTCGGGTTTGATATTTTTATGTTATACCCCTACCTAACCCAACCTGAACTTATCCAAGCCACCCGAATTGACATCCTTCCTAGTAGAAGACTGACTACAAGTTTCCGTCGATTGGCCCCTTATTGCCATTAGGACAAATGCATTCCCATTGTAACGGCAACAAAGGCTGCCTACGGTCAAGTAGAGGTGAGGAAGCACCTTTTATTAGATAATTGGCTAGGTTCTCTTTGTAGTTGAGTCTTGTACTACTCGTCAACTGATAAGGCTAATTTGTATATATATATATATACATACATATTTGCAGTAAACATTAAAGAGTTACCTTAATGCATCCAAATTCCATTAATTTGCAATAGCTCAAAAAACTAGAACTAGATGATCTATATTCTTATATTCTTATAATATGGATGACAGGCAAACAAACTTATACTTCACTGGGTCTTATTAGGAGAATACTCCCATGGCCTATGGCCTTTGTGCCTAATAGGTCCTATTGTGCCTTAAAGCTTAGCATTTTTTCTACTAGGGGTGTAAACAAGCTGAGTCGAGCCCGAATCTAGTAAGTTCAAACTTGGCTCGTCTATTAATTTGTGAGCTTGAGATCGAGCTTGGTCAAACCTAGACAGTCGAGCTCAAGCTCGGCTCGCTGGAATAGACAAAGGCTCGGCGAGCCTTATCAGCCTTATCGAAGTTGACTTGATAAAGCTCATCATAGAGAAGCAGAAAAGCTTGATTCGTATAAGCTCAGATGAGCTCGATCTCGAGCTCGATATAGGTTTGGATTAACTAAATGAAAATTCATTTAGATTCAAAACAAAATCTATAATGATAAATTTTTTCAATAATTTTGTTATATATTCTCCTAAAAAAAAATTGAATTATTATTATTATTATTATTATTTTTTTTATAACTTTATCTTTATAGATTTTATTATATAGGCCTAGGTTATAATTAAATATGTGTATATATATAAAAATAAAAAAGCTTGTTTAGGTTCGCAAGTTTTTCAAGCCGAATATTATTGAGCTCAGCTCGGCTTATTTGACTGACAAGCTCGAGCTTGGCTCGGCTCGGGCTCGAAAATATTGAGATGAATACAAACTTTCATCGAACTGAGCCCAAATCGTTCTCGAATCGTCTCATCTCATTTACATCCCTATTTTCTACTATCACATTGAGTTATTTCAGCTTTCTTTCTGTGGAATTTTGACTTTCAACAATTTCAGGAGCCATGCTAATTATTATCTTAGTTTATATGCATAATTGAAATGTACAATCATGAAAATTTGAAAAAAGGAAAAGAAATATTAATATAGTTTTATTATGTACATACATGTATTATTGATATTTCCTTGTCAAATATTCCCGCAAAGACGAAATGAAAAATCTTTTAATTATATTTTCATAGTCAATGATTTGATTTTATGCCTAGGTCATTAATATTTTCTATATTACATTTAGAACATGATGAGTGTCTGCAAATTATTCATGCAGGACAACCCACTTGTTATTGTTCTTTGGAGCTTTACCTTAGCTGGTTTGCATTTATAATAATTGCTAAAAAAACAAGTTGAGTTGAGGAAGGTAAGGAGCTGGGAAATAGGGGATATTGTGTCCCAAAGTAATGTTCAGTTGCTTGTGATCAAATTAATTCTCTCTCAAAGTTTTTCCAAAAGACTTGGAGAGAGAATTAATTTGCAATCTCTCTTGCTTTCTTTCTTTTCTGTTTTCCTTAAGTAAATAGTTGTTGGTTTCCTAAAGCTTACGCATATTGAAGTAGATGGCTGCCATAATATTGGAACTGATGGACTGAAGTCTATTGAAATTTTTTGCATGTAAGTGTTTGACTTTCCAGCTTGTCCCTACTTTGTCATTTTTGCATATGAACTTCTTTTTGTCTCTCTTTTTTTATTGTTTGGATCTATTTTCCATTTGCTCCTTTGTTCATTTTTCCTTAGCAATTGTCTTGCGAGAATTCTATTCTCAGCTCAACAAGATAATATCATCTCAAGCATGCAAGTGAAGATTCATTGTACGACAAGGATTTTTTAGTAGTTAAAGTAACAAATTGTTTTTCAGTCACGTTCATTGGAGCAATTGACAATTTGCATATTTTCTCTGTTCAGTTCTAATCATTTGACATTGTGAATAGAGCATTACAGTTAGCGTGACTTGTGCAATTGTGGGGGCTTGTGATAACAAAGGGATCCCATATTGCGATTTGATTAGATAAATTGTTATTCAATTAATATGCTTCTACGTCATTCGAAAATTGGGGATAATTATAATTTTGGTTCTCAAATATAACCACTTATTCGCTTTTAGTCCCTGAACAATCTCGAGTTACACTTTTGCTCTCAAATTGTCATTTTTTTTAACAATTTTCATCCTTGCCGTTACTTCAGGAGTTAAAATTGACGGAGAGTGGTCATGTGCACGTCACGTGACCACTTTTGAAGGGAAAAACTTGGGAAAATTATAATTTTGGTCCTCAAACATAACCACTTATTCACTTTTAGTCCCTAAACAATCTTGAGTTACACTTTTGCCCTCAAATTGTCACTTTTGCACCAAAAGCTTCTACGTCATTCGATAATTGGGCTGATTTGTGACGTGAATATTTGTCCTAAAGACAGGTTGATTTGTGACTTGAATATCACTTCTAAAGATTGGTTTTAGTAGTGTAGTTGCTTGTAATATACCAAATAATAGCCCCATGCTTGAGGTTAATCTCTGTCTCTATCTCTAGTTCAAAATTGCTTTACTCACAAATTTCTTTTCTATGGTCAGGTAATTGCCGAGAAAAAGCTGCTGTAAAAGGTAAATTAATCTTGGATATGCAACCAAAAATCTAAGGAACATCGTCATCAAGAGACTTTTGAGAAATATCTAAATTATTTAGGCATGACAGGCTTTATTTTTTTTCATTTTTCTTTTAGGTCAATAATTGCACCAATATTAGAAGAATTCTTCAATTCTTAGGTTTTCCTTTTTAAGGAGTATATTCTAATTTAATCATTAATATATAAAGATGAACAATATGTTTTTGTTGTCTTTACAAAGTCGTACATATAGGCTGCTATGAGTATAACTTGCAATTTGCCAATCTCACAGAGTAGTGGCCACCCTATGAGTAGAGTAATTTCTGCTTTCACAAGGCATATGTTCTAGAGACTAGAAGGAAGATGTTTTACTACTTTCTTCTATTTAGTTTATTGTGGTTTAAACTCTTAAACCAGATGCTAGGTTGCAGAAAAAACATTCGCTCTTTTATTTATGTGTGTAGGAATGAATGTATATTGTGTGCCTCTTTTTGGACTTCAATGAAATACTTCTGTTCGTGTTTTTATAATGAGAAATAAGAGCTTTCATATTATACAATGATTTTTGTTCTCTCTCCACATTCAGTGATATTTATTAGAGAAAATTTGCTTTCAAATTGTTTAAAGTTGACTTTAGTTTAGGAAGGACAACTATTTCCTCTTGCATATATGTGGATGAAACCTAAAATCAACTTAAACTTAACTCTATCTACTTTCAATTATTATCATAGTGTTTTCATTTCTTGATTTTCATCTCCCGCCCCACTTTAATTGTTGCTTACAATTTTTCAAATTTCTTAACAAGTTGACGTAATAGCATGATAAATCAAATTTTATAAATAAATACATAAACAAAAAAATTATATATTTCTTAAAAAAATGGAGTAATAGCATCATAAATCAAATTTGATGAATAAAAATATTATATATATTAATCCACGGGCATGGGATCGCGCTTTGCATGGTGTACCATTTTCTAATATATATATATATATATATATATTTATATATTAGTGTAAAGTGCACGCGCTTCGCCGTTAGAGTGATTGAGTGTATACTTTTGTATTATAAATATTTTTTGAGATATATATAAAAAGTATATTAAGTTTCAAATTCAAATTAATATAATGTTTGTATATAAAAACTTTATATAAAAAAAAGTAGAAATATAAGATACAAAGGGAAAAAGTTTGAAAATATGAAATGCAGCATTATTTAAAAACAATAAAAGAATATGAAGACAATGAACTACTATCATAAAAAAGATTGCGGTAAAATTGTAAGTCTCTAAAAATCAACTAAACATAGAATCCATTAAAGAAAATATTAACCATATGCAAATAGCAAAAGTTTAGTTTCATAATACAAAAGTTTCAAACAATAATAAAATATATCTTGCATAAAATTGTTTTTCCTTTTCCAAATCATAGTCTTGAATAGAGGTGTCACGTCGGCCCGGCCCGGCCCACAAAAAAAAATCAGCCCAACTCGACTCGTTTAATTTTTTAATATGGGCTGGGCTGGACCGGCTCGTTCGAAAACCCGTCTCGAGCTGAAATTTTGCAACCCGGGACCGGCTCGACCCGTGGACCGTGGGCTAGCTCAGCTTGCGGGCTACGCAGGTCGGTTCGTGGGCTAGCTCGCAATATTTTTTTAATTTAAAATATAAATTATAATTTTTAAAAATTTAAGAATTTATAATTTATAATTTTTAAATTACAAATTACAAATTATTAATTTTAAAAAATTATAAATTTATAATTTATAATTTATTAGTTTATAAATGTATAAATCAATAATTAAGAAATTTTAATTTTTAAATTATAAAAATTAAAAATTAAAAATTAAAAATTTATAAATTAAAAAAAAAATTAAAAAAAAAAAAGGGAAAGTAGCCGTTACAATATATGTAACAACTACTTTAAGTAAATTAACCGTTGGCCTAGCCATTGACCAACGGTCAATTTAGCAGCTAAATTGCTGCCGTTGGTAGCAATTTTAGCTTGGAGCAAATTGCTGCCAATTTGCTTCTCTCTCTCTCTCTCTCTTTTCTTTTTTTTTTAAATAACAAATGACCACTATAAATTGTGGTCATTTGTAATAAAAATGTTTCCTATCAAATCTCTCAATTTCTTCCAAATCTATGAAGCCTCAAATATTCTAAAATTTTATTTCTTATTCTACAATTTCTCAATTTCTCTCTAATCTAATAATTTATAAATAAATTATATCTTTTATTCATTTCGTACATATTATTAAATTTATTTGGTGTAGCTTTGAATAGAGGTCTATCAATTTGCTACTTCGTGGAGCCGTGAATGGTGGTGTATCAAATTGCGACTTCTTAATTGTTATTACGTCTTTTATGGTAACATCTATCCTTTTTTTACAATTTAATTTGTATGTTAATCTTTGTGAATTTTATTTGTTAATTGTTCATATTTAGTTGATTATAAAAATGAAGAAATTTTTTAATCTTGCTAGTAGTTCTAAAAATAAAAAAATTAGTAGTCGCTCTACAGCCCCTCCGAGGGTAGACCAACATTCTCCTTTAAATGACCCCTCAATTCGTCCTTGCACTCAACCCGCTAGGCGTAGTACTAGTTATCAATTTATAGACCTGCCCCTAAGACCTACCACTACCCCTCCCTCTTCTTCTAGTTCTATGGCCCGATATCATATGGAATGTAATTTAAACACGGAAGAATATAATTTTATTGCACAAACACCGGCATCTTTGCATAATATCGAATCACAAGAACAATATCATCCCACTACCGATAGAATAGATGAAGAAAACCCCTTACATGATGATGAAACACAAGCACCCGATGATATTGACACACATAATGATACACATGGGAATAAAAAAAGAAGATTAACTAGTGATGTATGGAAATGTATAGCTATTGGCCCACTCGGTTCGGTACATTGTAAAATTTGTCGTGCAGTTTATAAACATAAAAAAGGAGGTGGAACGAGTACAATTAAAAGACATTTAAACACTCATCATTCAGGTTGGAATGAAGAGGGTGTGGGGGTAGAGGGTCAATCATAACTTTATCGAAATGAATCGGGCGAGTTACAAAGTTGGAGATATAGTCAAGAAAATATGAGAATAGGCTTATCTATATTAGTTGTACAAAATGAGTTACCTTTTACTTATGCCCAAAATGAATTAGTAACTAGATATAATCAAATGTATTTACAATTGGCTTATAAACCCATTTCACGTAACACTTGCTATGATGATGGGTATAAACAATATTTAGCGAAAATTTTAAATTTAACTGAAATTTTTGATAATTTGAAATGTAGAGTTTCTTTTACATCCGATATGTGGTTAGGTAGAGGTAATTTGCATTATTTATGTGTTACGGCTCATTGGATTGATGATAATTGATGCATGCAAAAAAGAATAATTGAATTTCAACAACTTGATCATTCCCATACGGGTATTCATATTTATGAAGCAATTAAAGATTGCCTTAGGGGTTGGAAATTAATGGATAAAGTCATGTCTATGTCTTTTGATAATGCATCTAATAATACATCTGCTGTAAGGGAATTAGTTAAATTAATAAACCCTTTAAAAAATGGTATTTTTTTCCATGTCAGATGTTTTTGTCATATTATTCATTTATGTTGTAAAGATGGTTTAGAAAAAATTGATTTTTTGGTAGGTAAAATTAGAAGTACGTTAACACATATTATGGCTTAATCAGTTAGAACACAAGAATATAAAAGATTTTGTCAAGACTGTAGGACAAGATTTGTATTCCTTACTTAGATACTCAACATAGGTGGAACTCTACATATAGAATGCTTAGTGAGGCAACGCCTTATCGTCATATAATTAGTGAATTTTGTAATAAAGAAATGTTTGATGATTATGGTGAACCATTTTTGCATATGCGGATTGGGATATTGTGGAAGTTCTTGCTGCACTTCTTCAAACATTTAATGATAAAACCAAAATTATGTCCGGTCATTTTTATCCAACATCTAACTTGTTATTATATACACTATATGAAATTGCTCAATTATTTGATAATCATTGATATGATGAACATTTAAGTGAAGTAATTTGTGCAATGGAAAAAAAAATTCTTAAGTATTATGAAAAAATACCCTACATAGAAATTATTTCAAGTGTTTTAGATCCTAGATTAAAGTTAGATATATGTGTTGTATTAATGAAAAAATATAATGATTTTATACTTCATGAGGATTTTAACTATGAAGAAGAAAAAACAAGAATTTTAGATATTTTGAAAAATTTGTATAGTGTTTATAGTCAAAATTGTGAGATAGGACAAATGCATGTAGGTACGCAACAACCATCTACTAGCAAAAGAGGAATGTTTGCATCTTTAGGTAATTTGATGAATGAAAGACCGTCAAGCTCAAGACCCGAAAGTAGCGCGGAGATATCACTATATTTACAAAACGCATGTGAAGAAGACTATGAAGGATTCGACGTGTTAGAGTGGTGGAAGAATAATGCTAAAGTATATCGAATTCTTTCATGCATTGCTCGAGACGTACTTGCACCTCAAATGTCGACGGTGGCATTCGAGAGTGCCTTTAGTGCAGGCAAGCGCACATTGACCGATACAAGATCGCGGTTAAAATCCGATTCAATCAAGTTTTGTATTCTTTGGTAGGATTGGCTAGACCAAGAGTATAGAAACAAAAATTTGAGAAAGGTGAAGACCATATTGCCTCAATTGAAGAAGACGATGAAGAATGGCTTGAAACCGCATCCACCATCGCATCTCAATCTGAGAGCGATTTAGATCACTTGAGTGAACGACCAGTTTATCATTGGACATGTTTAGATGTTTAGATATTACAAAGTTGTTTATTATTATTATTTTTTGTTATTATTATGTACTTTCATTTAGAGGTTTGGTCAAATCCACCTCTATGTAATTATTTTTTCTAAATTAATGATGGGTAGAGGGGTCCATGCTAAACCCCTCACCACCTTATTTGGTGGTGTTTTTGGAAAAATATAATTGATAAAAAAAATTAATATAAGTATAAATTTCTAAGTTTTTATAAAAATTTAAGTGTTGTAAAATATTAAAATTCACATAAGTATAAATTATTAAGTCTTTTAAAAAAGTATAAGTGTTGAAAAAAATATTAATAATCACATAAATATAAAAACTTCAAAATTTTAAATTCATTTTCAAAAAAAAAAAAGAGACTCGCAGGCCAACCCGCGAGTCGGACTGCCTAGCTGGGCTCATATATAAACTGGCTCATCTATATAGTGGGTTGGTTTTGAGCCGATCCGGACTTTTCAATTTTTAGCTCGTCACGGTTCGGACCGTGAACGGCCCGTGATCGCCATTAATCGCTTGTTAAACGAGCCAGGCTGGCTCGACCCGGCTCATTTGACACCTCTAGTCTTGAACTATGTTTCAAGAAATAATTGGAGAATAATTGTGTTTTATTTTAGTTCCACTTGAGTCGAACATATATATGTTGTATGCTTGAAAAATCTTTTTATGCCCATAATACTCTTTTTGGTGTTTTTTTGTATATTTTATCAAAAATAAATTCATATTTTGGTTTCCAAATTCCATAATGAAATATAGCTTCAGTAGAGATACTTTTCTTCCTAGAACCATAGCTTATTAGTAGATTTAGTAAGGGATCACCTTCATACTGGTTCATCACTTCAATGGTTACTTATTAATCATTGTACTTAATTTTTATAAAGAAAAATAAAAATTATATTATTTAAAATACGTCATTTAGGAATATGAATCTTATTTCAATGATTGATTATGTACTTCGCCCACGCTAGCTGCATTGTGTAGAAATCTATTGCAATTCTCTACCTACTTGCTCCATAACTTGAAATCAGTTGATGTAATAGTATATAATAGCATTGTGTTGAAATCAGTTGATGTAATAGCATGATAAATCGAATTTGATAAATAAATACATAAATAAAAAATTATATATATTAATCCGTGAGTATGGCATTGTGCTTCGCACGGTACACCTTTTCTAGTATATATACACACACACACATACACACACTAGTGTAGAGTTGTAGTGCCCTGATTCGGGAGGTGCTTGCTCCATCCGAAGTGCTACCTCGGTCTGAATTTCACTAGCAACTTTTTTTTCTTTCTTTTTTGAATAGTTTCAACTCACAACATAAGTCTATAATAACTTAGATAAGGAACAGATTCATAATCAAAGAATAATATCATGTCAACTAATCATGCCATGAACTGTAAACCAAATCCGAGTCCCTATAATTTTACAATCACTCAAAAACTCGCATCAGATATCACCAACTCTCACCTATTACATTTCATGAAAAGGTAAATCTGGTAATCTACTGACAGGCCCCACTATTACATTACAAGCATGTATACATGTCACATTCTTATCGTTTATAAAGATCATGATAACATTATATATACTATCCGCCATGTGGTCCATGCTCATAGTACCTTTTAGTCCTCAATCCAGGGTAAAGAGCAGTACAAAGAAGGTAAGTTCGAATGACTCAGTGAGGTAATGGTCAAGTTACACGAACAGTAATAACACTGAATATATAGTATAGAATAATGTCAGTCCGACGTACAACTAAAGTATCAAGGGGAATAGGTTGTTAAAGAGTAGATAGGTTTCACGGGGTCAAAACATGGATTGGAGGAATACTATGTTATGTTTTTACACATCATAAGCTGACTCCACGCCGTCCCATACTAGCGAAGAGACATCTCAAGTTTTCATAATATTTCATGGAAAATCTTATATTTTAAAACTCAGGAGCTGAATTAATTTTAAATAATCGAATATACAAGAATGTGTTAAGTTGCAAAAAGCTTAGATTTAAAATCTAGGATTTCGTTTAGTCTTATAAAATCGACTATACAAGGGACATCATTACAAATCTGACTGTGGAATGACCTTCCCCTTTATGACTCCCAATATTTTGTATAACCAATCCGATCATAGAATGGCTTGCCCCTTTATATCGCCTCGACGAGTGGCCAACAGCCAAACCTATATAGCATGACTCGGTAGGATCGATCCTTACCGATCAAGCTTTAAGCAGCAGCCAACCTCCGGCTGCCTCGAAGTCAAGATCACAAACAGGGTCTTGGTGGGTAGACCAACCACCGACGGCCTAGTTCCATCCCGATCATCTTGCTAACTAGTCTTATGGGTCCAAAATGTTCCCCAAGGATATCTGTAACCACATGTATAAGCATAAAGTACCAACAGTCAACACAATTGCTTTTATACCACAATCGCCATGGGAAACAAAATAATTTCAACAAACGAATCAGTTAATTAGTAATGGCTAGTTAGCAAGACTGTCACGCAATAGTATCACAAGATACGACGATTGGGTGAAGAATGGATTATTCAATCATACTTCCAGCCTTTTGAAACTTCCATAGTTTAATTACAAATTCAAAATTCAGTTCATGTGAGATTAACAAAAGGTTCCAAATTCAAATGATACTTTTCGAGATTATTTCAAAAAGAACATGTTATTCAAAAAATATATTTCTCAAATATTGTTCAAGAGCCACTTCTAAAATTTAGTGCAGGAATTCAATGATAAGTATACTAAAGATAAAATGGTACAGATGACGAAGGGATTTCTCAAGAGCAACACGATATGAGGTATATAACCAGTTGTTTTGTTTAGATAAACTGCCAAAATTCAACATAGGAACCGCATGATGGCATAGAAAGAAAAATCAATGATTTGAATCTCAATACAAACAAAATCTAGCAACATGATCTATTAACAAATATATATGTTTTTTCCCCAACAAAGAAAACTAATATAAACCTCACCTGGTAAGTGCAGAAGAATCCCTAGTTACATCGACGCTAGTGCCCTTGCTTCTAAGTCAATCCATGGTTGTATCGTAAGATAACTTGAATTATTATTATACAACTCTTTAAATCATAAGCATGTTTATACCTAGCGTTTTGTTGAGATTTAGTCTTTAACTCCACCCATCCTATCATAACCTTTAATCTTATTTCCATACCAAAATGCCTACAGATACTTCAGTTCAGAATTCTCAATTCATTGAGTTGGGGAACAAGTTATTAATACTCTTATCTTCAGCTTCCCTAATTATATCAATCCAATTTAATAATTTCCAACAAAAGCTGTATCAACTTAAGGCTAATGCTTAAACCCATAACAAGATCTTGATTTACCGTTTATGTCATTTAACATTAATTTATGCCTCTAATTTCATCATAACATAACTCAATCTATTAAATTAGGGCTAATAATATGATAAAATCAAAACTGACGAAATTAAATTAAGTCCGAGTCCAAATCACATCCCAAAATTAGTCTCACCATGTTTGGAATTAAATCTCAGGTAATGCTGCCCAGTCACCGCCGGAGCCACCGCTGCCTGAGTGTAAACTATTTGGACTAAAAGATGCACCTCGTCGAGCCCGTCAAAACCCCTAAATCAATTTTGTTGTCTGGTGCCTCATCATCAGCAAATTGGACAAAAATTGCTGCTAAAACCTTAGTGTCGCTTCCACTTTTTTGCCTTAATTACTTCGTCGCCGCTCTTCAAAAATCCAATTAAAGCTGCCAAAATGTTTCTCTCAGCAAGCTCGTCAAAACCCACCCAATATTTCACTATTTCCATCATCGGAAGTCAGCAACCCGCCACCTCCGCCGCTTTGGTCCGCCACCTTAAATTTTCTCTGCAAAATCACAATCAATTTAGTTCATATTTTGGTGTGGTCGTGATCCTTAAGCTGAGAGGAATCCAACCACAATTTTAAGTTATAATTGACAGCTAAAACGAAGAAGAACCTAAGGTAGGAAGAGGTTGGGTCAAGTTTTGAAAATTAGATTAATTTTTGTCCTCATTTATTTATATAGAAGTATATTCGGACTTATTCAATTTGACCTCTCAAATTTTGACTGACTTCAATTAAGTCCCCAAAACTTTGACGTACTTACAATTCCACCCCTGAGCTTTAATTCGGACATAAAAGTTTTGTTATTTACACAATGACCCCATAACCTTCTTAATTTCAGTCAATTAAGTCCAAACTGATTTATTTTAATCCCTTAAACTTTTAATTCTCTCACATTGACCCCTAAATTTTATAATTTTGGTCAATCAAGCCCTTTTCTTATTTGTGATTAAACAATTCAATTCCTAATATTCGTGCCTAAAATTTAATTGATTTAATTTAAGCAATTACCAAATATAATTTATTCGATCCATGTATTATTTTGTTAACACAGTCATTTACAATTTATAATCCGATAGTCGGGGTGTTACAACTCTCCTCCTCTTAAAAGAATCTGGTCACTAGATTCTCATCTGAAATTCGAGAAAGCTAGAATATCATTGATACTTATGTGAAATATTGTGCTAGGTATATTTTAAAGGCTTGCTACTAAAGTTTCTGTGATATGGCTTGGGCATGTTCGTTACCAGTCCCATGTTTAGGAGGGTTAAATAATGTGTGTTCAAAGTTCAGTTTATCTTGAAGGTAAGGTGCATAGAGCTAAAAGATTACATAGCATCAAAACCACATATGATTTTGTTCGAACTATTACTTCGTAAATCATACTTTATACAACATCTTGATTCCATTGCATATTTCTCAGAAAGGGTATAAATGCGTGCTGAGTCTTTCTACTCTTGACTAGATTTCACAACTTGTTTTCCTTTGTCTTGTTGAACATGGTAGGTAGATTTTCTACTCCTAGTCTAACATAATGTTGGGTACTGCTACATCGGATGCATTTTTCATGATTTTTCTAACAAGTGGATTCACTGTGACGGTTGTCACCACAAAATCCACAAACTCTTCTTGAGACTAGTTGAGTTTGAAGGAAATCTTTGCCCCTAGGAGGGAGGCGGTTAGTTGATGTCTTGCTCTAGACTTTCTGTTGTTTCATCCCAGAATCATTTCCTTCTTCGCTTCTAGTTCTAGCTTCAGAAGCTGCTCCTTTCTTACCCTTTTCCTCAATTTTATGTAGTTCATTTAGTTTTGACTCTATCCACATAGCCTTATTTATGGTTTTGTTGTAACTAGGCAACTCACAAACCACAAGGATTCTTTGCAATTTAGGTTTTAGCCTTTCAACGAACTTTCGCGTTCGACATTCCTCGTCACTTAGGATATGGGGTATATACTTGACTAAACGGCTAAATTTGCTTCGTATTGACACACCGTCCTAGTTCCTTGACTAAGCTCCATAAACAATCGCTCCTGAGTATTCCTCACTACATCCGGTACAAACTTATCCATAAATTTGTATTTAAAATTCTCCCAAGTACGAAGTGTTCCCTCTTGATTCCATTGCTGATTCAACTATCGCCATCAATGATAGGCATCTTGTCCCAAGAGAAAAGTGGTAAGCTTGATTTTCTATTCATCCAGATAAATGTTTACTTGAAAGATTCTTTCGACCTCTTCAACCCACATTTCGGCTTCCTGATTGTCGGGCTCACTTGGATATTCAAAAATTTATTTACCATTCGCATTCGTATCCATTTATACACAATTTATCCGCATATATTTAAAGCAGATATTATCCATATTCAATTAGTAGATATCTAATTATAAATGGATACAGATATGGTAAATGTGTATCCGATCCGAATATATATTTATTAAATAATATATTATTTATATTTTTTAATAAAATTTTTATAATCCATCTATGTATATATATAAATATAATTGAAGAATTGAAAAGAAAAAAAGAATAAATTTCAAAAATTATTATAATATAGAGAAAAAATTGAAGAGTAAAGTTAATCAACATAATTATTGTTGGTTGACATTATAATTAATACACTTAAATGCCATTACTAATATTAATTAGTACTAATAATCAATTGTTAATAAAAAATTATGCTATTTGTTTGATTGCTTTCTCTTTAATGAAATTGTATTGTTTCTTCTATTAATTAAAAATATATATTTCTATAAGTTCATAAATTCATGTGTTTGGATATTCGTAAATAGATATCTAAATAATTGTTATTTAATATAAATATCAAAAAAATAATTCAATTACGGATAAGTTTAATTAAATATGAATGTATCTAAATAATTATAATTGAATATGGATATATCCAAATTCGATCGATTCCAGAAGGATATGAATTCGGATATTTTAAATATCCATCAAATCCGTATCCGTATATGAATATTCAAAAAGTTAAACGGATATGAATATGAAAACAGTGTATCCAATCCGTTTAATATCCATTTACACCTTTAGGGCTTACCAAAAAATCTTGGAGGGTTATATCTAAGAAATCGTTCTAGCATACGATTTGCCACATGTTTTTTATTGACTCAAGAACTACCAATTTGACTTTGCTGTTGACAATGCTGCATGAATTGCGGCCACATAGTGAACATTTGTTTTATAGCTTGTTCTCAGATTCCCTGGTTTACTAGTGGGGTTGACATCGTTCTTTCCTCTTGTACGGGATGTCCTTGGTCAGAAATATTTCTCAATTGATTCTCTTATGCTTCGGGTCGATTGATGAGTAGTCGTCCTCTATGACCTCAAACGGTCCAAGAGGTAGAAAATGTTTGAGATTGTTCCTGTGATGCCATTTGGTATGTAAAAATCTTCAAATCACACTGATTATGCTAAATCTGCAATGTTTAATAAAATATCTCTCAGTGGTATTCAACTTTTATTAGTTCTTATTATACCATACAAAGGATATTAAACACGAGCACCCTCACTTGGTAGAACATGATCGTGCCAAACGAATACTAGTAATTAAGTTTACACCATTTTTATACATAAGTTCAAATAGCATCATCATTGAACTCACTATTCGTTAACTTGAGGATGAATCGAGTTTACTGTACCTAATACCATCTGCACCCATCCTTCACTGATAATCTTAAGTAGTCTTCTTATGAGATCATTTTCCTAATTTTTTTCTATCAGAAACCATCATGTAGTGATACGAAGCAATCTTATCATCAAGATGTCGGTTCTAAATTAGCTATATTATCTTGATCCTAATTCCATATTTATTAAGCACTTATTGTCTTAAAGGGTCTTTCATTTGTCAAGTTCTAATTATCTCTCAAGTAATCACTCAACAATGTCACCCTAAAATGTTATTCCACCGAGCATCAGTAAAGTCTTATGCATGATATCTCAAAGGAATGGACTACACACGGGTTGGACATCCCAGTACCAATCCTTTTATTCCCTGATATCAGGCAATATCCCAAAAATTCACATACTAGCAAGATTTTTAGGTCAAACATCATCTCCACTAATCCAAAAATTCCATATTTTGAGGATCCTGACATAGTATAACTCAAGTTTCAAAACTTAAACGTTCACATCCCGACCAATTTCTAATTCAAGCTTAACCTTAATAAACCCATCGATTCCAAGTACAGAAATCATTCCCATAAATTCACGTTCTAGTTAGACTTTCATGTCAGACTTAATCTCCATTAATCCACAATATGTCATGTTTTGAGGATATTTGAGTCCTCAACATACCATTTTCCCCAATAGCCATATTATTTACGTCACAAGATACTTTTATATCCAATGTATCGATCTAAAAGATCTTTTGCTCATCAATTTCAGCTCAATCTAAAATGATCATATTACACATCGTTTGAAGTGCTCTTAGAGGAACTCACACCTAATGCGAGTTCTCAAGAGTATTGTTTCCCCCGAATATAAAAAGTCACTTGTTCAATACTTTAGGAGTTATGAATCATATATTGGTCGAACACCCAATCATAACTCTTCACGTCAATCAAACATCATTCATAAAATTCATCTTCTAATTAGATTTCAGAAACATGCTTAATCTTCATTAACCAAAACTTTCACATTTCGAGGATCATACCCTAGTATAGCTCAGGTTTTCAAACCTAAGTTCTGATACCACCCTGGAGCACCCCAAATCGGGAGGAGCCTGCTCCTGTCCAAAGTGCTACCTCAGTCAGGATTTCACTGGTAATTTTTTTTTTCTTTCTTTTCCAGATAGTCTGAACACAGAACATAAGTTTATAAAAACTCAGATTAGGAATGGACTCATAATCAAAGAAAAATATCTATGTCAACTAGTCATGCAACGAACGCTAAACCAAATCTAAGTCCTTATAATTTTACAATCAATCAAAAATGCGCATCAGATATCTCTAACTCTCACCTATTACATTTCATGAAAAGGTAAAACTATTAATCTACTGATAGGCCCCACTATTACGTTACAAGCATGAATACATGTCACATTCTTACTGTTTATAAAGATCATGATAACATTATATATACTATTTGCCCTATGGCCCAAGCTCATAGTACTTTCTAGTTCTTAATATAAGGTAAAGAACAGTACAAGAAAGGTAAGTCCGAATGACTCAGTGAGGTAATGATCAAGTTACACGAATAGTAATGATAGTGAATATATAGGATAGAATAATGTCAGTCCGACATACAACAACTACAAGTAAGTATCAAGGGGAACATGTTGTTAAATAGTAAACAGGTTTCACGAGGTCAAAACATGGATTGGAGGAATAATATGTTATGTTTTTACACATCATGAGCTGACTCAACCTTGTCCCATACCACCGAAGAGACATCTCAAGTTTTCATAATATTTTATGCAAACCTTATATTCCAAAACTCAGGAGCTAAATTAATTTTAAACAATCAAATGTATGATAATGTGTTAAGTTACAAAAAGCTTAGATTCAAAATCTAGGATTTCATCCAGTTTTTTAAAATCGACTGTACAAGGGACATATTTAAAAATCTGATTGTGGAACGACCTTCCCTCTTATGGCTCCCAGTATTTTGTATAACCAATTCGACTGTGGTACGATATGCCCCCTTATATCACCTCGATGAGTGGCCAACTTGCCAAATTTGTGCAAAATAAACTGGTAGGATCGATCCTCGCCAATCAAGCTTCAAGTAGCGACCAACCTCCGATTTCCATGAAGTCAAGATTGCAAATCGGGATTTGGTGGGTAGACTAGCCACCAATGGCCTAATGTTGTCCTGATTATCTTGCCAACCAATCTTGTGGGCCCAAAATGTTCCCCAAGGGTATTAGTAACCACATGTATAAGCACAGGAGTCCCAACAGTCAACACAATTTCTATTATATCACAATCACCATATGAAACAAGATAATTTCAACAAACGAATCTGTTAATCAATAACGACTAGTCAGCAAGACTGCCTCGCAACAGTATCACAAGATGCAACGATTAGGTGAAAAATAGATTATTCAATCGTAGTTCCAAACCTTTGAAAGTTTCATAGTTTAATTACAAATTCAAAATTCAGTTCATGTGAGATTAACAGAAGATTACAAATTCAAAACAATATTTTTCGAGATGTTTTCAAAAAGAACATGTTATTCAAAAAAATATATTTCTCAAATATTGTTTAAGGGCCACTTCTAAAGTTCAGTGCAGGAATTCAACGATAAGTATACTAAAGATAAAACGATAAGATGACAAAGGGATTTCTCAATAGCAGCACGATACAAGGTATTTAACCAATTGTCAGGTTTAGATAAACTATCAAAATTCAACATAGGAATTGTAGGATGACATAGAATGAAACAATTAATATTTGAATCTCAACACAAACAAAATCAAGCAACCAAGATATATTAACCAATATGCATGTTCTTTCCCCAACAAAGAAAGCTAATATAAACCTTGCCTGGTAAGTGCAGAAGAATCCCTTGTTACATCGACACTCAAGCCCTTACTTCCAAGTCAATCTAAGGTTGTATCGGAAGATAATATGAATCATTATTATACAACTCTTTAAATCATAAGCATGCTTATACCTAGCATCTTTGTTGAGATTTAGTCTTTAACTTCTTCCATCTTGTCGTAACCTCTAATCGTATTTCCATACCAAAATGTGTACAGATACTTCAGTACAGAATTCTCAATTCATCGAGTTGGAGAACATGTTATTAATACTCTTATCTTAAGCTTCCGTAATTATATCAATCCAATTTAATAATTTCCAACAAAAGCTATATCAACTTAAGGCTAATGTTTAAACCCATAACAAGATCTTGATTTACTGTTTATGTCATTTAACATTAATTTATGCATCTAATTTCATCATAACATAACGAAATCTATCAAATTAGGGCTAATAATCTGATAAAATCGAAACTGATAAAATTAAATTAAGTCCGAGTCCAAATCACATCCCAAAATTAGTCCCACCATGTTCGGAATTAAATCTTAGGTACGCTGCCCAGTCATCGCCAGAGCTGCCGTTGCCTGAGTGGAAACCATTTGGACTAAAAGATGCACCTCGTCAAGCCCGTAAAAACCCCTCAATCAATTTCACAGTCCGGTGCCTCCTTGTTGGCAAAATATATGAAAACTACCGCTAAAATCCTAGCATTGCCTTTGCCTTTCTGCCTCAATTACTCCGTCATCACTTTTCGAAAATCTAATTAAAGGGTACTAAAATGTTTCTCTCATCAAACCCGTCAAAACATACCCAATATTTCACTGTTTCCACCGCCGAAAGTCGGCAAACTGCCACTTCTGCCGCCTTGGTCCGCCACCTTAAATTTTCCCGCTTAGAGGAATCCAACCATGGTTTGAAGTTTCAGTTTAGAGCTGAAACGAAGAAGAACCGAAGGTGGGAAGAGGTTAGGTCAAGTTCTAAAAATTAGATTAATTTTTGTCCTCATTTATATATATAGAAGTATTTTGGACTTCTTCAATTTGACCCCTCAAATTTTAACCGACTTAAATTATGTCCCCTATACTTTGACCAACTTACAATTCCACCCCTGAGCTTTAATTCGATTGTAAAAGTTTTGTTATTTACACAATGTCCCCCTAACCTTCTTAATTTCTATCAATTAAGTCAAACTGATTTATTTTAGATCCCTTAAACTTGTAATCCTCTCAGATTGTCCCTTAAATTTTATAATTTTGGTCAATCAAGCCCTTTTCTTATTTGTGATTAAATCCTTCAATTCCCAATATTCATGCCTAAACTTTAATTGATTTAATTTAAGCATTTACCAAATATAATTTATTCGATCCACATATTATTTTGTTAACACAATCATTTACAATTTATAATATGAAAGTCATGGTGTTACAAGAGTGCATCACACTTTGCCGTTAGAGTGATTGAGTGTATATGGGAAAATCGCATTTTTGATCCTATAACCTGGGGTCATTTTTGATTGAATCCCACTCATTTTGGAATTATTACATTGAGTCCCATAATTTAAATTTTTTCTCATATTTGGTCTCACCTTCCCCCTTATTTTAAATAATTAACGAAAACCGTGTATGCAGAGTACGTGCACCGTCAAAAGTTGAGTTTGGGGTGGAAAATCAACTATAAAAGAGAAAAAAAAAATTAGAAAAGGTGGAAAAAGGGAAAAATTACTATAATTTTTTTAATAATTTTTATAAATTTAAATTTAAGATATTCTAAATTACCCGAAATAAATATCCATTTTTTTAATTATTATACATTAAATATTTTATTTTTATTGTGTAAAAGTTTTCAAATTTTTTTTTGAAAACTAATTATTCAAAAGTTTTCAAAAAAATAAATAAAATATTTATTTTTCAAACATGATAAAAATTATAATTTATATTTCGTAATTTTTCTTGTTTGGAAATTTATTTAGTTATTAACTTGTCAATTTTTTTTTATTTTTAAAAATTAGTTCATTTGAAAATAAATTTTAAAATTTAAATTATAATTTTAATTTAAATATATTATAATTATATTTAAAAATTGGAATGATTATTTTAATTTTAAAATTTAAATTAAAAATTTATTTTTAATTTCATTTTTTAAATATAATTTAAAATTAATATAATTTAAAATATAATTTATATTTAGCTTGTTTGATAAAATATAATTTAAAACTATATATAAATATTAATTTGGAAACAAGCATGGAAAAGTTAAAATTTAAAATTTAAAATTTCCAAATATTTAATTTTTCATTATTAAAATGAAAATTTTAAAAATAACGAGAAATCATAAATTTGATTTTTAATTTATGATGAAAATTATAAATTTTAAAATTTATTTTAAAATTAACTAATTTTTAGAAATAAAAAATTTTAAAAAGTTAATAACTAAACAATTTCCAAACGTGAAAAATTAATAAATACAAATTACATGCTTTCTGATGTTTGGAAATGAATTATTAATTTAGTTTTTTTTTAAATACTTTTGATGATTTGAAATTTTTTACACAACAAATTCTTTAATGTATGACATTTAAAAAAATGAATATTTATTTCATGTAATTTAGAACTATTTTATATTTAAATTTATGAAAATTATTGAAAATTATTATGATAATTTTACCAACTACATGAATTAATATAATTTTACAAAGATAAAAAATCGATTCAAATTAAAATATAAAATAAAAATTATTTGTAATATTTTTATTTCTATGTATAATTCAAATAATAATTTGAACTTATTTGAATTTAAATAATTTAAATTTAGAAATGTCTTGTTTGATTAAACATAATTTAAAATTATTTTTTTAATTAAATTTTAAATTTTAATAAAAATCGCACTTCTAGTCCCATAACTTAGAACTCATGAATTACCCCCCAAAACCCACCTGTTAACAACCATGTGTACGACACGTGTGTTTTTCGTTAAGTATTTGGCGGAAAGGTAGAGGTGGGACCAAATGTGAGAAATTTTTTAAATTATGGAACTCAACGTAATAATTTTGAAATGAATGAGATTCAATTGAAAATGACCCTTAGTTATGGGACCAAAGGTGTGATTTTTCGGAGTGTATACTTTTGCATTATATATATATTTTGAGATATATATTAAATTAAAACATATTAAGTTTCAAATTCAAATTAATATAATGTATGTATATAAAAACTTTATATAAAAAATGTAGAAATATAAGATACAAAGGGAAAAGGTTTGAAAATATGAAATGCAGCATTATTAAAAAACAATAAAAGAAAATGAAGACAATTAACTACTAGGGCTAATAGCAATTTACCCCCTTGTATTATCCATAATAGGAAAAAAAACCATGTAAAAAAAGAATATACAAAATTCCTCCCTGAAAATTGTTAAATCATGCTCACTTCCTCCCGCGGTCTGTTTAGAAGGATTTTAAGCAAATTTAAAATTGAAAGGACAAAAATGACCTTGCATAAGTTTAAACACCTTTCACCTCTCATTCTTCAGATCATTTTGAAATCAAATACTGGAAAACTGAGAGCGAAAATCGTAAAATTAAAAATCCCAAAACCTTAGCTTGATTGTTGATGTTCCCCCCATCACATTGAACAATTTTTACAATCCAAAGTGGATTTAGAGAAGATTGCAGGTGAAGGCTGGTGTAGAGACGTCATTGACTTCGAAGGGAATGCATCTGGTGATTTAACTCTTGCGCAAGGTATGCATTTGTTCTCTCCTTCACGTATGTTGCTTAGGGTACTTATTTGGCCTTTTCTGTGTGAAGTTTGCTTATATATGTATTTTTTTGTTTTTAGATGTATTATTTGTCTGTTATGTTTGAAGTGGCGTAATATGCTTTGCACCCCAGCATGAGTTTTGTCTTCTATTTTTTCGTTATGTAGATGTTATTAGGTGTTATGTGATTGTGTGGTTGTTTCAATTTGTCCGTACTTGTGCTTGTAAGGTTTCAATGTTAGTGGTCCTAATGAAAATCTTATGTCAGTGGTCCCAATAGTACTTAGACCGAAAAAAAGACTTACAAACACTTACATTGACCATCCATAAAATAAAATATTTTAAAATATTTAAATTTATTTTATAGAATGTTTGACATAGTGCTACAATGCATAATGTTCCTGTTTGAAGTCTTATTCTTCCGGTTTGACTGTACATTGTTCTTCCTATTTAAATATCATAAATATAAAGTTCATTTAATTATAAGCACCGTGTCATGGTAATTGACATTGGATTGTCTCAATGTTAACTATCACTACTTAGGCTAATTGGTATGCATTATAGCAGTAGCTAATTGAATATTTTGTTTGTTCATGAATGCAGATGACTGAATATCATGAATTACAAATGTGGAGTGGAGGAGAATTTGTGCGTACTCCAAAACTAATATATAGAGGAGGAAAATTAATACACATTCCAAAATTTGATTTGGACTACTTGAACTTGGATATTCTGTGGGACTTGTATGTGCAGCATGGAGGCAAGAAAGGCATTGTCAATTTCTACTATAGAGTGCCTGGATCTTCACTTGAACATGGGTTGAGGAAAATAACAATTGATTACCCTGATTATAATATAAGTGACTTGCAAAGACAATATAGAGGTATAGATTTACCAGTTTTGCTCTATGTGGAGGAGGTAACAAACCTAATCCAAGTGATGGATGAACATGGGAATCTGATTAGCTTGGAAGAGCTTCAAAAGATGTAAAATAGGGAACAAGAAATTGATAAGGATGGCAGGATCAGGTTATTGACATAAGGGGTAGATTTTGAAGATGACTTTGGCAGTGCACAACCAGAAGAGATGGAGTTTGGGGGTTTCAGTACACAACCTCCTTAGCCAGAAGAGGAAGAAGAGCAGGTTGCTGTAGTGCATCATGAAGAAGAATCAGTTGCAGTTGAACATAAAACAATAGAAGAAACACAAAATTCAGAAGCACCTTCAGCACCTGTATATCAACAATCAATTGAAGAAACTACATATGGAAAAGCACCTGTACAACAAACTGAAAATGAAGAGGCACCTACAGTCCAGCATGAGGAAGAAGTACCTGGAGCAAATGATGAAGTTGTCCTTGAAGTCCATCATGATTCAGAAGCAACAAAATTTAGACAGAATAAGGAAGAACCTGCAATCCAGCATGATGAAGGTGTGCCTACAGTTCAAAATGATTCAGAGGGATCTCATTTTGATCATCATGAGGAAGATCCTGCAATCCACAATGAGAAGGAACCTGTAGTGCAGCATGGGGAAAACCAACCTGCAGAAGGAGCTCATTTTGATCAACATGTAGAATGAGCTTATTTTGATCAGGAATTTCAACATGAAGTAGAACATTATACATATCAATTTCTACAGGAGATGGAGATTGATGAGGAACAGATGTACAGAACTGAAGAGACTTCATTATCTCATAATGAAGAAGAAGAAGCTGGAAACCATGATGCACAAGGTGAAGTCTCACCAGATGCAGATACACAAGATGATTCAGGTAGTGAACAACCCGAAGAATCAGAGAATATAGAGAGTGAAGAAGCTTTAGACCATGATGCACAAGCTAGTACTCCTACAGATTCAAAGGATGAGGATTATGAGCCAGATGATTCAGAGAGTGATATTGACCTTGATTCAGATACACCAAGCCTTGTGCTAGAAGATTTATAGGGGTCCAGCGATGATGATATCTTCATAGAAAAGAATAGTGGTAGAGGAGAGCAACTCAGAAAGTTGAGAAAAATAATAAAATCAAAGAATCCCAAGAGGAAGAGGCCACAAAGAGCTAAACATATAGAAGATGAGAAGTGGTATAATGACCCTGGGGCAGATGATGAATTCATAAGCCTAGATGGTTTAGATGAAGAAGATGCAAAGCATCCTTATTTTAGACAAGGGCAAGAGATGAAAGATTTTAACATGGTGGTGAGGATGAAATTTGCTAATGCGAAGGTATTTAGAGAGGCTTTGAGTGATTGGGCTGTGAGACAGGGCTTTGAGCTTGAATGGATTAGAAGTGAGAATGCCAGAGTAACAACTAAATACAAGAACAACTCATGCAATTGGAGGATACATGCCTCCCCAGTGATGCAAAGTGCAACTTTTCAAGTGACGACAATCACAGGATCTCATACATGTTCCAGAGCAGATCATAACTACATTCCCAAAGCAAGATATTTGGAAAGTAGGGTGCATAATATTATCAGAGACAATCCCAATATTTCAATTGAGAAGTTGAAGAACACTATTCAAAAGAAGGTCAATTTGAATGTGAGTACATGGAAAGTGATCAGAGCCAAAAGACATGCAATGCAGGAAATTAGAGGGGTGGATGGTCAACGATTTGAGAGGTTGTGGGATTATTGTGCCACAGTTATAGAGAAGAATCTTGGCAGCAGGATTTTGTTGAGAAAAGTTGAAGACAGTGATCCACCTATCTTTGAGATGATGTATTTCTCACTGAATGCCATGATGAAGTCTTTTCAAGGGTGTAGACTAATAATTGGTCTAGATGGCTGTTTTTTGAAGACTGCTCGTAGTGGGCAGCTTTTGGTTGCCATAGGAAGGGATGGCAATGATAACATGGTTTCTATCGCCATGGCAGTGGTTCCAGTGGAAAACAGAGAGACATGGACTTGGTTTTTGAAAGAGGTGCTTGAGGATATTGGGGACAGGAGATGGACTTTCATCTCTGATAGGCAAAAATGACTTATTGAGGCATTGAGAGATGTGGCTCCAGATAGTGGACACAGATATTGCTTGAGACACATGTATGACAACTTTAAGAAGAAATTCAGTGGACCTAAGCTTAAGGACTTATTTTGGAAGGCAGCATCTGTTGGTAGGAAAACAGCATTTGAGCATTACATGAGGCTGTTGGAAGCAGAAGATCCTAAAGTGAATGATAATATTGAGACAACAGTAGAGTGGCTTAGGAAAGTTCCAGCTGAACATTGGGCTAGGTCATATTTTTCTGCTTACTGCAAAAGTGATATTTTAGTTAACAATCTTTCAGAATCTTTTAATAGTTATATCATTGATGCAAGGGACAAACCTATCATTAGCATGTTTGAAAGTATCAGAAGCAAGCTAATGAGTAGGATTCAGACTAAGAGGGCAGGGATGGAGAAATATGCTGGAAGCATATGCCCAAACATACTCAAGAAGATCAATAAGCAGCAAATTATGACTAGGCATTGCATTGCTAGATTTTGTGGGGGCAAAGAGTTTGAAGTTGACAGTCCAGATGATAGATACCTTGTGGACTTGGATAAAAAAGCTTGCACGTGTGGGATGTTTCAGTTGAATGCTTATCCTTGTTGCCATGCTTCTACTGTAATTTCAGAGAGAAGGTTGAAATTAGAAGATTATGTGGATGATTGCTATAAAAAGGAGAGTTACATGAAGGTATATGAGCACATGATCCATGGGGTTCATGGGCCTAAGGAGTATATTAAAACTAGCTTTGTACCTATAAAGCTACCTAAAATTAAAACTAAAGCTGGGAGACCAGTTAAGGTGAGAAGAAGAGGTCCTGATGAATTGCATAGGACTACTTCAACAAGGAAGGGACTTACACATATGTGCAAAAATTGTCTACAAATAGGTCACAACAAAGTTTCTTGCAAGAACCCAACTCATCCTAAAGCCAGACTTTTTAAGGTTAAGATATTAGATTTAAATTGACAAATTGTATATATTTCTATTGATTATTTAGATTGATCAAGTTATATGCATTTTACAGGCTACTACTACTGCACAAGCTCCCTAAGAGATGATAAACCAAGATTCTCAAGTCCCTCCTCTAAGCCATAATGATGCAGGGGAAAGTTTTATTGTTGACCCCCCAACACAGCCTTCCAAATCAGTAAGTTAGTTATTTTTTATTCACCTTTTGACATCTTTATATTACTAGATAACTTTGATATACTGCTCTGCTTGTTGCAAATCTGAGGTTTCAAATCATCATTTGGGTTGTTGCTTTAATATTGCTAAAATTTGAGGCTTGTTGATTTGGCTGGTCAATATTTTTCATTGGTTGGTTCTTGTTTATTTATGTTTGGTTCTGTTGTTTATGTTTGGGCTACTTGATTTCAATTGCAGCTAGTTCTGTATGAATCCTCTGTAAACTGGTAGATTACCCACCTATAATTTATAAAATCCTCACTAAATATGCAAAAAAAAAACCCTTACTGCAAAATGTCTCATTCATTGATAGTTTTAATTTCATATGCTTGATTTTTTATTTTTTGGGTTGCAGAAACAAACAACTTAGGAGAAAAAGGAAGAACTTACCAAGGCCCTAGAAATGCATCTTTACTAGGGAAAACAAGCCATGGAAGAAAAGGTGCACCGAGAAAAAGAATGGCTTCTATCTCAACTCAGAAAAGGTCCGGTGCTTCAACTGGGTATGTTGCAGCACCAAATACTGAGGCACCTCCACCAGTTGATGCATCAACCAGGGGGTCACCTGGAGCAGCTTCAATTCCACCTACTGGTGTGGCTGCAAGTGATCCTAAACTATGCAAGAGAAAGAAAAAACAAACTATCAATGAGGTGCTGCAGAATATAAAAAAAAGAGCAGTTGAGAGGAGAGCACAACAACTATAGATGTGGTGTGAGAGATTGTTAATGAGATTTATTTTGTCAAACAATTGTTTATTTTGTATGTATGTAACTGTGGGCATGGGATTCTAGGGAAAAGATGCCTTTTTAACCTTTTGTTGGGTTTGGAATATTTATACAAATTTGGCAGCTTTAATTATTTTGATGAGTGGTTGGAATGTATTAAACAATGCCAATTGCACTCTATTGAATAGAGTCACTTGTCTTCTTTTGACCAATTTGGAGATTATTAAACTTTGGACTACTTTGAACCTTTTTCGTATATAGTTTTGTTGGTTTCCTATTAATTTGGTCTTGTTGGTTTCCTATTAATTTGGTCTTGTTGGTTTTTGATTGGATAAGTCGTTATACTCCCTCAACTCTTGCAATTTTCTTTTCCAGAATTATGCAACCTACCCCCCTCTGATTTCATTCATAAGTTATATAATAGCAATTTACCCCCCTGATTAATTGTCGGGAATATAGAACCAATAAAGGAAATTGAGCCAGATGAACTGCCTTAACATTGCAGAAACAACATAAGCAAAACTAACACTTTTCATCTCTTTACTTCAATACTACAACAACCAAAGCTGTAACTAAAATAGCTATTAAAAGCTAATAAACATGAACAACATTTGAAGAATTCTCCTCATTCCTACACGTCGCTATCCTTGACACCCGAGAAACCACTTCTTCAACATCTGCCAAATTATTTTCCTCACCGCCATAGCTTGCATCAATGCCAAAATCCTGGGGACAAATAACTGGAAGACCACTTGGATACCAAGTTGCTCGAAGTGGCACACACCATTTGAAGAAATTGCAGTGTTGGATAGCACAACAGTAGTAAAGCCTACCAAATGAGCTTTTCCTATCATTCAAAACCACTCGAAGAGCAGCGTCTGTCAAGAATCTACATATTGGAGGTCTCTCATACCTCAGGTCAAGTGAAGGCTTGGTGGGTCTGAATCTGTTCCTTGCACTGTTGGAAGAAGAAGTCGCCATTCTTCAAAATAATCTTGCTTGAAATAGAAAAAAATTAAATTTAGGGGTGGACTTACTACCTTTCGATGTTCAAGTGAACAAGGAAGAAATGGGCTTTCATTTATTTGGGGAAGAAGGGGGTAAAATAGGCTTTTCACACATCTAATAGGATAACCAGGCATATCCAGGCACGCGTGGCACACACCAGCGCTCAAAAGGGTTGCGCAGCATGATTTATGAAAACTTAAGGAGGTGATTTGTATATTCTTTTTTCACATGGGTTTTTTTTGCCTATTCCGCTTATCCTATGGGGGGTGCTAGCAATTTTCCCTTAACTACTATCATAAAAAAGAATGCTGTAAAATTGTAAGTCTCTAAAAATCAACTAAACATAGAATCCATTAAAGAAAATTTTAACCATATGAAAATAGCAAAAGTTTAGTTTCATAATACATAAGTTTCAAAAAATCCTAAAACATATCTTGCATCAAATTGTTTTTCCTTTTCCAGTCATAGTCTTGAATTATATTTCTAGAAATAATTGGAGAATAGTTGTATTTCATTTCAGTTCCACTTTAGTCGAACATATATATGTTATATGCTTGAAAATCTTTTTATGCCCATAATACTAGTTTTGGTGTTCTCTTTTTTTTTTCCTCTCTTTATATTTTATCAAAAATAAATTCAAATTTTGGCTTCCAAATTCCATAATCAAATAGAGCTTCAACAGAGATACTTTTCTTCCTAGAACCATAGCTTATTAGCATATTTAGTGAGGGATTATGTCATGCCCCCAAAACCAAATCATATATTCTAGTTTTGTGGCGTGAAACTCAATTCCAAATAATCGAAGTCATCTAACCCAAAATCATAATTTTTAACAAAAGAACACCAAGTATTCGAAGTAAATTAAGTAAATCTTGCAACATGAAAACTCAAATAACAGTACTCTAACCTCAACTAATCCATAAAGAAACTAACAAGCTAACATCATCAAATACTAAGTCTATTGTAAAAGTCCCAAAATACTTCAGTTCTGAACCTAATCGGAAGTGGAATCCACCTCTTCACTGGGGTTAGAGTCTAGGTATGCCAGAAGGAAGTTAAAAGAAGTAAAGTGTGAGTAAATGACTCAGTGAAGTGTGCAATGTAAATTCAAAAATATATCATGATCAAAAGATGCTCAATGATAAACATTTGAGAAAAATATTGATAAATAGTCATGCATTATGCTGTAGTAAAACAAGAATATAATAGTAAACATTTTTAATAGGCCAACAATTAAATGTGATAATCGAACTAGTATTTGTTATAGCAAGTCAACCTTATGATTCCCACTGTAATAGTCCCTTATTGCTTTGGGCAAGGTGTGACCTTATCAAACAGTGCCCAAGCCTAAGTCCTTGGGAAATCCTATGACCCATCTCATCTACGAATGGCTTTTGTTGTGCGCTAGGGGAACTAGGCTATTGGGGCTTGAGGTTCAACCGGCAAGCCCGCTATCGCCTAATGAAGTCCCTCACACACCCAAATCAAGTTGAATTTAACTAACAGTAACAGTAATAGTAACAGTAAATTTAGTCATCAATTGATCATCGAATTTAACTGCTAGTCTAGAAATATTATTAAATAAAAAGAGATCATAAAAAGACATGTTTTCTTTTAACTTGTCACAAAATAAGAAGATTTTATGTGTGCAATGTAATATAAATATAGTGCAGTGTAAATTGAAAAAAAGTTTTATGGAATGCATTATAGTATATAACCTTCTGGGTTTTGAAAGGTATTACTATGTATTATACATAGGAAAATGCACTCACAATGCTCTGCATTCATCTGATCAATGATCTCCCAGGGCTAGCTTGAATAACCTGCTAAGAAATGATAATAATTAAACCAATTTCTTTTAATGAACACTTCAACTAAGGGCTTAAACTTTTGCACTCATTGTAGAATATCCATACAATATTTTTATGATGAATATATGGAACAACCTAAATACATGAGTAACTCTTACTAAATGCAACAAACCTTAATGGGAACCATACTTGTTATCCTCGTCAGAAGTACTTATTACACAATCATGAATTCACAAGAACCACTTAAAGATTTTATAGGCTCAATATAGTACTCAACTTTCTAATTAGAAACTTTCCTTCAAAGATTCCAAGAAACAAATAATCTTGCATTTAGGAGTAATTTTTTTATATTAGCATAAAAGCTAGACCCAATTTATAACAGTCGTATAGCATTGAAGATTAGAGACACATCATTAACTTAGACAACATTTTTTTTAAATCAAAGTTGTTATAGGAGTAGGCCACAATTTTGCACTAGTAAATTTTCATAACTTTTAATAACTAATAATTAATATGAGGTTCTAATATTTTATTTGTTCTTTTTCTAGACCATTTCAAGTTGGCGTACAAAAATAAAAAAAGTAAAAATAGATCCATTATCACGGTAATAAATCCCTCAAATTAAAAGCAATCCAGATCATGACATGTACTTAGGAAGCTAAACTTGATGAATTTTAGAAAAATAACTACAAGGCCTGAGTTCGTAAAACTTTTAGTAATATTAAAAATAGATCAAAGTTTCTTAGTAAAACTTATCACTTTGGAATACTATCGTTTAGATGGGGGAAAAGAATTCTAAGTTGAACCTTCCCAAACTCGCCACTTAGTCTGGCAAGGTTTCTTTTGGATTTTTATAAAATTCAATAGAGATAACTAAGATCTAACTTTTTTCCACAAGGTTTTAGACACATTATAGTTAACTTAAAAATATTTTGAAGTAAAATTAACAAAATTTGACCTACATTCTTGTCATTCTAAAATTCCACTGCACATTACAATGGCCCCTTTGAATTGAAGCTCTTTAATGTTAAATTGACAGCTATGCTACACAGCACATAATTTAAGTAGTACCCAAATTCCTTCATAGGTTTTATAGAAAGAAACACCACAAAAGGTCCTACTCACCATTAATCCATTCAACAAAAGAATTCCTTCTAATTTTGACAATAAAAGAAAAAATTCATTATGGGTGAAGGCAAAATCATAAAATATTGTTTAAACTAGTTCCTTGACATAGTAAATTAATGGGCATAGGATATGTATTATTGTAACCATTGTAATTTCTCCTATATGCATGAATTAAATTAGCCACTAATAAACAAATCAAGGTTGCCTCTAACCAATTCGACAAATTAGCAAAGGCATATCTATTATAATTTAATGCAGTTACAGGGTCACCAACTTGCTTGCATTTCTTTTTATTTTTCTTCTTCTCTCTTCCCTTTTCTTGTAGTCTAATTACAACAGCCAAGTTAACATTAAGCACCTTAGTTTTCTTCCCTTTTTTCCTGCCACAAAGCCGGTGTTCTTTTCTTTCTTTCTCCATTTTTCTTTTCTTTCTTTCTTCTTCTTCTTCTTCTTCTTCTTCTTTTCTTCTTCATGTTTTTTCTATCTTATGGTTAGGGTTTTACTTGAGGCACTATATATAAGAAAGAAGTGGTTTAATCCAAGAAGGGCTAATTCTATTACCTCTAGAACTAGGATAACTACTTGCTATTAATTCTAATTCCATAAAAATTGAACTCAGTCCTATAATTAATTATCATACTCCTAGTAACCTGATAAACTAACCAAGAAGTGTAAAATTTACCAAAACCAAAGGCTATTATTTTATTTTAAAAATAAATTCAAGATCAAACATAATAGTTATCAATATATGATTAGGAGGGAATTTGATTTTCTTTTTTTTTTCTTTCTAATTTTTAATAAATATATATTCTTAAAAAATGGTATTTTATGCCTTTCTACTTCTTAATTGATATAATGAATAAAATAAAATAAATTCGGTAAGATAATCAATTAAATACGATACAAAATTCTAAGGCATTAGCAGATTTAGTGAGAGATTACCTCTATATTGTTTCATCACTTCATGGTTACTTATTAGTTATTGTACTTAATGTTTATAAAGAAAAATAAAAACTATACAAATACATGATTTAGGAATATGAATCTTATTTTAGCGATTGATTATGTACTTCTATAACACCCCTAAATTTGGTATTTTTGAAAAAATACGGATTTAGAAATCAAGATATTGGTTGGTCGAATTTTAGGGCTTGATATATATATATATATATAAGAAAGACTGAATTGTATGGAAATTAAAAGTCCTGGGGTCAAATAGTAATTTGAAAAGACTTGATTGACCAACCTTTGGAAAGTTTCGTGGGTTACAATGGGATTATTTTGGGTCAACTAGATGGAAATGGGGGACTAAGGAGTTGAGGGACTGAATTGAAGAGTTTCAACACCTTGGAGGACTTGATTGGAGTCTGGGCAGAATTCTGGGGGTCAATTTTGGATTTCAGAAAGTTGGGTTTGTATACATAATTTCACCCCCCTTTTTTCTTCATTTCTCTACCGAGCACCCTCCTTCCCCTCACCGACGACCACCATTTCCAAAAATTGAGCCAACCAAACTCCTCATCTAATCATATTGAACACGAAAATACCACATACATGTCCTTTATGCCAGCGGATCTCCGGGAAATTTAAGCTCAAAGTGAGCTCATGGCGGCGTGTGATGGGAACGGCGGAGCAGCGGCGAAAAATATCTTCTGGGCAGTGTTTCGTGTTGGGTTCAGCTCAAGAAAAAGTTGGTGGCCTTGCATTGAGGTTTGGCACTGCGGCAGCGGCAACGGTGGAATCAAAGCTTCAGGCGACGGCGGTGAGTGGTGGTGCTGGGCTTTTAGGGCTAAAATTGAGGGCCTTCCTAGTGGTGGAGCTTGAAATTGACCAAGGATTTGGACTACTGAGGCGAAAACGCAGTGAACGGTGGTAATGGTGCGCAACTTCTTTGGTGGCGGCGCTAAGACAGTATCTTCAGCTCGTCGAGATGATCGTGGTTGCTTAATTGGCTGATGGTTTTGGAGTTCCGATAAGGACCTTTTGGGTAAATGATCAGGAGTTTGGATTTAAGCTTTGTACCATTATTTCTTACCAAACCTTGTATTATGTTAAGGAAAATAAAGAAATTAATTGTGATTGTATACATATCCTCGATGCATGGATTATTATTATTATAGCTTAGTGGTCTTAATTTGTATTGTTATAAGATAATCTTGGGTTAATTGAGTTTATTGGAGGATAAAACCCTAATTTTATAGACTTGAGACTTAAGTGATGAATTTGGGTTATTAAAGATAGTTGATCTATTATTATCATTTTGTGTATCATTATAAGGTTAATTGTGTAGTTATGGGACCCAATTATAACCCTTAACAGGACCAGATATATGAATCTCGTGAATATTTGATATTAACGGTATAATTAGCATATTCCCTAATAATACTGTCGAGACGAACCCTAAAACTACAGTATTAATCGAATAGCTATTGATTTTGGACTGTTAATGGTGTGATAAGGATGAATAAAGATTTTGACTGTGAACCTATTCTTTTGGATTAGGTGACAAGGAGCTGGGTCCTGCGGACCAGTAGGATGCGACTGCTTTTCTGAGACTTTAAAGGTGAGGGTCTACCGCTTTGGTACTTATATTGATTGAACATGTCTGTTATCCATTTTGAAAACCCTATGAGGGTCCACCGACCTAGTATTTGATTTGATTATCGCAATCTATTACTTGTTGAACCCTGTGAGGTTCCATCAATTTGATAATTGCTTTGTGCGCCCTGTAAAGGTAATTTTATCTATTTTTTCTTAAAACTGATTGTCTCTCGCTTGATTGAACTCTGCGAATTATTCAAACTCATGAATTATATCTGTTATTAAATCGTGCGCCCCTGTACGAATTTGATTTTCTTAAATCATTTGTGATAATAAACTGATTGTCTCTATTCTAGCGGCATGAACTTCTATCCTTTTAATTATTATCGTCCACTCTGAATCCGTAGTATATATTATTATTTGGCCTTGTTGGCATAATTGATTGTCCTGTATACTATTTGTGTAGCCATGTTGGCAAAAACTGTTAATTGAACATCCGGATAAGTTGTTCCCAACTGTTGAGCTCGGGAGTTGTTCCCAGCTATTGAGCTCTAGCTTGCTGATAAGTTGTTCCCAACGGTTATGCTTGAAACGTACTGATATGTTCTGACCGACTGATTGACTGACTAACTAACTGTTTGATTGACTGAATGACTAACTAACTGGTATAAGGAGAATCTGATATGCCTGTCTTGTTCTAATTTGTTGGATGACATATGTTACTTGGGATTGTTTTGTTTGGATTGTATTTCGAATGTTTGTATTCAACTCAAGAAGCAACAAGGATGGAGTAGTTTCTTGGTCTAGATTGGGCTGTTATCCGGGTCGAATGAGCTATCTATATTCCCTCTCGAATTTATTCGATTGAGACGATCCAAGGCCATTCGAGCCAACAGTCACAACTCCTGAGCTAGTACCTACTAATAACCTTAAATTTGTTAATAGCTGTATTTTGTTACGTTTATGTTTCGATTGCCTTGTCTGTTAATTTATGATCTGTTGAATTGTTTCCTCTTCGGCAGAGCCCTTATGATCGATTACTGATTGTTATCCCTCACTAAGTCCTTTAGACTTACCCTCCCATTTTTTCCTTGATTTTCTCAGACATGTTTTGATGACAGATATGGACCTCAGGCTTGGACTGAAGAGTTTATTTTGCAATAGAATAGTTGATTATGTGTTATGGGTTCTCTTGAACATTATGTTATGCTTAAATTTGAGTTCAAGATATGTGGTATGTATATATTATGTTGAATAATATGGGTCGAATTTTAGGAATGTATTTAGTGCTTTTGTCGTAGTATGTATAAGTTGAAGCAGGTTGCTGTCTCAGATGATTTTGAGAATTTTCTTATGGGCCTATTGACTATTTTATCAATTAAGATTTAATTCTGAACAAAATCGGAGTGGCATCTCAGCTTAGGGATTATCTTGAGTGAGGGTGCTACAACTTCGCCCACACTAGCCGCATTGTGTAGAAATCAATTGCAATTCTCTATCTACTTGCTCCATAAACATTTATAATATGTCTATATGTGTATGCTAAAATAAAAATAAATTTCTTTGATTTAATATAAATCTCATAAAAATATTTTATATAATTTATATAATTTAAATAGTATACCTGCATACTTTCAACATGCATCACCAAGTGATTCAATAAAAGGTCTATTGCAAGACACTTTCATCGAAGGGTAGTGAACTTCTTTACCATTTTCATAAAAAATTCTTACATCCACTATATTCTTTCTTATGTGTTGCACCAAGAGTTCGTATCCTTGCTTCAATTGATGAACTTTGACAAAATTATTTCATCCAATTGTAATTCTACCAGATTCACATTTAAAACATACTTTGTTATCTGTACACCATGCTAAAGATGTTGTAAATCCCCTTGGTAAGTCATATAGAAAAAAATTAAATATATATCACAATATCGTTTGTAGCACCCTTAAATTTGGTATTTTAGAAAATAAGGATTTGGAAATCAAAATATTATTTTGACAAATTTTGGGGTTCGAAATATGTATAAGAATGACTTAATTGCATGGAGATTGAAAGTTTTGGGGGTCAGTTTGCAATTTGAGAAAAATTGATTGAACAATCCTTGTAAGCTTTGTGGGTCAAAATGAGAATACTTTTGGTCAACTGGTTGGAATTGAGGTACTAAATTAGTCCAAAGGCTAAATTGAAGATTATCAACATTCTGATGGACTCAATTGAAGACTGGCTGAAAGGTTTGGGGGTCAATTTTGGATTTTAGAAAGTCGTGCTTTATATATCATTCCCCCATAGATTTCTTCATTTCTTCACCCGCATCCATTTCCCCCTTCTTTCCAACAATAGCCTATTTTTGAAAACTAAACCAACCAAAATCTTCCCCTTATCTCCTCGACCACATAGATGCCGCATGCGGGGCTTCATCTTTAGTGGACCATTGAAAATTTGGAGTTGAAAATTGGGCAGCGACAGCGAGTTATGGGCACAATGGAGTAGACGCTGAAGCTGGCATTTGTGCGGTATTTCTAGTAGAGCTCAGCTCAAGGAGCATCTCGATGCTTTTAATTTTTTGAATGGGCCACCGGAGCGAGCATAACTGAAGAAAAACTGGTGTGGCGGCGCATTGAGACCCAGCAACTTTGAAGTAGTAATTGAACGCCTTCCTGATGGCAAAGCTTGAAATTAACCTAGGTATTGTGTTGGGTGAGCTGAGGCTCACCTTTTGGCGGTGGTGGTGACCATTTCTGGCGTCAATAGTATTGAAGCAATTTCTTCGCCTAGTCACAACGATCGTGAGTGTGACGTCGATTTGTGATTTTGGAGTTTCGATAAGGAGATTTTGGGTAAAGATTTGGAATCGAATTAAATACCTTGTATTATTTTATTTTTGTTAAATCTTGTATTTGTAGTGCAAATAGGAGAATGAAAAATGATATGGAACCAAGACTCGAAACATACATGTACCATTATAAGTTTAGTGGGCTCAAATTTGTATTATCACGTGACAATTTTGGGTTAATTGAGTTTATTAAAGGATTAAAACGTAATTTTATGAATTTGAGACTCAGGTGATGAATTAGGTTATTTAAGATAATTGGACAATTAATATTGACTTGGTGTAGCATATTGAGGTTAAATATGTAATTAAGGACCTAATTATGTCCTCTTTACCAAAACTAAAATGAACCTTGTGAATATTTTTGTAGTAACAGAGTAATTAGCACGTTTCGTAAATAATTATCGATTTTAGGTTGTTATTCATATAATTATAATTATAGGATCAAATGAGGATTCTGACAAGGAACCTATTCTTTTTAGTTAAGTGCTAAAGAGCTGGGTCCTGCAGACCAATAGGCGATGACTGCAATTCTAAGGCTACGAAGGTGAGGGTCTATTGCTTTGGTACTTGTTTATATCAACCTACTTATTAATTATTGTACCCTGTGAGGGTCTAACCTTCTGGGTATTTATTTTGTATGCCCTGTGAGGGTCCACTGCTCTGGCATTTGACTTGTATAAGCCTATTTTGTTATTTGCCGTATACTTTATGAAGGTTAAGTTGTTCTTGTTCTGGGAAATAATTGATTCTCGATTATTGAATTCCATTATTGTTTGAACTCTTGATTGTTATCTGTTTATTGTATCATAAACTCTTATAAGGGTCTGCCAATTTGGCACTTATTTTATATACCTATCTGTTGTTTGTGGTATACCCTTGTGTAGGTTAAAATTGTTCATGTTCTATAACTGAATCTTGATTCTTGATTATGTGATATGTTTGAATTCCTGTTATCTGTTAGTCGATTTGTATACCCCTGTGAAGGTTAGTTTTCTTTGATTTTGCTTCTAATAAGAACTTAGCATGTCTATTCTCGTGCTAATAACTCATGATGTCTTGCTTGACATCGATCAGTCTAAATTCATTCTGCTTATCGCATGTTTGGTCCTGTTAATTTGTCTGAAGTTATCTTGTACATTACTGATTCGTCTTGTTAGAAGTTTGTTTGCTGATGTTTGATATATGTATAGAGATATGTTGGCTGAGTGTCGATCTTAGCGAAATGCTTGGAACTGCGATACCGCTAGGGGACTATTCCCTGGGTATTGGCGATATCGCTAGGGGATATTCCCTAGGCATAAGCAATCTATCAGGTACCAGGTTGTCATGCTTGGGTAAGTTTAGTCTGGTCGGAATAAGATGAGTCTGATAGGCATGTTATGTTATGATCTATTGGAATGCATATGTTATTCAGGTTTGCTTTACTTTGACTGTATCCTAACTATTTGTAATCTGATCATGGAGCATTAAGAACGGTGTAGTTTCCTAGTCTAGTTCGGACTTATGTTTGGGCCAAACAAGCTAATGGCGATATCTCCCGTAGTAAACCGATTGAGTTGGCCAATGGTGATACTGCCCATAGTAAATCAGTTGAGCTAGCCAGGCCATTCGAGCAAATGGTAACAACTCCCAAACTAGTAGCCTAGAATTTGAAATATCTTTGTTCTAGTATCATCTTTTCAATGTCATGCTTGTTTATGTTCCGTTGAAGTTCTGATTTTTCTTCTGATCTATGTGATTGCTCGTTTTACGTCCATCACTGAGTCCTTAAGGCTCACTCTATCTATTATTCTTGATTTCTCAAATAGGGATTAGACGATGGACTCAGGTGTCAGGCTTGGCCAAAGAGTCTATTCTTGTATTAGATTAATAGCCATATGCACTTTTGGGTTTTCTTGGATATTATATGATGCACTGAGATGTTGTGTTTTGTAAGTTGAATTAAGACCTGCAGCATGTATATATTTTGTTGATGTATATAGTGCTTTTTGGTAATTTGACTAAGTTGAAGCCTATTGCTGTTCTTGGTGAATTTTGAAAATGTTTCATGGACATATCATTCTGTCTTGTGGGTTTTGATTTACAATTGAATTGGGTGGCATCTCAACTTAGGGATTGTCTCGAGAGGGGGTGCTACACTGTTGATTTTTTTTTTTCACACATACTAATTAATTAAATGAAAGAATGCTACTTACTATATAATTGTCATGCTTGTAGTGTAACAAATACATACTCATTCTTGAAAAAGTTTTTAAAGTAGGATTTAGTTTATTTAATTATAAAAGACACTTTTTTTATAATGAAAGTGATGCTTGTGTAATTAAAAATTGTAAGTAAATTGTCTACTTGGATATTATCCCACATCTTCAGTTGTTTCTGTAAATAAGCATGTAAAAGAAAGATTAGTAGAAAGTACATCAATTGCATTAATATTATAAAAAAGAAAAACGTATAAAAAAATTAAAGTTATTAATACTAACTTGAGATGTCTTCATCAATCTCTATTGGTTTTTCTTCAATTTCTTTTCAATCATTGAGTTGGGAAAAAAAATGATAAATAAATATAAAGTATTTTAGTGTAAAAATTATTAAAGATGATGTAATAAAAATAAAAGAAAAATATATAATAGAGTAATGTACCTCCTGATAATTAAGCTGTTAAGAAAAGCTTTTTCCCAACCACATCTCAGCTTGAATAATTTCTTTCCATATCTCAAACTCATTGAAGTTTTACACCTTTTTTTATAAACCATTGTATGGTTCTATAATAAAAACATAGTGATATGGTGTCCTTGTTGAACCTGCAACAACTAATATAGTATCTCCATTTATACTCTTCAAATGGAAGCCAGTTTCCATAATTTGGCTCACATGATTCTACACTTGCACTTCTACTTTTTCACTAAATGTAGTATGCTGCATTTTTCTGGATTCATAATTTAGGACAATTTTGTTAGTGTTTTTTTTGCTATTAATGCAAAAAACAACATAATCTTTTTGTAGTATAATGAATGGGGTCATGTATAATTTACTTATTAGTAAGCATTTTAGTTGTAATAACATCAACAATGGGTGTCATGATCAAATGATTTTGGCTTGTTGATTTTTGATCTTCTGTTTCTCTTCTCTTTTGATGATAATTGTATAGTTTCTCTTAATTAGAGTGGCCTTTGTGATATCTTTCGTGTTATTTTGTATAGCCTTGATGCATAGGTAGGAAGCAGTTTTCAGTGCAATTGCCAGTATGTATTTCCTTTTCATCAATACATAGGTTGGGGTCAATGCCTAACACCTAAAAAAAAAAAAAACACAATGGGTGTCATGAAAGAAACCCGGCAAAACAAACTATTATGACATATTGCATGATTGTTGTAATAATTAGGATTTAATTGCAGATGGGAAAGAAAAGAAATCGCACTTCTAATAGGAAAGAAAAGAATGATTCATTTTTTAAATCTATTACATGTATTATAGTAAAATAAAATATACTTCATTGATTTAAAAGATTTTCCATTTAAAATACAAAGCAAATAAATATGCAAGATACTAATACAAAAATTTCTATCAGTTTACTTTAGTTCTAACAGATAATTTTTTTTTATTTCTTTATATTTTTTCTTGTTGATTTTGCTTTGAAATTTGAGGTAAAATTGATAAGGAACAAAAGAAATGGAGCAAAGAGATCAAAATGGGCTCAAGAACACACCTCAGCGTGTGTTGGAAGGACGCTTCTCATCGGGGCGCGAGGCAAGGTGCAAGTGTGTACATGGGCGGAAAAGGCATAAAAACACGCGTCGTGCGCCCTGGCATACAGTGAACAGTAACTTTGCGCCGGGGCTCAAAGTTTTTGCTCATGTTCAGTTTTTTCTTGGCACAAGCAGATTTGTGCACGTTGAGGCGCAAGTTTTGTGTACCTCGGTGTGTGGCCCAAGCCCATGGGCCTTGGGCTTCATTTTTTGAGTATAAATATCAATTTTTTCTTTCAAGAAAAGTATCACGAACATAACACAAGGGCTTCTTTACTGCTTTTGAGTAATTCTCTCAAGGCAGAGTTTAAAAAAGGTGTTGGGTGTTTTTGTGAGATTTGTGGGATTCAAGTATGTATTTGCACTTCGATTTGAGATCAATAAAATTCCTTTTCTTTGTTGGGTGGACTAGGCACATCATCGAACCACGTTAAATATTGTTGTCGTATTCCATCGAATTAATTTACTATTATTTCATTATTTTCGTAATAAATCCTCCTGGGTTCCAACAAATTGGTATCGGAGCAGGTTGGATCAGATGCCAGGCATGAAGTATGAGGTAGAGAAGTTCGATGGGAAAAATAACTTTAGGCTGTGGAAGATGAAGGTTCACGCCCTCCTGTGTCAACAAAGTTTACAGAGAGCGTTAAAGGGAAAAGATTTCTTGGGGAAAATGCTGAAGGACGAGTTTATGGAGAAGGCTTATGGTACTTTGATGTTATCATTGGCGAATAATGTACTGAAAGAGGTCGCCACGGAAAGTACGCTAGTGGATTTATGGAAGAAGCTGGAGAGTCTATATATGACGAAATCCATGATGAATCGACTATATTTGAAACAACAATTATACACATTAAGGATGAAGGAAGGCACATCTATCACTTAGCATATTGATTTTTTCAATAAGGTGATTCTGGACCTCGCTAGTATAGATGTCAAAATTGATGATAAGGATCAATCTTTAATTCTCTTGTGTTCTCTGCCAAAATCTTTTGAGCACTTGGTTACTACTCTGTTGTACGGGAGAGATACGATTTCAATGGAGGATGTGAAGGCCTTATTGAATTCCAACGAGTTTAGAAAACATGTCCTAGGCAGCAATGTTGGTGAAAATGGGGAAGGATTGGTGGCAAAAAGGAGACCGAGAGAAAGGAGATGGAATAGAGGCCGATCGAAGTCCCGAACCAAGCCTAGAAATGGTGACAAGTATTTTAGGTACAGTGAAAATGGGCATTGGAAATGGAATTGTTAGGAAGGAGGAAAGGGGAAGGATGCTGGTGAAACTTCTAATCAGAAACGGGATGATGTCGCAGGAATTGTTGAGGATGAGTTTAATGGTGGGCTTGTTCTCAACGTTGCCGAACTTTACTAAGCTCTGAATGGATTTTGGATAGTGGTTGTTCCTACCACATGTGCCCAAGAGAAGATTGGTTTACCACATACCATAAATACGATGGTGGTAAGGTGCTTGTGGGAAACGATGCTTCTTCCAGGGTTGTAGGAATTTGCTCAGTTTGTATCAGAATGCATGATGGAATAGTAAGAACCCTAACAGATATGCGTCATGTTCCAGATCTGAAGAAAAATATGATATTAGTAGGTACTTTGGACAAGAATGGTTGTGAGTACAAAGCTCAAGATGGAGTTCTGTAAGTTTCCAAAGGCGCATTGTTTATCATGAAGAGAGAAAAGCGGAGCAGTCTTTACATATTACAGGGAAACACGATTTATGGTACTGTAGCGGTTTCTTCGTCAGTCAATGATACTACGAGACTATGGCATATGCGACTTGGGCATATGAGTGAGAGGGGAATGTGAGAACTGAGAAAATGAGGTTTGCTTTGCAGAGAGAAGACTAGAGAAATGGATTTCTGATAGCAGTGTATGTTGGGTAAGCAACATAGGGTGAAATTCGGCACTGCAGTTCACAGGACCAATGGCACCTTGGATTACATTCACTCAGATCTTAGGGGACCTGCTCAGGTTCCTTTAAAGGGAGGTGCAAGGTACATGCTGACATTTATAGATGATTTCTCACGGAGAGCATGGGTGTACATGCTAAAGCATAAGGATGAGGTGTTTATCAACTTCAAGCAATGGAAGACCTTAATTGAGAAGTAGACAGGGAAGGAGATCAAGTGCTTGAGGACTGACAACCGATTGGAGTTCTGTAATAAGGAATTTCAGGAATTCTACGACAAGGAAGGAATTGTGAGGCATCGCACAGTTATACATACACCACAACAGAGTGGAGTTGCAGAACAGATGAATATGACTATCTTGGAAAGAGCTAGATGCATGCTTTTTAACGCTAGATTGTCCAAGGATTTTTGGGCAGAAGCGATTAACACTGCGTGTTATTTGGTGAATAGGTCACCATAAACTGCTTTGGACTGCAAGATACTAATGGAAGTTTGGTTCGGATCTACTGCTGATTACTCAAATCTAAGAGCATTTGGGTGTCCAGCCTATGCTCATGTTCGAGATAGGAAGCGTGAGCTAATGGCTAGGAAGTGCATATTTCTAGGCTATATAGATGGAGTCAAATGTTATCGTTTGTGGTGTAATGATGACAAGGGCTCCAAGATGATTATCAGTAGGGACGTGACATTTGATGAGTCTGCAATGATGAAGAAGATGGAGCAGCAGGAAAGTGGTCAACAGGGCGTTAAGGAGAAGGTGGAGATTCATATTGATCCTCCACAAGTTTCAAAGGAAAAGCAGAAGGTGGTAGATAAAGCTGGTGAGAGCACATTACCACTTAATCAACAATAGGAAAATGAACCATTACAAAATTATTGCTTGGCTCGCGATAGGGAGAGGAGGCAGATCAAACCACCACAGCGATTTGGTTCCTCAGATCTGGTAGCTTATGCTTTGAGTTTAGCTGAGGAGTTTGTAGGAGATGATCCAGTCTCATACAAAGAGGCAATTTCTAGGCCAGACTCTGATAAATGGGTTGCAGCTATGAGTGAAGAGATGGGGTCTCTACACAAGAATAGCACATGGGAGCTGGTTGATGTACCCAAAGGGCAGAAGATTGTAGGTTGCAAATAGATCTACAAGAAGAAGGAAGTGATTCCTGGTGTTGAAGATGTTAGATACAAGGCGCGATTGGTTGCTAAGGGTTTTACTCAAAGAGAGAGAGTTGACTTTCATGAAGTATTCTCCCCAGTTGTAAAACATACTTCCATTCGTATTTTACTTGCCATGGTTGCTCAGTTTTATATGGAGCTAGAGCAGAGATGGATGTGAAAACAGCGTTTCTGCATGGTGAGTTGGAGGAACAAATCTACATGAGTCAACCAGAAGGATTCGTTGTTCCCAGGAAACAAAATCAAGCATGTCTTTTGAATAGGTCATTATATGGCTTGAAACAATCTCCCAAGTAGTGGTATAAAAGGTTTAATGCTTTTATTATCAAGATAGGATATACTAGAAGCAAGTTTGATTGTTGTGTATATTACAAAATTTGTAGTGATAGCCTTCTCGTATACTTGTTGTTGTTCGTTGAAGATATGTTGATTACCTCTAGAAACATATCTAAGATCAACTAATTAAAAGCTCAGTTAAGTGACGAACTTGAGATGAAGGATTTGGGCGTTGCAAAGAAGATTTTGGGCATGGAGATCATTCGGGATAGACAAGTAGGATTGTTGTACTTGTCTCAACAACATTACATTAAGAAAGTATTTGAGTGATTTGGGATAGATAAGTCCAAGCCTATTACTACACCACTTGCAGCTCATTTCAGGCTTTCATCAAATCTATCACTGAGTACTGAGGAGGAGGTGGAGCACATGTCTAATGTGCCATATGCTAGTCCAGTGGGTAGCTTGATGTATGCCATGGTGTGCACTAGGCTAGACATTTCACATGCAGTCAGTGTTGTGAGCAGGTATATGCACAAACCAGGAAAGACTCATTGGCAGATTGTGAAATAGACCATGAGGTATCTGAGAGGCTCTGCAGACAGATGTTTGAGGTATAGTCAATCGAATTCTAATGTAAGAATTATTGGCTATGTGGATGTGGATTATGCAGGAGATTTGGACAACAGAAGGTCCATGACGGGTTATGTGTTTTGTGTATCAAGTTGTACGATTAGCTGGAAGGAGACTTTGAAGACATCAGTTGCACTGTCCACAACAGAAGTTGAGTACATGGCTTTGGCTAAAAGGGCTGATCAATGATATGGGTATGACTTTTGAGATCACTAAGGTATTTTGTGACTGTCAGAGTGCTATACACTTGTCAAAGAATTAAGAGTTTCATGAGAGAACAAAGCACATAGACGTGAGGTATCACTTTGTTCGGGATATGGTGTCTCAAGGAGTCATGTTGGTTGACAAAGTTGGGACTAAGGATAATCTGGCAGACATGTTGACTAAGACTGTTCTAGGAATCAAATTCGAGCATTGCTTAGATTTGGTAAATGTTTATAGACTCAGATAATAGGCCCTATTGGGGGCAGGGACAAAGAAGATGAATGGGTATTTCAAGTTAAGGTGGAGAATTGTTGATTTTGCCTTGAAATTTGAGGTAAAATTGACAAGGAACGGAAGAAATGGAGCGAAATGATCGAAATGGGCTTGAGAACACACCCCGACGCGTGTTGGAAGGACGCCGCCCGCTGGGGCACGAGGCAAGGTGGGCCGAGGCGTGTACATGGGCGGAAAAGGCATGAAAACACGCATCATGCGTCCCGGCGCGTAATGAACAGTAACTTTACGTCAAGGCTCAAGTTTTTTGCGCCCCAACTCCAAGTTTCTGCCCATGTTCGGTTTTTTCTTGGCACAAGCAGATTTGTACGCACCGGGGCGCAAGTTTTGTAGGCCCTGGCGCGCGGCACAAGCCCATGGGCCTTGGGCTTCGTTTTTCAAGTATAAATATCAATTTTTTCTTTCAAAAAAAGCATCACGAACATAACACAAGGGCTTCTTTATTGTTTTTGAGTAATTCTCTCAAGACGGAATTTAAAACGAGGGTATTAAGTGTTTTCGTGAGGTTTGTGGGATTCAAGTTTGTACTTGCACTTTGATTTGAGATCAATAAAATTTCTTTTCTTTGTTGGGTGGATTAGGCACATCGCTGAACCACGTTAAATCTTGTTGTCGTATTCCATTGAATTACTTTATTATTATTTCATTGTTTCCGCAATAGATCCTCCTAGGTTCCAACATTTCTTAAAAAAATTACTAAAAACTCCTTAACATATGTTTTTATATTTAAAAAGTCCATTGAAATATTTTCCATACTCAAATACCCAAAAAAAAACAAAAAAAAAAAACAATGGGTGTCATGAAAGAAACAGGGCAAAACAAACTATTTTGATATTTTGTATGATTGTTATAATTTGGATTTAATTGCTGATGGGAAAGAAAAGAAATCGCACTTCTAATAGGAAAGAAAAGAATGATTCCTTTTTTAAGTCAATTACATGTATTATAGTAAAATAAAAATAAACTTCATTGATTTAAAAGCTTTTCCATTTAAAATACAAAGCAAATAAATATGCAAGATACTAATACAAAAATTTCTATCAGTTTACTTTAGTTCTAACAGATATTTTTTTTTTTTCTTTATATATTTTTTTAGGAAAATTACTAAAAACTTCTTAAAATATGTTTTTATAGTTAAAAAGTCCATTAAAATATTTTTCATACTCTGATACCCATTCCATCAACTTTTAACTCCAAAAGATCCAATAACTAATTTTTTGACTTAATCGCCCTTAATTTATTGAATTCTTTAAATTATCCTTAACTTAATAAATTTAGAAATTTAATGAATTAATTAGCTTTTCTTAATAAAATATTTTGTTTAATTTTTTGAATTGATTTCTATCAATGATGATTTTAAATTTAATAAACTAAATATTTTGAAGAAATATATTTTTTAATTTTTAAATATATATGTACACAAATTACAATAGAAATACTTATAAATTCTAAAATCAAATGAACTAAACAAAAAGACTAAAGTTTTTTTAGAATTCATATATAACTTTTCTAATTTTGACTACAATGAGAGTTAAAAAGAATTAATTTTGATATATAAAAAAAAAAATTCTAATGTGAGATATTCAAGGGTAATTTTGTCCAAAAATAGAGTAAAAACCAATAGTTGGATTTTTGGAATAAAAAATTTGTAAAATGGGTTTGGTAGATAAAAATATTATTTTATGGACTTTTTAGATATAAAAATTTATTTTAATGGGTTTTTAGTAATTTTACCTTTTTTTAATTGACTTATCCTACAAAAGTCAGTCAGTGATTGACTTATTGACAAAGGAAGCAAATATGTGACTAAACAGTAAAATGTTATTAACAAGTTCAGGAATGATATGAATACATAAACGATAAAGGACAATAGATGGATACTTTTAAACAAGTCAATTCGTCGTTAGTAATTTAATTAACCACAGAAAAGAAAATGTCTACATACCTGCAGGTTCTGTCAAAGCAACAAGTTATGGAACAATAGATTAATCTATTCAGCCTGTTCACTGCAAAAATTGATTTAAATTAGTTCTAAAGAAATAATATCTTAAAAACATAAATCCATAAGATTGAAAACGGCTTATGTTAGCAACTTATATATAATAATATAATAACAGATTTTGTTAAAAATTTTAAATTGCTACACAAATTTTTATTTTTGGTAGCATTATATTTAGGTATTATTTATAGAAACCATACTGGTGAAAATAAAATTAAAAAATAATTTTTTTTTCCTATATCTTCATCATGCAGGTACAAGAAAAAGTGAGAAAACTTGTTGAAGCATGCATCGATTAGTATTTTAAAAATTATATATTATTTTTTAAAATAATATTTGAAAGTATTGAAAAATATTATACACAACAAAATTGGTACAATTTTTTTTTAAAATTTATCAGTTTCTTTGTAAAGATTACAAAATTATTTCAGTAGACGTATAATACTTGTATTTTATTAAGCGGGTTTCTTTCCTGTAACATGTGCCTTAATTTTCTCCTTTGCTTTAAAAAAAATAAAAAAGAATTGTTAAAAATATACAATTGGTTCAGATATCAACTGAAAACAATTTTGAAACATATAAGTGAAGAGTAAGTTTACTCGTTTAGCAGTATCTTCGTTGATCGGAATTTGCATAATGTTTTTTGGCAGGAAGAAACTTAATTTTCCTTTTCTTTTTTCATCAATGTTCTTGAAAAGCCTAGACTTTTTTTTTTCCCCTTTCTTCGCACAACTTTTATAATTCTTGGGGAGAGAGATGGTAGTTTGTGTATTTTCTATATGATTTGACTGCACATTTTTATCTTCTATTCTTTTATTATAGATTTTAATAATTTTTTTATTGTAAATTGGGCAGATGGCCCAGTTCTCTCTCTTTTCTTTGTCTTTTTCTTTTTCTTTTTTTTTTTGAGTCACTTAAATTTTATAAGCATGTATTAAGAATACGTTTTTAAGGATTATCGATGAATCTAATTTTAATTTGATTGTATTCTAAATTTTATTAATTTTTTTAAAATTTTAGTTAATCAATTTATTTGATAGATAATTAATTCTAATCATAAATGTTTGATAATTTGAATTAAGTCCGTGGATGTGGAACCAAGTAATATGATCAATTAATGATTCAAATTTGAATTTTAATAAACTTTGTCGAATTAATATTCTTATGTAGTATATTAATAATTTTTTTTATATAAAACCCATATATTATATTAAATTAATATTTACATTATTTTTAGTAATATTGAATGTTTATTTAAAAGTTAGTAAGACATTCGGAAAAAATAGAAAAATATTTCATATATAATACGTAGAACAAACTAATATATTTTGAAATAAAAGCTTATTATTTAGATACTTATCTTTTAGGATAGTATATGATAAAGAGTTGTTTAAAATTCAGATTTGATACAAATTATTTTTATAAATTCAACATCTTTTTATAGAATTTGGATGGAAAAAAAAAGAAATAAATAAATTCAAAATAGATTGTAATTTTTTATAGAATTTTGGATGTCCATCAATCTCACATCTATACTATTATATATACCACAGTTTTGTGTCGATTTAATTGCACAATTTTGGCCAAATGTTGAATTCTTATATTTTAAAATTTTTTAATTTAATTACAAAATTCTCATGGTTATTAATTTATTTTTATTTTATTTTAATACAAATAATGTACCTATTATAATTAAAACGTTATGTTGTCGTTATCCAAAAACATAGAATAATTTATCGCATCAAATAATTTAGAAATATCTATAATCACATTTTTGTCACATCAAGTAAGTTTAGAGTTTAAAAGATATTTTATAAGCACAATATTAAGTTACTCTTCACAAAATTTGATATTATAATTTTAATTAATCACAAGATTAACAAAAAAATATTTCATTTGTTTTATATGTAAATTTTGTTATTCTATAATTATTCTTTTTATATTTTATTTCTACATTATCGTGCTACCATTTTGTATTTTTAAATTTAATTAATTTTATAATGATATTTTTTTAGGTATGTAAAATATTTTTTAGATAAAACCATCTATGTAGAATGTAATAACTAATTTAATTTGAAGAATTTATTTCAAATACAAAAAGTTACTTAATACAACATTTATAAACTCTCAATTTTATTATTATATTTTTTATTTAATTATTTTAGTTTTGTAGCAATATAATAATAAAAACTCATTTTCAACTATTTAAAGTAATTTTTTAATTAGTGGCATATATGGTTGATATAGTTGAAAATTTTCAAAAGCTTGATAAATGATAACTTAAATTTCAAAATGCTATAATTTTTATATTTTTTTCAATTCTTTAGTTACATATTTTTTATCATCGTGCAAATTAATTCTTATATGTTTGTTTATAATAATTCATAGAAGAACGTTTTTACATATATTAATGGTGTCAGATAAAAAAGATTTAATTGAAAAAGTAATCATTAAATTATTTGCATATTTTATACTGAGTATTTTTCCAAAATATGATTCTATTAAAGAATAATTCCCAAACTATCACTGTCTCAAAATTATTTTTACCACTTGTATTTTCATGTAAGCAAAAATTGATTAATTGGAATTCATATTTCTTTTTCTTATTTCATAGGACAACCAAAATTTATTAAAATTAAAATTTATTGAATTGTGGTTCAATTTTTCTTCTCTAAAGAGAGGGAGGGAGAATAAGAGACATGAGGGAAGCACTTGGGTCTTCACCTTATTTTTTTTTTATCTTTATTAATAAGATAATAATCATATTAACTAGAAAAAATAGGTCTTAAAAAATAAATTACATAGTAAAAAAAATATCACTCACAGTTTGTATTAATAAAAAATATTGAACAATAAAAGTTAATATCCTAATAAATTATTTTATTAACTACATAAATCCAACAAATGAAGCAAGATCAAGAATCCTAAAAGATTAATTAGCGGCATCAATGAAACTTTATTTTACAAACTCCTGCTATAGTTTTATGATATTCTAGAAGGCGAAAAGAAAAAAATTAATGATTGGCTCTTACTTTGCAAATATTGAGATGTGTAGATTAAGAATGAAAAGATAACTAAACTTATTTGCTATTTTTTGAGTTTAGAACATGGTGAAAATAAAAATAAAAATAAAAAAAAGTTTCAATGAGTAAAAGCCCTTAAATAAAGAAAAAATTATAAATTCCAACTAATAAGTTTTTACTTACATGGGCATACATGTGGTAATAAAGTAATAATATGAGAAATAATTATGAAATAGTGATAGTTTTGAATTATTCTGTATTAAAATAATATTTTGAAAAAACACTCATTTTATACTTACAAAAGAAATATATGAGAAATTGATATTTTACTTTGTATTGAATATTAAAAATTTACTTATTATTTCATGACCATTTACATAATACAAGTTATTTGATAATTTATAATTAATAAAAATAACTATACATAAAAAAATAAATTTTACTTATCAAAATTGTATGGAAATCAAGAAATATTTTAGTTTATAAAATATTACATATTACAAACTACTTACTAAATTAGTGATCAAACAATAACCTAATGTAAGTTATTTTTACAAATGAAGTGCAAATAGATTGTATATTTATTACTCTAACCACAAATACTTGATATTTTAACAATCTCAAATATTATAAAAATTACAAATGTGGCTTCCATATTATTAGGAGGTAATACCAAAAAGCTTTATAAAAACATTCTATATTTATCATATCAAAATATGTATATATAAATGTATATCTAATTTAAACAACTTATTGAGTAACATCTTTTGCTTCATTTTTATTTTATTAATCCTTTCATTTATTTTCTAAAATTTTATCATTTAAAAATTTATATATAATTAACTTACATATTTAGAACTAACAACTCTTACTATTCTACAACTTATTTAAGTATAAATCATCTTCAAGCATAATATCTTTAATTAAAATATTTTTTATTTTGTCTAATTAGGTCATAAATTTTCTTTCTTTAAATATTACAAATAATTAGAATTTATTTTTTAATCACATGAAGTAAATAACTATTATTACAGAATAAATTATTTCAATATTAAAATTATTTTCAATGCAGCGCACCAAGCACATGCTAATATAATATTAACTAACAAAGATTGGATATGATATCAAATTAGACTTGGATATGAATTTTAATAATTCAATTCAAAGTCAGATATGGTCTGCTTGATTTAAATTGAAAATAGAAACAATTTTAAGATTTTTTTACAATAAATAAATTATAATATATATTAAGTCTAGTGTGTTTTCAAGTAGTGGGTTGAAGATTTAAATAATTGTTTTTAGTGTGTATGCTAATATAATATTTTGAGCTTCTAAAATTTGAAAAGTTCATATTGAAAATCCTCTGTTTTATGACAATAGATTATAGTTTTGTTTTGAGGATCACATTTTTCAAAAATATGAAACTAAAGGATCTTTTGTTTTTCATCATTTGCCAATATAGTGTTTTGGCCTATCGAATTTAATACATATATGTGTGTGTGTGTGTGTGTGTGTGTGTGTGTTTAAAAGTTAATTACCTAAAATTCTAATAGTTATATTTAAAACATTTATAATTCTATAAAAAAAATCATACTTGGTATTGAATCTTATATATTTAAAAGCATCAGTTTATTGGGATTATTCTTGTTTTCTATTTCTTGTTCTAGAATCTAAATTAATTTTTTTTTTTGCACCTGTTGTAATGTAATGGTCCAATTTTGGAGCGAGCTAAAATTTAAAAGTCTGGACCCAAAATCATGTTTTAAATTTTTAGCCCATTTAATTTTTGTACTTTTTATGTTTACTTATTTATTTGAACTTCAAACAGATTATAAATTTTGTTATCATTTTAGTTATCCATTAATATTTCTTTAGTTATAAATTTTATTTGTTGAACAAATATATAGTATTAATTAGGTTTAAGAAACATCCTTACTTTGCTATATATAAAATCTATACACATATAGCAAAGATCTTCTAAATTTTATCAATTTGGAACTAAAGAATCATGGAACTGACAGGAATTTGCTAAAAAAATATATATATAAAAAATTTAAATCCGTGGAACAGATCTAAAGATATGAAATAATTTAAATAATTATTTATTTTGATAGAAAAGAAAATATTGTAGATTATATCAAAAAATTATGAAAATTTAAGAATAGCATCAATATTTAGATCTTCAATAGATTATTTATAAAAAATGAAAACATTATAAAATTATTTGTTCATAAAAATAACATTTGCAAAATAATAACTTGATATAAATCAATTGTTAAAAGAACCTAAAGAAAAATAAATGAGTACATAAGGTAAATTAAATAATATGAGTATCATCCACTTTTTGAAACCATAACTTTTCAATAAAAGAACATAGTAATTGAAAGTTAGGCAACTGAAAAGATACTGTGCAATATATAGAATGTGGCAAAAATCGTTGAAAATGTAATTTAACCAAAGTGTGTTTTCCTAATAACAAAGAGCTTTAAAGATGCTCATCATAACAGTCATCTTAAGAAATAAAACAGCATAACTAAAGGAATACAATAGATATATATTGCACAATTATAAGTACACATCTTGAAATACATATATATATATATATATCCCAAGGAACAACAACAGAAAAAGTTATGCTTCATTTTTGTCCCCTTGGATGGGGCATATGAATAGTATAATTGTAAAATCCAATTTCAACCTAAAGATTTATCTTCGCTGTTTTCTTATGAATTATTTCATCAGAAATGAAATCAAACTTTGACTACCACATCATGTAGAATCTCAACTGAAACAATTTCTTGTTTTGAACTACAATTGATTTCCAAGTTGCTTGATAGCTCATCGGGATATAGCTACGTACGTACACTTCTCTTGAGTAGGCACCTAAAAGTTGATTATTGTTTTTAGTAATTTTGAGAAAAATACAAATATACTTCTAGTTATAATAGTTAATGCAACATTATGTACCTTGTTCCGGCTATCGATAATATAGTTGTCCCATGTAACAGACATCGCATTAAAGTCAATTGTACTTCTTTGCTTGCTTCCTTCGAACACCTTCTTGTCTGGATTAGACATGTACCAGACAAATATTCTTTTTTGTGCTAATGTAATATGTAAAAAAAGTTTTATTTAGTTTTACTCAAATAGAAATATGACCTGCTGTATGCTTGAGGTGGGCATCTTCAATTTCATCTCTTTTCCATTTTGATCAAAGATTCTAGCTAGCATCTACTATGTTCTTCCTTGTATGTTGCACAAAGATTTGAAAGCCATGTTTTAATTTGTGTGCCTTCACATCGTCATTCCATCCATTTATTATTCTTAAATTTTACTATTAATTATGCTGTCCAAGCTCTATTACCACATTGTATACATATTTCAGTATCCACGTAATATGATAGAGATGTTAAAAGCACGCGGTAAATCCTCTATAAAGAAAACAAAGTGGTGTAACAATAAGCAACATTACTTTTGAGCTATTTACAAAATTACAGTAGCATAACAATATTGATTACCACAAGACATATAGTTATGATGGTGATGTAGCAAATATAAACTCATCCTTGAAAAAGATAGTAAATAAGAAAAACAAATTATTCATTATAAAATAAATTAAAATTTTTGAACAATTGAAGTGCATAATACAAAGGAAAATAAGTATTTTATCTACCTGGGTATTCTCTTGTATCCTCAATAGTTTCTAAGAAAAAGAATTCAAAATAATAGAATTTAAAAGAGTCAAGAAATAGTGTGCATTATATAAGAGAAAAAGGGAAAAAAATAAAATTATGCGATACAAGATGCATTTTTTACTAACCAGAGCTCAATTGATCAATCTCTATTAGTTTTTCTTCAGTCTCTTTTAAAATATTATTTGACAAAAGAAAATGAAATAAGAATAGAATATTTTGTTAAGAAAATGACAAAAGGGTAAATACTAAAAATTATAGGGATAATTACACTTACAACGAGGTCCAAAGATTTCGAAAAATTACAAATACCCCCCTAGAGCAGACGGACGGCCGTTAAGGTGGACGATTTTGGTGAAATGGCTATATTACCCTTAATTGAATATATCAGAAATAAAAAACCCGAAAAAAAAATGCACAAAGACTAAAATCACCTTAACATTACGAAGTAACAAAAATACCCATGAAGTTTTATGAAAATAACAAAAGTAACCTCAAGTAATAAAATTGCAAAAATACACAAATTATTGATAAAAAAAATATAAGTTTTAAGATAACTGAATAATTATATATGTATATATGCTTATATAATGCAATATCATATATATTATTCAATATAGATACATATACATATATATATTTATATTTATACTTATACTTAATATATATAATACACATATATATAACATATACATACACATATACAACCAAATCCCACCCCCACCCCACCCCACCCCACCCCACCCCACCGCAACCCCCTACCCCCACCCCAGCGCCTAATAGCTAGATCTGGCCATGGCGACTGCTGCCATGGCAACCACCATGGCAGCGGTCACTTACTGCCATGGCGGCCGCCATGGCAACGACAACCATGGGTTGCCTGCTACCATGGTAGCTGCCATGACAACACAGTAGTAGCTAATATTTACTTTTATTAATTAATTAAAAATTTAATTAAAATATATAATTTTTACCTATTTATTCTGAATCAATAAAGTATTTAAAATTTTTATTTTATTTTTAATTAGATATATTCGTTATTTAAATAATTTATTTACTTTAGATATGATTATTATTTTAATAATTCATTTGGTTAAATTATTTCATATATGTTAATTATTTTAATATTATATAATATGTAATTAATTAATAAATATACTTTCCATTTAATATAATTAAATCAATTAAATTATGTATATAACTTATTTTAGATATTTTTCAATATTTAATATTTTTTTAAATTTTAAATTTTTATTAATTTTTATTTAATTAATTACTAGCATGTTAGATATTAATTTTTTTTTATTTTTCTTAATAAATAAATTGAACTAAATTTAATTATGTTATTTTAGACGTGTTTTTATTTTAATATTATAGAATATATAATTTAAAATTATTAAAATTATGGTTATATAAGATAATAGATTTTAATTTTATTTTTAATATTTTACTTATTTTATTTCTTAATTAATAAGTAATTTCAACTTAATCTAATTAAATTATTTTAATTATAGTTATTATTTTGATATCACTGATCACTATGTAATCTAAAATTATAAAAGCTATTCCATGTAAGAGATGAATTTAATATTTATTTTTTTAATTTTTTTACTTATTTTTTTAAATTAATAAATAGTTTAATTAGACTTAATTAGATTATTTAACTTAAATTTAAATATTATTCAGTATTTATGAAATTTTACTAATAATAAAATATATTTAAATTTATTATGTGTAATTTAAATAATGTTAAAATTACATCCTTGTGGTATGAAAAATATTATAAATAGGTTCAAGGGTAATTTTGTCTTACAAATAACCATAACAGTAACTAGGGGGCATTTCGGATTTTCATGCATAAATTTTGATGAAGTTAGCATTTTTTTGGGTGGAGGCTAACGGATTTTCAAAAATGTAATATGGAGCAAAACTTCAGGTGGGTATTTATAATTTCATCAAACTTTTGAGTTTTTGGATAAATAGGCCAAACCTCAGGGGGTTATTTGTAATTAGCCCTAATTTATATGGAAATTTAAAATCAAGTAACTAATCTCCAGGTAAGCTATGCAGAAAAGTTTTATCCAACCAATCCTCAACTTGTTTCTCGGAATTCATCAAAGTTGTATAATTTTTTAAAGATCATTCCAAAATATGGTTTGATAGTAAAATTGTGATGATATGCTGGTCCCGCAACTGCTAGAATTAGGTCTTTATCTACATTGTTTTGAAATAATAATTCGTTTTTATGATTTCGTTTAAATGATTCTTTTCTGTACTTTAGCTCCCTCATGGAAGACTGTCTCGATAGTGTGCTGCAATTTTTTTGTGTGCAAATTTAATTTATATTAGTTTAGCAATTCTTTTTTTATATGTACAAACACACTATATGATTTGATTACAATTAGCTAAAAAGAAAAGAAAAAAAAGAAACAATTTATCTACGATCACTTTTTAGAACTCTTGCTCATATTAGCACATAACAAATTTATATTTTTTATTTCTAAGGATTTTCATCAAACAACTAGAAAAAGAGCGTAATTAGTTGTTTCAAAGGTATCATTACACAAATTACTGAAGAAAAAAAGGACATTATGGAATAATCATTTTCTATTTTTCAACTACAAATAAAGTAAACATACATTAATCAGCATATATTGCATCAACTGTAAGCACACATTAATCAATAAAATATTGCATGCTGTGAAAAATATTTACACGGAATTACGAAATTATATAAATGTTACATTTTTTAATTTCCATTAATAAAAACTAAAAAATACTTATTGCCTTTTGAATACAAGAAATAAAAATATATTAATTATAAAAATTGTAGCAGATTAATATAAATGATTTTAAGTTTACATACCAAAATATGCATCACAATATCTTTTGAGTAAATACTTTTAATAAAAAGATTCACCAAATATTCTATTTTTTACTACAAATTGCAAAAAATTTAAAAATATAGACTAAATGTCAAGATCGGTCATTTGAAATATTTTAAAGAGTGCATGTAGCGCTCCACCCGAGAGGTTCTGCTTCAGGTCGAGGTGCTACTTCAGTCTTATTCACAATAACTCAAATAAAATACGCACCTCAAAAATTCCAATTTAAAGCTGCACAGCAACCCAAAAACTATTCATTCCAACTTACTATTACAATCCAAAAAACACACAACATGTGGACTCATACACATAAAAAGATAACGTCAAGCTTACTTAACTATTTATACAAAGTACTCAAAAGTCTAAGCATAAGAACTAGGTGTATCCGAGTCGAGTCCATAGATATTTATATTCATAGACATCTAATCTATTACCAATTTTTTTTTTTTTTAACACAAGCCACTCAAGCAAGCCTCGAGTCCTCTAATCTCCTTCAGATGCTGTTCGGGAAGGAAACAAGAAATAACAGAGGGGATAAGTCCTAAGGATCTAATGAGGGGAGTGTGCGACAAACAATTAAGGGAAAACTGTTGAAAGTACAACTATCAATAAGTAAGGATTCAATAATGAATATATCATCATTTACAACATGAAGCAATGATATATGGTATAAAAGCATAAGATCAAGGGGAACCAATCGAAGGGTCCTAATTTGATGGATAAATAATTAAGCGAAATAATAGGAAGAACCGAAACATCAGAAGTTGTAAATTGACGTGGTAATAGAATAGAACTCAAATAGATAGTGTATTAATGGAATGGAAATCCAACGAAATGAGACATGAAAGAGGCAAGACCTGATATAACAAAACATATCATAGCAGACTGTTGGCAACTCTGACCTTATTACTCCCAGAATAGAACAGAACTAGTAATATGGAGTACAAATATAACATAACAAATTTCCCTTATTACTCTGTTATCTGAGCATTCCGCTCGGTAGACATGTGGCATGGCCGGCCACATGCCAGATCCCATCACTCGTAGACAGCTAACTCCAACTATCTGCAAGTCAGGATCTTTATTGGATACTGTTAACCCTTTTGATGATTTACATTATTTTGATTATGACCAAATTATTCCTTGAATTATGCGTTGAATGGCATGCATATTATTTGTTGGAATCTGTTTATATATCGTCTGCTGGAATCTGTTATGTGCTAGAATTTACATTTTAAATAAAAGATCTCTTGCAGATTATAGTTTGATTTGCATCTTTGTAACTTAGGAAAGAAATCACATCATATTGCAATTATTGAATCTCCGTTGTTTATGGTATAAATGCATGATTACCAAAGTAAACTTATTTCCTTATTTAATTCCAATGGATTCTTGCCTTAATGAGAACTTATAGCCGTTGGACAAAGGCATGTAAAAGTGAAATTATGCGGCATTTTTAGAGATGAATCACTTAGTAGGGAGAGAACTTTATTAAGTATATTGAGAAGTTGTGTGATACTCTCTTACATATTCTTATGCTTAATTGCTTCTAATTTCTTGCTCTACGTGTGATTTCGAGGGACCTTATAGTGAAGAAGGTCAAGTGGAGCTTGACTTCGATGGACCTTGGGGAGATGAGGACAAGGCGGTGTATGTCTCAAAGGACCTACTAATGAAGAAGGACGGGAATCGTGCTTGCTCTTGAGAGACCTTGTGAAGAGAACAAATCGGCTCTTGGTTGCTCTAAGGACCTCTAGGTGAAGAAACCAGTAGGGCGGTACTGACTAGAACTTTCTGTAGTCTTCTTGATTTCGGTCTAGAAGGAGAGACTAGAGCTTGCCGTATGGAGTGGCAGCAACTCGTGTATTAGTCCACAGAGGTTGCGCAAGTGAATCTAGCAAAAGTTCCCTCGGACTTGTTCACATGCGGCTGGTTTCACAGTGCTCGGGAAATTACCTCATCCCATATGGGATTCCGGTGTGGCTCCTTGCGATGCGCTGGTTTTTCACCCTGCTAGGGTGTTTCTATTCCTTTTAACTTTTCTTACTACCAAATTACTAATTTATTTGTAAAAACATTCTTATACACTTATTAATTTGACAAGTTTAAAATCCTAAGTGAAAGCTTAGGTAGAGGATATAGGTAGAGGATATAGGCGTTTCGAACCTCTATAAATATCAGTATCTTATTACTTATGTTTTATTGCTTTTCTTATCATTGATTTGACTGGTATCTTAACTGGTACTTGCAAATTTTGGTTAGTAACTAAAAGCTATTTTCTGCAAAAAATTTAAACAGTTTTTGACAGGACAAACAATATTTTGAGTGATAAACTTCTGCTATATTAAAATCTCTTAAGCCTAATTCACCCCTCCCTCTTTAGCATATAATCACTCATAATTGGCATTGGAGCATTGGTTCTCTATATTGTGGTGTAACTACTAAAGTAAAAGATCCTATGGCTAGGGCTGTAAATGAATATTTAAAAATTCATTTACCATTCGCACTCATATCTATTTATATAAAATTTATATGCATCCAGTTAAAATGGATAATATCGGTATTCGATTAGTAGATATTCGATTATAAATAGATAGGATATGGTAAATGCGTATACGATCCGTTTAATATCTGATTCAAATATATATGTATTAAATAATATATTATTTGTATTTTTCAATAAAAAACTCATAATCCATATATGTATATATATAAATTATAATTAAAGAATTGGGAAGAAAAAAGAATAAATTTAAAAATTATTGTAATATAGAGAGAAAATTGAAGAATAAAGTCAATGAACATAATTATTGTTGGTTGACTTTATAATTAATATACTCAAATGTCAGTATTAATATTAATTGGTACTAATAATCAATTATAAAGTCAATTATTAATTAGAAAATATGCTATTTGTTTGATTGCTTTCTCTCTAATGAAATTGTATAGTTCTTTCTATTAATTAAAATATGCATTTATTATAGGTTCATGGATTCACATATTTGGATATTCGTAAATAGATATCTAAATAATTATCATCGAATATAAATATCAAAAAAATAATTCGAGTACGGATAAGTTTAATCAAATATAAATGCATTTGAATAATTATAATTGAATACGGATATATCCGAATTCGATCGATATCCAATGGATACGAATTTGGATATCATTTTTAAATATCCATCAAATTTGTATCCGCATCTGAATATTTGAAAAGTTAAATAGATATGAATATAAAAATAGTGTATCTAATTCGTTTAATATCCGTTTACACCCCTACCTTTGGCCACTAATCCCCTTGATGTCTTTGCAGAAGGGGAATCGCACAACCGACCTCCACTATTTGATGGTTCCAACTATCCTACATGAAAAATCGGATATAAGATTACATAGTTGCCCTAAATTTTGATTTATGGGATGTGGTCAGTGAAGGGCCAACGGTTCCAACAAAATTAGTTGACGGACAAATGGTTCCAAATGAGAGACGTGAATTTACCAATGATGATAAAAAGGCCATCTCAATAAATGTGAAGGCAAAAAATAGTCTGTCATGCACTCTCACTAAGGAGGAGTAGAACCGAGACAGTACATGTGCTACAACAAAGAAAATATGGGAAATGTTGCAAGTGACCTAAGAAGATATTAGTCAGGTTCGACAAGAGAGGATTGCTCTTCTTATTCACAACTATGAAATGTTCCAGATGAAACCTGATGAGACCATAAGTCAGATGTATGCGCGTTTCATGGAAATTATAAATCCTATGTTTGCAATGGGTAGAGCCATAAATGAAGATGAGCAAGTCTGAAAGATTCTCAGATCGCTTCCAAAGGAATGGACGCCAAAAGTTACTGCCATTCAGGAAGCTCGTGATCTTAGTGGAATGTCCATGGGTGAACTGATTGATCTTACATCCCATGAGATGACACTGCTAAATAAAGAAGAAGGTTTGAAAACAAAGGTCAAAAAGAACATTGCTTTTAATACCAGTTATGATTCTAACTCAAAAATCCAGGAAGATATTGATGAGGACTAGGTTGAGGATGAAATCATTCTAATTTCCCAAAGATTAAAGCAACTGATGAACCTCAAAAGAAAATTCTGGAACAACAACTCAAAATAAAAAAGAACCAATCCAGAAACTCCAAATATCGAGCTACGTCACTGCTATGAATGTAATGAAATCGAACATAGAAAGCTAGACTATCCCCGATTGAAGAAATATGCAAAGCAATCCAAAGCTAAGTTTCTACTGCTTCCAGAGTGAATTACAAACAAGTTCGAAAATATGCTTTACTTGTGGTAGATTTGGTCATGAAAATAATAGATGTCCAATTAAAAAACTTATTGCTACTAAGTTTGTTTGGGTAAGAAAGTTATCTGCTTCTAACCATGAAGGACCTATCTTAGTTTGTGGACCTAAAAAAAATTGATTTCTTGTTGGTACATACTGAGGAACATTCCCAGAAATAGAAGTGGTACTTGGATAGTGGATGTTCCAGGCATATGAGGAGGGATGCGTACATGTTTCTTAAGCTTAACGATTGTTCTGTAGGAAATGTTCTCCATGCAGATAACACAAAATGACGCATAATAGGTAAAGGTGCTATTGGTAAGCAGATTGGTACTTCCATTGATAACTTGCTTAGTATTAGTCAACTATATGATGAAGGTTATGAGGTTAAATTCCATCCGTCCCACTGTGTTATCAAGCAAAATGAGAAACTGATTTTTACTGCTACTAGGGATGGAAATGTTTATTGTATAACATTTGATGATTTAACCTATCAAAATATGGAGTGTTTAGCTATTTCAGATGAAAAATGCTAGAAATAGCATAGGAGAATTAGCCACGTAAATATGAAACTTATATCACATCGCACAAAGAAAGATCTTGTAAAAGGGGTACCCAAGTTAAACTTCTCCAAGGACATGATGTGTGATGCAAGAGTGTCAATGGGGCGGGGATAGCCCCTCCACCCCTCACTCTCGCGAGGTGAAAATACCCCCTGTCCCTGCTCCCGCCCCCACAACTATACCCGTTTTCCCACAGGGAGACGGGTATCCACGGATACCTGCGGGTTTGATTTAAAAATTTATCAAATTCATAAAAAAGCTTTAGAAATAAAAAAAAAGTATTAAAATTTTTCAATAACGTAAATTACTTACAAAGTTAAAAGATTGTCAAACATAATTACATAACACACGACATTTAATTACATTTTTAATAAAATATTAGAAGATAAACAATAAATAAACATAAATTTCGAAAAAAGCATAGCAATTTGTCAATTTCTCCAAAGAGGTGGGGGTGCTACAGGTGCTGGAAAAACGGAATGCAAATGATGAAATGAAATATATAAAAGGAAATAATAATTTAATTATTCAAATGGATAACGGTACCCATCGAGACGAGGACTATGATCCCCGTCTCCGCCTTGTTTAGCATTTCGAGGACTAAATTGCCCTCGTCCCCATCCCCATCCTCGTAGGGAGAAAATTCTCCTCAAATCCGCCCCGCCGTAGGGAATTCCCTGCGGGTACCCATGGGGATGGATAATTTTTCCATCTCTAATGTGATGCATGCCAAGAGGAGAAGTAAATCCGAACATCTTTCAAACCAATGAATGAGGTCACAACTTCTAGGACTTTGGAACTTCTGCACATCGATCTATTCGGACATATGAAAATCGCTTTCCTTTGAGGTAAAAGATACGTATTTGTCATAATAGATGATTATATTCATTTTACGTGGGTTCTATTCGTTGCTAACAAAAATGCTGCTTTACATGTTTTCATTCCACTCACTAAAAGACTTCAAAATTAAAAGGGTTATTTCATTCAGCAAATTCGAACCAAGTGACCATGGAACTGAGTTTTATGAAATAAATTTTACTTTATTTTGTGAAGAACATGGATACGTTCATGATTTTTTTGCTCCTAAGACTTCTTAGCAAAACGGGATAGTTGAAAGGAAAAATCAAATTTTGCAAGAAATAGCTAGAACCATGCTAAATGAATATGATCTTCCAACATTCTTTTAGGATAAAGCTGTGAACACAACCTGTTATGTGTCAAATCGTGTCTTCTTAAGACCTCTTTTGAGAAAAACCCCATATGAATTGTGGCACTGTAAAATTCCAAACATTTCCTATTTTCGTGTCTTTGGTTGTAAATATTTCATTTTTAATGATAGAGACTATTTGACAAAGTTTGATTCCAAAATTAATGAGGCTACCTTTGTTGGTTACTTAATGCATAGTAAAGGCTATCATGTTTTTAACAAAAGGAAAAGAATTGTTCAAGAAACCAAGCATGTTACATTTGATAAAGCTAACCCATCTTATGCCAAGAAAACCTTGAGCAAAGAAGTTGCAAGATTCGACAAACCAATAAAGATTCCAGACCCTGAGCCATCAACATCAAATCAAGAGGAACCGAAATCATTTGATGAAACAAATCCCACTAATGAACGTGATTCCAGCGAGTTAGTAGAAAGGGATGAACAAAGAACCAAAAAGTTCAAACATGTTTCTAGTCACCCTACTGATAAAATTATTAGAGATCCACAAGATGGAATAACTATAAGATCCAAGACCAAACAAGTTCCACTAGATGAATCCAATTGCGATCTCAATTCAATGATTGAACCTAAGGATATCAAAGAGGCATTAAAAGATCCATTCTGGATTTAAGTAATGAAGGAGGAACTTGCTTAGTTTGAAAAGAACGAAGTCGGGAACCTGGTAGAAAGACCATTAGACCATCTAGTTGTTAGTACCAAGTGGGTGCTCAGAAATAAACTAAATGAAACAGGTAAAGTTACCAGGAATAAATCTAGACTGGTGGCAAAAGACTATAGTCAGCAAGAGGGCATAGACTATGATGAAACGTTTGCTCCAGTTGCATGGTTAGAATCAATTAGAATGCTTCTTACCTTTGCATCTCATAAAAAGTTTATGCTCTATCAAATGAACATAAAAAGTGCTTTCCTAAATAGACTGATAAAAGAAGAAGTTTATGTAGAGCAACCACCTAGTTTCAAAAATAAAAGTTTTCATTATCATGTTTTAAATTAACAATGGCTTTATATGAATTAAAACAAGTCCCTAGGGCCTGGTATGATCGTTTGAGCAACTTTCTCATAAACAATAGTTTTTCTATTGGAATCTTAGATACCATACTATGCACTAAGCACCAAGAAATTTTTGCTCTTATTGTTCAAATATTTGTTGACAATATTATCTTTAGTGCTACTAATGATCTACTTTGTCAAGAGTTTGTCGAGAAAATTAAATAGAAATTTGAAATGAGCTTAATGGGAGAGCTCAATTTCTTCTCAGGACTTCAAGTGAAGCAAACTCAAAAAGGGACATTCATCTCTCAAGAAAGGTATACAAAAGTGCTTCTAAAGTAGTTTGGAATGAGTGAATGCAATCCTGCAACCACTCCCATGAGTACAAATACCAGACTAGAACTTGATGAGGATGGTAAGAATGTAGATGAAAAGGTCTACAGAGGTATGATTGGTAGCTTACTCTATTTAATTCCTAGCCAACCAAATATTATGTTTTCAACATGCTTCTGTGCTAGATTTTAGTTCGATCCTAAGGAATCCCATTTAGATGCTGTCAATAGAATATTGACATATCTTAAGGGAACATCCAAGTATGGCTTATGGTATCCACATTCTAAATCCTTTAATTTTATAAGCTATTCTGATGCGGATTACGTTGGTTGCAAGATAGACAGGAAAAGTACCACTGGCGGTTGTCAACTACTGGAAAATTGTCTAGTTTCATGGTGCAGTAAAAAGCAAAGTGTAGTTGCATTATCCACAACTAAGACAGAATACATGGCTTTGGGCAATTACTGCACCTAGGTATTATGGACGAAACATATATTATAGGATTTTGGTGTTAATGTTCCTTGCATGTCCATTTTATAAGATAGTTTAAGTGCTATTAGCATTTCTAAAAGTTCAGTTTTGCACTTACCCACAAAACATATTGAGATCAAACATCATTTCTTGCGTGATCATTTGAACAAAAGTGATATTTCAATTGATTTTATTTCCACTGAGAATCAGCTAGCAGATATTTTTACCAAAGCTTTGGAAGAAAAGAAATTTGCATGTATAAGAGAAAATTTGGAAATTAGATCAAAATTTAATTTTGGTGGGATTTGCTAACTTGTTTAAACTTAGCAGTTATTCCTTCTTAAAAACTGTATGATGATCAAATCCTGTTACCAAATTTATTTGACAGAAGTTTTGGCCATTATGATTAAAACCGATAAAGTTTCCAAAATCACTCTTTTCAAGATCATCCCTTATTTCTAAAAGTGATTTATTTCTCCCTCACACATAAAAAAAACCCCGTCACTTGCATCTTCATCTTCCTCACGAAAACCTTTGCTGCAATTTTTTTTAATTTGTAATCTTCTTCGAAATTCCAAAGAGAGGCAATACCCAAACAGCTAGACCTTCAACTTCAAAGAAAAAGAAAGTTTCCTTTTCTTTCTCTGAACTTGCTCATATCAAAGTATCAGAAGCCCCTCTTCTGCTCAAATGGTACAACGACTCTAGCTCTAATGATGAGAAATCATCATCCTCTGATAAACCCAAGTTTATGGGGTCTAAAGAACCTAGTAATAAGGGCACCCCCATGGGTTTTCCTGAAAAACCAAGCGGTTCAAATGAGGGAATGTCAAGCCCTAGGTCTTCCGCTCTAGTAAATCCTAAAGAAATTTCTAACTGGAACTTGGGTAAGTTTCTTTCCTCTCTCAAGTTCCATTCTAGTGAGGCTAAAAATTGTTTTCATCAGAAAATTTCTGGGCGGAATCTAAACAGAGGGAGAACAATAGATTTTAATTCATTACCCAGATCTCCTGCAATCGATCTTGTCTGCAAAATAACATGGGATAATTTTATGTTAGATGAGAGATCTTATCCTTATATGGTGAAGTGATTATATTCAAATTTTACTTTCATTAAGTTTGAAAATGATATTTCTGTTGAGTCCTATGTTTTTGGTAAAAGGATTGTGCTTTCTTCCTCCGAAGTGAATTTTATACTTGATCCCTAATGATGGAACTAAGTTCTTTAACTTTAGAGATTTGTCTGAAGTTGATGTTTCTTACGACGAAATCACAAAATTATTTTGGTGTGATAAGCAATTTGCTTTGTCTGGTGGGGTTGCCTTAAACAAAATGAAAATTGAACACATTTTGCTCCACAAAATGCTTAGTTGTACTGTGTTTTCATCTCCGGTATCTAGTGCCAATTACTCTATTGATCTTAATACCATGAGTCTTTATGTGATGGTTGAGGCTGTTAGACAACAGCCAGCTAACATTGGCTTCATAATTCTAAAATATATGGCCTACTCATTTTCCCATCAAGCCAAGAATCTTCCCTTCTTTATGATCCTTACCCATATCTTTAAACATAAGGGTATTTTCTTACCGGAAGCCTGGATCGAGGGAGAGCCTGACCATAAAGTCTTGGGCCTCGCCAGCCTTAGGAAAATGAGGATTCAGTACACTGAGAATGGTGGGTGGTTTAGAGAAGTTGGTAGACCAACTCGTAGCAGCATTAAACTTTGCCCCCAGCAAATCTAAGCTTCCAATTTCTATTAGCTTCGAGTCTAAAGAATCTATCCATGCTCGACCTACTCAAATTAAAGCACCAATAAGGGCTCAAGAAAAAATCAGTAAAGTTGATGTAGGTCTTGAGACTAAGATAGATAACCTTAGCAAAACTGTGGAAACTCTTGCAGGTCAATTGGAAACAATTGTTGATTCAGTATACTACAAGCTAGAATGTCTTCTCGCAAGTCCAGTCGCACTCGTGCTAGTGTGATTCGACTGAAAGAAAAAGTTAGGGCATTTTTGAATGCCTCCTAGTCTGCTTTTGATGATGAAAATGGAAAGAATATGAAATGTGACAAACTTGTTTATGTTTTCTGTTGTTTGCTGCTACTGGAACTTTGCTCTTGTCATTTTGGAATTTTGATGGAACTAAAACCTTTTTTTTGGGGCCTGTAATAACTTATTACTCCGATTACTTTTTACTTTAATTTGGGCATGTAATAACTTATCATAGATGATTTTACTCTTTTTACTGCTTGGGCATGCTTAATGATTCAATATATTATATCTGCTGGTATTTGTTGCTTGCCTGGTATTTTCTTAAGTATATGAACAGGAGAAGCACCAATCACTCCAGACTGTGGAAGGACAAAGTAGCATAACTAGGCACATATATAGGAGGAGTTCAAGTGATATCTTTCCACTCTACTAAAATTTTGTCATCATCAAAAATGGGGAGATTGTTAACCCTTTTAATGATCTATATTGTTTTGATCATGACAAAATTATTCCTTGAATTATGTGCTGAATAGCATGCATATTATCTGTTGGAATCTGTTTATATGTTGTCTGCTAGAATCTGTCATGCACTGGAATTTACTTTCTATAAATAAAAGATCTCCTATAGATTATAGTTTGCTTTGCGTCTTTGTAACTTAGGAAAGAAATCACCTCATGCTGCAACTATTGAATCATCCACTATTTAAGATATATATGCATGATTATCAAAGTTAACTTGTTTCCTTATTTAATTCCAATGGATTCTTGCCTTAATGAGAACTTATAGCTGTTGAACAAAAGCATATAAAAGTGAAATTATGCACCATTTTTAGAGGTGAATCACTTAGTTGGGAGAGAACTTTGTTAGATATGTTGAGAAGTTGTGTGATACTTTCTTACAGGTTCTTGTGCTTTATTGTTTCTAATTCCTTGCTCTATGTGTGATTTCAAGGGACCTTATAGTGAAGAAGGTCAAGCGGAGCTTGCCTTTGATGGACCTTAGAGAGATAAGGACAAGGCGTTTTGTGTCTTGAAGGACCTAGTGGTGAAGAGGAACAAGAGTTATACCTGCTCTCGAGGGACCTTATGAAGAGAACAAATTGGTATTTGGTTGCTCTAAGGGCCTCTAGGTGAAGAAACTAGTAGGGTGGTACTGTCTAGAACTTTCCGCAGTGTTCTTGGTCTCGGTCTAGAACGAGAGACTAGAGCTTGCCGTACGGAGTGGAAGCAACTCGTGTATCAGTCTATAGAGATTGTGCAAGTGAATCTAGCAGAAGTTCCCCTAGACCTATTTACAAGCGGCTAGTTTCAAAGTGCTTTGGAACTTACCTCATCTTGTCTGGGATTCCAGTGTAGCTCTTTGCGAAGAGCTGATTTTTCACCCTACTAAGGTGTTTCTATTCCTTAAACTTTCTTACTATCAAATTAATATTTTATTTGTAAAAACATTCTTATACACTTATTAATTTGATAGGTTTAAAATCCTAAGTAAAAGCTTAGGTAGAGGACGTAGGCTTGTCGAACCTCTATAAATACCAGTATCTTATTACTTCTGTTTTATTGTTTTTCTTATCACTGGTTTGACTGGTATCTTAACTGGTACTTGCAAATTCCAGTTAGTAACTAAAACTGTTTTCTACAAAAAACTTAAATAGTTTTTGAAAGGAAAAAAGGTATTTTGAGTGATAAACTTCTGTTGCATTAAAATCTCTTAAGCGTAATTCACCTTCCTCTTGGGCGTATAATCACTCATAGGTACTAGCTGGGAGACTAGCCACTGTCGGTCCATACTACTCGATTGTCTTTTCGGTCCTAGCCCCGAGCCCAACCCGACCCGTGGCATCCCATTGGGTGGTAACTCCCAAGAGCATCCTCAAGGTGACTTAACATAATGCCAACAGATAGTATGTATTTCAAAGTAACCAATTAAAAACCTATATGTGAACATATCAAAATATACAGTACGTAAAACATTGGTTGTCAAGGCCTTATAAACAATATTCAAAATGATTCAACTAGTAGTATGATACGGAATTGGTCGGCAAGACCCAAAAATCAACATGAAAAAGGAAAGCCGACAAGGTTGCAGGGTATACAGTATTGAAAAAGAATAATACAATGAGAGTTTTGGGCACCAGAATAGATACAATTCAATTCAACAAATGAACATAGGGAAAACATGCATCGAAAATCATTCACTTTCCAAAAGAAAGATAAGCTTAACCCTCACCTTAAAACTTCATAAAGGTGCTATCACGTCTTACAGTCCTGGAGGTCCTAACTCCTCGTCACCTATTTCAAAAGAACATACCTAATTAAAAAATGCTTGTATCAATTTCTTTAAACAATAATTAATCAGGTTATATCCTAATATCGATTGTTTTCTAATTAGTACACTATTTTAGGCGCTTGGTTCCAAAAATATCATAAAGGTAACTTGCTAATTATGCTAATGATGATATAGTATTTACGAGAGATTTATTTGTTTTGAGTTACTGATCATTTCGACCCATAATTACAATTTGGTGCAATTAACTTAAGCTAACATCAACAATTATCTTAACATTTTAACCGAGCTAATATCATTAGACATTTAATCTTTTTAACATAATTTTACCTATAATCTTGCATTTAATGTTATAAGCCCATAATTACTAAACTTATATCACCTTTACGAATTTTACATGCTTTTATAATAATAATCAATCTTCATAACATCACACAATTTAAATTTCTCAATTACATCAATTAACTTAATTTAATGAAAATTAGCTTCTAATTAGCGATCCAAGTCCACGTTTCACTTTATATTAAAATCACATACAATCATTCCTGTCCATAATCAAAATTTTGGTCCAATTAACTTATATTTACATTAAAATTTAGGCTTCAATTAGATTAAATTAGGAATCAATTTATCTGATTAATCGGTGTTTTACCCAGTTGATCGAATTCAAGGTATATTCTTCACACGATAGTAGCTCACATGTACTCAAATCACCATTACGATGAATCTGGTAGTAAGTTGTCAGAGCATTGCCACTGTGCCTTATTGTTGGAATTGAGCTCTGCGCTGCCAAAAGGTGCGCCCTGCTGCGCTGATCAAAAGCCCTATGTTAATTTATGGTTTCGCTGCTGCTCCACAACTCAATTATACTAAAAATCGCTAGCCTCTCCGCCGGCCGCTGCCATGCCCCTTTTCAAATTATTCCTTCACCGTTGCCCGAAGCTCCAAATTGAAGCTACCAATTGCTTCTACTAATCAAGTCCGTCAGTTTCCTCTCCTTGGTCGCACCTAGAAGTTGATGGAAATGAGCTACCTGTCACCACCATCGGATTGCTTTGTTTAGCCATTCGCCGTCGCCTGTTCACTGGGAATTTCTGGGAAAAATAGGAACCATTGCGTTCATCTTGTTGAGAGGAAAATGATGATGGTTTACTTTTGAGTTTCATCGGCTGCCAGTGAGGAATCGCCGGAGAGAAAGTTGTGGGTTGCATGGGGTAAATTTGAAGAAATGTAGGGGGTTTGGCTATTTATAAGCAATTTTCAAAAATTTCAAATTGACCCCGAAACTTTTCTCAGTTTTCATTTGAACCCCCATGAGTTTCAGTCAACTTTCAAGTTAGCTCTAAGTTTGTTTAGTGCCTTAGATTGGGCCATTTGACCCAATTTTATTTACAATTGACGCTAAGAATTTTCAAGTTCCTTACAATTAAGTCCTTCTTATTTATTTTTTGAACCCTAAATTTTTTTTGTCAAATTAATATTATAATTTTTTTTTTAATTTTACTTTCTAAAATGCTAAATTTAGGGCTGTTACAGTGCATATAAACAACCATTTAGAGTTTTCAGCATCTTCATCTACTAAATTTGCTGCATCCCACAAGTTTTTTGTTTTTTGTTTTAATCATATTACATCCATAGGAAAATCCGATAATATGGAAATTAGATATCTAAAGAATTTTTGCAATGCAAATTCTTGACTTACCAGTTGACAGTCGATGGTAGAACTCAGTGAATACCAGATTCAAAGAAAGGCTTTTGTGTGTGTGTGGGTTTCTTTTTCTTTTTTTTTTTCCCGAATGGTTATGTCTAGATGTTTTCTCTTCTACTTTCTCTCTTGCCTTTGGAATTATGGAAACTGACACACTTCAGACTCTTGAATACATTTTTAACTTTTCTTTCTCTCTTCTTTATTTAATCGTACATGTATGTATATTATATATATAGTGATATTTATTCGTTAGTTCTTAAGGGTTTTTTCTCCTGCATTTTCTCAAAATATTTTCATTCTCTCGAAATAATTACAAAATGCACACACGTTCTCCAATCCTTCTTCGAAAACACAACATTTTTATACCCAAAAACTCCCTCTCAAAATAATTTCAAAATACCCTACACTCTAGAAACCACACATATCCCCTCATTTCTCACTCTACCTTTCACATCACTCATTAATTTATCACTATCTCACTTACACACACACACACACATATATATATTTATATTGACATATTTACTAAATAATGTATTAAATTAATTAAATTACTTATTAATTAAATAATAGATTAATTGTATTTAATATTTAATGTATTAATTAAATATTACATTTATTCATTTAATAAATTATTTAAGATTTTTTTATTTGATATAATAAATAAATTAATCTTTTTCATTAAATATTAATCTTTGCATTTTATTTAAAATTATAATAAAAAATTTAATTCTAGTGTGATATTTATTTAATAATCCATTAACTTTGATAAATTCATATTGATATAAATAAAGTAATTGTCAAGAAAATTAATTAAATTTAAGTAAAAATTATTTTGATTATACTATGTAATTTATTTATTAAATAATGAGTTAAAGTAATTAAATAACTTGTTATTTATATATTAATTATGTTTCATATTTTAGGTATAATTAAATATTATGTTTATTTGTTTAATAAATAATTTAAGGTGATTTAATTTCATATAATACAAAATTATTTATTTTTTTAATTTGATGAATCGTTATTAAGTCTTATATATATTATTTTATTTAAATAAATAATTAAGTTAAAAAGCACATGCAATTAAGAATTTTATACAAATAATATGTTGTCTCTCTTCTATGGGAGTTTTTGTCTCTTTTCTGGGAGTTATAGTCTCTTCTCTATAGGAGTTTTTTACTTCTAAATGATTGGGTTAACCTTGGCTGTTCAATCTCATCATTGTTTTACTGCATTTTTTGTTTCTAAGTTGTAAACATTCGCTTTTTGATATAGTGTTGCATTTTTTAGGTTTTGTTTCTTTTGTGTTCGTATCCATCTCCTTTTGTCTCGGTTGTTTCTCTTTTATGCATGTTTGTGTTGCTTTCAATTATGTATATCACCTTGCTTTCATTTCCTTGTATAGTCTAGATCTTTTTCTCTTGTTAGTTCAGCGGTTATCATGGCCATTTGCATTATCGTTGATGCGTAACTTTCTTTGTTCATTTTAGACTTTATGTGTTCCTCTTCTGCAGGGGTTGCTTCTGCGTTCTCCATTCATTGTTGTCCTATCTTTTTGTTCAACACTCAGGTTTGGTTTGTGACTATAGATTCAGTTGATGATCTTTTTTAGACCTCTATTAACTTCATAGAATCAGAGAAGGAAAGTTTGGTTATTCCAGATGACACTTGGACACCAAATACTCTTGATCTTGATCTCACTCTAGTTGGCAGACTTCTCATAACAAAACTAGTTAATTTTGAAGCCCTTTGTCAAACGGTTAAGAGGCTTTTCTCTTCGGGTAAAGGAATAGACGTGAAACCAATTAATCCTGGTCGTTTCTTATTTGTGTTTCATCATTTTAGAGACAAAGAATGGGTTCTCAAAGGTTGTTCATGGTCTTTTGATAAACACTTGTTGATTATCTCCTATCTTCTTTCGGGTGATGATTCTTCCTCCGTCAATTTAGATTAGTGTGATTTTTTTTTACAAGTTCATAGGTTAACTGTGTATAAGTGCTCAACCAACATTGCTCAATATATTGGAAACAAAATTGGGCATTTTTTTGATGTTGACTTGGATTCTTCAAATAATTCTGCCACAAAGTGTTTAATGATATGAGTTAATTTGAATGTTTGCAAACCCCTTCTATAGATCATACAAATTGAGACCTCTCTTGGACTTCAAATGGTGATTTCCTATAGCTATGAACATCTACCAAACTTCTGCTACTTATGTGGGATTATTGGCCATATCATGAATGATTGTTCCATTGAGTACTCTAATGATTTTGATCATACAAAGGAACCTCAATTTGGATCTTGTCTTTGAGCTTCCCCTATGCGACCTTTTTCAATTTACAGTCCTGGATCTTCATTAGATACTCGACTATTTTTTGGGTCGTATCACATTTTCAAACGAGTTTCTCACCAAGCTCTTTTACATGGTCCATCTATTTTTGGCTCATTTGGAAACTCCTCCCAGTACCATACTCTACCTGCTGCTGCTCGTGTCCCTCAGAATGTTTCTGAGTCACCATCTCATTCTTCTTCAAGCGTTCCAGATCTCATCCCATCTGCTCGTAATCAACCATCTCTGGCTAAAGGAAATGACTCTCACACAAAATAGTTATCTATTACTGTTGATCCTAAGTTAGTCGCTGATGCATCTGATGAATCGGGGACCTTACTCACTTCTCTGACTTGTGGAATGGACTTAAATCAATCTTTAACCTTAGTTGAGGTCCCATTGGTTTTGGAGGAAGGTACATCTGGATCCACATTGGAAGCTAAACGACCACATGGGAATATCACTTCTACTTGTCGCCGTATTTTAATTCGGTCCAAGAGCTAGCCAATAGAAGCTACATAAGTTCATTCGGAAGACCTGGAACTACCTAATGTGAAGCGATAAACTCTGGAAGGAATTCAGTGCCTGCTCCTAATGATTATTTATTGGCAGAGCCTATTCTGCAGCCTCATCGGGAGCCGTGATTTGTTTAATATGGAATTGCCAAGGTCTGGGGCACCCTTAGACAATTCATGAACTGAAAAGATTGATTCGTCAACGTAAACCCCAGCTAATTTTTTTGATGGAAACTAAATCTTATGTTACAAGAATGGAATGCATTCATGATTCTCTAGAGATGTTTGGAGTGTTTATTTCAGTTGTAGGATGATCTGGTGGCTTGGGATTGACATGGGATAAAGGTATTCATGTCATGTTGAGAACATGTTCTCGATCTCATATTGATGCTACTGTATATGATGACATACACAATTATCACTTTCACTTCATTGGTTTCTATAGGAATCCATCGGTAGCTCATCGTAGAAAGTCATGGGAACTGTTGCAGCGACTCAGCTCGCAGTCGTATATTCCTTGGCTATGTGCCGGGGATTTCAATGAGATGTTGCGTTGATTTGAGAAACAAGGTGGTGTTGAGGTTCCTAACTGGAGATTAAATGCCTTTCATCATGCCCTTTTTATTTGCTAGTCTTTTAGATCTTGGCTTTTCAAGCTACCCTTTCACTTAGTGTGACAAATGTGCATTTCCATACACTATAAGGGAATGATTGGACAGATGTTGTGCTACCACTTCATGGGTTAATCTTTTTCCTCATGCTCAGATACATCATTTACATGCCAGGGCTTCTAATAACTGAGCTGTCTTGTTATACTTCTTAAACACTGACTTGGTTTCTTCTTTGTCGAAATGCCGGCAATTCAAATTTGAAGCCATGTGGCTTAAATCAGTAGACTGTGCTAGGACTATTGAACATTATTGACAGCCTCATCCAGACACGCCTATGGAAATTACAATTCGAGGCAACATCAGAAATTGTCGAGTGGGCCTTCTACGCTGGAAACGCTTGTCTTTTGGTAATGTTAATTAGCAAATTACAACTTTAAAGAGAGAGCTTGAAATATTTTAGTTTGGTACTCTTACGGAGACTTCTCGATAGTGGGCATCTGAATGGCGAAATAAATTAGAGGAGCTTCTTCACAAAGAAGAGTTATTATGGAGACAACAGTACAAAGCTCAATGGTTAAAAGAATGAGATTGGAATACCAAATTTTTCCATGCAAAGGCAACCTCCAAATTCACGTTCAATAAGGGTCATAGATTGAAGGATTCGGATGGTTAATGGTGTACTTCTAAGCAGCAGATGGAAGCCGTGGTTCTTGATTACTTTCAGTATTTCTGTCAGACTTCCCAACCATCTTCTGATGCTATGGATGTTATTCTTGGGAGTATTGAACAAAATATGGGTAGTATTATGAATGAGGAACTACTGAAGCCATACACAACTGAAGAGGTCACTCAAGCCATAAAACAAATGTCTCCTCTCAAATCTCTAGGCCCTAACGGTATGTTGGCTCTTTTCTATCAACATTTTTAGCATATTGTTGGTCCTGATATTACTAATTATATGCATGACTTCTTGAATCATGGAATTCATTATCTAAAATTCAATTATACCCATATTGTCTTAATTCCTAAATGTGCTCAGCCTGAAGTCATAAGTTAATACCCTTCTATCAGTCTTTGCAGTGTTATTTATAAATTAGTTTACAAGACTATAGTTAATCGCCTTTGTCCTTTCCTTGAGTCGATTATCTCTAGTTCTTAGTGTGCTTTTTTGCCTTCTAGACTCATCACTGATAATGTTTTAATTGCTTATGAGTTAAATCATTTCTTGAAATGCAAAAATAGAGGCCGACAAGCATTTATGGCTATGAAACTAGGTATGTGTAAAGCTTATGATAAGGTTGAATGGCCATTTCTAGAAGGTGTGATGATTGAACTTGGATTTAATACTCGTTTTATAAGTACTATCATGAGATGTATCACAATAGTATCTTATTTTGTGATGCTCAATGGAGAACAGTATGGCTACTTTCATCCTCAGAGGGGAATCCGATAAGGAGACCCTTTATCACCTTATTTGTTTCTCTTTTGTGCAGAGGCTTTAAGCTCTTTTCTTTCATATCAGGAGCGTATGGGATGGTTTAAGGGGGTCAAAATTTGTAGGAATGCACCAAGTATTTCTCAGCTATTTTTTTGCAGATGACACTTTTATTTTCTATCACGTTTTCGAGGATAGTGCTTATGCCATTCAAGAGGTGTTGGATATTTATGCTTTGGCTTCCGGACAACATATTAACCTCACGAAATCTACCATTATTTTTAGCAAGAATGTTTCACCAACTTTAACATCTTGCATTCAGAATATCTTGGCTATGCAGGTGGAAGATATACCTAACAAATATTTAGGTCTTCCAGGGGTAATTGGCAAATCAAAGAATGAGGTTTTTGCTTATTTGAGGGAACAAGTTTGGAATAAAATGCAGAGATGGAGTGCCCAATTTCTATCTAGAGCAGGTAAGGAGGTTTTGCTCAAAACTATGGGTCAAAGTATTCCTACTTATGCCATGAGCTGTTTCAAATTGCTGACTACTTTGCTTCAAGAAATTGAATCCATGATGGCCAATTTTGGTGGGGCAACTTGGGAAATAATAAGATCCATTGGATTTGGTGGGATAAGCTAGGGGGTAGTAAAAAAGATGGAGGGCTTGGATTTCGGGATTTACAGAGCTTCAATATTGCTATGTTTGCCAAACAGAGATGGCCGCTTATTCACCATCCTCAACTCCTTCTTAGCAGATTACTTAATGCAAGGTACTATCCTCACTCTACATTTCTTGAGGCCACTAGAGGTTCTACTTCTTCTTTTGTTTGGAAAGGCATCTGGGACACAAAATTTTTACTTTTGAAAGGCTAGCGATATAAGATTGGAAATGGTCATACTATTCGGGTCTTTCATGATCCAAGGATTCCTAGAACTTCTTCCTTTTAGATTTTTTTCATTGGGTTCCTCCTTATCTCTAGATAGCAAAGTTTCAAACCTTATCAATTTCGACCAAGCAACTTGGAATGAGGATTTGATTCGATTTAATTTTGATGATGCCGATATCAATTCTATTCTTTCAATTCCACTGGATGGTTTATTTAATGATGATACTTTGATTTGGCATTATGGCAAGAATGGCAAGTTTTCAGTGAAGAGTGCATATTTTTTGGCGCGTGATGTAGCAAAACAATGCTTGCTTGCGCTGAGAGGTTTTTCTAGCACCACACAAAGGTGAAATTATATGTTTATCTGGGCTCAAAGATTGCCTCCCAAGGTCAAACTTTTCTCATGGCTATGTGTTTTAACGCCCCTACCGACTTGTGATAATCTTGCTAAGTGGGGAGTTCTCACAAATGAAGTTTGTTATTTATGTGGTGGCGATATGGAAACATCCTTACATATTTTCTTTACTTGTGACTTTGCTAGACAGCTTTAGGCTTTATCTAATATTCTGCACGAGGTTTTTCTCCATTTGAGGGATAATGTGGAGAGTTGTCTCCATTCCGCTTTCCTCATTCTTGATACATGCCTATTTGATCTCATGCTCATGTGTTGTTGGTCCATTTGGAATCAACGGCATCGGGTTCTTTTTGGCAAGCAACTATAATCTACTTTGGAGACCCTGCAGTTTGCCTCTTAGTTTTTGGCTGACTATTCAGATGCTTGTTCTAATTTATTTTAGACTAGTTTTGTTGTGATGTTTTCATTTTGTTGTATTCTTGACATTGTTATCTTCATGGGTTTTATTTATAAAATTTCATTGCTTTCATCAATAATAATAATAATAATAATAAAGTTTTATTTATACATAACTTGTAAACAATAAATAGTTAAATAATAATTAATTTATAATTAATGTACAATAATTAATTTTTTTTATATAAGTCGATCTTAACAATTATGATATAATTATGATATTAGCCAGATTTTTATGATTAAAATATAACTATGATTCACAAATAATTAATACTTATTAATAAATATTTTCTTCCAAATAATACATCATTTGTTAATTTTAAATTTATAAAAATATAAATATCAAAATAAATCATCATTTGAATTAATTACATATAATTTTATTACAACCATACATCAATTATTGCATATATATACATACACATCATCCAACTATAAATGTACATACATATATTATATTAAAAAATTACTTTTACCCTACAAACCCAACAAAATTGCAATTAATTTGACATTAACAGTAAAGTTTGCCTCCCCTCAAAACATAAAGAAACAAATAACTCATTCTCAAATCATTTTTTATGTTTTTTCAGAAAAAAAAAAAAGAAACGCTTGGCACATTTTCTAAATTTTCTCCTAAAAATCTATTCTCCCAAAATATTTCTGCAATTCACCCAAAATGCAAGACAACAAGCCCTAACATGCTAAAAAATGTGTTGGAATTTTGAAGTTTAGAGAAAAGAAAAAATGAATGGCCCAAAACTTGTGTTGGCAGTCCGATCAGGTATATTTGATAAAATATTTGCTTAAGCCTATTTTTGAAATGGGCTTGCAGTCATAAAACTGAATCTTTTCTTATACAGATCTTTTTAAATAAATTTAATTTGAAAATCTGTCGAACATATAATTAAATTAATTATGAAGTTTAATTTGTGTTTGTGGCATTATGTGTATTGAAAATTAAAGTAATCAATATATTGTTGTATAGTTATATGTTCTCAAGTAATTATATTCATCTGAAAAAGATTTAATGATACTATTTTATAATATTAGATTTATATCAATTATAACGATGTCATAATCTCTCAATGCATCAAGATCTTATTATAATATCACATTTGAAATTATATTTGTTTGAGACCTAAAAGAAACGAGAAAATAAAATTTTCTTCATGAGTTTATTTGATATTTCCTTTGTAAGAAATTGTTTTATCCGTGTTCTAAGAATTTCTTATTCTTCAATCATAACATAATTTTTTAAAGTACATATATTTTATAAAGTATGGTTGATATAGGTAATGCTTAATTGATTCATTTTCTTTTAGTTGTATCTGGATTGTGCCTATTAGACTTCTAGATGTGTAACAAAATCATTTTTGGTTGGGCTAATATATATATATATATATATTAATATAAACACCCCATTAAAAATTGGCTATCTGGATTTTTCTCCTTTAATTCTCTAACAACAATTAACATAGGAATAGAAAAACAGTTTATCAAATAGAAATTTATATATAGTGTTTTATAATATTTATTCAAATTTTACTGTGACTACATTTCAATATATAAAAAATAACAATACATTCTAAATTATCTGATATATATGTTTACTTTTAAAAATAAAAATAAATTATATAATTTTTTCTGTTTATAATTTATTATTGTCAAACATCATATTTTGTCGTGAAAATTTTATGTAATTTTTTGGTAACAAATATTTGTCATAGAACTGTTTTATAATCAGTAATAGGTATAAACTAAATTTTGTTAAACTATCTTCTATTTGTATCCATTTGGGTAATGTAATTGTTTGAAATTGGTCTAATGTGCTTTTTATTTTATATTAAAAAGTCTACCAGAATTAATTATATGATTGCTTATTTTTTAAATTCCTACAAATTTAAAAAAAATTATTTTATTAAGTTATATCCATATATTTATTTATGTGATCACAGTAGTTGGTAAAATTATATTATTAGGTGAGAGCTTTTAATGATGCACAATCTCCTTCCAACTATATATACGAGTTGGATGAAACAAATATGGTGCTCTCATAATGATAACTTTTTTCCATACATAACAATAGAAAATTCGTCTCCAATTTTTAGTGTTTCTAATTGTTTAGTTACCAAAATTTAGCTCCCAACAAAACGAATAACCAATTGATTGGTATGTTATCTATTGGGGTGGAAGCAGTATTCAAAAAATTGAATCGTTCACTGAATTGAAAAATTTACATGTTCATAGTTTATTGGTTCAATCGTTAATTAGACCGTAATTGAACCGTAATTAAATTGTAATGTTTTAATTACGTAATATATATTTATTTATATTGTATATATTACTTAAAAATTAATAAAATACCAAAACATAAAATATAAGTGCTTAAATGATATTGTTCAACTTCACAATTAAAACTTCACCATTCATATTATAACATTATCACTACAATTTAAACCTCTCAACTCTAAAGTCTAAATACATCAATAGTTTTATGATATCAGAACCACTCATCATCGTCTTCTTTATCTTTATTAAGGTTTTCATGGACTTGGTTGCTATTTCCAGTACTAGCAGTAGCAGATTTAAGAAATTGGGTCTTTTTTTGTATACATTTCATTGAGTGTTTTGAATAGCTTTCTAAGATATACTTTAGCCTTAGGAGTTCGCACTTAGGCAAAAAAATAAAAGAAAATATTAATTTTGTCAAAAATTAAATGAAAAATAAATAATAAATGAACCGTTCCGGTTCAATTAAACTGTGAGCGGTTTACCGGTTCGGACGGTCCAATCACGGGTTAAATGGTTTTAACAAAATAAAGCGATTTTTTGTATTTTTCGATTTTCACATAAAACTGGACCAGTTGAGCGAGGGCGGTCGACGGTTCAACTGGTCTGTCCGCCCAATTCAATCTGAGTTTTTAAACAGTGGGTGAAAGAAGTTATTTTAATTTTGAAGCATAAAGACTGCAGCTCAGCATAAATCAGACACTGTATCATCTTTATTATTTCTTCTATGTTTACCTATATGGAATAAAATATGTATATATATATATTAAGATAATATGCAATAAAAAAATCACCCAAAAGCATAAGCATAATAAAACTTTTCCTATTTATAAACTTTAGAATATACACATACGAGAAGCATCACCGTAACTATCTAAGTATAAATATGATGTTTCCTTTGTAATTATTCTTACAAAAGGTCAAAAAACTAGCTTATCTTGTTCCAAAAGACTAATGAGCTGTGACAGCATAATTCTCCTCATTGAAGATTAGTTCTATTTACAGACAATTTGCAAAAAATATAAACACGATAAATACATTTCTTAACCATCTTATACAAAACCCAAACAACAAAAACACAACATATTTCATTCATCAACAAGATAATACATTTCTTGACCATTTATGCATTGTCCTCAATTTCATCATCAGAAGTTTCTTTAACCAAATAATAACAATTTTTTTTAACTACTGTAGGAATAGATATTACTTCAGTAAAAGTATGTAATTTTAAGAAAAGTTACATTCAAACCTGTTGGTTGTGCAAAATAAATAATGCAAACAATTACGCAAGTACATGTGTCACAACAAGTAATAAAATGATGAGAAGAGTGTCGATCCCACAAGAAACTAAATTATTTGCTATTAATTATTAATTTATCACACACTTGTTTTATTCAAACAAAATCAATTAAATAAGAATTAAAACTAGACTAATGAAAATAAAATAAAAAAAGGTATTGATTAAGATTTCTATAAGGATATAGAAGCCTAAAATTATGATTTCATCAATTGAATAAGTTGATTACATAATTTTATCCCTATGAAATTAATAATAGGTTATTAGTCTTAAGTCTTATGCAATTATGAGGTTCTTCTAAATTACCAGCAATCAAATTCCTAAATTTATTCAATTCACTATATTCCTATGTGAATTAACTAAATTATGAATAAGGTTGTACCACTCAACTAACTCCTCAGGGTAAGCAAGTACATTCCTATCCTACTCACAAATTAATTAGTTCATCAATTTAAACAATTAATCCTAAGGTCTTTTATTGTCAATCAATCCCTGGGTTTTCTTTTTCAAGACTCCTCTAGGATTTAAAGATGCACTTGACTGTTGATCAAACAATCAAATAGAAAAAGCACACAACAGAAGAAATAACCTTAAGGCTACTTATTTCATGGAAGAAAATCATGCATCAATTTATTCAAAAGAATCTATCATGATCCTAGAGTAACGAATTAGTTCATTATTGAATTGTCAAACAAAATATGAATAAAATGAATCATCGTTTCAAATCCATAATTAAAAACAAAATCAAAGGGAGAAGAAGAAACTCTATTCCTAGATGAATCTGATCTCCACTTTGTTCTCCTCTAAATTCAAAATTCTCGGGATACTTCTAATCTCCAAAATAGCAAATCCCAATCTCCCTTAACCAAATGTTTGAAAGACCTATTTATAATTGATTAAAAGAGTCTTCTGATTATAATAGGACTCGAATAAATAAAAAGACTTTTCTGCTCATCCTTGATTAGATCATTAGGTGTCATCCTATTAGCATGCCCACCAACTTGTGTCAATTTGTCCCCTTTTGTATCTTCTCCACTTGTATTCCTGTAATTCCAAATTTTCATTAATTAGCAAGGGAATTATAATTTTTTAAACAAGAAAATTATTTGTTAAGTCCTAAACATGATATTAAAATTGATACTAATGTGGGCCTAACAAATACCCCCAAACTTAATACGTTGCTCGCCCTCGAGCAACGCAAAGAAAAGACTCAAAGACACTCAAAGAAAAACAAATCAACACAAAAATGCATATACAAAAACATCACTTCTTTTTGCTACTCTCAGAACTACTTCAAAGCTATGCTCGTAGTCAACCACAATTGCGATCTAATTTCACTATGCAAAAATAAGCAGATACAATATTCAAATGAATCCCCCGTGTATGTGTGTGTTTTCTCTACAAGTAGTTACTGGCAATTCGGATTAATTTATGTATAAGTACAAGATTCTACTCTAATACTCCATAGGTTTGCTTTTCATCTCTATCTCCACTAATGTAGAATACACTCAATAAAGGATCATTTAGGATTTTCAGAGCTTGTAATATAGGCTTGGGTAAAGGTAGGAAAAATATAGACAATACTGACTCAATACCCACAACACTTGTTCATCATCACCTCTTAATTCTCCCTCAAATTTATTGAATAACACTTCTCAATTTCTTTCTTTCTCCCTTTTTCAGAATTTTTTTTTCCGATGCTCATGCCACCATGCAATTTTTTTTTGTTTTGCTTTTTTTCTTTTTGGTTTTTTTTTGGAGGGAGGAAGGAAATCAAACTCATGGGCATTATACTGTTTGTTCCCATCTTCATAAGAAATTCAAATAGATCTAACAAGTAGTTATGGGATTTATTTGGTGGGACCATGTGTTTAGGTTGGTTGTTGAGTTAGTTGGCAAATGAAAAGGATATTTAAAAATAGGCTCAATAAGGGACCCAAGGGATATAATATCATTTGGTAGGCTTGAAAGGCTCAAATGGGTCAAAAATGGCCTAAGTCATTTCCTTTAATTGAGTGTTTTTTAGGATTTCGCCTTGATAGGGAATCAAACAACTTCTAGAGTTTAAAGTATTACCTATGTAACTCATGCATAAATGTCCTCTAAATTAACCAATAACTAGAAGTGAGAATGAGAGTGCTCAAAAATAGAGGATGCCATCCTAGTATTGCTTTTACTCAAAGTGCACAGTTCCATCATTACACAAGTATAATTTTTCACGAAACATAAAATTAAAGGAGTAATATCTTCATTGATTCAATAAGATTAATTTTTGTACATGCAAGATATCGACTCAATAAAGTCCACAAAATCAAAACAATAGAAAATAAAAGAACACAAAGGACTAAAAATTAACGCGCAAAGCACCCCAAACTTTAGAAGTAATTTGCCCACAAAGTACTAATACTAAGACAGAGAAAGTAAGAAAATAAGACACTAACATGGACAATGACAAAGAGAGCAATAAAAAGAAATAAATAAATAAATAAATAAGAAGAAAAAAATTAAAGCGAAGAAATAGAAAAAAGGAAGAGAATATGCCTTGATTAATCATCGGCTTTATCTTCTTCCTCAGTATTTGGGGGTGGAATTGCAACCACAATGTAAGGATATGGTTGTGGTGAGAATTAACTCCAAATAAATTACTCCCAATACTATCTAAGGAAAATCAAGAAATTCCAATCAATAAATCAATATCCAAAAATTTAATCCAATTGGCATCCAAATATCCATCACTTCACCTCAATAATCAATCAATTATTTATCGAGTAATCTCATATAATAGCCATTAAATTAAAAATATTCAAAAAAAATCTAACTAATTCCAAACTCTCAAATCAATAAAGTAGGCCTTCCTAAATGGAGAAAAAAAATTACCTAAGAATTGAAATCAATCTAAAATACTAATATATCTAAAATATTCTAAAGAGAGAATAATGAAGATGGTGGTGTAGGTGGGTTTTGTTTGAGAACAAGAAAGTGAATAAGAGGAGTAGGAAAAAAAATGTATATATATATATATAAAGAAAAGAGAAGAAAATAAAAGGAAAAGAAAAGAAGAAAAAGAAAAAGGAAAGAAAAGAATTGGCCCAGGGTTTGGGGGGGGGGGGGGGGATTGTTGGGCAGGTGGGGTCAACTAGGGGTGGCAGATTGCTGCCCCCTTGGTTTTGTTTCTTTCTCATTTTTTCTTTCTTTCATTTTTTTTTAAAGACTTGTGCTCCAGGGCACAAATTGCTTGCGCCCTAGTGCACGAGATACTGGAATGACATCTTAAAAGATGCCTCACGTGCAAGGATTGCATGTGGCCTACACCCCTACGCGTGGGCCACTGCAATAGAATGTTTTTTTTATAAAACCTGGAAAGCACCAAAGCAAATAAAATAATAAAAAATACTGAAAACAATGAAAATTTAAAGCAACTAAAAATTTGGGTTGCCTCCCAAAAAGTGCTTGATTATAGTCTTTGGCTTGATTTTTCGGGCTTCACTTGATGTTGGTTAAGGTGGTTGTGGATTGTTGATGATCAAATCACTCTCCCAGTAGTATTTGATTCTCTTCCTATTTGCCTTAAACCGCCTTCTTGAACCAATTTCTTCCAACTCCATCATTCCATGTGGGAAGATTTCAATTATGCGAAATAGCCCCAACTATCGTGATCTTAGTTTTTTTGATAACTACTTAAAACAAAAGCCCTAGAATAGTACCTATTCGCCTGGCTCTAATTGGTCTTTCAAATTTTTTTGATGACTCCTATATTCAATCTTTCCTTTATATGACTTGGCTTTTTTATTTAACACACTAACTGCAAAACACTTGTCAATGTTCTTAGGAAAATCAAATGCTTTAAACACATTAAAAGTTACCTTTTCATCTTGGACCCTCATGATTAGCTCCCCTTTTTGCACATCTATGATAGTCCTACATGTGGCCAAGAATGGTCTCCCAAGGATGATTGGAAGTTCAATATCCCCCTCCATGTCCAACACAATAAAATCTACAGGGAAAATAAATTAATCAACTTTTACCAATACATCTTCAATTATTCCTTTAGGATACTTAAATGTTCTATCTGCAATTTGCAAGGTTACACTAGTTGGCTTGATCTCTCCCAATACAACTCGTTGGTAGATGGAATGTGGCATTAAATTTATGCTTGCTCCCATATCGAAAAGTGCCCTTCCAAAAAATTTAGTACCAATTTTGCATGGTATAGTGAAACTCCCAGGATCCTTGAGCTTTGGAGGTAACTTCTTTTAGATGATTGCACTGCATTCCTTTGTAAGAGCCACTATTTCAAATTCATTAAAATTTCTTTTCTTAGATAAAATTGCTTTCATGAATTTCACATAACTTGGCATTTGTTCTAAGGCTTCAGCAAATGGAATATTTATGTGGAGTTTCTTAAAAACCTCCAAAAATAGTTGAAATTGCTTGTCTAAATTTTGCTTCTTAAGCCTCTGAGGAAAAAGTGGAGATGGTCTGATAGGATTAACTTCTTCAGTTTTTTGCTTCTCATCCTTTCCCTTCTCAACTGGTAATTCTTCTTCCAATTCCTCTAAAGATGGAGGGACCTTCTAAAATTCTTGCAACTCTCTACCATTCTTTAAAGAAACGACATTGCAATGTTTCTTTCATTCTCGTTTAGGATTTGTCTCAGTATTACTTGGCAAAGTTCCTTGCTGTCTCATACTCAATGCAGTGGCTAGCTGGCCTGTTTGTGTTCTAATGTTCTGATTAAAGCTGATTGACTCTGAATTGCTGCTTCAGTTTTTGTCATGAACTGCATAAACATCTCCTCTAATGATGGCTTCTTTTCTTGAGTTGGTGGCTTTATTTGTTGCTGGAAGCCTAGTAGTGGAGGTTTAGGGATTGAAGTTTGTCCTTGATTATTACTCTAAGAAAAATTGGGGTGCTTTCTCCATCCAGGGTTATAAGTATTTGAATATGGATTATTTTGATTCGTGTTGAAGTTCCCAACAAACTGCACTAATTCCAAAGTATGCTGATACTGATCACTCGAATGCCCAACCCCGCAAATATCACAAGTAATAAATTTGGCTCTCTTGTTGCATTGGCTGGGTCATGATACTTGTAAGCGTGTCTATCTTTTTTGTTAAAGCTTTTAGCTGTACAGTCAAAGATGTAGTAGCATTTACCTCATAGATTCCTGCAGTTATCTTTGGTTGAGTTAATCTATCAGTTGGCTACTGATAACTATTTGCTACAATCTCTTCAAATAACTCAAATATTTTCCCAATCTTTTTTCCTCATAAGTGTACCTCCTACAACAGCATCAACTATTTCTCTTGTTTGTGTGGTCAATCTATTGTAGAATATTTGCACTTGAAGCCACTTTTTCAATCCAAGATGATGGCATTTTTCTGAGCATCTCCTTATATCTTTCCTATGCCTCATAAAATGTTTCCTGATCAAATTGGACAAAGGATGTAATTTCATTTCTCAACTTGGCTATTTGTGATGGTGGGAAAAACTTAGCCAAGAATCTCTGCGTTAAATCCTCCCAAGTAGCAATGGATCCCGATGGCAAAGATGATAGCCAACTCTTTACTTTGTCCTTTAGTGAAAATGAAAATAGCCTCAATCGGATTGCATCATCAAAAACTCTATATTTGAAGGTATAACAAATCTCCAAAAAATTAGCTATATGAGCATTCGAATCTTCTATTGGAGACCCCCCAAACTGGACTGAACTCTATATCATCTGAACGATAGTGGGCTTGATCTGAAAATTATTAGCGTGAACAAATGGTCTAGCGATTTCTGTCTCAAAGCCCTAAATTTGTTGGATAACATAATCCCCCAATTATCCATCTTCCTTTGCCATTTCTGCAGTATCCTTGTTTGTTGAAAATAAAATAAAATAAAATAAATAAGTAAAAAAAAATTGATCTAAAACTTGGTGCTTAAAATTAATATTAGCACAAACAAAATAATTTTAGTTCCCCGGCAATGGCGCTAAAAACTTGTTGGTTGTGCAAAATAAATAATGCAAACAATTACGCAAGTACACATGTCGCAACAAGTAATAAAATGAAGAGAAGAGTGTCGATCCCACGAGAAACTAAACTATTCGCTACTAATTATTAATTTATCACACACTTGTTTTGTTCAAACAAAATCAATTAAATAAGAATTAAAACTAAACTAATGAAAATAAGAAAAAAGGTATTGATTAAGATTTCCATAAGGATATAGAAGCCTAGAATTATGATTTCATCAATCGAGTAAGTTGATTACATAATTTTCTCCCTATGAAATTAATAATAGGTTATTAGTACAAGGTTTTTCCGAATTACCCGCAATCAAATTCCTAATTTATTCAATTCATTATATTCCTTTGTGAATTAACTAAATTATGAATAAGGCTATACTACTCGACAAACTCCCTAGGCAAAGCAAGAATATTCTTATCCTACTCAAAAATTAATTAGTTTATCAATTTGAACAATTAATCCTAAGGTCTTATATTGTCAATCAATCCCTAAATTTTCTTTTCCAAGACTCCTCTAGGGTTTAAAGATGCACTAGACTCTGGATCAGACAATCAAATAGAAGAAAAAGCATACAATAGAACAAATAACCTTAAGCGTTACTAATTTCATGGAAGAAAATCATGCATCAATTTATTCAAAAGAATCCATCATAATCCTAGAGTAACGAATTAGTTCATGATTGAATTGTCAAACAAAACACGAATAAAATGAAACATCATTTCAAATCCAGAATTAAAAACAAAATAAAAGGGAGAAGAAGAAACTCTATTCCTAGATGGATCTGATCTCCACTTTGCCATCCTCTGAATCCCAAATTCTTGCAATACTTCTAATCTCCAAAATAGCAAATCCAAATCTCCCTTAACTAAGTGTCTGAAAGGCCTATTTATAACTGACTAAAAGAGTCTTATGATTATAATAGGACTCGAATAAATAAAAAATCTTTTCTGCCCATCCTTGATTAAATCATGAGGTGTCATCCTGTCAGCATACCCACCAACTTGTGTCAATTTATCCCCTTTTGTAGCTTCTCCGCTTATATTCCTATAATTCTAAATTTTCATCAATTAACAAGGGAATTATAATTTTTTAAACAAGAAAATTATTTGTCAAGTCCTAAACATGATATTAAAATTAATATTAATATGGACTTAACAATACCTATCACAACTACTTCATTTTGTTATTTTGAGCAGAAGAGCCAACATCTTCAGCATCACTAACATCTAATCATCTTAAAAGAACGACAATTTTAGTCTAATAACTGTACAGTTTATCTATATTTGGTATACCTTGAAACCTAAGCTGCTAGTTGTTAGCCCGTGCATTGCACCAAGCAATAAATTTAAAGTTGGGATTCTATTTTATTACATTTTAGCTACGGTCTAGATATAATATTTCTTATAAATATTACAAATATAACAACTTTAAAAAATTACTAAAAATTTTGTTGAATATACTATAATTGATGATATAAATGAGACATAACAATATTTTAATTGAATATAATTTGTGTATCATCAGATTTAGTCCCATGCATTAATCCCTTACTACACAAAAATTAATGCTAAATGTTAAATCACTTTATAAATCAACAAACTATTTATAAAATATAGTAGAAGATAAAATAAAAAAAAAATCACTTTAACATTGACGTGGTTTGGAGAAATTAAAGATTCAACATTGAAAAAGGAACTCAGGTAGTAGAAGGTAAAGTATTTTAACTTACCATAAAATTGGGGGTTCAATTTTTTTTTTAATTAATTATCTTGGTTCATTAGTATAAAAATTAAAATAATAAAAAAATATATAAAAATTATATATATATATATATATGTATATATGCATCTTCAAGAAAAAAAATTAATTTTAACGTATAAAGAGAATGATCATATAGAGGTGGAGAAAAAAGAAGACAAATATTTTTATATTTTTAAATAGTGAATGGTATGTTTAGATTATTTTAGTACATATAATTTTAGAGATTTCTAGCTTAGAATTAATAATTTTATCAATTATTATTTAATTTAATTAACATGTTAAATTATGGAATAAGAGATAACTCATGGATTAACATAATTTTATACTTAGAATTAAATGATAATAAATTCTACAGTACTATAATGTTCTCTATATAAAAAGTTTATATATGCACAATACATATGGAGCAAGACATATTAATTAAATTGTATTGATAAATACACTTATATATTATTGACATTGAAATTTTATTGGGATAAATTACCATTTAATAGCCCAAATAAATTGGCTATTGATTTGGGTTTCATATTAAAGTTCATAACAAATTTGGGTTTTATAGAATGGGCTAATCCAAAATGAATTGTAAAATTTCTATTTATTTTGGATTAGCTAATTGGGCAAAACAAATTTAAATATGACCCATTAGTAAATTAAGCCCATCTCGAGTGGTATTCAAGTCCAAAGAGAAGACTCAAACTTCAAGTTATCAAACCCTAATTTATGCCTGTGAAAAAGGGTGTTGGGAGACATATCACACATTAAGAAAGACATAAAAAATTTCACACATCAAGAAATTCAAGCACCAAACTCTCAAGTCTGAGCTCTTGCTAGAAGAAGTGCTGTAACCACAAGGGCTCTATATCTTCTTCAAAAGTGTTAAATTTTGAAGACCTTGCTATCAAAACAAACACTTGATTTGAAGGTCGTTCGTAATTTCATCCACAAATTTAGGAAGGAATCACACGTTCGATTCAAGAACAAGCATCAAGCTCGACAAATGTTCAATTGCGGAGATTTTTCCAAAGATTGTAACTACTTTTCATTCAAATTAGATATTGAATTTGTCCATATTTTTCTTTTCTTATAGTTCTTTTTGCAGACTCAAAATTTATGTTAATGAATTTTTGGCATGCCTTCTCATCTCTTCCTCCTACATCAAAATTATAGTCACTATTTTCAAACGCTCCATGAAATTTAAGAAGAACTAAGTCACCATTATGAATCAGAAAGACGTTATGGATATTATTGCTATAGCTAGTCAATCCTCAATTAGGGGCAAGATTGTCGACACTACTCCATCAGATAGCTCGAACTCAACAAGTCTTAGGGAGATCCAGTCTCAATTGTTTCTTTTTGCTATGCTACCTGCAATGGTGACTGAAACAACTATAGTAGATGAATGACTTGCTCACATGGCTCAAGCCATAGCTGATCTTCAGATGATTGTTGAAGATAAAGACCTCCAAATTGCCTAATTAATGAACAACTTGGGGTACTCAAATATCAAAGAGTCTAGCCAAAGTCATTACTGCTCCTCGAATCATGTTGAAAATGATAAGAAAATGGATGAAGCGCCACCCAAGCATGACTCAATATAGAAATCTAATCACTCTACAACATCTATTGATGCGTGTTGCGCTATCCATGCAACAATTGCAAAAGATGATAACTAACACCATCAGAGCTTAGTACAGTGGACCTTTGCAGAGTTTGTTTGTATACTCAGAAACATACATTGAGTGGATTGATTCATTAAAGATGCCGATAGGCTACTAGCTACAAAAGCTCCAGCAATTTAATGGAAAAGGCAATCTAAAGCAACATATCGCCTATTTAGAGCCTGAGCCTATTGATAGTGGACAAAAATGAAGAGGAAAATTTTGAACTGCTTCTACAACACCCATTGCACTATGAGTACAATCAAGCTGGCCAATGCAAAGCAGTGGAAGAATAAGCTACTCGTTAGCTATATTAACCGTTGGCGTGCACTAAGTTTGAATTGCAAGGACAGATTGTCAAAAGTTTCAACAATAGAGATGTGCATCTGAGGGATGCATTGAGAGCTTCTTTATATCCTCTAAGGAATCAAGCCATGAAGTTTTGAGGAATCAGCCACTCGTGCTCACGACATGGAGTTGAGCATTGCAATTTATAAAACTAATTTTTTTGGTGGATGATCAAAAGAAAGACAGAAAAGACTCAAAGAGGATTGAGAAGTCTACAAAAAATACTATGAAAGAGTCCATGGCAATTAAAGTCGTTCCTATCAAAAATTTTGCAAGCAGTAACAAAGGAGAAAAGCTTGATCAACGTGTGCCAACTGAAAGGTGTCGACCTACATTAAAAGAGTTATAGAAAAATGAGTACCCATTCCTTGACTCTAATGTCTTGCAAATCTTTGATGAGTTATTATTAAGAAAGATGATCGAGTTGCCCAAGTCAAAACATCCTGATGAAATTAGGAAGGTGAATGACCCAAAATACTGTAAATATCATCAAGTTGCTAGCCATTCTATAGAAAAATATTTTGCGGTTAAAGAAAAAATCATGACATTGGCAAAAAGATGGAAAAATCATCCTTGATGCCGTGGATGCAAATATTGCTAGTATTACAGCTATTACAAATGCCAATTGCAACCAGAAGAATATTTTTTCCCACTCATGGGGGCATCCAGGATACTTCAATTTGGAAGTATGGATCCACTCTTGTTTGAAGCTTATGACATGCCGGCAAAGACAAAGGCAATGTGTTCACCATTTTCATCCATCACTCTTAAAGAGACAACATTTCACCAAGTGCCCTCACCCAAAGTTAATAGGAGATATAAAAGCTCCTCCTATTAAGCTGAGAAAGTTGATAAGTCGTTGGGATCCTGTAACTCTAGGAAACTTTTTTCCTAAAAGATTTTTTGAGCAGAAAGTTAAGATAGCATTTACTGAATTTGGCAAAGTGGGGAGCCAGCATTTTACTTCTTATTATGCTGCTATTGTATTTACAAATGAAGATTTTTTGCTAGGATCAAAGTCCCACAATGGACCACTCTTTGTTTTTGGATTTATGCAAGATCAGAAAGTCAACTGCATGCTTATTAACGAAGGATTAGTGATTAACATCTTGCCAAAGTCTATTATGAAATAATTGGGGATCACAGTTGAGGATTTATCTCGTAGCCGCTTAACCATTCAAGGTTTCAACCAAGGAGGACAACAAGCTATTGGAATGATCCGCCTAGACCTTAATATTGGAGAGTTGAAAGAGGATACTCTATTTCATGTCATTGATGCAATGACTTCTTACAACTTGCTGCTATGAAGACCATGGCTTCAAAAAAACAAAGTGGTTCCATCCACCTTTTACCCCAATGCTTCAAGTATTTGAGGAATGGTGAGATAATAAACGTCAATACTAATACAAAGCCATTTATTGAGGCGGAATAATACTTTGAGGATGCCAAGTTATACCTAGACCTAAACTCAATGCAGGAGACATTGCCTTCAAAAACAAGGCAATCACTTTATCAAAGGAAAACATGTTAAACCTATGACTTTGGTTGAACCTATATCTCTGGACTCTGATGTTGAAACTCTAAGAAGTTGATTGCTACTGAAACCTTGGCAAGTAAAATTGTAGAATCTAAAGGTGCCCTTAATTTACCAATATTCTGGTATACACTTCAATCATGTTGAAAAGTTGAAAAAAACAACAGAAGTTATCTGAAGTATACATTCCATCACTAAAAAATAAAAGAAAACAAGCAAGGTGGTATCTGATGACTACAAAGTTACGAGAAAGAAGTTAATCATGCCTATTGTTGGTTTGAACTCCAAAGCCTCAACTGAATTTTCTTCTAGCAGAATTTAATATCAAAGTTCCACCGGATGTTTGATCCAAAAGCCTATAGTCTCTTGGCTAAGTGTGGATATAACTTCTCCAATCCATCTAACCTAGGGGAGTTGAAACTTGAGTTGACTCGAGAAATGATCTATGGACTTAGCAAAGCACAACAAAAATTATGAAGCTAAGGGTTTTATGTTGATTAGCTAAGGACCAGCTTAGGATTTGCACCAATGAGCCAATTAGAATACGTGTAATGAGAAAAGATAAGTGCATCAGTATCCAACATATTACAGATGAGAAATATGGAGATAATGGAAGTCAAAAGTCAAGTGATCATCCTATCTTTGTATTCAATCAACTGAGCACTCACACTAATTGTCTTTTTATCTTTGAAAGACTTGGTCAAAATCCAACACTTTGTTAAGGGTCTACTACAAGTCATCGTCCACAAGGTTTGACCTTTATTCTACTTGGAAATAATGCTATGAAAAAATCAAGAAAAAAAGTAGTTGTGATAAGACCGACATGATGAAGTTGAGAATTGAAGGTCAGTTGCTTACCTTAACTGAGTGAAGCCAAATCTTCAATCATGATCATTAATATAGATAGACCAGTGAATATGATACGACATACCACGAGACATGCATCTAATGAAGACAGTAGACATGATGGTGAAATGGAGATTATCCTAAGTTCTAAGTATATAAGTGTTGTAGAAGAGCTAAGCGCTTAGTATCTTAGAAAGTTTAATAGATTAACGGTGGGTGGCTTTATTCGAGTCACAAGCTATCCTGGGTGTAGAACAATGCTTATTCCTATTGTGAAAGCAAATGAAGTTATATAATGGAGGGTTACATTTCAAAAGATAGATGTTGTAGACACTATACAGTCTTATGATGAAAAAGATAATAAGCCGCACTTATGTTATCATGTTGCTATTAATGAAGAGTCTGACTCAGATATCTCTAAAGATGAGATCCAAGAAGCTCCTCCAAAACTTGAAGATGGTGGGCAAGCGATTGTGGATGAACTTAAAGAATTGAATCATGTTAGAATAGATGAGTCACGCCTTATATTCATAAATTCCCTCTTAAGTCTCAAAAAGGAAAAGCAATACTCAAGAACCTCGAGCGAGTACAGAGATGTCTTCGCTTGGACATATAAAAAGATGCTGGGATTGGATGCCAATGTTGCAAATCATAACCTCAGCATAAGGAATAGGGTGCGCCTAGTGAAGCATCGAGTGAATTCTTCGCCCAAAGCTTGTTTCTCGAGTTGAAGTTGAAGTAAACAAGCTTATTGATGTCGGATTCATTAGAGAAGTTAAGTACCGAATGAAGATATCTAGTGTATTGCCTATCAATAAGAAAAATGGCCAAATACGCATTTGTGGCAACTTTTGAAGCTTAAATAAGGTATGCCCGAAAGATTATTTTTCGTTGCCTATCATCGAGCTCATGGTTGATGCAACTACTAGTCATGAAGCTTTATTCTTCATGGATGGGTCTTCTGGCTATAATCAAATTAGGATGTCACCACATGATGAACAGTGTAAAGCTTTTCAGACTCTGAAGGGAATCTATTATTATAAAGTGATACCTTTCAAGTCAAAGAATGCATGTGCCACTTACCAACGTGCAATGCAAAATATCTTCAATGATATGTTTCACAATAGGGTTAATTATTATGTTGATGATTTAGTTGTCAAAAGTAAGGGAAGAAGTGATCACTTGGTAGATCTTCAAGTGGTATTCGATCAGTTAGGAAAATATAACTTGAAGATGAATCCCTTTAAATGTGCTTTTTATGTTACATCCAACAAGTTTCTTAGCTTTATAGTCTGTTATCGTAGTATTGAAATTGATCATGCAAAGATAGATGCTATCCAGAAGATGCCTACACCCAGGAACTTAAAAGAACTTTGGAGCTTGCAAGGTAGTCTTGCATTATAAGAAGGTTCATACCAAACCTTGCTGGAAGGTGCCAACCACTTAATCACCTTATGAAGAAAGATGCTCATTTCATATAGGATGAATGAAGCTAGAATTCTTTTGAAAGTATAAAGAAGCTTTTCTTAAATCTACCCATGTTAGGAGCTCCTATACCTGGAAAACAGCTTATATTGTATATGACAGCACAAGAAAGGTCAATTGGCACTCTTATGGCTTAAGAAAATGAAAAGTGTAACACCCTTAAAATTCAAAATTTTGGAAAATAAGAATTGAGAAAATCAAGATTTTGATTAGTCAGATTTTAGGGCTCAAAAGATAGATGAAAAAGCCTTAATTGCAAAAATTTTAGAAGTTTCAAGGTCAATCCAAAATTTGAAAAAACCTAATTGGACTAACTTTGAAAATTTTGGGGTTTGCATGGTATATATTTTTGGTCAAATAGGTCAAAGTGAGGCATTCACTTTGTGAGGGATTGAATTGAAGTTTATGGGAATCTTGGAGGACTTAATTGAAAATTAACCAAAAGTTTTAGGGGCCAAATTAGAATTTCTAAAAGTATCCTCTATAAATACTATAAATTTCATTTTAACCCCTCATTTCACCTTTCTCATCCGAACCACCATGAACCCTTCCTGGCGAACTTCCATCTCTGACGACCAAAACTCCAAAATATTTCAGCCATCTTCTTCCTCTCCTCACGGTGAGTTCTCTGGAACTAAGAACTCACCAATCCGATTGGTGAAATGTTGGAAAAACTAAAGCAGACGAGAACTCACGGTGGACAATGATACAGTTCTGACGAGCTCAACTCCAGGATCACTAGGTAGCTTCAGCTTCTCAAACGAACCACCGTTGGCTACAAATTTGGAAGAAAATTGACTCAGCAGAAATGGCAGCGCTGGGACTTTCAAGCAGAAATTGAAGTATTTTCCAGCAAGGTTTGGTGAAATTGGTTTGGGAGTTTGGTTCAGGGAGCTCAAATGCAGCTTTTGGTAGTAGTTTTGAGTTTTTTGGCAACGATGTGGTAGCGGCTTAGGACAGCTTCTTCTTCTCATCGCAGTGGTGCTTTCAGTTCTTGAATTTGAGGTTTCGATTGAGCATTTTGGGGTAATGATCGAATTTGGGTTTTAACTTTTGTATCATTATATTCGTATGAATTTTTGTATTTCAAAAGAAATTTTAATATATATGTATCAAATGGTGATAAATATAGACATGCATGGATGTTATATGATTCAATGGACCCAGATTTGTATTGATACATGTTAACTTTGGGATTAATTGAGTTTATTGAGTAAGAAAATCTTAAATTTAGAAATTTGAGACCTAAGTGGAAATAATCGGGATAACGAAGATATCTGGACAGTTTATTTTGATTTGGGACACCGATATAAGGCTAAAAATATAATTGAGGAATAGTTTATGTTCCGTTATTAGATTTAATATGAAAATCGGGATTACTTCGGCAATAATGACTTTATTAGCCATTTTGGGCCGATAGTACAGTTAAGCTTTAAAACTGCCATATTAATCAAGTAATTAGTAACTCTAGAATGTAAATAATATAATTGTGATTAATAGGGTTGAATGAGAATTTTGACAGTGAATTTACTTCTTTGGTTAGGTGACGAAGAAGTGGGGTGAGGTTGCAGTTTTATGAGACCACGGAGGTGAGGGTCTGCTATTCTGACCTTGCTTATATATATCTATTCTTGTGGAATGACCCCTGTGAGGGTCCAACTTGATTGTGTTATGTACTTGTTCTTGATTGTTGAAGTCGTACTTGCTTAAGTACTCGTTCATGTTATTGGAATCGTTCCAGCCTGTGAGTTTGTTTGTTATTTGTTAATTAACACATGCACCCCTGTGAGGGTTATTGAATGGTTGTGCTCTGTTATGACTTGTTCTTATCCATTATGGAACTTAGAACATCCCATCCATTATTTGTTCGATATGTTATTTGATTGTCTGTTATCTATGCCATTTGTTATCTAATTGTCCTGTTATTCGATCGACTTGTCTGTTATCTGTTCTCACTCCGCTATCTGTTATTGCTCAATTATTTGTTACCATCCATTGTTTACTGCTTGTAATTGTTATTGGGAATAAGTAATGAGACGTTAATCCCTACTGTGTGCATGGGATAAGCCATACGTTAATCCCTGTTGTGTGTATGGGATAAGCCGCGAGTACTGGAACGTTAATCCTAGCAAGGTGCGTGGAATTTTATTGGGATAAATCACCATTTAATAGTACAAATAAATTGGCTATTGATTTGGGTTCCAAATTAAAGTCCATAACAAATTTGGACTTTTATAGAATTGGCTAATCTAAAATGAATTACAAAATTCCTATTTATTTTGGATTAGCTAATTGGGCCAAATAAATTTAAATATGACCCATTTGTAAATTAAGTCCATCTTAAGTGGTATTCAAGCTCGAAGGAAAAAACTTCAAGTCATCAAACCCTAATTTGTGCCTATAAAAGAGGTTTTAGGAGACATACCACACATCAAGAAATTCAAGCATCAAGCTCTCAAGTCCGAGCTCTTGCCACGAAGAAGTGCTGCAACTACAAAGGTTCTATATCTTCTTCAAAAGTGTTAAATTTTGAAGACCTTGATATCAAAACAAAACACTTGATTTTAAGGTGGTTCGTGATTTCGTCCACAAATTTAGGAGAGAATTATGCATTTGATTCAAGAACAAGCATCAAGCCCTTGAATCAAATTCTAAGGAGAAGAATAAGAAGAGTTAATCTTCAATTGCAAAGATTTTTTCATAGATTGTAATCACTTTTCATTTAAATTAAATATTAAATTTGTCCATATTTTTCTTCTCTTATAATTCTATTTGCAGGCTCGAAATTTGTGTGAACATATATATGCACGGCAAAATATATATACACATGTGTATGCATTCATCTATAATTATATTAAAAAATATAACTATTAGATAGTATAATAAGTAGTTATAAAAATTAGATATTGATAAAGAGAGTTACAAAAATTATTATAAAACGTTATATATGTGTTCATATATATATTGAGTATTTACTAAAATTAAATATATAGTTACAAAAATGAATTAATATAGCTTTTTATATTGATATTAAAATAAATGTTGATTGGATATCAAATATAAAAATATATTGACATGGAAAAAATGGATAAATTAACTTATTCACTTCACTACCGTATAAGGAAAAAACTTAAATCAAGATTCAATTTTTTTTTCCCTAAATTATCCTAGTTCATAAATATAAAAATTAAAAATATTAGAAAAGCAGGATAAGTATTATAAAATGCAAGCACTTTCAAGAAAAATAAAGTTTAATTCACAAAGTGAATGATTTTATACAGATGAAGAGAAAAAGACAAATATTGTTTTATTTTTAAATAATATTTTATGTTTAAATTATTTCTAATACAAACTATTGTTAGGAGTTTTAGCTTATCCAAGGCATGTCAATTAAATTGCATTGATAAAGGACTTATATATGTCTAGTTATACACACATACATATATACATATGTGCACATGTGTTTTGTCCATAGTTATTATCAATGCAAAAAATATAAGAAGAAGCTATTAAGCAATATAGTAAGGAGGATAAAAATTATATATTAAAATAAAGAGTTACAAAAAGTAACATGAAGATTATATATATTAATATATATACATATATATATATCTTGAATATTTATCAAAATTAGATATGGATTTACAAAGGATGAACTAATATAACCTTTTCACATTAATATTAAAATAAATATTTGTAGAATATATATGTTGACAAAGGTAAAAAGAATAAAACTAACAATATAATAAAGAGTTACAAAAATTATATATAAAATATATTTACATGGGAAAAATGAACAAAACTAACTTATCCACATTATTGCCACATAAAAATGTACTTAAAATAAGATTGAACATAATTTTACTTTATATATATTAGATTTATGTTATGGTAGCAATTTACTTTTTCACATACCTGAAGAAAAAATCACTTTATGACTCTTGTTTTTTCAACTGGTTCATTTCGCAACATACTTTCTAGAACATTTTCAGTTGCATCACTTGCGAACACCATAAGCTTGCTTTTTTCCTTTATCATTATCCTCCATCAGATTCAAAATTGTGTATTGAGCATGCAATCACCATGCCTTGTTCAGTAATATCTTTTGAGCTAAATAAAGAACAATTTGTTTTGTAAACACTCATTCATCTCAACAAGAGAATGTGCCATTTCCTAAATAAGTAAAAAATTATATTATTTCTTGAACTAAAGGATATATTAATATAGAACAAAAGTATAAACTTACAATATTATACATTTGCATTACTGTACGTGTGTTCATGTTCATGATTTTTGTAGCATCCTCACCAAAAACAGTAGCTTCCAAGAAGGCAGTATCATCAATGATATTTACAATAATCAATTCCCTAAGATGATTGCAAGGACCAAATAATAAGATTCATTATTGCTTCAACGTCAAATAAATATAAAAATTATTGCCAGTAGATTTTCACATACAAAATATCATGATAAATGCACATTTTTACACAATTATATTTAGCATACATATATATCATAAATGCTCAATTTTATACAATCATATTTAGTAATATATATTTATAAGTAAAATCTTCAGAGAATCTAAAAATAATTTAGGAAAAATAATCATAAATTACTTTTGCCTCACCAAAGTTGTTTCACCACATCTATGGTAATCTATTGACCAATTTGTTTCAGCTACATATAATACATGACAATTTTTGCAAGCCATGTAAAAAAACTTTTGGCCTTGATTAGTAACTTCAATTCTATCCTTGAGCACAAACCTTTAAAACTACACACAAACAAAAAAATTATCAATTGATGAATCAGATCACATAATTTAATTATATACTAAATTTAATGTCATACAGTCAGCAATAAATGTATTTATTATTATTTTTTTGACAACATCTAACAATTTCATATATTATCAGTTCTCACAATGTCAAAAACTATAACAAGCTTTCCTATTTGCTGCAATCAAGTTTGGTGGAATATTTTCATCATTTCATCAACTTGTAATAGTGCATTAGCAATAGCATGTAGATCATTTCCTTGCCCATGCAATAAATATTAATTTTAAAAATGTATCAGCAAACAAGAATTCATGGAAAAAATTTGTTTTCAACAACAAAACTTTTTTGAAGATGAGTAAAACCATGTTTTCAATCTTTGCACATTTGGAATCACCGGATCAACAAATATTGTGATTAGTGGCGTTGATCCTAGCGACACTCCTAAAGGTTAGAAATTGCATAACATAAGTATTGAATTTATTTTTTTAAAATCACTCATAAAATAATATGTATTTTCTTGTACACAAGAATTAAAATACAAATGTAAATTACAAGCAAGAATTTTTTGAGTCAACTATATCATATCATAATGGCTAGAGACACTTAATTTTGTTGCACTTATTATTGGCATTTGTTCAAAAGAAGATATTATCATATCACCCTCTGGTGAAGCTATAATGTTCCAAAGAGAAATTATACGTGGTCCTTTCATAGCAAAATTGAAATATAAAAAATAAGTTCATCAAATAAAATTGTACATCAACTACAATAGAATTTAATTCATCAACATACTATTGAATTAAAGAATAGAAGTCAAGATATTATACTCATGATTCATAAGAGCAAACTCGTGAATTAAGAAAGTTTTTGGGGGAGTCCCAATAGTGCGTTGATCAAGCTTCTTAATGAAGACAACCAATATATCTTAAATGTATAATTGAAAATTAAAAGAATAACATAGAATAGTACTATTAAATGAAAAAAAAATTGTCATAATATATTCTTATGATGGACAAAGGAATCACATTCACCAACTGTTTCTTAATAATAATTCTTTTTGTGAGAGTCATACTATATGTCTGCCCATAATTGTCATAAAGAAGACTGGATAGAGCAACACGAGCTTTTGAGATAATGTATGTGTCATTCACTGTCAATGTCTTATCAAACTGCGCTTAATAACAGTACCAAATATTGTTGCAAGAATTTTTATACTCTATAATTTATAGAAAATCAAAACAAATAGTTAATATCTATCAATGTAAATGATTTACACTATATTTATTTAGTACATTATAGCAACATACATATAGTAATAGATATTATTGCAGTTTAAGAATTATTTCAGCTTAGATTCAAAATTAAGCATACTAATTACACATAAATAAAGCTAGTTATCACATAAATCAAAAACAAATAATCAATATTATCCTATAACACAATATTTATTTCAATAAGTAGTAGTATTTATTTTCACACACTAATTATATATTACCAAGTATATAATAATAATAAACTACATAGATGCAAACTTGAAAGATAATTTGATTTATCATAAAGAAAATTGAAAGGCCATCAGCTTAATATTGACTTACAACAATAATTAATTTTTTTTGTATAAGAGCACGAAAATATTTATTTTAATGAAATCTAAATTACTGTAATTTTTTATGAATTTTTTTTTTACATCCGCACATTAAGAAAATTTTATAACTACAATATTGTTTCATCAATCAATGTAACATGCTGATATGTTTTTGGACTATAGTTAGATTTTCGTTCAGCTCTTTTGGACTCAGCCAAAATTTTAACTAATCAACTGTTCAAGGAAAGTTTTGTGTCTTTAATGTGTAATAAAAGCTACATCGTGATCAACAAATATATCTATAACACCCCTAAAATTTCTAAATATGAATGTTGTGATTTAAACCAAGATTTAATCATTAAAAGAAAATTGTAATAATAATAATAATTAATATGAAAATTTAAAATATGGTCTTTTCAAAAAATTAAGGGTTTTCAATTGAATATTAGAAAATTTTTGGACCAAAAATTTAATTAAATAAGACTTAATTGCAAAGATTTAGGAAATCCATAGGGCCAATACGTAGAAAGAAAAAGTCAAGGGAGTTAATTGAAGATGTAGGGGGTCAATGTGAGGCACTAACAAGTTCAAGGACTCAATTGAGAGCTAAGAAAAGGTTTTGGGGTCCTTCTATAATTTCTGGAATTTGACTTTATAAATATCATTTCCTCACCCCCCCCCCTCACAATTCTTTTTAAATTCACATATGTAACCCCCTCTCCTCCCATTGGAACCTACAAAAATCTGAAACCAACCCAACCATTCAACTCCTCTCACCTCAGTGAATGCAACCATACCAAGAACACCCAAAATTGGTTGGCGAAACGACTAGAATTTGAGACCAAAAAGCACGCGGTTTCGACTGGCAGTGGTGGTTGTGGTGGTGGAAGCTCAAGTTTGAGTGGTGAGTCTTGATGGGTTTAGCTCAAGGAACATTTTGGTAGCCTCCATTTCATGGTTTGACCACCGACAGAGGAGAATTTAAGACGGTAGCATGCGACATGAAGGATGGTGTGAGCCAAGGATCCAATTATAAAACTTTTAAAAACTGAAATCTAACTTGATCACACCTCCCCAAGGATATAATTCATTACATTAAAGTGTATTTAGGTCAAAAAATTACTTCAAAAGCAAAATCCAACCGAAAATGTGAAGAGATGCTTAAACTCCTTCAATGCAGTCTTCACCGGCACAGCAGATTGTGGACAACTTTTGCCCAACCAAATCTCATCGGAATCAGCTGAAGTTTGAACTGGAAATCACCAACACCTTGATGAAGCTACAGTAGAAAATTCAGCCAAATCAGAAACTCCAAAGTGCCTCCAGAAATGGCTCCAAGTGTTTGCCCAAACAGAGGATCTCCAAAAGGCTAGCAATCCAATTGTTTTGCCTCTAATGATAAGATCCACACACCGATGGACAATCCAAATATGTTATTTTGAGAAAAATAAGATATTAGAGAGGATGAAGGATGATTTTGGAGGTAGGAGATTAAGAAAAATGTGAAATTTAAACACATATGCAAAATTGGAGAGAATGAGATAATATGACAACTAGATGCTTTGTTTGTGATTAACATGCATGGCCGGCCACTACCCTATATCTATATATAGAGGGAGGAAAGTATGATGTTTAGGTGGCATCACATCTTCCTCAAGGTGGGGCGCCACCTTGGCTTGCCCACTTGCAAGCAAGTTGTATGTTAGTTTAATGTTGAATTTCATTTGAAATCTTCATTTCATCTAATAAAATGTCATCCAAATAAATTCTAATTCACACCAAATGAACATTTCATTTGAATTTTTCCTCCAAAATCGATTCTTCATTTTAATTAAATTAAACACTTTAATTTAATTAATTAACCTTTGACTTAACTCTTAAGTCAATGAGTTCAACTCTTTAAGCTACTTTGACCAATTGATAGCCATGTGGTACCAATTAGATTAACTCTTAATTTAATTGGTCTAATTTAACTCTTTAAATTATTTAGATCAATTTCACAATTAAATTGATCAAGCCAAAATGACCAAAAAATTATGTCAATGCACCTACCTCAAAAATCATTCAAAGTGGAAATTTTATAACTCTTAGAAAATTCCTCTTCATCTAGTAGGATTTCCAATTGGCTTTTGTGTGACCCATTAGGTTCTACCATTTATTGGACATGGGCTAACAACTCATTAATTTATTGAATATCAAATATTCACATTAGTCTAAACTCCTTTAAACTAATGAGTCAATTCAATTAATTTCATTAATTGAAGAGTATCCAATCTCCATGGTCGATGTCCAACTTCAAGCCCATGGAGCCCAACTAATTGGCCGAAATGAATGCTTTTGAAAAACCATTCTAGCTCTATGCTTACAATGCAAAAACGGTCCTTCTGTCTCTTATATCTCGAAAGAGGCCTAGGGCAAAATATTTGTCGGCTCCCTAATAGCCTCGATACTATATTTCTATTCCAATGTTCGATTTTCCTTTATGACTTCATCTTTGAAAAACTCCTTTTTCAATTGTCATACTACCTTACACAAGGATTTCGTTGAATCGATCAGTATAGAATACATAGGAGATACACTCACCTTTCACAACGATGAGGAGTCGAATCCTTTCTTGGATCTCACAAACCTCATGTCTAAGTAGCTCATACCCAACCTCAACTCGAAAGACGCACTAAGTCGTCAAGGAAGAGTCAAAGCACGAGGACCTAAACACAAGGTTACTATGGATCCTCAGGTCAAAGGACTAATTATATGCACTAGCATAAGCTGGAGAACTTGCCACTACAACTATCTAGTGGATTATCCAGATGGGCCTTCAGTGAACATGTTCTCTAACAAGCGCCCACTAACATGCACCCATATCTCATATAGATTGCTCATGAAATTGAGCAATATTTAACACTTGGATTTATGCATCGTTAGTGCAAGTCTATCCAAATCTTAGATGCCCTATCTCATAAGATCCTACGACTTGAAAGATTTAAGATCACGTTCCTATAAGACTTATTTCATGATCACCACCCAATGCATGACCAAGTCTTGTAGTCTTGTATGATCTAAGTGCTTCAACCAAATGCCAATGAAGAAATATAAGCATAAGATGAAGATGGCCATGTAAAATGAATATCATTCAATCAAGATTGTATCACAAGTGAAATAGTTTACATGCCAATCTAATTAGCTTGCGGGACACTATTCCAACACAACAGCATTGGTGGTGCAATAATGGTTTTGAGCAAATTGACCGGGTGAATCAATGGTCAAGTCAAAAATTGAAAGAGTGCTTTTGTCAAGCACAACAAGGTGCATCGAGTGGTGGTGGCAAAGCTCAGCTCTGGCGGCGGTGCGCGATGGAGCTCCAGCTATCGATGGCAACTCTCCGATGAATGAAGAACAACTGCTTTCAATCGTCATCGTGAGCATATGCGTGGTGGTCTTTAATTGTGAATAGGCTTTAGATTTGAGTAATATGGTAAAAATCCAGTTAAAACAATTAAATTATTCCTAGTTGAATTCAGATTTGTTGTTGAGTTATATGTCTATGTCTTTTAATGTGATTGGGATGAGGTTGCTAATTTCAAGCTGAAATGTTTGGATGTATAAGTTGTGTGCAGTGCTAGTGGGCTCATATTGTTAATTAGAATATAATTATCGTTAATTAAGCTAATTAGTGTAATTAAAATCCTAATTTTGTGTAATGTTTTAAGGAGTAATTGTTAATAGAAAATATAAGAAATCCCTATGATTAGATTAAATTATTAGACATGGGCTTAGACTATCAATTTAAGCATTATTGATATAAAGATAAAATAGTGACCTGAAACCAGTAACCTCTTTGTTAATGTTAGTTATTTACGGTAGTATGTTTTAGGGAAACAAATGCACATTCTTTCGAAATAAAATTTATAATTGTTTATACAATCCAGAAATATGATAATTCTAGTAAAATAGCTTAAATGATCAAAAGAATTGGAGTATTATAGCATAAATTACCCGTACATGAACTGGATCAAAATTTTAAAATAAGTAAGATATTCCACGAAATAAGGAAATTTATAACATTAAAGCATGCTGGTAGTTTAATTATAATTAAAGGATACTGTATAAGTATATTGACATTTAAATATGTTTTATTGGAATAGATGACGAGGATCCAGGTCTTTTGGGACAATAGAGCTTTGATAGCGTTACTAACGAGATTGAAGGTGAGGTTATAGCCCATTCTATTTTTGGGAAATGAATCACATTTGTTATTTGTAAATGGTGACTTGCCTATTTTTGTGTGCCTATTTGCGATCATCTTGATGTTCAGGACTTTTTGTTGTGTTATGTATCTTATCCCTTGTACCCCTCAACCTTATCGGATGATCCCATATTTGTTATTGATCCCATGTTGGGAATTGTCATTGATATGGTCTTGCCTGTCAATTGTCTGATCATTGTTCTATATTGTTATGTGAAAGGTCTTGCCAACCAACTGTTTTATTCTTTTGAACTTATTATGCCGCATTGTTATTGAAACGGTTATGATGACCGGTTGATAAAATGTTGACTTCTACTTCGTTGTTAGTATTTATTTTTTTTGTTGATACCCTTGGGGAGTTTTGGACCTTGGGACTAGGTTCAAAAAGATGACCAGGTGGAACATATTGATGATGGCTGGTCTCCTGGCTAGTACCAACCAGTGATCATATCTCAAGGTAGTTTGAGGTTAGCTGACCGTGAGTGAGGGATCAGTATGTGGTCAACCATGCTGTATGTGTTTGTGTTAAGCCGAGCTGATCACTCAAGCAATGGAGGAATAAGGGAACCCTCTTTGATATGTTCTAGGGAGTCATAAGGTTGAAAACCACCAATAGCACCCCTTCTAATTGCTTGGCCTTATTCTTTGACTAATTCTATTTTGTCACTTGTGTTAGTCGAATTGCATCATTATTTTCATTCTTGTCTATTATTAGTATTACATGGTTTATTCTGACGCCTTTTTGATAATTTTGTTGATTTCATTTGAATAGTTTTATTTCCTATTGATAATTCTATGGAATTGCCACTTATTATCCTTTCTTATCTCTAAACCCTTACTAAGTCTTTAGGACTTAGACCTCTTGTTACTCCCTGATTATTTTCCCAGATAGGATCTAACAAAAGACAGGAGGTCAAGCTTGCTCAAGGGTTAACGAATATAGCTATGTAACTAGCACTAAATGTTTATGTACTTGTGGACTTGAAATGTTTTACATCTATCTTTTAGTCGTACAAGGCTTTTGGGACTTGACATGTAATGTTGGTTGTGTAAGCTTGAGACTATCTTCTCATATATAAATATTTTGTGTGTTTATAGGTTTAGTAGCTAAAGTTTATTTCAATCATGTATCTTCTGGCGTTAGGAATTGAGAATGAATAAGTAGTGTCTTAGGTTTGGTCCATTATCTTGGCTGGGGTGCTACAATATCTGCAAGAAGAAATCAAACAATTAATTATGCTTTAATAACTTTGCAAAGAAAAAATATATTTACGGAAAGGCACATTTAAATAACTGCACCAATGAAAATAATTTTCTTTTCTAGTTAAATTTAAATAATAATTGAACTAACATAATCAATTTAAAAAACATTAAAATAGATAAGAAAGTAACCTTGATTAATTAGTCAGTAAATTTCTTGATTAACTATATTTTTTGTGAATTGTTGAGATTCTCCTTCACTTAATGTTGGTTCAAATAAAACTTTAACAAAAGACAATTTTTTGGCACGAAATAATGCAACATATAGTTGACCATGCGAAAAAAAACATGTCACCATAAATAAACTCCAACATAATCAAGCATTTGGCATTTAGCAAAATAGAGCTTAATAGGAAACTAGAATCTTTTAAATGATAATGGACACTTCTCTTTATCTATACATTCTAAAGGAATTCGTGGGATAAAAACTAATTTGCCCTATGATCTCCAATTGCTATTTTAGTTTTAATAATATTCTCGCCTAATTTACAACAAACTAATCTTGCTCCATTGCAAAGACCGTCTACAGAATTTAAATCACGTAACAACATTATAGGGTAATTCTTTTTAAGCACTAACTTATGTGAAGGTAAGCTATTTGAAACAATTCAGCAAAAAAGATCTTCATATTGTCCTTGATCATATGAATTGGAACTTTATTGCAACTAATATATTCTTTTTGTTCATTAGAAAGCTTATTAATAAGTATATTATTTATTCCTATCATGCAATCAATTTTTTGGAGTAAGAATTGGTCTACTTATTAAATCATAAGACTCATATGAATAAGAATCTGTACATGGAAAAACATAATCATATTAAATCATTTATAGATTCAACTCGATTTTTGAATGGCAAAAATAAATCATCCAGAATAAGAATATTGTCCTAAAAAAGGCTCAACACCATCACCCACTCTCAGTGAAAGAAAAAAAATGTAAATAATGGATAATCTTTGCTCTAACATTTTCGTCTAGCTTTATCTTAGTAAGCTGTGCCCAAATATTTGAAGCAACGAAGCTTGCATTTATCATATGTTGTTTATTCCCACAAGGTACTATAGGAAGTGTTTGTCTATATTCTCCTCCAAAAACAACATCTTTTCGATCAATGATATCTTGTAAAAGTCTAATAAATGCCTCAACAATTTTTTTTATTAACCATTGAAGTTCCATCCCAAATAATTAATTTTGCAATAAGAATCATGTTTGCACGCTTCATTTTTTTTTCCTGTAGTTTCAATAGGCAGCTTCAATCTAGAATAAGTTGTCCAACCACCTAGTAAAAGAGAAACAACTACTCCGGAAGTTGCAATAACTAAAGCTATTACACCCTTATATCTAACATGTGCAAAAATGGTCTATATAAAAATGTTTTCCCTATCCCCTCTGGAATATCTATAAAGAATGCTCCTGGTTTATCAAAATTAACTTTATTAGTTATAGCAACAAAAGCTTTTTTTTTTGTTTGTTTTTAGTTTTTCTATGCACAACAAATTATTAACCATAGGAACATAACTTTTTTCATAAGTCAATTATTTGGTAAATCTTTCTTCTTTAGTAAGACTTCGAAAATGACAAGCTAACGAATAATTATAAATGGACTTACCCGTGGACATGAGGAATTCATCTATACTTTCTAACGTTTTATTTTCAATTTCTGATCTAGTTAATTGACCTTTTTTTTTCTCTCTCTACAATCATCAAAAAGAAGGAAAAAAGAATTTCTCAAAAAGTTGTTTGAGTTCAAGTGGTGAATGATGTACTCAAAGAATAGCAAAAAGCTTTCGCATAGTATGGGGCATTTGAAAACAACCAACTTCTTCTAGACGTTGGTTAGCACAAATATCATATTCATGTAAATCGAGGTGAAGTAGAGCTTCTCGAAAAGTAGTGTGTTATTCATTCCCAATAGTTAAAAGATTTTCAAATGATTTAGGAGCTCTAATATTTTATAAAAGAATTTTCAAAATGTAGAGCTCGCCTTCAGAAGGATCAACAACTATAGCTCTACCAACAACTATTTGTCTTTTTTGCAACTTCCATTTTTGATACTTTTGCTCCCAAACAAAATACCCAGGAAACTCTTTGTATAAAATATTCAAATTTTGGGCAACAAGATCATTTGCATTCAAAAAAGAAAAAGAAAAAAAGACTTAGTCAACATTGTTTTTCCAACAAACGGATTTGAAAAAATTTCATTGAAAGATCTATTTCTACTGAAACACACATATTGTCCATTAGGTAAGTGTATAGGAAAAATAAGGAGTAGTGGATACATTTGCGTAATATCAAAACTATAAATTTGCCAATAAGCTTCAACAACACAATCTCGATGTCCTTTTTGAAATTCTTTTACTTTATCAAAACTATATTAGAAAAAGAGTCATTAATTATATTGTAATATATCCTATCATGGCCTATATATATACTTATAAAGATACTTAACAAGTTTAAAGTCAGAACATACTCTAATATTTGTATGACAATTAAATTTTGCTAATAAGTAAGGGCAATAAGGAACAATATATCTATTATCTAAATAGACATTACATACAAGAACTTTTTTTTCCATCATTTCGCCTTCTATAGTTAGGATTAGCATATCTACCATAGCTGTAAGATCACATAAATCTTTAGGATACTTATTTTTACATTATCTATCTCTTATACAAATAGGTTTGGGATTGTTCACGCAACATAGATCAAGATTCATAGAGAAATTACATAAGAACACAACATAGAATTAGCTTCATTTGGAATCTCTAGACTTATAATATTATCAAATAATTCTGGAGTAGTTAATTTGTATGGCTCTTTCTAAATGAAGATCCAATGAGCATGTGGGAGGCCGCATGGTACTCAACAACATAAACATAAGCAGCAACTTCTCCAAGTAACTTCTTTTCGCGGCTTCTTCTTTAAATTCCTCAAGCTTAGATTGAAAAACACGATCAACTAAATTAGGTTGAGCACCTAGCTTCTCCACAGGCAAAAGATGACCCTTAATTTCTTTTCAATTTGGGTTGCACGTCATTGTAATGAACAAATCTGAACTTCCATACCTTTGAACCAAAGCCATTGCAATATCTCTTCATCATATATACCCCACCCCTCCAATGAAAGATGAAGGAAATAAAACATGTCGACCTATCTTTGTCGGATCATCCAAACCATCAACTCCTAAAGAGTCAATCAGCCCTTGTAAGCTTTCAGTTCTCACACCAAATTGTTGTTGTTCCATTAGATAGAAATTTGAATGTTATGTTTCTATTTTTTTATATGAATCTATACTATATTGCTACTTTAATATTCTCGAATGAAGTATAAAATCAAAATAATTTCCACAAATTTGGCATCTATAAGCAGTGTATTCACAACACGAGAAATTTATTTTCATGTTTTTCTTTCGAAGGTAAACTATGAGAATAATATGAATACAAGTATAATGTTGCAAATAAATGTATTTTTCAAAAAAAAATTAGTTATTTTATTTGAATGGAACATACTTTAATTTTCAATTTACACCACATCAGATGTTGATTGTCCTATAGCTGGTAACACAATGTTTTGTCATCTACATTTTTTTTCTTATATTTGTAGATAAAATAGAACATTCAATACCAGACATGCCAACCAAGCTCTCCAAGCTAAAAAAGCAAAGGATATTATAGAGGATCATAACAGCTGCAATGATATAAAATTATATGGCTACAATTATCTAAACCATATACCTTAATATTGTGATTCATATCTTCAGGCTCATCAGTTGTTTCATCCCGACTCCTAGCAATATGTTCAATTATAGGAATATTATTTGCCTTTTGATTCAATTGAGGGTGACTATGTAGCATAACTCGAAAATTTTTCAAACTATCCCAAGAATGTGTTCTTTTAAAAATTTGAAAATATGAATTGGGTAAATTATAGAAACTACCCTTGAGGTTTGGCGTGATTACAAAAAATCCTCATTGCTTTCCAAATTACATATAACTCCTTAACTTTTAACACCGTGCAATAATATAGTCCACTCGTTACTCATCATTAGAGTTGTAACAAAAAAAATGTAAGACTTGTAAGACATTTAAATTTTTTAAGGATTTATTTGTAACAATTTTATTTTATGTGGACTAAAATGTAATAGCTTGTTGTTTATAGTCGTGAGCTTATTTTTTGCTTATATATATCTACGTATACATTGTAATATATTTAAAATTATAAATATAATACACACACACCCCCCATACCCCCACCCCTATCACACTGGCCAAGTCTAGCCAAGCCGTTTGGCCATGGTTGGTAGAAGGCTGTGGGGACGGGGGTAGGGGCCGGGTCGCTTATTTAGTTCTTAATTATACAATGTATTTATAATTTTAACATTATTTAATATGGAATTTAAAATTATATTGTAATAATGATATTTCATAATTTTTATCTTTCTAATTTATTTATTTATTTACTATTAATTACAAAATTTAATCAAATATAATGAACTATTTTAAATATATTTATTATTTTTATTATTGAGTATGTAATTTAAAATTATTGAAATTATATTATGTAAATAATAGATTTGGGCTTTTTATTTTTATTTCATTTATTTTACATCTTAGCTACTAAATAATTTGAATTGACTTTAAATTTAACTAAATCATTAAATTAATTCAATCTTAAAATTATTAAAGTTATAATATATATGATAATAGATTAGTTATTTATTTTCTTAGTTTTTACTTATTTTATTTATTTATTACTAAAAACTTAATTAAACTTACCACTTCATCATTATTAAATATGCAACTCAAAACTAATTAAATTATATTGTCTAAGGTTATAAATTTAGATTTTTTAAAAATTTTAAGGTGACAAAAATATATCGAATAAACCCTCACATATTCAAAAATATTACAAATAGGTCTTAAGAATATTACTAATATTTTATTTTATAATTTTTAAAGGCAAGGCATTTTAGTTTTTTCACAATTTCCATCTACATTACATTTAGGTTTCAAAAGTTAGGGGGAGTGTTGGTAATTTTCCTAACAACTACATTTTTTTTTTTTTTTTTGTAATTTAGGCAAACTTAAGGGTAGTTTCTGTAATTTATCCTATGGATTATTTGCTAAAGCTTTAAGAAGCAAATCAAGAATGTCAGCTTCCGAATCATATTTTTATGGAGAATCTATCCTTATATCCTCAGTTGTGTCTAACAAAAACAATTGAAGACCTACTGGAAGCTCAATAGAATTATTGAAAGCTTTTAGTTTATGAGAGACTTGACCATTTACTTTAAGCATATATACCTTGATTACTCCAACAAAAATTTGAATCAGTCTTTATCCTATTAGATGTAAGAGCAAGATTATTATTATATGTGCGCACCCTCCGCCTGAACCTAATTCCAATGCTAGAAGTGTCATAAGCTAAAAAATGCTAGATTAGGACATATAGGTGCAAAATAGACTTCACCATTTGCACAACAGAAAGGGGGAGGCTCATAGGAATTTTTTTTGGCATTGCAATATTGGCAACATGGTGATAATCACAGCAGCCAAGGAGTTGTTGGAACTAAAAGTAGATGAGAAAAATGTCCTAGTATTGTAAAAACACGAGAACAACCAGAAAGAATTTCATTAGATTGATCATCCTGTAATACTTTGGCATGCATAAATTCGCTATGCAGGCTATAATGATGGAATGAAGACTAATAAAAGGCAACAACTTCATTGCAGTCTGCAGCATAAGTATTACTTTTAGTTGCTGAATTTACAACATCATTTGAAATGTGCATTGGTGCCCTAAGTCTTTCAATGCGATCTGATTATTGTTTTGTACGACGCTCAAGTAATTTTTCCTTCTTATTTGTAGATATATTTTAATAAAGTTGCTTTGCTCTTTCCCTATGTTTCTTTTTCTTTCTTCAGCTTGATCCATTTAATCATTACCAACCTTTAAACACATCACATCTCACAAATACTATGTATTTTAAATAAAGACAAGATACTGCAAAACAATTTTATATCATAATCTCAAAACAAAATCCTAGAAAGTAGGAAACAAACAAAAACCTAAAAAGACAACAATTATGTGCAAGGTAACTTACAATTAACAGAAAAGTAGACCAGCAAGAAAAAGTAGCAACACCATAAACAAGATACTACATAATTTTAAAAAATATAACACACCTAAATAAGTAGAAGATAAACTTTAAACATTACAAAATAAAATATTAATAAAAATACATACCACTATTCAAAGTTCAAGGGACACAACAAGAGAAAAGTGTAGCCAAGGAACTACAACAAATAGTTAAAAAATTTAGCATACCATTATAACAAATCATACTTAAAAACCTCAACAAGCTTATAAAGCAAATTTTAACAGACAGCTAAATCAAATAGAAGAAAACAGAAAACAAACGCTAAAGAGCACAAAAAAAAAACAGAAACAAAAAAGGCATTTAGAAACACTTTGCTAAATTCTTCTTCACGTTGTGGTTATATATGGATTTCTTTTAGACTTCCATCCTTGGTGGATAGCCTGTAGAAAAGGGAAGATTCCATTTCTTATCATGTAAAATCTGAAATATCAAAATAAAGAAGTTAAAAACAGAACGAGAAACATAGTTGAGAGAAGTATACATCAAAAAAGAACAAAACAGCAAAAGAAAACATCAGTCATTGCTAACTTAAACAATCCAAAAACTGTCGTGTTTTTTGAAAGAAAATGTTGACATAAACTTAATTGTTTTAGTTTATATTTTTCTTATAATAGCATGAAAAAGTGGCATCCTAAATACTATTTGGATTTAATCTTGTTGAGGCTATAACAAAAAGATAGCAAATTGTTTTTATGATCTTACATTTGCAATTATCTATTTCATCGTGCCTAACGTCTGCGTATTTTAATGTATTTATTTTTATATATATATATATATATATATGTTATTATCCATTATAAAGAGCTCAAGTGCTTTTTCCCCAATATTAGGTTTCATATGTTTTAGGAGATACAAACTTTGTTTTCTTTGTCTTTCTATATAAAAAATGTTAATTAAGATCATAAATGATTTGGGTTAACAAAAACTTTAAAAAATTTCTAATTAAAGGTCAACTTCACTTTGCTAGTCCTCAAATTTATGAATGAAGAGTTAGATAAGAGCTTATTTCAAGAACACCCTTAAATTTTGTTTGTTTACAGTTAACCTGTTTGACTGCAAACTCAAAGCCACAAGTACTAAAATATAATTTTGATTTTTGAATTAATATAAATTCTATTATTTGATTATTTTACATATAATTATTAGTTGTGAGTAAATATGATTACTAAAATATCAAATTATTATGGTAAATAGTTCGAGTCCACATGTTCTAAATTAGAATAATTTCACACTTCCTTTAAGATCACTTAAATTATTTAGATATTATTCTCATAATAATATCATAAAATTATAATGTAATTTAAAATTACAAATATACATAAAATAGAGAATAAATATGACAATATGTATTAACTTTTGTGATAATTGATGATATCATGAATAGTACTAATAGTACTATAATCACAACAAATTATTATTAAATCCTAGCATATCTTAAATTATTAAAAAACATCAAAAAGATAGAAATTCCCAAGTCAACTCATGAACCTCTAGACCAACTAAAATCTGATTTGCCGGAAATTATAGATTCACAAGCTCAAATAAACTCAAAAATGTAAAATTTTAAGTTAAGCTTCATCGAGCAAGTAACTTAACTTTTTAATTAGCTGGACTACATTACATACATTCCTAATATTATTAATAATAAGAAAAATTAAGGCTTGATATTTTGATTATTTTAAGAAAGTGAAGCCAAAGTATTAACATAACTTGAGTTGGTACTCATATTAACCATTTTAATAATTTATGTTTTCTTCCCCAACCATGTATTATAAAACCTTTTGATTTTCATCTTATGCATAGAATCCAATGCTACATTTGAGGTTTTTCAAGTAGATCATTCTATTATTAGTTTAAATTGCTCAACAAAATTGCTACAAACATTCTAATGCCTTATAATTTTGTAACATATTTAATTGATTATCTTACTATATTTAATATATTTTATTTAGTATATTAATTAAGACATAGAAAAGGCATAAAATACCATTTTTTAATATATACTTAAAAAAAAGAAAAAAGAGAGAAAGAAAGTTTAAATCCCTCCTAAACATATAATGATAACTATTGTGTTCAATCTCGAATGTATTTCAGAAATATAACACAATAGTCTTTGGTTATAGTAAATTTTTACACTTCTTGGTTAGTTTATAATACTACTAGGAGTTTGAATAATTAATTATAGGATTCGTTCAATTTTTATAGAATCGGAATTAATTACAAATAATCCTCCTAGTTCTAGAAGGAATAGAATGAGAGTCCTCCTTCGATTAAAACACTCTTTTCTTATATATATATATATATATATAATGCTTTAAATAAAACCCAAGACACATCCTTCAATAAAAGAAAAAGAAACGAATGGAGAAAAATTCCAGACAGCACCTCATCTATCAAAAGGTAAGAGAAAGAAGGGGAAAAAAAGAAAAAGAAAAATTGGGAAAGAAAAAGAAGAAATTGGCGTCCCCTTCATATTTTGCGAAGGTGTGTTTCCATCTAATATTCTTTACATGTTTACTTTAGTAATTTTAGATGAACCTAATTAAGACTAAAAGTGAGGGTCACGGAAAGCATGGTACTTTTTGTAGCATACTAGTGTTTCTTGGCAGTCCACGCATTTCAGTTGTATGTAAGGTTATAAGTGGTGAAGTTACTCCCCATAAATGTTATCCCTATTAATTACGTACACCAAGAGAATATTTAATAATATTTTATGGATGTGCCTTGAATCATGATGGCTTTGATTGTCAAATTAGGAGGAAAATTTTTGTTGGAATCAATTAATGGATAGTAGGACCATAAGATATGTGTGATACCATCCAAGGGATTTTGTAAATCACCACAACCAAGAAGTGGGATTAGAGGACGATTCTTTGATTGGTAAATCAATTTTGAGACTTATTTATCTCATGCGGTGGAATTAGCACATAAGCTTGTATTGTTAATGGTAGTCAATAGCTAAATTATTAAAAGTAAGATGGGTTAGATGTTTTGTATTATTGAGATGTTGGGTTCTTAATACAATTTGACTTGAGTATTTATATTGTATCTAGGACTCAATTGTAGGGCATGTGTTATGTTCGTAGGGGAAAAAAAAAGGAAATTAGTAAATTGTTTTACCACCAATTAGGATTATTGATTTTGAGGCAATACATGCTTATAACACTCATAATGCTAGTTCTAAGTAACTTTTGTCTTGCTGGTCATCTAAATCAATTATCGATATATTTATTAAATGAATTAGGTGACTCAACAATTGATTTGATTGACACTGAGATAGGCGATCGAGTTCTAGTATTGATCTTGAAGGTGAGTGCCTAAACTTATATGTATTATATAGTATTTTTTAAAACCCAGAAGGATATATGCTATGTAATCCCTTGATGACTTTTTTTTTCATTTTACACCGCACTATTTATGTATTCCACTGCGCATAAAAAGAAAATTTTCTTATTTTATTTCTAGATGAAAGAAAACATGTGCATTTATGTTTTTTTTAATGTTTCTAGAATAGCAGTTAAATTTGATAATTAACTGATGACTGGATTTGCTGTTATTGCTACTGTTACTATTAGTTAGATCCAACTTGATCTGGCTGTGTGAGGGACTTCACCGGAGGGCAGTGGGTTTGCAAGTTGAACCTCAAGCCCCCTTGGCCTAATCCCCCCAATGCACAACAGAAGCCGTTTGTGGTTGAGTTGTCGTAGGATTTCTCGAGAACTTAAGCTCAGGCACTATTTGGTAATGTTGCACCTTGCTCGGAGTGATAAAGGGACTGTTGCGGTGGAAGTCATACGGTTGACTGGCTACAGTAAACACTAGCTTGATCATCGCATTTAATTGTTGGCTTATTAAAAATATTTACTATGCTATATTCTTGCTTTATTATCATATAATGAATGACAATTTACCAACATTTTTCTCAAATGTTTATCAGTAAGCGTCTTTTGATCATGATATTCTTGAACTCACATTGCACACGCTTGGCATTCACGGAGTTATTTACTGACACACTACTTTTTTTTTGTTTTAACTTCCTTCTAGCAGACCTAAACTCTAGCCCCAGAAAGAGTTGGATCCTACTTTCGACAAGAATCAGAACTGAAGTGTTATTTTGGGATTTTTCAATAGTTTTAGTATCATTATGATGTTGTTTTATTAGTTTCTTCTCTTTTAATGAAATTCTAGTTGAAGATAGAGGATTGGTTATTTTGTGTTTTGCCTGCTTGAGATTTATTTGGCTCCTAGGAATACTCAAAATTTTATTTATGATCATGATTTTTATTGCCAACCCATGTATTAGGATTGAATTTCAAGTCTCGAGATTAGACCTTATGGTAAATTTTGGGGCGTGACAGAGTGGTAGCAGAGCTTAAGTTTTAAACTTAGGCTATGCTGGGATAAGATCTTCGAACTGTGGAATTTGGGTATAGAACTCTTAGGAATTGATTTGAGCAATTATGTTTGACTACTGAAATAATTCGTTAAATGTCATTTGATGCTGAGGATTGTGAAGGATTTTATGAGGTTAGGTAGCCAATATGATTGAATACTCTTGGTACTAGACAATAGGATTCGTGACCTACTATGCCATTTAGATTGAAAATGCTCTAGAATTTGTTCTTTTCCTTTAAGAATAGTGACTCCTTGACTATCTCCATTCAAGAGCCCTTAGAGTACTTTGATATTTTCTTTTACTCATCTGGGTTTGTTTTGGTAAGATGATGGGTCAAAGCCTATACAGGTCGATTAATCATATAAATGCTTCCTCCTATACGATTAGGGTTAGAGAAAGTGAACGATACAATCCTAGCTACAAGAGATTCGTTTCCAAGAAATTTAGTACGCCTCAAAAGGATTACCACAACATAATCGTACATTAGCTTGAGGAAGATAGGGATCATTATTGAAGGAAACATCTTTGATGTAATTATACAAGTAGAAAAACAACTAGACTTCTACTAACAAAAGTTAGATCATCATAGCAACGAGTTACAAGAGTGACATCACTGAAGACATATGGATTTGAAATGGCCATGAGAGATCTTAGGGAAGTACAACATTTGTTAAATTGTTTTACTGATGAATCAGAGGAAAAGGATCTAAAAAAAGAGTCAATTGAAGAAAAGCTCAATGAGGAGGATGAAGAAGGCTTTAAGAAAGATTTAGAGGAAGTGGTCTTGAATAAGGATATTGAAGAGATAAAATCAAATGAGGGCAATGATAAGGATTAGAATAGGAGAATTATCATCCAGAATTGGATAGGATTTTGATTTTGAAATTTCTAATGTATTATTTTAGATAATTATGTTTTCTATTTAGTAGTTACTATGGCTTAAAATCTCTATTTGCTAATAGTTAGTTTGTGTGAGCCTGGGATGCCAAGAATTGAAGTAATTGGGGAACAGAAACCAACTAAATTACTTTGATTTTGAGGCACCCAAAATGAGTTAAATAGGATATCTAGTGTACCTAATTAATGACCAAGGGACAAGATTAAGATCGATGAAGTCCTAGTAGTCCCGAATTTCCCTAATGTATCACTTGAGGAATTAACTTCGCTGCCCCCTAAATCGCGAAGTGGAATTTTTCGTTGAGTTGTTTTAGGAACCACTATAATACCTAAAACACAATATAGGATGGCACAAGTAGAACTTAAGGAACTTATGATACAATTGCAAAAGTTAGTCGAAAGTGAGTTTATTTGGCCAAGTTCATCTTCTTTGGAATCTTAATGGGTGTTTTTTTTTTTTTTGTATGTGTGTAAAGATGAAGTATGGAACTTTGAGGATATGTATAAACTATTGGGGCTCAAAAAATGTTGTAATTAAGAATGACTAGCCCTTACCAAACATAGAGGAACTCTTTGATCAATTACGGGGATCTCGAATATATTCTGAAATGGATTTTAGATGAGACTACTACCAACTAAGATTAGAGAGCAGGATATACTAGAAGTACTAAACTGTTAATATGATCAATTTGAGTTTGTGGTAATGCCATTTAGGTTGACTAATAAACTTGAAACATTTATGGATTTAACATACCTTGTTTTTAGGCTATATCTAGATTAGTTTGTTGTTGTTCTTATTGATGATAGTTAGGCCTGGTCAAAGAATGAAAATACTTACAACAAACACTTGAGGATAGTATTTAGACCCTTCGAGAACATATTCTAGCATGCCATGGTAGTTGTTTTTAGATTATATCATTTCTGGAGATGGAATTGCAGTTTATTATTTTAAGATTAGATACTAGAATAAAAGTGGCCAAACATGGTGACTGAGATGAGAAGTTTCTTGGGGTTGTCATATTATCATAGGTGGTTTGTGCGTGATTTCTTGAAAATAAAGCTTTGTTATTCAAACTAACATAGAGGATGGTGCCATTTAAGTGGACTAATAAATGTGATGTTAGTTTTCAAGAGCTTAGGTTACAATTTTAGACTAAGATGTAGGTTTGAAATTTTGGTGAACTTAGAGAACCACATCTTAAGTTGAGAATTAGAAGTTTTGGGATATATTTTGGTATCAAGGAAAACTATTTGACCTTGAGAAAAGGAATGCTAAACGAAAGAATGGTCTCCTAGGTTCCTGATTTTATGCGACCAGATTTTCTAATGAATTTTTTCTCATATTTACTGATTGAATCTAGAAAGATGCCAAACATAGGAATTGTGGGTCTATTTGTTAGGTGCTTATAGACGCCTGAATAATCTCAATCCGATAATTTATCACCAAAATGCTTAGATGTGTCCAGCGAGAAGATACAAGACTTTGGTTCCTTGAAAATGGATATTTGTGACTCCTTTGCTACTTCTCACAATAGAATTAATCAAAATGATCAATATATGAATTTTAAATTTTTTAATACCACATGAATCACCTCAATCCAATATATATGGAGAAATTATGATAAATATCTAAGGTGTCAAGTCTGGAAATGCTGGATTTTAATTTTCGAAAATAGATAATTTTGATTCTTTTTACTTCTCAATCTCAATAGAATTAAGTAAAGAAATCATATAAGATTTGTACCTCTATCTCCTAGGAATTTATAGTCATATGAATCACTTTAATCTGATATATAGGGGGAAACTTATGATTAAAATAAAAAGGTGTGGCAAGATAGAAAATACAGGACCTTGATTTTTCTTAAATAGGATACTGTGATGCCTTTTACTACTTGATTTCGATTTAATTTGGAAATTTGATCAACATGTGAATCGTAGATCCATATCTTAGGTTGCTATATCAATTTTAATCATCTTAATCCCGTATATATGGAGAAAGTTATGACCAACATACTAAGATGTGTCAATTTAGAAAATACAGACTTTGATTTTCTGATATCAAATATTTTTTATGCTCTTTACCCATATGGAACTAAGAAAAGTGGTCAATATATGATTATAGCTCTATCTGTTAGGTTTCTATAGGCACTTGAGTCACCCTAATCCAATATACATGGAAAAAGTTATAGCGAGAATACTAAGATATGTCAAATTAGAGGCCTCCAAGACTTCAATATATCACCATCCGAATTTTCATCACAATTATGAACCTTAGGCTAAATTTTACTCCTTGATGTTAGCTTACTTGGAATGTGATATCAGCACAAAAGTTTTAGGTCTCTCTCTTAGATTTTCAATACCTTAAGAAAATTAAAATTATATGAGCAAAACTATCCAACTCATAACTTAGAACTAAGCAGAAGGTAGAAGAAGATTTTTGGAATTTAGTATTGGGAGTTTCTAAAGATGCCACCTAGAAAAGGGTTTGTGAGGATTGGTAAAGAAGGAAAGTTGAACCCTCAGTTTGTTGGCCCTTTCAAAATAGTGGAGGGGATTGGAGCAGTAGCTTATCGAATATTTCTACTACCAAACCTTAAAGGGATACATAATATCTTCCGCATATTACAATTAAAGAGGTATAACCCAGAACTCTTCGGTAACTCAAGTTATAATTTGGGGAGCAAATTCCTTTAAGGGGGTGGAATGTAATGTCTTAGAATTTTGTAACATATTTAATTGATTATCTTACTGTATTTAATTTATTTTATTTAGTATATGAATTAAGACATATAAAAGGCATAAAAATACCATTTTTTAATATATGCTAAAAAAATAGAAAAAAAAAAAAGAGAAAGAAAATTTAAATATTCTCGTAAAATATAATGATAACTATGGTGTTCGATCTCGAATGTATTTTAGAAATATAACACAATAGTCTTTGGTTATAGTAAATTTTTATGCTTCTTGGTTAGTTTATTATACTAATAGGAGTATGAAAAATTAATTATAGGACTCGTTCAATTTTTATGGAACTAGAATTAATTACAAGTAATCACCCAAGTTCTACAGGGAGTAGAATTAGAGTCCTCCTTCGATCAAGCTACTCCTTTCTTGTATATATAATGCCCTAAATAAAACCCTAGACATATCCTTCAATAAAAGAAAAAAGAAGGAATAGAGAAAAGTTTGAGACGGCACCTTATGTACCAAAAGATAAGAGAAAGAAGAAAAAAAAAAGAATAAAAAATTGGGGAAGAAAAAAGAAGAAATCGGTGGCCCCAGCATATTCTGCCAAAGCGTGTTTCCATCTAATATTCTCTATATGTTTACTTTAGTAATTTTAGGTAAACCCAATTAATATTAAAAGTGATGGTCATGGAAAGAATGGCACTTTTTGAATGCTAGTTGGCAAAGTAAGTTTCCATAAATGAAGAATGGTTAAAGAAAAAGGAAAGACTCATGATTAAAAGAGCATACCTAGTGTTTCTTGGCAATCCATGCATTTCGGTTGTATCTAAGGGTATAAGTGGTGAAGTTACTCACCATAAATGTTTTGCCTATTAATTATAAGCACCAAGAGAATAAATAATAATATTTTATGGATGTGTCTTCAATCATGATGGCTTTGATTGTCAAATTAGAAGGAAAATTTTTGTTGGGATCAATTAATAGATAGTAGGACCGTGAGATATCTGTGATACCATCCAAGGGGTTTTGTAAATCACCAAAACTAGGAATTGGGATTAGAGGATGATTCTTTGATTGGAAAATCAACTTTGATACTTAGTTATCTCATGAAGTGGAATTAGCACATAAGCTTATATTGTTAATGTTAGCCAGTAGCTAAATTATTAAAATTAAGATAAGTTAGATGTTTTGTATTATTGAGATGTTGGATTCTTAATACAATGTTCCTTGGGTATGTATATTTTATCTAGAGCTCAATTATAGGTTATGTGCAATGTTTGTTAGAAAAAAAAAAAAAAAGAAAATTAGTAAATTATTTTACCACCAACTAGGATTATTGGTTTTGAGGCAATACATGCTTATGACACTCATAATGCTAGTTCTAAGTAGCCTTTGTCTTGCTGATCGTCTAAATCAATTATCGATATATTTATTAAATAAACCAAGTGACTCAACAATTGACTTGACTGACACTGGGATAGGTGATTGAGTTATAGTATTGATCTTGAAAGTGAGTGTCTAAACTTATATGTATTGTATAGTACTTTTTGAAACCCAAAAGGATACATGTTACATAATCCACCAGCAACTTTTTTTTCATTTTACACTGCACTATATATGTATTCCACTGCGCAAAAAAAGAAAATTTTCTTATTTTATTTCTAGATGAAAGAAAACATGTGCATTTATGTTTTTTTTAATGTTTCAAGACTAGCAGTTAAGTTCAATGATTTACTGATGACTGAATTGACTATTACTGCTACTGTTACTATTAGTTGGATCCAACTTGGTTTGTGTGTACGAGGGACTTCACCCGGCAGCAATGGGCATGCCAGTTGAACCCTAAGCTCCCGTGGCCTAATCTCCCCAAAGCACAATAGAAGCCGTTTGTGGCTGCGGTGGGTCATAGGATTTCCTGAAGACCTAGGCTCAGGCACTGTTTGATAAGGTTGCATTTTTTCTAGAGTGATGAGGGACTGTTACGGTAGGAGTCATAAGGTTGACTGGTTACAGCAAACACTGGTTTGATTATTACATTTAATTGTTAGCTTATTAAAAATGTTTACTGCTATATTCTTGCTTTATTATCGTATAATGCATGACTGTTTATCAACTTTCTCAAATGTTTATCACTGAACATCTTTTGATTATGATATACTTGAACTCACATTACACATACTTGGCATTCACAGAGTCATTTACTCACATTCTACTTTTTTTTAACTTCCTTTTGGCATACTAGACTTTAGCCCCAGTAAGAAGCTGGATCCTACTTTTGACAAGAATTAGAACTGAAGTGTTATTTTGGAACTTTTCCAGTAGTTTTGTATCACTACTATGTTGTTTTATTAGTTTCTTTTCTTTTAATGAAATTCTAGTTGAAGATAGAGGATTGGTTCGTTTGAGTTTTGCCATGTTTGAGATTTATTTAGCTACTAGGAATATTCAAAGTTTTATTTATGATCATGATTTTGATTGTTGACCTATGTATTATTTCATGTCTTGAGATTAGACCTTGTGGTTAATTTTGGGGTATGGCAGAGTGGTAGCAGAGCTTAAGGTTTAAACTTATGATATGTTGGGATAAGATCTTTGGACTATGGAATTTAGGTATAGAACTTTTAGGAATTTATTTGAGTATTTAAGTTTGACTACTGAAATGATTGGTTAAATGTTATTTGATGTTGAGGATTGTGAAGGATTTTATGAGGTTAGGTAGCTAGTACGATTGAATACTTTTGGTACTAGATGATAGGATCCATGACATATTATGCCATTTGATTGAAAATGCTCTAGAATTTGTTCTCTTCCCTTAAGAATAGTTATTCCTTGGCTATCTTCATTCAGGACCCCTTAGAGTACTTTGATATTTTCTTTTACTCATCTAGGTTTATTTTGGTAAGATGATGGGTCAAAGCCCATATAAGTCGGTTCATCATATAAATACTTTTCCTAATATGGTCAGGGTTAGAAAAAGCAAACGATACAATCCTATCTGCAAGCGACCTATTTCCAAGAAATTCAATACACCTTGAAAGGATTACCACAACCTAATCGTACATTAGCTTGAGGAAGATAAGGACCTTTATCGAGGGAAACATCTTTGATGTAATTATATAAGCAGAGACTTGAGGAGTTAGAGAAACAACTAGACTTATACTAACAAAAGTTAGATCATCGTAGCAATGAGTTATAGAAGTGACATCACTGAGGATATATGGATTTCAAATGGCCATAAGAGGTCTTAGGGAAGTACAACATTTGTTAACTTGTTTTACTAATGAGTCAGAGGAAAATGATCCAAAAAAAGGGTCAATTAAAGAAGAGCCCAACGAGGAGGATGAAGAAGGCTTTGAGAAAGATTTAGAAGAAGAAGGCTCGAATGAGGATATTGAAGAGATGGAATCGAATGAGGGCAATGATAAAGATTAGAATAGGAGAATTATCATCTAGAATTAGATAGGACTTTGATTTTGAAATTTCTATTATATTATTTTAGATAATTAGGTTTTCTATTTAGTAGTTGCTATGGCTAAAAATTTCTATCTGCTAATAGTTAGTTTGTGCGAGCCTGGGAAGCCAAGAATTGAAGTAATTAGGGAACAAAAGCCAATTGAATAACTTTGATTTTGAGGCACTCATAATGAGAAAGATAGGATACCTAGTGTACTTAATTTGTAACACCCCTAGAATTTTCTTGAATTGTGATAACTTAATTGTCAAATTATTTTCATTTTAGTTAATTTTATGAATTTTTATAATTATTAGGATTTTAGAAGTTTTTTGGTCAATATATAATATTAGTAAACTTGATTTCTTGTTAATTAAAACTTCTGGGGCCAATTTGTAATTATAGAGGATTTGATTGCTCAACTTTGGAGAATAGTGGGGTTTTCATGGAAGGGTCTTGGTCAATGGGGTTTAATTTGTAATTTTTAAAATTACAAGGATTTAATTGAGGTTGTTCAAAAATCTTTGGGGCAAATCTGAAAAATTGGAAAATTCAATTTTAGAAAAGTTGGCAAAATTTGCAACCGAGCCATTCTTCTTCATTTTCTTCTTTCTTTTTGTCCTCCACCTGCGACCACCACTTCATCTCGACGATCTTCTACCAGCAAGCACCTTTCACCAAACCAAACCAACCAAATTACTTCCCTTAACTCTGACTACACTCGCACACTACCATGCATAGCTGAATCCCACTCCGGCGAGCCACCGCGAGAGCGACCAAGAACAATCTTCACGGCGGGCAAATGGGTTTCTCGTTTTCGGCGACCAACTTTGATTCCAAGGGGTGGTCTGGGCAATACTCGATAGGGAGAACACCATGGTGGTGAACCGCAGCGGCGGTGGCAGGAAATGGTGATCGGAGCACATGGTGAAGACCCATTTTGAAGGATGTTGAGCTCGGTTGAGGGTGCTACAGGCCGTGAAACTTGAAACTGAAGGCGGCATTGGATTTAAGAGCTCGAGGAGAACATTCTGGTGAGAACTTTGGGCAACTCGGATGGCGGCAGACCTAAGGCAAATCTGCTCCTCGGCACAGTGATCGTAATGGTAGTCTCGGTTGGGTGATTCGTGGGTAAAATAGTTAGAAAAGATTTGGTTATATATATATATACATGTTATATATTATATTCCTTCAAAGTTTTGTAGTATAGCAAGAATGAGTGCATGGATTCTATATATATATAGGTACTTGGATCATGCATGGATGGAATATTTTATAAGTGTGGACCCGGATATGTTGCACTATATGCCAAATTTGGACTTAATGAGTTTAATAAGAAATTAAACTTTAAATTGTGAATTTAGGACCTAAAGTGGAAATTTTGGGATTTTGTATGAGACATTAAGCAATTATGGTAATTTAGGGTGACATAATGAAAGAATCATGTGATTAAGAACTTGCCTATTTATGATAAGTGAAAACGATATAAGAATTAATGTTATTGTGGCAAGACTAGTTTTAATAGCCATTATTGGGACGATAATGCTATTGACGCTTTAACTGTCATGTTAATAGGTTAATTACCAATTTTTAGAATTTAGAACAAGTATGATAATAGTGTATTGGGAGTAAAAAATGGGTTCTGACTATAAATATATCATTTTGGTTAGATGACGACGTAGGTCAAGAGGATCAATAAATAACTTGCAAGAGTTGCATCATCTAGGATTACGGAGGTGAGGGTCTACCAATCTAACACTTCTCATACTATCTATTTTGTGATAAACCCCCATGTGGGTTTCTTATATATGTTTTATTACTATTTCGGTGCCATAATCTGATTTGTTTGAAATCTAGGAATTGTTTGAATTCCAATTGTTATCTGTTATCTGATATGAATGCCACTGTGAGGACTATCGTTTGTTATAAATTTTGATTGATGTCTATTCTAGCGTCCAAAACTTTTATCATATTATTTGATTTTGCTCCTTATGCCCCTCAACCTTACGGCTGACCCCGTCTTACTTGTTCATTTTCCATCATGTTAGTTGTTCAAGAAATCATGTCAGTACATTTAACTTCGTTCTATATATCAGTTATTTGGCCTTGACGGCATACTTGATTATTGGTTGTATTGGCTGAGTACCCTTTTCCAACAAAATACTAGGATTATTATTCCAGAACGGCCTTGCTGGCCAATATATTGATGTTCAGATTGTATCTCGTTCTATTCATGTTATTGTCTAAAGGTTAAAATTTTATCTGTTGGTATTATATCTTTCAACCCATGGGACGCCATGGGCAGTTTTCACCCGGAGGGACGCCACGGGGAGTATGGGCCTAGGAACCAGGTCCGAAAGACAGCTGGGTAGAACGAACCGACGGACACAGGTCTTTTCGGCTAGAACCCATCAAAAACCCTAACTTACAGGTAGCTAACTGTGAGTGTTAGGATTTGGCATGCTGTCGACCATGCCATAAGACAAGTTAATTACCTACCAAGCTGAGTGCTCGAGCAATAGAGCGATAAGGAAGTATTATTCCTACTATACCGACGTCCAATACTAGTATCTATACAGTCTATTAAATTGATATCATGTGTACCAGGTACAATGTTGATTTATGTTGGAACTCTTATTGTTACCAAACTGTCTTTGATTGTTGGCTATAATTCTCCTTCTTGTTGTTATTAAGTTGTTCCTCAATAGTTGTACCTCATTAACTTTCCTTTTAAATCTTATTATTTTCATTTTCCTCACTAAGTCCGTAGGACTTACCCTATCTTGTTGTTGTTTGTTTTCCAAACAGGACCGAGTGAGAAGCTAGAGTTCATGCCCTTGGGTTTGGATGTTATCTTGTAACAGATTTGGTGTCATGGTTGTGTATATAGCCAACACCTGATCTAGGCAATTACCTGAAGAATGTTATGGGATGTATGTGTGGAACTTAAGTCACTTGATATGTATATATTTTGCTCTATGAAATGTTCTTCGAGCTAGGATGACTTGTACTCCTTTAAGATGGTTAAATTACAGGTTTTCTAGATATTATTTGAATTGTATTTAAGATTGAATTGGTGCTGCCTCAGTTTGAGTATTGTCCCGAGTCGGGGTGTTACAGGATGGTATCAGAGCCTAGATTTGACGATGACCTAGGTAAATAAGTATTGAGGGGGTACATGATAAGTCTGTAGGAAGTAGGGGACTATATATAGGGTAACTGACTAGTTTGTAGACTTTACTTCTGGAAACGAACCTTAGACCTTAGATTGAGGAAAGAACTTTGGTTATTTATCTATGATTAGTCAAGTTGGAATTAGGAATGAACTTTGGGTAGTAATGGAAGTTGCTAGTTAACCTTCAATGATTTGACCATCGTTTTCTAAACTTGGTCTGATTTGTTAACTATTTTGTAACTATGTCTATGAGATTAACAATTTCGATACTAACTTTAGATGTCATTGTAATCTTAGCAGTAGTAAGTGAGAAGGAGCTGAGGACGATCTAGGGAAGATAATGGCATCTTATGAGGGTTCACGTGTACCTGAACTGCCTCGAGCAAGTCGGTGGGGTAGAGGAAGACTGCTTGGCACACAGGTTGCTACACAGCGTGTTCCTAGAGAGAGAGCACCAATCGATCCACAAAATTTGCCAGAAGAGGAGGTTTCACAAACCCTTCCGGTTAATCAACCAGATCCGAGCCAACCAGCAGAGCACATGTTTCAGATGTAGTAACAATTTATGCAGTTTTGCCAATTGCATAGACAGGGTAACCGAGCAGAAAAATATTGAAGAGCCTGTAGAAGATCGAGCTTTAGATGAATTCCTCCAGATGCAACCCCCAAATTCCAAGGGGAACCCGATGATAGAAAAGCAGAGATGTGGGTTAAGAGCTTGGAAAATATATTTGGAACTCTACAATATCCCGATGAGCAGAAGATCCGATATGCCACATTTCTACTGGATGGTCCTGCACATGATTGGTGGCAAATGATTGATTGTAGGTGGATTGCAGAGGAAACTCATTAGACTTGGGAAAACTTTACCCGGGAGTTTATGGAAAAATATATACCAAAGGTAATCAAGTATGCCAAGGAAAAAGAGTTCATGGAATTGATACAAGGAGCGTCATCAGTCAGTCACTATGAAGTCACATTTAGCCGACTGATTTGGTATGTACTGGCGGATGAGGGGCGATAGATTCGCAAGTTTATGGCGGGCCCTTCTATCATGTGATCTTCCGAGCTACAATCGTGCAGTAAGTAAAGTACTACAGGTAGAATTAGATTTGCGGGATATCAAGAAGATCGATGAGAAAGGGCAAAAGGGAAGGTTACCACCTGGTGGGCAAGACCACCCCAACAACAAACAACCAAAGTTACAAATTAGGGGCGTCAACTAGCAGGTTTATCAGACCGGTGAAGCCATGGGTCCAACAAAGAAAACATGTGTATATTGTGGAAAACCAAGCCATGAAGAATCAGGATGCTGGAGAAAGCAGGGTAGAACTTCCGGATTGACTTCTTTTTGAGCCAGCTCAAGGCACTGATCTGACTTATTTAGAAAGCTAGAACGGAGAGGGAACAAACGGAACAATATTGTTTGCTTGTGTAGTTTGTGGCAGTGATCAGCATTTATTCAAGGATTGCCCAAATCGAGAAAAGCCAGCCCCTACTAGAAAAGGGAAACAATTCGCAAGAACTTGTGAAAAGCCAAAAGTTCGAACACGTGCATATGCTCTGACCGAGAAGAGGCACTTGATCCTTATGAAGTGGTAGAAGGTATGATTTTTAATTTTGAAAATTATAATAATGCCATATATGATTCTGATGTTTGCATTCTTTCATATCTATCATACCTCCTCGAACTAAATATGTAACCCGAGATTAGAGTCTATTATGTAGAAGTGATAGCTGAATACTCAAAATTATTCCCAAAAGAATTGAATTCATTATCTTAGCCCATGTAAAAATATTATTTGACTTTCTACGAGGACAAGAATCTTCTCAAAGTTGGAGTTGAAGTAAGAGTCCTTCCAGCCGAAGACTAGAAAAGACCACATAAAGCACTTATGCATGGTTCTTAAAACCTTAAGAAAGCATTAGTTGTATGCAAAATCTGCAAGTGCGGATTTTAGATAAGAAGTGACTTTTCTTGGATATGTCATATCTCTAGATGGGGTAAAAGTTGATCCCTCTGAGACAGAAGCGGTAGTCAATTGGAAGGGACCGAAAAACGTGATAGAAGTATGTAGTTTTTGTGTCTTGTTAGTTGTTAATGAAGAATTGTGCAGCACTTGTCTAAATAGCTGACTCATTGACTAAAGCAACTCAGTAAGGTCAATCATTTGACTAAAATGAGGATATGAACATAAAACAGCATGATGGATTGAAATTCTAGAAGACTGTTACTCTTCCATCACCTATCACCTGAAAAGGCGAATGTAGTAGCCAATGCCTTGAGCCGAAAGGCTAGAATGGCTTACTTACTGGAAGCAGAAGCATCAAAAAGCCTAAGAACGGGCACTATGTTGGAATAGAAGGAAAGTTGATCCATCTAGAGAGTCTGAGTGCAATACCGATATTCAAGGTATTTTTCTATTCCATAAGAAAATATGTGTACCAGAAGAAATGGAAGAAAGATTGTTAGATAAGCTACACAAGTCAAGATAAATGATGCATCTGAGAAGTATGAAGATGTATCAGGACTTGAAGAATAATCTTGGCAGAATGTAATGGAGAAAGAATGTAGATCGACAAAGCGAATCTACTCATTTTTTGCCAGTCGAAACAGTACTTGGATGAGAATTTGGGGACCAGATCTTTTAAGGGGGGGGAGTCTGTAACACCCCTAGAATTTTCTTGAATTGTGATAACTTAATTATCAAATTATTTTCATTTGAATTAATTTTATGAATTTTTATAATTATTAGCATTTTAGAAGTTTTGTGGTCAATATATAATATTAATAAACTTGGTTTCCTGTTAATTAAAACTTATGGGGCCAATTTGTAATTATAGAGGATTTGATTGCGCAATTTTGGAGAATAGTGAGGTTTGCATGGAAGGGTCTTGGTTAATGGGGTCAAAATTGTAATTTTTAAAATTGCAAGGATTTAATTGAGGTTGTTCAAAAATCTTTGGGGTAAATATGCAAAATTGGAAAATTTAATTTTATAAAAGTTGGCAAGAATTGCAACCGAGAGCCATTCCTATTCATTTTCTTCTTCCTTTTTCTCCTCCACCCGCAACCATCCTATAAAACAGAATTATAGAAATCTAATTCATTAGTATCAAGTCAAAAGATTCATTCCTAGTCCCCTTAGGATCACATAAACTTTCTAAAATAGTTTACAAACCCAAGATTCACGTTCCTCCCAACTTAAGTAGAAGCCTAGCTATGAATCCAATAACAATCAATGCCTAGGTCACTGATAACATAAGCTCTGATACCACCTATAACGCCCCTACTTGTGATAGCACCTAAGCTAAGACACCACTCAGTTCAGACTTAAATCTGAACCCATATACAAGCAATTGACTCAAAACCCAATTTAAACTTAAATTTTTTCAAAAGCAGCGGAAAAATTTTCAAACTTAAACATCACTACATGTACTTAAGTACACTCCAAGATTCAGCATATAATAGCTAATCACATATTTACATGCCTAAAGTCTAAACATCATTATATCATATCTAAACGTTTCTAAGTTAAGATCAATAGTAAAACATTCTTATCAACATAACAACACCTATTCTATTACAAAAAACATAGCTTCAGTCCAATCTCCAAAGTCCATTGCTTTCACTTGATCCCATCTAAAGAGATAAAGAAATAAAATGGGGTAAGTCAAAAGACTTAGTGAGGGGTATTTTCATAAAGTGAACAATTGAGACTTGTCAAGGAAAGAACATCTTAACAGATCATAATATAAACTTTAAACAAGAACGATCAATGTATGAGCATTTACAAGTTAAGCAAAGAGGAATCTCTCTTGCCTTATTGCTCTAAGAACATATTTCAATCGATCAAGAAACAAGTACGATCAGGCAAACCGTATAGCATAAGCATTTCAACAAATCTAGACAAGCATGCATATCAGAATTGCCTTATACCATTCATTCAAGTACAGTTACCCAAGCGTGATAGCTTGGCACATAGTTGTGCCCATACATACCGTATGGCACACAGCGATGCCCAGAGGGAAATCCCTAGTGCAATGCCCGATACCCAAAGGAAATCTCTAGCTTACCATTGATACCAAAGGGGAAATCCTTTGCGTACCAGTCAAGCCCACAGCTATTCAATTCTTCGATTAATTAACAAGTACCAATCAATTATACAGATGCCCAGGGGGAAATCACTAGTACATCGCTGGACCCAATCGAGCAAGTATGCCAGTAAGGCAATAGGAACGATACATTACGATAACGAGTTACAAGATAATATCAGGTACCGATCAAGAACAAGTACGATAATAGATAACAATCAAGGTTCTGGGTGCCAGAACAACAGGTGCAACTCATGATAGAGTATAACAAGGTTTAACCCTCACAGGGGTATAGGTGTCAGTTAATAATTAACAATCGAACACGCAATCAAGAACAATTTCGATAACAAGAACAAGTACTCAAGCGAGTGCGATTTCAATCAATCAAGAGCAGATCAGTACAATCAAGAGGTCATTCCACAACAATAGATAGATATAACAAGGCCAAAATAGCATACCTTCACTTTCGTAGCCTCAGAAGATGCAACTTCTGCTAGTTGTTTATTGGTCATCGGGACCCACGTCGTCGTCACCTAACCAAAATAATATATTTACAGTCAGAATCTATTTTCAACTCTAAATATCCTCGAGAACTATAATATACTAATAGTAACCTAAAATCACAATTTCTCGGCTATTACAGAAATTTCGGCACGATTGATATCAAAATATTGCTAATCAAGTCTCTATCACACAACAACTTACGAGATTATGTTGATTCTAATGTCATAATGAAATTCGTTCCTTAATTACTCAACCATCCTTATACTATTGTCCAAAATCAATGATAATAGCCCAACTGTCACATTTATTCTAATTATTGCCGTTTATACCTTAAATACATAAAATTAGGGTTTCTTCTTATAATACTCAATAATTTCCCATAATCTTCAATAAAGTGATACTATCCAATTTTACTAAACTCGAACTAGCACATGCATACACCAAGTCTTAGTCCCATATCATCTCAAATCACCCATTTATCATATCACAAGTACCAATTTCATAATTCATAGTTAAATCACTTAATTATCTTAATTAATCCTAACATTACATAAATTAATATAGATCCGGCCTTACTAACTACATTATAGTCCATGCATGGGGAAAATATTTACAATTCTTATACCAATGTCTTCATTTCTTAACATAACACAAGATTTAGGAATTATATACAACATATGCACACACACACACACACACATATATATATATAAATCCCCAACCAACTCTTTACCCAAGATTTGGCTATAGAAGCACCGGAATCATGAACCGAGAACACCATCATGATCCTCACGACAAGCTGAAGAATCTGTCCTAGCTCTGCCACGACCGGAGATGAGCAACACCACCACCAATCGAAGCTTCTCAGCTCCAGGAATCCAATGCTCACTTTAATTTTGAGTTTTGTAGTCAAAAAGGCCTCCAATTGGCCAGAAAACACCACTGATTTCCTCAAAGCCGCCACGCGCCACCACTTCCAACTCAACTCTGCCAGTTACCAATTCACAAAATTGAGCCCAACAAACCCTCCAAGGCTCCACCATGAGCTCTCATCAACCTCAATTTTTTGGCCGTTTTTTCGATCAACTTGGTGCTGGGGGGACCGCCGTGACAAGGGGAAGAAAATGGTTGGTCTGGTTTATGGTTTTGGGGCATCACCGAAGAGATTCATTGGAGAGAGAGAGGAGTGACGCGGGTGAAGAAAGAAGGAAGAATGAGGTGTGGAAATTGAATTCCACTATTTATAGATTTGACTTTTCCTTATTCGCAAATTGACATCTAAAGTTTTGGTCAATATTCAATTCAGTCTTCCAAGGTTTCTACCAACTTAAATTCAGCCCCAAATTATGGAATGCTCTAATTAGTCCCTTTGATCTAAAATATTAGCCATGCAAACCCCAAAACTTCTCAAGTTAGTCCAATCAAGTCTTCCTAAATTCCATTTTGACCCTAAAACTTTCAAAAATTTTGCAATTAAGTTCTTTTTATTTCTTTTTCGAGCCCTAAAATCCAACCAATAAAAATCTTGATTTCTAAATTCTTATTTTCCGAAATATCGAATTTCAGGGGTGTTACATAAAATTGAAGAATGTATAGTTCGTTTGTTACTGTTTTGTGAAATTGGAAAATGTTTTCACAAAAACTAAACAAACATGGGCTTAAAATTAATTAACCAAGTAAAAACGTTAGAGAGCTCAAAAGACAAGTTAAGCCTAGAAACAAGGGCAAAAAATAATGGACCTAAGCCATCGAGACTAAGATCTATAAGTATTGAGTGCTAGAAAGAACTTGGATAGAAGAAATCATTTGCAAAAAATCGTAAATTCGGAGAACTTTTGAGAAGAAAATATTTTTCTACGTGCATTCTAGAGAAAAGAACCAACAGGAATCGTTGTCTATTTGAAAGGACTCTACTATATTTCTATACAACATCAAGTAAAAAATTATTTATTTATTTTTATATGATAGTTTGTTTTCTTAATTATTTAACTGTATTTGGTTGGATTATTGTATGATAGAATACATTTGAAAATATTAAAGAGATTAAATCTTGAGAGAAAGATCATAACATATATATATATATATACAAGGAGAAAGAAAAATGACAAAAACTTAACTTTGATATTCTTTAAAAGATAATTAATTTAATCAATACATTAGAAACATATCAAATAGTTAATCAAATTAATACATTAACGATAAAAGCACATCAATTTATAAATTTTATAGTTATTAATATACCTATACTTTATCTATTTGTGATACTTTTCTACACGACGCCATAACGAAGTATGAGTAGTATTTATTTTTTAAAAAAAATTAGTGATACTAGCTAAATGTCTTTGAAATGCATATGTATTGACATTTTTAATCAAATGCCACTAAATATCATATTATAGCAGCAATTTTTTACAGTTAGAACTATATTATTTTTGTGTGTTATTACATTATAATTAAATTTCACCTAAATTATTATAGCTAAATATTTTATGACATCTTTATCTAATAACATCACAAATAAATATGGGTGACGTGTTTTAAAAGAAATTAGTGACACCAACTAAATGCCTTTAAAGTACATTTACGTTGCATTTTTAATCAAATACCCCCATTTTATTTCCCATTTATTAATAAGATGCCATTAAATATTATATTATAGTGGCTTTTCTTTACAATTATTGCTATATTATTTTTTTTATGTTATTAGACTATAAAATGTCTCTAAGCAAGTACCACTAGATAATGTATCACATTTTTTCTAATGACACCATGTATAAATATGGTTGACATTTTCTTAAAAAAAAAATAAAAATTAGTGGCACTAGTAAATTAATGCATCTGAAAATATTTCTAAAGGTAACTTTAATCAAATATTACTATTTTATTTGTCATTCATTAACCAAACACTGCCAAACATTATATTACTGTAATATTTTATACAACTATCATCATACCACTTTTATGTATCATTAAACTATAAAATATTACTAAATTTGTGCCATTAAATGCTACTCTTGTTGTAATGTTATCACTAATTATAAATTAAGTGATAAAAACTTTTATTAATTTGCTACTGCAATGATTTTCAAAAACATAACAATGATAACAATTACGCTTAAATTAGCATTATTAATAATTAATAACACACATATTGTAACGACCCATTGATAATGAAAATTGTTATTGTAATTAATGACAATGAAAAGACTTTTTTTTTTTTTTTAAATTAGGCCATGGAAAGACAATTCATTGTCACTAGTTGTATATATATCACTAATTATTAATAATGATAATTTAAAATATTAGATTTGTCACTATCAAAACATATTAAAATAAACTAAAAATTATTTTCATTTAAAAGTATTATTAGTCAAATTACAAATATTATTGTGATTTAATATATATATATAGCGGAAAATGCAATTTTAGTCCACCAACTATGCTCTCTTTCGATTTTAGTCCATTCTGATATGAGGTTAGCACATTTGATCTAGTGGCCTGTAAATTTTCGCACATTTAGTCCAATTTTTCGCAATTTTAGTTCATCGGGCCGAAAAATTTGAAATTAAGCCCACAATTATCCTAGTCAGCTTTAATCGGGCCTAATTTTTGGGGATTTTGTGACATTTGTCACCAAGCGCCACATCACCATCTATTTCATCGCCATGTCATCAAAATGGCTAAAATAAAAAATAAAAAAAAGGAAAAGAAAAGAAAAATGCTGAGGAATTTTTATTTTTTTTAAAGATAATGACAAGTAAAAATTACAAAATATTAAGATAATTTCAAATAAACATGGCAACTAAAAAAAATTGAATTTTTTGTTTGAAAAAATAGTATGTGAAAAATTACCAATTGTTGAAATAATTTCAAATAATTGTAGCAATTGAGAAAATAAAACTAAATTTTTTTTCCCTAAATAATGGCATGTGAAAAATTAGGAAATATTTAATTATGATATTTCTAAATAATATTTAATTTTTCTTTTATTCATTTCAAGTTTATATATTATTAATAATATTTTTTATTTATCTTATATACATATATAAATTTATCTAAAACATATATATAAGTTATATATAATACATATAATAATAGTTTATATATCCTATATATATCTAACATTAAGATAATTTCAAATAAACATTTCAACTAAAAAAATTGAATTTTTTTGAAAAAATAGCATGTGAAAAATTACCAATTATTAAAATAATTTCAAATAATTGTAGCAATTGAAAAAAAAATGAAATTTTTTTTCTAAATAATGACGTGAAAAATTAGGAAATATTTAATTATGATAATTCTAAATAATATTTAATTTTTCTTTTATTCATTTCAAGTTTATATATTATTAATAATATTTTTTATTTATCCTATATACATATATAAATTTATCTAAAATATATATACATATATATATAAATTATATATAATATACATATATATTTATATAAAACCCCAAGCACCTCCTCCCCTGCGCCATGCCACCCCACCCCACCCCACCTTAATAGGCTGCCATGGAAATCATGGCAGCGTGCATACTGGCCGGATCTGGCCAAATCAGGCCACTAGCCTCCAGCACCTTTTTTTTTTTTTCTTTTTTTTCTTCTTTTCTTTCCACCAGCCGCCGACGCTTTTTCTTTTTTGTTTTCTTTTGTTTCCGCCGTGGCTGTCGACAACCAAGCTAGGCTGCCAATAGCCATGGCAGCTAGTGGTGTTGGGGTGGGGGATTTGGGGGCTCGGGGTGCGGTGGGTTAGGGGGAGATAAATATAAATATATATATATGGATTATATATATATTATATATATTATACATATGTATTATATTATATATAATAATATAAATTTTTAATTCTATTATTTATTTATTTTTTCCAGTATTTTTTTTTTTTTTTTGCCATTCGTTTGGGAGCATTTTTTTTCTTTCTCCCCAACAATTTTCTTTTCTTTTCATTTTTTTTTTATTTTAGCCATTTTGATGATGTGGCAATGAAATGGATGGTGATGTGGCGCTTGGTGACAAATGTCACAAAATCCCCAAAAATTAGGCCCGATTAAAGCTGACTAGGATAATTGCGGGCTTAATTTCAAATTTTTCGGCCTGATTGACTAAAATTGCGAAAAATTGGACTAAATGTGAGAAAATTTGCGGGCCACTGGATCAAATGTGCTAACCCCATATCAAAATGGACTAAAATCGAAAGAGGGCATAGTTGGTAGACTAAAATTGCATTTTTCCCTATATATATATATATATATAATTAATTAGTAATATATTTCATTTTATTACTTAATTTTATTGCTAATTTATATTTTTTGTAGTATTATCATATGAAAATAACATGGTCGAAAATGAAAACAAAAAAGACAGAGAAGAGAGGGGATCAGAAGCGAAAAGTCGGACAGAAAAGAGATAATAAGCTGCCTTACAATAATCTTTTTAATTGGGATTGATTTGGTGAATGCATTTAAGATACATCAAACTAGTTACCGTAAAACTCTACATTTAACAAATTGTATAGCCATTATTTGTATTCAATCATCTAAATATTTATTTTAGTAATTTTAACTACATATAGTTTGATAGAGTTACTTTGAGTCTCACTATTAGTTAAGGATTATTTATTACATTATAATTAAATAGATAAACGTCTAAAGTAATAATCATGTACTTAATAATCAAAATAAGCAATGTAATATGCGTATACGTACATGTAGAAATTTTAAATTTGAAGGCCACCAAGATTTGAAATTTATATTTTTGAATTTTTATAAGTTATAAATAAGTAAATTATATATGGAATGACAAACATATATATATATATAGTAATTCCTATGATTTGTGTTATAAAATCAATATCTCGGGTCAAGTTTGGGGATGTATAACTAATTTATATGGTTGAAGAACCGAAAATGGATAAAACGAAACAAGGGACGACAAAATTATAATGAAGGAAAAATTGAAAATTAAAGTTCACCACTACAAATAGATTTGACCCACTAAACCAACCTAAAATACTATTTTTGAATCAAGAAATTTATTTTTTAATAAAAAAGTAAGAATTTGAAAACAAAAATACAAAATTATATCATTTAAAATATGAAGAAATTAAGTCAAAAATTTTATTCACTAAAATCCAAGATGCGGACGCAAGGTGGAGGACATAACTGACTGCAAGAAAATTCCAATGGCCATCAGTGTAGCCATTATTAGTATATTTCAACCAAATGTAACTATCACTCTCATAAACATGACATCAAAAGGCAAACTTATGCAACCTGCAACTCTCAAAGTGCCTAGCTAAAATCTGCTACAGGTTACGCTTTTCTTGCAATTCAATCAATTTGCACTGAAATTGGGAAACCCATAAGAACTATAAGCAACAAACATAAATGAATACGGACCTCTTTTTTTGCTAAGTAAAGGCATAGTTTAATCCCTCCTGCAATATACTGTCTGTCTGGAGCAACCTTAAATTCTACAAATACATAGAATTCTGCCATAAATTTCAAACTTACTGCTATATGCCTCATGCAAGAAATAGAATCCCTGGCCCAGATCAATTAAGCCAGTATTTAAGGTTTCTGTTTTTCATACCAAAAGAGGATGCTTCGCACAGACAGCAGAGATTAACTATCCCACCTTAACAAAGGTTGTTGTCACTCACCCAACTTGTATTCTCAACTTTTCCATATAACTACTCTTCAACATAGGTTACAATCTTGGGACAAATTAGGCCTGCGCCTATAAGAAGGCCTTGGATACAAAAAACAACAGCACTCAAAGCATGGAGGTTTCAGGTTCAGGTGTAGGTGTAGATTCAGGCAGCATTTCTTTTAGTCCTTTTAGTTCTTTAGTTTCCTCCAGAATCATCCAAAAAGACATGGAGCCGTTTGATTTCTTTCCAAAGACATCATTGGCTTCCCTTAGGTTTTCAAGCTTCTTACACTCGTCTGATCAAAGCCAGTTGGGTTCGAAAAATCAGCCCAACATTGATGAGAATGAAGATTCTGCTGTGGCCTTGCATATTGGCCTTCCTAACTGCACCAATGGCTCCATGAATTCAAGTCATCATGGCAACAAAGTTGCAAATTCAGCAGCAGCAACCCAATACTGGATACCTACTCCTGCACAAATCCTGGTCGGCTTCACTCATTTTTCATGCCACATTTGCAAAAAGACCTTTAATCGCTACAATAATCTCCAGGTGCTAATTAATACTTCTAACAATTAACTGATCATAATTCTAGTGCAATTTATGTTTTCATTATCATCATTACATTTGGAAAAAATAAAACTTGTTATTATAACTGTGTCTGATACAATGATTTAGCAACCAAATCTTAAGAAAATACCAATGAAAATAATTTTAATTCATATAATTAGAGAAAACTCAGTGGTAAAGCATCATGCTTGATAATTATGTTGTTGTGCTTGAAGTACGAGGCTCATTCTCATCAACTTGTGACCATTAAATATGAATTACGTAAGGCATGTTAACACAGCACACTTCCTCAATTCGAATCAGGTGGGGAACTAAATCTTTTGTATTAGTTTTTGTTTTATTAGACATGTACTTTATTCTATAACTTCATACTTTATGTGTGAAGATTATGCCGATGAACTAAATGGCCACTTGACTTTCCTTACAATAAATTTGAAACCAAACCTTTCTTCAAGAGAAGATAAGATGAGCGGTGCAGGAGGAACATCACAGCTTATTTTCTTTTCCCTTCCAACGTAGCCGTTGTCCTCCCTATTATTTTTCTCAACCAAATAAACAAGCTTAGAGTTTTGAATTTTATTTTTTTTATTTTTTTTATTGTTTATATCCAGAGGTTTTGCATTCTTGAATCAAAGAAGAACATTAATCTCTACCACTATCTATCCTCATATAACAACCCTTTTAATTTGTTCCCTTATTGATTTAATTAGATGCATATGTGGGGTCATGGGTCACAGTTCCGCAGAGGGCCTGACTCGCTGAAGGGAACTCAACCACGGGCCATGCTGGGAATTCCGTGCTACTGCTGCCAAGAAGGGTGCAAGAACAACATAAATCACCCCAGAGCCAAACCCCTCAAAGATTTTAGGACACTGCAAACACATTACAAGAGAAAGCATGGGATGAAGCGGTATTCATGCCGTAAATGTGGAAAGTGTTTGGCCGTGAAAGGCGACTGGCGAACCCATGAGAAGAACTGCGGCAAGCGCTGGCTCTGCGTCTGTGGCTCAGACTTCAAGCACAAAAGATCGCTCAAAGATCATGTTGCATCATTTGGTTCTGGTCATGGCCCCTCCTCTCCTCCCACTTTTGATCACCTCGAAGGAAAAATTCTCCTGTGAGCTCTCCCTTTAATTTGTTGGATCCAAAGTCGTACGTAATTGTGTTGTTGTGTGGCGTCTGGCTTTATAACTAGGTGTTATAAAATCATGAAGAAATATTCATTTTGAATTCTCTATTTCTTTTTGTATTTTATCTTTTTATTTCATTAATTTAGCTACATGTTAGTGTTTGTAATTTGCAGTGAACTGTTTTTTAAGGAAATATTTAAGACAATTGCATATATCTGCAAGTATAATATAAAAAATAAATTAATAAAATGTTAATGGAAATAAAGTGTTTAAATTGTGAACAAAAAAACTGATGCACGGAAGGACTTTTTAAGTGTAATGCGTTCTAATCTTAAGAACTCATTGTGAAATCATAAAATATTATGTACGACATATTAATAATGGGTTGCGAGATACTTGCGAGAACATTTGATTTAAAAGTTTTGTCACCCAAATTCAGCTTCAAATTTTTCTTGGCCACCTATCTTTGCCGTTATTGCATCTGAGATGATGAGTTGATGGGAATCTTCTTGCATTCCGGATTATCTTCCTTCTAATTAATCAAGGAATTGGGGAAGTTGAGTTATTAGTAATATTAAAGTTTGGGGATCTGAAATTGAGGTTCTGAAAGCACAAGAGGCCTACCCAACAAAATCACTATAAGAAAAATGATTTTAGTGATCGAATTCTTAGTGATCATGATAAAATAATTGTTAAATAAAAAATTCTAGCAATCAAAAGTGGTTTGACTACTGACGTCAAGTTAAAGAGATTTTTTTGTGAACAACTAATATTTGATAACTTTAAATGGTCGTTATAATTTGAACAATATAGACAATGGTAAAGTATCCAAAATTGGAGTTTTTAGCAAAATTTTCCTAGTCGGTATATAGAAACATTATAGTGACCAAATTAGCAAAAAGATATTGAATGGTTATTGTAAATCTTTTAAGTTAATCATCATGAAGTCCAGTTAACTTAGTTGCCAACTAAGAATACATGTCTTTGTTTAACTCTTTAAACTCATAGCAACTAATATTATATGGTCAGTAAAAGAAATACTCACCAACAAACAATTTCATACGATTGCCAAAGCAATTTAATGGACTTTATTTCTAACTATTTCTTATAATCAAGTTCTTTTTAAATTGAATTTAAAGAGCCAAATTGATTTTGAGTTAAATTTGATTTAAAAGATTAATTAAATATGCAAAAAAATTATTATCATACTAATTGAGCAAATAATACTATAAATTTGACTCTTTAATTGAAAATATGTACTCTTTAAAATATGTTTAATTAAGTAGCTTAATTCAATATATGCTCTTCTTTTAGTAGATTTTGAAGCCAAATCGTATTTTAAGAAAATAAGAAAAGAGCGGTCTATAACTCTTGGTACAAATGCCTAATGTAAAGGGTATCAATCAGAAGATATACATATGTTTAACCTATACTATATATCTAACTGAAACTAAGTCAGAGAAATGGCCTTATTTGATGATGTAGTGTTTGTTCAAGTGATTTATATAGAGGTTTTGGAGGAAAAAAGATTGGTTTAAAGTATTTCTTAAAGTTGCTTGAGGTCGAAGCTTGAGCAAATGAGCATGAGGTTGAACCAGCAACCAAAGGCCATTTAACACTTACGTCAGAATAAGCATTATGGAGATAATGAGGTCACAAAGCACCTAGAAGAATAAGAGTACAGAGTACGTACCTATGGTAAATGGAGAAAAGGGGTATTATAGAGTTTGGTTCCTAAGGTTGAAACTGCTATGTAGCCCCTACGAGGATAAGTTATACCTATTAAACCATAGGGTTAATGCAGGTCTTTTGGTTTTAAGTGGACATCTAAGTGGTGTGTCACCATCCAAATCCAAATAGTACAAAAGCACTCTTTTCAACTAGGAAAAGCATGCATACGCGTATTTAATGTAGAGAAGACAAGCTAACGATTGTAATTATTGCCAAGGAGAGGTATTGTTACAGAGCCTAAAGAGCACTAAATGCGGCCACCTACGCCAAGTGGATGGAGTTGGATCCTAAGGTCACAGGTCGAACTGAAGGTGATCGGCCCCTTAAGTAGTGGATATACTTAATTGTTAGGATGTTCATTGAACCATGATTTTTAGCTGTCAACAACAACGACAGCATGCTTAGGGGAGTCCCTCCAACCAAACGAGTTGGGAGACCTTCAATGCCCAACCATCATTCTGGAATGTCAACAAGTTGATGCAACTCTAAAGATCATATGCCATGCAAATTTTCACCTACCACCACAATTTGGTACATATTAAGATTTTTCTATTATTTTGATCTCTTACTTATGTTGTTGTTTAACAACTTCATTGTTTTACCTCTGTAATGTGCTTGACAGCCTACGTCATTCATTGTTGCTACATGGTGGCAGTGCAAGATAGGCATAAGTAGATGGAATGATGTAGTGACCATAGGGGTCGATCAGTAGACTCCTTTTACAAAAAGGCTGCTAAGGCTAAATCCCTCAAATTGAGTGTTGATGAATTGACAATCGAGCTCAAAGCATAGCTAACCTCAAAGATGCACTTCTAGACTTTTATCGAAAACTCCTGGCTGTCTGCGGTGATCAAGGAGTTGCACTAAGAAATGCTAATGCTGAAGGGGGAATTCAAGACAACCAAGGTGCAAGGTTATCACGAGGGAAAGAGATTACTTTTAGAGGCACCAAAACTTCTTTTGAATCTAGGCTTCTTGAAGAGTGGAAATTGCAATCACTATTTTAATCTTTCTCTGTTAAGAATGCTTGCCTCCAGGTAAGCAAAGATAATCTAACTAAGAGCTTCAACAAGAGCCTAAATCAACTGCGAACTCTTGGTTTTGACTTTGATGAGATGAGATATGATATCATGCCACGAGATGACGTTTAACCCTTCTCTGACTCTAATAGCTAAAAGGAGGCTGAGGAGATGGACCTGGTGAATACAACTTTATGCCTAACCTTGTGGAAGATCTCTTGAATGAAGAAGCAACCAATAAGGCCAGGAAAAAAAGTAGTGAGCCCTATGATCCCACTGAAGAAGTCGAAGCTGCCGACCCCGCTCCAAACTCAGCAGTTAGAGAAGAGGCATAAATCCCTTGAATTGATGAATTTGATTAATGAATTATAATAGATGCCAGGATCAGTGTACTCTTCCTTTAAAAATGTATCCCTTATAAAACTTTTTATTTTTTGCGTTCATTCTTTTTTTATGGGGGTGCTTTTGTACCGTTTACTTTCTGCATATCCCTTTACCTCCCATTTATTGGAAAGTGGCACTTGAGCAATCTTTCCAACTAGTATAATTGAATAGAATTGGTAATAATAAGCAACCTTGGTGATTAAGTTTGAATGGATAGCTTGGTAATAATAAATGTTGAACAATATAGTTCTTTAATGGAACCCAAAAGATTATTGTCAACTGTAGAGGTGCCGAGCTAATTATTCATGAATGACAAGTCAAATTATAATGATCTAAAGTCGACCTATCTATAATTGTGATAAAATTTGTAGCACATAGTTTGTAGGTAACCTTCTATGAGGAGAATCTATTATTCCATTTAAAGAACATCCATGCTTACAACAACTTATTGCGATTGAGGTCTACTAATTATGTATGAATTGTTCTTTACTACTTTGATGACCTTACAAGATCCTTTGCATCTAGGATTGAATTCACTGACATGCTTAGAAACTTTAATTCTCTTAAGGACAAGATTCCCAACTGGAACATTCAAGCGTCAAACTATCTTATTATATGCATTTGGCCATTGATGTCATGCAATGCTGCACTTTAAGGTATGCTTGCTGTCACTTTTTCTCAAGCATATTGAGGTAGAATGCCCTAGCTCATTATTAATTTGAGCATCATAGTGAACGACTTGAGCTATTTCTTTCCAATAGATTGGCTGGGATAACCACTTCAAAACCATGGACCAAATTGTGAGGACTTTCTCCCATTGTTGATCTCTAGGTTTTCCGATAAGCCCACCAAAATTCAAGGAGGTCATCTGTACATTTACCTTGGCCTCCCTCGATTCAAGTTTTTAAATTCTTCATAATAGTTCTATTGGTGATCTTTGTTTGGTCATTTACTTGAGGAAGTGTTCTCTCATTCCTAAGTCTTCAAACTATTATGTAATCCTCTTATTTTGAAACTAAAGTCTATGGTTCGATATGGATACTTAGGGAAGACCAAATCAACATATTGTATTTTGCTAAACGAAACTCCGAACTGCAACATTAATGATGTTTGGCAACTTCTGTTCAATGCATTTAGGAAAGTACTCATCTACAATAATGATGGATTTCTTTCACCTTGATGCCACAAGGAAATGTCTGATAGCCCACTAGTCAAAAGGCTAACATATGTTAATATTTGTCATGGTTGTTGCTAGCTAGTATAGAGTATTGGAGTGAAACAAGAAATTAATTCTCACAATTGGTTGAAAAATCAACTAAAAATATATATATATGGTTGGGATGTTTAAATATCTAAAAATTAAATGATTAATATTAAAATATTCATTATAAAATAAAATACTCTCTATAAGTATAGGATCAATTTTGCAATGGGGTATAAGTATAGGAACAAATTTACAATTTTGCTTAGTTTAGTTTCCCTCCATCTTTGTATTCCCTCCAAACTTTGGGATAGATTAAAAGCTAATAATAATTTTTATTATTAGTTCCACTAACAATTTAATTTAATTTCTTCCAAAAATTTAATTCCCTCCAAAATGAAGTCCATTCATTTTTTTTATCCCCCCCCCCCCCCCGCCCAACCAATTTTAGCTCCTCCTTCCCTTTTTTTGTATAAATAATTTATACCAATTTTTTTTTTGACACTATAATTTATACCAAACTTAATTTCTTTTATATTAGATTATAGGATGAATTAACATAATTAATTAATAAAAAAATAAAAGTATAGAATCATTTTAGTCTCTCAAATTTTACTCTAGAATCACTTTAGCCCCCAATTTTCAAGAGTTTATCTTTTAGTCGCTATCGTTAGTATATTATTTAATTTTAGTCCTCTAAACCACTTTTCCATAGTATTTGACAGGAAAATTGACCAATTTTAATTTTTTAAGAGTAATATTGTCAATTTTAGGTTTTATATTCTACTTTAGTCTTTAATTCAAATTTTTCTTTTTTTCTTTTAGAAAAATTTGCATTTAGCCCTAACAAAATGGAAAAGGCAAAAAAATCCTTGTGAAAAGAAAAGGACAAAAAACCTTATCGTATTTTATTTAGTTTATGTATCTAAAATTCCTTCAAAAAAAATTTGTAGATTCTAGAATTCAAACTTGGGTTTTGGGTGGAAAATTAAAGACCCAGCGCTAGCTAACCATCAAAAGAATAGCGTTGATTTTTCTAATGACATTTATGTAAACAAATACAATTGTTTTTTCTTCAGATTTACTCATTTCGCATTGAACTCACATTTTTCTTCCCCCTCACTCACACCGTTCACCGCCCGTCAGTCCCTCACCGTTCACCGGCTATTGTTGCTGTCTGTTCACTCATTGACCACCCACCACCAGACACCTCGATTGGTAGTTCACTCACTGTCGCTGCAATTTTGACTGAATCTCTGTCTTGTTTGATGAGCAAGTAAGATATCCATTCCCTGCTAGTGTTGCTGTTTCACTTGTTCCGGTTTATTAGAGTAGGAATTCTTCCTGTAAATAGCCAGATAGGATTATCTCTTTAATTGTTCTGTTTCCAAGTTAGTTATATTCTGAATTGGTTGTTAGGGTTAAGTAATCAGTTATTAATTAGTTTGTAATCACCCTGGTCTGTTGACTCATGTGTATATATGTAGTGCCTCATTAATTGAATGCAACACACACAATTTCACATTCAGATTTATGTGATTGCTTCCATTCTCTCTCCTGTCTTCCCAATTCTAATATGGTATCAGAAGGCTTTTCGCACGCAATCTCCACCTCTCTATACCTATAAATTCTCTTCTCCGGTCTTCATTTCCGGTAATCATTCTTCCACTCTCTTCTCCGTCTTTTTCCATTCCTTTTTCTCCCATGGATCCCGTTTGGTCAACTGCTGCATCGACTGGCCGTTCCGCCGCCAATGAAAACTCCAATCCTTTTTTCATTCATTACTCCGACAATCCAAGCCTTGTGCTTGTGTCACAGCCCCTTACTGGGGATAATTACGCATCTTGGAGCAGAGCTATGCTTATCGCTCTCTCTGTAAAGAACAAATTTGGGTTTGTGGATGGCTCTATTGCTAAACCGCCGGCTGATGATCTATCTCTACTTCATTCCTGGATATGGAAAAACAACATTGTCATCTCCTGGATCCTCAATTCGGTCTCAAAAGAAATATCTGCTAGTATAATTTTTTCAGAATCTGCTCATGAGATGTGGTTGGATTTGAAGGAGCATTTTCAACAGTCCAACGGTCCTAAAATTTTCCAGCTACGACGTGATCTGATAAACTTGACGCAAGGCACTAATTCTGTAAGTGTTTATTTCACAAAATTGAAAGCCTTGTGGGAGGAATTAAGTCACTTTCGGCCGCAATGCACTTGTGGACAATGTACATGTGGTGGTATGAAGGACCTTATGGAACACTATCATAGGGAATATGTTATGGCTTTTTTGATGGGATTACATGAATCTTTTGCTCAGATCAGGAGCCAAATCCTTCTACTGGACCCCCTCCCACCTATCAGTAAGATTTTTGCTTTGGTCTCTCAGGAAGAACAACAAAGAAATGCCGGCATTCTTCCTACTCCGGATGCCAACAATACTACTGTATTTGCTGCCAATGTGGATAGACACCAAACTAGTAGTAAGCCTAATCCTCCTAGTCACCGCTATTCCGTGAATTAGAAAGGATTCAACAAGGAGCGCCCGTTTTGCACTCACTGCTTAACTTATGGACACACGGTAGACACCTGTTACAAATTGTATGGTTATCTGCCAATTTTTAAGTTCAGGCCAAAAAATCAGTTCAACAATTCATCTGCTCCTCTATATTGGCCCCAAGCAGTATCAAATATTGCTAATCATGTCTCAGATCATCCTCAGCAACAACCTGATGGTCTTGGTTCATTCTTTCAATCCTTAAATGCTTCTTAGTACAATCACCTAGTGCAACTTCTTTCAGCTCATGTCAATCACTCCGATCCTTCCGATGATAGAGATCGACAATCATCGGTTAATTACTCTACAGGTATTTGTCAGTCTCTTGTATCAATGGTCACTACCTCACCATCTTCATGGATCATCGACTCCGACACCTCGAAGCACATCTGCTCAAATGCTACTTTATTCAACAAATTGGTTCCTATACAAAACTCCACAGTTTCCTTGCCCAACCACATCACTATTCCAGTTCATTTCATGGGAGACATCACTCTCACGCCACATATCACTCTCCACAACGTCCTATACATACCTCAATTCCACTTAAATCTTCTTTTTGTTAGTGCTCTCTTACAAGACTCTTCCCTCAAAATAACATTCTTCCATGATCAATTTCTTATCCAGGAACTTAGGAACTCAAGAGTGATTAGCAAGGGTGAAAGAGCCGGAGATCTCTATGTTCTGGATCTGAGCCTCATCACTCTCCCTACTACAGAAAAACTGAATAAAGTTTCTGCTCATGTTTGGCATCACAGGCTTGGGCATCCATCATTCAGCAAGCTCAACACATTGAAGCCTTTGCTCCAATGCCATGAACCCAATAAAGAAAGCCATTGTCCAATCTGCCCCCTTGCCAAGCAGCGTCATTTACCTTACATATCACACAATAATCTGTCTTCATTTCCCTTTGATTTAGTTCATGCTGATGTTTGGGGCCCATTCCATGCCTCTTCTCATACTGGACATCGCTTCTTTCTTACAATTGTTGATGATTATACCAGATTTACCTGGACGTTTTTGATGAAGAATAAATCTGAAGTTACTGGTCTCATTCCTAAATTCTTTGCTTTTGTGTCTACTCAATTCCATGTTCTAGTTAAAAGGTTGCGTAGTGACAATGCCAAAGAGTTCCAACTCACTTATTTCTACTCGACTCATGTTGTCATACATCAATTATCTTGCACCGCAACACCTCAACAAAACTCCGTAGTTGAACGCAAACACCAACACCTCCTTAATGTTGCTAGATCCTTATATTTTCAGTCCCATATCCCTCTCATCTTCTGGAATGAGTGTGTCCTAATAGTCACATATCTCATCAATCATATTCCATCCACGGTCCTCAATAACAAGTCCCCATTCGAGCTCTTGCACAAATCTCAGCTAGATTACTCCCAACTTAGAGTCTTCGGCTGCCTTGCATATACGTCTACCCTTCAATCCCATTGCACTAAATTTCAGCCGAGAGCCAATCCTTGTGTCTTCCTATGAACTCTATAACATCACCACTAAACAAATCATAGTATCTAGGAATGTAATCTTTCATGAGTCCATCTTCCCATTTGAATCTATCCCCCTCAGTGTTCCTCCTATCGACCCTTTCCCTAAGCTTGTCCTTCCTATTCCTGCCACTGAGCAAACACCCAACATTCCTCCTCTGACAGTCACACTACAAGATCAAAATCATCCCACTATCCCTCCTCAACAATCTGCCCCTATCAGGAGGTCATCTCGGCCCGTCAAAACTCCATCTTATCTTCGAGATTATCATTGTAATCTCCTCCAATCTAAGTGTCTCACCAGTCACTCCACTTATCCAATCTCTAATTATCTAGCCTACAATTCCTTCTCTCCATTTCACAGAAACTTCCTTCTTAACATATCTACTAACTTTGAACCACAAAATTTCCAGCAAGCTATCACTCTCCCTGAATGGAGGCAAGCTATGCAATCTGAAATTCATGCACTTAAGTCCAACAAAACTTGGTCAGTAGTACCTCTCCCGCAAGGTAAACATGCCATTAGTTGTCGATGGGTATATAAGCTAAAGCTCAAACCAGACGGATCAATAGACAGACACAAGGCCCGACTTGTAGCCAAGGTCTTCACCCAGCAAGAGGGTGTTAACTTCTTATACACCTTCTCGCCAGTTGCTAAACTCACCACTGTTCGTGTTCTTCTTTCCTTAGCTGCAGCAAATAATTGGCATTTAGAACAACTTGATGTTCACAATGCATTTTTAAACGGAGACCTATTTGAAGAAGTTTATATGGAATTGCCCCCAGGTTATGTCCCTCAATCTTCACAGCAGAATTACTCATCTGAACTTGTTTGCAGGTTACATAAGGCGTTGTATGGTCTCAAACAGGCATCCCGCTAGTGGTATTCCAAATTATCTAGTGCTCTTCTCCAGCTTGGTTTCAAACAAACAAAATCTTATTACAGTCTTTTTGTTTATGGTTCTGGAACAACTTTTGTTGCCTTACTTGTATACGTGGATGACATTATTCTTGCAGGGCCCTCTCCTACTCAACTCAGTCACTTTAAATCCCTTTTACAGCAGCGGTTCAAATTGAGAGGCTTGGGCAAACTCAAATATTTCCTTGGCCTTGAAGTGGCACGTTCCCCTTCTAGTATCTTCTTGTCTCAACGTCAATATGCCTTGCAATTGTTAGAAGACTCTGGCCTTCTTGCAGCCAAGCCCACACACTGCCCTCTTGACCCCAAAGTACGCCTTAATGCCACTGATGGTGAACCTCTCCCGAATCAATCTCAGTACCGACGGCTAATCGGCAGATTATTGTATCTAACATTAACCAGACCCGACATCACCTTTAGTGTGCACAAACTCAGCCGATACTTGGCTCAACCACGCACCCCTCACATGCAAGCAGCTTACCACTTACTCCGCTACATCAAAGCTACCCCAGGCCAGGGCATTGTCTTTCCAGCCAACTCACAACTTCACATTCGCGCCTTTTCAGATGCCGACTGGGCATCATGCATGGAAACGAGGCACTCCACCGCTGGTTTTTGCATATTTTTGGGTGCGTCTCTTGTTTCATGGAAGTCTAAAAAGCAGACTATTGTTTCTCGGTCCTCTGCCGAAGCCGAATACAGGGCACTTGCTGCCACTACGAGTGAAATAATCTGGTTGCAACAATTACTCCATGACCTTCAAATCAGTTCCCAAACTCCAGCAACAATTTTCTGTGACAATCAAGCCGCCCTTCATATTACTTCCAATCCTGTGTTCCATGAGAGAACTAAACATATAGAGCTCGATTGCCATTTTGTCCGTGACAAAGTGCTTGCTGGCTCCGTCAAACTTCTTCCAGTCAAGTCATCCAGCCAGCTCGCCGATCTCCTGACGAAGTCTCTTCCCCCGAATCTGCTCTCATCACTTATGTCCAAGATGGCCATGGTTAATCCCCATCGTCCCCCTTGAGGGGGGGGGGGGGGTATTAGAGTAGGAATTCTTCCTGTAAATAGCCAGATAGGATTATCTCTTTAATTGTTCTGTTTCCAAGTTAGTTATATTCTGAATTGGTTGTTAGGGTTAAGTAATCAGTTATTAATTAGTTTGTAATCACCCTGGTCTGCTGACTTACGTGTATATATGTAGTGCCTCATTAATTGAATGCAACACACACAATTTCACATTCAAATTTCTGTGCTTGCTTCCATTCTCTCTCCTGTCTTCCCAATTCTAATACGGTTATAATGAGTATCATGAATAAAGTATTTTGCACCAAAAAGTATCTAGCTTATCTGTTAATGTTGACAAATATTGTGTTTTTCATTTTTAAACTATTGAGTTTGTGTGAAAATCTGACGATCTGATGACGTTTTCCTTTTATTTTATTTTTCCATTTAGTATTTTAACTCCTTTTTATTATTCTTTTTTTAACCTAAGCCAAGAATCTGAACTTATTCTTTTATTTATTTTATTTAATTCATATATGGCCCAAAAGGAGGCCGATGGGTCGAGTCGAATTCAAGAAACCATGTGCCGGGAGTGGTATTCATTAATCTGGTTTGGTCAAAGATTTATTAAATAATAATTACTGATTATAATCTACTTAAAATCAGCATTAAGTTGGTTGATTTTAGTTTAAAATAATATATGGATTGGGAATTTGGGATCCTTTTTGTCCTCGTGTGTCTTGACTAGTCTTTTGCTTTTGGATTTTTATAAATTGTTAAAATAATATATGCAAAAAAATTTAGAAGCTAAGTTTCTCAATGATAGTGATCAATCTTAGTTGTCCAACCTATTCTTGAACAACGATTGGTTACAAATTCATAGTGGACGACTGCCTTGGTGTCTGATTTGCTATACTGCTGACAAAATAATCATGCAGGCTCCAGTTGCAGTTCAACTATTCAACTTCAAGTCCATCACTAAATCATGACATGTGAATGATAATTCGTTATTATTGTTATATAGTGGTCAGTGGCTAGTTCCTTTTTCAACCATTATACTTAGTGATTAATAGTTTGGTCCTGTCAATGACCTTACTGAATTTAGAAAAGTATTCTTAATCAATCTTTTCTTGACAGTAAATGGTTGCCTATTTACATGCATATCTATGCATTTTCTATATTATAATCTTTATTGACATGTTGAGCATATTTCGTTTGGTTAAACTTGTTAAATTTGAAGGTAAATTGTTGGATTAACAATGGTATAGTGCATGCAAATAATGATGGTAGATGCGTCTGTTGGAAAACTTAATGCCAAGTTTGGAAGTTAGAATTTGGAGAGGGAAAGGAAAAGGAAAAGGAAAAGAATGAAAATTTTCAAAGGATAAAGGCATAGAGTACTAGTATTTCAAATGAGGAAAATATTTTCCTTAAAATTTTTGCTCATTAAATTTCAAGGACTAAACATAGACCAAGTGTTGGTGGCTGACCTAAAAGTACATGAAATGAGGTGGTAATTGAATAACAGTCAGGTCTTTGTGATTGAAAAAGAGAGATGATCCTTGGTAATACCATAGTGAATGAGGGGGATCGGATCTCAGGAGCTAACCTTGATGTGTTTGATATTAGGCTTATTCAGGGTTGAGTTGAGTTGAGTTTATGTATGTTGCTAACTATCTGTTTTCATTTTTGATTCTATCAGACTAATTAGTTTAATGAGGGCATTTATGATTTATGTGCTCCAACTGCTATTTAGACGTTGTCTAGCTGCTGTCACTTTGTCAGTAATAGTCGCAATTTTGGTAGCACTAATAACTAGCTGCTGTAATAAAGTGAATTTTGACAGGCAACGAGAATCTAATGCAGAGATGCCTGAGAAGGCTCAGCAAGCTGCAAAACCAAATGCCTCTGCTGAGATAGCTCAACATATTCTGTCCCTAGTCAACTGCCAAGTAGACTGACTACTTACATTATTGAAGGATTACTCGAATGAAACACATTCACCAGCTGTCAGGTACATATATGTTGAAGATGATGTTAGAGGACTGGATCCAATTTGCACTTGATCCAACAATCTACTTTTAAGCTTTCTTGTAAAGCTGTTTGTTTAGACGACCCCATAAGTTTTCGAAAACTATTTGCAAATTGAAACTCTATAATGGCAGATAATAGCTATTTGCAATTACTAAAGCAGCCTCAGTTTTCTATTATCATTTTTTTTAGTAGCTAGGATTAACACAGCATAACAGTATATTCCAATTCTTAACAATTAAGAATTTGTCTTGCCATACCCTAGGGGGTTTCTTTCAACTTTTTAGGTTGATTATTTAGAAGCTTTGTTACGGTCCGCATAATTCTATTTAAAACAGGGATAAGTTGGCAAGATTTTTCCCCAAGTTTAAAAATCATCTAAAAAATTCAGATCTTTTCGATTATACCAATTAGACGTGCTGGGCTTGGTTTTAATTTTAAAAATCTTAAAAAAAGATACTTATATCTTCTTTTTTTTTCGTAAGAAAAAGTTATCTTGATGACCCACCCTTAAAATTATGACAAAAATGAAATTCTTAATAAAATATTGAGGATTTTAAACATAATCTGCATGCTTTTATTTTCAACAAGTTATAATTATGAATATGCTTCTATGTTTTGAGAGTATATCCATTATTAATTTAATTTATCGTATTCATGTTTTGTATATGAGTCATATATATTATACACGTTCTAAAATATATACCCGTATTATATAAATACACATAATTATGAATCCAAAATATAGAGTGCGTTGCATGTTATTTTTTTAGTTATAGAATATCTCATTTTAGAATATGCACACAAAATAAAATAGTTCTAGAATATCTAGTTACAATAATATATGCACAAAATATCAGTAATTAATCTACTTAGAATATCTAATATTCTTCTGGTTGATTTTTAGTTCTAGAAATCCTTCTGTCTTCCTTGCTTGACTAGTATTTCTTTTTCAGTGGGGAAGATTTGCATGTGTATTCTTCTTCCCTTTTTTCTTTAAATTAATAATTTTTTTATAATTAAAAGTAGGGGAGGAATAATTTTTTATGTTGCTTATTCTTCTTTATTTTCTAAATTATCTTAATTATCGAGTAATATGTGTCAAGCAACTTTCAGAATTAATATAAGTTTCTGGTTTCTGTTGGGCTTCTACATGTTTGTGCTTTTATACAAAAGTTTGAAACTTATCAATAAAAAATAAAAGTTGGGCTTTTGCATGAAATTTTGAAACTTATACAATAGAATAATTTACGTAAGCATTTGTCAATATAGTTAAATTCATTTTTGTTGTTTGACTTTTATGCAATATAAAATATTTCTTTTTTGTTCATTTTCATTCTAACTTGAGTTTTAGTCATCTCATATACTTATTGTCAAATTCTATTAAATATCATGTCTTGCATTTTATTGTTTAAATTCACAAACTCTAAATTTTTATTTTATTAAATTTCAAATTCAATAGAATATTATTCTTACATTTCTACATTTTCAATTTTGTTTAAATACTTTTGCTGGAATGTTTATCACATTCTAGTTATTTTCTTTGATATTATTATTGAAATGATTAATTTATTTTTATTTTTATTTTTTGTAGTGAAAATGCCACCTAAAGGAGTTGTGTTGCATCGTCCAATAACTAAGAATGCTCCATCAAAGATGAATGAAGGCACTCAAAATCTTTCAACCACAAAAATTGCTAATCTCACACCTCAGTGCAAATCTCTACATTTGACAAGAAATCAACTTTCAACTTCTGATGTGCCCACGACTAAGAGTACCACCGATACAAGTAGGAAGTTGTTTCCTCTATCTTCAAAGCATATGACAGTTGTAGATCATTTCACATTTCCACCTATGACTACAAGTCAGGCTTCTTTATCTACAAACCAACAAGAATCTTCTCCAGGTGCTGTTCAGACTATGACTGCAACTATACACCACCAAGTAACTCACGTGTTACTAGGAGTGCTGCAACTAATCAGTAGACATCTCCAACTGCTTCAAATCCTCATGACATGCCATCACCATCAATAGATGCACCATTGATTTCTCCATCATCAGGTACTCAGCCATAAGAAGAGACTCAGTCTTTAGGAACTCTACTCCTTGAAGAAGGTATTGGAAAGATTGGAACTATAGATCCTACTCCAACCATAGGTTAATAAATCTACAGCAAATTAACCTTTTTAATTCATATAATTTATAATTGTTTCTACTATTTTTATATCTATATATTGGCAAATAAAAATAGGTCCTACCAAAAAAAGAGGTCGTAGTGCAAGCACAAGCAAAGCAATAGAGAGAGAAATTGCAAAAGATGTAAGTGTTAGTACCTTTAATATGTTATGTGCATTATTTCAATGCGTTCACTTAAGTTTTCTCATTTATGATTTTATCAGAGGGGCAAAGTGTTGGAAATTGAATTTCCTGAGGGCTTAAAGAGGTCGATCAAGTATGCTTCCCATTTGTCTAATGGGATTGGTATTATTGTTCGACATAGTCTTGAACTTGATTGGAAAACTTCATGGAAAAAAGTTCCAGAACATGATAAATTGCATGTGTATGCTAGACTAGATGTAAGTTCATTACCTATTTGATAAAATTATAAGTTTTCCATTTATTATATGCATATGGATATTCATTGTCTTAATGATTGACTTTGTATCTAATTTAATACATTCCTAGCAATGATTTTCAATCAAAGGATGGCAGACCGATCATGTAGTCACAATGTATGTAGATGACATATTTGCTAAGAGCTACAAGCATTATAACGGAAGATTGAGTGAGATATACAGAAAAATGATTCAAAGTGGTGTGGATTCAAGGAGTAAGGTGCCTTTTAATTGGATCCCACAAGATAAATAGTTGAGATTATGTGATGTCTTTGGAGATGTTAAGTTTTAGGTATTTTGTTACATAATAACTATTGTTGGTAATATTAGGGATTTTATTTATTGCATGTCGATGAAGAACAATTACCTTTTCTTTTTAGCTGCTAAGTTTTTGTTCTTTTTGTTTTTTTGGATGTTGATGTATTTTACTTTTACAAGTAGATGGAATAAATGCTTGAATTTTAAATGTTGGTTTGGTTTTGATTGTTATTTGATGTCATTTTTTGTTGCAAATTTTTATTATTTTTCTTCCGTTAGATGATGGTGTATTTAATTTTTTTGTAAGTAGATGGGGTAAATGTTTGTTTGCTTTTGTTGGTTATTTGATGTAATTATTTGTTGTATAATTTTTATCATTTTTCTTTAATTGGATGTTAATGCATTTTATTTTTGTAAGTAGATGGGACAAATGTTGGGATTCTAAATGTTGGATTAATTTTATTGGTTATTTCATATTAATTATTTGTTATATGTAATTAAGACCAATTGAATCCCTATTTCAGCATGAAAGTAATCTTAGTTTTAGCTTGACACTAGGCTCAAACTCTATCCAGTTTCACCTCAGTTTCAAGATAACATTAAAGCGTAGGTTCAAGGTGAAATTGACCTTAAACTAGATAGATTTTCAGCTCAATTTCAAACTGAAAATGAGGGCAGTTTTGAGGGAAATTTTGAGTTGAAACTGACCTAAGTGTGGTCAGTTTCAGCTTGAGATTCAATTTTCAATTTTAAGCTGAAATATGCTATGTTTTTGGCTTTAAGCCGAGACGCACTTTAAAATATATCAAGTTGAAATTGACATAAGTTTGTTTTTCTATATCTTCACATAATTATACGTAAATGCAGGAAAGGTTGAAGATTAATGTAAGAAATAGAACACATATGCCATACTCTCATACATCCGGTTCTAAATCATTCACTGTACGATTAATGAAAATAGTAATATATCATTTTAACTTTCTTTTATTTATAATTTCTCTTGTCATTATATAAAGTTCTATGCTAAAATTTCTATTTACAATTGCAAAAGAAAATCAAAGCGCAGTGGACAATTTTGGAGTCACTCATTGAAGAAAACTAGCAGAGAATATGTGAATGCTACAGCTGCGAACAAACATGTGAATTCATGTTCTATAATAAAATGTCCCCTATATTTAAGTATCTACTTATATATAAATGTATATATTTATGCTCGTGACAAAATGAAATGAGAAGGAGGAGGGATGAAGCACTAAAAGAAAGACTCTAGGAAGTTTCTGAAAGGGATATTATTAAGGAGTCATTGGGCACACGGATGGGATATGAGAGAGGCATGGGTCATGGAGTTGTATCATCTAAAGGCAGCAAGAAAATGAGACTTCAAGCTATACAACTTGAAGCAATGAAGGAGAAATTAAGCAAAGCTGAAAATAACTTAGAAAGTGTATTGGATCTCGTCAAAACTCAATAAGAGCAATGCCAACAACAAGCTGCAGAAATAGGAAGCCTTAAAGATGATCAGATCGAGCTAAAGCAACTCTTGGTGGCGTTACAAGACAAACTCACTTGAAGGTAAATATGTCCTTATGATGTAATATGATTTTACTTGAATTTTGCATATATGGAATTTTGTGATATATGATAATCAAAATGAAGAATAACAAATTTAGATTTATGAACATTGAGGCCTTATATTATTGTTTTATTTGATTGTTTGTCACTTGTCAAGTGTAGAATGATTAGCTGAGTTGAGTTAAGTTACAAGAATTATAATTTTCATAATTTTACCATGCTTTATTTCAATATGTGAGTTCTCATATATGTAAATAATTGAGAGAACTTTTAATTTGGAGATTATTATGGGCTTTTCCATTTAAAGTCGTGTTATTAAAAAAATTATGATATGATGCATGCTATTTAAACTCATTTGGTAATATAGCTAACGAATTAAATGAAATGTATCTCTATATTCAATATTATCTTCTATCATAGTTTGTGTAGTTTATGTTGGATAAAAGATGGTATCATACAAATCTTTTATTTTGTGAAATTTTTTTGATGTTATATTAAACCTTTGGGTTTCCTATGTACCATACTTATCCAATCCAAGAAAAAATAGATGTATAGTGATTGGTTAAACATATGTAATATCTAATTTGCTGTTCTTCATATTCACAATGTGTCGTGGAATCATTTTTTGCAGATTGTTGGAAGTAGCCCTCTTTCTGATGAAGTTGACAAGAATTAAAGAAGATGTTTTGGAGATCTCTTTTATTACTTGAACGATAATACTTCTTCAAAACTCAACACTTTTGTTTGATTGATATACCCATTTGGTTATCATGGCTTTGGTTGGTAGCTTGAATTTGGGATTAATGTTTTGAAATTGTACTTATGTTTAGGGATAGATGAATGTGGTTAGTGTTATGTCTATGGATGGATGGATGGATGTGTTTACTCTTTTGTTTATTGAAGGAATGATTATGAATTATTTATATTTAGGATGCTGGTATATTTTAAATTTGAATTTTTTCTACAATTTCATATCCAAATTGAGCTATTGAACAAGGGGAAAAAACACTTTTTATAATGAAAGTATATTGTTACAAAAATAATTTATTGGTAACGAAATTTGTTTGTCACTTTTCTTAATTGTAACAAACTAATTTGATGTATCCGTAATGAATTATTTTACTTATTTGTAACAAATAATTAGTCATTCTTAATTAAGAAATTAATTATTTGTAATCAATGCAGTTCTTATTTGTAACAAAATATTATAATCTTATATGTCATAGGTAACAAAACATTCAGTTGCATATACTAATTGTAACAAAAGTCTTAATATCTTTTGTAATGAAATTGTTAGTTATGTATTCTACTAGCAACGAGAAGCTCATTCAAATTAAAATATTATTTAACTAATCGTAACCAAATATTTTGTTACAAAAATAATTTATAACAATACTAAATTAAATAAATAATATTATTATAATATGCATTGGTAACTAAAAATAAAAGGCGACAAAACTGCCAACATTTTGGTAACTAAGTATTTCGTTACGTTATAGAAATTTATTGCAACTAACATTGTTTTGTCACTAATACCAAACTTTTGGTGACAATAAATTTCGTCACCATAAGGTCATCATTTGTTGGTTCATTACACATACTTTTAGCGACGGGCTTTAACACATGAAATATCAGTAACAAAAAATTCATTACTAATTGTGTAAGGTAACAAATTTCAGTGTTACGATAATGAAATGCATTGTTACTAAAAGTGTAATTTGTTGTAATGTCAAGCTGTCACTTTGTCCTCTCGCAACTTGCCTTCTCTCAAATATTGAATAATTCATCCTACCAACTTGTCTCGGTACATGAGGGAAGAGATGAAAATATCATCGATGGTAACTTTACAATCATCGATTTCCCTTTTATCGGCTACCAATAACATATTTGTTGTTTCTTTTGTCTCCCTTGTCGAGCTGGCAAACTTCGTCAAAGCATCTGCTCTTTTATTCCATGATTGGAGGACTTGTTTGAGGATGAATGACTTAAGTTTAGTCTGGAGTTATTTTACCTTCATGAAATATTTGATCATGGCGGCATCATTTTCCATGTATAGGACCTATCAAACTGCGCAACAATCAACTTGGAGTCCATGAGTGTGATCAAGGACTCTTTCCCATGTTTTGAAACCATTTTCATCTCAACAATGAGCACTTTGTGTAATACCTCATTATTAGTAATTTGAAAGTTCAACTTTAGAGTGAAATCCACCTCAATATCTTCTAGGAGAGAGAGATTCCTACTCCTTCCTTGGTAGAGATAAAAGATCTGTCAACCAAAAGGGTCCATGGGGTGGAGAGCAACAATTCTCAACTGGGAGTCTGATTCGCTCGACCGAAAAATTCACTAAGACTGGAGCTTTAATTGCCATTCTAGGTTGGTAGTTGTTGAACTCTCTCAATTCGACTACCCATTAACTAACTTGAAGTGTTTGGTTTTGCTAAGACCGCATCAAAGGTTAATTAGTTAAAATAGTTATAGAGTGGGCCTAAAAGTAAAGTCTTAACTTTTTGGAAGTCGTAACAAGCGTTAATGTAAATTTCTCAACCTCTTGATAATTCTTTTATGCTCCTTCAATAATCTTACTAACATAATAAACTGGTTTATAGGTTGCCCAACGATGGAGATCAAAACAAAACTTATAGCTTCACTAGAAACAATTGAATAAAAGTATAAAGTTTCCCCAAACACAGGTAATAAGTTTAGCCAAGATAAGTGATGTTGTTAAAGGTTGCTTGAGGTTAGCTAGGGCCTTGTTGCAATCTACATTCCACTAGTATTTGTTTTCCTTAAGATTTTGAAAAATAAAAGACTTTTATCTGCTAGTCTTGCAATGAATCTGTTGAGGATGCCTATTTGACCTATCAGACTTTGGAATCCTTGATCAACTTAGGAGTAGTGATATCATGAACAGTTTGAACTTTTTAAGGGTTGGCATAGATTCCTCTTTGGTTGACCGTGTAACTAAGGAATTTACCTCTCATGACTCCAAAAGTGTATTTTAATAGGTTCAACTTCATGCCAAGTCTTCCAAGGATGGAGAAAGATGGTCGAGATCTTTGAGATGATCGTGCTCCTCAACACTCTTTAGAATCATATCATCGACATAAACCTTTATTATGTTTTCGATTTCTTCTTTCAGCAAATGATTGACAAGTAATTGATTTGTTGCTCTTGCATTCTCCAAACCAAAAGACATGACAAGAAAATAGTAGACACCTTTTTAGTGATAAAACATGTCTCGTCTGAATCTTTCAGTACATTAAAATTTAATAGTTGCCTTGGAAGGCATCCATCATACTAAGTAATACACACGCTGCGATCGAATCTACTAACAAATCTATGCAAGATAGTGGATACGAGTCCTTAGGGGCATGCTTTATGGAGAGCAGTAAAATCATTACTCATGCACGATTTTTTCTCATTCTTGTGAACAAGTACAGCATTACATGGCCAATTAATAAATTGAATTTCTATAATATAGTCCACATCAAGGAGTTCGTTAACTTTTTCCTCGATGATCTTATTTATTTTCTCGCAAAAACATTCTTTTCTTTTGGTTGATTAGTTTGCAAGAGGGATCAACATTAAGCCTATTACGATCACATCAAACTTAATGCCCTACAAATCAGATGTAGTCTAGGCAAATACATCCTTGTTTCTTCTCAAAAAGTTGATTAACATGAACCCTATTGCTTGTTCCAACTATGTTCCAATCTTGGTAGTCTTATTTGGATTTTCTAGCTTGAGTTCAATAGTTTTACATTCTTTAGTTGGTTGGACTCGAGTACTTAAAGCTTCCTTTTCTTTTTAGTATCCACAAGGAGGTCAGAGGTTGTGATATCTCCAAGTGGCAAAGGTTTGGGCACAAAGACCTTGTTTGATGTGGAATTTAATGGCGATGGTATCACACTTCCAAGCTTCCACAATGTTGCACAACACCTCCCTAGTGTTTATTAAGGTTGAGAATTTCATCTTCAAGTGGTACATTGATACCACTACTTGAAAGTCGTTCAAGTGTGGCCTAACAAAGATTGCATTGTAGACAAAGGTGCATTGATTTTCAAATATTTCACCATGAGAGTCTTCATCCTCAGAGAAATATGGAATCGGGTGGGTAGCTGGATCTGATTGGAACAATCTCAAAGGCCAAATTCGACTAGTAGGGTTCGAATGGGCTCAATCTGGAGTTGTCAAGTACATTTTTTGAAGGGTGTTGTAGAAAATGATGTCTACTGAGCTATCATTGTCAACCAAATTTCTTACAACATAATTGAAAATCTCCAAGGTGACCACCAAGGGATAGTCTAGTCAAATGTTATAGTGTTAGAGCAAAAGATGCTGAGAAACCTTGTCTGTGAAGGAAATAGGATGGAGCTAGTGGAGATATGGAAGACAACTCTCTGCATCACATTTTTGTCATTACTTACCTTCTTCTCAAGCTGCTTCTTTGAAGATTTAAAGCCTTTCCCAGCTAGACCTCCTACAATAGAACCAATAATGTCTTGGATAGTGAGGCTATCTTCCATCTTTTTTCCCTTCCCTAGTGTCTTCTAGAGCTCCTTAACTATTTCTTCTAAGAAGGTCCGCAGTTGTCCTAGGATTTATCCTTACTAGTTATAAATTTCTTCAAGTGACCCTATTGGATGAGATTCTCAATTTCTCCATGCAATTGGAAGCAATCCTCTATGTCATGGCCTTTTTGTCGATGAGGCATAATATTTCTTTGAGTATTTACCTCAAGCCTCTCTAGAAACTTTCTTGGGCACTTCAAGGTATCCTCATGCGGAATAGCCATCAACACTCCTCTCCTTATTATATTAAGAGGTCTATAGTAGTCAACCTCTTTGGTCCCTCTCTTTTTCTGATTTGTCCTTTACACTAGTCTTTCCTTTTACATTTTTATCTAGATTGGAGGAATCAAAATTCATTATGTTCATTTCCTTTTGTGCCATGTATTTTTCGGCTAGTTAAAGGAGATATTCCATGGACTAAGGTCATTCTTGAACAAGGGCATTAGCATAGTCTTTGTGCCTCAAACCTAAAAATGAAACATCAATAAGAAAATCAATCCAAAGTTATCTATCTTTAGTACTTTATTATTAAAACGAGTAAAGAGTTCTCTCAATAACTCCTTTAATTTGTTTGACTGAATAGAGGCACATGTGGGGTAGTTTGGCTTTTCTTTTGTTGGCAAACTGGTGAAAAAATTTGTCACATAACTGATCATGGCAAGATATTGACATTGGTCAAACTTCACAAAACCACTCCAGTGATTTCCTTTAGGAAATAGTGACTAGTATTTTGGCATAAATATTTTTGTTATAACCCTAGAGCTGCATAATATGCTTGAACTACAACAGATGCTCATTAGGTCAGTAGACCCATCATAATGAGGCAAGTCTGTAGGGATTTTTGCATCAGTAGCAATTCTTTCATGAATGATCTCATGCGTGAAAGATGAGTCCTTGTCCTTCTTCCTTCAATGAGCATTCGCTCTAAAGGATAATCAATATAATTGGAGCTTGGAAAGATCCTCAAGGAGCTTATTCAACAGCTGCACTTGATTGAACACTTTCTCTCTCTTATCCTTGTCTGTTGGATGGTAAGTCATGCTATGTTGATCTCGAGCCATTTATAGATGGTTGTACATTTGGGCATAGTTGTACCTAGAGAGGACTTGGACTGAGTCAGCCACGTTTTCATCTTCGGAGAGGTTTTGATGAAAGTTTCCATTTTCTCTCTATGGACATTATTGTTGAACATGTTAGGGGGGTGGCTCTCCACCAATTTCCTTGTTTGGTATTGCATAGCTAGCTGTGATGTTCTTGGTATAATACTTGATTCTATAAGTGGTTTTTGCTATTTGAAAAGTTCCTGTTATTTAAGGAGCATAGTGTTAACTTCTTCTTTGATAATCTGGTGGAGATGTATGATGGATAAAGCTACCATTCACTTTATTGGAGCACTAGGCCCTAGAGAAACTTTGTTTTGGGCTGACATATGTTGTGTATAATTTTCATGCATGGAAATAGTTCACCATACGTTCACAATTCTTCAAGTTGCAAGTTCAAGTCTCATAAACGACACCAACTAATAATGAAGTATTTGATTAGGTGATTTATGTGGAGCTTTTGGAGGGAAAAATATTGTTTTAAAGTGATTCTCCAAAGTTGCTTGAGGTCGAAGTTCGAGCAGATGAGCACGGGGTTGTTTGTACAACTAAAGGGAATAGGTTTACGCTTATCGAGATGACGCCAGCTAAAATCATCAAATGCATAAGTTAAAATAATCGTTATAAAGATAATAAGGTCACAGAGTGGTTGGAAGAATAAGGGTATGGAATGCGTACCTAAGATAAGTGGAGAAAATAGGTATTTATAGAGTTTGGTTCTTGTGGTTGAAATTACTATACAACCCCTACAAGAATACTAAATAATTATTAGACCATAGAGTTATTTTAGTTCTTTTCATTTCAAGTGGTGTGCCATCACCCAAAATAGTATAAGAGCACCCTTTTTTGCTAGAAAAAGACTGCATGGGTGTATTTAATTCAACTAAGATAGGCTAATGGCTATAACTATTCTGAAGTTGGACCCTGAGGTCACAAGTCAATATATATATGATCGACCTCTTAAATATTAGATATACTTAGTTGTTAGATTGTTCTTGTGTAGCCGGGAGACCTAAAAGTGCGTGATTACAAGAGTTCATAAACATGACCTAAATTAATGGAAAGCTTCATGTGGATTCTTGGAGATTGGATTGGCTCGCCATATCATATTTCACAGATATTAGGACCTTTTTTTAAACAAAGTGGTTATATCTATTTTCTAATTGTTCACTTGTTTACAAAAAAAGTAGAGAAAAGGGTAAGGAAAAAAAGACACTCAGGGTTGGGGGCTACCTCTGAATTTAGTATCTCTATGCATGTAATTTCTCGGCAAGAATTGAGAGAAGAAACAAAATACCTTGCAAAAATAGCCGAACTTTTTTATAATACCACCAAATTAACCTATTTGGTTTGGGGATTCTATGTACTTTTCAAAGTAAAAGAAGTATTGTTTCACTAGACTTTATGTAAGATTCAGGAAAGCAACACATATTGGAAAGTTTGAAGCATCAAGCATTTTTCGTTTAATGTCAAAGCTCAAGTATTGAGAAACATTTGTTTCTTTGTTATATTTGAACCCTCTGGGCCAAATTTTAGATAGAAAAAGGGAAAGCGAAAACACTAATGCAAAAATTGACTCCACTATAAAACCAACGGCCAACGCTTACGGCCTAAGCTAAAACATTTATCCCAAACCAGTAGCCAAGAAGATGGTCAGACAAGAATTAGTTCATGCATAACTCAATTTGCAGTAAACCTAAAATTCATCAATAGCAAAGAAATATAATTTATCCAATGTACATACAATTCCCAACAAAGTAAGCATGGAAACCACATTAAGATATCGTGTTCACATAATTCACCAATTTTCTATAGTGGTCTACAAAGACTATTTAGTAACATCTAAATAGCTATAATTCCCAGAAAAAGCTGGAGGCAGATATTCTGAGCTTAAAGTTAGACAACTTTCAGCCAAAGTAAAGCAAAAAGTCAAACCTTTTCCAATCCAAGTAATATGTCTTCCTTAAATTATGCAACAATCTGTCCATGTAAATCCCACAAAATAAAACCATAATATCAACTTCGCAAAGGTAATTGCATATAAGTTTTGTACATATCCAAACATAATTACAAAAGGACTTAAGATTGGCCATATAGTAATTTCAAAGTTAGCAGCAAATTTGTATAGTAAGCATAAATTAGCTTTGGTGCTTTTCAGGGAAGTAACAAAATCCTCAACACTAAAAAAAGAATTCACATTATCCAATCCACTACAGGCAGTAGCACACTTCCATACAACTACAGGCAGTGTTCTAGCATAACAGAGCAACAACAATAAGATTTGAAATAGATCTCAAAGTTAATTAACTTTATCTTATACACTATTTTATTAAAGGATCATAAGTTTCCCAAAAAAAATAGATTGGATAGAAAAGAAGACTATGATTGATCCTCTTCAGTTACTCTAAAACCAGAACACACGCCATGAAAAAATATTTCAAACATCTACGGTATCTAGAGATAGCAATTTAAGTACGCTATGAATGCCACCATTTGTTATATATTAGTAGGCAAGATGTAATTTTTAATGTCATTTTACTACAACAACATATGGTCTACCTAGTATAAAGTATAAAAACAAACTTATAAGTCTTTAAAAGAAAAAAGGAACCCTTGATCAATTATAATAACAAGATATCTTGCAAACAACAAACTAAGGCAACAAATAAAAAGCACAAAACTAAAACCTAAAGGCATAACTGAGTAATAGAAAACACAACAATAAAATCTAAAGGCATAATGAGTAGCCGCATGCATAAAACCATATGATTATCATCGTAATATAACAAAATTGCGTAGCAAATAAAATATTCACCCAAGGGAAGTTTTAGTAATATCTTCCTCCGTCTCCAACCTTTTACTTAATAAAACTAGAGTTGTATTTTGAATTCACTCAAACCATGATAAAAAAACCAGAGGCATAAACTATTTCACAATTTAACAATGAATTGCTACCAAGTAGGACATTGAACTAAACAAATCAGTTAAGACTAATTAACAAAAAAAATTTAAATCAAACTAGTCAAGCAGTAAAGATTACTATTCTATTTGACAATTAAAAACAAAAGCAAAGAAGAACTAAAAGTTATTATCACCAAAGCAGACATGTCCCTCATCTTAAATAGTTCTCAAACTAAAAACTTAAACCAAATCTTGTTTTTCATATCATTACATGTCATCAACCTAATCTTCAAATTTAATTACTTTATCTCTATCTTATTGCTACATCTACATAAAGTAGAATAAAAAAATTCCAAATAAGTGCAATAAATTAATTGAAAATTATTTTATTAATAAAATCGTAGGTGGAATAATTTTAATAATTAATATTATTTATAGTCAACTAAAATTTTTTCACAGTAAATGTTTAAAGAAGGTCCAACCTTTATACTAACGAAAAAGAACCATAGTTTGTAATTTTCACTATTAATTCAAATTCAAAAACAAAGTTCCACTCACCAATTGGAATAATAATTTAAGAAAAGCTTTTGTCAGCCATCTCCTTAATGCATTTCACCACAATTTTTACTGTAGACTTCTGTAGAGTTAAATCATCTTTTGCACTTGCCAACTCCCTTTCTAATTGTGTTTGGTTGTTAGATTGTTAAATGTTTCAAAATTTGAAGTAACTCTACAACCTGATCTTTTTTCTATTAAGATTCTTTGATTTGGCATACAAGGAATTTTCTCCAAGGACACTGATGAAAATTTGTTATGCAATCGTAGGAGCAACATCATTTATTAAAGCTTGTTGTTATTCGCAATTCCTTCTATTGAGCCTCTCGCAATATGAAACATTAAATTATTCTCATGAATAAGGTTTCAATTACTCTTACTACATAAATTAAATGAATAAACAAAGAAATGAAGTAAAACTTCAGTGCAAATTTAAACTATTAGCCTTGACCTCATCGTCAGCATATCCAGTTTTAGTATTGTAGAATTCAACCTCAAACATATCAATATTATCCAAATTCTATTACATAGTAATTAAAAATATAAATATATGACATTGGTTTTAAAAAAAATTGACTAAAAAAACTAACATTCTCATATTGATATGTTGTACGAGATTTAATCCCCACTTTATGATTGTACTTCAATTTTGCACTATTTTTTATCTGGCTCTTTGAAGCTTCTATAGATATTTACAAATGAAACATTGTTGATGAAATTTCTTACATGTCAAATAACAAAATCTAAACATATTGTACTATTACTAAAATCATATAAATAGATAATATTTACCTGAAAGTTTCTTTCTCCCAGAAGTCGCACAACCAAAACCAATCATCACAATATATCAATGCTAGGTTGTTAAATATAAATGTGGTTGAGTGTCAAGGACAGTAAGATAACAGAGTTGAAATGTCATGATTATCATATTTTATTGCTATGTCTGTTGTAGGAATATGTTGTTACCTACATAAAGATATTCTTGATGCCACATTGAGTTGGCAAGTTTCTTTAGACAATTATGTTGTAGGGACTTAATTTGGGTGTCTTTGATAGTTTGGATAAAAAGATTCTTGTAATATTATGCAAGTTAGATATGATATTTCTACCTGCTTTCTTTGATGATCCATCCAGCAATTCACTTAGCACAAGAGGCTGAGCTAGGTGGACCGGTTCAATATAGATATATATATATGCTATCAAGAGGTCAAAAAGTTTATTTCTTCAACTTTTTTAAAAAAAATTTCTAATTATTTTACCTTTTTGAAATTCTTTTATATACTTAAAATGATTATCGTTGGTAGCTTATATTTGTCTTATAAGTCATATATGTTCTATTTTTTTTTTAATATAAATATAGATATCTCAGTAGTATAAAAGAGATGGTTCTAAATTAATAGAGCTTTCCTCGAAAGTCAGTCGCAGAGGCATATGTTATAAAAGAGTTTGAGTTTTTTTTTTTTCACTATTATTATATGGAATTGAGACAAAACACGATAGAGATAAAAGAAAGCAAGATGGTGAAGAAACATCCAAATGCAACAATCTTTGTTTCTTAGAAGTAAAGTTTGAACTTTTCGAGAAACTGATTTTGTTGAAATGACTTCTTGAGAATATAATGCATTGCATTGGTTTGTTTTCAATAATCTTGTGTAGATAGAACCATATTTAAGGTAACTAAATTTTTTAATTATAGTTACATATTCAACACAAGATATAACTAATATTTGTAATGTTATCTAGAGAGCATTAAGAAAAACTTAAGAGGGAAACTAATATTGGTTGGGAGGCAAGATGAAAAAAAAAGATTTTGCTTCATGCTTTGATATCGAGTTAGATCTTAGAATTACTTCCTAATTTTGATTAATTAGCACATAATTTCTTCATTATATATATGTTTTGACTTGCATTATTTCTTTTAAATAAGATTAAAAAGCTTCATAATATAAGATCCCCAAAAGATAATGACGAATGTCTTGCACTTGCATCAGGTCCTGAATATCGTATTAGTAAATGTATTAAGTGCACAGTAAAAGGAGTAAAGTACCTAGCTATCAAAAGAGATAGTCGATGAGTGACACAAAATAGTGGAGTGTGTATAGAATTTGTACATAGAGGAAAAATGATCAAGTTTTATGGAGTCCTCGAAGATATAATTAAGTTGAGCTATACCCAGGGCTTTCGATGTGTGTTATTTAGTTGTAAATGGTTTGGTCTAGATCAACATAAACCACTAAAGTTAGATGGTGTTTTACTAGCATAAATATAGGAAAATTGTGGTATGAAAGTGAATCTTATGTGTTAGCAGCAAATCAAGTAATTCAAGTTTTTTGTGTTAATGATACAAAACTAGGTGAGAATTGGAAAGTAGTTCAAAGTGCACAACATCAACGTCTATTTGACTCGTCTATTTTCAAATTTCCTGATGTAAATGAACTTGATGTGAGTGATTCATATCAACAAGAAAATTGTGCTCATATTCAAGTTAGAGCTAGTGCTCAAGAGGGTGGATCAATAGTCCGTAGTGATGAAGCTCGCTAGATAATCAAATTGCTCAAAAAATGATCCATTCATGTAACTACAAAGATGATACTGAAGAAAACACTTTAATTGAATATTGGAGCTGTGATGATGAAGCGATATCTCAAACTAACATGGATAGCAATTTAGAATAATGAGTAGGTGCACATGTGAATAATTACTCCTCATTTAATTAAATTAATCATTCGTCTTTCAATAGTTTTCTGGTTTCACGTCCACTTTGATCCTATCTAGTTTGGTTTTTTCATAATATCATCCTTACCTTACTTTCATTTTTGTTGCTTTCAGAAACTTTTTTTCTACTTTAAGTACAAAACCTACTTACATGCTACCAAATATATATGTTAATATGTTCAAAATATATGCTTTTCCTCATTTGAATGTCTACTAATAAGAGTTGAATTGAAAATTGTAGTATAAATTGATGATGGAACTCCTTTACTTATTTTGGTGCTAATTTTGCTTTTCTTGTGGTAGGCATGATCGTGCTATGGCTATGGATACATAAATATAGGCTATAAGTCTATACATATACTACACCTAGAAGAATACGCATCAACTGATAAGAATGACATCTGCCTATTAACTAGCAAATTAAACTAAAAGATGACTAATTTGATCTTCTATGAGACCTAATTTTGTATCTTTCTCCATATTAAAATATTATTTCAACTATATTTTGGACTAATTTCCTATCTACATTCCGTGAAAAGGGAAGGAAGAATAGAGAAAATACAAATTAAAGGATATTCTTATAATGGGAGCGGACTGAGTAGAAAAAAATTGTAGAATCTTATTACTCTTTAGACCTAACATTGTCATAGCAGGTATCTTAGTTCCTTTTTGTTTTTTTTTTTCTTCACTTTATTTATTTTTCCATCTTGTTATTATTTTCTATTTTAGAATGTTTAAGATAAGAATTCTAATCCATTTTTTTTTTTTAAAGATTATTCATTTTTGTTTGTTATTCTTGTTCCCAAGTTGAATATGGACAGGAATTTGGATATGGGAACCTAAATTTATAGATCTTATTGTAAATGTTGAATAGTTTGTTTAGTTAGATTAAAATTTACATCAACATTTTCAACTACTTTAATCAAGTTTTGAACTCTTTCTTAACATTATTTAAGTTTTGATATTTTGGTTTCTAGTAATAATTGCTTAGCCTTATAATGCAAATTTTAGTACATCTATATGCTAATGCAATCTTAATCAAATGTATGTTTCTTGTGATAAATGGCCAATGTATTGCTTTTGTAACATCAAAGTTGCGGCGGTAGAATAGACAATTGCTTTTAAGGAAAACCATGATACAATACTGGTAGCATACTACTCCAACTTTCTATAGTCTGATAAATGGCCAATGTATTTTTTATGGTTAATAGTTCAAGAATCTACAACTTTATTCTATATATCTCCATGATGTTGGATTTGGTGAAGTGGACATTGATATCTGAGTGGCTTGACATACAAAGAATTGCTTTGACGTTACTCGATGTTGTTGCTGTGATTATGTTTCTAATGTCATGAGCTTTGGTATCCATATTTCACTGCTTTCAAATCCGTGTTAATATTTTCAAACTAACTCTGGAGTTAGTTACTTTTATGTTCTTCCTTGAATTATTTATATTAGATGGAATTAGATGCATTTTTTAATGAATTCACAAAGATTCTAACTTAGTTAATGTTTTTAATGTAAAGTCTCATATTTGTAGTTTTATCACTTCTTTCTTTTGTTCACCTATTTGACTGCAGGCTTAGCACAATGCTGATCTTCATGGTAAATGGTTAATGCTAGTATTCCTAATACTTTACAAGATGGAAGAGATAATGTTTTCTTATTGTTTCCCATTTTTACAACCACTTGGACAAAAACGTTAGCTCCCTTTTGTTAACCCTTTGATGATTTACTTTATTTTGATTATGACAAAATTGCATTCCTAGAATTATGTGCTGAAAGCATGAATATCTTTCCATATTATCTGTTGGAATTTGTTTACAAGTTATCTACTGGAATCTGTTACGTGCTAAAATTTACTTTCCATAATTTAGAGATCTCAGGAAAATTCTACTTTGATTTACATCTCTATAACTTAGGAAAGAAATCATATCATGTTGAAATAATTGATACATCCGTTGTTTAAGGAATTAATGCATGATTGCTAAAATTATCTTGTTCCTTTATTTAATTACAATGGACACTTACCCTAATAAGAACTTATAGTTATTGGACATAAGCATATAAAAGTGGAATTATGCAGCATTAGAAAAGAGTGAATTACTTAGTCGGGAAAGGACTTTGTTAAGTATCTTGAGAAGTTGTGTGATACTTTCATACACGCTTTGTGCTTAAGTATTGCTAATTCTTTGCTTTATATGTGTTTTCGAGGGACCTTGTGGTAAAGAAGGTCAAGAAGAGCTTGCCTTTAATGGACCTTAGGAAGACAAGGATAAGGTAGTTTGTGTTCGAAGGACCTAGTGGTAAAGAGGGATGGGAGTCAAATCTGCTCTCGAAAGATCTCGTGAAGAAAACAAGTCAGTGCTTGGTTTCTCTAAGGATCTCTAGATGAAGAAACCAATAGGGTAGTACTATTTGGAATCTTCTGTAGTGTTCTCAATTCTAGTCTAGAAAAAAAGACTAGAGCTTTCCATATGGAGTGGCAGCAACTCGTGCATCAATCTACAGAGGTTGTGCAAGTGAATCTAGCAGAAATTCCCCCAAGCCTATTCACAAAGCAGCTAGTTTTACAGTGCTCTAGAATCTATCTTATCCCATCTAGGATTCCAGTATAGCTCTTTGCGAAAAGATGGTTTTTCACCCTACTAAAGTGTTTCTAATCCTTATACTTTTCTTACTCTCAAATTATTGTGATTACTTGTAAAATATTTTTACATATTAATTAATTTAACAGGTTCAAAATTCTAAGTGAAAAATTAGGTAGAGGAGTAGGCTTGTTGAACCTCTATAAATACCAGTGTTCATTTTCTACTATTTTATCGCTTTATCTTTCACTAGTCTGATTGGTAGTTGAACTGGTATTTAAAAATTCTAGTCAGTAACCAAAACTATTTTTCTACAAAAGACAAACAATTTGGAAGGTCAAAAAGTATTTTAAGTGATAAACTTCCACTACAATAAAATCCCTTCGGCCTAACTCATCCCCCTCGTAGGCATATACTCACTCACAATTGACATAAGAACATTGGTTCTCTATATTGTGGTGTAACTACCAGAATAAAAGATCCTATAACCACTAACACTCTTGATGTCTTTGCAGAAGGGTAATCACACAACCGACCTCCACTATTTGATGGTTCCAATTATGCTGTGTGAAAAAATTGGATGCAAGAATACATAATTGCCCCGAATTTTAATTTATGAAACGTGGTCAGTAAAGGGCCGACAGTTCCAATAAAATTAGTTGATGGATAGATGGTCCAAAGGAGCAACGTGAATTTACCAATGATGAAAGGCCATCTTAATAAATGCGAGGGCCAAAAATATTCTGTCGTGCACTCTCACCAAAGAGGAGTACAACAGAGTCAGCACATGCACTATAGTGAAGCAAATGTGGAAAATGTTACAAGTAACCCATGAAGGTACCAGTCAAACTCGACAAGAGAGGATTGCTCTTCTCATTCACAAGTATGAAATGTTCCAGATGAAACCTGATGAGACCATTAGTCAGATATACATAAGGCTATATATGGATATTCGAAAATTCATTTATCGTTTGCATTCGTATCTGTTTATACAAAATTTATTTGCATCCGTTTAAAGCGGATACTATCCATATTCGATTAGTACATATCTGATTATAAATGGATATAGATATGGTAAATGCGTATCCGATCCGTTTAATATCCACTCCGAATATATATTTATTGAATAATATATTATTTATATTTTTTAATAAAAATTTCATAATCCATATATGTATATATAAATTACAATTGAAGAATTGAGAAGAAAAAAGAATAAATTTAAAAAATTATTGTAATATATAGAAAAAAATTGAAGAATAAAGTTAGTCAACATAATTATTGTTAGTTGATTTTGTAATTAATATACACCAATGCCATTATTATTATTAATAAGTACTAATAATCAATTATTAACTAGAAATTATGCTATTTGTTTTATTGCTTTCTTTTTAATTAAATTATTTAGTTCCTTCTATTAATTAAAATATGTATTTGGATATTTATAAATAGATATCTAAATAATTATCATCGAATATGAATATAAAAAAATAATTTGAATACAGATAAGTTTAATAAAATATGAATAAATCTGAATAATTATAATTGAATACGGATGTATCCGAATTCGATCGATATCCGACAGATACGAATTCGGATATCACTTTTAAATATCGGTCAAATTTGTATTCATATCTGAATATTCAAAAAGTTAAATAGATACAAATATGAAAACAGTGTATCCGATCAGTTTGATATCCATTTACACCTCTAGATATACGTGTGTTTCATAGAAATTATAAATCCTATGTTCGCACTCGGTAGAACTATAAATGAGGATGAGCAAGTTCAAAAGGTTCTTAGATCACTTCCCAAGGAATGGACGCCAAAAGTTACTTCTATTCAGGAAACTCGTGATCTTAGCAGGATGACCATGGGTGAACTGATTGGATCTCTCACATCATATGAGATGACACTGCTAAAAAGATGAAGGTTCAGAAACGAAAATAAAAAAGAATATTACTTTTAATACCGGTCATGATTCTGATTCGGAACCTCATGAAGATCTTGATAAGGACCAAGGTTAGGATGAAATCGTTCTAATTTCCCAGAGATTAAAACAACTGATGAACCTCAAAAGGAAATTCCGGAACAACAGATTAAAACCAAAAAGAACCAGTCTGAAAACTCCAAGTACCAAGCCACCTTGCTACTACGAATGTAATGAGATCGAACACAGAAGACCAGATTGTCCCCGATTGATAAAATATGCAAAACAAGCCAAAGCTCAGGCGATGGAAACCACATGGGACAAATCTGATGGCGACCAATTCGATAATGCAGATAATTTATTCATGATAAATCAAGTAAGTATTTCTTCTTGTTCTGATTATGATTCTAATGATGAAATTGACATTGATGAGGATGTGCAAAAATTGGTTAAGTTTTATGAAATTCGTGTCAAAATGCTTGTTGATAAAAATAAAGCTTTGCAAGAAAAGTGGATTATTTGAAGGAAGAACTGGATATGGCTCATAAAGATAAGTTTGAAATGCAAATAGCTAAAAATAAAGAGACCCTTGATGCTGAATGCAAGAAAAAAATGAATGATTGGCTCACTAAAGAGAATAATTCTTTAAAGAAACAAATTGAAAACATGTGCCATGAAATCAAAAGAAAAATTATTGATGAAGAATACTTGCATGTTGGAGATGATCTAGGTGAATGTTCCACAAGTGTTAAACACACATATATGCATGTTCCACTGAGACATAATGTTAAAAAAGGTAAAAAAATTTAGAAATTGCATGAATCAAAAAAATATCAAATCGGTTTGAGCAACTTCCAAAATAAATTTCAAAACAATTCAAAAAACTTGCTTTACTTGTGGTAGATCTGGTCATGTCAATTATAAATATCCAATTGAGAAACTCATTGGTACCAAGTTTGTTTAGGTAAGAAAATTATCTGTTACTAACCTTGAAGGACCTACCATAATTTGAGGACCTAAAACAAACTGATTTCTTACAGGTTCATGCCAAGGAACACTTCCAGAAACAGAAATGGTATTTGGATAGCAGATGTTCTAGGCATATGATGGGGGATGAGTCCATGTTCCTTAAACTTAACAATTGTTCTACAAGAAATGTTCTTTATGCAGACAACATAAAAGGATGCATAATATGTAAATGTACCATTGGTATACAGACTGATACTTCTATTGATAATGTATGGATTGGTGAGGGCCTTAAGAATAACTTGCTTAGTATCAATCAACCACACGATGAAGGTCATAAGGTTAAGTTCCATCATTCTCACTGTGTTATTAAGCAAAATGAGAAACTAATTTTTACTGCTACCAGGGATGGAAATGTTTATTGTATAACCCTTAATGATTTAACTAGTCAAAATGTGGAGTGTTTAGCTGTTTAAGATAAAGAATGCTGGAAATGGCATAGGAGATTGGGCCATGTAAACATAAAACTTATATCTCATCTCACAAAGAAAGATCTTGTCAAAGGGGTACCAAAGTTAAACTTCTCCAAGGACAAGATATGTGATGCATGCCAAAAGAGGAAGCAAATTCGAACATCTTTCAAACCCAAGAATGAGGTCTCAACTTCCAGACCACTGGAACTTCTACATACTAACCTATTCAAACCTATGAAAATCGCTTCCATGGGAGGTAAAAGATATGCATTTGTCATAGTAGATTATTATACTCATTTTACTGGGTTCTATTCCTTTCTCATAAAAATGATGCTCTAAATGCTTTCATGCCACTCATTAAAAGGCTTCAAAATTAAAAGAATATTTCATTAAGAAAATTAGAAGTAACCATGGAATTGAGTTTGATGAAATAAACTTTACATTGTTTTGTGAAGAACATGGTTACATTCATGATTTCTGCTCCTAAGACCCCCCCAACAAAATGGGGCGGTTGAAAGGAAAATTTGAATTTTGCAAGAAGTTACTAGAACATGCTTATTGAATATAATCTTCCAAAATTCTTTTGGGGTGAAGCCGTGAATACTGCTCGTTATGTGTCAAATCGTGTTTTCTTAAGACCACTTTTGAGAAAAACCCCACATGAATTATGGCACTGTAAAGATCCAAATATTTCTTATTTTCGTATCTTTGGTTGTAAATGTTACATTCTAAATGATAAAGATTATTTGACAAAGTTTGATTCCAAAGTTGACGAAGCTATCTTTGTTGGTTACTCAATGCATAGTAAAACCTATCGTGTATTTAATAAGAGGAAAAGAATGGTTCAAGAATTCATACAAGTTATGTTTGATGAAACTAAACCATTATGCCAAGGAAACCTTGAGCAAAAAAATTACAGGATTCAAAGAACCATTAAAGATTCTGGACTCTGAGCCATAAACATCAAATCAAGAGGAACTAAAATCATTTGACGAAACAAATCCCACTGACGAACCTGATTTTAGTGAATCAGTGAAGAAGGCTGAACAAAGAATCAGATAGTTTAAACATGTTTTCAGTCACTTTACTAAAAAAATCATTGGAGATCCTCAAGCTGGAATAACTACCAGATCCAAAGCTAGACAAGCTCCACTAGATGAATCCAATTGTGCTCTCATTTCATGATTGAACCTAAAGATATCAAAGAGGCACTAAAAGATCCATTTTGGATTGAAGCAATGAAGGAAGAATTGGCTCAGTTTGAAAAGAATGAAGTCTGGAACCTAGTAGAACGACCATCAAATCATCCAGTCGTTGGTACTAAGTGGGTGTTCAGAAATAAGCTGGATAAAATAGGTAAAGTTACCAAAAAAAAAAAGCCAGACTGGTAGCAAAAGGCTATAGTCAGCAAGAGAACATTGACTACGAGGAAACATTTACTCAAATTGCAAGGTTAGAATCAATTAGAATGCTTCTTGCCTTTGCGTCTAATAAAAAGTTTATGCTTTATCAAATGGACATAAAAAGTGCTTTTCTAAATAGATTCATAAAAAAAGAAGTTTAGGTTGAGTAATCACTTGGTTTCGAAAATCAAAAATTTCCTCATCGTGTTTTTAAATTGAGGAACGCTTTATATGGATTAAAATAAGCTCCTACATCATGGAATGATCGATTGAGTAATTTTCTCATAAATGATTTTTCTACTAGAATCTTAGATACCACATTATTCACTAAGCACCAAGAAAATGGTTCTCCCATTGTTCAAATTTATATCTATGACATTATTTTTGGTGCTACTAATGATCTACATTGTTAAGAGTTTGCCAAGAAATTGTTGGAATGGTGCCCGGCAAGCTAATTAGATTGGCTTTGTAAGACTATTTCCTTGTAAAACAATCTTGATTGAATGATATTATTTATATGACCATCTTCATCTTGTGCTCTTTAATACTTTACTTGCATTTGGATAAATCCCTTAGATCCCTCTTAACCGTGGGACTTAGTTTGATGACCATGGAATAAGCCTCACACGGTCGTAATCTTAAAATCTTCCAAGACATAGGATCTTACAATACGGGGTATATAAGATCTAGATAGACTTGCACTAACAATCCATAAATCCAAGAGTTGGATATTGCTCCATTTGATGAGCAACCGTATGAGATATAGGTGCATGTCAGTGGGTGCTTATTAGAGAATAAGGCACTAAAAGCCCACTAGAGAATCTACTAGATAGCCGTAGTGGCAAGTTCTCCAGCTTACGCTAGTGTATGTTATAGTCCCCTAGCCTGAGGATCCATGGTAACCTTGTGTCCAGTCTTCATACTTTGACTCTTTCTTGACCACTTAGCGGGTCTTTTGGGTTGAGGTTGGGTATGAGCTACTTGGCATAGAGGTTTGTGAGATCCAAGATGGAATTCAACTCCTCATTTTTGTGAAGGACGAGTACATCTCCTATGTATTCTATAATGATCAATTCAAAGAAATCCTTGTACAAAGTGGTGTGACAATTTGAAAAATGAGTTTTCCAAAGATGAGGTCACACAAGGAAATCAAACATTGGGAATAGAGATATAGTATCGAGGCTATTAGGGAGCCAACAAATATATTGCCTTAGGCCTTTTTCGGGAGATAGAAGACGGAAAGACCGTATTTGCATGGTAAGCATAGAGTTATAATGGTTCTCCAAAGCATTCATTTCAGCCAATTAGTTGGGCTCCATGGGCTTGAGGTTGGACATCAACCATGGAGATTGGGTACTTTTCAGTTAATGAGATCAATTGAATTGAGTCGATTAGTTTAAAAGTATTTTAAACTAAAATGAATATATGATATTCAGAGTTGTGAGCCCATGTCCAATGAATGGTAGAACCTATTGGGTCACACACAAAATCTAATTAGCTTCCTAGTTGATGGAGCAATTTTCTAAGAGTTAGAGAATTTCTCCTAGTGGACCGATTTTTTAGGTATCCAATTTAAAGGTCAATTTTAGTTTGATTAATTTAAGTGTTAAATTAATCAATTAATTTAAAAGGTTAAATTAGACCAATAATTAAGGAGTTAATTATTTGGTACCAAAGTGACCATCAATTGGTCAAGTTAACTTAAAGAGTTAAGTTAACGAAATTAAGCTTCAAAGTTAAGTTTGTTTGACTTAAGAGTTAAGTCAAAGATTAATTAATTAAATTAAAGTATTTAATTTAATTAATGGGAAGAACACATTTTGGAGGGAAAATTCAAATGAAATTTTCATTTGAATTAGCATCTTAATTAGCTTGTAATTAATTTAATTTAATTAATGGGAAGAACGCATTCTGGGGGGAAAATTCAAATGAAATGTTCATTTGAATTAGCATCTTAGTTAGCTTGAAATTAAATTTCAAATGTAGTTAAGATGCCAACTTGGCATCACACCAACCTCACCATATATATAGATATAGTAAGTGTGAGGATAGGTCATTGTTGAAAGTGTGAAAGAATTAGATTCTTATCATAATTCCCTCCAAAACCCCTTGCAAGCATTGCATTCATGTGTTGAAAGCTTTGGTTTCTTCTTCTTCTTCTTCTTCTTCTTCTTCTTCTTCTTCCCTATCTCAAATCGGCCTCCACAATTGTTACTCTCCTCTCTTATTCCAGCTTATAGGGAGGAGAATTTGGAAGTTTCAATTGGTGTGTGGATCATATCAATAGAGGCACACAAGTTAGTTTGCTATGGTTTGGAGATCCACTTGTGCAGAGCACTAATTTGGTGAATTTTTCCAGGGAGATCAAGAAAGCTTTTTAATCCTAAGTTTTTACTGTGTTTCCTCCAAGGTGTTGAGAGGTTACAAGATATTTTTTATGAATTTTGGAAGAGTTTTGAAGAGGTTAAAAATCGCTCCCTTCCTATTGTGCGGTTTTTGGCAGATTCTAAATTGGTGAAAGGTTCACCACTTTCTCCTTGGATATTAGCATTTCAAGGTAACACTCTTAATCTGGATTTCAGGCATGATTTGATCATTGGTAGGTTGTAAGCACAAGTTATTTTGAGCTTTTGAAGTTTTATAATTAGATCCTAGTGGCTTACTAACCTTAAAATGAAACAAAAGTTTAAGATGAGTTTAACGGGAGAGCTCAACTTCTTCTTAAGACTTTAAGTGAAAGCAAAATAAAAAAGGGGACATTCATCTCATAGGAAAAATATACAATGAAGCTTCTAAAGAAGTTCAGAATGAGTGAATGCAACCCTACAACCACTCCCATGAGTACAAATACCAGACTGGAACTTGATGAGGACAGTAAGAATATAGACGAGAAGCCTACAGAGGTATGATTGGTAGTTTACTCTGTTTAATTGTAAGCCATCCAAATATTGTGTTTCCAGCATACTTATGTGCTAGATTCCAGTCTAATCTAAAGGAATCGCATTTGAATGCTATTAAAAAAATAAAGAGATATCTCAAGGGAACGTCTAGCTATGCCTTATGGTATCCACATTCTAAATCTTTTAATTTCATAAGCTATTTTGATGCGGATTATGATAGTTGTAAGATAGACAAGAAAAGTACTAGCGGTGGTTGCCAACTGCTAGAAAATTATCTGATTTCATGGTGCAATAAAAAGCAAAGCATAGTTACATTATCCACAATCGAGGCAGAATATATGGCCTTGGGAAATTGTTGCACCCAGGTATTATGGATGAAGAGTATATTGCATGTCTTTGGTGTTAATGTGCCTTGCGTGCCCATTTTATGTGATATTTCCAGTGATATTAACATCTCTGAAAATCCAGTTCTACATTCACGCACAAAACATATTGAAATTAAACATGATTTTTTGCGTGATCATTTGAATAAAGGTGTATATTAATTGATTTTGTTTCTACTAAAAATCAGCTTACAGATATTTTTACCAAAGTTTTGGAAGAAAAGAAATTTGTGTGCATTAGAGAAGGATTAGGAATTAAATCAAAATATGATTTTGGCGGGATTAGTTAATTTATTTAAATATGGCAATTTTTATGCACTCAAATTAACTGCATATCTTCCATTTTCAATACCAATTTTTGTGTGCATCAAAATTAGCCATTAAATCATGATTCTTTTCGCTTTTCAAAAATTCTTGTTTCCCTTAACTTGCCATTTCTTCTTCCGTTCACAGAAAAGAGAAACCCTTTCTTCTTCTATTCAAAGATATTCTCTTCATTTCTCATCTTTTCCTCAACTAAAAATCACAATGCCTAAGCGCTCAGCAAAATCAAATGCTAGAGCTTTTTCCTCCAAGAAAAAAATGCTCATCATCTCCTTCTAAGCCCATTCATGTCCATATTTCTAAAGCTCCAATGTTATTAAAATGGTACAATGAGTCTAGCCCTGATCAGGATCAGTCTTTTTCTTCTGACAAACCAGTCCATCTTGGCAGTGAAGAACTAGGTAATAAAGATACTCCCATGGGTAGTCCTGAAAGACCCATTGGTTCTAAAGATGATGTTTCTAGCCCTAGTTCCCTTATTCTTGTTCGTGCCGAAGAAATTGTGATTGGAATTTCAGTAAGCTTCCATCCTCTTTAAAATTCCACTCTTTTGAAGCTCAAACATACTTTAATGAGAAAGTTTCTGTTTGAATTTTGAATCATGGTAGGGCTATCAAATTTGATTCTTTGCCAAAATCTAATGTAATTGACTGGGTTTATGGTTTGAATGGGACAACTTGATGAGAATCGATGAACATTCATATTCTCACTTAGTCAAGCTACTTTACTCAAATTTCACCTTTATTGAATTTGAATATGATATCTTAATGGAGTCTTATGTTTTTGACAAAAGGATTGTGTTGTCTCCTTCAAAGTTGAACTTTCTATTTGATATTCCAAATTTATGGTACCAAATTCTTTAATTTTGGTGATTTATCTGATTCTGATGTTTCTATGATGAAATTTGTCAACTCTTTTTGGGAGGAAAGCAATACTCTTTTTCTAGAGGTGCTGGTTTGAACAAAATAAAAATTGAACATATTCTGCTTCATAAGTTGCTTAGTTTCTCTATTTTTTCTGCCTCGGTTTCAAGTAAAAAGGCATACTATTGATCTAAATTCCATGAGAATTTATCCTATGGCCAAAGCTATCAAGTAAGAGCCAATCAATCTTGGCTTTATCATTCAGAAATATATGGTTTATTCTTTCTCCCATCAAGGCAAAAATCTTCCCTATTCTATGCTTCTCACAAACATCTTCAAACGTGAGGGAGTGTTTTTGCCTAACGCTTGGATTGAGGGGAAGCGTGAACATAAAGTGTTGGATCTTGCTAGCCTTAGGAAAATAAGGATTCAATATATTGAGGATGATGGATGGTTTAGGGAGGTTGGTAGAACTTTTAGCAGTATCAAGTTTCATCCTCGTAAAACTAAAATTCCAGTGTCCATTAGCTCAAAATATGAAGAATCCAACCCTATTTGCCCTACTCCCATTAAACATCAATAACGGATCAAGGGAAAGCTAGTAAAGTGGATGTTGAACTTGAAGCTAAGATAGATGATTTAGCAAGGTTGTGGAAACCCTTGCAGGACGTTTGAAAATCCTTGTTGATTCCATGGATTACAAGCTCAAACATCTTCTTCGCCAATCCAGTCGTACTTATGCTAGTGTCATTCGTCTGAAGGAGAAAGTTAGAGCTTATTTGAATGTTTCTTAAGCTCTTTTTGATGATGAAGGGGGAGAATAGTAACTAAAATTGGAACTTTTATTTTGATCGAACTTATCCTTGTTCTGCTGGAACTTTTATCTTGTCTGAACTTAGTTTGAAACTTTTATCTACTTGGATGATGAATACTTTTATAGGTTTGTAAACTTATTATTTTGAATGATTAGTTTTTGATGACAAGGCCTGTTATTAATCAATTATCTAGTATCTGCTAGTACTTGTCATTTTTCTAGTTTCTTAAGTTAGATAAGGGGAGCACACGCTGGCAGAACTAGGCACATCGATAGATGGAGTTCGAGTGATATCCTTCCACTCTATTTAAATTTTTTCATCATCAAAAAAGAGGAGATTGTTAACCCTTTGATAATTTACTTTATTTTGATTATGACAAAATTGCACTCTTAGAATTATGTGCTGAAAGCATGATATCTTTCCATATTGTTTGCCAGAATCTGTTTACGCATTATCTGCTAAAATCTGTTACATGCTAGAATTTACTTTTCAGAGTTAAGAGATCTTATGAAGATTTTAGTTTGATCCACATCTCTATAACTTAGGAAAGAAATCATATCATGCTGAAATCATTGATACATCCGTTGTTTAAGGAATTAATGCATGATTGCCAAAATTATTGTGTGCCCTTATTTAATTCCAATGGACACTTACCTTAATGAGAACTTATAGTCGTCGGACAGAAGCATATAAAAGTGAAATTATGCAGCATTGGAAAAGAGTGAATCACTTAGTTGGAAAATAACTTTGTTAGATGTCTTGAGGAGTTGTGTGATACTCTCATACATGTTTTGTGCTTAAGTGTTGCTAATTCCTTGCTTTACATATGTTTTTAAGGGACCTTGTGGTGAAGAAGGTCAAGGGGAGTTTTCCTTTGATGGACCTTAGGGAGACGAAGATAAGGCGATTTGTGTCTCGAAGGACCTACTGATGAAGAGGGATGGAGTCGTATCTTCTCTCGAGGGACCCCGTGAAGAGAACAAATCAGCACTTGGTTGCTCTAAGGGCCTTTAGGTAAAGAAACCAGTAGGGCAGTACTGTCTGGAATCTTTTGTAGTATCCTTGGTTTCAATATGGAAGAAGATACTAGAGCTTGCCATACGGAGTGCCAGCAACTCATGCATTAGTCTATAGAGGTTATGCAAGTGAATCTAGTAGAAGTTCCCCTAGGCCTGTTCACAATGCAACTGGTTTCATAATACTCTAGAATCTGCCCTATCCCATTTGGGATTCCGGTGTAGCTATTTGCGAAGAGCTGGTTTTTCACCTTCATATGGTGTTTCTAATCCTTATACTTTTCTTACTGTCAAAATATTGTGATTACTTGTAAAACATTCTTACATATTAATTAATTTGACAAGTTTAAAATCCTAAGTGCCTAAGTGAAAACTTAGGTTTAGGAGTAAGCTTGTTGAACCTCTATAAATACCAATGTCTATTTACTACTATTTTATTGCTTTATCTTTCACTAGTCTAACTGGTGTTTACAAATTCTAGTCAATAACTAAAACTATTTTTCTGCAAAAGACTTTAACTATTTTGAAAGGTCAAGAAGTATTTTAAGTCTTAAATTTTCGCTGCAATAAAATCCTTTAAGCCTAATTCGTCCCCCTCTTGGGCAGATAATCACTCACACCTTCTAAATGTAATTTTGTATTTTCTTTTTGGCAATTTACAAACAAATTGGTCAAATCCATATGATATTGAATTGTACAAATTGTTAATTGATAAAACAAAAGTAATGCTAGCAAAGGATTAACTCCTCTTCTTGTGACTAAATAGCATTTTTCAAATGTCTCTATATAGAGTTGTTAAAAGAAAAAATGTTTTAGGGCATATTTTCTTTCCTTAGTAAATGTTGATGTGTATATTGTCAATTTTTTTTTTCCAATTGAATCTTTTATCTCTTCCATTATTTTTGCCTTTCGGGGAAAATAACTGCACACATTAGGGATCAATAAGATAAAATATTCATCTGACTTACTATTTACTTTAAAGCAAGAATCATCATATAAGAGTTGAATTTCTCATAGAATTGATATTTTATCTCCATAAAATTTACTTTCATGGAACAAAGATGAAATTCACAGGACATTACCTACTGCCACGCACCAACTTGGGCTATCTATGATGATCATGCATACTTTGTTGTCTTATATATAGTATGTGAACTTGTTGATGGTCAAGAGTAATGCATTTAGGTGCACTAAGCTTTCCTTGTACATGAGTTATTTAATAGATTTGCTATCAAAGTTTCAATTTTATTATGTTTTGTTGGTTTAATAATTTTGTTTTGTATCTATTGTTTCTAGCTTAAGATTGGGCTTGAGTTGGAATTCATTTTTATATAAAATGAAACAAAACATTTGATGTGAACTTCAATTACTAATCCAACGATCTTAAAAATCACACATATATTTAGGTATTCATGTGATCATGAAACGTATATAGAGTGATTCATCATTTTTTTCACTACAAAAAATTGTCGATTTTTCGACGAGAATTTCTGATGGAACTACTCTATCAGAAATTTCCAACGAATTTAAGGTAGATTTTCGACTGTGTGGATGGACTTCAAGAATCCTCCGTAAAAGTAATGGAATACTGAAGAAATTTGGCACCATTTTAGCACCAAATTTTCCAATGGGATATCCATTTGAAAAATTAGTTGGAAATCTTTTTCAACAAAGTTTCTAATGATTATTCCATCGAAATATCTAAAAAAAATTATTTAATATTAAATAATTGACCTATCGAGAGAAATCTTTGATGGACTTTCCTCGAAAGTCCATCGAAAAATTAAAAATTTTACCCTATCATAATCTCTTTTCTTCCCTCTTTCTTTCCCTTCTTCCACATTTTCTCTCTTCCACTCTCTACTATTTGCTCCCACCACCATGCGCGCCACCCACCACTGCACCACGCCATAACCTCACCACCACCGCCACACCCACCACAATTTTTTTGGTTTAATTATGACTTATTATATATATGTATTCATATGTATGTGTATGTATTTGTATACATGTGTATGTATATTTATATATTATTTATATTGTTTTAAAATTAATTATGTTTTCAATATGTCAAGGTTTTAGTTTATGGATTAGATTGGTTTGTTGATGTTTTATGTTTATATATTTATAAATATTGAAAATAATTGAGGCATTATGGTTTAAAGTTTTACTTTGTGTTTAGGGTTTTAGATGTTGATATTTTAAGGTTTCATTTGTTTAATGTAGACATTATTAAATTTGTATTGCATGTTCAATTTGTTTAATTTAGTATTTGTTCAATTTAGGAATTAATTAGTAAGTTTATGTACTCTAATGTCAATTTATGATTTAATTAACTATGTCATATTAATTTAAAATCTTATTAGTTATTTTATCTTAGTTAAACTATGTATATTAATAATCACTAAATTTAGAAGTAGGATACAATATATATGTAATCGTGTGTCATTAATTTTTCTACTTAGAAAGTATACATTGAATTAATTTGTAACTACTCTTTTTAATCATAATATACATGTATTTTAGTTGTTGATATCCAGCACTTTTGCACGTTCGTTCCCTCAAGTGCTTATATTCTGCATATTTTGATAAGATAAATGTGCTTTTCTTTATGCATATGAATTAGTCTGATCAAAATTTTACAGCTTTATGAAAAGTAATCATGTGCTCAGTATAGAGTTTATAGAGTTTATAATTGGTGGTTTAAGCTGGAGGATAGGTTTCAGGAGAAGGGGTGGAGCCTTCCCATTTGCTGCCGTTGGCAAACAGTTATTGTTTGCTTGCATATGTATGGAGCAATAATGTGGTGTGATATTGAATGGTTTATAATTTATAGTATTATGTGATATATGTCTTTATGAATATACCTAGATATATTTGAGTAGTAAAGAAGTATTTGAATCTTTAGTTTCCAATAATAATATAAAATCAAGTAATCCTTTTTATAATTTTAAAAACACCCTGCTTATAATAACAAAAAAATATGAGTAACTAATACGTCATACATTAACACTCTATTAATATCAGTAATATAAATTTTCTAATGATATAGATGGATAGTATTCCTCCACATAGAGTTTGGATATACACTAGGTTGTATCCTGGTCGTGCTGCAATTAGGCCGGAGTTTGTGGATGGGTTGAGGAATTTATTAATCATGCACGTGGTTTACCTCAGTTTGCAAGAGATAAGAACATTAGGTGCCCCTACAAACGATGTGAAATAAAATGTCGATTGTTAAAATTGATGAAGTTAAACTGCACTTGAGTCGGGTAGGGTTTCGGGAGAATTATTATTACTGGATAGACCATGGGGAGTTAGATCCTTACACACAAACATAAAATTATACATTTGATTATGGCGCATCAACTAGTAGACAATAGGATTAGTATCCTAGTAAGCTGCATAGATATACAGAAATGGTATATACAATCAAGATTAATTGGGGGTATAAGGGTGTACCATTTCAATCTAGTTGTGACAAAGATCCCAATGAAGATGCTCAAAGATTTTATAATCTGCTATACAAATAAAATCAGCCACTGTGGGATATATGTAAAATGCACTCTCCTTTATCTATCGCTATGAGAATGCTCAACATTAAGAATGACTAATTGTTGGATCTTTTATATCTTCACCATCCATTCAAGGAGGTGGGAGGTATAAATTGGGAGAGATGGTCTCATTTGTAATGATCAAGAGTTGCAAGTCTTGAACAAAAAGTTGGAAATTTAACAACTTTCTTGTGTAACCTTTTTTGTTTGCAGTTCCTTTAGTCCAACAATTTCCAACCTATGTAAACTTGAAGCTACAAGAGTTGACCAAAGAAGCTATATGAAAGTGGCAGTAGGCTAAGGATTCATAATATAAAACCATAAAAAGGCTAAATATAACTTAGCAACTCTACTTAAAAGATCTAATTATGCTTATAATAAGGATTTAAGCTAAAAAATTTACCATGAATGCTAAATCCAAAGGTAAGAGAAAAAAGACTCCAATGAACTCTCCAATGGATCAACTCGCGCACAGCAGTAGCGATCAACATTTGGATGCCTTCCACAAATCCAAAAATGCTCAAATTTTGTAGATAGCACCCCAACACACCAAGAAAGATGTTGTAAAAATTTTGTGCCAATCATTACTTTCTAAGTCCTTCAAATCTTCCATGAAAGTTACTGGACAACAATGGTTGCCCAAGGAGCACCAAGCCCCCCAAGTGTTGGACCTCTAATGTAATAATCCACACACCCAAATGAAGTCATACGTAGCCATAGGATCCAATAATCAAAGCATTAAAAATGAAAATTAACTGGGCTACACATGATAACAAGGATCTAAACATGCTATTGATTCAAATTTGGTATGAGGAATACCTTATTTTACTCAAAAAACCAAGGAAGCTAGAAGAAAGCTTCTAACTCTTCAAAACTGCCTTCCAACGGTACAACAGAGTAGTGACCAGATTTCCCCAACCAAATGATTTTTTTTTAGCTGAAAAGTTTACTGGAACTCCACAACACCTTGCTAGATCTACAATCCAAAAATCAACTCAATCAGAACTCAGAAAGGTCCCCCAGATCTGCCCCCAAGTAGCTGCCAGAAACTAGATCTCCAAAAGGCTAGCAATCCAATTGTCTTACCTCTAATGTTAAGATCCACACACCAATGCAATAACCTATTCTTCTCAATATTAGCTGGATAATATAGAGAAGAAACACAATGATGAAGACTTGATTTGAAGGTAGGAGAAGAAAAGAAATTGAAGCTTCAACACATGAGGTAACACCTGAAGATGAAGGTTAGTAAGCTACTAGGATCCAATAATTAAACTTCAAAAGCTCAAAAATAACTAGTGCTAACAAACTAACAAGGATCTATTCATGCTTAAAATTTAGATTTAGTTATAGATTTACCTCAAAGAGCAAATTTCCAAGGTCACAAAGGTGAACACTTCATCGATCCAGATTCTAGCAAACTCTGGCACGACAGAGAACCAACAACTTTTGCCTCGGTTAGAGTGCTCAAAAAATCACAAAAAAAAAATATAGAACTTCTTAAATTCTTGAAGAAGTTTCTGTATAAAATTTGGATCAAAACTCAATTTGGATCGCTCAAAAAAAATTCGGCAAGTGACTGCTCTATTCCAGTGGATCTCCAAAGCTAGCAAATCAAATGCTATGCCTCTATTGTAAGTATCCACACACCAATTGATCCTCAAAATTCCACTCACTTTTAGCTAGATAAAATGAGTAGAATATCAATGGTGAAGGCTTATTTTTGAGGTAGGAGAAGAAGAGAAAACAAAGCCACAACACATGAAGCAATGTTTGAAAAAGGAGTTTTTGGAGGGAAGGGTGAATGAATCTAATTCTTCACACCTTTTGCAAAGTGGCTAAACTCTCATTCTCTATATCTATATATAGATGTTGGATAGTGTGATGCCAAGGTGGCATCACACCTTCCATGAGGGGGGCGGCCAAGTGGGGTGCCAAGGTGGCAAATTTGAATTCAAATCTCATTTGAATTTCATGTGCATTTTAATTTAATTTAAAATCTAATTTCAAACTAATTAAAATGCCAACTCAAATGAACTATTCATTTGATTCTTCCCTCCGAAATAATTCTTCTCATTAATTAAATTAAATACTTTAATTTAATTTAATTATTTTACCTTTGACTTCACTCTTAAGTCAACAAGCTTAACTCCTTAAATTAACTTGACCAATTGATGGTCACTTGGTACCAAATAATTAACTCCTTAATTATTGGTCTAATTTAACTCTGTAAATTAGTTGATTAATTTAACACTTAAATTAATCAAGCTAAAAAATTGATCTTCAATTTGGCACCTCAAAATCAGTCACCTAGGAGTAATTTTCTAACTCTTAGAAAAATTCCTCCTTCAACTTTGGAAGCAAATTGGATTTTGTGTGTGACCCAATAGGTTCTACCATTCATTGGACATGGGCTCACAACTCCTTGTGACTTTTGAATATCATATATTCATTTTAGTTTAAAACACTTTTAAACTAATTGACTTAATTCAATTAATCTCATTAATTGAAGAGTACCCAATCTCCATGGTTGACGTCCAACCTCAAGCCCATGGAGCCCAACTAATTAGATGAAATGAATATTTTTGGAGAACCATTATAGCTCTACACGTACCATGCAAATACGGTCCTTATGTCTCCGATATCCCGAAAGAGGCCTAGCAAAAGATATTTGTTGGCTCCCTAATAGCCTCAATACTATGTCTCTATTCTCAATGTTCAATTCCTATGTATGACCTCATCTTTAAAAAACTCTTTTTCTAAATTGTCACACCACCTTGCGCAAGGATTTCTTGGAATCGATCATTATAGAACACATAAGAGATGTACTCGCCCTTCACAAAAGCAATGAGTCAGATCTCATTTTGGATCTCATAAACCTCCATGCCAAGTAGCTCATACCCAACCTCAACTCGAAATGCTCGCTAAGTGGTCGCGGAAGAGTTAAAGCATGAGGACCAGACACAAGATTACCATTGATCCTCAAGTTAAAGGACTAATTATATGCACTAGTATAAGCGGGAGAACTTGCCACTGCCGACTTACAACTACAGCTATCTAGCGGATTCTCCAGTGGGTCTTCAGTGCCTTGTTCTTTAACAAACACCCACTAACATACATCTATATCATATATGGTTGCTCATGGAACGGAGCAATATCCAACACTTTGATTTATGCATCGTTAGTGCAAGTCATCCAAATCTTAGATGCCCTGTCTCATAAGATCCTATGACTTGGAAAATTTAAGATCAGGACCGTGAAAGACTTATTCCATGGTCATCGAACTAAGTCTTATAGTCATGAGTGATCTAAGGGCTTCATCCAAATATAAGTGAAGGAATAAAGAGCATAAGATGAAGATGTCCATACATAGAATATCATTCAGTCAAGATTGTTTCACAAGAAAATAGCTTCACAAGGCCAATCCTATTAGCTTGTCGAGTACTATTCCAACAGAAGATTGGAGGAAAAAGTGGACAGAATCTAATTCTTCATCCTAGATGCAAATGTCTGCCCTTCTCTCCCTCTATATGTATATATATAGTGAGGATGGTGTGATGCCAAGGTGGCATCACACTTCCTCAATTGGTGACTGCCAACTTGGCATTGCAAGTTGGCACTCAATTTGAATTTGAGTTTTGTGTTCCTTTTAATTTCATTTGAAATCTCACACCAAATGAACTCTTCATTTGAATTTTTCCTCCAAAATTAATTCTCCATTTTAATTAAATTAAACTCCTTTAATTTAATTAATTACCTTGACTTAACTATTTAAGTCAGTTAGCTTAATACTTTAAGCTAGCAATTGTTAACTTAACCCCTTAAGTTAATTTGACCAATTAATAGTCATGTGGCACCAAATAATTAACTCCTTAATTATTGGTCTTAACTTAACTCCTCAAATTAACTAGATCAATTTAACAATTAAATTGATCAAGCTAAAAATGACCACAACATTTGTGTCAATCGGTCAACCTCCAAATCAATCATGTAGGAACTTTCCTAACTTTTAGAAAATTTCCCTTCATCGCCTAGGATATGTAATTGACTTTTTCATGTGACCCATTAGGTTCTACCATTCATTGGACAAGAGCTCACAACTCTTTATGACTTTGGAATATCAAATATTCACTTTAGTTTAAATCCCTTTAAATTAATCGACTTAATTTAATTAATCTCTATTAATTAAAGAGTACCCAATCTCTATGGTCGATGTCCAACCTCAAGCCCAGGAGCCCAACTAATTGGTCGAAATGAATGCTTTTGGAGAACCATTCTAGTTCTACACGTACCATGCAAATACGGTCCTTCCGTCTCCTATCTCCCGAAAGATGCCTGCAGCAAGATATTTTTCGGCTTTCTAATAACATCGATACTATATCTCTATTCTCAATGTTTGATTCCCTTTATGACATCATCTTCGAAAAACTACTTTTCCAAATTGTCATACTACCTTGTGCAAGGATTTCATGGAATTGATCATTATAGAATACATAGGAGATGTACTTTTCCTTCACAACGACGAGGTGTCGTATCCAATCTTGGGTCTCATAAACCTCCATGTCTAAGTAACTCATACCCAATCTCCACCAGAACAACCCGCTATGTGGCCATGGAACAATCAAAGTATGAGGACCTAACACAAGGTTACAATTGATCCTCAGGTCAAAGGATTAATTATATGCACTAGCGTAAGCTGAAGAACTTGCCATTACTGACTTGCCGCTACAGCTATCTAGTGGATTTTCCAGACGGGTCTTCAATGCCTTGCTCTCTAACAACCACATATTAACATACACCCATATCTCATATGGCATTGCTCATGAAATGGAGCAATATCAACTCCTTGGATGAATGCATAATTAGTCCAAGTCTATCTGGATCTCAAATGCCCTTGGTCTCTTAAAATCCTACGACTTGGAAGATTTTCATATCACAACTGTGTAAAACTTGTTTCATGATCACCACCCAGTGCGTGACCAAATCTCGTAGTCTTATATGATCTAAGGGCTTCAACCAAATGCCTATGAAGTAAATATGTACATAAAATGAAGATTGCGATTTAAAGAATATTATTCAATCAAGATTATATCCCAAGTGAAATAGTTTACAATGCCAATCTAATTGGCTTGCGGAGCACTATTCTAACAATCTCCCACTTGCCCTAAAGTCAATTCCCCATAATCTTAAGACCCATCTTCTCAAGATGTCCTTCAAAGACCTTTTGCGGGAGGGGTTTAATCAGTGGATCTGCTATATTATCTTCCAAGGCAACTCTCACCACTTGGATATCACCTCTATCAATGATTTCCCGGATCAAATGATTTTTCCTCAAAATGTGCTTAGACCGTTGATGAGATCTTGGCTCTTTAGCTTGCACTATTGCCCCGTTGTTGTCACAGAAGACAACGACTAGCTCGGTAATGCTATGCACTACATCTGACTCTTAGATGAAGTTTTTCATCCAAAAACCTTCCTTTGCAACTTTCGAAGCTGGAATATATTCTACCACGGTGGTTGAATCAACCGTAGTATCTTGTTTAGAAGTGAATTTTAGGTCATCTACATCAGATTGAAAACTGGGATCCAAAAATCCCTCAAGTTTCAATTCTTCATTACCATATACCAAAATAATTCCTTAGTCCTTCTCAAGTACTTAAGAATCATTTTAACAGCCATCCAGTGACATTCACTAGGGTTGGATTGGAAATAACTCGTAACACTTAGAGTGTGTGCCACATCCAGTCTCGTACATTATGCTTCCTATAGACGACATATAAAGTATGTGGGACATTCTTTATCTCTCGTCGTTAGTCTTAGGGGCTATAGACTTGGAGAGATAAATGTCATGTCCCAAAGGGACGAATCCCCTCTTAGATTTTTTATACTAAACCTCTTTAGTATCTTGTCAATGTGCGGGATTTGGGAAAGCCCTAGCATCCTCTTCGACTATATCTATAAATACGAATTCCTAATACATAGGATGCTTCTCCAAATCCTTCATGGAGAATTAAGTAGATAACCACGCTTTAGTACACTCTAGCATTTCTTTCTCATTCCCAATAAGAAGAATTTCATCGACATAAAGCATAATAAACTGTATACTATTCCCACTAGCCTTCTTGTACACACAAGGTTCATACACATTTCTGACAAAGTCAAATAATTTGATTGTCTTGCCAAAACGTATGTTCTAACTTCGAGAGGCATGTTTGAGCCCATAAATGGATCTTTAGAGTTTGCAAATATTTTGATTGCTCCCTTTGGATGTAAAATCTTGTGGTTGCTCCATATAGATTTCTTTTTCAATATTTTCATTGAGGAAAGCGATTTTCACATCCATTTTCCATATTTCATAATCATAATATGTGGTTATGGCAAGTAAAATTCAAATAGACTTAGGCATTGCGACTAGTAAAAGGTTTCCTTGAAATCAATACTGGGTCTTTGACTATAACCTTTTGCCACTAGCCATGCCTTAAAGGTCATAACATCTCCATCAACTCCTAGGTTTCGCTTATAGATCCACATGCAACCTACGGGAACAATTCCCTCCAGTGGATGTAACAAAGTCCTTACTTTGTTGGAGTACTCGGAGTCCATTTTGGATTTCATGGTGTTATCCTAATGTCCCGATTCTATGTCCAACATAGCTTCCTCATAGGTCTTTGGATCACTATCCGATTGGCCCATCTCATGAAGAAATCCAAACCTTTTGGGTTGCTTCTTGATTTGATCCGATCTTCTTAGATGTTGTGTTTAAAACTCTTGTTGCTCAATTTTTTCCACCACTTGCGAGATTTGTCGATCATCTTGAGCTTCATCAAGTTCAACAACAACGCCATTTCTATCTAATAGAAATTTTTTTTTCAAAAAATAGGCGTTCCTCGAGACAAACACCTTTTGTTCCGAGAGATCAAGAAGTAATAACCCAAAGACTCTCTTGGGTATCCCAAAAACTTTCACAAGGTGAATCTACCATCCAACTTGTCTCCTACTAACCGCTTCACGTAAGTGGGAGACCCCCCCAATACCCCAAGGTAATGGTAAGAGGGTGCTTTGCCACACCACATCTAATGCAGCGTTTTTTGGCACCGACTTTGAAGCTACTAGATTTAGTAGCCTCGCCATCGTTTCTAAGGCGTGCCCCCAAAAGTATATGGGCACATTAAAAAAGCTCATCATGGAATGTACTATGTCCAATAAAGTATGATTTCTCCTCTAGGCTACTCCATTATGTTGGGGTGTGTCGGGTGGAGGCCATTGAGAGAGAATCCCATTCTCCTTTAGATAATCCAAGAATTCGGTACTTAATTATTCTCTCCCTTGATCCGATTGAAGAGCTTTAATACTAAGTGTATTTGCTTTTGTACTTCATTCCTATACTCTTTGAACTTTTCAAAGGCTTCGAACTTGTACTTCATAGGATACACATGTGCGAACTGACTATAATCATCAGTGAAGGTGATGAAGTATGAATAGCCTCTTCTCACACTAACTCTTAGTAGACAACAAACATCCGTATGGATCAAATCCAAAGGACATGTGGTGCCCTCCGTTTGTCCTAAAAAAGGAGCCTTGGTCATTTTTCCCTTCAAACAAGATTCACAAGTAGGAAGGTCCCCAATGCCACTAACATTTAGTACTTTGAGAGCTTCTAACTTGTTCATCCTATTTTTAGAAATATGTCTAAGTCTAGCATGCCAAATTATGGCATCTTCTTGGTTATCTAATTTTCTTTTACTTGATTGAATATGAAGTGAAGTTTGAGAATCAAGTATGTACAATATGTTGTATAATGTACCCTGTGCAATTAAAGCACCATTCTTTAATGCTTTCAACATCCCATTCGATATAGAAAAATCATATCCTCCATTATCAAGAATGGGAATGGAAATAATATTTTTCACAAGATTGGGTACAATATAAATCGGATCAAGTACAATGCAAACATTCCCCAAGTCTAATTTGATTACACCTTGGACCATGGTGGCAACTCTTACTCCATTTCTGAGATAGCGGATCATATCCCTTCACAAAGATACTTTCTTCTTTCCATACCCTGTAACAAATTACATAGGTGAGAACCACATACGGTGTTAAACACCGATGAAGAAGAATTAGTCGTCAAGTGCACTTTAAAAAAGTGCATACCTTTCTTAAGGGTTGCAACGTAAGTTTTGCAATTTCTTCTCCTTGCCCCTTCTCGCCATAATGGAAACAATTCACATCAGTTTTATTCTCTTTCTTCTTCTTTACTCCCCCTGAACCTTTCAAAGGTTGCTTCGCTTTGGAGGAATAACCTTTCTTCCTCTTAAATTTCTTCTTAAGACCCCTGGGCCCTTAGAATTTAAGGAGGAAGTAAGCATAAGAGGCTTTTCCTTCTTCATTCGTCCCCTTGGCGGTCATAAGCATGTTCACCAATTTGATAATCGTCACCTCTTGCTTGGACATATTAAAGTTCACAATGAATTGGTCAAACGAAGAGGGTAATGACTGTAGGATCAAATCCACGTAGAGGTCATTGTACATCACAACATTATGTTGTCCAAGCTTATCGATGAGTCCAATCATCTTAAGCCCGTGATCATGGACGATTGAACCCTCAATCATCCTTGACCTAAAGAGCTCTCTAGACAAAGCAAACCTTTCGTGTCTAGTTTGTACACAATACAACTCTTGTAGGTGTGTATGGATCACACTTGCATGCTTCATATGCTCATGAGTCTTTTGGAGCTCATGGTCATGGAAGCCATAATGAGGTATTTCACTAAATCATCATCTACAAACTTAGTGAACAATTCACGCTCCTCATTTGTGGCATCATCACCCAATGTGTCCGCCAAACTTTGATCAAGGACATAGATCATCTTTTCAAGAATGATTTTGAGATTTCTGAACCAATCGTAGAAGTTTGGCCCGATAAGTTCATTAGTTTCTAAAATAGAATGAAATGGATTCTTAGCCATTTTGTTTTGAAGATTTTGAAAATCTGCAAGAGGCGAATAGAAGAGTATAAGCATATGATTGAATATTGATATTGAAAAAATATGTTCATGGTCTTTCAAGCATATTTTTCTCCCACTATTTTATCAAATCCTTAACCCCCTATAAGAATTCAGGAAATCATATTTTCTAGTGAGAATCAAGATCCCTAGGACTTGAAACCAAACCTCCAGACCGAGTGTCATCAACAACCAATCGAAAGGTAAGCAACCTTTGCTAATTGCAACTCTATACAACTCTTGATATGTTTTGCCTCACTTTTTATGTAGACCCATGTGACCGTGTGCCATCTACATTACTAGGTGTTAAGTCGGACCTACCAATCAAACTTTGAGTTGAGACGGCATCACAACATCTCTTATGATCGAGTGCCAATGCGTGGGTGTTCTCAAATCAAAAGTGCATTGCATGCTAAGTATATGCTCACAGCTTTCTACCTAAGTGTGACCCCTGTGACCGGGTGCCATCACACAAAATCAATAGCGTCATCATGGCATATACTATTGGTAGAAGGCATAGATAATTAAAACTCTTTTTAATTTATATCAATTTTGACTTAATATTGAGAGTACTCTGACATTTTAAGTGGAGGATTTTCTTGCTTTCAAAGATCTCATCATTTTTATCTTCTTATTTAGGTTTTCTATATCCTAATTTATTTATCACATGCATCAATAGGATATGAAAAACATAAATAAGTAAATGCGCCTAGCATGCTCCTAGAGTGGGATGACCATAAGCCTAACCAAGTGGTGCACTTAGAGCCATAGGTGCACCACCTAGTTGATTTTAAGTAGGTTGATTAAATCTAGATATTATATGAGTGTATCCCCGTACATTCATAGGTCTTTTACGGTCTTCATGCCCCCAATGGTCTCATTTACTCCTTATAACATTTACATGAGAAAGAAATCATCACTTCTAGTGATTCTACTCTCATAACATTTACAAGATAGAAATTAAGAGGCATGCAAGCCCCAATTTAATACGACCCTTTTCAACAACTTGAAACAAATAAAATCAATGTTAAAAGCTCATGATCATCCCCATTCATTCATCATATATTCAACAATTAAATAAATAATAAATAAATCTAGAATTAACAACCAACTCCAACAATTAAATGCTTATCTCATAAACAATTAATTGGTCAAGCAAGAAAGCATAATATTAATGCATCATTATTGAAATTAACTTTAACAAGTTTTCAAAGGAAATCAAAAATGTCAAACATAATTTTGAGAACTTGCATACCATTTGTGTATCTATTATGTGTGATGCAAAACACTTTTGGTCACTTAAGAAACCAAAAATCAACACTCAAAATCCACAAAACCAAAACTGCCTTGCTGCCGCCCACCCTGAGCGAATGACCGCGCGGCAGGCGTGCCCCTAGCGCACCCGCTGCCTAGCCAGCACCCGGCCATGGACTGCGGCTGCCTTGTTTTGAGGTTTTGCTTGGATTAAGTGGATTTAAGCTCAACTTTTGGGCACCAAAAATTTTAAAATTCATTTTAAACATTAAATCACAGAATATAGATGAAATTACATATCCAAAACACCTTTTAAAAATGGAATTCCAAGTGCTCAATCACTCTTTCAAAAACAAGTTTATGTAAGAATCATATTCTTCAAAAATCTCCAATAAACTCCAATCATATTGGATCAAAAGATATGACCAAAACACCTTAAGGCCATTAACAACAAGCTATATCAACATATAACATAAACTAATGTCAAATCAACATTCAAAATTAGCAACTATGAATTAAAACATGCTCAACATATGGATTAATAAATTAAAACATATATTAGCATAATTTCAATTTATCAAGCAAAGAGAGACATACAACATCATCCGAACACTCCAATCCATAGCAAGGATCAATTATTTGGTGATTTTGATCAATTCATCATATGAATCGATTAATTAAAAATCCAAATCATAACATAAATTAGGCTCCGATACTACTTGAAGTCATATGTAGCCATAGGATCCAATAATCAAAGCATTAAAAAAGCAAATTAACTAGGATACACATGATAACAAGCATCTAAACATGCCATTGATTCATATTTGGTATGGGGATTACCTGTTTTGCTCAAAAAACCAAGAAAGCTAGAAGAAAGCTTTTGACTCTTCAAAATCGCCTTCCAACGGTGCAGCAGAGTAGTGACCAGATTTCCCCAACCAAATGAATTTTTTTTTGAGTTAAAAATTTTAATGGAATTCCATAACACCTTGTTGGATCTATAGTCCAAAAATCAACTCAATCAGAACTCATAAAGGTCTCCCAGAACTGTCTCCAAGTCGCTACCAGAAACTAGATCTCTAAAAGGCTAGCAATCCAATTGTCTTGCCTCTAATGTTAAGATCCATACACCAATGCAATACCCTATTCTCCTCAATATTAGCGGGAGAACATAGAGAAGAAACATAATGACAAAGGGTTGGTTTGAAGGTAGGAGAAGAAAAGAAAAAGAAGCTTCAACACATGAGGCAACACTTGAAAATTGGAGGGAAACGTGGAGAGAATCTAATTCTTCACACTAGATGCAAGTATCCACCCCTCTCTTCCTCTATATCTATATATAGAGTGAGGATGGTGTGATGCCAAGGCGGCATCACACCTTCCTCAAAAGGTGACCGCCAACTTGGCATTCAATTTGAATTTGAATTTTGTGTTTATTTTAATTTCATTTGAAATCTCACACCAAATGAACTCTTCATTCGAATTTTCCCTCCAAAATTAATTCTCCATTTTAATTAAATTAAACTCCTTTAATTTAATTAATTACCTTAACTTAACTCTTTAAGTCAATTAGCTTAATACTTTAAGTTGGGAATTGTTAACTTAACCCCTTAGGTTAACTTAACCAATTGATAATCATGTGGCACCAAATATTTAACTCCTTAATTATTGATCTTAATTTAACTCCTTAAATTAACTAGATCAATTTAACAATTAAATTGATCAAGCTAAAAATGACCACAACATTTGTGTCAATTGGTCATGTAGAAACTTTTCTAATTCTTAGAAAATTTGCCTTCATTACCTAAGATATACAATTGACTTTTGTGTGTGACCCATTAGGTTCTACCATTCATTGGACATGGGCTCACAACTCTTTGTCACTTTGGAATATCAAATATTCACTTTAGTTTAAACTCCTTTAAACTAATCAACTCAATTCAATTAATCTCCATTAGTTCAAGAGTACCCAATCTCCATGGTCGATGTCCAACCTCAAGCCTATGAAGCCCAACTAGTTGACCGAAATGAATACTTTTGAAAAACTATTCTAGCTCTACGCATACCATGCAAATACGGTCCTTCTGTCTCCTATCTCCCGAAAGAGGCATAGGGTAAGATATTTGTTGGCTCCCTAATAGCCTGATACTATGTCTCTATTCTCAATGTTTGATTCCCTTTATGCCCTCATCTTTGAAAAAAAAAATCATTTTCCAAATTGTCATACCACCATGCGCAAGGATTTCATAGAATCAATCATTATAGAATATATAAGAGATGTACTCACCCTTCACAACGATGAAGAGTCAGATCCCATCTTGAATCTCATAAACCTGCATGTCTAAGTAGCTCATACCTAATCTCCATCCGAACGGCCTGCTACATGGCCAGGGAAAAGTCAAAGTATGAGGACCTAAACACAAGGTTACAATGAATCCTTATGTCAAACGACTAATTATGTGCACTAGCGTAAGTGGAAGAACTTGCCACTACCGACTTGCTACTACGACTATCTAGTGGATTCTCCGGGTAGGTTTTCAGTGCCTTGTTCTCTAACAAACACCTATTAACATGCACCCATACCTCATATGGCATTGCCCATGAAACGGAGATATATCCAACTCCTTGGATTAATGCATCGTTAGTGTAAGTCTATCAGGTTCTTAGATGCCCTTGGTCTTTTAAGATCCTACAACTTGGAAGATTTTAAGATCACGACCGTGTAAGACTTATTTCATGATCATCACTTAATGCGTGACCAAGTCCCGTAGTCTTATGTGATCTAGGGCTTCAACCAAATGCCAGAGAAGTAATTATGTGCATAAGATGAAGAAGGCCATTTAAAGAATATCATTCAATCAAGATTGTATACAAGTGAAATAGTTTACAACGCCAATCAATTAGCTTGCAGGATACTATTCCAACACCAAAGACAGCTCAAATAAGCCTCGAATCTGCTAGAAAATGAGCGAATGAAGATGAGGGAGTAGCGGTTTGAAAGGAATTGGAGAATGAGAGAGTTTGGAGAGTGTGAAATTTCAACACACGAAAAATCACACTTTTGGAGGAAAAAATGGAATCTTGTGATTAAGCCATCTAATGGCCGGCCACCTAGGTAAATAGAGATAATGGTGTGATGCAAGTTGGCATCACACCTCACATGCTTGTTGGCAACTTGCCAACTTGCATGTGAATTTGAATTTCACATACATTTGCATTTAATTAGCATTTACATTTCATCTTATGAAATGTAATGTAAATTAACTCTAAATTAATTCCAAATGAACTCTTCATTTGAATTTTCCTCCAAAATTCAAATACTCATTTTAATTAAATTAACTCTTTAATTTAAATAATTGGTTTGACTCAACTCCTTAAGTCAATAAACTTAACTCTTTAAGTTAATGGGTGTCAACTTAGCTCTTTAAGCTAACATGACTAATTAATTGTAACATGGCTAACTTCTTAATTTAATTGGTCGGTGAAAATTCAAAAGTATGATGACCTAAACACAAGGTTATCATGGATCCTCAGGTCAAATGACTAATTATATGCACTAGCGCAAGTTGGAGAACTTGCCACTCCAGCTATCTAGTGGATTCTCCGAGTGAGTCTTTAGTGAACTTGTTCTCTAACAAGCATGTATAATATATGCCCATATCTAACATAGATTGCTCATGAAATAAAATAATATCTAACTCCTTATATTTATGCATCATTAGTGCAAGCCTATCTGAATTTTAGATGCCTCATCTCGTAAGATTCTGTGACTTAGAATATTTTAAATCACAATTGTAGAAACTTATTTCATGATCAGCACCTAGTGTCTGATCGAATCCCATAGTCTTATGTGATTTAGGGGCTTCAACCAAATGCTAGTGAAGTAAAATAAGCATAAAATGATGATGGTCATTTCATAAGAATAACATTCAATTAAAATTGTATCACAAGTGAAATAGTTTACATGCCAATCCAATTGGCGGCAGGGCACTATTACAACAATCTCCCACTTGCCCCAAAGCTAATTCCCCATAGTTTTGAGACTCATCTTCTTAAGATGCAATTCAAAGACCTTTTGCGTTTAGGGGTTTAGACAGTGATTCTATCATATTCTCTTATGAGGAAACTTTATCCACTCAATGGTTGCCTCTATCAATTGATCTTATAGATCAAATGATAATGCATTTAATTGTATTTGATCATTGATAATATCTTGGCTCAAGTCCTAAGTTGTCTTCAAAAGACAACCGTAGGCTTTTGCATGCCAAGTCTACATCCAACTTTTAGATGAAGTTTTTCATCTAAACAACCTCCTTTATGGTTTCTAAAGCCGCAATATATTTGCCTCGGTGGTTGAATTGGTCGTGGTGTCTTCTTTGGAACTCTTCCAACTCACCGCGCCGCCAATGAGGCGAAATATAAATCCTGATGTGGATTTTAGGTCATTTTCATTGGATTGAAAACTAGAATCTAAAAACCCCTTGAGTTTCAATTGTCTATTATCGTATACCAAAAACAAATCCTTAGTTCTTCTCAAGTACTTTAGGATTACTTTTACGGCTTGCTAGTGACATTCACCGGGGTTGAATTGAAAACAGCTCATAACGCTTCGAGCGTGTGAAACATCCAACCTTGTATATTGAGCGGCATACATTATGCTCCCAATAGTGGACACATAAGGTATATGGGATATTCTTTCTCTCTCATGTTTAGTCTTGGGGGCCATAGACTTAGAGGAAGATCATATCCCATGGGAAGGAATCCTTTCTTGGATTCTTCCATACTAAACCTTTTTCACTATCTTGTCAATGTACGATGTTTAGAAAATCCCCAACATATTCTTTGATCTATCTTTATAGATCCATATTCCCAATACGAAGGATGCTTCTCCTAAATCCTTCGTGGAGAATTGTGAAGATAACCATGCTTTAGTACACTCTAACATTTCTCTCTCATTCCCAATGAAAAGAATGTCATCTACACAAAGCATAATAAATTATATCGAACTCATCAAACTCCCACTAGTCTTTATATACACACAAGGTTTATACACATTTTTTATAAAGCCAAACGATTTGATTGTCTTATCAAAATGTATGTTCCAACTTCAGGATGCTTGTTTAAGTCTATAAATAGACATTTCAAATTTGTAAATTTTTTGCTCACTCTCTTTGAATGTAAAACCTTATGGTTGCTCCATATAGATTTCTTCTTCAATATTTCCATTGAGGAAAGCAGTTTTTACATCCATTTGTCATATCTCATAGTCATAATATGTGGCTATGGCAAGCATAATCCTAATGAACTTAGGCATAGCGACAGTGAAAAGGTTTCCTCAAAATCAATACTCTTTTAGTGTAACATTTTGCCACTAGTCTTGCCTTATAGGTTGTTACCTCTCCATAAACTCCTAGCTCTCTCTTATAGATCCATTTGCAACCAACGGGTACTATACCCTCTAGTGGATCTACCAAAGTCCATACTTTGTTGGAGTACATGGAGTTCATTTCAGATTTCATAGCCTTAACACTATGTCCAACATAGCTTCTTAAAGGTTGTGTGCTAGGCTCGTTCTCTTGTTTCTACCACTTGTAAGATTTTATGATCATTTTTAACTTCATCAAGTTCAACGACAATGCCTTTTCTATCTAATAGAAATTATTTTTCCAAAAGGATGTCGTTCCTTGAAACAAACACCTTTTGTTTCAAGGGATCATAAAAAGAATAGCCCAAGGACTCTCTTGGGTATCCACAAACTTTCACAAGGTGCATCACATGTCCAACTTGTCTCCTACTAACTTCATGATATATGTGGGAGGCCCCTAAACTCTCAGAGAAGAGTAAGAAGATGCTTTGCCATACCACATCTCATGTAGTGTCTTTGGCATCGACTTTGCAGGTACTACACTTAATAGCCTTGCTATTATTTCTAAGGCGTACTGACAAAAGGATATAGGCACATAGGTGAAGCTCATTATGGAACGTACCATGTCTAACAAGGTACGATTTCTCCTCTCGACTACTCCATTGTGTTGGGGTACGCCAGTGGGAGTCAATTGAGAGATAATTTCATTCTTCTTTAGATAATCCAAGAATTCAGTATTTAAGTATTCCTCTCCTTGATCCAATCAAAGAGCTTTAATACTTAGACCTTGTTGCTTTTCTACTTCATTCCCATACTCTTTGAACTTTTCAAAAGCTTCGGACTTGTAATTCATAAGATACACATGTCCAAATCGAGTATGATCATTGGTAAAGGTAATGAAGTATGAAAAGCCAACTCTTGCACTAACTTTTAGTGGTCCACAAGCGTTCATATGAATCAAATCCAAAGGACTTGTGGTTCGCTCCCATTATCCTACAAAAGGAGTCTTGGTCATTTTTCCTTTTAAACGAGATTCACAAGTAGGAAGATTCTCTATGCCACTAATGTTTTGTTCTTTAAGGGCTTCTAACTTGTTCATCCTATTTTTACAAATATGTCCAAGTCTTGTATGCCACAATATGACATCTTCTTGGTTATCTAATTTTCTTTTACTTTGTTGAATGTGCATTAGTGATGGTTGAGAATCCAAAAATATATAATCCATTGTTTAGTGTACCAATAGCAACTAAAGAACCATTTTTTATTGCCTTCAACTTCCCATTTGATATTGAAAAATCAAATCATTCGTTATCAAAAATGGGAATTTGAAATAATGTTCTTAACAAGATTTGGTACATTAGAACAAAGGTCTAATACAAATAAGGAATTCACTAAGTCTAACTTATTTTACGCCTTTGGCTTTAACCGCAACTCTTGCTCCTTTGCCAAGGCAGTGGATCATATCCCCATCACTAAGTTTTATTGTTCTTTCTATTCTTTGTAACAAATTACAAATATGAGAACCACATGCGATATCATATATCTATGAGTATCTTGGATGCATTTCAAAAAGTACATACACTTTATTCCTTGCAATACCATTTCCAATGGCCTTTCTTGCAAAAGTAGAAACAAGTATCATCGACTTTATTCTCATTAATCTTCTTGACTCCATCGGACACCTTAAAGGGTTGTTTCCTCTTGAAAAAGAACATTTCTTCTTCTTACCCCCTTTTTACTTCCCTTTAGGGCCTTTAGAGTGGGAGAAGAAAGCAATCATTAGAGGTATGCCCTTGTCATGGTTGTCTCTGCCTAGACCAACACTTTGGCCAAATAAACTCGGCAAGGATATGAAGATCAAATCCCCATAGAGATCATCGTCCATCACTACATCCAAGTTGAAGAGCGTCTCAACAAGCCTAATAATCTTTAGACCGTAGTCGAGGATACATGAATTCTCATGCATCCCAACTTGAAAAATCTCCTTAGACAACATGAATCTTTTATACCATGTTTGCATTACAACTCTTGTAAGCAATAGACCGAGGTATGTTTCATATGTTCTTAAGACTTTTGAAGTTAATAAATGCCATCATGAGACTATGGCCTGGGAGGTGACCCTCAACCACTTTCACGAACATTTCACATGTCTCTTGATCCGTATTATCTGTATGGGATTAGAAGTACCTTGATAAAGGACATATATTTGTTTCTCGAAATCTATAACAATTTTGAGGTTAAGCTTGAAGAATGATGTAAGCTAAGGATCCAATTATAAAACTTTTAAAAAAACTGAAATCTAACTTGATCACACCTCTGCAAGGATCTAATTCACGTGATTAAAGTAGATTTAGATCAGAAAATTACCTCTAAAGAAAAATCCAATCAAAAATGTGGAGATGCTTGAACTCCTTCAATGCAGTCTCCACTAGCGCAACAGATTGTGGACAACTTTTGCCCAACCAAATCTCATCGGAATGGGTTGAAATTTGAATTAAAAATCACCAACACCTTAATGGATCTACAGTAGAAAAATAAGCCAAATCAGAAACTCCAAAGTGCCTCTAGAAATGGCTCCAAGTTTCTGCCCAAACAGATGATCTCCAAAAGGCTAGCAATCCAATTATTTTGCCTCCAATGATAAGATCCACACACCAATGGACAATCCAAATCTCTCCTATGTTAGTTGGAGAACAAAGAAGAGATATGAGAGGATGAAGGCTGATTTTGGAGATAGAAGATGAAGAAAATGGGAAGCTTCAACACATGATGCAACACATGGAAAATTGGAGGGAAAGGAAGAATCTAACAATTAGATGTTTTTCTGTGATTAACATGCTCAAGCGGCCACACCCTTATATCTATATATAGAGGGAGGAAATTTTGATGCTTAGGTGGCATCACACCTCCTCAAGGTGGGGCACCAACTAGGCTGGCCAATTTGCAATCAAGTTGCATGTTAATCTAATGTGTATTTGAATTTCATTTGGAATTTTCATTTCATCACATGAAATGTCATCCAAATAAATTCTAAATGCATTACAAATGAACATTTCATTTGAATTTTCCCTTCAAAATTGATTCTTCACTTTAATTTAATTAATTAACCTTTGACTTAACTCTTAAGTCAATTAGTTTAACTCTTTAAGCTAGTTTTTGTTAACTTAACCCCTCAAGTTAAGTTAACCAATTGATAGTCATGTAGCATCAATTAAATTAACTCTTAATTTAATTGGTCTAACTTAACTCCTTAAATTATTTAGATCAATTTAACAATTAAATTGATCTAGTCAAAATGACCAAAAATTGTGTCAACTGTCTACCTCAAAAAATAGGTCATGGTGGAAATTTTCTAACTCTTAAAAAATTCCTCTTCATTTAGTAGGATTTCCAATTGACTTTTGTGTGTAATCCATTAGGTTCTATTGTTCATTGGAAATAGGCTCACAACTCTTGTAATTTATTGAATATCAAATATTCACATTAGTCTAAAACTCCTTTAAACTAATGACTCAATTCAATTAATCTCATTAATGGAATAGTACCCAATCTCCATGGTTGATGTCCAACCTCAAGCCCATGGAGCCCAACTAATTGGCCGAAATGAATATATCTTGATGAACCATTTTGGCTCTACGCTTGCCATGCAAATGCAGTCCTTCTATATCCCATCTCCCGAAAGAAGCCTAGGGCAAGTTATTTATCGGCTCCCTAATAGCCTCGGTATTTGTCTCTATTCAAATGTTCGATTCCCCTTTATGACCTAATCTCTGGAAAACTCCTTTTCCAAATTGCCATACTACCTTGCGCAAGGATTTCATGGAATCGATTATTATAGAATACATAGGAGTTGCACTCGCCCTTCACAATGACGAGGAGTCGGATCCCATCTTGGATCTCACAAACCTTCATGTCTAAGTAGCTCATACCTAACCTCGACCCGAAAGACCCGCTAGGTGGTTAAGGAAGAGTCAAAGCATGAGGACCTAAACATAAGGTTACCATGGATCCTCAGGTTGAAGGACTAATTATATGCAGTAGCGTAAGCTGGAGAACTTACCACTATGGCTATTTAGTGGATTTTCCGAGCGAGCCTCAAGTGAACTTGTTCTCTAACAAACACCTATATCTCATAAGCTTGCTCATGAAACTAGGCAATATCCAACCCTTGGATTTATGCATCGTCAGTGCAAGTCTATCCGAATATTAAATGCCCTGTCTCATAAGATTATATGACTTGGGATATTTAAGATTACGACCATGTAAGAATTATTTCATGATCATCATCGAGTGTACTGACCAAGTCTCATAATCTTGTATGATCTGAGGGCTTCAAAAAAATGCCAGTGAAGTAATAGAAGCATAAGATGAGGATGGCCGTGTATAATGAATAACATTCAATCAAGATTGTATCACAAGAGAAATAATTTACACACCAATCTAATTAGCTTGTGGGGTACTATTCCAACAAAGCAAATCGTGGAAGTTTGGCTCGGTTGGTTTATTGATTTCCAAAATAATGCTTAGTGGATTCTTAGTCATTGATTGAGATTTCGCAATTCTTCAAAGGCGAAAAAAGAAAATATAAGCATGTGATTAAATTTTGATATTAAAAAATATATCCTTGGACTTTCAAGCATGTTTTTCTCCCACTATTTTATCAAATTCCTCAGCCCCATAAGGAATTCAGGAAATCTCATTTCCTAGTGAGAATCAAGGCCTAAAGGACTTGTAGCGGACCCATGACTCTTGAGACATCTATAAACAATCGTAAGGTAAGCAACGTTTGCTAATTGTATCGCTATACAACCATTGATATGTTCTGCCTCACTCTTCATGTAGACCCATGACTCATGCGACATCTACACTACCAGGTGTTTAAGTCGAACCTACCAATCAATCTTTGATTCGAAACCGCACTATGTCATTCCATGACTCATGAAATAATGCATAGGAAACATCAAATCAGAGTGCATCATATGCTAAGTAAGTGAGCATAGCTTTCCTCCATAAACGTGACCCACAACTTATGAGACATCACGCAAATGTAGTAGCATCTCATGTCACATACTATTAGTAGAAGACATAGATTAATTAAAACTCCTTTTAATTTGTATCCATATTGACTCATATTTTGAAAGCACTTAAACTCCTCTAAGTGTAGCGATTTTCTTGCTTTGAAATATTTCATCAATTTTATCTTCTCTTATTCGGGTTTTCTATATTCTAACTATACATCTCATACATCAATAGGATAAAGAAAGCATAAATAAGTAAATGCATATAGTATGCTTCCAGGGTGGGATGGCCATGAGTCTTAACCAAGCAGTGCACTTATAGCCATAGGTGCACTACTTAGTTGATTTTAAGTGGATTGATTAAATCTAACTATACAGAAATGCATCCCATATATCCATGGGTCTTCATGCCTCCTTGATGCCTTTGGCCTTCTTTATCTCCTTGCAATATTTACTAGAGAAAAGAAATCATCGCACCTAGTTTTCTACTCTCATAACATTTACAAGATAGAAAATTAAGAGGCATACAAGCCCCTATTTAATACAACCCTTTTCAACAACTTAAAACAAATAAAACCAATTTAAAGGCTCATGATCATCCCCATACATTTATCATCCATTCAATAATTAAATGAACAATAAATAAGAAATGACATTCAATTCATCAAATTAAATGCCCATCTCATAAATAATTAATTAACTAGCAAAAATAAGCATAGCTCTTTATGCATCTCATTTTTGCACTTAATTGAAGATTATTTGAAAAAGACTTTAAAAGCATGCAAAAATGTCAAACATAATTTTGAGCACTTACACAACATTTGTGCATCAAAATAAGGATGAAATAATCAAGTTTGATAGGTCGAAAACAACAAAATAGCACAAAAATCAGTTCTAGGGTGACCTTGGGCGGGCTGCTATCCAACCGGCCGGCTAGGCATGCCTATGCCCACGGTCGTGCCTAGCTCCAATGAACCGTTTAAGCACCGTTTTCTATTTTTACCACTCTAAACCATATGGACCCCTCCATAACATCATTTCATACAAATTTTGACAAATTTTCAGATTATAAACACCTTTAAAAACTGAAAATTAATGTGTTCAAACAAGCTTCAAAAATCAAGTAAAAGTGAGAATCAACATCCTCCAAAAATCTCCAATTAATTGCAATCCAATTGGATTCAAAAATGACCAAAACACCTTAAGGCCAAATAAAACATGCTATATCAACACATACCATTATCCAATGCTAAATCAACATTTAACATAATCATCTATGAACTGAAAACATACCTAAGAGTGTCAAAACCAAACCCAACTCGATGACCTGACAATGACCCACCTGAAAAAATCAGGTCTGGATTTGGTGTTTTGGGTTTGGGTCAAATTAGGTCGGACCTGAAAATGACCTGAGAAAAAAAAATAAGATTGGGTTGATCTCGGGTCAACCTACCTAACTTGAAAAAAATAAACTAGTGACCCAATAACTCAATAAACCTGACCCAACTCAACTCACCTGAAAAAAATTGACTAATTAAAATAAAATCTAAATAATATATATCCAAAAATCAAAATTTTAAAAATTCAATTACTGAACAATGATTTGTTATTTTTGTGTATTCGGAGTACTCATGGCATGACCAGTTTTAAAGTTATTATATTTCTTCGACTTTAATGATTATATCGAATTTTACATTTTATTGTAAATCAAACTTCTATTGTATTATAATGTTGGAACTTATAAATATGAAAAATAAAATAAATAGATCAGGTTAGGTTAGGTTATCAGGTTGTTGGGTTACCTGATTAAAAATCAGGTCAACTCAAACCTGATACGATCTTTTGTGGGTCAGGTTAGGGTTGAGCCTTTTGACTTTAACATCGGGTTGGGTTGGGTTTGGATTTGGTATTTGGTATATTTATGTTATACCTTATCTCAACCGAACTCTAACCCACCCAACCCACCCGAATTGACACCCCTAAACATGCCAACACATGAATCAACATTTAAATCATATATTAGCATATCTCAATTCATCACAAAAGAGCCACATGCAAAATCATCCAAACACTCAAATTCATCAATTGAATCAAGTATTTGGAGATTGGAATCAATTCATCACATGAATCAATTCACCAAAAATCAAAACTAAAGCATGATATAGGCTTCGATACCACTTGAAAGTGGAAGTAGGCTAAGGATCCATAATATAAAACCATAAAAGGATAAATATAACTTAGCTACTCCACTCCAAGGATATAATCATGCTTATAATAAGGATTTAAGCTCTGAAAATTTAGCTTGAATGCTAAATCCAAAGGTAATAAGAAGAAGACTCCAATGAACACTTCAATAGATCAACTCGTGCACAACAGAAGCGATCAACGTTTGGACACCTTACACAAGTCCAAAAATGCTCAAATTTTGCAAAGAGCACCTTAACACACCAAGGAATATGCTGTAAAAAATTTGTGCCAATCATGACTTCCTAATTCCTCCAAATCTGCCACGAAAGTTACTGGATAGCAATGGTTCACCAATTAGCACCAAGTTCCCTAAGTATTGGACCTCTAATGTAATAATCCACACACCCAAGGACAACTCAAATCAACCTCAGATCTACTACAAAATGAGAGGATGAAGGTGAGAGAGTGGCGGTTTGAGAAGAATTGTAGAAGGAGAGAGTTTGGAAATTCTAAAGCTTCAACACATGAAAAGTCACATTTTTGGAGCGAAAAAGGGAATCTTGTGATTAAGCCATCTGATGTCCGGCCACCTAAGTATTTATAGACAGGATGGTGTAATGCAAGTTGGCATCACACCTCCCATGCTTGTTGGCAATTTGCCAACTTGCACGTGAATTTGAATTTCACATGCACTTGCATTTAATTAGCATCTACATTTCATCTTATGAAATGTAATGCAAATTAAATCTAAGGCAAAATTTCATTTTTCATTCTATAACTTTACCCTACTTGTGTTTTTGCCCTATATCTTCAAAAATTATAATCTTAGTCCTATAAATAACAAAAATTTTACCTTTTAGTCCTTTTTTTTGCCAGAGCCGGTGAAAGTCACTGGAAAAGCTAATGTGGCTCACCGGACGTGTGGCAATTTGGAGTTTTTTCCAGGTTGGACTGCTTAGTAGGTATTTTTTGTCTTTTTCTTGGACATTTTTCATCCTATAACTTTGTTTAACTTGCATTTTTGCTCTATATCTTCAAAAATTACAATTTTAGTCCTATAAGTAACAAAAATTTGGTTGTTTTAGTCATCCGGCGAAAAACCTACTAGAAAAGGCTGACATAGCTCGTCGGAGTGTGCCAATTTTGAATTTTTTGCTGTGTTGGCAAAAATCCAGCTGACATGGTTTGATTGTTTGGAAGGAGAAATGCCAACTAGATATATATTTATATATACATATATATATTTATGTAAATAGACATTTTTATATACATATATACATACATTACCACATATATACACATATATATATTTATTTATGTAAATAAACATTTATATATACATATATACATACATTACCACCTAGCCACCCCCCCCCCCGGCATCCCCCCCAACAAGTTGTTGCCTACCCATGGACCACCGGCCATGGCAACCATGAGCCAAGTGTCCAACACCGCTTGGACAGGCCTGCCATAGCCAACCCTAAGGCCATAGCAGGCTTGTCCAGGCAGTGCTGGCCGCTTGGCTCATGGCTGCCATGGTCGGCGGTCCATGGGCAGGGCGGCGACTTGTTGTGGGGATAGGTGGTAATGTATGTATATGTATATATATGTGTATGTGTGAATGTCTATTTACATAAATAAGTAAATATATGTGTCTATATTTAGATAAATAAATAAATATATATAGATATATGTATATATGTATATATAAATATATATCTAGTTGGCATTTTTTCTTCCAACCAATCAAGTCATGTCAGCTGGACTTTTGCCAACACAGCAAAAAAATCAAAATTGGTACACTGTGGCGAGCCACGTTAGCTTTTCCCGGTGGGTTTTTCGCCAGAGGACTGAAACAGCCAATATTTTTTTACTTATAGGACTAAAATTGTAAGTTTTGAAAATATAGGGCAAAAATGCAAGTTAGGCAAAGTTATAAGACGAAAAATGAGCAAGAAAAAGACAAAAAATGCCTACTAGACAGTCCAACTGGCAAAAACTCCAAACTGCCACATGCTTGGTGAGCCACGTCAGCTTTTCCGACAACTTTCGCCGGTTCCGGCGAAAAAAGGACTAAAATGACCAAAATTGTAATTTTTGAAAATATAAGGCAAAATGCAAATTAGGCAAAGTTATAGGACAAAAAATGAAAATTTTCCTTAAATCCAAATTAATTTCAAATGAACTCTTCGTTTGAATTTTCCTCCAAAACTCAAATACTCATTTTAATTAAATTAACTCTTTAATTTAATTAATTGGTTTCACTTAACTTTTTAAGTTAATAGGTGTTAACTTAACTCTTTAAGCTAACATGATTAATTAATTGTCATATGGCACCAATTAAATTAACTTCTTAATTTAATTAGTCTAATTTGACTCCTTAAATTATTCTGATTAATTTAACAATTAAATTAATCAAGCCAAGATGATCAAAAATTAGTCAACCAAATTTCTCTCCAAAACCGCCTAGGTCCTTAGAAAATTCCTCCCATCAAGTAGAATTTTCTTTAGGCTTTTGTGTGTGATTCATTAGGTTAATCCATTCATTGGACATAGGCTCACAACTCATTGTGATATTTTGAATATTGAAATATTCACATTAGTTTAAACTCCTTTAAACTAATAACTCTTTTAATTAATCTCCATTCGAAGAGTACCTAATCTCTATAGTCAATGTCTAGCAATAAGCCCATAGAGCCCAACTAATTGGATGAACTAAATATGTCATGATGAACCATTTTAGCTCTACCCTTGCCATGCAGATACGGTCATTTCATCTCCTATCTCCCGAGAGAGGCCTAGGATAAGATATTTGTTGGCTCCCAAATAGCCTCGATAACTATGTTTTTAATTCCAATGTTCGATTTCCCTTTATGACCTCATCTTTGGAAAACTCCTTTTTTAAATTTTCACACTACCTTACATAAGAATTTCTTGGAATCGATCATTATAGAATATATAGGAGATGCACTCGCCCTTCACAACAATGAGGAGATCGATCCCATCTGGGATCTCACAAACCTCCATGTTTAAGTAGCCATACACAATCTCAACCTAGATGACCCACTACGTGGTCGGTGAAAAGTCAAAGTATGATGACCTAAACACAAAATCATCATCGATCCTCAGGTCAAAAGATTAATTATATGCACTAGCGCAAGCTAGAGAACTTGCCACTCCGACTATCTAGTGGATTCACCGAGCGGGTCTTCAGTGAACTTGTTCTCTAACAAGCATCTTCTAACATGCACCCATGTCTAACATGGATTGCTCATGAAATAGAGCAATATCTAACTCCTTGGATTTATGCATCGTTAGTGCAAGCCTATCTGAATCTTAGATGCCCCATCTTATAAGATTCTGTGACTTAGAATATTTAAAATCACGACCGTAGAAACTTAATGATCACCACCCAGTGTCTAACCAAGTTCCATAGTCTTATGTGATTTAGGGGCTTCAACCAAATGCCAGTGAAGTAAAATAAACATAAGATGAAGATGATCATTTTATAAGAATATCATTTAATCAATATTGTATCACAAGTGAAATAGTTCCATACCAATTCAATTGGCTGAGGGGCACTATTCCAACACTAAGCCTGCACGGTACATTGTTAAGAAAACAAGTCCTTGACAAGGCTAAAAAAAATAGAGGAACAATGCCGTTTTGGATCTCAAATAGCATTCAATCTGATTAATTAAATTCTATTAGGATTTTTCATTGTTGGTCTTCTTCTAATTAGTTGTAAACTCTTTAAACAGGTCAGAATAAGGCGATAGATTCTGTTAGCGTTGGTTTTGTTGTTAGTTGTAAAATCAGTTTGTTAGGATTTTTGGTGGTTGGCTTTATTGTTAGTTCTAAAATCGTTAAATAGGCCACAAGAAGGATGAGGATGTTTCTTGTATTCTTGAATGGAACTTCCAAACTATGATGTTTCTAATTGCTTCTAGTGTCTAGGTAGGTGTTTGTGAGCCAAAAAGAGTTTGACGTCATATATGGAGTCTTATGCTATCCTTGAAATATTACCTTGCTAATTGATCCATCTTCTTGTAATTAAAGAGGAAGACATATATCTCCATTCGCCTGACAAAAGAAAACTATAAATATATATTCATTCATCAGACGAAAGAAAACTAGATGAAATGGTGGAAATACTTTGTGGAGTGTGAGCCAAAGATTAACCCCTAGAAACTAAGACCTGAAAAATATAGTTAATTTTCTGATATGGTGAAAAAGTGATGGTAAGCTTTTAATAACTCCAATGAATTTGTTTCATCTGCTTTAATGGCGTAATCTAAGGGCTATATGCATTCAACATGGTCTAATTATCTAAAGGCTATATTTAACTATTTCGACTTGCCCCCCTCACCGACCACAACACCGAACTTATCCTCATCCACCACCTCCTGCAGTTAGATCAATTTATACACCTCGATCGATTGTCTCCTCTTTGACTAGATCTCCTCATGTTCCCATATCCAATTGATCAATCTCCGCCCTGTTGCCGCGCCCACCACCCTTTCACTGGATCCCTAGAACCCCTCATTGCTCGAGTCTCCCCTTCAAAGAATGGATCGATTTGTACGTCAAGTCATTCAGCCAATATCGGACTCCGACCTATCTATTGACCCCCATTGCCGCCTATTTGTCGAGGGTAGGAAAAAGGGAAATTGAAACAAAGGAGAAACATACATATTAGTGTAAGGTTAACAGACAAGCGCTTGCTCCAAATTAAAAGAGAATGTTGATTAATTAATGTGACTGTGAGCGTAAAATTTTAGGATTAGCTAGGGCCTTCTTTTCATGAAAGTCTACTTAATTATTCCTCAGCTTCAGTGGACTACGTGAGCACTGAAGCATGAATTTTAGGCCATCTTAATTTACTCTTATTGCCAATTTTGTGGAAGAAAAGAAACCATATATTGGGGCCTAGCTATCCAATAAATATCCCTCTATCTTGGATTTTCTCAATTGGTTGTAATTTGTTCCATTTGTATATATATGTAATACTGCTATCTACCATAATTAGGGTGTATATATATATATATCTATATATATGTCTCTTGACGGAAATATTCGTCAATGACATATATGTTCAAAAGAATTGTGCAAAAAGAATGAAAAGGAGATCCATAGAAATTCTAAGGGCACGTTTGATACGAAATGTGTATAATAGTGGAGATTGTAATAGGTAGGATATTAAGTGAGATTGGATTAATTAATGGCATGTTTGATATGTATTATTCCCCCCATTAATTACTCTCCACTACAATTTCTACAATCCTTCTTGATGCATTTGATAACAGCCACTATAATTTTAATTGACAAAATTGCCCCACTGGAAAAAGCCCCAAGTCAAAATATATCTCTCACTTCACGTGAATCTTCCCCAACTCAATTATTGTTGCTCTACTCAAATGTTTTCCCCCATCAGACGAAATCAAGCCAAAAACCTTCATGCCGTTCTCCGACGAAACACAAGGCAAGGCAAAGCGAAAAACCTTCATGCCTTTCATGTACAAGACTAATATACAAAGCGAGAAGGAAAATATAGGACATATTGTTGATGGCAAAATGCAGACTGTAATTAAAGTCGAGCCAATTAATTGGCGAGTCAATTAAGCCAAAAACAAAAAAAAACAAAAAAAAAAAAAAAAACTTGGTGGCCATATCATCAATTGCCTAACGAGTCAGAGAGCATGAATGATTACCAGCTCACATAAAAATCCAAGGATAGAATAATAATTAAAGAGACAATAAAAATAAACAATCTAGAGAACTCTTCTTCATCATAAACAACTTCGTTTGCTAGCGTACATGCTCAAATCATCCAAAAAACCTACTAGATTTTTTTTCGCCCAGTCATTAAGTCAACAATCTACAATACCATCGAATCTCAGTTGAGGAGATGCTGAAATAAAAAAAAATTCAGTACCCATAACACAAATCGAAGATCGGACAAGTCATTCTTGGAAACTCTTCCCATCAATTCAACAACCCAATGAAAACCCTAAGAAGAAAACATAACTACAGTAGATGGTGATTTGAGGATTTCATAGGCCTCCTGGGTTTTAAGGCAAGTTGGTGTTCTTGTATCATATTAATTCTTCACTCCCGTTTCGATAATTTGTGCTTTTTTCAATTTCTTCATGTTAATTCTTCACTCCCTATTTTGCTGCAGTTTTCGAGGATCCATCATACACTCCAGGGGTATGCCATTTCCGGCCAGGTTGCTGTAACTCCCGGTTGGCGCTAAGGATATCTATAACATTACAATTACCATTCAACAGCCATAAAGATATTTGTAATAATGTGCTAGCTAAATCTTTGAAGCCAAACTAGTATGTTGTACTGGCAGCCTATCAATTCTAGGATACATGAAAGTTATACATGAGTTGCATGATAGGGAATTACACAATAGCTCAAATGTATATTGAATTAATGCAGAAAATTCAAACTCCGAACTGCACAACCAGTGTGAAAAGTAGGTTGTGGGCTATTTCAATTCCGGAATCATTAAATTTTAAACTCCCCAAATCCAAATAGTAGTCTCGCAAATTCATACCCCGGCCTACAGTCACAATAGTTTTTTTTTCCTTTCAACTTGCGTGTTCCCCTTCAATACATGTATACATGATCTCTAATTTTCAAGAAATTAATCGAAATAATCCCAAAGTCCATTTTTGGGATGAAGATTAAGTAATAAAGATCAAGAAACAATAATTGCGGAGAAAATCAATAGTAAAGCAATTTCTGGGTTTGATACCTCTGTGACAACCAAGTCGTTCGCGTTTTAGCCTCAAATCCTGTGAGTACGCTAATGCCACTCAACTTCCTTAACTCGGCCGTGAGGTTGTTCTTTCAGCAAAACCCTGCAATGCAAATATCAGTCCGGGTTAAATGAAAATTACTTCCGCCGGTTATCACTTGACAATTATATGACATGAGTAATGAAAATCAAGGCGCCACTTGCGTTTGAATCAGCATCTCGCTGCTGCCACTTAGAGTTCCTTATTCTTCTCATCAGAATCCCAAATTTCTCGAAAGGATTTGCTTTTGTCGTTCGTGGGAGACTCCACTTTTTAGGAATGGCACAAATGAGAAATTACAAACAACATAAGGAGACAAAATTGAAAATATGATCACTGTTCACTCCACAAATAAGGGTGCGATTGATTAATCGCACCCCCAAGGCCGTGATATGAGTTGAGGGTAATCTTATCAACAGTAGCGTGCCTTTATAAAATGCAGGCCAACTCGCTTGGCGAATCTTAGATAACAAACAGCAGATTACCCTCTACTGAAAGTGCTAATTGAGTGTAATAATGCCTATCAAACAAGGCCTAAATTTCAGATAATTATTATTATAATTCATTACTTTTTTCGGTTAAAGGTAGTTAAGGAAATGATTTGAAGTATCCCTATCCCAAGTACTAACTCCTAAAGCATAAATAAAGGGGGGGAAACAAAAGAAAAGAAAAAAATTGCATGCTACACAATTTCGTCCGGGTCGGCCCATATTCTTGGTGGGTCTAATTTTTCGGACAGAAAAAACAAGGGGCAAAAGAAATTAAAACAGATAAAGATTTCAAAATGTTACTCTAGTAATTAATTTTCCAACTCCGCAGGTCTTAAATTCTTACATTAATTAATTTCTCCTTCATTTCGATGTTAGTTTTCTTGCTATTTTTTCTAGTTATTAATATTTTTATTGTGTTTCACTTAAATATTGTATGCATATATTTTTATTCAATTAATTTACTCTATTAGAAAAATAGAATGTTGTTGATAAAATATCAACTTGTAACATCAATATTGTCATTTTCCATTTTTTTTATTTTAATTAATATCTTAATCCATATTTTTAATTTTTGTTATAAATTATATATTTAATTTGTATTTAAAACAAGCAAAATATATATCTGCACTTGATGAGTAATATCTAATAAAATATAAACAAATAATTTGAAATATGTTCAAATTGTTCAAAACTTGAGATTGAGTAAGATAAAAAGAAAAAACTTAATGAATATTCATAAAATATTATCTCATTTCTTCAAATAAATACATCACATTATAAATCAATCACTCTAATCATGTTACAAACAATAGAGTCATTAAAAATAATTTTACAAAAAACTAATAAAAGTCATCTAAACAATTTAACCATCCAAAACAATATAAATTAAGTCATCAAACAAATAACACTATATTTATAAATTAAATAAACCAATCAAAGCAAGTTAGTTAAGTCAAGTGGTTAATGGACATAAATCACTAAATTATCCAAAAGTCACTAGGGCTTTCTATTCAAATTAAGTTGCACTCACCGATGTCTTAAATTCAGCCACAGATGGTGATTTATCATTTATGTACCCAATTTAAGTATTATCCTAATTTATCTGTTATCTTTCAAAAAATCTTATCGAGAGCAATTCTAATTTTATCCTATTTTCATTTTCTTTTATTAAATGTTTTCCTTAAAATTTGGGTCCTCTTTTTCCCTCCTTGGAGCCTCACATAAGCATTAACTCGTAGGGCCTGTTTGTTTATTTCAACACCTCTTTTCATTTTCAATACAAAATAAAAATATAAAACTATTACTTTTCTATCCATTTTTACTCAAAATATTTCTTATTTTTATTTTCAACTCTTTTCTAAACTTATCCTATCGTCCTACTACTATATCAATCAAATTCAAATTTGATTTAACATAAACTACCTACTATCATTTTAAAATTAATAAAATATACATATATTTTAAAAAGAATAAATCTTTTTAATTATAAAAAAAATATAATCAACTAACTTTTCAACCTTATACTTACTCTAATCATTACTCTCCAACAAAACATCCAAATACAATTTTATTTTTCATTTTCAAATCGTAACTATTTTTTGAACTTTTATTTTTAGATGAAAATGAAAGTAACCCTTGAAAACATATTCAAAGGGGCACATACTAATTTCATGTTTTGCGCAAACCATTTTCAAATTGACTACGATTTGATTTATAAATATAAAATAAACCAGCTACCTAAGAGGATAAATGAGACAAAAGCGCTTGGGCAGAAAATGACAAGATGAAGTCACCTAATAAGGTAAGGAGGGGACACACTTTTCAAGAGAGGGCCAGTTTAGGTAATTTAAGGCCCGTTTGGTTCGTTGGTTTGGTTTTCATTTTAATTTTCAAATTTTAATATTTCTAAAATATTAAAAAGTTAGTTGTTAGTTTTTGTTTAGAAAATAAAATGAATATAGGGATAAAATTATATTGAATTTATATTTTTTATGCATTAAATTATCGAATTCTAAAATATATCTATATTCTACTTATTTCAGAGTGAAAGGCTGGTACCTTATATCAATTTTAATTTAATTTTGATTGATAATAAAAATATGATGACTTGGCGGGGGGTGCACAAGTGATTGGTTAAGTGCGCAAAGGGTTTGGTGGAGAAGCCACAAGTGGCGGTGGTGGAAAGGAAGAAGAATGTGGAAATGGTGAAGAGGAGAGCGGTGGTTGGAAGGTGCATATCGGTGAGTGTTTTAAGCTGAAAATTCACATGGAAAAAAAAATGTTCACAAGTTCTTTGAGTTGAATATTCAGTAAGTTCTGCCGCTTATCTTTGCTTACAGTGATGAGAAACGATAGAAGTGGTGTCAGCGGTAGACGTGGCCACGGCCGGTGGTGATGAAGGTTGTGGAGGAGACTAGAACATTGGGCAGAGCATAAACGAAACCACCAGTCCAATGTTGTTGTAGAACTAAAGTGCCAACTGAGAGTGTTATTAATTGGCTTTTCACTGCTGGAAAAAAATGGGTGATAAAAAAAAGGGGATCTTATTTTAAAATACTCAATCTAATATTCACTTTGGGATTCAGTCCCTACCCAACCAATTCTTATTTTGAACTCCCCATGTGAAGTTTCATATTTGACTTTCAGTCCCCAATCACTTAAAATGACGAAAATGGCCTCATTTTATTACTTTTTTCTTTATTCATAAACTCTGATGTCCCAAGCAGCTTATCTCTCTCTATCTCTTTCTCGTCTGTTTTCTGTTTAACTCCCGTATCGAAATGCAGTCCTTTTCTCTCCTTTTTGTTTTTTTTCATTTTCTGCAATCGGCTACAACATATTAGCAGGAAGCAAGCCTACTTTGTCTCCATTTTCACACGGTAAAACAGCATTGTAATCTTTCGTGAGTAATAGTTATTTTATATTTTTTTTAGCCTAAAAATGTCAAATAGTGGTGAAGAACCTCAAATTCAACTGTTAAGGAGTTGTATGTACAATGTAAAACTCTATATCATGTCCATTTTTGAAAGCATGACACTAATGGGACTATATTTCCAACTGGAGGAAAAGTGGTGTGAAATTTTCCCATAATTCCATGGAATCCAATACCTTACTCCCCATCAAAAAATGTACGTGACTTTGAATGCTGACTAGGATGTTTCCAATATGATTCGTCTGCATTTGTGCTTAAGGATGACCTTAGTTGACATGATAGTTGCCCGAAAAAGTGAACCTAGTGGACGAGGAAGGCAAAGGAGCTATATAGGCAGGTAAATACTTCATATCTTCAATTTCGTATTGCATTTATTGTTTAGCATACTTCCATTGTCCCAATTTGTACCTCTTTGCATTATTAGTTATATATAGCTTATCTTACAGAATACTTTTTCTTATGTGGTTTAGTACTTAGGTCTTCTATGTTAAATATTAAATTTGTTCATTTCAATACTTGTGCACTTCTACATTGAATACTGGATATGTGTGTTTTAGTACTTAAGCTTTTATGTTAAATACTAAATTTGTTCATTTCAATACTTCGATCATCTATGTCCAATACTGCATTTTTTTTTCCAATTCACTGCTTAGTTCTTTCTACATTGAATACTGGATTCAATTATTTCAATACTTATCTCCTCTATGTTAAGTACTCAAATTGTTTATTTTAGTACTTAGTTCTTCTATGTTAAATACTAATATTGTTTACTAAGTTACCTAGTTATCTTGTTGTTGCATACTGAAATTGCATAGTTGAGTACTTGCACACTAATCTTGTAGGGCTTTATTAACAATTAATGAATTTGACTATGTTATTTCTTTGCAATGAACACTCATTTAGGAAAGAAATAGAGGAATACATTTCTTCCATAGGGGAGTCACAATATGATTTAGCATTACAAAAGAATTCAATTGATGCTTGGAGTCATTGCATCCATGGAGAGGGGCAAACGTTCTAGGATGCTGAAGAGTTTAGAATTAAACTTAGAGCTGTTGCTACTAAAAGGTCCTTCATGTATAAGAAAAATGATTCCAAAAATATTATAGCAATTTGTAGTGATAATAATTTCAAATGTAGAATATATGTCTCAAGATACTTTTTGGTATTCAAAAATGCAACATGGCACATATATGTAATGAGGGTAGTCTTCGGATGAAGGGACATCCTAGAGCTGATTCTGCTTGGGTTCCTAATATAGTGAAAGAAAAAATGAGAATAGGGCCTGTTACTGACCTATTAACCTATTTGCTAATTTTCTTTTTTCTTTATGTGGAATGTCATCTTCTCCTTCTTTTCCCCCCCAACATCAACAACACCATCACCATCACCATCATGACCATTATGACAATCATTACTACCACGTGAAATCTCAAACTCATCAACAACAACCTTTAGATGTGGTTTCTCATAACTGTCTTCAGCACCACCAGTAGCATCACTACTGTCATCTTCTTTTTCAATGTCCTTTTCTTCATCTTTCTCATCTTCATTATCCTTTTCCTCTTCAGTCACCTTCTCCTCATCAACTTCATTTCCTTTGCTCTCCAAAATTGCAATTATGTTCTTCAATAGTTCCACTTCTTCATTTTTCTACTTCAATTGAGCTTCAAATCTTAAAACATCGTAACTCGACATTGAAGGACCAGTACAAAGAGCACAAAATTATTAGTACAATAACAAAGTAAAGGTCAAGTAGTAATCATGTGCATCTAAATAATTACCCGCATTGAAGCGACAAGTTTTTCCTCCTCGAGAAAGGGATAGATAAGCACAATCTGTTACAATAGGAATTTACACATTTCTTTCAAATGTAAAACTCATAGCGAATCATTTTAAACATAAACAATAAACTTTTATCTTTTTCCTTTTAATTTGATTAAAAGCTTTCTCTACAATAGCCAAATTCTTTGAGGTCTGTTGTCAGCCTACCGAAAGAACTGCATGCATGCACGCAACAATTTGGATTTTCCCAAAGAAGGAATGTGCTCATGCACCCATCCCTATCATTGATAAAGCAAAAACTTATAGTTATTTACAGTAAATGACAATAATTTTATAATTTAAAAATTCAAAGACACTCACCAAAAGACCAACAGTACAACCGACAAAGTATTTCTTCCTCTATATTTTCTCTATATCACCTCCTAAATGATTCATCAGTTCTTGAACTATAAAATTCTATGCAGCCTCCCCCATGTATACAACCTAATAGAAAATAGATCATCGACATACGGGATGACAAAACGAGGTGTGTAACAGTTGCTTATTGGAAACAGAATACAATTAAAAACAAAAAGTATAAACAACCTAGCAAAATCTTCTATATCTTGATCAGTGTGTCTATCCACATACTCTTGTAATCTTTTAAATATTCGTACATGGCTAACATTCAAAAATGTTTTGGAAAACAAACGATCAACTATATCTGATTTTATCTTGAGACCAACGTCCACAATTTGCCCCACATGAAACAACCCCAATACTAAAAAAAAATTTGACCCCCAAGAAGGAATTTTGATGTCTTCATTGAAGACAAATGAAGTAGTTCGTACATTGAATTACCTTATGATTGCCTGAACTCTATTGAAGCTATAATTCAACTGTGGCATATTGTAATAGACCTAGAATGGGGTTACCTTCAGGGTCTGTCGGTGTCTAAACCCAATTTTGGATTCTAACTCCTTCATTGTTGTGTAAAATCATACAGGGGAGCAGCAAAAGTATATTTTTTATTCCATTGCTGCAAGTACAGAAAGAATGTAAATAAATACGAGAAACATCTCATATATATACACTTACATTTAAGGTTTTCATACTGTGAATGTAAACAAAAATAGTAATATAGAGTACTTTGTACTAGATATACATGCATACAGTATTAAATAAATCAATGTTATGTTTTTCTTCAAGAACAATAGGAAAGGAATAAACATGTTGTAGTCCTTTCAAACAAATCATATTTTGAATATAAACCCTAAAAATTGAGTTGCCCACATAACCAACATTAATCATATTGTAAACCAACTCAATCATTATAAATTAAGGTATTATTTAACTCAAAACAAGTTTCATAACAATTAAAGCATAAAATTTAAGTACAAATTACCTTAAATCAAGTTTGAACAACAAAAAATAGGGTTTCTGAATACTATTTATTTTAGTACACAAAATATTACCTTTACATACAAAAACCATGAACTCAAGTACGTATTCATTTAAAATACGTATATAAATAGAGGTTTTAGGTATATTTCACCAATATTTCACTAAAATTGTTACAAACCCAGTAGTTGAACAGAAAAATACCGTCTATAATTTGATGGATGTGAGAAAAATGAAAAAGAACCGACGAAACAAGAGAAAATACAAAAATGCGACTTTCAAAACTCACATCTCAGACGGGAATGCTTCAATGGCGGTCCACAGCGAAGGGAAGCTTTAGTCAAAGAAACAAATTAGAGGGAAATGTGGTGGGGGGGAGGGGGGGAGAGATCAATGCAGAGTTTTTTTTTAAAAAAAAAAAAGAGCGAAAATGTGTAAAAAGCATGCCCGCGATTTCATCTATTTCAATAATAGAAAGATGGACCATTTTTTTAGCAATTTTGTGTTCAAGTGGAGGTCACTTCAATAATTAAACAGGCAGTGGGAGTGATTTCAAAATGAAAAAAGGAATTGGGGAGTTAAGACTAAAAATTTTTAAGTAGGGACTTAACACAAAATAAAAGTTGGGTTTGGGAATTTTAAGCCAATTAACCAAAAAAAAGAAAATTAGAGAAAGAGAAATAGAAAATAAGAAATAAGGAATAAAATATTTTTATAGTTTTTAATTTTTTATTTTAATAAAAATTGTTGTGATTAATTTAAACAATTTATCTTTTTTACACCAAAGAGATGTGGAAAAAAAAACTTTTGGAAAATTAAGAATTATATAACATTTCTCAAAAATAACATATATTTGGGAACCAATTATAGGTGTGTTCTATAAATATTTTACAAAATAAAAACCACCCGATATTTCGTATTTTTACTAACTTAATTTCATTGGTAAATGCTATATTTAGTGGCTAAAATTTCTTATACTTTAGTTGCTTTAAAGGGTATGATCTATTTAATTCATTTGAGGAAATTAATTATTTTAACTTCTTATCAAAATTAGGATAAAGGAAACAATGGTCTATACATAATGTTACTTGATGTAAATAAACTTTAAAAAGAGAGAGAGATTCTAACTTATTTCTAAGATCTCACAGAAAAATACCGTCTATAATTTGATGGATGCAAGCGAAATGAAAAAGAACCAATGAAACAAGAGAAAAATACAAAAAGGTGGCTTTCAAAACTCACATCTTGGACGGGAATGCTTCAAATGGCGGTCCACAGCGAAGGGAAGCTTCAGTCGAAGAAACAAATTAGAGGAAAATGTGGTGGGGGGGGGGGGGGAGAGAGAGAGATATCAATGCAGAGTTTTTTTTTTTAAAAAAAAAAGAGCGAAAATGTGTAAAAAGAGTGCCCGCGATTTCATCTATTTCAATAACAGAAAGATGGACCATTTTTTTAGCAATTTTGTGTTCAAGTGGAGGTCACTTCGATAATTAAATAGGCAGTGGGAGTGATTTCAAAATGAAAAAGGGAATTGGGGAGTTAAGACTAAAAAATTTTAAGTAGGGACTTAACACAAAATAAAAGTTGGGTTTGGGAATTTTAAGCCAATTAACCAAAACAAAAAAAAAAAAAAATAGAGAAAGAGAAATAGAAAATAAGAAATAAGGAATAAAATATTTTTATAGTTTTTAATTTTTTATTTTAATAAAAATTGTTGTGATTAATTTAAACAATTTATCTTTTTTACACCAAAGAGATGTGAAAAAAAAAAACTTTTGGAAAATTAAGAATTATATAACATTTCTCAAAAATAACATATATTTGGGAACCAATTATAGGTGTGTTCTATAAATATTTTACAAAATAAAAACCACCCGATATTTCGTATTTTTACTAACTTAATTTCATTGGTAAATGCTATATTTAGTGGCTAATATTTCTTATACTTTAGTTGCTTTAAAGGGTATGATCTATTTAATTCATTTGAGGAAATTAATTATTTTAACTTCTTATCAAAATTAGGATAAAGGAAACAACGGTCTATATAATGTTGCTTGATGTAAATAAACTTTAAAAAGAAGGAGAGATTCTAACTTATTTCTAAGATCTCAATAAGCTCCTTTATTTTTAACCATTTTAATTACAAAATTGTCATTACCAACATTTTGTAAGCTCCAATGTCTTATTTTATCCAAATACTTTAATAACTTATTTTAAAAATAAGTCTAATATCTTATAAGCTCCTAACATCTGATAAAATGTAGGAGCTTATAAGAACTTTTAAATAAGTTTAGCCAAGCACTCTCATAATTGAGATGAAATTTAATTATGATGTTTATAAAGGTTAAATAGTTAGTAGCTTAGTTAATATAGTCATGATTTTTCATCAAAACAATTGATCCGTCTTTAGAAAAGATTAAGGTATGTTACCAGTAAGGTTTATAATAATAATGTAACCTGATGCACATTATTTAGTATTTAATTTGATAATTGTTGTATATAATTTTATTTATTTACCAAAATATTTATGTTACACCATTTGACCCAATCTAATAAACAAGTGTTTGGATTTTCAATGTAATCTAAATTTAGAAGGTCTTTGACTAATATTTAAAAGATCTTACACATTCCTACATTTTATAAGATGTTTTAAAACTTATAGTGTTAAATTTTATATTAGAAATAATCTCTTGAAGCATTTGAATAAAGTAAGGTTTAGGTGTTTATAAGATATTAGTTGTGATACTCCATCCCACATGAACTAAATATTGAAAAAATGACTAATATATAAGCTTTGGTCAAAGAATTCATATGCATCCATTAGATATCCCTTTTGAGCAAGTTGATCATAGCCTAATTCTAAGATGCACTCGGTAGGTTTGGAGCCAATTCTCACGTCCAACGGGCTCGCAAACTCGCGGCATGACAAATGGTATCAGAGCCATCACTAGCCAGAATATTGGGAACTAAGTGCTATATGGGGTAAAGTGCTACGTGTGTGGGAACCACCTCTTGAACCTGCGAGAAAAAGTGCTACACACACGGGAGCCACCTCTATAGTCCCAACACTAGTGAATAATCTTGGATCTATGTCATGCCGCGACGAGGACATCGAGTTCTAAATGAAGGGTGATTGTGATACCATATTTCACATGGACTACATATTGAAAAATTGACTAGTATATAAACTTTGGCCAAAGAATTCATGTGCATCCATTGGATATTCCTTTTGGGCAAGTTGATCATAGTCCAATTTTAGGATGCACTCGGTGGGTTTGGAAACAATTCTCGTCTCTTTCCAACAGGCTCGCGAGCCCGAGGCATGACATCAGTAATGGCAATTTCATATATATTAGTATGGTTAAAATTAAAAGAGGCTTTTGATGTCTTAAAAAATGTTATGAACTTCTTACTTTTCTAAAAAGAATTTATAAAATCCTAACATTTTATTTTAATAGTTAATAAGGTCTTTTGTTTGAAAATTTAATCCAATATTTTGTGATATTTTATAAACTCTTAATATTTTATAAAATATTTTCATTAAGGAACCTATAGATTTAACTAAACACCCTGTTAGTCCCTTTTATCTTTAATAGATTTAAGTTTTTTCACAAGGTTGGATTCATGAATGTGCACCCTTTATAAGAAGTGTCTGTTTGAACCAAACATATCATGTTATTAACTCAGGATTGTTTATTTTTAAAAGTGATAATATATATATATATATATATATATAAAGTTTTATTTTCTTAATTCTCATCTGAAACTTCTTTAGGTGATGGTGATGAATCGGGAATAAATAGATAGTTAAGACGGCACATGCAAAATGAATGTGTGTTAGTGTGTTGCTATAACAAGTGTAGAAAGAGGCATATGGACAGGGGAGTGCCCCCATCACTGGGACTCAAGAATGTCAAAGTGCTGTCATTTAAACACATCACATGCATTTTTGGGGCACTGATGTGCTTCCTTATAGATGTGGTGGGCCTTAAGTTGGCCATGCTCATGACAAGGGTTGCCATTATCACTATATTTTCATATACACACCAAGGGCCCGTTTGATTTATAAAGTTTCTATTATTTGAAAATTGAAATACATCAATTTATAATATTTTACTTGGCACGTTTTTATTTTTATTCTCAAAATAAGTTTTTCAATAATTTATTTATATATATATATATATATCTTCTCTCTCTACTTTTATTATCACTATCTCTCCATCTGTAACCTATTAAACTCTATATAATTGTTACTTTTCCAACAAACTATACAAATACAAACTCATTTTCAACCCATTTTCTTTAACTATCTTTTCAAATTTTAAAAATATTAAAAATGAAAAATAAAAATAAAGACATAACTTAACGGGCCCTAAGGTTTTAGTTGAAACATATTTTTAGTGTCGCTTTTTTAAATGAAAGGATGAAATATATACATTTTAATTAATTATTAATTAAAATTAATTGTTATGTAAGAGAGCTCACATCAAAATATAGAATTATTTCAAATTCATTTTTGAGTAAACTTGAATTCAAAGCCTCATATTGCATTTCCAAATGGGTAGGAATTTGATTTTTTTTCTTTTTTTTTGACTGAATTATTAACTACATCTGTATATCAAAGTACCCATCAATAAATTATTAAGTATAGTAAAATGATCTCATTACTGTTAACATGAAAGACCAATAAAAACTAAATCAAAACACTACTTAATTATAATTGGACTCAATTAAATCCAAGACTTTATAATTGTAACTAAAATTTAGACGGCGTATGCATGCAAGTTGGGACTAATAAGTGGTAGGAAAAATGAATTTGAGGACAATAATGTTGTGTGAAAACATCATATTCATGTATGTCGGAGTAAGCATGAAAATTGATTCAATTATATGTAGAGTGGGAGAAAAACATGTTGTATAATTGAATTGAGTGGCTTGTTTGGGTATGAGTCGAAATCAACGCAGCCCTCAACATTAGGCCGACTCTAAATTAGGTTAACTATTTATTATTATTAATAGTAGTAGTAGTAGTAGTAATGACAGTTGTAGTATTATTATAATTATTGTTTTGATCTGTAACATGAATTTGGTTTCAAATTTATTTTTTATGAACCATTAAAGTTTAGTGTATTTAATAATTATCTCGTGCAAGAGGAGCAATCTATATATATATATATATATATATTGTATAGCAAATTGATTTTATTGATCAATCAACTTGATTAAGTTTGTGAATATAGTATCAACTCATTTAATTAGCTTTTTAGTTTTTCTAAAATTTATTTTATATAAGTACCATCACAAATACTATTGTATCACTCCGATCGGGAGGCGCCTGCTTTCAACCGAGGTGCTACTCAAACTGTATCACACGTAATTCTTACAATAGAAAATACACTTCTCAAAATTTCAAAATAATTAAATTCTACAACAATCTTCATCGAATACTCAGTTCTGAACCGTATCTCGAATGACACTTGGCACTTCTATCACCCTCCTTGCCTTATATGTCATCTGGGTTAGTCTACCCTTGCCGCACGATCCTATCTAGGGTAAAGAACGAAAGAAACAATAAAACAACACAAGTCCGAATGATTTAGTGAGATAGAATAGCAATAACAGCAGAATGATAATTTTACAATTATTATAAAAGAGACAAGTAGAAGCATAATTTTCAGAAGTTGTGAGAGAAGGTTTTAAACAAAATTTAAGGTGATCCATCTCACCACCGTCCCATACCAGTAATGAGACTTCACAAAATTCATTATCTCTCATAGGGGCTTTAAGACGTCAATATCAAACTGATAATTTAGTCATTTGCAATTTAGCAAACAATTACAAATAAGAGTTGTTGGTGGTTCTCCTACCTTGTCACTCTACTTTCAAAAACATAAAAATTCTTATCTCTCCAGCCCGACAAAAGACATGGCTAGCTATATGCCTCATATCCCCACGGCTAGCTATCTCCAGCTAACCACAGGGTTGGATGTATTTAAGGGGTATTGGCTTAGGGTTGGTTGTCGTTGGTCCATTCCGCCTAGTCCACCCACAGGCAATCCCAAGGCACATCCCTAAGGGTATCAGTAATCAGTACAATATCAGTGGTCAGTAATCAGTGCCCAACAACATTTCATATAACATGTCACTAAGCCATGACAGCCGAAATTCGGATGCTCAAACAGTTTTGACCCGTTTTTGTGAAACGATCATGGCTATGATGGATAAATATATCTCAAAACCAATATTTTACATAACATATCAGGTTGCCATGTTGATAAATAAACTAATTCAGCACCAGGCTGGTTCCCAAGAAAACATGGCGATAAAACATATATTTCAAAATCATTTTTCAGCTTCCTCAACACAATCGCCAATTTCACATAAAGTGATGTCAATCAAAATCAACATAGGCATTTAGATAGAAGGCGATATGGAGTACTATTTTCAACACATAGATCGAAAGAAAGCAAATGATAAGGATATAATAGCAAGTATATAGGTTCTTTCCCCAGCAAAGAATCTCATACTAATGAGTATAAACTCACCTGATAAACGCAAGAAAATCCCTAGTAGGATAGACTCCCAGGTTTTGGCTGCCTAATTAGATGATCGAGAACTGCCACGAGATAATCCGAGTTATCGTCCTATCAATCCTTTAAACTTTCAATATAAATATATCTAACGTCTTTATTAAACTTAAGGATATTCTGACACAGCCCCGATAATCCTTAAATGTTTTGGAAAGCCCATGACCTGGCTCCCTATTCAATTTAAAGTTCAAAATAAATAATCTAAATCAACATTGTGTTGATTTCTGAATCATAATTCTTAATGTACTTAAACATCCTTATCAAGTTTCTCAGTCACTTTAACGGTTCAGTAATGATTCTAAAATTCCATATTACACTCAAATATTCAAGGTAATCATATATCATGGCCCTTAACTCGATAAGTCAACAAACTAGTTGTTAAAATCTTATTTAAGGTTTCAATGGAAATTCGATAATCCTTTCAAGTTGATTAAATTCAAAACTACAGAAATCTTTAAGATTAATCCATAACTTGACATAAATTATAGTGTAATTGTCCTAAGTCATATAAGGATCAGGTTTAAACTCAAACTCCAATCACATTCGGTAAATTAATCGAATTAAAATTCGATTAAAAAATTTACCCAAATTGGGTCAAACCGAAGTCCAATCTCAGGCTGGAAATAGCTTAGACGTGTTCGGAATTCGATTATACATGAACAACCTAAACGCTGCCGCTATGCACCGCCGCCGGAGACAGGAACCAACCTACCACCAAATGTGCCTCGTCTCCAGGAGCAAAATGCGCCAAACAATTTTGCAAAACACCCTCGTTTCAGCCATCAATTGGCCATCCAAAGCCGTGGCCAAAACCGCCGACCACCACCACCTTTAATCTCGCGACCAAAACACACCCCAGCCCACTTGAAACCGGCCACCGAATGCCGAAAAACCGCTAAGCCCGCTGGCCGTCCGCGTCGGTCATCAATTTTCGGGCGAAATCTTCAATAGTTTTCAACATTTTTAGTATGGAATTATTCCTTGAGGTGAGGAGAAGGTTTTTATGAAGTTATTTCTGCGTTTTTCGGTTGTTCTCCGACAGTCCGAAGATTGGGTAGGGTTTGGACGATTTTTGAAATTTTAATAAAATTATGTCCTTATTCTATATATAGAAATGTATTTTTCATCCTTTCCAAATTAACCCTAGAACTTTTGGCCGACCTCAGTCTCACCCTAAAACTTCTAACCGCCTTACAATTTGACCCTTGAGCTTCAATTAGAACCTTCAACTCTCAATTCTTATATATTGGCCCCCAATTTTTCTATTTTTGGGCAATTAGGTCCAAACTAGTTTATTTTAAAGTCCTTAAGCTTCTATTTCTCTCACATTGGCCCCCTAAACTTTATGATTTCAAACAATTAAGTCCTTTTCTTATTTACAATTAAATCCTTCAATTTTTACATTTCTACTCAAACTTTTATTAATTTAATTTAATCAACTTAAATTCATAATCTCAAAATCAGGGTGTTACAACTATAATGGAAAATTTCCTAATAATAAAATTATCAAAGATCAGAACATGTTGTTGTGATATTTAAAATTATATATCAGAAGATATCCTCATGAAAGCACATGGAAACGCAAGTCAAAAAGATAATTAATTATATTCGTTTCCAACTAACGAAATTTTGAGCCAAATAAAGAAAAAAGGAGAAAAAGAAAAACGAGAGTCAACCAATATGGATTCATGACAATCCAAATGCCTAACTTGTGATCTAATAATCAATTATTTCATGGACAAAGAATTATCAAAATTGTCAACAAAAGAATGAAAAATATTCCGAGTAACCACGATGATGCAAATACGCGTCTACGGAAGGAACTTTTCATGAGCTTGTCCCTCCTGATATTTGACAATATTCATGTGACACGCAACACTTTTTTGTCATCTCATTACATCTTTTTTCTTTCTTATTTAACAAAAAATTAAAGGGCCCATATATTATTTTATTGTATATACGGACACAAGCATTACAATCATCACAATGATCCAACATACAATTTAAAAAAAAAAAAATAGTAATATATTAAAGGGCGAAAAGGAATTTATGACCACTTATTTAAATAATAAAAAGTAGTACTTTACTAAAATAATAATTTTTATAAATTTAATACTCTACATTGTATGTGTTCATAAAAATCAATGCACATTATATCTAGACCTTTTTTTAATTTTTTGATACTACATTATATCTAGACTTTGATTGGCCTAATACGGGGAAATTTTTTGAGACGTCTCTCTCTTAAAAATGGCCATTATATTCGAAACAAAGGTACCACCAACATAGAATACTTACAAGTATTCGAGCATTTAGGTAATATTTGGTTTTATTTTTCACTCAATTTTTTATTCTCTTACAATAAAATTAAATATTTCTTCAAAATATTATTATAAAATTTTAATCCTTACATCAATCATATATATACATATATATCACTAATTTAATAAAAATATAATTTTCAAATTATTTTACTATGAAAATAAAATATATAATATAAAAAATTGGTGTGATACCACTAATCAAATAAAAGTTTATAAAATTAACGAGAAATTTAGAGTAAAAATTATCTGTTTAAAAATAAAATCAAATGTCCCCTTTAATCCTCCTGACATTTTTTTAATTTCACTATAACAAAGATTCGCAAGTACAAAATATTCATTTCCGAAATATAAAAAGAAAAAAAAAACAAACAAACAAATACTACCTTAAATCTTTAGCTTAGTGTTCTAGCTGTCTCAAGAATCCCGCGTTGGCTACATGTTTTTTTTTCCCCCAAAATAAAAAGTAATAACCATGAGAAGAAAAGATCGATTGGATCCTTCAATGATGCAAAATGTGGGCTTATGGTCTCCTACTTTTAATTAAAGCAACACTTTTAGACACTTGTAAAGTTGATTTTATTTTATTTTTGAAAAAAATATCTTAATTAAAAAAGAAATGTCTATATATTATTGTATGCAAAAAAATTTATGCTTCCTGCTATCCAAATAAAAATAAAATCATTGGATGCATATATAAAGTAGAAGATAGTTAGAATATCAATGTTATAATATATATAATTCAGTAATTTCCATTCCCATTTGACATCTGATCATCTCATTTTGTAAGTCAAAATGTTAATTAGTGGGATTGTTTTTCATTGTCATTGAATGCATAAAATATAAAAAGATGGGTAAAATTTATGGTCAAAGGGTTGATGCACAAAGAACATGCAGCACATTAGAAGGTCATGTGAATTGATATGATCTTTGACTAACCCAAGAAAAAAGGCCATACCGACGTCCATCTCCATCAATTTAGTTTTATAAATGCTTACTTGGATTTGGAAATTAAATGTTTGCCCATTGACTCAAAAACAAAAGCTACCCTTAGAGATCGATCACTGTTGACTTGTGGAACTCAAATGTGTGTGTGTATTTATATATTCTGTATCTATATTGGTAAAGGTGAATGCAACTTGACCTAAAAATAATCAACTTCACAATTATTTAATATGTCTAAATTAAGTCTAACTCGATAACATTACTTGACAATATTATTCATCTGTTGTAGCTAGCTAGACTACTAGCTTTTAATTAAAAATTGTATAAATTAACATATAGTTGTTGCTAACTTAAATATCATAGTTATTCACAAGATGAAAAATTGGGTCATCCAAATATGATAAAATAGTTGTCGTCTGGTCATGTGACTCAATGACATCAATATTATACATAAAATGTGGGGTTGAGAGTTTGAGTTTGATGAACTTTTGGTGTGCGTATGTGTAGAAATTTAAAAAAAATTATGGTAATTAGTTAATGTGAATTTTTTAATGAAGTAATAGATACAAGAGCAAAATTCCAACTTCAACACGAATGGAATAAATTAGGGAAGCAAAAAAGTTGAGTCGAGCCGAGCTTTGACCTTTTTTCAGGCTCGAGTTTGGCTTGATTCATTAGGCTCAAACTCATAATTAAACTATAGACTCGAATTTGGCTCGGGTTCGAACTCGAAAAGTTAAATTATTTTATAAAAAAATTTAAAATTAGTATATTTTATTTTATTATATTTAAAATTAGCTATAGGCTAGAGTTCGGTTGGAGCTCGAGCTCAAAAAGTAAAATTATTTTATAAAAAAATTTAAAATTAGTATATATTATTATATTTTTTATATATAAATATTTTTTTAAATGAAAAATATAGGCTCGCGAGCTTGCGAATAAAAATTATTTGGCTTGCGCTCGGCTCGAAACTTACACGAGCTTGAATTCTTCAAACTCGAGCTCGAACACTTTTCGAGCCAACTCATCAGGCTTGCGAGTTGGCTCGATTCTTTTGCATCCCTAGAATAAACATTCCTTGAATTTGATAAAATACTTAATGTATTTTTTTCACCATATCTAAAAAATATGTCTAGAATTAATGTACTTTGATAATATTTATAAAAAAATAAAGGGATATAATTTTCTATTAGAGTCACTGTCCTTAAAGTGGTCTTTACTTTACAATATTATGAACCGATTGCGCGGTATATTAATAATATTACATGTTGCTTTAATTTTTATTATCCGAAGATTTTTAAGTAATAAGTTCAATTATGATGTTAAAAGGAAAAAGAAAAAAAGAACATTTGTTTTGTTTTCATTCGAATTAATATAACAGATGAAAAATAAAAAACAAAAGTTAAGATTCAGAAACAGTTACAATTATTCTATTTTAGATAAGTCGAATCATACCTTATTAGTACATTAAAGAATGCATCTCTAAGCATTGTCTCATTTGCAGAACAGTGAACACACATCATCATTTTCACCATAGGTAAGGGTAGTATTTCGCCGGTGCGATCTGGTGCAGCAGTCCTAACCCCACACACGCATTGTCCCTTGAGCCGCTCACACACAACCGACACGTCGATCTAGCTGTCTTCACCGACACATGCAAACCCTGTGGGGTCACCTGGGCCCCGTCCACCTACGAAACAGAACCCTGCATGTGACTCTTATTATTATTATATAACTTTTAATTGCTATACTAATTTCTTAATGACTTGTTATTATCACAGTAATTAGTACTAATTAAGTAACGCAGTCTTTGCCTTCTTTCCTGGAATCTGCTTTTATTTTTTTATTTTTTTGAAAATATCGAGTAAATTCCTTTAGTTAATCGAAGAAGGAGCTGCCTCTTGGAGAAGATGTTCTTTTTTTAAACCAAAAAAAAAAAAGATTAATTATAATTAGTGCACTAATTACCGGGCAAGCTAGTAGCTAGTGCTATAATATCGTAAGTAAAAAGTCAATCCTAGACATCTTTTCTAATATGTAGTAAGTTAGTAACTAATTCGTTGATGTTGATAATTCCAACTCATGAAATGGCACATTCACATTAGTAAGTGGCTTCTCATTCTATCAAATTAAAGGCTATAGAGGCGAGTACTTATAGATTTTAATCACGCTAATGGTCTTTGACGAGATAATAAATTATTTTTTAGATTAAAAAATAGAAATAGAATCACACCAACTTTTGAAATATATACTTTTTAGATATTTTTGAAGGGATAATTGAAATTTACCATCCTGTATTTTAAAAAATAGGCAAATTACTCCCCTATGAAAAATAAATGTTTAATATACCTCCCTATATTTTAAAAAACTATGCACACCGCTTCCTCATTCTCATTTGCTGTCCATTTAACATAATTTTAATATCAAAAGATTAATTTACCCTTAATCATTTAATATATTTTCAATTCAATTTTAAATAATATTTTATTATCATTTTTTTCTTTCATTCTTTTCTTTTCTTTTTATTTCTCATTTCTCTTTTCTTCTATTATTTCATATATTTCTCATTTTATACATCTATATAAATTGATCATTATTTCATACATTCTCATTTTATACATATATAAATTTATTTATAAAATTAAAATCACTTTTATTTTTATTTTATCAATTATATTCATCTCCTTTATACAAAGTTTTTTATTTTTAAATTTTAAAACTATTTTTAATTTTTTTTATTTTCATCCTTCTAATTTATTCTTTTTTATTTATATATATTATACAATAAATATAAAATATATAATATAATAAACATAAATATATTTATGTATATATTTATAAATAAACATTTTATATTATATTTTATACCCCCACCCCATCCCATCTTACCTGCCAGCGGCCATGGCCACCGCTCTACGAGCAACGCCTCCATGGCTGCTGCTCGCAGGGGCCCAGCGGCCAGGCCTCTATGGTCGCTGCAAATGCGATGCGCATGGCTGGCGCCACTTGCACGAGCAGAGCGGCCATGGAGGCCGCCTCTGCGGGCGGCTGTCGGCGGTGGCCACCAACGGCCAATGGGGGATAATGATATATAATATATATATATACACACATATATATACTTGTATATAATATATTCATATCTATACACATTATATATATAATAATATATTATATTGTATATAATATATTTTTTATATATATATTTAAAAAAATAATATGATTGGATCTAAAAAGTTGAATTTTTAAAAGAAGATCCAACGATTGATGAATAAGGGCATAATTGTCTTTTTATATAGAAAAATTTAAGCCCAGATGCATGCACGGGCGCGTGTCCTACACCCACGCTCTCAGGGGGGTTCGTTGCATGATTTTTTAAAATATGAGGGTGTTCTTTGTCTATTTTTTTTTTCATAGGGAGATAATTTGCCTATTTTTTAAACACAGGGGGATTATTTGTAAAAATCCCTATTATTGAATATTGATCCCAATTACTATTCATGGAAAAACAAAAAGAAAAACTAACAGGCATTTTATATATATTGGTATGTATTTCCTTATTGCAAAGGTATTCGAAAGAGTCGGTCTACTATCAATTAATTTTGATAATTTTGATTGAGTAAAACAGAAACATTTTAAAATACCACATGCTTCTATTTTGATAAATGCTTTAGAAAAAGTGAAATGGTGTAGAAATTAATGGTACCCTTGAGGTGCTTTTTACACCCTCTAGTTTTTTAATAAATATTTATAAATTAAATATGCAAATTATTAATAGTCGATATACAATCAAATGCAAGTGGCTGGATGTATTGGACATCATATGATCTCTGACGTATAAAATCGACTCTTCTTCGTACCATTTATTTTCTTATCAAAAGAATAATTGGATGTAATATACGTTACATAAATAAATTTGGAGTGTCATCTTTGTTTTTATTTTTGTTTTTTTAGGTGAATTACTAATTAAATATATACATAATTATATTAATAATATCATGATTAATAATCAAAAATCAATTTTTAACAAGTATAATAATTTATAACCAATTCATCACCTATTTAAACAGGCAAAATCCCGCATGCATATAGATGAAAGTTAAATATAATTATATTTACGACATAAGAAAATAATTTATTCGATGTCCAATAAATTTAATTTATCTGTGTGTATCAACAAAGGTAGGGAACTAGGGAGGTAAATATCAAAATACAAAAAAACAAGTAACCTTGTTGTTGAATGTTGCTGGCCCTTTTTTTTAGAAAAAGAAAAAGAGAAAAAATTTGAACAAGTAAAAATTATTGTTGGCCTCATTTATGCATATATTATATCTTTGTCTTACGTCCCTGCCCACCTCCCGCGGCGTACTAAACTTTAGCCTATTTAAGTTTTTCCCATTTACGCAATCGGGTCTGCACCGCTTTAAACATGCATGCCTATACCGGAAATCTTGAAAGGGACTTACATTTATTTTGGCCTGACGGAAATTTGAAATTTACCGTTGCACGAACTCTAAGTAAATCCATTGTTTTTAACTTTATTCTGATAAATTCAATTTAAATTAAGCATCTAAATTTGCAATTTTCCGAGTCTCTTTCTAATATATTATTTTTTAAAACTTTGAAAGCGTTTGGCTAAATTTGTATTGCTAATATAAAATATTTGTATATATAAGATTGCGTAGGGTTACTAAATTATTGCCTGAGCACCGCGACAAAATATTTGAGGAAAACTCATAAATTTTAAAATAATACATCAGAAATTCATAAGCTCTTTCTAAGGAAGGTGGAAGAAATTTTAGCTTAATTATTTTAATTATTATCTTAGTACTGATCAAATAATTAATAAGGTTACTATTATTTGAACCAAGAAAAATAATGGAAAAAAGATATTTTATATATATATATATAGTACTATTATTTTAGAAACAAAAAATGAATTATTTTAAAAGTAAATTATGATGTAAATTGGGAATCATTTCTTCCAATTAAAATGAGATTAGAGTTGAATTGATGAGATTAAGATAAGACGGCACTTCTTGAATCAAATCAATACAAAAAATGTAAAAACGATTAGGATTGTTAGAGTCATTGGTAAAAAATCTCCAGAACTCAAATTAAATATATATATATATATATATAAGTATAAAAATAAAACCTCATAAATAAGTTAATTGGTGTAAGTAAAATAATATTTATAATTTTATGAATGAAGCTTTTATAATGTTGTGTGATCTAATAAATATGTACGGATGAGATCATTTGGGGAGTCTCCATTCCATGTGAATCAATGGCAAGGCTCCAACTAGTGCGTGGCGGTGGCGGTGGCGGTGGCGGTGGCGGGGCTCACCGGCCGTATATCCTACTGTTACTGTTTTCAGGTTCTTTCCACTGCACTTGCTATAATTACTACTCTTATCTTATTATTCTGCTTGTCTCCTTGTAATTATTCTTTCTTCCCTTATTGTATGGTTAATAAAGAATAAGATTGATGAGCCCTGGGGAATGTTGTCTGGCATTTTATCTCAATCATCACGGAATACACAAATTACTTTTCTCTTTTCTTTGGTACGTACAAAGCCAAAAGTCCAAAGATCTGTTTTTGACCGCTATGCCAAAAAGAAAATGGTATTATATATGCCACAAATTAATAATAGTTTAATCAAATTTAATTATATTTATTATGTGATTTAATTAAGAACAAAAATATGACTATATATATATATTTCATGTAATTATATCTTGACATAGTTAATTGGCCTTCAATCAAACCAAACATGAGAAAATATATTCCTAAATTATCAAAAAAATGAAATTTCTTTGAGTAATACACACACACACACACATTTAGGGCAAAGAAATGGCAAATTAGTTGCCCCACTACAAAATCATTTTAGAGATATATTAATAACTCTTTGGGATGATTAAACTTTATAATTTGAGCCGAGATTGGTTTAATTAATATTTCTTTGGTGTAATAGCAAGTTAGAAAATTTTGGAATCTAAATCAAGGGGAGGTTTATAAAAGGAACACATAAATAAAACAAAAGTTATAAGACAATACATTTTAATCTTAAACTAATTTAAGATGAGCTTTGGCCAAGCAAAACTCAGTTAGCAGGACATTTTCGGCTAAAAAAGTTATATTTTAACTCATCGTAATTTCAGTTAAGTGGATTGAGTACATCTATAAACATTAAATTGTATTAAACCACATTTTTTGGATCATAATTCGCCTACTAATATTGCTTTAGTGGAATTTTGAATGTATTTGTTTGCAAATTGTGTTTGAAATTAACCATGAGCATACTTTATTGGCCTTAGTGGATAGCTACAAATGTACTCACGCATTTACACACCTTAAACTTATCAAAATTTTTGGTGATGCTTTATAAAGACACAATTTGAAATCATTTAGAGAAACTATTTTAAGAAATAATAATTATAAAAAATTTATATCATTTATTTTCATTATGAAAAGCCTTTGTTCCTACGTAATAAAGAGTTTCAATTCAATAAAAACCTTTTTGTATAGGAGGGTGTGTAGTTGCTGGGGGCCGACATGCTGGTAGCTGACCCTTAGATCAGTAGTTGGTTACCCTAAGTAGTCCCCTTTAATGCATTCGACTTTAGGGTTAACCATGAGGGGCATGGTCTACCAGAGTGGTTGGCTGCACTTGAGGGTGCCTGTTTCAAGTGGCTGACCATCAGGTTAGCTACTTAGGCACCTTTAAGGTCTGCCTACCAACCTTGGCATTGGTGCCAACCGACCTTGTAGTTGACAGGTAGATGTATAAGGCCTATCTTGAGTCATTTGGTCATCATGTTCCTCGTTATGTGACATTACATTGGGAATATATTCGTTAGTCTTTATTTGTTCATCGCATTCTATCAAGTTATTGGAGTTGAAGTTATTTGAGTACAAATTAAGCAGTGATTGTTAATCTAGTTTAGATGTCAGGGGAGTCTGTTTGCCTTTAGATATGAGTTTTTGGGGAGGAGGAGGTCTTAACCTTAGATCAAGACAGTGATGTGGCCACTATGTTAACCATTGGGAGGCAGCCAAATAATATGTCATCGTTCGGGGTACTTCATTGTAGTTAATAGTTATTTTAGTAGTTTGTTCACTATCTTTTCTTATCCATTACTGGTGGAGGTAGTGAGGAGTTTATAGGCAATGTTTTAGCCATTTTACTCTAATTAGTGTATGTATTTTGTGGGGGTTTCAATACCAGCTTGTTGAATTGGGTCTACTAGAAGATTGGACACCTTAACACCATACTGGAGCAACTCGAACAAAATAGTGGGGCAGAATAAGCTGCACTTAGGAGGAGCAATTGCAAGAAGAAAGTGCTTCTTTGTTATTTCTAAGTGTATTGTAAGGCATGACAGTTTGAGGGATGGATTCAGCAATGTTAGCTTATTGCTAATAGTTGATTGTCTAGAGGGAGACTTGGTCGTCGACCTGGTAAGGTGGGGATGATGCTATGCCTCTCATCTAGCCTCTTCTCAGTTTATCTGGGAATCGAGGAGGATTCTCATCTTCTACGAAAGCATTGAGGGTGCTCTAGTTGTGGATGTTTTGCGGCATACTGGGCGAGTGCCCTTGCAGCGCTCGGTGGAAGGCATCGACAACTAAGGCTAACAAAGCCTTTTGCGTGATTTGCAAGATGGGACCTTTATGGAACGAATCGTGGGATGCAGATGAAAATTTTGAGGTTGGGAGTAGTCTTTTGTCATTTTTCTTAATAACTTCCTCTCTCACAGGGGTCATCTGGGTGCTTAAGTCTCGGGTTTTAGGTCCTATCTATATTCTCAGTATTCAATGAATTAGTTTGTGGTCAAAATAATGCTGTTTGATTTGGATTTGAGTATCTTTTTACGATTTACTAAAGTAAAAGTAAGTGTAATAAGTCTCTAATTTGGGAACGTGTATGTTTAGATAATTCACTTTGTCAATCTTGTACTGGATGCTTGAGTTGAAATGTGATTCGATGCTTTTTTATCATTAGTGATGATATGTATAACGCTATGATTTAGATGTTGAGCTAATATATACGATGGTCCATTTTAATATATAATGTTGTATTTACTGTACTTTACCAATATGCCATGAGGACATATTGTTAGTATATCAAATATAAATTTAAAATCCATTTAAAACATCTATGTTAATTGAGTCACAATTCACGAGTCCAAAACTCAACTTAATTTGCAATGATATTTATTTTTCAAAAAAATTTACAGATGTGATGAATAACTAGTGAAAAATAAACAAAAATAGAGATATATTACCCAAAATGAAGAAGAAACAAAAAGAGGAAGAAGACAGCAATGAGAGCATACATAAGTAGAAAACATTTAACATGGTGGAGCTGACCTTTCCTCTCAACTCTTGAGTATGCAGATTGCAGATGCATTGCACTACCAGCCATGAATGCCTATCCGTATTAGAGAATCATTAATATGAAAGTTCAGTTCACTCTCCTCCTCCAAATGCCCATTTCCAAGGCATTTTCGATAGTTTTATACAAATGCAACCACCACCACACTTTCTTTCCGTCGTTTTCAAAATAGTGACCTACGCTACTCTACGTATAAAAAAGAGTACTGAATTTAGTGTTGTTTTTCAAACATCGAGAACGCAGGGACCATTATGAACTCGACCGCTGCAATCTACATAATAATTTTCGACTGAGACTTGATATTTTATTATTATTTTATTATTATTATATATATGGGTAAAAAGAATACATCAATATTTTTTTTTAATTTCTAACTATCATCTCAAATTTCGTACCAAATCAATTTAAGGGACGGAGTTAGTATTAGTCGCTAAAATTAATTTGTTTTGCTGATGGTCAATTATTAATGAATTTAAATCATTAAACTTTGTCTATCTCATCATTCTCAACAAAATATCAACATACATTCATCATAAGGAAACATGTCCTTGTCTAAATTTATTAAATAACATCAAAGTCCTCGTAATGAATTGATGGGTTGGGACTTGGATCTCAATTCAAATTTTGATCTAGCTATAAGGATGAGATTTTAGTTTTAAATATGAAAAAGAAAAAATGAAAAAAATTATTATATAATATAATTTAGTTTATAAATAATAATTCAAAAAGAACTTTATTTTTATATTAGATTATCTGATCAGTATGTATTACTAATTTATGCTCAACTACTTATCAACCAAAAGTAAAATTAAAGAAAATATCTAAATCATAATTTTCTTTTTCAATATGCCCAAATGAGCTTCATTGTAAGTTCTCACATGGAGAACATTTGCCATATCGTAATTCAATGGTAGCTATTTGCAAGTCATATTTTGGTGCATGTACTGTAATTCTATCATCTTATTTTTTCTCATCTTAAATTTATATGGAATCTCGTCCCTCAACTTTGTCAAATTCTAAAAATGTTCAATAAATAAATTATATCTACTTTTTTAGGGGTGATTGTTCTAAATAAACCTTCTTATTATATCAGCACCCCCTCCTTTTATACGCGGAGAGATCATTCTAATATTTTAACTAACAATTCAAGTTGTTTTCTCTTATTTTCACCTGTCTTACTAACCATTTTTTATTTCACAACATATTTAGTGGTCAAAATTTACCTTAATTTGATGGTTTTTCAAAAATGGACGAAAATACCATAAAAGAAAACATTAAATCATATGCACTTATTCATAAATTTGCATTTGAAAACAAAAATAAAAAATAAAAAAAATATTCATCCAGCACTCTTAAATTGCAACGAGTAATTTAAATACAAAATTTGATAAACACAAATAAGTTAAAAGTGAATGAAAGAGAGAGGGAAAAAAAAAAAAAAGTGGATATTAACCAATAATTTATGTCTATCATAAGTTAGGGGTGGCTTTCCCCATGTTCTCTCTCTAATTAAATGTGACAATTGATTATGTGCTGCTTAAAAGTAAAACAAGAATTACAGTTGGGATTGAACACTGGTTTGGAGCTTGCCTGCTTGGGTGTGTACTTAATGCACGCTAATATAGTTAATTGTTTAAATTATGTCATAGTATTATTTACCTCATAAAATATGGTATATTAATCATATAAATTATTTAATAGTAACATAGTTTAATTAAATTAATTAATTATTCAGTGACAAATTAATGCCAAACAGAAGATAAAAATACTGTCTTTCACGAGCGAACTCTGCTGAGATTGGATCCACAGTAGACACATTCACACTCACAGTGTGTATGTGTATGACCTATATATGTAACACCGCCATATCCTCTTCGCACTCACTCTCTCTCTCTCTCTCTATCTGTTTCTCTCACTCGTATTCTCTGAAATAGAGCTCAAAGCCGCGTAAGGAAATAGCTGCTGAGAGGGAAATTTAGAGGAGGTGTCTGTTTTCTCGTGTGTGTGTGTGTGAAATCAAAGAATGATATAGGGAGCTGAGGAAAGGAAAAATCTCGGGGTAGTGAGAAATTCATGAAAAACCGCAGCAAAATAGGCTGTAATTGAGGGATTTTATTTTTTATTTTTTTTTATCGTTTTGGGTTTCGTTCGGTGAATTTTGCATCTTTCAAGGTACACACTGCAAATGAAAAACTGTTGCTTTCTGCGACTGCATTTGCTTGTTGTTTTGTGCGTATGTGTGTTTTTCTATTCATTAGTCCAGAGATTCCTTTTTTTATGCTGTTGATCCAAATGGGTTTTTGTGGGTATTCATTCCTGGGTTGTGCTTTGGATTTTCTGGAGTGATTGAAGTAAAGTGAATTTCAGTATCAGTTCAGCTTGCTCATCTGTAATAACTTGGTGGTTAAGGCAAGAACTCATCTCTAGTGCTCGTGGACTGGCAATTTAGTATGTTAGAAATGTATCTACTTAATTTATTATTCATTATTGGTTTCCTAATTGGATTTTGTGTTTCCCTTTTCTGCTTTTAGTTCTAGTCACTTTTACACTATAGAATCTCCTCACTCTCTTTTGCATTGACATAATTGTCTTTCAAATTCATAGCATCTAAAGATTCTTTAGTTTGGTTGGGTGATCTATTATGAGATTTTGAAACAGATCTAATCCAGGGCACTGACTGCCTTTTCTTTATCACAGTTTGGCTGTTTTTTGATTTATTGATTATTGTGTTTGTGTTCTCTGGTTGGTCCATTTTGGTTCTCATGCTCTTTTATGATTATTCCTCTGTGGGTTTGTTTAGGTTGTAAAATGTCGAGGCCTCTGCATAGAGGTGTGTCGGGTGGTGGTGGTCGATTTTCGGGGAACAGTCATGATTTCTGCAAAGACTCTCAGATGAAAGAAAGGCCGGACAAGGAAGATGCGGATCGAAATCGTACAAATGGAGCTGATCATACATATTTATCTATCAAATTTCTCTTTCGGTATCTTTTTGCAGATAATTTATCTTCAAAACACGGTGTGAGTGAGAATGGTTTCATATCTGATCCATTTAGCCCTGGACCTCTCAGGAGTCGGCATAAAGTGACACTCTCTTTGCTCAAATTTAGTTTAGTTGTGGTTGTAATTCTTGCTCTTACTGGTTCCTTCTGGTGGACACTTTCTATAACTTCTATGTCAAGAGGACAACTATTCCGTGGATATAGGCGGCTTCAAGAACAACTGGTCTCGGACATCTATGAAATTGGGGAGCTCTCTCTTGGCTCTTCAAGGCTGAGAGAATTGGAGTACTGTTCGCAGGAGTCAGAAAACTATGTTCCATGCTTCAATGTTTCTGAAAATCTTGCTGTGGGATTTTCTGATGGTGAAGAGTTTGGCCGCCATTGCGGACAAAGTTCAAAACAGAATTGCTTGGTTCTTCCACCTGTCAATTACAGAATTCCCCTTAGATGGCCTACTGGAAGAGATGTCATCTGGTTCGCAAATGTTAATATTACAGCACAGGAGGTGCTGTCTTCTGGAAGTTTGACCAAGAGGTGGGTGAAAGAGCTGTATGATTACTAGTCAAACAGAAATTTGTTGCCCGGATTTTATATTTTTTTGTTTATGTTTTGTAACTACAGAATGATGATGTTGGACGAAGACCAGATTTCGTTCCGTTCGGTATCCTCTACGTTTGATGTTGAAGATTACTCGCATCAAATTGCAGAAATCATAGGGCTAAGAAATGTCTCCTATTTTACACAAGCCGGAGTAAGTGGAAATTACCATATCTTCCTTGTGTGATTTAACTTCTCTCTTATTAGCTCCTAATGCCCGTTGTATTACTGAAGCACTTATTAGAGTTGATCTCTAACACTATGGTTATCTCCAGCAACATTTTTAGTGGTCCAACTCCTGGCTGATATAACTCTATGCTGTTGGTTTTGAGGAGTGTGAAAATATTATGACTCAGATGCCTGCACTACATTCCAAGTAAAAAGAGTTAAGATCAGCAAATAGTATTAATCAAACAATTGTTGTAATTGATTCACTAGATTTTCATTTGCTGTATCATTACTAGTACTGCAAATGATCTTGGTACTGTGTTTCATGCCGAAGCACTTATTAGAGTTGATCTCTAACACTATGGTTATCTCCAGCAACATTTTTAGTGGTCCAACTCCTGGCTGATATAACTCTATGCTGTTGGTTTTGAGGAGTGCGAAAATATTATGACTCAGATGCCTGCACTACATTCCAAGCAAAAAGAGTTAAGATCAGCAAATAGTATTAATCAAACAATTGTTGTAATTAATTTACTAGATTTTCATTTGCTGTATCATTACTAGTCCTGCAAATGATCTTGGTACTGTGTTTCATGTAGGATAAAGCTAAGTGTTTCCTGATTAAAGGAAATGGATGAAGTTCAAAATAGCTAGCCACAGAGTGCTTCTATTAGTCTTTGTTAATTAGTTCTGCTGTATGTCCATCTGAATCTACATTTATCTGCTTCATTTCACTTGATTATGTTTTAAGTATTACAGCCTTTGTTGAAGTGGTGACTCAACCACAACATATTCTTGTCAGACAATGGATCATTTGTATAACAATAAAGTCCATGGATTTTGACAGCTTGATAGTGTTGTACTTATTTATCTCAAAATATTTGATCTGTGTGGGATTCTAGGCACCACAATCCAGTGATTCTAGACTATAAATATGACTTTTATGTTCATTTCAGGTACGAACCATCTTGGACATAGAATGTGGTTATGGTAGTTTTGGTGCACATCTTTCTTCAAACCAACTATTGACCATGTGTCTAGCAAACTATGAGGCATCAGGCAGTCAAGTTCAACTAACTCTAGAAAGAGGTCTTCCTGCAATGATTGGTTCATTTACTTCAAAGCAATTGCCATATCCATCTCTCTCATTTGATATGATACATTGTGCAAGATGTCATATTGAGTGGGATAAAAAAGGTACTCTTTGTTCTGTTATTATCATTGTTTCCTTCTTTTTCTCCCTTTGCATGTCAGTGATTCTCCAAAAGCCTTGTCAATGAAAAGTTTTTAGAAATAATAATTTGATGAAGGTTTGAAAACATTCAAATGGTTACCTGCAGTGATGTTTGTAGATAGTATGGAATTATTGACAAGAAGCAAGTTGAGAAATATTATGTCGTATAATAGAAGATTCTCAATTTCTTTGATACTGTGCAGTCTAAAGAGTCAATGTATTGTGAACTCACAGCTATACAAAATGATAGGTTACCCAGTTGCTTTGGTGCACCATCCATAGATGTTCTTGTTTGAAGAAAAGGAAATTCTAGAGGGCATTAGATGTCACCTACTCCCTTTCATGGCCCGTAGTGTAAAAATTCCAGCCACTAATTCTCCAGTTAAATTGTAGCTTTTGCGCTTGCATAAATAGTGTGCCTTTAGCATTCGATATTAGGTCTGTTAACGAATCGAATTGAACTAAATATCTAAGGACTCGAATTCAATTCGATTAATTTTACTCGTATTTGTATTCGTATTCAAATTCGACTTGAATCCTAAATTGGGCTCGAATTTGATTCGAGAAATTATTCGATATATTCGGATTCGATTTGAATGTTCTATTAACCAAATTTTTTACTTGAATTTTGAATTATTTATTGATTTTTCACCTTTTATTATGATTACAAATTAAAAATACTTGATTTACCTAAAAAGCAAATATCAAATACATGTGATAGTTGACATAATATTCAATGGCTTCATCACTATAAATCATCAAAAATTTAAGTTTTGAGAAATAAAAATATTAATATATAATAATATATATAATATATATTCGAATACTTTATCAAATATCAAATTCGAATATTATTGGATTCAATTCGAATTCGGTTATATATCGAATATTATACTAGACTCGAATTTGAATTTGAATTCGTTAAATTTCGAATTCGAATCTCGAATTATTTGATAAAGATTTTATTCATTAACAGCCCTAATTGATATAATTCATGCCCCCATATACTATCTAATAGGCATGCAACACTCATTTGTAGCATTCTCCCCTTCAAATCCCACAATAACACCTCCTCTAGATAAAACCATTGACCACTAGAGAGCTCTTGTCATCAGTATCACCCTAACCCCTTCATTTTTCGTCACTATATGCAAGTACAATTACATATCACAAAGCATGTTTCATGCATAATGGGTAAGGCTCCAAAACATTATCTAGTCAATGACCATGCATGTCATCAAGATTATCATGCAAGGACCTGAAAGCTTCATGAAAATTGGGCAGACAATGAGTCAAAATTGCAATGGAATATTCTCTCTAAGAAACCATGCTTCATCTTTTCTTAAAATCTGATTACGCAGTCTTTACGGACAATTCAAAAGAACAGTAATATAGGAAGCTTAATTTGAAAGACTTGACTTGCATGTCCAAGAAAACCCATGTAATTGTGATGAGACTCAGTTGAGTTCCATGCCACTCTGTTCTACATTTCTAATCCTAGTTGACGCTTTTATTTCACATGAATGGATATAGAAGAATGTATTTTCATTCAGAATCTATTTTGTTTTTCAATTAATCTTCTCATGTGGCGCAGATGGTACATTTTTAGTTGAAGTTGATAGGTTGTTGCGACCTGGTGGATATTTTGTGTGGACCGATCCGCTTATAAATTCTCAGCGTTCCCTTCGCAACAAAGGCAACATGAAGAAGTGGAATACAGTGCGTTTGATTACAGAAAGGCTTTGCTGGGAGATGCTGCCACAGCAGGATGAAACTGTCGTGTGGAAGAAGACTAGTAAGAAGAATTGCTATTCAACAAGGTAAGGCTACCAATAGGACACATTCTTATTTTGTGTGTACAGAAATGGCCTCTGTCCATGAAGGAACCTTTTGAAGGAAACTGTTTTGGAAGTTCCTCTCGCATCAGCTGTGTTCATTGGTAGCAATAATCAGTGTATATGGAAGAATAGAAAAAGTGACAAGATGTCTAGAATGAGCAGGTTGATGATTCAAATAGGACTATAAGCATTTGGCCACAGCTCAATAATAAAGGAACATTATTTTGTTTTGGACAAATGAAGTATTATTTTATTATGTTATACTGCCCAGATAATTGCATATGTCAGTGATACAGTATCCTAAGCAGCATCAGTTTGCTTCTATTTCCAGGAAAACTGGCTCCCCTTCTCTCTGCAGCAAGGGTCATGACATTGAGTCCCCATACTATCGACCACTCCAATTGTGCATTGGAGGAACTCAGAGCCGCCGATGGGTTCCTATTGAAGAAAGGAGAAAATGGCCTTCCCAGGCTAAATTGAGCTCAACTGAACTCGGAATTCACGGTACAAGTCCCTAACATATACGACTATTTTTGGATTATCTAACTAAGTTGAGCTGCATGCTCTCTGTCACATATACTTTTGCATCATAAAAGCCCTGGAGCTGAAAGCTTCATATTACTTTTCATTTGAAGTTAAGCCTCACATTGATGATGTTCTCTTCCTGTTAGGTTTTCATTCAGAAGAGTTTGCTGAGGATGCTCTTAAATGGAACACAGCAGTCCTCAATTATTGGTCTTTGCTTTCACCGCTTATATTTTCAGATCACCCTAAGAGACCTGGAGATGAGGATCCGTCACCGCCTTACAACATGCTGAGAAATGTGTTGGATATGAATGCTCATTTTGGCGGATTCAATGCCGCCTTATTAGAAACTGGGAAATCTGTTTGGGTTATGAATGTGGTCCCTACAAGGGGACCTAACACTCTACCTTTAATACTTGACAGGGGATTTATCGGAGTGCTGCATGACTGGTAATTTTGACTTCCTGGATTGCTTGAATCAGTTTTTCATATTCTACTTTATCAATCTTTGTTATAGATTAAAATAATTATTTTATCTAAATATCTTGTGCCTTAACATGGACATGGTCCTTCACCTCTATTAAGAATTAAAACATCTACCTGTTGAAATCTGAAATTTGCCAATGTTGGAAAACTGTTGAAAATACGTGCCATTCTGGCAGACTTTTTGCTTGAGATGATAAAGTCTTCTCTTCCTGCAGGCTCTGATATGCACCATAAGATCTTCCTGAAAGTTTGTTTACAAAATTCTATGACCTTTAGTACTATATTTCCTTGTCCATAGTAAGATGAATGTGGAAATCAATTAAATCTATTCACAGAGTTTACACAATTCAATATGCAGTTATGTTCCATCTACTTTTGATTTTTATCTAGGGGTTTGCCATGTCCTGGGAGCTATATAAGAAATTATTACTTGAATCTGTGCTGTAGGTTGATTGCAGATGTCCGTCTGCGTACTCTTTTATTTATGAGAATGCCTCATTGTTTCTCCTCCCTCCAGGGAAAAATAAGAAAAAAGTATTTTAAGAAAGAGAAATGTCTTCCCTTTGTTCTCTTTGTTCTGGAATGAACGAGATAGGAAATTTGGATATGATTATCTTGTATTATGTCAAAATTTCACATTCAAAAGGATGCTTGGCTGGATGAAATTTATTGATGCCAATAGTTTATCTTTAATACATGGAATTGTTTATGTTTCTCTAATTATCAACGAACTCCATGCAATTCAATATAACTGAGAAGAGTGCAGCGTTGTGTTTCTTGTTCTCACTGCCATCTTTCTTATAAATTCGTCCTTATGCTTTCTTTCCATGATTCTGTAATTTATTTATCATCTAAACAATCTCTATGTGCAGGTGTGAACCATTTCCAACATATCCAAGAACGTATGATTTGGTTCATGCAGCAGGACTCCTCTCTCTTGAATCCGCTGAGCAGCCAAGATGCCAAATGCTAGATTTGTTTGCTGAGATAGATCGTATACTTCGTCCAGAGGTATGATAAAGATTTAGTGTCATTCTGGATGTATGTCTTGATTTAAGTTTATCCTTTCATATGATGTGAAACAATAGAGGAATCTACACAAATAAGGACATGCATTATATGATGAAGTACATCTGCCTAGGAATTGTACAATACAATAGAACTTGAGAAGAATCTCTGAGTTTATAGTTTTTTAATTTTTTAAGCTCAATTTGCAAAGTGCTCAAAACTCTTACATTACCACTCAGGGAAACACAACTAGATCTAAGTAGAATAGCATCAAGTGTTAATCTACTCGAATGCAATAGCTACTTTTGCTGGTTGTCCATAATATAAGAGTTATACTTCCACTATTGGCCCATCTTAGGTCCTCATTGCAAGCATGATGCTCTGCATCTTCTGGGAAATGGAGATTTTGCATGTCCTAGTCTCCTAGGATTAGATATTGGGACAAATTGTGGTTTCTAATTTCAGGTCCCTCTAGCAACATACGTCATTGCCAAAAAAATTGAACTCTTGTAAAGCTAATAGGGAGTTTGGTTGTGTTTTTATTTTCAATTTTTATTTTCAACATTTTTAAAATTTGAAAAGTAAGTTGGTAAATGAGTTGAAAATATATTTGTATTTGGATAGTTTGTTGGGAAAGTAATGATTATATAGGGTTTAGTAGGATGTAGGTGGAGAGAGATAGTAATAATGAAAAAGAGAGAGAAGATATATATGTTATTGGGAGAAGATATGTAGATTGTTGGAAAATGTGTTTTGAGATGAAAATGAGTTGAAATATTCGTAAAAATGATGATAAGTTGTTGATAATTCATTTCCAAATAGTAAAAACAGCTGAAAATGTAAATAAAACATAACCAAACTGCCCCTAAAATTTTATATTGTTCTTTTCATCTGATGATGTTAAGCGGTCACATAAAGTTAAGATCATTTTATAGCTGGGGTCAGGATCATTAGGTCTATTTTAGTGGGGTCGGATTGTAGATCTTAATATTCAGAGAAGGTCTTCACTTCTTACCAAGTGGCTTGTGAATTAAAATTTATCTTCACTTTGTTCAAAGTCTCGAGAAACTTGACTACTGGATTTGTTGCGAGTGTATCCTTTCCAATTGTCCACCCAATGCCTAAATGCAGCTTAAAATTATTCTGCCTGGAACATTTACATAAAATGTTCTCCATAATATTCTTTAATTTTTATTTGCTGATAACTAGTCCTCCGTTTTTGCTAACCAACATGGAAATGCAGGGATGGGTGATTCTAAAGGACAGTGCTCGTCTGATTGAGTTTGCTAGATCTCTGACAACACATCTGAAATGGGATGCAAGAGTTGTAGAGATTGAGAGCAATAACGACGAGAGACTCCTCATCTGCCAGAAACCTTTCTTCAAAAGACAAGCAAGCTGATTCTGGATTGTAGATGATTATAGTAATTCACATTCATTTCTGGATCTGAAATTTATGGACATAAAAATTTTCCATCAAAAGGGTGGAATGAAAGTTTTGAACCAAAAAGAGGATAGCAGGGGGGCATGAAAATGTGCAGGGTTGGTTGGTTGGTAGGGACGACCCACAAGACCTATGGAGCCGCAAGGCAGACATGGGACAATGTAATTACACATTGAGACACACAGCAAGTGAAACGAACAGGTATATAGGTATTATGGGGCCATGTGCACTGGTTTTTCTCGTGGCGTCTCATTGTAAGGGACAACAAATTACAGGATAAAATTTATTTGTGAAAGTTGTTAAAATAAGCAACTGCACAATTTTTCTATTGTATAGTAATACATAATCCATCCTAATGTGCAATTATTTATGTTGGAATACTTGTTTTCTACCACAATTGGATTTCGGGGCAACTTTTATCCTATTTGATTTATTCATGCCGGTTGATTAAATGCAATTGTAGTTGTTTCTTTTTACAAACTCGTTTTATTTCTTCTATCAAAAAAAGAGAACTCGATTTATTTTCTTTAGATGCTCTAAAGTAGGATCCTATTTTATAAACTGGATTTTCCTTTTTCTTGCAATTCGTTGTCATTTAAGATAATGATGCGGCATTATAAATCATGTGGCTAAATTATTCTGGCTTTGATGGGCTAAAACAGCACTTTGGTTGTGTAGTGTTTGGAAGTGCTTTGAATGCCACTGAAAACTTGGCTGGTAAATTAATAACTTGTCTCCTCTTTTTCGAAAGGTGTTTTTATCTCTTCTTTCACTTTACTAATGCATGTAAAGTGTATTAATTTTTGTTTAGAAAAGGTACTTATTTATGAATTTGTATTTATTAAATATAATAAAAAAATAAAATATGAGTGGAAATAGAAAATTTAAATGTTCGATCTAAATTTGTTTTAAGTGAAACCTATCCCTCCTTCAATCCAAACTAAGTGAGCCAAAAAATCATTCAACCAAAGCATGAACTCAACTGCCCAATCAAAACTCTATACATTAACGTGTACAATTTAAATGGAATATTCACACTTAAATTTGTAATAGTTTAATTATTCTTAGCTTGATATTGAAAAATATCTTAATCAAAACATATGCTTGCATATGCATATGTTATAAGTCAAATCAAACATGCAATGATCCAATTGGTTATTATCTTTTTAGTATGGCTGTCGGCTTTTTGGCACGTGCGACTATAATATACTTAAAGAGTTGGATTATATATATAAATAACTCAAATGTAATTAAAAAGAAGCAAAATTATATTAGAAAATTTTATTTTCTTTATGAAAAGAAAATTTTATGTCTCGCCATTATCTAGCCATGATAGCAAATTAAACTTGGTGGTAAAATTCAACACGATCACCATAATAGAACTTAATGATCTAAAAACTAGTTGAATCCGTGTATTATTGAATCATGCAAATATTAATAAAGTGTAAAGAAAAAAAATCATACAAGTCAATTAAACTACTAAGATGTAAAAATATACCATATTGTAGAAATTTAAAATGTAAATTTATCTTACTGATGTGGCTCGAGTTCCATGGCTATGAACTTGATCTGGAATGTCCCTTGTATCCTTGATCGCAATCAAGACCTCGACCCGAAACCACACAAGTGAATTTTGGGCTTCTGATCTGACCACAAGAGAATACGTTAGGCTAGTTGAGATCGTCCTCAACTAAGGCCCTCCGATGCCTAAGTTAGTGAGGTGATTAATTGAGTTTGAGATCAACAGGAGATAAGATGCAGATAGTAAGTGGTAAATAGGTGATATGACTTGACTTGGAACTGTGCTGGATGTGCTTTTTATAGGCAGTGTTTGGTCCTTCATGTACGGATCGTGTTGGCACTGTACCACGCGTGGGATCATTGGCTGATCAACGGTCCAGCATTCGGGTCGCGGCCCGGTTCGTCCGGGTCATGACCTGACCCGCGTAAAAAGACGCGGATTCTGTCCTGCAGGGGTATTTTAATTATAGTAAGGGGTAAAATGGTCTTTTAGCCTGTCCACAGCAATAATTACCATTATTAACTCCCATACTTCCAAACTGCATTGGTTCTTGCTCCTGCTTGGGGAGAAGAGCCTATGCAATTATGGAAGTAGATGCTGACTCACCGCAGCTGTTCGATCAAACCCTTCTGATCTGGGTCGTTGATGCCGCCTCGATGAGTGAACCGTCACCTTCCTACCCCATAAATTCCCCTGGGTTACTACAACTCCATTTGTTTTTTTTTTTTTTGTATTGTCTCCGCTAGCCTTCTCCTCGAGATCCATCTATCATCATCAACTCAAGATCTTGTCTTTTTAGGTTCGTCTTCTTCTCTATAATAATGGCCTCAAGTTTGAGTTCAAGTTCGAATTCCTCCTCTGAAGGGACTCGAAGCCCTTATCAGTTGGGGTCGAATGAAAGTACTTTATCCTCCTCAGGTTCTGAGGGCGTGACCTCCCTTCAAATTGTCCCCTTTTCGGGTTTGGCTTCCACTCCGCTTCCTCTCACTTCCCGGGATCTCGATCCTTTGACCCTGAACCTGGTTGGTCTATCGCCAACCCCGATGAGCGAGTCAATCCAAGATCCCAAGATAGAAGAGTACGTTCTCGCAACGTCTCCTTGGCTAGTAACAATTCCAAACCTAGGGTCCTTAGTGGTCACCGAGGTCAGGTCGAGATTCTTTATTTCATCAGATTACGAAATAATCTTTCCTAATAAGTCCGATCGGATGCATCTTTCCCTTCTGGCAACGCCACCTTCTCAATAGGAATGCTGGAGGGGGGTCTGAGATTTCCCATCCCTGACCCCATAGAGAACATTCTGTTAAGGTTAGATGTCTGCCCAGCCTAGCTCATTCCCAACGCAATAAGACACATCCTCTATTTTTTTTATCGTGATGACCCACATCGGGGTCGAGCCTTCCTTTGTCCACTTCTAGTCACTCTACTCGATCACGAACTTGGCCCGATTTGGGGAGTGCGGGTTCTACTATCTTACTGCGCGACCCTTATGTAAATTCGTAGATAAGATTCCTTTCTCCTTAAGCCCTTGGAAGAAAAAGTTCATTTTTATCCGAGCCCCCGTCAATCGTCCTTGACGGTTCAGATTCGACTGGAGGCATAGCAAGCCTAAGCCCTCTGTGTTGGATGAGGTCACGTGGGGAGAAGATTTCATGGACACTCTGACTACCCACATCCTTTCTCCATTCTTTGCTTATCTGTAATAGGTCAACATATAACTCTTTCTGTTTTTCTATTTCAGTCATGTTGAGCAAGAACCTGAGGATAACCAACAAGATGAAGGCCTAGAAAAAGACCTTGCTAGCCAAGGCACAATTATTTGGGCTTATGCTTACTCCACCTGCATTGACCCCCGTACCAACCCCGATCTAGTTCCCCAGCGTGGTGGTTCCAGTTGAACAACCAATTATCCTCAACCAAGTTCCTAGTTCTGAGGCCGAGCCCGACCCCGAAGCCGAGGTCGTTGCTAAGAGCGTGTCTGAGAGCAAGGGCAAGAAGTGAAAACATAGCTCCAAAAGCAAGAGCCTGAAGTTGACCTCCCCCGGTCATTCTGGTAAGAGCTTCTCGGAGAAATCTAAGGGGAAGGGGCCGAGTGAGGGAGGCTCTTCGGATAAGAAGGCACGAACCGAGCCTGATTCTCCACCTGCTTCATCCTGCGACCTCGAAATCATTGCTCGACGTGAGGTCCTGCTAAACGACGCACGTAAGAATTACAAGACCATCAACTCGAGCTTTTCTAGCGATTCTTCGCGTCCAATTTTGATCCCGAACTAGAAAATTACAGATTAAAGCTCTGTGCTACGGTCGCAATTGGGAGAGACTTTATTTGAGCTGTATAAGGGGTGCCTGATGACCCAAGACCAGGCCTTACTTGTGCTCATGAACTTCGCTCGGCTCGAGGATCACGGCGCCCATGCCTTAATGCAGGCAACTTCAGAATCTCGTGGAACTATTTTGGAATTTTTCCAACTGCTGAGGCTCACGAGTTAATGCTATTCGTCTCTTTTGCAGGGGATCACATACATGCACCAATTGTCCTTGTAGTGCACCTACTGGAGGAGCTACTTTATGACTTGAGACATGGAGGTCATGGAACTCAAGGAAGCCAAAGAAGAGCTCGACGCCAATCTAAAGTCGACTCAGTAATCTATCGACAGCGAGCTCGCATCACATAAAGATGAGCTAGAGGATCGGGACTAAAAGATCAAGGACTTGGAACAAAAGCTTTCTAAAATGAAAAAGTCTTTAGCCTCGAAAAAGAAGGCGTCCTATGAGTTGGGCTGCTCAAAGGGACGTGCGGAGTTCGAGAGTTCCCCTGAGTATAAGGAGCTGATTAAAAATACTGGATGGAAGGAGCACGGGCTTTCAAGAAGTCAGGTACATTTGAGTCCATGGTTGAGGAAAAGGCCGTGGAGTATGCTTATATGAGCTTTTTGAAATGCCAAGCTCAACTGCAGAAACTGGGCGGGATCGTTGAAGGCTTTGATCTAAAGCGACTCAACCCCACCAAGGACGCCGATCTAAAAGACTATCCATCAAGCGGGCTCCCTTACGAGGACGAAGCTGAGGATGAGTTTGAATTCTTAGCCAAGGAGGTCGAGGTTGTTCCTTCTACTACTGAGGAAGGGGAGATTCCCCCCGAAGCTCATTCTCCTTCCGAATTGGCTGCGAAAATCGGGCTATAGGCACAACATGAATAGTTCTCCGCACTTGGCGGAATTTTATATTTTTATTTTCTCAGATCAAGTTCCCCTATACCCCAGTCCCTATATAGTATTGTGAACCCGAGGCCCAAAAGATATTATAAGCACTTTGATTTAATGAAATACAAGGCTCTTGTCAATTATTGCAATAGATATAAAGATGTTGTTTTGAATAACAGAATCTATGCATTGTCTCAACGATCCACTCATGCGTCGCGGGGAACTCAATCTCGATAACTTGGGATTTCCTCACTATTAGGATATTGTGCAGATCCCATGCTGGAACTCGATCTCGATAACTTGGGATTTCCTCACTATTGGGATCTTGTGCAGATCCCATGCTGGAACTCGATACCGATAACTTAGGATTTCCTCACTGCAGGGATCTTGTGTAGATCCCCCGCGGGTACTCGATCCCATTAACTTGGGATTTCCACGCTGTGGGAATCTTGTGCAGATCCCCCGCGGGAACTCGATCCCATTGATTGGGATTTCCTCGCTGCTGGGATCTTATGCAGATCCTATGCGAGAACTCGATCATGATAACTTGGGATTTCCTCGTTGTTGGGATCTTGTGTAGATCCCCCACAGGAACTCGATCCCATTGACTTGGGATTTCCTCGCTGCTGGGATCTTGTGTAGATCCCACGTGGGAACTCGATCCCGATAACTTGGGATTTCCTTGCTGCTGGGATCTCGTGTGGATCCCATGTGAGAACTCAATCCCGATAACTTGGAATTTACTCGCTGCTAGGATCTTGTGCAGATCCCATGTGGGAACTCGATCTCGATAACTTGGAATTTCCTCGCTGTGGGGATTTTGTGCAGATCCCTCGCAGGAACTCGATCCCATTGACTTGGAATTTCCTCGCTGCGGGGATCTTGAGCAGATCCTATGCGGGAACTTGATCCCATAAACTTGGGATTTCCTCGCTACTGGGATCTTGTGCAGATCCCATGCAGGAAATCGATCCTGATAACTTGGGATTTCCTCACTGCTGGGATCTTGTGCAGATCCCATGCGGGAACTCGATCCCGATAACTTAGGATTTCCTCGTTGATTGGATCTTGTGCAGATCCCCCATCGGAACTCGATCCCATTGACTTGGCAGTTTCTTGTTGCTGGGATATTGCGCAGATCCCATGTGGGAACTCGATCCCACTGACTTGGGATTTCCTCACTACTGAGATCTTGTGCAGATCCCATACGGGAACTCGATCCCATTGACTTGGGATCTTCTCGTTGTTGATGGGGAAACGTAGACGAGATTGCATAAGAAATAAGTTCTTGGAATTAAATAAAGCATATTAAGTAAAACGCATTACAAGGAGGATTAGCCACACAGTTACTTTACAAAGTTCATTACACTTTCGAATATAAATTTTTTTCAAGTTCTGCACGTTCCATGATCTCGGTAGCTCTTTTCCCTTAGCATCTTCCAACCTATATGACCCCTGCCTGGTTAGATTCACCACTTTATATGGCCCTTCCCAATTCAGCTCTAGCTTTCCTACATGCTTAGAAACTTCAACCTTTTTTAAGACCCAATCTCCTACCCTGAAGCTCCTATGTTGAAGTTTTTTTATTGTACTGCCGTGCCATAAGGTTCTTATATTCTTGGATCTTGATGTAGGCCCTATCCCGCTTTTCTTCTATTACCTTTAACTCGAACTCTGTGGCATTATCGTTATTCCTGAACTTATACTCCAAGATTTTCTAGGTCGGTTCGCCAATCTCGACTGGGATCACAGCTTCGGCTCCGTACACCAAACAGCATGGGGCCTCACCTGTAGCCATTTTTTGGGTAGTGCGATATGCCCATAGGACCCCCTGGAGTTCATCGGCCCAACCTCCTTTAGCCTCATCTAATCGGGCTTTGAGGCTTTTCAAGAGGTCCATATTAGTCACTTCTGTCTGGCTATTCGCTTTCGGGTTCCCTACTAAAGTGAACCACTATTTGATCTTAAGCTCTTCACACCAACCAGTGATTTTCTTCCCATTGAATTGAGTTTCGTTATCTGAGATCAATACTTTGGGGATCCCGAACCTGCATATTATATTCTTCCAAAGGAAGCCCATGACCTCATTTTCTGTGACCTTCACCGATGCCTCTACCTCCACCTACTTATTGAACTATTCGACAGCTACTATCATAAACCTCTTTTGACCCCGAGCCATTGGGAACAAGCCCAGAATATATATCCCCCATTGATCAAAAGGACATGACACAAGAATCGGCTCTATCGGGACAGCGGGTCGATGGGTTAAGTTGGCATGGATTTGGCATTTCTCACACTTTTTCACCAAGGTGGTCACATCTTGGCTCATAGTGGGCCAAAAGTACCCTTGCTTGAAGGTCTTCATTGCCAAAGACCTTCCACCCAAGTGGTTTCCACAGCTACCCTCATGGATTTCTCGCATCACATACTGAGCTCTCTTGGGTCCCAAGTACTTTAGTAGAGGTCTTTCAACAGATCTCTTATATAAATCCTTGTTGATTATGACGAATCGATTTGCCTTGAAGGTTAGCCTTTTGGCTTCCTTCGGATCCTCAGGTAGAGTCCCATTCGTCAAGTACCGAATCAGGCCATCATTCCAAGTCGCCTCTTCTTCTATTTGCATCACCATCTCTTTTTCAGAGATACAGTCCTTTAACTTAGAATGGTCAACTACCAGTAGGGTTATATTTGCGCTTCGGGTTCCTATAGTTGAACTGTCAAACTTATCTAAGGCATCTGCTCTTTCATTCTCCTCCCTCGGGATCTGCTGTACTTGGCAAAATTCAAATTTCGACATGAGTTCCTTCACCTTTCTCAGGTACTCGGTCATTGACCTCTCCCGGGTCTCCAAAGTTCCTTCGATCTGGAGAGCCACAAGCTGTGAGTCGGTATAAACATTCAACTTCTTAATATTCATACTCTTAGCAGCTTTCGGTCCTATTACCATGGCTTCATATTCAACCTTGTTATTCGTGACCCCGTAAGCCAGTTTAACAGCGAACTCGAGCTCCACTCACTCGGGTCCTTTATAGAAAATTCCCTCTCCCTCACACTGTGACGTGGCAGACCCATTGACATGCATCATCCATGTTTCTTCACTCGGTTTGGGGTCTTGTCCCACCATCTCAACTACGAAGTCGGCCAGGACTTGGGCTTTCACCGCACTTCTGCTATGATATTCTATGTCGAACTCCCCCAGTTCCACGACCTACTTGGTCTGTCTACCCGAAACATCAGGTTTAGCTAGGACCTGTCTCAATGGGTAGTTAGTCAAGATAATTATTTTATGAGATTGAAAATAGGGTCTCAACTTCCTTGCTACCGTCATAAAGGCAAGAGACAACTTCTCGACCTCCAAGTATCTTCCCTCCGTCTCTTGCAATACCTTGCTCACATAATACACAGGTTTGTGTACCACGTTTTCCTCTTTGACCAACACTGAGCTGACTGCATATTCTAATGTTCCCAAATACAAATAGAGGGGCTCCCCTAGGACAGGTTTTGCCAGCATAGGTGGTGAGGCTAGGTACCCCTTGAGATCTTGGAATGTCTTTTCTCACACATCATCCCATTGAAAGTTCTTCATGTTTCTCAAGATCTTAAAGAACGGTAAACTCTTGTCGGCTGACCTCGAGATGAACCGATTTAAAGATGCAATCATGTTGGTCAACTTCTGCACATCCTTTACTGACTTGGGTGAGCTCATGTCGGTTATGGCCTTAATCTTTTTCGGGTTCACCTTTATCCTACACTCATTGACCAGACACACCAAGAACCTCCATCCTTTGACCTTAAAAGTGCATTTAGATGGGTTGAGCTTTGTCTTGTATTTTCTCATTCTGGTGAAAGCTTCTTCCAAATGCACCAAGTGATCGGGCTCATTCAGGCTCTTGACTAGCATATCGTCCATGTATACTTCTGTCGTGACCCTGATCTGATCCTCAAACATCTTGTTAACTAACCTCGCGTTCTTTAATCCAAATGGCATGACGTTATAGCAAAAGATCCCTCTTTCAGTCACAAATGTCGTCTTATCTCGATCCTTTTCTGCCATAAAAATTTGGTGGTATCCTTGGAAAGCATCCATATTATGCTAAGGAGGGCACATCTTGCTGTGAAGTCCACCAGCACGTTGATCCGCGGCAAGGGGTATGGGTCCTTTGGGCAGGCCTTGTTCAGGTCTGAGTAATTCGTGCACACTCTCCACTTATCACCTATTTTTGGCACGACTACCATGTTCGATAGCCACTTCATGAATTGATCTCAATGACATAACCTGACTTCAGCAATTTGTTTACTTCATCCTCAATGATAAGGTTTTTCATGGCCCTGTGATCCCTTTTTTTTTGTTGGATGGGTCTGACTTGGGGGTCCATATTTAACCTGTGCACTATCACCCCAGGGTCTATCCCCTCAAAATCTGAAGGCTTCCAAGCGAAGACGACCACATTCTGTCGTAAGAATCGATTGTCAAGAGTTCCAATTCTGGGGTCATCTGGGTGTCAATTCTTGTCGTCTTGCTCGAGTCTCCCGACACTAACTCGATCTCCTTGATCCCACCCGCTGGTTCAATCCTGCATTCCTCGACTCACCTCTTGTTATTCTTATCCTGGGGTTTCAAGTTTGCAAGGTCTTTAGCAAAAGCCACAATGGCCTTTTTACCTTTTGACCTCGATCCTGCGTCTTCGCCTTTCGATCCTGATCCCGAGCTCGAGCTTTCACCCTTGAGCCTCTTTTTCAGAGACACATGGTAGCATTCCCTTGCTTTTTTCTAGTCACAACTCACTTCTCCAATTCCTCTGCTCGTTGGGAACTTTATTTTGAGGTGGAAAGTTGAGATCACTGCCTGAAACTGATTCAGGTCAGGCCTTCCCAGGACCACGTTATATGCGAATGGGGCATCTAAAAGTATCAGGGACTTACGGCATGACTTCTTTCCCAAGGACACCAGGAGGTCGATTGTTCCTACTGGCGTGATCTCGGCTCCTCCAAATCCCACTAAGGGTGTTTAAACTCGTGAGATTCTTGTGAGCGTGAGCTCCATCTTCTTCAAGAGCTCCAAAAATATTATGTCCACTGAACTTCCACTATCTACCAAGACTTTGTGCACAGAGAAATTTGCTATGTCCATGGTGATGACCATGGGGTCATTTTGGCGTCCAATGACCCCCTAAGAGTCCCTGCCATCAAAGGTAATAACGGGCTAGTTAGCAATATTCATCACGACATTCATTCTTTTCTAGTTTACCTAGTTCCTGATGGATCTGACGTGCCTCTTCCACACACTATGGGAATCCCCTGATGTGGGACCCCCCGCTATCATGTATATGATTCCTCGCTTGGGTAAGTTATCCCCCACGGGATTATTGGCTACCTCCTTGCCTTTCCTCTCCCTACTGCGGGATCTGCTTTGAGTTCGAGATCGATCCCTTTTTCTCCCGGGATCCCCCTCGAACTCGCGCCCTTTAGTTCTGAACTCTTTGGCAATGAACTCCTTCAAGTATCCTTGCTTGATGAGCCTCTCTACCTTATCTTTGAGCTGAATGCAATCCTCAGTATCATGACCCTGATCCTTATGAAAGTGGTAATACTTGTTTGAGTTTCGTCTTGCTGGGGTATCTCGCATCTTTCGGGGCCACTATAGTATCTTCGATCCCTTGATAGCCATAAGTATGTGGGACCTCGTGGGGCGTAGTGATTGTACATCTACGGCGGGAAACGTTGCTGATCTTTTTCAGATCAAGGCCTGGGAGGTCCTTGGTCTTTTTTAGACCTTCGGGGAGCATTCTTGGACCACTCATGGTCCTTCATGACGTTGATCTCCTCTTCTTGAATGTAACACTATGCTACCTCTATCATCTGCTCCATGTCCTCCGGGGGTTCCCTTGTAAGAGCCGACGCCAACGGTCCTTTCTTGAGGCCATGTATGAGGATGCTTGTGATCATGTCAATACGCAAGTCTTGTATTTCCAGCATCTCGTTGTTGAACCTGTTTATGAAGCTTCTCAAGCTCTCGTCCTCTCACTACCATATAGTGAACAAGTATGTGGCCGACCTCGTAGACTTCTTCTTACTAGCAAATTGGTATAGGAACCTCCTCATGAGCTGGTCATAAGACACTATCATTCCTGGAACCTGCCCTATAAACCACTCTTGCGCCCTCTCGCTGAGTTCGGTTACAAAGATCCTGAAGTTCATGGCGTCAGATTGTCCATATAAGTTCATGATATTTTCAAAAGTGGTTACGTGTTCCCATGGGTCCTTGTTCCCATCGTACTTAGGCAAGTCGGGTAGTTTAAAGTGTGAGGTGACAGACTCAGCCAGTAGCTCTGTGAAGAATGGTGAGTTTCTCTTTTGCAATGCTGAGGTTCCTTTCTTTTTAAGCTTATCGATCTTCTTGCTCAACTATTTAACCTGGTCACTTATCTCGTTAACCTCTTCCCTAGAAAACAAAGGTTAGGCTCTCTTAAGTGTCGGGTCATCCCTATTCAATGTCAACGATTCCAATATTGACCCTTCCTCCCTTCGATAAACATTAGGTGGGTGGTTTATCCTTTTTGCCACCTTGTTCCCCATCTCCTCAGAGTCTGTTGTTTCCTCTTCCCTTGATATTCTCAATCCTTGCACCCCTTCTACCAGCGATGGACCCGACTTTCTCTCTTGGAACAGCGGCCGGTTCACTAGTGCGGGCCCTGTCTGGAGAGGCGCTACTACCTCTTCCCGAGCCCCACGCTCGCGTTCCTTCTATAACTGCTGGCTCATCTCAAATACCATTTGTTTTAGATCATTTCTGTTGATTTGAATGATCTGCGTTCCGCTGGGATCTAGTGGTGAAGTTCTTGGTCCTACTCATGCTTGAGCATTCTGCAACATCGCCATGGGTGGCGACGGGGTGGTGGGCGATATTGGCGAAGATTGGGTCATTAGCGATATGGGGATTGGAGTGTCTAGGGTTATTTCAGGTGTTCTATCCATTACTTACGACTGACTCTTACTTTCGATGAATCAAATTAGAGTTCCCACAGACGGCGCTAACTAATGCGGCTCGAGTTCCATGGCGATGACCTCAATCTGGAATGTCCCTTGTATCCTTGATCGCAGTCAAGACCTCGACGTAGAACCACACAAGTGAATTTTGGGCTTCTGATCTGATCATAGGAGAACACATTAGGCTAGCTGATATCGCCCTTAGCTAAGGCCTTCCGATGCTTAAGTTAATGAGGTGATTAATTGAGTTCGAGATCAAAAGGAGATAAGATGCAGATAGTAAGTGGTAATTAGGTGATATGACTTGACCTGAAACTGTGATGGATGTGCTTTTTATAGGCAACGTTTGGTCTTTCCTATACGGATTATGCTGGCATTGTACCACGCGTGGGATCATTGGCTAATCAATGGTCCAGCATTCGGGTCGCGGCCCAGTCCGGGTCAAGTTCATCCGGGTCATGACCCGACCTGCGTAAAAAGACGCGGATCCTGTCCTGCAGGGGTATTTTAATTATAGTAAAGGGTAAAATGATCTTTTAGTGTGTCCACAACAATAATTACCATCGCTTACCAACAAGTGACTTATCAAGTATTGGGGGTTTCATTTAAATATAGATTTGGAATTCCAATAATCTACAAGAATTTTTCTAGTTGTCAAACTTGAAAACTCCTTTATTTGATGAGAAGAAGGTTTGGTTTCAAGTAAATAAGCCGATAGGAAAAAGACTAATATGAGCACTAGAGTGGTAGGGATGGGCCCACCATCTTTCGATTTTGGCATTATATATATAAAGTAAATACAAAACTCGTGCAACACCCGACCTTAGCTCAATTGGTACAACGGAGGACTGTAGTGTAGCATAGCAATCCTTAGGTCGCTGGTTTGAATCCGGCAGGTTGGATTTTTTCTTAACCTTTTCAAACTAATGTCTTTTTTGTTCAGCAGCCAAGGCCCAAGTCTCAAGATATAAAACTAAAAAAGCATAAGGCACTCCTCAATCCTCATTTCCCAAATGACCACAAGTCTTCCCAATAAAATGGCACCTCCGACTCTCCACTCCACATTCTCCCCTCAGCACCAAAGTACTTGCCTATACTTTGTGGATTGAAATGGCTCTATTATATAAATGAATGAACAAAGATTTGTAATAAAAAACCTCTTGTGCATACAAATTATCATCTGTTATCACCAATCTTTTTGTAATCAAAGTTTTTTTTATACATATATATATATTATGCTAAGGTCTATTTAAAATGCTTGTAAAATGCCAAGTTTAGTTCTTTCTGAAAATTGCCCACTTATGAATATTTTCTTTAGTTAGGGTACTTGCTAGCGTTGTCTCATAATTAGAGTTTAATGAAATGTTTGGATTTTAAGATTTCCGAGATGCAACATCAAAATACAAGAATATTATAGAGAGAAATTTTTTGTATGTTGGCAGTCACTATAAAGAATTTCTCTGTTAAGTAATTGATCATCAAAAGAAGCTTAAGGCTTAAGATACTTTATAAGCTATTTTCATTCTTTCACATTTTTTCAAAGCAAAAATTTCATCATATATATGTTAGTAGGACATCTCAAAATAGTTGGACTATTATGTTTGAGGACAAATGTATACAACTTCAATAAAAAATATACTTTTTACATTCGAAAAGATTAACTTTTCCTTTTTGGATTATCTCAAATTAATTTTTGATACCTTTTTCTGTTTATTCTCTCAAATTAAATTTTGACAGCACCTCTAACATTTTTTTTCTATAACCACGTATTGGAGAAATTCTCTTGGTGCACATTTCATCTTATACTATTAATTGGTCCTTAGTGGCTTGCAATTCAAGGACAGGACAACTTTTGGCTAGGCATCTATCTATAGATGTATTATATAGGTCCAGACATAAAGAAGTAAGGTCAGCAAACAACTTCAGAATTTTTTTTGAAGCTTTGTCAAATTGGACGTGTTTAATATAAAAGTCCTACAAAAAAGGATTGCTCAAGCAAAAGCAATGGGAGGAGATTTCTTCATAATTTTTTTTTTCTTTGGTAATATTTGTGCCTCATGTTGGAGCGTGATTTCTCTAACGAGTGGGTTTTCCCTCCAATGAACTGTGTGGGAAGTATCTCTAATTATTGATTTGAAACGAATAGCTTGAGATGGGTAGTTCATTTCATGTGATCCTACTTTAGATCAAATGCAATACATTCGATCCACTATTCATCGTTAAATTTAGGGGATTGGGTAGTTTTTTACGATATATGTTTGACAAGATGTATTCGATCCATTGTAAAATCACCAAATGCACTACTACTTTTATTTTTAGGCGTGGTCAATAAGAATTTTTATTTTCTAAAAAATAAAAAAGTTCAAAAATTATAGTGAAAATTAACAGTATTTACGAAAATTAATAAAAAGTACTAATGAAATGCACAAGTTAAGTGAAAGTTTATTATTAATTTTTATTTTGCTTCACTTTAAAAATTAAAATCGATATGGGAGAGCCCAACAGGCCTAGCCCACTAACAGTCGACCAGGTGATCGACTAGGCCAAATCTTCATTGGGCTATTTCATCAGCTCAACATACCGGCATCATTTCAGTCCATCAAAGTTTGGTCAATCAGCTTGAGAATGATCATTGGACCCTCAGCAAGAGAAGCCTTTGAACCCAAGAAAGTTCCATTATCTCGACCAGAGTGTGGCTAGATGACTCGTAAACAAAGAAATATCACGACCCTAGGAGGTCGATCGGAGAAACATAAAGTAGTTCCACACCACCAGTCATAGTTGCATTGAAGATGCCACAACCACCACTCTACCGCACTAACGGGTTGCGTGCCTCGCATTTATGGAGCATACCTCCATTGTACCACCATTTTGCCTCCGCATTAAATACAGAGATCTCCTCCATATACTGAAGAGAAGGAAAAGGAACCACCTAAAGAAGTAGACAAAAGGAAGAAGACCTAAAGATCCTCAAGTAAGGACAAAGGCCCTCTCTGCACAATTAAGGACATCATAGGCATCTTAACCTCTCATGAGAGACAATAAATACCCCATTAAAACCTTACAACAAGGTATGTTCATTATCTTTAAGCCCTCACTCTGTTATTTTGATTTCTAGTTGACTGTACACTGACTTAAGTGTCGGAGTATCTTAGCTGAGGGTCCTTCGGCAAGCTTGACATGTGCTATTGGTTGTAGGACTCCGCTCTCTTTAAACCATCCAACCCCAGCACATATTCTGGTCAATTACATTAGGCCAGAGCCCCATCCATTGACTGACAAATTCAACCATCATCATTTGGTGCTGTCTGTGGGTTTTAGAGTCTGTAACCGGAGAAAATGGTAAACTAAGGCGAACGTCTCATAAAGGGAGGAGGCTAGAAGGTCCTCAACCCCATCTTCCTGTCCCTAGCAAGAACATGACATGGCTGGACCCAGTTCCTAGTCAGAACAAGTGGTACCTTGGACCATGCTCTAGCTTATACAGTTAATCAGTGAACGAATTTTAGCTCAGTTGTCAGCTTTTCTTAATAAGTACAACCATCTCGGACCAGCCGCTAGTGCTAACCCCCATCCTTCACAGCATGAGGAGAGGCTCCCAAAAAAGGATAAGGCTAGATAAGAGATGATGTCCCATGGGAAGAGAGTTGCCCATATATCCGAGAAGAAGTGGTTGATTTCGTGGATCATCTCACTTGACTCATTCAATCCCAGTATTGCGATTGGGTCATCCAATAGAAACCCCAACTGAACAGAAATATTTCATAAGCTAATAGAGAGGAATGAGAAGAAGTATCACACCAGGTCCACCAACTGAACAGATGCCTTAAAGAGATTTTAAGAAGAAACACGAAAGGAACCTCTAGCATGATAGCGAACCCCAACTTTGCCGCGAGCGAGAATCACCATTTATCCAGGAGATAATCGATGAGTGTATAGTTGTCAAAGTAAAGATTTCGACTGGTCTGCCCTAATATGATAGCTCAACCGACCCAAATGAGCACTCACTCCAATTCAAGCACATGACGCAGCTCCATCGGCAAAATGAGTACATTCATTAAAAAATGTTGGTTACCATATTCCATGGCATAGCACTCTATTGGTTTTTATGTTGGAGCCAACATCCATTTTTTCTTATGATCAGTTTTGTGACAAGTTCCTCTACCAGTTTGCCAGCCGAAGGAAAGCTAAACTCCCTCACACTTATTTGCATACAATGAAATAGAATGAGGGAGAATGTCTTTGGGACTTTTTCACTACATTTAATGCTGAAGTATTGAAAATTGACAGTCCTAGGATCGATTTCCTGATCGATGTGATGTTCCTTGGTCTTACACATAAGAAATGCGCCAATGCGCTGGTCAGGGAGAGACTAAGGTCGATGAATGACTTACTCAACCTCACTGAGAGGTATATGACCCAATAGGACATGAACAGACTGAAGTATGGGAACCCTGATGATAACAAGAAGAAGGCCAAGGAGAAAGAAGATAGGCAACATAAGGACGATCATTGATCTCTTATAAAAAGATTCCACCACTACACCCTACTGAACACTGCAAGGAAGGAGGTTATGCTTAACCTCCTCAAAAAGCCCAAAAAATTGACCGAGACTATGACTATGAAGAGGTCTAAAAGTTATTATCATTTTCATATGTAGAAAGGGGATAATGCTAAGAATTATTTCAACCTACATGATGAGATTGAGCGTCTTATCTGATAGGGACACCTGAAGAAATTTTTTGATGAAAAAGCTGGGCGAGAGACGGGCCTGACTTACTAGACTCCCCGTATAGAAAGATCGATTAGCCCGAAAAGGGAAGACAATAGAAGAAGCCAGTCAACGATTAGCGCTTACCTTTCAGGCGTGTGATCGATACCATTGTTGAATGACCATCAGGAGGAGACTCCAAAATAGCCAAAAGGCAGAACCGAAGGAGATTGGAATCGACCAAATCTTCCTTAGTCGAGATAGTTTTTTAGCCCTCCACTAGTGCAGAACCCATCTCCTTTTCTAATTATGACCTCTTGCACATCAAGTACTAAGGAACTGATAGTAAGCTGGATTGTTCCCCTCATTGTGTCAGTTGAGATTGCAAACTTTGAGGTCAGAAAGGTTTTGGTCGATAACAGCAGTTCTGTGAATATAATTTTCTTGTCACCTTCGAAAATCATCAATTTGGGAAAGCTAAAGTTTGAGTTCGTTCACACCACCCTGATCGGGTTTAGAGGATCAGAGATCATCTGTGAAGGGTCCATTAGCTTGTCTACCTCATTTGGAGAAGCACCCAGTAGACGGACGTTTATGGTTAACTACTTGGTGGCCGATACACCTTTTGCTTACAATATCATAATTGGATGGCCGGCGTTGAATGAGTTCAAGGCAATTGTCTCAACCTACCGTATGAAAATTAAGTTCCCAATAGGTGGAGGAACGAGAGAGTTGTTGTGCAACATGAAAGAGGCTTGGCGATGCTATACCATCTCCATCGAGATAAATAAACAAAAGACTCGACCAAAACTAAAACCTTTATGGGATGTCCTAGTAACGGAACCGAGAGGGATAAGCAAGAAAGAAGAGGAAGTGCGAGGAAATATGGATCGAGCCAATTGAAGATTTCAAGACCATAAAACTCTATCCCGAGAATCCCGATAAGACTACAAGGATTGGAACTAACTTGGAAAGTAATATGGAGTGCATGATGGTCGTCTTCCTCAAAAAGAACATTGATGTTTTTACTTGGCAAGCTATCAACCTTCAAGGAATCGACCCCAGTATCATCATCAACTACCTCAATGTGGACCCCTGATTCAAGCTCGTCAAACAGAAGACCAGAACCTAAATACAGAAAGATGCCAGATCATTAAAGTAGAGGTCAATAAACTTTTAGAGGTAGACTACATTTTAGAAATTCAATATCTAAGTGGGCTTTGTAATGTAGTTCTTGTCCCTGAGAATGAGGGCAAGTGGACGATGTGTAATGATTTCATTGATTTGAATAAAACTTGTCCTAAAAATCCTTACCCACTGCCTTGAATAGATTTACTAGTTGACTCAATAGTGGGTTGTGATCTTTTAAGCATGATGAATGCAGGTTATTATCAAATCTTTATGCCCTTGAGGACAGGGATAAGACTTCCTTTGTGGTACCTAATGATTATACTATTTCCTTGTCATGCCTTTGGCCTCAAGAACGCAGGTGTAACTTACCAGAGGCTTGCAATCTTTATGTTTAAGAATGAGATCGGGAGAACCATGGAGGTCTACTCGATAACTTGATCGTTAAACCAAAAAGAACAGAACTATTTAGTAGACCTCAACCATACCTTCTCAATAATAAAAGCCTTTGGCATGAAACTCAACCTCAACACGTACACGGTCAGGGTAAGAGGAGGAAAATTTTTGGGATACATAGTTAGCTAGAGATGTATAGATGCAAACCCACAAAAGATCTAAGCGATTTTGGATATCTCACCACCCCAAACGGCTAGAGATGTGTAGAGGCTGGTTTGAAGGATCATAGGTCTAGGTCGATTTATCGCTCGACCAGCTGATAAAAGCTTGCCATTTTTCAAAAAAATCCTCAAGAATGCAAGAAAGTTCCAGTTGACGGAATAATGTGACTAGGCTCTGGTCGAATAGCTCCATTCCGGCAATTAGCTCCGTTCTAGTCTCGACTAGGCATGGCACTCATGGGCCGGTATATTATAGCAACAAGGGGTTGCAAGGCTTAGAACATAATTACCTGGAGATCGAAAAGTTTGTCCTTGCTTTAGTCATAGTAGCCAAGAAGCTAAGGCCTTATTTTCAATCCTATTCTATTGTTGTTCTAACGAACCAATCGTTGAAATAAGTACTGTAAAAAATGGACACGTTGAGAAGACTAACCAAATGGGCTGTCGAGCTAGGAGAATTCGATATCACTTTTCAGTCTTGAACTATCATAAAAACTCAAGTATTAGTAGATTTTGTAGCAGAGCGTCTCGACCTGCCCGAAGAGGTCAACCAAGATTCACCTACACGTCGATGGCTCTGCAACTTCTGCAGGAGGAAGAATAGGCATTTTCCTACGCCTCCCCTGGATTGCTCATTCCTTTGTTTTGGGTCTAATCTTATCATTTCGAGTTCTTGTATCGGGCTTTGAACTCTACCAAACTCCTTGCATTATTTAGTTCTCACAAATCCATCTATGAAGATTTGTTCTATTTGCTAGATGACATTATGCTTTCGTGCTTAAGTCTATTACCATGTTACAATGTTCTTTAAGGTGATTTTACCAACCGATATGTCTATGTGTTTTTGGAACTTATTGCATCCTGTTATGATTTGTTTATGGCAATTATAATTTGAATTCTGAGCTTGTTGTTGGGATATTATGTTTATGTTACCTTTGGGGATGCATTTGGAAAGTTTATTACCCTTGGGGATGCCTTTGAGAAGTTGGGACCGGGAACTAGGTTTGGCAAGACAATCAGGTGGTATTGGGTCGATGGTGGTCGGTGTTCTTGACTAGTACTCATTAGGAATCCTATCTCACAAGTGGTGGTGGTTAGCTGCTTGTGAGCTAGGGATTGGCATACGATAGACCATTCTATTTTAGATTTTCTTATTAACCGAGCTGATCACTCGAGATTTGGAGGGATAAGGGATTTGTTTTATTTTGATTTTTAGGGGTCATAAGGTTGAAGACCCACAAACAACTCCTTATTTTATGTTATTACCTGATCTTCCATTTTTATCTCATTCTTGAAACTCAGAAATTTCGACCTACCAAAGTTAGCTCATGTTACATTGTGTCTGAGACCACATTTGACCTCTCTTATGAATACTTGGGTTTAGCCGTGTTTTCTCTCGAAAAATCTTAGTCATTTCTCATCATTTATTATGTATTTGTTATTTGCTATTACACCTCACTAGGTAATTGGACTTAGTTCATAATTATTTGTAATTACTTATTCATAATTATTTACACCTTACTGCTCGTTTATTTATCATATAGCTCATAACTATTAATTTCTTATTTAGGACAAATGGGTAGCTTGGTGATAAATTTCCATTCTTGCGGATAGATTAGTTTGGATCAAATTTCATAGAGAATAATTGAGGAACCAGTCATGATTCTCTTTCAAAAGTCTTATTTTATTGAACAAACAATGCTTGTTAGAAATTTTCCCATCCCAAAAATTTAAGAAAAATCCCCTTGTTTAGAATCATTTTTACCAAAAGATATTCATAAGTGTGATTGTGATGAGAACAAAGTTCCTGGGCCTAGGATGAATTGAAATTATTATCACGCTCAATGAGCCTATTAAATATCTTCCATGAATGGTGTGAACTGTAAATCGATTTAGGAACATGTAGACCATTGGCCGAGATAACCTTCTTTACTTAAGTTGGGAAAATTTTATTAAAAGATTTGTGCCAAGTGCGAGATTGCCTAGACCATCATGTAAAAGAGTTGAGACCCAAATTATAAAAGATGTCAACATTAAGACGTGTTTGTGAGCTAAAAAAATATATTGAAAATAACATATTCGAATCAACAGGTCCTACTGTTTGAGTAATCATTATTAATAGACTTGATCTAAAACTATGTTAATTATTTTCTTGGGAAATACCAACATTCCAACACGTTAATTGTGCAAGATTCATGTATACGTCACATGGATTTTTCAATAAAAACTCTATAATAGTTAAGTCAGTACACAATCTTTTAGAATAACTATAGGAACTTGCAATATTGAAAAATTAATTCCTCGAAGAAAAGATTGCCTCTGCTGGACTAGGAATCACTCTATTTATAGTGCACAAAACCTTGGGTATTTCAATGAATCCATATCCTGCAATATAGCCAAACAAAGTCCCAACTCCAGCTCATAATCTATTAGCCCACCAGAAAAATATATACTTTATACTTAATGAACTTATCCTAAAACCTATCTCACAACCAAAAATGAGGGAGCATTTACAAATCAACGAGCATATTATGAACTCTTTTGACGAGCTCAAGAACAAATATACGCTCATAGTCAATGAGCTTATTTTGCATTCTAACCCAATTAATCACCTTTGGGGAAAATATTGTTAGAATTTTGTGAGTGTGCACCATTGTGTCTTAATTTTATGGCATAAAATTGTGAGCGCTCAAAATAAAATAAAATAAACTTAAGCAATTATTACATGTATAGATATATTAACAGAATATACAATTTATCAAAGCAATCGAAAGTTAAAACTTAGTAAAGGATACCAAACCAAAAGCGGCACATATTAATTTGATTAAAAAGAGACGAGTTGAGACCTGTACAGATACAATTTCTTTAAAGTCTTATCTGCCTCCCACCGGTATCTGAGGACTGCTGACGGACAACTTTCCAAAATATGACGACTCACGAACAATCTAAGGTGGTACTCCTAAAGATTGAACATCCAAACTGAACTAACTTGAGCCTCTTTGTTTAATGAAAATGTGTATGTATGTATGTATGTATGTATGTAAGAATGAATGCTTAGAATCCTAAAGTGCTAGAATGCTTGTAAAAATTTTCTGATTTAATAATAAAAGACAGCACGTATATTTATAGGATTTAAGTGCCTATTCTTATAGGATATGTCCCTAGTTTTGTTAGACTAAATAAAGGTTTTGACTTTTATTTTTAATTTCAAAAGATATAGGTTACAACTCTTTAAGGAAATTAGACATGATAGTTGGAAGAATTAATTTCGATCTCAAAACCTGAAATTTAAAATAATCATAATAATAATTATAAAAAATAATAATTATTATTTTAGAATTATTATTATACACTATCCACCAACTCCCATGTCATATATAATTTTTCGCTTATAGCTCACTTTTTATCTCAATTTGCTCATTCAATACTTATTAATTTTGGCGCTCGGCTACACTGACAACATCTCCTCAATGAGACAAATTGATTAATTTAAGTGCCAAAATTCAAACAAATATTTTCTCATAATTATGAAAGACTTATTCAAAATCAAACAACTTAAATAGAAAATTCACTTATAATTAATAAGGCAAAATAGAAAATTTGTTCATAATTAGGGAGCCTATGTGAAATCAATAAGCACATATAAGAAATTCATTCATAAACATTGAATTAGGCAAGAAGTTTGCTCACAGTCAATAAGCTTAAATAAAAAAATTATTTATAATTAATGAATTTGAATAGAAAATCTTTTATAATCAATAGAAAATTTACTCATAATCAATAAATTAAAAAAAAAAAAATTTGTTCAAAATTAATGAGATAATACATGAAACACTTTCATGTTTAATGAGTTGAAATAAAATTTTTTTATTCATAATCAATGAATTCAAATAGTAAATCCGCACATACTGAATAAATTTAAATAAAAAATTTACTTACGATGAATAAGTTCAATCAGGATATTCCAACAAGAAATATCCACTTACAAGCTTAGGTAGAAATCTTATCTCATTCAATAAGATTAGACAAAAAATCTACTTTATATCAGAAACTTCGTTTAAAAAATCCGTACATATTATGTATATATAACTTTTTTTCTTAACTCCAGCTCATGAGGAACTTGCCCATAAACGAAACTTCTACCATAATTAATTGATTCACGAGAAATTTCAATCGAAAATATTCCAAACCAAATGCATCTAAAAGGAAATAAAAAAGATTGGGGCAATGACGCGGCTAGTGACTAGTGAGGTTCTAACCGAGGCGCGTCTATTGCTGGTTGAAAACTATTTGCAAACCCCCTCTTAGGCCTGGGTTCGGCCCAGGCTTTAGAGAATTTCTGGAAGGGCTCCCTCTAACCAAGGGTAAAGCCCTACTTAAAAAAAAAAAAAAGGAAATGAAAAAGATTGTCCTATTTCCAAAGAAAATTTAGAAAAAACTACTAAAAACTCTTTAAAATATATATTTTTATTTAAAAATCCCATTATATTATTTTCAACCATTTACTCAAACCTTTCACTTCAACAAACCTAACAAATAATTTTTTGATTCAATTACCCTTGATTTATCATATTTATTTAAATTATACTTGACTTATTAGATTCTGAAATTTAATGAATTAGCTTTTCAATAGAAATTTTTTCTTTAATTTGTGTATAAATAATGATTTTAATTTTACTGAATTGAAAATATTTTTTTGAATTTTGTTTATATATACATTACATAGAGATAATAATAAATTTTAAATCAAATAAACTAAATAAAATACTTTTTTTTTAAATTCATAAATAACTTTTGTAAATTTTTTACAATAAATAAATGAATATAGTTAAGAAAAATTAAGTATTGATAAATAAAAGAATTTTCTACTTGAGATACTCAAGAATAATTTTATCTAAAAACAAAGTAAAAATTAATCGTTAGATTTTTTTTTTGAATAAAAAAGGTTCCTAAAATGAATTTTTGATGTTGAAAAATCATTTTATAAATTTTTTAAAATTAAAAATTAATTTTAAGGAGTTTTAGTAAATTTATTTTGAAAATCCAATTCAAGTTTCAGACCTCAATTTTCAAATATTTACTGAAATTTGCATTTCCACATTCCCCCCAAATCAAAACCCCAAACAAACCTTTGCTGTGGTCTGTATTCCCAACTCAGCATGGCCATCGGTACCGCCTCAAGCGGTGGCTCGCTCCAACTGGATTCAATTCCCATTGTGGATCTCCGTCTACTCTCTCAATCGGAGCTCTATTCCCTCTCCATATGCTCCTCCTCCGCCTTCGACCCTCACCGCTACGATGATATCGTCATTCCCAAGATTGATCGATCCGTCTTCAACGAGTCTGTGGGCTCCCGCAAACAGACCTACTCCCGCCTACGCCTAGCCCCTCCTTCATCATCCCTCTCTGCCGCTTCTGGCCGCCGCGCCCTACATATCCGCTCAACTGCCGCCTTCCTTGTCAATACTAGTAACAACAATTCCGACCCAGAAAACGCTGAGAACGCCCATATAGTTATTCTGCTCAAAAAATTATTTGTTCCAGACGTGAATCTTGGTGAATTGGTCCCGGTAAAAATCGATTACTCACATTCCCCCCTTCCGCAACAATTGTTATCATCTTCCTCCTACTCGGCCTCTAATGTGTGTCTCACAGGCCATAAACGGAAGCGTGGGCGCCCTCGTCGGAACGAACTGGTAGGCAGCGAGATTAAGTCGTCTCTGGGAGTTAGTGTTGCTGATGTTAAAGACAATGTGGATGGGTTGCCGTCCTTGAATGAGGTTTTTTTGCGTGAGAATTTGGAGGATAGGAACAGGGAAGTCTTGAATAGCGATGGAGTGGCGGTCAATTTTGCTGCATTGGGGGCGCTAGACCATCCCTAGTGGGAGAAAATTAGGCACAGGACTGAAGGGCTAGGGACTGAGGAGGAGTTGCTAGGATTGTTGGAAGGATTGAAAGGGGAGTGGGCGAGTCGGAGGAAGAACAAGAGGATTGTTTATGCGAGTGACTTTGGGACTGTATTGCCGATTGGTTGGAAGCTTTTACTCTCTGTCAAGAAGAAGAGTGGTCGCGTGTGGTAGTATTACCGTCGTTACATAAGGTTCTTTTTTAAACTATGTTGCTGCATATTATTGGTTTGTGCATTGCTTATCTGTTTTTTATTTTATCTTTTTGTTTGTTAATGAAGAATCAAGAACTAGGAGGAATATTTTGTACTCAAAACTTACAGTAGAAATCTTTGTTTTTGTGGAATTTGGCTAAATGCAGCTACCATGGTGCTTGAGTGAGGTTTCTGTACTAATTTTGTTGATTTTGAGAAATTTTGTTGATGGACTGCTAAGGTTGGTAGACAGAAATCGTTTTTATTGGGAGTAATAAAAGCTGTGCTCTGCTCTATATTGGAGTCACAAGCACTACATATGATTGACATAGCAACATCTGCTTAAATCCTTACTGCCTTTTTGACTTGCCCAATTCTTGCTTCTATTGTATGCACTTCTTATTAGGATCTTGCAAATGCACGTGAGCCTTAACCTGTAGAAAAACTTAAGTGAATTTTTGTTTTTATAGCATTATTATGCAATTCTACAAGCAATTGTCAAGCACAATTGTTACTTTACTCCTAATTTGGGGGTGTAGTGCTACTCGAGATTGCTCAACACTAAGGCACCATAATTTTCTAGGGAGGCCAAGTAGCTATCCTATGATATGGTAATCTTTTTCCATGAAAAGGCCAAGTAGTTATCCTATCATATCGTAATCTTTTTCCATGAAAAGTTTTCTATCTTTACATGGAGAGGGTGGGAAACGGGTGATAAAATACATAAGCAGAACATAATAAAAAAGGTTCTCCCACTTGGTGTGATATGTAAAGCAAACATATAATATTACATCTAGATTTATTACATGTCATGCATGAGGGTGTTGTGAACTGTATTAGGATATCAATTTTTATACATTGAAATCCCATGAAAGAGCACTGTTCCTTATGCAATTTGCTTGCTTATATTTATAGATTGATGATCTCTAGTAACTAAGAAAGTCTTCAGAAACAATTTTTTTTTATTGACAGCCTAGACAAGTATTCTCTAGTAATTTTGCTTTTCTACAAAATTAGATATCCTAGGAGATTTTTCTCACATGTTTATGCACATTGTCATATATGTAAAAGTTATATAATAGGTTTATTGTAGATTTCTTGGTGATGAGGATTTGAGATGATATATAGTAAAACCTACGCTTTGTACAAGCATTTCCTACAAACATTTTGGCTGATTTCTATATGCACAACCTGCTACAGAGCGACAGCATATTTGAAGTCTTCCTTTTTTTCTTTTCAGTCAAGTTTAAAGTTAAGTGTTTTAAGTTTATATTTTTGACAGCAAATGATGAGTCTAAGCAAATATTTGGTGCTTTTCTTGAACTATAAGGGTTGAACTTTTTGTTGTTTCTGTTTCTTACTGTTAACTAATCACATATCAATTGGTTGAAAATGATAGGAGGATTGATTCCATCAAGAAAATTATGATAAAAATTTATCAATGCTTGCATAGTAGAGAGTGAGATCCTTTCATTTTTGTATTTCTTACTACATTAAAAGCCAAGCTATGCCAGGCAGTCATCATTGTTGAGAAAAATTGGTAAAAGTGCTCGCTAAGCATTGCATATGGTTCAGTTAATATATCTGAAAATGAAATAGAAATGTTATGATATCGCTGGTTATTTTTTACGTATGCATGGATTGTTATGCAGCGATACAGAAACCTTTCAACTAGTGTTATGCGGCGATGCAGAAACCTTTCAACTAGTGTACGTAGGAGCTAGTTCCTGATGATTTCTTGGTCCTAGTTTGGTAATTGATTGCCTTGAAACTATTAAGGTTTTGTCTGGTCTTATTTTGGCCTTGATTTGATTAGCATGCTAACCAATCGGAGTTAGTTTCAAAAGAATCATGTTCTGATTAGCCTAGAGAAAAGATGTCTAGGGAGCTTTCCTTTCAGATTGAGTTCTCAAAAAGTGCTCTCCTTCTTACATGACCTACGAAATATCTCTAGCATAATTGTTAAAGCGGTAACGCACTATAGCCCAATTGGGCTTGGGCTGCATCGCATAGGGCAATATACGAAATATCTCTAGCATAATTGTTAAAGCAGAAATGCACTATAGCCCAACTGGGCTTGGGTTGCATCGCATAGCTCAATATGAAGTGTGTGCTTTATCAAAATAAAGCGTATTGTAAGGAAATGTTTTCATATTTTTATAATGGAGCTATGTGCCAAGAATGCCAATAAATTTAAATAATTATGAAACATATAAACAACTAAATATAAAAATAATAATAAAAGAGAAATTGTCTAACAAGTACAAATAAATAAATTCAAGTCAAAGTTTCATGCTATTTCTAATGTCTAGTCTTCACCATTGAAATCTTTATCCTCTCTTAACGCTTCCCCGTTTCCATTATCAATGGAACAAAACTTATAATAGTTATTGACTGCTATGGCGGTACTGGTGGCTGTGGCAGTGATAATGGTGGTGGCCATGGTGCATGTGAAAATTTAGTGTAATGAGAGTTTTCAACAACTTGTTTGTTTTTCCAAGATAGAAAACAAACCATACTTTCTAGATTTATAATGCTCAAAGCATAACATAGTCCTACATCTTAGTTTGAAGGGCTAGTGTTTGTGAGGCCCAGAAGCATGCGGCTTCCCCTTCAGGTTAAGCCTAGAAAGCACTGAGGGGCACGCCTTTGCAAAACCCACAAGAGGTGCAAATTGCGATACGCCTGGATCCGCTATATATATGTTATGGCACGCGTCTCGTGCGTCATTTACGACTATGATCGCTAGACTGTCACTATACCTTTTTAAAGCCAAACTAAAGTAAAATATCTTGTTGAAATAAAGCCTTGATGATGTGAAAAAGGAAGAAGGAAAGAAACAAAACAAAATCTAGACTAGTTACTGTGTAGCTAGAAACCTCTCTGTAGTAATCTTAGCATTTTTTGTTTTTTTTGTTATTTGTTTTGATTGTGCACATTATTTTATTCCTTTTTAACCATCACATTGGAGAAACAAGTGTTGTCCTCAAAATATTGAGCATTTACATACAATAAGCGACTGGTTATCCTGACAACTTTTGTGACAAATAGGTATTCGGGGGTAATTTAAGAGCGAATAATAATGGGTTGGGTAAATTTATTTGCAGATAAAATTACTCATTTTTTTATTGGGTACGAGATAGTTATCCATTACTCGTGACTTTAGGTAATGGGTAACCCACGGGTACTCGAAATAAATTTTTATTTTTTATATTTAAAGAAAAAATAATATTTAATTTTCAATTTACATAATATTATACAAATATTACCTAAACAAAATTAATAAAAGAGGCGACAAATTGAAATTATATTGAACAAGTATTTTAAAGCACGTCAAATGTTTTAGTTTGAAAAATGCAGCTTAAATGTTTAAACATATATTAAATTTAAATTATATTACATTCGAAGTTTAAATTTAAATCTCATTATATGTTAAAAGTTTAAATAGCACTTAAAATTGTTGATATTATTAACCAAAAAAGTGTTGTACCCTCCACAGTAGTTGTAAAACTTAGAGAAAAATTAAAATAAAAAAATATATAACTATTCACGGGTTACCCGTGGGTACCTATGGGTTGGGCTAAAAAACAGTAAAATTACCTACATTTTATTGAGTAGAGGAAATGAGGCTCGTTACCTGCAATTTTGTAAGTACCCATGAGTACTCGTGGATATGGGTAATTTTTTGTTAGGTCTAATTTGAACTTTATGCGTATCACCTCACATGAATAGGTTGTAGAAGACAACATTTAGAAACTATAAAGAACATTTTCTCTACCTATGTAACTTTATAAGGGCTTGGATGCAGTTGATGGTGGCACTTTGGGAATATTTTGTTATATTTTTTGTGTGATTTTATTATGTATTTTGGAAGAATGAATATTGAAAAAGATATTGGAGAATGTGAAAGTTGTGTTGGGGAATGTAGTAGATTTTTGGTTATATTTTGGGGAATAGTTAAAAATTGGTATTTGGGAGTTTTGGTATACTTGTTTAGGGCTTGTTTATTTGAAAATTGCCAAAATATTTTCCAACTCCCATAATACAAACAAACAACCCATCATATTCTCCAATCTCACTATCCAAAATACACCCAAAAAGTCTCAAAATATTCTCTCAATTCATTTTCTATCCAATAACCCTCTCATTTTTTGTCCCCCCTACCCAATCTATATATACATACATAAATAATTTTAAAATATCAATTTCACCCTACCAACCTAATAAAAAAATTATTGATGTGATATCTTGTCCCTTCCCAAAATACAAACAAACAAATAATTTTCTTTCGATTCATTTTCCACATACCACCCAAAACACAAACAAAAAAATATTACATTACATTATATTTTTTGGGAGACATTTTTTATTATAGCGGTAAATCAATGCTTTTGTGTTAATATTTGGGGGTGAAAATAGATTTGAATGATTTTTTTTTAATTGTAAGGATAATGATAAAATATGTATGATATATATATATATATAAATATAATGATTGGATGTGATTTTGTTGTAAATTTGTAATGATTGGTTCAATGATTATGTAGGTTGTTATATATTATTTTTTGGATTTGTTTGTCGGTTGTATTTTGTTTTCTTATTATTTTTTGGTGTATAGTAAATAAGTTGGCATTTCTTGGATTAAAAAGGAAGAAGTATTTGTACAATATAGCAATAATGTTTAATGCCTAAAAAAAATAAAATAAAAAAGTACATAAAAATAAACAAAAAAGTCACCTAAAAGGTACATGCGCCCTAATTAGAAATTATGGTACAAGAAGATCAACACTAACAAAAAAATTGATAAAATATAGAGCATAACGAAAAGCAATTGTGCACATAGATTGACAAAATACAGTCCCAAGCTACGATTCATACCATCGATAACCAAACATAAGAACATATGAAAGTACTAGGCCTACCATCCATTCATATCTTAACGGTGAGTAAAAGATACAGTCATGAGGAATAAGCGTCACCATTATTAATGGTAGATAACACATAAATCGACCATCATTGTTGGGGGGAGCAGGCAGAGGAAGAGCCATCATGTATGCTATCAATGATCGGACCTCATCTGGGGTCTTAGGTGATCGTGGGAGGTGTTGATGCATCTTCTCCTACCCCACCATCAGATTGGTTGGTTGCACATCCATCGGTAAAAATGTAGAGTAGTGGAAGGTATAGAGGCTCTCCGAATACATGAAAATAGCTTTGTTTGATAGTCTCCGAAATGAGGTCCATTACAATTTGGTACAATGTGTAATGAGACGTGTGTATATATAGCTTGAAAATTTTTTTTGGACAATTTAACTTACATTCCCAACATGCCCTCAGTACTGTGAGTTAACATGCACCACGTTTGTGTTAGCATTGTGATGCACTCCAAAAATAGTCATGTACTCCAGAAATGCATTGTAGCGCCCATGTAGCTATTGAATATTGGTCTTAACTTCGTCAACTGTCCTTGCTCTCTCGAACATCCTGAACAAATAGTATGTAATGTGGGAACACTTATCTATAAGGACCTCCCTAACAGAGATGTCACGGGAGGTCACAACAGTCATCAAGTAAGTGATTAGAATAGCTTTCTCTTAAGCCCTCCAGTGGGGATCATCAAATATGCCATACATAGGCACATTACGAGTCGGTGGTCTCCCATTGGAAAATCCTGCCATAGTTTATAGTCATATTGTTAAATCAGGATTCAAGTAAAGATGTGCATAAAATATTTAACAACAAACACTAGTTGTCCAAACATCATCTATGGTACAAACATTACAGGACTTAATTATACAATGAGAATAGAATAAAATGAAGATGAAGTAGGTGGTCAGTCTAATGTCTGAGCCATACTAACTTGTCTCATGTGAGATGAGCTACGACGTCTCGATAGTCTCATGCCAATGAGTAGAACAACCTTAGACCACGATGAGACAGGCAACTCCTGAATCCCTATCGATGCCGCCATCACAGCTAATCGGCATATCTGCTGTAACCTGAGTAGAATGAGAATGTGGAATGTCAGGCTAGAAGACCTCTGGAAGCACAAAGAACTATGTGACGTATCTAAATTATTAACCATAATAGGGTGCTGTTGCCCATCCAATAATGGATTGTCACGTCTCTCGTGCTGGTGCTCGCGATGTTCAGGTCTCTAAGCAAAGTTCTCAAACCAAAGGTCATATCTAGTCTCACCAAGCATAAAGCAACGCTCAACAAGTGGGTATGCCTTCACAAAGAATGAAGTATAGAATTGAATATGGAACACAAACATTTTATATAACAACATAACTAAAAAATGATAATGCGCACTAAAAAAGTAACTTAATTGTGTTAGCAGCAAGAAGCATATGAAGAAAGTGCTCCTCGATTCGAGGCCTTAAAGATTTGGAATGAGCCTGCTCGTACCGTTTACCTATGTACGGCGACTCGTACCTGCACGATATAAACATGCCCATATCCTGTACAAATAAACAGAATTACATACACAGCTAATAGAATTTGAAATGTAAGATAAAAGTACGAAAAGCCAATGATAAATCCTAAGTTAGTACATGAACATGGCAGTTTCATCCTACACAACTGTCATACAAATAATATCTTTAGTAAGACCACGAGTAGTAGCAACAAAACAAACAACAAAATACAAATACAACATCCACATAAGGGCAACAACAACTTAGGCCTGCTATGTCGTGCTACATGCTGTGTGTGTGATGATCAGTGTGCACAGAGCTCTGCTCATGACAGAGTGTGCCACTTGTAGAGGTAACACTGGAAGAACCACTTGTGGATATAGTGGTGCTATAAGAACCCTATGAGGAGGCAGAGTCGAAACTTCGACCTTGCCTATACATACCTGCATGCTGCCAACCTAAATGGTCCGCCCATATGAAGCTTTGTGGGTGGTCAGCTCCAAGAGGGTATCTGAAAAAATAGCGTCCATAGTTAGACTCTGTCTTAGCCATCATGAAACGCATGGGTCCGGCACTGTTGTGCACAGAAGAGCCTCCTATGTACTCATCCTTTATCAAGCACAACTTAATTAATCGAATTAAGTAAACTGCATATAACTGACACAACCTTGTAGCATTGATCCGTTTATTACAAAAGAAGAAGTGAAGCAACATTAATCTAAAAGCAAACACGTGTAATGGGGAACAAACAATTTGACAAACACAACTACATAAATTACGCAGAAACTCAAAGACGTTTCTTCACCTATATATATTCTGCTAGAGTATCTCGAAATGCAGCCTGTGTTTGTATCTCCTGTTGGCTCGGGTGACCATGGTGATAGATCTCCTAATTAGGCTCCAGTTTTGGGTCTGGTGTCGTGAAAATGCTATCATATTGACTAAACTTATGGATAAAATTATGCACAGATCAACATGTAATGATAATATTAGTCTGCTTGGCGATCATGTAGCTCGACATACCTCAAGAACGAATCGAGAATCACTTCTTCAAAATCCCAAAGTTACGTTCAATGGTATTCCTCAAGTGTGAGTGGCGATGGTTGAACATCTCTCTTGGCCTACTATATGTGGTAGCCCTATCAAATTGTTGGAGGTGGTACCGAGACTGCCCATAGGGGGATAAGAAGCACATATAGTTCATGAAGCCAGCATCAACAAGCTAATACTTCCATATAGGAAAAAGGATTATTAGTGTCGTATCCATAGCAGTCAATCATAATTACACCTATTCGAGTTATATTGTACTATCATTGTATAATTATTAAAAGTAAATATAAAACCTAGTGGAGGGAAGAGAAATGTAGGGTTACTTTGAATTGCATTAAGCAATACCCTTGCATTATTTGCACTGCCCTCCCAACCGGTGTATATATAGGTAAACATTTGGTTGAAGTCGGCTATGGCAAGGAACATTTTGGGATACGTTCCCTTTCACAAATGATATATGTTTTGCCTACGAGCGGGTACCCAGGCAGTAACCAATGTGCCATCGATTGCCCCGACTGCACCCTATTAAACACGTATGAAATGTTATGCCATTTAAATTAATGGCACCATACTTTACTTAGTGTAGTTCTTATAGATTCCATACCTAAAAATACGGATAGAAGTCGGTGTTTGATTGAATTTAATGTAGTACCTTATTAAAATTTGGGGGAGTTATCAGCTTTGGAGCTAAAAGATTAAGCGCACTAATTACATAACGAATATGACGATTCGTTGTCTCCAAAGAGTATTGGAAACGCTCTATAGTATACCTTTGTCCTTGATGCACACCAACTGTCTGAACAAACATTGCAAGCCCTTCAGTTGGCGAAACCAATATTGTTGTGTTTGTGGTAAAAGCCCTTAGCTTGTTAATTTGTGGACCAAGTGTATGAATGTGGGCTTCGTCATGTGCATGTTGTCGTAGAATAGTTCACGGAGGCCATCCATTATCTCTCCAACCCAAGCCACCCCTAGGAGCATAGATGTATTGTATAGCATTTTATCAACGTACAAATTTGGCGACGCTACATTTGCTATAAATAATACATCATCAGCTCCATCCGACACGTCACTGTCAGGCCTGGTAGGTGATCTTTTGTTGTACTGCAACTCATCTCCAAGTGGCAACATCGAGCTCAATCCACTAGCCATCTATATGAAAATTACTTCATTATTAACAATGGTTAATTTGATATGGCAACAATACACAGGATGTTTATTAAAGGCTTGTAATACACTAGGATCCAATAATAAAACTTCAAAAACTTAAATAAACTAGTGCTTCGCAAGCTACCAAGGATCTAATCATCCTAGGGATTTAGATTTAGGTAGAGAGTTACCTTGAATAGCAAATTTTCAAGGAGAAAATGGTGAACTCCACCAATCTTGAATCTGCTAGACAGCGGCGCAGTAGGAAGAGAGCAACTTTTGCCTTGGTTGAACTTCTCCAAAAATCACCAAAATTGTATCCTCTAAACACCTTGAATAAGATACTACGAAAAATTCAGATCAAAACATCTTTTAGATCTCCTGGAAAAAAATTGACAAATTACTGCTCCATTGTAGTTGATCTCCGAAGCTAGCAAACTAAATGTTTTGCCTCTATTGAAATGATCCACAAACCATTGGACTTCCAATTTCTCCTCACATTTAGCTGGAGTAAGAGATGAGAAATATAATAGTGGAGGCCAATTTGAGGTTGGAAAAGAACAAGGAAAGCAAAGCTTCAACACATGATGCAATGCTTGGAGAGAGTTTTGGAGGGAAATGTGAGAGATTCTAATCTTCACACCAAAAATGCATATGGCCGATCTCTCACCTCCATATCTATATATAGATAGAGGACGGTGTGATGCCAAGGTGGCATCACACCTTCCTCAAGGGGGCGGCCACTTGCAAGCTTAGGTGGCAAATTCAAATTCAAATCTAATTTGAATTTGTATGCATTTCAATTACATTTGAAATCTAATTTCAAATTAATTAAGATGCTAATTCAAATGGATCTTTCATTTGAATTTTCCCTCCAAAATTTATTCTTCTCTTCAATTAAATTAAACACTTTAATTTAATTAATTACCTTTTAACTTAACTCTTAAGTCAAACAAGCTTGATTCTTAAGCTCAATTTTGTTAACTTAGCTCTTTAAGTTAACTTGACCATTTGATGATCGTTTGGCACCAAATAATTAACTCCTCAATTATTGGTCTAGTTTAACTCCTTAAGTTAATTGATTAATTTAATACTTAAATTAATCAAGCCAAAATTGACATTCGAATTGGACATCTCAAAATCGATCCCAAGAAGTAATTCTCTAACCCTTAGAAAATTGCTCCATTAACTAGGAAGCTAATTAGCTTTTGTGTGTGACCCAATAGGTTCTACAATTCATTGGACATGGACTTACAACTCTTTGTGACTTGAATATCTTATATTCATTTTAGCTTAAAATATTTTTAAACTAATCGACTCAAGTCAATTAATCTCATTAATTGAAGAGTACCCCATCTCCATGGTTGATGTCCAACCTCAAGCTAATGGAGCCCAATTAATTGGCCGAAATGAATGCTTTTGGAGAACCTATATAGCTTTATGCTTGCCATGCAAATACAGTCCTTCCGTCTCCTATCTCCCGAAAGAGGCCTAGGACAAGATATTTGTTGGCTCCTTAATAGCCTAATACTATGTCTCTATTCTCAATGTTCGATTCTATTGTATGACCTCATCTTTGGAAAATTTCTTTTCCAAATTGTCACACCATCTTGCGCAAGAATTTCTTGAAATCTATCACTATAGAACACATAAGAGATGTATTCACCCTTCACAAAAGCGAGGAGTCGGATTCCATCTTGGATCTCGCAAACCTCCATGTTTAGTAGCTTATGCCCGGCCTTAACTCGAGAGGTCCGCTAAGTAACCAAGGAAGAGTTAAAGCATAAGGTTATCATGGATCCTCAGGTCAGAGGACTAATAATATGCACTAGCGTAAGCTAGAGAACTTGCCACTACGGCTATCTAGTGGATTCTCCGGTGGGTCTTCAGTGCCTTGTTCTTTAACAAGCACCCACTAACATGTACCTATATCTAATATGGTTACTCATGGAACGGAGCAATATCAAACTTTTGGATTTAAGCATCGTTAGTGCAAGTCTATCTGAATCTTAGATGCCTCATCTCATAAGATCCTTGACTTGAAAGATTTACGATCACGATCATGTAAGACTTATTCCATGGTCATCGGACTAAGTCCCGTAGTCATGAGTGATCTATGGGCTTTATCCAAATGCTAGTGAAGTAATAAAAAGAGCATAAGATGAAGATGGCCATATAAGAAATATCATTCAATCAAGATTGTTTTATAAGGAAATAGCTTTACAAGGCCAATCCTATTGGCTTGCCGGGCACTATTCCAATAATCTCCCACTTGCCCTAAAGCCAATGCCCTATGGCCTTGAGACCCATCTTCTCAAGGTGTCCTCCTTCAAAGACCTTTTGCATTATAGGTTTTGTCAGTAGATCTACTATATTATCTTTCGAGGCAATACCTTCAACTCGGATGTCATATCTGTCAATAATCTTCCATATCAAATGATATTACCTCAAAATATACTTGGATCGCTGATGAGATCTTGGCTCTTTAGCTTGTGCTACTGCCCTGTTGTTGTCACAGAAGACAACTACTGGCTCAACAATGTTAGACATTATATTCAACTCTCGAATGAAGTTTTTCATCCAAACACCTTCCTTTGCAGCGTCCGAAGCCACAATATATTTTGCCTCTGTGGTAGAATCGACCCTAGTGTCTTGTTTGGACTCCATTGAGGTAAAATATAAATCCAGAAGTGGATTTCAAGTCATCTACATCGGTTTGAAAATTTGAATCCGAAAACCCCTCTAGCTTCAATTCTATAGTGCAGTATACTAAAAACAAGTCCTTAGTCTTTCTTAAGTACTTAAGGATTGATTTAACAATTGTCCAGTGACTCTTACCGAAATTGTATTGGAACTTACTCGTAGCGAGTGTGCCACATCCAGTCTTATATATTGAACTGCATACATTATGTTTCCAATAGCGGAGACATAAGGTATGTAGGAGATCCTTGGTATCTCATTTTCAGTCTTAGGGGTCATAGACTTGGAGAGATGAATGCCATGTCCCATGGGAATGAATCTCTTCTTGGATTCTTCCATACTAAATCTCTTTAGTATTTTGTCAACATATGGGGTTTGGGATAGCCCCAGCATCCTCTTAGATCTATCTCTATAGATACGTATTCCTAATACGTAGGATGCTTCTCCCAAATCCCTCATGGAGAATTGAGTAGATAACCACACTTTAGTATACTCTAACATTCCTACCTCATTGTCAATGAGAAGGATGTCGTCGACATAAAGCACAATAAACTATACACTACTCCCACTAGCCTTCTTATACACACATGGTTCATACACATTTTTCACAAAGCCAAATGATTTGACCGTTTTGTCAAAATGTATGTTCCAACTTTGGGACACTTGTTTGAGTCCATAAACAGATATCTGGAGTTTGCAAACCTTTTGCTCACTCCCATTGGATGTAAAACCTTGTGGTTGCTCCATATAGATTTCTTCTTCAATGTCTCTATTGAGGAAATCAGTTTTTGCATTCATTTTCCATATCTCATAGTCATAATATGCGGCTATGACAAGTAGGATTTGAATGGATTTAGGCATTGCGACCGGTGAAAAGGTTTCTTCAAAATCGATATCGGGTCTTTAAGTGTAACTTTTTGCCACTAGTTGCACCTTAAAAGTCACCACTTCTCTATTCACTCCAAGCTTTCGCTTATAGAACCATTTGCAACCAATGGGAACTATTTACTTTGGTAGATCTACTAAAGTCCATACTTTGTTGGAGTACATGGAGTTCATTTTGGATCTCATGGCTTCAAGCCAACGTCCCGAATCTATGTCCAATATGGCTTCCTCATAGGTCTTCGGATCTCCGATTGGCCCATCTCATTATCCGATTGGCCCGTCTCATGAAGAATTCAAATCTTTTAGGTTGTTTCTTGATTTGGTCCGACCTTCTTAGAGGATGTGTGTGAGGCTCTTGTTGCTCGCTTGTTTCCATCGCTTGTGGGATTTTATGATCATCTTGAACTTCATCAAGTTCAACAACAATACCTTTTCTATCAATAGAAATTGCCTTTCTAAAAAGGTGGTGTTCCTCGAAACAAACATTTTTTGTTCCCAGGGATCATAGAAGTAATAACCCATATATTCTCTTGGGTATCCTACAAACTTGCACAAGATAAATCTACTATCCAACTTATCTCCTATTGTCCGTCTCACATAGGCGCGCGGGAGATCCCCAAACTTTAAGATATTGGTAAGAGGGTGCTTTGCCATGCCACATCTCACGTGTGTTTTTGGCATCGACTTTGAAGGTACTATATTTAGTAGCTTCATTTTTGTGTCTAAGGTATATCCTCAAAAGGATATGGGCACATTAGGAAAGCTTATCATGGAACATACCATGTCTAACAAGGTATGGTTTCTCCTCTCGACTACTCCATTGTATTGGGGTGTGCCGGGTAGAGCCCATTAAGAGAGAATCCCATTTTCCTTTAGATAATCCAAGTATTCAGTGCTCAAGTATTCTCCCCCTCGATCCAATTGAAGAGCTTTAATACTTAGCCCCAATTGCTTTTCCACTTCATTCCTATCTTCTTTGAACTTTTCAAAGGTTTCGGACTTATACATCATAAGATACACATGTCTGAACTGACTATAATCACTGGTGAAGGTGATGAAGTAGGAATAGCCTCCTTTCCCATTAACTCTTAGTGGTCCACAAACATCCATATGGATCAAATCCAAAAGATTTATGGAATGCTCCGTTTGTCCTACAAAAGGAGCCTTGGTCATTTTTCCTTTTAAATAAGATTCATAAGTAGGAAGATCCTCAATGCCACTAACATTTAGTACTTTGAGAACTTCTAACTTTTTCATCCTATTTTTAGAAATATGTCCAAGTCTTGCATGCCATAGAATGACATCTTCTTGGTTATCTAACTTTCTTTTACTTGATTGAATGTGCATTAGTGAAGGTTGAGAATCAAACATGTACAATCCGTTGATTAATGTACCTTCTACAATTAAAGAACTATTCTTTAATACTCTCATCATCCCATTCGATATAGAAAAATCAAATCCTTCATTATCAAGAACAGGAATTGAAATAATGTTCTTCACAAAATAGGGTACATAATAAAATGGATCAAGTACAAAGCAAGTATTCCCCAAGTCCAACTTGATAATGCCTTGGAAAATGGCGGCAACTCTTGCTCCATTTCTATGGTGGAGGATTAAATCCCCTTCACAAAGACACTTACTTCTTTCTATCCCCTATAATGAATTACAAAGGTGAGAACCATATGCTGTATCAAATACCCATGAGGAAGAATTAGTCGTCAAGTGTACTTCAATAAAGTACATACCCTTCTCAAGGGTTGCAAGGAAAGCTTTTCAATTTCTTTTACAATGTCTCTTCTTGCCACAATGGAAACAACTTGCTTTGATTTTAGCCTTTTTCTTAACCCTCTCGGAACTTTTCTCGGGTTGCTTCCCTTTGAAGGAAGAACTCTTTTTCCTCTTACCTTTTTTTCTAGGACCCTTAGGGCCCTTTGAGTTGGAGGAGGATGCAAGTCGAAGAGGTTTCTCCTTTCTCATAGTCGCCTCGGTGGTCACAATCATGTTCACCAATTCATTAATCATAACTTCTTGCTTAGACATGTTAAGTTCATAATGAATTAGTTGAACGATGGTGGCAATGATTGGAGGATCAAATCCATGTAGAGGTCGTTGTCCATGACCACATTTAATTGTCCAAGCTTTTCCATGAGTCCTATCATCTTGAGGCCATGATCATGGACGTTAGACCCTTCACTCGTCTTTGATCTAAAGAGCTCCTTTGACAAAGCGAACCTTTCATGTCTTGATTGTATACCATATAACTCTTGTAAGTGTACATAGATTTGTCGAGCGTGTTTCATGTGCTGATGAGTCTTTTGAAGCTCGTTAGACATGGATGCCAACATGACACATCTTATTTGTAGATCATTATCTACAAATCTCATGAACATTTCACGAGCTTGGTTAGTGGCATCATCACCAATTGTGTCCACGGGACTTTGATCAAGGATGTATATCCTTTTTTCAAAGTCAAGAATTATTTTAAGGTTTCTCTACTAATCTTGGATGTTAGGTCCGGTGAGTTTATTGGTTTCCAATATAGATGCGAATGGATTCTTAGCCATTTTGATCTGAAGATTTCGAAAATTTACAATAGGCAAAAAAAGAGTATAAGGATGTGATTGAATTTGATATTAAAAATATGTTTATGGTCTATCAAGGATGTTTTCCTCCTACTATTTTATTAAATCCTTCTCCCTTTAGAAGAATTTGAGAAATTTTATTTCCTAGTGAGAATCAAGATCCTAAGGACTTGCAAGTGGACCCACGACTCGTGAGACATCCACGAACAATCAAAAGGTAAGCAACTTTTGCTAATTGTATCTCATGCAACTCTTGATATATTTTGCCTCGTTTTTTATCTGGGCCCATGACTCGTGAGACATCCACATTTATAGTTGTTAAGTTGGATCTACCAATCAAACGTTGATTCAAAACGGGAACCATGACATCACACGACTCGTGTGACAATGCATGGGCCTAATCAAATTAAATGTGCATCATATGCTAAGTATATGGTCACAACTTTTCATTGTAAGTGTGACCCACAACTCGTGAGATATCACACGAATAATTGTAGCATCATCATGCCACATACTATTTGTAGAATACATGGATTAATTAAAACTCTTTTAATTTGTATATATTTTGACTTAATATTTTGACAGTACTTAGAAATTCTAAGTTGAGGGTTTTTGTTTACAAAGATCTCATCATTTTACCTTTTTATTTAGGTTTTCTATATCTTAAACATGCATATTATACATCAATAGGATATGAAAAACATAAATAAGTAAAGACGCCTAGCACACTCTGAGGGTGGGATGACCATGAGCTTAACCAAGTGGTGCACTTAGAGCCATAGGTGCACCACCTAGTTGATTTTAAGTGGGTTCATTAAATCGAATTATTACATCAGTGTATCCTATACATTCATAGGTCTTCAAAAGTTTCCATGCCTCCAAGGTTTCCTTTGGTCAATGTAACATTTACAAGATAAGGAAATCCTCACTCCTAATGATTCAACTCTCATAACATTTACAAGGTAGAAATAAACAGGCATGCAAGCCTTAATTTAATACAACCCTTTTCAACAACTTGAAACAAATAAAATTAATATTAGAAGGTCATGATCATCCCTGTTCATTCATCATATATTCAATAATTAAATGAACAATAAATAAATCTAGAATTAACAAGTAATTCCAATAATTAAATGCTTATCTTATAAACAAGTAATTGATCAAGCATAACTTTTATGTCAATGTAGGAAATTTAACTTTAACAAGTTTTTAAAAGCATTCAAAAATATCAAACATAATTTTAAGAGCTTGCACAACACTTGTGCATCTAATATGTATGAATCAGAACACTTTTGAACACAAAAAGAGCCAAAAATTGAGAGATTACAAGCCCTAACCAAAAAAGGGCTGCTGCCCGCCCAGGCTGCGTGCACAGCAGCACCCGCTGCTGGCCAGCGTCGAGCCGAGGCAGCCAGCCTGCCCTATTTTATGGTTTAGGGCGAGTCTCCTCATCCTAGCTCAACTTTTTGTGCACCAACAAATTTAGAACAACTTCTAAACATGATTTCACACATTATAGATGAGATTTCAGAATTAAAACACCTTTTAAAACTGAAATTTCAAGCTTCCAAAGTTGCTTTCAAAAAGAAGTTTAAGTGAGAATCAAGTTCTCCTAGAATTTCCAACAAAACTCCAATCAAGTTGGATCCAAAAATGACCAAAACTATTTTAGTCAATCATCAACATGCTATATCAATATATAACATCAATTAATGCCAAATCAACATTCAATATTAATAGCTATGAATTAAAACAAACTAATCATATGAATTAACACTTAAAACACATATTAGCATGCTTTCAATTTATCAATCAAATAACCGCACACTACATCATTCAAACACTCCAATACATTATATAAATCGATAATTTGATGATTTTGATCAATCCATCACATGAATCAATCAATAGAAAAATCCAAATCTAAGAATGATTTAGGCTTTGATACCACTTGAAGGCTTGTAATGCACTAGGATCCAACAATAAAAATTCAAAAGCTTAAATAAACTAGTGATTTACAAGCTATCAAGGATCTAATCATGTCAGGGATTCAGATTTAGGTAGAGTGTTACCTTGAATAGAAAATTTCCAAGGAGAAAATGGTGAACTCTTCACCAATCCAAAATCTGCCAGACAGCAGTGTAGTAGGAAGAGAGCAACTTTTGCCTTGGTTAAACTTCTCCAAAAATCACCAAAAAATTCTTTATCCTCTCAACACCTTGAAGAGGATACTGTGAAAAATTCGGATCAAAACACCTTCTGGATCTCTTGGAAAAAATTCGACAAATCGCTGATCTGTTGTAGTGGATCTCCAAAGCTAGCTAATCAAATGTATTGCCTTTATTGAAATGATCCATACACCAATTGAACTTCCAATTTCTCCTCACTTTTAGCTGGAATAAGAGAGCAGAAATACAATGGTGGAGGCCAATTTGAGGTTGGAGAAAACCAAGGAAAGCAAAGCTTCAACACATGATGAAATGCTTGGAGTGAATTTTGGAGGGAAATGTGAGATATTCTAATTTCACACCAAAAATGCATATGGCCGATCCCTTACCTCTATATCTATATATAGATGGAGGATGGTGTGATGCCAAGGTGGCATCACACCTTCCTCAAGGGGGCAGCCACTTACAAGCTTAGGTGGCAAATTCAAATTCAAATCTAATTTGAAATTGTGTGCATTTCAATTACATTTGAAATCTAATTTCAAATTAATTAAGATGCTAATTCAAATGAGCCATTCATTTGAATTTTCCCTACAAAATGTATTCTTCTCTTCAATTAAATTAAATAATTTAATTTAATTAATTAACATTTGACATAACTCTTAAGTCAAACAAGCTTAACTCTTAAGCTCAATTTTGTTAACTTAGCTGTTTAAGTTAACTTGACCAATTGATAATCATTTGGCACCAAATAATTAACTCCTTAATTATTGGTCTAATTTAACTCCTTAAATTAATTGATTAATTTAACACTTAAATTAATCAAGCCAAAATTGACCTTCAAATTGGACACCTCAAAATTGGTTCCAAGGAGTAATTCTCTAACCCTTAAAAAATTGCTACATTAACTAGGAAGTTAATTAGCTTTTGTGTGTGACCCAATAGATTCTACCATTTATTGGATATGGGCTCACAACTCCTTATGACTTTTGAATATCTTATATTCATTTTAGTTTAAAATACTTTTAAGCTAATTGACCCAATTCAATTAATCTAACTAATTGAAGAGTACGCAATCTCCATGGTTGATGCCCAACCTCAAGTCCATAGGGCCCAACTAATTGGCCGAAATGAATGCTTGGAGAACCATTTTAGCTCTACGCTTGCCATGCAAACACGGTCTTTCCATCTTCTATCTCCCAAAAGAGGCCTAGAATAAGATATTTGCTAGCTCCCTAATAGCCTCGATACTATGTCTCTATTCTCAATGTTCGATTCCATTATATGACCTCATCTTTGGAAAACTCATTTTCCAAATTGTCACACCACCTTGTGCAAGGATTTCTTGGAATCAATCATTATAGAACACATAGGAGATGTACTCACCCTTCACAAAAGTAAGGAGTCGGATTCCATCTCGGATCTCACAAACCTCCATATTTAGTAGCTTATGCCCGGCCTCAACCCGAGAGGTCCGCTAAGTGACCAAGAAAGAGTTAAAGCATAAGGACCAAGCACAAGGTTACCATAGATCCTCAGGTCATAGGACTAATAATATGCATTAGCGTAAGCTGGAGAACTTGCCACTATGGCTATCTAGTGGATTCTCCGATAGGTCTTCAGTGCCTTGTTCTCTAATAAGCACCCATTAACATGCACCCATACCTCATATGGTTCATCATGGAACGAAGTAATATCTAACTCTTAGATTTATGCATCGTTAGTGCAAGTCTATTCAAATATTGGATGCCCTATCTCATAAGATCCTATAAGTTGAAAAATTTAAGACCACAACCAGTAAGACTTATTCCATGGTCACCAAACCAAGTCCCGTAGTTATGAGTGATCTAAGGGCATTATCCAAATGCTAGTAAAGTAATAAAAAGAGCATAAGATGAAGATGACCATATAAGAAATATCATTCAATTAAGATTATTTTGTAAGGAAATAGCTTTACAAGGCCAATCCTATTGGCTTGTCAGGAAATATTCCAATAGTTATGAGAATTCACTAAAAATGTTACATCATTATAAGTACGATAAAGATAAGTTCATACATACCAAGACATTAATTAAAGTAAATAGACAAGTACACAACAGACAAACAAGTAAGATAAGTAATGAACAAGAGTTGATCAAAGGTCCACTAGGGAAACTGGTGGAGGGTCTAATTGCCTAGGGACTTAACCTAGACTCATTTTCTCTATCATCAAGCAGTAGGAAAACGATTCTCATCGTGGTACTCTGAAGAGCATTTATTGCCCTTCCAAATATATGGCCTATTAGCCCCTCAATGTGACACAGTGCATTTACATACTCAACAATTGATGATTGGGCTTTAGACCCAATCCTCTCAGACTCGGCATCCATTATGCCATTCCATTTATTTAGGACATCCTTCAATCAATCTTGTCTTTCCCTAGCGTAATACTTTCTCTTTTTGCCCCTATTCCTTCTTGAGGAACCCTTCCCATGAGTACTGGTTGTGTTTGTAAAGTCATCACATGAAGAAACTGATCGTTTTGATCCCCCAGTACTACCTCTCGTCATATTATCACTCCCAGTAGGATCAGAATTGTCGGTGGCTAGATGTAGTTGAGAAGAAGACCTCGTAAGGGAACCTATGGCTATATTCTTCGAGAACATCTCTACACAATAATCATAACAAGGTAAGCCATGCTCTAACGACGAGGTATGGTTCAAGTTTTCCTAAAATACCACATAAAGCAATATTAAACAAGTAATTGATAAAATTTTGAAAATACAAGACGAACAATATACTGAGAGCTAATGGAAGATGCAATCATCGCTTGTTGTGATCGTATTTTACTTGTAATCCTAATCGTAACCTATGCTATTCATTATTAATGAATGAAATGTCTGCCACAACGAACGAATTCTATTCTATTTTTGCTTAAGCTGCTTGGCATTGTACATATATGTAGGCTGATCTTATTCCATGTGTACACTAAGAAAGCGGTGGAAAGAAGTTTTTAGAATTCCTCATAAGCAATCTCGATTAATAATTTTCATTGGCAAATGAGCATCGCACATAGAGGACCAACTAGCCCCAGATTGGGTACCGTATGATGCCTCATCTCCATATGATGAGTTTTGACCATAAGAATCTATCTATTAGCAAGTTTTTTGTGTGACGTAGACATAAAGATTACATTTATAGGAAAATTTGAGGAATGTTAAATCCTAGATATGGCATATAGATCAAGAGAAAGTGCAAGATAATATGATTGAAGTAATTATAGTTAAAGGAGCTTGTAAAATCTGCCATATAACTTCTAGCATAAGCGTTAGGTTTCATGTTTAGAGATAACAAAGTGAAATAATACAAGAAGTTGAGGTAAGTTGCAACTTAATTTAAACAACCATTTTTAGTTTTTTATTATTTTTTTTAAAAAATCACAAGAAGCAGGGGGTTTCCGTGGGGTTTAAGGCAAGGAACCCCAACCTATATATCCAAACAAAAGGCACATGGAATACAATGTTTTTAGTTACAATTCAAAGCAAAGTAAAATAATTCTATGGTGACAGTGCAAAAAGAAAAGACGTTATACATCAATCATGTTAACCTATGAAGATTCTATACATTGAGGCGCAAAAAAGAAATGGTCATTTGAATCTGAAGTAGAGAAACTGAAGCTCTTCCATTCAAATTAAGGACTTAACATTGATATCCTTGGCAAGACAATCAGCAACACTATTAGCTTCCCTCTAAATATGCAAAAATGTAGCATTAAGGCGTTGATACAACTGTTGTATGTTCCTGAGGGTGTGTGCAAGTGATCAATGGTGCTCTTCCTTATTATTGATGAGGTGAATAGCCGTCAATGAGTCTGTTTCCACAAGAATGTTAACAATATTCCTATCATCACAGATTTAAAGGCCCTTGAGGATGGCAAAAAATTCCGCAAAAATATTGGTCTTGGTACCTATAGACTATTGGAATGTGAAGATGACTTCAGAATTCGAGTCTCGGATGATACCTACTATAGCAGCCAAACCTAGATTCCAACGAGAAGAACCATCTGTATTGAGCTTGAAAAATCCTGGTTGGGGGTAGCCCACCCAACCACCTTGCAGGGGGTGGAAGGGGGGGTGCAAATTTATACCAAGGGCAGCAATAGTAGCTAAGTCACCAGTCCATTGTGAAAACTTGAAGAGATTTCCTTGTGTGGTTATGTGAAGATAGTTCTTAATCCTCCAAATGGTCCGGTGTGTGGATATGGCAAGATGCTTCTGTTTCACATCATTTCTACTACACCAATCGAACTAGCAAATAAGCATGGGCAGTAGGGACTTGATGTGGAGCTTTTCCCTTGATGTCGACCTATTTATCCAAGCTTGAAAGAGAGTATTAGGCATTGCAATGTGAAAGATCTAAGCAAAGTGTAACCAAACTTCTTGAGCAAAAGGGCATGAGATAAAGTGGTGTTCACTACTTTCCCATCTATTACAGTGATGACATTTTGAGACAATAGCAATCCCTTTTTCTTGTAACCTAGAATCTATGGGAATCAGGTTATGTAACAATCTCCAAATAAAAGTAGATATAGTAGGGTGAGAATATTGTTCCAACATTTAGAGATAATGTGATTAGGAGTACCAAGTTTTCCAAGGTGGAACCACGTACCTTTTATGGAGAACTTATCATTGTTAGAGAGCCTCCAATACATGAAATCTTTGGAACCATAAAGGATGGGAACACAACAAACTTGATCAACAATGTTTGATGGGATCACATCCTCTGATTTCCTACTAGACCAACAACTATCCTCCTAAAAGAAACAAATGGGAATGAAAGAAGATATGCTAGTATTAAGAATCGAATTAAGGGAAGAGTCACAAAACCAAGAATCATGCCAAAAGGAGACTTTCCCCTCCCCAATAGCCCAAAATATATGCTACTCCGCCTTTGCCCTTATGTCGCAAAGTCGCTTCCAAACACCCAAATTGTAAGGGGAGACCTTAACAAGGATAGTATGACAGTCCCCACAATATTTCTTTTTCATGAAAGCAGCCCAAAATGAATTTTGAAGTCTAAATCTCCACCAAAGTTTAAAGCCAAAGGTAGCAAACATGTCAAAAAGACTTTTCATGTTGATACTCCCTTCACAGAAAGGATAGCACATTCTGTCCCAAAAACGCCAATGAATTTTCTTTTTGGTATTTGTAGATCCCCAAAGGTATCTATTGAAGAGTCTTTCAAGCTTGGTTATGATAGATTTAGGGAGATTTAAGGCCTGAAGGGTGTATAGAGGAATGGAGTAGAGAGTCTTTTGATAAGGGTGATGAAATATGGATTATATGAAGACATATATGATTCTTATTTTATAGGAAAAATTACTAAAAATTCTTTAAAATATATTTTTACATCTAAAAAGCCCATTAAAATATTTTTCCACTAGATAATACCCATTCCATCAACTTTTTACTCTAAAAGACCCAACAACTGCTTTTTTGACTCCATCGCCCTTACTTTAGTAAATTCTTTAAATTATCCTTAACTTATTAAATTTAGAAACATAGTGAATCGATTTTTTAGTAAAATATTTTCTTTTATTTTTTTAATTAATTTCTATCACTGATGATTTTTTGTTTAATAACTCAAAGTTTTGAATAAATATATTTCTTTAATTTTTAAATATATATATATATATATATATTATACAATAGAGGTACTTTTAAGTTGTAAATCAAATGAACTAATCAAAAAGACTTTTACAATAGAGATACTTGTTAAAAGTTTTTTTTTTTTAAATTCATAAATAACTTTTCTAATTTTTTCCAGAAAGAGAGTTAAAAAGAATTAATTTGAATAATTATAAGGCAAATTCTATTGTGATATATAGAAGGATAATTTTATCCAAAACTTAAGCAAAAGTTAATTGTTGGAATTTTGGAACCAAAAGTTTGTGAAAAGGGTTTGCTACAATCAATAATCATTTTATGGGTAAGCAAGATATAAAAATTTATTTTAAGGGGGTTTTAGTAGATTTCCCTAATTTATATTTTCAATTTATTGTGACCACTTACCCAAAAAACAATTAAATACAAATCATCTTACTGCAATAATTTTATCTAATAAAAGTAAATGTTATTTGTATGGATCCTGATAAATTGCAGAAAAATGTCAATGTAATTGCAAGGTATAAATTAGCCACCTAAATCTGTAAGTCTAATTGAATTATGCCTTATACTATCGGTTGTATAATTAAATCCCAATTGTCATATTAATTGCTTATTGGGCAAAAATAATTGCAATTGCACCTTAGATTCTTAAGTCAAGTTTTAATTACCATATGTAAATCATTACATTATTAAGTCAAATCTTAATTACCACATGAACTGAATTACATATCAAATGAACAAAATAAATCCGCAAATGACATGGTAACAATTTCATTATACAATAAAGGGGAAAGCTCAATTGAATAGAATAAGAAGTCATAGTGTCAATACACAAAAAATGGTCATGACAATCTACCAAATTAATTAATGGCCAGAATCCTATGTGTCATGCACCTTCATAAAAAGTAAAATAGAGCAAAATCTAATGCAATGACACCTAATATATGTAGTTAGGGTGGAAAAAATATGAGTAAAAGATAGTAGAATTCTAATTATAGCGTTTATTCAACACATGACGGGTGTATAAAATTCAAGCTTATCAATCTACTTAGATAGGAAAAACCAAATTAAAATGTGAGATGGAGACTTTTGGGACCACACCAACATGAAATGATGTGATCTATCTCAATGCTCTCTCTCTTTCTCTCTCTTGTGGTCACTCCCATCCATCCCAAACCCCAACATAAATTTGAGTTTTTTATTGTGCTACCCCAAACAAGGAAATTGAACTAATAAAGATAAAAACTGGAATAGACATTGGCAATTAACAAGGGGACTACTACTACTTTCCCATAAATTACATCACACAGGAGACACAATGTTGTTGGACTTAAAAAATGGAGTTCGACATGAGTGAGTTTTAGTAAACCAAGCATACACTAATCCTGAACAACCAGAACCGAATCAACTAAACAACCTAAACTTCAATGGAGTTGAAGATTTAGACACATTAGAAGATGGGCTTAAATAATGTTGTTTCCTTTCAAAAAATGCACTTAGATAGACTACAAATGTAGAAAAATAGGATGACACCAATAGAATGAACGAGTGACCATAGTTGGAAGAAAAAAAATATCCACACTAACTTAAGGGGACAGAACAATTGAATAGTAAGTTGCCAGGACAAGATAAAACTTTACACAACAGGTATGCATGTTGGCCACTCAAAAATAAGCCAACATCAATTTGCACATGGTTATTAACCAACTTGTGCTAAGGTATGCAATGTTATTAGTTGTAAATTTCACTAACGCTTAGTGAAGTATTGGAACCATTACTTTAATTGTCCAATCCTAAGTAGTCACCACAGGAGAGTGACTTTCTTCTCTATTCTTGGCATGGAGAAACCCCAAGCATGATGCTAGCTAAACTAATGGGTCAATGGGGCTCATGATAGTGAAGAATGTAACAAGAAGCACATTATAACATACCATATACTCAATACCCTCAACACTTCACAAAAAATATAAAGCATAGTATTCAAAGTAAAGACACAACTTATTACATAAATCTGTCATACATGTTCACTAAAAATTCAATCAATCAGAACATCAATAGGTCACACAAGACAAACATAACTACAAGTGTCATAACAATAACTTACTGATGAGCTACAACAGGTTGGAGTTGGGGAATATATAGGAGGGTTGGATAGGGACTTGGATGTGGTATTGGAGATGGAGCAGTTGTCCCCAGAAGCTCATATAGAAGATGGTGTTTGGATGAGCTTAATTAATGATAGAAAATGTTGTATTTCATTAAACTACAATCAGACTGTTGAGGGTGTGTATTTGTAGTGATTAGATTTACTTGCCATTTTGGTAGATTTACTTTGACACAAAGTGAGTGGTGAGACTTTGCTTGGAGAGTGGAGGGATACTAGACCAAGTTTAGTAAAGCCACGGCATTATGTGAAATGATCCTTTCTTGTTCTGGTAGTGTATTAGTGTGGCAGTATGTAACAGTATGTCAGGAAGATGTGCATTTATAGGTGGTGAGAGGTTCGTTTAATAGTGTGCATTTGAATAATGGAGTAGTTGGAATAGTATAATGATATGACTAGTCCCACAAAGAAACATAAAATGCATAAACTAAACCAAAAAATAGTCAAGAATCCATGACAAATGTAGAATGACCAATATACTGCGATAGAGGGAATCCACAACACATTAACAAGCTGCAGCCTTAATAAAGATACTCGGCCATACAATAAGTCCAGCTAAGCAAGATTGACATAAATCTTTTGTACATCCAAATTCAGACATACTATCATAAAAAATAATTAACTCAAAATAGGTGAGGCAATGTTTGGTGATGTTTCCCACCAAATCCAACTCATACGCCCATTTGATAACAATATTACAGAAAAACCATAGTGTAAAGAGAACAAATTAACCATATTCAAAATTAAGGTAAAGAAATCTAACATGAACTTCTGGGCTAAAAAAATCCACACACAAATCACTAAAAGCAACATAGTTGTAGAAGACACGTATTTTAGGTGACTAAATCATAAACTAAAACATAGAAAATAGGTAACAATCCAACAAATAGTTGAGAGTCGTATAATACCTCCTACAATAAAACTACTAAGATTCAGTTTTGATAATAAAAGGGTGAAAGAATGAGAACAAACCAAGAAACATACCTGTGACTGGTGATACACCTAACAAAATAAGAAATTAAAAAACTAGTATGTTATCAAACCTCAAAATCCCTTCGATAGCCCTATATCGAGCTTTATTTTGGCTCAAAAAATAGCTCGATATTGAGGAGCAAACTAAGAAACATGCATGCGCCCAACAAGACACACAAAAGACTAAGAATTCAGAAAATTCAGTATTATCTGGCTCGAAAAACCCTTCATAAAAAAGGATCAACTTTCACTTTGGGCAAAAGCCAAAAATATATAAAAACAAACCAAGGATGGCACATACGTGCGGCCACACAGATCTACATATTAGTTAACTAACCGGCACATTACAAAACCTAATGCTCTAAAAAAATGAGATTCATTCTAGGCTAAAAACCATAAAAAAAAAAAATAGAGAGAACTTACCAAGAACCACATATGCACTTGCCGAGACACACCAAACTAACCTAGAAATCAAAAAACCATTGTATAGTGAGGTCAAAAAACCATTCGACTTGTTATTTTCCAGAATGATTTTTTAAGATTTTACACGGGATAATCCATCATAATACAATCATAGAATCAAATAGAAAAAATCAATCGATGGCCTTTTTAGCAGATCAATTTCCAAGGATAATAAATGGGAAAGTAAATCAAAACTCCACCACGTCATCAAACCCAAAATCCTCTTATGTTTCTGGGTTGATGTCCTATGATAATAGATAGGAAAACAAATCAAAACACAACCACAGTATCAAACCCAAAAAACCTATTGACATTTGTTTTTTCACAATGATTTCGCAATATTTTTGTTGGGGTCTAATGTTTCACGCCTTCATTTGGGTTTTTCAACAAAGAAAACCACTGGATCTACCCATTACTGGAGGAGAAGGAGATGGAACAAGGTTCTGAGAGAAAGGAATGGGGGAGGGGAGGGAGATAAAGAGAGAGAGAGAGATGGGAGATAGCCAGTTTGTTTAGGTCGGATACATGGGGGATAGGAAATGCATAGGGTTTTCAGTTATACTCAATTATGAAAAAAAAATAGGAGGAAAAAAGGTCACATGTTTGGCCATGTTGCCCCAGAACAATTTCATTCGGACGAAATGCTCCCAAACGTAGCCTTTATTTTCCTTTAGGCTAGCAATCATATTCATGGAACTACTTCCGTCAATGATAGTTTTGCATAACTTCTTCACCACTTTTGAGAATTTGCTAAAGAAATTGGATAATGAGCTTGAGGTGAACAATTGTATCTAATAAAATTCAGGAGAGTTCGTAGAATATGTCACATGGATACGTGTTAACAACTTGAAATAAAAAAATTAACAAAAGCCATTTTTTCTTTACTCTTGCAGTTGTTTTCTCTTTAACTTGAAGGACATTAGTAGTGGAGGAGCCTATGTAATTACTTTAATTGTAGAGAAATAATAAATATTAAAGTGAATTTTCAATATGTATATTGAAGTGCAAACTTGTGAAGAAGGCCTAAAATTGACGATCTGCTTAGACTACTATTGGGCCAATATGTGGGACATACCACAAGGCTAAAGTCAACTGAAGGTCTATTTTCTTATGAAATTATATACCTAATTGTACTTGTGTTTCTTGAAAGAATTTGTTAGGTCAAGTGCTCATCATAAACCAAAAGTTATAGCTATTAGCAGGCGTATACTTTATTCCTTTATACTTATTATAGTGCAAAGAACTGTACTGCGTGACAATTAGCATGAAATGGTTGTACATAGTAAGAAAAAGTCATTGGTTAGGTAGTAAATCCTCGCTAGTTATGTTTGCTTGATTCGAAAGATAGTCTTGATAACATGTGATAATAATTATCCACCGCACTAATTTGGGAGACTTGAACCTATGACCTCCACTTAATACCACTTATTAAAATAAACATTTACCATTAGGTCAAAAGTTATAACTGCTACTACAGTCGTAATTTTATTCCTTATGGAGCGCAAAGCACCATATAATGCGAGGTGGATGTGCTCCCATGAAGCCTCATAGATCGAGTGGTTAGCCTTTAATAGTTATATTTTCTCGAGTTAAAGAAGTATACTCCAAATGCCACCACAATATATTGTTTTCCTTCTATAATTTTAAGTTCTCCCAATGAAGGGAACTTTTATCATATTTCTCCTTGACAAAGGATAATTCACTCTTTTAAAGTTCTTAAATATTTTATACTTAAGTGGGTATGAGAAATAATGGTTATTGAAGAATGTTGATGCTCACAACATGTCTTTTTGAGTTGTTGGATTTTTTTCCTGATGTATAAGAAAAACTCTAAATATTTAATATTTTTATCTTTGAATAAGATCTCTATTCCAGTGACAATTTCATTAGATATCTTATAGTTAGAATCGCTCTTTTCACCTATCCAAGAAATATTTCCACCACTTTCCACACACTTATTTCTATTCCACTTAATCCCTCTTTTATAGCCACATGTTTTTCTGACTAGGAAATGGGAAATCTTTCTCTGGTTGCATGAATTCAATTTTTATTTCATTTGGGAATAGCCTTCATATATTAATGTACATATTTAATTTATTCACAGCTATTTGAGCAAGATCCACAAGCCGGAGTAATTTTATCACTTTTTGACAACTTTCTCAACAACTAAGAAATCCATTTGAGGAACACAAGGATTTTGATAGCACGTATTATACCAAGAATATCAATGAACTCGATTACTACAATTGTTTAGGATATTCTTTTTTAGCTTTTAAGATCTATTTCTTAGTTTAAGATCCCTCTTACTAACTAGAATCAAAGAAATAGTAGATTTGTTCCAAGCAAAACAGTAAAAGGTGGCTAGAACTTTAGCCCGGAAACACAAAAGTATTGTATTTTCTTTTTTTGAAAAGATTAGGCTTGAAATTATTGGAAGAATTTCTTATGTAGGAAGAAGACATGATGAATAACCAACATTCAGTAAATAGGGAAGCTATAGTAGTGATATGAATGATACAATATTGAATACTGGTAATAATATTAGCAAAAGAACGTTATACCAAGTTTGCTACATGGTGTATTAGTGGATAATGTGTAATTACACATGTTATTATAAAATCCAATGGATGTTATGCAAATTCTTCGATGTTAAAATTTTAATTATGCATGAATGTCATTGAACTTTAAAATTTTGCATTAAGAAGTCCCATAGGCATCAATGTCTAGTAGTACCAGCTTCAGTCCACTATCTTTGGTTAAAGTAGATAGAAATTACATGGTTATTAATTTGTTTTTTTGGAATTTGTTAAAGTTTTTATGCTTAATTTGAAGCTTTACTCGGGTGCTACTTAATTGAAAATAATAATTTATTTTTGAAATCAATATTATATGTTGCAATCATTTAAATTGATTTATCTTTTCATATGAAATGTAGTTTAGAGTTTTTTTGTTCAAAAGAACGCTAAAGAAGTTTTCTAGTCATATTTTGCTTTATCTTTCATTTTATTTGGGATTAATGGATTATGGTGCTATTGCTCTGGGACTTGTGCCTCTTTGGGTGGGTTGGGCACCTATTACCCAGCAATGTCAGTGTTTTTCTATTAAATTATTTAATCGTATTTTGTTAATTCCAGCCTAGTAGACGACAGTATGTGTCATGTAAGGAAGCTTCTTCATATTTACTCACTCTTCATGGTGTCCTATGTACTTCGGCCCACCATAATGAGATCGCCAAGGATGCTGATAGATTGACTTCTATCAGAAGCCAGCCTATTTTTCCCTTTTCTTTGTCTCTTTCAATAAGTAAATTTGTTTCCTTATGATTGATTTCTTCATGGAAAATTTATAGATTGCAGATTTTGCTACTCAAGATATTGATAGTAAGGAAAACCTCTTTCCCATACATCATCACCAACTTTTGCTTCAGCGTCTGGTAATCATGAGATGCAAGTTATATTAGATGCTGGGGCTTTGCCAAGAAAAGGCTAGGAGAAATTCTACATTTCAGTGAATGTAATAATACTTTCAGCAAGAAAGCTGAATTCTTGCAGCAGAAATCATCTATTCACCAGAAAAATAAGTACGAAAATAGCATGCGTATTACTGATGGGGTGATAACTAAGGATGATAAATATGAATGCTTTTGTCACAAGATATTTATTGATAGGCATCAATACAATTCATATTTGGGCCCATGCGAGATACCAGTCTAATATTATTGAAGAATCATGAGATATTAGTGTGGAAGACTATGTTGATCCCAGTTCTTCATGTGCATTTCTTGTTCATGACACTAAAATAGAAACAACTTTAAGATCTGGTGATGCAGAAACTGGTAGTGTAATCCTAATAGTCTGAAAATTTATATGCCGTGTGATAAAGATAATGAGCATGTTGGAGATTGAAGGGAGGCTAATGGGAATATGAGAAGAGTTGATGGCATAACTAACATTGTTATTGGAACAAATCCAAGCTCCACTATTGAGGTTCCCTTATCCAGTAATGAGAACAAAATTTTCCATGAAGCTTCTGGTTATGCACATGTGAATAGTTGTAGTGCTGAAATAATTGATAATGGTTCTAGTTTGTAGGAAATGCTTGGAAACTATTTATCTTTGCCTTTCCATGACAAAAGACAAGGTTTTCTGGAAGTTATAATTGAGAAATCTACTTCCCTTAGAGAAGTTCATGCAAGATATAGTTTCTGAAAATAGTTTATTCAATTCAAACAATCTCGTGGAAGCATGTGATATTTTTGTAAATAATAGGCATATTTTTCAGGCAAGGAATGAGTTGAAAATTGGTGAAAGTTTTGTACTTAATTGTCTATGCTAGAGTTTTTCAAGAGTCATGGCACACAGGACAAAGATATAACCATTAGTGTAAAACAAATGAGCAAATTTGAAGACTAACCTTGTTAGATTATTGAAACCACTGACAAAACATCAATGTCTGCATCAATGGCATCTAAACAAGACTTGGAATCTAACATCACCATGCTGGCTCCATCTCATAATGCGAAAGCATGTGCTGAAGAAAATGTTCCTTGCTCAATGGGTAAATACACAGTTGATAGAACATGTAATTTTGGAATATTTGAGAAATGCAGTTCGGGAGTAGATAATGTCACTCTAAGAAGTCGTGATAAAATGCAATTTGAAAATAGTTTAGTTATTCCATGTTGGAATGAGCAAGAAATTCTACCTTAAAAAAATGATACTGAGATGTCCACTTGTCTGTTGAAGGAGCCTGGGGAGCAGAAAACTTGTGAAAGTAGCTTATTTGCTTTATATGGTCATGAAAGCAACTATGTTACTGAAAGTAATGATGATGAATTATGTGGAAGAGAGATGGATGTAGTTGAGTTTGACGATATCCACAATTTCAGGAATGGTGAACTGAGTGACCCTTTCAGCAGTCATATTGCATTAAATTTCAATTCCATTACTAGAATTGTGAAGGATAAAAAGAATCTGGAGTTTGCTTTGCCAATAAACAATTCGTTACAGAAGAAAATAGGATTTGATTATTCAACAATACATTGAAAGAGCATAAACAAGAGTCATCTAAGAGGGTATTACTTAGTAACTCTGGTGTTTTAGAAGTGCCTGATGAAGCATGCATGATGAATACAACCTGTGCTACCCTTGCAAAGGTGTCTACGATTGGTGAGCTTGTACACAATGGAAAGCATGGGCTAAGCATTTTGTTTGGTAGCGCTCAAACAGAATTGCATACAGATTCTAAAAGGGTTGAACAAGAAAGATATTTGGAAAAGAGCTTCAACATTCAGTCTGACATCCATATAATATCTAGTGATCAAACATATTCAAGCAACGAAAAGTCACATACCTGCTAACATCTGGCCAGAACTTTATAGTTGGTTTCGGGGACAACAACACAAAGTCTGCTAATGGTATCCAAGCTTATGGATCTTTGAAAATTGGTCATCAAAATGTGTTTCGGGGTTTTATGATGTTGTTTTGAATTTGCAATTTTAGTTATTAGGCTATCTTTGCACTTTTGACCTAACATCAGATAAGGTACGTATCAAGACTTCCTATTTAAATAATAAATGGACAAGATAGCCTTGAAATCAAACAAAATAACACCTTGCATAACATTGATCTTAAAATTTTTTTGAGGTTATTGGTCCTTATCAACCACACCGTGTGCGCGCGCGCACACAACCACATGAGTTTATATTTGGTTGATAATTTTCATAATTTGATATGTCTACTTCTAATTGTGATTTTGAGATCTTCCCTTTGAAATCTTGAATCTTTGTAGATAAACTAGGATGTCTTTATTTTTCTTTTGTAGCAGCGCATTGTTAAAATGCTTTTATGGACAGGTTAAAGAAGGTCCATCTAGAGTAAGTAAGAACAATGACGATATGCTTACTCACATTTTGAGGCTAGGTAGAATCAAAGCTGTGGAATATAGTTTTATGGGCGACCAAGGCTTAAATTTGCTGCATGGAGAATCTAAGATTTCTCGCACAATCTGAATACGGAACAAGGATTAGGTCCCTCATTTTGGTTAGGAAAGAATGCTTTAATCCCAAATACAACTCATAACAATCAGGCCGCACCCACGCCCACATCTATTTATGTTTCGTCTAGAAACTTGTTTTATCAGGAGCAGGTCCAACTTGGGATACAAACTAGTGCAATAGGTTCACTATGTTCATCTTGCAGAATTAGAATACTGAGCCAGTTTAATGTGTTGTAGAGTGCCTTTGTCCCTCCTACAAGCCTACTCTTTTCGTCAATTCTTTTTTTTTTCTTTCTAGTTGTTTATTCTAAACAATTGGAAATGATAGGCAATCCTTTCCTGCATGTCATAGGATTATTTATTCAGCAAAAAATGGAAGAATATAAGTAAAGCTTCGGAAAGACATTGATGTAGATGGATTTGCAGTTAATAATATCTTCAACTGCTGAAGCATGGTTGCTATTTGATGAATGGATTTATGTATCTAAGGGTTAATTATGGGCAGCTCGAGGTTTTTTGAGATATGTTTAATAAATATGCAAGTATCTCTTTATGGTATGTTTAGTTATATTTTGTCAAATATATGTTTATCTATTCATAAAAGCTACACGCATATATGATGAGATTTGTCTAATATGTATGTGCCTTGTAATTTTTCTAAAGTTTGTCCAAAGCATTCAAAGCACTTTTAGCTCTTAATTATTCATGCAACATATAAAATTATGTTTAAATTGAACTTAAGATGTGACAGTATACGTGAATCAAAATCCAGATTTAGAATGATAATTCTTTTTGATATAGGGTGGCCCAAAAGGCCCAACGTTTCGGACAATGGCCCAGGGCCCATGACCCACGTCGACCATATTCAACCAGATAGTGGCCCGTAGGGCCCACCGTCTCAGACAACGGCCCAGGGCCCATGATCCACGTCGACCATGTTCGACTAGATAGTGGCCCGAAGGGCCCAACGTTCAGACAACGGCCCAGGGCCCATGGGACATGTCGACAATATTCGACCAGCCCCCCCCACGCCCAGGCGGGCACCTCAGAGCCCTCGGACGATATCGACCATATTCGACCCCAGTTAGGCTGACAGGAGGTCGAGCTCTGCACAGCACTCTGCCACCGCATTAAATGCGTGGACTGGCACCACGCCACCGCATTAATGGTGCATGCCATCCCCTCACTGTCTGACACGGCAGGCGCCACCCCGTATACCGTCCCGTCCTGTAGCTTGAAAGGACATATAGCTGGCAAAATTCAAATGGGGGAATAGACTAATTGCCCCTTGGAGGGGGCTGAAGACCCCAAGGGTAAGCCAAGGGCTTACCAGTCATTTCCTACAAGGAGAATAATATAAAAACTCCTCTGTCTTGCCTCACAAGGTATGCGCAAAAAACACACTGAACCTATCTTACTTCATTGTTAGATACCGGAAATACTGACTTGAGCGTCGGAGGGCCAAAGCCGAGGGCCACTCGGCTAGCCTAACGTTTGCCTTGATTGCAGGATTCTCAAATATCATCAACGAAAGATATCCACCTTTGGGGTTAACCCCTATAGAGATCGGAATCGAAGTACTTGTATTACGATTCGGACCCTCATCATTTGGCGCCGTCTGTGGGAAACAGGAATCCTCTATCGAGAATGGTGAACACTAGGCGAGCCCCTTCCAAGAGGGAAGAGAGCAGAAGATCCAGCCCCCCCACTCCGCCAGAACGAAGAAAGGACTGCTCCAGGCCCCAGTATACAGCCTGAGCCCGTAGTCACCCTCACTATGCCCCAGTTGATGCAGCTCATCAGTGAGCAGATCTCCGCATAGATATCAGCCCAGCTTTCAGCCGCCTTGAACAGATAAGCCGCGCCACCGGAACCGGCAGCCAGCGCCACCCCCCTCCAGCGGGGCATGAGCAAGCACCGCCTGTAGAATACTCACGGCGTCCGGGGTCCCCCGGGCATCCAGCTAGGCAAGAACCAAGCCAGAGTCGTTTTCACCGGGAGGCGCCCCGCCCCCCGCCGAGGGAAGAGGTAGCGGACTCCGTGGACCATGACGTTCGGCCCCTTCGAGGCCCGCAGCGCGATAGGACCGAACGTTCCAGAGGTAGAAAAAAGTAGGATCAGTAGGAGTGGGAGGAGGTATCCCACCAGGTGCAGCAACTAAATAAATGCCTGGAGGAGCTGTCGAGGGGGAACGTAGACAGGCCCCCTCAGCCGGAGGTGCCCTCGAGGTTTAGAAGGGAACGGGACTCACCCTTTACGCAAGAAATCATTAATGAACGCATCGTGGTGGATGCTAAGATCCCCACTGGTCTCCTGCGGTACGACGGGTCTACAGACCTGAGTGAACATTTGCTGCAGTTTGAACACATGATACAGCTGCATGGACACAACGAGTATATTCATGCGAAAATGCTGGTAACCACACTTTAGGGTGTGGCCTTGGATTGGTTCGTGAAGTTAGAGTTGGCATCCATCTTTTCGGATGACCAGCTTTGTGACAAATTCCTGCACCAGTTTACCAGCAGAAAGAAGGCGAAGCTGCCACACACCCACTTGCATACGGTGAAGCAAGCCGAGGGGGAGTCTTTGAGAGATTTTTTCACCAGATTCAACACAGAAGTGTTGAAAATTGACAGTCCGAGGATTGAGTTCTTGATTGATGTGCTGTTTTTGGGATTGAGGCACAAAGAGTGCGCTAACGCTTTGGTGCGCGCTCAGCCCCGCACGATGGAAGAACTCCTCGACCTCGCGGAAAGATACATGACCCAAGAAGAGATAAACAAGATGAAATACGGCAGCATCGAAGCTGACAAGAGGAAGGGCAAAGAGAAGGATGACAAGCAGAATAGGGAAGGACGTCGGTCCCCGATTAAACGCTTTCACGACTATACCCCACTCTGCATGGCGAGGAAAGAAGTGCTCTTTGCCATTCAACATGACAACCTGCTGAAAAAGCCCCGCAAAATTACAGAGACCGAGGCCATGAGGAAGTCAGGGAAATTCTGTCACTTCCACAGACAGAAGGGGCATGACACCGAAGACTGCTTCAACTTGAAGGACGAAATTGAGAGGTTGATCAGGCAGGGGCACCTAAAGAAATTTGTCGAGGACAGGAATCGACGAGAGGAGGGCACCGTCGACCGGACTCCCCATAGAGAAAGGTCGGCCAGCCCACGAAGAGATGACAAAGGGAAGAAGCCCGCCCACGGAGCCCACACGCCCATCAGAGGGGTCATCGACATGATCGCTGGGGGACCCACGGGAGGAGACTCCCAAAACGCAAGGAAGCAAACTCAACGGCAGCTTGACTCGACCAAACCATCTAAGGTCGAGACGGTTTTTCAGCTTTCAAACAGCACAGAGCCGATATCCTTTTCAGACGCGGACCTCAGCCACCTCGAAAACCAAGGAATGGACCGAAAGATCGACTGCCCTCTGGTGGTCGCCCTCGAGATCGCCAACTTCGAAGTTAGAAAGGTCCTAATCGACAACGGTAACTCAGCCAATATCATATTCTCGTCGACACTAAAGAGGATGGCCTTGGGCAAGCTTAACTTTGGTCCAGTCAGAACGCCCCTAGTTGGATTTGGGGGATCGGAGATAATGCCGTTAGGATCCATCTCCCTCTCCACAACTTTTGGGCAGGGCCATCGCAGCTGAACCTTGATGATTAGCTATTTAGTGGTCGACGCCCCATTCGCTTACAATGTTATTTTGGGAAGACCGGCCTTAAACGACTTTAGAGCCATCGCGTCCACATATCACATGAAGATAAAGTTCCCGACCCGTGGGGGAGTTGGTCAGATTTTGTGCAATATTAAGGACGCTTGGCGCTGTTACACAATCTCCGTGGACTCCGGTGAGCAGAGAATGAGGCCCCAGTTGAGGCCCTCGGGGGACGCCCCTGTAGCAAAACCCGAGGAGGGAACTTCATCGAAGAAGAGAAAGATTGAAGATACCAGGGTCGAGCCAACGGGAGACTTCAAGACAATTGAGCTGGAGCCTGGGAATCCCGACAAGACAACCAAGATCGGCGCTGATTTGGGAGATCGACTAGAGTGCCTCATGGTCGACTTCCTCCAGAGGAACATTGATGTCTTCGCTTGGAAATCAGCCGACCTGCAGGGCATCGACCCGGACATCATTGTCCACAGGCTCAATGTGGACCCTACGCATAAGCCAATCCGCCAGAAAAAGAGAGTTTTTAACGCCGAGCGGACACAGGTTATCTAAGAAGAGGTAAGCAAGCTCCTGGAAGCTGGTTATGTTGTTGAAATTCAGTACCCTTCTTGGCTATGTAATGTTGTCTTAGTCCCCAAGAGTGAGGGAAAATGGAGGATGTGTAATGATTTCACAGACTTGAATAAAGCTTGCCCTAAAGATCCTTACCCCTTGCCTCGCATTGATTTACTTGTCGACTCCACAGCTGGATGTGAATTACTTAGCATGATGGATGCGTTTCAAGGATACTATCAAATATTTATGGCACCTGAAGATAGGGAAAAAACCTCCTTTGTTGTTCCCAATGGGGTATATTGCTTTTTCGTCATGCCGTTCGGACTTAAAAATGCCGGAGCAACCTATCAAAGGCTTGTTAACTTCATGTTTAAAAATGAGATTGGGAACTCAATGGAGGTTTATGTGGACGACATGATTGTAAAAACAGACAGAGCAGAAAATCACTTGGCTGACTTGAATCACACATTCTCTATTCTAAGAGCCTTTGGCATGAAACTAAACCCCGAAAAATGCACGTTTGGAGTGCGGGGCGGTAAATTCCTCGGTTTCATGGTCAGCCAAAGGGGCATCGAGGCTAACCCTCAGAAAATTCAAGCAGTTCTCGACATAGCCCTGCCGCACACAATGTGGGAAGTTCAACGCCTCATTGGCAGAGTAATTGCTTTGGGCAGGTTTGTAGCCAGGCTGGCGGACAAGAGCTTACCTTTCTTCAAAATCCTAAGAAACACAAAGAAGTTGGGGTTCAGATGGGATGAACAGTGCGATAAAGCCCTCCTCGACCTCAAACAATATCTCTCTTCACCACCTCTGCTTGCCAAACCTGAGCTCGGGGAAGTCTTACAAATATATCTGGCTGTCTCTTCAGCCTCCGTTAGTTCGGTGTTGACCGCAATAAGAGATGGAAACCCTTGCCCCATTTACTATTGCAGCAAAGCTCTCCAGGGGCCAGAATATAACTATTTGGAGATTGAAAAATTCGCTCTAGCCCTCGTCTCATCAGCAAGGAAGCTGCGACCTTACTTCCAATCACTCACAATCTTGGTGTTAACGAATCAGCCGCTGAAACAGGTATTATCAAAGCCGGACACTTCAGGTCGACTCACTGAATGGGCAATCGAGCTCGGAGAATTCGACATCCAATTTCAACCGCGAGCGGCCATCAAGGCACAGGTCCTCGCAGATTTCATCCTCGAAAGGATCGACCTACCATGTCCGGACATCGACAGCACATACTCGTGGACTCTACATGTCGATGGGTCTGCGATGTCATCGGGGGGAGGGATAGGAGTTTCTCTTCGATCCCCGTTAGCAGAGGGTTATGACTTCGCGGTGAAGCTCGATTTCCCGGTTATGAACAACGAAGCTGAGTACGAAGCCCTCATTGCAGGAATGCGCATGGCTGCCGACCGGGGGGTCGGTAGGCTAGCGGCTTTCACTGACTCTCAGCTCGTGGCGGAGCAATTCGAAGGGAACTTTGAAGCAAAAGAGCACAAGATGGCGCAGTACTTGGCCAAGGTACAACACTTGAAACAGATGTTCAGCCACTTCTCACTAAGCCAGATCCCCCGGTCAGAGAACGAGCGAGCAGACGCACTCTCTAAGCTAGCTAGTTCGGCGAAAGGCACGCAAGAAAGAACTATAACATTTCTTGTGGCCGATAAACCCTGCGTAGGTCAGATGCCTCAACCAGTCAACCCCATCCTGGCAGCATCCAATCAAACTCTATCTGAGTAGAGGCTCCTTACCAGATGACATTAAGCAGGCTCGAAAGTTGAAAGGCTTGGCGCCTAAATATGCATTAGACGAGCATGGGTAGCTGTACAGGGGGTCGATCGCCGGCCCGCCACTCAGGTGCTTAGATCCCAGCCAGGCGAACGAAGTATTGCAGGAGGTACATGCAGGTATCTGTGGCAACCACTCGGGTGAAAGGTCTCTGGCTCACAAGATTACCCGCTACGGATATTTCTAGCCCACTCTGCTCAACGATTCTGTGGATTTCGCTAAGAAATGCCCATCCTGTTAGGTACATGCGAACATTCAGCATCAACCAGCCGCACCAATGACCAATGTTAGTATCACATGGCCGTTCGACCAGTGGGGCATCGATATATTAGGGTCGCTCCCCAAAACCTCCGGCCAGCGGAAGTTTATCATAGTGGCTGTCGAATATTTTACAAAATGGGTGGAAGCAGAAGCAGTCCCTAAGATCACCGACGCGGCTATCAAGAGTTTTCTATGGAAGAACATCGTGCGTCGGTTCGGGCTACCTAAGATCCTTATTTCCAATAACGGCACTCAATTCCAGAGCAAAAACACCAGAAGATGGTGCGAAACTTTAGGCATCACGCAGCACTTCACTTCAGTAGGCAATCCACAAGCCAATGGCCAGACCGAGGTCACTAACAGAACAGTCCTATGCCACATTAAGAGTCGGATAGCAGGGACAGGAGCCAGTTGGATAGACGATCTCCCAGGCGTTCTCTGGGCCTATTGAACGACCCCTCGAACGGCCACAGGCCACAGCCCCTACAGTCTAGTTTATGGCTCGGAGGCAGTCATACCATCTGAATTGATTCAGCACAGAGCTAGAGTAATTCATTACAATCCAATAGCGAATACATCGGAGAGGGCACTCGATTTAATTACCGTAGACGAAAAACGCCAAATAGCCTACAACAAGATACAGAGGTACTGCTCAAAAATGGCGCACCGCTTCAATAAAATAGTCCGTCCGAGAAATTTTAAAGTGGGTGATCTAGTCCTGAAGAAAGTGGAGGTTTCAAAACCAGTCGGGAAGCTGGACCCCAAGTGGGAGAGACCTTATGCAATCACCAAAGTATGCAAGAACAACGCATACCTATTAGCGGACACTACAGGTCGCGACCTTCCTCGACCATGGAATGCGGTAAACTTGAAAAAATTCTTTGTGTAAACTGTTTACTTGACATCTGTTGAACCGGTTATAAGAAGCAGGGCACATCGCGATTGAAAACTTGAAAAGATCTGGCAACCAAGTCGAGGCCACCGGCCGAGACCACCTTAAGCGACCCCGCAGTCGCTGAAAAATTTAACATCTAAGTCGAGGCCACCGGTCGAGACCACCTTAGTCGACCCTGAAGTCGACGAAAGGATTTAACATCTAAGTCGAGGCCACCGGCCGAGACTACCTTAAGTGACCCCGCAGTCACCAAAAGTTTTCAAAACAACAGAGTCGACACCTTTGATGCATATTTATGGGCTAGGCCATGCCGCCAAATTTAGGAGACCAATGCTTCGCATGGCAAAAACACCCTTAAAGCTGGAAGTCGAGCCCTGCTCGCAAACGCACGTTAGCTACAAAAAGTTAGTGAAACCATTTTATATTACAAGTGTAAGAAGTGTTCTACAGCAAGCACTATTTGCATCCTATCGACATATACAAGTTGGCAATACAAAATTTTAAACCAACGAAGACAAAGCAGTAGACAAACGACAATATAGAGCGAACCATCAGCAGAGAATGGGCAAAGAAATATCATTTCATAAAGCCTCAGTAAGACATATATACAGAATGAAAAGTCAAAAATACAAGGGAAAGGCCTAGCTAGAATTGCCAGACCCTTCAGCAGCAAGCGCTGGAGCCAAAACAGACGGAGGTTCAGGTGGTGCCTTTGCAACGGGAACGGCCGGGGTAACCGCGTAGGAGGGACTGGCAGCAGAGGGCATAAACAGCCGTGGAGCAGCGGGGAAGAATGCTGTGGCATCCGCCCTGTTCTCAGAAATTTCATAGGCAAGGTCGCCAGCGAACTCGAACTCTCGGCCCACAGCATTCAGCCTCTTCTCGAGTTCTGCCTTCTGCCGCTCTTCGGGGCTCATATCAACAACATCGGCAGATTCGACCTCAGCAGTATCTGCCTCGTTGACATCTTCCTCGACCAGCGGGCGCAGTTGCTCATCGAAGCCAAGGCCCATCTTCGAGCGATCCTCATCGCTGATGCCGTAACCCAGATGTTGTAATTGGGCGATGGCCCTCTTAAACGCACCCTGTGCGTCATCCAAAGCAGGCACAACGCTTGCGTCTTGGAAGGCCGGGCTCACCATAAATTGTTGGACGGCCTCCTTCCGCACCTCGGGCACCACCCGAGCAAACTCCTCCCTGGCTTCGACCAGTCGCTCACTTCGGCCGGCCGCACAACCAGACTCGTAGGCGACTTGAATATCCAGCTCCAGTTTTTTCAACTTCGCCTCCATTAGAGTCTGCTCCGTTACCGCCAGCATCACTTGACGGTCTTTCGCCTCCATATCTTTGGCATACTGGGCGTTTGTTCTCTCAAGCTCCTCAACCCGCATCTGGGAGGACTCAAGCTGAACCTTCAAGGTCTCAGCGTCCTCACCCCCCTACAATCGCTCCCGATCGGCCAGCTCCACTTCAGAACGGCGAAACATGTGATAGCCTAGCTACTCGACCTGAAACACGAGACTATGTCAGAAGGCAGCTAAACGAAGGAAAAGAAGAGTTAAACAAGTAGACATCCAGGTTCCCAGATCTTACCATGTTTGCATGATATACGAACTTACACAGCAACCCAGGCTGGGTTAAACCCAGGAATTTGTTCTGGTCAGCCATGAACTGCGCAGCCATCAGCACTTTTAAGGGATCCAACCCAGCCGGCCCCGAGGATACCATGCTAGACGAGTCGCCCACAGCTACACCTGGATCCGACCCAAAACGAGGAGATGGGAATTTTTGCAAATTAAAGAGTGCCTCGGGGCTTCGGTCCATGAAGAGCTCTTTTCCCGTCGGCACGTTCAGCCCCGTGCCCTTTGACTTCCCTTTCCCTACAGCTGCCTTCTTCGGGGGGGAGCGGCCGGCTCGCCCATGGGTCTCTTTCCTCGACCCGCGGTTCTCTCGACATCTTCTTGGCGAACGGGCGAAGGTGTTCTGGAGGGCGCAGGGGCAGCAGTTAATCGGCGTGGCTCGTCGGCCCCCGATGACTCTTCCCGAATCGCGCCGCCTTGTCGGCGCTGCTTATTCTTTTCAATTCCAGCCATCGTGCTAGCCCTGGACCTGTTCATGATTTCACCGCGGTCTGCACAGGATAAGCAACAGAAAATGTCAAATGCAGGAATGTTCATAAGCAAACGACAGGATACGGCGCATACAGTTAGTCTACCTATCTCATAATCAGCGGGAAAATTTAATAGGGCTGGCGACAACCCAGCCAACACTAATTGCTTCTTCTCGAGGAATACAGTGGCTTCGATAGGACCAAACTCGACCAGGTCCCTCACGAATGTGCTCGACCAGGTTGGAGCGTGATTCCCTGGTACCTCGACCGGACCCCTCGTCCACTCTCGGGGAATATCGAACCCGCCCTTTACCCGCACAAAAAAGTAGCGTTTCTTCCACGCCTGACCATAGGACGAGGAAGGCGCCACGAGAAACCTCCGACGAGGCCGAGCGCTCAGATAATAAAAGCCCGTTTCCTCAGTGCTGCCGGATTTACGCGACACGCAAAGATAAAATAGGTTTGAAAAATTTTCAAAAGTTGGGGGTTGGTTGTACAGGAGCATTAGAACTATAAAGCTACACAACGTCGAGAAACAACTGGGCAGCAGTTGCGTGATGCACACTCCAAGACCCCTAAGCAGACCTATCATACCCTCGCTCAAGGGAAACCTAAGACCACACCTAAGTGCATCCTCGAAAACAATTATGCAACCAACAGGGGCAAGGTGCATTCGACCAGTAAGCCCAGGGGCTAACAGCTGGAATTCGCGAGGAATGTGGTAAAGCTCTTGAACGCGGGCCAGTTCTAAGGGGGTGACGGTAGAGATTATCTCGCTATAGTGGTTTGGGGTAAATAATTGCCCGCGAGAAGAAGGTACCCGGCTGGGCCCAGCTTCCCCCCCCCCCCCCGCGCACGCCGCTCGAGCCGCCGGAGCTGGAACCGCTTGAGTCAGAAAACTCCCTGCGGCCCTCAGACACAGTCGCCTCACTATCCCCACCCGAAGTACCACCAGAACTGAATAGCCCAAACATTTTCTTCTAAGAAAGATGGAAAGAAATAGAGGGGGGAGAGTACTTACTAGATTTGGAAAGCTAAAACCTAGAAAATCTCTGAAGAAAGCGCAAAGGTTAGTGATTCTTCCAGCAAGGAATATCTGAAGCGGTAAAGGCGAAAGCAGACTGGATGCCAGTTAGTATTTATAAAGGAAAAGGCGCGGTTATCTAAGCGTCCGCATTAATGGGGGAAACTATAACGCCGCCCCACGCGCACCACGATGTAACCGCTCAGTAGACGTGCCAAACCCTAGTCGATTTCTAAAATCCCCAGTCGAGACATGTTAATATTTGCTACTTCCCAATGCCGCTCTTCGATTCCCTCGATCCGCGTTGCGAAGTGGGGGGACTCATGTATAGGGTGGCCCAAAAGGCCCAACGTTTTGGACAATGGCCCAAGGCCCATGACCCACGTCGACCATATTCGACCAGATAGTGGCCCGTAGGGCCCACCGTCTCAGACAACGGCCCAGGGCCCATGATCCACGTCGACCATGTTCGACTAGATAGTGGCCCGAAGGGCCCAACGTTCAGACAACGGCCCAGGGCCCTTGGGACATGTCGACAATATTTGACCAGCCCCCCCACGCCCAGGCGGGCGCCTCAGAGCCCAAGGACGATATCGACCATATTCGACCCCAGTTAGGCTGACAGGAGGTCGAGCTCTGCACAGCACTCTGCCACCGCATTAAATACGTGGACTAGCACCATGCCACCGCATTAATGGCGCATGCCATCCCCTCACTGTCTGACACGGCAGGCGCCACCCCGTATACCGTCCCGTCCTGTAGCTTGAAAGGACATCTAGCTGGCAAAATTCAAATGGGGGAATAGACTAATTGCCCCTTGGAGGGGGCTGAAGACCTCAAGGGTAAGCCAAGGGCTTACCAGTCATTTCCTACAAGGGGAAGAATATAAAAACTCCTCTGTCTTGCCTCACAAGGTCTGCGCAAAAAACACACTGAACCTATCTTACTTCATTGTTAGATACCGAAAATACTGACTTGAGCGTCGAAGGGCCAAAGCCGAGGGCCACTCGGCTAGCCTAACGTTTGCCTTGATTGCAGGATTCTCAAATATCATCAACGGAAGATATCCACCTTTGGGGTTAACCCCTATAGAGATTGAAATCGAAGTACTTGTATTACGATTCGGACCCTCATCACTTTTATCTATTTATTTATTTATTTTTCATCGCAGCTATATGGATCAACCATTTAAAATTTCTTGTCAAGTTGAAATATAGCTAAAATAGTAGGATGTAGAGAGTATTGCATATTTCAAAAATATGAATTCACAATTTATTTTTAGTATTTTAATTTGAGGCAAAAAACTAGGAAGATATTTGTAATACCTAGGGGTGTTCATCAGATCGGATTTATCCGAAGAACCTGACGATCTGAACATTTAATGAACCTGATGATCTAAACCAAACCAATTTAATTGGTTCGATTTGGTTCGGGTATGACGTAATTTAAAAAAATAACAATTTACTTGTTTTTACTTTTTTTTAATATTTTTTTCCGAGTATGACGTAATATTTCATCTTTCCCAATGTCTCTTTCACCACATCTATTCTTCATACTTCACTGTCAAACATCACTGCCGACAACAATAGCACCACCAACCCTTATTTCCAAGTTTGGCAGGTGGGGGGATGAAGTAAGGAATAAGGGATTTCCATGTTCATTTTGTCAAACAGAGCTGAAATTTAAAAAACATGACATTTATTCTTCATATATTTTCCTTTTTTATTTATTCATTCTCTTTTTAGGTTTCAATTTGTTTAATGGTTTTTCATATCAAAGTGGTCAACCAATCTTCAAGTGCGGGCTAAATCGACCTAACTTTTTGTGGTCATTGTGAAGTATGTAGTAACATAAGGATCCAATCGCGTAGCGAAATTTAAAAAAATTTATCACATGAAAAATAATTTGGATCACTACATACAAGGATCTATTTTATGCCTTAATGATGGATTTAGGTAGAAGAATTTATTACCTTAATTAATTCTTAAAAAGCGAAGTGTAGAACCTTCACTTGACTCCTCAATTGAAGATCTATGACTTCCTCTTGCTTGGATCTTACTTCCTTGCTTCTCAGCCTTAATTTGCAGCAATCAAAGCCTCCTAATTGTCCTAAAAATATGCTCAAGTGGCAGTAACAATCGGCCTCTATCAGAGCCTCAAAAATTGCCACCTTTATACTTAAAAAACTCTTCTTCAATGATCTCTTTCGTTCGCCAACAAATCACCCCAAGTGTGGTATCTCTAATGGTATCTACACACCTTGCAAGCACTCTAATTCTTCAATCTTTTGCTAGAAAAAAAGGTGAAGAATGAAGGAAGAATATTAAAGGGGGGAGAAGAAGAAGTTTGGAAGAGAAGGACTTTAAGAGAGAATCTTGGAGGAAGGACTTTTTTTTCACAACAAACTCAAGGAGGGAGCTTCTTCTTTTTTTAGAGTAGCCACCACTTATAGGAGAGGGGAAGCCTTTTATAAGGTGTTTCCCACTTGTATGCTAACTCGCCAAGAAATTAATCTCTACTAATTAAAATCCTATTTCAATTAGGAAACTAATTTCTACTAATCAAAATCCTATTTCAACTAGGAAATTAATTTATGCTAATTAAAATTCTATTTTAATAATTAGAAAATTAAGAGGCCACTTGATTTTAAATTGACCCATCCATTTAAATCTTTCCTCCAAAACTATATTCTCCAATTAATTAAATTGACCCTTCAATTTAATTAAACTAACTTAACCCTTTAAGTTAGTAAGACTAATTAAATTGTCATATGGCCCCAATTAAATTAATTCTTTAATTTAATTGATCCAATTTAATTTCTTAAATTATTTGATTAATTATACACTTTAAATTAATCAAGTCATCATGATTAACTTTTAATTAGTCAATTTGGTCTCTTCCATACTTGACCAATCTTATTATCTAACTTTTTAGATAATTTCCCCAATTCCATTTAGAGTGATTAAGGCTTTCATGTATGACCCATTAGGTTCACCAATTAATTAGACATGGGCTCACAACTTCTTGTGATTTATTGAATATTTCGACTAGTTTAAACTCTTTTAAGCTAATCATTCTTTCAATTAATCTCCATCAATTGAAGAGTACCCAATCTCCATAGTCAATGTCTAGCACATGCCTTTGGAGCCCAACCAATTGGATGAATTAATTCTAGTAAACCTTTTCCACTTAGGATTACCATGCAAATATAGTCCTTCCATTTCGTATCTCCTGAAAGAGGCCTAGGGCAAGATATTTGTAGGTCCCTAAATAGCCTCGATAACTATGTATCTATTCTTGATGTGCGATTCCTAATTATGACCTCAACATTAGAAAACTCCTTTTCTAAATTGTCATATCACCTTGCATAAGGATTTTTTGAAATCGATCAGTATAAAATACATAGAAGATCAGCTCGTTCTTTATAACAAATGAAATAGATCTTTTCTTGGAACTCACCAACCTTCATACTTTGGTAGCTTGTGCCCAACCTAAGCATCGGGCCACTCATTAAGTAGTCGGGACAAAATCAAAGCATAAGGACCTAAATACAAGGCTATTCTGGATCCTCAAGTCAAAGAACTAATTATATGTACTATCATATACTAGAGAATTTTCCACTACTGACAAGTCACTTCGGCTACCTTACGGATTCTCTAAGCGAGTCTTCAATGAACATGTTTTATAACAAGCAACCACCAATGCGCATCTATAGCTTACATGGATTGCACGTGAAACGGAGCAATATCCAACTCCTTCGAGTATGCATCATTAGTGCAAGTCTATCTAAATATTATATTTATAACTATGACCATAAAGACTTGTTTTATGATCACCATCATATGCGTGACCAAGTCACGTAGTCTTGTATGATATAAGGGCATCAACCAAATGCATGTGAAGAATATAATTAATTGCATAAGATGAAGATTGCCATTTTATAAAAATATCATTCAATTAAAATTGTCTTACAATGAGTAGTTTTTACATGCCAATCTAATTTGCTATGAGGCACTATTACAGCAATTTCCTACATGCCCTAAAGCCAATTCCCCATATCCTTTAAGCCCATTTTCCCAAGATGCTCTTCAAAGGCCTTTTGCATTCGGGGTTTAGTTAGTAAATCCGTTATATTCTCTTTCAAGGAAACTCTCCCACTCGAATGTCGCCTCTATCAATGATCTTTCAGATCAAATAATAACACCTCAGTATGTGCTTGGATCGCTGATGAGATCTTGACTCTTTAGCTTGCACAATAGCTCCATTGTTGTCACAAAATAAAACTACTAGCTTTACAATGTTAGGCGCTATATCCAACTCTTGGATGAAACTTTTCATCCAAACACCTTCTTTTGCGGTGTCTGACGCTGCTATATATTCCGCCTTAATGGTAGAATCGACCGTGATTTCTCGCTTGGAATTCTTCCAACTAACCACGTTGCTGTTGAGGTAAAATATAAATCCAGAGATAGATTTAAGTTCATCTTTATCATATTAGAAACTAGAATTTGAAAATCCTTCGAGTTTCAATTCTCCATTATCGTATACCAAAAATAAATCTTTAGTTCTTCTCAAGTGATTGAGGATTATTTTTGTAGCTTTCCAGTGACTCTCACATAGATTAGATTGGTAGCGACTCGTAGCACTTAGAGCATGTGCTACATCTGGTCTCGTATATAGCATAGCATATATTATGCTTGCTTCCAATGGCGGATGCATAAGGTATGTGGAACATCCTTTTTTTCTCTTTATCTATTTGAGAGACAATAGACTTAGAGAAATAAAGGCCATGTCCCATAGGAAGCTACTCCGTTTTGGACTCCTCCATACTAAATCTCTTTAGTATCTAATCTATGTACAAAGATTGGAAGAGGCCCAACATCGTCCTTGATCTATCTCTATAAATCTATATTCCCAATAGGTAAGATGTTTCTCCCAAATATTTCATGGAGAATTTTGAAGATAATTATGCTTTAGTGCATTCTAACATTTCTTTCTCATTCCCAATGAGAAGGATGTCATCGATGTAAAGCACAATAAACTATATCAAACTCCCACTAGCCTTTTTGTATACACAAGGTTCATACATATTTTCTATGAAGCCAAATGATTTGATTGTCTCATCAAAACATATGTTCCAACTTTGAGATGCTTGATTGAGACCATAAATGGACTTTTGGAGTTCGCAAACCTTTTGCTCACTCTATTAGAATATAATGCCTTCTGGTTGCTCTATATAAATTTTATTATCATTGTCAATTAAGAAAGACGGTTTTTACATCTATTTCCCAAATTTCATAGTCATAGTAAATGGCTATAATGCACATAATTCTAATGGACCTAGGCATAATGACTGGTAAAAAGGTTACCTCAAAATCAACAACGATTTGTTGAGTATAACATTTTGCCACAAGTTTAGCCTTAAAGGTAAAAACCTCTCTATCAACTCCAAACTTGCACTTATTGACCCACTTCTAACCAACGGGTACTATACCCTTTGGTGGATCTACAAAGTCTATATTTTTTGAAGTACATAGACTTTATTTCGGATTTCATGGCCTCAAGCTAATGACCTAAATCCATATCCGACATGGCTTCCTCATAGGTCCTTGGATCACTATCCATTTGACCCATCTCATGAAGGAATCTAAACCTCTCGGGTTACTTCTCCGGCCTGACCTTTTAGGAAGTTGTGTATTAGGCTCAGGATGTTTTTTTGTTTCTATCACTTGTGGGATATGTTGATCATCTTAAACTTCATCAAGTTCAATAATAATATCTTTTATATCTAATAGAAACTCCTTTTCTAAAAAGGTGGCATTTCTTGAAATAAACACATTTTGATCCAGGGGATCATAGAAATAATAGCCCAAAGACTCTTTTGGATATCCCATAAACTTACACAAGATGGATCTTGCATCCAACTTATCTCCCACTAGTCTTTTGACATAGGTGGGAGACCCTCAAACTCTTAAATAAGAGTAAGAGAATGATTTACCATACCATATCTCATGTGGGGTTTCTGGCACTGACTTTAAGGGCACTACATTTAGTAACATAGTTGCCATATCTAGGGCAAATCCCTAAAAGGAGATAAAGATATCGGTGAAGCTTATCATGGATTGTACCATGTCCAACAAGGTACGATTTCTCTTTTTGACTACTCAATTGTGTTGGGGTAGGGCCGAGTGAAGTTATTGTGAAAGAATCTCATTCTCTTTAAGATAATCCAAGAATTCGGCAATTAAGTATTCTCCTCCTCAATCCAATCACAGAGCCTTAATACTAAGTCCTAATTGCTTTTTTACTTCATTCCTATAATCTTTGAACCTTTCAAAAGCTTTGAACTTGTCCTTTATAAGATATACATGTCCAAAACGAGCATGATCGTCGATAAATGTAATGAAGTAAGAATAGCCTCCTCTTGCAATAAGTCTTATTGGCCCACAAACATGGGTGTAGATAAAATCCAAAGGACTAGTAGATCTCTCCATTTGTCCGAAAAAAGAGTCTTGGTCAATTTTCCCTTTAAACAAGACTCACAAGTTTGTGAGTCCTCTAATCCACGAACACATAGTGATTTATGGGCTACTAAATTGTTCATCTTATTCTTGAAAATATGTCCAAGTCTAGCATACCAAAGATAGGTACTTTCTTGGTTATCTTGCTTTATTTTGTTGTTTTGTTGAATGTACATTAGTTATGAAAGAGAATATAAAATGTATAATCCATTGTACATTATACCAATGGCACTGAGGTACATAGTAACAAGGATTTAGTACAAATTTTAGAATCTCTTAAGTCTAACTTAACTTATGGCTTCAACTTTGGCCACAACTCATGCTCCTTTGCCAAGGTGAAGGATCATATCCCTATCACTTAGATTTATTCTTCTTTCCATTAACTGCTGCAAATTACAAAGATGAGAACCACATGTGGTAACAAATACCCATAAGGAAGAATTTTATCCTTAGGTGCACTTCAACAAACTACTTATCCCTCTCTAGGGTTACAAGCATTCTTTGCACTTAAGCTTCTAATGACCCAATTTTCCATAATAGAAACAAGTTGCATCCTTTAATCCTTTATTATCTTCTTGACTCCATCGGACACCTTAAATGATTGTTTCCCTTTAGAAGAACCTTTATTCTTTTTAACCTTTTTCTTCTTGCCTTTTGGGCCTTTAGGTTGGGAGGAGGAAGAAATCATTAAAGGCTTATTTTTCTTCACAGTCACATTGGTGGTTACCAACATGTGGACCAATTTATTGATTGCAACTTCTTGCTTGGACATATTGACGTTCATCATGAATTAATCAAATAACCCACAAAGATTGGAGAATCAAATCCACATACCTCTAAATTTGTGAAGTTTTCAATAAGCCTAATTATTTTAAGACCTCATTCATGGACACTTAATCCTTCAACCATCTTTTCCCTAAAAAAACTCTTTTAATAACATGTATCTCTCATGCCTAATTTGTACATCATACAACTCTTATAAGTGCAAGTATGTGTCCAAAGCATTTTTTATATTCTCATGAGACTTTTGGAGTTCATTAGATATTGATGGTGTCATTAGGCAATGGGTTTGGAGATCATCCTCAATCTATTTTACAAATGCTTCGCGTGCCTCTTGATCAACATCGTCCCCAATGGTATTCGGTGGACTTTGAGTCAAAACATATATCCTTTTCTCGGAATTTAGAATAATCTTGAGGTTTCTTAACTAATCACGGTAGTTCGGCCTAGTGAGTTTATTAGTTTTCAAAATAATACTTAGTGGATTTTTAGTCATCTTGAAGATTTCAAAAATCTACAAAAAGCGAAGAAAAGAATAAGTATTTAATTGGATTTTGATATTGAAAAACATGATTCTTTCAAGCATGTTTTACTCCTACTATTTCTTTAAACTCCTTGCTCTCAAAAGAAATTTGGAAAATCATATTTTCTAGTTAGAATTCAGGTCCAAAGGCATCACTTATAGACCCACGACTCGTAAGATTTCCACTTATGACCATAAAGTAAGTAACTTTTACTAAGTGCATCTCTATGCAATCCCTAATATATTTTTCCTCACTTTTCATATAGACCCACGACTCATGCAAAATCTATATTACTAAGTGTTAAGTCAACCTACCTATCCTTCTTTAATTATGAATTCAACCATGATCATTCCTCGATTCGTTAGACAATGTCATAGCTAATTCATATTAAAGTGCATCTCATGCTAAGGTAGTGATCATAACTTTCCAACAAAAATGTGTTCCACAACTCGTGAGGCAACACATAATTGTGGTAGCATCTAATGTTACACACATATTGGTAGAAGACGTGGATTATTAAACTTGTTTAATTTTATCCATTTTAACTTAATATCAATTTGAACTTAGACTCTTCTAAGTGAGGAATTTTTCTTGCTTGCAAGATGTCATCATTTTTATCTTTTACTTATTTAGATTTTCTATCCTAACCATGCATCACTATACATCAAACAATAAAGAAAAACATAAATAAGTAAATAAACCTAGTATGCATCTAAAACTTGGGTTGAGCATGAGCCTCAATCAAATGATGTGCTTAGAGCCATAGGTACACCGCTTGGTTGATTTAGGTAGGTTAATTAAACTAATAGATCTTATTTATTACATATATACATCCCATGCATACATTGGTCTTCATGCCTTCAAATACTCATTGGTCTCCTTGCAACAATTACAAGTAAAAGGAATGCTCACCACCTAAAGTGTTCTACTCTCATTACAATAATAAGAAGAACATTTACATGGTGAAAAACAAGAGGCAAGCAAGCCTCATTTAATTACAACACATTCAATCAACATTGAAAATAATTAAATCAAATTAAAGGCTCATGTTTATCCCCATCCATCCATAACATCATACATTTAACAATTAAATGAATGAAAATAAAAATTGACATTCAATCCATCAATTAATAGTTTATCACATAAATAATTAATTTCTAGCAAAATTAGCCTAACAATTATGCAATATAATTTTGCAAAATCTTGAAGAGTATCCAAAACTTATTTTTCAAAGGCAATAAAAAATGTCTAACATTATGTTGAGGAGTTACATAACACTTACGCATCAAAATAGGACAAAATAATGGAGTTTAGCAAGCCAAAATACGCCAAAATGCACCAAAATAAGCAAAAACCAAACCCTATACAACCTTTAATGCACCAATTGTGTAATTTTGCAAGCTCAAAACTTTTGGACACCCACAAAATATTATTTCATCCATATTTTGATAAATTTTCATATTTTAAACACTTTAAAAATAGAAACTTAAAGTCCTCAACATGCTTCAAAAAATTGAATTCAAGAAAGAATCACTATTCTTCAAACTTCATCAAGAAAATCCAATCAAATTGAATTCTAAAAATTTCCAAAACTCTTTTAAGCAATTAATAACGTGCTAAATCATAATTTAACATCATCTCAATGCCAAAACGACATCTAGCATATGAATTAAATTCCATGCCAACATAACTAAATCGCGATCTAAAACATACTGACATAATTCAATGCATTACATTAAGAGCCACATACAATAACTCCAAAATCTTTAACCCATTAATTGAATCAAGAGTTTGGAATCCTAAATCAATCAATCATATGAATCAAGTCAATCAAATCTAAAATTAGGCATAAAATTGGCTCGGATACCACTTGAAGTATGTAGTAACACAAGGATCCAATTGCCAGGCAAAATTTAAGTGAAAAATAACTTGGATTACAAGGATCTATTTTATGCCTTAATGATGGATTTAGGGAGAAAAAATTATTAGCTTAATTAATTCTTCAAAAACAAAGTGTAGAACCTTCACCTGACTCCTCAATTGAGGATCTACTACTTCCTCTTGCTTGGATCTTACTTCCTTGCTTCTTAGCCTTAATTTGCAGCAACCAAAAGCCTCCAAATTGTCCTAAAATGTGCTCAAGTGGCAGCAACAATCAGCCTCTATCAGAGCCTCAAAAACCACCACCTTTATACTTCAAAAACTCTTCTTTAATGATCTCTTTTGTTCACCAAAAATGTACCCAAAGTGTGGTATCTCTAATGGTATCTACATGCCTTACAAGCACTCTAGTTCTTCAATCTTTTGCTAGAAAAAGGTTGAAGAATGAAGGAAGAATATTAAAGGAGGGAGAAGAAGAAGTTTGGAAGAGAAGGATTTTAAGAGAGTGTCTTGGAGGAAGGAGTTTTTGTTCAGTACAAACTCAAGGAGGGAGTTTTTGCTTTCAAAGTAGCCACCACTTATAGGAGAGGGTGAGCCTTTTATAAGGTGTTTCCCACTTGCATGCTAACTTGCCAAGAAATTAATCTCTACTAATTAAAATCCTATTTCAATTAGGAAATTAATTTCTGCTAATTAAAATTCTATTTTAATTAGAAAATTAAGAGGCCACTTGACTTTAAATTGACTCATCCATTTAAATCTTTCCTCCAAAACTAGATTCTCCAATTAATTAAATTGACTCTTCAATTTAATTAAACTAACTTAACCCTTTGAGTTATTAAGACTAATTAAATTGTCATATGGCCCCCATTAAATTAACACTTTAATTTAATTGGTCTATTTAATTTCTGAAATTATAGTGTTAAATTAATCAAGCCATCATGACTAACTTTTAATTAGTTAACTTGGTCTCTTCCAAACTTGACCAATCTTATTATCTAACTCTTTAGATAATTTCCCTAATTTCATTTAGATTGGTTAAGACTTTTGTGTGTGACCCATTAAGTTCATCAATTAAATAGATATGGGCTCACAAATCCTTATAATTTATTGAATATTAAATATTTCGATTAGTCTAAACTCTTTTAAGATAATTACTCTTTCAATTAATTTTCATTAATTGAAAAGTACCTAATCTCCACAATCGATATCTAGCACAAGCCTATGGAGTCCAACCAATTCAATGAATTAATTCTAGTGAACCTTTTTCCATTTATGATTACTAGGCAAATATGGTCCTTCTATTTCTTATATCCTAAAAGAGGCCTAAGGCAAAATATTTATCAATTCCCAAATAGTCTCGATAACTGTGTATCTATTCTTCATGTGCAATTCCTAATTATGACCTCAACTTTAGGAAACTCCTTTTTTGAATTTCATATGACTTTGCAAAGGATTTCTTGAAATCGATCATCATAGAATACATAGGAGATCAATTCGGTCTTCACAACAAGTAAAATAGATCCCTTCTTGGAACTCACAAACCTGCATACTTAGGCAGCTTGTGCCCAACCTAAGCCCCAGGTGACCTACTAAGTGGTCAGGACAAAATCAAAGCACAAGAATCTAAATACAAAGCCACTATGAATCCTCAAGTCAAAGGACTAATTATATACACTATCGTAAGCTAGATAATTTTTCACTACTAATAAGCCACTTCGGCTACCTCATGGATTCTCTAAGTGAGTCTTCAGTGAACTTGTTCTTTAACAAACACTCACCAACGTGCATCTATGTCTTATATGGATTGCCCTTGAAACGGGGCAATGTCCAACTCCTTACAGTATGCATAATTAGTGCAAGTCTATCTGAATTTTAGATGCCTTGTCTCATAAGATTCTATGACTTGGAATATTTAAAATCCTAACCATATAGATATGTTTCATGATCACCATCATATGCATGACCAAGACCTATAATCTTGTATGATTTAAGGGCTTCAACCAAATGCACATGAAGAATATAATTAATTGCATAAGATGAAGATAGTCATTTTATAAAATATCATTCAATCAAAACTATCTTACAGGGAATAGTTTTTACACACCAATCTAATTGGTTGCGGGGGCACTATTCCAACACCTTGGGCTTCACTACAACTTAGTCTTCATGGGGTCATTATAGTTGAGCTTGTCTTTTTTTCCTAACCCGATTAACCGAACGAAACCAACTAGATTTGGATTAGGTTGGTCTAACTCGGATTTAGGGATCTAAATTTACAAAATCAAACCAATTCAAACGAATTAAATTTAATCGCTTTGGACTCATTTTTTCCTCAAACATGAACCAACTCAACCTATAAACACCCCTAGCATTACCAGTGTTTTATGCTTTTCTTTCTCTTTTTCTTCTTATCCAAAGTAGAGGGATATGGATCTTTTATCTTTAAATAAATGTTTGTTATGATTTTTAATCAAATAATACTAGTGGGAAGTGGATGGTGGTTATAAAAGATCCAATCTTCAGAAGAGATAAATCTCAAAGGAGGTGAATGCAAATAACTTAAATCATTTTTATTTTTTATATATTATGGCTTGATTACTTTAGAGTACTAGGTTAGATATGTTACTTTATCCAATCTAATACCATACATATTTTCTAAGGTAGATGCTTATTATTATTGCTCTGATCTGATATCAAAACTACTCATCCTAGGATGAGGACATCCCATCTAGATGAATTAATAAAAAGTAAAATAACATTTATTAATCATCCAACCTCATTTATCATTTATTAATAAAAGTATAATATTCAAATTATCTTCATAACTCTAAGACAAATTATTATATAATAAATATAAAATTAACTATGTCGTAGACATTGAGGTAAGATAAAATAATTAAACTATGTACATTCATGAACAAATGTCATTCACTACTAGATAAATGATAAATAATTTAGTCATTTTCTTGTTAGAATGATTAATAGGAAATTGATATAATAAATGTTAAAATTTTAAATATCACTATTATCAAAATTGTCAAAAACTCAATAATGATGAGGGAAAAATCTAAAAAAGACCTTTTTTGATCATATAGGGCAAACATGTCATTCTAAAGGAAGGATTTGTACCTTTCTTATTTGGGTCAATTTCCTATGAATCATTCTAACAAGAAAATGACTAAATTATTTATCGTTTCACTAAAAAATACAATAAGAATAAATTTGATATGATAGGAAATTGAATGGTGGAAATTATTAATTGGTTGCAGGATTCAACCCGATCCCATCTTAAAACTCACCTCCAGTCCATTGTCTGGTTGACTACAATAGGCCAGAGCACAATCCTTCCATTCACAAATCCAACCATCATTATTTGGTGCCATTTGTGGGAACTAAAGTTCGTAACCTTAGAAAATGGTAAACACAAGGCGAGCTGTTTCAGAGAGGGATGAGACTAAAAGGTCCCTGACCTCTCTCACTTATCCCTAGCAAGAACAAGATGTGGCTGGGCCTAGCTCTTAACCCGAGCAAGTGGTAACCTTAACTATGCCGTAGTTTATGCAGATAATAAGTGAGCAATTATCAGCCCACATCTCAGCTCAGTTACCAGCGACTTTGCAAAATCACACCAACCAGCCCGGAGCAGCCGCTAGCACCATCCCCAATCCCTCTCATCATAATGAAAGGCTGCAGAGAGATGACACGGCAAAGTATGAAATGTGTCGCCCGCCTAATCGACGTGACAATAGTCCAGACAGATTCCCATAGGAGAAGACCAGCCCACATCCTCGGGAAGAGGTATCCAATTCTATGGAACATCTTGCTCAACCTATTTGAGCCCAGCAACGCGATAGGTCTAGTGATAGAGACCTCAGCCATGTAGAAATCTGTTACAAACAGATCAGAAAGAATGGGAAGAGGTGTCGTACCAAGTCCAGTAGTTATATAGATACCTCAAGGAGATTTCCAGGCAGAACACAAAAAAGATCCCCCAGTGTGACAGCGCATTTTGACTCTGCCTTGAGTGAGAGTTGCCATTCATTCAGGAGATAATCGATGAGGCATACCCAATAACACGAAGATTCTGACTGGTTTACCCCGATATAATGGTTCAACTAACCTAAATGAGCACTTACTCCAATTCGAGCATATGATGCAACTTCATGAGCATAATGAGCGCATTCATACCAAGATGTTGGTCTCCACACTCCAGGGAATAACACTTGACTAGTTTGTTAAGATAGAACTAGCATCTATTTTCTCCTATGATCAACTCTGTGATAAGTTCCTCCACTAATTTGCTAACAAAAAGAAAGAAAAATTCCCTCACACCCACATACATACAGTGAAACAAAATGAGGGAAAATCTCTTGGAGATTTCTTTGCCAGATTTAACACTGAAGTGCTGAAGATCAATAGTCCCAAAATTGAGTTTTTGATCGATGTGTTATTCCTTGGTCTCAAACACAAGGAATATGCTGATGCTTTGGTCAAGGAAAGACCACGGTCGACGGAGGAGCTATTTGACCTCATTGAGAGGTATATAACCCAAGAGGATATGAACAAAGTGAAGTATGGGAACCCTGAAAACGACAAGAAAAAGGGCAAAGAAAAAGAAGACAGACAGCGGATGAATGGCCACAAATTCCCCATCAAGAGATTTCACAATTATACCCCACTGAACACTACCAAGAAAGAGGTCTTCTTCGCCATCCAAAATGATAGCCTCCTCAAAAAGCCCAAGAAGTTGAATGAGACTGAGGCTACGAAGAGATCTAAAAAATATTATCACTTTTACAAATAGAAGGGACATGACACAGAAGACTACTTCGACCTGCATGATGAAATCGAATGGCTCATTCGACAAGGATATCTAAAGAAGTTTATTAATGAAAAAGCCAGACAAGAGATGAGCCAAGCCAACCAGACTCTCTATAGAGAAATGTTGATTAGTTCGAGAAGAGATAGCAAAGGAAAGAGACGAGCCGATGATCAGCGTCCCCCATGCGAGGAGTGATCAACACCATTACAGGGGGACCAACTAGGGGAGATTCAAAAATAGCAAGAAGGTAGAACCAATAAAGATTGGAATAGACTAAAACCACACCAGTTGAAATAGTTTTTCAACTCCTCACTAGTGCAGAGCCTATCTCTTTCTCTGATTCCAACCTCTTACGCCTTGAGCACCACGGGGCTGACAGCCAACTAGATCGCCTCCACGTCGTATTAGTTGAGATTGCTAAATTGGAAATGATGAAGGTTCTGGTCAATGATGGTAGTTCTGCAAACATAATTTTCTTGTCAACTCTGAAGATGATGAATTTGGAAAAGCTTAAGTTCAAAACTGTGCGTGCCCTACTAGTTAGGTTTGGGGGTCTAAGATCATTCTTGTATGATCCATTAATCTATCTACCTCATTTGAAGAAGCACCCAGAAGATGGACATTTATGGTCAACTATCCAGTGGTCGACGTACCTTTTTCTTATAATGCCATAATCGAAAGGACTGCGTTGAATAACTTCAAAGCAATTGTCTCGACCTACCACATGAAGGTCAAATTCCCAACAACTGGAGGAATAGGAGAGCTACTATGCAATGTAAATGAGGCTTGGCGATGTTACACCATTTCGATCGAGGCAACTGGATGAAAAAATTGACCAAAATTGAAACCTTCAGGAGACATCCCAATAAACCCAAAAAGGGACAAGAAAATAAGAAAAGGAAGCGAGAGAAAACCAAGGTCGAACCAGTTGAAGAATTCAAGATCATAGAACTTGAGCCCAAAAATCCCGACAAGACCATAAGGATTGAACTAATCTAGCGAGCAACATGGAATGCATGATGGCCAACTTCCTCAAAAGAAATATTAACGTTTTTTTCTTAGAAGGCTGCTAACCTCCAAGGAATTGACCCCTATATCATCGTCCACCACCTTAATGCGGACACATCATCCAAGCTCGTCAAATAAAAGACCAAGACCTTCAATGTAGAAAGATACAAGGTCATTAAGGAAGAGGTTAATAAACTTTTAGAGGCATGCTACATTGTAGAAATTCAATACCTTAGTTAACTATATAATGTAGTTCTTGTCCCTAAAAATAAGGGTAAATAGAGGATGTGTACTGATTTCACTGATTTGAATAAAGCTTGGCCCAAAGACCCTTACCCACTGCCTTGAATAGATTTATTAGTTGATTCAACGATAGGATGTGATCTTTTGAGCACGATGGATGCTTTCCATGGGTGTTATCAAATTTTTATGGCTCCTGAGGATAGGGATAAAACCTCTTTTGTAGTGCCCAATGGCTTGTACTATTTTCTGGTTATGCTCTTTGGTCTCAATAATACATAAGCAACATATAAAAAATTGATAAATTTTATGTTAAAAAATGAGATCGGACGAACAATGGAAATTTATGTTGATGATATGATTTTTAAGACAGAAAAAGAAGAAAATCACCTAACCAACCTCAACTATACTTTCTTGATACTAAGGGCATTCAGCATGAAACTTAACCCCAACAAATGCACATTTGCGGTAAGATAAGGAAATTTTTTTAACTACATGATTAGTTAAAGAGGCATAGAAGTAAACCCCCAAAAGATACAGGCAATTTAAGATGCCTCACCACCTAAAATGGTTAGAGGTGCAGAGATAAGTTGGGAGGATTATAGCATTGGGTAGGTTCAACGCCCGACTAGCAGACAAAAGTTTACCATTTTTCAAAATCCTTAGGAATGTAGGGAATTTCCAATGGACAGAAAAGTGTGACCAACCCTAGTCGACCTAAAGCAATACTTATCTGCTCCCTCGATGCTTGCCAAGCCTATGGTCGGGGAGGTCTTATGCATTCATCTAGAAGTCTCGTCGGCAACAATTAGTTCGACTCTGGTGTTGACACAACATGGCGCGCACAAAGTAATGTGTTACATTAGCAAAGCTCTGCAAGGCCCAGAACATAACTACCTTGAGATCAAAAAATTTGCCCTTACTTTGTTCACCGCGGCCAAGAAGTTAGGCCCTATTTCCAATTGCACTCTATTGTTGTCCTGACTAACCAACCTTTAAAATTGGTACTGTCAAAGCCAGATACGTCAGAAAGACTAACTAAATAGGCTATTGAGTTGGGAGAGTTCAACATCACCTTCCAACCTCAAACAGCTATAGAAGCGCAAGTACTGGCAGACTTTGTAGCCGAGCGCATTGATCTCCCCACTGAGGTCGAACCAGATCCAACTGTTTGGTCTCTACACATCAATAGATCAGCATCTTCCATAGAAAGATGAATAGTCATTTCTCTACGCTCCCCCGCACTAAGGAATGTGACTTTGCAATTAAACTTGATTACCTTATCACAAACAATGAAGTAGAATACAAAGCCCTCATTGCCAGTATGAGGATGGCCATTGATAGAGGGTCGAGAAATTAGCAACTATTACAGACTCTCAACTGATTGCAGAGTAGTTTGAAGGGAACCTTGAAGTAAGGGAAATCACCATGAATAAATATCTTGTTGAGGTCAAGAAATTGCAATGATAGTTTAAAAATTCACCCTCAGTCAGGTCCCCAAAACAGAGAACAAAAGGGTATATACCTTATCTAAGTTCGCCAATTCGACGAAGGGTACTAGGGAAAGAACCATCACATTCTTGGTCTCATACAAAGCCACCATAACTGGCCCCAACTAGGATTAGATTTGGGAAATCCAAGAATCAACTCTCACCTGGAAAGATGAAATTAAAGCTTATCCAAGGGAAGGCAAAGTGCTAGAGCACATAGCAAAGGCTAGAGGGTTAAGAGGTCGAACAGCAAAGTTTGCCCTCGACGAATATGGTTAGCTATATAAAAGATTTCTTTCTAGACCCCCACTGAGATGTTTGATATCAGAGCAAGCCTTTAAGGTTTTACATGAAATCTATTTAAACATATGTGATAACCACTCCAATGGATGTGCATTGGCTTATAAGGTCATCAGGCACGGATATTTTTTGGCCTACCTTACTCATAGATACGATCGACTTCGCCATGAAGTGCCCATCTTGCTAGGTTCATTCCAGTATTCCCCATCAGCCCACTTCGGCACTGGTACAAGTTTAGATCACGTGGCCATTCGAATAGTAGGAAATAGACATTATGAGCTCATTCCCAAAAGCCACAAGCCAGATGAAGTATATGATAGTGACAATCGAATATTTCACTAAACGGGTCGAAGCAAAGACTATTTCAAATATAACCGATGCGGAAATTAAAAGCTTTTTATGGAAGAACATGGTCTGCGGCTTTAGTCTGCCAAAGGTACTCATATCGGACAATAGAACCCAATTCCAAAGTAGAAACATGAGAAATCAGTATGAAAGTTTGGGAATTCAACAACACTTCACCTCAGTTGGCAACCCTCAAGCGAACAGGAAAACTAAGGTCACAAGTAGGATAATTTTAGATTACATCAAGACTCGACTTGCGAGATCTAAAGGAAATTGGACGGATGACCTCTTGGGTGTCCTATGGGCTTACAAAACCACTCCTAGAACTACTACGGGGTACAACCCTTATAGTCTGATCTATGGTTCAATAGCAGTGGATCCTAGCAGAATTGATATAGCATACAACTTAAGTAATTCATTACAACCCGACTAAATAAGTTGAAAAGTAATTCGACCTCAAAACGATCGACGAACTACAGTAGCAAGCATACTAAAAAATACAAAGGTACAGGTTGATCATAGACAAGCATTATAACAAGGCATCCGACCAAGAAGTTCTTAGGTCGAAGACCTCATTCTTAAGAAAGTTAAAGTCTCAAAAAATATTAGTAAACTCGATCCAAAATAGGAGGACCCATACTCAATAGTCAAAGTAGCAAAGCATAACTCTTACGACTAGCGGATGTGGATGGGAATGAGTTTCCTTGACCATGGAATGCAGCAAACTTGAGAAAATTCTATATATAAAGAGACTCTAGTCTCGATTCAACTATTTGTGATGCGTAAGATCTCGAAAGCTTTTGTGTTTGGTTTCAAACCAACAAAATTGATTTATACTCGATCCACTTCATATTTTCAAGTACAATCATGGCTTCTAGTCTAATCTCGCATGAACGATGAAATTGGTCTCAAACCAATGAAGTCGACTAAAGTTTGATCATGGCTTTTATCCTAATCATCTCATAATGATGGATTTGTTTAAAGTCGACCTAATACTTTGACCTTTAAGTTGGTTTCAAACCAATCAAAACATCAAACAAATGGATTTATGCAAAGTTGACCTAGTAGTTAACTATAAATCTATTTTCAAACTAGATGACAGTTACATGAATATTCACTCAAATGATCCCACAAGAGCTTGATCTCAAAACAACTAACTCGTCGAATAAAATAAATTTACCCACTTAATTGAAAATTAACTTCGTAGTTGACCATTATCTTAGTTCCAAACCAACCAACTATTATGTGTATGATGACTTAAAATCTCAGACCAATCGACACTTCAGATGAGATAAATTTATTTATTTATTCATTCATTCAAAGATCAACCTTGTAGCGACCTTTATCTTGGTTTCAAACCAATCAGCAAAGGGGTCGGCCAAACATTTAGAAAAGCAACATAAAGGTAATGCAATAATATGCGAACAAAAATATTAACATTGTAATAACTAAAACATTCAAATTATACAAAATATTTGAAACACTTATAATATTACATCAGATCGTTCATCATGCCTCTCAAGGAGGATCAAGTCGAATAAACAAAACACTAATAAGGAAAAATAGCAGTAGTATCAGCTCGAGCCCACCTCCTCCCCTTCTGCTCCTCAGTATCTGCTGCCACCTCATTGACAACCATATCGAGCTCGTCGGCAAAGTCCACGGGCATGACCATTAGAGGGCCCTCGACCTCCTGCACCATCCTTATAGATTGAGAAGATCCGGCCTCCTCAATTAAGAATGTGCGACCGACGGCGAGGAAATTGGTAGCAACATCGACCTTTCTATCCTTAAGGTCAAGAGCAAAGTCGGCAACAAACTCGAACTCTTTCCCTACATCCACTACTCGAGGATGAATTGGGGGGGCCTCCACCTTATTGACTGGCGCATTTTTGTTGTACTCCTTTAGCCGCTCGTTCTGGAGCACGTTCAGTTGAGTCTTATCTTCCCTGCAGAATTGGTAGCCTAAGAACTCGAGCTGCTTAATGGCCTTCTAGAAGGCCTCCTTGGCATCATCGAGAGCAAACACGATGCTAGCCTCCACAAAAGCAGGGCTAATCATGAATTGTTGCATTGCCTCCTCGCATATACTCAGCAACATCTTGAAGAATTCATCTTGAGCGTACCGAAGAGCACTATTATACCCTAGGGCTCAACCAAAGAACAAGGCCTCCTCTACGTCCGACCTCGCCTTCTTCAATAGGTCGTCTAAACAACTTCTCTCTATTACGACAGCCATCAACTTTGCGTCTTTCTCTTCAACCTGCTTGTCCAACTCTTGAATCCTCGACCTGAGTAACTTGATCTAAGTCTTAGAAAAATTAGATTGCTTCTTCTGGAGCGCCTCGTGATCGGCTGAGGCGAGTTTGGCTCAACTGTAAAAGTTGTAGCCCCACTGCTCGACCTGTATGAAAGAAAGATTAGATTAAAAAAGATGTGTTTATTAGAAGCTAAAAGCTACTCGACCATAAACTTACAATGTTGGCATGGTAGGCAAATGCCTTCAAGGCGTTGGTCCCCTCGAGCTCTAACATCTTTTTCTGATCCGAGAGAAAAAGACCAACACTAAGAACCTTCAAAGGGGTCACTCTTGTCGACCCCAAGCCTAGCATCGTCGCTGTGTTCGTGACCTCCACATTAGGTCCAAACCTTGGGTTCGAAAAAGTTGGCAATGGGAATAACTCCTTATCAAGCATCGACCCAAAAGGGAAAGCATATGTTGTTTTTCCTTTCCCCTTCTCTGCAGTAGTCCTCTGAGGAGGAGCTGTCAATCATCGATGGCTTTTCTTTTTGGTTGGGGTGCTGGACTGGCGACATCGACCATAATCGATTGAGTAGGAGGAGATAGAATCGAAGGCACACGTTGTGAATAAGCTCCCTAGGATGCAGCTACTTCTCGGTGCTCCTGCGTTTTTTGTTAACAAGCCATGGCTTGCTAGTAAGTGCGGTTCATGATTTTGGCTAGATCTGAAGGAATATTCAAACACAAATACAGAATATCAATAAAAAACTATTAAAAAAAATAGCAAAAACAACACAACAACAATATGTCTACATAGTCGAGTATTAGCTGGCATATTCAACTGAGCTTTCTACAAGCCTATTAACACCATATTCCTCTCCACCGTATATCCTGATGCCTCTATCTCTCCAAACTCGACCAAATCTGGAATGAAGGTGTTATTCCAAGTCGGGTTCTCATTTCTAGGCATCTCGACCTGACCCCTCAACCATCCCCTGGGAATATTAAAATCGGCCCCACTAGGGGCGCAGATGAAAAAATATCTCTTTTTCCAAGATTGACCATGGGAGGAGGAGAGGGTCACAAATATTTTTCAAAGAGGACGAGTGGTGAGATAATAAAAACTCGAATCCTTAGTGCTGCCCGGCTTCTGGGACATAGGCAGGTGGAATAGAATGCTGAAGTTTATGAATGAAGGTGGTTGGTTGTATATTAACATCAAAATGACAAAACTATACATAATGGAAAAATAATTGGGCAGCAACTAGGTAATGCACACTTGGAGACCTGTGAGCTGGTCGACTATAGGCTGTGTAATTGAAAAACTAAGCCCACACTTTAAAGCAATCTCGAACACTACTATACAGCCCTCGAGAGGTCTGCGCATCCTATCATTTGGCTCAGGGACAATTAACTCGAACACCGAGGGAATGTGATACGTATGCTTAATTAGGTCTAAATCATTACCAGTGACCTTAGATATCTATAACTATAGTGACCGGTCATAACAAACCCAAGACACTAGAGGTCGACTAGCCTCCCCAAATGGTCTAACTTCCCCACCAACACCAACCCTCATCTCACTCGAGCTTCTAGAGTTACTCGACCTCTCATTTACAGACTTACTGGTACAGCTAGATGAATCACTACTCCCCACAGTCGAATCCCTAGACAGTCGAGTGGCCTCAGAGTCATTCAACCTCTCACTACCATCTCCAAACAATCTAAGCATGATTAAAGTCCTAAGGCTTCTAGTGAAAAATGGAAAAGAGCAAAATTGTGTAAGAATGAAGAGGAACTTACAAAACAACGAAGAAACGGGAAGATTGGGATTCTTGCTTGAAGCTAGATAAACACAATCGTTCAAAGAGAAATTTGAGAGCTCAACCTCTTACTAACACGGTAAATATGGTAAATGAAAATTCCAGCACTTTATTTATAGCCCCAGCTAATGGGTAACCAAACCAGCAAAATTGACAAGCTATCAGGCACTTATTGCTTAACCGTTGGTCAACAAAATTAAATGTCCAATATAGCTGCATTTATTGCATCTAAAACCCTGGTTGAGATTTAAAAAAGGAGTTCGGCACATATTTATGGCAGTTTTGAAAGTCAACTACTTCCCACTCATTTTCATTGTGAGCTCAATTAAGACTTGGGAGTGAGAGGGACTCATGATATAGAGAAGTGAATCGAGCCTAATACACCCAATAGTTGTTGATCAGGCCTAAGAATGTACTGGGCTAGTTAGCTAATATAAGCTATCAGCCCCTCAATCAACCAGAGAGTGGTCGATTAGCTCGAGTATAGTCGATAAGCCCTCAACTAGAGAGGCTTCTGGGCCCCAAGAGGTCCATCATTCGACCAAAGCATGGCTGATAGACTCAATGTCAAGGAGATATCTCGACCAAAAGAGGTCGATTTGAGAAACAAGAAGTATTTCCCAGCCATTGATCGTTGTCGCATTAAATGCCACTCAACCACCACTCTGCCACATTAAACATGCTGAGAGGCAACGTGCCTCTATATTTAAGAAGCATGCCTCCACCGTACCACTAGCATGCCTCCACATTAAATGTGGAGATCTCATCCATATCCTAAAAGGAAAGAGGAATGCGCCACTTGGAGAAAGGTTTCAGGCAAAGAAGATCTAAAGGTCCTCGAACAAAGACAAGAGCTATCACTGTATAAGTAAGGGCATCATAGACATTTTAACCTCTCACAAGAGACTATAAATACCCCATTGCGGCCTTTCATGAGGTATGTTCACAATAACTTTGGCCCTCACTCTGCCGCTCTAAATTCTGATCGATTATACTGACTTGAGCATCATAGTGTGGGCCCTCGGCTAGCCTGACGTGTGTTCATTGGTTGCAGGATTCGACTCGCTCCAATCCTAAAACTCACCTCCAATCCATTTTCTGGTCGACTATAGTGGGCCAGAGCCCAATCCTTTTATTCACAAATCCAACCATCATCACCGCCCGACCCTTCCATGTAGGTTTCAAGTTTAAAAATTCAAATCAATCCCATATTAAATATGTAAAACTTGCACCTGCTTAGCCCTAATCTTGTCATTTTTTTTTTAAAGAAATTGTCTAATTAAGCATAATGTGATAATTCACTACAATATCAAAAAATTTAACATAAAAAATTTAATCAACATGAAAAATTTTAAATACATCAATTAAAATCTAAAATATAAACATCAACGAAATAATATTCAACATGACAATATTCAAACATATTAATCAAAAAATAGAAAATAAAAAATTATACAAATATATAATATATTATTATTAAAACTCATTAAACTCACCCCTACCCCACATAAAATTCATATTAAAACTCGCCCTGCCCCATGCAGAGTGGGTGGAACGGGTACCACGAATTAAGTTGAAATTGCCAAGCCTAATTTTAATGAGTTGGTGAGCTTGGATTAGGATAGATACGGGTATAATACAAAATTATCAAATTTGAACATAACTTGATACTAAACTGAAAAGGCTCAACTGTAACTTAATTCACAAATAATTGAGTCAAGTTTTGATGGATTTAACTGTTAAGCAATTCATCCAACAACCTGACTCAATCCAATTCATATATTTCATTTTTTATATTTTACAAGCTTCAACATTATAATTTATAACTAGAAGATTAGATTTATATTTCTTAAACTTATATTAAATTTAACAATTAAATTCAAAGTTCCAACCAACATCATTGATAAATCATCGTTCAAATTAATATCAAAATTAATCAATTGTGCACTGCCAGTATCAAATGACTACTACATGAATATTAAGGTCTAATAAGTATAATAACTTTAAGAAATACATATTATGTTGTCCATAATTACTCTAAATATTAAAAAGTAACTTTTTCTCTTTTAGTTTAGGATATATTTGCCCTAATTATTTACAAGTGATTCAAGTTAAGTTGAGTTTACATGTCACGCCCCAAAATCAAACCATATATTCTGGTATCAAAGTGTGAATCTTAATTCCAAATAAATGATATTATTTATCCAAAATCATAATGTTAAACAAAAGAACTTGAAGCGTTCAAACTAATTCAAGCCAACCTTGTAACATAAAGACTCAAAGTGTTAACACTTAACTTCGACTAAAATAAAATAAAATCCATACTTAAAAAAATAAAACTAATAAGCTAATAAGAAATAAACTAGTCTATTGCAAAGATCCAAAAGAAACTTCAGTCTTGATTTTTATCAAAAGCAAGATCCACCTCCTCACTAGGGCTAGAGTCTACATTTGCCAGAAGAAAATTAAAGAAAAATATCAAGTGTGAGTAAAGGACTTAGTGAATGCCAGGTGTGTGCAATGTGAGTTCGTGAATTTAACATGATTAGTTCAGTGAAAACATTCGAGAAGAATATAAGTGAAAAGCAATAAATGATCAACCAGTAATGAAATAACAATTCAATAAACATTTTCATAAACTAACAATTTAAATGCGATGATCATACAGTGTTTATTGTACTAGTCAACCTTATAACTCCCAATGTAATAGTCATTTATCGCTCCGGGTAAGGTGAGACCTTAGCAAAACAGTGCTCGAGCCTAGGTCTTCGGAAAATTCTACGACCCACCTAAACCACAAATGGCTTCTGTTGTGCACTGGGAGGATTAGGCCATGGGAGCTTCGGGTTCAATTGACAAGCTTGCTATTGCCCGGTGAAGTCCCTTACACACCCAAACCAAGTTGGATCCAACTAACAGTAACAGTAGCAGTAACAGTAAATCCAGTCATTAGTTTTAATCATCGTATTTAACTGCTAGTCTAAAACCATGTTGAAATAGTATCAAAGGCATTAAAAGAAATTGCTTTTCTTGAATCACTAAATAAAATAAAGAAATCCATGTGCGTAGTGGAATATAATTACAGTGCAATGTTGTTGAAAACAAGTTATAGGTAGATTACACTATAGTATATATCCTTTTGGGTTTTGTAACATAATATCATAATATATATATATAAAAGTTTAGATACTCACAATACTTATCAATCGGATCAAGAGTCAACTCTATCGTGTTAAGTCTTTGACCACCTGCTGCAAATAGTAACACTCAACTTAATTAATATCTAATCAATGAAAATTCTAGTTTCTTTTCTCCTCTTTTATTTTTAACTAATAAATATCTACTGCAAGATAATACATTCTAAACTCCTCAATGCACATGACCTCAATTATAATAATACCTAATGTCTAATCCCATAGCACGAAAAGAACAAACGTTTAACCCAAATCAAATATCAGTTAAATGGTTCATAAGACTATCAAGTTTACTTGGTTGTATCCTCCTAAGCCTCATTTAAACCCTAGTCAATTTAATCAAAAATTCATGGTAGACAATAAGATAATACTTTTGAAAGTCTTCTAAACTGAAACCTAGTATATCTATCCCAATTAAAATATAAATCCTAAATACATAACTTCTTACTATTTTTTTCCTCTACAAACTTACCATATAATCTATAGTTAGACACTAGACAGAAGCACATACAATCAAATATCAAGTCATTAAGCACTCGGCATTTCATTAAAACAAAATACCCAAGTAATCTTAATTTAATAATTTAGCAACTAGGTAACATATTGCGGCGCCATTTATATTTCATGGAACATCTAAGCATAAAAAACAATTTACAAATCAAATAAATATCCAATTCCAAAACCTACTTGTGGCGGGTCAACAAAACCTCATGACTACCATTAGATATATCTCATATCCCACTAATCATTAATCAATTCAAACCAAAGAATTCCTTCTAGTTTATCAATTAAAAGAAATCATACATGGAGATAAAACCCACAGAACATTGCTTAACTTATTTCCTTGGTACACTAACTTAATAGGCATAAAATTTAGGAAAGCCACACATCAACACTTGTACCTTAGGCGCAACCCACGTGCATGGTTTTTCAAAATCGAACTTCTCCCTTTCTTAGAGTTCATGTACGGTTGCCAAGAAGCATGATAAATTAGGACATCCTCTCGCCTCTTTAACATATATACCGGCTGGATCATTGTACATTGAGAATAAATTATAACATATTGCCACAAACATACATTAGCACTTCGATTTCCATAAGAAGTTTCTTTGCCTTCTCTTTTTCTTTCTTTTTTTTTTTATCCTTGATGCTTGGCTTGAGGAACTTGCGGCGTCCCCTATTTTCTTTCTTCTTTTCTCTTTTTTTGTTTTTTTTGTTTTTCCTATACTTAATGATGTAATTAGGGTTTTGATCCATAATATATATATATATATATATATAAAGGGAGTGTTTGATATAAGAGGGACCCTTATTATTTTCCTTCTAAGACTAGCATAGACCAACTATAATTCTAATGTCTTTCTTATTGATTTCTAAAGTCTCAATGATTCAATTCTTAGTATTTATATAACATTAATTCAATTAAAATTACAACATACTCTTTTCAAAATTTGGAATATCTATAAATTATGTATATATATATATATATGAACCTAAATAATAGTTATCACTATTTGACCATGAGATAATTCAATGATATATATAAATATATATTTTACAAAATGATACTTTATGCCTTGCTACATCTTTTATTTGAAATTATAAATAAAATAAAATATGATAAAGTAATCAATTAATTATGAAACGAAATTGTAGGGCATTACATTATGTACAGGATTGTTGGATCACCCAGTTTTTGCTTTTAGATTTAGTTGGTTAATGCGAAATGCAACCCAACTTTATTCTTAGGTCAAATTGGGGTCAAACGTGATTTTACCCAAATCCAAAAACATTTAATCTAACCTTGATTCTTTTTCGGGCGAGTCATAATTAAGTTGGTGGTTGGTGGATTGAATTTAATTTAGATAGTCTTAACTCTATTCAAGAAGATTATAAATTATTAATGTAAACATAACTTATAATTCATCATTTTTGAACCGTCTCGACTATTCTATTTAGAGGTTAATGATAAATAATAGTTTATGCCACTTTCAGGACAATCTTTAATTTTCGTCGTACTGTATTTCCAACGAGCAAATATTCTCAAAATCGAGTTACAACTCCATTCTAATTATGAAATAATGTGGTTTTGGAGTTCATTTTTCATATGACAGCCATTTGCATGGTACATACGTTATTTGCGTATTGGTTACTTGTTACCTATTCTCTTCCTGTCACTTGTGGGAGTGGGATATAGAACTATATTATTTATAAAAAAAAAAAGAAAGAAAGAAAGAAACTTAGCTTTCTTCACTCAACTTTTACTGATAGTATAGCGCATATATATATATATATATGTATGCGTGTACCATTGAGTACATGATATTACAAATTTTCTCATTTGTACTTCAAAATATATTAAAAAAAAAAAAAACTTAGATCGGATTTGTAATGCCTCATTCATGTTGCATAACATCGATAATAATATGGGGACCATTTTATTTTCAATCACATTAAGAGATTATATTCACTATCAATTAAGTTCAAATATCCTTTTTCCCTCTAAATTTTATAAGATTTTTATCTCTTCCTTTATATATGATTTCTCTAGCAATATCGGGGCAACGGAATAATGATTTTATAATGTGTACGGATATGTAGTGAATCTTTTTATTTAATTGGAAGTAAGTTATAACAAGCACCATAACATAATCTTAGAAATATATCATTAATCTGTAGTTATAAATTAAACCATTATACTTAGTAGAATATGTAACTCTAGGAAACAACCTTCCACCAACAATCTCAATCTTTAAATTTGGAGCTTTTATTCAAATCAATTTTACCAAATTCACAAACTATTCCACTTGATTAAACTTATTTAAAAAAAATTATCAACTGATCAACTTATAAATTACTACATTTTATATGATATTTTTTGAATTTATAAGATCTTAAATTTTTGTTGAAGCATTTGAATTGAATAAAATAAAATTAGGATGTGTGAGCTTAATGATAATTTTATAACGCCGCGGGTCAATTGGTCGAGTAGCATTACTCACACACTTATAAGTGAGATCTAGTGTTTAAATTTGAATGAACTCTTTGTGTGTATGAGTATGCGAATAAAATCGAGTGGTAATTTCAATTGATTAAAATTAATGAAATTTGTTAATATTTTAAAAATAAGTTGGAATTTTTTATTCTTTTTTTGAAAAAAAGCATATGATTTTAATAAATATTTTATGACATCTTTTAAAGTTTTGAACATTTTACAAGATATTGTCAAGAATTTATAAACTCATCTAAAGACCATTTAAATACAATTTTTCCTCTTTTGTTTTTGTACCATGCTATAGTTCGCATCCCAAAAAGAAGTAGAAACAATTATTCATTTATTTATTTATTTTTCTTTGAGGGATCCCCAAAAAGTAATTGGTAATAGGAAATCCCATACTAATGTCAATACAAACTTATCAATACCAAAAAATATATATAGCAATATAAAAATTATTATTAATAATATATATTAAATGATAATAAATTTATTTTGTCACTGATGATATTTTTTGGGGCTAATAGCAATTTATCCCCTTATGAAGAAAAAAAATGTTTAATACACCTCCATATATTTTAAAAAACTACGCACATCGCCTCCTCCTTCTCATTTGCTGTTCATTTAACATGATGTTAATATAAAAAGACTAATTTACCCTTAATTATTTAATATATTTTCAATTCAATTTAAATAACATTTTATTATCATTTCTTTTCTTTCATTCTTTTCTTTTCTTTTTATTTCTCATTTCTCTTTTCTTCCATTATTTCATATATTTCAAATTTTATACATCTATATAAATTGATCATTATTTCATATATTCTCATTTTATACATATATAAATTTAGATATAAAATTAAAATCACTTTTATTTTTATTTTATCAATTATATTCATCTCCTTTATACAAATTTTTTTATTTTAAATTTTAAAACTATTTTTAACTTTTTCTATTTTCATCCTTCTAATTTATCTTTTTCATTTATATATATTATATAATAAATATAAAATATATAATATAATAAACATAAATATATAAATACATAAATATATTTGTGTATATATTTATAAATAAATATTTTATATTATATTTTATACCCCTACCCCCACCCCATCCCATCTTACCTACCAGCGGCCATGGCCGCCCCTCTGCGAGTGGCGCCTCTCGCAGAGCCGAGTAGCCATGGAGGCTGCCTCTGTGAGCCGAGCGGCCAGGCCTCTATGGCCGCTGCAAATGCGACCATGGAGTTCACGTCTGCGAGCGACGCCCATGGCTGCCGCTCACAGGGACCTGGCCGCTACAAACGCGACCATGGAGGCCGTGTCTGCGAGCGCTGCCCATGGCCGCTGCAAACACGACCATGGAGGCTGCCTCTGATAGCAGTGCCCATGGCCACCGCTCGCATGGGCTGAGTAGCCATGGAGGCCGCCTCTGCAGGCGGCTGTCGGTGGTGGCCGCCGGTGGAGGGATAGTGATATATAATATATATATACATATATATATATATATTTGTATATAATATATATATATACATATATATACACATTATATATATAATAATATATTATATTGTATATAATATATTATATATATATTTAAAATAATATGATTTGCTCTAGACTGTTGAATTTTTAATAGAAAATCCAAAGGTTGATGAATAAGGGCATAATTGTCTTTTTATATAGAAAAATTTAAGCTCAGATGCATGCATGAGCGCGTGTCCTACACCCACGCTCTCAGGGGGGTTCATTGCATGCTTTTTTAAAATATGAGGGTGTTCTTTGTCTATTTTTTTTTCACAGTGAGGTAATTTGCCTATTTTTTTTAACATATGGGGGGTTGTTTGTAAAACTCCCTATTTTTTGCGATAAAATCTTTTGTCTTGTCACAATATGACTTAATAATAACAAGAACTAATATTTAAGTCGTTCATTAACAATTAGCGATATACATATATTAACAACTTAGTGATAAAAAAAATTGTCATTATAGTTTTTGACAATTCATTGTCACGAGATTATTACAATACATGTATCACTAATTGTCAATGCTGACAATTGGAATATTATTCTTGTCACTATTAAAATTGTAAAATTGAGTGACAACATAAATTTTTTTATAAATTAATATATGTAATTGAGGACAACTTTTGTATTGTTCTTGCTATTTGCCACTAATTTTCTTTTTTCTTATATTGTTTGTTGCTTCCATTTTTCGGTACTTCAAAACTAAGCTTCATTTTCTAAATTGATTTCTTTCAGAAAATATCTCAAGTAGTGGTAAAATAACATTATATGAGCATACACAACAAGAAATAATTGCCACTGGAACAATTTTTTTTTTTTCTTTCGACGAATACAATATTGAAATTATTTTTTTCTCAATTACTATTTAAGATCATTTTAGGTTAGCCCTTTGATGAATTAATCATAATAAACTTATATATTTTTAACTTTCAAATAACGGAAATGAAAATAATAATATTTCGACCAACTAGGTTTTCAATCCTAAAAAGGACATGAGAGAAAAGCTAAAGCAGTGTTAGGTTATGTTTCCCCAAATCAAAATTATTTTGCTAAAACTTAATTGAATAAACACTCATTTTTTCGTCCAAAATACTAAAGTAGGTTTTCCCAAAATACTCTTTCATATCTTTCATTATTCCTAAAACTTCCCCATTTTCTCATATATATACATATATGTATTATATATATTATTATTCTTACAACAAAAAAATTACTCAATTTCATTTTCAACCGAAAAACTCAACAAAAAAGTATTGATTTGACTATTACAGTAAAAAATGTCTAAGATAAACAAACATTCTCTAAAACAAATTTCTAATTATTCCCCAAAATATAAACAGACTTTGATCACATTCCTCCACACTCCCAAAATTCATTCTCCCAAAACACACATCATAATCAAACATAAAACATAACTAAATATTACCTAAGGAAAAGAAAGAAAGTCAATCATTTATATTAGGGTTAAACTCATTTACACCCCCTGTACTATGTGTTAAGCATCAAATACCCCCTGTACTAGAAAAACCTTCAAACACCCCCTCAAAGTCATTTGTCATTAGTGAAGGAATTAACACTATCAAAATGAAGGAGTAAATTACCAAAAAATCCAAAGACACCTGGCACTATTTGATATATGACAATATTGCCCTCAATAAATTAGTCGTGAAGTGAAAAAAAAAATCAATAACTTATATAATTGATATTGAGTCTAGGTCAGTTGCTAGATAATGGCTCAAGTGGTTTGAGTCTTTGGGTCTTATTAATATGTTAATCTTGTCTAAATCGTGTAGTACTTACATGATTCTTAGCTTATATAAAAATTCATTAGTTATCTTAAACTCTCTGCTTCCCATATCTTAAGTATATTATTGTTCTTATCATCTTTCTTGAAAGTTTTTGTAACAACACTTTACTATGTTTAATTTAACTTTAAATAGACAATAATACATTTCAGGCAAGTAGTATAGTTTTGTTTATTGTAATATATTTCCAAATATTCAATGGTTACCCAACCATCTATAGTCCCACTGTAAATTTTATGTAGGCAGGAGTTTTGGGGATTTTCCTTGCTAGTAGTGTGCATCTAATATTTATTGATTAAGAGAAAAGTTTTGAAGGCAACATTGTGATGAAGAGCAAGTTTATTATTGATTACATTAGCCAAAACTGTTCTATTTGGTGTCTAGAATTTGGGCATATGTGGAGTAATATCTCTCAATCTCTCTCAGTAATCCAATGTGCATGCAAATTAAATACAAAGCCATCAGATTCATAATAAGAGGGTGTTTGGATCAACTTATAAGCTTATCAAAACATCTTATAAGATGTTTGAGAGCTTATAAGATGCAAAAAAATGTTTGGTAATTTTTTTTCTAGAAAAGAGCTTATAAACTCTTAAAATAAGATATTATGAGTTTATAAACTCTTTTAAAAAAAGTATGGAGTTCCTAACTTATTTTTAAAATATTAACAAGCTCCCTTAATTTTAATCATATTAATTACCAAATTGTCATTGCTAATATCTTATAAGCTCTAAAATTTTATTTTATTCAAACACTTTAAGAACTTATTTTTAAAAAAAGATCTAACATCTTATAAGCTCATAAAATATCTTATAAAATGTAGGAGTTTATAAGATATTTTAAATAAGAAGCAAACACTCTCTGTATGAGAATTGTTTTGTGGCAAGTGTCCAATATAGTTGCCCTTGCTAATTCAAAAGTACCTCTATACCCATCTAAATGCAAAATGTTCAGTAAAATTACATTAGTTTATTATATTACATTAATTTTTTTTATTTCACGGTTGATTTGTTGAGGAAAATATTGTCATATGTTATATAGTGCTAGGTGTCTTTGGATTTTTTTGGTAATTTAATCTTTCATTTTAACGGTATTAATACCTTCACTAACAACAAATGACTTTAAGGGAGGTGTTTGAAGGTTTTACTAGTACAAGGGGAACTTGATGCCTAACTCATAGTACATGAGGTTATATTATTAATAAAATACGTTTCACTAATTATGTGTTTTTATGTGATATATTTGAAATATCAATATTATTATCTTTTAATTCTTATAAGTTATAGAGTGACGATCATATTTTATAACGTCACTAGTGCCTCATTACTACCACTTTATAGTCGTATAATTATTATTCTATCTATGTTATTTTATTACTCTTATTATTATATTATAATTTGTAAAGCTTCACAAATGTGTACGAAGCATATGTGTAAATTTTGTTTGAAGTTTGTTTGTGAACATAAATCTTTGGGACACTTATTTAAAAGTACCAAACACACTTTCCACTTTTGTGATCAATCCCCACTTGATTTTTGTTAGAAAAAACTCCCTAGTTTTGTTAAAAGTTTAGAGATCACTCCCCACTCACTTAATTTGACAAAAATGCCCTTAAGTATAATATTTTTCATCAATTTTTTCTCACTTCTTCTTCATCCGGACAAGCAAACAGTAAACACTATCATACCAGAAACAGAAAGAACAGAAAAAATGCAACAAGCTCCACGGCGGGAACGAGAATAACGTTAGAGCCAAAAACCACCAACCCGATAGTTGCATTGTCTTCTTCTCTTTTTATTTTCATCATTTTCGGGTTTCTTCTTCTTCTCAGTTGCTTCTAAGTTTCTTATATTTTTCTGACAATGTCAACCAGTAGTGAAGTAGGAGTGTTCAATCAAGTTAATGGACATATACATTAATCTCGCAAGAAAATGGAGTGAAATCAACGCCGAACACTTCAGTTTGCAATACATAGTTCCACATCAAATATTGTACATGAGTTTGACTGATGATGACGGTGTCATGAATATGGTCTTACTGCATTTGACATTGAAGATGAACGTTGTTGACATCCTGGTAAACCGAAAGGATGAATTAAGCAGCAATGCAAAGAAGAGCAGTGATGGTTTAAGGTAATACTTCTACAGAATCTAAATTGTACTGCAGTTTGTAAAGTTTTGTACTTGAAGTGTTCTAAAATTGTACTCTATTATGTAAGTTTTATACTTCAAGTGTTCTATTAATGGATTATCCAAAATTGTACTGCAACTTCTAGCAGTTTATACTTGAAGTGTCCTAAACTATACGTCTTCTATATAAAATTATTCTTTTGATTTTTTGAAATTATACTTCATTTTATCAAAGATTGTACTATATTTATTGAAGTTATATACTTTAAGTGTTATATTTATCAATTAACCAAAATATACTGCAGTTGCTAGGGCTTTATACTTCAAGCGTTTTGAAATTGTACTTCATTTTATCTAAAATTGTACTTTTATTTTCTGAAATTATACTTTCTTTTATACTTCATTTTATCTAAACCTATACTTTATTCATTGAAATTCTATACTTCAAGTGTTTCGAAATTGTACTTCATTTTATCTAAATTTATACTTTAGTTATTTGAATCTATTATTTAAATTTAAAGTGTTTTACTAATGGATTATCCAAAAATTGTACTGCAATTGCTAAAGTTTTATACTTTAAGTGTTTTGAAATTGTACTTCACTTTATCTAAAATTGTACTTCTATTTTTTGAAACTATACTTCATTTCATACATTGTTTTACCTAAACATGTACTCTATTCATTGAAGTTCTATACTTCAAGTGTTTGAAATTGTACTTCATTTTATCTAAACTTGTACTTCAATTATCTGAATCTATTATTTAAGTTTTATACTTCAAGTGTTCTACTAATGGATTATCCAAAATCGTATTGCAATTGCTAAGGATTTATACTTCAAGTGTTCTAAAATTGTACTTCTTTTTATGTAAAATTGTACTTCTATTTTCTGAAATTATACTTCATTTTACATAAACATGTACTCTATTTATCGAAGTTCTATATTTCAAGTGTTTCGAAATTGTACTTTATTTTATCTAAACTTATACTTCAATTATTTGAATCTATTATTTAAGTTTCAAGTGTTCTAATAATGAATTATCCAAAAATTGTACCGCAATTACTAAGCTTTTATACTTCAGGTGTTCTAAAATTGTACTTCACTTTATCTAAAATTGCACTTTTATTTTTTAAAATTATACTTTATTTTATACATCATTTTACCTAAATTTGTACTCTATTCATTGAAGTTCTATACTTCAAGTGTTCTGAACTTGTACTTCAGTTATCTGAATCTATTATTTAAGTTTCAAGTATTCTATTAATGGATTATTCAAAAATTGTGTTGCAATTGCTAAGGTTTTATACTTCAAGTGTTCTGAAATTGTACTTCACTTTATCAAAAATTGTATTTCTGTTTTTTGAAATTATACTTCATTTTATACATCATTTTATCTAAACTTATACTATATTCATTGAAGTTCTATACTTCAAGTGTTCCGAAATTTTACTTTATTTTATCCAAACTTGTACTCTCGAGTCAAAGTCACTTTCATCGTATGACTTTACCGATCAATATTACTGAGTTGAGATGTATCAACAAGCATACCAAGTAGTGATAAATACTATTCCTACGTATGATATGCATATGTTCCCTCTAGATGATGATGGCGTCATTAGTGCACCTGATTGCCGATCTCAACCTGGGCATAGAAGGACACAGAGGATTCCATCACAAATTGAGAAATGTGTAATTAAGTGTAAAAGGTGTGGTAGAACAGGGCATAATCGTCAAACCTGCAAAGAATCAGTAATCTAGCTAAATTTTGTACCTTAATCTAGGAGATTTATACTTGATTTCATGACATTTGTACTTTATTTCGGTAATCATGTACTTGATTTAGCATGAAATTGGCATTTTTGTATATTGTCCGAGATATCAGTTATTTTTTACCCCAATCTGGGAGAACTATACTTGGTGTCATGACAATTATACTTTATTTCGGCAATTATGTATTTGATTTAGCGTGAAATTGGCATTTTTGTATGTTGTCGGAGATATAAGTTATTTTGCACCTTAATCTAGGAGAATTATACTTGATTTCATGACAATTATACTTCATTTCGGCAATTATGTATTTGATTTAGCATGAAATTGGCACTTTTGCATGTTGTCCGAGATATTAGTTTTTTTGTACCCCAATTTGGTAGAATTGTACTTAATTTCATGACATTTGTACTTCTTTTTGGCAATAATATATTTGTTTAGCGTGGAAGTTAGCAAATGGATGTTGTCCAAGATATCGGCGCTTTCGTACCTCAATCTGAAAAATTTATACTTGATTTCACAACATTTGTATTTCATTTCGGCCATTATGTACTCCATTTCTTAATATTTTTATTAATATTGTTGAATTGAAATTTATTCCATGATTTGCTTTTTAAGTCTCAGTAATTAATAACCAAACTCTAAAAATGTGTGTAATATTTATTATATGAATAAAATAATATTAAAGTTTTAAAGTGTTAACCACTAATGTTCAACGAATGAATGTTATCAATCGCAATAATGTAAAGAATACTTATGCTTTCAAAGATGTAAACAAATGAGCATTTGACAATAATATCCACCCTATAACCCGTACAAATACGTACTTCATTTGATCCGATAATCTCAAAATATTGTACTTGACTATCACTACAATTATTGAAGACTAATTATTCAATTGCAATAAGTGTACTTTAACATAACACCATTTATACTTTGTTTGTTCTACGTTTGTACTACATTTTCATCATATTGTACTCAAATTCACTATCCAATTTCAATTGAATTGAAGTGTACTTTAACATAACACCATTTATACTTTGTTTGTTCTATATTTGTACTTTATTTTCATCATATTGTACTCAAATTCACTGCTCGATTTCAATTTAATTGAGGTGTACTTCAACATAACACCATTTATACTTTGTTTGTTCCATATTTGTACTTCATTTCTATCATATTGTACTCAAATTCACTGTTCGATTTCAATTTAGTTGAAGTGTACTTCAACATAACACCATTTATATTTTGTTTGTTCTACGTTTGTACTTCATTTATATCATATTGTACTCAAATTCACTGTCCAACTTAAATTTAATTGAAGTGTACTTCAACATAACACCATTTATACTTTGTTTGTTCTACGTTTATACTTCATTTTCATCATATTATACTCAAATTCACTGTCCGGTTTCAATTTAATTAAACTGTACTTCAACATAACAATATTTATACTTTGTTTGTTCTACGTTTGTACTTCATTTTCCTCATATTGTACTCAAATTCACTGCTCGATTTTAATTTAATTGAACTGTATTCAATATAACACCATTTATACTTTATTTGTTCTATATTTATACTTTATTTCCATCATATTGTACTTAAATTCACTACCTAATTTCAATTTAATTGAACTGTACTTCAACATAACACCATTTATACTTTATTTTTTCTATATTTGTACTTCATTTCCATCATATTATACTCAAATTCACTGCTCGATTTCAATTGAATTGAAATGTACTTTAACATAACACCTTTTATACTTTGTTCGTTCTACATTTGTATTTCATTTCCCTCATATTGTATTGAAATCAAAATATTATAAATACTTGATGGAAAATTATACTTACATACAAAATAATATTATAATTAAAGTATGCTTCAATTTACATATGTATGTACATACAAAGTATGATTCAAACCTTACAGGCTTAAATGTTTTGTACTACAATTGCTTCTAAAATGTACTATAGATACACAGGTTATATACTATATTTTCAATTAATGTATACTACATATCTGAATATTTTTGTACTACATATGCTTTTAAAATGTACTGCATATATACAAATATTAAATTATAATTTAATTTAATCTACAAGCTTGAATGTTTTGTACTACAGATGCTTCTAAAATGTACTGCAGTTACATAGATTATATGCTACACTTTTGCCTGATGTGTACTGCAAGCATAAATGTTTATACTATATTTGCTTCTAAAATGTATTGCAGTTACATAGATTATATACTACACTTTCATTTAATGTATACTGCAGGCTTAAATATTTTGTACTATAGTTGCTTCTAAACTGTACTACAGATACACAGATTATATACTATATTTTCAGTAATGTATACTGCACGCTTGAATGTTTTTGTACTACAGATGCTTATAAAATATACTACATATACACAGATTATATACTATAATTTCATTTAATCTATAGACTTGAATGTTTTGTACTACATTTTTGCGACTTCCTCTCCCGGCATCCAAATCACTTGCCGCTTGAACCATTGGATAGCTCTCGGCTTATACATTAACTCCACAAAGTTCCAACCCCGTCCGATTCTCCATGGAACAGTAATTTCCCTCGCAATAAGCTGGAATTACAGCATTGCCACTGCACTGCCGCATTCTAAAGATCTTCGCCGTTTCCTATCCAAATGGAACTGTCTACTGGTGAAACTTGGTGGGAATGTTGCCAACACCTCAAGGAACACCCCACTGAAATAGTTTCACAAAATTCCTTTTCCAAGTCACTTTGCTCAATGCATTTTTGCACTACCTGTGTGCAGTAAGACCGCTTCAGGTCGCCCTCAATGTTCGGTGCCCAAACGGACACGGAATGACTTCAAACATGGTGGGAAGCATCCTCATAACTTAAGGAATATGCCATTGAAACAGTTTTTCAAACCGCACCTCGTAAGAGTCTCTGCTCATGGGCTTTTTTCGCCTTACCGAGTGAGCCGACAAAGCCTTGTCGCTCCTAATGCCCCTTGAAGCCAAGGTCGCCATTCTTCTCCAATGAGCGACCCATGACATTCTCCCCCACTCGATCCGTTGACGTCCTCATCAACATATACATAAGGACTCGAAGTGTATGCGGTGCCCCAACTCAACTCTGATCTCTTTTTGCACCGGATGAATTTAGCTCCTCTTTACACATATTATATACTATACTTTCATTTAATGTATACTACAGGCTTAAATATTTTATACTGTAGTTGCTTCTAAAATGTACTACAGATACACAAATTATATACTACATTTTCAGTTAATGTATACTACATGCTTGAATGCTTTTGTACTATAGATGCTTCTAAAATGTATTACATGCACACAAATTATATACTATAATTTCATTTAATCTGCAGTTTTGAATATTTTGTACTACAAATGCTTTTAAAATGTACTGCAGTTACACAGATTATATACTACACTTTTGCTTAATGTGTACTGCAAGCTTGAATGTTTATACTACATTTGCTTCTAAAATATACTACAGTTATACAAATTATATACTACACTTTTGCTTAATGTGTACTGCAAGCTTGGATGTTTTGTACCACAAATAATATACTCCCACTTTCAGATAATTTCACCGTATAATTTCAGGTAAAAAGAAGTATAAACCTCAAAAAAATGAAGTACAACTTTCATGCCTTTCAAGTACAAATCAAAAACTTCCCATCTCACAAATAAAATTATATATATCAATTGGGTTGAAGTGTTTAACAACTAAATAGGGAATAAAAACCCTAAACATGAGAAAATAGACAAGAAATAAGTATAACACTGAAAAATCACAGATATTTAAAACTGTAAATGCAGAAAACATACATTTGTTTCTTTTTATCACTTCTTTTTGTATTTTGCTTCTTGTTGCCACTGTTTCTCCTTCCATTGTCACAAAAAAAATGGCAAAAAATTTGGTGTCTTTTTTTCTTTTTTTTTTCTCGCGTCAATGGCAGATGAACGATTTCGCGCCCTTTTGTTTGGCTACTTGGAGAAGTCGTCGATTTCAGGAAAAAAATAAATGAAAGCATTCTTCTTGAAGAGAAAAACATATTTCTCAGGTATTTTTGTTGTTTTCTCTAACTATAAGGATATATGTGTCCTTCTAAAAGATATGTGGAGTGATTTCTAAGTTTTATGAAAAAGTAGGGAGTTTAGTGTGTAAAAATTCAAATGGGGACTGATCACTAAAATGAAAGTAGGATTAGAGATTTTTATATTATTAACCGTAAATCTTTTTATAATTAATTCTTTTATTATCAGTAAATATTTGTATTAGTTATATATATATGTATATATATGATTTTATTCTAACTATTATATTATGCAGACATATAGACCATATACAAATTGCAGGAACCGCACGTGTGGAACCTGATGAAGCAAATGTGACAGTGGTCAGAAGCAGTAAAAATCCCAAGTCAATGTATCAGACATGTGACCGACAGCCCAATCCAACGGCGTTCTTCTCATCAAGACCCAGATCAACGGGCCATGTTTCACCCATTTCTCGTCGCGCAATCCAAGGGAGATTTTTAACAGTTCGGTGTGCCCCCACTCGGAAAATTCAGTCACCAAAAGCCGCAAAAACGAAAAAAGTCTTCTTTTTGGTAGAGAGAGAAGAAAAAAAGAGAGAGAGAATCACCGAATAATTATATAGTCATAGACTCGTTACTGTGAGAGGAGAGGTCAAGCGAGAGAGATGGAGAAGGAGAGAGAGCAGCAGGTTTACTTCGCTAGGCTTGCAGAGCAGGCTGAGAGATACGACGGTAATCTTTCTCTTTCTTTTCCCCCCCGTAGTTTCTTTATGTATATTATCTTCTTTTTGTCAATTTTCGGAGAAATGATGAAGCTATCTGTTTGTTCTGGATCAATTATGAATTTTTAATTCTGGGTTTGTTGTAGAGTTGAAAATAGGTCTGGGTTTTGGTTTATTGTTGTAATTTCCCAGTTTTTCTTAACCTTGATATGTGAGTACAGTAAAGTCCATTCCGGATCTACTTTTCTTTGGATTTTACAATAGTAAGAATTATAATTATTTTGTTTTTCAGTTATAGCTGAAGGAATCTGGTATTTTTTTCTTGGATGTTTTGGCTGTTTAAATATGGTATGTTGAGTGAATTGGTTCTTGATTTAACGGCGTTATTGATAATGTTATTGTTTTCTTAGGCTACAATTTTGGGGGTTCGTCTTCAAATTAAGCTTTCTGTTGAAAGTTGGGTTCCCTTTGTCATAATGCAATGTTGATTGTTATGCTAGTGTTGCAAGTTATCTAAAGAGAATTTGCACAGTAGGTTATCATTGGTTAATTTGAAATTTTGTTGATTCTAACTTGTTTCTCAGATGCATAAGGTGCTCGTTCCTTCTGATTTTTTGACACCATTGACCAACATACTGTCATCGTCTGTTGCTCTTTCTTGATTCGGATGGCGCGCTCTAGGTGCTGAAATTTCTAGGATACCTCAAATGCAGATTAACCTGCAAATGGATTATGAGAATGTCACATCTGTGAACCTTTTACTTGTGAGGATCTTGTACAATATGAAGACAAGTACCAGAAGTTTCAGGCAGAAATTGAAGAACCCTGTTGACCAAATGATCAAAAGAAAGTCACTATAGAATTATCTGCCAAATGGATTTATCACAGCACTGATCTTTTGAAACTCAATGTTGTATGTTGAGATGTTGGTAGTAGAGAGGATGAAGCAGGTTCTCAATTCTGGACAATCTATTTGTTTTCAAGATTGAAATTTTCTCTAAGGATGGAATAGGGTTATTATGTAAGAATCAATTAGGTGTATGGAATTCATTTAACTAGTTTCTTCTATTTTATATAAATAATTAAAGAAGCATTTTATGCCCAAAAGATCTATAGAAGTAAATGAACTGAAAATTGAACCTTTTTTTTTTTTTTGTATGAACTATTTAAATTGAACCGGTTGCAACAGTGAAGAGTTCCAATTTCCTGGTATGATCATGTGAGAATGGATAAATTCATACTGGAAATTGATTACCTTGTAGATTTGTTGCTTATGCAGAGAAAGTTGATAATGACTTGTGTACCCCGACCTTGTCATATGTTGGATAAAATTGACTAGAGAACATGAAATTCACAGTGTGTGGAATGCTGTTTCTTAATTCTTCATCATTTACATGGCTTGTGAAATATGAAATGAGTGTTGTTCACCTTTATTTCTGATTCTGGTGGTTCTACTGTATTATTGTCAAAATGACATCTTCATAGCACATAACATTTTTCGTTTCTTTTTGTATGCCTTTTTTATAATTAACTAGCTGACTATAACTGTGCCGTTTCATTGGGTACCTGATCCCATTGATGTTCTGCAATTGACTTATTCCAGAAATGGTTGAAGCAATGAAAAAAGTTGCTAGGTTGGATGTGGAACTGACTGTTGAGGAGAGAAATTTAGTGTCTGTTGGGTACAAGAATGTAATTGGAGCTAGAAGGGCATCCTGGCGGATCTTGTCATCCATCGAGCAAAAAGAAGAGAGTAAGGGGCATGAACAGAATGTGAAGAGAATAAAGAACTATAGACAGAGGGTTGAAGATGAGCTCACTAAGATTTGCATGGACATATTAGCAGTGATCGACGAGCACCTCCTTCCATCTTCCTCAACAGGAGAGTCATCTGTCTTTTATTACAAAATGTGAGTGCCTTTACTGTGAATAAGGGGAGAAGGATCAGCAATCCTCCTCATCCCTCGCTTCCTCTCTCACTCTGTGTGTGTTAGTAGATGTCTGATCTTTTAACAAAAGTTGGCTTAGTGCTGGCTTGGCACATGATGCAAGTTTTAGATGTTGTATTGTGGTATTGCTGATTGATTATAAGTTTAAGTACTCTGGATGCAGGACCATTGTTAGTTTTGTTACGCCATGTGCTATTTTATGAAGGGTGTATATGATGGCTGACGTTGCTGCCTAAAATGAAAATTTCTAACAGAGATTAAGATTTTCTTTTGATGTCTGCCCTTACCACTTATATTTTACTTTGGCAGTTGTTACAGTCCATTCTTGATTTTCCTTTATAAATTGAGTTAAATTGAAGTTGATCTGGTGTAACTATATATCCGTGCAGTGCTAGTAGAAAAATCTAGTTAAAGTTCTATTAATATGTTGCATTTACCTTAATATTAGGCTTCTTAGAATAGAATCTTCTTCTAGATTATTTCTTTATCATGTTTATTAGTCACTTACAATATCATCAAATTCTTTTTACCCTTAGGAAGGGAGACTATTATCGATATTTAGCTGAGTTCAAAATGGGGGATGGCCGCAAAGAGGTTGCAGATCAGTCACTGAAGGCCTATGAGGTTAATTTTTCAGCTAACTCTTTTTATTTTGATTCTGATTAGCTAGCATTGCGTCAGTTTTTTGTCTGCATGTAACGCATTGCCTCTTCATGTACTTGGCAAATATATTGTCTAGAATATAGGCTTTTCTTTTTCTTCCTTTGCTTGGCTACGCTGGAGGTAGCTTGTGATTTAGGGAACTTAATTTTACATTGCAGGCTGCCACTAGTGCTGCTTCTACAGATCTTGCCCCTACACATCCTATCAGACTTGGTCTGGCCTTGAACTTTTCTGTTTTCTACTACGAGATCTTGAATTCTCCTGAGAGGTTTGTTGCCATGATCTCTGTGTGTTTGTGTGTTTCTCTTGGTCTCCCTTGGACTATGCCCTCACATGCTCAGTCATGAATGCGGTATCTGTATTCAATACCCTCACATAGATGTGTATGCAGCCCAACTTCACTGTATTTATCTTTTGCTTCAAGGGCTGCACAGGATCCTTAAGGTCTTGCTCGTTTTCTCTTTATATTTGGTTGATCATCCACTTTTTAGCGATCTTTGAGTAGGACTTTAAACTTTAAAGTGAAATGTTGGCTTGGGTTTACAAGTGTGAACATACAAAAAAACTCCTCCGTTTCTAAGATGAAAGAATGCCTAGATGATTGTGGCAACTGTGTAATAGGATGGATAATGAAATGGCAATGAAGGGATGGGAGTGTGTGTATTCGAAAAACTGAAATTTTAAAGACTAGGGACCAGTTCTCTGTTTGTGCTGTCAATGAAATAGATCAATAGCTAGAAAGGCTGGAATTCTTGGTCATTGTTCGGTAATCTCACATTCGATATGGTATAGCCACCTTAAGACGTATTCTTCATCAATGTAATATCTTCTGTACTTATACTGTGGCACAACTTATTATTCTTTGTTGACATGTTATTACCTTTTCATGGCAGGGCATGCCACCTTGCCAAACAAGCCTTTGATGAAGCTATTGCAGAACTTGATAGCCTCAATGAAGAATCATACAAAGACAGCACTCTCATTATGCAGCTTCTTAGAGATAATCTTACTTTATGGACTTCAGATCTTCCAGAAGAGGGAGGTATGCCCTGCTGACCCAAGAGGAATTTGCTCCAATTGGTCCTAGGAGTGTAGAATTACCTATAAAATGGGAAACGCATGAAAAAAGTTTGAATTGTTTGAGGCTTTTTTATTTTTATTTTTATTTTAAATTTCTTGTTTGGTTAAGAAAGGTTTACCAAATAACCTGTAGCATTCTTGTGACTTTGGTCATTGTGTCAAGTTTATGACCTTACATAAGAAACTGACGATCACCCTCTGTGTCGGTTTTTCATGAGTGTCATGTTTGAGTTCTTTTTGTGGTGAAAGATTTAGGTGTAAGACCATGTTTACATTGAAATCTTTATTCGATTGACATGTTGGGTTCTGCTGATTCATTTGTGGCCGTCTGGAACGAGCCCTAAGTTGGACTTGGGAGGATCATGCATGCAAGCACTCAAAGATGCTAAACAATGTCTAATTAGTTGTTGATATGAAAGTATAATAGTAGTTATTCCAATGATTGGGGCTCTTGACAGTTGAGACATATGTATTCTTTTCCTAATATACGAAATCCACTTTTGTGTGACAGGTGAGCAATCCAAGGGCGATGAACCTCAAGGAGAGGTAAGATTTTGAACAATTTGTAACTTAAATGAATCGAATGCGATATCATTTAGCTCTAGGCTCTAGCAAGTCGTTTTCTATTTCCCCTTTGATGATTTCCCTTTCGATGCATAATTTGGTTTCAGAGCTAGCTGGAGTTGTTGTTTGAGATGGTAGCATCCTGGATGTGGAGATCATGTGTAACTTGGTTTGTTCTTGACATGAAATACAGAGAGAGGGATTGAACGTTGTTGATTGGGCTTGTATTTTTATTCATCATGCTGGTTGCTGAGTATCTTGAAAATGTTTCATTTTCTTTGTTTCGAATGACATGAAATACTATTTATGTTAATTTCATGCAGAATTCCTGTCTTTTTTGTTATCCTTGTAACCAATTGCTATATTTTGCATGTGAGAGAAAATGGCATGGTCTGTAATAGGATTTGTGTCTCTATGGAATAAAGTAAATAACGTGCAGCAGCATGTGGCATGTGGCATGTGGCATGTGGCATGTGCGGGGGTGTCTTATCAATCATCGAATAAAGTAAATAACGTGCACCATGTGATGCGTCTCTGCTATAGAAAAACAAATTTGTCTTGTACTCACGCACAAATTTGTATGTGTTGTGCGTGAATGATAATTGATAGGGACAAAACCTGTCTATATAGCGGGCCAGGAATCAGGACATTTACAGAATTGAATTTCACAAATTGAGCTAGCGTACAATCTGCATAACTTTTTTATTTTAACTGATTTTTCTGTTTTATGTTATTTTATGTGTTAAGTGTATTAGGTTTTTTTCTCTTCTATTTTTTTATAAAGATATTTAGTTGTAAATTACATATATATTTGTGATGCACTCACAGATTGGAAATATTAATTAGAATAAAAAACTGAAAATAAGGGACTAGGATCCAAAATGACAAAAGAACCTGTTAAGAGTTTTTCAATTTCAGTGACTGCCCAAAATTTTCTCTCTAAAAGAATCAAAAGACTCAACTTTAGCAGCGCTGGCAAACCACCTGAAATCCGTGAAATTCCAAAAAATAAAAAATAAAAAAGAGTTATGTGAAAAAGGTATTAAGAGATTAAGATGTTATGCTCAGGAGTCAGGATGAAGACTTTAACAACTAACTTGCTGCATTATCTAATGGACAGACAAAACTAATATTATTTTAATAATAAATTGTTTTAAATATTACTTCTGATAAAAATAAAATTATTCTGAAAATAATTAAAAGGCAGATTTCTTTTTTATTTAATTTTTTTCAATTATATGCATTTATTTTTAAAAAAAATACATAATAATAAATAAATTATTTATTTTATAGTATAAAATTTTTTAACCACGCATTAGATGTGCCAAAATGGCATTGAACTTATTAATAAGCAAAAGTTGCAAAATTATAACTTGTCTGCTCCCATTGCCCCCCAACTGTGGGGTGCAAGAATAGAGTTACACATATGTAATTTGCTACTTAAGCAAAAATTCAGCAGCCATTCTTGCTTGATTCGCATATTAATGGTTGAGGAGTCATCATTCAAGGTCAAATAAAGAATATGCTGATTGCCTTGCCTGATCATCAAACTAACTCTCAACTAAATTGTGATTAGTGGTGGGAGGAGCAGTAGTTTGAGTTTTCAAGAGGAAGGCTTTCAAGTGGCTGTGGAACTCCTTAGGTTTCTCATGAATGAAGCCATGCCCTGTATTCTTCATCACTACTACTTCAGCATTCTCTCCTAAATGCCTGCAACACCAACACACAACAGACCATCATCTAATCATACATATACATTTAAAATAATTGGTTGAATTGAACTAATTAAACTAAAACTATCAATTTAGAATTAAGCCACCAGAAAAAAAAAAAAAAAACATATATACCTTATCAATCTGTTAGCAAGTTCCATGGGAAATATCCTATCTTCATCTCCCCATATTATTAATGTTGGCTGCAACCACATAACACATATCACCATTAATATATACCAATAATTTTGGCACACTCCATGCTCTACTAAAATTTTTGTGGTATAAAATAAATAAAAATATTTATTTATTTTTCTATATAATATATTTTTTTTTGAATAATCTAAATATATTTATTTAAAGTCCCACTTAAATAAAAATAAAGAATATGATAAAGTAGTAATAGTTTGGTATAAAGTGGGTGGATTGTAAAATACTGCATAAGTTGTGGTTATATATATTATGTATTAAAAGATAAAATTAAGGATATTTTAGTGTCATCACTTAAAAACACACCACTAAGGCCCTGATGCTTAATTAATAATATAGACTATAGATTAATTTCACTCGCAGTCTCGCAGTAACTGTGTGTAGGTTCCATCCACATAATCTATGTTAAAAGATATGCATGGGTTTAATGACCACGACTTAATTTGGACTGGGTAGATGAGATCATAGATGTTGCACATATAGAATTTTGTGGCCCCAGAAAGTGTACCTGAGAGATCTTGGGAAGATCTGAAAGCTTTCTGTCTTTTACAATGGCACGAAGAAGCTCTTTCTTCTCCTCAACATATACATCACACATTTCCTGCCCATTACTACATTTGCTTTACTACTGCCTCATACCAACAATTCAAAATGTCGTCTTTATTATTTAATTGATCTATATATCTTGAATTGATGATTAGTACTGTAATAATATATATATATATATATATATTGATTGCTTCGCTGACAAAAGGGTTTTAAATCAAATTAATCTTGTTTAATTAAGACAAATTATATTAAAGTACTAAGACCAGTTTAGATTTGAACCAGTTCCAATAATTGCCCAAGGATCCAAGATTAATTTCTGATATATGAAAATGGCTAAATATCAGCACTAACAAATAAAAACAGGATGACATCACTTACATCAATGAAATCCTCCAGCAAACAAGAGGGAAGCCCCCTGGGCGGTTTTACGAAAGTATACCCCACCAGCTCCCTCATCTTATCCGCCGTCTGCGGCAGCAGAATGGCGGCGGCGGCCTCCACGTCCGCCACCGGGAACAATCCCTCCTTCAAATCTTTTTCCTCCAAGCACACCCCGGCGCAGCAAATAACCACCCTCTCCACGCACTCTTCAAACTGTGCCGCCATGCTGTACGCCACGAACCCGCCGTAACTCAGCCCCACCACCGCCATCTTCGTCACCGAGTTTGCCTCCAGGACCCGCTTCACGCACTCAGCCTGGAAAGACTCGCTCCGGTCCGTCCGGGTCGAGAACGAGTCCCCAAAGAACACGAGGTCCGGCACGTACACGTTGAAATGGAGCGCCAGGAATGGGACCGTACTGCTGAATTGCCACAGGGCGTTGGCCCCGAACCCGTGGATGAGGACGACGTTTGGCCGAGTCGGGTTGCGGGTCTTGGGCACCCAGCAGTGCATCACAGTACCATCGCCGAGGTCCGTGGAGAAGGGTCTGAGGCCCGACCTCCTGAAAGTGAATCTCAGGCACCGGTTTCTTGATGCTGTGAAGCTGAAGCACTTGGACCTGGCCATTGCTAACTCTATAGAGTCTACACAAATAACACACACACACACACACACACACACACGTAGGAGTGTGTGTGAGAAAGAGATCTAAGTGCCAAAACTGAGTTATTCTTGGTGAACTTCGGGTGGATTGGGTAACATGAGGTAGATGGACAAAGTAATAGGGGAATTAAAGAGGCTGATGAGAAATGATCATTTCAATTTTCAGACACTAATCCAGAAGGACCAGAACCAAAGACCATTAGAATTGCAATTTTGACTTCGGTAGTATTTTCTAGAGAAAATTTAATTTAGCCCCCTATAAAATACGAAAAATAGCGGTTAAGTCCTCTGAAAAAAAAAAGGCCAAAAACCATCACGTGCTTTTAAAAGCAGTGAAAACCCCCCATGATACTATAAGTGTTTAGCACGCGCCATTTTATGTGAATAGTTCTTTTTTTTTTAAAAAAAAATAAAAATAAAATGACTATTATGCCCTTATTGTATCAATCATTGGATCTTCTAGTTTTATTGAACGGTCCACATTGAATAACACTTAATATTTATAAAAAATATATACATTTATATACATATATATACAACATATTATATATACATGATAATATATTTATCAATATTATATAATGTATATTATAAAATAATATTATATATATATATATGCATGGCGGCCATGTGAACCAAGTTTGGCCGGCCCAGCCAGATCCTTTCAGTGGTCGCGAGTAGCGGCAGTCGTCGGCGCTGGTGGCCTGCATGTATCAAAGAAAAAAGGAAAAAACAAAAAAAAGAACAGGTGGCGGCTGTTCGCCGGACTTGGCCAGATCTGGCTAGGCCACTTTTCAGGCTGCCATGGCAAGGAAGTTATATATATATATATATATATTTTACTACTATCATATAAGTGGGAATCGCCCTTGCTACGGTGAATTTTTAATCGGCGGACTCCACAGTAGTTCTTTTTCCTTTTGCATTTAGCTTTTCTTTGTTTCCTCTATGTGGCTTTTTATTCATCTGGTTTGTGCCACGAAGATACCGTTAATGGTAAGCTTGTCTTCTTCTTTTTGGTTTTGGGTTTCCTTCATTTCATTCACGGCAAAAAGGAAAGATGGAAAATGGGCAAGCATAGCAAACTAATTTCAGCAATTTCTTCTAGGTTTTAAAAAACTTGTTTTTATGGGTTTTCTTTGGGCTGAAAGGGGTGTTCGACTCGAACGGGTGAAAGGTAAGAGTGTTTTTGAATTTCAATTTTTTCTTTGATTTTGCTTTACTTTCTAGGTTGGGTGTTTTTAGTTTTGATTTTTTGTTAGATTTTGCTTTACTTTTTGGGTTGTTAATTTCCTGGGCATTTCGATTTGGGTTTTTAAGAATTTCTGATTGCTGTTATGTTGTTTAAAATTTATGTTGTGTTTTTTTACCTCTTCTCTGCTTCTATTGTGATTCTGTTATTGTGCCATGTTTTACCTAGAGTAAGGCAGACCATGTTTTAATCATAGTCAACCCTTTCAAAGATGTCCAGCTATATGTGAATAACTTTGTTACGACTTATAGATAGAAGCTTCTGTACAACCCTCATGTTTATGTTGTAGCTAACACATCATACAATGAAATGGTGACAGGTACCAAACTTTAAAGTATTTGGAATGCTCCTCATTGCTGTCGTATCACTTTAGCTGAGGTGTTGAATCTCATTTGTTTTTGCTACTTTTTGAATTTTGGAAATTTGCAGATGAAATAAACCAGGCTATCATCATAAGGTTTGTCGAAGTGTTGCTACTTGTCCTTTTCTATTTCTTTATTCAACTCTCTGTGATGCTTTAACTTGTTCCTTGACTTATACAGCTTCATTAGATTTAACACCTTTTCTATTGGTAAAAATTAAATGCTTTGGTTATGGCTTATATATGAATGTGTTATTGGGAAAGAAATAATTCTTTGTCATGGTTTGAGTTTATATAATTGGTTTTGTTGGTATATCATTACAAGCTATAAGCAAACATCCCTGCTAAATGATCTAATTGATGATTCGGCTTATATAATTGGTTCTTTGGTTTAATACATGTAGCAGTTGTTGGCTCTTTAGGTTGTTGCCACACATAGTTCATTTTTGGTATGATCCTGTCACAACTTTGGGTTTGGATTGGGTAATGTTGATTGCTATTGGAAATTGTATGCACATGAAATATGGAAGTGTGTTGAACGTTTGATTATTGTTGGTTTGCTGATCAATTATGTCAGACTTAATGTTTCTGTTGCTTCTTACAAATTGCAGCTAATGGTACAAAATATCTGGTGCTTTTAGGTGCTAATGATTAGAGCTTTGGAGCTTCTTATTCCATGAGATAAGTCAAAACAACTGTTTGCAACAATGTTATGTTGAGAAAAGTTAGAATTGTTGGATATTTTTGCTGTCTTATAAGCTGCTTTTAAGTTGTTTCTCTACGAGTTCTTTTCCTATGAGCTAAATCACATCTTTTAGAGACTATTTTGGCAACTAATCCCACTATCCTCTTATGCATTTATGATCAGGCATCAATCTTATCACCGAGTGAAAGTATAAACCCCTACACAAGACCATAAGATTCTACGGCCACTTAATACGTACTCCATACATAGAAGAATCTTGGACACACACAACTACAATTAATTCATTCTGAGCTATTATATTCTAAATTCCCCCAAACAAGCTCAATGTCCATTTACTAGATCTTATGCTACCAACAAGAGTAACTCATTTGAACTCTAACATACTTTGCATTTTTAGTGAGAGACTCTACAGAGTGCCACCCCCTACATATATGTTTTTTATCCTGCCATATTCACCCTGTTTCATTTACAGATTTCACATCATCTCTTTCTAATGTTTCATGTGCATATGCTCATTGTGATGTTTTAGAAGCATCATAGGATGTTCCTTAGCATATTTCTAAATGTTGCTTCACCTCTCATAACTATTTCTCTCTTTAACACATTCCTTATAGATGTGTTAGTCTTTATAAAATGCATTAATTTGATATTGCATGTGCACATTCGATTATCATTAAATTTGACACGACAAGGTATGATTCTCCCACCTCTCCCAATCTTCATGGCAGTTTGCGATGAACTTTTGCTGGGCATTCCCCACAAGGCTTGGCATGTTGTGGTTTTGGTATTGGTTTGTTTGGTTTTGGCCTTTGTGCTTCCATCTTTTCTTCCCCTATTTTTGGTACCAAAAATTGGAAATCCGTCATTATTTGATCAGATTGTTACCAATGGGAGTGTTATCAAGGATTCCTAAAGTCGTATACTTTTACCACATGTTCCAAGCAATGTTTACAATATTTGATTGAGCATTAGATGTTTTAGCTTGACATTATAGCTTATATTTGTCCATATTATGTCTAAATGTATGCAGAAATGCTTTCCATTTTGTTGAGTATAACTGGGGCTAATCTTTTCAAGCTTTATTCTTCTTCTCTTTCCATTTGACTTTCTTCTATGTATTTCTTTGAGTTACATCAAAATGCACACGTTAACTTACATTAATCATCTTCTATTATGTATGAGATACTTTGTTGATCAAATCAAGAAGGTGAGTAGATTTTATAGGAGGTACCATTAGTCACTTCAAATACGCAAACTTATTTTTGCTATTATAATAATTTTGTAATTTTTAGTGAAATTTTATTACCAAACAAGTGCATATTACATTTATCGGGCAATTGAGCACCGTACATTGCGTGGTGCTCCTACAACTAGTATTATATATATGTATGTATGAATATAAATATGTTATAAATAATTTTATATGCATATATGTATATATATAATTATATATATGATATGGGTCAACCCAATAGGCCCAATCAGGCCATTAAGCCTGACAAGCCTAAAATGGACCCAACTTCCGTAGCCTAAGGCCTTACTCGACTACAAGGGTCGAGTTTGACGACTTGGAGGTCAGCATAAGTGCGGCAAAAATATTAATGTTGGATAATGCCAGTCTCTGCCACCCATTGCATCCACATTAAATGTATCCTAATTATTAATCTGTCCACATTAATTGGTGTGACGATGCATCACCTCTACCATTAATACCACTGCCTCCATATTAATGGCGATATGGTTTCCCCCTTCGTTCAACTGGACAGGTGTGGAGCTTGGGGTTAGGTCAGAAAGACCTAAGTTGTCCCTACCTATTAGAATAGTATAGGAAGCATTTCAAGGTGAAATCCATCTTTTTATACCTAGGCAAACACTATAAATACCCTTTCATCCTGTATAACGGTAAACACTCACATACTCTTTGAATTGTTGCTCTGGCCAAACATATCCAAGTCAATTTACTGACTTAATTTTTAGAGAGTCTTAGTTGAGGACCTTCTCGGCTAACCTGATGTTTGCTCCTTGGCTGCAGATTCCACCCAACATCTATGTAAAACATCTTTCGCGTCGAAGCACCACCCAGGTCGTGACCCAAAGGCTCGTCACACTAAAAATAACTTCATCGTTTGGCGCCATCTGTGGGAAGAGGAACACATAGCCCAAAAATAGTCAACAATAGGCAAACCATTTTCGAGAGGCAGAGTGATCGTCGCTCACCACCACCATCCCTACCACTACTGTAAGATTAGCCCGATCACCAAGCAGAAGGCCCCAGTTCTCAACTTGAGTAGGTGGTCACACTAACCATACCTTAACTCATGCAAATGATCAACGACCAGATTTCTGCCCAACTTTCAGCACAACTATCTACCATTTTACAATGGCACAACAACCAACCAACTATTGCGGTGAGTGCCACACCTATCCCTCCCAACCGAAAGAATGGCCCCCAAGGGAAGACAGGACCAAAAATAAAACTTGCCTTCACTCGAGTCAACCAGATTTGAGCCCCATGCATTTTCCCCACGACGAGCCTTGCTACTACCTACGCGAAGAGGTGGAAAATTCAATAAACTACTATGTTTGACCCAATCGAGCCCAACAGCGCGAGCGGATCGAGCGCCAGAAACCACATCCTAGTCGAGATATGTCTAAAGCTAATAGTGATGAATGAGAGGAAGTCTTGTACCAGGTTCAGCAACTTAATAAGAGGGTGGAGGAAATTTCAAGGAGAAACATGGAGCAAATGCAATTTGATAATGTTCCCAGATTTCGATAGGAGCAAGAATATCCTTTTATTTAAGAAATCATTGATGAGCTCATTGTAATTAATGCGAAGGTCCCCACAGGACTATCTCACTATGATGGATCTACAGACCTTAATAAGCATCTTTTGCAATTTGAGTATATGATGCAGTTGCATGGCCATAGCGACCACATACATGTGAAAATGTTGGTCATCAGATTTCAGGAATAGCATTGGAATGGTTTGTCAAACTCTGTGACAAATTCTTGCACCAATTCCCAAGCAAGAGAAAAGCAAAATTGCCACATAATCACGTCCACACTGTAAAGCGAAATGAGGGTGAATCTTTAAGAGATTTCTTCTCCAGATTCAATAATGAAGTTCTAAAAATTGATAACCTTAGAATTGAGTTCTTGATTGATGTCTTGTTTTTGGGTTTGAGGCATAAAGAATGTGCTAACGCTTTAGTCAGGGAACGACCACGTATAATGGAAGAACTCCTTGACCTAGTGGAAAGATATATGATACAAGAGGAAATGAATAAGACGAAATTTCGTGGAGGAGAATTCGACAAGAAGAAGGGCAAGGAGAAGGATGACAAACACCAGAAGGAAGGTCACCGATCTCTGAACAAGTATTTTCACAATTACGCACCACTGAATACTCATAGGAAAGAGGTTTTGTTCACTGTACAACATGATAGCCTCTTAAAAAGACCAAGAAAAACCCAATGAGATAGAAGCCATGAAAAAATCTAAAAAATATTATCATTTTCATCGATAAAAGGGACATGACATGGAGGATTACTTCAATCTCCAAGATGAAATTGAGTGCCCTATTAGATAGGGCCACCTTAAAAAATATATCGACTAGAAAGCCTTGCAAGCGATGGCTCAAATCAACCATACTCCCCAAAGAGAACTGTCAATCAGCCCAAAACGAGATGATAAGGGAAAACAGAAGGTTGAGAAAGACTGTCCTCTCTTGAGAGGTGTGATTAACACAATTGCAAGTCCAATAGGGGAGGACTCTAAGTTAGCTAGAAAGCAGGTACAGAGATATCTTGAGTCCAATAGGTCAGTGCAGGCCAGGCTAGTCTACCAGTTTTCCACAAGCTCCGAACCCATATCTTTCTCAGATTTTGACCTCTCTCACTTATGAGGTCAAGCTGCAGGAAACAACTTAGACTGCCCATTGGTGGTTTCCATGGAAATTGCAAACTTCGAAGTCAGGAAGGTTCCGGTGGATAATGAAAGTTTCGCGAACATCATCCTTTTGTCCATATTGGATAGAATGAAATTGGGAAAGATGAAATTTGATCCTATCAGAACACCCCTGGTCGGATTTGGGGGATCAGAGATTGTGCTAGTCGGATCTATTAATTTGTCTACCTTCTTTGGAGAGGCTCCTAAAAGATGCACCCTTATGATCAACTTTCTTGTCGTTGACATACCCTTTGCCTACAACGCCATCATCAAAAGACCAACGCTAAATGATTTTCAAGCAATTGTATCTACTTATCACAAGAAAGTCAAATTCCCAACCACAGCTAGAACCGATGAGATATTGTGTAATATAAAAGAAGCATGAAGGTGTTATACCATTTCGGTTGAGGCCAATGCCCAAAAACCTCAACCCAAATTGAAACCCTCAAAGGACATCCCTGTAATGGAACTTGAGGAGGGATAAGATAACAAGAAGAGGAAAAAAGAGGACACTCAGGTCAAGCCCACTAAAGAATTCAAAATAGTAGAACTCGACCCCAATAACCCAAATAAGATGACAAGGATATGAACAAGCCTGGAACCTAATATGGGATGCATGCTCATTGATTTCCTCAGGAGAAATATTGATGTTTTTGCTTGGAGAGCAACTGATCTCTAGGGCATCGATCCCCAGGTCATCACCCATCACCTTAATGTTGATCCATCTTTCAAATTGATGAGATAAAAAATAAGAACCTTCAATGCAGAAAGGACTCAGATCATCGAGGAAGAGGTCAACAAGTTGCTAGAGGCAGGCTACATAATTGAAATACAATATCCTACTTGGCTGTGCAATGTAGTCCTGGTCCTAAAAAATGTGGGCAAATGGAGAATGTGTAACGATTCCATTGATCTTAATAAAGCATGCACTAAAGACCCGTATTCTTTGCCTCGTATAAATTTATTAGTAGATTCAACTGCAGGATGTGACCTCCTGAGCATGATGGATGCTTTTCAGGGTTATTGCCAAATTTTTATAGCGCCCGAAGATAGGGATAAAACCTCTTTTGTGGTTCTAAATGGTGTGTATTGTTTCCTAGTCATGCCATTCGAATTAAAAAATACTGGTGCAACATATCAAAGACTGATCAACTTCATGTTAAAAAATGAAATAAGTCAATCCATGAAAGTGTATGTAGATGACATGATCATTAAGATAGAGAACGAGTCAGACCACTTGGCCTACTTGAATCATACATTTTCCATCCTTAGAGCCTTTGGTATGAAACGCAACCCAAGTAAATGCACATTTGGAGTGAGAGGCGGAAAGTTCTTAGGATGCATGGTTAGCCATCGAGGTATTGAAGCTAATCCCCAGAAAATCCAAGCTATACAAGATATCCCACCACCAAAAATAGTTAGGGATGTGCATAAGCTGGTCGGGAGAATTATTGCTCTTGGCTAATTTATTGCTCGGCTAGCAGATAAAAGCTTGTCTTTCTTTTAGGTGTTGAGAAATGCCAGAAAATTTTAGTGGACAGAAAAATATGACCAGGCTTTGGTCGAGCTCATGCAATACTTAACCGAGCCCCGCTGCTAGCGAAGCCTACAGTCGGGGAAGTATTGAGCTTGTACTTAGCAGTTTCTACAGCAATAGTTAGTTCCGTTCTGGTGTCTACTCGGCAAGGTTTGTGCAGGCCAGTATATTACAGTAGTAAAGTTTTTCAGGGACTTGAGCATAACTATCTGGAGATTGCGAAGTTTTCACTAGCATTCATCACAACAACACAAAAATTGAGACCCTACTTCCTGTCACATACTATCATTGTTTTCACAAATCAACCATTAAAGCAGGTACTTTCCAAGCCCAACACATCAGGGAGGTTATCTATGTGGGCTATCGAGTTGGGAAAATTTAACCTCAAGTTTCAACCTCATATTGCTATAAAGGCTTAGGTATTAGTTGACTTTGTAGCAAAACGGATCGACCTCCCTCTGGTTTAGAAGTAGGAGCAGCAACCTTAGTCTTTGCATATAGATGGTTTAGCCACAAATTTAGGATGTGGAGTAGGTATCTCATTATGTTTCCCTCAAGCAGAGGAATATGATTTTGCTATCAAACTTAATTATTCTATCACCAACAATAAGGTGGAGTACGAAGCTCTCATAGTGGGGATGAGAATAGCCTTGGATAGGGGGCTCAAGCATTTGACAGCGATCACAGATTCTTAGCTCGTCACTGAACAGTTTGGGGAAAACTTCGAAGCAAAAAAAATGACCATGAATAGATATCTGACGGATGCCAAACAACTTGAATAGCAATTTGAAAAATTCACCCTTAGTTAGGTGCTTTGGTCACAAAACGAAAGGGGAGAAGCACTTTCAAAGTTTGCTAGCTCAGTAAAAGGCACCAAAGAAAGATCTATTACCTTTTTGGTCTTGGATAAGCCTGCCATTGGTAGCCTCAAACAAAGTCAGGTCTTCGCAGTTCATACCTCCAACCGAACTTGGATTGATGAGATTGAGTGTTATCTCAAGGAGGATTTGACCCCATTAAAATTGGTGTTGGATGAGTTCGACCAACTATATAAGAGGTCTGTTGTAGGACCCCATTTGAAGTATCTCATGCCCAGCCAAGGATAGGAAATTCTGTAAGAGGTCCATGCATGTATTTGAGGAAATCACTTAGAAGGTCGATCACTAGCCCACAAAATCATCAGGAGTGGATATTTTGGCGACTTTGAACAAGAACACCACTGAATTTGCCCGAAGGTGCCCATCATGCCAAGATCATGCTAATATCCCTCATTAGCCAGCTGCGACCGTTGTCCCTGTGTAGATCACATGGCCATTTGACCAATAGGGAGTTGATAGTAGGGTCCTTCTTGAAAGCTACTGGACAAACAAAATATATGATCGTAGTGGTTGAATACTTCACCAAATTGGTTGAAGCCAAAGCTGTGCCTAAAATCATAGACGCCCCGATAAAGAGTTTCTTATGGAAAAATATCATTTTCTATTTTGGCTTACCTAAAGTCCTCATATCTGACAACGACACCCAATTTCAAAGCAAACGAACCAGAGAATGGTGTGAAGACCTTGGAATTAAGTAACATTTCACTTTAGTCGGAAACCCGCAGGCTAATTATCAAATAGAGGTTACTAACAGAACTGTGCTCGACAATATAAAAACTCGTTTGGAAGGCTCCAATGCTAGTTTGGCAGATAACCTACCGGGAGTCCTTTAGGCCTATCGGAATAACCCACAGATAACCACCGGACAAAGCCCTTATAGTTTGGTGTGTGGTATAGAGACAGTTACCTTGGCAGAATTGATCCAATACATGGCTCGAGTAATGCATTATATTTCGATCAGAAATAAAATCAAAAGAGAATTCAACCTCGACACAATTGACGAGCTTCGACAACAAGCTTTCACAAAAATGCAAAGATATAGGTCGATCATGGACGAGCATTATGATAAAGGTGTCAAGCCCAGATGCTTTAAGGTCGAAGATCTTGTTGTTAAGAAGGTAGAAGTCTATAGAAACGTCGGCAAACTCAACCCAAAGTGGGAATGACCATAATCCGTAGTTAAAGTAGCAAAGCATAACTCTTATCGACTGGTTGATCTAGCTAGTAATGAGCTACCACGCCCATGAAATGCAATTAACCTTAAGAAGTTTTATGTGTCGATTACATTTTATAGAACATAAATATTCCAGAAAATTTACTTTTGCAACCCCATAGTCGCATGATTAACATTGCGTCAAATTCAAATACTAAAAATCGATCTAGTCGACCCTGTAGTTGTATGATTAATGTTGCGTCAAATTTAAGTACTAAACAATAATCAAGTAAATCCCGCAATCGCATGATTAGAGTTGTGCCAAATTCAATTATTAAGTAGCGGTAAAGTTGACCTGCCAGTCGCATGAATAAAGTTGAGATTTAATTATTACGCAATGATCTAGTCGACCCCGCAGTTGCACGATTATTTCTATGATTGAAGTTGAAGTTTATTCCCTATAAATTTAAATTGACCCCAATTCTTAAATACGCAATTTTCAGCGAATAGTATGCAATTTTTACTTTGATGACAGGATGCATAAACTTAACTAAATATTAAAGTTTGCAGCAAAACCAAAGTATCATTCATAGGCCTCTCGAGGCCATACATCTTTCAAAAAATAAAAAGAAAGTTATAAATAGCAACATCCATCTAGCTAGACCCTGCAGCCACCCCTTCTCGAGCTATTGCCTCATCAACATCCTCGTCGACCACTTTCAGCTATTCATCGATCGAGTCTAGTCTGACCTTCAAAGGAAGCCCCTTGACCTCTTGCTTAAGCAGCCTACCCTAAGTTGCTACAATGGGCTGTGAAGGCCCTAATTCCTTAGTCAGAAAAACCCAACCACCATTGGGGAAGAAGCTCACAACATTCACCTCATTATTCTTTATTTCCAGGGCAAACTCTCCAATTAACCCAAACTCCTCCCCCATTGCGACGACTCGAGGAAGAGACGGAACAACAGCCTCACCCTCTTTAGTGAGGGCATTTTCATTAGAAGCTTGAAGACGCTCGTCTTTATTTAAGTCAAGTTTGGTCTTGTCCTTGGGTCGAAATTCATATCCCATAAATTCTAGCTGTTTTACAGTGCTGTTGAAGGCCTCCTTCACATCATCCATGCTGAAGATTACACTCGCGTTGGTAAAGGCAAATGAGAGCATAAATTTTTGAACGACTTCCTCTCAAATCCCAAGCAGCACCTTAAAAAACTCAGTTTGAGCGTATTGCATTGCGCTCGACCTATCTCAAAAGCTTTTTGAATTGAACTCAATATTTTCTTTAGCTGATCTTCCACCTATGGCGGCAATGAAGGTTGTACTCTCATTGTCCGATTTGAAAAGTTACAAATGATAACAATTTTTCTAATCAAACAAGCATTCAAACTCGACAAAAAACATATTATCTTAGCATGATAGGCGATCACTTTCAGAGCGTTGACTTGTTCATGGTTAAACATCTCCACTTGGTCTCTCTGGAACAGACCAGTTGTTAAAATTGCTAGTGGCGTCAGCGATGTTGCGCTCGCCCCTATCATCGTGTTGGAGTTTGACACCTTTATCTTCTCCCCGAATCGCAGCTCGGGAAATATGGGTAAATTATATAGCCTCTAAGGCCACCAAAGGTAACCTCTTCGCTCTTGACGACCCTTTTCTTCCCCTTCTCAACCACAGTCTTTTTAGGGGTGCTTTGCTCTGCGGCCTCCACCACCTTTCTCTTCGGTTGAGGGAAATCGCTCACTACTCTTATACTCTGCACAGCAATAGGTTGTCTTTCCTGAACTGTTGGGCCAACCCTAGCGGCTTGAGCGGCAGCCGCTCATCGAGCTGCAGCAGCCTCTTTGCGCTGTTGAGCTTCTTGTTGTTTGCGCATCACGATTTGTCTTGAGCAAATCATAATCAGTCAACCTAAAACAAAGATAGTTTTTGATCAAACAAATAGGAATTGAAAATAATAGCTCACATTATTTACAAAGGTTATATAACACCCTAAAAAATTTTGCATTTGGTAAGATTAATTGCCATTAGTTTTTTCAATTTTTATGAATTTTAAGTTATTGATTATTTTTAATATTTTAGGGCTAAATTTATAATTTCAGAAACTTGATTTAATCTTATTTGAAACAGTTGAGGTCAATTCGTAATTTTGAAAAAACTTAATTAAACTAACTTGGGAGATTTGGGGTTTGAATGTAAAGTTTTAAGTCAACTCAGCCATAATTTAAATAATTGACATGACTTAATTGCATGAGTTTATAATTTCTTAAGGCTAAATTAGAATAACTTAAAAATGGCATATATATGAAAATTTCATTTTTAACCCCATTTTCGTTTTCTTCTTACTGCATCACCCTCCTCTCCTCTCGCCAGTGATTCTCCTATGGCAGCAAGTTTCTTTCAAGCTAAACCCATAAACCTTCTCCTCTCACTCATAGCTACACTTGCACACCATATGCTCGGCAGCAATAGGCTCGATAGATGACGACGGAGCCGTGGCTAGAACTTACTTCTGGGTGGTGTTTCTTGAAGCTCTCGGCGTGAGGAAGCTAGTTGTACCCTTACCTGGAAGATAAACGCTGCGGCGATGATGGAAATAGGAAGAATGGAGATAGTGGTGTGAGTTTGCGTGGCGGCTTTGTGGTGTGATTTGAGGGTGTTGTTAGTTGTGAAACTTGAAAATTATGGTGGCATTGGACTCAAGAGGTTAAAAGGCGCATTCTGGTGGTGATTTTGTGCATTTTCGGCGGTGCGGCGACGGTGTTGAGGCAAAATCTTGGTTGATGAATTCGGGGTCTCGTTGATCAATTCGTGGGTAAAAGAGTTGGGAAAGGGTTTGATTACATATTTACAAATGTTGTACCATATTGCTTTAAATATTGTACTATGTTATAAATGAGGATTATTATATGGATTGTATATATATAATGAGACCATGCATGGTTGGAATTGAACAATATCACCGTTAAGAACAAGTATCCTCAACCCCATGCAGAGGAATTGTTCGATCTACTACAAGGGTTAAGAATCTTCTCGAAGTAGGATTTAAGGCAAGGGTATTATCAGTTAAAGGTTAGAGAAGAGGATATTCCAAAGATCTCTTTCAACACCTGGTACGGTCATTTTTAGTTTGTGGTGATGCCTTTTGGCTTGACCAATGCACCTACAACATTTATGGATCTAATGTATCGAGTTTTCAGGTCGTATCTAGACTAGTTTGTGGTTATTTTCATCAACAACATCCTGGTATTTTCCAAGTCTAGAGAAGAACATGTGAAACATTTCCACATAATTTTTTGAACTCTGAAGAAACATCATATGTACGGCATATGTATGCTAAATTCAACAAATGTGAGTTCTAGATGAAGAGAATAGCTTTTATGGGACATGTTATCACTCAGAAAGGGATAGAGGTTGATCCCTCTGAGGTGGAACTGATAACCAATTGGAAGAAACCCAAAAATGTTATTGAAATCCAAAGCTTTCTGGGATTGGCCGGCTATTATCGAAGATTTGTTCAAGATTTTTCCAAAATAACTGGTCCACTAACCAAGTTAACCCAAAAAGAGCAACCATTTATTTGGGATGAAGATTGTGAGTGGAGTTTCTAAGAATTGAAAAATCGGCTGATGATAGCTCCGATTTTAGCTCTTCCAGACGGCCTAGAAGAATTTATGGTGTATACAGATGCTTCCAATAATGGGTTGGGATGTGTATTAATGCAAATAGGGTGTATTATCGCTTATGCATCTAGAAAATTAAAACCCCATGAAGAAAACTACCCGACTCATGACCTAGAACTAAAAGCGTTATATAAGATTATAAGATTATTTAATTTATATAAGTATGTTATATATTTCATAAATATAAGATTATTTAATTTTAGATTAAGTAAAAGAAAAAAATATTATATATATATAGATATATTATAAATAATTATATATATATATGTATTTATATATGATTAGGGTAAAACTGTATATAACTGGATTGGGACGGAATCTAGGTGGATCGACCTACCTGATCGAGTAAATGAACTCCATAGATACTTGAGTTGAGTCTTGCAACCACGAGCAAACGTTAGGCTAGCCGAGGAGCCCTCGGCTATGGCACTCTGACGCTCAAGCCAGTATGAGAATGACCAGATAAGATGAGCAGCAGAGTGAGGCCTTTGTAGTATAGAATGACATACCTTCAAAGAGGCTGGAAATGGGGTATTTATAGCCTTCCCTGGGTGGGGGATTTGTTTGAGATGCCCTTAGCATGCAGAAAGGGCTCTTGTCCTTGCATGAGGGGCTTTAGGTCATCTCCCACTTTTGTACTATTCTAGGTAGCTTCATCTCCAGCTTTCATGGACAGGATAGTACACTAGAGATGCATCCCCTATTTAGCGTAGCAGCATGGGCGATAGGGGGTGGCACGCGCCATTAATGCAGAGGCATGCCGTATGTCAGGGCATTTAATGTAGCAGAGAAGGGATTCTACAGTGAGTCAACCAAGGATCGACCTCAGTGTCGGCTCAGGGTAAGGTTGATGACTAGAGAAAATGCCAGTCTAACACTCTGGTTGGAATAGTCGAGCATCCGCATTCGTCTTGTGGCTTGGTTGAATGATATTAGTGTTGCTTAGTGTCCCGTCGAAAAAAGATGTGAGAGGTCGATCAAGGTCAACAACGTGACTAGGCTCTAAAGATGAGATGGGCCTAATGATATATTCTTGGGTTGATAGTCTTTGGGCTGGGCCTATTAGGCCATCCCTTATCATAAGTCTCATCTACTTCCAAATTCAAAATGAGATGATCGACGAGAAGGATTGGGGAGTCGTTTGGTGCGAAGATACGAGGACCAGTCGACAAGGGTTTTAGCAATCAACCTGGGTTTAGTGCATTTAATACGCCTGTTACATCATGCCATGCGGAGCGCCAAACGATGGTAATGCCATTATTACAGACGTTTGGGGTTCCTACGCTTGGATGCCTATAAATAGGCGCGGTTAAAGTCACCATTTTCATTTTTATCGCTCTACATCTGGTCAAATTTTGAGCTAACTGCATTTCCTGCGATTATTTTGTGCCTTAGACTTTGTCAAAGCCTGTAAGTCTTTCCTCAGTTTTATTCAAGTACCTACTTTGTTTAAGAAATGCAGAGCTTATATGATTTTGAGGGTAGTTGAGGGGATAGTGAGGCCACTCATTCTGATCGGGAAGGAGAATCGACCAGCGAGTCGAGCAGCTCTTTGAGCGATAGCTCAAGTAGCAATCGCGCTGTTAGCGGAGTGGTGCTAGGCCAAGTTAGGCTCTAGCGTCATGTGGTCGACTATTCACCCCCGACCACTATAGCGAGATAGCATCTAATATAACTCTTGCCGATGTGGCCGTACTAGGCAGGTGTACTATATTCTGGCGGAGTATGAGCTTACAGTGCCTGGACCTACTGATAGAATGCATCGACCTCCAGTCGGATGTATAACCATGTTTGAGAAGGCTTTTCGATGCGGGCTTAGGTTCCCCTTAGCTGGACCTATAGTCGAGCTGCTAAAAGATTTAGAATTATGTATAACCCAGTTGTTGCCTAATTGTTTCTCAACCATATATAGTTTTGTTGTCCTAATGTACTCATTCGACCAGCCAGCCACTTTAGCAAATTTTTTCAACCTATTTCACCTCCCAATGTCCCGGAAGTTGGGTAGTACTAACAGTCGAGTTTTTACTACCTCAGTGCTTGACCCCACCAAAAGTTTCTTGTCACTTCATCCTCCTCTTACGGTCAGGAGTGGAAAAAACATTATCTATATGTTCGAGTGGCTGGGGGCTTCAATATTCCGAGGGGCTGGTGAATGGGGCATGTCAAAATGCCGAGTAACTTAACTCCGACCTAGCCCAATACATTTATCTAGGACTTGGTCGAGTTTGGTCTGGTGGAGGCATCGGTGTTTATTAAGGAAAGGAGTTTGGTGATAGCTGGCTTATCACCAGATCAGCTCAGCTGGACTTCACAGCAGACGCTCGACTAGGTAGCTAGTGCTATTGATTCTTGATTAGTTTGCTTATTTGCATTCATCTTTTTGCTCAATTTTGATCCTTTGTTATTTATTTTGTTGACAGATCGAGAAGAGATAATGAACTGTGTGCGAGCAAAAGCTTTGGCCATGGCCCAAAGGAACAAGTAGTACCGACAAGCCATAGCGGCTTGATGAGAAGTGGCTCTAGTCGTGGTGGCGCAACTCGAGGCAATGATGCCGTCGTCGCCATTGCTGTCGCCCACACCGTCACCAGCTCGACCTGTGGTGACCATCGAGAGCAGCCCTGTCAGTTGGGGCAAAAGGCCGATGGTTGAGCAGGCTGGAGCTGTTCCGAAAAGAATTACAGCTGAGAAGGGCAAAGGAAAAGCTGTGGGTTGGGCCCGTCTTTTGGGTATGATCTGTTCCGGCAGCGAGGAGACGACGTGTTGTTCCACTTGCCGAAGCTACCATCACCCCAATTTAGGATGGAGCCGGGTATGGGTGTGCACAACTCATACTCTATGGTGTCGGCAAGGTTGACCAGGGCCAACCCTTTAAAAGTGATGATGGCCGGTCAATTTGCGCCTAACCAGAAGAAGTTCATGGACCTGAGCCAGGATGCTGCACTCAGAGCTTTGGCTTATCACTCGAATATGGTAAAGGTCTAGTCGATAAGCATGTCTTGTCGAATGTTATTTTCTGGTTGAACACTATTTACTCATCAATAATTTTTGTTTTTCAGCTGAGCCAGTTAGGCTACCATTTTTATAGGAGATCAGAGCTGGTTCTAGCTGACTGTGAGCACCTATAGAAAGGCAGAGATTTGGAGACGTCGAGAGCTTAGCTTTGAGTCTTCCCAAATGAGGGTCGAGCAACTGGCAAATGAGGTCGAGGAGCTCAACAGCCAGCTCGAAACAAAGGATGGTCAGTTGGTTACTGCTATAACTAAAAAGACAAGAATGGATGAGCTGCTAAATCAGGCCAGAGTAGGTGCGCAACATGGCTATGGCTCTGGTCGGACAACGGGGTATAATGCGGCAATTTAGGACACTTGAGTGAAATTTTACAGGAAGCTACCTCTGATGAGGCGAGAGGCTGTGCAACAGTTCATGCTGTGCTCGGCATTTCAAGATGTGAATGTGGTCTTTACTTTGCATGACGCCAAAGGCGCATTCGACAAGTCGATTAAACAGTTAGAGTATCTGGGCTATGCTTTTTGAACAGACGAAAAAGATCGCATCAACCCCATCCTGGACGAGCAGCTGCAGATGTATTCCAACCCCGACGAGGCTGTTTCTGAAAAGGGAGCTGCTGAGACCCTGTTGGTTGAGGGAGTTGCAGAGACTTCCTCAGTTGAACCCCAGACTGAGGCAAAGAGAAAAATAGCTGAGGTGGCGAAGAAGCTAGCTGAAGTGGTAAAGGAGTTTGAGTTTGCAAACGACTTTGTGTTTGAGATTTGGGACGGCATGGTCGACGCCACTCAGTATCTTCCGTCGCTTGAGAGTAATTTCTTGGTCAATGAGGCAGGGCCTTCTCAGCCAGCTACTGCTGCTATTCAACCTGCCACAGTGGTGCCCGAGCAGGAAGCGAACAACCCTGTAGTGGTTCCCATCCCTTCGAGCGACGAACTTAACTAGGCAATTAAAAAGGGTGCTCGAGGAGGCCATACTGAAGGTATAGGGTCGAGCAATCGCTAAACTCCTTGCCGTGTTTATGATTGCCCTATGTGGTGTTATGCTGTCGATCATTATGTTCATCATCATCATTGTCATTTTTTTTAAGGTTGTAATCGGAATTTTCTGATTGAAATGAAATGTTGCTTTTTGCTCGTCGATGTGTACTAATCTTTGCTTTTTAATAACTTTTGTTTTCGTCGATTCTTAATTATTGATGAATAAACAATTCGATCTTAGGTAGTGTTACCTTAAAAAATGATGGAATTAATCCAAGACACTCGTCGACTCTTGGTGTTGATTTTGCACTATCTTATTGCGCTAGAATGAATGCCTTTGTCGAACGAATCATATTAACTTAACGCATGACACTGAGTTGACTTCAACTACAGGGTCGAGTTTTTAGTTTTGATTTGGGGCCATGATTTGCTGTGCTCATGGTTTAGGTCGATGTCAGGGTCGACTATAAACGATCAACTTATTTATTGATCTTGGCTAAAAAGCTTTAACTTGGCGGCTTGAAGCCTGTTTGGTCGACTATAAACGATCAACTCGTTTATTGATCTTGGCTGAAAAGCCTTGGCTTGCTGGCTTGAAGCCTCATTGGTCAACTTCGGGATCGACTATAAACGATCAACTCGTTTATTGATCTTGGCTGAAAAGCCTTGGCTTGCTAGCTCAAAACCTCCTTGGTCAACTCCGGGGTTGACTATAAATGATCAACTCATTTATTGATCTTGGCTGAAAAGCTTTGACTTGGTGGCTCAAAGCCTCCTTGGTTGACTTCATGGTCGACACTATGGTAATACAAGCAAATAATTGTAGAAATGTTGAGAATTGCTTTTTCATGAGAGAATACAACGGAAACCAATGGTCTCTTTATACATAGAACTTCTTCAGATTTACAACATTCTAAGGTCGTGGGAGCTCATTGTCGTTTAAGTCTGCTAGTTGTTATGTATTGTGCTTTGACACCTTGACCACGGAATAGGGTCCCTCCTATTTTAGTTCGAGTTCTCCTACGTTCCTTGACACCTCCACTTTCTTAAGGACGAGGTCTCCAACTTTGAAGTTATGCGGTTGAACTGCTTTGTTGTAACGTTCTGTCATTTTTGACATGTACCATTGCATTGTGTTGTAGGCTTCGTGTCACAGCTCGTCGATGGTATCCAGGTTGAGTGCCCTTTCGGACACATTTCTTAGTGGGTTATAATGGGTCATCCAGGCCGTGTGTTGTATCAGCTCAGATGGGATGACTGCTTTGGAGCCATAGATCAAACTGTAAAGGCTGTGATCCATGGTGGTTTGAGGGGTCATTCTATATGCCCACAGCACCCCGGGGAGGTTGTTTGCCCAACTTGCTCATGTTTATTTTAGTCGAGTTTTAAGGTGGTCGAGGATAGTTCTGTTTGTGACCTCTGTCTGACCATTAGCCTGGGTGTTTCCGACTAAAGTAAAGTGTTGGAAGATCCCCAGAGCCTCGCACCAGTGTCTTATTTTCTTGCTTTAAAATTGTGTTCCATTGTCTGAGACCAGAACTTTAAGTAAACCAAAATGACATATGATGTTTTTCCAAATGAAGCTCTTAATGGCCGCATCAGTTATTTTCAGAACTGTTTTTGTCTCGACCTACTTAGTAAAGTATTCGACTGCGATAATGATGAATTTTTGCTAGCCTGATGTTTTTGGTAAAGAACCAACTATGTCGACCCCCCATTGATTGAATAGCCATGTGATCTGGATGTTTACCATCGATGTGGGGGGCTGGTGTGGTGTGTTTGAGTGGAATTGGCAGGATGGACACCTTCTAGCGAAGTCGACAAAGTCTTTTAACAGTGTGGGCCAGAAATACTCATATCGAATAACTTTATGCGCCAGGGATTGACCTCCAGAATGATTTCCACAAATGCCTATGTGGATTTCATGAAGGACCTCACTGGCTTGATCTGGGGTTAAGCATCTCAGAGGTGGTCTGAATATCTACCTCCTGTAGAGCTGTCCGTGCTCGTCGAAAGCAAATTTGACTACTTGACTTATGAGCCTGCGCGCCTCATTTTTGCCTTCAGGGACTGTCCCTTGGTTTAAGTAGATCTTTATAGGGTCTTGCTAAGATGGAGGTGTTTCTTCAACGCTCCCCACTGAATTCTGAAGGCTTACTGGCTACCAAAAATGTGATGGTCCTTTCTTTGGTCCCCCTCGTCGAGCTTGCAAACTTGGAGAGGGCGTCAGCCCGCTCGTTCTCTGATCAGGGTACCTAGCTAAGGGTGAAACTCTTGAACAACTGTTGTAATTTTTTCACCTTAGTCAGGTACTGACTCATCTTGGATTTTTTGGCCTCAAAGTTTCCTTCGACCTACTCTGCGACTAGTTCGGAGTCGGTGATTGCCACTACCTGCTCGACGCTACGGCCTGTAGCCACTTCATACCGGTAATGAGGGCTTCATATTCTGCCTTGTTGTTGGTGACTGAAAAGTCAAGTTTGATTGCGAAATCATATTCCTCCGCGAGTGGGGAGCACAGTAAGACACCAATTCTACCTCCCGAGGTGGTCATTGATCCATTGACATGTAAAGTCCATACGAAAGAGTCTTGGTCATGTTAGCCAAGGAGTTCATGCCTCTCAGCGACAAAATCGGCTAAAACTTGTGCTTTATGGTCGTCCGGGGTTGAAATATGATGTTGAATTCTCTAAGCTCGATGGCCCACTTAGTCAGTCTTCCTTACGTGTCTAGCTTCGACAACACCTATTTTAATGGCTGATTTGTCAACACTATGATCGCATGAGACTGGAAGTAAGTTTGCAACTTCTATGCTTCTGTAACTAGAGCGAGGGCAAACTTCTCGATCTCAAGGTAATTATGTTCGGGCCTCTATAATGCTTTACTGCAATAATAAACATGACGATGAGTTTTATCTCTCGTCGAGACCAAGACTGAGCTGATCGAGGCTGTGGATACTGCTAGGTAGAGGTGTAGAACTTCTCCCAGCTTTGGTTTGGCGAGCATAGGTGGCGAAGAAAGGTATTGCTTGAGATCGACTGAAGCCTGGTCGCACTGCTCTGTCCAGTAGAATCCCAATTTTTTTGCATTCCTTAGTATTTTATAGAAAGGTAGACTTTTATCGGCTAATCGTGCAATGAATCTGCCAAGATCTATGATCCTGCTGTCCAGGTGCTATATATCCCGAATTATTTGGGGCGGTCGATGTCCAAAATTGCCTGGATCTTTTGCGGGTTTGCTTCGATCCCCCTTTGACTAACCATGTAACCTAGAAACTTGCCTCCTCGAACCCCAAAGGTACACTTGTTGGGGTTGACTTTCATACCGAATGCCCACAGTATTGAGAAGGTATGGATAAGGTCGATTAGGTGATCCTCATCTTTTTCTGTCTTGACAATCATGTTGTCAACGTAAACCTCCATAGACCTTCCGATCTCATTCTTGAACATGAAATTGACTAATCTTTAGGAAGTTGCTCCCGCAGTTTTGAGCCCAAAAGGCGTGACCAAGAAATAGTATACCCCATTCGGGACGCCGAAAAAGGTCTTATCCTTGTCCTTTGGTGCCATGAGTATTTGATAATAGCCTTAAAAGGCATCCATCATACTCAATAATTCACAACCAGCTGTAGAATCCACTAGTAAATCTATGTGAGACAGGGAGTAAGGATCTTTAGGGCAAACTTTATTCAAGTCGGTAAAATCATTACACATACGCCATTTCCCCTCATTCTTGGGGACGAGTACAACGTTGCAAAGCTAAGAGGGATATTGAATTTCTACAACATATCCTACCTCTAAGAGTTTTTTGACCTCTCTTTCGATGATCTGGGATCTCTTAGCATTGAAGGTCCTCGTCTTCTGCTTCACTGGCTTGTACGAGGGGTCCACATTGAGGCGATGGGCAATGATGTTGGAGTCGATTCCCTGGAGTTTGAAAGCTTTCCATGCAAACACGTTAATATTTTTGTGAAGGAAATCAACCATAAGACACTCTACGTGGTGGCCCATATCACTTCCGATCTAGGTGGTCTTGTCGAGGTTCCCAGGTTCCAACTCGATTATTTTGAACTCCCCGATGGGCTCAACCCGAGTGTCCTCTATCTTCCATTTCTTACTCGTCTTCCCTTCCTCAGGTTCCGCTACAAGGGCGTCTCTCGAGGGCTTCAACTGGGGTCGATTTTTTTGCTCGCTGGCTTCGACTGAAATAGTGTAGCAGCGCCAAGCTTCTTTTATGTTGCATAGAGCTCACCTGTGCCTGTTGGGTTAGGAATTTGATTTTTATGTGGTAGGTTGATGATACGATGGCCCTAAAGTCATTCAGGGATAGTCGACTAATAATGATATTATAGGCAAATGGAGCATCAATGACTAGGTAATTTATCATAAGGGTTCTGCTATAGGGGGCTCTCCCGAACGATGTGGACAGGTTGATGGATCCTTCTAGAATGATTTTCGATCCCTTGAATTTGACCAGCGACGTATGGACTGGCTCAAATTTTAACTGCCACAAATTCATTCTTTTTAAGGTTGATAAGAATATGATATTCGCGGAGCTGTCATTGTCGAAAGGACATTTCTTACTTCAAAATTGGCTATTTCGATCATTACAACCATGGGGTATCTATCTTGGGGTTGATTCCTTTGTTCTCGAGGTGGGCGAGGTCGACGTCAGTGAAGGAGATTAGCTCTACACTGGTTGAAAGCTGGAAAATCATTTCGATCGGGGTTAATTTGGTTAATTCCAGTCGTCGTTGGGTCTGTCTTCTAGCGGACTTCCAGTCTCCCCCAGAGGGACCTCCAGTAATCATGTTGATAACTCCTCGAATGGGTGGGTGGGGATCCTAGGCAGGTTTCTTTCCTTTGTCCTCTTTTCTCGGGCCAACCGACCTTTCTCTATGGGGAGTTCGGTTAGTTTTGGCCCCTTCTTGCCTGGAATGCTCATCGATGTATTTTTTGAGATGGCCTTGTCAAATTACCCTCTCAATTTCATCGTGCAAGTTGAAACAATCTTCCATATCATGGTCTTTTTATTTTTGAAGATGGCAGTACTTCTTGTATTTTCTCATGGCCTTGGTCTTGGTCAGCTTCCTGGGTTTTTTCAGGAGTTTGTCGTGTTGGATGGTGAACAACACTTCTTTCCTCGGGAGATTGAGTGGGGTATAATCATGGAACCACTTAGTGAGAGATCAATGCCCTTCCCTGTGTTGACGATCATCTTTCTCTTTGCTATTTTTCTTGTCGACCTCAGGGTTGCCATATTTAAGTCTGTTCATATCCTCATAGGTCATATATCTTCCTGCAAGGTCGATAGCTCCTCCATCAACTGGGGCTGCTCACGCAGCAATGCATTGGCACATTCTTTGTGTTTAAGGCCCAAGAAAAGTACATCGATCAGGAACTCGATTCGGGGGCTATCGATCTTCAACACTTTCGTATTACACCTAGTGAAGAAGTTACGAAGGGATTCTCCCTTATTCTGTTTAACTGTGTGCACATGGGTATGAGAAAGCTTTGCCTTTCTCACACTTGCAAACTAGTGCAGAAATTTGTCACACAACTGGTTATATGAGTAGATTGACGCCGGTTCAAGCTTAACAAACCAGTCGAGCACAATCCCTTGAAAGGTAGTCAACAATATCTTAGCATAGATGTAATCATTATGCTCGTGTAGCTGCATCATGTGTTCCAATTGCATCAAATGTTCATTTGTGCCTATCGAGCCGTCATAGCGAGGTAGACCGGTTGGGACCTTAGCGTCTACAACGATGCACTCGTCGATGATCTCCTGGACGAACAACGACGCCCTTTCTTGGTGAAACCTCTGTTGCCCCTCAGGGAGGGGGTTTCTTTCAGTATTTTTCCTCGAGATTTCCTCCAAATGCCTGTTCAGCTGCTGGACTTGGTGAGATATCTCCTCCCATTCCTCTCTATTGGCTTGAGATACATTTTTGTGCGGCTGATATCTTAAGTGCTCGACCTTATCGTGCTGCTGGGCTCAAATAGGTCGTGTGTCGTGGTCAACTAAATCCATCACTTCTTCGTGGGAGGCGAGTTAGGTCATTTCCTTGGGAAAACATCCTGACTGGTCTCGCATCTCGATGGGGGTCGTCTGGACTCTAGTCAACCATGATTCTCTCTATGTGATTTATCTTCAAGGGGCATTGGTTTCGGGGTAGCGCTAGCTACTGGTCCTGGTTGGATGGCATGTCGATTCAAGGCAGCAGAGAGTTGAGCAGAGATTTAGGTAGATATCTATTCGCTAATGAGCTGTATTAATTGGGGCATGGTCAGTGATCACCTGTTCTGGCTGGGCACTCGGCCCGAGCACGCCAGGTTCTTTCTAAGGTTGACGACCGGAGGAAGTGGCAGTCAAACACTCTGGTTAGAATAGTTGAGCATCTGCGTTCGACTCGCAGCCTGGTCGAATGACATCAGTGTTGCGTAGTATCCCGTCGAAAAAAAGTGTGAGAGGTCGATCAAGGGCAACAACATAACTGAACTCTGAGGATGGTCGATAGTCTTTGGGCTAGGCCTATTAGGCTATCCCATATCAGGTGAACCATGTGGTCATGGGTTTGATTCCCACAGACGGTGCTGAATGATAAGGGTAAAAACTATATATAACTGGATTTGGGTGGATCAACCTATCTGGTTAATTAAATGAGCTCTACAGATACCTAGGCTGAGTCCTGCAACCATGAGCAAATGTCAGGCTAGCCGAGGTGCTCTCGGCTATGGCACTCCAATGCTCAAGTCAGTATGAGAATGACTAAATAAGATGAACAGCAGAGTAAGGGCTTTGAAGTATAAAATGGCATACCTTCAGAGAGGCTGGAAATGGGGTATTTATATCCTTCCCCGAGTGGGGGATTTGTTTGAGATGCCCTTAGCATGCAGAAAGGGCTCTTGTCCTTGCATGAGGGCCTTTAGGGCATCTTCCACTCCTGTACTTTTCTAGGTGGCTTCATCTCCAACTTTCATGGACATGATAGTATACTGGAGGTGCACCCCTTGTCTAGCGCGACAGCATGGGTGTTAGGGGGTGGCACACGCCATTAATGTGAAGGCATGCCACTTATTAGGGCGTTAACGCGGCAGAGAATGGATTCTACAGTAATGCGGCAGAGAATGGATTCTACAGTAATGCGGCAGCGAATGGATCCTACAGTAATGCGGCAGAGAAAGGATTTTGCAGTAATGCAGGGATTCTGTAGTGAGTCGACTTCACTAGTCGACAAAAGGATCGACCTTAGTGTTGACTCAGGGTGAGGTTGACGACCGGAGGAAGTAGCAGTCGAACAATTTGGACGGAATAGTCGAGCATCCGCGTTCAACTCGTGGCCTAGTCGAATGACATCAATATTGCTTTGTGTCCCGTTGGAAAAAGGTGTGAGAGGTCAATCAAGGTCAACGTGACAGTCTTTGGGTTAGGCCATTGGGCCATCCCATAACAACATAATTTTTTATATGCATATAATTTTATATATATGTATGTATGTATAATTTTATAAATAATAAATAGTATTTAATATATATAAATATGTTATGTATTTGACAAATATTAAATTATTTAGTTTTGATGATTCTTTTATATATATTTATGTATATATAATTGTATAACTATTAAATAGTATTTAATTTATATAATTATGTTATATATTTCTTAAATAAAATTATTTAATTTTAAGATTAAAAAAAAGAAAAGGAAATATATTTTATATATTTAGTTTTGATGATTCTTTTATATATATTTATGTATATATAATTGTATAACTATTAAATAGTATTTAATTTATATAATTATGTTATATATTTCTTAAATAAAATTATTTAATTTTAAGATTAAAAAAAAGAAAAGGAAATATATTTTATATATATGTATATAGATATGCTATAAATAATTTTATATACATATATATGTTATGCATATATTTGTATTTATATAATTTTATATACATGTATATGTTATGCATATGTATGTATTTATATAATTTTATATATGTATGTATATATAATTCTATAAATATTAGATAGTATTTATTTTTTATAAATATAAAATTATTTAATTTAGATTAAATAAAAGAAAATGAAAAATAGAAATATTTAAAGTAATTATATATATGAGGGTATTTTCATTCATTCAATGTAAAATTCAACTCAAATAAACGAAAGGGGGTAGTGAGCCACAATTTAAAAACATAAGGCGTCATTTCAACTTTTTTTATCAAAGGGAGGTAAACCGCACATTTCACATTTCATAGGGGGTAAAAATATTTTAGCCCATATTTTCTATGGAAAATTTATTCCAACCATTACCCCCTATAAAATAGGAATATAATGATTTATTCCTCTTTAAAAAAAAAAATCATCATATATTTTTGAAAATGCTGTGAAAACCCCCCTTCAGGCCATAAGTGAAGTGCACACGCCGTTTTATGCAAGTTTTTATAGTTTTTTTATATATAAAATAACTATCATGCCCTTATTATGTCAACCGTTGGATTTTTTTGTTTAAATGAACAGCCCAAATGGAATAATACTTAATATTTATAAAAGATGCTTATTATATTATAAATATAATATATTATTATATAATATATATTACATTATATACATATATGCATATTTGGCTGCCATGGCAGCCATGCGAACTAGTCAAATCTTGCTAGATCCTTTCAGCGGCTGCAGTCTCTAGCAGCCAACCGCCGATGGCCGCTATGTATTAATATAAAAACATAATTTTTTAATATATTTCTATATACAAAGTATATACACTGCGGCTGGCCGTCGGCGGCATTTGTGTATTAATTAAAAAGAATAATTTTTAATATATTTATATATATAGAATACATACACACACAAATATCTATATATATTTCGCCATATATATCCACCAACCACCATCCCAACTCACCCTAAATTTTCGTGGGTGTTCATGGTGGTCATGGCCGCTGCCAGGCGGCCGGATGCTACTACTTTATATTCATATTACAAGTTTTTTGATATTCTTATATATATACACCTTATTGATATATATAAACACTTTACATATATATATATATAGATTTATTATATATATACATATCCACCAACCTCCACCCCTAACAAAGCTGCTTGGCGTCCACAAAATAAAAGGTAAAAAAAAAAAAAGAACGGCCGCCATCGCCATATGGCCATGGTGACCATTGGCCAGACTTGGCTAGCTCTGGCCACTTTTCATGTTGCAGCCATGGCTTCCAATTGGGGTATTTGGGGAGAATGGGAGGGGAAACGAGGGAAGTTATATATATATATATATGTGTGTGTGTGTGTGTGTGTGTGTTATAAATAATCTTATATGTATATATGTATATATATAATTTTATATGTATCTGACTTCATACATATGCATGTATATATAAATATTATATACTATTTGATTTGTATAAATATTTTATATATTTTATAAATATGAAATTATTTAGTCTTGATAATTTTATATATATCTATGTATGTATAATTGTATAAATATTAAATAGGATTTAATTTAAATAAATATGTTATATATTTTATAAATATAAAATTATTTAGTTTAGATTAAACAAAAGAAAAAGAAATATATATTTTATATATATAGATATGTTATAAATAATTTTTTATATTTTATATAATTTTATATATATGTATGTATATTTAATTTTATAAATATTAAATATTATTTAATTTTTATGAGGGTCAAAATTGCATATGTTGGATTAGGATAGATTCTGAAGGTGCTGACCTGTCTGGTCGCATAGCTGATTTCTGGGCTGAGTCCTACAATTACGAGCAAATATCAGGCAAGTTGAGGTGCCCTCGGCTATGACACTTCAACACTCAAGTCAATATGAGAACGACAAGATAAGATGAGCAGCAGAGTGAGGGCTTTGTAGTATAGAATGTCATACCTTGTGAAAGGCTGGCAATGGGGCATTTATAGCCTTCCCCAGGTGATTGATATATCCAAGATGCCCTTAGCATGTATGAGAAGCTTTTCGTCCTCGCATGGGGAGCTTTAGGACATCTCACACGTTGGTACTATTCCAAGTGACTTTATCTCCAGCTTTCATGGACAGGATAGTACACTAGTGACACGTACCCTGTCTGGCGCGGCAGCAGAGGTGGTACTGGGGTGGCACGCGCCATTAATGCGGAGGCATGCCACCTGTCAGGGCATTAAATGTGGCAGAGAAAAGGTTCTGCAGCCAGTCAACCTTCATGATCGACATGATAGATCGACCTCAGAGCTAGTTCTAAATGTGTCGGTAGACCGGTGGGTACGGCAGTCGAATTGAATGGTCGAATAAGTCAAGCGTCTAACTTCAGCTCTTGGCCTAGTTGAATAAAATCAGTATTGCTTAGTGTGTCGTCGAAAAAAAGATGCGAGAGGTCGACCAAGGTCGAGGCTTGATGATATACTCTTGGGTTGATAGTCTTTGGGTTGTGCCTATTGGGCCATATCATGAGTCCCCCCCACTTTCGAGTCCTGATCGAGAGTTTCGACAAAAGAGAAATAGGAGTAGGATATATAAAAAATAGGAAACTAGAACTGCTCGACGAGAGACTGGAGGAATCGACTAGGGTTTAGGGCATTTAATGCGGCGATTACATTATGTCAGGCGAAGCGCCAAACGGCAGTTATGCAATTATTGCAGTCGCTTGGGGTTCTGTGCACTGTGCCCCATAAATAGGAACGGTAATAATTTTAATTTTTACATTTACAACATCGCATGAGGTCGACCCAAGCATTTTTCTGCAATCAATGCTCTGCTTCCAAACACTCACACCACGTAAGTGTGTTTTAACTATTCCTCCTTGATATTTATAAAATAGCAATTATGTTGAGGGTTTTTGGGGATGATGAGAGTAGTCGGGGGAGCGATAGTGAGGCCACCAAGTCGGATAATCTTTTGATTAGTCGTGGGGAAAGTTCGACTAGCGTATCTGAGGTCTCGTCGAGTGACAACTCGACCTCGAGGCATAGCTCGACCTCGAGTGATTCTAACGATGAACGAGTCAACGTTGGGGTCAATGCTGGTCCTAGCGAACCTCCAGTGTCTCGAGGTCAGCTATTTACCCCTGATCACTATACTGAATTTAGGTCTAAGGTCGTAGAAAGAGACTTCAATATGCTTAGGGGAGTATACCACATTCCTCCAGATTATGAGCTTATTGTCCCAAGGCGTGAGGGTAGGATGCATCAACCACCCGACGGCTGCATTACTGTGTTTGAGGACGATCTTAGGTGTGGGCTTAGATTTTCCCTGGCCAAGCTAATAGTCAGTCTGCGAGTCTGCATTGCCCAACTCCTCTCCAATTATTTTTCGACGCTATATAGTTTTGTCGTTTGGATGCATGCCCACAATCAACGTCTTACCTTTTCTAACTTTAGCAATTTGTTTCATCTCCCCATGTCTCGTAAGTCAATGAGTACCAAGGAATCGGGCTTTTATGTAGACTGCCCGTCCTCGTTGAAAATTTCTTGTAACCCCAGCCTCTTTCTTTGGTGAAAAGTGGAAAAACATATACTTTTATGTTCGGGCTCCTGGTGGGGTGGGCTTTAATATCCTGAGGGGTTAGATGCGAGGGCATATCTAGATGCTGGGGAACCAACTCCAACCTGGCCAAATATTTTTGTGCAGGATCTGGTTGAGTTTGGTCAGATGGAGGCATTGGGCTATATCGAAGAGAGCAATCTTGTGCTAGCAGGCCTATTGCCTGCCCAGCTCGACCTGCCCGAAGATGCTCAATTAAGTAGATGCTTTTATGTGTTGCTCTTAACTGTTATGCTTGTATGTTTGGTCGTTTGCAATTGTGCAGATCGAGAAGAAATAATGAGTTAAACACATGCCCAGGCTATTGCTCGTGCTGAAAGGAATCGAGAAAACTATGAGCACTGGAGGGGTGCGGGGCCTTAACAAAATCCAACTGCGCAGCAGCAGTGTGAACTGTTGTTGTCGTGCCTCTCACCACTGTCTCACCCATTCGACCACCGGTATCGCCGAGTGGCAGTCCTGCTAGTTGAGGCAAGAGGCCAACAACTACACAGGAAGGGCCGCCTGCAAAGAAGACTACGGGCAACAAGGGCAAAGGGAAGGCTAGGGCAACCAGTGGTTTCGACCTCTTTGGTCGACGAGATAATGCAGATCTGTTCGACCTGACTGCCTTGACATCGCCACGGTTTGGGACTGAGCTACCGATGCATAATTCTATGTCAATGATGACGGAGGGCAAACTGGGGCCTTACCGGTGAAGATTTTGATGGGTGGCCTATTTGCGTCGGACCAACAGAAGATGATGGAGAAGAGTCAAGGCTCAGTGATGGAGGCCTTGGCTTATCACGCCAATATGGTATGCCTCCTAGTCAAGTTAAACTTGCAGTTGAGTGATTCATGGCATCTTGCTTATGTTAACGAAAATGGCACCTTTGCAGGTTGACCAGTTGGGCTACCATATGTTCCATAGGTCAGAATTGGCCTTCGATCGGGTAGATGAAATGCAGGAGGGCCACAAAGATGTAGAAATGACGAAGGTTGCGCTCGGCTCTACTAAGATGAAGGTCGATAGGCTAATAAAGCAGCATGAGAAGAGGGGCGCGCAGCTGGAGGCAAAAGACGTTGAGCTGGTGATGGTTGTTAGCATGAAGAGTATGGCTGAAGAACTCCTGAAGAAAGCCTAAGTGGCAGCGCAGTCCTACTATGACAATAGTCGAGCGTAGGGGTATGAAGCCGCGCTACAGTTTGCTCGACGTGAGTTTGGTAAGGCTCTGCCCGTCATTCAATGAAAAGCCATTCAGCAATTCATGCTAACCTCCGCTTTCATAGATGCCAGCATTATCTTCTCGCTCGATGATGCTAAGGATGCATTTGACAAGGCCATTAAATAGCTGGAGTTCCTAGGTTACTCGTTCAGGGCGGAGGATAGGGAGCGCCTGAGCTATACGCTCAACGACCGACTCCAAATATACCCCGATGACGCCACTGCGGTCAAAAGGCCTCAAGCCAACAAGACTGCTCCAGTGGATAATCCTCTCACTGCAGTTCCTGCTCATCTGCCCAAAGTCTAGGCGGTTACCACTGAGTTCGACTTTACCAACGATTTTGCCTTCGACATCCATGATGGCAAGATTAATGTTGCTGAATATTTTCCTCCTAGTCCACACCCTTTCCTGGTCGAGGAAGCTAGCCCTTCCAGGCTTCAAGAAGAGGTTGGGGTCAGCCTTGAACGAGCTGAGGGGGCTGGGTCAAGCAACCCTTGAATTTGTTTAGTTGCCTTGCGAAGCGCTACTTTGTAATCTCCCTCCCCCTTTTGTAACGATGCAATGAACAATTTTTTAAGTTCAATAAAGTTGTATTTTCTGCTCATCGATGGGTATTGCATTTTGCTTTATTTTCGATGCCTTTGTTCTTGTTCAATGTGGATTGTTAATGAATAATGGTTTGCTCGATTTGATTAGAAGTTGGTAGTGAACACAATGGAAGTAATGCAAGTGATTTGTTGCGTTCCATAGTACTATCTCCATAGATCAATTATATTAGCTTAACGCCTTTAACAAAGTTGTCTCCGATTATGGCATCGAGTTTTTAATGGTGGGCGTTATTGGATTAATGTGCTCATCTATTGTAAAAGGGACTTGTGGACGACTTTAGGGTCGGCCATATGTAATTCACATGTGCACATGCTGGGGCTGAAGAGCCTTGGCCTTAGAGCTTTAAGCTGTCAACTTGGTCAACTTTAAGGTCGATTATAAACTATCAATTCGTGTATTGTTCAGGCTAAAAAGCCTTAACTTGGTGGCTCGAAGCCCTGTGGGGTTGACATCGGGGTCGACTCTGAATGATCAACTAATTTTTGGTGTTAGCTAAAAAGCCTTAGCTTGGCGGTTTGAAGCCCACTTGGTCGACTTCAGGGTCGATTATAAATGATAAGCTCATTTTTATCACGACTGAAAAATCCTGAGTTTAGCGGTTCGAAGGCCACTTGGTCAACTTCGGGGTCGACTATAAACGATCAACTTGTTTTTTATCTTGGCTGAAAAAACCTTAGTTTGGTAGTTTGAAGGCCGCTTGGTTATTTGTCTCGACTGAAAAAGTCTTAGTTTGGCGGTTCGAAGGCCGCTTGGTCGACTTTGGGGTCGACTATAAACGGTCAACTCATTTTCTTCTCAGTTGAAAATGCCTTAGTTTGGCAGTTCGAAGTCCGCTTGGAAGACCTCGGGGTCGTGGAAGCGGATATTTGTAAAAATGATGAGAATTGCATTTGCATGAGGGGGATACAACGGAGACCGATGATCTCTTTATACATAGAACTTCTTAAATTTATAGCATTCTAAAGTCGTGGTAGTTCATTGCCGTGCAGGTCTACTAGTCGGTATGTATTGTGCTTTGACACCTTGACCATAGAGTATGGCCCCTCCCATTTTGGCTCGAGTTTTCCTATGTTCCTTGACACCTCAACTTTCTTGAGGACGAGATCTCCGACTTTGAAGCTACGTGGTCGAACTACGTTGTTGTAATGTTCTATCATTTTTTATTTGTACCGCTGCATTGTATTGTAAGCTTCATGTCGTAGCTCATCGATGGTTTCCAAGTCGAGTGCCCTTTCGGATATGTTTCTAACTGGGTTATAATAGACTACCCGAGCTGTGTGCTATATCAATTTAGATGGGATTACTGCTTCGGAGCTGTAGACCAAGTTGTAGGGACTGCGACCAATAGTTGTTTGTAGGGTTGTTCTGTATGCCCATAGCACCCTAGGGAGGTCGTCCGCCTAACTTGCTCTTGTTCTTTTTAGTCGAGCCTTGAGATGGTTGAGGACAGTGTTATTCGTGACCTCAGTCTGATCGTTAGCCTGGGGGTTTCCGACTGAAGTAAAGTGTTGGTTGATCCCCAAAGCCTCGCACCAATTCCTTGTGTTCTTGCTTTGAAATTGGGTTCCATCGTATGAGAATAGAATTTTAGGTTGTGTTCACTTGCATTTTGGGGGAATTTTTTTCAACTCCCAAAACAATCCCAAAAAATAGGCACATTCTCCAATTTTTTTCCTAAAATATCAAAATTTTATACCCAAAATATCCCTCCCAATTTAATCCCAAAAATCCCTACACCCTAAAAGTCACACCTACCCTCTCATTTTCTCACTCCACCTTTTATATCACTCATTCATTTATCACTCTCTCACTTCGCACATATATATAAGATATATATATATATGAAAAAATTAAAATTTTAGTAGTTAAAAAATTCTAAAATTTACATTTGCAAATTTAATTAAACTAATTTTTGGAAAAATTAATTAAATTTAATTAAATGTTTTTATATTATAAGTAAATAATTTATTTATTAAATAACATATTAAATTAATTAACTTATTAATATCGTCTAATATTAACACAATAATCTATTTAATTTAATGAATTAATTTTTAATAAATAATTTTTCTATCAAATAAGTATTAATTATTTAATGTTTCAATTTAGTTAGACAACTTATGATATTAATAAAATTAATTTTTTAATTAAATAAATGAATTATTATATTTATATAAATTATATTTTATACAGATAAATATTACATACGTAATTAAATATTCTAATAATCTATTTAATTTAATAATCAATTACCTATAAAATTTAATATAATAATAAATTAATTTTAAATAATTATTTTGTTTATTACTAAATATTTTACCTACCAATCATAACATATATATACATATACACATACATCATCAAATTATAAATGTACATACATATATTACATAAGAAAATCAATTTCTCCCCCACAAACCCAACAAAAAAGTAACTAATTTGACATTTATAGTAAAATTTGTCCCCCCACCAAAATATTAACAAACAAACAACTCATACTCAAACCATTTTCCCTATTTTCCCAAAACAAAAACAAATGGTTGACACTTTTTCCAATTTTTCTCCCAAAAATTCATTCCCCCAATTTTTTTTCTAGAAAATGCCCAAAATGTAAGTGAGCACAGCCTTAGGTAAACCAAAACGACAAATGATGTTCTTCCAAATGAAACTCTTGATGGCCGCAACAGTTATTTTAGGAACTACTTCTGCCTCGACCCACTTAGTAAAGTATTTGACTGTGATAATGATGAATTTTCATTGACCTGATGTCTTTGGTAAGGAGCTGACTATGTCAATACCCCATTGATCGAATGGCCACGCGATCTCTACATTTATCATTGATGTCGTTGGTTGGTGTGGTATGTTTGAGTGGAACTGGCAGGATGGACACTTTCTAAGTCTTTTAACAATATGGGCCAGAAATATCCATATCGAATAATCTTATGCGCCAGGGATCGACCTCTAGAATGATTTCCACAAAGGCCTGCGTGGATTTCGCTAAGGACCTCACTGGCTTGATCAGGCGTTAAGCATCTCAAGGGTGGTCCTAATATCGACCTCCTGTAGAGTTGTTTATGCTCATCGAGGGCAAATTTGGTTGCTTGACCTCTGAGCCTACACGCCTCTTTTTTGTCTTCGGGTATAGTCCCTTGGCTTAGGTAGAGATTGATTGGGTCTTGCCAAGAGAAAGGTGTTTCTTCGATGCTCCCCGCCATGTTTTGGTTGTGAATATTTATAGAGGGTTTGCAGGCGACCAGAAACGTTATTGTCCTTTCTCTGGTTTCTCTTGTTGAGCTTGCAAACTTGGAGAGGGCGTCAGCCTGCTTGTTTTCTGATCGAGGTACCTAGTTGAGGGTGAAACTCTTGAACAATTATTGTAATTTTTTCAATTCGGCCAGGTACTGACTCATCTTAGTTTCTTTGGCCTCAAAGTTTCCTTCAACTTACTCTGCGACCAGCTGAGAGTTGGTGATTGTAGAGGTGTCAAAACGGGCCGGGCCGGGCGGACCGGCTCGGCCCGCAAAAAAAATCGGCCCAACTCAGCTTGTTTAATTTTTTAATATGGGCTAGGCTAGACTGCCTCGCTTGAAAACCCATCGCGAGCAGAAATTTTGCAACCCGGGACCGGCTCGGCCCCGCAGACCATGAAGGACCGTGGGCTAGCCCGCTTAGCCAGCAATATTTTTTTAATTTAAATTATAAATTATAATTTTTAAAAATTTAAGAATTTATAATTTTTAAATTATGAATTATCAATTTATGATTTTTAAATTACAAATTATAAATTATTAATTTTAAAAAATTATAAATTTATAATTTATAATTCAGAATGTATAATTTATAATTTATTAGTTTATAAATGTATAAATCAATAATTAAGAAATTTTAATTTTTAAATTATAAATTATAAATTTATATAAATTATAAATTATATATATATATAAAAAGAGGGAATGTAGCCGTTACAAATTGTAATGGCTACAGGCCCTTTTAATTGACCGTTGGGGCCAACGGTCAATTGCTATAGTAGCAGCAAAAATTGCTCCCCTTTTTTTTTTTTTTTTTCAAAAATAACAAATGACCACTATAAATAGTATTCATTTGTAATAAAAATATTTCCTATCAAATCTCTCAATTTCTCCTAAATCTCTTATTCTACAATTTCTCAATTTCTTTCTAATCTAATAATTTATAAATAAATTATATCTTTTATTAATTTCGTACATATTATTAAATTTATTTGGTGGAGCTTTGAATAGAGGTCTATCAATTTGCTACTTCGTGGAGCCGTGAATGGTGGTGTATCAAATTGCGACTTCTTAATTATTATTACGTCTTTTACGGTAACATCTATCCTTTTTTTACAATTTAATTAGTGTGTTAATCTTTGTGAATTTTAATTGTTAATTGTTCATATTTAGTTGATTATAAAAATGAAGAAATTTTTGAATCTTGCTAGTAGTTCTAAAAATAAAAAAACTAGTAGTTGCTCTACGGCCCCTCCGAGGGTAGACCAACATTCTCCTTTAAATGACCCCTCAATTCGTCCCTCCACTCAACCTGCTAGACGTAGTACTAGTCATCAATTTATAAACCCGCCCCTAAGACCTACTACTACCCCTCCCTCTTCTTCTAGTTCTACGGCCCGATATCATATGGAATGTAATTTAAATACGAAAGAATATAATTTTATTGCACAAACACCCCCATCTTTGCATAATACCGAATCACAAGAACAATATCATCCCACTACCGATAGAATAGATGAAGAAAACCCCTTACATGATGATGATGAAACACAAGCACCCGATGATAGTGACACACAAGCACCCGATGATAGTGACACACACAATGATACACATGGGAATAAAAAAAGAAGATTAACTAGTGATGTATGGAAATGTATAGCTATTGGCCCACCCGGTTCGATGCATTGTAAAATTTGTCGTGCAGTTTATAAACATAAAAAAGGAGGTGGAACGAGTACAATTAAAAGACATTTAGACACTCATCATCCAGGTTGGAATGAAGAGGGTGTGGGGGTAGAGGGTCAATCACAACTTTATCGAAATGAATCGGGCGAGCTACAAAGTTGGAGATATAGTCAAGAAAATATGAGAATAGGCTTATCTAGATTAGTTGTACAAAATGAGTTACCTTTTACTTATGCCGAAAATGAATTAGTAACTAGATATAATCAAATGTATTTACAACCGGCTTATAAACCCATTTCACGTAACACTTGCTATGATGATGGGTATAAACAATATTTAGCGAAAATTTTAAATTTAGCTGAAATTTTTGACAATTTGAAATGTAGAGTTTCTTTTACATCCGATATGTGGTTAGGTAGAGGCAATTTGCATTATTTATGTGTTACGGCTCATTGGATTGATGATAATTGGTGCATGCAAAAAAGAATAATTGAATTTCAACAACTTGATCATCCCCATACGGGTATTCATATTTATGAAGCAATTAGAGATTGCCTTAGGGGTTGGAAATTAATGGATAAAGTTATGTCTATGTCTTTTGATAATGCATCTAATAATACATATGCCGTAAGGGAATTAGTTAAATTAATAGACCTTTTAAAAAATGGTATTTTTTCCATGTTAGATGTTTTTGTCATATTATTCATTTATGTTGTAAAGATGGTTTAGAAAAAATGGATTTTTCGGTAGGTAAAATTAGAAGTGTTTTAACACATATTATGGCTTCATCAGTTAGAACACAAGAATATAAAAGATTTTGTCAAGACCGTAGGACAAGATTTGTAATTCCTTACTTAGATACTCAACATAGGTGGAACTCTACATATAGAATGCTTAGTGAGGCAATGCCTTATCGTCAAATAATTAGTGAATTTTGTAATAAAGAAATGTTTGATGATTACGGTGAACCATTTTTGCATGATGCGGATTGGGATATTATGGAAGTTCTTGCTCCACTTCTTCAAACATTTAATGATAAAACCAAAATTATGTCCGGTCATTTTTATCCAACATCTAACTTGTTATTATATACACTATATGAAATTGCTCAATTATTTGATAATCATAGATATGATGAACATTTAAGTGAAGTAATTTGTGCAATGGAAAAAAAAATTCTTAAGTATTATGAAAAAATACCCTACATAGCAATTATTTCAAGTGTTTTAGATCCTAGATTAAAGTTAGATATGTGTGTTGTATTAATGCAAAAATATAATGATTTTATACTTCATGAGGATTTTAACTATGAAGAAGAAAAAAAAAGAATGTTAGATATTTTGAAAAACTTGTATAGTGTTTATAGTCAAAATTGTGGGATAGGACAAATGCATGTAGGTATGCAACGGCCATCTACTAGCAAAAAAGGAATGTTTGCATCTTTAGGTAATTTGATGAATGAAAGACCGTCAAGCTCAAGACCCAAAAGTAGCGCAGAGATATCGCTATATTTACAAAACGCATGTGAAGAAGACTATGAAGGATTCAACGTGTTAGAGTGGTGGAAGAATAATGCTAAAGTGTAGCCAATTCTTTCATGCATTGCTCGAGACGTACTTGCACCTCAAATGTCAATAGTGGCATCCGAGAGTGCTTTAGTGCGGGCAAGCGCACATTGACCGATACAAGATCGCGGTTAAAACCCTACTCGATCAAGTTTTGTATTCTTTGGAAGGATTAACTAGACCAAGAGTATAGAAACAAAAATTTGAGAAAGGTGAAGACCATATTGCCTTAATTTGAAGAAGACGATGAAGAATGGCTTGAAACCGCATCCACCATCGCATCTCAATCCGAGAACGATTTAGATCACTTAAGTGAACGACCGATTTATCATTGGACATGTTTAGATGGTTAGATATTACAAAGTTGTTTGTTTATTTATTTGTTATTATTATGTACTTCCATTTAGAGGTTTGGTCAAATCCACCTCTATGTAATTATTTTTTCTAAATTAATGACGGGTAGAGGGGTCCGTGCCAAACCCCTCACCACCTTATTTGGTGGTGTTTTAGAAAAAATATAATTGATAAAAACAAATTAATATAAGTATATATTTCTAAGTTTTTATAAAAATCTAAGTGTTGTAAAATATTAAAAATCACATAAGTATAAATTATTAAATCTTTTAAAAAAGTATAAGTGTTGAAAAAAATATTAATAATCACATAAATATAAAAACTTCAAATTTTTAAATTCATTTTTTAAAAAAAATAAAAATCGCGAGCCGAATCGCCTAGCTCGGCTCATATATAAACCGACTCACCTATATAGTGGGTTGGTTTTGAGTCGAGCCGGACTTTTCAATTTTCAGCCCTTCATGGTTCATCGTGTGTTAAACAAGCCAGGCTGGCTCGGCCGGCTCATTTGACACCTCTAGGTGATCGCCACTAAATACTTGATGCCGCAAGCTCCTGCCATGTTCATGCCGGCGATGAGGGCTTCATATTCTGTCTCATTATTGGTGACTGAAAAGTCGAGTTTGATTGCAAAATCATATTCCTCCACGATTGGGGAGCAAAGTGAGACATCAATTCCACCTCCCGAGGTGGTCGCTGATCCATCAATGTGTAATATCCATACATATGAGTTTTGGTCATGTTAGTCAGGGAGGTCGAGCCTCTCGGCAACAAAATCAGTTAGAATCTATGTTGCGGTTAGAATGTGATGTAGAATTCCCCAAGCTTGATGACCCACTTAGTCAGCCTTCCTGACGTGTTTGGGTTCAACAGCATTTATTTTAACAGCTGGTTCATCAACACTATGATCGCATGAGACTGGAAGTAAGGTTGTAGCTTTCGTGCTGCTATAACTAGGGCGAGGGCGAACTTCTCAATTTCTAGATAGTTGTGCTCTGACCCTTGTAGCGCTTTACTACAATAATAAACGGGTCGATGAGTTTTGTCTCTTGTCGATACCAAGACCGAGCTGGTTGAGGCAGTAGACACAGCTAGGTGGAGGTGCAGAACTTCTCCCAGCTCAGGTTTGGCGAGCATAGGTGGTGAGGAGAGGTATTTCTTGAGATCGACCAGAGCCTGGTCGCACTACTCCATCCATTAGAATCCCAATTTTTTCACATTCCTGAGTATTTTGAAAAAGGGTAGACTCTTGTCGACCAGTCGTGCAATGAACCTACCAAGGGCTATTATTCTGCCGACTAGGAGCTGCTCATCCCGAACTGTTTGGGGTGGGGTGATATCCAAAACTGCCTGGATCTTCTATGGGTTTGCTTCGATCCCCCTTTGACTAATCATGTAACCCAGGAACTTGTCTCCTTGAACTCCAAAGGTATACTTATTGAGGTTTAGTTTCATACCAAATGCCCGTAATATCGAGAAGGTATGGTCAAGGTCGATTAGGTGACCCTCGGCTTTTTCTGCCTTGACAATCATGTCATCGACATAAACTTCCATAGACTTTCCAATCTCATTCTTGAACATAAAGTTGACTAATCTTTGGTAGTTGCTCTTGTATTTTTTAGCCCAAAAGACATGACCAAAAAACAATATATACCATTAGGGACGACGAAAGAGGTCTTGCCCTGTCTTCGAATGCCATGAATATTTGATAATAGCCTTGAAATGCATCCATCATACTTAATAATTCACAACTAGCAGTAGAATCGACTAATAAATCTATACGAGGCAGGGGCTAAGGATCTTTAAGGCAAGTTTTATTCAAATCCGTAAAGTTATTACACATACGCCATTTTCCCTCATTATTAGGGACGAGTACAACATTGCAAAGCCAAGAGAGATATTGAATTTCTACAATATATTCCGCTTCTAAAAATTTGTTGACCTCCTTTTCGATGATCTGGGATCTCTTAGCGTTGAAAGTCCTCGTCTTCTATTTAACTAGTTTGTATGAGGGGTCCATATTGAGACGATGGACAATGACACTTGAGTCGATTCCCTGGAGATTGAAATCTTTCCATGCGAACACGTTGATGTTTCTACGAAGGGAATCAACCATGAGACACTCCATACGATAGCCCATATCACTTTCGATCCGAGTAGTCTTGTCGGGGTTTCCAGGCTCCAGCTCGATTATTTTGAACTCCCTGACTGGCTCGACTCGGGTGTCCTCTAGTTTCCTTTTCTTGCATGCCTGCCCCTCATCGGGTTCCGCTGTAGGGGCGTCTCCCGAGGGCTTCAGCTAGGGTCGGGTCTTCTAATTGTTGGATTCGACCAAAATGGTGTAGCAATGTCTTGTTTCCTTAACATTGCACAAAGCTCGCCTACCCCTACTGGGGTTCGAAATTTGATCTTAATGTGGCAAGTCAAGACAATAGTCCGGAAGTCGTTTAGGGTAGGTCAACCAATGATGACATTGTAGGCAAATGTAGCGTCAATGATTGGGTAGTTTATCATGAGGGTTCTACTGTGGGGGCCTTCTCCAAATGATATGGATAGGTTGATGGATCCTTCCAGGATAATTTATGACCCTCCGAAGCCAACCAGTGGTGTATGGACTGGCTCAATTTTCAATTATCTCGAATTCATTCTTTTTAAGGTTAACAAGAATATGATGTTGGTGGAGCTGCTGTTGTCGACCAGGACCTTTCTTACTTCAAAATTCGCAATTCATATGATACAAATATTGGGTAGGGTAGTCTATCTTATGGTCGAACCCTTTGTTCTCGAGGTGGGCGAGGTCGATGTTAGTGAAAGAAATTAGCTCTGTACTGGCCAATAGCTAGAAAATCATTTCGACGGGAGTAGATTTAGTCGATTCTAGTCGTCGCTGGGCCTGCCTTCTAGCAGACTTCGAGTCCTCCCAATTGGACCTCCAGCAATCATATCAATTACTCCTTGAATGGGTGGGCGGGGATCCTGGGCGGGTTTCTTTCTTCTATCCTCTTTTCTCGGGCTAATTGACCTTTCTCTACAACGAGTCTGGTCGGTTTTGCCCCCTTCTTGTCTAGCATGCTCATCGATGTATTTTTTGAGATGGACTTGTCGAATTAGCCTCTTGATCTCATCGTGCAAGTTAAAACAGTCTTCCGTGTCATGGCTTTTTTGTTTGTGAAAATGGCAGTACTTCTTTGATTTTCTCATGGCCTCCATCTCACTCAGCTTCCTGGACTTCTTTAGGAGGTTATCGTGCTGGATGGCGAACAACAGCTCTTTCCTTAGAAGGTTAAGCGGAGTATAATCATAGAAGCGCTTAATGGGAGATCATCGACCTTCCATGTGCTGACGATCATCTTTCTCTTTATTCTTTTTCTTGTCAACCTCAGGGTTGCCATACATAACCTCCTGAGTCATATATCTTTCTGTGAGGTCAAACATCTCCTCCATCGACCGGGGCCACTCGCGCACCAATGCATTGGCACATTTTTTATGTTTGAGACCCAAGAAAAGCACGTCGATCAGGAACTCAATCCGGGGGCTATCAGTCTTCAACACTTTCGTATTAAACCTGGTGAAGAAGCCACGAAGGGATTCTCCTTCATTCTGCTTCACTGTGTGCAGGTCAGTATAAGGGAGCTTTGCCTTCCTTCGGCTGGCAAACTGGTGCAGAAACTTGTCACACAACTAGTCATATGAATATATCAACGCTGGCTCCAACTTAACAAACCAGTCGATGCAATCCCTTGAAAAGTAATCAACAACATCTTAGCATAGATATAATCATTATGCCTGTACGGCTACATCATGTGCTCGAATTGCATTAAGTGTTCATTGGGGTCTGACGAGCCATCATACTAAGGCAGGCTGGTTGGGACCTTGGTGTCCACGACGATGCGCTCGTCGATGATCTCCTAGACAAAAGGAGATTTCTTCTCTTGGCGAAACCTCAGTGGCCCATCATGGTAGTGATTTCTCTCAGTGTTTCTCCTCGAAATCTCCTCCAAACGCCTATTTAGCTACTGGACTTGATGAGATACCTCATCTCACTCCTCTCTATCAGCTTGAGATACATTTCTGTACGGCTGAGGTCTCGAGTGCTCGACCCTATAGCACTGCGGGGCTCGAATGGGTTGAATGCCATGATCAACGAAATCTGCCACTTCTTAGCGGGTGGCAAGCCGGGCAACTTCCTTAGGGAAATGTCCTCGGCTGGGTTCGCATCTCAAGAGAGGTCGCTTGGACTCAGTCGGCCATGATTCTCTCTGGGTGGTCTCTTCTCAAGAGGCGCCAGTTGCAGAGTGGCGCTGGCTGCCGATTCTAGTTGGACAGCATGTCGATTCAGAGCCGCGGAGAGTTGAGCAGAAATTTGTGTGGATATCTGTTCGCTAATGAACTGCATTAGTTGGGGCATGGTCAAGGTGACCACCTGTTCTGATTGGGCGCTCGATTTTGGCATGCCAAGTTCTTGCTGGGGTTGGGGAGGAGGAGTGGCAAACCTCCTATTTTCTTTTCTTTCCAAAGTGGCTCGCCTGGTGTTAACCATTTTTCGATTGCGGACATAAGTTTCCCACAGATGGCGTCAAATGATGAGGGTCAAAATTATATATGCTTGGATTGGGATAGATTCTAAAGGTGTCGACCTGTCTAGTCGAGTAGCTAATTTGTGGGCTGAGTCCTGCAATCACGAGCAAACGTCAGACTAGCCGAGGTGCCCTCGGCTATGGCACTTCGATGTTCAAGTCAATATGAGAACGATTAGATAAGATGACCAGCAGAGTGAGGGCTTTGCAGTATAGAATGACATACCTTGTGAGAAGCTGGCATTAGGACAATTATAGCCTTCCCCATGTGATTGATATGTCCAAGATGCCCTTAGCATGTATGAGAGGCCTTTTGTCCTCACATTGGGAGCTTTAGGACATCTCACACATTGGTACTATTCCAGGTGGCTTCATCTCCAGCTTTCATGGATAGAATAGTACACTAGTGGCACGTCCCCTATCTAGCGCAACAGCAGAGGTGGTACAGGGTGGCACAAGCCATTAATGCAGAGGCATGCTGCCTATCAGGGCATTAAATGCGGCAGAGAAAAGGTTCTGCAGTCAATCGACCTTCCCGGCCGACATGATAGATCGACCTCAGAGCTAGTTCTGAATGTGTCGGTAGACCGATGAGTGTGGCAGTCGAACAGAATGGTCGAATGAGTCAAGTGTCTGACTTTAGCTTGCGGCCTAGTCGAATGACATCAGTGTTGCTCAGTGTGTTGTCGGAAAAGAGATGCGAGAGGTCGACCAAGGTCGAGGCTTGATGATATACTCTTGGGTCGATGGTCTTTGGTTTGGGCCTATTGGGCCATCCCATATCAAGTTTATATAAATATCTTATTTATTTTATAAATATGAAATTATTTAGTTTAGATTAAATAAAGGAAAAATCAAAACATAAGGATATAGAATAATTATATATATATATATAGGTATTTTCATCATTGCAATGTAAAATTCAACTCAAATAAACAGAAGGAGGCAGTGAGTCACAATTTAAAAACATAAGGCGGCGTTTCAATCATTTTTCATCACAGGGAGGAAAACTGCCCATTTTTCATTTCACATGGGGTTAAAAAGATTTTAATCCTATTTTCTATATGTTATATAGAAAAGGGAGTATCAGAATTCTGGAATTTTAATTAAATTTGCAAAATTAAACTTTTTTTTGTTATTTATATAAACTCGTTGATGGGTTAATAATATTTTTAATTTTTTCTTACTTTTCAAATCATCAAAATATGTTATTAACCAAATTAATAATTTATAATTCATCCTTTAAACTTATTCACATAGGATTAGGATCTTCCACCACAATTATAAAATTTTGACTAAATTTAAAATTTTTAAAATTTTGACTTGTTTTTATAACTCTCAAAACAATTTAGTTACTTGCTCAACATTAACTGTAAATTTTTTTATTTTCTAAAATAATAAAAAAATGTCAATTAATCAAATTTAATGATTTTCTAAATTTTTTAAACTCTTTTGTAAACACATTATTAGAAAAAAATTCAATCAAAACCTATAATTTACCTAAACTCTATGAATGTTTTAATTAACTAAGCATTGCCACGAAATTAGTTAAAACTTAGGAAGAGTAAAAGAATTTAACCTGGACGCGGTATCATCTTTAATTCATTTATTTTTCTTTCACCTTCTTTATTTTTTATTATTAACTTTGATTTTATATAAAGATATCATTATGACTCTGCTATTAATATTTGTTGCATTTCTTTTTTAATCTCTTTCATAATTTGTATTAGATCATAGACAAACGAATTGCCGCTACAAAAAAATATGATAATTAGTGGAATCAATAAAGTGACATTTTATAAGATACATAATGGCACAAAAAATTAATATAGTGATAGTCGTAAAAGAATGTCACTATAATATAATATTTGGTGGTATTTGATTATAAATGACAAATAAATTAGTGACATTTCATTGAAAATGTTGAGATACATTTATTTTAAAGACACTTAACTATTGCCACTAATTTTTATAAAATAAAAAAAAAAAAGCCACTAATATGTAGTTATGATGTCATTTGAAAAAGATGTCATAAAGTATTTAGTGGCATTGTCTAGTATAATGACACATAAAGGTAATATAGTGTTAGTTTTAGAAAAAAGACCACTATAATAAAATATTTAGTGGCACTTGATTATTGAATGACATATAAAATAGTGGCATTTGATTAAAAATGCCAACAAAAATGTATTTTGCAGGCATTTAGCTAGCACTGCTAATTTTTCTTAGAAAATGCCACTCATATTTATTTATGGTGTCATTTAGGAAAAAATATCACGAAATATTTTAATGGTACTAATTTAATGACATAATGTAGTATAGTGACTCACAAGCACTGTTCAAAAAATTGGAATCGAACGGCGAACCGGTTCGATTTTCTTAAAAACCCAAAAAAATGAAAAAAATACCATATTTTGTAAAAACCGTTCAGACAGGCTGGTCGGACTGGTGAACCAATGAACCGGACCGATTTTTTCATTTAATTTTTAATAAAATTATATATATTTTTTTAAATTTTTTTGGTCTAAGTACAAAGTTTGAAGGTTAAGGTACACTTCACAAGCTATCTAAAAGTCAAAGAAAGCCTTAGTTTAGAGTTTAGAATTAACTTACACACTCTCAATTTTAAACTTTGGACTTGATATATTTAAATTGTTGTGATCATTTATCATATGAATTATGAAATTTGGATTGTAATGTTAGACAATATCATTTAAGTTCTTTATATTTTATATTTTGGCATTTTATTAATTTTTAAGTAATATATATATATATATATTTCGTAATTATGATGTCACGATCCAATTGCAGTTCAATTACAGTCCGACCAATGGTTGAACCAGTGAATCGTGAACTGGTAAGTTTTTCGGTTCAATGAACGGTCCGATTTTTCGAACATTGCTCACAAGAGTAATATAGTGATAATTATTAAAAAATGCCACTATATTACAATATTTAGTGACATTTGATTAATAAATGACAAATAAAGATGATGACATTTGATTGAAAATGCCAACATAAATGTATTTCAAGGGCATTCAACCAATGCCACTAATTTTTCTTAAAGTTTTTTAATGATATTTAATTATGGTGTCCTTTAAAAAAGATGTCACGAATTATTTAGTGAAACTACATAAAAGGAATATAGTGATAAAAGTAATATAATGAAAAAGATGCCACAATAGTTAATCAGTACATTAATGACATTTTATAGTATAGTGATATATTAAATTAATATAGTAATAGTAATAAAAAAAATATCACTATAATACTTAAAATCAATTAATTAGTAAATGTTGTAAAAACGTAGTAGCATTTTATTGAAACAACCAATATAATTATATGTTAAAGGCATTTAACTAGTATCAATACCTTTTTTCTGGAAAAAAAAAAAAAAAAAGAAGTCACTCATAATTTAATCATGATGCAATATAAAAGAATATCGCAAAGTAGATAAATAATATATAGGTATATTAATAACTATCAAATTTATAAATAAATATATATATATATATATATCTTATCATTAATGTATTGATGTTGTATTTGATTTATATTAATGTATTGACTAAATTAACGATATACTTAAAAAGTACAATAAATTTAATTTTTATTTTTATTTTTTCTCTCCTCACCTATATATTATGTTTTGTCTCTCTTTATTTTTTGGATATTTTATGTCTCTAAGCTAATTAACCTCTCACACTTTTTTAAATGTGTTATTCCATATAATAAATTTGAACGCATGCATATATTTAAAGAATTGAGTAAATGTGTTTCCAAACTATACAAATAAATTAATATCTTTAATTGTATTGAACATTGATAGATAGTTTAATGGTAAACTCATATTCTTGCAAACAGATGGTTATATGTTCGAATCTTATAAATATTAACGGAGCCATGTTGGAGTCTCACAATTGGGGAGTGGGGATAGATTTATATATATATATATATATATATATTTGTGTGTGTGTGTGTGTGTGGGAGTTGGTGTAGGTTAACATATATATCTAAAAAAATCTTTGGTGATATTTAGTATGCCATTAATATATTATTTTGTGACATTATAACATGTCATTTAAAGAATCTTTTAGTGATATTTTAATATATCATTTGCTATATTTTTTGCAGCATGTTGTCATTAAAAAAAAAAAAAGATTTTCATGGCATTTTAACATATCATTTATTTCATTTTTTATGGTATGTTATAATGTCATTTAAGAGATTTTTTGTAGCATTTTAATACGTCACTACATGTAATTTTTATGGCATGTTAGCCTGTCATTAAATGTACTTTTTGTGACATTTTAATGTCATTTAATTCATTTCTTGTTGTATTTTATTAATGCCATAAAAAGAATAAAAATAGTGACATTCATACCTTAGCTACACCCACCTAGATAGCATTTCTAAAAAATGCCATTATATGTAAAAATGTCACTATAATTCTATTTAAATGGTATTTTTAATGCCACTTATATACAATTTTCTTGTAGTGTGCATTTAATACTATTGGTTGTTTTTCTCTTTGGTAATTTTAGTCAGGAGTATAAACGAGTTGAGTCGAGCCCGAATCTAGCAGGTTCAAGCTCAGCTCTTCTATTAACTCATGAGCTCGAGCTTGATCGAGCCTAATAGCCAAGCTCGAGCTCCACTCGTTGAAAAACGAAGGCTCATCGTCATATAGAAGCAGAAAAGTTTGATTCATATATGTTCCAATGAGCTCGAGCTTATTTATACTCGAAACAAAATCTATAATTATAAGCTTTGTAAATTATTTTATTATTTTCTTAAAAATAAGAAATAAATTATTATTATTAGTAGTAGTAGCAGCAGCAACAATAGCAGTAGGTAATAGTGCTATTACCTACTGCTACTACTATTACTACTATTACTACATACAAATCTTTATGGGTCTTATTTTGTGAGCCTAGGCTAAAACTATATATATACTTATTTAGGCTTGCGAGCTTTTTGAACCAAACACTATTGAGTTCGGTTCGACTCGCTTGCCTGACGAGCTCAAGTTCGAATTGGCCTGGATTCAAAAAGATCAAGTCGAATTTAAGCTTTCATTGAACTGAGATTGAACCGTTCGTAAAACATCTCAACGCATTTACACCCCTAGTTTTACACTCCTACTATTTCAATTAATAATTTATTAAATATGATTTGTTTAAATTTTATTTTTTAATCCTTTTCTGGGGATTAATTGGATTTATCTTTATGTATCTATTGTTGCTTATTTTTTACTTACTCAGAGTTTATATGATCTTGTCAAGTTTTTATTTTCTCTATACATATTTTTAAGTATACACATATCAAGTATATTTGAAATAATAAAAAAGACTTTAATTGATAATGTCATCGCATGCATATAATTTGTTTTCTTCTCATTTCACGTGGAATATAAATTTTATTTTGTTAGCATCATTTAAATTATTTATTTTAATATTATACTATTTATAATATCTATATTTAACAGGTAAAATTATAAATTTATTAAACCGTCATTATATTTTCAAAAAATATTTGATGTAACACGAGTTTTCTTCTAATGTGTATATAAATACACACACATATACAATTATGCATACAGACTTCTTTGTATTAATACTACAGCCTAACTTATCTGATACTGGGTTCTAAATAAAAGTTAAAACAACAAAAAAAATATGTGTACTGTTATATTATTGTTCCTAAAAATAGTGACTGTACGACTGCGAGTTAGCAATATCACAAGATTTATTTAAATTAAAGGATACTTCTGAAAAATTACAAATTAAAAATATTATTTTAAAATATATGAAATAAGAATAAAAATAATAAATTTACAATGAAAAGAATTTCCTCCCCCCACATAAGCAACCCTTTTTCTTTGTCCTAACACTGAAATAACATTTTTTACAGTTTACAATATACTCATCTTTGTTCTATCATGTTTGTTACTCTATGTGTTTCGTCCCTATTTTGCTAGAGCATTCTACACTTTGCTTTACATTTTCCCAAAGCAATTATTTTAATTAACACATTATTTCTTCAATTGTTGATTACTATCAATCAACTAGACTACTTCTTGAATGGAATATTAAATAATTAATTTTTAAAATCAATATTGACAATATATAATAAGTAATTATGACTTAAATGTTGTAATACCCCTAAAATTGGGTACTTGAGAAAATGAGAATTTAGAAATCAAGATATTGGTTGGCTGGATTTTAGGGCCCGAAAAATTAATAACAAGAACTTAATTGCATGACAATTGAAAGTTTTTGGGTCAAATCGCAATTTGAGAAGACTTGATTGGACCACACTTTAGGAATTTCGGGGGTTTGTATGGAATTATTTTGGATCAAATGGGTGAAATTAAGGCACTAACTAAATCTGGGGTTGAATTGAACATTATGGAAACCTTGGATGACTCAATTGAAGGCAAGACAAAAATCTTAGGGGTCAATTTCAGATTTCTGGAAATTTGCTTTAAATAGTCAATTTTCATTTCTTCCCCTCCCCATTCTTCCTTTCTTCTCACCGCGTCACACCATCACCCTCACTAGCGATTTCACCCGAGACCACCCCAAAACGGAAAACCAAACCGACCATTTTCTTCATCTCTTCACGTTGAACATGCTGGTACCATATGCAGCCAAAATCTGGCAGTGTAGTGGCTGAAAATTGAGACCGAAGCCACGGTCAAGGCGGAGTTAGTGGCACAGCTTCACCGACGGCGACAGCTTGCAACTGGGTAATGGGTTTTGTAGTCCTCAGCTCAAGGAAAAGTTTGGTATGTTCAGCTTCCAGAATCAACCACCATCGACGGCAGAGGTAGTGGTGTTGTGAGCTTTAAGGCTTTAATTGAGGGTCGAAATGGCAGCAAAACTCAAAATTGATGAGGGCGTCGAATTGCTAGCGCTGAGACGCTTCGAATGGTGGTGTTGTTGACTATCTCCGGTAGCAACAGACTTTGGCGCAGCGGCGGAGCTGAGATAGAATCTCCAGCTTATCGCGATGATCGTGAAAGTGTTCTTGGTTTGCGATTTTGGAGCTTCAATAATCGGATCTTGGGTAAAAGATTTGGAATGGGATTATATATATATATATATGTATATGTATATTGTACCATTTTACCTAATGAATCTTGTATTATGTCAAGGAATGAAGAATTGATATATGATTGGTGTATACATTCACATGCATGGATTATTATATAGTTTAGTGGACTCGGATATGTCATATTATATGCTAACTTGGATCAATTTAGTTTATTAAAGGATTTAAATCCTAACTTGTGGATTTTATGGATTTGGAACCTAAGTGACGATAATTGGGTTAATTATGACGATTGGACTATTATTATTGATTTGGGATAATTATGTAATTAAGGACCAGATTACATCCCATTAATAGAATCGATATGAATCCTAAAACTATCGTATTAGCTTAGTAATTAGTGATTTTAGACTGCTAATGGTGTAATTATAATTATTAAGGATTATTAGAGTTGAATGGGTATTTTGACTGTGAAAATACTCTTTTGGTTAGGTGACAAAGAAGTGGGTCTCGCGGACTACTAGATTGCTGATTGTGGATTTCATTTTTTGAGGCTACGGAGGTGAGGTTATGCTAATTTGGCACTTTCTCATATCTATATGTTATTGTGATAAACCCTTATGAGGGTTCCTGTTTCTGTATTGACTGCATTGTGTTTATTGAAATATGTAAACTGCTTGAGATCTCGATTGTTATCTGTTATTTGATGTGTACACCCCTATGAGGGTTATTGCTTGTTATTGATTCTTATTCATGTCTGTTCTGGCACGTAGAACTCTTGTCTGTTATCTGATCATTCTGTTATCTGACTGTCCTATTATCTGATCGTTCTGTTATCTGGATATATGCCTGGAAATATGTATCGATTGATTGATATCTATTACATGTATGGAGATTTGCTTGGGCCGAGTGTCAATCCTAGCGGAATGCTTGGGTATATGGGACATGCTAGGGATACTCTTGGGTGTCAGTGATATACTATGGATACTCCTAGGTATTAGTGATATGCTAGGGATACTCCTAGGTATCGGCAGTGTGCCAGGGATACTCTTAGGCATCAGCGATGTGCTAGAGATACTCAGCAATGTGCTAGGGATACTCCTAGGCATCTATCGTGTATCAAACCATCATGCATGGATATGTCTAATTGATTGGAATAAGGTTGTTTTGATATGCATGTTAAGTTTGTTCTGTTGAACTGCATATGACTCGAGTTTGTTTATTCTGATTGTATCCGATTGTTTGTAAACTATTCATGGAGCAATAAGTTAGGAGAGATTTATATTTGCTTAACTTATTATTGCCTGTATCCTGAAATGTTCCTGTTTATTTCATAAATTATGATCTATTGAGTTGATTCTTCCTTGACAGTTCTTACTACTTATTATTACGAATATCGCTCAGTAAGTCCTTTGGACTTACCCCCCCCCCCCCCCCGGTGTATTTCTTTGATTTTCTCAGATAGGGTTAAGTGATGAACTTGAACTACAGGCTTGGATCGGCGATCATATTTTGTAATAGAAAAATATTTGTATATGCCTATGGGTACTCTTGGACATTTTGTTTACCCTAGAGATATTGTGATATGTTAGGTCTGAATTTAACATCTGCAGGGTGTATATATATTATTATGTTGAGTATTATGGGATCAGTTATGGTTTGTATATAATACTTTTGTTGAGATTGCTTAAGATGAAATCCGTTGTTGTTTCTGATAAGAGAACAAGTGTTTGTAACTGTTATGGGTTCTATCATATGTTAAATTCTAAACTCAGTGGTGTTGTGATGTGACATGATGAAATTAAGGTTTGTGGTATGTATGAAATGACAAATGCTATGGAATCAGTTAATGCATGTAAATTGTACTTTTGTTAAGCATTGTTTAAGTTTGAATCTATTGCTATCTCTGATAAGTTTTGGGAAAAAAAAATTGATGGGCCTAATGAATGTATTGTGGGTTAAGATTTAAGACTGAATTGAGTGGCGCCTCAACTTAAGGGCTATCTCGAGAGGGAGCATTACAAATGTTTTATAAAATATCATAATCATCCAATAAATAAGATAATAAATTTGCTAAAAATCAAATAATTGACTCTATTCTATAATGAATTGTACATTCAAATGTTATGGACAGGAAATTAGGGCTACATTTCATATACTCAACTTTTTTTTACTGTAAAGATGTGATTAGATGAAAAGATTCTTAATCTTTTATTTATTAGGAAAGCCAAAGGCAAAAGTAAAACTAAAGAGTTTAAATGGTTGCAAAAAATTTAAAAATATTTGAGCAATTTAACAAAAATAATTAGGTCGAATTTTGTTAGATAGATTCCTTTATCTCTACTTAAATTTCTGGAGAGTAATGGGGTCAGTAAGGGTGTCAAAATCAAACACAACCCGATGACACGACAATGATCCACCTGAAAAAAAACAGGTTTGGGTTTAGGGTTTTTGGGTTTGGGTCAAATTGGGTCAGACCCGAAAATGACCCGAGAAAAAAAAAAAAGGTTGGGTTGGTTTCGGGTCAACCCGCGTAACCTGAAAAAAATAAGTGGGTGACCCAATAACCCAGTAAACCTGACCCAACCCAACCCAACTGAAAATTTTAACTAATTAAAATAAAATATAAATAATACATATATATATATCCAAAAATCTAAATTTTGAAAATTCTTACAATTTACAAATTTACAAATTACAATAGCATTATTAACAAATAAGTAATAACACTTCCATTCTTCCCATTCAAAGATGATTGAATTCGATATGTTTTTATCTTTCGACTTTAATTTCTACTGTTTTGTAGTTAATTATGCATTTTGATCATTTGATAGTTGTCATCAAAATTGTTAATTGAACAATAGTTTGTTATTTTTTTTGTATTTGGAGTACTCATGTAGATGAGAAGCTCTTGTGTTTCTTAGACCTTAATTATTGTGCCAAATTTTAGATTTTATTGTAGATCAAATCTCTATTCAATTATGATGTTGGAATTTATAAATATGAAAAATAAAATAAATAGATCAAGTTGGGTCGGGTCGGGTTTGGTTTATTAGATTGTTGAGTGACCTGACTAAAAATCAGGTCAACCCGAATCCGACACGAAATTTTATGGATCAGGTTAGGATTGAGCCTTTTGGGTTTAACATCGGGTTGGGTTGGGTTTGGGTTTGGTATTTTTATGTTATACCCCTACCTCAATCCAACCCGAACCCACCCAACCCACACAAATTGACACCCCTAGGCCAGTAGGCATCATTAATCAGTCCTCATCCATTTGGTAAGGAGGTTGGTAAAAGGTCGTTAAACAAAAGTAAAATCGAAAATATATACTAATTTATTATATCTTCATCATATTAATTTTTTTAATTCATTTTATTGTCTCAAAACAATAATCAATATGAAATCTAATTATTTCTTTTTGAACATTTTTTTGATGAATTTGTTATAATAATTTTTATATGATTAAATTTATCGTATATATTTTTTTAATATTATTCAACTACTTTTTAAATGTTGTTAAATTATTCAATTAGAAAATTAGTAACATCGGCTTGACTGGACAACATAAAGGCAACATTTTATCTACAAAGAAAGTAGTACACATTTAATTTTTCTTTTTTTCTTTTTTTTTGAAAGGCAATTTATGAAATATTTGTTAAAATTTTGATTTTATTTAGGAGGAAATTGTGGTATATATTATTTTGTCACCAAGGGATATTAGAATTTTTTGGGCATAATAGAGTATCGACATGACAATCATAACATATAAAATAATATTTATAGTTACTATTGATTAAATTGAAGTATGTAATCAAAGATTTGTATCAAAATATTTAATACTATAAAGTATTTTTTAAAAGAAAAAGTCAATGTTAATATTAAAACAAATATATCATAAATCTAAATATTTGACTAAAAAAAATAATTTATCATCACTTAATTTCTTTTACGAAGTAAATATTAGTACATTAAAATATCTAATCATTCACTAAAATTATCATAATCATTAGTTTTTCATCGATTTCATTTTTCATATATGACAACAAACTTAGATATGGTCAAATATCATCATCATTCATAACTATCTCAAATTATATCATTATTGTAAATTAAATTGTAGTATCTAATGCAAAAGAGATTAGGTGGAACATAATTTAAGATTAATAATACATTCATATTTTATTAGTACATTAGTACGTTCACATGTCACTCATTTGCATATTTCCAATCCCAAATTTCCATATGTGCTTTTCAAAACGTCACAATGTACTATAGTTATCCCCTTCCCCTTAATTTAGTAACAAAAATCCTGACATTGAGTGAGACCGGCTACGATAGAAACTAATAATCATTTAGGAGAAGGGCTACTTGACATTTTTTTCTAGAGGCTCCCCATAGGATTTTGCCTTTCCATAATTCCATTCAATATCTGTTGCTCCTACTAAGTATCCACAAGGAACATTAATTTTCCAATTGCATGCACCTCCTTACTTAAATTCCATTATATAGTATTGTTGCGGTTAATTTCATTACAAACTTACACATTGTATTGATCCTAGTTGAGCATTATCTTTCTTTTATAGGGCATAAAGACTTCCCACTGCGAAAACACGAATAAATCCTACGTACGTCCCCAAGCCCTAGGTACTTTTGGAACTTCCCACTAATCTTTTCACAAATGGGCAACCACCTCCCTTCTATTGAATTGTCCTTACCAAAAAGGCCTTTCCAAACTTAAACTCTTAAAATATCTTATAAAATATCGTAACATATTCGTTATATAAATTAATAAAAATAAATTATTATAATCTTATAAATTTAAAAGAGTAAAGAGTTTTAATTTCATTTTAAAATCTTAGTGAACTTTTTCAGTTTTGATCATGTAAATTGTAAAATATCATTATTAATCTCTTACTAAGTTCTATAATTCTATTTTATTTAAACATTTTGAAAATTTTATTTAACAATAATATTTCACATCTTATAAACCCTAGAAGAATATTTTATAGTTTATAACATCTTTCCTATAAATTCATATAGCTAAACAAGCTCTAGATCTAAATCTAGATTATTGTATTTTCTTGGAATAATTCTTTATGTGTATCAATTCTATGTTTACTAACTACATAATCATCGTTTATTGATTTTAAGCTTTGCGTGTCAATCTATTTTTCCAAATGGGGTTTAAGGTTGCCATCAACTTAGGCTTTTTGGTAGTGCAAGTTACTCTGAGTGACAAGTATAAATTTATGTCAATTCTAGGCCATACACATATACGGTACATTTTTAAACTTTTAGGGCTCCACATAATGGTAGAACCTTCGATGGTCAACAAATAGAATGGAGGTATGAGTTTCGAACATCTAATGGTTACCGCAGACCTATATAGTTGCAACGAGGTAGGAATGGAAAGTGTCATTAGCTCAGAGGGCTCGTAACCCACCAAAAATTACATTACTAAAAATCAAATCTTTTCACGAGCCTTTAAATACCTATACAACATTTGCATGAGCTTATAGTTGATTGCACTTTGCCTAACTTAGCTCTCTTAAGAGGAAAGTAGTACTAAATTTTATTGATTTTAGTAATTTTAAAAATGTTCTCAAGAAGTTTGAATATTTCGATAGCATTTCAAGAATTTACATTTTTTATTTAATTTGAGTTGATATGATCCAATTTAATCCAGGATCTTATGAATCTCATCTATTTGATCAGAAGTCTTGAATCATCAAAATTAGGCCACCTCTACTATATATTACATGCTAGATGGCAAGTGCCTATAAGTATTATATGTTTTGACATTTACAAATACAAACATAAATGCTACTTAAAATTTTCTCGCAATATTTTTACTTCACTACCTTCAGAACTTGACGACCAGAAGATTCTCATTTGGCAAACACCAGTGGCTGTAATTTTAAGATACAATGCATGTTGAATATGGCTTGTGGTCCTTGAATTCTTGTACAGATTTGTATATGGCTCTCCACCTATAGCTTGGCTGGCCCTGTAAATCTAGATGGATTCTTTCGCAAGGCATGCCCAATTGTGTTGGTCTGTCGAACATTCTGCCACATTTTGGATATATAAGAAGTTTTCTTTATCACATCTTTCCTTTAATTTCTTGAAGATTATTACATAGTGTGGGTGCCAAATCGAACCGAGTAAGTTGCGGGCATGCTCATACTACAGGCCGATCACAATTTACTTTCAACCATTAATGAGTCGTTCTTATTATTTCAGTTTACTTGCGACTATTATTGGATTGTTCTCACTACAGGTTGATAAAATTCAGTATCAATTTTAATATTGCAATTTTTATGTTTACGGCATGTGCCTTTGATTGTCGACCATGCACAAGTATGGCACGTTTACCATATTAAATTATAGATTCAGCTTCTTGTTTAGCTGTCTATTTCTTGCTCGATGACCAATTGAATGAAGTCTTCCTCATCATCGAGCAGAGATAAGGGATATGCAATGAGAGAAATTTTGAAAGAAATCAATGTAAAAGTTAAAAACTAAAATTCCATTCATCAAAAGCGAGAGCACATCTAGAATTTCAAGAGTACATAACATAAAATTGAAGGAAAAAATAGTAGATACATCCATCAAATTTCCGATCAACCTTATTTTTGTTGCAAAGTACCTAAGGTCGGGGTCGATGGGAGAGAGAAATGTTGTTCGTAGGATTTATGCCAACATGCAGTAATCCAAAGCAATAAACAAATATTGCAAGTCAGATTATCAGGAATGGATCAGATAATCACAATTAAGGCAATACGTGCGTTTATATCCAGATGAAATTCAAAAATAAAGCATGCGGTATAAGAATTAGACATGCGTTATAAGTATTTAAACATACAGCATGCGATATCAGATTTTATACATACAGCATGCGTGATCAAAATAAGCATTCAATTCAAGGCAAATAAGAATTTCAAATAACTAATCAAATACGAGTCCAGGAAAAGCCAAAATTCATAATTTCAACCAAGGCAATGGAAATTAAAAGAACATGCTGTCAGATTTATCTAATATAGATAGAGAATTTTAACAGTAAACTTATTTTAAATTCTGTATCATAACAGAATTAATAGGACGACCAAATCACAGAGAAATTCTGTTTGCCTTGAAGAAACGAGCGCCCCGACTCACCAGTGCAAGGGGTACAGCGCGGCTCCTCCCAGGATGAGGTGGTCCAGAACGATCAGGTGCACTCCTTCTCGTTCACCTCGAACAGTACTCAGTAGCCAGAATTCGAATAGGATAGCCAAGATTTCGGAGAATATATACGTATATATATGTAAATATACTAGGCCGAATATGAGAGCTCAAGGAATTATAACTATGAAGAAGCTGGAATATCAGGGGGAGAGAAGAATACAAGCAGAAGAGGCTGCTTTTTCTTTTTGATTTTGGTGTGTTTAGAAGACTGCCGAGAGCCCTCTATTTATAGAGAAGAATTAGGTCTGGCCGAAGGCAATGGGCCGACGGCCAAGGCCTAATTTAATTACGGTTTGACGGCCAGACCGGGGTTTGACGGCTGTTTAAAAAGCTGATTAGGGTTTGACTGAGTAAAACCCTAATCCTTGTCCGCCAATCAACCCTAAAAATCCGGCCCCATCTTCCCTAAATCTCGGCTGTGATCTCCAACAGGCAAGACTCGGTCAAGCCTCTATCCGATCAAGCCAACGGTTAAGTTCGAATTTTGAATTTAATTTTCAAATTTAAAATTCAAAATTCCAATTGAATTTTGTCCAAAAAATTAAGACTGAGACTGAGACATTCGCCCTAACGCCCGCGACCCGGATCCGGAGCCGGGCCGGCCGGCGGCGGCGGCGCGCGTGTGGTCTACTTTTATATACCCCTTAAAGAACACTTTATCAAGCATTCTTACTTGAGTTCAATATAAACTACACCACACTTGTTTACAAAACCAATGTGGGACAAGTGAAGGGTTAAAGACCCTTCAACTCCTCCACTTGGTTTTATAGGTCACAAGAGGGTCTCCTTTCTCATAAGCTTACAATGTGGGACAACTCAATTTATGATACTTAACCTTTTTCCCTTCCTCTATTTCACCAAAATCAATACTTTAATTATCTATTGGATTCCAACCATAATTGGCATCCATCTAATTAATAATTAACCATGTAAATGCGCAATGTGCCAATTACAACAAGAAATATCTTATGCACCCAAGGTCGAAGATGGGGGATTCAACCCCGTAAGAGGGGCTTTCCAAGCTCGAGATTGGGGGGGTATGCAACTCCACCAAATGGGCCTTCTCCAGCATCAGCAATCGAAGAGCTAGCTCTCTCCTTAACTTACTATGCCATATCTTGAGCAGCAAACACTAATTCTTGAACAATAGTGAGTAGGAACTCAAATCATTTCTCATGCTTGTTCCTGGCCTCCTTGAACTCGCCACTGTTATTTAGGAAAGGCTATAGGTTATCGTCCTATTGAAAAAATCACCAACAGATTATAACAGAATTACAAATCAGTTTATAATCATAGGGTAGTGTTTGTAAAAACAATACGATGAATATTTTAAGAAAATAGCAGGCAATAAAACATATATTTCAATTATACACTAGCAAGTCAATTCAAACAGCACATATACCAAAAGCAAACACCAGTTGGAATATGAAAACAAGAGAACTGAATTAGTAAAAAAGAAAACTTAGCTAAAAGTTCTGTATAGTAACAGAGCTTAGAATATATTCGACTGAATCACCAAAAACTGGTTTGCCTTGAAGAAATTATTGCCCCTACCAGTGCAAAGGGTACAACAAAACTTGCTCCAGGATAAGACGGTCCAGAAGCTTTTCTAATGCACTCTAGAATAGGTTCACCTCGATCACCACTCAATTGCTAGAATTCTAATAAGCAACACTAAACTGCAAAGGCAAATAGGAAAGGGATAGAAGAGAATCTGTTGTGTACGTTATGCCTTCAACAACAGGTTTATATAGGTAAGAGAGGGGTCAGAATGTGTCCAGATGCATTCTGGAGCAGGTGCAGAAACTTGTCCAGATTCAATCAGGACTAGGTGCAATGAACCTATAACTCCAAAACTATTTTTGGGCAGTTTCTATAACTACAAAAACGTGCAAAAACTATTCTGCACCTTAAATTCAAAATTTAAAATTCAAACTTTAACTTTTGAATTTTAAATCTAATTTTAAGTTTTAAATTCCAACTCGAGATAATTCACCTAAATGTTAATTGCTAGGGCCGGGCCAGGACGGGTAGGTGATAGCATCACGTGTGTGGGCACATTCTTATAAGTCCCTTAATTGATACTTTACCAAGCACCAATACTTGAACTACTTATAAGGTGTAATCACATTAGAAAAACTTCCAATATAGTATAAGTGGTCTAGTATAAGACAAAAGAGCCATTTATACTCCCACTTATTCCCCTATAATTTATCTCATGTCGAATGTGGGATTCCCCCACATTCACAACCTTTTGCACTTTGTTTCCCTGTTCTCATTTCCACAACAACTATAGATTCCCACGAAATAGGCATCAATCCATAAAGGTAAACCACTTCTTAAACACGTAATTAGTTACAAATCCCAATTGATTTGATGTCAATTACAATAATCTTCCACACATCTATAGCGTTGGACTATCAGGATTTCGAACTTGCTTTCTGCGACGGTACCTTCTTGTTTGAACCACCACCTAAGTTATCCAACTAACGCCACCACAGGGACAAATAGATCAAAGCCTTGAATTTAGCCCTTGAATGTGGCAGATCCATTGGCAACAACAAGCTACTTGGCTATGTAGTGATCTTTAGGTTTGACACGTTACGATCATGTGTCCCGATCCTATATCATTAATGCTTTTGAGGAATAACTCTTTTTCCTCTAGTCGCAGACAAATGACTTCCTTCACTTAGTTGGGCATCTCTAGGGATGCACTGCTTGCATCTCATCAATATGACCTGACCCCAATCAGAGTTTGAACTCTTACTTTACTAGCAATAAACAACACCTTCCAAGAATGCCAGGGGATAGACTTAGATACTAAAGTATCAGTCAAGTACACTTCGATACACTCATCAGTTTGTTTATACCACATTGAACCTTCCTTATAGGATCTCCACTTGGTAAGTTGAGTTGCCACTACAGGAGCATCACTTAGTCCCTTGATTTTTGGACTAAGCACAATCCATGTCCTTTGGTCATAGGATTGGCCATGTTGTCTTTGGATCCAACAAAATCAATGGCCACAACCTTATCAGACACAAGCTCCCTTATAGGCTTTAGTGTAACTTGGCTATATCTCTTGGGCTTTTAATTATACTTTGAACTTCTAATCTTTACAATTGTTGTTTGGCTATCACAATGCACTACGATCGTAGAAAGAGGCTTACTAACCATAGGTAATTGGACCATTAGCACATGTAGCCACTCAGCTTCCATTCTAATTATGTCCAAAGCACATAACTCTGCCTCAAATGTAGATCAAGTTACCAAAGTTTGTTCAGTAGACTTCCATGAGATAACACCTCAACACAAGGTCAATACATACCTCGTACACCTATTACTATCAGAGTTTTAGGCTACCCTGCTAGCATCACTATATCCCTCAAGTACTACAGGGAATCTGCCATAATGCAGAGCAAGTGATGTCGTGCCCTTAAGATACCGAAGTACCCTATCCAAAGCCTCCCAATGGGTTCTGTTGCGACAACTTGTATACCTCGCCAGCTTCGAGATTGCGAATGATATATTTGGTCTCGAACCATTTGCAAGATATTGCAAGCTCCCACTAATTTGAGAATACCTCAATTGAGACACAGGAATACCACTTTCATACTTGAAAAGAGCCACAAAAGGATCATATGGTGTCTTAGCGATTCTACAATCTGTATAGCCAAATTTCTCAATAATCTTCTCAACATAATGAGATAGAGAAATGGCTATACCCTCAGTTGACCAAATCAAATTAAGTCCAAGAATCACATTAGCTTCACCTATATCTTTCATTTCAAACTTACTTTTCAAGTATGATTTTATCTCATTGATAATCTCAATGGTAGAACCAATCAACAAAATAACATCCACAAGCATAGCACAATATAATCATCACATTTAACCTTACAATAAACGTACTTATCTTCTCATTTATGCTAAAACCAAGTGATAAAATAGTTTTAGCAAAATTTTCATGCCATTGCTAAGGTACTTGTTTCAATCCATAGAGGGATTTAACAAGCTTATAGACCATTTGCTCGTTACTAGGAGCTACAAATCCCTCAGGCTGATTCATATAAATCTTTTCCTCGAGATCACCATACAGAAAGGTTGTTTTCACATCTATATGGTGAATCGGCAATTCATATATAGAAGCCAGTGCGATAAGCACGCGGATTATAGTCAATTGAGCAACCGGGGAATAGGTATCAAAGAAGTCTATATCCTCTTTTGGTCTAAAGCCTTTGGTATCTAATCTGGCCTTAAACTTGTCTATGGTTCCACCAAATTTAAGTTTTTTTTTAAATATCTATTTGCATCCAATCGTAGTACATTCCAGAGATAGATCGACTAACTCCAATGCCTCATTAGAAACAATGGAGTCCATCTCAGTTTTGATAGTTGCCTTCCAATGCTTTGCTTCAAATAAGGCCATAGCATCCTTGAAGGTCACGTGATCATCTTTGATATTGTAAGTGATGAAATTATTTCCAAAACCCTTGATGACCCTAGCTCTCTTACTCCATCTGGGTTCATCTTGTTCTTCAGCTCCTGTGGATGTTGAACCAAAACTGCTTGGATTAACCCCCATATTGGACATTTTTCCACATGTTCAGGAATAAAGGTCGATGTAAGAGCTGAATCTAAAGAAACATCTTGAGTTATTCCCGTTTTCATTTGAAACACATCCTCAAAGAACGTGGCATCACGAAATTCCACTATTATGTCAACCTTTATGTCAGGGATTTCAGACTTAATAACCAAAAATCTCAATGCATAGCTTGTTTCAACAAAGCCCAAAAAGACTGCATCAACAGTTTTAGAGCCAAGCTTTTTCCTCTTGTGTTCTAAGACTAGAACGTTTGCAAGACAGCTCTATACTCAAAAATATTTTAAGCTATGCTTTCTACGTTTCTAGAATTCAAATAGAGTGCATTCTTTATATTTTAGAGAGGCTCTATTCAGAATATGGCAAACCGTATTCTAAGCATTTCCCCAATGTATTTAAATTCAAAAGTACATTATTGATCATGTTTTTAAAGGCTCTATTTTTTTGTTATGCTACCCCATTAGATGAGGGGGAATAAGGAGGAGTCTATTCATGAATAATACTGAAGTTTCGGCAATATTCATCAAAAGGATTCAACTCATACTCTCCACCTCCATCTGATCTTAACCTTTTAAGTTTCTTACCAATTTGATTTTCAGCGTCGTTCTTGGAAATGATAAATTTTTCAAGTGCTTCATCTTTATGTTTTAACAGATAAACATAACAATATCTACTATAATCATCTATAAAGATAATGAAGTATTTTTTCTATTCTTTTGTTAAGATCTCATTGAACTCACAAATATCCGTGTGCACAAGCTCAAGTAATTCAGAATTTCTTTCAACCAATTGGTAAGATTTTCTTACTTGTTTAGCTTAAGCACATATTTGACATTTGTGACTACGTTCAATGTCATATTTAGGTATTAAATTCAAGTTCATCATGCGTTAAACAGAACCAAAATTCAAATGACTTAAACGACTATGCCATACATCAAAACTTTCAGCAGTATTCACAAAGGATTCAGAATACACATTTTTATTGATTAAATTAGAACTAACATACTCGACTCTTAATTTGAACAAACCATTAGACAAATAGCCCTTTCCAATAACAGACCAAAATGCTGAATTACAACTTTATTAAATTTAAAAGCAAGCTAATAGCTTTCCCTAACTATTATCAAACTACTAATAATATTTCTCCATCTAGTTGGGACGTAGTGCATCCTCTACAGACACAGTATACGCCTTGAAGGAAACTTCAGGTTCACCCATCCTATCCTAAACACCTAGGCAGCACTGGAGTTTCCCATTGTTACGGATTTTCCATCAATTGGCTGATAAGACACAAGTAGCAATTTATCAACACAAATGTGCACATTTGCCCCAGTGTCTATTACCCAGTGAAAAGGTTTATAAATAATACAAACTTCAAGTTTTAAAGTTACATACCCATCAACGATTGTCTCTGGAGCTCTAGTTTTGCTAGTCTCCCCAACAACTATGTTAACCATCGCAGGGGTAGTTAAGTTGGGTTTGGCTTTAGTTTTCTGAGATGGACAGTCCTTAGCCTAATAGCCTACTTACCCACAATTCGAGCATGGCTTGTTTGTTTTCGATTTCTTAGCTTTAGTTTTACCCTTATTTATGGTTTTAGAGTTCAAGTTCACTTGGTTCTTTTATTGAATTTCTTCTTTCCTTCAATTACCGTATTTGCCTTAGGTTGGTGCTTAACCAAAACTCCACAAGTTTGATTCCAGTGTTCTTCCTCAACGTTTATGGCAATCATAAGATCACCCAATGACAACTTCCCTTTTTGATGCTTAAGTGTCATTCCAAAAATTTTCCATGACATAGAAAATTTATCCACTATGGACATGACCAGGAACTTCTCAAGAAGTTTCATCTCAGTGTCAGCAAGAGCATGCTCAAGGTTGATCAATTCATGTGTCTATTCAGTTACAGACTTTCCCTCAACCATCTAATACTTCATGACCTTGGAAATAAAATGCTTCTCGAGCCCTTGCTCTTCAGTATTATATTTTAGGTCTAACTAATCCCACAACGACTTAGCAGTGTATGATTCAGAACAGCATACATCAAAGAGAATATTTAATAGTGACGATAAAATGATCCCTCAACCTAACTGATCTTTGTTAGTCTACTCAGCTATTTCAGCTATTTTGGGATCGGTATCAGTTGGTTTAGGTCTAGTCACCTGAATAACCGAAAGAAGACCTTTCATTGTGAACGATATTTTCATTCGTTGTTGCCAATGTTTGAAAAATGGGCCACAAAGCTTTTTTGGCAAGCCAGATAGGTCAACTTTAGAGGACGGCAAAGAACCAGCACCAGAACCACTTGCAGAAGAAAATGCCATTTTCAGAAATATAAGCAGTTTAAACAAACACTAAACAATAATTTCTTCAAGTTTGTTGGAAAAATCACCAACTAATTATAATAGAATTACAAATCAGTTTATAATTATAGGGTAATATTTGTAAAAATAATACAATGAATATTTCAAGAAAATAGCATGAGATAAAAAATATATTTCAATTATAGAGTAGCAATTCAGTTCAAACAGCATATATACTAAAAGCAAACACCAGTTGGAATATGAAAACAAGAGAACTAAATTAGTAAAGAAGCAAACTTAGCTAAAAGTTGTGTATCATAATAGAACTTTAAATATATCTGACTAAATCACCATAAACGTGTTTGCCTTGAAAAAATTATTGCCCCTCCCAGTGCAAAGGGTACATCAAAATTTCCTCCAAGATAAGACAGTCCATAAGCTTTTTTGATGCACTCCAGAACAGCTTTACCTAAATCACTCAGTTGCCAAAATTTTGATAAGTAACACTAAAATGCAAAGACATATAAGAAAAGGGACGAAAGAGAATGTGTTGTGTACATTATGCCTACAACATGAGGTTTATATAGGTAAGAGAGGGGGTCATAATGTGTCCAGATGCATTCTGGAGTCGGTGCAGAAACGGTTCTAGATTTATTTTGGATAAGGTGCAATGAACTTATAAATCTTGAACCGTTTCTGGATAGTTTCTGTAACTATAGAAATAGTTCTGTACCTTAAATTCAGAATTTAAAATTCAAACTTTAACTTTCAATTTAAAATCTGATTTTAAGTTTTAAATTCCAAATAAAAAGTTGAAAATTGCAGCAAAAAAATTAACATGAGACCTAACATAGTTTGCCAAAATGCTCATCACCAAGGCCGGGCCGGGTCGAGAAGGGCAGGCGGTGGATTTCAATGTGAGATAAGTGGTCTAGTATAAGATAAAAGAGCCATTTATACTCCCACTTATTTCTCTATAATTTGCCACATATCGAATGTGGGATTCCTCCCACACTCACAACCTTTTGCACTTTGTTTCCCTCTTCTCATTTCCACAACAACTATGGATTCCCACCAAATAGGAATCAATCGATAAAGCTAAATCACTTCTTAAACATGTAATTAGTGACAAATCCTAATTGATTTGTTGCCAATTACATTAATCCTCCACACATCCATAGTGTTGGACTACCAGGATTATCGTAACTTGCTTTCTGTGATGATACCTTCTTGTCTGAACCACCACCTAAGTTACCCAACTTATGCTACCACATGGACAAATGGATCAAATCTTGAATTTGGCCCTTAGATGTGGCGGCATCCATTGGTAACAACAAGCTACTTGGCTATGTAGTAATCTTTAGGTTTGACACGTTATGGCCATATGTCCTGATCCTATATCATGAATATTTTTGAGAAATAACTCTTTTCCTCCAGTTATGGCCAAACGACTTCATTCACTTAGTTAGGCATCAATAAAGATGCACTGCTTGCATCTTGTCAATATAACTTGACCCTATTCAGAGTTTGAACTCTTGCTTTACTAGCAGTAAACAACACCTTCCAAGTATGGCAGGGGACAAACTTAGATACTAAAGTATCAGTCAAGTTTAGGTGCACTTCGATACACTCATCAACTTGTTATACCACATTAAACCTTCCTTTTGGGATCTCCACTTGGTAGGTTGGGCTGCCACTACAGGTGCATCACTCAGTCCCATCCCCAGCCTGGATTTCTGGTCTAAGGACAACTCATGTCCTTTGGTTAAAGGATCGGCCATGCTGTCTTTGGATCCAACAAAATCAATGGCCAAAACCCGATCAGACACAAGCTCCCTCATAGATTTTAGCCTAACTTGGATGTGTCTTTTGGCCATTCGATTATACTTTAAACTTTTGATCTTTGCAATTGTGGTTTGGCTATCACAATGCACTACGATCGCAGAAAAGGGCTTATTAACCATGGGCAATTAGACCATTAGCCCATGTAGCTACTCAACCTCCGTTCCAGTTGTGTGCAAAACACATAACTCTGCCTCAAATGTAGACCAAGCTACCAAGTCTTTTTATTAGACTTCTAGGAGACAGAACCCCCACCTAAGGTAAATACATACCCCATACACCGATTACTATCGGAGTTCTTAGCTATCCAGCTAGCATCACTATATCCCTCAAGTACTGCAGGGAATCTACCATAATGTAGAGCAAGTGATGTCGTACTTTAAAGATACTAAAGTACCCTCACCAAAGCCTCCTAATGGGTTCTGTTGGGAGAACTTGTATACCTCGTCAACTTCGAGACTGCAAATGATATATCCGGTCTCAAGAAATTTTCAAGATATTACAAGCTCACATCAATCTTTTAATACCTCAATTGAGACACATGAATACCACTTTCATTCTTGAAAAGAGCTATAGAAGGATCATATGGTGTCTTCGCGATTCTATAATCCTTATAGCCAAATTTCTCAATAATCTTCTCAACATAATGAGACTAAGAAATAGTTGTACCCTCAGTTGACCAAATCAACTTGAGTCCAAGAATCATATTAGCTTCACCCATATCCTTCATTTCAAACTTACTTTTCAAGTATGATTTTGTCTCATTAATAACCTCAATGGTAGAACAAATCAACAAAATATCATCTAGTATAAGCATAGCATAATACAATCATCACCTTTAACCTTACAGTAAATGCACTTATCATTCTCATTTATGCTAAAACCAAATGATAAAAAAGTTACATCAAATTTTTCATGCTATTGCTTAGGCGCTTGTTTCAATCTATAGGGGGATTTAACAAGCTTATAGACGTCTTACTTGTTACCAGGAGCTACAAATCCCTTAGGCTGATCCATATAAATCTATTCCTCGAGATCACCATACAGAAAGGTTGTTTTCACATCCATCTGGTGAATCGGGAATTCATAAATAGAAGCCAGTGCAATAAGCACCCGAATTGTAGTCAACCGAGCAATCGGGGAATAGATATCAAAGAAGTCTGTTCCCTTTTTTTTTTCTAAAGCCTTTGGCAACTAGTCTAGCCTTAACTTATCTATGGTTCCATCAGACTTAAGTTTCTTTTTAAAGATCCCTCTGCATCCAATCGTAGTACAACCCGAAGGTAGATCGACTAATTCCCATGTCCTATTAGAAATAATAGAATCCATCTCACTTTTGATAGTTGTCTTCTGATGCTTAGCATCAGATGAGGCCATGGCATTCTTGAAAGGTAGTAGGATAATCCTCGATATTGTAAGTGATGAAATCACTAGCAAAGTCATTGATGACCCTAGCTCTCTTATTCCATCTAGGTTCATCTTGTTCTTCAACTCCTATGGATGCTGAACCAGAACTACTTGGATTAACCCCACATTTGACATCTTTTCCACTTGTTCAGGAATAGAGGTCAATATAAGAGCTGAATCTAAAGAAACATCCTAAGGTACTCTTGTTTTCATTGGAAACACGTTCTCAAAGAACGTGGCATCACGAAATTCCACTATTGTGATGCCAAGGATTTCGGAATTAATTACCAAAAATCTCAATGCATAACTTGTTTCCACATAGCCCAAGAAGACCGCATCAACAGTTTTAGAGCTAAGCTTTCTTCCTCTTGTGTTCTGGGACTAGCACTTTTGCAAGGCAGCCCCACACTCGAAAACATTTCAAGCTAGGTTTTCTACCTTTCTAGAATTGAAACGGAGTTCATTCTTTATGTTTTAGTGGGACTTTATTCAGAATATGACAAGTCATATTCAAAGCCTCTCCCCATATATATTTAGGCAGTCCAGAATTCAAAAGTAAACTGTTGATCACATTTTTAAAGGTAATATTCTTTCATTCTGCTACCCTATTGGATAAGGGGGAATAAAGAGGAGTCTCTTCATGAACAATACCAAAGTTTCGGCAACATTCGTCGTAAGGATTCAACTCATAATCTCCACATTTATCTTATCTTGATCTTCAGTTTCGTTCTTGAAAATGATAATTTTTTCAAGTGCTTCATCCTATATTTTAATAGATAAAGGTAACGATATCTATTGTAATCATCTATAAAGGCAATGAAGTATTTTTTTTCTGATCTTTTGTTAAGATCCCACTAAACTCACAAATATCTGTGTGCACAAGCTCAAGTAATTTAGAATTCCTTTCAACCGATTGGTAAGGTTTTCTGACTTGTTTAGCTTCGGCACACATTTGACATTTGTGACTGCATTCCGTGTCATGTTTAGGAAAATTCAAATTACCTAAACGACTATGCCATACATCAGAACTTTCAACAATATTCACTAAAGATTCACAATATGCATTTTTATTTATTGAATTAGAACTAACATACTAGACTCTTAATTTGAACAAACCATAGGACAAATAGTCCTTTCCAATAAACAAACTAAAATGCTGAATTACAACTTTATTGAATTTAAAAGTAAACTCATAGCCTTCCCTAACTATTACAGAACCACTAATAATATTTCTCCGTATAGTTGGGACATGGTGCATCTTTTACAAAGATAGTATGCGCCTCAAAGGAAACTTCAAGTCCATGTATCCTATCCCAAACACCTTGGCAGCATTGGAGTTTCTCATTGTTACGAATTTTCCATCAACTTGCTGATAAGACACAAATAGCAATTTATCATCCAAACGCACACATTTGCTGCAATGCCTATTAACCAGTCAAAATGTTCTTAAATAGTACAAACTTCAGGTTTTAAATTACATACCAATCAATGGTCATCTCTAAAGCTCTAGCTTCGCCAATCTCCCCAACAACTATGTTGACTACTGCGGGGGCAACTGAGTTGGGTTTGGCTTTAGCTTTCTTCAACAAACAGTCGTTAGCCCAATGGCCTACCTACCCACAATTCCAGCATGGTTTGTTTGCTTTTGGTTTCTTAGCTTTAGCTTTACCCTTATTTATGGTTTTAGAGTTTGAGTTCACTTGGTTCATTTTATTGAACTTCTTTTTTCCTTCAATTACCATATTTGCCTTAGGTTGGTGCTCAATCGGAACTCCATGAGTTTGATTCCAATGTCCTTCCTCAATGTTTATGATAATCTTAAGATCATCCAGTGACAGCTTCCCTTTCTGATGCTTGAGTGTCATTCCAAAATTTTCCCAAGACTTAGAAAATTTATCCACTATGGACATGACCAAAAACTTCTCAAGAAGTTTCATCTCAGAGTCAGCAAAAGCATGCTCAAGGTAGATCAATTCATGTGTCTGTTCAATTACAAACTTTCCCTCAAACATCTTATACTTCATGAATCGACAAACATAATATTTTCTTGGGCCCTTGCTCTTCAGTATTATATTTTTGGTCCAACTCATCCCACAGCGATTTAACAGTGTACAATTCAAAATAGTATACATCAAAGAAAATATTTAACGGTGACGACAAAATGATCCATCGACCTAACTGATCTTTCTCAGTCCATTCAGCTATTTCAATTGTTTTGGGATCGATATCAGTTTGTTTAGGTCTAGTCACATGAATCACTGAAAGAAGACCTTTCATTGTGAACTATATTTTCATTCGCTATTGCCAACGTTTGAAAATTTTCCCCCCAAACTTTTTTGGCAAGCCAGATAGGTCAACTTTGAAGGACAGCAAATAACCAACACCAGAACCACTCGCAGAAGCAAAAGCCATTTTCAAAAATATAAGTAGTTTAAACAAACACTAAACAATAATTTCTTCAAGGTTGTTGGAAAAATTGCCAACAGATTATAACAGAATTGCAAATTAGTTTATAATCATAGAGCAATGCTTGTAAAAACAATACATTGAATATTTCAAAAAAATAGCATGCAATAAAATATATATTTCAATTATATCATAGCAATTCAATTCATACAGTACATATACCAAAAGCAAACACCAGTTGGAATATGAAAACAAAAGAACTGAATTAGTAAAGAAGAAAACTAAGCTAAAAGTTCTATATCATAACAGAACTTAGAATAAATCCGACTAAATTACTAAAATTTGGTTTGCCTTGAAGAAATTATTACCCCTACCAGTGCAAAGGGTACATCGAAACTTGCTTTAGGATAAGACAATCCGGAAGCTTTTTTGGTGAATTCTAGAACAGTTTCACCTCAATCACCACTCAGTTGCCGGAATTCTAATAAGCAACACTAAAATACAAAGACATATAGGAATGGGATAGAAGAGAACGTGTTGTGTACATTATGCATGCAACAACAGGTTTATATAGGTAAGAGAGGGGAAGAATGTGTCCATATACATTCTAGAGCAAGTGCAAAAATGTGTCAAGATTCATTTTAGACCAGGTGCAATGAACCTGTAACTCCAGAACCATTTCTGGATAGTTTCTATAACTGCAGAAATGTACAAAAATGGTTCTGCATCTTAAATTGAAAATTTAAAATTCGAACTTTAACCTTTGAATTTAAAATCTGATTTTAAGCTTTAAATTCCAAATAAACGTTGGAATTTGCAACAAAAAATCAACCCGAGACCCGATATAATTCGCCCAAACCCCTGGGTCAGGCAGGCAACAGCAGCACGCATGTGTGGGCACACCTTCATGAGTCCATTAATTAATACTTTACCAAGCACTAATAATTGAACCACATATAATGTACAATCACATTAGGAAAATGTCTAATGTGGGATAAGTGGTCTAATATTAGATAAAAAAGCCCTTTATACTCCCACTTATTCCCCTATATTTTGTCTCATATCCAATGTGGGATTCCCCTACATTCATAACCTTTTGCACTTTGTTTCCTTCCTCTCATTTTCACAACTATGGATTTCCACTAAATAAGCATCAATCCATAAAGCTAAACCAATTCTTAAACATGTAATTAGTCAAAAATCTCAATTGATTCGATGCCAATTACAACACATCCTGGCTAAAACTCAGTTGAGTCTCATCAAAATCGACAACAGCCAAAGTATGGCTAGATGGTGGCTTGCTCGAACCCAGGTTTTTGGCCATTCGCCCTGATCAAGCAACTTGCATCATTAAAAATTAAGCTACGAATAAACTTCTTGAGCAGATTCTTGACATAGTATACAGAGTTTGTCAAAAGGTCTCCTCGACATAGATAGCCCCATCCCTCAGGTTATCTAAGTTTTTCTTTTGGGCAGACACCTATTCAACCTAGAGCTCCTAAACCTTGGTTGTCAGCTTCTCGATCTCCATACCGACAATGAGCAGCTTGTCATTGGCTTTCTTCTGGGCTCAAGCCAAGTCCATCTGGCGGTTCTCAACCCAGAACTTAAAGGACTCCAAGTTCTCTATTTTTTCTTGGAAAGCCTCGATGGTATCACCTTCTATGTGCTCAAACTTGCCCTTCCAAACGTTATAGTTGGACAACAGCATCTTATACCTTCAAGTTCCACCCCAGTTGGCCAGCTTGCAACAGAAAAGTGGGGTCAATTAAGAATGACCTTCTGTAGTGTAAGAAAACCAAGTCAAGGATGAGAACCTTGTTATGTTTAAATGAAGACCTAGGCATCATATCACCAACCAAGCTTGAATGTTTGAGATTTTTTCCTTATCATTCTCGAATAAAAATATTTGTATGATCATCCAGGCCGAGCGACCATCTTTCCCCTTGTCGATCAAGCAAGCATCATTACTGATGCTAGTCTGCTCATTGCTAAACCTCGACTCATCAAATATAGAGAAGTTGTAAGGGTTCTTCAAAAGCTCCTTCAATGTCTCCGAAAGGAGCTTGTCGTCCAGAGCTAAAGATTCCCGAAGGTGGCTGGACTTCAAAACTTATTCTTGAACTTTTGCTTTCCCATTATCCTTTGTTGTCGACTTCTTTAGGGATGGGGTGTGCTAGCACTAGCCACTTTGAGTGGCCTCTTCGAACCAGTAGTGGACTTTAACCCACCACTTGAATCGAATGAGGGCAAGGAGCTACCAATTAACCAAAAGGAGTAGCAATCTAGCTCGAAGGGGCCGCAAATTTTGACTTTGGTGGTTAAGATCATAAGAACTCGAACCAACCAAATTGGAATATCCTTGCCAATTTCTTTAAACGGGAATCCATTAGTAAAGTTTAACTTGCACAAAAAAGGTAATCAATTAGCCACTTAGCTACATAAAGATGCAAACATTAAAAGGCCAAAAACAACTATCGAACTGCATGCTGTGAATAATGGTGGATTAAGCCAGTAAGAGGCTAGCCAATACTAAGACACCTTTAATCACCAGTTTGAAAGCATCGATTGTACCCTCCCAATCAGCCATTAAAGAAACTTATTATCCTAAGAGGGCGACCTATGTCCGCTCAAGTTAATCTTGCCAGAAACACATTGCCTCTGCACCCTTGGAACTTTCAAAAACCACTACCTATTCTTCTTGATTTTTCCATACGATAAGGAGTTAGCATTTAGAATTTTGCCACACATGCGGGCTATGATATAATAGAAGTCAACATCCAACGCGATGGTTGATTTATTGAAGGTCAATATGTGGAATAAAGTAATAAAATTATTAAACAATAGAGCTTGTTTCTATACCTTTGCCATCATGACAAAGGTGTATACTAATGACTATGAGTTTAGGATGAGTTATACTGGGCATATTCCAATCCTTTAGAGCTAAAAATTTGATTTCTCTTGCAATCAAAAATCAAAAACTACATCAAAGAGTAGCCAAGTGAATAGCTAAGCAGTTTTTTAAAGCTTCATTCATATTTTGGTTGGTGCTGGGGATTATGAATTCAAACTCAGGGGGATATGAAATTGGGACCTAATAAATTCTAGCTCGAGAGATTCAATAGTGGACCAAACTTTTGTATGATGGGTTTCAATTTTATACGAAGTTCTCTTCTTAGGGTTGATCGATGGAACTGCGCCCTTTTAGCTATCTATTCGACCTCTCTCATCGAATCTATTAACTCCTTGATTGCAAAAAATGGCTCATCCCCCAATGCAACCTTTGTAGATGGACGCTCAGCCTCGTCTTCCTAACCCTTAACTCCTTAATCGGGTTGACCCTCAGCACAATCTACCCAACCTATCTCCCACATACCTACATCAACTTTGGTGTTCATTATATGGGCTAGGTTTATACTCTCGCTACCAGTGCTCCCCTTAGAAGAGGTTGAACCTGCTTAATCACAATCTCATCATTGCCACTGATCCTCTCTAACTCGATATCACTCATCAAACTCATGGTGAAATAATAAAGAAGAGAAAAGTGAAAGAAATCAATGAGACAAGAAAGAGGGATTACTTATGAGATAACACGAGGGCTTTAAAAGGAAAATTGACATAACCTCATAACTTTGAGTCAAGCTAAAGTTAAGAGGGATGGAGAGAATTCTGAAATTCGTAAAAGAAAAATAATCATGGCTACACTATATACTTACTGTCTCTGGGAATTTGAAGAGATAAAAGTGACCACCTGTGTATATAATAATTACTCAATAGCCAGTCATTCTGCGCATTTTGTATTCTAAAAAAGCCCAGCTGGCTTGATGTATTATGCTACAAATTTTATATTCCTTTGGTATTTGTCCAACCACCACATGTCGTTCTCCCGGACTATCCAAGAAGTGGGATGACTGAAGATGTATGTGGTTAAACCTGACCTCAATCTGGATTGACCTTTAGCCTAGGTCTCAAAAAAGAAAGACTATTTATGAGGCTCGACCTCTTGGCCTTAGATCGTGGTTTGATCGTGTTACCACAGTCTCATCACTTGAGGTGGAGCAAATCATTCCCTTGGCTCTAATGATTCTTAGTCTATACGAGGACCTGGTCTTGAGGTTGGGCAAACTCGAGCAGAAACTTGAGTGTGCAACATTGAAGGCATCCTAACCAACAAAAGGCAATACTCTTGCCCCCACATTTAGTTGACTGCCCTCAAGTCGATCATTCTCGGGGATTGATGGGATTGATGCACTTGAGCCCTCGTTTGCTCAGGACGATGGGTAGTTAATGGCAGTCTACCTAACCACAATAGGTTGATGTCCCCTAAGTTGAGAACCCAGCAGCCACCATAAATACAGGACAGGTCTGACATAAACTGTACTCTGTCGCATTAAATATTGTGCCCTGGTATATTCTTCCCGCATTAATTACACCTAGCACGTCGCCCTCCACATGTTGCAACTTTTAGGCTACCTAAAGTACTACTCAAGTAGCAAGGAACAGACTTGTTGGTTTATCTTAAATGACATGTCCTGCCCTTATGATAAGGATGGGCATCCTACACTTAGTTGGGGCACTCTGATCATTTCAACAGTAGATTTGCTCACCTATAAACACCTAATTCTAGCACTGAACCTATGTACGTACTTTTAGCCCACAAATTGCATCTACTTTCTCTATTATCCTTTCAAAACTCAATTATGACTTAAGTATCGAAAGATTTTAGCCGATAGCCACCTCAATAAACCTGACATGTGCCTTATTTTGCATATTCAACCCCGAGCAAATCGAACTCCTTCTATACGACCTCAACCTTCCCAACACTCAGACATACCTACCAAAACCTACATTATCACACCAAATTAAAGGTGTAAGTTGAGCCGAACAGGCTCTCAAGCAAACTCGTCTCAACATAAGAAAGGTTGACTTGAGCTGAAGATTGTTTGAGCTTGAGCCGAGCCTATCAAGCTCAAGCTTAGGATCAAGCTAAGTTTGAGATTTAATATAATTGCTCAAACTCATGCGCCAACTCATGAGCTCAAGTATTTATATATGTAATATACAAGTATTAAATAATATATAAAAATAATACTTAAAAATATATCCCACATATTGAAATAATTTTCAAACTGCAATTTATTTATTTACTTATATATTACTTACTAAATAATAATTAATAAATTATAAGATATTAATTTCTAAGTTGAAAAAAATAATAGCATGATAGGTTTGATGAAAAATAAATTTTTTATTCAAATAATTTTACAAAAATATATGTAGGTTTATAATATGACTATACCTCTGTGTGGCTAGTTATACTATTAACTAGTTGTGTGATATCCTTTCTGGTTACACATATGTTATGATACCTATTTATTTTAAAACTATATAATATGTTATACATGATTAATGTATATTTTTTTAAAATTTAACACTGCAAGTACAAAATGATAATTTATTATTATATGAAACAATTCAATTTTATATTTTAATGTTCAAACTTCAAAAATAAAAACATTAAGCACCTGTTCTTCTACATTTTGGGGAAAAAAAATTTCAACCCCCAAAAAAATTTTAAAATGCAAGTACATTTCTCAATTTTTCTGCCAAAATATTATAATTTTTCACCTAAAAAAATCCTACGTCTTAAAAAAGCACACCTACCTCATTTTCTCACTCAATTTTTCACATCACTCATTCAATTTTCACTCACTCACACACACACACACACACACACACACATATGTATATGAAAAATATTAAAATTTTACTACTTAAAAAATTCTAAAACTTATGTTTTACAAATTTAATTAAACTAATCGTCGAGAAATTAATTAAATTTAATAAATAATTTATTTATTTACTCAACAATGTATTAAATTAATTAAATATTGTGTTTATTATATTCAATATGTAAGTATTAATCAAATATTACATTTATTCATTTAATAAATAATTTAGGATGTTTTAATTAGATATAATAAATAAATTAATATTCATTAAATATTAATATTTACATTTATTTAAAATTATTATAAAAAATTAATTATAATGTGATATTCATTTAATAATTTTTTAAGTTTAATAAATTAATATAAGCCAATTTTTATAATTAAGATATATTTATAATTTCATAAATAATTAATATTTATTAATAAATAGTTTCAAATAATACATCATTTGCTAATGTTAAATTCATAAAAATATAAATTTTAAAATAAATCACCAATTGAATTAATTGCATATCATTTTATTACAATAATATATCAATTAATACATATATATACACATACATCATCCAATTATATATATACATACATATATAATATATTACATAAAAAAATTACTTTCATCTTACAAACCAAAAAAAAAAAAGTAATTAATTTGACATCAATAGTAAAGTTGATCTCCTCTTAGAACATAAAAAAAAAAAAAAAAAAACAACTCATTCTTAAATTATTTTTTTCATATTTTCCCAAAATAAAAAGAAACACTTTGCACATTTTTTAAATTTTCTTCCAAAAATCCATTTCCCAAAAAAAAATTCTACAAAATGCCCAAAATATAAGAGAACAGAGCCTAACTTACTTAAAATTTATAAAACTAAAAATTGATAAATTTTTAGTAGCTTGCATGGTTATAAAACATATAATTACTTTATAGAAGATAATTATTATAACAATTAATAAGTTATTTATTATTTTGCTTATATTTAATAAAATTGACTCAATATGGGGAGCAATATTAATATTATCAATATTTTTATTTTAATTCTAAAATTCTATTATTGTTTATCACTTTATGTATATAATATATAAATTTACACTAATTAATGCATATTTTTTAAATTTAATTGTCCAACTTAAAATTCATCATATACTTACAAATTTACTCTTATATTATAAAGTATAAAATATGCATTATATTTGAGTCTTGACAAAATTATGCTAAGCTCAAGTTTAGCTCGAGCTCGAGCTCAATTGTGGCTAGACATTTGATGAACTTTTCGAACTCAAACTCGAACTCAATATTTATCAAGGAACTTAAGCTTGAACCTAAAATTAGTAGTTCGATGAGGTCGAGCTCATGATTTTTCAAACAAGTCGAGCTTGAACTTGGAGTTTTTGTCAAGTTCGGCACAAACTCAACTCTTTTGCAACCCAAGACCAAATCCATTCGCCATATTGGAAGAGAAAATCTAGAATCAGTTTATTTCATTAAAATACAAATGAAAAATGAGTAAAAGGAAAGTGTACCAAAGCAAGCGAACCCAGAAAACATGGGGAGAAAAAAGATCTGGGCTATCTTAAAGCTTTGGGAAAAAAAATTATTAATATATGCCCCCAGAACAAAGCCATCAAGAAAAATAGACCATCAAGATGATCTATGCCACTTGCAGCCGAAAGAAGGGGCACTATAATTCTAACAAAAATATAAATAAATAAAACAAAAGAAATTGTAAATTTTGTAGACTTTTTAATAAGCTATTTTGTAGAATATATCGAACCCAGATTATAAGCTATTTTGTAAAATAAAACATAACGCTGATGTACTTGTATCAAGCACAAAAATATAACATTGCTAGATTTTCACATATAATCTCTTTATGTATTGAGTTAATTCCATATATAGCTAATAATGTTTTGGGTTTATAAGAAAAGGGACGCTGGATGCAAAATCAACTTGCCTTTTTTTTTCTTTTCAAAAATTCTAACAAATAAAGAAAAGCATGGAAGAAAATGCCAAACTTGATTATTTTCCAAACTTCAAGTTTAGCATCCACATCCGGAATACACCTCCATTACATATTTAAAATAAAAATAATATTATATTTTATATATAAATTGAAGAAAACATTATTACACCATAAAAAAAAAAGAAAAAAAGAAAAATATGATTACAAAGTATTGAACCCATATTCCATATTGAACATAATTATTAAAACAAAAATACCATATTGAAAAGTGAAAATTTGGGAAGAAATGTACCAAAGCTAGCGAACCCAGAAAATATAGGGAGAAAAAAGATCCGGGCTATCTTAAGGCTTTGGGAGAAACGGTGAATATATGCCCCCAGAACAAGGCCATCAAGAAAACAGACCACCAGATGATCTTTACCACTTGCAGCCGAAAGAAGAGGCAATACAATTCTAAAGGAGGGGAGGGGGGGGTGAAATGTGATTTTTGCAGACTTTTTAGTAAGCTATATTGTAGAATAATTCGAACCAACCGGAGGATGAATGTATCTGCTTATTGCAGTAAATTTCTGGTTTGATTTTGCAAAAATTGGACGCTGTGAGGAAGATGGAGTATGAGGAGTCGGAGCCCACCATCATTTATTTATAGCTGCTTTGGCTTCTCTAGGGTTTCCGGCTGCGGCGCGAGCCCAACCTCAAAGCACTGTATATTTTTTTGTTATTATTTTTTTTTTTTTTGGATGTTTGTTATTTATGCTATTAATAAAGGTGTCAATCTTTTTTCATGAGTTTTTAAGTGATATTTTAAAAAAAATAATTATTTTAGTTTTCTATTCTATATAACTACAACTTATGATTATTTTTTATATTTTAATTTGTATAAACAATTTGATAATTAAGAAATTAATATTATATATTTTTATTTAATTTATACTACAAATATTTTAATTCACGTGTGAAGTATAGAGCATGCCAAAAAATTTCAATTATTATTATCTTTTCGGCACTTCCTGAGATGGTGCTAGTTGCTGAGTTGAATTTTGTTTATGCCAGATAAGCAATTTTGTGCTTATTAATTTGTAGTTATTTTCATTTTTTTTCCGCACTTCCTAAGATGATGCTAATTGCTAAGTTTATTTTTTTTATGTCAAATAAACAATTTTGCGCTTACTACTTCATTAATGGCTGTCGAGAACTATTAATGAAATCAACATAAAACTATATCATACTGCATATTCACAATTTTTACCTTATTTTATCTGCAGTGTGAATTCATTTCATATGTAATTCAAGGCTGAATTTATTAAAAAAACAAAAAACAAAAACAAAAAACAAAACAAAACAAAACAAAACAAAAAGACAACATAATAATAATAATAATAATAATAATAATAATAATAATAATAATAATAAAATTATTTTTATTTTTATTTTTATTATGACGATGACGATGACGATGACGATGACGATGACGATAATGATGAGGAGGACGAGGAGGAGGCACCTAGACTCAGAATCCATTGAGTATTCAAATAAGAGAATGTTTGAATGAGTTTATAAGATCATAAAATAAGATGTTAGGAGTTTATAAGTTATGTTTAAAAAAGTAAAGAGATCCTAACTTATTTTTAAGATCTTAACAAATACATTTATTTTCAACAACTTTAATTACAAAATTGTCACTATTAACACCTTGTAAACTCCAACATCTTATTTTATCCAAACACTTCAACAATTTATTTTAAAAATAAGATCTAACATCTTATAAGTTCCAAAAACATCTTATAAAATGTTTTAAATAAGTTTAGCCAAACACTCTCTAAGTTGGAGTTGGATATCTAATTTTATTAGGTTGAGATTGGGTACCCAATTGAAATTAACTTGTAGTACCCGATCCCAATTCCCATGCCCTCCCTTACATTAAGATGTTCATCAAATTAAACTCTCTGAACCAATAAGATTTTTTTTTTTTTAACCACAATTCCATTCATCAATGTGTCCATCAAAATTAAAATTTCTTTACATAAAAATGGCTGGTTCCCATGTTATTTCAGCGAAGGAACATAAAACACTCGTGACTTTCTTATGGAAAAATGCATATTGGAAACAACTATGTCACTAATTTAAATGGCATGCCGATGCTAAGTTTATTTCAATCAAGATCAGGAACAAAGATGAAGAAGGTGATTGAGTGAGCTTATATATTTTTCAAAATATCTTATAAATTGTTTGAAAGCTTATAAAATGTTAGAAAATATTTGGTTTTTTTTTTTTTTAAACCAAAAATCTATAGCATCTTAAACGAAGAGACAAGGATCTTACAAAATTCTTTAAAAAAAGTAAAGAGATTTTAATTTATTTTCAAGATCTTAACAATTTTTTTTAATTTTATCTATTTTAATAACAAAATCACCATTACTAATATCTTATTAAGTTATCAAATCACATTTTACACAAACAATTCAATAATTTATTTTAAGAATAAGATATAACATTTATAAGTTTTAAAAATATCTTAAAAAATATATGATTATGATCAAGAAGTACTGGATTCTCTTTTAGATATGCCCTGAAAGGAAAAGGATCAGTAACAGAATTACAATTATTAAATGATGGTGTGCAATATTAGTCAACCATAGACCCCCAGTTACTTGGGCTAAGGGCGAAGTTGGTAATTTTTCTTACATCTCTCCCTCTTGGAGCCCAAGTATCATATACTCCCCTAAAATAAAGAGCCTTAAAGACTAGAAGTAAAGCGATCCAATAAGATTAAGTGAATACGAAATACCTAAAATTGTGGTCATTTTATTTCTATCTTTCCATACAAAACTGAAGAATGGAAAAGATTCTTCTAGTGTCTTAGGTCCCAAAAGTGCATGATAAATACTGCAAAAACTCAATACTGCAAAGAAAATTAAATGAAGTACTCAGATACAAAGTATGAAAAGGTATCTATAACCTCCCCCCCCCCCCCACCCACAAACAATGACCTACTCCCCAACCTAGAGTAACTTATAAATTTTTTTAAATAGATTTAGCCAAACATCCTCTAACAACTAACATGCATCCAGTCAAATTACTAAAGCTACATTCTATTTGTTGAAGAAATAAGCACTTGTTGTGGGACCACAAGTTTATATTCTAGATAAAAGTGATAGCAATGTTTGGTTATATTTTACCAAAATAAAATTATTTTAGTAAAACATAACCAAACATATATCCATATTGATTCCAAAAATGTGAAAATAGATTTTTCCAAAATACCTTTTTCTATCATTTATTATCCCCCCAAACCCCCCCCCCCCCCTCTCTTCTCGTATATATACATGCATATATATCATTTATATTATCCCTACAACACAATATTACTTAATTTTATTTTCATCCCAAAAATCCAAGAAAAGGCATTGTTTTGACGTTACAGTAAAAAAGGTTCCTTGAAAAGTATAAATAAACATATCAAACTCCCCAAAATATTTTCTTTCTATTTCCCTAAAAATATAAACAAAAAATCATCACATTCCCTAATATCACGTTCTCATTCTCCAACACCATTTCTAAAATTCATTTTCCCAAAATATATATCAAAATTATCCACAAAAACGTAACCAAACATTTTCGATATATTTTTATGTTCTTAAAGGCCTTGACTGTATCCTAATTTGTAAGTTATTTAATTCTTGAATTATCCCAAGCAAGAACCCATCTAAGCCTTCCCTGCCATGTTATTTTTAATAATTTTATGTCGACTTTAAATTATAAGCTTGGAGGTTTATCGATCTGTTTCAGATTCACTTATATTGTTTTACAGACTAAAATATCTTATTTTCTGTTGCTTCGTGGGAGTGTTTGGTAAATTCATTTTTAGTTATATTAAGTTAGGTTCAAATTAAATTGTCCATTGTCTATTGTCTATTGTCTATTGTCTATTGTCACTACCACTCAACCCATGCCAACACCGTAGACATCTCACCTAACCGGACAATTTTGGACATACCTGGACTGGCTTACAAATATATCACACGGCACTGCTCCGTACATAGACTAGATAAATTGTGATGGGTGTCGATAGGTTGGATTATCTAGGGTTGGCTACGAAATTAGATCATATAATATTTTGAATAGACTAAAGAGGAACTCATAAAATCTATAAATTTTTATTGAAATTTTTGAATCCAAAACTTTCTATTAAAGATGACAAATAAAAAAGTACTCTTTTATGATAGAGACGCATTATTACGATAGACTGTATTACTTACCTTATATAGGAGCTAATACTTTGAAATCTTGAATTTATGCCTTTAAAACTTCTACAAGAGTTCATAAAAAGTGAAATTATTAAATATTCTGCAATAACATAGCATGTAAGTTCTCAAACCAACACATCCCAAGGATAGTTTTGGTATTGCATTCATTTTCTAATATTGTGAATACTAGTTCTTATATTTTATATGAGATAATCGTTCCAGTTCAATTAAAGTTAATTTCAGGTAATGTTTTCTTATTGACCCATGCTTGGGCCTTTTTCTAATGCTTCATTCAAGGACAAAATCTTGAATAATTCCCTTTTTCTTATCTGAACTGCAAACTAGACAGACTGACCATATAACGTCCCTAATGCAGAACAGAATAATGAATTGTGTGAGAGTTGCAAAAATGGTGCCATATTTGCTTGTTTGACACCCTCATTGCAGTTTAAAAGAGACAACACCTGTACCACAAAACTGGACCATTGGAACAATCGGGGAAAACTTTGCAGTTAAAACATGTTTTATAGTAATGATGCCCAGGAAATAGAGCAAGAGTTTTTCGCCACAAACAATATGGAATAGAATAGAATATACAAGGCATAAACCTGCATTTATTGGAAGACTGCACATTCCTATATTGATACTTGTCTGAGCTTGTGAGAACAATATATATATATATATATATACTATACAGCATAACTGTGGATATTGTACAACATGAAAACAAGCAAAGGATGCGGATGAACCACCTGATCCAATTAGAAAAATTGTAGACACCATTGGAATGGATTGTTGATCCAGTCAGACTAGTGTGCGGAAAAAGCAGAAAAGGTTGTGTACAGAATAGATGCTGGTTCCACCACACAGACTACTATCGCCAATATCTTGCCTCTCAGCTTGAGTCCAAGACCGGTATAAGTTCTTTGTGGGCATCATCTGCTAGCAAGTGCAGGAAGTAGGAATCAAAAACCAAAATCCCTTAGAAAAATTTCCCTCAAAGTAGCATTCTTTGATGAGAAGCCAATTCTCTTTCTCCAGTTTGTCCACAAGTAAAAATCATTCCTTCTGATAAACAATCACCACCACAAAATGGAAATATGTGCTATTTCTAGTGTTGAAAATGTTCTTGATAAAGAAACATATATGGTTTCTTAGCATTTTCAAAGCATGGCAAGATTGTGGAGTATTTTGCTTGTTGTTCAATTACTGGAGGCTCAGACTACTAAACATTATGGGTGATGTGCAATTTGAAACTGTGTTATCATATATTCCATAATCAGACAAAAAATTGTAGCTTACCCAGTTTGAGAAAGCCGTCTCCAGTTAAATAGCTGGTGAGACTGTGGATGCCTTTGCAAGTAAGAGGAACTGGTTCCAACACCATTATCCTCACCAGGAAATTGATCTGAGTAATTAGAACTCGAGGGAGACCAAACAGGAACTACACCACCATCTCTCTCTCTTCTATTGCTATTGGATGACTCTGCCGTGGAATCTTCAGAATTTCTGCGGCCTCTTGAAAAATTAGATTGTGGAAAAGCATCGCTGGTTCTATCGGTCTGCATAATAGCATGGCTGTGTGGTTCTCTTCTTGGATCCTCTGTTACATTTACATTTGATGGTACCTCAGCTCTGATATCATCAGCTGAATTTCTAGGATCAATTGATGTCTCTTCATCTTCAATCCGGATAAAAGAAGAAGTCATGCTTGGCACCATCTGATCCTCATAGCGGCGAATAACCGTATTTGTCAGGTTGTTTCTGATAGGTTCATTATCCATCTCCATTTGCATGTCCCGAGGAAATGCAGTAGGGGTAGATTCAGATGAGTCCCCAAGTCCCTCTTCCATTCCATTCTCAATGGCAGCTCTTGAGGCAGCTTCATGCTGCCACATTTGGGAAAGTGCTTCTTGCAACCTGGCTTTTGCAGCAACAATTTCAACTATGGGAAGAGGGTAATTGGAACCAAGCTCGATTCCAGCAGCTTGGAGCACAGATTCTGGTGCATTCCACGGATGGTGTATCCATTCAGTCGGCAATCTAGCAAGCTCAGGAAGCCATCTTCGGACATACTCTCCATTGGGATCGAACTTGTAACCCTCAAACTGTAGAACAGTAACAGAAACTTGACACCCTTTGGCTTAAAATGTTAGGAGAAAAACATAGAGTATGACACTTGGATTTGGAGAAGGCTGTCAAACTTTGCGAGAATCTAAACCTCTTGTCAGGTTCAATTTTATAGAATCATCATAATTTAAAGTTTCTCTAAGTAACTGGATTTTTAAGATAACTTGATACAACAGAATCAGTTGAATACTTGTCAGTTTAGGGCAACCATCCTGTTGGACAGTCATAGAAAACAAAGAAAAGTGAAAAAGAAAGAAATAAAGAGCAAACCAACCCACGTTAGTAACATAAAACTGTATATTACAAGTTCACTGGTGAGCGAGCTTGTATGCCTAGACAATCAATTAAAGATCACGGCATCTTTAGAAAAATATACACGAGTTAGAAGCTGAGGGCAAAGTTCCAAATATACATCACAAAGAGACACCGCTCACATAGGCCTGTGAAATTCTTGTACATTCTATCACTCAATGCTGGTTTCACAACAGAATCCTTAAGTTTAAAAAAATTAGCAGCCTGGTGAATTGTCTAGAATTCTCTAGGAAGAGTGACCATTAGCACTACAGGAAGCGCAGCTCATTTTGAAATACTTGCAGCCTCATTGATTTTGCTTCACTTTCAATGCTTCCTTTCTTTTTCCAGCATTGATTATTTATTCAAAAAAACAAAAAAAATCTCAGAGATATCCTATATCCAGTTTTTTTATTTTAATTAAACAAGAATAGAGGAAGGCAAAAATAGGGTAGATGCCTGCAACAAAAATGAAGCAAATGTAATTTGAAAATCAAATAACTGAGACACTGGGAGCAGCATCAGATTAAGTGATCTTATAGGACCCAAAAGAGTAGTAAAGTACAACAAGTGTGGGAGGATGGTCAGAAAATGGAGCCTTTTCTGAGTTAATCTCAAATTCTAGAGGGTTTTGTCCTAGCATACCAATGATCTAATCAACTAATAGTATATGGTGGAAAATAGAAAAAGAAGAAAGAGTAGTGTTTTGACAAGGCATGTAGGTTAGAAGTTATCCAAAAAAGAGGATTCAAAAAATATTCAATTCATACCTGGGGATTATCAATGCGATCAAACTCACGACCATCTGGAAGAGTACCAGATATATATTGCCAACCAAGGGCATCACTCTCAAGATCTGCGTCCAGTAGGGTATCCCAGAAGTACTTCATTCCCCATCTCCAAGGAAGCTGCAGAACTTTCACGAAGAAACTAGAGACCACCACGCGTATCCGATCATGTAGCCAGCCAGTGGCCCAAAGCTCCCTCATACCAGCATCCACCAGAGGATATCCAGTTCTACCTTGTCTCCATGCCTTAAAGTAGCCCCCATCCACAACCCAAGGAAAATATTTCAGGTGGCCAAGCAAGGGCCTTTCATGGCTGTAAGGATGATTGAAACTCAAGTATCTCGAATATTCCCGAAGGCCAATACTCTTGAGGAACAAATTGACACTCTCTTCACCTGCTTTATTACCTTCATTGGCCCAGAGAACTTGCTTAATGCGCACAAGATGGAAGACCTTTCGGACACTGACTTCCCCAAAATGTAAATGGGGAGAAAGAAATGAGGTTGTAGCGCTATCAGCCTTTCTACGGTTCTTTGAGTATTCTATGAGTGGTCCATTTAAGAAGGTTGTTAGGGCCTTATCAGCATTGCTCCAGCCAGGTGACCATGCCCGAGCAAGAAGTGCATTGCTTCCTTTCTCTGACTCATCTTCAAATACCAAAGCATCTGAAGTGCATCTTGACACATCACCTGGATGAGAGCAGGGGCAGTTTAATACAACTTCACAAACAATATCATGTACAATAGTGACTCCACATAAAGCACCACAAGGATTGAAGATTCATAATCAACAGAAGCAAACCCTCGACATAGTATTTAATGCCAACATGAGGTTCACTTCATGAACGTTCATCATGTTGTGTGGATTCACAATGAATCAATACAAGTTTGTTGCAGGAGGGCTTAATTCATGTTCTATTTAAGTCCTTGGAATTGCTTTAATATCCAGGACTTTTATTTTCAACTGGAATCACTGAACTTTTCTATAATTTCCATAGACTGTTCCATATATATTGGCAGTTTCTCTGTTTGGTTTTTAGTTTTCAACAATCACAATTTTGATTTTACCTTTTTTTCTTAAGAAACAGAGGTGTAAGGTTCAACTTTAAATAGACTTGGTACATGCTTAGGAGTGACTGGAAGTTTATCAATAAATTTAAGGGCACCAGCTGGTGGAGGGCATAGAACCAGCAAAGAGTGGAATAGTCATGTTTTAATAGGAACTTACAATTCAAAACCCAGTACAAGAATAACTGCAGTATTTGAAAGCAACTTGAGGAAAATCACATTTCAAGCACAGAACCAATAGCTAAAGGCCTTTAGAAAGATTTAGCTTTAGAAGTAGTCCAGGTGATGCTGCAGTTATCTAGAGAATCAAATTCAGTCACTCAAGACTTTGCTTATGACATTTTAGATGTGCAGAACAAAGGCCAAGAGCAAGCAAGCTTAACTTAGGCCCAGATTAATTTTCACTATTTCAACTTTCCATGGCAGTCTTTTCATATAAATCCAACAGAACTAATAAAACGGAATGTGTGGGATTCAGTTCAAGAATCACTGAGATTATGCAATATTCTTGTTAAAGTATTGTTGCAAATTATTCAAATGAGGATCAGTTAGGAGTACAGAAAAATCCTTTTGTATACAAAACAGGAGATCGAAGCAAGGAATAAAATCACGGGCATGTAAGACTTATAAGCACAAAGAAATTCTTAGTAAATATTCAGGTTTGCCAGAGCTCTCTATTAAAATATATGAAATGCAATGAAGACCGTGTATTTATTGAAATTGTTACCTTTTAACATATATGAAAAATGTTTTTATGTAAAATCACTGCATCATTACCTTCATGCCAAGCACACAGCCACTCAATGGCTGAAGCACATCTTTTATGTCAGTAGTTTGTGATCAACTGTACTGAAATGAGTTCACATTAATGAGTTTTTTACCAGTATGTTACCACATAGTTCCAATAATCAAGATTCATTATCTTTATATATTCATCATAAAAGTTTTATCAATATAAACTGAAAGATTGGAGTAGCAAAATTAAAAAGATTAACTTATTCTTTTGAGGAGTGAAATTTATTAGCATACAACTACCTGATAAATTGGTAACAAGGAAAAAGTAAAATAAATCACTAGTACCAGAAATAATTCTTTTAGGTGGGAGGAGTGGAGCTTCAGGATCATATGGCATGCTTAGGCATCTCTCCCAGAATCCAGCAAAAGTTGTAAATGGTCGATCTTCCTGATCATGAACTTCCCAAGGTTCATAAAGCAAGTCAGCATTGAAGGAGCGGACAGCTACACCTTCAGCAGTCAAAACTTCCTTTGCTCGGTGATCCCTAACCAGTGATATAGGATCTAAAGTAAAACAAATAAAAATGTTATATTCTGGCCACATTGAAAACATATTCTTAAAACTATGTTTGTTTCCTGTAAGCAACCAATTATAGCACACCCATTAAGAGAACAAAATTAACAGCTCAAAAGGAAGGCAGCCAAATTGTCTATCTTTACAGTTAGGAGAAAGAAACCAACAAAGGAGGACAAGATTCCACATTTTCCACCCAAAATGAGGTAACTGTAGTAAAATTAAGATAGACAGACTTTACTAGCCAGACACAAAACTACTGTTAGAATGCTACCTACCAAAGACAAAAAAGAAACAACACTTCGCTAGGCCTGATGTTTTACTTAATTATTAAAAAACAATAACATGAGCAGCAACCATAATGATAGATAATGTAAACAATGCCAAACATGGAATACAAAGAAAGATTAAGTGAAATATCTGATTTAATATTACTTTATACAATCCCAAGAATCATAACAGAACACAATGGTCCACTCAATTTCATATAAGCATGACTGTTCAATTAGAAATCAAGCTTGATGAAATATATGTCCCCGTACAATGAGAATTGGAAAACTGACCATATAAATGGTTGAAGAAGAGTTGAGTAGCTCCAGTGGATTTGACAACTTCAAGAAGAGAAGAAATACTATCAGTAGATCTCTTTGTGACAAGAGAAGTGCCAAGGCTCCTCAAAGAGACATCAAGATGTGCTAAACTCTGCTTAAGCCACCATCTTGAAACCCTTCCAGGATAGTAGTGCCCTTCCTCCTCAGGTGCCCATATAAATACTGCCACCACTGCCCCTGCTCTTACCCCAGCAGCTAGTGCTGGATTATCTTCCACCCTCAGATCTCTCCTAAACCATACTATACTGCAACCACCTCCTGACATTCCCACCAATCTCAGAAATAAGAAAAACAAAACACACACACAAATTCAATCACACTACCCCGATATCTAGATACAATATACACCAAAAGACACACACACACACAATATACACACACAGAGACACACTTCTCTGCTATCTAGAGACCATAATTCTGTCTTTTCTTGAGGTGAGCTGTAAATAGTCTTATCCCTTTTGGTGTTTGCTATTGGTTTCACTGCTTAAGGCTTCAAATCATAGACCATAAAAAGTACATATGAGCTGCTATTATTGGGAAGGATGGATATCAAAGAACCTGTCTTTTAACTTCCTTTGCATCTAATTTTGACAAACACCTACATGTGTCTGTGAAAGAATTTAATTCTCAGTGTCCGAGAGTGAATCTTGATTTGGCTGAGGTTAATACTATAATCAAAATAGGCAGCAGCCTAGCAAAAAGAACCCTTTGTGGGAGAGAAACTGTGGTGTGAATGCGATTGGTTAAGGTAGTGGGGTTGTAAGCAAAATAATGGGAAATTTGCAGCCACAACTTTTTGTTTTTCAATATTTTTATTTTCTGTGTCTTTCTTATCTATCCTATATCCTTTGCAACAAAACAAAAAACTCCTCTCTAGTGGCTTCTCTATCCTTTCACAATGACAGGGTGGAAAAAACCTTTGGCAAAATTCAAGGCTTTTGAATTTGATTCCTCTCTCTGTACAGGCAAATTAATCATAAAAACAAAAAATTCCCCATTTTTCCTTTTCCTGAATTATTGCTTAGTTGAAAGTGATTTGGGATCTCACTCTTTTTTCGAGCCATGGGGCACCTTTAAAATGAATTAACACCATGTCCCCTTTCAACCACCAGTAATTTTCTTGCATGTGTTTATGACCTCTAGAGTTAGAATCTAAGTGCATAGTTCTGTATAACTATTGAATCATTTTTCAAGTATTGCTAAGACTAAACATGTTTATTTTATTTATTTTTTGTAAATATTATTAAAAATTCTAAAATAATTTTTTATATTTAGGAATGTCATAAAAAAATAATTTCCAACCCATAAAACTTATTCCACTAATTTTTGTATTAAAAAACCAATAATTAATTTTTACACTAACGCCATAAATAAAATAAATAAAAGAAGAATATAATAACATATATGCAAAAATATAAGAGTTTCAATGTTTATGAAAAATAAAGCACAACTTATGTATTAAATCAATCAATAAATCAAAAAGGTGTTAACTCTATTCAAAATACTAAAATTGAATTTCAAGGGATTTGTGTTCAAATTTCAATCAACTCTCCTAACGTTAAGCAACTATTATTTTAATTTTGACATGTGGCATTCGGAGAAATAATTTTGATCTCCATTAGAGATATAAACGAGTTGAGTCGAGTTCGAATTTAGTAAATTCATGATCAACTTATCTATTAACTTGTGAGTTCGGACTCGAGCTCCAGCTCAATCGAACCTAAACAACCGAGTTTGAGCTCGGTTCTATAAGGGTCATCATAAAAAAATAGAAAAAATCGATTCATATAGGCTCGGATAAGTTCGAGCTTGTATAGATTTGGACTAGTTTGAGCTCGTTTAGGCTCGAGACAAAATTTATAATTATAAACTTTTCAAATAATTGTGTTAGTTTCATCATCATCATCGTATTATTATTATTATTATTATTATTATTATTATTATTACTACCACCACCTCATTATGTGGGCCTAGACTATAACTCTCTATATGTAATAGCAACTTTGGCATATTCTATGTATGTGTTAAAATTTTTATAGCATAAAATAAATAAAAGTATTTATTTTCTATATGATATTAATATTTCAATAATTTTAATATATTTATGCAAATTGTTACATAAATAATTATGGTAAAAATATGACAAAATTATAATTGTGGGTTATATTTATATAATGGTGGATTATAGATAGTCATTATTACATAAGTTATAGTATTAGAAAAAGAAAAAAGAAAAAAAAAAAGAAATTGAGGGCATTTTAAATGCATCACTTAAAAACACATAAAAAATGAGGTAGTTGTTTTATTAATAGAATAAATAAAATAAAAAAGTTCATTTAAGCTTGCGAACTTTTTGAGTCAAATACTATTGAGTTTAACTCAGCTCACTTGACTAATGAAGTCGGACTCGAAAAAATCGAGCCAAATTCGAGTTTTCATCAAATCGAGCCCGAATTATTCGCGAATCGTTTCATCTTATTTACTCCCTTAGCTTCCTCATTTGCCTTAAGGGAAAAAATGCCAATAAAATATACATGTAAATAACCAAAAGCATTGAGGCTAATAGACAAATTTCAATTAAAAAATTCCTAATGAATATTACCTTTAGTTTGACTGCCATGAAATTTGAATAAACATCATCTATATTTAGTTTTACCCTGATATCGTGCCGAATTTCCCACTTGTTTCTTTTTATTGCAAGGAGGACACAACAGTTAGAAATATTATCAGTAAAAATGCTCAAGGCTACCTGAGAAGAATTAAGAGAGCACACACTAATTTTACGTTTATTCTTTTATTTAAGCATACCATTTTGATTTCTGACTATAATATATATATATATATATATATATATATTAAAAGAGAATTTTTGCATGTTTAAAAAAAATTTATTTATATTAATAAAATATTCACATGTTTTGAAAAAGAATTTCTACATATTAAATAAAAGATAATATATTTATTTATATTAGGGAAATTTCTGCTGGATTTCATCAACCTTCCAGTAATGGAAAAATATCCAGATTTTGTCCCACTCGATAATTATATTCAAAATAGCTTAAAACTAGACAGTAGCAACTTCTAGACACATGTTCCTTAACTTTTTTTTTTTTACACTAATGTTCCTTAACTTTATTGAGAAGTATGGGAATAATTTTAAGTATATTACAAATAGCAAGATAATGTAAGGATTTATTCCTTGGGGAAATAATGTATTAATGGATTCCTTTCTTTTATTCGTCACTTATAAAGAATGAAGAAATGGGACCAAATTTCCTTAAATTGAATTGCTGGAAGTGTACAGAATTTATACAATGTCATTTGCTCAAATGGAAAATAGCCTAAAATAGAAAAGGAAATAACAATCAAATTGATTTGCCTAATATTCTGTACTAATTCTAGCTTCTTTAGTCGTTGAAAATCTCCACGAGATAAAGCTTTAGTGAGTAAGTCAGCGAATTGATCTACACATTTTATGTAAGCCACCCGAAGTTGTTTCTTTTAAATGAGATTTTGGACACAGTGATAGCAAAGCTCCACATGCTTCATACGCAAGTGAAAACAGGATTTTTGGCTACATAAGTAGCATCGAGATTATCGCAATAAACTACAAAGAATTTTTTGGGCACTGTATGAAGCTCTATAAGTAAGCTACTAACCCAACGAACTTACATGGTGGCATGGACAAGAGATTGATACTTGTCTTCTATTGAAGGTAGAGAGATGACAGATTGTTTCTTTGAGCTCCAAGAGATAAGATTTCAGCCATAGTAGACAAGATAAGCACTAGTTGAAGGTTTGTTTTTAGAAGAATCCCTAGTGAAGCATCAAAAAAGGCATGTAATATTGAAGGAGAATTACGGTAAATAAACAAACCTCCCTTCTGAGTACCAGCCAAATAACGAATTAATCGCTTCAGAGCTTGCCAACAGTTAATTGTGGGTTGATGAGAGAACTGAGATAATTTGTTAATAGCAAAGGCAATGTCTGGAAAAGTTAATGTAAGATATTGTAATGTCCCAACAAGTACTTGATACTCTTTAGGATCTAGCAGGAGATCACTATCTCCCAAGGATAGAGGTTTACCAATGGCAAGAGGTGCGGAAACCGGCTTTGTTCCTTGCATTTGGACATGAGAAATGATATCAGTGATATATTTCTTTTGAGAGAGAAACGAGCTAGTCGAGCAATGTGTTACTTGAACACCAAGAAAATAACCTAAGGTGCCCAAATCCTTAATGGAAAATTTTTTACTGAGTTGTACAATGAAATTAGTAACAATCTTAGTATTATTTCTGGTGATTATAAGATCGTCCACATATACCAATTAATACATGGTAACTCCACCTTTGTGATAAATAAATAAACAGTTATCAGAATAAGCAACCCATATACCAATGGGCAACATATGTTCTCGAAGTTCAGAGTACCAAGCATGAGGAGCTTGTTTGAGCCCATAGATGGCCATGCAGCTTACAAACATAATAAGGACAAAAGGTGTCTACAAACCTCTTAGGTTGAGCCCATATAAACATCTTCAGATAAATGACCATATAGAAGCATTATTAACATCCAATTGCCTTAGTCATCAACCCTGAGTCACAGCTAAGGTGAGAACCATATGAACTATAGGATGCTTAAGGGCCCGTTTGGTTTTATTTCCATCATTTTCAAAATGTTGGAAAGTATTTAGTGGAAATGAGTTGAAAATGAGTTTGTGTTTGGATAGATTGTTGGAAAAATAATGATTATATTGGTTTTAATAGGTTGTAGATAGAGAGAGATAGAAATAATGGAATAGAGAGAGAAGAAATATAGGTTATTGGGAAAAGATATATAGATTATTGGATAATGTGTTTTGAAAATAAAAATAAAAATGATGTTGGATGACATTGTATAAAAAGTGATGTGTTTCATTTTTGGAATAATAAAAAATGTGAAAATGGGCTTTGAAAATGAAACTAAATAGGTCCTTAGCAACAAGAGAAAATATGTCAATGTAATCCAATCCTAGCTATTGAGTGTACCTTTAGGCAACAGACCGAGCTTATTTAAGGTACCATCAGGATTGAGCTTAACCACTTAAAACCATAATATTAATGCCTTGTGGTTTAAGAACAAGTTTCCAAGTGCCTTGAGTGACTAGAGAAAGATGTTCATCTTTCATGGCCTGAAGTCAATCAGTGTCCTGCAATGTGTTAGCAACACTCTTTAGCTCGGGTTTAATAGAGGGTAAAAAGATAGAGATTCTGGCATATGAGGCTTTTGGGTAGTAGTGTTGTAAAGGTTAAGACGATTTATAGGTTTCCAAATCTTATTCTTGGACAGGGTAATCATAGGATGATTACATATATGAAATAACGAAACATAAAGGTCAGGAATAAAAAGTGGAGAATGCACACCTGAACATGTCTTAGAGTTGCTCAACGATCCATCAGAGGAAGGACTTCCACAATTATGCTCTCTAGCAACCGGAGCACCAGTCAGTCGGATAAGAGAAGCTAATTGGAGGCTATCAGTCACAGACTCAAACCTGATAGATAATGGTACAATTAGTGGAGACGAGATTTGCTTAGTAGTCATTAATGTAGACACCAAAGGATAAAAGGAGGGGGACAAAGGAGTTTTCGACGAGGGAAGGACATAATGGGAGCCCACTCATCAACAGTTTTATCATCAATATCATTAGATGATGAAGCTGATGAGGGAAATTGATATTCAACAAACTCCACATGACAAGCAGTAAATACTCTACCAATGTCAGGATCAAAGTATTTATATGCATTTTGATTGAGTGAGTACCAACAAAAACACATGGCTTGTATCTGGATTCTAATTTATTTGTGGTATAAGGATAAAGCTAAGGATAGCACAAACAGCCAAACACACGAAGTTTGGTGTAATTTGGTTATTTTCCAAATAGATGAAAGAAAGGAAAGTTATTTTTTAGGACAGGCATAGTCATGCGATCTATTAGATAAACAATAATTTGAAATGCATAAGACCAAAAGTGTAAAGGAAGATTCGCCAAATTCAGGAGAGTGATACCTATTTCAATGATATGATAATGACATCTGTTAGATGTAGCATTATGTTCCAGTTGATATGGATGAGTAAGAAAATGAAATATTCTGCTATTTTCAAAGAATTCTTTGAGATGTATAAATTCTCCTCCATTGTTAGAGTAAAAGGAAACAATATTTTTCTGCAAGAATTTTTCAATAGTGATCTTAAACTTAGGAAAGATAAGAGACACTTCAAATTTATGCTTCATAGGATAGAGCCACATATATTTTATATAATGATCAACAAAGAGCAAGTAGTATTAAAAACCATCAATAGATGAAACAAGTAACAAACCCTGGACATCCGAGTAAATATATTGTAAAGAAAACTCAAATTTTATTTTAGACTGAAAGAAAAGCTGTTTGTGCATTTTACTGTACTTACACGAATAACAGAAAAAAATCTTTAGATATGGGGGGAACAGAAACAGATAACAAACGAAACATATGAAGCATCAGTTGAGTATAAAGATGTCCCAAACGATGATGCCAAGTAGATACCATAGAGACGACAACAAAAATAGCAATTGGTGGTGTGGATGATATCGGCCGCTCGTACAATCCATCTTTAGGTGTTCCGATTGCTAGAGTTGTCCCTATTGGAAAATCCTTCACAATAAATGAGAAAGGTGATTACTCAACAGAGACATTATTTTTTGTGCACAATTGATAAATAGAAATTAAATTTCGTTGCATTTGAGGAACACATAGAACATCATCTAAATGTAAAGGTCAAGAAAGAAAAGGGAGAAAAGTTGAGCCAGAGTGTGTCACCATTAAGCTATTACCATCACCAAGTAGGACATCATCACCCCCATCATACTCCGAATGAAGTGATAAATTTTGAAGATCAGAGGTCATTTGATGAGAGGCTCCAGAGTAAAAAATCCAAAGAGAACTAGAGGAGCCTGAAGTGGCCGAAAAATTTCCTTGAGGAGTTGGGTTGGAGTGGGACTGATTGTTTGACACATTGCTACCTAGGTTCAACCATGGAAATGCATTTTGTAAGCATTAGCACTACTTTGTGGTATGACCTAGCTTGTCACAGATTTGGCATGTAACCGAGGGACAATTGGAGTTTATGTTGTTCCTATTGATATTCAAATTGCCATATCATTGACCATGAGTATTGTTTGTACCTGAAAAGCCACGATTTCCACTATTGCAATTATTTTGAAAATTGTTGGTCCAGATAATATTAGCAATGATTGGAACTAACATTGGAGACACCTTTTTCTGAAGAGTATTTTTCATAGTCACATATCTTTGTGTAGATCTGCAAGACCATCATAGTCAAGAGATAGACCATTGGGAATAAAAATAGTGAGGTCATTAGTATTCACACATTCTTCGACGACAATAAATTTGGAAACAATTTGCTTAGCACTCTGGAGGTAAGTAGCCATGGACTGAGTACCTTTTAAAATAGTAGAAAGGGATCCCTTGAGAGAAAGAATGTGAGGTCGTGATGGTTTGGCAAAAATATTGAATAATGTTTGCCAAACATCATAAGATGTTGAAGCATTATTTAAAAAATCGAATTGGACTGGGTGGTCGGATCAGTTGAACCGTCAACCATGTTATGAATTGATCCGATTTTAAGTAAAAATCGGTAGAAAAAGAAAATTATCTGTCGGCGGTCGGACCATTTGAACCATTGAACTGTTTACATTTTATGAAAATCGGACCAATTCATATTTTCTTTTATTCCCTTTAATTTTTGGCATAATCAACACTTTTTTTATTTTTTTGGCCTAATATGTACCTCTAAAGCTAAGATACATCTAAAGACGGTAAAAGCCTAAAACACTTAAACAGATCTACAAAATAAAAACCCCAAATCAAATCTAACATTCTAATTTTTAAATATGGCTAGAAGGTAGAAACCTTTAGTCTCTTACCCAATCTATGTGTTCTTGGCTGTCTCCTCCAAGAAATTTTAACTTATGAAGTTGAACAATATAATTTAAACTTTTTATATTTTATATTTGGTATTTTATTAACTTTTAAGTAATATATAAAATATATAATATATATTACATAATTATGATGTCACTGTTTAATTGCGGTTCAATTACAATCTAACCAACGGTTGAACCAGTGAATTATGAACCGATAAGTTTTTTCGGCTTAATGAACAATTCGATTTTTCAAACATTACGTTGAAGCCTCTAAAACATGGGAAAGAACTTCAGCATATAAAGAAGTAATAAGAGCCCCTTGAAGAAGTTTATCTTGGTCTGTCCAAAAGTAGGACGAAAGATGAGCCATAGTAGGAGATTCTATGACATAGGATTGAAGGTCATACCAAAAAAAAAATAGAGTGCCACTGTGTATACCACATCTGATAGTTGGTAGAAGTTAATTTAAGGGGTGCTTCAGTAGGATTGATGGTTAATAGGGGAGGGCCAGTGGTGTTTAGAGCAGTAGTAGAGTTTTAGTTTGGTGTAGGTATCATGGATTGCGTATACAAAGGATGAAGTGAAGGAAAATTATTCTAGGAAGTCATAGGTGGTTTAGGTAATGGTAATGAAACTATTCTTGAATCTGTTTAGTGAAGAGAATGATTGATGGTGAAGGCTGGAGGTGGTGACATAGTGGTAGTAGCACCAAAACTCGAGTTTTACGCCTTGTGTGCTATCTTCTATTATTAAGAAAGAACAAAAAGACTCCTGAAGCTATTAAGCCGTGAGGCTATAGTTTGCTCTATAGAATACATGATACCTACACCAAACTAAAACTCTACTACTACTCTAAACATAAAGAATGAAGAAATGGGACCAAATTCCCTTGAACTGAATTGCTGAAAATGTACAGAATTTATATAATGACATTCGCTCGAGAAATAGAAAATAGCCAAAAATAGAAAAGGAAATAACAATCAGTTACAATCAAATTGATTCGCCTAATATTCTATACTAATTCTAGCTTCTTTCCTTATAACTTAGTCTCTGCACACATTAGTATAAATCGGACAATCGCTTGAAATGACAAAATATATCAGAAAAAGAACTGTATACATATTGTTAATATCTAGAGAGCTTCTTGACCATTTAAACTATTTATACATCTTGCTCAACTTTGTTATTTGCTATCTTCTTAAGGCACTCTTTAGTGAAAAAAGTTGCAGCATCATTGCTATTGGAAGTAATCGTAGTTGGAAAAGGTTTGGTTTTAGAATAAGAGTTCCAAACCTTATACCTATATAATGACAGTTGTCCTCGTACTAGCTACGGATCATTTGTGCAAGTCTTCTGGCAAAAGTTCCTTCGAGCTAGTCCTAACATATTGCTCTAGAGCCCATCCCCCCTTCAGGAACTTTTGTTATCTCTCCTTTGGGAGTTTTTGTTATCTTGCCTGTAGTAGTTTATATTCTATTTGAGATTTGTTATCCTCTTTGATCTAGGAGATTGTGTTTAATTTTTTTCTATTAAATTACGTATGCTTAGCTTGTATAAACTTTATCAACTTATTCATTTAACTTCGAAATCCTACACGAAAGTTCAAACAATATAGGTGGGCTTGCAAGAACATAATAAGTCATTGTGTCACTTGCTTTATGCTTCATTGTTATTGTTTGATTCTTACATTGATTAAAAGATTTTCTAGAATCATTAGATCCAACCTCAGTTGGTCAAAAAAGATTCAAACCAATTGTCGTAAATATTTTTTTTCTATTGCATCAAAATTTTATGAAAGCCTAATTCACTCATCTCTTAGGTATATTTTCACTGTCATATTTTTCCTATTCTTTTTCCAATCATAAGGTGAGCCAGGTTTAGAATGACATTAAACACAAAATGAATAACAAAACTATCTATTCAACATGAAATTCATGATTAAATTCATAAAGTCATCAAGAAATATTCACAAATATGAAAATTCACCAATAAAAGCCTAGCCTAGGTACACAATCCTTCAATTAAACATTATGTATATGCAATACTAGAAAAAAGTACACCGTACAAAGCGCGGCGACGTGCTTGTTTTGTCAAATGAATAAAATTATTTTTATTTGTGATACTTTTTGAAATTTTAGACATGCAAAGAAAAATATAGTATGATAATTTTTTATGCAGAGTTTTGTTTTTGAATGTGCAATCCTGCTAAATTATTTCATAAGAAAATTATAAAATTTGTCTTAATAACTTTTTCTGAGACGAAAATTAGAGAATAAGAGATATATAATATTTCCATTAAAAGAAAACAATATACAATGCATAGCATTATAGCCATTTCTCAAAAGAAGTCCCAAAATTAACCCTAGCTAAAATTAAATTATCCCATTTCATTTTTAGTTTACAAATGGATTTCCTAATAGCTAGTTTTGGAATTTTTATCGTGTATTATGCACTACTATTTCCAAAAGTTGAAAGGATCAACTAATGATGAGAAGGACAAATTATACTACAAATGGAATTTAGAGCTGCTAAAAACTTTAAATTCCTCTTTTAGATTTTTTTTGTGCTTCTCTTCCTCAACCGAACACAATGAATGAGTTCAATAATTAAAACTTCAGTTCAGGTACTCATGAGAAAATGTATTGCCTCATTCAAAACTTAAAAGACAAATTGAAATAACCTTGTGTAGTCAAAAGTTTCCTAGTCTTAATGATTGTATTAGTAATTTTTGCCACTTATAGCTCAAGCGTAATTAATCCTTGTAAAGAACTATTGAGAACTCATAAAAAAATATGTTGCCTCATCCAAAACCTAAAAGACAAATTGAAATAAACTTTATGTTGTTAAAAGTTTCCTAGTCTTGATGATTGTATTATTAATTTTTGCCACTTATAGCTCAAGCGTAATTAATCCTTGTAGAAAACTATTGAGACAATCGTACACAATGAACTAGTCGTCAATAATCAAATCTATTTCCAATGTGTTTCTTCTAAGAGAAGGAAAAGTAAGATAATACAGAATAACTTCAATAAAATAATAATTTAATTTATCATAGAGAGAATGAAAGATGTAATGTAAAATAAGTTCTAATCTTATTGAAGGGGACGACAACTCAATAAATTAATGGAAATATCACTTAAATGTCTTCTCTAATTCTCAAATTTTGTTCAGATCGATTTGAAAAATCATTAACAAAGAAACCTTAAAGAGCAACCTATGCAACCTTAAAGAGCAACCTATGCAGAAAAATAATTAATCATAAATTAGGAAAAAGTAATTATTTTTAAAGAAAATTTAATTTTATAATCACAAAGAAAGAAATTACTTTAGGAATGATATAAATAAAAGCATTAAATAAGGGAGTACTACTCCCCTTACAACCATGGAACCTATACAATAAGATGTTGAAAAGGAGTCAAGTTTGACCAAAGAGAGTACAAGTCAACTTGAAGCAAAAAAATTTGTCATGATTCTTTACATATGGGATCCGCAAGCCAAGAGGCCACAAAAGGCCAAAAGACCACAAAATTCCAAGCCCAAAAGCTGTCTAAAAATTCAAGATCGAGAGACCAATTCCTTCTTCTAGAAATTTTGAAAATCTTACCCCTATTCGATGTTAATTTTGATTCCCCATTCCATCAAAATTCTGTGTCAAATTAATGAGCAAATTGCAGCAGCCTTGTCTCCTATTAAAATTGTTTCCAGTACAGGGATCTACTCACCGCTCCAGTGAATATGGGTGCCCAGCTCAAGCAGGTATTGAGTCCCAATTCACACAATCTGCAGTAGTAAAATTCTGAATAGGTATCAACTCCCCATTCCAAAAATTTCTAGCGAAATAAAATTAACTATATATATATGAAGCTGTCATAGACCAATTAATAGCATCATTCCACAAACACAAATCAGCAAGTAAATTCTGACTTATGTGAACTAATTAACCAATTTCAACAGGAACCTCATTCCAGCATCAAAATTTTCAAAATAGCAATTATGTAAATTTCCAGTAGAATCAACCGTGCATATCATCTTCCACTGACAATTTAGACCATCCCACAATTGCTGCAAGAATGTGACTAATATGTACCAAAATTCTTCATTTAGAATTTGTATCAGAAAAAGCCCAAAAGCAATTAAGATTCCATCAGTACAATTTCTCAACAAAGCTCCACGCATATAGCCACATACCGTGCAAAAAAAATCCCCAAAAATAAAAATTCAAGCTTTGACCACAGACTCTGCAAAAGTCTTACATGCAAATTCTATCCCATCAACCATGCACCATCTCATGCACATAGCAGCAAACAATAACTAAGTAATGCACCAACCAGAATCATCAATGAACATATCATATTTGCAACCTTAGACTTAGGCATTGGAAAGAATAACCAAGTTTCTATACAGAGCTTCCATACACCTACAAGTTCAAGTACTCAAAACAAATAAATTCGAAAACTTTGAGTGATTTCCAGCAAATCAATAGCTTTGTGTACACTGTGCAATATAGTTCCATTCTAAAACAATTGTGTAGCAAATAAGGCATGCATAACTTAATCTGCCCATTCATCTATAATTCTAGTAGCTAAGCAAGGCAGACAGCACTCAAAGAACTAAAAAATAAAAAAATTTAGCACTGAACTCACTGTTATCCATGAAGGAATTTCAATGAACAATATCAGCATTGAAGCCTCAAGCCAACAGAAAATTAAACTCCATGCCCAATCAATTGTGCAGGAAACCAAGACAGATTACTCAAATTGAGCAAAGTTAACCCCATTCTTGCTCCACAATCATACAAAATTTGAAATTTCCAGCAACTTACCCGACTCATTTGCGGATTGCTTTGCTTCTCAGCTTTCTAGGCCTCCTTGAGCTTTGATTTTCCTTTTCTTGGGATGAAGATTCATTAGCAAAGAGTGCACCTCGCTTGTGCCCAGTTGATTTATACGAATGTATTTATTTTCTTGTGAATATTTTAATTTAAATTTTTGAATAGATAAATAAAAATACAACAATGTAGGATGTCATTATTTTTGTTATGTTGCGTGTAATCCTATCATATAATTTCATAAAAAACTATTGAGAACTTTAGCAAAGATTCATTATATAAGAGAAAAAATATATATAATGTGAATAGAAATTTAGTAATAGCTATGTAATTGCAAAGAGGTTGTACTAGGATATCACAAGAGATTTCTAATATTTGATTGAACTAACAAATCTGTGCACATTATACGCTAATGTACACATGAATAATAGATTTAATTTCAATAGCTAATGGCATTTTTTTTAGGAGAGCAAGTCAACAAATTGGAACAAAAGAAACAAACATAGCATCTGTTTTTCTTTAGCAAGAGTATATAAACATCAAAGAACTCAAAACAGATTTTTTTCCTTCAACAAGCAGAGAAGCAATAGGATAAACAAGGGCAGAGGCTACAGTTTCTCCAATCCATAAGCTGTGAGATATAGCAATGAATGGTTGTGAACCAGTTGTGATCCATTTCATCACCAATTGGATTAAACATGTGAAAATTATATTTTGGAACCCGACTTCAGCCTAGAGTATCTTTTTAGCAGTGCTATTATAAAGTACCTCAAAATGTAATCAAATGTTTCTTGCCAAATTTTGTCATCAAATAAAGCTTGAGCAGGCACAATGTCTTTCTTTAAGCCAACCCTTAGTTCCAAACACATATTGCTCATTTTGATATCTTCATTTCAAATAAATAGGCACCTAAAAATAAATTTTGGCTGCTCTTTAGCTTCTATGAAAGTAATGTTGCATGAGTAATGACACTTAATGTAAAATATTACACAACTGATTCCAACTTTGGATTGTGTAGTTTGTCCAATAAACGTCCATTTTATAAAAGTCCATGGCTTTTCTTTGTTTCTTATTCCACAAACTTCCATTATTGGCTTGTATAAGTACACTATAAAAAAAGAATATTGTTTCTTGTGTTGAAATATAAATTGTTCTATGTAATATATATATATGTATACACACACGTTGTTTTACTCACTTGCTTGCCAGCAAGGGACACCGTCAATTGCTTCTTTCAAGCTTCTCTCAGTAAGTGCAGCAATGTAAGCAAATTGAATTTCCTTTCCCTTGTTATTAAATATCCATAGCATTAATACAAATATCAAATAGTTAAACAAAACTTTAGAAGTGGAAAAAACTAAAATCAAAATCAAATTAAAGATAATAAAAATATTAAAGCAATTTATACACATAGGCATAGAAGTAATTGCTTCCCAAAATAAACACCTCATTTTAAACATAACATTCTGATAAAGAACATAGAAAAAGCAAAACATAAACATAAACAGAAGTTAAAAAATCAAGAACTTACACCTATTAACTATTTCAAAACAAAAATGGCACCATACAACTTTCTTCTTTTGAATTGAACTTAGATTTTCATTGCTATCAATATTTTGAGCTTAATATAATTTTTATTATCTATTTTCTGCTTATTGTTTGAAGGATGATGAAGAATGCCACCCATGCCCCCTTTTATTTTAAAGAATTTTTCAACACAATAATTTGAAGTAGAAGCTATTTATATTATAGCACCAAAATCAATGACCTGCATTAAGTGTAAGCATAGTTAAATAGTCAAAAATATTGAAGATTACACCCCATAAACCAATGAAAATTACAAAAATATTCTATTTAATGAAAATAAAAAAAGATATGGAACAATTACTATTAACAATGATAAGTAAATAAGGCAATATAATTTCAAAAAAATAATTAAACAGCAAAGAACAAAGCATAACAAAATTTATAAGCATAACTAAATAACTTAGTCAGGAAACAGAAGCAAGACAAAATAATAGAGCAGAATGGCAACATGCATCATGCATCATACACCAGACAAAATAAATAAATAAAGTCTAAAAGTACCTCTCTTTAACCACTTGGCGAAAATAATTTGTCTTGACACTGTCCAAGCAAATCATGTAGGTACTACAATTAAAAGATAAAAACATATATTATAAGAGCTGAAAACTAATATATATCATTCACTTTTTCAAATACAATTTTATCATGCACAAAAAAATAATAATCCATAATATATTACCAAAAAAAATTATAGTTAAAACTAAATATACTTATCCACAAGATGAATGAAGCAACAATAATAAAGAGAAAAAAAAACAACTAAAATATAAGAGTGGCCACTGTAGCCACGCGCATCGATATAAACCACTAAACAACTTCAACAGAAGTTCTTCTAAAATACTCCAAAACAACACACCACTACAAACATCCAAAACCCCCAAAAACAACCCCTGAAAAATAAGAAACCTTCAAAACATGAACACCCTCAGACTGAGCCAAACAAATATAACTCCCAAAACCCATATAATGAAAACACACTATAATAGCTAAAAACCACATGTATTCCATAAAAACAACTTATATATTAACGAAGATTGGAAAAGAAAAAAAAACTGACAAATGGTCGTGAAAATTAAATAAGAAAACACCTCACATGTACACAAAAACACCATCCATTCTACCAAGACATCAAAAATATAAAGAAAGATATAAATTCATTAAGACCTAATAACCATGAACCAAAAATTGAAAATAAAAAATCAAAAATTCGAACAAACACATAAAAAAAAAACTCGTACCGAAACCACGAAAAGGAGAAAAAATTTAAATAATCGAAGCACCCAAGCAAGCATTCACTTGAAAACCCTAACCTTGATAAAACCCAAATGAGAAAAAGGAACCATAACTTCAGGAGTTGAGCAACAACACTAACAGACACCTTAAAGAAGTATTGAAAGTAATACACCGTTTTTATCTAGATTATATTGGAGCATTTAGTCAGTAAATGTGAAACAAGCATAAGCCAGGGTAAGAAAACTCCCAAACTACAATCAATAAACAAAAAATTTAATTAACCAATCCATAAAATAAAAAAAGGGAAAAAAAACCACCATGGCCGCCCATGCCGGAGAAATAGTTGACTCATCTAACTCAAAATCCACACCACACTCGCGCTTCTCCTCCTATAGCTTGAGCGAGATCCCACGAAAAGGTCCCTTCTAGATATGCTTCATCAAGTGGGTAAAGAACCAAGTGATCTTCTTACGAAGGTGCTTTGACTGGATGATGGTGACCTCTTCAAGGATGTTTTTGTTGGTATGGAAAAATTCATTGTGGTGGCATGGGAGTAGGTGGAGAATAAGCTTTTCAGATGAGGACAGATAGGCTTTTCAGAGGAAAACAAATAGGCTTTTCAGCCCATTTCTTGTCCTTCTGCTGAGTATGTGACTTTTTTAGCTAAAAAGAATTAGAAAGTCTGTATTTTCTTGTACAAAAGGACAAACCAGTGGGAAAATATCATAGCAAATAGTACAATTCAATAAAGCATCATATTGAATAAAACGTTGCCGTTTTAAAATGAAAATCAGAGAAAAAAAAAAAGGAATAATATTCATGCGCGTCAAAAGAAAGGCACAGGCCTACAACATTTTCTTCTAACCATGGCAAAAAAAAATTCTAAAATTCCCCAATTTATTCTAACCAATACACATAAGACAAAATATGGTATTACAAAAAAATCAGAAAGAACAAGACAACAGAGCAAGGAAGCCTTTTTTTCCCAAAAAAAATAGAAAACCAGCCAGTAAATAAAGGGCAGTGCATAACACGTGTATCCACATCTATATTGTATAGTAATAAAACACAAAATCAAAAGATAAAAAAGAGAACACCCAAATCTTTGATGGATTTCCATCTTCTTTCGAACTATAATAAATCCACAATGAAATTCAAATGAGAATGCTCCAAAACTTTTGAGATTATGTCACTGAGTTGATTGGCACTTACTGATGAGAAAAAAAGTGAGAAAATATCTAGAATGTAATAAATACGAAGTAGGATAGACAATTAGGGGTATAAATGAGATGAGACTATTCACGAACGGTTCGGGCTCGACTCGATGAAAGCTCGAATTCGGCTCGAACTTAAACGAGCTTTTTGTTATATATATTTTTATATAATAATAATAATAATAATAATAATAATAATAATAATAATAATAATAATAATAATATGGTGTTTATTATTATAAATTTTGTTTCAAGCCTAAACGAGCTCGAGCTCATCCGAGCTTATACGAATCGAACCTTATCGAGTTAGAGCAATCTCATTCAAGTTTATACGAATTGAGCCTTAACGAGTCGAGCCTATTCTGACGAGCCGATCTCGATTGTCTAGGCTCGGCTGAGCCCGAGCCCAAGCTCAAGCTCATGAATCAGTAAACGAGCTCAGGCTCGGCTCGGCTCGTTTACACCCCTATAGATAATCAGTTGACTTGACCCCTAAACAATGCTTTAAAAATTGGTCTGGACATTGAATCGGTACATGGCCTTATTGGTTACTGGTTTGATCGGTTCAACCGGTGTGATGTCATAATGATGCAGTAATTATATATTATTTTATAAATATATATAATATTATTAATATATTGTAAAAAATAGAAAATTTTCAATAAGATAGAAATAAATAAAGAAATTTTCCTTTATATATTAGTAATTTTTTTTCAAATGGTTTTTAAGAAAAATACCATTTCTCAATTAACCAATAATAAATATATGGTCTACACAACTATTTAACATTAATACAAATGCCATCCTTTCAAGTTTCAAATTTAATATTTAACATAATAAAATAATTTTTTTAATATATTAAATTATTAACCTTTTTGGAATTTTTTAAAAGGATAAAAAATATATAAAAAATAAATAAATAATAGTGAATCAGTGAAGAACCGATCGAGCCGATATCGGTTTGATCGGTTCTTGATTAGTTTTTACCAGTTCACATCCGGTTAGCTTGTGACCAATTTTCATGCTTGATTCGGACTGGATCAGCCACTGATCACCAATCAGACTGATCGAACCAGTTGATCCAGTTTGATTTTTAAAACATTGCCTCTAAATAAGAAAGATCAAAAGACAAAAAGCCCTTAATTGAACTGCCCTGCCACCTGTACATCAATCCAAAACGCGTATAGGTAGCCATTCGGCTCTTCTTAATTGCTCCTAGCTTGATCCATTTTGCCATTCCTTGACTTATTGATGATCACCTATATATCCAAAAAAAAAAAAAAACACATAAAAATCCCATAACTAAAATACTTAAAAATACAACAAAAACTACACAATTAATATTAAATGATTCAAAGATATAAAAATATTCCAAATAAGTAATTCTTATAGAATTTATTTAAACTAGCAAATTTTGCTTTCAAAATATAAACAAAGTAACTATCTTTTTGGAGAGTTATCAAATTGATAAATAGAAATGTTATATCAACAGAAAACCCAATTGATTAATTTCTTTACATTAAAATTCCAAGGATGATCTAATGTAAAAAATACAAAATATTAATAGTATAGTGTAAAAGTTAGTATTTGAATTGTTCACCCATTAAAGCTAGAGGAATGATTTTTCATTGAAATATATTTCATAAATTTTTTTTGTGTAAAATTTTATTTTAGAGGATTCTTAATAATTTTCTCAAAAATCATATTTCAAAGCCAACATTCTAATTTTCAAGTCTATTTTCAATTTTGATACCATATTTCTCAAATCTTATACCCCCATTTTTTTGAGAAAAAAGTTTATTATGCATTTAGAAACAAAAGAATGAAAGGTCTTTTTCCCCCTTAGAATATCAAATCAACATGTTTAGTCAAAATCAAAATTTACAAAACATTTCTGATATAGGACAACCCAACATTACTCGACTAGGGCAGCACTGCGATATATGGTGGCCCGACTACATATAGGCCCAACCAATCGACTGGGTTTTGACCTCTAAGACCTTGTCCACTACGACGAGCATTAGCATTCTCCTTCTCGACCATATCATGGTCGACCATAACCAGGATACACCCCAGCCCTCATCCGACCACGATGAGGTTACATCTTGTCAGTTAGAGCCTAAGGAGGTATCCTACAAAAGAACTCGCCTCGACTAAAGAAGTCGAACCAAGGCAACGGCCCCTCAGCCATATTGAATGCTTCACCAAGCGGCATGCCCCGTATTAATGATGCATGCCACCACAATACTACATTTTCTCAGCTGCGCTAGAGTGGTATGCTCCACCAGTGTACCACCATGCCATAAACCACACCACCTGGAATAGTACACAGTTAGGAGAAGATCTAAAGACCCTTTAAGTGAGGACAACAATCCTTCATGCTTGATAAGGGCATCTTAGACTGCCACCTTGAAGAGGCTATAAATACCCCATCCACTGCTTTCAGCAAGGTATGCCATTTCCTATCTTATGCCCTCACTCTACTACTTGTTTCTATAGTCGATCCATACTAACTTAACGTCGGAGTACGTTAGCCGAGAGCACCTTGGCTAGCCTAATGTTCATTGTTGATTGTAGGGCTCGACAACTAACATTTTAGAAGCTCATCCCTCGACCACCCACTGGTCGATATTACTAGATTTCAATCCAATACACTAATACACAATTTTTCCCTCATCATTTGGCGTCGTCTGGAGGAAAATGGTTAACACAAAGCGAGCCACCTCAGAGAGAAAGGAGAACAGGAGATCACCAATCCCTCCTTCTCGACCTCAGTCAGAACCAGATTTGCTAAGGCCTAGCGCCCAACCAGAACAGGTGGTCACCTTAACTATGTCCCAATTGATGCAAATTATAAGCAAGCAGATACCTGCTCAAATCTTTGCCCGACTTTCATCTGTCTTAAATCGACACACCGTCCCGCCTGGGCCGGCAGCCAGTGCTATGCCCCAGCATACTTAGTGCAAAGAAAGCCCCGTCAGAGAAAAGACGGGTCGACTAGAGGCTCGGTGACCACCAACTCGATGAGAAGATAGTCCCGGGCGATTTTCAAGAGAGAAAGCTCGACAATACCCCTGTGAAGAAGTTGTAGAATCTGTTGACCATGGCGTTTGACCCATTCGAGCCCAGCAGCACGAGAGGCAACAGACTAACAGGAACTCACCCAGGCCGACCAAGAAGAATGGAAAGATGTCTCTCACTAAGTATAATAGCTCAACAGGTGGCTGGAGGAGTTCTCGATGAGAAACACTGAAAGGAACCTCTACCATGACAGAGCTTAGAGGTCTCGCAGAGAGAGAGCCGTCGTTCATTTTAGACATTATTAATGAGCGCATTCCTGTCGATGCCAAGGTGCCCAAAAGACTACCTAAATACGATGGGTCATCGAATTCGAACGAACATCTGTTGCAGTTCGAACACGTGATGTAGTTACATAGGCATAATGAATACATCCATGCAAAGATGCTTGTGACCACCTTCCAGGGCATTACACCCAATTGGTTTGTGAAGCTAGAATTGGCGTCAATTTACTTGTATGACTAGTTGTGTGACAAGTTCCTACACCAATTTGCCAGTAGAAGAAATGTGAAGCTCCCTCACACCTATTGGCGCATAGTTAAATAGAACGAGGGGGAGTCGCTTTGCTATTTTTTCACCAAATTCAATATCAAAGTTTTGAAGATCGATAGCCAACGAATCGAATTTCTGATCGATGTGTTTTTCTTGGGGCTTCGACACAAGGAATGCACCAATGCTTTGGTGCGAGAATGGCCCAGGTCGATGGAAGAATTACTCGACCTCGCCAAGAGATATATGACTCATGAAGACATGAACAGACTTAAGTACAGTAATCCTAAAGTCGAGAAGAATAAAGCTAAAGAAAAAAAGGACTGCCAGCATAGAGATGGTCGTCGATCTCCTATCAACTGATTCCACGACTACACCCCATTCAATCTTTGGAGAAAGGAGGTGTTGTTTGCTATTCAACATGACAACCTCTTGAAAAAGCCCAAAAAACTGGCTGAAACTGAGGTTATGAAGAAATATAAGAAATACTGTCATTTTCACAAATAGAAAGGCCACGACACTGAAGACTGTTTCAACTTTCATGATGAGATCGAAAGGTTGATTCAACAAGGCCATTTGAAAAAGTTTATTCATGAGAACGCCCGACAAGAAGCAGGCAAAACTGACCAGACTCCCCGTAGAGAAAGGTCGGTTAGCCCGAGGAAAGAAACCTGCCCATGATCCCCGCCCACCCATTACAGGAGTGATTGACACCATTGCAGGGGGTCCAACTGGGGGGGATTCCAAGTCAGCCAAGAGGCTGCACCAGCACAGGCTGGAGTCGACCAAATCCTCTTCAGTTGAAACTATTTTTCAACTGTTTACCAGTACAGAGCTAATTTCTATGTCAGATGCGGACCTTTTACACATCAAGCGTCATGAAGCAGACAACAAGCTGGGCTGTCCCCTACTTATTTCTATTGAGATTGCAAACTTTGAAGTCAGAAAGATCTTGGTCAACAATGGCAGTTCTGCGAACATCATATTTCTGTCAACTTGCAGAGAATGAAGTTGGGCAAGCTAAAGTTTGAGCCCATCCATACGCCGCTGGTTAGATTTAGGGGGTCAGGAATCATCCCTGAGGGATCCATCAACCTATCTACATCATTCAGGGAAGCCCCTTAAAGAAGAACCCTCATGATCAACTATCTGGTCGTCGATGCTCCATTCACCTACAACGCCATAATCGGATGACCAATACTGAATGACTTTTGTGCTGTTGTTTCAACCCACCACATGAAGGTAAAATCCCTGACTGCATGCAACATGAATGAGGCCTAGCAGTGCTATAAAATTTTAGTTAAGGCTAGCAAGTAGAAAACCCGACCCTAGCTGAAGCCCTTAGGGGACGCCCCTAGTAGCGAATCCCACTGCGGGACAGTTGAGGAAGAAGAGAAAGCTTGGAGAGACCAGAATGGAGCCTGTCTGTGAGTTTAAAATAATTGAGCTAGAGCCAGGAAACCCCAACAAGACCACCAAAATTGGTACTGACATGGGTGATAGCATGGAGTGCCTCATGGTCAATTTCCTCAGATAAAATGTTGATGTTTTTGCTTGGAAGGCTTCTGACCTCTAGGGAATCGATCCCAGCATCATCATCCACCGTCTAAACGTGGACCCTTCATACAAGCCAGTGAAGCAGAAGACTAGGACCTTCAATGCTGAACGATGCCAAATCACCGAGGAGGAGGTCAACAAGCTCTTAGAGGCAATATACATTACAGAAATTCAATACCCAAGTTAGCTTTGTAAGGTAGTCCTCGTTCCTAAGAATGAGGGCAAGTGGCGCATGTGTAATGATTTCACTGATTTGAATAAAGCTTGTCCTAAAGATCCTTACCCCCTGCCTCGTATAGATTTATTAGTGGATTCTGCTGCTGGTTGTGAATTATTGAGCATGATGGATGTATTCCAACGGTACTACCAAATTTTTATGGCCCTCGAGGACAGGGACAAGACATCCTTTATCATCCCCAATGGGGTATACTATTTTCTAGTCATGCCCTTTGGGCTCAAAAATGCAAGCGCAACATATCAAAGACTAGTGAACTTTATGTTCAAGAATGAGATCGAAAAATCCATAGAGGTTTATGTCGACAACATGATCGTCAAGATAGAAAAAGAACAAAACTATTTGATAGATCTCAACAAGTGTACCTTCGGGGTATGGGGAGGCAAGTTTTTAGGATACATGGGCAGCTAGCAAGGTATCGAAACGAACCCGCAAAAAAATTCAGGCAGTTTTGGACATCACACCCCCTCGAACAGTTAGAGACGTGCAGCATCTGGTCAAAAGGATCATAGCTCTAGGGAGGTTCATTGCTCAAATAGCTGACAAAAGTTCACCCTTCTTTAAGATCCTGATAAACGTGAAGAAGTCAGGTTTTTAATGGTCAGAGCATTATGACCAGTCCTTGGTCGAGCTAAAATGTTATCTCTCCTCTGCACCCATGTTGGCCAAACCCAGACTGGGAGATGTTTTGCAACTATACTTAGCAGTCTCATTGGACTCAATTAGCTTAGTATTGGTGTCGACTAGAGATGGTTCCTATCGACCTATCTACTATTGCAGCAAAGCACTATAAGGCCATAAGCACAACTATCTCGAGATTTAAAAATTCAACCTCGCCCTGATCACAGCAGCCAGAAAGTTGAGACCTTATTTCCAATCTCACACCATCATATTCTTGACGAACCAACCATTGAGTTAGGTGCTATCAAATCCAGATACGTCTGGATGATTAACAAAGTGGGCAATCAAGCTACGCAAATTTGACATCACATTTCAACCTCGGACAGCTCTAAATGCCCAAGTTTTAGCTGATTTTATCACCGAGAGACTCAACCTACCTAACCAGCATGACAACAACTCCTTTATATGGATGTTGCACATTAACGTGTTGGCGACCTCCTCTGGAAGAGAGATTGGTATCTCACTACGCTCGCCAGTCATTAAGGAATATGATTTTGCAATCAAGCTCGACTACCCGGTAACTAACAATGAAGCAGAGTATGAGGCCCTCCTCGTCAGCATGAGGATGGCAGCAAACCGTGGTGTCGAGCAGCTGGTGGCCATCATTGACTCCCAGCTAGTTGTAGAACAGGTCGAAGGGAACTTTGAAGCTAAGGAGTCTACAATGACCAAATACCTAGTGAGGTGAAGAGGCAACAACAACTGTTCAAGAAATTCTACCCTAGCCAGGCCCCTCGATCAGAGAACTAACGGGCTGACGCACTGTCGAAATTTGTAAGCTCGACAAAAAGACACGGGACAAGATAATAACTTTCTTAGATGCAAAAAAGCCCACCATAAATGTCCCCAACTAGAATTTGGTGGGGCATATTGAAGAATCACCTCCTTCCTAGCAGGACGCCATAAAGGCGTACTTGAGGGAAGGAACAACCCTTGAGGAGATGAATAAAGCGCTGAGGCTGATGGGTCAAGCAGCTAAATTTGCCCTCGACGAGCACGATCAGCTTTACCGGAGGTCAATATCAGGACCGCCATTAAGGTGCCTAACACCAGCTCAGGCCAGTGACGTCTTGCATGAAGTTCATGCAGGAATTTGCAGCAATCACTCTAGAGGACAGTCATTAGCTCACAAAATCATTAGATATGGATATTTCTGGCCGACATTACTAAAAAGACGCCATTGACTTTGCCAGAAAGTGCCCATCCCGCCAACTCCACTTGAACATTCCACGCCAACCTGCCTCATCGATGGTGAACGTACAGATCATGTAGCCATTCGACTAGTGTGGTATTGATATAGTTGGATCTTTTTCGAAGATGACAGGTCAAAGAAAGTTTATGATCGTCACTATCGAATACTTTACGAAGTAGGTCGAAGCAGAGTCAGTCCCCAAAATAACCGACGCCGCCATTAAGAGTTTCATATGGAATAACATTATCTGTCATTTTGATCTACCCAAAGTCTTAATATCTGATAACGGAATACAATTTCAGAGCAGAAGCACGAGAAGTTGGTATGAAAACCTCAAGATTCGCCAGCACTTTACCTAGGACGGAAACTCCCAAGCTAATAGCCAGACAGAGGTCACGAATAGAACTGTGCTTGGCTACCTCAAAGCTCAACTGGAAAAGACTAGCATAAGTTGGGCAGACGACCTCCCGAGCGTGCTATGGGCATATCAAACAACTCCCCGAATAGCCACGAGCCATAGCCCCTATAGTTTGGTCTACAGATAAAAATTAGTCATCTCGACAGAACTAATACAGTGTACTGCTCGAGTAATCCATTACAATCCAATAGGAAACAACTTAAAAAGAGAACTCGACCTAGAAACCATTGACTAGCTGTGCCAACAAGCTTACACCATGATGCAGAGGTATAGATCAAAGATGGCACAACGCTATAATAAATCCGTTTGTCTAGGAAGCTTCAAAGTAGGTGACCTTGTCCTTAAAAAGGTCGAAGTATCAAAGAATGTTAGAAAGCTCGACCCTAAATGGGAAAGACCATACTCGGTGGCCAAGGTAGCAAATCACAATGCATATCGACTTGCAGACATGAATGGAAATGAGCTTTCTTGACCATGGAATGCGATGAGCCTGAGGAAATTCTATGTGTAAACAAACTCAAAATCTCCATTTGTACTGCACTATCTCTCAAGATCAATAAAACTACCCCTATTTCTATAACTCCCAGCTCGCACTGCAAACTAAAGGCTTCTAGCTCATATTAACGAATGCCTCGATTGTTCAGAGTTAACCCTGTAGTCGACGTCGATTTCAAACCACAAACTAAAGGCTTCTAGCCCATATTAATGAATGATTCGATCATTCCGAGTTGACCCTATAGTCGACATCAATTTCACATCATAAAGATAAAAGCTTCTAGCACAAAACATGAGTAATTCATTTGTTTGAAGTCAAACATGTAGTCCAAAACAACGCATACAAATGCCTCTAACCTAAATTAATGAACAACCAACTCGTCCAAAGCCATCCTAATTATCAACAATGGTCTCCAACTCGACGCCTGTTTACGAACTACGTAACAAACTGCAAGATAAATTACCTATCTAAATTTGACCTTGCTGTCGACCATAAAGATGAATAATATAACTTTGGCTTTGACCAACAAACGCAAAGTCATCCACGTAGTCGAAAGCAGACTTGTAAGAACAAGCAGTGCAATCATGAACTTGATTAAATTTGGTTCTTTCATAGGCGAATAATTTTTAAATGATTACCAAGCATTTTTCGTATTATTGTTGCTCAAAGAGATAAGAATGAACAAAGTGGTAAGAACAAAATAAATCAAACACAAATCGATGAAAAGGAATAGTCATTCATTCCATATTAATGTCCGATTACAAAGTCAAAAGAAACAAGGACAAAAGCAAGTGCCTCGCAGGGCGACCAAAAACTTGAAACAAAAATACAAAATAAGACAAGCTGGAACATCAACTGGAGCCAGCACCCTCAATTTGCGCGACCAATACGCCTTCCTCAATGGTTTAGTTGAGCTCATCGCTCGAAGGCACAAGGAGATCATAGGGGGGCTCTAAACTTCCTGCTCGAGCATAGTAGCAAAAAGGGATAGGATCGCAGGAGGCAATTAAAATGGGCCCACTTCATCGACGAAGAATGTATTTCCCATGGGAGAGAGAAAACCAGCCAGCTTGACCTTGCGGTCGCGGATGTCCAAAGCGAAGTTATTAGCAAAGCTAAACTCTTTCGCCACCTTATCGAGCCTCTTTTTGGTACCCAACATCAGTAACGACCACCGATGCAGCAGTAGCCCTCTTCCCCGAGCACAGCAGCAGCCCCCTCCTCAGGCACACCCTCGACGGGATCAGGATATTCGTTAAGCTATTCATCGAGTATGTGGCTGGTCCGCTCCTTGTCTTCGGGCCTAAATTGATAACCCAACTACTCGAGCTACTTGACCGTGTGCTCAAAGGTCTCCTTCGAGTTTTTGAGGGAGAAGACGATGCTGGCTTCTTGAAACGACGTGCACAGCATGAACTACTGCACGACCTCCCATCGCATTAGGGGTAGTTTCATAAAAAACTCTTCTCGAGCATACTGTATGGCCACATTATACCCATGGGTTCGACCAGACCTATAAGCGTGCTGCTCATCAAGCCGTGCCTTCATCAACAGCTCATCCATCCTTCTCTTTTTTGACACCGTAAGCAGAAGATGCGAATCCTTTAGTTCGAACTGTTCGTCCCTCTCCTTGAGCTACACTTCCAACTACTCGATCCTTGCTTGTAAAGACTTGAGCTGGGCCTTCAGCGTGTCAGCATCCCCCTGGTCCTCCTGGAGCGATTCACGGTCCCCCAATGCCAATTTTGACCTTCGATAAAGATGGTAGCCCAATTGGCTAACCTACAAAACGGACCCGATCAGAACGAAAATAAGTAAAGATGAAATCCAATGCACCTAACGAGCGATTCAAGCTCGACTAAAAACTTACCATTTTGGAGTAACATGCAAATGCTCTCATGACCCCATCTTGGCTGAGCTCCATAAACTTTTTCTGGTCCAATGCAAAGAGCCCAGCCATTATCACTTTGGTCGATGCCATCCCGATCGACCCCGCTGTGAGCATCGACAGCGAGTTGTGAACAACCATGGAGCTCTCGATACCACACCGAGGAGAAGGCAACTTAGGCAGCATGAATAATTGGTCATCTTTTCGCGACCCAAAGAGGTTATAGCCAGTCGACTGTTTGGGGGCCCCAGCCTTACTTTTGCCCTTGTCAGGAGCATTTTTTTTTTGTGCTGGCCTGCCTTGCTCGACAGTAGGCCTTTTTTTGCCAAGTAGAAGGGCTGATATTGATCCCAGTAGTGGGTCGAACTGGAGGCATCGCTGCTCGAGCCAGTGACGCCGCTACAGCAGGCTGCTCGATTTGGGGTGATGCGGCGGCCTACACCTCACGACGAGCAACAGTATTCTCTCGATGTTTGTGATTCCTATATGTGCAAGCAATCACCTTAGCCCGAGTTGCATTCATAATTTCTTCGCGATCTACACGACATTAGCAGGAAAAATGATGAAGATATATCGACCAAAAACATGAGCATAACAAAGCACAAATAATGAGCATAGCCCGACTACCTAGTCCAGCATCATCAGGAAGATTTAGCTGGGCAGGCGATAAACCCACCAGCACCAAATTTCTTTCCTTGATGTAGCCCGCAGCCTCTATCTGCCCAAACTCGACTACATCCCTGAAAAAAATGTTGGGCCAACTTAGGGTTTTGTTCCCAAGCATATCGACATAACCTTGTATCTAACCCTGAGGAATATTAAAACCCGACCCCACTTGAAGATCGAATGAAGAAATACCGAGACTTCCAATTTTGCCTGAAACAAGAAGATGGAGTGACTAGGAATTTTCGACGAGGGCGGGCTGTGAGATAATAAAAACCCGACTCCTCTGTGCTCCCGAATTTACATGACGTAAGGAGATGAAACAAATTGCTAAAGTTGGCAAAAGAAGGGGGTTGATCGTGCACATGCATAAGAACGATGAAATTGTATATAGTTGAAAAATAATCGGGCAATAATTGAGTGATACTGACTTGAAGACCCCAGAGGAGGTCGACTATAGATTGGGTAATTGGAAACTTAAGCCCACATTGAAAAGCATCAGTAAAGCAACCGATAGGAGATTGGTGCTTTCTATTGTCGGGACTCAGAACAATCAACTTAAAGTCCGAGGGGACATGAAACAATTACCTAATGAGGACAAGGTCCCCCTCGGCTATTTTAGACAATATCTCGCTATAATGGTCGGGGGTAAACAGCCGATCGCGAGAGATAGATGACTGGCTGGGACCAGGCTCTCCCGCTGTAGCGACCCAATCATCACCAGAAGTACTCGAGGTGGAGTCATTGCAGAAAAACTGCCGGACTCACTAATTGAGCCCTCATTCGACCTTGTTTCCTCACTGTCGCTCTCCCTAGGGCTACTTTCACCGAACATGCTCAACATATTGAGTTTGAACAAAAGATAAAACAGAAGACTTACTAGGTTGCGAGGAGTAAAAATGACTCGATGAGCTCAAGAAGACACTGAAGGCTTGGAATTCGACCTCTCGGAATGCAGTAAAGTGAAAATGAGAATTTTCACTACTCTTATTTATAGGCCCCGGCGGCAACCGAAACGGCAGTAATAATTGCACAGCCATCGCTTAACGCTCCACCTGATACAAAATAACTACCACATTAAATGCACTAGAACCCTGGTCGATGTCTTCAGATTCTCGTCAATCTAATTCGATTTGTAACTGTTAGCTACTCCCATTTCCTTCTCGGGGATACTCTCAATCAGGACTCGAGAGTGGGGGGACTCATGATATAGGATAGCCCAACAGGCCTAGCCCAACATTACTCGAGCAGGGCAACACTGCGATATATGGTGGCCCGATTATAAATAGGCCCAACCAATCAATCTGGTTTCGACCTCTAAGACCTTACCCACCGCGACGAGCACTAGCGTTCTCTTTCTCGACCAGATCATGGTCGACCATAATTAGGATACACCCCGACCCTCATCCAACCGTGACGAGGTTACATCTTGTCGGCTAGATTCTAGGGAGGTATCCTGCAGAAGTACTCGCCTCGACTAGGGAGGTTGAACTAAGGCAACAACCCCTCAGTCGCATTGGATGCTCCATCAAGCGGCATGCCCCCGTATTAATGGCACATGGCACCACAGTACTACCTTTTCTCAACTGTGCTAGAGTGGTACGCGCCACTAGTGTACCACCATGCCCTAAACCGCTCAACCTAGAATAGTACACAATTGGAAGAAGACCTAAAGACCCTCAGGTGAGGACAACAGTCCTTCATGCTTGACAAGGGCATCTTAGACTTACCAGTCATCTTGAGGAGGCTATAAATACACCATTCATTGCCTTCAGCATGGTATACCATTTCCTATCTTATGCACTGACTATGCTGCTCGTTTTTATAGTCGATCCATACCAATTTGAGCATCGGAGTGCATTAGCTAATGGCACCTCGGCTAGCCTGACGTTTGTTGTTGATTGCATTGCTCGACCCCCAACATCTTAGAAACTCATCCCTCAACCACCCACTGGTCAATATTACTGGATTTCAACCCAGTACACGACTACACGATTTCTCCCTCATCAATTTTCATTTAGAATTTCATATATATCTCTCGAAAAAGTGGTCAGAAAATATTTTTACAAAAAATTGAAATGAATCCACCTGTACCAATTACCAATTTTTTTGCTAGATGGAACCACCTATACCCAACCTTTTGATTTTAAAACGGGAAATAAATGTTGAGTTGGGATGTCGAGATATTAAAAGTTGACATGTGCGCGGACAATTATGGATTTGGCCTTTCTGGTGATGTGGGCTATATGTTATGCAACAACATTTCTTAAAATGAAATTTATCTAATATATTTTTGGTACTTATTTTAAGTAGTGCTGAGGAATTTTAGTGTAGTTGGAGAATGTGTGAAAAACAAAATTATATTTAATTTTATTTTTTGAAAGAATAAACTATGCAGCAAATATATTTTTATATAAAATTTTATTGAGTTAATAATGTTATTTCAAATTTTTTATTGGTCCGAATGCTATTAACTTGTCACGATTATGGATAAATATGCCAAACAGCCACATTTTCAAGAGTTTCGCTTTCAAACGGTTGATATCATGCTTATCTTACTGTTTGAGAGTCATAATCCTAATCCAATTTGACTATCCGAATGCACTAGACTTCAATTCACAAATTATAAATTGTGTTAAATTTAGATAGTGAAAGTGATAAAGTTACAAAAATAATGTGGCTCAATTTGGCTTGCGTCTACATATAAAATATTCAAAAAACTTAAATACTTATATTATTCTTTTTCGTTGTGTGGTCAATTGGTCCAACAAAATTGCTTTTATACCTTATATGAGGTTTGAAGTTTGAATTTTGACAAATTCTAAATGGGTATGTTGCATGTGTGAGTAATATATATATATATATATGTGTGTGTGTGTGTGTATCCTTTCTTAAAGCATATATGTTCAATAAGTGGGCTAATTGCAATTTACCCCCCTGTGATATGCGAAATGGGCATAATACCTCCCTGTTAAAAGAAAATGTACAGAAAAGCTCCTTATATTTTTCAAAATCATGCTCACGGCCCCCCTCTTCTTTTTTGATGGCCATTGAGTGTTAAAAAGATAGAATTGCCCTTAAATAAAATTAAAATTTACATCACTTTTATTTTTATTTTACTTATTATTTTTAACAGTCTTTAATTATTTTTTATCCATTCCAAGTTAAATAATATTTAATATTTAGAAAAAGATTATAACATATTTTTATAACATAATATATATAACTTATTTTTAACATATAATAAATATTTTTAACATATAATATTTTATAACATATTAAATAAGATTTAATATTTATAAAAAGAATATATAATATATTTTTTATTTATAAATTCATGTATATATACATATATATTTTTATTTGTACATATAATATATATAAATTTATGTATATAATTTTTATTTGATCCAAATTGAATAATATTCAATATTTATAAGGATATATAATATATTTCTTATTATAAATTCATGTATAAATAGGTACATATATATATATAAATTTATTTATACAAATAATACATGTATACATATATATAGTATTTCCTTTAATTCATTAAAAATTAAATAATATTTAATATTTATAAAAATATACAATAAATTTTTTATTTAAAGTTATATATAAAATATATACATATATATTTTTTATTTATAAATTCATGTATATATACATATATATTTTTATTTATACATATAATATATATATATATAAATTTATGTATATATTTTTTATTTGATCCAAATTGAATAATATTCAATATTTATAAGGATTTATAATATATTTCTTATTTATAAATTCATATATAAATATATACATATATACTTTTATTTATACCTATAATATATGTATACATATATAATTTCCTTTAATTCATTACAAATTAAATAATATTTAATATTTATAAAAATATACAATAAAATTTTTATTTATACTTATACACATATAATATACATATACATATATATATAAATTATATATAACACATATATATATAATATAAGCCCTTCCCAAGCCCCCCTTCCCACCCCCACCCCCACCAAACCCTTTTCCTTCCCAACCCCTGCCCCTATCCCCAGACCCTAACAAGGCTGCCATGGCAGCAATGCATATTGGCCGGATCTGGCTAGATCAAGCCAGATCCGGCCAGTGGCCGCCATGGCCATATTGGCCATGGCAGCTTCACAACCTGGCGGTCGTTTTGGCTGGCGGCTTTTTCTTTTTTTTTTTTCGTCTACAGCGGGCTGGTCGTTTCAACGGCTGCCCGTGGCTGTCGGCAGCCAAGTCTGCCATGGCCATTGGCTAGGTTACCGGGCTACCGGCAGCCAGTGTGTTGGGGTGGGGGATTTGGTGGTGGTGGTGGTGGTGGTGGTGGTGGGGGGGGGGGGGGGGAGGGGAGATAAATAAAAAATAATATATATTAAATTATATATATATTATATACATTATTATATATAATCCATATTTTTTAATATTTTTTTTTTAAAAAAATGTAATGAAAATTAATCTGGACCGTCGATATCTTAAAAAAAATCCAACGATTTATAAGTAAAGGTATAATTGTCTTTTTACACATAAAAATCTACCTCCAGTCACACGCACCCGCACGTGAGTTACACCAACACTTTCAAGGGGGTTCGTTGTATGATTTTTTAAAATATGAGAGTATTTTTTGTATATTTATTTTTCATATGAGGGTTTTGTTCCAATTTCTACTATCACAAGGGGGTCCATAGCAATTTACCCTCAATAAGTAGCCACATACTGCATGAAACAGAATGCATTAGCAAACACTACTTCAGTTTATAATAGACAACTTTTTTAGCAACCACATGAATAAATACTCATTCCAATTCCTTTTATTATTATTTGGGCAATATTAATCGCGATTACATATATTGACTCATATTTATTAGTTTGAATATTCACACTAGTATTCTATTTTGTCCATCATTCAATTGAGAAGATTCATAATACATGATTCACAGTTGTGGTTAAGAGTAATGAAGCACACAAATCATTCACTAGAAATAAGGATTCATAATAATAAAAGGATTCAAACATGTTAGACCATTAATCATGAACCTCGCAATATTCAGTTTCATCATGCACTTCAATCATCACATACTTTTTTCCTTATAAATCTAAGCATGACAATGTATATCGAATATTATTTTCTGATCTACAATTACATCACCAAGCCGTGCAAATTATTAAATAGTTATTTTCCTCAAATTTCTATTTTAAATTACCTACTAACTATCGAACATTAGGGGCAAACTATTGATTTTTAATGTGAGAGTAAACTATTGATTTTTAATATTTTCACGTCACATTAATGTCATGTCAGATAGTTTTATCTGGGATCCCCAACTTCATAACCCGAATTGGGCTCAAGAGCTACAGGCATTTGCAAATGTGCTATTAACTGATAGAAGTCAAAAGCTCTTAACTCTAGATAATCAGATTATACATAAATGAAATGTATTCAAACCCTTAACCATAAATCGCCAAATCATACACAAATACAGGTACGACAGCAACACTGCACAATATACTCAATTTATCCAACATTACAAACTACTGTCACAACAAAATTTTGAATAATCATGGTTTATTCAATATTACCTCGATCAATGTACTCAGGTATTTGGGAGAAGAGCAATTTTTTTGTTGACCTCCCATTCAAACCCAAAGTCGATGTGCTACATACACAGTATGTGAATAAAATAGGTCATGTACCTTGAAATGTTTTACTGTTGGGGGTGGCAATTTGGGTGGGTCGAGTGAATTTGGGTTGGGTTGAAGTAAGGGTATAATATTAATTTTTTTAATCATAACCCAACCCAACCTGATGACAATCTGAAAATACTCAACATTAACCCGACCTGAATCGTATCAGGTTAGGTTCGGGTCGACTTGATTTTTATTATGTCAACTCGCCAATTCAAATCCACCAAATCCAATCTGCCAATCTAATTTAAAATAATTATTTCAAACATTTGTTTTAATTTTTGGAAATTTTTTGGCATTTTTATTTTTTTAGTTTTATCTATTCTTAATTATTAATAAATTAAAATGGGAGTAGGAAATTCTCATCATAAATTCATGATAGAAGCTTTGTAAAAAAAATTTAATTGAACCACATAATAATTGATTTTAGGACTTTTTATTCCTTTCATTTTGTAGTATTTATCAGCATTATAAACTTATTTTTAAAAATAACCTACTTTTTCAAGTTTTATTCGCCAACTCTCTTTAATTTTTGTATCTTTTGTATTAAATTAATTGTCTCTTTTAACTTCTTAAAATGACATTATACTTTATATTAATTCAATTAAACAACACATAAATCAATAAAAATATATCATCAAACAAATAAGTATTTTAATTGGGCACATAATTTATCATAAAAACTTGCTTGAGTCTTTTGAATTTTTTATAACCTTTCAATAGAAAGAATTCATGTCTATGTATATATGCAAAATCTTGCATTGCATAAGGCCTAAGAAAAATTTATAGGACAATGCAGTAGTGAAAAGCAATGTTTTGTCAACTTTTTGCAGAATAACTTTCATGTCCACTTGGATACCAAAAAATAACCATTAGAAACAAGATAAAATTATAATCATCCATCCTATATATTTGCAAAAATAAATAAGACCAAAAAATATCAAAGTAGTAATTTTGATATTGCTAAAGTTCAAAATTTCAAGTTTTATTTTATTATTTTATATTTTTACTCCTAAAAAATTTTAATTTTATTTGTTTGATTCAAGTTGGGTCGAGTTAGTTTCACTGGATTTGGGATGTCATGTGACCCAAAATCAAGTTACGGGTTGTTCGTGTAACTTGAAATTCAACCCAATCCAATCCATTTTCTTTGAATTCTTATTCGTGTCGGCCTTATTGAACCCGAACTCAAAATGGGTCAACCCACATCTAATTTTTTTGTGTCAAACTCGTATCGTGTTGAAAATTGCCACCCTACAAGGGTATTTTATTGTCACCACTTCTCTTTGGCCGCCCAATCACCGTCTTTGCATCAATAGGAGCATTGAACAGAGGATTTGGAAGATGCGATATATAAGAAAGTGAAGGAAGCATGGTTTACTAGAGGGTTTTAAATAAACTCACCAAATCAACATTAACAACTCTTGACTGATGGATGGGATTGAATTTGAAGCAGCGGTGAGTGACGGGCGGTAGGCTGTGATAGAATTGGGGAGGGTAGAGGGACGAGGGTAGTCTGCAAGACAAAGAAAATAGGAAAGTATGGACTATGCCTGTTGACTGTTGTATTTTAAAAGCGAAAATGGCCGGGCCTTTTCTCATTTGCAAAACAATGCCCAATCACATTTTACGGGTTTACTACAATAATTGTTAAATATAATTGCAAGTAAAACACAACCAATCCATAGAGCCCATGGACCCAACGCCTGGTCAAATCGCATTCCCACCTACATTGTAAATCAAGCCCTAACTTATCTTCGGCATACCGAATCCACCCTCCTTGTAATTGTATGGAGTAATCCAGTAATTACTAGACAGTTGGAGGGTGTTCCTGTATTTTGGGGCAAACCTCAGAGGGTCATAAATTCTGTATGTCATTGGGACTCCCTCTGTTTCTTTCCGTCAAGGAGGAAAAGCAACGAAAAATCTCTCTCTCCTCCATCGCGACCCCGAGGTGACAACTAAGGTATCTCGTTCACAGCTTATTCATTTTCTCAGTGATTGTGAAGATTTCAGAATAGTTCCTAATTGGATAAATTTCTTCAAGATTTTAGATAGAAACCCTCTTTTCGTATAGTTTTATGTGATGTTTTCTTCATGATTTGCTTCAAATTTTGCAACTTTTGGGGTTTCCAGAAATGAAGCATCGAATAGAAACAGGGAGATTCCTTGTTGAGAAGAAAATTAAGAATGAAAAAAAATGATGTGATGAACTTTTCTAGGATGAATTTCAGTGGGACATTCTATATGTTGAATTTTCCTTCCACTGGTTTGAAGTAGTTCTATTTGATAGTGCTATTGTTTTATTCATTTATATCACCATATAGTGCTTTCCTTTTATTCTTTCCTTATTCTCTGGATTCATGAGGGTTACGGGATTACTCGAGGCAGAGATATCACAAATAATCAGATTATGCAACTGAAAGACTGGAGCTGAACGACATTAGACCTGCTCTGGAGAAACAAAACTGCAGTGCGAATTGGTTTGAGCAGACGAGAGAAATGGCTGAGAAGTTGGCTCCCGAGCAAAGCCATAGCTTCATCCATAATGGTATTGGCTCTTGGGAGTAATAACTTTTGTTGTATAAATGAAATAATGAAAATAATGAAAATGTTGCGGTTTTAGGCCAGAAGGTGTTTGATTGGGATCAAACTCTGGAAGAGGTGAACATGTACATAAACCTTCCACCCAATGTTCCCAAGAAGCTATTCTACTGCAGGATTGATTCCAAGCATATTGAAGTTGGGATCAAAGGCAACCCTCCCTACCTTAGTGTCAGTTTTCCCTTTCTTGTTCTCAATTGTATCTGGAATTTCTTGAATGCATTTCAGCAGTTATTAACTTTCTCACTTTTTTTTTTTTTTTTTCCTTTTTCCTTTTAATGATTACAGCATGATCTGACCTGCCCAGTGAAGACAGATTCTTCATTTTGGACTCTTGGTATTCTATTGTGCTTAACTTTTTTCTATTCAAGAGAATAAATATTTATGAATTTTGTACGTAAACCTTAACTATTAGATATTTAGATCACCTGAAATTTCTGGAATTTTGTCTGAAAACTGCCCTGTGATATCCTTACAAGGGCACAGAAACCTAAGATGGCTCTAAGTTACTTGATTTGTGTATCAATTAATTATAGTTATTGGATTTGTTGTTTGAAGTGTGTGATGTTTATGTTTGCTAACTTATGATTTTGTTATTTCAGAAGATGATATAATGCACATAACCTTACAGAAGAGGGACAAAGGTCAGGCATGGTCTTCGCCTATAATGGGTCAAGGTCAGTTGGATCCTTACACCACAGATCTTGAGCAGAAGCGCCTCATGCTTCAACGTTTTCAAGAGGAGGTTTGTCATTTTTACCTTCTTCGGCAAACAAATAGATGTCAAACTGCTGTGCTTATTGCTTGTATGATTCCCTAAATTCTTTATTTCAGCTGCACAACTTCTAAAGCATGTGTATTTGTGATGTTATGGCTTATATGCTAAGAGGCTTTTCTGATGTAGTTTTAATGTCTCTTTATTTCTATATCAATTTATTTGTTTAGCTGAGTGACTGTCATTTCTAGTCGCCTTTACAAAGAGCCATATTTTAGATTTCACTTTCCAGTAGTTTTGATTTTTAATGCTGTCTAATTCCAGTTTGCGGTTTTATTCATCTGTGATCTCTTGCTTGGGACTAGACCAATTGATAATTTCATCATTCTTTCTGATCTGCTCATAGGTGTTCGTGGCTTCATAAGTCGGTGCTGATATCTTAGACTTCATCTGCCAATAAAGCTTTTCTTTAGCAGCATAATGTCCATTGCATTTAGCTTGAACTTTTACGGTTGTGTATTCACTAATATGAATGGAGATTAAATAAAATTAAGGGATAACTACAAGACTTTTGCTCTGGCACAAAACTTTGGAGTCCTAGCCAAATGTTGGCAGAATCATGGGTACACATCCTAAGGTTTTGCTTGTCCGTTTCCTTGTTTTCAGTTTCAAGGATCCTTTGTGAATGCACTGTCAAAGTGGCTCCAGCGACCATGTTTTTTATCACCAGTTCGGTGTGAAAATCAGTCCAGAGACCACAATGTTGTTTAGTGAATCTTACAAGTCCCAAAGCCGATGCTACAATTGAACTATGATAAGATTGTAGAAGCTGCTCGAATTATGGTACTGTAGATGATGATAATTGTCCAGTACTTTTTAGTGTTTAACCAGTAAACCAAATCTTATAGATACAGCTACTCACTTAGGATTTTGGGGAAACAGATAAATGATATACTTCTGTGCTATAACAATTAACACTGTAAAAAAATATTTGGAGATGAGTACTGAGTCCATTATAGCATTCGCCTGAGTTAAGTTTGTTGCTTGTTACATTTGATGTCTTATGCATGATTAGATTTCTTTATTCTAGTTCCCCCTCACAGATGTGCATGTCAGCATACTGCTAACCTGCTGATATAATCATATAACATCACACTCATAAATCATGATTATTGAAACTTTCTCCTAAGCATATTCAGGTAAAGAGCACTATATCCCACTCCTAATATGAACCAAACTTAATTGAATGATCAAGAAGCTGTTAACTACCAGATAACTTTCATTTATTATACTGTTGTGACATCTGAAGGCACAGAAATGAAGAAAAACTCTGATAAGATTTTCTAGTGATGATACATGTTCATGAGCTAAATAAATGGAACTAAAACCTAGTGTGCTTCATACATTTTTCCATAACTACAATGCAGCTTATTGATGCAAATATTTTGGTTCTCATGATACATAATAATGCAGCAGGCCTCAGAAATGCAATAAGGTCATGAGCGTGTGCTCATTTCTTTGATAGTTATTCAATTTGTTTATTTCCTTTCTGGACTGCATTCACTTGTTGCTTTAATGCATCTCTTCTTTCACTTGCACATTGAAAGTACATAGATGTCCTCACTCGGTTTTACAATGTAACATTTTTTCTACAGAATCCAGGCTTCGACTTCTCACAGGCTCAGTTCTCTGGAAATTGCCCTGACCCGAGGACCTTCATGGGTGGGATCCGTTCTAGTTGACAGCCGTTAGTCTTAAATAAAACCGGACATTGCATCCTATAGTTGTACGTAATCTGAACCTAGCTCCACTATTGGGTTCTTCAGAAAAATTAGTCTGTGGACATGTTGAAGTGAAATTATAATTGTCCCGGTGCCGCCTATGTTGACTTTTCCATTTGCAGCAAACATTGGTTGTGTGTAAATTCAGTGTATGATCAATATATTTGACTTGATCCGGAATAGAACTTCCTCATTTTGTGGATAAATTCTGCATTTAGAAGTCTTGCTTTATTGAGGAGGAAGTGCACTCAACTTTGTTGGGTAGACTTATCTTCAAAGATTTAAAGCTTTGACGATCCGAACAGGTTTCGTTAAGCCTGTGAAATGACCCAGCAACTCCTCATCAAGCCCAACATGCTTAGATGGCTCTAAAAAGTAAAACTCATTAGCCCATCATGTGATGCTGATGACTGCGCCTTACGTCATATCGGCACAACCAATGTTTGAAAAATTGGATCATTCATTGAATTGAAAAATTTATTGGTTCACGGATCATTGGTTCAATCGTTGATTGGATCGTAATTGAACCGTGACGTCATAATTACAAAATATACATATTTATATCATATATATTACTTAAAAATTAATAAAATACCAAAATATAAAACATAAAGAGCTTAAATGATATTATCTAACATTACAATTTAAATTTCACAATTCATATTATAAATTATTACAACAATTTAAATATATCAAGTTCAAAGTTCAAAGTTTAAAGTTGAGAGTGTGTAAGTTAATTCTAAATTCTAAATCAAGGTGTTTTTTGATTTGTAGATAGCTTGCGAGGTGTATCTTAACTTTCAAATTTTGTATTTAGACCAAAAATTAAAAAAAAAATTAATTTCATTAAAAAATAAATGAAAAAACCGGTTTGGTTCAATTGAACAGTGAATAGTTCAACGGTTTGACTGGCCGGTTTGAACGGTTTTTATAAAATAAGGTGTTTTTTTTTTTTTTTCAGTTTTTTGATTTTTTGAGAAAACCGGACCAGTTCACCGGCCGGTTGACGGTCCGACTGGGTACGATTTTTTAAACAGTCGGCACAACCAAATAGAGGCATCAAGCAACCCCTTGTATAAGTAAGGTGCTAGCGCTTTATATTGGACTAATAATTTGATTAATGTTAGGCTTTTCCTTTATTAGCCAAGTTATTGGAGGCTGGAAAATTGGAATACAATCTAGAGGATCTGGTTGAATGGCAGAAGAATCTATTGGTTCGCTAGGAATCAATGGTCATTGTTTGGACATACGAGTCACAACCGAAAGGGAAGATATCTAGACTTTAGTAAAGTGGGACGTGAACTCTACTCCAACGTTGTAACTTTTGGACTATGGTTGGTTACATTTTGGTAGAACAATTTTATTTTGCCAAAACATAATCATACATACATTTTTTTAACCCTTCAACATGTCAAACTAAGTTTTTTCAAAATTTCATTTTCTATTCTTCATCATCCTCAAAACTTTCCCATTTTTCAATATATATATACATATCTTTATCATATGTATATTATATATATTTTATTATTATTTTTAACATAAAAAAATTACTTAATTTCATTTTCACCCCAAAAATCTAAAAAAAAAATAAATTGATTTGACTGTTGTAGTAAAAATATATCATCTTAAAACATAAACAAACATCCCAACATTTGTCAATATAAATTTTTAATTATTCCCCAAAACATAAACAAAAATCCATCACATTCCTCAACCCTTTCAAAATTCATTCTCCAAAAATGCATTATACAAAACATATAAAATGTAACCAAACATTACCTTGATTTTTCCAGTGGAAATAAGATTTTATGGTGATGAAGTGGGCATTACTTCTTTCTGCTTTTCTTTTTACAAACATGAAATAGCTGGGAGCCGGAGGCAAGGGCCAGCAGGGGGTAAGAATTAAATTAAAGGGGTAAAATGAGCTCTTCACAATTTTAGTCAAAACCACCTTCAATTTAATAAAATAATGGAATTGATGATATTATATAATTATCGTTAAAAATTTTTACCTGCGCTTGAATGATTGAGTTTGCATATAAGATGACAACATGTTATGATATATAGTTGTAATTTCAAAAATCAAATTGGAGTCTAGGATTATTTACAATGCACCAAATGTTGGAGGAGGTTTCTAGAATAATCCCTAATTTTTTTACTGATTTATTTCATTGATACATTAAAACATTTTAATGGTTAATGCTTTAATTTTATTATAATATCTGGATGTTGTTTAATTTTTTTAAATATACATCACAAAAGCTAACTAATCATTCAACATTGAATTGCAAAAGATTGTTAAGTTGATGAATTACTGTACTTAATTGCTATACTATATATATATATATATACTAGTATACACACAACCTAGCATAAACTCCATGCTATGCACGACACATTCACTCAATTAAATTAAGTAAAATAAATTTATAAATATACAGTTAATTTATTATGTTTTTACAAATAAAATATTATTTTTTACATTTAATTAATAAAATACTATTATTTTTTAAAAGATATTATTTCGAACAGTTAATTAATAATGTCGAATAGTATCAATTAGAATAAAAAATAATATGATATATTAATATTAAGTAAAACTTAAAAATAATTCTATATTCTATATATGTTTTTTACAATTTCATATTAAGGTACATTATGTAAATTTCTTTATAAAATATAAATAATGATAGAACTATATTATAATTAAAAAAAGTAAGAAAATTAAGGTCTCAAGTTATGAATCGATGCCAAGGTAAAGGATACAAATATTTTAATAAATTAAAATGACAATGAAATACTAAATTTTGAATAATAGATAATTAAAGGATTTGAATAATATAACTTTTCCATGAATTCAACGACAAAAATTTGTTAGAGAGAAAAAAAACCATTAACTCAAAATATAAAATAGCGATGGAATATCCCTTCGAACATCTATCGTTTCTGATAAAAGTCCATCAGAATTCTGCTAGAAATTGCTTGAAAAAAATTCTCCGTGGAAGTTTTCAACCTTCCCTCTAAAAAATTTGCCTTTCCTTATTGTATTTGTATTAAATCTTACTACCCTTTTGTATAGGTATATAAAGTAGAAGAAAATTTTAACTACCTAAAAATCTTTTATATTATCCCATCAATATATGTAATCCTAAAAGATATTATAACCGTCTTTATGTAATTACACATGGGGGCGTCACACAAGTGATTATCGGTGTCAGTATCAGATATATAACATTTGAAAGTTGTGAAAAATAAATTCATCATATATATCTGATGAGGGTAAAAACTGTATGTAACTGGATTGGGATAGAGCCTGAGAATATCGACCTCTTTGGTCGAATGATGGGTATCGGGGCTGAGTCCTGCAATCACGAGCAAATGTCAAGCTAGCCGATGTGTCCTCAGCTATGGCACTCTAATGCTCAATTCAGTATGAGAATGACCAGACTAAATGAGCAGCAGAGTGAGGACTTTGTAGTGTTGAATGACATACCTTTGGTGAGCCTGGAAAGAGGGTATTTATAGCCTTCCCCAGGTGGGGGATTTGCTTGAGATGTCCTTAGTCCGGAGAAAAGGCTCTTGTCCTTACATGAGGGGCTTTAGGTCATCTCCCATTCCTATATTATTCCAGGTGGCTGCATCTCCAGGTTTCATGGATAGAATAGTACACTGTAGGTGCGCCCCCTGCCTGGCATGGCAGTATGGATGGTAATGGGGGCGGCACGCGCCTTTAATGCGGAGGCATGTTGCTTGTTAGGACATTTAATGCGATAGAGAAAGGATTTTGTAGTGAGTTGACCTCCCTGGTCGGCAATGGTGTCGACCTCACTGTGGGTTTGCGACTGGTGGAAGAGGTAGCTGAGCATTATGGTCAAATAAGTCGAGTGTCTGACTCTGGACCGCGGCCTAGTCGAATGGCATCTGCGTTGTTCAATGCGCCCCCCAAAAAGAGACGTGAGAAGTCGAGAACGTGATTGGACCCCAAGGATGAAAGGGGCTAGATGCTATACCCCCGGGTCTATAATCTTTGGGCTGAGCTTATTGGGCTATCCCATATCAATATCTATCTATATTATTATATATAGCACAACGGTGTGAGGCCCGTAACTAGGGTTGTTTAAAAAAAATTAAAACCGACTAAACCAACCAAAAATCAAAAAAAGTAAAATCGAACTGAGGTTTTCAATTTTGTATTTAAAAAAATTTAGTTTTCGATTCGATTTGATTTTTACTCAATTAATTGAAATTGAACTGAAAACAAAAAAAATTCAGTTCAATTTTGTTTACCTGAATTGAAAATTGGTATTTTGATTTTTTGGTCGGTTTTGGGTTTAATTGAATCGAAATCTATTTGTTCATTTTTTTTATATATAAAATTTTATTATTCAAATGCATTAATTTTAGTTTTATTTCAAAAAATTTATTATTTTTTTTAAGTTTAAGATAAATAAATACAAATTTTCAAATAATGTAAATGTTAATGTACTTTTAAGTTTTTGGGATAATTAAAAAGAAGCTTTTGATAAGGTGAAATAATTGAGAAAAAAAGAAGTAAAATTGCAGGAGAGAAAATAAAACTATATTGTCTTTATTTTATAAAATATAATTGATTTTGTCACTTATTACTAAATATATCAAAATAGTTATTAAAGACCCTACGTTTTATAAATAGTATAGATATTAATATATGACATATAAAGACATGAATAATTATGATACAAAGAGAAAAAAAAGAAGAAGATGATTTATCATGATTATGATTTTTTTATTATACGAACTAATACAAATTACATATAAAAAATAGATGACTATGATTTAAAGAGCAAAAAATATAATATAATTTTTTTTTTTTTTGTTAAACAAACATGTTGGTATCAAATATTTTTCCAATTCAAATTTGTCATCACTTAAACATTTTTTTTTATCAAATAGTAAAAAAGAACAAGTAATCTAATTCAAATTTTTTACCTGAAACTAAATATTCTTTGTCAAATAGACTTTTTGGTACAAAAAAAAGTAATCTAATTTGTTTCACCTAAAAACAAATAATTTTTATCAAATAAATTTTTTGGTACTAAAAGAATAAGTAACCAAATTCAAAATTTTCTCAAACAAACTTTTATTACACTTTTTTGGTAAATCAAACCGAAGCCGAACTGAACCGTTGGTTTTTGGTTAGGCATTTTGAAAAATCGCAAATTCGGTTAACTGATTGAACCATTCGGTTCTGTTGGTTTTAACTGAATGCACACCGCTACCCGTAATTGTATAATTTTGATCAAATTTTAAATTCTCAAATTATTGAGCTTTTTAATTAAATTAGAAATTTTCATTAGTTATTAATTACTCATCTTTATCTAAGAAATTTCAAATTTTATTTAGATAAGTAACAAGTTGATTCGATTTTACATATAATCCATTTTCTTGATTAACAACTGATAAATTTTTTTAATTTTTATTAAGGTATTCCAGCCAATAAACTTGCAACTTGTAGCTAATAAAATAGCGATCAATTAAGTTATGACGTGTGATCTAGAAGCTTATCTAATAAAAGATTCAAAGTGCTCAACATTATTTACGTGGCATCTTATTATAATAACATAAAAGTGATCAATATATATATATATATGTATACGTATATCTCTAGATTATTCATTTTATTATGGTAAGGCATGCATGCATGATGTCCGATGATAACAGATGGTAATAGCTGGCCATGCATGATTTGTGTGGCCCCATGTATGATGTATGACGGTAAGAGATGGTCATAATATCTTATGGGACGAAGCATACTATATATTTCACACCATACCTTGTCAACGCAGTCAATTAATTAATTACGCACACCATTATCTATCTCTCTATCTATCTATCTATCTATATATATGTATATATATTTGTAATCCCATAGCACATTAATTAGTTAAAGCTGACTCAACCATCTGCATTTAAAGCTGTGAATATGATCCCCCCAAATCTCAATTCATGTCCATATGTCACCTGCAGCCACACCTCAGCTTCAGCCTCATCGACTACCCATGGGGAACGACGCCGTTCTCCGGGCCTCCCTCGTCTGGTTGGCACTAATAATGGTGCTAACAGCGCTCTACACGCAATCTCTGAAGAAAATGGCGGTCACCTACTTGTTTGGGATGCTTGCCATCGGCGGCGTCGTTTTGCCTGATTGGATGTTCTTCGACCGCCCTGTCTCTCGGTGGTGCACCCTCGTCACCGACAATGACGACCGCCCCTCTCAATCTGCACCACCAAGGTAATTTCTCTATTCTTTTTCATTTTTGGTTTTTATTTATTTATTTATTTTTGCCGATTTCAGCAAGGATTCGAAATGGAATTACTGAGTTCTTTTTTTTTTAAATATATTTCTTTTCTTTTAATCTGTTGATTTTCTATATTGAATTTTATGGACTGTTGATTTTGTGCTAGCCGATAACTCGATGTAAAATAATAATTAGCCTATAATTGCCACTTTTTTTCTTGGAGAGCTGTCTACTTACTAGTAAATTTAAATATGTAATGACCAAAATGCCTCCGGAATTCTTCAACACTCTTGAACTAATTCTGTCAAAAACCTCAACGCCCTCTTCTGCTCTCCCTTGCTCCCTCAATCTTGATATAAATATATTAAACGCAATTTAAAAGCCTCATTCACCCTGCAGGTGCAGTTACACATGACCCATGCGTGCATTATCCTCATCAGAAATATCTTCTCCTGTAAAATCCAACACCACACTTCATCTACAGTTGAAGTCAATTACTGATGAAATAGTTCAATTGAATTGAGTGGTGTCAATTCTTATCTACAAAGCTAGGAACCACAAACTTGAAAAGGAAAGATCAGCAAAAGGAAAAGATGAACAACCTTGGATATAAACAACTTTTGATTGAAACCTGACCCAAGTTAATCAATGTTGAGGGCCCTGAGACCAAAAAGAAGAAAATATTAGGAGTGGAGTCACAGGTCCACTTGAAGTTGCCCAAGTACGAAGAATTTAAGCTTGCATTTCCGCTCGGAGAATTCATCGAGCACCTAAAGTCACCTGTCTCTACAACGCAATTTTTAGAATCCCTTATACACTTCAAGCACCAACTCAAGTTGATTATCCGAAACTGACACTTCAACATGCAATTAAATGTTGTCACGTTGGGCAGCACTTGTAGTTCAGATATCAAAAAGGGTATCACGTTCACTAGGCTTGGATAGATTCGCCTATGTTTCTTATTTTTTTCTATACATTGCACTTGTGAAGATTTCAGGCTACTCAACTTTTTTACTGGGTTCTCTACTCATAAGGGAATTTCTTCTCTGCTGATATGCAATTGTAAATGTTAATCAAAAACCAGATTATTTATAATGTTTTTTAATTTCAACAGATGTTTGTGTATAACAAAATGAGTTGTTCAGTAAAAATTTAGGGGTGGCAAATTGGGTTTAGAACTATGGTTCCAGCCCAATCTACTTAATTTTGAGTTAGGCTGGGTTTAAAATAATGTGAGTGGGCTTGGGTTGGGTTATGTTCTAATGGTTTTAATGTAGGTTGGGTTCAATTGGGTTATAAGTTCAAATAGATGTGAAATGAATTGAAGGTGGGTCAAAAATGGGTTGTAAATGGTCCAAATCAATTTCACACAAAATTTGATTGAAAAAAATAAAATAAAATGATCCACCCAAAATTAATATGCTTTTTCATTATTATATTCTTACTTAATTGTTAAATTCTCAATAAGAATTTATGTAAGTAATTATAATTTTTATATATAATTTGAGTTAGAATTATTTCAATTACATGTCACAACTTATAGGTATAGATATAGATATCAGTGAGGTCACAATTTTTTATTTTTTATTTTTTGAAAATAATATCAGTGAGGTTCATTATGAGATTTTTAAAATTTGTATTTAAAATTACCTTTTTTGCATTTATGAAATTTAATTGAAATGATAGTTAGATTATAATAGAGTAAAATTTCAACTGAAAAGAGAGTTAGACTATAATGGGTTAAAAAAGAATTACTAAATAATTAATAAAAATTAAGAATTCTTTTTTACTTCTAAAATTTTAATATATAAATCATGCCAAATGAGTGTTGCATTTGCATTTTGTAATTGTAACTAAAGAGTTTTAAGTTACTACGATTTCCACTTTATTCATTGTCTTCTTTTTGTTAATAATAATTAATTAACATATGTAAATAAAGATTAAAAATCATAATTTAACAAAATAATATAGTAATATCTTTAGCAAAAAATTATTATTATTATTATTATTATTATTTTGTATTAGACCCATCCAAATCCATCCCATCCCAGCCCAGCCCAATTCAATCCATTTTGAACCCATAAACATATAGCCATTTTGAACTCGACTCATGAAAATTCAAATCATACCTAACCCAATCCACCCATTTACCACCCCGGTTAACATTCATCTTTCACTTGGGTACTAGCGAGATAGGTTGATTAAATTTGGGTATGGAAGCAAGATATGAGTGCAAGATCATCATTCCATTTGGCGGCAGGGAGAAATCGAGGGAGACGTGGTAGAGATGAATAGAAAGTCAAATGCTTTTTTTTTTCCCAATTATTTGGAAGAGTAATATGAACATTACATAGGCGAGAATGAAGGCTCAATCTCAAATCACAGTGCGTATAACACACTCTACCTATTTGGACTCACTGAGCTAGTTTTATGAGGAAAGAAGTGGCGATCAACTAATGAATAATAATGTGGCAACTGGGTGGGTTAAGTTGGGTTTGATTTGAGTTTACGTGGGTTGGTTTCTATATGGGTTAAGATAGATGGGTTGAAAATGGGGTGAATTGTGGGTTGGATTGAGTTTGAAATGGTTTCAATAGAAAATAAAAAAATTGATTTAATTTACTTATTTCAAAAAATTAATTCAAAAGATTATAGTAACATTATTATACCTTCTACATTCTATTCAATATATAATTTTACAATATAATGAGATAATTTATTAAATTAATTAAATTTTTTGAATGGATCCATTTTGAATCCAATTAAAACTCATTTTGAACTTAAATTTGATACAACTGATCTAAAAGTTGATTCTGCTTTATGAAACAATGCTGCTAAACAAGAAGAATTAATTACAATGTAGTGTCCAAATATGAGCTCGTAAGATATCATGGCTGGCATTCATTAAACCAAATGGTGAAAAAATGTTAAAAAAAAGTAGCATATTTGTGTGTGTGTGTGTGTGTGTGTGTGTATAAAATAGGGAGGGGTGGCTACCCTATTACTCTAGGTTGTGCGGATATTAAAAGCGTACACTATTTGGAAGGAAGGTTAAAGTGAAACTTGTTTTGGAATTATGAATGTAAGATTGTATATTGCTTAAATACTGAAGTTATATAAATTAGAAGAATGACTTTCAGAACTACTGAGTTGCTTCCTTCAAATAGCTAAGGCCTAGGCGAAACTGAAATCCTTGTATCATTTCTTTGGCTCTTCTTTAAAACCATGATGGCTTTATCAGGTATTTTACAAGATAATAGCAGATTTTGTTATCTTAATGAGCATATATATATATATATATATATATGTTCAACAATCGCATTTACTGTCATCTATATTTTTATACCATCGTAAAATACCGTACTTGTAATTATTCAACCTTAAATCTCTTACGCAGGTTTCTTAAGTTGTACCCTGTGAGGCTACTTATTTATATAGCAGTTTATGGTTTTGGTTTCCACAAGTGGTGGAAGTTCATAACAAGATAGTGAGAACCTGACTTGCGCTCTGCCACCACTCTCTATCCATGCATCATCCGACTTTTAAAGTACGTACATTCTCAAGAGATAACTTGTTTCATACTATGACATGCATGTATGTGGAGAAGTTTCTACCATGTGATATATATCTCTTGGAATAACGATACTGTTTAATTTAGGTGGTGAAAAACTCCTCAACAATATTGCTCTCCGATTCTTTTTTGTGATACTATATAATCGTAAATGGACGGGTAATTTGCCTATAGAATTTTAATCTTGAGTATATATCTACTGTTTTTAGTCTGCCGCCATGCATGTTCTAGTAATCTATCCATTAAGAAGAATATCAGAGACTTTTTTCATTCGTGGCGATTAATGCTCTTAAGTATAAGTTTTGACGATGGATATGTGAGAGCATTAATTTCATCTTACAACTATTTAATTTTCATTAAAGCCTGTCCAAATGGGTCAATATGTCTGACTTGATAGCATGTTGCTAACAATTGATTTTTGAGTACATATGACTTTCACAACTCCATCAAATTAGTTGATTTTTACGTAACACACACACACACACACATACACACGCTAAATGCGTGTAATTAATTAAGCTGGACCCAATTTACTCTCAGAAAATATAAATTAATTATTGCCAATGAGTGGTTTTGTTTCAGGAGATTTGAAGAATATATTTTGGTAGTGATATTGAACACTGTATTAATTAAGAATTTAGATATGTGTTTGGTTTTTATTTTAAAAGAAAGACGAATTCTAATATAAATATCTTTTTATATAATTTTTTATTTGATTAATTAGTTGCGATCATAATAAATTCTTATATGGCCGTATGCTATTTCTATAGTAATATATATAATAATTCAAAAATACATATATATATATTTATGCTAAAATAATAATTAAAAAAAAATATATTATTTTAATTGATGTAATGATTTTATATGATTAAAATTTATTAATAATATTTTGAGAAAAAATTGAATTTTGAGATATTTTCTTTTCTCTCGAGAGACGGCAATCATTATTCAAAAAGAATACCAAACATAGATATCATGCAGTAATATATAAGTTGACTTTCTAATAAATATTTTAGTTTTCTCTTTTTCATTAAAATATTTATTAAGATGTATCCATAGATCAATTTTTGACTAGTATAAGTTTTATTAGTGTAAATTTGCGTTATTATACTCTAAATACCATTAGCAACGTATACAGTATTTAACATTTTTATTTCATATATATTTATATATAACAGCATATGATTACACTTGCATGAGACGAAGAAAAATCAGATGTTACGTACAAAATATAAAATTTATACAATATGTGAAATTAAATTATATGGAGTTCGGAAATTAAATTAGAATGTGGCCAATCTTGATGTATATCTTCAAGTTCCACATTGACTTTTTGGCTGCAATTCCAGCAATATTTATGAGCCGACAGGGCAAAGTCAAGTCACAAAAATAAAAAAATGCAGGAATGGCATGGCTATGTTTGGAATTGTTTTTCTTGTTTTCTCAAAAATATTTTGGGCAGCGGGTTGAAACAATACAATTGATATAGCAATTTAAGTTTTCAAAGATAAAAAAGTTAAAAAATAAAAAATAAAAAGAATCAATTAATTAAATAATACATGAATAAAAGGTTAGAGAGTTTAATTGATTAAGTTCACCAAGAAAGACACCTAAGAGGGCCTAAGTCTACCAAGGAAAAATACACTACAAATACCAAGCTCTAACGTCAAATTAAGTATGAAAAATTATTTGTAAAAAATAGAGAGCTCAGAAAAATTAAGTTCACCAAGAAAGACACCTAAGAGGGCCTAAGTTCACTAAGGAAAAATACACTACAAATACCAAGCTCTAACGTCAAATTAAGCATGAAAAATTATTTGTAAAAAATAGAGAGCTCAGACTCTGTTTCGCGTTCCAAATAAAAGAGCTCAGAAAAATTTGCTGAATTTTGAAAATGACTCTAACTCCATTTTCGATTAGCATTATTTTGGTGCCACCTATAAGAACTCTTATGTGGGAAGAAGGAATGATGAGAACAAAGACGAGGTTCATAGCTCAAGATTCCAACAACCAAGTCATCCTAAAACTTGAGAACATGGAGAGCCACCAATACCTAAGACATAGTCACATATGGAGCTGAAGACTGTCCAGGAAGGGTGTCAGACATTGGAACAGATGGCTGCATAATAGGCACCACATCTCGGATAACCAATTTTGTGGATAACTTAAGAGGTGTTCAATAAATTGCTGGAGAATGAAGCTGTGACCAAAGCAGTCGCCCAGTATATTGAAGAGTGCTGTCCTCAAGAGCAACCACAATCTTCTCATTGAAACCCAATGGCTTTGTTGTCCTTAGAGAGGACAAAATAGAGAACCAACTTAGAGTGAGACACTACTCCTCCCTTTTTGCCTCAATAGGTGGACATACATTCATCCCTCTGAGGAAATTCATCCTGCCGATTGCCCACTGCCATTGGAGTACAGACCATTCGTTGGTGCCCTAGCCATTAAGAGAAGTAGGGTGTTAGTACCTCTCCGTAGTTGTTGCTCTTTCTAGAAGAAGTCTTTTTCTACCCAATATCTTGGTGGAGGCACCTCATTTAGATGCAAAATATGTCAACTTGCTAGAGTTTGATGGTAAGGCTACCCCCAAGAGCAATTTGACAACTTCCTAACAAGGATGAAACTATATGACCTGAGTGAAGTCGCCTACTACAAGATGTTTTGCACCATTCTAGCCAAATATGCCTTAATGTGGTTCAATCAAATGCCAGCTGGATCCATCATAGGTTGGGAACAGTTGGTATATTATTTCCTTTATAACTTCTCCATTAATCGTAGGTACCCTAAGATGATGACACACATATTCACCATCAAATATAAGGGTGGAGAATCCTTTAGAGACTATCTCAACTAGTTCATTCAAACAATGCATGAGATCTCCCATAATAGCTAAGAGCTCTTGCCCAGTATTATCTAGCACAACCTGAGATAGCGAAGGTTTAGGAAGTTTATAGCCAGAAAACCCCCAGCTACTCTAAAGGAACTTCTTGTTCACGCAAAAAAACACATTAGGATTGAGGAGGCTCCCTTAGGATGTCGTCAAACACAAGGCAGGAGGTGAAAATGGTATCAATAATAATAAGAAGTTAGGAGATTGTGGGCGTAGTCATCTCTGAACTTTCTCTACCTACACTCTATTTATGTCTCTTAGAACAGAGACCTTAATTGTGGTGTAGCAACAAGGCTTAATACTACACCTCCCTCAAAAAGATGTAAGATGACTAGAAGAAGCAAAAGTCTAATAAATGGTATCATTTCCACTACAACCGCAGACATACTATCAAAGAGTGCCGACATCTAAAAGATGAAATTGAAAGGCTAATCTAGAGGAGATACATCAAGGACTACATGGTCCACAGGCAAAGCAGTCCCAAAAGGGATTCAGGAGCTAGAGAGAATAAGGACTGTTGGTGATAACCTGATGTTTGTTTGGAGCTAAAGGATTGATAGCGTCAGCATGACCCAAAAGAACTTATATACTCTGAATGTCATTTCAGTGATCTTTGGAAGACCAGTAGACCAGTAAGAGGGGACTCCACAAATTCAAGGAAGGCATTAGCATAAGGAGTAAGGCAAACTCAAGCTCATTTAATTGACCCCATATTAGGGGTTTAAGGAGTGTGGCTCCACTGCCCACCATTACTTTTGGAAAAGAGGACGTAGAGCCTAGAAGGCGAGAATACAATGATACTTTAGTGATCTTTGCCTCCCTTGCTAACTTCTGGATGAAGAAGATACCGGTAGACAATGAAAACTTGATGGACATACTCTTTTAAACAATGATCAGTTGCAAAAGATGAACACTCCCTTCATAGAGTTTGCTAGTGAAGTAGTCAAAGCACTGGGAAAAGTCCCTCTGCCTCTCTCTCTCTTTCTTTCTCTCTCTCTAACCTTCCCATTTATGAAGATGGTGAAGTTTCTGGTGGTCAAGACCCTATCAACATAGAATATTATCTTGAAAAGGCCTACTATAAACTTATTCAAAGTAGTGGTGCCACTTTACCATATGAACCTGAAATTCCACATGTTAAGTACAAGGTAAAGTTGTTGGAGACCAATGTGCTGCTAGGGAGTACTATGCTAGCATTTTGAAGAAAATAAAGGCTTTTACTACTAAGATTAATCAGGAGAAAGAAGTACAGGATAGCAAGAGAAAGGACAAGGGAAAAGATGTGGTCTGTGCTGCTATTATCATGATGATACTCGCGCTAGGCGCTCCACCAATAGGGCTACATGTATTCTTTTTTTTTAGTTAAAGTATGACAATAGTTAGTAGTTTTTTTTTTTTTTTTTAAAGTTTTGAAGTACCATTTTCATTTAGTTAGATTTTGTGTCAATTAGAACAGAATAAGGCCAACCTGTATTGGGGATGACACCTTTTGTTTCTTTCTTGATGATTTTAATGATTATTCTTTATGCCATCATTTTCTTGAATCTTGATTTGTGCAGAACAATACCGTATGCGATAAAGCCCCCAGAGGATACGTGATCATCTTGGTATCAACCTACTATAAGGCCCCAAGGATACATGGTTGCCACGAGTAAGCCCACTATCAGGGCTCCCTAAGGGGTACGTGGCCATATCCTCAATAGCATTGTTTCAGCGTAAACCCACTATAAGGCCCCCTAAGGCATGCATGGTCGCTGTGCTTAAACACAACATTAGGCTTTATAGGGGGCATGTGGCAGCATCCTCAGCGGTTTCGTCTCAATGTAAACCCATTATAAGGCCACCAAGGGAGTATGTGATCGCCATGTGTAAGGCCACTATTAGGGCCCCAAGGGTATCTGACCATATTTTCAATGGCATTATCTCAGCGTAAAACCCACTATAAGGCCTCTAGGGGATATGTGGTCTCCCTGTGTAAACCGACTATCAAGTATCCCATGAGTACGTGGCTACATCCTCAATGGCATCGTCTCGAAGTAAATCTACTATAAGGCCCCCAAAGGGTAAGTGTGTTGGAATAGTGCCCCACAAGCTAATTAGATTGGTGTGTGATACTACTCCACTTGTTATACAATCTTGATTGAAAGATATTCCATAAAATGGCCATTTTCATCTTATGCGTTTATGATTTCTTTTCTTGCATTTGGTTGAAGCCCATAAATGATATAAGACTACAGGACTTGGTTAGACATATGATGGTAATCATGAAATAAGTCTCTATGGTCATGATTTTAAATATTCCAAGTCATAGAATCTTACGAGACAGGGCATCTAAGATTTGCATAGACTTGCACTAATGATACATACTTCAAGGAGATGGATATTGCCTCTTTTCATGGGCAATCTATGTTAGACATTGATGTATATTAGTGGGTGCTTGTTAGAGAATAAGTTCACCGAAAACTCGCTTAGAGAATCCACGAGGTAGCTGTAGCGGCATATCAGTAGTGGGCAAGTTCAATAGCTTTCGATAGTGACTTAAGGTTCCACAGTAACATTGTATTTAGGTCCTTGTACTTTGATTTTGCTTTGACCACGCAGCAGGTTGCTCGGGGCTTAGGTTGGGTACAAGCTATCTAAGTATGGAGGTTGGTGAGTTCCAAGATGGGATCTGTTTCGTCGTTTATGAAAAACGGGTTGATCTCCTATGTATTCTAACATGATCAATTCCAAAAAATATTTGTGCAAAGTGATATGACTATTTAGAAAAAGAGTTTTCCAAAGTTGAGGTCATAATTAGGAATTGAATATCAACAATAGATACATAGTTATCGAGGCTATTAGGGAGTGGCATATATTTTGCCCTAGGCCTCTTTTGAGAGATAGAAAATGGAAAGATTGTATTTGCACAGCAACTGTAAGTGGTAATGGTTCACCCCTCAATTAATTCATCTAATTGGTTGGGCTTCATAGGTTTATGCTAGGCATCAATTATGGAGATTGGATATTCTTCAATTAATAGAAATTAACTGAGAGTGATTAGTTTAAAAGAGTTTAGACTAATAGGCATATTCAATATTCAATAAATCACACAGAGTTGTGAGCCCATTTCTAATTAATTGCTGAACCTAAAGGGTCACACATAAAATCCTAAAACATTCTCACTTGATTGAAAAAATTATCTGAGAGGTTAGATAATTGAGGTGATCAAGTTAATTGCAGAGAGAGACCAAGTTGGCTAATTATTAATGGGTCACTATGGCTTGATTAATTTAAGTGTTAAATTAATTAAAATAGTTTAAAGAGTTAAATTAAGCCAATTAAATTAAAGAGTTAATTTAATTGGTGCCATGTGGCAATTTTAATTAGTCAAAGTCAACTTAAAGAGTTAAGTTGATTTTATAACTTAAGGAGTTAAGTTAATCTAATTAAATTAAAAAGTTAATTTAATTAATAGAGGATTTTGGAGGAAAAATTAAATGGAAGAGTCCATTTAAATTAGTGAATTGGCATTTTTAATTTCAAAAATTAAAAATACAACTTGACTAGCAAGTTGGCATCCTAGGTGGCATTATGAGGTATGTGTGATAGAAGCTTCCCCAAGCTTCCATCTCACACTATAAATGCACCCCACTCCTCTTCATGGGCAGCCACTTATGCCAGAATTCTAGCTGTATTTTTTTCCCCTCTAATCAAGTGGTGATCTCATGTGTTGAGAAAACCACCCTCTAGATTCCCTCTAACAACTTTCTCTCTTCAATAACTTTCTCACACTTTCTTCATCATTTTCCTTTATCCTCCTCATCTTTCTAGCTAATTGAGAGAGGATTGAGAGTGGCTTTAGATGTGTGGACTAGCTTTAGAGGCTTCACATTTGTGGTGCTTTGGTTTGGAGAATCAAGATCATTTAAGTCTGTGGCCAATTTTGATATTGATTGTCAACTAGCAGTTTTACTTCAAAAGTTGCTATTTTTCTGCCTATTGGAGCACATCTTGGAGAAGTTTTTGGCAGCAAAGGTTGTTGTGAAGGCTTTCCATTGGAGAAGAGTTGGAGATCCTTGGAGAAAAAGGTGAATTCTTAGCTTGAAAGGAGTTTCTTTGTGAGAGCTAAGCTGTTAACTTTCATTTTTGTGATTAAGGTAAAATTCTCCTACCTTTTTAATCCAATTTTGAGGATAGAATAGAACCTTGGGTTGAGAATGTATTGGTTAATTTTAACTATTTTTGTAAATTATTATAGATCCTAACACCTCATTTATTTTTAAAGTGGTTGCCATAGGTAAGCCCACTATCAAGCCCCCAAGGGTGACATGGTTACATTTGTAATGGCATCGTCTAAGTGTAAACCACTATAAGGCCCCCAAAGGTATGTGGTCACCATGTATAAGCCCATTATCATGCTTCTTTGAGTGTGTGGTTGTATCTTTAATAGCATCATCTCGGCATAAACCTACTATAAGGCCCCTAAAGGGTTTGGTAGGAGAGCCTCTCGCTTTAGAGGAAAGCCTTTGTGTGTGCAAAGGTGGACGAAGTAGAAGCAAGAATGTATAGCAGCATCATTAAAGCCCATTATCAAGCTCCCCAAGGCGTAAATGGCTAACTCATTAAATATTTGCATTTAAACCTACTGCATGAGCTTGAGGTCTAATGCTGTTGTAATATCAAACATCCACATTAAGATCTCTCCAACAAGGCTTGCAATAGAATTCAATTCGAATGACAAACTATGTAATAAAACCTCCCAAGGAAGGTTCACAATTGTGCTTATGCATTGCATTTCACAACTATGCCAAGACCCCTTAAGAAGGGACTCATCGAGACCAAAAGTTGTAGTAAGACCCTCCAAAAGGGGTTCATAATTAAGTTTGTTGAGAAAGGTTTATAATCCCTGATTATACGCCTCCGCTAAGCAATAATCAACATTAAGAACACCAACACTCAAAAGTCATTCAATTAGCTAAGTGGATAGATAAAGTTGAATGGAAAACACTTTTTGTAGTAAAAAGGAACAAACCTTAATAATATTAAAGGGCATGAAAAACATCCAAACAATACTTGGCCTTATTAAGGAAAAAGAAAATTAGAACGAGCTGAACTACTACTAATATAGAAATATAAATGCAAAGTAGTCTTAATCAGAAGAAATAGCAACAACTAAACAAAAGCCCCTATTCCAAGCCACTGTCTATTCCCATTGAGCTCTTTTACTATGGTGTTAGCACCGGCCTTCGAAGACCTACCAGGATCTCCGACAGAAAGGTTAATTGGTATGTTGGTGTTAAGAAGCAATATGTAATTGCTCAGTCTCACTAAGGACGTGGCAGAAACCCTAGATTGTCTACTCATAGATCATCGCCGCCTTTGCCTCAACCGCCTCAAAAGACTTGTCTAAGTCCTTGAATCATTAACTGCATCTTCACGAGCAATACTAATGAGTTTTTTCCAGTAGAAGACTCTAAGCACTTCATCTCAATCTTTACTTTCTTCGCATAATGCACCTTTAGCTGTCCATGTTCCTTCAGCAGCTTTGTATTTCTTCTTATTCTAGGACTACTGCTGGGTGAACCTAACGGTCTTTTCCTTGAGATGTGATATTAATTACTGCCCTTTTGCTCAGCGAGATAGTTGTACAACCAAATCCCAAGTCTTCACCTAAAGAAATATAAAGCATGATGAGCGAATTACCAAATACAACTGCAAGAACAACTCGTACACAAAACAAAGTAAGTGATGAGATGAGCACATACCCGAGCAAAATCTCCAAGAACAAGCTCGGTCAATTATGAAGAAAAGAATATCTCTAACTTTGCAAATTATCGATGCTAAAACCAGTCTTATCTAAGTCCCAAAATAACCCAATGCAACAACCCTTATGTAAACTATAACGAAACAATCTCTTCCTTCACTAGTATGAAAGGGGTAAGAAGACTGTGAACAAGTCCCTCCAATAGTTGATCCTCCTGCGTGCTTCCCAGATGGTATGGAAATTATTACCTGGGAACAATCACCACACCAGTCTGACATACTGCCAATGTTAGCGGAGCATGCACCTTACTCAACGGACGATGAATGGGGCTTAGATGTCGCTTCCCCTATGATGCCTATCTAATGTATTACACAACTCTTATATGAGCCTTTATCTGTTCTCGTATCAAGAATTCATGCTAAGTTTATCTTTTTTACCTACGAACGACAAAGGAAATGGAATTAAACACAAGTGTTAAAGAGAATGCAAAACAAACACAAATAAGTACAAGCAATAACATTCATTGAAGAAAAAAATAAATTATCCCTGGGGAACATGTAAGTCATATTAAAGGGGGAATCAAATAGACAAGCCTCATCAAAACTTTGACATAGGTCACGATGAACTACACAAATGAACCAACGATGGTGGACTGCTCTACCTACGAGGAATAACCCAACCCTTGTCTCACATGAAAAAAAAAAAACTTTCTTTCTAAAGCCCTTGTGAAGAAGGAAAACCACTCAAGAACTTAGTATTGGGGTTGAGGAAGACATGAAAGAAAGCCTCTTCAGGCAACTTGTGCATCTCAAACAAAGATTGAAAACTACCTAAGGAGATCAGAAAGCCCAAATTCGTAAGTGGGTTGAAATCCTATGAAGTATACACAGAAGTTGGAGAGAATTGATTTAAACATAACCTTTAACTCCTGAATATGTCCAATAATATAGGATCTGGTTGTAGAAAGAAATTACGACTGAAATAACTACTGAGTGCTATAGAATACCCCTTAGGAGGTAACAACATATTGTCTTTCAATGAAGATAGGAGAAACTCGAACTCATCATAAACATAAACCTTATGCTTAGAATTTCTAACTCCTTGAATAAAAGTGAATAAGAAATTTCTACAACCTTGACAAAATAATTGTAAATGATAGGAGTGTCTTCTAACCCCTCATTGGAAGAATCCTATACTATAGAATCAAAACCACACTCTAAAGCAAAAAACGAGTTAGGGACCTGAGGGTGATCATTAAACTTTTGATGAACTATCATCGAGTTGGATAATGCACCTAAAAAAGGGGTTAGAAAGCCGGTGACACCATGAAGATGACGACCTCACGAACTCGAATAAATTTGGTTTGACTATGACTATGCAAGATAATACCCACCATAGCACAAAAGCACATCAATGATGTCTTGCATGAAATAGGTACTCGTGTAGTGGATGCCCAAAATAAGTGCCAGCACCAGGCACCTAGTAGTTCCTTGACAGCAGCTTTCCCACCGTTGTCCCACCTCACTTCTATAGACTTTGATTCAAGTTGAGTCCTATTTCCTGACATCTCACTCTCAAGATACGACATGATCCAATTTGATGAATCCCAAAATTTTTTACTGGATCTAAGGAGTTGGATAAAAACTCATGAAGATTGAGGCAAAGTAAAAAAGGAGAAAAAAAAGGGAGTACAAGAGAAGTTACATTTGGGAATTATCTCAGTACTTCTCCTAAAACCAAGTTACATTTGTGAATTATCTCAATACTTCTCATAAAACCCTTGTCTTCTTTTTTTCAAGCTTTCTAAGATTTCGCTAAGTCTTTAGATAAATATAAAGTAGTTGGCTAAATGCTATCTAAAAACTTAACATACTTTGAAACTTGAAGAATATCAATTTAGATAAAAGTAGAGTTATTTGTTGATGTTGTGAAATTTTGTAGGAGATGATTATAGTTAGGGAGATAAGAAATGGTGAGTATTTATGACGTTGAACTCAGGTTTTTCGATGATCGCGGAGGTCAAGCCTACAATAAAGAAGCCTCGTTAGGTTTGTTGAGATGGGCCTCGGCTAAAATTCTTTTATGCTTAAGTCAGTAAACCAAATAGAATGAAAAGAATATTTAGCCAGGTCAACATATAAAAATGGGATCATACTTTTCATCGGGTGTTCTTAGACATATTTATAGGTATTTTGGTGTGCATTTTCTCTTTTAACCTTAGGTGCTCTAGTAAGGTTGTGGAGAGGATAGGATAACATGTACCATCTCTTCGGGTGATAGTTTGCAGGGTTCCTAGCCACTTTTGTACCCTGGGGCATTTAATGCTAATGTATGACACTGGTATGTTCATTAGGAAATGGAGCTTCTTTTTAGTATTCGAGTGAGACAAATGGTATAGAGGACAACTAGCCGTTAAGACAGCCCCATTCACTTAGTATCGGGGCTCGCAGATCCCTATTGTTGTGAGGTATGGTTTTCCTTACTATTTCAAGGAGATTGAAGGTAAGGAAAGGTCGTAATTCCCTCATATCATTAGCCCCCAACTTCTGAGCTTAGTTATGGAAATTCTACTTAGCTGCACTTGAGAGTTTTTTAGTCAACTTGGACCTTGTCACCTATTATTCCTTCTATAAGGGGCATGATCAGTCACATTTAATGCCTAACACTTGAGATTGGAGAATGGGGCACGTGGCAGGAGTTTTTAGGAACATTCTTTGATGCTAAAAATTATAACGGGTGATTTTGCATCCTTTAGTGGCACTACTCTGTGATGTCAAGCTTCTATTATGAGGGTTCTAAATAAGGAGCTAAAGATCACATCTCTTCTAATTTATCTAAAACTCATTCATCATCTAGTATTTTTGTCACAAGCTTCTTTTGAATTTACGGTGACCATCTCATCATATCTCCTCTTTCCTAACACAATATCTCATCGTGATAGACAGTTGAACTACTAATAGCTCGCGCTTAGGGCTTAACCCTACCAGTACCATCTTTCAGCTGCCTACGGACTCTCTAGCATTCTGATCCTAGGCGGTGCCAAGTGGTGATTCTTCTGAGTTTTTGCTGCCAAACCCTTCATCTCCTTCGCAAGGATCTTTAGGAAAAAGACTCGGGGTACTTCTTCTGCTTCGACAGCAAAAAGGTTGCAGATAGCAGCCCTGAGGAGGTTGATCTTTGCGAGGTGCTATCAGAGCCCATGGAGCTTCAGCCTTTCACCAACTTGAACGAGAATTTAGCTCACATAAGTCCGCTAGGTAGGGTGTATCTTCTCCCTTTTTCGGAGACCCTGCTTCTTTACTGTGAGCAACAAAGAGAGCATAACTGATAGTGATCTTCTTTAGGGAGCCAATTGGAAGGTATTTAATGCTCAATTGTTTCATCAAGACATCAACGAGCTTATGCGCATGCCAAGCTCTATTCATCTAGTGGTTCACTTTTTATCATAACATGGTTAGTTCAGTTTATTAACATTATTGACCCTACTATCGTGCTTTCTTATCTGCTTGTTGGTTTCTCACAATGCACTGAGATAGCTTATTCTATGTATCAACATCACTTTAGATTCGTGCCTACTGAGAGTTGGGGGGTCTTAATGGTGACGTCCTCCGCTAGAGCACATCTAAAGCTACTTCACTTCAATCTCAAGTAGACGAACTTATAGCTGAGTTGGGCAAGCAATGACCTCCGACACTTATGTTTGGTTGGTGATAGAGAATCACAATTGACTGTGGAGATTGGGTAGCTTCATTAAAAGATGGTTAGGCCTCTGAGAGGTAAAGATCAAGATGCTGAGGCGCAGGGCCAACACAAGGGGTTCGATTAGGTATTCGACGTGCTCGAGTCTTTTACAAAACTCACCTAGCTGAATAGAGGATGAATGCTGTCATTGGCTTCGTTTATTCCCATGCTTTTGGTGAGGCCTGCTTGCTATTGGAGAGTGACAATGCCCGACGTGGATATGAAAATTGCACCAAGTGAGGTCTTTAGGGGTTGAATTTGATTAGGGCCAGCTCGACATGTCTTTAGATGATAATCTTTAACCCTACCTTGAATTCTCCAAGGTGGAAGTCCATATTTTTTAGCTTACTGAGTATGACTCTATGTTCCCCCTATCATAGCAAAGATTAGGGCTAAGTGAAAGGATAGGAGAGCTAGGCGTCTTGTGAAGTTCCTGGTAGTTTGGAGGTTAAGGTTATTATACGCCCATCTAATGCTGCTGACCCTAAAGAGGTGGGTCTGTCCAATGCTACCGACCCCAAAGAGGCTCAAAAGGTCTCATCTTTGGAGGGTGTATACTATGCTAAGAAAGATTTCAACTTAGCAACGCACTTAGAGGTCGGTGTCCCGAATCTCCAGGTCCCAGAGCTTATGCAAAGCCCTTCTAGGGGGTTGAGTCCTTTCTAGTTGTATGTATTAGGCATTGTTGCCATTTTTATTATCTTTGTCGTGTTTGGTTATAATGGGCTTTTGCTTTGGAACTATGATGTAAATTATTAATAATTTTTTGTTGAAGTTGCAATGAAATCTTTATTTTTTTTGCTTATCATTCTATCTTCTTTTCACACAATCCAATGTACTATTCCCTTTTCTAGCAATTATCGTGAAACAATTGTGTATTGCGGTTGATAAGTGTGTAGTAAGTTAATTGGTATGTAATGAAATATTTGAGTGTATAGTTTGGTACCTATTTTAATTTTTGAAAGTATCCATCTATCTTGATAGGATTGAGAATTATGTTGAATATTATTAATTTGAAGGCAAGTGAAGTTTGATTTTGTGAAGTCTATAGCTTAATTGTTGTTGACCTGAAGTCGATCGACTATAGACTTTGGCTTGTAAATTGTCATTGGAAGTTCAGCCTGAGGGTACCCTTAAAGTTGTCGATCAAAAGTTGATAAACTATTAATTTTGACATAAAGGTGATCTATCTTTATGTAGAGAAATTTAGGCCTGAAGGCTACCTTATGTTGAACAGCTTTCTTTGTAATATTGTTTGATGTTGAAATTGAATTGTGATGGGTAACTACATCATACATAGAATTTTCATAAGTAGTGGCATTCTAAGGTCTTGGTAATTCTCATTCGTCTACGTCATACAGCCTGTGTGCATTATTTTTTGCGACCTTGATAACTGTATATGGACATTCCCAATTGGGATCCAATTTGTCAACATGCTTAGAAGCTTCTACTTTATTTAGCATTAGGTCTCCTAGTTGAGAATTTCAATGTCGAAACGTCTTGTTATAAGCCCTAGCCGTTGTTGCCCTGTAATGCTATGTTTTGACATATGCCTATTATATTTTCTCTTCCAGTGTGTTGAGGTCCATAGTTCTTGCTTCTTCATTGGCTTCTGGCTGGTAAAAGAGTACTATGGCTGTTTCTTGTGAAATTTTTACTGGTACGATAGCTTTAGATCTATAAACTAGGCCATAGGATGTCTCTCCTATTGCAGTTCTATAGGCGTATAAAGCTCATGGGAGGTTATCTGCCATTTTCCCTAACCGTCATCCAATCTTTTCTTGAGGCAATCCATGATCGTTCTGTTAGTGACTTCCGTTTGTCCGTTGGCTTGCGAATTTGTCATGGATGTGAAATGTTGTCGAATTCCTAGTTGGGAGCACCATTCTTGTATGTTTTTACTTTAGAATTGGTAACCATTATCTGAGATTGTTATTCATGGAATTCTAAAGCGCCAGATAATGTTGTTCCATATGAAGTTTTTGACCACAGTATCAGTAATTTTTGGCATGGCTTCTGCTTTTTCCCATTTTGTGAAGTATTCGATTGCAACTATAATAAATTTTCTTTATCCTAAAGCCATGGGGAATGGTCCAACAATGTCGATCCCCTGTTGGTTGAATGGCCAACATAATGGTATGGGGGTGAGGTCTGCAACTAGTTGATGAGGTGGGTTGGAGTAGAATTGGCGTACCTTGCACTTCTTAATCAAAAACCTGGTGTCGGCTATTAAGATGGGCCAAAGGTATCCTTAGTGTAAGATCTTGTGGGCTAATGAGCATCCTCCTGAATGGTTGCCGCAACTACCTACGTGTATTTCTTCCAAGATTGCAGAGTCTTGAGAGGGAATTAGGCAGTGTAGACGTGGTCCTCCGAAGGATTTTTTGAATAGGACTCCATCATGTGACAATGAGTATCGTGATGCTCCGAGATGTAACTAGTGAACTGCTATTTTGTTGTTTGGCAGTGTTCCATTTGATAGGTAGTTTCGAATTTCATCCTATCAGCTGGACTTTGGTGGTATGAGTGATACACGCCTGATGTGTTATGAGTGAATTACTTATTGAGGATTTCTGATTGGTTGGCTAGTAGGAAATTTATAGTCCGATCCCTTGTACCCTTGGTGATACTAGTGAATTTAGACAATGCATCAGCTCTTTCATTCTCTGAACGGGGGATCTGGTTGAAGGTGAAACTTTTGAATTATGATTGTAATTTTGGTGCTACAAAGAGATATTTTGCCATTATTATTTCTTTTGCCTTGTAAGATTCGTCGAACCGCTCTATGATTAGTTGGGAATCGATCACTGCCGATAAGTGCTCGATCCTATTAGCGATGGCCATTTTCATTCTTGCTATAAGGGCTTCATACTCAGTCTTGTTGTTTGTGACTGAAAAGTTGAGTTCTCAGACAAAATTCAATTATATGCCTTCAGGCGAATGGAGTGAAATTCCCTCTCCACTACCTATGGAGATTGAGGATCTATTAACGCTAGCACTCATAGGGTAGAGCGATCATTCTCATCGGGGAGTCCAATCCACTCGGCTAGAAAATTGGCTAGGGCATATGCTTTGATTGCTGTTCTCGATAGGAAATTGATGTCAAACTCGTCGAGCTCGACCAACCATTTTATTAGTCTTCCTCATGTATTTGGTTTGGCGAGGACTTGTTTGAGTGGTTGGTTGGTTAAAACCGTGATGGAGTGTGCCTGAAGGTAAGGACATAATTTCCTTGCTATTGTGACTAATGCGAGTGCAAATTTTTCCACCATTACGCACAATGAAAGAGGTTTATCTCTATCTTTGGGGTGCCATGGAAAATCTGGTAGTATCCCTGAATGGCATCCATCATGCTTAACAAAGCATAGCCAGCTATTGAGTCTACTAGTAAGTCAATTCTAGGAAGTGGGCAAGGGTTTTTAGGACAGGCCTTATTGAGGTTGATAAAAATTATTGTCACATTTGCCATTTATTTCTTAGTTTGGAGATGAAGACGACATTGCAAAGTTAATATGTAAACTATATCTCTACTATATATTTTGCGTCAAGTAAATTCCTGACCTCTTTTTCTATTATTCTATATCTCTCGTCACAGAATATTCTTTTCTTTTGTTTGATAGGTTTGAATGACGGGTCAACATAACATCGGGGTTGATGCCCTATAGAACAGAAGTTATCTATGCGAAGATGTGTTTGTTTGCTCATAAAAATTGTATCAATTATTATTATATATTTGCTGGCAGTTGCGTGGCGATTCTGCTGACTTTTTCTAGGTTCCCTGATTCGAATTCAATATTTTTGTGTTCTTCGACTAGTTGGAGATGGGTTTCTTTTAGCCCTTTTCTTGTGTGACTTGTAGGTAGCTTAGGTAATGGTATTTCGTGTTGAGGGAGTAATTGTTTTGGTTAGTCATGTGCTTGTTAGGTCAATAGGGAAAGTGCGTAATACTAGACTGCTTCATCTTTATCACAACACAGCACGCTCTCCCCAGTTGTAGTAGGGATTACTGGTTGATGGTATATATTAGTATCTAGAATGTATTGATGGTTGGAATTCCGAAGATGATGTTGTATGGTAGGATTGTAGTAACAATCATGTATTCTATCATTCTTGTTTTTGTAAAAAGATGTTCGCCTATCGAAGTAGGGAGCATGATACAATTGGCTGGAAATATCATCTTACTGGTTAAATCTTGCATTGGGGATGCAATGTGTGAGATGTGGAGTTCGCCTAACTCTATTTTTTGTAAGGCAGTAGAAGTGTTGATGTTGATGGAGCTGGTCGTATCCAACAAAACTCTTTTTACTGTGTAGTTTTCTATGCTGGCTTGGATGGTCATTAAAAGTTTCTCACTCCCATTCGTACAGTTTGTTGACTGTAGTTGAAAGATATTACCGTTGGAGTGAGAACACATTGCTAGGTTCTGTTTCGAGAATGATCTCGGTTCTACTTCAACAGTCGAGATAGCCATTTTTTAGCTGTTTTGGAATCTTGTCTGATTGATCCTCCTAATATGGTGGCAACAGAATGGCCTTTCAAGCTAATATTTTTGGTGGGTTCATGGGTTGGGTGCCAAAACTCGATTTACTAGCAGTGTACGCTTGGGGTTAAACATTTTTTGGTGAGTTGCAAGCTTTGTTCCTACAGATAGCGCTAAAGCGATGCGGTAAAATTTTGTGGGAGATGATTATAGTGAGGGAAATAAGAGATAGTGAGTGTTTATGAGGTCAAACTCAGGTTCTTTGGTGAGCGCGGAGGTTGAATCTACAACCAAAGAACCCCTATTAGGCTTGCTGAGCTGGACCTTGGCTAAAACCCTCATATGCGTAAGTTAGTAAACTAGCCAGAGTGAAAGAATACTTAGCCAGAGCAAAATATAAAAATAAGAGTGTACCTTTCACCAGGTGTTCTGAGATATATTTATAAGTGTTTCGATGAGCATCTCCTTTTCAACCTTAGATGCTTTTATAAGGCTATGGAGAGGATGGGGAAATATAGACCATCTCCTCGAGTAACAGTCTGCATAGTTCCTAGCTACTTTCGTATCCTGGGTGTTACGGATGGACTCTATCTCAAAGCGGTGCATCTATCTGCCCATGAAGGCATCTCTAGTTCCACCCAATCTTTGATCCGCCAACATCCATTCGAGTCTTTCTAATGACCCGTTACTCGTTTCGGCCCAATAGCTTACTAGCATAAACATTTGAATGCCTCACAATACTTGTGCACTCGCTTATTTCGAATGCCCACATTCGCTAGAGGCTTGCATCCACCACGTCGAGTGTGTTTTCTCAATGGTCCTCGACTAGCCAGCATGCACGTTCTCAATCTTAGTTCTTTTATATGCATCTCTCAATGGCAAAGGAGCAATATTGCTCCCTCTCGGCATTGAGGGTCGCTTGCGTGCCCACAACACAATTCTCGTGCTCGTCACTCGCTTGGAGTGTTTAGGTTGTGCAGTAGCGCTCTTTTTTTGCGCTTCGCCCAAGTAGGGCCACATATAAGTGAAAAGCTTATGTGATGTGCCATCATCTTATATTAGTCCTACACGGAGCGTTAGACATCGTTTCCCGCTTGTTAGCATCATGCCTCAACTTGCCCGCTATGCGGCATCGCCCCCATAACCTCATGACTTAAGCCAACGGACCCCGCAGCAAGGCTAAAACCCATAGTGCTTGCTTTGCGATTTAGTTCACAAGACATTAGGGTGCTTGTCTCATTACTTAATCGGCCTTGAGGTGTTGCCCTATAATTTTTGAAGCTCGCAGGAACATAGCATTTTCGCCTCGCAACCTCTCGACACCCTTCCAGACCTAACATGGGCCTTCCTGGCTCTACGTTGCCCATTCAATTTTAATCCATCCGGGGGACACTAAACACTCCTATGAGATGTCTAGAGTCGACCCTTGAAAGCTCCCCATCACCTTTAAGGAGTTGCTCACTTGGTGCTATTATAGCATGAGGAGGACTAGTCGATGCCCACCGTCCCTCAAACATGCATCTCCCACTTATAATAGGCTTAGAGAAAAAAACTATTTTCCCCACAGTAGACATTGAAATGCCGATGAGGTATACATTTTGTAACTCCCTTTCCCGATGTCCAAATTACTCTTCTCTTAAATTGATGGTAGCTCCCAACTTACACAATAACTCTGCAAAGTTCCAGCCCCATTCGATTTTCCGTTGAACAGGAATTGCCCTCGTAATGAACTAGAATTATAACAATACCACTACACTACCACATTCTAAAGATCTTTGTCGTTTCCTATCCAAACGGAACCGTCTATAGGTGAAACATGGTAGAAACATTCCTAACACTCCAAGGAATAGCCCACTAAAACAGTTTCACAAAACTCCAACTCCAAGGTACTTTGCTCAACCTATCTTTCTGCTACTTGCACACAAGAGATCGCTCTCGGTCACCCTTAATGTTTGGTGCCCAAATGGACACGGAATGACTTCAAACTTGGTGGGAACTCACAACTTAGGGAATATACCATTAAAATAATTTTTCAATCTACACCTCATATGAGTATTTGCTCATAAGCCATCTCTGCCCTAATGTATTAGCCAATAATGCCTTGTCGCTCCTAACGCCTCCTCAAGTCATGATGGCCACTATTATCCAAGGTGCGACCCCTGACATCTTCCCTCACTCGATCCATTGACGTCCTTGTCAACACATACACAAGGACTCGAAGTGTATTCGGTACCCAAACTTAACTCCAATCACTCTTGCACCAGATGAATGGTAGCTCCACTGAGCTCTCAAAACTGTGCCCCTATACCACTCAGTTCATTCCTTTGAACGGTGCCCTCACGAGCAACTCAAACGAAGCCTACACAGCAACTCGATGATCAACAAAAAAGCTCAGCCCTCAACACGGCCAACTCTGCTTGATTCAAATCATGAAAAGGGAAATGCACGTGCGATCTTCGTATTATCCCCCACTGGAGGTGTTGCCGCCCTCGGCAAACACGTATCCTCTTCAAGTGACTACCTTTAGCCAACTTGAACCTAAAACTCGGGGCCTCAGCTTAATCTCAAACTCCATTGTTCAGCAAGACTAACTTTACCGACTGACATCACACAAAGAGCCCGATGCTCCGCTTAAAATATGCTCATGGAGCCTATTACTCCACTCAGTTTTGTATATGGGGCCTCGTACCCCTCTCGATTCTTATACTTAGTTGCCCCTCTTAGAGATCCCTAGACCGCAGAGCCCATATAATGGTGTTAGAGTCCCTTAGAAGAACGTCCTCAGTTCAGCTTAAAATAGCTTGGTAGGCTCCACATTCAAGCTCAGAACAAGTTTCAACTTGATATGTGTCCAATACGGGATCTCTTTGTCATAGACAGAATTAAAATTAATTTCAATTTTGAACTCAATAGAATGAATTGAAGTAGATCTTCAATTCCAAAACCAATTGCGTATGTCTCTGTCTAGAGCATGCAACTCTACTTAAAAAACTCGCTCTCCAACCTGCAAACTCAAATTCTCATAAGGTCGCTACACTATGTCCAAGACTTCTAGTAGCTTCTCAATTTGAAATCTCTATTCCCATGATGTCTAAGAAAAATTCTCGGATCTCAACTTAATTCTATGCACCTTAAGTGAAGTGGCGCCTCTACGTTGTCCCAACAATATGCTCGTCTTTCCCCTATGAAACTTTTTTCCTCAACTCAAGGTGGCATTCCATCCACTAAAATGGCCTCATCGCCTTGATCACCTCTTGACTTGCAGCTCTCCACAACATAGTTGCTTATCCTCACAAACGTAGCACATTCAGTCCACCCGGCTCTCCAGCATGTCCATTTGTGGAAGTCAAGATGAATATTTAATACTAATTATGCTATTGAAAAATTTCCCACAAAATAGTCAACAACTCGCCTACCCTAAAAATGACTTATTACGCTTACCTGTTCCTTGGCTCATGCAATTTTCAGTAGCCATATGCCCAACGCAAACAAACTACCAACCAAAGTTATCGAAGTTTCCAACAAAGTTCAATTGTAGTCATGACAAGCATATAACAATTAGGCTACTGCACTTTACCCAATCATAGCGGCCACACTGCAAATCAGTTACTAAACTTCACTTAATGTGCAGATATCAATAACTCATACTCGTGTTATCGACCACAACTGCATAATTAGGTTACTGGAATTTTTCCAACCGACATTTACACTAAACTCGAGTTAATAAGCTTCGCCTAAGGTATAGCCATCAATAACAGTGTCTCGGAGCTAAATTGTAGCACTAAAAGCTCAGATTCTGCAAACAACGCCCATCACTCGAAAATAGGATACCAACTAATAGCACTCAATGGCCAACATCTCTAAAATCATATACAATCCACAAATAGCTAATTAAAGTATTTTAAAGCCAAAGACAACAAGCCAACAAAATATGTGCTGAAAACTGGCATGATTCTATCAAAAAGTCCTAGACCTCAACCCACTTGCTCGCGTAGAGTTCGTGTGCCATTCCTCTATTCAAAGAGTATCTGGGTTTTGGAAGGTTCATCATCTGATTGGCTCAATTCACTTTCTGCTTGAATTCTCACACACAGTAAAAACTCAAGCTCTGATACCCCTTTATCACAAACGAACTCTATCTCACAGCGGAACATTCGTCTGCCTGTGATGGCATCTCAAGTTCCACCTAACCTTTGATTCGCCAAACGTCCATCTCGAGTTTTTTTGATAACCCGTTACTTGTTTTGACCCAATAGCTTACTAGCATGAGCATCTGAAAGCCTCATAATACTTTTGTACTCATCTATTCTGAATGATCACATTCGTAGGAGGCTCGCATCCACCACATCGAGCGTGTTTTCTTAATGGTCCTTAACTAGCTAGCACACATGTTCTCAATCTTAGGTCCCTTATGTGCATCTCTCGATGGCAAAGGAACAATCTCGCTCTCTCTCGGCATTGAGGGTTGCTTGCACACCCACAACACAATTCTCCTACTTGTCATTCACTCGGAGTATTAGGTCATGCATAGCACCCTTCTTTTGAGCCTCGCCCGAGTAAGGCGACATGTAAGTTTAAGGCCTATGTGATGTGCCATCATCTTATATTAGTCCTGCATGGAGCGTTGTACATCGCTTCCCACTTGTTAGCATCATGCTTCAACTTGCCTGCTATGTAGCGTCGCCCCATGACCTCATGACTTAAGCCAATAAACCCCCGCTGCAAGGCTAAAACTCATAGCGCTTGCTTTGCGAGTTAATTCACGAGATATTAGGGTACTTGTCTCATCACTCAATGGGCCTTGAGGTGTTGCTCTATAATTTTTGAAGCATGCAGGAACATAGCATTTTCACCTGGCAACCTCTTTGTACCCGGCCAGATCCAACGTGGGCCTTCCTAGCTCCAAGCCGTCCATTTGGGGACTGTAAACATTCTTATGAAATGTCTAGAGCAGACCTTTGAAGGCTCCCCATCGCTTTCAAGGAGTTGCTCACTTGGTGCCATTACAACATGGGAAGGATTGGTCGATGCCCACCATTTCATGCTCACTGTCCCTCAGATATGCATGCCCCCTTTATAAAAAGCCTAGAGAAAAAAACTCTTTTCCCATAGTAGATATTGAAATATCGAGGAGGTATACATTTTGTAACTCCCTTTCCCGACGTCCAAATCACTCTTCGTTTGAACCGATGGATAGCTCCTGACTTCTACATTAACTCCGCAAAGTTCCAGCCCCATTCGATTTTCCATGGAATAGGAATTGCCCTCACAATAAATAGAAATTATAACAATGCCATTGCACTGCCATATTCTAAATATCTTCACTGTTTCCTGTCCAGATAGAGTCGTCTACTGGTGAAACTTGGTTCCCAACACTTCAAGGAATACCCCACTGAAACAATTTCACAAAACTCCAACTCCACGGCACTATGCTCAACCCATCTTTCTACAACTTGCGTGCAGGAGACCGCTCTCAGTCGTGCTTAATGTTTGGTGCCCAAATGGACACAGAATGATTTCGAACTTGGTAGGAAGCATCCTCATAACTCACGAAACATGCCATTGAAATAGTTTTGCAATCCACACCTCGTAAGAGTCTTTGCTCATGGGCCATCTCTGCCATAACACGCTAGCCAACAACGCCTTGTCACTCCTATGCCTCCTCAAGTCACGGTCGCCACTCTTCTCAAGGCGTGACCCATGATACTAGGGCATTTAAGGCTCCTATATGATGCTAGTAAGTTCATTAGGAGGTAGAGGTTTTTTTCAATATCTGAATGAGACAAGTGGTATAAAGGACTGCTTGCCATTAAGATAGCTGTATTCACTCAAGGTGGGGGGTCGCAGATCCCTATTATCATGAAGTGTGGGTTTCTTTACTATTTTGAGAAGGAGATCGAAGGTAGAAGAGAGGTTGGATTTTCCTCATATGATTTTGAATTTTTGCAGAAAATACAAGTAACGAAAATCAATTGAGTATCTTATTAAAATTTAATCAAATAAAATAAGGTAAGGTAAAATTTAAAAATAAGATCTTATATTATATTTCAATATGAATATAGATTTTTAAATTTAAAATAGGGGGCTTGATAATATGGTAAAATAAGTTTCTACGAATAAAAAAGTAAAAATTGGACTAAAATAAATGATAATGGCTGAAGATCCCAATTGATTAAGTCCACCAAGAAAGGCATGTAAACCTTAGTGGGTGAAAGCCTGCTAGGGAAAATACACTATAAATACCCAGCCCCAAAGTTAAATTAGGCATGGAAAATCATTTTTGAGACTTTAGATTCTCTGCTTCGTGTTCAAGAATCAAGAGAAAAGAACTCAAAGAAATTCACTGACTTCCAGAGAGGACTCAAGCTTCATTTCCGAGCAACATCAATGATATATGTTTGTCTATATTTTAGAAATGATTAGAGATTATTTTGAAAGAAATTGTATATTTGTTTTTATTTTGGAACGATGCATTTTAAATGTCAAAAATTAATTTAGTTTAGTAGAGTTAGTGAGTTGATGATGAGATTTAAAATTATTTATTTGTATATACAAATAGGATGAGTGGGAGATATATATTTAATGATTAAATAATGATTATGGGATACAAATTATCAGCTAGAGAATGCATTTTTGGGGTTTTGTAACTTTATTTTGAGGGGCATTTTGAACTAAAAATTAAAATGCCCAAAACATGTTTGAATTTGTTTTGCCGGATGAAAATAATTTGGCGAAATGATTTCAAACATAGCCTATGATCTTGGAGTTATTGTACCTTTTAATAAGTACATTTAGTATAGATAGTTGAAAATTGTAATTCTTTTGTTACCTTACCGTATGAGGAAACTCTATCGTTTCCATGCCAAGTGATAAGGTGGCTAGATATGGAAAGAGATTATACAAAAGGGATGTAGTTGCTTAACAGGGAAAGAAATCATAATCATGTTTTAAATGAGCTTGATAAGGAATTAATAAATAGGGTTAATTATCTATATCCTACCTGAGGATTAGTTTAATTACCTAAAAGTCCATAGGTTTGATGAAATTACGATTACCCTATTTAATGCTGACAACCGGCATTAAATAGAATGATTTTTGTAAAATATCCATTTTACCCTTAACTAAATAAAAAAAAAAAAGCAAAAAAAAAAAGTGCACAAAAACTGAAATAACCTTGAATTATAAAATAACTAAAATGGCCAACAGTAGCAGTAAAAATGACAAAAATAACATTTGTATTCATTCTTTATATATATATACATACATATGTAATATAATATCATATATATTATGTTATATATATTTATTTATACTTAATGTATATAATATAAATATACATATAGTATAGATATACACAACCCATCCTACTGCCCCCTGGCCCAAGGCCCCCTATTAGCTAGACCTGACGATGGCGACAGGCTGCTTACTACCCATGGCAATCGTCAGGTGGCCATGGCTGGCAAAACGAAGGACCGGTGGCTGAAGGAAAGAGAGGTTTGGGGTGGGCGGGGTGGAGGGGGTGGATTTGTGTACTTTTCACAATATATTAGGAAGAATGTATTTTTAGCCCCCTTCGAAATATCGTTTTGGTGGTTTACCCCTCATGAAAAAAAAGCGTTAAAAAACATACTTGTATTATTTTTATGAATTGTCCCACCACCTTGAGGTTGTAAGTGACGTTCACGTGCGTTGTTGTGAAAGTAGGCATGGTTTTTTCCTCACTTTTTTCAATTGAAATTACATTTTTATCCTTCCATCATATTTTACCATATTTTTGGTTTTCCATTTTTCCCATTTCATTTCGTTAGTTTCCATCGTCTTCTTCACTCCTTTTTGTTTATTTATTTCTTTCAAATCCTAAAAATCTACAGAACGTCTTCATTCAATTCAAGAGTGAAGAAAAAAAGTAAAGAAACATAGAAGCAAGTCACGCTTGACTTGAGGTATGGGAAAACTCTAGAATGTGGATATAATATAAGAGTTGAAATTCGAGTAGTGGAGTCTAAGACAAAGCCTTTAAAGGGGAAGTTGTACTACTCTTGTTCGAAGCACCAATGTAACTTCTTTCGTTGGTGTAATCCATAGCAAGCTATGTGTGCAGCAACTGGCCTTCCAATAAGCCCACCAGTGATAGTGGACACAAGTGCAGTAGTGGAAGAAAGCAATATTCAGGACATTGATGAAGTTGTGTCAAGGGTGTCTACACACATCGAGTCTGAGATGCCCAAAAATTATGTTCATTTTTCTTGGGTTGTATGTGGTGTTTTGTTAAGAATGTTAATTTTCAACATCTTCATGAAGTTGTTTTTCTATTTTCAATGCATTTCTAGTAAGTTTAATGTATTTTCAATGTAATATTATGTTTATGTTAATGTGGAACTTTGAATTTCTTCATTCTAGTAAGAATTTCTTGATTCTGCTTGTACCTATAATGATCATTGTTGAAAAAATCAGCAACGCATGGGGTGTATTCCTCATTTTATTTAACAAAAGGGGGTTAAACACTTATTTTGAAAAACAGAAGCGGGTGGAAGGCTCATAACTTTGTTGAAAACAGCAAAAATAGGTCCACTGCACAAAGATGGAAAAATCCAAACTTGTCATCTCACATCCTCAAAAGCAATCCCTAAGCAACATAAGAGCAATCCAAAACCATCATGAAACCAATCTAAAGGCAACCAACCAATCACCAATCCAAAGGCAACCAAAAACCAACCACAACTAACCCAAAATCAATGCAAAAGCTAATCCAAAAAATGCCAAATAACTAAACAACTATGAAATATGACTATAATAAGATTTACACATTCTCAAAAATAACATTGTCAACATAAAGTTGTCATAAGCAAACTTTATACATAAGGAGTTCTATTGCCCTAAACCTTCCAGAAAGATCCAACAAATTCAGCTTCAATACTAAATGTTCCAGAATACTGCAAGCATCAATGTTGAAGAATACTACAACTTTAATACTACATTTGGCTTCAAAAAAATTTCAAGAAATTACAACTTTACATCTCCTAATTCTTTTTTTCCTTTGCAATGCCCTTGCCCTAAGGCCTTCCAATACATTAGGTGCAGCTGCTTTCCTTTTTCTCTGCACACTTCGAACTTTGGATCCAGAGCACAGTGTTGCACCTCTTGGAGATGAAGCAGCTGGATTTGACCCACTGGGACCTGAACCACCAGGAGCTGGAGTTGATGCACTTGGAGTTGCTCCTGATACAGCTGCTCTTGAATGGGGCCCTAATGTATTTGACTTTCTTCTACTGGGTTATCTACCAAGCAATGCTTCATTTCTGAAGCTTTGGTATGTTCTTCCATCTCTTTTCTATAATTTTTAAATCTATATGTGAGTAAATTACTAGCAATTCATACTATATGAAAAATAAATAATAATTACTTACCCTTTTTGTTCTTGGTTGAGGAACAGAGATAGGAGGAGGCTGGACATTAGTTGTAGAAGCTTGACTGGCAGGAGGGGCACTTGAACCTTCAATATTCATCTCTGTTGGAGGGTCCCCCTGCAAAGAAAAGTAGAACATTAAAAAGGAAGGAAAGAAAATAAAATAATAAATAAACTGAACATGTATATAATGACATACCCTGTAAAGCTTAGAATTTGGATGCACAGGATTCTTGTAAGTAACTTTGTTATGGCCTGTTTATAAGGATCTCTTGCATGTATTAGTCATGCCTTTTCTTGTTGAATTGCTCCCTGTACTTCATCTAGTCCTCTCCTCTTCAACCTTTTAGGTCTTCCCATTTTCTTTTTCAAGGTTGGGGGCCTTAATGGCTAAAAAGAAGTCTTGATGTAATGCTTCTGGCTCGGAACACCATGGGTCTTGAATTGATAAACCTTTTTTATACAACTCCTAGGAGTGTAAATGGATATTAAACGGATCGGATACACTGTTTTCATATTCGTATCTGTTTAACTTTTTGAATATTCGGATACAGATACGGATTTAACGGATATCTAAAAATGATATCCGAATTTGTATCCGTCGGATATCGATCGAATTCGGATATGTCCGTATTCAATTATAATTATTCAGATGCATTCATATTTGATTAAACTTATCTATATTTGAATTATTTTTTTGATATTTATATTCGATGATAATTATTTAGATATCTATTTACGAATATCCAAACATGATTTTATGAACTTATAACAAACACATATTTTAATTAATAGAATGAACTATACAATTTCATTAAAAAGAAAGCAATCAAACAAATATCATAATTTCTAATTAATAATTGATTATTAGTACTAATTAATACTAATAATGGCATTTAAGTGTATTAGTTATAAAGTCAACCAACAAGAATTATGTTGATTAACTTTATTCATCAATTTTTTCTCTATATTACAATAATTTTTTAAATTTATTCTTTTTTCTTCCCAATTCTTCAATTATAATTTATATATATACATATATGGATTATAAGATTTTTATTGAAAAATATAAATAATATATTATTTAATAAATATATATTCAGATCGAATATTAAACGGATTGGATACACATTTACCATATTCGTATCCATTTATAATCGGATACCTACTAATCGAATACGGATAATATCTGCTTTAAAAGGATACAGATAAATTTTGTATAAATGGATACGAATGCAAACGGTAAATGAATTTTCGAATATCTATTTACAGCCCTAACAACTCCACACTGTAATAAGCATTGACATGATCCTCAATCTTGTCTCGCTTCTCAGAAATGGCAGCATATGCATGACAACATGGGTATCCATTCAATTGCAACATACCACATGTGCAAGTGTCATTAGTCAAGTCCATAACATACTTATCAGTGAAGTTGTCGACTTCAAATTCATCTTTTCCATACCATCTTATCCACCAATTCTTAGCTAGTCTGTGCTGCTTGTTGATCTTTTTCTAAATGTTAGGACAAACTGAGCCATCATATTTTTCAATACCTTCTCTTTTGCACTAGATTCTTGTCATAAGTCTAGTTCTCATCCATTCAAATATTGTGATGATTGGCTTATCTCTGGCATCAAGAATGTAACTATTGAAAGATTCACACAAATTATTCACCAAAACATCAGACTTACGATAAGTTTGGAAATAAGATCTACTCCAGTGCTGGGGAGAGATGTTTCTCAACCACTCAGCAGCAGTTTCTATCTCTTGATCCAACTTAGGGTCAGCTTTCTCAATATCCTTTATGAAGTCTTCAAAATCTATCTTGTTTGCTGTAAAGGTAGCCTTCTAGAATAGTTCTTTAAGCATATGTCCCTTGAACTTTTTCTTGAAATTTTCATATATGTGTTTGATGCAAAACATGTGTTCACTTTCAGGTACCAAGTCTTTTAAGGCCTCAATTAAACCCTACTGTCTGTCAGATATAAACACCTATTTGGACTCTCCAAGACCCCCAATATCATCCAAAAGTTCTTGAAGAAACCAAGTCCAGGTCTCTCTATTCTCTTCAGGGACCAATGCCATGGCAATAGGCCACATGTTGTGATTTCCATCTCTACCAACAGCCACCAGAAGTTGTCCCTCAAAAGTAGTCTTCAAAAAGCAACCATCAAGGCCTATAATAAGCCTACAACTGGCTAAAAATCCCTTCTTCATGGCATTAAGACTGAAATACATCCTCTCTAACACAGGGGGATCACTTCCATCAACCTTTCTGAGGATAAGCTTGCTGCCAGGATTTTTCTGCCTCACAGTTTCAAAATAATCCCACAACTTTCCATATTGCAACCCTTCCTTCCCCCTTATGTTTGCCAAAGGCTTCTTCTTTGCAGCAATTGTTTTCCATTTGTTGACTTGAAACCCCATTTTTCTATTAATAACAACTTGCAAGTTCTTTATTGGAATATCTGGATTATCTCTAATTGTGTTTTGCAACCTCTTAGCTAAGTAGCCAAACTTAGGTAGTTTGTTTTCATACGTTCTTGTGCACACATGCTCCCCTATAATAGTTTTTACTTGAAAACTTTATCCCCTATTATTGGTGAAGCATGAATCCTCCATGTGCATTGTTCATGGGCACACCTTGCAGTAATATTGGCATTCTCATTTTTCATGAACTCCAACTGAAATCCTTCCCTTATGCAATAGTGTCTAAACCCCTCTCTAAAGACTTGAGCACTTGGGAATTTTGTACCTACAGTCATTTAGAAGTTCTTTATATCCTCTCATTCTCTATAAGAATGATGCTTAGGTGCATCACCATCTAAACTAGACAAGCAAATCAATTCATCTTTATCTCTAGTCTCATTGTACCATTCATCTTCACCCACATTATGGGCTTCTGCAACTTTCTTCTTTCTAGGCTGATTAGCATTTGCATCTCTCAGAATCCTTTTCAATTTATCAATTGTCTCTTTTGTTATGACTTCTCTTAGTCAATATGTCATCATCAGTAGACCCTTCAACATCTTCCAAAGCATAGCTTGGTGTGTCTGAATAATCACTCTCATCAGACTCATCATCTGTTTTATTTAGTTGTATGTAATCATCATCAATTGATGCATTATCATTTTGCCCAATATCACTCATTGGCCTTTTTTCTTTGTCTTATGTGTCATCCTTATTACATGTTGGTTGACTGTCTTATATATTATCATCTTGCCATAAGAAGTCAAGGTCTGCTTCTAGCCCCTCTAAAACCAAATATGTTAATAATGGTGCTCCCTTCTGTGTTGATGGCTTCTGAACATGAATTGTTGTAGGTTCCCTTTCAATTGTCTCCTCATATGGTAGATCACAAGTTGTTTGCCTTGTTTTCTTGGTGATTGCCTCCAAAAGTTTCCTCCAATGCTCAAATGTTCATTTGCTACCTCAGAACCCTATTTAAAGTAATATAAGGGGGTAAATCACTTAAACATAAAATACAAGGGGGTAAAACACTAAAAAAAAACTTAGAAGGGGGTAAAACAACGTTTGTTAAAAAGATAAGTTATTTAAAAGTACCTCATGTGCATGATCAACTATTGCCTCAGCAGCTGCCCCAAATCCTTTATTACATGCCTCTACTGCTACCTCTTGTTCTATATGATCATCTCCAACCTTAACTGCTACCTCTTGTGCTATATGATCATCTACTGGCTCTTCTACTGCATGCTCATGTACTTGCACTACCTTAAATCCTTGCTCTTTTGTTGTATGCTCTTGTTCTTCTACAGTGTCATGTGCTTGCTCATTCCCTACCTACTATCTATAGGCTCATAAATAGGTTCTTGTGCTGCATGCTGATTACTTTCTACAGACTCATGTACTTCCTCTTCATCTCCAGCCTCAACTGCTGCCTCTTGTGCTATATGATCATCTGCTGGCTCTTGTGCTGCATGCTTATGTACCTGCTCTATCTCAGATACTTGCTCTTTTGCTGCATGCTCTTGTTCTTCCATAGTGTCATGTGCTTGCTCATCTATATGCTCATATATAAGCTCTTACACTGCTACATATGGAATTATCATGCCCTTATTAGGCAATACAAGTCCTAATGAAATCCTAATGACCAGGCACACAATACTAGAAGATGCAACTACAACTCTCACTTTCAGTGATGCTTGTAAGCATACCATACAATTATGCAATCCTGATGAAATCAAAGTCTGCTAAATACATGCTTCTCACCTCCGTTGTACTCAACATTGGTCTCCCTGTAAATAAACTCCCCCCTTCCACCCATATGTAGACCTCATGCAACATTGTATCTACATTTACAGAAAATAAATCAGCATTAATTAACACAATAATTCACCTAATACATCAACAAATATTCAACAAATAACTCATAAAGAATTAAGCATAAAATTAACTAACTACATGAGCAAACACAACATCAACTAATTCAACGAGTACTTCATGGAAAAGAAAAAAATAATAATAAGTCAGTAAATTTCATCTCATATGGAAAGAATTGACCAAAAAAAAAAAATAAATAAATGGGCCCCAAATACTATTATAGTTTTTGTCCCAGAATGTGGGGTATCACTTCTTCCTCTCACGAGGGACCACCAGCCTCCCACCAACAATATTAATATCAGGCATATACCCCCACACACCACATGGATGACAAACACAAACAAAAGTGAATATGTTATCCAAGCCTGAGAAGAATCTCACAGACACTTGCTAGATATATTTACAACCATACCATACACTCAGTTATCGCTTCAATAAAAGGTAAATAAATATTAAGTCAACACATTATCCATAGTTTTAAGTGTTCCAAACACATACCTCGTCCAACTTCCGTGTCTAAAGCTTATTCGACTATTGCCCCTCTCCTATCTAAATGCGTTGCCCACCTCGGTCTCTCTCCCATTCAAAAGCAATGAAAATCCCTCCTTCGGTGATTGGGAAGTCCTTTCCTCACTTGTATTTAACTTGTGCACTGAAGATTGTAAAAAAATAAAATCAAATCCATCGTAGAACTAGTTGCAGAAGGCCCAATCCTTTTCAAATTTGAGATGCTTCAGACTGTGAAATTGGAGTTGAAAATTAGAAAGAAGAGGGGCTCTTATTTATCTGAGGGAATTTTTTTCTATACATCTCAAGATTGAACAGAACTACATGGGAGGAGGCAGTAATCCAAATTTTAAAAATGTAAGGGGGCATTTCAGTCTTTTTTTTTTCACAGGAGGGTAAATCGCCTATTTCGTATAATACAGTGGGGTAAAAAGATTTTAACCCCTATAAGTTATGTATTTTTATTAATTAATGAAAATTTAATTAACATATATAATTTTTATTTATCTTATTTTAATTAAGTATTTTAAATATATTGTTTATTTATTTTAGATATAATTATTATTTTAATACTTCATGTACTTAAATTGTTTCTTATATGTTTACTATTTTAATATTACTTAAATGTAATTCAGTTAATAAATATGTTTTTATTTAATATAATCAAATAAATTTATTTATACAAATAAATTATTGTAGATATGTTTTAATATTTGACATTTTTTTTAAATTTTAGAATTTTATTATTTGTCCTTCATTAATTATTAGCATGACAGATATAGATTTTTTTTAATTTTTATATCTTTATTAAGAATTAAATTCAACTAAATTTAATTATATTATTTTAGATGTGTTTATTATTTTACTACTATAGAATATATAATTTAAAATTATTGAATTATGGTTATATAAGATAATAGATTTTCAAATTTATTTTTTAATATTTTACTTATTTTATTTCTTAACTAATAAGTGCTTTTAATTTAATCTACTTAAATTATTTTAATAATAATTATTATTCTAATATTACTGATCATTATGTAATCTAAAATTGTAAAATTTATTTTATTTAAGAGATGAATTTGATATTTAGTTTTTTAATTTTTTTTCTTATTGTATTTCTAATTAATAAATAATTTAATTAAATTTAATTAGATTATTTAACTTAAATTTAAAGATTATTCAATATTTATGAAACTTTATTAATAGTAAATTATATTTAGATTTATTATAGTAATTTAAACAATATTAAAGTTATTAGAAATATTACAAATAGGTCCAAGGGTGTTTTTATCTTAAAAATAACCATAACAGTAACCACGGGGCATTTCTAGATTTTCATGCAAAATTTTTGATGTTGTTAGCAATTTTTCTAATGGAGACTAATAGACTTTGAAAAATGTAAAACGGAGCAAAATATTAGGGGGTATTTGTAACTTCGTCAAATTCATAAATTTTTGAGTAAATAGGCCAAACCGCAAAGGGATATGATTAATTAAAATAATTGTCAATAATCAAAATAAAGTATGACGATTCCCAACAGTATATTGATGAAACTTGGATTCTAAATGAAATTTCAACTTCTTTATTATCGAGTGGTTCATTGGTTCAATAATGTTGCTCTCACATTTATATGTGCAGGTTTGAAGTTCCAACCCCTTTCAAATCAATCCATAATAGACGTGTGACTTTATAAATAAAAGAACAAAATAAAATCTTATGAACAATAACTTTTTTCCTCAAAGAATATAACCTCTTGATTTTTCACATGATATGATCAACTCAAGTACACCCCACATAAGATAAAGAATGAACAAAATACTCTTCTAAATTAACCCCCCGTTCCCCCCTACGCCCCACCAAAAAAGGAGAAGTGGGGGGGAGGGGGGGGCGCGGGGGGGGTGAAAATTTGAAAAGCTTTATTGTGCTTTGTCGGAAGAAAAGTACGGAGTCTCCTTGTCGATGGCCTTGCCCTTAGTAATAGAAGATAAAATAAAGTACTCTCACCACTAGCTCTTTAGTTTAAAATGCTATGTTGGATATACTATTCTGTCTAATTAAATATCATGCATACTTTTTATGATGTAAACTCAAAAATAACACTCTGACCCCATACGAGAGTTCCCTATCACGGGATGTGATCCTTTATCCAACTTTTCTTACCATTTATTAATAAAAACAAAATATCAAAATTATCCCCATAAACCTGAATAATTACACAATATCCTTATTTAAATTATTAATTTAGTTGGCATAATATAAAAATAAAATTAGTTTATTTATATATAATAAAAATAAAATTAACTATATTGTGGAGTTTGAGGCAAAACAAAATTTAATTAATCTATTTAAGTTCGTGGACAATGATTGATATTTACTTGAATAAATTTGACAATTTACTTTACTTAAATTATTAATTTGGTTGGCAAAATATACATATAAAATTAGTTTATTAAAATATAATAAAAATAAAAAAATCTATCTCGTGGAGTTTGAGATAAAATAAAATTTAATTAAATTATTTATGTTTGTAGACAAATGACATTTACTTGGATATTTATTTTATTTAAATTATTATAAATCTGATTGTCAAATATACATATTTGATCAATTATAAAAGAATTTAAATTTATTAATGGCTCGTATTAAATTGTTTAATACTCCTAATAAAAAATATATATTTTTGGAACAATAGGTATATTGATAAAATATATATTATGGATACAATAATCTATTAAAGTACACATATAATAACTATTATTAACTAATTTATCATTTGAATAATCATAAGAAGTACATATGATATTTATTTAATTATTTAATTTCATTACTCATTTCAATTTATATTTCATCAATCATTTCTCACTCCATCACAAATTAAAAGGACTTTAAATTTTTTTCGATCAAATGTTTTCCGATCTTATCCCATCCCATCCTATATGTATTTACGATCTCATTATTTTTTTATCCTTTTATATTATTTTTTGATTTTTATTTTCTTCCTTCTCTTTTTCTCCCACTTCTTTTTCCTTTCTTTCTTTATTATTCTTATTATTATTCAACCACCTCACAGTATCACCACCAAGCCAGGACAGTACTTGCTCCACTATAAATTCCTGTAGCCCCTTTCTCCTCCAGTCTTCCTCTCCTCTATGACTAAAAATAGTCCATTCCTTTCATATCATTCAAAATTCAACAACAACAACAACCAGAATAAAAATAAAATTCATTAAAGTATTTATACTAACAAACATAAGTTATGACACATATATGTGAGTATATATATATATATACATATATATTATAAGTATTTATTTAATATATTAGCATAAATTACAAGTCTATTTATACCATTTTTGTTTTTGGTTATACCATCTGCATGATATTAAAATATATATACATGAAGAGACATAAATTATGAAATAAATACTTATACTATATATACACGTATTATCAACATATATGTCTCATAACTTGTGTTTTTTAATTAATATCACAGAGGCAATATAGTCAAAATAATAACATTTTATCAATTCTTTTCATTCTTCCTGCAATTTTGGAAAAGAATTATTTTCTTAAGTTTAACGTTTCATATTTCTTTTATCACAAAATAATAAACAAAATATACATCATTGTCATTACATAATAAAATTAGAAAAACAAGAACAGCAACAACAAAAATACTGCCGCAGCAACAACAATAACAACAATAATAAGTTTTATTGTTATTGTTAGAGTGTTTTTTCAAAATATTACTCTAATAAAGAATAGTTCTTAAATTATTATTTTTTTAAAATTATTTTCTATATTATTACCTTAATGACATATGTATTCTCATATAAGTAAAAACTTATTAGTTGGAATTTACAAAAAAAAAAAATTATTTTAAAGGCCCCACCAGAATTTTATTAGTTGGAATTTTCTTTTCTCTTTTATTTCCCCTATTTTTTAATGAAGTTTCACCATCTTCTAAACTCAAAAGGTAGTAAATAAGTTTAGTAATCTTTTTCATCCTTAATTTACATATTTAAATACTAGTAAAGTAAGAATCAATCATTAATTTTTTTCTTTCCGCCTTTTAGAATATCATAAATTTATAGTAGGAGTTTGTATAAAATTCCATTTATGCTGCAAAACTTTTAGGGCTCTTAATCTTGCTATTTTTGTTGGATTTATGTAGTTAATAATTTGTTGAGATATTAACTTTTATTATTCAATAATTTTTATTGATGCTAATAGAGTGTAATATTCTTTTTTACTATGTGATTTATTTTTACTTATTTTTTTGATTGATTTTTTGCTCTTATTAAATGTATTTATCTCCATATTTTGTTAGCAGAATTTTTGTCCAAATACATGGTCTCATTGGTTTAAGTGTGTTGACAAGCTATTATTTGGCTTCCTTTTGTTACATTGTGCATGGTGTTTGTTGTTAAACAAGATTCTGCATTTCAGTTAGTAATCATTAATATTCTTTTTTACTATGTGATTTATTTTTAGTTTTTTACTTATTTTTTTGATTGATTTTGTACTCTTATTAAATGTATTTCTCTCCATATTTTATTATTAGCAGAAATTTTTGTCCAAATACATGGTCTCATTGGTTTAAGTGTGTCCGCGAGCTATTATTTGGCTTCTTTTTGTCACATTGTGCATGATGTTCGTTGTTGAACAACATTCTGCATTTCAGTTAATGTAATAATTACTATCCTACTAAAAAAATAAAATGAGGTGGAGAGCTATGTCTCTTAGTCTCTCTTTTTTAGGGGAAGAAGAATTGAATCACAACTCCCATAAATTTCAGTTAATTAATTATCGCTCTCCTATGAAATAAGAAGAAGAAATATAAATTCCAACTAATCAATTTTTACTTACATGAAAATACATTTGGCAATAAAAAATAATAATATGAAAAATAGTTTTGAAAGAGTGGTACTTTGGGAATTATTCTTTATGAGTAATATTTTGAAAAAACACTCCTTATATTGTTATCTATACTATTAATAAAATACTTATATCTTTTTTGGTGTATCTTCATGTGATGTACCTTAAATATCCTCAATTCTCATGATTACACCATATATAGTAACTACTATTTACAATCCACATGTTTTACACTTATAATTATCATCTTATCATAATATTTTATTATTTATATAACAATTTAAATAAATATAAAATATTATTTAAAAAATTAATATTATATTAAAAAATAAATCTTTATTTTATTTACTTTATACTATAAAAATTTTAGCGGATGTAAAATGTCCCAAGATTACTAGTTATTATTATTAAAAAAAGGAGCGATAAAGAATAAGCTTGCAGACCAGCATTTTAGTGCTGATTGCACGGTGAACTCTGCTTAGCCATGGAAGCAACGGTACAACGGTGCCGTTTCCTCCCTGTCGATTGGCTTGTTCACCATTCCACAAATATTTCAATTTTCAAACATTGAAATCTCAAATATTTAACACCCCAATCTCATATAACAGCTCAATTCCACGTACAAAATGTCCAGATTTGATGTTCGGCTCAAAAATTCTCAACGACCTTTGTTTGATAATCCGACAAACTCAATCTTCTGTTCCGGTGGATTATTCCTGGACACTAGCACAATTCCTTCTTCAATTCTCAATACAATTTCCGGTGAAGTTCGTCCTTACAGTTGTCCGGTGTACTTGGGGAGAAACCGGGCTGAGTTTTTGTGTTTGAGTTTGTCAATTAACGGGAAAGGTGGGGCGATTGGCAACTCAACTGAATGTGTGGTGGGTGGTGGAGAGAGTGAGAGTAAAGAGGCCGTTGGCAGCGCCGCCGCCGCTGCGGTGAAGCCGGGAAGAGGGTTGAAGCTTAGGTTTAGGGGCCGGGGGGCGATGAACACCACCAAGCATTTGTGGGCTGGGGCTGTGGCTGCCATGGTTTCAAGGTATGCCTCTTTGTTTTCTGTGTTTTATCTTTTTTGGAATACTGTAGTTAGTTAACTGATGCTTCAACTAAGTGTGCTCAAGTATTTCGCGATTTGATGATAGGATGCTACTAACTGACTACTCCACAAAGTTTTAAGGTTCTTAGGCGCGCGCGCGTGTTTAAAGTCTCTTATGAGTTTTCTTTAAGCAATTGCCGAAAGTTTGGAGCTGGGACTGTTATAACTTGAATAATCAATATGTGCAAGAAAATAATGAACTCACTCAATTTCGATACTTATTTCTTATGAGTTTCATTTAACAATATGTCTTTTCAAGTAGTTAGAATGGTGAGTTTGCATTACCACTTTACAAATAAGAACAACTCATTTTTATTTTACTTTTGGGATCATGAACCTGTTATTTCAGTTGCTAATGATTGTTCAAACAGAACTTGTGTTGCTCCGCTTGAGAGGCTAAAGTTGGAATATATAGTTCGTGGTGAGAAGAGGAGCCTATATGATCTCGTCAACAGAATAGCAACAACTCAAGGCTTGAGAGGCTTTTGGAAAGGAAATTTTGTTAATATACTTCGCACTGCTCCTTTCAAGGCAATCAATTTCTGTGCTTATGATACATACAGAAAGCAGCTTCTCAAATTATCTGGAAATGAAGAAACAACAAATTTTGAGAGATTTATTGCTGGCGCTGGTGCTGGTATTACAGCTACTGTGCTCTGCTTGCCACTGGATACTGTGAGTAACAATTCATAAGTTGTTTCATTCTTAAGAGTTTTTACTATTATTTGGGTCATTATTTTAGGTAAAACTTGAGAAGGATCCTATATATAAAGTAATTTTGTCTCTAAAAGAAAGAGTGCAACGGTTGAATTCGGAGTCCTTGAAGCACAGTGATTTTTGGAAATAAGCTTATATTTCGTGCACATGAATACTTGACGTGAGTTGGGAAATATTCATTCCAAGGGTATATGGTTGAATTGCTGGGTTCAGGGTCAATTCGACGGCTCTCCTTGGGTTAATCTGATCCAATGCAAAAAAGATAAAAAAAAAAAAAAAAACAGTTAGACCCGCTAGGTTCAGCCCACCGAAGGCTTTTCAATGCTCAAACAAGTAAAATAGTCACAAAAGGGAATTTGGAGAATAAATAAAGTTGCTCAAGATAAATCAAATTGGTAAGTCTGTGAATGAGGAATTTATAGTTGTGTGCAATTTAGCAGGCAACGTATGGTGGTGGCATCACAATTTGGAGTGGCTACATATGGCTGGGTTGGTGTTGCATTTTGGTGGTGTCAGCCTGACCCACAAGAATTTCTGACCTGACCTGACCCACAAAAATGTGAAGGTCATGGATGTTTAGTAATTTTGAAGTATTGAGGCAAAGTTGTCTTTTTGTAACAGTATGCATATTGACAATATTACTATTTCTTCATGGAGACAAGTTGAAATCTGTTGTGAAAACGGTTTCTTCTTGTTGCTAAGCAAGGCACTTTAAGAAATCAAGAACTTTATACTAAGTGATGGTAGTTTCAACTTTGATACTCAGTGTGTATTTTGAAGGAAGGAAAATGGACGGAAAGGATGGCCAAGGAGTTATTGGAGAGGATAAGTAAATATCACTCTTTTTCTCAAAAACCACACCAAGTGTCAACCAAATCTTTAAATTGGACTATGTCTAAGAAATATTTTCTGTGATAATGCCAGGTAAGAGGAGGTAAATGGTCTTTCCCTCCTCACAGGATGGAAGGTGGATTGAAACAATAATTCATTTGTTCCCTTCACACCAGTACCTACTCTTCTTCCCACCAAATTAAACATTCTTTAGAGTTTTCTTTATGAAAGTAAAGTATCCTTGACTTTATACAAACATCATATTTTCCCTTTTTCTTGTGTTCCATATGGTCATAAATTTCCGCACTAATATATGTGGTCCAGATCCGGACCAGGCTGGTGGCACCAGGTGGGGAAGCATTAGGAGGCGTCATTGGAGCTTTCCGACATGTTGTCCAAAATGAAGGCTTCTTTTCTCTTTATAAGGGATTATTGCCCTCCATCTTAAGTATGGCACCTTCTGGTGCTGTCTTTTATGGTGTATATGACATATTGAAATCAGCATACCTGCATTCACCTGAAGGAAGAAAAAGAATTCAGAATATGAAACAACAGGGTCAGGAATTGACTGCTCTGGAGCTGCTGGAATTGGGACCAGTAAGAACTCTATTGCATGGTGCTATTGCTGGTGCTTGTGCAGAAGCAGCTACCTACCCGTTTGAGGTGGTGAGGAGGCAGCTCCAACTGCAAGGCCGAGCGACTAAATTGGGTGCATTTGCAACTTGTGTCAAGATAGTCGAGCGAGGTGGTATTCCTGCTCTTTATGCAGGTCTTATTCCCAGCTTATTACAGGTATACTTTAAATTATCTAAATTGTTTCACTGCCTTAAGTTTGGGAAAAGAGCATCTTTCTTAAAACTACAGTTAAGAGTATTCAGTTATTTCATGATTTGTACTCTCTATCTTCTTTACATGCATACTCAAGTGTATCCAACATAATAACTTAAAAGACGCATTGATGTAGGACAAACTTGACGGAGCTGTTTATATGCTGCTTAGGGCTGTGAAACATATTTGCTAGAACTTTAGATGAGTTGGGTTGTTAAGTGCTCTGTTTGGATGCTGGATTTGAGAAAAGCACTATGAAAGTCTTCATTTGGTTTCAAAGGAAACACGAATTAAAAAATTGCTTGAATATGATTATTACTTATTATTGTTTATCTGTACATTTTTGTTTCATACCTTCTTTTTTATGGTACTTAAGTATATGTAAAATGTTTCTAAAATGAACAGATAATTTAATGACATTTAAAAATTTCTAGAATTGATAGTTCCATTTGTTAGAAAGGAAAATGCATTCGGAGAATTGGGTACCATAATATTGCTTTTCCTTCTCATTTTCCATCAGTCAATTTAGACCCAGGTGGAGTTTTATGGAAGAGGGAAAAACATGGGCTTTGTAATACATGACGTGTATTGGTGGATAAAGAATTGAAATATTGAAGAAGATATTAGAAAACTACATATAGTAAGAGATAAGAAGCAAACTAGGCCACACAGCTAGAATTCCATCGCATCAAGCCAAGGGTTTGGAATTGCATCATACAAGCCAATAAAATTTTCAATACTCTAGTCATCATTTGTCTTCAACCTACTTAATAATAAAGTTGTTTTATTATTATTATTATTATTTTTTTGTCCCTTGGAGAACAAGGTCACTATATATAAAAAACTTACGAAAAGATAAGGACGAAGACTGTCTACAACTTAATACTATTCAAAAACATGAAAGTTCAAATGTAACTTATTATAAATTGCAAAAGTCTGCTACTTGTGCATAGATGTGTGTTGCAAACCCAGAAAGATCTATTGTAAAAATTATGAAATAACAATAAATATGTCTGCCTAATTGACTCAACAAAGAAAAGAATTTTATTGATCTCAAATCAAAGTGACAAGTACAAATTTGAATCCCACAAATCTCACGAGAACACTTAACTTCTTCGTTCTAAACTCCGTCTTGAGAAATTGACTCAAAAGCAATAAAGAAACTTTCGTGTTATGTCCTTGATAAATTGTCCCAGAAGAAAACTCCAAATATATACCTAAAAAACGAATTCCAAGGCCCATGGGCTTGCGCAGCGCGCACAACTCCCTGCTGTGTCGAGAAGTGCCGAGAGAACTTGTGTGTCATGCGCCCTGATGCGGAACACTTGCGCCAGGGCACAGCGTTCCAGAAGTTCCCGCGCCCGGGTGCATCATCTAGTAGTGCCCATGCACACAACATCCAGCAGCACCCCTTATTTTCTTTCGTGTCGCGTGCCCAGGCGTGTGCAACTTGCACCCGGGCGCACGTTTTAAGTAGCGCCTGCTCCCAAGCATGGCTGCCTTGTGCCCTGTTCCGTGCATGCCCGCGCCCGGGCGAGCCTTGCCTCGCGCTTCGATGCGCGGCATCCTGCTAACGGGCGTCGAGGTGCGTTCTCGTGCCCGTTTCAACTGCTTCTTTCTGTTCCGCTCTGTTTCTTCCGATTCTCATCAATTTAGCCCCAAATTTGAAGGCAAAATCAACAATTCTCTACCTTGACTTGAAATTCACCAACCTTCTTTGTCTCTGCCCCCAAAAAGGCCTGTTATCTGAGTCTGCAAACTTTAATCAAATTCAAGCAATGCTCGAATTTAATTCCTGGAACAGTCTTAGTCAATATATCTGCCGGATTATCTTTGGTCCCAACCTTGTCAACTTGAATGACACTTTGAGACGTCAAAATCCGGACAAAATGATACCTTATGTCAATGTGCTTTGTTCTTTCATGAAAAGCTTGATTCTTTGACAAGTGTTTGACACTTTGACTATCACAAAATATTGAAGTAATATCAGAATTTATACCCATATCCTCAAGCAGCCCCTTTAGCCAAATGCCTTCCTACTTAGCTTCTGTTGTGGACAATGCGACTGATGATTGCAAAGTCGCTTTCCAGCTTACTGTACAACTCGAAACACAAAACACATACCCAGTCAAGGACCTTCTGCTGTCCAAATCTCTTGCATAATTCGCATCCACAAAGCCAGTAATTCTAGCAGTAGAATTCAATTGACTATACCTTAAACATCTGTCTGCAGAGCCTCCCAGATACCTCGTGATTCATTTTATAGCCTACCAGTGAGTCTTTCCTAGCTTGTGCATATACCTGCTCACAATATTGACTGCACATGAAATGTCTAGTCTAGTGCACACCATGGCGTACATGAAGTTACCCACTGCACTAGCACACGACACATTAGACATGTGCTCGACCTTCTCCTCAGTACTTGGTGATAGATCTGATGAGAGCCTGGAATGAGTTGCAAGTGGCATATTAACTGGCTTAGACTTATTCATCCCAAATCGCTCAAGTACTTTCTCAATGTAATGCTAGTGAGACAAGTACAACATTCCTGCGTGTCTGTCCCAGATGATCTCCATGCCCAATATCTTCTTTGCACCGCCCAAATCCTTCATCTCAAATACTTCACTTAACTGAGCTTTTAATTGGTTGATCTCAGATATATTTTTAGAGACAATCAACATATCATCAACGTACAACAGCAAATATACGAGAAGGCTATCACTACAAATTTTATAATATACTCAACAATCAAACTTGCTTCTAGTATATCTTATTTTGGTAATAAAAGCATAAAACCTTTTATACCACTACCTGGGAGACTGTTTCAAACCATATAATGACCTCTTCAAAAGACATGCTTGATTTTTTCCCAGGGAACAACGAATCTCTCTGGTTGGTTCATGTAAATTTGTTCCTCCAACTCACCATGCAGAAATGCTGTTTTCACATCCATATGCTCCAGCTCCATATCAAATAGAGCAACCATGGCAAGTAAAACACGAATGGAAGTGTGTTTTACAACTGAGGAGAACACTTCATGAAAGTCAACTCCCTCTCTTTGAATAAAGCCTTAGTGACCAATCGTGCCTTGTGTCTAGAATCTTTAACCCCGGGAATCCTTTCATAATAAGTAATGCGCTTTTGGAAACTCGCAGAACTCCATCTCGAACTCTGTACTCACAACCATTCTTGTTCAGAATACCCAGCGATATCAGATTTTTTTTCCGATTTGGAACATGACGCATATCTGTTAAGATTCTTACTATGCCATGATGCATTCTAATACAAATTGAGCCAATTCCTACAACCTTTTCCCATAAATATTTTATCACCATCGTATTTCTGATATGTGGTAAACCAATTTTCTCGTGGGCATATTTGGTAGGAACAACCACTATCCAAAATTCATTCAGAGCTTAGTAAAGTTTCAGTAATGTTGAGAACAAGCCCACCATCAGACTCATCCTCAACAACTCTTGTGACATCATCCAATTTCTGATTAGAAGTTTCACCTACATCCTTCACCTTTCCTCATTCCGGACAATTTCGTTTCCAATGCCCCTTTCCACCGCACCTAAAATACTTGTCTCTGTTTTTAGGCTTGGTTCGGGACTTCGATCGGACTCTACTCTTTCCCCTTTCTCTCGGTCTCCCTTTTGCCACCAATTCTTTCTCACTTTTACTATTGTTCTTGCCCAAGACATGTTTTCTCAACTCGTTGGAATTCAATGAGGCTTTCACATCCTCCATTGAAATCATATCCCTCCCGTACAGCAAAGTAGTGATCAAATGCTCAAAAGATTTAGGCAGAAAACACAAGAGAATTAACGTTTGATCCTCATCAATTTTAACATCTATACTAGCGAGATCCATAATCACTTTATTGAAAAAATCAATATGCTGAGTAATAGATGTAGCTTCCTTCATTCTTAATGTATATAACCGCTATTTCAAATACAGGTGATTCGTCAGGGGTTTTGTCATATAGAGACTCTCCAGCTTTGACCATAAACCCGTTGGCGTACTTTTTGTGGCTATTTCTTTCAGTACGTTATCTATCAATGATAACATCAAAGTACCGTAAGCTTTCTCCATGAACTCGTTCTTCTCTTTGTCTGTTAGCGTCTCTGGCAAGGAATATCTCTGCCTTTTAACAGTTTCTGTAAATCTTGTTAACACAGGAGGGTGTGAACCTTCATCTTCCACAGCCCAAAGTCGTTCTTCTCATCGAATTTCTATACCTCATACTTCATGCCTGAGTCTTGACATCTGATCTGACCTGCTCCGATACCAATTTGTTGAAAACCCAGGAGGATCTATTGTAAAAATTATGAAATAACAGTAAAGTAATTCGATGAAATATGACAACAAGATTTAACGTGGTTCGGCGATGTGCCTAATCTACCCAACAAAAAAAAGAATTTTATTGATCTCAAATCAAAGTAACAAGTACAAACTTGAATCCCACAAATTTCACGAGAACACCTAACACGTTCGTTCTAAACTCCGTCTTGATGAATTGACTCAAAAGCAGTAAAGAAACCCTTGTGTTATATTCGTGATAAATTGTCTTAGAAGAAAACTCCAAATATATACCCGAAAAATGAAGCCCAAGGCCCATGGGCCTACACAGTGCGCATGACTTGGGCCCTGGCGTGCACAACTCCCTGTTGTGTTGAGAAGTGCCGAGAGGACTTGCATGTCGTGCGCCTTGGCGCGGAACACTTGCGCTAGGGTGCAGCATCCAACAGCACCTCCTGTTTTCTTCCGTGTCGCACGCCCGGGCGCACGTTTCCAGTAGTGCCTACACGCGCCCGGGCACACAGCGTGCTGCCTTGTGCCTTGTTCCATGCATTCCCGTCCCTAGGCATGCCTTGCCTTGCGTCCCTACGCGTGGGGTCCTGCCAACATGTACCGAGGTGCGTTCTCGTGCCCATTTCGACTGCTCCGCTCCGTTTTGCTCTGTTTCTTCCGGTTTTCGTCAATGTGTTTACAAATTAGTGAATTGGCTAGACCTTATTAACAATGAGAATTTCTGTACATATTGAAATCGAACTAAAAAGTTTGGCTCAGTATTCAATTAGCAATCAGTTTCAGGCGTTGGTTATTCTCAGCAAGATGTATTACTATTATTTAAGATCTATAACTAAATTGGTTATAAATAGACATTTATGTTCCAAGACTCAAGGCTTTGCTGTAAATAATTCCTCTCAATCCTGGTTCGGTGTTCAATCTTGTGTGATGCCCAGCTGAATTGCAAAAATGTCCATCCGAATTAGAAGGCCATCCAAAATATAATCCCAGTTCATATCCCCACGGGAAGTTACATTCTTGTCTGTTGGAAGAAACTCAGCCTCCTTGACCTGATATTCAAGTTCTTTACTGAACATTGATCTCAAGTTGGAGAGCCTAGGCAGGGACATTTTAGATGGCTTGTATGAACAGCCAATACCACAATGCTTTTATGAAGGTTTTCTCCAATTGCGACCCCCCTTGGCTCTTGAAAGAATCATCTCGTTCTTTTCTTTTCTTTTCTTTTCTTTTATAGGAGTTTGATTTTTGTGGAGTACCAATCCAAAATTCTCTAAAAAACTTTGCTACTTTTAGTCCATATCATTTATTAAATCTGGTTGGAATTAGGTTAGGGTAATGATCTTACAGAATTTTTAGTTTGGTTCAGTAAGGATTTATTAAGTGCACATCCCTTGTGAAATTGGAACTGTACCCTTGACTGAATTAAAAATTAGATATAGTTTTGGCAATTATTATCTTCAGTGGAATGTGTACTTCCACCGTTACGATTCCATTATAATTCATCGCCTATGATCCTTTACCATTCCACGTCACTTATAGTTGCTTGTATTCTCATATTGAATTTCTTATGGATGAATAATACCTGTTGTTTCTTGGATCTCGAGTTCAAACACAGAAGTATTTTTACCTCTACCTGTAACTCTTTTCGTTTCTTTTAGGTTTTTGCCCGTTTTCCCTACACATGCAAAGATGCAACAACATTGATATTATATTAAGAGTTATTATATTTTCAACTTCTATTATGAAATGGCTATCCCGTGAACAGCAGATTTGAACTTTTCTCCACTTAGTAAGATATAAGGATTTCATAGTCTAGAATCAGTAAATCATTCATGTCTGGCACGACAATTTAGTTTTAAAATCATTGGTCCTTGGGGTTAGTTTGTTTATATTGAACGAGAGTAAATTTTTGGAACTTCTGATTTCTTGCTAAATTTTGGCATTTTTGGCTCTGTATCTTGTTCTAAGTTCAACCCTGTTTGTGGTACTTCAGGTATTACCTTCAGCGTCAATAAGCTTCTTTGTTTACGAATTCATGAAGATTGTTCTTAAGGTGGAATGAATCACAAAACTTCCTTAGCAAATTAGTCAGAGACGAAATCCTCAAGTTCTTAGATGACTGGTCGGCGCGAAGAACAACAGTAGGAATTAATGTCATTCACAGCACTATATTCTCTTACAGCAAGATGTAGGAATTGTTGTTATTACAATCCTATTGCTTTTCTTGTTCATTCATTGGTTTACATGTATGATAATACATTCTTGGGTCCAGAATCCTTCAATTTCTGCATGAAAAGCCTGATTTTGTTCATGATATTACTGATTTCTGGGAAGTTCTATATTTTTACTTTTGGATTATTTGTACCATAGTTAAATATGTTTCCTCCATCATGTACATAATTCAATTTTGATATAAGGTCATTTATTTTCTAATAATACTGAGTATTGTACTTGAGGATGTTTTATTGTTCACAAAATCATGAAATTATAATTTCTTTTTTCCACTTCATGTGCTATGCATACTTTGACGATCCAATTTGTTATTGTGTTTAATGAAATGTGCTTAAATAGATAGTCATTTATGATATGCTGAACTTTTTTAGTATCATATTAGCATTACTGCTAGCAGTAGATTGTTCATTTTTGGTTTAAAACTGATTGAGCATATTAAGTATTCAAAAATTTGAACGGATTGGATTCGAATGAAATTTTTTGAATGGTTTTGCTTAATATAAAAGCAGTGGGAGAAATTGTGAGTATGGCCATAACAACTCAGCATATTCCCAATGTTTTTATATTGATTCCAATTAAGTCGACCTAACAATGAGTTCACAGTTGTGTTGTCGGGATGTGGGTATGATATGGTATATGGTGCACGCATATTGTATGAAATAGACACTGTAATCCAAAATGTATTAAAATATAAAAAAACAGAATGGCTAATATATATTATCTAAGACTAGAAGCATATGAGTAACTTTACATATATTCAAATTAAAAAGATAAAATATTTGATAATTTGTGTAAAACATAGTGATACCCTAATAAGAAAGAAAATAAATTGTTATCTAAATGTACTAAATATATCATTAATACATTTGATATAAGTTCAGACGAACATAAAAGTGAATGTATGTCATCTCATAGTCAAGTTTATAATATTGTAACATGCTACTTTCTGTATCACATAATTTGTCCTTTTTGTGCCGTCTAATATATATATATATATAATATTTCAATTGTCTGTTTATCTTATGTGATATGGCATATCGTAATCCGACTCCCCTTGGTACAACATCAAATTTCAAAATCCCCAAAGTGGAAAAGTTAACTCGAACCATTGGCAAAGAACAATCTAACTAGAATACTATGATGAGCTCTTAGGGGCAATTGCCTTTAGATTGAACCATTACTCAAAAGAGTTATAATGCATTCCAAAGGGAACGATTGCCTATAGATCGGCCTTCTTTTCGAATCTGACCTCAACCTATTCATTTGACATGGGCGGCCGCATTAAATGTCCTTTAGTTTTTTAAGCACTCTTTCATCAGCATTAATTGCAGGCCCGTTAGTCTGTCTCTTCTGCATTAAATGTATTAGACAATCCTTTCTTAATAGAACAGGGTACTCTTGTACTATTTTGGGCGACGATAGCCCACTTGGTCATCCATTGAGGAACAAAGGTCTTACTCTAACCCTATGATCCGTTAGAGGACATTCACTCCAGTAGGGGCTCTGTAGTAATTTTGATCTCCTATAAATACTGCAAGTATATAAATATCGCAACTCAATGCTTATCCTAGGTTCGCACTCTAAAAGCTTCCAGCTACTTTATGTTCTTATTATCTCTACTACGCTTATTCTGACTTAAATATGGGAGAGTCTTAGCTGGAGCGACCTCGACAAGCTTAACATGCTCATTGTGGTTGTAGGCTCGTCTTTATTCTCCTACTTGAGTATCAACCTCAGGCAATCCTACTAAATCATCACTAAATATTGTACTTTCCCTCCAAAACCACCATAACAGCATCCTTACCAAATATTACTTAACCAGCTGGCGTCGTCTATGGAAACTTAGAGCTTGCAATCTAAAAATAATGAACATGAGGTGAACCATATTTGTTAACTACAACCACATCCTAAGCCTACCCATCTCGGATGAAGACATTCCAAGTCCCAACCCTCTAGTGGAGCAAATAGTAACCTTATCTATCAATAAGTTGTGCCAAATAGTTGACGAAGAGATAAACACTGCTATCTTAAAGCAGCAGGAGCTTTTCAACCAGAAGGAGCATTTGCCAGCTTTTAGTACCATTCTAGGACGATCTTAGTTGGTCGCCAGAGCTCAAACCAGCATATTGATGAGGTTTCTATTAAAATAGTGTCCTACAGTCAATTAGATTGGCATGTAAAAACTACTCCTTGTAAGACAATCCTGATTGAGTGACATTTAATATAATGATCACCTTCATCTTATGCAATTAATTATATTCTTCACCTTCATGTGGTTGAAGCCTTTAAATCATACAAGATTATGTGACTTGGTCACGCATATGATGGTAATCATGAATCAAGTCTCTATGATCATGATTTTAAATATTCAAAGTCATAGAATCTTATGAGACAGGGCATTTAAGATTCAGATAGATTTGTACTAACGATGCATACTCTAAGGAGTTGAATATTGTCCCGTTTCATGGGCAATCTATGTAAGACATGGATGCACATTGGTGGGTGCTTGTTAGGAAACAAGTTCATTGAAGACTCACTTAGAGAATCCACGAGGTAGCCGAAGTAGCTCGTCGGTAGTGGAAAATTCTCTAGCTTAGATAGTGTATATAATTAGTCATTTGACTTGAGAATCCATAATAGCTTTATATTAAGGTCCTTGTGCTTTGATTTTGTCTGGACCACTTAGCGGGTTACCTGGGATTAGGTTGGACACAAGCTACCTAAGTATGGAGGTTGGTGAGTTCCAAGAAGGGATTCATTTTGCTCGTTGTGAATAATGATTTGATCTCCTATGTTCCAAGAAATGCCTGCACAAGGTGATATGACAATTTGGAAAAGGAGTTTTCCAAAGTTGATGTCATAATTAGAAATCGCACATCTAGAATAGATACATAGTTATCGAAACTATTTGAGAACAGATAAATATCTTGTCCTAGGCCTCTTTCAGGAGATAGAAAATGGAAGAACAGTAATTGCACGATAATCATAAGTGGAAAAGGTTCACTAGAATTAATTCATCCAATTGGTTGGGCTTCATAGGCTTTGTGCTAAACATTAACTATAGAGATTGGATAATTTTTAATTAATGATGATTAATTTAAAGAGTGATTAGTTTAAAAGAGTTTAGACTAATCAAAATATTTAATATTCAGAAAATTACAAAGAGTTGTGAGTCCATGCCTAATTAATTGGTGAATCTAAAGGGTCACACACAAAAGCCTTAACCACTCTAAGTAGAATTAGGGAAATTATCTAAAGAGTTAGATAATAAGATTGATCAGGTTTGGAAGAGACCAAGTTGACTAATTAAAAGTTAGTCATGATGGCTTGATTAATTTAAAGTGATAAATTAATAAAAATATTTAAGGAATTAAATTAGACCAATTAAATTAAAGTGTTAATTTAATTAGGGGCCATATGATAATTTAATTAGTCTTATTAGCTTAAAGGGTTAAATCAGTTTAATTAAATTGAAGGGTCAATTTAATTAATTGGAGAATTTGGTTTTGGAGGAAGATTACAATAGAAGAGTCCATTTAAAATGAAGTGGCAATCTTAGTTTCCTAATTAAAATGGGATTTTGATTAGTAGAAATTAATTTTCTAATTGAAATAGGATTTTGATTAGTAGAAATTAGTTTCCTAATTGAAATAGGATTTTAATTAGTAGAGATTAAATTCTTGGCATGCAAGTTAGTATGCAAGTGGGAAACACCTTATAAAAGGCTTCCCCTCTCCCATAAGTGGCGACCACTCAAAAAGAAAAAACTCCCTTCTTGAGTATGTTGTGAATAAAAACTTCTTCCTCCAAGATTCTCTCTTAAAGTCCTTCTCTTCCAGACTTCTTCTTCTCCCTTGTTTAAAATTCCTCCTTTATTCTTCACTCTTTTTCTAGCAAAAGATTGAATAATTAGAGTGCTTGTATAGTATGTGGATACCATTAGAGATACCACACTTGGTATATTTTGTTGGTGAACAAAATAGATCATTAAAAAAAGAGTTTTTCAAGCATAAAGGTGGTGATTTTGAGGCTTTGATAGAGGTTGATTGTTCTGGCCATTGAGCACGTTTTTAGGACAATTTGGTGGGTTTGGTTGTTGTAAATTGAGGCCAAGAAGCAAGGAAGTAAGATCAAAGTAAGAGGAAGTAGTAGATCTTCAATTGAGAAGTCAAGTGAAGATTCTACGCTTTGTTTTTGAAGAATTAATTAAGGTAATAAATTCTTCTCCCTAAATCCATCATTAAGGCATAAAATGGATCCTTGTATGTAGTGATCCAAGTTGTTTTTCATGTGTTGAAATTTTTAAATTCTGTTGTGCGATTGTATCCTTGTGTTACTATATACTTCAATTTTGCCCCGCTGCAATCTTGCCACTAAAGGCTCCAAAGAAATGATAGAGCGACCAAGCCCCTAAATATGATGAGGTGGCTAATTCGGTTTGGGAAATTTTTAGGCTTAACTGTGCCACATAGTGCAACTGACCACAAAGGGCTTGAGATTAGCACAACAAAGCTACTACTTGGGTAAAAGAGACAAATGGAAAGAGGTATCCAACCAAGTCCAACAACTAAATAAATGGCTTGAAGACCTTTCCAGATGGCATTCAAACTGCCATTCTTTTGGAGTGAAGCCCCAACATAGAAGGGAGGATAGGGACTTTCTCTTTGTCTGAGAATCATAAACGAGAGTATACACATCAATTGTAAGATTCCAACAAGATTGCCTCGATAGGACGAATCTATAAACCCCAATGAACATCTTTTGTAGTTTGAGCACATTACGCAACTTAATAGGCACAGGGAGGACATACATACAAAAGTGTTCGTTACCATTTTCAGCGTAACACCAGATTAGCTTGTCAGGCTAAGATTGAGGTTGACTTTCTGCTAAGACCAATTGTTTAACAAGTTCTTGCATCCATTTGCTAGTAAAAAGAAGTTTAAACTCCCCAACACATATCTTCACTCTATTAAACAAAATGAAAGGAAGTCATTGAGAGAGTTTTTGCTTATTTTAATAATGAAGTTTTGAAAATAGATAACCCATAGGTTGACTTTCGTGTTGATGTTCTTTTTCTAAGTTTTTAGCATAAGAATTGTGCTAATGCACTTGTTCAAGAGAGGCCTCAGTCCATGGAACATCATCTACTCAACCTAGAAGATAAGTATATGGCACAGGAAGAGATGAATAAGATGAAGATTGGAGTAGGAAACCCTAACAAGAAGGCCAAATCAAATAATGGCAACAAGGATGATAAGGTAGTAGAATGAGTGGACTTATTCATCCATTAAGAGGTTTCATTATTATGTGCCTCTTAATACCACAAGAAAGGATGTGTTAATGGCATTTAACATAACGATATCCTTAAATAGCCAAGGAAGCTACCCCAGGGACTTAAGAAGGGCCATGATATGGAGAATTGCTTCCAGCTCCATGACAAAATTGAGCATCTTATTCAACAGGAGCTTTTGAAAAAAATTGTGGCAACAAAGCCATGCATGCAAGATGATTATTGATTTTCATAAGAGAGCGTTCGAGAAGTCCTAGGTAGGATAAGGGGAAGAAAATAGAGGATAACCTTATTATTTGAGGCATAATTGACACCATTGCTGAAGGACTAGCAAGCAAGGATTCCATGTCCTCGAGAAAGCAACTTGAGAAGAAGCTTGTAGATGGGAGCAAAGTGCAGGAAACTATTTTTCATGTCTCCATTAGCTTCGACACCGTTTCATTCAATGATCAAGATTAAGAGTATTTATCATTCTAGGATTATGATGTGTGACTGGACTAGCCTATGGTAGTCACTCTAAAGGTAGCCGATTCTTCTGTTGGAAAGATCCTAGTTGATAATAAAAGCTCGGCTGACATCATTTCCTTCAACACTTTAAGGAAGATAGATATAGGTGCATTTTAATTCGAGCCAATTCAAACCCCTTAGTAGGATTTGATATCTTAGAGATCATTTCTATTGATTCCATTTAGCTGTCCACTTCACTCGAAATAGCCTTAAAGAGGAGGAGGACCCTTATGGTAAAGTGCCTGGTGGTCGATGCACCCTTTGTGTATGTTATATTTGGAAGGTTGACGTTAAATGGTTTTTGTATAGTAGTCTCGACCTACCATCAAAAATGAAATTTCTAACCCCCACAGAGATGGGGAAAGTATTGTGCAACATTGTAGAGGCCTGGGTATATTATATGATATGCATTCATGTAAAATCAAATAAAATCTCAAAGCTTGGAAACTATTTATAAGTGAATTAACATTTGATTAGGTGGATGCACACACTACAATACTGGTGGATCCCCATAATCTTAGTCGACATGGGTTCATTTTTCGCTTTCAACTGTGTCCTGGCCTCAGTTACCTTTCCCCAATTCCCAAACTTCTTTAGCTTTCATTTTTTTTTTTTTTTTGCTAACATCTATGGGGGAATTGAATGGTGGGATGGCTTGGTGTAAGGTAAGTTTCGAGACCTGTTATATAGTCTCTTAAGCTTAAAGTTTAATCATCGTAAAAGCATAATGTCATTTCAATTTGAGGCCTTGCACCACATGTCAAACCTGTAAGTTATTAATGCTAAGAGGAATTGAGAAATCTAGGGTATATCGACATCTAAATCCACAAGGAAAATACAAAAGCCTTATGAGGCACATAATTGCCCTCAATCTCATTAGGCCCTATCATCTCAAAATCCTATAGAAATTGTTGTGTAGAGCTATGATAGAACTCAAGCACTATCTAATGATCTCTTTCTATTGAATAAGAACTAGGTTCGGTAGTACATTATATTTATATTTTGTTATGTTTGCTTGATTATACTACCATTATTCTAGTTCTCGTTAATGATGCCATCTTGCAACCGATTTATTTATGTTTGCTTGATTATACTACGATTATTCTAGTTCTTATTAATGATGCCATCCTGCGATCAGTTTATTTATGCCAGTAAAACCCTTCTACAGACAAACATTTGCCTAGATGATGGGACCATGTAAGGTTAATAACTCGCTACCAATCTCATACACCTATTTTAAATTGCCAACCGCTAAAGTAGAGGTTAGAAAATCCTAATACCATATAACAGATCACTTAATGTTCCAGTCAAAGGTGAGAGCTTATCCATAACACTGAACACCTATCAAAGAACTACACACTTTATGGTTGTGTAGCTTGAACTCCCTGATCAGAGTGGTCACCCTGTATATTAACAAACAAATATTGGACAATTTTTGTGGTCGAGCATATTAGATTCCATGATGAAAATGATTGTCCACCATTAGACACCTTCAATTCAAGAACTACCTTATATAATTGGGATCGGAGTAGGATTTCTCTCTAACTCCCAAAAAGCACCGAAAAGAATTTTAGCCACAATTGAACCTTCTAGTGACCAACACTGGCGTAAACTAATAGGAATTTATAGTCGATCCGAAAGGGGCCCTCGTCTACTCCAATTTATTTAGATATGAGTCAAATGTTTGACAATACTGAATAATTACTAGAGAACGTGTTTGCAGCTTAGGCAGTGATTTGAGTACAAGTAACACGAGAATCATAATAGCCTTATAATGTAAGCAAGAAAGGGACACCAAACCAATATGTCCTAACCTCGCTATACTAGAGATTGAAAAGCTGCACACACTATACTTGAAAGAATGGAATTCTAAAGCATGCATGCAAGCTTCACCCAGAGCAAGTAGGGTCTTACATAATAGTATAAGATGTAGAAAGCAACCTTCCAAGCTACTAAAATTGAAAGGAATCACTCTGACTATCGGATGTCGTCAGCTTAAAAAAGATCCATGCATGGAATATCTGTTAGCACCTTTTGACACCACCATTGTCACTACATAGTGACATAGTTAGGTGCTCTAACCATAGGGTGGCATTTTTCACATGAACACTTCTCACCATTATCCGTTCCAGAAACCAACCAAGACTACGTCTAGGTCTTGCCTAAAATCGACCATCTTTAGGTCGCACTATTAAATCGCTTTCAGGTCGCAAAAATTGACTACCTTCAAGTCTTGTTTAAAATTGACTGCCTTCAGATCGCATTATTATGCTTAGAATATCGACATCAAACTCATGATCTCCACTTTTTATTCAACACTTCTATGAACTTCCATGATATGTTATAGTACAAGCGCAAGTCGATTTTATTTCAGAATTTGTTATTTATGTCGAGAACGTGACCATGATTATCTTGATTATTTATACCAAACACTACTTATTGACAAAGATTGCTCAAGCATCACTTTTCAATAAGTGGAGGACAAGGGAATGTGTGCTAAGATGGCAAAGATGAATAGGAAATGAATAAATTTTCATTAACGATAAATCTTTCAAGAGTACATAGATCCTAATATCTATTACAATTAATGAGCTCGTAGGATTTATGCCTCCTCCTATGTTACAGGGGTCAGAGGCCTCAACTTCTTTTGAATTGGAAGGTTTATTAATCTTCCTTTTCACCTCTGTGCTTGCTTGGTCGTTGATGAGCTCGTCCACTAAATGGGTGCAAAGTTATATTCCTTGAAACATGCTACTTCACCCTCCTTATCACCCTAAAATCATCTTGCAACGTAAAGTGAAACCCCAACTCATCGAAGTTGACGCCCAGTGTGCCCAGCTGATTAAAGGCCTTGTTGAAGCCCTTCTTCAAGTCCACCCTGCCTTGCTGCTACTCCTACTTCCCTCGGTTTCAAAACTCATGATTTGCTAAAATTTGAAAAAAATCAGAAAAACCTAACAACAAGGGTCTTAGCAACTCACACCTAGTAAAAATAAGGAATAGAGGCAAGAGAACAATGATGTACTTATCGAGATACTTAGAGAACAAGGCTTGGTGGATTAGAAAAAGCTATTGCTTACAAACTCCAAACACTCGTAGGATTTTGCTTGACCTCAAATCTCAAAAGCTCCTAAAGTTTCTCTGGAAATTTGGATTTTACAAAACTGGAAGTGTGAGTTTTCTTAACTCTATTTATAAAAGAGAAGTGGATGAGGTGTTTGGTGTCTCTAAAAAGTAAGTAGCATATATTTGCACTTTTAGGCCATGCACCATGGATCCTAAAAGGCTTGGAACGCAAAACAATCATTATGCCTTAAATATTCCATGGCATTTATTTGGGATGACGATCAATTACCGCATTTCAGCTTCGGATCGATCAACCGGGGGTTGGAGAATTACCTATATCTCAATCCAAACTGCGAGTCTGTTATGTTTTAGCGCACCTCTTGTTTAAACTGAAAAGTGGGGGGACTCATGATATGGCATCGTAATCTGACCCTCTGGTATAACATCAAAATTTAAACTCCCCAAAGCAGAAAAGCCAACTTGACTTTGATAAAAATCTACCTAGACCACTATGATGAGCTCTCAGGGTCGATCGCCTTAGGTCAAGCTGTTCCTCGAAAGAGTTAGCATTCCCAAGGGATCTATTGCTATAAATTGACCTTCCTATTAGGACCCAACCTCAATCCATCCATTTGGCAAGCAGCCACAAATGTCTTTTATACTTTTGAGTAGTCTCTTTCCTCTACATTAATTGTAGGCCATCAATCTATCTCTCCACATTAGATGTATCAAGCAGTTTTTTCTTGGCAGAATGAGATACTCTTATACTATGCGGGACGACGGCCCACTTGGTTGTCCATTAGGGAACAATAGGCTTACTCTAACCTTATGATCCCATGGGCGACATTTGCTCCAGTAGGGGCCTCTACAGTAACTTTGATGTCAAAAGAAACTCTATAAACACCCCAATTCAATACTTATCCTAGGTGTGCACTCTAAATGCTTAAAGCTCTTGGCTACTTTGTGTTTTCATTATCTGCACTATGACTATTCTGACTTAGCATCGAATGGTTTTAGTTGGGGGCCACCTTAGTAAGTCTAACGTGCTCACTGTGATTGTAGGTTCGACCTGTACTGTCTTGCTCGAGTATCTACCTCTGGGAATCCGACTAATTAATCATATACACAAATGCATTATTTTCCTCCAAAACCACCATATTAACAACACCCTTACCAGGCATTGCTTTATCATTTTGGATGCATTTATAAGAGCATTGTATAATAATATTCAAACTACATTTCACTTCCTCTTGGTCCAACTGAACAAACATTATCCGAATGGAAAATCCAATCAATAGTGTGCCGTTTGCAGACAAATATCATTTTATGGCATATACAAATATATATATATATATATGTATAAATATTATTCTTTACTATATTAAAAGAAAGACTTTTTAAATTCATAAATGGCAGTTTTTTCATTGTTACACTAAAATAGTAAAATTAAATTTGTCAAAAATAGCACTAAAAGTAGTTCTGAATTTTTTTCTCCTACTAAAATACTCAAAAGTCCACTATATGTAACTCCTTTCTTGCCGTTTATACTTCCCCCTCATACTACTAAAATAGTTGACGACTATTTGTACATGTAGGGAAAGCTTTCCAAAATAATTAATGTGTGTGTGTGTGTGTCAACTTTATCGCCCACCTATGTCAAAATATATGAATGATATCAATTCGTGGCATATCCTCTGTAGTGAATGTAAACAAACTGAGTATGGCGAACAAACTCACTCACATGCCAAACTATAAACGTGAACTGCAGAGCTGTTGGATCAAGAGTTACAATATGATTCATGATCATTTCATGACTATTAAGAACAAATTAATTAAAGTAGATCGTTTTATATTTGAATCTCTCTAACTTGCTCAAACGACGGTTGAAACTTGAAAAGGTTAAGAAGAAAGTCATTTTATACACACCATGAAACCTCCAAAACAAGTGAGAGAATACTAGTCTATATTTTCAGACTTACATATCATTGACAATCACCATTTGCTACTGAATGAACTATTTACTCTGTTTTATTATACATTATGAGACAACCTTTTTGTTCTGTCTCCTATTTTACCGTCTTAGGACAACCTCCTTTTCTTCTCAAGTCCTCAAAAGAAGGTGTTGTGGCGACTACGGGACAGCTTCTTGATTGAACAGGTTAGAACTCGGGTCCGATGGGTGGACGAATTTGCAGTTAGGACATGCAGGTGAAGTCTTGCTCATCATAACCAACATGTAGCACTTTTTGCACACTGCTGTTACCATCTCTTGTTGGTCCCCTTCATATGTTAACCACGAAGGCAATCTTGTAAGACCCTTAACATTCTTCGAATTCACAAAATCATCCTTGGAATAGCTGTCTTGTACTTGATTGTTCCCCAGAGATTGGCATGGTAGATTGAGTTCAAGCTCCAAGCTCATGGGAGCTGGCCGATTATGTTGCTCCATAGTTGACCTTGGATCACCTGAGGCCCTCTTATTTGTCCTTTTATTGTAGAAGTATATTTGCCCGGACTGCGTATGCAAAAAAGGATTTCTATCAGTCATCTATATATGTTGATTAAATGTATAGTTTAACGACCTATATATGCAAGAAATAGAGTTCGGAGTAGGTATTATACCTTTATATCGAGGCAGCGTTGCCACTCTAAAGGAAATGGAGTTTGGCTTTGGAGATTGGAGTCAATTGGTTTCATGGTTTTGATTTTCTCTGACCTGTCCAAGATTTCTTCTGTTGGATCATCCCATTTTCTCTTCTTTGGTAAGCTTTCCTCCGATAAGATTTCTTTTGATGTTTGTAAAGAGATCATGCTTGATAAACTCAACTGGGGACTTACCTTTGCTTCATGGTTTGCTAGTTATGAGAAATGGTGGAAATGTTTGGGGTGGTTATATAGGGTTATGAGGAAGCACTATGAGGAGGAGATGGACTTCTCTACATGAGGTTTCATGAACCTTAAAATTTTTGAAGGGATTCAGGTGCAATATTCTCGATTCATCTAACATTATCAAAACAAGATTGATAAATAGTGAAAAATACCATTCGGTGTCGTTAAATGGCTAAGTGTTCGTCTTGATAGGTGAAAAATAGGGGAAGAGCGACTACTGTAGCAACTTTCCTAGTTGGGTGCAACTATATACGTCTGCCATTGCTGTAAAATGTCTAATTTTGAGCCATAACTATTGCTCAAAGGACAAGTCTGTCACCATAGCCCCAATTGAGTGTTTTGTTGCACACGATCCACTATAAAATGACCCATAACTCAAAATCACCTTATAAAAATATGAATTTCACTGTTACACCCAATTTATACACACTCAATTCATAAAAGAATTTTATTTTTATGAGCACGTAGCACAGTTGCAAGATATAGAATCTATAAGGGAAACGGCTTTTAATGTAAAACTGAGAGGCCCCATCTCTGTATGTCTGTGATCTTGAATTGAAGTTGGCTTAGCAATTAGTAAATGGATATATCCAACTTGTTCTTCAAAGCACAGATGTTTAAATCTTCACCAACTCTACTTTGTCAGAAACAAAAAATAATAATAATAATGCAATATGTACACACACACACACACACACACACACACACACATATATATATATATGTGTGCGGCCAGTTAAGACACCTGATCTTGATTGCACCAAATTAACTTTATCTTGTTAATGTGATGTACCGTCATAATCATTTAATGATCAACTAATGCAGTTGGGTTTTTGTTTCATGACCAATTAAGCTTTTCAAAGAAAGATATATGTCTAATTTGATCACACGATCAGTGTACATGCAATTGGGCACACCGCAGTATGCCTTAAGCTTAAAAATTAATTTAAATGCAACATCTTGTCATATGGTCCTTGTATCTATCTCTCACAGGAAATCAACCTTTGCCTTTGAGGGCAACGAAAACAACATAGCAAATTAGAGTGCTGTCGCGTAAAATTTTGTTTAGCATACAGTTATAGCTAATTTAGAACCCATTAGATTGCAAGTTTGCAACCACCTTGAACCCTCTCCTCAAATTATGTTCATTTTGTTTAATGTGATAAAAAATCGAATAATTATTTGGAAGAGACTCATTAGTAATTGACATATTATATTTAGTAAAGTAGTCTAAAATATATATTCTAAAATAAGGATGGTCTTTTCTATAAACTATAGAAAAGCTGAATAGTCTTAATTAATTGTAATTATTCCACAACTCTTTAGCTAGATAGCGTGGACTCTTTAGCCGTCATTTTTGTAATTCTATATTGAGTTGTTTTCACATCATCAAATTTCATTGCTGAAAAATATACTTAAATAATTTAAATATAATTTTGTTATGTAGTATATCATATATAGTAAATATGCCCACAAAGAATAAATTTACGTGGCGAGTAGGATTAAATCAAGAGCGGGCAAACATTTTGAGAGAGAAAGGTTGTTGAATATTAAAAGGCGGTGAAGTTTTTAGGTCATTAAATGGGGGAGGGTGCAAACAGTTGAGATTTGAATGCCCTGTGGGATTCTTTAATGGGGCATTCATAACTCCAACTTTCACAATTGGAATTGGGTCATCCCAAACAGGCTTTACAACTTCTTTTTCTACGCTCTCACGCCAATTCAATTAAAACCAAACCAAGTCCCATGATCATGATGTATCAAAATATTACATTTAATATTATTATTAATTATTATTATGGAAGCCATCTCTCTCAACTACAAATACACTTTAAAACCGCACAACTGCCCTTCCTATTAAGAACAACCACATTTTTATGATCTATTAATCTATATATTCCTTCAATTCTCTCTCTTTCACTACAAGTCTAGAATTGGAGTGTGACGTACATTATATGGGATTTGTTATTCGTAAGGTAAAGAAGTTTATTTTTTATTTTTTAGTTTTAGAGAGCCTATCAATTATGTCGTTCATTACTTTCAAACAATATCTTTTTATATTCTTTTATTTTTTTAAAATTGATTAAATTAATTAGAAAAGAAAAAGAATGCGGGCAAATAATTGCTCTTATACAAAATCTCTATATCACATATAACACATGTTGGTGACTTTTCTTAGGATAAATAGATCAATTTTTGATTCATTTAACAAGTCGACTAAATTTATTCGTTCAATAATTTTTTTGCATTCACAAGTCTCATTATTCTTGCAGCTTGGTATTAATGGTTAGATATTAAAAACTAAATAAATACAATTAACTATTTTTTCAATGAAAACATACATGCATCTAAAGTAGTGAATTAATTATTATAAAAATAAACAATTAATACTTATTTTTAATGGGAGGCGCATTTAAAATCTTTTAATTATAGAATTTTGAGGCTCAACCTCATGCGGCTTGAGCGATATATCATTGACAAAGGAAGGTAGTTGTGTTGATTATGCCTTGAAATTTAAGCTATAAATGACGAGAAATGGAAAAAACAGTGCGAAACGTTGTGGAAAGGACAAGAAGGAACGTTGGAGCATGCCCGGTGTGCATTGACAAAATGCCGCGCATCGAGGCGCAAGGAAAGAAGCGCCCATGCGCGAAATATAGGCATATCAGCTTGCGAGGCTCGCCAAGGCACAAGCAGGCCGCGCCCTGACGTGGTACTTACTAGAACTGCACTCCAGGGCGCAAGTTCCACATGCCCTGGCGCACAGTACACTAGAATGCTACGTCAGGGTGCAAGTTTTCTGTGCCCTGGTGCGGCGTGTTTTGCTGAAATCAGGTTATGCATGCCGGGGTGCAAATCTTGTGCACCCTGACGCGACATGCAGGCCTATGGGCTGTTTTTGCAGATTATTATGGGTATTTAAACCCCGTTTCTTCCAGATTGATTGATGATGAACCCTAGAAATTGATTCTATACTATTTTATAGATTTTATCATAGAATGAAGGTGTTGGGTATTCTTGTGAGATTTGTGGGACTTAATTTGTACTTGGCACTTTGATTTGGAATCAATAAATTCATATTTTTGTCAGGTGGATTAGGCATATTACTGAACCACGTTAAATCTTGTTGTGTCTTTCATCGAATTACATTGCTTTTATTTCTCAATTGGTTATAACAAACTGGTATCAAGAGCTAGGATTGGCCAAATGTCAGCCATGAAATACGAGGTAGAGAAATCAAATGGGAAGAATAATTTTGGGCTGTAGAAGATGAAGGTGCACGCCATCCTGTGTCAACAAGATTTGCAGAAAGCGTTAAAGGGCAGAGATTTCTTGCCAGAGACGCTATCAGATGAAGAAAATGATGAATTTATGGCCAAGGCTTACGATACTTTAGTGTTATCATTGGTAGATAACATACTCAGAGGGGTCGCCATAGAAAGTACACCAGCAGGATTGTGGTTAAAGTTGGAGAGTCTATATATAACGAAGTCCCTCACAAATCGACTATATTTGAAATAACGATTATACACATTGAGGATAAAGGAAGGCATATTTATTACTCAGTATATTGATTATTTCAATAAGGTGATACTTGATTTCACTACTGTAGACGTACAAATTGAAGATGAAGAGCAAGCTTTAATTCTTTTGTGTTCTCTGCCTAAATCTTTTGAGTACATGGTTACTACTTTGTTGTATGGGAGAGATATGATTTCAATGGAGGATGTGAATGCCTTATTGAATTTGAATGAATTGAGAAAACATCTCCTGGGTAGTAACGATAGTGAAAGTGGAGAATGATTAGTTGCGAACGAGAGACCAAAAGAAAAGGGAAGGAATAGAGGCCGATCTAAGTCCCGAAGCAAGCTTAGAATAAACAATAAATGTTTTAAGTGATGAGGAAATGGGAACTAGAAACAAAATTGGCCAGAACGTGGAAAGGCAAAGGATTAAGGTGAATCTTCTGATCAGAAACGGGATGATATTGCAGGAATTATTGAAGATGATTCTGATGGTGGGCTTGTTCTCAATGTTACTGAGAGTCTTTTGAGTTCATAGTGGATTTTAGATAGTGGTTGTTCCTACCATATGTGCCCTCGAGAGGATTGGTTTACAACTTATCAGAAATACGCTGGTGGTAAAGTGTTCATGGGAAACGATGCTTCTTGCAGAGTTGTAGGGATTAACACATAAGTATCAGAATGCACAACGATATTGTTAGGATGTTGACTGATGTTTGTCATGTTTCTGATATAAAGAAAAATTTAATTTCATTAGATACTTTGGATAAGAATGGTTGTGAGTATAGAGCTCGAAATGGAGTTATGCGGGTTTCCAAGGGTGCTATGCTAATCATGATGGGGGATGAAAGGAATGGCCTTTACATATTACAGGGTACTACAGTTTCTGGTACTATAGCAGTTTCTTCATCACTTAATGATACTATGAGGTTATGGCATATGCAACTTGGGCATATGAGTGAGAATGGAATGTCAGAATTGAGCAAACAGGGTTTGCTTTGTGGAGAGAAGACTAGGAAGCTAGGTTTTTGTGAATAGTATGTTCTTGGCAAGCAACACAAGGTAAAGTTCAGCACCGCAGTTCACAAGACCAAGGGCACATTGGATTATATTCACTCAGATCTTTGGGGCCCTTCTCAGGTACCCTCAAAGGATAGTGCTAGCTATATGTTGACATTCACTGATGACTTCTCAATGAGAGTATAGGTGTACATGTTGAAGCATAAGGATGAGGTATTTGTCAACTTCAAGCAATGGAAGACTTTGATCGAGAAGCAGACAGAAAAGGGGATCAAACGCTTGAGGATGATAATGGATTGGAATTCTATAATAAGGAATTTCAGGAGTTCTGCGATAAGGAGGAGATTGTGAGGCATCGTATAATTGTACATATACCACAGCAAAATGGAGTTGCAAAACGGATAAATAGGACTATTTTAGAGAGAGCTAGATGTATGCTTTCTAACGTCGGATTGTCCAAGGATTTTTGGGCAGAAGTAATTAATATTGCTTGCTATTTGGTGAATAAGTCACCATCAATTGCTTTGGACTGCCAGAAACCAATAGAAGTTTGGTTCAGATCTCCTGCTGATTACTCCAATATAAGAGTATTTGGGTGTCCGGCTTATGCTCATGTCTGCGATGGGAAGCTTGAGCCAAGGGCTAGGAAATGCATATTCCTAGGTTATGCAGATGGAGTCAAGGGTTATCGTTTGTGGTGTACCGATGACAAGGGCTCTAAGGTGATTATCAGCAGTGATGTGACATTCGATGAGTCTGCGATGATGAAAAAGATGGAGTTTGATATTGATACTCCACAAGTTTCGAAAGGAAAACAAAAGGTAGTAGATGAATTTGGTGAGAGCTCATTATCACCTAATTAGCAGCAAGAAAATGATTCATTACAGAACTATTGTTTGACTGGCAATAGAGAGAGGAGGCAGATCAAGCCACCAAAGTAGTTTGCATATTCAAATCTGGTTGCTTATGCTTTGAGTTCGACCGAGGAGTTTGTGGGTGATGATCTGATCACATATAAAGAGGCCATTTCTCATCCAAATTCTGATAAATGGATAGCTTCTATGAGTGAAGACATAGAGTCTCTACACAAGAATATCACATAGGATCTGTTGATGTACCTAAATGGCATAAAATTGTAGCTTGCAAATGGATCTACAAGAGAAAAGAAGGGATTCTCAAGGTTGAGGATGCTAGATACCAGGCACGATTCGTTGCTAAGGGTTTTACTCAGAAAGAGGGAGTTGACTTTCATGAGGTGTTCTCCCCAGTTGTAAAGCATACTTCCATTCGTGTGTTGCTTGTCATGGTAGCTTTGTTTGATATGGAGCTTGAGCAAATGGATATGAAAATAGCGTTTTGCATGGTGAGTTGGAGGAACAAATTTACATGAGTCAACTAGAGGGATTCATTGTTTCCGGAAAGGAAAATCAGGCATACCTTTTGAAGAGGTCTTTATATGGCTTGAAACATTTTCCTAGGCAGTAGTATAAGAGGTTTGGTGCTTTTATTACCAAGATTGGATATATCAAAAGGATTTATGATTGTTGTGTATATCATAAGAAGTGTAGTGATGGTCTTCTTGTATATTTGTTACTTTATGTTGATAAATCGATTGCCTCTAGAAACATATATGAGATCAACATTTTAAAGGCTCAGTTGAGTGATGATTTGAAATGAAGGATTTGGGCAGTGCGAAGAGGATATTGGGCATATAGATCATTCGAGACATATATTCTGACTTGTCTCAACAAAATTATATTGAGAAAGTACTTGAGCGTTTTGGGATGGATAAGTCCAAGCCAATTAGTACGCCACTTGCAGCTCATTTCAGGCTCTTATCAAATCTATCACCGAGTACTGAGGAAGAGGTAGAGCACATGTCTAATGTGCCATATGCTAGTGTAGTAGGTACTTTGATATACGTTGTGGTGTGCATTAGGTTAGATATTTGACATGCAGTTAGTGTTGTGAGCAGATATATGCACATGCCGGGAAAGACACATTGGCACGCAGTGAAATGGATTATGAGGTATTTGAGAGGCTCTGCAAATAGTTGTTTGAAGTATAGTCAATTGAATTCTACTGCTAGAATGGTTGGCTATGTAGATGCGGATTATGCCAGAGATTTAAACAACAAAAGGTCTATGACAGGATATATGTTTTGTGTTTTAAATTGTACTATTAACTGGAAGGCGACTTTGCAGTTATCAGTTGCATTATCCACAATAGAGACAGAGTACATGGCTTTAGCTGAGACATGAAGGAAGACATTTAGCTAAAGGAGCTAAAGATTACTATTTAATCTTTCGGTTATAACAAGTTGCGTAGATATTTAGGATCACTTGAATCTTGTTTCTCAGCGTCCTTTCTTCAGAGTAATAAATGAGTTGAGTAAAACGGCATTTAAATCTGTTTTGGGTGTTAATTTATTAACTGAATATATATTAAATAAATTTGTCTTGCCTATTTAATAAGACGGGCTTCCAACTTTAATTGAGTCAAATATATACTGATCTCGATCGAGTAATATGATGATATATATTCAGTACAATGTATTGTATTTGTCAAGCTAAAAAATTAAGTTCAAATCAATCACTAAGGATAAACGTCAAGTGCTTAGTCCTTTCCATAATTTTGATCAAAAAACCATGCGAACCTTGGAGCTGCATTGGCCATTCAGAATTTAGGTAATTAATGTTTTATTTTATTTTGAGTGTTTGGAAAAAATATTTTGGAGGGTGGGTTACCGGTATGTGATGCATGTTCAATTTTATTTTAAAAATTGGGTAGAAATTATTTTGGAGTCACAATAACAAAATAAAATATTAGTAACAAAATAATAAGTGATAATATAAATACTGTCGATAATGATATGTACTAAGTGATAATAATATTTATTTTGTCACAGTATAACACAATAGTAACAGAAATTAATATTTTAAGTTGTCATCGTTTTCTATTAGTGACACCTTTATAGTGACAACATTAAAATAATAAATGTTATCACTATAATTTGTGGCAATAGTTTTATTGTCACTAAATTATCAATATAGATATCTCACTAACTGTCAATGATGACAATTTAAACACTATTCTTATCACTATTTAGTTTGCGAAAATCCTTAAGGTGACAAAATAAAATCTTTTATCACTTAATATATATAATTGGTGAAAATTTTGTATTGTCTCTTAATATTTTGTCATTAATTATCCTTTTATTTTTAGTGTGTAGAATTGTATATTTGGATTTATTTTGGAAAGGGATAATTTATATAGTAGATGCAAACCAAATTACTTTTGTCTGTTGGGGGTGGAGATATGATTTAATAATATTTTTTTTATTGAATGGGACAGGGGTGTTCTGAGATAGCTTGACATTTTGAGTGTTTTAGGAGAAAATAAAAAAATATGTTTGATTTTATTTTTTAAAATAAAAATAAATATAGCCGATTTTGACCAGAATAAGAAAAATCTAGTATTTTCGCCATAAAATTATGATCATTAATTAGAAGTTGAAAATTAAAAATCATCATCAATGATTTAATTTCCCTCGCAATAATCTTTTATTCACATATATGACACAACACCTAGCTAGTGCCATACAAATATATTTGTGGACAATTAATTAAACACAAGATGCACACTCACACAAACCTTTGGGGGAGGGAGAAATTAATTAATTCTATATATGTAAGTGAGATTGGGAGGAACTATATATCTTTGTGTCTACATATATATATTTTCACTTTTCAGTTTTCACACAATAATTATATTATAATCTTCATGTAAGAAAATAGACAGAGAAGACGTACGTGTACCATTTAATTTAGTAAGTCCACCTGCCTTCATTTACTCCTGTTGAATTGCCTTGAATGCAGAATTGAAGGAGAGTGAGCATTAAATCAAAAGACCTCCATTTGCTCTCACCATTGCTTTCTGCTTTTCCCCTTGCTTAAATGCCTTCAACCCACCTCCTCTTCCCTTCATTTATGCAACACACACTAACACACGCAACTCACACTATACCCACATATACATATATATATATATATATGTATATACATTATAAAAAATTAGGGCATCAACTATATTGATTCATAATTGATACTAAAAATTCGTAGCTTTAGCTACGAAATTATCATAGTCAAATTCGAAACTGTTACTCTCATAGTTATATATATTATTTTTCATGCTGATAATGCATAACATACCTATTACGCTTCAAAAATATAATGTTAGGGATTGGTGATTAATAGTTTTTATTGGTTATAATTAAAATAAATAAATATTTGCTATGGAAATTCGTAGCTATATTTTGTAGCTATAATTATGAAATTGATTTCGTGAAAAAAATTTCTTAGCAAATATTTAATTTTTTGATAGTGATATAGATACATTTATGCAATAGATAGACAATTCTAAGCTACTTCAAAAAATTACTTCTTCTTATTGGAGTTTGAAAGTAATTGATTCGTGCTTGTAGGAATAGGATGGCCTCCTTTTAATTGTGCCACTTGCAATTAACTAAAAAATAATTAATTGAATGTCGCCAATGATACAAGTTGGAGAATATTTTTCTAATTAAATGATTGGTCAAAGACGAAGTTACGTTAGGTTCGGGCTTTTTTGATCTTATATTTTGGAAAAATCAGATACCGATTAAGGACATTGGGGTTGTCTCAATAAAATAATTAATATGCCTAAGTTTGTAAAAGGACATGACATAAAAAGTTGAAAGCAATGTACGGTCAAGTGTAGAAATTATGATTGCTTACTTAAAATATAAGAACATGAGTAGTCATCTATTGATAGTGGCACCTGGCACCTAGCAGCTGCATTTTTATAATTGATATGGTCTAATTTGAGTAGCCAATTTTAAAGTTTCAACAGATACTCCTTAAGTGGGTTCTAATCGAATTCAACCTGGCTACTCGATTTGTAAAAACATGCATCCTTGAAGCTTCTGCAAAATATATACTATTTTTAAGAGTATTTTTGAAAATGAGTAGATTATAATGAACTCCTTTATGATCATCACAAAAAGCAAAACATTTTCTGAAAAATAATAATAATAATAATACACAAAAAGCACCTTTAAATTTTTGAAAAGCATGCAACCAACTCCCTTATAATATTGGTGTAAAACGCGTGGGTATGTGCATTTAGGTTTGTATTTTTACGATTATATCTTATTTACCATCTTTTGAATTTTTATTTTTTTTAAGAAATCAACGGTCCAAATTAAACCACATTATATTTTTAAAAAAATACATATAATATAATATATTATCATATTATTTATTTATATATATATAATGTATATAATATATGTAATATCAAAGGTATATATAACCTACCCCTAGCCCACCCCCACCTCACCACCCATCCCCTACCCCCACCCAGTGTTCGAAAAATCGGATTGTTCATTGAATCGGAAAACTTACCGGTTCACGGTTCACTGGTTCAACCGTTGGTCGGACCGTAATTGAACCATGACATTATAATTACGAAATATATATATTTATATTATATATATTACTTAAAAATTAATAAAATACCAAAATATAAAACATAAAGAGCTTAAATGATATTATCTAACATTACAATCCAAATTTCACAATTTATATTATAAATAATCACAACAATTTAAATGTATCAAGTCTAAAATTTAAAGTTGATAGTGTGTAAATTAATTCTAAACTTTAAACTAAGACTTTTTTTTTTATCTTTAAATAGCTTGTGAAGTGTACTTTAACCTTCAAACTTTGTACTTACACAAAAAAAAAAAAAAAAATTAAAATTAATTTTATTAAAAATTAAATAAAAAAATCGGTCCGGTTCAATTGAACCGTGAACGGTTCACCGGTTTACCAGCCGGTCAAACAATTTTTACAAAATGTGATATTTTTTTCATTTTTTTGGTTTTTTGAGAAAATCGGACCGGTTCACCGGCCGATTGACAGTCCGACCGGCCGGTCCGATTCGATTTTTTAAACAGTGCTCCCACCACACTCCATGGACATGCGCAGGAAAAGAGGTGGCAGAGGTCGTTGGCCGCTGCCATTGTAAAAAAAAATAAAAAATAAAATAAAATTATAAATATATGGCAGCCGTGGCAGGATCTAGCCACTATGCATAATTGCCACAATGTCATGGCACCTCGTTGGGGAAGGGATCGGGGAGTTGGTTGGGTTATATTATATATATGTTATAAATAATTTTATGTATATATATGTTATAGATAAATTTAAATATATATAATATGAATAAATAAAAAATAAATATATGCATATATTTATAGATAAATTTATTTATATGTATATGTATTATATATAACTTTAAATCAAAATTATATTATATATATTTTTATAAATATTAAATATATTTAATTTGAAATGAACTTAAGAAAATTTATATATATATATATGTACATATATGATATGTATAAATAAATAATATATATTTATAGATAAACTTATGTATGTGTGTGTGTGTGTGTGTTTATTAAATAAATATAAATAAAAATATATTATATATTTTTATAAATATTAAATATTATTTAATTTGAAATGGACAAAAAAAGTATTAGAAAGAAAATTGATAAAAAAAATAGATAAGATAAAAATAAAAATATTTAAACTTTAATTTACTTAAGGACAATTCTATCACATCAAACAAGAAGAGAGAGGCAGTGAACATGATTTTAAAAAAACATAAAAAGAATTTTGTATATATTTTTTAATAGAGAAATGTTGTGCTTATTTAACATATCACATGGAAATAAATTGCAATCATTCTTTTTGAAAATACTATATCAACTGGTTTCCCTCACAATACGTTGCAATTAGTCATATAAATTGCTTATGAGTTATGCCGCACGTAAATTGCTGATGTCACTTTGACATAGGGAGCTGCAACAATTTGTGGTTTCAAAAAGTTCTAAATTTCATTTTAAGAAATGACTAAAAAAGTAAGAGTGTAAGACTGAAAAATGGCTGCAAAGAAAAAGTGGAAATAAATTAAAAAAGAAGACTACGAGTTGTGACTTACATACAGTAGCTTTAAGCCTTTAACTTGCTCATTTTTTTCTTGTAAAATTTGTTCTTTCCGAGTGGGGATCGGATGGGCCGCCTAAATTTCGGGAATGAGAATGAAAAACTACAAAATAAAGCAATCTTGACTCTTGAGATAATTTATATTCATCCAAAAATATATGGCTTGTTTGTTTATGAATTGGAGTATTTTGTCAAAATATTTTGACAAAATAGTTTTTGGAAAGTGGGGTTAGGGAATGTGATGGTTGTTTGTTTGTGTTTTGGGTAGTAGGTGAAAAATGAATTAAAAGAAAATTGTTTGTTTGTTTATGTTTTGGGAGAGGATAAGATATAACATCAATAACTTTTTTGTTGGGTTGGTAGGGTAAAATTAATATTTTAAAATTATTTATGTATGTGTATGGTGATATTAGAGAATGTGATGGGTTGTTTGTTTGTATTTTGAAAATTAGAAAATATTTTGATAATTTACAAACTTACAAGCCCATACTTTCACAAGTAGTTGTGCCATAAATTTGAAAAAAATTGTATTTTGATCCCTAAGATTTGGTGATTTCATCTTCAGTCCAAGGCTTCATGAAATTTTAATTTCAACCTCAAAATTTCAAATTTTATGGCATATTTGGTTCTTCTTTTCAAGGATCAAGATTACATAAAATTCACGTGGAAATTAACTTCACATTTCACTTTACATATCTTTTTTTTTTTTCAAAAACTAATGATTTATTGAGGAAAAAAGGATCAAAAGTACAACAAAGTTTAAATCTGGAATCAAAATAAAAATTGCATAAAGCATGGGGCTAAAAGTGTATATCCAATCTTATGGTACCAAAAATATAATTTGTTCCTGTCTTTTTTTTTTATTTTTTTATTGGTAATTTGTTCCTGTCACTTCCTGCAAACATTTGCAGGTAACTATAATTATCAAAGCGTGTATTTTCCATGTTTCCACAGTTAATTTCACTCAAATCTCAAGGCAATAAGAATTCAACCTATACCGGCATGTACTCGTGGGTACCAAAAAAAATACGAGTAATGGACTTTATTTCTCTTACTCAAAAAATTGCAGGTAATTTTATCTGTACCCAATTTACCCGCCATCTTTTGGCCCAACCTGCGGGTAACCCGTAAATATTTTATTTATTTATATATATATTATATTATATATACATATACATATATATTATATATTTATATATATTTACATATAAATATTTTTAATCTAAATATTAATTTTTGATTTCATAAATTAAAAATCTATAGCAAATTAAATTAAATTATATCCTAAAACAACTTATTGTGCATATTCCTATGGATGCAACATCTTCTTCCACAAGAACAACAATGTTTGATTGATATTTAAATTTTCAATTCAAAAAACTTTTGGCATGTAATGGAATTTAAGTTTGAACTTTTGAATGTGATGTACTTTAATATATATATATATTATATATACATATAAATATATATTATATATTTATATATATTTACATATAAATATTTTTAATCTAAATATTAATTTTGATTTCATAAATTAAAAATATATAGCAAATTAAATTAAATTATATCCTAAAACAACTTGTTGTGCATATTTCTATGGATGCAACATCTTCTTCCACAAGATCAACAATGTTTGATTGATATTTAAATTTTCAATTCAAATTTTTTTTGGCATGTAATGGAATTTGAGTTTGAACTTTTGAATGTGATGTACTTTAAATTTAGTAGATTTTGAATATTTAAGATATAAGTTTTAAACTACAATATTATTAATATGCTTTAGGTATTTATTCAATTTAATGTTCGAAATTTGTAGTCTTTTTTTTTTAATTTTATTTAGTTAATATTTGAGTAACATCATGTTTACTTTTAAATATTAAAAAAAATAATAAGTAAATAACGGGTACCCGCAGGTTACCCGTTACCCATGAGGATGGATAACGGGTCCCCTACCTCGTACCCAATAAAAAATGGATAAATTTATCCGTGGGTAAATTTATCCAACACGTTGGTACTCGTAATTGGATTACCCATAGGTACCCAATTGTCAGGTCTAGCAATAAGTGGTTAACAAGTACAACAAATTGAAACCGAACCGAAGGATGTATTAGTAAGGGACCACATGCAGTTTTGGCAATTACTAATTTTCACATGGAATGGAACTCAAAAGTGTGTGTGTGTGTGTGTGTGTGTGTGTGTACATATGTACCCCATTTTAATAACCGTACAAAACATGAGCAATATTAGGACAAACTTAAACAGATTTTGATAAAATATACATGAATAAATATATATGTACGTACAAAGTAATTATGTTTATCTGAAAATAGAAGCTGAGAAAGTCAATATATCATTTATTGAATAACTTTAAATGTACTAAAAAAAGAGGGGAAAATTACACTTTTAGTCCTACAATACTATTATTTTTTCACTGTTAGTCCCATAAATAGGTACTTCACCACTTTTAGTCCAAATTTTATAATTTTTTTAGCATTTTTGGTCCTCTGTCTAATTTTCCGTTAAATCTTTAGCAAAAACTGTTATCAATTTATAAAAAAAGCCCCCCAAGTTTGATTTATTTATGTAAAAACCCACTAACATTTTAATTTGAGTTAATTACATAAAACCCCTAAGTTTGACTCAATTATAAATGAACTCAGAAAACTGCAAAGAGCTCCTAATTTCACTCAATTGAAAATTTTTGAAGAACCATTAACCTTATTTAATAAATTTTTTGATGTCATTCGAAAATTTAAGTGAAAATTCAAAAAAAAAAAACTTAAATAACTATTTTGATTTTCAGATAAAAATGCTCTCAAACCTATTCGTAATATTGTTTAGACTAGTGGATTGTAATTTTAAATATATTTTATTATTATTAATTTTTTGAAATATTTAATAGTCTTTAAATCCAACTTAAATTAAAATAAAAAGTTAAAATCATAAACATACAAAATTCAATTAAATTTATTTATTGATTAAAAATAAAATAAGTAAATAATAGAAAAATAAAAAAAATTAAATTCGTCTTCTAAATAATATAAGTTTTATAATTTTAAATTAATTACTTCATAATATTAAAATAATACATATTCTTAATATAATTTAATAATGTAAAAACTAAGTTGTTTAATAATTTTAAATAAGTAATTTGATAATTTTAATCATCTTAATACAATTTAAATAGTTTTGAATAATATATTTTAACAAAATAAAATAAGTAAAAAATTAATTATTTTGTATAATATTAAAATTAATACTTAATAATAGTAATACTTAATAATATTAAATTAATAATTAATAAATTAGTAAAAATAAATAAGTATTTTTTTAAACAAAAAAGTTAATTCCCCCCCCCCCCCCCAACCCCCAATGGCCAACCCAGCAAACGCCCCCCCCCCCCCCAAGCCCGAGCACCCCTCAACCCCGTCCCTCGGCCAGCGCCCCGCCCCTCCCCAACCAATAGCCGGCCTAGCTGTGGCCAGTGGCTGCCGGCCGTTGGATGCATGGCCGTGGCCGACACCAAGCGGCCAGCAGCCGTTGGTCCCTAGCCATGGCCACCCGCCAAGCGGCCGCTGGCCATGGCCGGGCAACTGACCATGGCCAGCCAACCCAGCAAACGCCCACCCCCTAAGCCCTAGCACCCCTTAACCCCATCCCCTGGCCAGCGCCTCGCCCCTCCCCAACCAATAGCCGGCCTAGCTATGGCCAGTGGCTGCCGGCCGCTGGATGCATGGCCGTGGCAGGCACCAAGCGGCTAGTAGTCGTTGGTCCCTAGCCATGGCCACCCTCCAGGCGGTCGCTGGCCATGGCCAGGCAGCTGACCATGGCCAGCAAACGCCCATCCCCTAAGCCCTAGCACCCCTCAACCCCGTCCCCCGGCCAGCACCCCACCCCTCCCCAACTAATAGCCGGCTTAGTTATGGTCAGTGGCTGCCGGCCGCTGGATGCATGGCCGTGGCTGGCACCAGGCAGCCAGCAGCCGCTGGTCCCTGGCCATTGTGCCAGGCGGCTTGCCTGGCCATGGCCATCCGCCAGGCGGCCGCTGACCATGGCCGACAGTCCAGATTAGGGTGGGGGTAGGGGTGGGGTGTGGTTTATATATATATATCGTGTGTATATATATACATAATATATATTATGTATCTAAATATATTGTAAATATATGTATATCATTTTTAAAATATTTATAAAAGCAACTTAGCTTTTTATTATTTTTTTTTATGAATTTTTTAGTAAGGATAAAAGAGGCATTTCACATGTGATTTTTCCATAAATAAATCAAAATTTAGGGGTCTATGGGTAAATAGTCTTTTTGCTTTTAACGTTTCCGTCAATACTTAACGGTGGAGGACCGAAAATGCTAAAAAAATTGTAAATTTTGGACTAAAAGTGATGAAGTGCCTATTTTTGGGACCAACAGTAAAAACACAATAATATTGTAGGACTAAAAATATAATTTTCCCAAAAAACAGCATATCTAGGACGAAGATGAAGAGGTAATTAAGGATCAACAAAATCGTTATTATTTATTTAATGAAAGAAATGGTCAATCACAACATTCAGTAGTCAGTACGATAAAATATTAAAAGTATTAACCTCTGCAAAGGCCTGCCCATGGCCATTGGCCCATGAAATTCAAACGAATGCATCTGAATATGTTTTTAATTCCTCGGCTGCAATAAAGGTGATATATCACACAATTTGAACTTGTTATGCATCCAATGCAGAGGGTCCCATTCTCGGAGTCTTACTTATGGCACTCTGCACAAATGTACAAGAATGTGCTAATTAATTAATTAATTAATTAAGTTAATGATTCTGTCAGGTGACTACTGTGTACATATTATTAATTTCTACCTACCTTATTATAGTTTAATTTTTTTGCATGAACAATTAAATTCTTGAGGGAACCTAGAATTCTATCCTCCCCAACCGTTCCGTTCAATAAATTAATTATTGATCAACGGTTGACAATGCATCTTGAGCAAAATTCCAACTGCTTGGCGATACTAATATATAATATATAGATTTAATTTTATAGTGAATTAATCTCAATATCATTACAGAAATTCATGCTATTCGGTTCTTGATGGTGTGGCTGACTCTTCCACATTTGTTGTTTTCGTTGCTTATAATTTTATTTTTCATTTTCTAAGCACTATAGGGCTACTGTAATTTGGTCAATTGCTGGAAATTAAATTGCAACTGTGACAGAAAACCAAACTCCTAAGTCTACAAAAACAATATTTTTGGTGAAACAACTCATTAATCGAGAAGGTAGATATAAATGGCCGTATTGTTCCATTTAATACGTTGCCTGGTTTACGGCAACGACTATATATATGGCCCCTTTTTTAGAGTAAATTTGTGAGGCCCTACTTCTCTAATTGGTTGGTTGGAGCCTCTAGATAGGCATTAGGAAAGCCCGTACACGCGCGCGCGCGCGCGCGCACACACACACACATACATGTATTTATATAAATAAATTAGTTATATTGACACCTGTTTTTCATGTATAAATTTAGATTATTATAATATTGATATTAATTGTATTAATAAATAATAAAATTACTTAATTTTTATATAATATAAATAAATAATTGAAAATAATTACACTAAAAAAATACAGTGTTAATTTGTTGATTAGTATGAATTCATATATAGTAAATAATTCGTATGTCAAGAATTCAAAATTTTGGGATATACTTACTTATACATTCCATAATTATTTTAATTATGTTTTGACTATATTACTTGTGCTTTTAAATTTATATCAAAGAGATAAATGCACTTTTGAAATTAAATTAAAAACCAAGAGTATAGTTAGTAATTCAAAAATTAGTATATCAGGCATAACTGTCACTTTGAATGTATAAGAGACCTTTTTTTTTCTTTCTTTTTTTTAAAATATTATAGATAATGATGAAAATTTTAATTAATTTTTTTTTTTTTGGAAATTATTCTAACAACAACAACAACAATAATAGATACATATATAAAAGTTTTAAAATATCAAAAGTCGTCAGAAAAGTGAATAAGAATCAACCAAAAAACTTGATGGTTGAGGACATTAATTCAAACGTAGACAGAGTATAACTGAATTTACAAAATTGAAAGTCTAATTATTAAGCGGGCAAATCTGCAATAATATTTATTGGAGGAAATGGATTTTAGGTTTTTGCTATCTTGACGCAATCTTTGATTGCTCATTATACTTAGTTAGCTCTGCGTTCCATATATTTAGTTGTTTTTCTTTTGTTCTTTGAAACATGCAAGTATGTTCTTCTTTGGGAAACAGATTATTCATAGCTTGTTACACTAACCCCTAATGGATTTAATCGAAAAGTATTATGCCATCAATTTATAAACTGACTCCTCTTTACGTTGGAATGTTTCACTTTGAATCGCGATTAGGATTTTCACAACAAATTAATTAATCTTACATTTGGTAGAAATCCTTTTTGGCCTACTTAATACTCGTATTAGAGGCGAGAGTCATTTTATAAATACCGAACAAGAAATGATGGTATATATTTAGTATATAAATTGATTACTTTAGAAAAGGTTAGTTTTAGATATGACGAAATTCCATGTCCAATAAATTCTTCTTATTCTATTAGAGTAACAGTCTATCTTCGATCTTTTGTAGATAGTTAGTTAACTAAGTTGTTGTTTTTGTTAATTAGCACTTAGATTATTTTTTTATAACTGCATTTAGTTAAGTTGTTAAGCCTCATTGACGGTTGATCACCTTGTATAAATACCACTGCAACTAATGAGGTTGGACATACCACTTTTTCCTGTACTTGAGTTTGGCATGCATTGCGAAGTTTCCATCTTGGGCGATTGCTTGTTTATCAACATGGTATCAGAAGTTTCCGGTGCCACCACGCCCTTCAATCATCTTTCTCTTTTCCACTAAAAATCTCTCTGCATTTTTCTCTCTTCCATTCGGCCTCTCTTCTTTCTTTCAATGGATGATCTTCAATGCTTTATCACTGTCAACTCCATTGGCAATTCCTCCATGGATGAAAGCTCCAGCCCATTTTTTCCTTCATCACTCAAATAATCCAGGGCTTGTTCTCATATCACAGCCTCGCACAGGCCCTAATTACATTCCTTGGAGCCGTGCTGTGACCATAGCCCCATCAGTGAAGAACAAGCTTGGATCCATTGATGAATTCATTCCAAAACCTTCTGCTGGTGATCCTATTCTTTTCAACGCCTGGATCCACAACAACAATATGGTAATTTCATGGCTGCTCGATGAAGTAAGGAGTAGCCCAATGATGCAATTATAAAACCAAAATTAGACTAAATAAAAGTTGTCTACTCTAAATCCAAGGATCTAATCATGCATTTAATAAGGATTTAATGGCAGAAACTAACCTTGAATGCTTAATCCAAAGGTAGAATCGAGGAAGACACCAATTAATACTTCAAAGTGCCTATCCACGCACAGCAGAATCAAGTCCAACACTTGACAGACCAAACCAACTCCAAATAGGCTGAAAGTTTGCAGAGATCTCCTCAACACCCTTGAGAAGCTCCAGTTAAAATTTCAGCCAATTCCAAGCATGACAAGACCTCCAAATCTGTCTCCAAAGTGACTAGACAACAGTGGATCTTCAAGAGCAAAAACTCCCCAAATGTGAAGTCTCTGATGTTATGATCCACACACCCAGGGAGAGCTCAAATCTTCCTCCAATCAGCTAGAGAATAGGAGGGAGAAGGATAGGGAGGGCCGAACATATGGAGAGAATTCGGTGAGGATGGTGTAAAACTTCAACACATGAGTGAATCACACACTTTTTGGTGGGAAAAATGAAATCTAGCATCATATTTTCAATATGGCCGGCCACCTCTCTCTATTTATAGAGTGGGAGGTGTGATGCAAGTTGGCATCACACCCTCCATGAGATGGTATGCCAAGTTGGCAATCCACTTGCATGTGAAATGTAAATTTCACTTGTATTTGAATTTAATTTGAATTTATATTTAATCTCATGAAATGTTTTTCAAATTATTTCCAAATAAATCTCAAATAAACTCCTTTATTTGAATTTTCCTCCAAAATAAATTCCTCAAATTAATTAAATTAACTCTTTAGTGTAATTAATTAACTTGACTTAACCCTTTAAATCATCTAACTTAAGTCTTTAAGTTAAAAGGTGTCAACTTAACTCTTTAAGTTAACTTGACTAATTAATAGTCATATGACATCAATTAAATTAACTTCTTAAACTAATTGATCTAATTAAACATCCTAAATTATTGTGACTAATTCAACAATTAAATTAATCAAGACAAAATGACTAAAAAACTTAGTCAACTGCAATCACCATAGAAACAACAATGATGAGCTTTCTAACTTCTTCGAAAATTCCTCTCATCAAATAGAACTTCTTTTAGGCTTTTGTATATGACCCATTAGGTTTTTTCATTCATTGGACATATGCTCACAACTTTTGTGATATATTGAATATTAAAATATTCTCATTAGTTTAAACTCATTTAAACTAATAACTCTTTCAATTAATCTCTATTAATTGAAGAGTCCCTAATATCCATGGTCGATTTCTAGCCTCAAGCCCATGGAGACCAACTAATTGGTCGAAATGAATATGCTTTTGGCGAACCATTCTAACTCTATGCTTACCATGCAAATACGGTCTTTTCATTTCCTATCTCCCGAAAGAGGCCTAGGGCAAAATTCCTGTCGGCTCCCCAACAGCCTCGATAACTATGTGTCTATTCCTAATGTTCGATTCCTTTATATGACCTTATCTTCGAAAAATTCCATTTCTAAATTGTCATACTACCTCAACCAAGGATTTCTTAGAATCGATCATTATAAAATACTTAGGAGATGCACTTGCCCTTCACAATAACGAGGAGACGGATCCCATATTGGATCTGACAAACCTCCACGCCTAGGTAGCTCATACGCAATCGCAATCTGGATAACTCGCTAAGTAGTTAAGAAGAGTTAAGGTATGGGGACCTAAACACAAGGTTACCACGGATCTTCAAGTTTAAGGACTAATAATATGTACTAGCGTAAGCAGAAGAACTTGCCACTACTCACTTGACACTACGGCTATTTAGTGGATTCTCTAGGCAGGGTCTTCAGTGAACTTGTTATCTAACAAGCACTCACTAACATGCACCCATGTTTAACATGGATTGCTCATGAAACGGAGCAATATCCAACTCCTTGGATTTATGCATCATTAGTGCAAGTCTATTCGAATCTTAGATGTCCTATCTCTTAAGATTCTATAACTTGAAATGTTTTAAGATCACGACCATGTAAGATTTATTTCATGATCACCACCCAGTGTGTAACCTAGTCCTTTAGTCTTGTGTGATCTAGGAGCTTTAACCAAGTGCTAGTGAAGTATTATAAGCATAAGATGACGATGGCCATTTCATTTGAATATCATTCAATCAAGAATGTATCACAAGTGAAATAGTTTACATGCCAATCTAATTGGCTGCACGGCACTATTCCAACACTCGATTCGATATCTGAAGACATCTCAGCCAGTTTCATCTTTGTAGAATTGACACATGAGACCTGCAATGGTTTAAATGACAGATGGCCCTAGGATCTTCCAATTACATGAGGATCTAATCAATCTTCATCAAGTCTCCAACCCAATTAGTGTATATTTCACAAAGTTTAAAGCTATTTGGGATGAACTAAGTCCAGGCCTTCCTACATAATTGGTCATTGCACTTGCGGAGGAGTTAAAAATCTCTCATATTATTATCATCGAGAGTTTATATGGCTATTTTATCAAGATTAAATGAGTCTTTTAATCAAGTTCATAGCTAGATCTTGCTGAATGATCCTCTTCCTCTAATACTCATGTGTTTTCCTTTCTCACTCAAGAAAAACAACAGAGAAGCCTTAATTCAAATCCTTCAGCTAACTTCAACACCAATATAGCCTTCAGAGTCAAAATTAATCAAGCTAAACATGCCACAGAACCAGCTGACAAACCTCCTTATAATGCCTATAGATGACCTAAAAAGGAGCACCCATACTATACTCATTTATAGTATTATGATTACATTATTGAAATATGCTACAAGATCCACGGATATCCCGTAGGCCTCAAATTCAAGCCTAAGACACAGCATACTGCTTCACAATCTCATTCAACAACCAATCCAACCACCACATCTATCAACCAAGTAACTGATCACTAGTGTAATGAAAGAGTTGGTTCCTTTCTTCAGACTTTTAACTTAAGCCACTATAGTCAACTTATAACCTTATTGTCCAATCACATCAACACCACTTCAAGGCCTGCAGTGCTAGAAACACCATCAAAACTCATATTGTAGGTACTTGTATATCAAATTCTCAGCTTCATACTCTTTCCACTCTATAGATCATGGATTAAGGCATCTCCAAACATATATGCTCCGATGCCATTCTCTTTCAAAACTTGACCCCCATATCTAACACTTCAGTATCTTTACCAAATAACATCTACATTCTTGCTCAATTATGGGTGATATCTTCATTAATTCTACACTCACACACCATACTGCTCGGTTTGTTTCCTCAGTTTTACATTCAACTAATTTCTGTAAGTGTAATTCTTCATGATAAATCTATCTCATTTTTTCATGATCACTTTCTTGTCCAAGACTAGAATACTTCATCTGTGATTAGCAAGGGCAGTAAGCTTGGTGAGCTCTATTTCCTAGATACCAAATATATCCCTAAACATCAGGTAAGCTTTCTATACAGACTTGGCACAACAAAATAGAACATTCATCTTATAGTAAGCTTAGCATGCTAAAGCCTCATCTTCAATATGAAAGTTTTGATCACAAAGATCACTGCTCTATATGCCTTCTTGCCAAGCAGAGACACTTACCAAACATATCTCACAATAATATGTCTCAATTCCCATTTGACTTGATCCATGTAGATGACTGAGTCCCATTTAATGCTCCAACTTATACAGAAGCTCAATATTTCTTAATAATTATAGATGATCACTCAAGATATACTTGGACATTTCTCATGCAACATAAGTCTGAAGTATCCTCTATTATTCCCAATTTCTTCACTTTCATCTTTACTTAGTTTCACACAAAAATTAAAAAGCTTAGGTTTGACAATGCTAAAGAGTTCTTCCTCAAAGATTTTTACTCTTAACATAGAATCCTCCACCAATTTTCTTGTGTTAAAACTCCTAAACAAAATGCTGTTGTTGGGAGAAAACATAAACACCTCTTAAACGTAGCTTCATGAGTTTAGTAATGCAGTGGATGGCAGTGTGTGGGGTAGTGGTTTGAGTAGTGAGGCTAAGAACTTTTTCTTGAGATAGGCTTGTATGGGGTCAATTTTGGTGTTCATAGCCTTAAGAAGGGTAAGAATTAGCTCTATCTTGTTATCGATTTCATTCATCAATTCCTCATTCTTCCTCTCAAAAATCTTTATCTCTTCACTTGAGTTCTCAAATTCAGCTTATTCTTTCTCCTTTCTTTCAGTATCCTCTTCCACACACTTCTTCTTTCCAGCTGCCTCATGTTTGTACGTGATCGAGGGATTCTTCTTCAATGTGACCTAGTCATCTTTCTTCCTATGATAGAATCCCATCTTCACAAAGCTTGTAGTGGTGATCATGTATTTCTGCATCTCGCTCCTATACTCCTTCAATTTTTTAGGCAATTCAACCTTGAACTCCTTGAATATCTTTGTAAAAGCATCCTATATGGTAGCACTTTGGCTTTATTTCCATAACAGTAGATGATGTTCTTGATAATGAAGTAATCCAAGTCAACCTTAAATTCACTTAAAGTAATGTACATCAAATAAATTACCATGAAATTAATATCAATTGTATTGGCGAGTCCAGTGTGGCAAAGAACAGTGTCAAAAATCAGTCAGTGAAGCATTTTATTATAGATCTTATCCCATTGTATGGTAGCCCACCAAAAGATTTTTCGAAAACTTTCCCTTTTCCAAATTATTTTCTTTGCAAAATCCTTATTAAAATAGTCTTTATTACACTATTCCTTCATCTCAAAATATTTGTGCCCATCATTTTCACAGCATAAAATCTTACACAATTTTTGAACCATCAATTTTATGTGGGTTCCATTCGCATACAACTCAATTATGGGGTTTATTTCTCCATTCCATGGTTCCTATTCATAGAAAACTTAAGAGCTAACTTAGGATAGACAAACTCCTCAATCGTCATAATTGGATCCATTATAGCTTTCTTAATCATCTCAGGTAGTTTAGTATCAGAGATACGAGAGAAGTCAATTAACCTTCCATACTAGACTTTCTTTTCTTTGTATTCATTTTCGAACTTGACCAGGAAATCTTCAATTAAGAAGTCCTTTCAAAATGGCTTTCCTCTTCTTCTGAATTACCACTGTCTTCTTCTACTGACTATTCTTTCTTTTTCACTTTTTCTTCAGTTCCTTCACTTAGGCTTTTTTGCTGCCAGACCTTTATGTTTCTCCTTCGTTCTTGCTTTTGTTCTTATCAGAGCTACTCTTTGACTTAGTTTCTGTTGCAATTTTAGATGCGATTTCCTTCTCTTTTACTTTCATAGGAGTTCCCTAAGATTTTCTTAGATAGACAACAATCACTGGTACTGGTGATGGCTCAAGTTCCTTGTTGATATTTGAACTTTTGATCGGTGTTGATGGTAGTGATGGTCTAACGGGTGAATGGATGGGAGATTTGGGAGCATATTTTATTTTAGTTCTACTCATTATGACTGGTTTTTGGGGAAATTTGAAACTAGGGTTTCTTTTGGTAATAGACAAGAGAAAAGGAGAGAGGGAGAGAAAATATGAATGTGGAAATTGAAATGAGTGAATGATGTATTTGTGAATATAAATTAGTTTTTCAGCAAGTAATGGGGCAAAGATGTAAATATGCATGCAAGTAAATCTTTTTAACCAGTGGGTAAAAGAGTGTAGAGAAGGCTTTTTCCATACCAGTGACTATTTTAGTTACCAAGGCAATCAAATTATTACAGAAAATTTGAATTTTGAATTTAAACTCAATAGTTGAAAAGATAAATCATCTTTCAACAATTTTTCCCACACAAGAGCAATATAAAACTAAGGCACTTATCTTTGAATAACGATATTTGCCTTTAATGCAATTCTTTTAACTTTTATTTCTAGAGCACACACGTGATTGAGTTCCACTATCCTTAAATCATTCTGAATTTTGCTAAAGGATCTTCAGTAAAGGGCTTGGTGAAAATATTCGTTAACTAAAGTTTAGTGCTCACAAAATACACACATATCTCTCCTTTGTTCACATGACCTTGAGTACAATGATGTTTCACCTCAAAATTTATAGTTCAAAAATGATAGACTGGATTCTTAGTATTATTTATAGCACTAGTATTATCACAGTATATAGGAATATTGCTAAGCATCAATCTATAATCACTTAATGTTTGCTTCATCTATAAAATTTGAGCATAGCAAATCTAATGCAATATATTCAGCTTCAGTAGTAGAAAGAGCAACATAATTTTTTTCCTTACTAGACCATGTAATAGGGTTCTTTCCTAAGAATTGACATGTTCCATTAGTACTCTTATGATCTAATCAGCATCCGAGTAACCAGTGAGTTCAAATTCTTCATATGCGGGATACTGTAATCAATAGTTCCTTTAAGATACTTGAATATGCGTTTAACAACAGTTTAGTAAGATTCTTTAGGATTATATTGAAACCATGCACACATGCATGTAGCAAACATAGTATAAGGTCTACTAGCAATTAAGCATAAAAGACTACCAAACATACCTTGATACCTTTTATCATAGGTGTTTAGCAACTTCATCTTTATCAAGTTTAATTGTTATGCTTATAAAAGGCAATGCTTCCTTATAACTATCCATCCCAAATTTCTTCAGTAGCTCATTGGTATATTTGGATTGACAAACAAAATTGCCTTTTTCTGATTGTTTCACTTGCAAACCATGGAAGTAGCTAAACTCGCCAATGAGGCTCATTTCAAACACTTTTTTCATCTACTTAGCAAATTCTCTACATAAATGATCGTTAGTTGCTCTAAATATGATATCATCAACATAGATTTACACAAGCAACATATCTTTATTATGTTTTTTGATAATCAATATAGCATAGATTGTACCTATTGATAATCCTTTGTTTATAAAAAACTTACTCAATCTTTCATACCAAGCTCGTGGAGTTTGTTTTAAACTATAGAGTGCTTTGCTGTGTTTGTAGACATGATTAGAAAGTTCTTCTCTCTCAAAGCTAAGAGGTTGTTCTACATAGACTTCCTCATTGATGAATCCATTCAAGGAGGCACTTTTAACATCCATCTGATATGGATTGAACCGCGTGTGGATACAAAGGCAAGTAACATATGAATAGATTCCATTCTTGCAACCAGTGCACACGTCTCATCATGATCAATTTTTTCTTCTTAACTATAGCCCTTGGCTACTAGTCTGGCCTTGTTTTTGGAAACTTTTTCATTCTCGTTGAGCTTGTTTCATCTATTTTGTTCCAATAATTGGATGGTCATCCGGTCTCTCAACGAGATTCCATACTTATTCTTTTCAAATTATACTAGCTCATCTTTCATAGCATCTATCCATAATATATCATTGATAGAAATGCACAATTTTCCCATTTCATCTTCCGGTCTGGAGGATGATCTTGTTTTTACTCCATCTTTTATGCTTTCAATAATTTATGACGTAGGATGACTTGATACTTGATAGATATTCCTTACTGTTGTAGTTCTCGCATCAACCATTTCTTTGGAAATATTATCTTTTGGTTGTTTGAAAAGAGAGCTTTCTTCTTCCTTGACCTCGGCTTAATCCTAACTTCTATTCTTTCTTCACTAGTTGCAATAAGGGGAGTAATATCTGCATCATATTTGCTCAACTGTTCCTAGGCTTCATGAGGGTTAGTTTCATCAAAAGATACATGCATAGACTCTTGAACCACTTTCTTCCCTTTGTTATAAACTCTATATGCCTTACTATACATGAAGTCCCCAACAAATATTCTTTCATCCATTTTAAGATCAAATTTGATAATAAGATCACGATCATTCAAGATAAAACATTTTGAAGTATGAAATAGTAGGAATTTTTCCTCTTCATATTTCAAAAGGGATTTTATTCAAGATAGGTCTAAGAAGAACTCTATTAAACTCATAACATGCAATATTCACAGCTTCTCCCCCGAATGGCTTAAGCGAATTATATTTATTAATCATTATTCTCACAATTCCAATCAATACTCGATTCTTCCTTTAAACAACACCATTTTACTATGGGGTTCTAGGTGCAGAAAAATTATGAATGTGTTCCATTTGATCACAAAAAGATGCAAAGTTATATTCATCAGATTTTGTCCAATGATCATGTCTAATTTTGCATGTGAAATATCCTTTTTCATTTCGCAACTTCTTAGTGAGAGTTATAAAAGCATCTTATGCATCATTCTTATTTGTAAGGAATAACACCCATGTATATCTAGAATAGTCATCTACAATAATAGAAGCATAATTTTTACCTCCAAGTGTGCTTATCTTCATTGGACCAAAAAGGCCAAGATGTAGTAGTTCCTGTGGTCTAGATGTGGTTACCATATTTATAGCTTTGAAGGAAGACTTTATTTGCTTTCCTTTTTGACATACATTACACATTTTGTTTTTCACAAATTTGAACTCAGGAGCTTCTTTGATAAGATATTTCCTTGAAAGTTTGGAGATGAGTTCCATGTTAACATGTTCAAGTCTTCTGTGCCATATCCAACTTGAATTTTCAACTGTCACTAGGCATTTTATGTTTTGATTTGAGAGATCATCATAGTAGTGCAAAACACATTTTCTTTTCTTAGTGTAGTAAAGATAGGTTTCTTGTCTTTAGTGTAGTACATTTGTGAGGTTTCTAGTAGAGATGATAGCTAGTACCCAGTAGTTGACTTGTGCTAAATAGATTGTGCTTCAGTCCTTCAACTAGCCATACATCGTTCATAATGGTGGAAGAGTCTTTTCCAACTTTGCCAACTCCAACAATTTTGCTTTGGTGTTGTCAGCAAAAGTGACATGTCCCATACTTTCTTTGTTGATTTCCAAAAACTATTAGATCACCTGTCAAATAACTTGTGGCACCACTGTCCAGGAACTATTTATTTTTTATATTAGAGCTTCTTGGAAAGTCCTGCAATGACAGAGTTGTTTTTTGAGTTTAGGTACCCAAAGGCTCTTTGGGTCTTTCAAGGTTAATCAACTCAAATTTCAAAACCCATTCATATTTTACTTTTACCTTTTTCTTTCTTGATAGAGCATAACTTAGTTGTGTAACCAATTTTCCCACAATAAAAGCATTTGATAGGCATTTTCTTCAATTTCTTAAAATTTTTATCATAACCAACTCCAACTTTGCTTAAAGAAGTATTTTGCATACCAACTTATTCGATTTATCTCTCCCCATAATATACCTTTCAAGATTCTATTTCAATTCAAGAACTTGATTTTTCAAAATTAGATTTTCTTCTTCAAGAGGTTACAATCACATTTAATCATTTTTCCTTTGAGAGAAGATTGTTCCTTCGAAGAGTATTTATCTCAACATCAGCAGTAGCTAAAGAAAGCATTAAGCCATTGATTTGTTCTTTTAAAGAAAGATTTTCAGTTTGAACAACTTCTACTTCAATTTCAGAAGCATCAAGAGAAAGCATTAGTTCATTAAGAGATCATTTTTCATAGCAAGACAAATCCCTTTTGCATTCCTCAATAGCGACATGAAATTCTTTTTCAAAATCATCATTTTGGGTACTATCATATCCAAAGTTCGAGTCAGAATGTACCTTAGTTTATGCAATAAAGCAAAGATTTGTAAATTCATCATCTAATCCTTCCTCATCTAATTCCCCATCATCATCATCCCTCGTGGCTGCCATAGCTTTATGTTCACTACAAAAAGTTTTCATTTTTTTCCGACAGAATATAGTTGTAGGAAATTTTCGATGGACGTGTGGTGGATTTCTGAGGACTGGATGGACATTGGAAATCCATTGTAATTCTAACGAAGAAACTGGAGAAATTTGATGCCCTTTTGGCTCAATTTTTTTCAATGGATACTCCATCGAAAATGTTTCCCAATGAGTATTTCGACAAATATTCCATCGAAAAATGTAAAAACTTTTTTTATTTAATATTAAATGCTTTACTGGTCGAGGAAATTATTAGATGCAATTCTTTGGGAAATCCGTCAAAAAATTGAAAATTTTAGTCGCCATCACCTTTCTTTTCTTCCTCTTTCTTTCTTTTCCTCTATCCCTATTTTATCTCCTCCTCTCTCCTTCTTGAAGCCACCACCAGAAAAGGCACCACCACCCACCAGCCTACCGCTGCACCATTGCTGCTCTACTGCCACGCCACCTGCGTGCCCACCATCGGTTTGTTTGGTTTAATTATGTTAATGTTTTTATATGTGTATTATTCATATGTATGTGTATGTATTTATATATGTGTGTATGTATATATGTATGTATTTATATTGTTTGAAAATTAATTATGTTTTTAGTTTAAATCATGTGAAGGTTCTAGTTTATAAATTTAATTTGCTGGTGTTTTAAGTGTATGTATTTATAAATATTGAAAATGATTGATACATTATGGTCTAAAGTTTAAATTTTGTAGATATTAGATACTAACTTAGGTTAACATTTATTTTTGTTGTTTTAATTCATTAATATGTGTTTAAGGTTTTAGATGTTGATGTTTTAGGGTTTTATTTGTTTAATTTAGTGATTGTTAAATTTATCAATTAATTAATAAGTTTATGTATCTTAATGTTAATGTATGATTTAAATAACTATATAATATTAATTTGAATTCTTATTAGTTATTATATGTATTAAATTATATTTATTAATTATCACATTATTTAGAAAGTATGATATAATATATGTAGTTTTGCGTTATTAATTTTTTATACTTAGAAAGTTTTCATTAAATTAATTTATAACTATTCTTTTTAATTTAAATTTACATGTAGTTTAGGTGTTGATATCCAACACTTTTGTACATTCATTTCCCTCAGGTGTTTATATTCTACATATTTTGATAAGGTAAGTGCGCTTTTTCTCTAATGTATATGGATTACTATTATAGAAATTTTATGTCTTTATGAATAGTAATTGTGTGCAAAGTTTAGAATTTAGAGTTGTTAGTTTAGGTTGGTGGATGGGTTTTGGGCGAAGAGGTGGAGCATTTCCATTTGTTGTTGTTGGATTATTGTTTACTTGCATGTACGTATGGAGTAATAAGGTGTTGTGATATTGAATTATTTTTTTATTGTGTTCTGTGATATATATGTCTTTGTGAATATGCCTAGATATATGTGACTAGTAATGAAGTATTGCAATCTTTAGTTTCCAATTATCTATGCTACCTATAAAAGTATGAATGAGTATAGTGGTTTGTTTCCTTTTATGTGGGGATAAAAATATCAATTTCTAATAGTATTACAACATTTAATGCACATGGTTTAATGGTAATTAAATTAAATTAAGTTTGTTTTTAATTAGACTCATGTATATACATTGTATTTAATAATGTATATAATCAAATATATATATACATTGTATTTAGATTGATAGAAAATAATAATTATAATTAAATACATCAAGTCTTTCATCTTAAGTAATGTGTATACATCAAATGTATATCATTGTATTCATTACATTTGTTACAAGTTAAATATATTTTTAATAGAATTATAAAAAGTAATAATTATATTAATTAATTAATTAAATTTCCTACTTATCATGTGTAATACACATAGTTTAATGGTGATTATAATCAAATTAAGTTTATTTTTAATTAGACTCACAAACAATAATAACTATAATTAATTAAATTAAGTTTTCCACTTAACAAATTTATATATACAAATGTATATACATACATTGTATTTATTAAATTTATCCAAATTAAGTGTATTTTTAATTAGACATATAGAAAATAATAACTTTATAAAATAACAATTTAAATTATATCCCCATCTAATGAGACTATTACTATCACATTCAATACATATTTATCCTTCTACCAACATACTTAATTGGACTTATAGAAAATAATAGTTAAATTATATCCCCATCTAATGAGACTATTACTATCACATTCAATACATATGGCTTTATAATAAACTACGACAAGATTAAGTTTATTCTATTAGACTCATAAAAAATAATAACTAAATTGAAATTAATTAAGAAAAAATAATTTAATGAGGAAGATACTTCATAAATAGATTTGTATAGATATGCATTCAGCACTCTCCCTCAAAAATAAGAAAAGAAATATTTTTTATGTATTAAAATATGTGCTCAATACAAATATAATAGTACAATGAATATGACAATGAATAAGAATAGATAAAATCTTACAATCACATGCTTAGTTAATGAGGAAAAAAGAATGATATTTCATGAATGTATTCATACAAATATGGGTTCTTTCTAAAATTAAAAAGAGATAAATATCAAAATAAGTGTCAAACTCATATGTAATATTGTATTTAATATGATAATGAAAATGAATAAACTAAGTTTATTTAATTTTTTTTTTATATTTTCATTTATTTGTGTATTTAAATATATTTCTAAAATATATTTTGGTTAATTTTTACATCTAATGATGTGCACACAAATCTAATAAAATTTCTTAATCTTACTTATTTAAGTTAAAAGATAAATAATAGTCAAAAGAACAGGGAATATATAGTTGATAGCTCTATTAGAAGCCATAAAAAGAATCAACTAAAATTTTATTTCTTTAAACAGTCTTTTTAAATAAATTATTTTTCAATTAAAATAATAATGTGGCATTACTAACTTTTAATAATTATTTTTAAAAGGAGAATAGAAATATATATATATATACACACATATATATAATATTAATTTTTATCAAATAACCTTATGAATGATCAAACTGAATTTTTTATTTGGAGTGTGACGAAGGATGATGAAGACCTTGTCACGATCAAGTTTTGCATAGTTTAGCTAATCATATGATAAACATTGTTAAAGTGTACATCAACAACATAATAAGTAGAATTCACTTATTATATAATTGACTCGACTTGATCATATTTAATTAAGATATGAATTTTTTTTAAAAAGTATATATTGTTGGATTGATACTTATGTAATTCAAACTATTAAGTTCAATAAATATTTGTTTGATTTTAATAATAACATTAATCTAACCTAGTGAAACGTTTTCTATCAACAATATAAAATAGAATATCAATAAATACATTTTACTGGATAAAATATCACATTAGCCCATATGCCTCTGTCCATACCCTACAAAATATATACACCCCTTAAGTGCGAAATATATACCCTACTAAGATCATAGTACCCAAGAGTTAAAAATCCTTATTTTTTATATGCTAAACATTAAATAATTAATAAAGTATAAATATTTATTTCAAATAATGAATTTCATTTAACAATTTAGGTATATATTATATTAATTCTAACTTAATTCATAATCCAACTCTTACAAATTTATGAACATAACCAACAAACTTTTAAGGAAATAATTTTCACACTTTTCCTTAACAAAAAGAAAAGTTATAAATACTACAATATTTTTATTTTACACAATGGTACTTAAATCTTTAAAATTGATCAGAACTTAACTTTATCTATTTTGGTTTAACTAAGAAGAGACAAAAGTGAGAACAGAATCATAATAAATAAGTCGAACACATGAGAAAGTTTTTTTTCTTTTTCTTTTTAATTTTAAATTAAAAAAAGTGGTCCATTAAAATCTAAGATGAAATAAGTAATATAAGTTTTATTTATTTATCTAAATTTAGAGGAAACTAATTTACAAATTTCTTTGAATCATCTGAATCATATTTTTAGTTTTAGTTAATAAAATGACAATTGAAATTATTGTTTAAAAAATCAAAAGGACTTTTCAATTAACAAAAAATAAAAATATAAAATAAATTAAAATTATGGAATAACAACTAGCACAAATTTAATTCATTGACAGAGAATAAATTGAAAAATAAAAGCTTCTTCAAATGTCACCCGAAAATGAAAGCATTCAATAGTTAGCTACTATTAGTTATTATATTGTAAAAGATACATATAAATCATATTTTTTAAATGTTAAGTTTTCAAGATATATTTTATCTTAGTCATTATTCAATTCACATGTCTTCGTTGTTCCATTTTCAGTAAAGGGTTCTTAAAATGGTAATAAATCGATTAACTTTTATCTTGAATCAGCTTCATGTTTAGTTGATTTAATATATGATATCCTGACATATATTTAAAACATGTTCGTATATGGCTATTTAGAAACATTTCACCTATATTTTAGATACATAGACATAATTTTCTAATGATAATTAATATTGTTTTAGCATTTTATTTTGACAATATATACAAAATAAGATGAAGAGAAAACATGCCGCATTGAGTACTATAGAGAGACATGCATATATAGATAAAATTAAAGAGTTCAAGAAAATGAGAAAGTCAATTAAATCATTGAAGGAGAAAAAAATATCAAATTTAATGAATTACGACCTCTCTTTCAACATAGTTTTGAATGAAAAAGAGTTAATTCATAAAAAAATCAATTATCAATATTTACCACTTTATAGCTTCTAAGAACATAAATAATTTCGTATCAATCAAAATGTTAGTAATTTTTCAATAAATATGTAATCTATGATTTTTCAATACGTATTTATCATGTGGGAAAATTATCATATGCTAAAATTTTAAATTTTAATCTCATATTTTGATTCAATTTGAGAATTTATGATGCTGTGTGCACGAAAACTCATGAATTGAATAAGGTACTTAATTACATCTATTGCAATGCTATAAGATTTAAAAAAGCCTTGCAAATTGTGGCAATGAAAAAAATTAGAGTTACTTTACTTTAAATGACAAATGAATTGCATAAGTTGTTTATTTCTCTATCAGGAAATGTTATGAACTTTCTAAAATATATTTGAGTTTTGAACTACATACTCTCTTTTACTTTATTTAGTGTGTAATCAGACAAAAACTTACATCTATAAGGGTGGAGTTATACTTTTCAAACACAAGGCATGATTATCATTAGGGATGGAAATAGGTAGGGTCTGGGGCAAGTTTGGCAAAACCTAGGACCCGCCTCATCAAGATTTTTATAGACCGGAGACCTACCCCACCCTAAACCTTTATCTAGCGGGTTGGACCCATTAGACCCATTTAAAATGTTTAAAAAAATTAAAAATATTTCTTTTAAAAAAAATAAACATCACCATAACTTCATAATATGATAAGATAATATTATTAACAAAAACTTTATTATTTGAATATTTATATATGCATGTTTTAATCTTTGAAAAATGATAAATTGAAAACATTAATACATATTGAATGTATAAGTTATTTATTATGACAATATTATCATTTTTATATAGAACACATATGTAATATTCACATCTTTTCATACATACATATATATATATATGAATACACATCACATAAAATAGATACATAATAAACAAAATTAATATATATAATATCTAGCAGAGTGGGTCTGGGACGAGTCCGATTTTAAAAATTAAAACCCAAGACTCGCCGCAATACTCGTTCATGCTTTTAAAACCCGCTCCACATGGGGCGAGTTCGAGGTGGATTCGGGTAGACCCATTGTCATCCCTAGTTATCATGGTCTTTCAGGGTTAATTTTCAAATTAAAATAAGTATGGTAATATTCAATTGTATTTTACCTAAATAGAAAATGATTTTGAGAATAGAAAATACTAAAAGAATCAAATTTATCATAACAATTATGAAAAAACTTACAAAAATTTATGGAGATAAATTCATATGCAAAAATCTTCAGAAGGTTAAAATGATTATCTTTCAATGAACGATATTCAGCTCTATATTTTAAATTTGGTGGAAAGAAGTTATCATAATATATCAGTGGTACAAGATATTATTGTCCATGCATGTTGAGATCATAAACATAAAATAGTACGTTATTATGAATATTACGGCCTACTGCAACATTCGCTTCTTTTCCCAATAGGTGATATAAAATGTTACCTAAGCATTCAGAAAAAGGTACCAAAATATCCAATAATGCAATCCAAAAGAAAGGATCTATCTAGCCAAGTGACTCTTACAAGTAGTACAACCATTATTGAAGAATAATAAATAGGTTTATATCTTATTTATAGTTTATTCCATTATATATTAATCTTATATTGGGAAGAGACACTTGTTTTCTTTTTACTATAACATACAAAGTTTAGCCAAAAAAAATAATTTGTGAAGCACTTATACAATTAAAATTTTGAATTTTTAAGTGTGAATTTTTCTATTCTTATTATCAAAACTTTAACATTTTTCATATGAAAATTTTCATATTTACAAATCATAATTTATTTATATAGAGATCAAGCTTTCTGCTATTGATTCTATAGTAATTCCTTCAGAGAAAAAAAATTCTATTGTTGGTTCTTCAAATTAATAACATAAAACTAGAAACTATAAGATTGATTACTATTGCCAAATGAAATTTGTGAGAGATGGGAACATTAGGTGCCCTTGCAAATGGTATCAAATGAAATTTGAATTGTTAAAACCTGATAAAGTTAAGATGCACTTGTATAGAGTAGGATTTTGGGAAAATTACTATTACTGTATAAACCATGGAGAGTTAGATCCTTACATGCAAATGTATAATTATACATTTGATTATGGCACATCAACTAGTGGTCAATAGGATTAATATCCTAGTGATGAGCTGCATAGATATATAGAATGGTATATGATGTAGCTCGAATTAATTTGGGGTATAAGTGTGTACCATTCCAATCTAAGAGTGACGAAGAATCCAATGAAGACGCTCAAAGGTTTTATAACCTACTATTCGAGTATAATCAACTATTGTGGGATGGATGTGAAATGCATTCTCTTTTACCCATCGCTATGAGAATGCTCAGCATTAAGAGTGACTACAATCTATCTCATAATGTCATGGATGATGCACTACAATTCATGTCTAAGGTCACACCATGAAGGAGTGGTGTACCTACTAATTACTATAAGGTAAGAAAGCTAGTTAGTAGTCTCGTTTTGGTGACCAAAAAAATAATTGTTGTATGAATGGATGTATGTTGTATTACAAAGAAGATGCAAATGACCATCAATATAAGTTTTGTGCAACACCTAGGTATAAATCTCAGGATCAGACAATGGGTGAAAGAAAGTTTCAAGATGTGCTAATGAAACAAATCAGCACCACACATGACATTGCATTGTAAGAACCATTGAGCATATGGTGTCATGCGTTATCCATTAGATGAGAATGCTTGGAACTAGTTTGATCTAACACATCCTGACTTTGCAAGTGACCCTAGAAATATAAAGCTTGGTTTGAGATGTGCTGACAGATTTCCACCTTTCACTCAATTTATATCATTGTATTCATGCTAGACTGCTACAGTGACACCATATAATTCATCTCCTGAAATGTGTATGACATTGCCATATATGCTTTTGACATGCATTATTCCCGAGCCAAGAAATCTAAAAGCTATGATAGATGTCTACCTTCAGCCTTTGATTAATGAATTGAATAAGCTTTGGACATCGGGTGTTCTCATTTATAACACCAACATAAAGCAAAATTTTATCATAAGAGCTGCTTTACTATGAACAATAAATGTTTCCCAGCTTATGGAATGTTGTCCAAGTGGATGACAGTGGGTAAATTGGCTTGCTCATATTGTATGGTACACTCAAAAGCATTCTCTTGAAAAATGACCAAGAGAACTATTGGTTTGACCACCATCGACAATTCTTAGATCATGATCACCAATTTATGAGAAACACTATCAATTCCTTAAAGAATCAGGCTGAGAAAGATCCTCCTCCTCCCTTATTGAATGGAGAGAAATTATGGGGTATGGTATGTAGTATAATTGGACCAAGCACAGTATATTTTGGGAATTGCCTTATTAGAAGACTAACCTATTGAGACATAATTTGAAAGTCATGCACATAAAAAAGAATGTGTTCGATAATATCTATGACACTGTCATGGACATTAAGGGAAAAACTAAAGACAATGTTAAAGCTTACTTGAACTTGAATGTTTATTGTAGGAGGCATGAGCTCGAGTTAATTCTAAAGGAAAATGGTCAGTGGAGCAAGCCTATAGCTGTGTATGTCTTAACACCCGAGCAAAGGAAAATTGTATGTGAATAGGTCAAGTCATTACGAATATCTTATCATATTTTTCTTATCTAGCTAGGCATATCGACACATATGGGCATAAGATCTATGATTATCACATCTTCATGGAGCAATTACTACCAATTGCATTTAGAGAATCACCGAACCATATATGGAAGCCTTTGGCCGAGCTTAGTTAGTTTTTTTGGGATTTATGTTCTATAACTTTGAGGCACGATGACTTGGACAGAATAGAGAAAAACATTCCTGTAATTTTGTGAAAGTTAGAACGGATTTTTCCTCTAGCATTTTTTGATTGTATAGAGCATCTACCGATCCATTTAATAGAAGAAGTAAGAAATTGAGGACCACTGCAATACCGATTGATGTATCCGTTTGAGAGGTAAAATATTATTTTTATTTAGATGCTAAAGTATTGAAATTGTTAAATACTTTTGACCATATAACTCTAAAGTATTACTTATTTTACACTTAGGGAGTTTAGCATACTCAAAACGACAGTGAAGCAAAAGGCAGAAGCGGAGGAGTCTATCTATGAGGCATTTGTTTGCAAACAAACATCCAACTTTTGCTCCTACTACTTCCAATCCCATGTTCGTTCTTTAAGGACGAGAGTAGGTCAGAATGATGATGGTGAAAATGAGCCCTACCTACTTTGTCTATTTTCAACCAATAAAGCCAGTCGTGCCTTTGGTGCCTGCATGATTAGGTACTTAAGCAATGACAAGCTTAGAGCTGCAACACTATATGTGTTGCTTAAGTATGAAGAGGTCAAGGAATACCTTAAGTAAGTCGTTCAACTAGCTAGCATTAATTTCAATTTCCCACGAGATAACTATTGTTTCTTTTTTATTCTTATTAGTTCTAAAATATGGTTATGTGGTTATTTTGTGGACTACTTCAAGGTTGGTGATGCAGATGTCAATGCGTGGATTCAAAATTAATTCATCTATTAGTTTAAGTCCTATGTGGGTATGTTTATATTTAGTTCATTATGCATTACCCAAGTAATGATATGAATTTGTCAAAAAACTTCTATCAAAACTGACACTTTATGTAATGAATGATAGATTCATAACCCGAGCAATAGAATAACAAATCCATTCTTGTATTACTTAGCTTGGGGCCCTAAGAGACAAGTTAGGACATGGTCCAAATACTTTATAAATGAATTTAAATTCCACACAGATGTATGGAGTCATGAAAAAAAATGCATAATGGTGTATGGGTGAAGAGAGTCAAGGGGGTTGGTGGTGAGGATGACCATTAATGGATATTAAAGGAGGTGGTTGAGTTATAATACTTGAAAGAACCTATAGAAAAGGTGGTTCTATTTCATTACGAATGGTTTAATCTAATTTCTATGAGAGGAACTTGTATAGTGCATCCAAAATATCATATTGTTGAAGCTAGGGAAATGGGAAGGCATAGAAAGTATGACTCATTTGTAATTGCCTAACAAGTGCAGCAAGTTTGCTATGTTCCATATCCCATAAGAATTAGGGGTAAGGTCAAATAGTTAGCTGTTATAAAAATGAAGGCCAAAGGTTGAGTTGAAATTGACGCATGTTGATGTAGCGAATTCAGATGATTTGCTAGAAGATTTAATAGATCATAATCATCCTTTAGAAGATGTCGATAGATCAGATGCACATGTAGATGGTATTGTTAGTGATGATAAGGAAGAACATATAGGGTCTAGCAATGATGAAGATGAATTTGATGATGATGCTGAGTTAAATGACTTCGAATAGTCTGATGAAAATTAAATTATGTTAGCATTATGCCATATTCGTTTAAACTTGTTTGTTTTATTCATTTTAGTTTTTAATTGTTCTTATACATTTCACATATGTAGTTACTTAATTTGTCATGTTGACATTGTTGTCCATATATATTAAAATTCAATATATGCTTGTTTTTTATTCATAGATAGCACACCAGTCACGTAAGTATCTTCCTCCTTGCCACATCGGCCAATAGATAAGGTGCATCTTTTAATATTTTCTTTGTAATGAAGATTTATATTTATAAGATTATAATTTTTTGAAATATATAATAATTTTTATTAATTTATATATTTATAGATTTGTTGTATACAGAATGTTTCAGCAAGTTAAAAGTATAAAAAATAAAATTCAGAAGATTAAATTAAAAAAAATTCATATGGAATTCTGATAAAATTCCATCGAACAATTTAATCTAATTTATTGATATAGAAAAGATTTTCAATGGATTACTAATAATATTCCATTGGAAAGAAAATATGTATATTAATTAAAAAACAAAAATCCTTTGGATAATAACTAAAAATTCATCAAAAACTTTTCGATGAAAATTTTGATTGGAAATCTAATGAAAAATGAACTGTCTAAAACAATAAAAATTCCATCTGAAAAGCATAGAAAATCCATCAAAAACTTTTTGATGGAAGTAATGCCACTGGAAAAGTAATGGAAACATATTTGTGACGAGGCTTTTTTTGACTTGAAAAATTCCATTGGAAATTTATTGATTCATCGAAAATTCGTTGGAATCCGTCGGAAATTTTCGTTAGAAAAGCTGTGTTTTTTTGTAGTCGTTGTTTTTTCTTCTTGCAAGCTTTGTTTAACTTAGGGAACTTTGGACGAATATGTCTAGGCTTGTGACATCCATAACCAATGACTTGATTTGAGGATCTTGATTTATTCTTGCCATTTTTTTGAGCCTACATCCTTTCCCTTTTATGAAGATTTCTTTCTTCTATTTAGGAACTTTAATCTCCTTATAATGAACACAATTTCTTCATTATTTTCATTATTGTTGTCAATCTCATCTCCTTTTGATTGATGTTTATTTGTTGTCTTGAATGTAATGTTTTTTTCTTTTTTGCTTTCAACAAGCTATGCCTTAACTAGTATTGTCATTTCATGCGATGTCAGTGAGCTAATAAGTTACAACCATACTCATTTGGTAAGATTTTTAGCATCCTGGATCGCTGTAACCTTGGGGGTCCATTCCCTTGGTTGAGACCTCAGTATTTTCCTTGCTTTCTCTTCTTCAAAAAACACTTTACCAAGTGCATTAAGAGGATTGATGATTTCCATAAGCCTTGAGTGCATTTACTTGATGTTCTCCTTAGACTTCATAGTAAACATCTCATATTCATGTACCAACATAATGATCCTTTTAGTCTAAACTTGATTTATTCCTTCATGAGTAACTTGTAGTAGATCCGACATTTTTTTGTATTTTCACACGAGCTTACTCTGTGTACTCTTCATTCATGAGAGAACATGCAATATTATTTTCATCTTTGGCATTAAGGGAAACCTATCTCTTATTCTATGTGTTGCATTCTGACCAGGTTTTGTTCTTTATGTCATTTTCATCTTCTGTGGTTAGAATAAATGGTCCTCTAGTGATGATTGTCGACAGATTGAAATCTTGAGCAATGATCTATTTCTGTATTCTTTTTTTTCCAGCTGGGATAGTCTATTCCATCAAATAGAGGTGGTCGTTTGTGAGATAAACCTTTCGCATGAAGTTCTATGGTGGCCATGGTGGATCATACACTCAAGTTGTTAAGCCTTTATATAGAGTGAACCTATTCTGATACCAATTGTGGTATCAGAATAAGATGAGGGTGAATTATGCTTATTCGCCCCTTTTTTGCATAGCGAAAATATCACTAGGAATGATTGCTTCCTGATCTTGTTAGTTCAATACTTGCAGCACTTAAACAAATTATTGATTAGTAGCGAAGAAGGAAATAACGTAAAGTGCAGTAATTAATAAGTAAGTAGTGAGCATTAACAAAGAGTAAATCAAGTAAACAATACCAAGATTTTAGAGAGCCTTGGACCAAATGATCTTACTATTCTACCTAAACTTTGTAGCTTAAGATTTTAGGAAAGATCACTAAACTATTTTTTTATAGGATGAAATCTAACCTATTACTTCGATTTTTGCGGGAGCAATCTTAACTTAGACTTTTTATGGGATCAATCCTAACTTAGTCCTTTTCGTTATAGAAGGACCAAACCTTGGCTTTTACAAGATCAAAAGCCTTAGTTCTTTAAGGTACTAAAGAATTTAACCTTGACTTTTATAGGTTCTGCTAATAACATGACCTTTTACACTGTTAAGGTCAAACCTTCAAATAGTGCATCCCAGGAAATAAAATCCTTCAGCTCCCAAATTTTATGAATTTATCTTAACCAAAAGAGTGCATCTCAAGGAAATAAATTCCTTCAGCACTATGACTTTAAGGATAAGTCTTAACCTTACAAAACATTTATGGTGAGAATATAGGTTAAGTTTATACAAAGCTTATTACAAAAATTTCTGCAAAGCTCTCAATCTAGAAGATACGAAGACGGGTTTTTGGCTCATAGACTTGAGAGATTTCGAGTGCAGCTTGAAAGAACTTGAATACAGTTGAATGCACAAGCTTAGAAATTTCTATAATGTCTCTCTTCTTCATTTGAAGACCATCTTAGAGTATTTATAAGAAAACTAGCCATTTATGACATTACTCACAAGTATGGACTCTGTTTAAATTTTTCGTGTAAGACAGTCTTTACTTCCTAGGCTTGGCTTTCTATGTTTTACATATTTGTGCAAGTGAGTTGTCTTTGTAGATTGACATTTTTAGAGCCATTTCAAGTTTTAAATTCAGATTTAAAATTTGATCGTTGAGATTTCCAAGTCATTTAGGCAGGGAAATTCAATTTTTCAGCTTGTGCTACCAATAAGCTAATTGCTTCCCATCATCTAGAATTCACTCATTGCTTTAGAACTGTGTTTTAAATTTTGGATTTGATATAAACCACTGCTTGATCCCTTTTTATCTATCAATCGTCACTTGAAGAATTCATTAGTATCAAGGATTGATTTGTTATTATCAAAACATACGATTGAACTAAAAGGTCAACACTACCATATTCTGGACTCTATTCTTCTCAAATTATAGTTGTTTTTGTTGTTGTTGTTATTATTATTATTACTTCATTGCATTAACGCTCAGAATTCATCCATGACTACATCATGACATTTGTTTTGGTTTAATAAGAGAAACAAAGGCTAGGTTAGAATCACTTGTATTAGTTTGTTTCAACTATCATCGAGTTGAGATTCCAGCTTGAGCACCTCTGATGATTTTATTAATTAGGTGGTTTAAGGATGTTTGAATTTTTTTTATTTTATGTTTATCATTTCCTTTGAAACTATTTTTGGAAGTTCCATTTAATTGTTTTTCAAATTCTTAATGTTTGAAATTTTTGATCTTTTTTCATAACTTTATTTACAATTTTCTTTGGAAGATCCACAGCCTTGCTCCTTAGATTTCTCTTTGGTCAGATTTTCTTACATTTCAAGTTACTTCTCATTCTAAATAACCTCAATAATGATCAACACCTAGAGATTCAATGCTCACAGTTTCCTTGACACTAAAAGGGTTGGTTTCATCAAATACAACATGCACAAATTCTTGCAGAGTTTGGTTTCATTTGTTGAAGGCTTGGTGTGCTCCACTGTTAGTGGAGTATCCAACAAAAATTCCCTCATCTAATTGAGAATCAAATTTTGCAAGATGTTTGCAATCATTAAAAATGAAACTCTTATAGGCAAAAACTCAAAAACAAGGGATATTTAAAAATTTTCCATGCCAAATTTCATAGGGAGTTTTCTTCATAAAAGATGTGAGAAAAACATGATTGATAATATAACATGTTGTATTTACAGCTTTAGCCCAAAATGATTTTAGTAAATCATATTCATTCAATATGGTAAGGGCTATTTTTTGCTTAACTCTATTTTTTTCTTTCAACTACTCTATTTTGTTAGGTGTTTTTGGAGCAAAAAAATCACGAGAATAGCCATGTTCATCACAAAACTTGACAAAATTATCATAATCAAGTTCAATGTTGTGATCACTTCTAATCTTATTGATGGATAGCCTTTTTCATTTTGCAATCTTTTGGTTACGGGAATGAATGTATCAAGCGCATTTTTTTTATGAACAAGAAAAAGTACCTAAATACAACAAAAAGAATCATCAATAGTCATAAAAACATATTCCCTACTGCCAAGCGATGCATTTCCCATAAGTCCAATTAAATAAAAATGCAATAACTCAAGTAGTCTAGTGTACGCAATATCATTTACTAGCTAGAATGAGGATTTAACATGTTCATAGCAAACACAAAAATCACAAATTCTATAACTAATAAATCAAAGTTTTTGAACGCCTTTAACCAAGTCTTTAGCAAGACATGTCAAAAGATTTATGTTAGCATGTCCTAGTCTTTTATGTCAAGTCTAATGTGGTTCTTACATTAAAACAAGACACTCAAGATTTTGATTTGATAAATCATCAAGATTGATGCAATAAATATTGCTTTTTTCATGTAATGCAATGGAGATGATGTTCTCATTTTTCAACATAATGCAATTTGTAGGTTGAAATTAGACCTTGCAACCATTATCACGTAGTTGATTAATACTTATTAAGTTGTGCTTAAGATTATCAACCAACCAAATGCCATCAATGGAAGTTCCAAGTCCTTCGCCAATTGTTCCTCTCCAAACGATTTTTCCTTTGATATAGTTAGGAAAAGAACATTTCTTTATTAAAATGCTCAAGCTTTAAGAAGGCTGACATGTCTCCTATCATATGTTTGGAGCAACTACTGTGTAGATACCACTTCTCCTTCGGTCATGTCGTATCAATTTTTCAAGCTAAACCTTAAGCTTGAATTAAAATAAACTAGCCAGAGTTACAGCTTACAAATTAATAATTTTAGTTGAGTTGGCAACAATTTATGTTTGGGTTAAGTTAATCATATTGGTGCAAGGTGAATAAATTTAGTAAAGTTCAATCCGAGTTCGAAATTGAGCCCGTCAGAGTGAGCTCTTCATAAGTTGGATTAGAATATAAGTATCAAAAGCTTGGAATTTAACTCACGAATTTCTTTTTTTGATTTATTTGTATTTCTAATTATACAATAACTTTATTACTAATAAATAGCATGATTCCATATTCTAATAAATGAGAATTCTTTCACTTTAAAAAATTGTGCAAATAATTTCTTGTGTCGCATTTCTTTTCGTGATTTGGTATTTATAGCTATTAGTCTTAATGCGCCTAGGCCCTAATGGGCTTTTCTGTCCTTTTCGTGGACTTGACTTGTCCTTTGGTCTCTCTAGCCCATTTACTTTATTAATTAATTTAAGGGTTGATACATTATTTTTAGTCAAAATTTCAAAATGTCCTTAGGTCCAATTTTAGTCACATTATTAAGCCCCCTATTCTCGATGGGAAATTGTTAATTTTTTTTTGAAAATATAATTTAAGTTTAATTTATTAAATTTATCATAAGTTAATTTGAGTAATTATTTTAGGTTTAGGAGTTTGTGGATTCTCAACTTCTATTCAAGTTGAGTTTGAGTAAGTTTCAAAGTCTTTGAGTCTTTTAAGATGTGTTCCATAAAGGCTTTGGTTAGCATCTAGGGAGTTAGAAAAAAATAGAGGAATTTCACCTTGGCTAAGGAGGGGAAGAAGAAAAGACAACTCTATTTGGAGCGCCAAAGATGAATCCTCAAGGTAGAGTCCTCTTCATACTTTGGACTCTTCGACATATTTCTTTCTTCTTGGTTCATTCGTTTGTATGTTCTATCGAAGCTCCTTTAGAGTTAGCGAGCACTTTAAGGTCCTTAATTAAGTTAAAGAATGTCTAAGCCTATCTTTCAGTTGAGTTCAGGAAAAGAGTCTTCAGCACATCAGTCGAATAGAGGCGAAAAAAGAGCTAACATGGAAGGCTTGCGGCAAACTGGCTGCTGCGCATGGCACAGAATTGGGTGCCCAAGGTGGAAGCTCGCACTGTGCTAGTTGGAGCACCTGCAAAGCATCTATCTTAGGCACCCATAAGGTACCCATATTGAGTGCCTGCATAGCACCCGAGGCTGTGCCCGCTGGCCGCTTGCCTCGACACTCATGAAATGCCTTAGGTGAGTGCCCATGTGTCACAGGGCGCTTCTCAAGTAACGAGGAAACTGCGCACTGTGCGTCTAGTAGCTTGCCACACGCTAACTACGTCCACCGAAATACAACCGTCAACCGTCTCGGTAACAATTAAGAGCTTAGTAACCGTCAAAGCTTGATAGCCTGTTGGGTGATTGTACGTTGCAATCCCGCCCATACTAGGGAGCTTTAGAGGCACAATCCCCAACGGTACTCACTCACATACCAGAACGTTTTGGAAAGAAAACTCCATTTCATTGATAACAGCAACAGTACAATATCGATAATCATTAGAGCAACGCTAGACGTTGGGGGGGACTCTAACAATGCACAGTACAACTCAGCTTCGAATACTCATTACCCCCTATAATAGGCTTAAAAAAGAAAAATGTTGTTACAGCACTACATATTGAAAAGCTGAAAATTACAACAAAAACGGCAGCATCCTGCCTATATATGTACAATAGTGAAAACAAAAGAAAAGGCCTACACCTAGGACACGGTAGATACTCCTTGGAGTGCAAGTCCGTTGACGCAGGCTATTGAGGGGCGGGGGGGACGGCCCGGATGCCCTGTAGATGGTCAAGGGGCCCTATGGCGGGAGCGACCCTTGACATTCTCCCCCACTTGAGATGGCGATGTCCTCGGCGACACTAAGGCCTGATATGCCTCTAACAGAGGTTGGAACGCCTTAAGGTTCGTCACCCGCTCCCAAGAGTTCTCCTCACTGCTACATCCCTTCCATTTCACCAAGTACTCCATCTGGTTGCGCTTCCTGTGCTGGTTACTCAATAATTTAGAATTGCTTTCACCACCCTCTTCTCTTTCTTCGTGAACGTCAACTGTGGGCGGCTGGGTCTATTACGGGATGCGTCCTCCTAATCTGTATGATAGGGCTTAAGTTGGCTTACATAGAGGATGAATTTTCCACCAGTCAGGTAACGCTATCTTGTAGGCTATCTTCCCGATGCGTTTAATGATAGGCAACGGTCCAATGTACTTCTACATCAAGCGAAGGCCTCTCCCACTTGCTGCTTTTGACTGTCTCGGATCAAGGACCTTCACCAATACCATATCTCCCACTTGAAATTCACTGAAGCAGCGATACTGATCTGCATGTTTTTTCACCCACTTCTGAGCTTTCTCGAGGTAGCTTCGGGCTAAATCAATATTCTGTTTCCATTCCTGTGAGAAACTCCATGCAAGAGGAGACCGTGCACCCTGCGGGGAGTCCAGAGTGTGTGGGAGTAGCGGTTGCTACCCAGTCACAATCTCAAAAGCACTCTTATTGGTGGTAGAGTACTTCTAGGCATTGAAGCACAGCTGAGCAACATCCAAAAGCTTCACCCAATCCTTCTGAGAGGCGCTTACAAAGTGTCGAAGATATTCCTCCAACATAGAATTGAAGCGCTCGATCTGGCCATCAGACTGTGGATGATAGCTCGAGGTCATATTCAGTTTGGATTCGAGGAGTTTGAAGAGCTCGGTCCAAAAGCTGCCAGTAAACTGAGAGTCCTGATCACTGACAACATCCTTCGGTAATCCCCAATACTTAACAATATGCTTGAAGAAAAGATGAGACATCTCTTCTGCTGTAATATGTTTAGGGGCTGCAATAAAAGTAGCGTACTTTGAAAATCGGTCTACCACGACAATAATAGTCCCCAACTCTCCCACCTTAGGCAACCCAATGATGTAATCCATAGATATACTCTCCCAAGGTTGTTGGGGAATCGGAAGTGGCTCTAACAAGCCTGGTTTTTTCTGATGGTCCGGCTTGTCCTGCTGACACACCAGACAAGTGTGGACATACGTCTCAATATCATCCAGGTACACCACCACAAACTCATCTAGAAAACCATGGAGTACCTGTTTCATCAACGTGCTGAAGGTTGCTGGGGTGTTTGTCAAACCGAAAGGCATGACCAGGAACTCAAAGGCCCCATACCTCGTGACCACTGTAGTTTTCGCCTCATCACCCTCCTTGATACGAACTTGCTAATAACCCAACCTCAAATCAATCTTTATAAAGTATTTTGCCCGGCTAAGTCGGTCAAAGCAATTGGCCACAAGTAATATAGGATACTTGTTCTTCACATTAATTTTGTTCAATGCCCGGTAGTCATAGCACATCCATAAGGACCCATCAATCTTCTTCTGGAACAATACTAGGGTTCCATACAGTGACTTGGCTGGCTTGATGATCCCACACTCCAGCATCTTCTTCAACTGCTTCCTAAGCTCCTCAAGCTCAGGTTGCGACATCCGATATGGCGCCCGGGCAGGAGGTTTGGTACCCGACACCAACTCAATCTCATGATCCACTGCTCTCTTTGGCAGTAGCTTCCAAGGCAGTTCATCTGGCATCATATCCTTAAATTCCCGCAAGAGCTCCTTAACCACACTAGGGATTGGCCCCGATGCCTCCTCCATATCTTCAAAGCGAAGGGTGCACAAGAATGAAGGCTCATTTTATTTGCAACCCTTCTCAAACTGAATGGCTGAGAAATTTTTGTCCCCCAGCTTCCCAGTCAATATAGGTATAACGCACGGCTTGGTTCCCATCATCATCAATGAATCCATGTGCGGTATCACCACCGTCCTTGTGTCCCTCAGAAATTCAAGCCCAAGGATAAGCTTGAAATCATCTATCACAACCACTGAAAGGTTTGTCCTCCTCTCGAATGGTCCCACCTTGATCAGCACAGATTTGACCACTTCTGTAACCGACTGAGCAGCTGAATTAATAGCTTTCACCCGACCAACTCCTTTCTCCAGTACAAGCCCGAGTCTCTCCATTTCAACACTTGCTAGGTAGTTGTGGGTGGCCCCAGTGTTGACCATGGCACGAACCGGCTTGCCATTGATCTTCACATCCACGAACATCAGCTCTTTCTTTCTATAGTTTTGGGGCTGTGATTCCTCCTCTGGCTGGTTCTCAGTTAGGGCTGGTGCAGTCTTGCTCACCTTTGGTGGCACTGTTATTTTAGATGCCACCTCTGAAATTGTATTGCACCACTGTGAGATGGCCCTAAGGTTGTCCTCGCCCTCATTTGACTCATGCTCTCCAACAGCAGGGGCCTGAGTCTCGGCTTGCTTAGGCACCCTCCCCACTTCTGCAAGGCTCGCCAAGGTATTCAGTAAATGATGCTTTGGACAATCTTTCATCCGGTGTGGACTACCACAAAGGAAACATCAACTGTTCTTCTGCGGTGCTCCCTGCTTGTTTTCTGGTTTCGCCTTATTGGAACACATCTGTGAGCTCCCTTAGGTGTGGGATTGCCTCTCTCCCCCACCTTTGCTTAGATTCGGCCTAAATGATTTCGCCCCGCCCCCTTTTGACTGATTAATGTTGGAGGTTGCATGTTTCTCTTTTCGAGGCTCTGAACTGTAATCCATTAACCGCTCTGCTGCTCCCATAGCAGTATTCAAATCGGCCACTCTCTAGCACTACAACTCAGCACGCACCTACGGTTTCAATCCCTCTAAGAATATGAAAAACTTATCTTTCTCGGACATATCCCTTATGTCTAGCATGTGGGTGGAGAAAGCTTTCACATATTCCCTGATGGAGGTTGTATGCTTCAAATCTCGTAAGGCCAGCCTAGCATTATACTCGATATTCTCCGAGAAGAACTGTTGCCTGATTGCTTCCTGGAGCTGATCCCATGTATCCATGCACACCCACCGTGCCTGGATATATGTATATTTGGTCCTGCCACCATAGTTTTGCATCTCCCGTCAAATACATGGTAGCAATCGCTACTTTCCTTGCCTCATCCTAAATATTAGCGACAAGAAAGTACTGTTCCATGTCAAATAGGAAGTTCTCGACCTCCTTTACATCTCTTGCACCCCCGTAAGCTCTGGCCTCTAGTATCCGAAGCCTGGCCACCGGGTCTAGAGCAATGGCAGGTCCATTACTCACCACTCTATGGAGCAAGCCGATTTGAATCGATATTGCTTCCCATTCCCGTCTCAAATCAGCTGTATTATTTGCCCTCAAGGCCTCCGTCAAAGCATGACAGACATCTCTGCTCTCACCTAGTTGAGCATTGAGATCCGTGATCTTCGCTTCCAGTCATTCGATCTTCTCCTCTAAGGTCTCGACCACAAATCACAGCCTGGAGTCCTCATCCTCTAGTGCGTCCAATCGCTGTTTTGTAGTACCAACCCGTCTTGGGGCTTTATTCTCTTGCCCCGCCATATTTGCGAAAGCTACAGGTTCCAGCGCCATTTGCCTCGGCTAGTGGATCAAGATCCGAGGCTCTGATACCACCTGTCACATGGCGCTTCTCAAGTAACGAGGAAACTGCGCACTGTGCGGCTAGTAGCTTGCCACACACCAACTATGTTCACTGAAATACAACCATCAACAGTCTCGGTAACAATTAAGAGCTTAGTAACCATTAAAGCTTGATAGCCATTTGGTGATTGTGCGTCGCAATCCCGCCCACACTAGGGCACTTTAGAGGCACAATCCCCAACGGTACTCACTCACACGCCTGAACGTTTTGGAAAGAAAACTCCATTTCATTGATAACAGCAACAGTACAATATCGATAATCGTTAGAGCAATGCTAGACGTTGGGGAGGACTCTAACAATGCACAGTACAACTCAGCTTCGAATACTCATTCCCCTCTATAATAGGCTTAAAAAAGAAAAACGTTGTTACAACACTAGATATTGAAAAGCTGAAAATTACAACAAAAATGGCAGCATCCTGCCTACATATGCACAATAGTGAAAACAAAAGAAAAGGCCTACACCTAGGACACAGGTAGATACTCCTTGGAGTGCAAGTCCGTTGATGCAGGCTATTGAGGGGCGGCCGGGACGGCCCAGATGCCCTGTAGATAGTCAAGGAGCCCTATGGCGGGTACGACCCTTGACACCGCGGCATTCATGGCCTAGTTCGTGCTCGCAAAACAATCCTTCGTGAAGAGATGAGAGATGTAATGATCCATAATTAAAACAAAAAATAATGCAAAATTAACTTGTAATCTCCAATCCAAGGATCAATCATCATATCATAACCTAGGATTTGGAAGCAAGAAGATTACCTTAGAAGAAAAATCAAGGTAAAGAAATAGATCTTCCTCTTGGACTCTTCCAAAGCAAGATCAACACTCTCCTCTTCTTAGATCCTCTCCACCACACCAAAAGATCCTAGGGGCAACAACTTTTGCTCACCAAAAGATCTCCAAAACAGCCTCAAAATGGCAAAAAACTGAAGGAGTGTATAGCATAAGAATCCACGAAATAAAACAAATAAACCTAAATCAAAACTTGTCTACACACCTCCCAAGGATCAAATCATGTTGTTAATAAGGATTTGGAAGAGGATAAATACATTGGATGCTCAAAAATCTGAGGAAGAATAAAGGGAAGCTCGAACACTTCAAAGCTGTCTTCAGTCGGTGCAGCAGAATTTCGATAGCTTTTGTCCTATCAAACCACCTCCAATTTGGATAGCACCTCTCCAACACCTTGAAGAATGTCCAATAAAAATTTCACCAAAATCAGAAATTAGAAAGTGCTCCAAATGTGCTTCCAACCGAATAGCCCTACAGTGGTTCTCCAAAGAGCAAAGCTATATATCCAAATGTCTAGCCTTTAATGAAATGATCCACACATCATAGGCTAGCTCCAATCAAACCTTAGTCAGTTGGAAAACCAAGGTATGAAGAAATGATGAAGGCCAAATATAGGAAGGAAGGTGAAGAAGAAGGTATGGAACTTCAACATATGAGTGAATCACACAATTTGGAAGGAAAAAGGGAATCTAGCATCAATGCTTGCATTGTGGCTACCCACACTCTATTTATAAAGGAGGGAAGGTGTGATGCTAGTTGGCATCACACCTCTCATGAGGCTAGGCACCACCTACGCAAGCAACTTGCATGTGAAATGTTAATTTCACTTATATTTGAATTTTATTTGGAATTTTCATTTTATCTCATGAAATGTCATCCAAATAAATTCTAAATGCACTTCAAATGAACTCCTTCATTTGAATTTCCCTCCAAAATTAACTATTCACATTAATTAAATTAACTCCTTAATTTAATTAATTGGTCTTGACCTAATTCTTTAAGTTAATTAGCTTAACTCCTTAAGGTAGAAAGTGTTAACTTAACTCCTTAAGTTAACTTGACCAATTGATAGTTATATAACACCAATTAAATTAACTCCTTAATTTAATTGGTCTAATTTAACTCTTTAAATTATTTTGATCAACTTAACAAATAAATTAATCAAGCCGAAATAACCAAAAATTAGCCAACCATTTTTCCTCCACAAAATCGGTCGTAAGGAATTTTTCTAACTCTTAGAAAATTTCCTTCACCAAATAGAACTTCCTATTGGCTTTTGTGTTTGACCCATTAGGTTTTACCATTCATTGGATATAGGCTCACAACTCTTTGTGATATTTGGAATATCGAAATATTCACATTAGTTTAAACTCCTTTAAACAAAAAACTCAATTCAATTCATCTCTATTAATTGAAGAATACCCAATCTCCATAGTCGACGTCCAACCTCAAGCCCATGTAGCCCAACTAATTGGCCGAAATGAATATGCTCTTGGAGAACCATTCTAACTCTATGCTTGCCATGCAAATACGATCATTCTGTCTCCTATCTCCCAAAAGAGGCTTAAGACAAGATATTTTTCGGTGTCCTAATAGCCTCGATAACTATGTTTCTATTCTAATGTTCGATTTCCCTCTATGACCTCATCTTTGAAAAACTCATTTTCCAAATTGTCACACTACTTTGCGTAAGGATTTCATGGAATCGATCATTATAAAATACATAAGAGATGCACTCACCCTTCACAACGACGAGGAGATGGATCCTATTTTGAATCTCACAAACCTCTGTGCCTAAGTAGCTCATTTCCAAGCTCAACCCGGATGACCCGCAAAGTGGTCAAAGAAGAGTCAAAGCATGAGAACCTAAACACAAGGTTACCATGGATCCTCAGGTCTAAGGACTAATTATATGTACTAGCGTAAGCTGGAGAACTTGCCACTACCGACTTGTCACTATGGCTATCTAGTGGATTCTCTATGAGGGCCTTCAGTGAACTTATTTTCTAACAAGCACCTACTAACATGCAATCATGTCTAACATGGATTGCTCATGAAATGGAGCAATATCCAACCCCTTGGATTTATGTATCGTTAGTGCAAGTCTATCCAAATCTTGATGCCCTATCCATAAGATCCATAAGATTCTACGACTTGGAATATTTTAAGATCACGATCATGTAAAACTTGTTTTATGATCACCACCCAATGCGTGACCAAGTCCCGTAGTCTTGTGTGATCTAAGGGCTTTAACCAAATGCTAGTGAAGTAAATTAAGCATAAGATAAAGATGGCAATTTATTATGAATATCATTCAATCAAGATTGTATCACAAGTGAAATAGTTTACATGCCAATCTAATTGGATGTGGGGCACCAAAAGATCCTAGTGGCAACAACTTTTGCTCACCAAAAGATCTCCAAAATAGCATCAAAATAGATGAAAATAAGTAGGAAAAATAGCTTCAAAATCGATCCAAAGCTCCTCCAACCAATTAGCCACCAACAATAGATTAATCTCCAATCTTTAGCTCCCCAAGTGTGAAGCCTCTAATGGTGATCCACACACCAAGAATCCTCTCAATTCCTCACAATCTAAGCTAGAATAGAATGGAGGAAGAACATGATAGAAGGGGGAGAGAAAGAGAGGGAGAAAGATGTTTTAGAGAGAAGAGAGAAGGGAGAGAATCTAGGGAGATAGTCATTCAATATATGAGTTGTACTAACTTTTGGAAAGAAATGGAAGCATGGAATTGACTAGCTTGGCTTGTCATCAAGGGGGTATAAATAGTGTGATATGAAGCTTTTGGAAGCTTCCTTCACACCATGCCCATATATGCATCTTGCTAGATTTAATTCTAGCATGAATTGGATTTTTAATTTCATAAATTAAAAATTCCAACTTGAAAACTTGAATTCCCTCGCTAATTAAATTAACTCTTTAATTTAATTATTTTAACTTAACTCCTTAAGTTACACTATCAAAAAAACTAGCTTTAGTGACCACACTAATCTACAAAAAATGGGTCAGTGGCCCCTTTTGTGAATGTAGAACGGGATCACAAAATACCTCATCACAAACTTAAATTTGTGATTGATTGTCTGATCGGTCACTAATTTCATTGTATATAAAGTTCATAAAATACTAGAGCGGCCACAAAATAGTGACCACTTAGTTTGGCCCAGTCACTAAATCTTAGTCATATGACCAACTATTAATTTGTGACCGCATTGTGACCTCTCAGCGGTCACAAATTTTCATAAATAATGTGTGTATTTTCTCCTTATAATGACCACTTTGCGGTCACTAATCGATCACTGATTTGTAACCAATCTTGGGGTCACAAATTTTCAATAATAATATGGTCTGATTGGTGACCGCCTAATTGGTCACTGATTTTCTGAATACATTTTTTGGCTTCTGATACTGAATCACTAATATCCAACTTGTTTTTTTATTCTCATTAATAATAATAATCTAAAATCACACGATTCCAAAATAATAATTCACCTTCCAAAAATAAAAAACAATACCCCAAATTCAATAATATTATCTCCAAATTCATGAACAAAATAAAGATTCTAAAACATAAACAAGTTCAATAAGTCCAAGCATGTCAAATTAATTTGAAGAGAATTATTTATCTTTTCCACCATCATTTCCTTCATTGTGGGAGGAAGAAGCACTTTCAATCTCATTTAACTTTTGCATCATTACTCCTAATGTTCTCATAAAAGCCTCCTCTCTTGCCTTTGACTCTTCAGCTATCTTCTTTGCCTCCTTTCTCACTCTCATAGCCTCCTCTATAATGATTGCCTCCCTTGCTACAGCTACCTCTCTTTCCTTAGCCAATTCTTGATCAATTACTTTTGCAATAGTATCTTGCAGTTGAGCCTGACTAATATAAGTTGGTGAAGATGCCTCTGATAGTGGCTTAAAGGAATTCTCAGCAATAATAAGCTCACGATAATGGTAAGTGTTCCCGAAACCATACACTCTACCTTTACATGTACCACCACTGATCTCAAGCCATTTCTTTGCATCAAATGAGCTTTCAGGAGTAGGGTTGTTGCCATGTTGACTAACATATTCTTGATAATATTCATCCTATTTGAATATCCAAATATATAAAACAAAAATTAGCCCGAAAAGAGAAAAAGCCTAATCTTTATTACAACTAAAAATACTTATCACATAAGAAAATACACTTTATAAGATCATCATATTTTTATTCAATAATTTATAATCAATTTTTATTTCAACTCATATTATATTATTTTATTAAATATATATTTAATTGGATTATAAAATATTGGATTAATATAATAATATTAAGATTTATTTTATAATATCATTATATACAAATGAAAACATAAAAATTTTTCCCTCATCCATACATAGGGTTACCATGGGGAAGAGCAAAGCAAGAGTAAAGAGACTAAAGGGAAAGAATGTAAGTCCCTTGTGAGCTATGACTTATCAATCAACCAGCTGCTTATTTTCACTTGGCAATCTTCATTTTTTCCACATAAAAAGAGAGTGGGGTTCAACCATTCAAGTTCAATGGCCTTTCACACCAAACACACTCTCCCTTAGTTTTCTAGCCAAACCCAACCAATTATTTTGCCACAGTCCAAAAGCAAAGCAACAAATTTATTGTAGTAGTAGTAGTAGTAATAGTAGTAGTTATTAAGAAAGCATAAGAGTCATACACTATGCACCACCCATCTAAGTTGAGTAAATTAGTCGTCCCAACTGCCAACTTCTTTTTCTCTTTCGATTTTTCTTGGCCAACCAAGCATAAGAGAACAATGAAATGAAAATTGAAGTTTTCACCAAATTTAAGAAGACATCGTCAATGCAGTTTTGACAATAAGTGTTCGAAGTAAAGATTTGTCAAGCAATTTGACACATATTTCTAAATTCTATAGAATGAAAACCATGATCACATATTTCTATATCATATAAAATGAAAACCAATGTTTATATTTGTCAAGACAAAATTACATTGTAAAACTCATGTCATTTCAATTTTTTATGGATTCTGTACTTACTTAGACCTCTTGGATTTGCTGTCAATGTACTCCCCTTTTCCTTGTACTTTTCGGTGAATCCTTTCATGAAGCTCAATTTGAGTAATTGGTCTACCACTTTGTACCTACATTAAACAAGTTTAAATTAAATGTTGCATTTGATAAACAAAAATAATAATAAATTAATGAAAGAAATCTAACCTCCATTCTCCTTGCATGCTCGGCAAAAGAAATAGAGCTACCAGTGTGCTTGGTTATTGACCCATCTTTTCAGTCAATCTATTTTGCCTTGCTTTCTTGCATCTCTCCTGATAGTTTGGTGAACTCATATGTGTAGTGCAATTTTTTTTCCAATCACTTGTCTGCATATTTTTAGGAACAATCCTTTGTATATCCATCGGGTCATCAACATCGGCTTCCTTTATTACTTTCTTCTTACATCGATAGATGATATTCTTGATGTTTCTCTTGTGTGTTTGCTCCTACAAGTGTCTAGTACCGGCTTTATATTCAGGCAGCGACATGAAGTGTTCCTACACAAAATGCATGAGGAAGAGAAAATATCAATATTACAAAAAAGGGTGAATAGTATTTTACCCCCTTGTGTTATACTAAATGATCAATTTCCCCCTTGTGAAAAAAAAGGATTAAATACCCCCTTATGTTTATAAAAATTAGATCACTACCTCCTCCGTGTACTTATGTTCAATTTTGAGATGGGTAGACAAAAATGCCCTCAGATAAATAAGAGCCCATCCTCTCTCCAATTTGCAACTCAAATTTCCCGGCTTGCAAAACTCAAATTTGAAACCGATTCCACAAACCCTAATTCTTCGACAGATTCGAAGTTTTTCTACAATTCTCAGAGCACAAGTTAAAATACAAGTGAGAAAAGGAATTCCCAATCACCGAAGGAGGGATTTACAAAGCTTTTGAATGGAAGAGAGACCAAGATGGGCGACGATCTTGGACGAAGAGGGGCAGTTGTCAAATAAGCTTTACAAGGGAAAGTTGGACAAGGTATGTGTTTGCAACACCTAAAACTATGAATAATTTGTTGAATTAATATTTATTTATCATTTATTTGAAGCGACAACTGAGTGTATGGTATGGTTGTAAATATATCTAGCAAGTATCTGTGAGATTTTTCTCGGGTTTGGGTAAAAGATTCCCTTTTGTTCGCTTTTGTCATCCATGTGGTGTGTATGTGTGGTGTATGTCTGATATTAATATTTGTTGGTGGGAGGTTGGTGGTCCCTCATGAGAGGAAGGAAGTAATACCCTACATTCGGGGGCAAAAACTTGAACAATATTTAGGGGCCCCTTTTTTTTTATTTTTTTTTAGGTGAATTTTTTCCTTAAGGTATCTTCTTTGAATTAACTTCTCAATTTCATCCTTCAGACGATGACAATCCTCCATGGTATGTCCGCCCGTGTGGTGGAAGTGACACCATTTATTCGATTTAGGCGTTTTTAGGATTATATGGGGAGTCTTTTGCAGTAGTTACTGAATAAGACCACACTGCAACATAATAGTTAGTATTTCTATTTGGGACATGATCACAAGCATGTGTATGGTGAGAGTATGAGGAGGGCTATGCCTTTAGTCTTCTTATCCCTTGGTGTGGTTACCTCTTTCGTCGTATGTTTTTCACTTAGGTGCCTCTTAAGGGATTGCCGCTTTCTCTATGCGAATGTATTTCTCAGCATACATAAGGAGTTCTTCTAGCGCGGATTGGCTTTCCAGCAAATAACTCCCAGAACTTGAGATGCTTTAGGTTTTGCTGGATGATACTGGGGAGAAACTCCTAGCTAGCATATTGGATCTCGTGGACAGCTTGTACAAAGCGGTTGAGGTAGGTCCTCAAAGATTCTACATCTTGCTGCTTGACGATGAATAGATAGGCTGTTGTTTTAGGGTACTTGCGGTTCATAGAGAAGTTTTGAAAGAAGAGTTCTGTTAGTACTTCCCATATTATGATGGAGCTTGCTGGCATGTGGTTGAACCACGTCAAGGCTTGCTTCATGAGGGTGGTATGGTAGAGCTTACAATATACAACCTCACTTAGGTCATACAACTCCACCCTTGCTAAAAAGTTATCCCATTTTTCTTGAAGAGAAATGACTACACCTTGGAAGTGCAGTAGCCAATAGGCAATACTGGCTCCCTATTCATTTGGATTGTTATGGCACTAAGGAATGCATCTAGACTCCCATATGCTCTGGTACATGCTAAGTTAAATCTGGCTGGAATGAAGAGTGAGTATCTCCTTGACGAAGTAAGGAAGGGGGAGTGACGTCATGCCTTAAGTCAGCTCTTCGCTCGAATATTTTCAAGGAGGATAAAGGCCCCCTACTCCTATAGGAGGATTGTTTTAGCTCTCAAGGGTGATGCTTTCAGCATACTAGGCAATTGCTTTTGCTGCAGCTTAGGCAGTAATGCTTTCCAGCAAAGTTCTCCGTGCTTCCTATATAACAGACAAGATTGATTCTCCAGGAGTAGAAGCCTACTGCATAGGTGCCTTCTCAAGTATCGACTGTGTGTTAGGAGTAAAACTAACATTGGACCAGGTGATACTTCTTTCTGATGACTCTCCATATTCTCCAATTTGGAATCACTTGATTACTAAGTTCACGAGCTCTTGACCTCATCTGCGTCCACAGCTTTCCTTTTTCTTCCATTGAGTTTCCACATATGGTGTTAAAATAATGCTACTAGGAAATGGAGCAAGGTCATTTTTAGAAAACAACAGAGTGATAGTTCATCTTCTTAGAATCGTGTGCAGAGAAATATGCTCTTCTTGAGAGTTCTTCCACTCTGAGAATTTTTGCAAGTGATTTTTTGTATTTCATTTCTCTCATAGACTTGGTATTTATAGACTTTAGTCTTTATGGGCTTAAGCCCACTAGGATTTTTCTGCCATTTTTATGGGCTCTCTAACCCATTTATTAATTAATTTTAGAGTTGATTCAGATTGAGATTGTATTCTAATTAATAAATATAATTATATTTTATAAACATAACATTCTAATGAAAAATATTAATAATAATCAATAATACAACAATTATATTTTAAAATAATCTAAACAACATACTATACATTAGTTCAAACAACATTTATTTTCTTATACAGGTGAGCTTGCCTGTTGAAGATGAACAAAGCCCAAGCTCAAATTTTTGAAAATGAAGTTGAATTTAAATTTAAAAGTAATTCGATTTAAATGCAATTAATTTACATTTATAAAGTACTTGTGCTTAAATGAGCACAAATTTAATTGAGAAAGTATTTTGAGATGTTTTAAACTAGCTAAGTCAAACTCATTCGATATCATACTTAGCAAATTTAAACCCTACTGGTAGGTATCAACGGTCCTCCACTTTGCATAAGGTGGGGCAGGTTTTAAAATGAATTTTATGCGGGTGGTGAGAGGTCAGGTCAGGATTAACCGACCTTGTTTCCCCCTGCTCCGCTCCAAGTATTTAACATGTAATATATTATTTATTTTTAATATTTTTAAGAAAGTAAAATAAAAATTAAACTACCCTACTCCAACATCCACTTTTTTAGTTGATTTTTATATTTTAGTTTTTAATTAATATATTTTAATACTGTTGTGTCGATTGGATTTTTTTATTTTAATTTTTATGAAATAATAATTAATTTATTAAATTGTGATTAATTAAATATTTTTTTTCAAAAAGGAAAAATGATAACTGTGGAATAAGGTGGAACATGGTGGTATGAGTTTTAAATATTTAATGCGCCTTTTAATTTAAGACCCACATATTGGAGTGGATGCAAATTTTTATTTGTAAATTGTCAAAATATTTTTCGACTTTCAAAATACGAAAAAACAACACATCACATTCTTCAATTTCATTACCCAAAATACACCTAAAAAATGCCTAAAATATCCTCACAATGCATTTCTTACCCATTCCTTAAATGTTTACTGTTCTCATTTTTCCCATTACCCAATCCATATATACACAAACATAAATAATTTTAAAATATCAATTTCACTCTTACTAACTCAATAAAAAAATTATTGACATGGCATGTTATTTCCTCCCAAAATACAAACAAACAAATAATTTTTTTCCAATTTATTTTTCACTCAAAACACAAATAAACAATCATCACATTATTTAACTTCACTTTTCAAATATTATTTTATCAAAATATTTTGACAAAATATTTTTTTGTTAGGTATTTCGAGAGCCCGCAACCCCTTTGCACATAGGCCATAGCTAAGAAATAAGGGTAAAATCGTCAAACAAGCAAACCTCCAGAATTATTTTAGTAGTGAATTCTATAGCCAGTATGGCACAAGCCTCAGATCCCAAGCCCTAATTCATTACTCCTTGGACGCGAAGCAGATGTCGCACTTCGGAAGATCTGGGCCGCCGGACATCAGAGACACCTTCTCTCTCCTTGTTCTCAACATTACATTTCGTATCTACTCCTCCACTTTTCCTCCGTTTCCTTCGCCGTTATTGCTAATTAAGTTTTTTCTACATTTTTTTGAGTTTTTATTATGAACACCCTTTTCAGGTACGACTGCAGACGACTTGTTTCCCCTCTTTGATAAGTATGGAAAAGTGGTTGATGTGTTTATCCCCAGAGACCGGAGGTATCCCAATTTTGGATTTTGTAGGGTTCCTTTATGAAGTCGATAAAAAGGACCTTAATTGTGAAAACCTAATTTGTCTTTTTAATAAATAAGTGCTGTTTTAATGTGTTTATAATTATTTTTAGAAGTTTTAGTGTTATTACATGTGTGTAATTTGTCATGTGATTTCGAAACCTTATTCAGCTTTAGCACCACCTTGGTAACAAGTGCAGTTCTAGTATTTGTAAATCATAATTGATTTTGGCTATATATGTTTTTACATTTCTTTATCTAAGGTGCTGTATGTGATTCTTTTAACTTAGGACTGGAGACTCGAGAGGCTTTGCATTTGTGCGGTATAAGTATCAAGATGAGGCTCAGAAAGCTGTTGAGAAGCTAGATGGTGAGTTTGGTGAAAAATAAAATGTTCAGCATAAGAAATGAATGGAAGTCGCTATACCATATGTTGTGATAATTTGCGATTTTATCACATCCAGGAAGAGTTGTTGATGGGAGAGAAATAATGGTTCAATTTGCTAAATATGGCCCCAATGCTGAGCGCATGTAAGTTGGTTCACCACCCTAACTCACTGATTTTGCAAGTTAGTCCAGGGTTTAAGTATTTGGTATAAATTTGATTACTTTTTTTGTTCATTGGAGTTTCATTGTGGAATCATATGGCTATTTTCAATTTATATATCATGTGGTGTGTGTTCATGATTTCTGTGTGGCTTAGATGTTTTGAACTTTTATGCCAGTGGTTTTTATATTGGGAAAAACAAATCCAGTTCTAACAAACTTTAGTGGTTTTTGTCATCAGTCACAAAGGGAGAATCGAGGAACCCGTTTACAAGTCCAAAGGAAGGTCAAGAAGCCGCAGTCCTCGGCCAAGGTGGGATATTGTGCTTCTATGTACATGTGGCTGCTCAATCTATGGTTTGCATCATATATATGGGTTTTAGGTGGGAAAGCACAGACATGGATGTTTAAGTTTACACTAGTTTATCCATCTAATATAGGATTTTAATATTATTAATTCTTATCTATCATTCAGAATAAGCAGTTACTGTTTTCACCATCTTAGAGTCTTAGACCCCATAATTTTATTCTCTTTTTTCCTATGCTAATTTTGTATATCCGTCATTTGTTGTCTCTGCAATTCATGCTGTAGATAACATGGAAGTTTTCTTGGATATTACTCCATTTTGGGGCTAATCATGCCCCCCAGCTTTGAGCTATTGGTAATTACCTATTGGTAATTACTGACTCCCATCTTGTATCTTATGTTCATCTTACAATGATTTCCTTCCACTAGTTGACTTAACAAAGTTGGCTGACGTCATACCGAAATCTAAGTAACTTAAAATGCCCTTGCTGGGTTTTGTTGTATATTTACTGATCAAAATACCCTGGAACACATATTTGTAATTTTTTGAATTTATTGATAGAATGTGAGTTTTCTTTGAAATTTCTTATTTCGTTTCCTGATCTCATATTATGTTCAAACAATCATAATCAATTGCAGAGTTTCTCAGCCCTATATACACACACACACATATATATATAGTGCTGAAGAAGGGCAATCACTTTTTTGCCAAAAACTGTGTTTATTTCACTTTCTTTTTGTAGGAAGAGCTGAAGAGAGAATTTTCAATCCCTCATATTAACACGGTGCTGTATTACTGTTGTCATTCACGAAATGACTCCAAAACCACTAAATCCTGTAAACAGAAACAGATGTATTACATGCCAAGCAAATCACAGTTCAAATTTTCTGTGTCTATATATATATATATATATATATGATCCTCTTTGGTATTAATGTCATTAACCTATACTTTCCCTCTTATTATTACTTGTTGTGTTAAAAATCCACTAACTAATATACATTGTAATATGCGTGCAAGACTTAGTTTGCACATGCCCGCAATCTTCTTTCTTGAATTTATCCGAAGTAGAAACACTGAATCTACAATCTTGAATTAAGCCTGGCTGGATTGCTGGAGTTAATCCAAGAAATTCTAGAAAATAAAGAGTTTGACGCTTCCCAGATCTGAAATTGTTATGCCATAATATTTCTTGGCATCATTTGTAGCCACTTGAAAGAGACAAAACAAAACTGGGCATTTTTCAACTGTTTTCTTACTTAAAAGCCAGTTTTTCCATTATTAGGCTGTCTCTCCCGTCCTCTGCTTTAGGATTCTTAATTAGTTGCAATCTCTTTTGAAAAAATGAATTCATGAGCTGGATTGATTACAGGGACAGGGATTATAGAAGGAGAAGCCGCAGTAGAAGTAGGGGTAGATATGAACGTGAACGTCATCGAGGCAGGGACAGGGATTATCGTCATCGGAGCAGGAGCAGGACTCGTAGCCGAAGCCGCAGTGGAAGTCCAGGAAATCGCAGAGAACGTGGAAGAGACAAATATGATGAAGAGAGGCACAGACATAGTCGGTCTTATGGAAGGTACTTATTTAATGTCATTATGGGCGTGTGGAGGTGCATTTATTTAATGTCATTATGGGCGTATGGAGGTGCATTAAGTGTTGCTTTTAATGATTCCTGATGAAACTTTTGATGTTCATGACAGTGCTTCCCCTGCTCGACGTAGCCCTAGTACTCGGAGGAGTCCATCTCCAAACAAAAGCCCTCCTTCTAGGGGTGAAAGTCCAGATGCTCGTAACCATAAAGATCGATCAACCACCCCGAAGAGTGTCTCTCCTCATGGTAGACATGCTGATTCTCGAAGCCCATCTCCTCGTTCTGAGGCTGATGTAAGTACTGGATCTCACTCTTATTTGTTGGCTTGGGAATTGTTTCATGAAATTCTTTTTCCTTTTCAGGAATAAAGGACTGGAATGCTGCTCAATGAATCTTTAACTTGGTGCTGTGACAGCATTTGCCTTCTCAAGTAACTTGATCAATTTTATGATCATCTATGTAGTGGTTCCTTAAGTGATTCCCTGGAATTATTGTGAAGGTTGAACTCCTTTTTGTTGTACTGGATCCAAAGTTATGTTCTATTTTGATGGTTTCTGCATCCTACTTTGATGGTTTGGTAATATTAATATTGTCTAAACTATTGCTTCCCTAGATAATTGAACATTTTACTCATGTGAACCCCTTTACTGGCCTTCTATAGTTTGTGTCCATGAGGAGTATTTGTTGCTGATTGACAAGATGATGCAGCAGCTATTGATGCTGTTTTTAGATGATGAAGCGGCTGTTGGTGCTGCTTTTATTTTGCTGTTGATTGTTATAATTTCTTGCTGGTGACGGTCTGCAGTTTCTTAATGAACTTTCTGACCATGTCATGATTGGTAAGGGAATAGATTTAGCATGTTATTCTTGAATCGTGTTGGAATTCTCAATGTCTCTCGGAAGCCTTAATTTTTGCTCTGATTTTGGGAATTAAATCTGAGTTTCAGCTATTGACAATTAGATTTTCTGTTTGCTGATGATTTACTGAACCACTCTGCGATCTATCACTGTTAATGCGAGCTTGGGGGTGGTAAGATATTAACTGTCTTAACCATTTCTGGCACACTGTTTGGCTCCTTAATTATGGGATGTCATTTATTTGTTTGGAAACTCCGTCGAGCTGTAAGCTTATATTGTTACATTATGTCACAGCAAATGAGGTCGTGGCTGTAGCTGGGAAGTGATAGCCGATTTTCTTGTAGATCGGTTGTTGCTGTACTTCTTGCTGATAGCTATAGAAACTGATGCTGCTATTTTTGATTACTGGTTTGGTAGCTGTGTTGCAGTTGGATGCATGGCCTGCTTTATTCATTGGGGTACAATTGCCTCTTGTTGGTGTCCCAGTGAATTTCACTCTGGTGTTGAGTACTCCACCTCCCCAAAGTGGCCCCTTCCACCCTATTAACCCCCTTATGCTTCTCTTTATGTTTTCACATGTTTATCATTTACTCCACTGCTACTTGTGCTAGTTTTTGCTATGAATTCCAGTTTATTTGAATGCTAGTATCATGTTTCAGATGCCCTTCCATTCTAACTTTCTGATTTCTTCAACTTCAAACCCATGTATCCTATGAAGTTACTGTTTTTATTTTTTAAGCAAGGTGAGCAACAGAACTGGTACTGCTGTAAGCTTATGGGCTCGTAGCCAATTTCCATTTTTCAGAATGCTTTAAAATGTGGAAGAGTAGTAATTGGTTTTGTTTAAATGAAAGTGTGCTTGGATGATTTGTTGGAAGGTATTGAGGAGGGTAGGTATAGGGATGCGAATTTTATAAGTTTTTATTTTTTATGCATAGAGAGGTGTGTGTGTGTGAGTGAGTGAGTGCTTTTCTTTCAAGTATATATATTTTAATTGTTTTAGAGTGATGGTGGGTATTTTAAGTAAAATTTAATTTGATTTTGACTGATGTGATAACAAGATATTATGGTAGGTATAGGAAGAATTGAAATAGAAACACCTTTAGTGAAAATGGGTACAGGCAAATAGTTTTCAATTGTCAAATAATCTAAAATGTGAAACGACACTTAGAAATAAGAATCGACAGGCCATAATTATCCAGTGAATTACTGTTATCTTTTCTGGCTTACCCAATTTTGAGGTTGATAATCTGGCTTAGCCTTTTTTATGCATTTTTCAGAGGCAAATAAAGCTAATGCGCTTGCTTTTGTTGTGTTTAGATGTCAATGTCTTGGAAAGTAAGAGCATGTTTGTATAGGTTGTGATTGCTTGTGCTCTCATTTCTTAGAGGAAATAGTGAGATTTTATTGTTTATGAGATTGGAAATTTTTTTATGAGGGAGTGATTGTTTGTGAGGTAAAAGTATAATGATTACAGTTAATGTGATAGGTGAAAGTGTAATTATTATAATTGATGTGGTAGGTAAAAGTTATGAGATGGTGATTGGTTGTGAGATTTTTTGTGAGAAAAAGTTGTGAGATATTGTTTGATTGTGAGGTATTTTTTTTTTTTTTTAAGAAAAACTTGTGAGATGGTGATTGATTGTGAGTTGAGTTAAAATGTTGTGTATGTAATATTTTTTATATAATATTTATATATAGGCTTTTATTAGAATAAAATAAAATAAATAAAATATCCTTTAGAATATCTTATATTACACATACTAAAATATAATAATGAATTTATGCAATGATTTAATTAATTGAAAATTTAAAAATTTTAAGTTTATATTGAAATAAATGTGTGTATACTTATATCTGCAAAAAATAATATTATGAAATATTAAAATATGCGCACGAATAATTATATTACTAAAAAATAATTTTATTTAAATAAAAAAATTTGACATGTAAATGTGAATACATATTATGAAGTAATTTTATTTAAATAATACAATATAATGTGTACGTATAATTATATATTATGAAAATAATTATGTTATAAATAATTTTGTTTAAATAATAAAACATTATGTGCAAATATAATTATGTATTGGGAAAATAATTTTATGTAAATATTAAAATATACATGTAAATAATTATAAACATGATGTGTAAATATATTTATATATTATGAAAATAATATTATGAAATATTAAAATATATGTGTGAATAATTAGATTATCAAAATAATTATATTTAAATATTAAAATATTACGTATGGATATATACGTACTATGAAAATAATTTTATTTAAATGTTTAAATATAGATCAAAATAACTTTATTAAGAAAATAATAATATTTTAATATAAAAATATTATGTGTAATCATAACTACATATTATGATATGATTGAATTTAAATGTTAATATGTACATGTAAATAATTATATTATGAAAAAAAATTATTTAAATATAAAAATATTGCATGTAAATATAATTAATATTATGAATTAATTATGTAGAATTAAACCTTATGTATATCAGTGGATGAAAAAGTAAGAGAAAATTTTCAAAAGTTTGCTTGGGAAGGAGAATTCATTTTTTGAGAGAAAGCAAAGAAATTTGAAATAGAGGAGAGAAATCCATTTTGGAGGGAAATTTCAAATATTGAATAAGAAGGAGAGGAATATTTTTTGGGGAGCGAAAATATATCCACAAACAAACACCACTACTCCATTTTTTCAACTCAAATAAACAAAATTTGGGAAAATCTTCCACAACCAAGCACAACCTTATGTTTTCATTTTTATTTTCACTATTTACAATGATTTATCAATAATTTATTACTATTTTTATTAAAATTTTAATTCATTTTCATTTCAAAATATAATCTCCAATAATCTATGTCTTTTCTCAATAATTTATATATGTTCTCTCTTTATTTTATTATTACTATCTTTTTCTACCCACAATCTAATAAACTTATATAATTATTACTTTTTCAATAAACCATCCAAATACAAATTTATTTTCAACTCATTTTTTCTAGTTAAATGTTCAAATTTTAAAAATGTTGAAAAAAAAAAATGAAAATGAAAACATAACCAAATAAGTTGTAAGTACCTTTAAACTGTTTTGTAGTTTGGAAATCTAGAGGGTCGGAAATATATATTGTATAGTTTATGTATAAAATTGTTGCTATTTTTTATTGGCCTCTACCATTCCATCTTTTTGTTGTACGGAGCTATTTTTTAAGGTGAGTTATAGGAAGAAGTGGACATTGAAATTTGACTAAGCGGTCAATGAATTGAGTATAAATTGTAAAATTGAGCTGTCATCCTTTCAGGAATTCTATTATTCTAGTCCATGTATGGTGCTCTTCTAATGATGGTGAAAATAACTTTTTGACAATTAGTAACACTATTTGAGGAGCCCATCTCAATGTAAGTAATTACAATTATTTTGTTACTAATATTTTACGAATAAATTGGAAATTAAATATTTTCATTTACGAGCGTATAATCTCTTTTGTTATTCCTTTAGAACGTGTTTTTTAAGTAAGAATCATATTACGTGTAATTTACAATAAAATAGTTCCAAATCATTTGAGTTGTAAATAATTATTATTTAATGCAAGTAAAATCTACTATGAAATTATTAAGGGGATACCTTTATAATTAACATTAGAATTCCTAATATGTCGTGTTTAAGAAATATGCATGATGATATTATTTTCCGATGTGGTAAAGGTGGAGAAAGGTTGGTTTTGCTCGATTGGAAGAGAACCTCCAAGCTAGAAATGGTAGCAATGTGGATAGAGTCTTGCAATCAAAGAAAAGCACATCAGGTTTGTCGAGGTGATTCTCGACTAATGCCCTCAAATGCTTAAATCATATTGAATATAGGAGGGAAAAGTAGCAGAGCAAGGGTCAAAGTATACGAGTGAGCGTACTTGAAATCCCTGGAAAATGTGTATTTATAGTAAGGGATTTGGCTTGCAAAAGGGGAAGTTGAAATGACCATCTATTCGCTATTGATCAGTGTGACTTGACGTGCCTGTAGGATCATTAGAGGTTTTTTCACACATGTTAGTCAGCATGTTTTTGGCTAGTAAGAAATTAGGTATGAGATCTTCAAATTTAATGTGATGATGATGAGCTGACCACGCATTTAATATGGATAGAATATTAGTCCAATTTCTTTTAATGCAGAGGTGACAGGTTGAGTGTAAAAATATATTTCATTCGAATTTTTCAGCAATGGATGATTAATTAATATTAAATATTATATTATACTTAATTAATTTTTCATTTGGTACCGTTTGTGTGAATTTAATATTAAGTATGATATTAGATATCATTTAACATCGTATGTATGATCTTGAGTTTATAACCTTTCAACAATAGTGAATACCAAGCGTGTCGCTTTAGAGAGGCAGAGTAAGCGGAGATCCCCACCACTTCCGCACCATTGCCTTAAATCTCCCAATTTCAGCAACCAAACCAAAAGGCGGCCGATCCAAGCTCCCAGCCGCACCAAGTTACCACACTAACTATCACTCAACTCATGCATATGGTTAGTGATTAGATTATGACAGCTTTCAGCTGCATACCAAATGGTTCTGGCAATAAGTATTACTCATCACCTATCAAGGTAACAAGAAAAAGGCTATGCTCTCGGAACAAAGAATAAATAAGTCCAGACCTTATGAGAATCGATGCGACGTGAGCTTAGAGCACAATCACTGCAAGTGCCCTAAACAACAATTTTAGGAGGAAATAGTGGATTTTGTCGAGCTCTGAAATGTGAAAGGGTCAAGGGCGCAAAGCCACAACTAAGTCAAAACATGACCTAAACAAACAAAATAGGAGTGGGACTAGGAAGTGTAATAATTGAATAAATGCCTAGAAGAAATTTCTCAAAAAAACTCTAAGAGACAGCAGCTTACCAACCATCCTCATTGCCACCAACATAAACGAGAATCTCCATTCAGCTAGGAGATAGTCGAGGAGTGTATTGCTATCGATGCTGAGGTCTTTATAGGTCTACTGCGATACGACGACTCCACCAATCCCAACAAATATTTGTTATAATTCAAACACATGATGTAATTCCGTGGACATAACGATCATATTCACGGCAAAATGGTGGTCACCACATTCCTAAGGGATTGTCCTAGAGTAGTTTGTCAAACTCGAACCAGCTTCGATCTACTCATATGATCAACTTTGTGATGAGTTTCTGCACTAGTTCTTCAGGAGGAGGAAAGTCAAACTACCACATACTCACCTACATATAGTGAAACGAAACGAAGGAGAGCCTCTCCAAGATTTCTTGGAAAGATTTAGCACTGAGGTGCTCAAAATTGACAAACATCGGATTGAATTCCTTATCGACATCATTTTCCTTGGTTTAAAGCATAAGGAATGCGCTAATATCATGGTCAGAGAATGACCTCGGACAATGGAGGAATTTCTTGACCTTGCTAAATGATACATGACACAAGAGATATGAATAAAATGGAGTATTGGGGACTAAGGCATGATAAGATAGGAAAAGACAAGGACAATGATGATTAACCTCAACGAGATTGCAACCATTCACTGATCAAGAGGTACCATCACTACATTCTCGTGAACATAACAAGCAAAGAAGTGCTAATAGCCATTCAGAATGAGGGTATACTAAGAAATTGAGGAAATTCAATGAATACCTAGGCATGAAAAATCCAAGAAGTACTATCATTTCCACAAACAAAAGGGCCACAACACTGAAGACTATTTCCAATTGCATGATGAGATTGAGCGGCTCATCCAATAAAGGAGTTTGAAAAAGTATGTTAAGTAGAAAGGAGAAAAAGAAAAAGAGCACTCGACAATACCTCATGTAGAGAAAGTTCAAGGAGCCTAAGAAAAGAAGAAAAAGGTAAGAAGAAAACTGGGGCCGACCATCCTCCACTAAGAGGAGTAATATACACAATTGCATGAGGCCCCTCTAAGGGGACTCCAAGTCCACCAGAAAGCAAGTCCATTGTCGACTCACCACACTAAAGTCGACATCTATGAGGAACATGCTGATTTGCAAGTCTCCACAAGTTTGGAGCCAATCTCTTTTTCGAATGCTGATCTAGTGAATCTCAGCAAACAAAGAGTAGATAGAAAACCAGATTGTCCCTTAGTTGTTGCATTTAAGATAGCAAACTTTAAGTTTAGGAAGATCACAATCGATAACAACAGTTCAACTAACACCATTTTTCTATCAACATTGCGGAAGATGGATATGGGAGATCTCAGGATAAAGCCTGTAAGCACATCTCTAGTTGGATTTAGGGGATCAAAAATCACCCTCGTGGGGTCAATAAGATTAACAATCTCATTTAGCACAGCACCATAGAGATAAACAATGACCTAGTAGTCAACACACCATTCGCCTACAATGCCATCATTTGTAGGTCAATCCAAAATGATTTCAGAGCAATATGTTGATATACCATATGAAGGCAAAATTTCCATCAAGGATGGAGGAATTGCTCTGCAATATCAAGAAAGCATAGAAGTGTTATACTATTTTTATCGACTTCTTCTCTCCAAAGAGCTTGGTCTTTTTGTCGGTATTGAAAATTTTATCTTCATATGGTATGTCAACACTGTTGCTTCGAAATCATTTATGGCTGGCCTACTAATAATGCCATCGTAGGCAAATGGTGCATCGATTACTAGGTAATTGATCATCAATGTTTGTCTCCATGGTGTTGTGCCAAATGAGGTTGATAGTTTTATTAACACCATGCGGGAGGTTTTTAATCTCCTGAATTCGACTGGAGGTGTGCTTGCAGGCTCTATCTTGAGCTCTCCCTTATCCATCTTCCACAGTATTGAGAGAAAAATGATGTTGGTTGAACTACCGTTATCAATCAGGACTTTTCTCGTCTTAAAGTTTGTTATCCCTACTGCGACCACTATAGGACAATCTGGTCTGCTATCTACTATATGTTCGCTGAAGTGCATTAGATCAACAATAGACAAAGAGATTGGCTCTAAACTTGTGGCGCTTGCATCACCATGTTATTCATGGATGTCGATTTTAGTTTGGTGAGTCGACCATGGACTTGCTTTTTTGGAGGACTTGGAGCCCCTCTAGAGGGGCCTTATGCAATTGTGTAGATTATTCCTCTTGGTGGGGGGTGGTTGGTCTCAGGCTTTTTCTTGCCTTTTTTTTCTTTTCTTAGGCTTTTTGACCTTTCTCTATAGGAAGTCTGGTCAAGTGTTCTTCTTCTTTTCTTCCTTTATGCTCAACACACTTTTTCAAACTCCCTTATTGGATGAGCTGCTCGATCTTATCATGCAGTTTGAAATAGTCTTTAGTGTTGTGGCCCTTTTGTTTGTAGAAATGATAGTACTTCTTAGATGTTTTCATGTCTGATTACTCATTGAATTTCCTCAGTTTCTTGTATAACCTTGTTCCAAATGGCTATTAGCACTTGTTTCCTTGTTATGGTCATGGGAATGTAGTGATGATACCTTTCAATCGGCGAACAATTGCCATCTCTTTGCGGTCGATCATCCTTGTCCTTGCCCTTTCTTTTCTTATCATGCTCTTATCCTCCATACTTCATTTTATTTATGTCCTCCTATGTCATGTTTTGTTCAATAAGGTCAAGCAATACCTCCATTATCCGAGGTTATTCTCTAACTAAGGCATTGGCACATTCCTTATACCTCAACTCAAGGAAAAAGACGTCTATGAGGAACTCGATTTGATGGTTGTTGATTTTGAGCATTGTAGTGTTAAATCTTGCAAAAAAATCTTGGATGGACTCTTTCTCATTCTATTTCACTATATATAGGTGAGTATATGGCATTTTAGCTTTCTTCCTACTATTGAACTAGTACGGGAACTTGTCACAAAGTCGGTCATATAAGTAGATCGAGGCTAGTTTAACTTTGACAAACTACTCTAGGGCAATCCTTGAAATGTGGTTATTGGGATCGATGGAGCTGTCCTATCACGGTAGACCTATGAGAACCTTGGTATCAATAGCAATACGTCCCTCGATTATCTCCGGGATGAATGGAGATTCTCATTCACGTTGACAGGGATGAGGATAATTGATAAGTTGTTGTCTCCCATATTTTCTTTGAGAAATTTCTTCTAGACATTTATTCAGTTTTGCACCTAATAGGGCACATCTTTCTACTCCTCTAGGTCTGCTAAGGTCATGTTTCAAATTTAGCTGTGGCTTCATGCGCTCACTCTTTTATGTTGTGGGGCTTGATAGGGTCAAGTGACGTCCTCTGTAAAATTCACTATTTTCTCCTAAAAATGCTTATGAAAGTGTTCGTGGTGGTTGCACCTAGGCTCGCATCGCGTCTATTTGCATGGGGCCTAGACTCATTTCTTCTTTGTTCTAGGCTTAAAGCCCTTTCCTCTTGCCTTGATGAGTATGGATTAGTACTCACCACATGAGCCATCTAATGCTTATGCCTTTGCAATGTGGCCAAAAGCTGGGGTAAAATCTTATCACTAATCATCTGCATAAGTTAAAGGACAATTGACATGGCAACTTGGTCCGGCTAGGAGCTTGGACTGGGCATCTCCTGGTTTGGTTGTTGAGATCAGGAGATTTGCGGCAATGTTGGTGAAGATAGTGGGGACCTTTGCTCACTCTGCCTTTTTGAAGCGACACTCCTAGTATTCATCATTGCTAAAAGGTTACACATTCAAGATTGTACAGATAGCGCTGAATGATATTTAATATTATATTTAATATTAAATTTGAATTATGTTTAATTAGCTGTATTTTAGTTAAAAAATTTCATTTGTAATATTGATATAATAAAAAATGATATGTAAAATAATTTATTGCATAGGAATATACATATAATATTGCATTATTTACAATAAAGTCCCCTCAACGATTCTCTCCCCTACAACGTGAGAATACTACTTGATATGGGTAAGGTCGATATACCTTGACCTCCACTAAACTAGGCTAAAGGTGACCTTATTTGCTCAAAGACAAAAAATGGTTCACAAGCACTTTATGCTCAAGCGCAACTACTCTGGGTCAACCGCACAAGAAACCTAACCCCACTTGGGCAATTGTCATCTCTAGGGAGAAGGGAGATTACCAATAGTGAGACGCGATTGACCTCTCGACCTCATGAGGTCGGGAAGCACTCACTTCGTAAGAGCTGTCGCATTTAATGCATTCATGTCTACATCCAACTAGTTACCTCTCCATTAAGTGGAGGTAGTTCAACATTTTGTTCACATTAAATGCGCCGCCAATCCATCACCACTGTATTGAATGCATAAGATTAGCTATCATACTTTTGGCCATCCAAAGGCATGCTGTCTGACATGTGACAAAAGACCTATAATGACCCTACATGCACGTCAACTAACATTGATTAGTAAGGAGCGGATGGTCATTTTGACCTCACATTACCCAAATCCCTCACTATAAACATCCCCATTTTGCAAGGATTTTAGGTACGTTGACTCATATACTTTGGCCCTCACTCTGCTATTTTTCCCTCTTATAATACTCGACATGACTTAGGCATTGGAAGGTCTTAGTTGAGGGCTACATCTCGATAAGTCTGATGTGTTTCCCTCTAGTTGCAAGGCTCAATCCATACTAATATTGTTTCATAGCTTGGAGGTTCTCCTCCAATTGTCTAGAACTAACCATTCTCCACCCACTTCACTCTACCAAAAAATAACACCATCAATGTATATACGCGGAACTATATAACTAATTTCAATTTATTATTCTACGTGATTGAGTGAGATATTATATACCACTTTTAAGAGGTCTACAAATTTTTAAATTTATAAGAATCATGTGATGTGACCTTTTATCATATTCAAACAAACTTAAAATCCTAATATGTTGAGCAGTAACAACATAATAGCAAATAGGCAACCAAAGAGTAAGAGAATAAATGAACATTACGAACAAAATTCTAGCATGGAAAGAAAAGATTGAAATATGAAATTAGGCAAAAAATTAGAATCCTAAAAGGAAAAGAATGAAATATGGAAGTTAGGCAAAAGTTAGAATCTTAAAATTTGTGTATCCTAGTCTACTTAGCGAACTTGAGTTATTTGGAGATTTTGTACCTCAGTTTGTATCTCCTAGTTTTCTAGAATGCACGACTTTCTAATTGCGTTCTAAATAGATCTTGGAGATATTTAATCTATGGTGTATACTTGTGCTCATGCAAGTGACATCATTTTCAAATATTGGATATGAGGGAAAACTAGAATATCATATTTTGTAACATAATAGTAGAAAGAAATCTTGAAACAGTGCTTAATAATATATTGCATACAAGATTAGAAAACCAATAAGGCAAGGAACGAAGAAAACCTACTTGAATGTAATTCAGAATTAAAAGATGTAGAATCAAGGTCTATATACCACATAGCTTTCTTGAGGTTTTATTCGCCCCTATTGGTGCATTAAAGTCTTCTGACTAATAGCCTCTCAAGATACAATGATTTTCTTTACAATCAAAGGTGGCACTCTGATTTATTGTTCCCCAATCTTAATAACTTGAAACTTTTTCAATGAAGATGTATAGTGCAGTGCATGCTTTGTAGTGATCACATAAATACTATGTGTATTCTTTTTCTTTTGGTTTTTCTAGGTTGTAATACATCCTATTTATAATTATGCAATGCTGCTTGTCTAACAAGACATGATTCTTTATTAAGAATCATAACTTATCTTGAGGACACAGTTAAAGACTAAAACTAAAACACACAATCCTTTAACTAAGAATCGCAGCTTCATTCAAAAATTAGGAGCTTAAGTCACAACTCTGACTTTTGAGCTAACTTTTCTATATAATTGTATTAATCGAAACAAATTAAAAATAATTTTTTTCAAAAGATTCTTTATTAACTCATTGACAACCCCTCTTTTTATATATGTATATATATTTATGAAGTGGACTCATTCTGTCTACTATGATGTCCTTATTTATTTCCAAACTCAATTTTTTATTTTAATTATTCAATTTTGGCATATAGATATTCTACAAGCATATGCTCGATGAGATAATTCCTTTTGTATAAATTTAATTATATTTTAATTTATAGTTTTGTTTTAATTTTATACCAAAGTAGGTTAATAAAATATGCCAAAATTTCATAATCTTCACATGAATTAGAAAATTCTTTTGTCAGATATGCATATGTATGCAAATACATGAAAGAATTTTAGGAGGAGAGGCAACTTTTACTTTTGAATTTTGAACCTTCCTTAGTGAGAACTATCGGATGTACTCGCCAATCAATCAAGCGATGTCTTGAATTGTTTCGCTTTTGTGTACACCAGGACAATATAACTTTACATAGAATCACTCAATAGTCAGTACTATGGTTTAAATATTATGTTCATTTTGCCTTGAACAACTCATGGTATTCATGAGTATTCTCTAAGAATTCCATCTTAACCATTCTCATAGGACTAGCCCAATCCTTAGTCATATAGGTGGTTTCTTATTAAGATGTTTCTACTGCACCCCCACTTGAAAATTCAAGTTATAAGAGCCTTTAAAAGCATTGCTTAATCTCACACTTTTGCAGGTGGCACTGTCAGCTTATCATAGGAATAAGACGATGCTTTGGCCCCTACAGTGCTTGCACATTGTGCCACGACAACTTGTTTTTCCCTTTGAACTTATTTCTTAAGATCTCTAGTCACATAGGTAGGGTGCCCATTATGGTGTCTCAATCATTTTATAGGCTTAATTCCATTCCCCTCCATAATTATCAACTTACTCTCTATTTGAACTTTTGTGGTGGATCTGTTATGTTATCTTTTGACTTCATATAGTCAATAGAGATTATTCCACTAGCAAGCAATTGTACATTGGTATTATGCCTATAACATATATGTCAAGACTGACCATTGTATATATACTAATTAGTGCCTTTCTAAATGCAAATAGCAAATTACTACCACAAGTTTATGTTAATTTGAAATGTCATCCAAGATTAGTGTACCCATTCTACTCCCTCAGTTGCCTCATATCCACTTATGGACTTGGTTTCACTTAAGTTTGATATCTAATTGTTCTAAGTACCTTAAAACTCTCAAATGGACATCAAATATTTTAGTCTAGGATTACTACTAAATCTACTCGAGTTACCAACAACATACACTAGATCTAGTCTTGTGCAATTTATGATATATACATGAGGCTCTCAATTATGCACGCATATTTTAATTGAGCATTTGTTTCACCCTTGTTCTTGGTAAGTCTAGGATTTCTGATATGTCTATTATTCCACCATCAAAGGTGGTTCACTTATGTCACATTTGCCATTGGCCCTATAGTAGTTACTACTAGTTCTCTTTTCAGGAGTACAATTTACTTCCTTCATCCTTAGTCTCACAACCGAGTCTCTAGTGCTCATAGCCTTACACTTATGCATGAGATGATCCTTCACTTCTTCAAGTATCATCCCTCAAACGGCCAACTCGTATAAGGTTAGTCAGAACTCGTTGATTTGAGACATCACAACCTTAGAGTCTACCATTGACAACTCTACACATTGGGATCATCAATTCTATGCTTCTTTTTTTTTTAAGTGATTCTCACAGTGCCTTCCATTCTCATTAAGATTGTAAATATTGTACAAGGTATTTAGTATATTGAGGACATCATATATATATATATATATATATTTGTAGAGAAAATCTAGATTCCTCCATGCATCAACTGCAACCACAATCCACAATGTTCAGATTTTTAACTGGTGTTGGTGAGTCTCACATAGAGACGTATTTAAGCTAAGGGTGATAAAATAGAATAGCATCTTTTGTTACCACTTTTTTTAGTCATGCCCATTGAACTTTTCGGGCTTCTCCACTTGGCTCTCTGTGATAGGAACATGAGTAATGGGAGGAGCTACCAAAGTGGTACATACTCTACTGCCGACGCTATTGACGTTCGACTCAATATTTGCAACATTATTTACCTCAATGTTCGTAACGGTGGCTATTTTTCTAATATAAATAAAAAAAATTATCATAAACAAGACTATAATCATTAATAGATTTGGAAATACATAAACAAAGCTTCCCAAGCCAAGCTTTTATTTTCGAATTAAACTTAAAGGTAAAAATTAGCAACTTTTGAAGCACAGTAACATCTTTGCAAATTAGTAGACTGTCTATGTTATTTTTAATGTGACAGAATACACTAAAATCTTGAATAATAATGCTATCACGACATTAATCTAGAAGCTTTAACAATAATCAAGTACACAAAATTTTCCCACATTTGTATGAAATGGTAAGCAAACTTTTGCAAGGATACAATATAATAGTTTCTTTGGGTACCTTATATACATATTGTAAAATAAAAAAATTATAAAAATACCACAATTTAGGAAAGTTCGTAAATCTATAGCAAGCACTAGACATAGAGGCATGGTTACTAGCCATGCCTCTAATTTTTCTTTTTTTTTTTTAAAAAAAAATATCAACAAGAGGTGTGGCTCTCTTGTTGGTTTTACTTTTTAAAAAAATCAAAAACTTTGTAAGAGGTGCGCCCACAAAATGAAAATATAACAAAAAAATAAAAAAAATAAAAAGCAAAACAAAAGGTGTAAGACTAATCATTTTGAAATGAGTCTAACTCATTGGGAAGGAAAATTCAATTTTTACATTAATCGTTAATAATATTTATAATAATTGTTTAATAATATTTATTTAAATTAAAATTTTAAATTTAAATAATTAAATTAATTTCTATTAAATATAGATCTTTAAAAAAATGATAAATATAAAAATTTATATCTATTATAATATATATATATATAAATTACATAAAAAATTAGCTACATTATATTAAATCGTATTAATTAAATCTTAATTTTATTAATATATATTAGACATATTTAAGAGACACTACAGTGCCTCTTAATAGGTGCTAATTTCAACCACTATTCTGGGGCTCAGGGCTGACATCAGCCCCAATAATTAAAAAAAATATAAATAAATTTTATTATTAAATTTTAATTTAGAAGAATTAAATTTTTATTTAGAATTTGAAATTTAATTTTTTTTTAAAAATAAAATGTGAAAGAGGTATGCTAAAAATGAGCCCTAAAAATGTAATATAAATATTTAAAATTTCTTTTATAAATGGATTATTTAATATGATTCAGGTAATACATATATAATGAAGATAAAATACCCACTTGACATAGTGACCGATAAGTTTTTATATGTCTGTCTTGAAATTATGGCAGATAGGAATATAATTAACGTTATGATATATTTTGGAGGAAATACTATACAAGACTCTGATTTTGTGAAATAGATCGTCCTGCACGTGGATATCTACCACTCTCTCGTTGGGCAATATTTTCTGAATTAAGGTCAAGGTTATATGAAGTAATGTGTTATAATAATCAATACTTATTAAAAAAAATTGCAAAGATTTATTTGGATAAAGAGGACTGATTATCCATAGTTGTGCAAATAGAAAATGATATTAATTTATCAAACTTGCTAGATCCAAAGGTTTGCATAAATAGTGTGGAATTGTTTGTTGAAGTTGAACCAATATGTCATAGTAGTGTACAAAATATGTTATTGCGAGGGTAGTTTGGATCCCACATGTCACTTCTGATGCAACATCCTTTAGGTAGTGCTTCTACCTCTCATCAAAATCCCTTGGGAAAAGACCAATATGCTACTCAATTTAGTAGCGAATACGACCATAGAATTCCACACATAGAGGTAGAGATTCCTGACTTGCCCACCATCATAGATGGCTTTACAAATATTGGGATCCATGATAGTTATGATGGTGGTTATATATCTCATTAAGATCTCATTATTGGTGTTTCTACTTCACATCAAGATTTTTTCGAAAGATACTAGTATGAGTCCAAGATCCCGTATGCAGAGCAAAGCTCCCTGAACCATATATAGATAGTTTTTGTGATTGGAAGCTTAGTAATTCAGGGACTTGCGATTATGACATGGTTGAATTAGCTAATTATGTTGATGAAGAGCTAATATCATCATATGCTGAGAGGACCTCTAATCAAAGACAAGTGATTAGGGCCCCGACAATGCTCTCTATGACTGATCATCCACAGTTATATCCGGTCATTTCATTTTTCTCTACAATAGAAAAAGGTTTACTAGGAGACTTTGAAGATATGCCATCTAGTGCATGGGAGAATTATTATGATAGTAGTAACAAAAATCTTGACGTGAGAATGGTTTTCAAAGATAAGGAGCATGTTAAGGCTGCTATGAAAGATTTCTCTATATGGGTTGTGAGACGCGAATATCACGTACTTGAGAGTACAGCAAAACTATGGAGAATGGTGTGCAAACTGGATTGTAACTGAAGTATCCAAGTAGTTTTGAAAGAGCTAATAGAACTGTGGAAAATTACTAGGCATGGGGGCCCTCATACATGTTTGATGGATGAAGTTTCAATTGATCATTGAAACTTAAGTCAAAATATGATTGCTATGGACTTATTGGGCCATGTTTGTGATAATCTAGCATATAAGATAAAGAGTGTGCAATAAAATGTGAAGGATAAGATATGTAATCTCAAACACTAAGGCATGGAATGTGTTGAAATGTGCAAAGGGGCAATTTTTTGCCATATGAAAGAGCTCAATAAGAATACTACCTAAGTATATGGGAGCTCTCCAAAAGTGGAATCGAGGAACCACTGTTGAGTGGAAGCATCAACGAACAAGGATTCCAAAGTAGAGAATATTGAAGTATGTGTTTTGAACCTTCAAACTGTGTACTAATTGGTTCAAAATTACTACAAAGTTATCAGCATAGATGAAACCCATCTATATACAAAATACTGACACAAGATATTGATTACAGTATCTATGGATGTAAATCAACAAGTTTTGCATTTAGCTTTCGTGATAGTTGATGAAGAAAGCTTAATATCTTGGAAGTGGTTTCTGGATATGTTGTCCAAGCACATCGTTAGAGGGATGAAAGATATGTGCCTAATTTCTGATCGGCACTGTTGCCTTTTATCTACTTTTGAATGCATACCTGATTTCACCATGTCTCGTAGAGTACATGAGTTCTGTCTAAGGTATGTCTGCTCAAACTTAATAAACATTTGAAAAATGTTCAATTGAAAGCTTTATGTTGGAAAGCTGATTCCACAATCCAGATTCAAAATTTTGATGGGCATATGGAGAAAATAAAAGAAACTAATGAGAATGTCTATTCATACTTGCAAAACATTAACAAAGCTCAATGGGTTTTTTCTCATGATAGAGGATGGCATTATGGTATTTTGACTACGAACATGTTTGAGTGCTTCAATGGAGTATTGAAGTGTGCTCGTCGACTACCAGTTACAACTATTGTGCAACAGATATTTGCTCATTGTGTCAATCTATTTCTTACTCAGATGACCAAAGCTCATAAAATGAGGTAGAACCAGCAACCATTGGCTGATTATGCATTTAATAAATATTCAAAATGGCATCACCACTCTATATAGCACATTGTGCAAAAGTTTGATTACACTCAACAATCACCTTCAATCATAACGCGGATGTACACAAGTTGGGGGAAATAACACACTTGTTGTCAAACTCAGGACACGTGGTGTTCATGCAAAAAATAGGGTGAACATGGTATTTCATGCTCATATGTAATGAGCATATGCCGACATTTTGGGGTAAATGTTGTAGCATTTGTGAAACCATATTACAACCTTGAAAATTACTTTGCAACATACCAAAGGGGTTTCGAGCTGATATGGGCAAAATCTTATTGGGATGAACCTAGTTTTGAACAAGTTCATAACCCACCTCGTAGAGAGTGACGTGTTACGGGAAGAGATCACACTACTTGGAACTAAAATGAAATGAATTGGCCTCAAGCACATGCGAGACAACAAGCCTATCGTCAAGCTCAAGCCCAGCCCGGCATTCTTGGTTGTTCCAACATTGTAATTCATGTTTTATGTTCTATATTTTTTTTTGTTTGTATGAAACTTAATGAATAATAAATTTGGTAGGAAAACTTAAAAAATTCAGACAGTTGGGATCTATGTTATATTTCATTTTCATTCTGAAAAAATAAAAAAATATATATATCTAGTTCCATTATATTGATCTTTATTAATGTATTAAAACCCATTCTTTATTCTTTAATTAAGTTGTGAGTGTTACATATTACGTGCATAAAGATTAAATATATCTAGCATTATGAACATGGTATATTCAATCTCTGAAGAGATAGTTGAAATGCAAATTTGAATTTTAGATTTATCAATTAATAAATTTGATAGAGGATATTAATTATCTTCATCACACATAGAATAATTAGACTTATAGTTAGGATGAATAAGCACATTATGAATTTCGCAACGCATGAGTCTTTGACCTCGTGTAAAAGCAAGTTCTTCTGCTAGTTGGTGGAGCATTTGATACCTGCAACGATGTATTCTATTACTTTCTTTTCTTATTCTTGCAACAATTCTTGTATAATTTTTTTCTCCATTTTTTGGCATTAACAATGACCAACGTCGTGGAATTCGCACACCAAGCCTTTGTAGATCATTTACTAACTCCCCAAATTCATTATCTCTATATGCCCACTCCCTCCGAAGTCCACAATAATATTCTATTGGATTGGAATACCAAAGTGATAGATAATCATCATTTTTTTCTCTCTCAAGAACTATATGGATCCACTTCAAAAAAGGAATCATCTCCTATTTGAGTTCAAATGTAGAAAATAAAAAAAACTTAAAGACTTAGTTATGTGATCGTTGGGTTATGTACTTTTAAGTGGAATAGATAAAGAGGACTGAGGAGGTAACAATACTATGTGGTGGTTTCACATGCCATAATAATAATAACAGTTGAAATTACAAACATCTCTTTAGTATTAAAGGTATGGCACTTCATGTACCTCAATAATAATATTAGTTGAAATATTTGTACAGTATAGTCATTGTCGATCCTGCATACTTTTTGTGATATTATATAATCATGCACTGGCATTTCACATGTCTGATTCTGGCAAAGATTTTGATATTACAAGCATCAATTAAAGTAAATACAGAGTGTAATCATTGTCAACCATGCACACTTCTTGGTTAGCTTGACATTATATAATTATGTGCTGGCACTTCACATGCCTAATTTTGGACAAGATTTTGACACTACAAGTATCCCAATTTAATGAAAAGTGTAGTCGTTATTGACCTTGTACAATTCACATGCCTCATTAATAATATCAATTGAAATAATATAGAGTGTAGTCACTATTGATCTTGCACATTTTTACAAATAAATTGTCTATAAATATGTAGCTTTAAAACAAAATTCATCGAAATGGAGCCATTTAGAGCACTGAAATTATTTTATACTATTGGTGATATTTTTCATGCCATGGGTCGTAGTTGGCTCTTAGATAATGATTATTGCTACTCATTAAATCTAAAGCGAAAACACTCAACACCATACTTAACAACAACAGAAGATGAATGGCAGCGCTGCGTACAAGAGCAAGATGGGCTTGTAATAGATAGCAATGATCTTGATATTCATTGTCCTTAATGGAAAGCCAGCACCATGTCCTAAGGCACAACACAAAAGAAAACTGTAGCTCTTAATTACATACGTAAAGAAATTAATAGGATTGTTATGCGTATAATCCCTTTTAAAACTTTCAACAAATATCAAGAAACTATGCGTCATCAAAATTACTAAATGAAGCAAGAGCTCTATTGACACGTAGTATACGTCCTATTTATCAATCAGATATTGAGATGTCTGATGAAAAGAATAACTAAGTTGTCCTTTATATTTTATGTATTTCTATTTTTATTTTAAGTTGTCCTTTAACTTAATTGCAATTATTTTAGTTACATTCTTAAATTTAATTTAATTTAATTTACCATTAATTATGGTATATATTTCATTGGACAATATAAATAATCATATAGCACTGAAATCTTTAAAAGTAATACAATTGTAGCAAAACTAAGTAATACAATTCTAACAATGCCCCTCTATGCCACAACCACATCGTTGCTGATTTTTTTGTTATTGTCGACCCCTTTCATCTCATGAAATATCATGTGGCTATTATTGGCTCCCATCAAACTCAATTTGATTATCATAAAACTCGTCACCCACATTCAAATTAAAATTCTATCATGAAAATGTGGTAAAGTTCAATGAAGCACGATCCTAATGTGCTCCCAACATATAAGGGAATAGAACTGGTGATATATAGAATGAGTGGCATGCTAGTGCATGTTTTGAATAATTATGTCCAATTGACCGCCATCCTAGGCCAAGATTTGTTTACACTAATATAGAGAATGACTGACTGAACACGATGTATATGGAGGTAAAAGTGTTATTTTATCAGGCTATGCTGGTTAAGGTATGTAGTAGTCCGAATATAAATCAGGACTAACACGAGATGGACCTACCATATCATCTCCACCTAACGAAGCATTACCAGTGTATATTGTTGTATCTCTCTGTGTGGTATTACCATCTGTCTGTTTATTTCTCTACTCCGACCCGCTTCTTATTGTGGAGCAGGTGGTTGTTGAGGCACCTCAAATGGGAATTATCATGTGAGAGTAATTATAAGCCTAAGATGGGGTCAATTAGGCTTAAGGGACTTTAATGCAGCGGAAGATTATTATTTAATAACTTTATAGCCTTTCAAAATGCTTTAAGTCTTTTGCAGAAAATGATTTTAATTACTTACTGGAATTTGTAAATACCAGTTAAACAACCAATCAGACTAGTGAAAAATAAAGCAGCAAAAATAAAAGTAAATTGACACTGGAATTTATAGAGGTTTGGCAGGCCTACTCCCTACCTAAGTTTTCACTTAGGATTTTGAACCTGTCAAATCAATTAAGATACAAGAATACTTTACAGTTAAATATAGTAATTTGATAAGATAAAAGTTAAGGATCAAAAATACCATAACAGGGTGAAAATCAGCTCTTCACAAAGAGTTAAACTTGAATCCCAAATGGGATAAGGCAGATCTAGAGTACTGTGAAACCAATTGCTTTGTGAACATGCTCGGGAAAACTTCTGCTAGTTTCACTTGGACAACCTCTGTGTACTGATGCCAAGTTGCTGCCACTCCATATGACAAGCTCTAAACTCTCCTTCTAGACCGAAACCTAGAATACTGCAGAAGATTCCAAACAACATTGCTCTACTGGTTTTTTCACCTAGAGGTCCTTAGAGCAACCAAGCGCCAATTTGTTCTCTTCACAAGGTCCCTCGAAAGCAGGTATCTTCTTCACTACTAGGTCTTTCAAGACACAAACCGCCTTGTCGACACCCTATGGTTCGTCGAAGGCAAGCTCCCCTTGACCTTCTTCACCACAAGGTCCCTCGAAAACACACATAGAGTAAGAAATTAGTAACACTTAAGCACATAACGTGTATGACAGTATCACATAATTCCTCAATATACTTGACAAAGTTCTTTTCTGGACTAAGTGATTCGCACTTTAGAATGTGCACATTTTCCAATAAATAGATCTGCTACCAATGATTATAAATTCCATTATCCGTTGGGATTTAAACAAAGAAACAACATATTATGGTAAAGATTTATCAGCACCATGGATTGTGGATTTATCAATTAGAGCAACAAGAATGATTTCTTTACTAAATCATGAAGATATAAATGAGGCTAGAATCTTCAAGAGATCTTTAATTATAGAAAACAAATTCTAGTGCATAGACATATTCCAGCAGATAAAACCAAATGATATTCTCAGTTTATTGCATGCTTTCAACACGTAGTTTAAGGAATGTAAATTTGTCATAATCAAAATAATATAAATCATTAGGGGGTTAACAACATCCTTCTTTTTGTTGATGACAAGGAAGGATATCACCTTAGCTCCCCGAGTTTAGGTGCCTGATTTTGCTTGTGCTCCCCTTATCTGATTGCAATTCAAGATTCTAAGAGCAATTTGTGCTCCCCCTGTCTATATGCTCAAGAAACCAGAGAAATAATAAATACCAGTAGATACATATAATAAAAGTCATTCATTCATATAATAGGCCAAATTATAAAAAAAAAAACTAATCACCCAGAAATCTAAGAGTTTACATGCCCATAAAAAATTGTTCACCATCCAAGTAGGTAGAAATTTAAAATAAGTCTAAATAAGTTCCAGCATTTTCAAATTTTTAATTGTCTCCCCCTTCATCATCAAAGAGGCCTAAGAAGCATTCGGATAAGCTTTTACTTTCTCTTTCATCTAAATAATGCTAGCATGGTTTTGACTGGATTTGCGAAGAAAATGCTCCAACGTGTAATCAATAGGATCAACAAGAGTTTCCAGCCGACCCGCAAGATTCTAACAACCTTACTAAGGTCATCTACCTTAGCCTCAAGTTTTGTATCAGATAAGCCCTGAGCCCTTTCGGATTTTCTAACATGAGTGGTACGAGCAAGGCTGGAATCTTCAAATTTAGAACTAACAATGACTAGTTTTTTTTTTTTTTTTTTTTGTCTTATTGGGATAAAGAGTAATGCTGCTAGGAACCTTTCCAATACCACTGAACCAACCATCATTATCAGTATACTGGATTTTCACTTTTCTAAGGCTAGCAAGGTCCAATACTTTACGATCACGCTTCCCCTTAATCCAAGCATCAAGCAAGAATACTCCCTCATACTTAAAGATATGTGTGGGAAGCATAGAATAAGGACAATCTTTGGTTTGATGAGTGAAAGAGCAAACCATATATTTTAGAATGATAAAGCCAAGGTTAACCAGTTCTTACTTGACAGCTTTGGCCATAAGGTAAAAGTTCATGGAATTTAGATCAGTGATGTGACCACCGCTTGAAATCGAAGCAGAAAACACAAAACGACTAAGCAACTTATGAAATAGAATATGTTCAAATTTTATTTTATCTAAACCAGCACCACTAGAAAAAGAGTATTGCTTTCCTTCCTAAAATAGTTGAAAATTTTCATCATAAGAAACATCAGAACTAGAATACCATCAAAGTTAAAGAATTTTGTACCATCATTTGGAAAATCAAGTAAAAAGTTCAGCTTTGAGGGAGATAACACAATCTTTTTGTCAAAATATAAAATTCTATTGGAATAGCACCCCGCAGCCAATTAGATTGGCGTGTAAACTATTTCACTTGTGATATAATCTTGATTGAATTGTATTCATATTTCAATGGCCACCTTTATCTTATGCTTAATTTACTTCACTAGCATTTGGTTAAAGCCCTTAGATCACACAAGACTATGGGACTTGGTCACACACTGGGTGGTGATCATGAAATAAGTCTTATATGGTCGTGATCTTAAAATATTCCAAGTCATAGAATCTTAAGAGACAAAGTATCTAAGATTTGGATAGACTTGCATCAACGATGCATAAATTCAAAGGGTTGGATATTGCTCCATTTCATGAGCAATCGATGTTAGACATGGGTGCTTGTTAGAGAACAAGTTCACTGAAGGCCCGCCTGGAGAATCCACTAGATAGCTGTAGTGGCAAGTTGATAGTGGCAAATTCTCCAGCTTCTACTAGTGCATATACTTAGTGCTTAGACTTGAGGATCCATGATAACCTTGTGCTTAGATTCTCATGCTTTGACTCTTCCTTAACTACTCTGCAGGTCATCTGGGTTGAGCTTGGGTATGAGCTATTTAAACATGGAGGTTTGTGAGATCTAATATGGGATCTACTCCTCATCATTGTGAAGGGCAACTGCAACTCCTATGTATTCTATAATGACCAATTCCACGAAATCCTTGCGCAAGGTAGTATGACAATTTGGAAAAAAAGAGTTTTCCAAACATAAGGTCATAAAGGGGAATCAAGCATTAGGAATAGAAACATAGTTATCGAGGCTATTAAGAAGCCGGAAAATATCTTGACCTAGGCCTCTTTCGAGATATAGGAGACGAAAGGACCGTATTTACATGGTAAGCATAGAACTAAAATGGTTCACCAAGAGCATATTCATTTCAGCCAATTAGTTGGGCTCCATGAGCTTGAGTTTGGACATCAACCATGGAGATTGGGTACTCTTCAATTAATGGGGATTAATTGAATTGAGTCATTAGTTTAAAGGAGTTTAAACTAATGTGAATATTTCGATATTCTAAATATCTCAAGAGTTGTGAGACCATGTCCAATGAATGGTAAAACCTAATGGGTCACACACAAAATCCAATAAGTAGTTCTATTTGATGAAAGGAATTTTCTAAGAGTTAAAAAAATTTCCTTATGACCGATTTTGTGGAGGAAAACAGTTGACTAATTCTTGGTCATTTTGGCTTGATTTATTTATTTCTTAAATTGATCAAAAGAATTTAAGGAGTTAAATTAAACCAATTAAATTAAGGAGTTAATTTAATTAGTGTCATATGACATTTAATTAGTCAACTTAACTTAAGGGGTGAATTTAACACCTTCTAACTTAAGAAGTTAAGTTTGTTGAATTGAGGAGTTAAGTCAAGACCAATTAATTAAATTAAGGGGTTAATTTAATTAATGTGAAGAATTTATTTTGGAGGAAAATTCAAATGAAGGAGTTCATTTGAGGTGCATTTAGAATTTATTTGAATAATATTTCATGAGATGAAATTCAAATGCAAGTGAAATTCACATTTCACATGCAACTTGCTTGCTTAGGTGGCACCAAGCCTCATGGGAAGTGTGATGCCAACTTGCATCACACCCTCCATCCTCTATAAATAGAGGTGGCTGGCCACAAGCAAGGTATTCATGCTAGATTCTCTTTTTTCCCTCCAAAAGTGTGATCCACTCATGTGTTGAAGTTTCACATACTTTCTTCACCCTCCCATCCTAAAATCAACCTTCATCACTTCTTCATGTTCTAGAGTTCCAGCTCTCTATAGGTTGATTGGAGCTAGCCTATGGTATGTGGATCATTTCATTAGAGGCTAGACACTTGGATAGTTTTGCTCTTTGAAAGTCCACTACAAGGCAGTCCGATTGGAGGCATCCTAGGAGCACTTTTCGATTTTTGATTTTCCTGAAATTTTTACTGTACATTATTCAAGGTGTTGGAGAGGATTTTTCCAAATTTCAGCGAAATCAGAGGTGGTTTGCTAGGGGAAAAGTTTTCGGAATTCCTTTGCTCGAGGAGGAGACAAATTTGAAGTGTTCAACTTTGTCCTCACTTTTACCTTGGATTTTAAGCAATCAAGGTAATTTTCTGCAATCAAATCTAAATTAGAAGCTTGATTTGGTCCTTGGATTGAGTGTAGCCAAGTCTGATTTAGCCTTTTGTGCTTTATTAATTGGATCCTTTTGCTACACTTGACTTCAAGTTATCAAAGCATATTTCATGCTTAATTTGGATTTTTTGTTTGATTGATTCATGTGATGAATTGATCTAGATCTCCAAATAGTCGATCCAAGTCATGGATTGGAGTGTTTGGTAGATGTTTCTTGTGGCTCCTTTGATGATGAATTGAATTATGCTAATATAGGTTTTAAGAGTTAATTCATATGTTAGTATGTTTTTGATTCATAGATGATGATGTTAAATTTTGATTTAGCATGGAATGATGTTATATATTGATATAGCATGTTAAATTTGGTCTCAAGGTGTTCTAGTAATTTTTGGATCCAATTAGATTGGGTTAATTGGAGATTTTTGGAGAATGGTGATTCTCACTTGAACTTGATTTTTGAAGCATGTTTGAGCATTTGAATTTTCATCTTTAAAAGGTGTTTTAGATCTAGAAATTTGTTTAAAATGTGTGATTTAATGTTTAAGAAATGTCCTAAATTTTTTGGTGCACAAAAGTTGAGCTAAAAACAACTTAACTCGATCCAAATCTTGAAACAGGGCAAGCTACCAGCCCTGGTCGAGCATTGGCTAAGCAACGAACGTGCCTAGTGCACGACCTTGTGCCCTAGCCGGGCAGCAGTGCCTATTTTGGTAATGGGCGAGTTTTGAGGAGTTTTTGTGTTATTTTCTGGCCAAAATTAATTTAAATGATGCTACATAGATGTACAAGTGTTGTGCAAGTTCGCAAAATTATGTTTGATATTTTTTATTGATTTTAAAATCTTGTTCAAGTTGATCTTCAATATTGGTGCAAAAATGATACATAATTTTCATGCTTATTTTTGCTAGTTAATTAATTGTTTATGAGATAAGCATTTAATTGTGGAATTGAATGTCAATTCCTAATTTATTGTTCATTTAATTGTTGAATGGATGATGAATGAATGGGGATGGTCATGAGCCTTTAATATTGATTTTATTTGTTTCAAGTTGCTGAAAATGGTTGTATTAAATTGGGGCTTGCATGCCTCTTAATTTCTATCTTGTAAATATTATGAGAGTAGAATCACTAGGGGTGGATTTCTTTTCTCATGTAATTGTTGCAAAGAGACAAGAAGACCTTTAGAGGCATAGAGACCCATAAATGTATGGAGATACATTTATGTAATAGCTAGATTTAATCAACCCACTTAAAATCAACTAAGTAGTGCACCTATGGCTCTAAATGCACTACTTGGTTATGGCTCATGGTCATCCCACCCTAGGAGCATGCTAGGCGCATTTACTTATTTATGCTTTTCATATCCTATTGATGTATGAGATGCATGGTTAGGATATAGAAAACCTAAATAAAAATCCTCCCACTTAGAAGAATCTAACTGCTTTCAAATATTAAGTCAAAATGGATACAAATTAAAAGAAGTTTTAATAAGTCAATGCCTTCTACCAATAATATATGACATGACGATGCTACTATCTTTGTGTGATATCACTCGTCATGGGGGTCACACTTAGGTAGAAAGCTATGATCATATCCTTAGCATATGATGCACCTTTAATTTGATGTTTCCAATAGCTCACGTCACGTGGCATGACATGGAGTGATCTCGAATAAAATTTTAATTGGTAGGTCCGACTTAACACTTAGTAATGTAGAGGGCGCACAACATGTGGATCTATATGAAAAGTGATGCAAAATACATCAAGGGTTGTATATAAAGATACAGTTAGCAAAAGTTGCTTACCTTTCGATTGTTTGTGGATATCACTCTACACTGGGGTCCACTTACAAGTCCTTAGGGCCTTGATTCTCATTGGAAAATGAGATTTCCCGAATTCTTCTAGGGGATGAGGAATTTGATAAAATAGTGGGAGAAAAACATGCTTAAAAATCCATAAACATGTTTTCAATATCAATATTCAATCACATGCTTATACTCTCTTTTTTGCCTTTGTAGATTTTTAAAATCTCAAATCAAATGGCTAAGAATCTACTCAACGCTATTTTAGAAATTAATAAACTAATCGGGCCTAATTTCCAAGATTGGCTTAGAAACCTCAAGATTATACTTAATTCGGAAAAGAGGACTTATGTGCTTGCTCAAAGTCCGCCGGACACTATTGGTGATGATGCCATTGATGAGGCACGTGAAGCTTTAATGACGTTTGTGGATAATGATCTACAAACAAGATGTCTCATGATAGCTTCTATGTCTAATGAACTCCAAAAGTCTCACGAGCACATGAAAATGGCTCATGAGATACATTTGCACCTATAAGAGTTGTATGATATACAAACTAGACATGAAAGGTTCTCATTGTCTAAGGAGCTCTTCCAGACTAAAATGAATGGCTTAAGTGTCCATGACCATAGCCTTAAGATGATCGGTCTCATCCAGAAGCTTGGTCAATTGGGCGTAGTCATGGACAACAAGCTCTATGTAGATTGATCCTTCAATCATTACCTAACTCCGTTGACCAATTTGTTGTGAACTTCAACATGACTAAACAAGAAGCAATGATCAATGAATTGGTCGATATATTAGTGACCGCCGAAGCGATAATAAAGAAAGGCAAGCCTCTTTGCTTACTTCTTCCTCCAAGTCTAAGGGCCCTAGGGTGCTAAGAAGGGAGGCAAAAGGAATAATAGTTCTTCCTCTAAGGGAAAGCAACCCTTGAAAGGTTCGGGGGGAATCGAGAAAAAGAAAAAGGCCAAAGCCGATACCACTTGCTTTTATTGTGGCAAGAAAGGCCATTGGAAAAGGAATTGCATAGAATACCTTGGCACCCTTGGGAAGGGTATGTACTTTATTGAAGTGCACTTAACGACAAATTCTTCTTCATAGGTATTTGATACCGCATGTGATTCTCACATTTGTAATTCGTTACGGGGGATGGAAAGAAAAAGGAGTCTCAATGAAGGAGATATGATCCTCCGCTTAGGCAATGGAGCAAAAGTTGCGGCCATGGTCGAAGGCGCAATTAAGTTAGACTTGGGAAATTCCTACATTATACTTGATCCTTACTTTTATGTACCCAATCTTGTTAAGAACATTATTTCTATTCCCGTGTTGGATAATGAAGGATATGATTTTTCTAATGGGAATTTAAAGGCATTAAAGAATGGTTCTTTAATTACACAAGGTACATTAAACAATGAATTGTACATTTTGGATTCTCAACCATCATTGTTGCACATGCAACAAAGAAGATGCCATCTTGTGGCATGCAAGACTTAGACATATTTCCAAAAATAGGATGAACAAGTTAGAAGCCCTCAAAGCACTAAATATTAGTGGCATTGAAGACCTTCCTACTTGTGAGTCTTGTTTAAAAGAAAAAATTACCGAAGCTCCATTTGTAGGACAAACAAAGCAAACCGCAAGTCCTTTAAATTTGATCCATACGGATGTTTGTGGACCACTAAGAGTTAGTGCAAGAGGAGGCTATTCATACTTCATCACCTTCACCGATAATCATACTCAGTTTGGGCATGTGTATATTATGAAGTACAAGTCCGAAGCTTTTGAAAAGTTCAAAGAGTACAGGAATGAAGTACAAAAGCAAAAAGGACTAAGTATTAAAGCTCTTCAATCGGATCAAAGAGGAGAATACTTAAGTACCAAATTCTTAGATTATCTAAAAGAAAATGGGATTCTCTCTCAATAGACTCCAGCCGGCACACCCTAACACAATAGAGTAGCCAAGAGGAGAAATTGTACCTTGTTGAACATGGTACATTCCATGATGAGCTTTTTCGATGTGCTTATATCTTTTTAGAAATGGCGTTGTTATTGAACTTCATGAAGTTCAAGATGATCAACAAATCCCACAAGCGGTAGAAACAAGTGAACATCAAGAGCCTTGCACACAACCTTTGAGAAGGTCAGTACGAATCAAGAAGCAACCCGAAAGGTTCGAATTCCTTTATGAGACAGGCTAATTAGATAGTGATCTAAAAACCTGTGAAGAAGATATGTTGGACATAGATTCGGGACATTGATTTGACACCATGAAATCCAAAATGGACTCCATATACTCCAACAAAGTATGAACTTTGATAGATCCACAGGAGGGTACAGTACCCGTTGGTTGCAAATGGATCTATAAGCTAGAGTTAGGAGTCGATGGAGAGATAATGACCTTTAAGGTATGACTAGTGGCAAAGGGTTACACTCAAAGACCCAGTATGATTTTGAGGAAACCTTTTCACTGGTCGCAATGCCTAAGTCCATTAGAATTTTACTTGCCATGGTCGTATATTATGACTATGAGATATGGCAAATAGATGTGAAAATCGCTTTCCTCAATGGAAAATTGAAGAAGAAATTTCTATGAAGCAACCACAAGGTTTTACGTCTAAAGAGAGTGAGCAAAAGGTTTGCAAGATCGAGAGATCCATCAATGGACTCAAACAAGTGTCCCAAAGTTAGAACATACATTTTGATAAGACAATCAAATCGTTCAGCTTTGTCAAAAATATGTATGAACCTTGTGTGTACAAAAAGGTTAGTGGGAGTAGTGTATAGTTTATTGTGTTTTATATCGATGACATTCTTTTCATTGAGATGAGAGAGAAATGTTATAGTGTACTAAAGCATGGTTATCTACTCAATTCTCCATGGAGGATTTGGGAGGGGCATCCTATGTATTAGGAATACGTATCCATAGAGATAGATTGGGGAGGATGCTAGGGCTTTCCCAAACACCGTACATTGATAAGATACTAAAGAGGTTTAGTATGGAAGAATCCAAGAAGGGATTCATCCTGATGGGATACAGTCTACGTCTCTCCAAATCTATGGCCCCTAAGACTGGCGACGAGAGAGAAAAAATGTCCCACATACCTTATGCATCCACTATTGGGAGCATAATGTATGTCGTTCAATGTACAAGGCCAGAAGCTCTAAGTGTTATGAGCCACTTGCAATCCAACCTTGGTGAATATCACTAGAAAGTCGTTTAGGTTCATATGTTTAAAGAGACCGCATATGACTTAGGATACTACCTCACCTTTTTATATCTATTCATTTTATCTTGAAGCTAGAACCTAGGCATTACATAACCATCTCAATCTCGGTACCTAAACTTTAGAGGAGATATTCCCGTATCTATCCCTTCTCTAAGTATAATATGCCTTGATGCTATTATGAAATTTCATGAATGTTAGATGGAATCTGGGGACCAGATTCCCTTAAGGGGGGAGAGTTGTAACACCCCAAATTTTGAAATCCTGAAATATAATAAAATGTGAAATCAATAAGCTTGACTAGATTAATTTTGGGTTTGACTTAGTTACAATCTGGAATTAAATATTTATAACTGGGGGTTTGAGTTGTAAATAAGAAAATGACTTGATTGTTTGAAATCATAAAGTTTAGGGGGGTCAATGCGAGAGAAATAAAAGTTTAAGGGCTTTAAAATAAACTAGCATGGATCTAATTGACTGAAATTAAGAAATGGAGGACCATTGTTCAAGAAATCAAAGTTGGAGAACCTAATTGACTGATATAAAGAAATAAAAGCTTAAGGGCCAATGAGCAAGAAATAAAAGTTGGATGACCTAATTGAAACCCAAGGACCAAAGAGAAAGCGGTTGAAAGTTTTGGGGTGAGATTTGAGTCGGTCAAGAAATTCTGGGGCCAAAATGAAAAGGCTGGAAAATACAATTATATATATAATGAAGTACATAATTTTACTTAATTCTCAAAATCAACCCTACACCAACCCCAACAGCGAATCATCGAGAAACGGCTGTAAAGTTTGAAAGTAAACCAATAGAAAGACTCCCCCCAGCTCAAAGATCAATTCCATACCAAACTTTACCCAAACAACAAATGAAGTGGCTAGAAAAAGGAGGTGACAGTGAGCTCACGGTAGTGGTGGTGGTTCGCCACTTCTGACGGTGAAAATGGACTGCGACTAGGTCGATTTTGGTTGCAGCAGCATAGGCAATCTGGTGGTGGTGTTAATTTGGGGTTTCGATGGCTTGTGGTGGAGGAATTGACATGGTGGTGGACAATGGTAGATTAGGGTTGCAATGGCTTTAGACAATGGATTGGCTGGCTTCCTGGCGTCAAAACTAAAAATTGATTTGGTTGTTCTCACGGGTGTAATGAGACTCACCCAATGGTGGTGGCGGTCTCCATCTCCGATGGCGGCGTGTGGCAATGATTTTAGACCAGCTTGTATAAAATGACGTCCCGGACTCGTTTGGGCTATCCCCGGCTTGAGATTAGATATCGATTCGATCCAATTTTGGTAAATTTCATATCGAATATTAATTCAATTGATTTTTACAATTCCGATCAAATGATCATTAAATTGGGAGTATCAAATTGTAATTTAACTCAAGCTAATAACGTAATGTTTGAAATTAAGAATTAGTTATATGATCTAAGCTTAGTAAGTTAAGAAATATTGGTTTAAATCTATGTCCCTGGACTTGACAATATGACCTGTTATTTTATGAAGAGGGATTGAGTTTAAATTAAAAGATTAAGTTATGTAAATGTTAAAACATGAATGAATTATCAAAAACTTGGACTGAATCGACTCATAAAACCCAACTGATTTAGGAACCTAAACCTTCATCATGTACTGCAAAATAAGTTAAGTGACATATGGAGTTTATTGGGGTTGGTTTGAGGATTGAGTTGGCCCGAACACATAAAGGTATTAAAATGGTTAAAACAATAAGACAATAAAGTGGGGATAATTGGTCTCAATATAAGTAAAGTCTTGTAATACTAAAGTATCATGGAGTCAGAAGATTAAGGCCATTTGAGATAAGATGAAATTGAACTTGAGTGTCAGAATAACCTTAAGTTTGATAAAAATATTAACTATAATTATATTTAAAAATCAGAGGATTGATAGAATGTTAACTCGAGTTATCTTATGACAGTTCTCGATTTGACTAGGAAGTCAGGACTTGAACAACCATACGACTAGAAATTTCTCTGCATTTGCCAGGTGAGTTTATACTCGATAGTATAAAGTTTCTTTGCTGGGGAAAGAACATATATACTTGTTAATATGTCATGATCACTTGATTCCTTTCAATGTATGTGTTGAAAATAGTACTCCACATTGCCCTTTCATACTGAGCGCTTCTATTGATATTGATTGATATCGCTTTACCTGAAATTTGGCTATTATGTTGAGGAAGCTAAAAAGTGATAGTTGAAATATATGTTTTTTATAGCCATGTCTATCTTGAAACCAACCTAGTGCTGAATTAGTGATTTCATGTTAACATGGCGACTTGACGTGTTTAGTGAAATATTGTTGGACATGTTAAGTGATAATAGTGAAAATGTTTAATACCCTTGGGGGTAGGCCCTGGGATTGGTTATGAAAGACGGCTAGGCAGAATGGACCCACCGTGACATATTTTTCAGTCGATACCCGTACAAAGTATACATATAATCCCTCCTCAGTAGGCCAGTTGGAGGTAGCCGCCTATGAGCATGATCAGGCATACAGCTAGCCATGCCTAGTGAGTGATTAAGTGTTTGAGCCGATCACTCGATACTTTGGAAGGATAAGGATTTTTGTGTTTTCAAAAGTGGAGCGACAAGGTAGGAGAATCACCAACATCTTAATAGTGAAAGTGTTTACTAACTTATATTTAGTTTATTTGATATGCCTGATACTTGTTGCTTTGAAACTCGAATATTTGACACCAATCCAATGGCTGTTCAAGTGGCAAGTCGACCCCTTGTGGTCGTAATTGTGATTTAAACCTTCGTGAGAGATAATGAATTTATAAAGTCTCATCACTGGTATGGAACGATGGTGAAATGGATCACTCTAAATCTTGAATAAAATCTTCTCTGACGACTTCTGAGAATGTTAATGCTTCTACTTGTTGCTTAAATAATATTTGAGAAATTTACCACTCTGCTGTTAGTGCTAAACTATCTCACTAAATCATTTGGACTTACGTTGTTTTATTATTATTCTCCATTCTTTACCCAGATAAGAACGAGTGATGAAGATACACTAGCCCAGACGACCATGAGGTAATGAGAGTGATAGAAGTGCTAAGTGTAATTCATGATATTTTGATTCACGGTTGAATCTCTGATAGATGTTGCTGGTAGAAATTAAATAACTTGGATTTTGATAAATGTATTCTCTATTATTCAGAAGACTTGTGATATTAAGTGGGTAGCGCCTTGGACGGGAGCAGACGCCTCCCAGTTGGGACGTTACAATTTTCCTCATCGATAAATTCAGTTCATTGTAAGTTCATCCTATTGTCAAAAATGAATGAAACACAAGCTCATACAAATTAAAATATTTGCAGATATTGTCTTTGCATTCTTATAAGAGTTGCGGTTTCAATATATCGGCCATACGTTTAAACCTTTCACAATCAAAGAGATTATTCCTTCTAACTTTTGATCTCATTCCTATTTGACAAGTCCTATCCCTCATCATCACCAACTATATTACCTATTCTACAAATGTGAGAGTGAAATATAATGTATTCCCCTACAAATTTTGCTTCATGAAAATAAGGAAATCTGTGAAATGATTTTTTCAAAGACATGACCTTGTAAATACAATTCCGCACTGTTCTTCAATATACCAAATTAATACTAGATGCTGACATCTATAGGGATGCATTTTTATATAAATCTACAAGGACAAGTGTCATCATGCTTAGAAGATAGTATATTTCTTTTCACATGTAGCAGTACCAACCAGAATGAGATTTTTGACTAGATTTCTAGCGGTCATTATCCAATCAATGAGATCAATTTTATTCTCTCAACCTACATTAAGTTCATATCTTAGTTTTAGCCATCCAGATATGTCGCCTACAACAGAAGTTTAGAGCAATTCTATTGAAACAATTATATAATAAATTAATATATTGGTACAATAGTGCCAAAATGCCCCAAAAATAATTTAACTTTTAAAATACCTCCAAAATGCAAATTTCAAACATGCACAAGTAAATAAAAAAAATCACTACAATTATAAAAAATTCAAAAAAAAAAAAAAAAAGAGGGGTGAAGAGGCCAGTAGGTGCTGGCCCCTCCCGTCGTTGGCGATGGAGAAGCCAGCAACTACTAAATCTCATGAGTGGGGACGCTAGAAGCAGCTGGCTTCCCGGCGACTCGGGAGGCCAACTGCTGGTGGCTCTCTGTGACAAGCATCTCGACGACAACAATGTCGGCGAGAACGTTACAGTAAAAAAAATAAAAAATAAAGAAAAAGAAGAAGAAGCAGAAGAAGAAGAAGAGAGAGTGCCTGGTAAATGGGTGGGAGGGAATTGAAATTGAAATGTAAATGGGAGCTAGGCTTAGTCATTTGGTCACTTTTTCCTTTACACCTTTTATTGTTTTATATTTTATTTTGATAATTTTTATTTAATTATAGTAATTTATTTATTTAATTTTTAAATTCAAAATTCAATTATTCAATAATTTGTTATATATGACTTTGATTCATATCTTGATACTTAATATTTTTATATATTATATTTTAATATAATTTTAAAATATTCAATTTTAAGATGGTTGTTGAATATTGACATTTAGTTTTAGATATGTAGATATAATAATGTTAATCAATAAAAATATTCTCTATTATTATTATTATTATTATTATGGGGTTTAAAATTTATAGAGTTGTGAGATTTTAGAATTTAGAGTTTAAGTTTTATATTTAGATAAATGTTATTAGTTTTCTAAATTACTAATAGAACAAATCTACAAAATAAAATTATGAAATAATATATTCATCTTATATTATTGGTATAGAGTATTGTTAGATATTGTAAAACATTTAAAAGTTGTTTGGGTGAGTTTATAAGCTTCTCAAAACATTTTATAAGATGTTTGCTAGCTTATACGATATCAAAAAGTTTTTCGTAATCTTTTTAAGAAAAGGGCTTATAAAGATTCTAAAATAAAATGTCAGAAACTTATAAACTATTTTTAAAAAAATAAAGAGTTCTTAATTTATTTTTAAGATCTTAACAAGTTCTCTGAATTTTAATCATATTATTTGGGCAAACAAAACCATCATGCTTCCCATTTTCAATATAATTTTTTTTTACGCTATTTTCAATATAAATTTAATATCATTGTTATGGAAATATTATATGTTTATCTTATGCACGCATTCCAATTTAATTAGATAAGATATCAATAATGATTGTAATCATAAGAAAAATTCAATTGTTGGGCACCTTACAAATTAGTCAATTCTAAAAAATTAATGAAAAACTAAATGTCTCACAAAAACAAATAGAGTTTTCTAGTATGTGTGTGGTTATAGAATAAATAATGGTAGTTTTTTACTACATTAGTGGTTTTAGGAAAAATAATAAGAATACTTTAAAATATTAGTGCTTGTAGGAGAAATAATGATAACCATTAAATCAATGAGTAGTTGTTTGAACATCATATTACAATTACAATATGATTTACTTGAATATATACAATAAGTCAAAAGGGCAAATTTGGTACATTCAAAAATTGGTATCATAATTATTTTTAGTATACATGAATTTTCAATTTTATCATAATATCTCTGGATTTATTCTATAGAAAATTAAAGCGTGAAATTTGTAAAATCGCATCAAGTAACTTCTATTTTATAGATAAACTAGGCTTTCTTTTTATAATAGTATAGCTGGATAAATAATTTGTACAGTGGTTATGGCATTCACGTATACTTAAGTCAAGTTTTATTAATAATTTATTATATTTAATTATAAATAAACTCTAAACTAATACTTTCTCTACATTATACCATATCAGGATGACTATCTTTAATTTACATTATCAATTCATGTAGTAAATGAATATACACATAGTTGTAACATATAAACTTCTATTTAGGAAAAATTGCATTTTTTGTCCCATTGGATGGGGGGTTTGTACTTTTGGTACCTAGGTTGACACTTGTGCAACCAAAATTCTAAATTTTTTAGTACATTTGCAACAACATCTCAACCTCTGTTAGTGTTTGGGCAAAATCATTAAATGAAAAAAAATTAATTACCCAACAGCCTCAAAATTTTGATTTATTTATAAAAATCCCACAAATTTTGAAATGTCCAATCAACCTTCATTAAAAAATTTAAAAATACATAGCACAAAATTCTCATAAAAAATTAAAAATTTTATATATCAATATAAACATATATAAAATAAATATCATATAAATATATATATATAACCCACTCCCTCCCCCAACCCCCCACCACTAACCATAGTCAACGGCCAGGTCTAGTTGTTGCTGCGACTGGCTATGGAAAAATGGCTAGTAGCCAACAGCTAGATCTGGCCGCCGTCTATGGCCTGCCATAGCTGACTTGGCCAGTTGCCAGATCTGGCCGCAGGCTACTGGCCAGCCATGGCCTAGCCTGGGGATAGGGGTACGGGGGCTGGTTGGCAAGGGAGGGCAGAGGAAGGAGAATATATATATATATACATATTTTTACTTATTTATTTATTGTTAATTAATAAATTATAATCAAATTAGCCTAAATTGATTTTTTTTACTTATGTTATTTATTTAAAATCATTACATTATTTTGTTCAAAATAATTAAAAATATTTATTTATTAAAATTATTAAAATTTATTTGTTAGGATAAAATTTTAGATTTTATTTTTATTTAAATTATTTATTTTGATTAATAAATAAATTTAATTTTTTTATTTATATATACACACATCAAAGGTCTCTTAGGGTTCAAACTCCTGATCTCAGATATTATGTAAATTGTTAAATATATTGTTGTAGATTTTATTTTATTTTTAGATTATTTATTTTAATTAATAGGTAGATTAAATTATATTTAACTATATTATTTTAATATTGTAAAGTATGTAATTCTCAATTATGAAATTATGTTATCTAGGATAATAGATTTTTTATTTTTTATTTTAATTTTTAATTAATAAATAAATTCAACTCAATCTACTTAAATTATTTTAGATTATATTTATAATTTTAATATTATTGAGTATCTAATTTTAAATTATAAAATTATATTAATTAAGAGATGGAATTAATTTCTTGCTTTTCTTTTTAATTTTTGTACTTATTTATTTAATTAATAAAGAAATTTAACTAAATCAAATTAAATTACTTTAGATATGCTAATGATTTTAAATTTTTATTTTCTAATTCAACTTGACTTTAAAGATTACATAATATTTAAGATATTTTACTAATAATAAAATATATTTAAATATTTTGATTAATTTGAACGATGTAAAATTACACCCCCATAGTATAAAAGATATTATAAATAGGTCTAAGGATATTTTTATCTGAAAATTAATTAAAATGATTTTCGAAGGTCATTTTTTATTTTTACATAAATTTTGGATGACATTTGTAAATTTGTTAATCAATGCTCATAGTTCTTCAAACATGTTAGACGAAGAGAAATATTGGGGGAATATTTTAATTTATTTGGATTTATTTATGAATAAGCCAAATTTTAGGGACTTTCATGCAATTGATGCAAATAAAAGGGTCTTGCGCGTGAATTTCACGCGCCGCTTTCTGGCCAAAAACTAATGGAAAGTTAGACAGTATCCCAAATGTGTTAAGAAAAATAAAGTTTTTGTCCTATAAGTGTCGACTTGGATTACTTAGGTACCAAAAGTGCAAACCACCCTATCCAATGGGAGAAAAAGTAAAATTTCCCCTTCTATTTAATTGGATGGTTACACTGATAGAAAGAATTAAGCAACGTCAATAATCATGTAGCTTTTTTAATATAAATGTTTAATGAACGATTATTTTAAATTTAATAAATTATAATTTTTGAATAAAATATTTCTTGAATTTTTACATCTATACAAATTACAATACAATACAAAAAAATTTATTTTCTAAAATCAAATTAATTAAATAGGAAAATTAAAGTTTTTTAAAATTCATAAATAATTTTTCTAAAATTTTTTATTTTGAGAAAAATATTATAATAAATTATAATAGAGAAACAATCAAATTCTTAACCCCTAAAATTTATGCGTCCTAATTCATCTTATAATACAAGATAAAGGAAATAAACTTTGCATAAACTATTTATAAATAGGAGAAGTTTAAATTTGGAGGGAATAAAAATTGGGGGATTCATTTTTGGAGGGAATTATATTACTTCATTATGTAGAACAAGTATCAAATAAAATTGTTACCATTTCAATGGAGCCCTTACTTTTCTTTCTTTTTGCTAACGTAGCGTTTGGTTATGTTTTGTATTATGTGTTTGGGAGAATAAGTTTTGGGAGTAGAGTTGGGAAATGTGATAATTGTGTCGGAGAATGTGATGAATGCTTGTTTATATTTTGGAGAGTTTTGGTATGTTTACAGTTAAAAATTTCTAGACAATTAGATATTTACACATAAAAAAATTAAATAAAATAAAATCGTGAAAAAATAAATGAAATGAAATATAAGTATAAAAATAAAAAATAAATATATAAAAAAGAAAACATATAAAAATAAAACTATATATGCACATATACATATTAATATATACATATATATACACATATACATACATATATAAAATGAATCTAACACCCCGCCAATGTGACAATTTAGCTTTCCGTTAGGCTAGGTGTGGGTGGTTTGAGAAGGGGGGTGCGATCTGGGTTTTCTTAATATTTGTATTTTATTTAATTGTAAAATTTGTTAAATTGGTTAATGGTTTGACATGTAGATCTAGGTAGATCCAAATAAAGAATAATTTTGTCTTTTACTTTTTAGATTTTTAATTTTATTTTTAATTTTTTAACTATAATGAAGGATGACATGGGCATATAGGGAGGTGCCAATTTTTGGAGGAAATTTTTAATTATGATGTGATATTAATAACTAAAATATTTTCTACACTTTAAATTAAATTAATTTATGGAGGGAACAAAATTTTGAAGGAAGAAACTTTGGAGCAAACTTGGAGGGAATACATTTTTGGAGGGAAACAAATTTTAGGTGGGACTTTATTTAATTGTGATCTAAAATTAGTAACAAAAGTATTTGCTACCATTTTCATATAACAAAATTTTGAAGGGAAAAATTTTTTTGAGTGCAAAATATTAACTGTAGTAACAAATATATCTGTTACTATAAAACTCAATAGTAACAAATTTGTCAACATAACAAAAAGTAGAAACTTTTGTTACAAATATGTCTTCCTAAAAGGTGGGAAAATTTATTTGTAACAAGACTTTAGTTTTCATAACAAATTTTTCTCTAGTTACAAAAGAATAAAAATTTTGGGTAACAAATATTCATTAAATGTAACAAATATTTTTCTTGGTTACCAAAGATGAGTGCTTTAGCAACAAAATTCCAATCTCGTTACGAAAAATCATAATTTTGTAATGAGTTTTTCGTTCGTGACCAAAATTTTTGTTACAAGAAGTGCAATTTGTTGTAGTGCTGGTTTGTCTTCAATTGATGATGATGGCTTAGAGTCCAGAATCCTGACTGGTTTTTCAAATCCTGCATTTTCCTTGCTCAAGGTTTCCTTGGCATAGGATAGGTTAGTCTCATCAAACATAACATCTATGGATTCTTGAACCTTTCTTTTCCTCTTATTAAATACACGATTTTACTATGCATTGAGTAACCAACAAAAATAGCTTCATCAACTTTGGATTCAAACTTTGTTAAATAATCTTTATCATTGAGAATGTAACATTTGCAACCAAAGACATGGAAATAAGAAATATTTGGGACTTTACTATGCCACAATTTATATGGGGGCTTTCTCAAAAGTGGCCTTAAGAAAATACGATTTAACACATAGCAAGTCGTATTCACGGCTTCACCCTAAAAGGATTTTAGAGGATCATACTCATTAAACATGGTTCTAGCAACCTCTTGCAAAATCTAAATTTTCCTTTCAACCACCCCATTTTGTTGGGGAATCTTAGGAGCAGAAAAATTATGAATGTAACCATGTTCTTCACAAAACAAAGTAAAATTTATTTCATCAAACTCGATCCATGGTCACTTTGAATTTTCTTAATGAAATAACCCTTTTATTTTGAAGTCTTTAGGTGAGAAGAATGAAAGCATTTAAAGCATCATTTTTATGAGCAAGGAATAGAACTCACATAAAATGATTATAATCATCTACTATGACAAATATATATTTTACCTCCAAGGGAAGCAATTTTCATTAGCCCGAATAGGTCAACGTGTAGAAGTTCCAATGGCCTAGAAATTATGACCTCATTTTTTGGTTTCAAAGATGTTCGGATTTGCTTCCCCTTTTGGCATGCATCACATATCCCGTCCTTAGTACAATTTAACTTTGGTACACCTTTGACAAGATCTTTCTTTGTGAGATGAGATATAAGCTCCATGTTCACATGGCCCAATCTCTTATGCCATTTCCAGCATTTTCATTTGAAACAACTAAACTCTCTGCATTTTGACAGGTTAAATTATTAAGGCTATACGATAAACATTTCCATCCTTTGTAGTAGCAAAAACCAATTTCTCATTTAGCATAATAACACAATTAGTAGTTTGGAATCTAACTTCATAACCTTCATCGCACAGTTGACTAAGACTAAGCAAGTTATGCTTAAGGCCCTACCATACATTATCAATAGTAGTACCAGTCTGCTTACTAATGGTACATTTACCTATTATGCACCATTTTCTATTGTCTGCATAGAGAACATTTCCTAGAAGATAATTGTTAAGTTTAAGAAACATGGACGCATCCGCCGTCATATGCCTGGAACATCTGCTATCCAAATACCACTTTTGATTCCGGGAATGTTCTTTGGCATGTACCTGAAAGAAGATTAGTTTGTTTTAGGTTCCCAAACTATGTTGGGTCTTTCATGGTTAGTAGTAGATAATTTTCTTACCCAAACAAACTTGATACCAATGAATTTTTCAATCAGATATTTATAATTGACATGACTAGATCTATGACAAGTAAAGTAAATTTTTCGAACTGATTTGAAATTCTTTTTGGAAGTAGTTGAAACAAGTTTGATATTTTTCTTATTCATACGATTTCTAAATTTTTGACCCTTTTTAGCATTATTTCTAGGTGGAACAGGCATATGTGTGTGCTTAACACTTGTGGAACATTCACCTAGATCTTCCTTAGCATGGCAACATTCTTCAACAACCATTTTCCCCTTGATCTCATGGCCTCAATTTATTTCTTCAATAAGTTATTTTCTTTGATAAACCAATCAATCATTTTCTTTTTACATTCAGCATTAAGGGTTTTCTTATTTTTAGCCATTTACATTTCACATATATCTTTATGAGCTCTATCTGGTTCTTTCTATAAATAATCCACTTTATCTTGCAAAACTTTATTTTTAACAAGTAGTATTTTGACATAAATTTCATAAAGCTTAAACAATTTTTGCACATCCTCATCAATGTCAATTTCATTACTGGAATCATAATCAGAATATAAAGAGGTACTTAATTGATTTACCATGAAGCAATTCTCTTTATTGTCAAATTGTTCACCATTGGATTCGTCCCATGTAGTTGCCATTATTTTAGCTTTTGGTTCATTTTGCATTTTTCCTCAATCAGGGACAATCTGGTTTTTTGTGTCTATTTCATTACATTCATAGCAGCAAGGTGGCTCGATAATTTTTATTTTTGGATTGGTTCTTTTCGGTTTTCATCTGTTGTTTTGGAATTTCCTTTTGAGGTTGGTCAGTTGCTTTAATCTTCAAGAAATTAGAATGATTTCATCCGCAACCTAGTCCTCATCAAGATCTTCTTGAAGTTTTGAATTGAAATCATGACCAGTATTTAAAGAAAAATTCTTTTTGGCTTTTGTTTCTAAACCTTCATCTTTATTTAGCAACGTCATCTCATGGGATGTGAGAGATCCAATCAATTCACCCATGGTTATCCTGCTAAGATCACGAGCTTCCTGAATAGTAGTTACTTTAGGCATCCATTCCATGGGAAACGATCTAAGAATCTTTTGGACTTGCTCATCCTCATTCATAGTTTTATTGAGTGCGAACACAGGATTTATAATTTCTATGAAATGTGCATACATCTGACTTATGGTCTCATCAAGTTTCATCTGGAACACTTTGTACTTGTGAATGAGAAGAGCAATCCTCTCTTGTCAAACCTGACTAATACCTTCATGGGTCACTTGTAGCATTTCCCACATTTGCTTTGTTGTAGCGCATGTACTAACTCAATTGTACTTTTCTTTTGTGAGAATACATGATAGAATTTTTTGGCCCTTGCATTTATTAAAATGGCCTTTTATCATCACTATTAAATTCTCGTCGCTCCTTTGGAACTATCTTTCCATCAACTAATTTCATTGGAACCGTCAGCCCTTCATTGACCACGTCCCATAAATCAAAATCCAAGGCAACTATGTATTCTTGCATCTGATTTTTCTACATAGCATAATTCAAACCATCAAACAGTAGAGGCTGGTTGTGCAATTGCCCTTCTGCAAAGACATCAAAAGTATTAGTGGCCATAGGATCTTTTACTCTGGTAATTACACAACAATATAGAGAACCAATGCTTCGATGTCAATTGAGAGTGAATATAAGCCTAAGAGGGGGTGAATAAGGCCTGAGGGATTTTAATGCAACGGAAGATTATCACTCAATAACTTTTTGGCCTTTCAAAATGCTTTAAGTCTTTTGTAGAAAACAGTTGTAGTTACTTACTGGAATTTGTATACCAGTTAAACAATCAGTCAGACTAATGATAAATAAAGCAGTAAAAATAAAAGTAAATGGACACTGGAATTTATAGAGGTTCGGCAAGCTTACTCCTCTACCTAAGTTTTCATTCAGGGTGATAAAATGAAAGCTAAGGATCGAAAATACCTTAGCAGGGTGAATATGAGCTCTTCGCAAATAGTTAAACCAGAATCCTAGACGGGATAAGGCAAATTCTAGAGTACTGCAAAATCAGCTGCTTTATAAATAGGCCCAGGGGAACTTCTACCAGTTTCATTTGTACAACCTCTGTGGACTAATGCACGAGTTGTTGCCACTCCTCTATATGGCAAGTTCTAGACTCTCCTTTTAAACCAAAATCCAGAACACTGTAGAAGATTCCAGACAACACCGCTCTACTAGGTTTTTTCACCTAAAGGTCCTTAGAGCAACCAAGCGCCAATTTGTTCTCTTCATAGGGTCCCTCGAGAGCAAGTATGACTCATGTCCCTCTTCACCACTAGGTCCTTCAAGACACGAACTACCTTGTCATCGTCTCCCCAAAGTCCATCAGAGGCAAGCTCCTCTTGACCTTCTTCACCACAAGGTCCCTTAAAAATGTACGCAGAGCAAGGAATTAACAATACTTAAGCACAAAATACGTATGAGAGTATACACAACTCCTCAAGATACTTAACAAAGTTCTTTTCCCTACTAAGTGATTCATCCTTTAGAATGCCTTGTATTTTCTAATATATATAGATGTGCTACCAATGGCTATAAATTCCATTATAGTAAGTGTCCGTTGGGATTTAAACAAGGAAACAACATATTATGGTAAAGATTTATTACTACCATGGATTGCAGATTTATTAATTAGTGCAACAAGAGTGATTCTTTCCTATATCATGAAGACGTAAATCAAGCTAGAACCTTCAAGAGATCTTTTAATTATGGAATGTAAATTCCAGCAGATAATATGAAAAGATATTCTCAGTTTTTTGCATGCTTTCAACACACAATTCAAGGAATGTAATTTTGTCATAATCAAAATAATGTAAATCATCAAGGGGTTAACATCGTGTATCTATCTGATGAACTTCTGCAATTGACCTATGTGGGTCTCTTATTTGGATGAATGATGTAATGTCAGAATCATCAACAACTAAATCACAATTGAGCATAAAGTTGTGCATTTTTTCAACCTAAAATGTGTAAAATAAATAATTTAATGTTAAATAATTTTAACTGTACAAAATTAAAATTATTGTTTTCTACTATATAATTATATACATACCACACCATGCCATGCATGTGATCTTTTGGATAGTATCCCATGTCTATATGTGTGTAGGATGGCGATATAAGTTAGCTTGTGATTCGATCCTACCACACCATGTATCCAACATCCATAGTGTCGGATCCAACAATAATGGGTTATTGAACAACGAGTTGCTCTATATTATCCCACTATGAAATGTATAAGATTGGTATGTATACCAATTCGTACCAAGGTGACCTCTATGGGACATACTGTGTAATCGCGTACTACATTCTGTTGGCACTGGAAGAATATTTTGGTACATGCCAAGCTGTCGCAAAACCTGCTTAGGATGATGTAACTCAATGATAGCATAGTTGATCAATGGACACGTTGTTGTCTAAAGTTATAGGGCAGACTCGGTGGTAAATTCTGAATATTTAGCGAATCTATGGCATACAGCTCCTATATAAACTACATATAAAACATTTGAGTCATATTCAAATGAAAAATACATGTTTTGAATATCATAACAAAAAAAAAAAAGAATTTAATCACCTCATGTGCTGATATTCTGTCAAGCATAGATCGCATGATCCATATAGAGTAACTTGTCGTATGTGTGAATGAGAAATATTGTATCCACCTACACATATAAGCTGACAAATTAATTAAAACATGTATTATTAGGAATGATTACAAAGTGACATTAAAATTATATTACTGAGCACCATATGGAGGTATTGGAAGTTCATGGCCATCAAATACCCATGGTGCCATAGTAACACGGGGCAGTAGTTTTCTAGGCTCTAGAGTTCTAATCCGAGACCATGCCCAAATCTGCAAGTGAACAAGTGATTAAGGGACATATAACAATACAAACTCATCTATGTAATATTTATCAACAATATTTGTTTTACCTGTAGTAGTTGCATCACTCCACCAACGTTAACATTTCTTGGTTGGCATTCAGTGCATAGCTCGTAGTATAAAAATGATAAAACAACACTTCCCCAATGAAGTTACGAACATCACGAATATTCTCAAAATGCTTCAAGTACACTAATGGTACCACATTACCTGAAGAGTCTAGGCACATAACACCTCCTAAAAGTACTAATGCACATGCAATCTGCTCAACCTCCAAATTAGGGCTATCATTTGTAACATGGTAGGTATTAATGTGACAGGCAATAGCTGTCAAATAAAGGCGTGATCCCCTAAATTCTTTCATTAGACCTAAAACCAAGATAATGATAACAACAATCCCGCCACTGCTCTGCTGTGAAGTTAGAGTCTATACCAGTAATAGGCCGACCTCATACTGGTAACACCTATATGACTGCTACACCCTAAAGCGTAATTGTAGCCTCTCCAACACAAAAATGAAAGGTGTGATTCTCGGAGCCCCATCTCTTCACTAAAGCAGTGTTCAAGTGTAAATCAATATCGAAGTATCCGCAACTATTTACATCATAAAATCTCATCTGACATAACAAGTCCAATACATGGACATGTAGCTCTACGTTACTTATGACATCCCAAAAAGAATTATCTCCTTGCCTCGCAACAAGAGTGGTGTCAACATCTTCAACAAATACATCATCTGATCGATGGGTAGATTGCATGTGTAGAACACTCGGATCACATGGATCGTACACATTTGTAGTATCCATCTTATTAAAAAAATCATGTCATGATATATATATATATATATATATATAAATGGAGAAAAGTTGTGCACAATTTTACTGTAAGTAAAAATAAAACTAAAAATAAAAACCTGCTCAATCACTTGAATCTTATAAAATAGTAAATTTATGAAAAAAAGTTCAAAAATTTATAGTACATTTTTAGGACTCATTCTTAGCATAACTCTTTTATATTTTAATTTTTTTTAAAAAACTAGTTATTCAAATTTTAAATATAAAATTATTTATTCTAATTAAAATTTTAGAATAAATTTTTTATTAATTCAAAATAAAATTTATTTACTTTTAAAAAACTATATATAACTTTTAAAAAAATATATTTTTCTAAATATGCCAGCCCCTTTAATTTCTATAATGCTCTTTTATTTTATTTTCATTTTTACATGAACTAATAATTAAAGGAAAAAAATGAATATCAACTGATATTAACATATCATTTTCTATCAATTTTTTGTTCAACTAAATATTAAAATCAACATTTAAATCACTATATTATATGATAGTATCAAACTTAATTAATCAACCAATAAATTAAATTAAAATATTTTTAAAAATTTAAAAATCAACATGATATTGATGAGATACAATTTCTTTAAAACTTTCCTCTTCCGAAATAATATCAATATCAAACTGCAAGAAGATAATGAAAAATGCAATGTATTATTTTAACAATACAAAAATAATAACATAAAATAATCAAAAATATAAATTTAAAATTTTGATCAACAAAAATTAAACTTTACTTTATTCCAACATATTCTTATCTTATTTGAAACATGCTTTTTCTCGCTCTCTTCCTTATTTCACTTAATTATTTTTTTCTATTTTTTCTCTTCTCTTCTTTTTTTCTCTCAATATATTATTTCTTCCACCCATTTCTCTCTTCACAGCACTCCAAAATCTATCAACTCTTTTTTCTCTTATACGTGAGTGTTGGGCTAACACTCACATATATAGAGGCTGAGTGTTGACTAGTCAAATGGCTAGTCTTTTCCTTTCTTATCTCCATTTTTCTCTTGTAATTTTTTACTTTTTTTGAAAAAAAACAAGCCATGCCTTTTGTTGATGTTTACAAAAAAAAGAAAAATTAGAAGCATGGCTAGTAGCCATGCCTCTATGTGTGAATTAATAAAAATGATAATATATAGCATATATTTACAAACTTTCTCAAACTGCAATATTTTCATTTTTTTTATTTTATAATTTTTGTGTAAATTACCTTAGTTTCTTTCCTTTTTTTTTTTTTTTTTTGCCTTTTGACAGAGTAGCATAAGTTATAGCAAATTGAAGTAAATAACTATCATCCCAACCAAACACTTCTATCAAGTGTAACAAGTTGCAAATAATTAATTAAGTATAATGCTTAAACATTATACACAAGTATTCTGCATGAAGTTGCTTTTAAATATAATAAAATATAATTCCAAAGCAGAATGCTCAATTTAACTAACAATGGGTAGAGAAATTTTAACTACTAAATGCATGCTTGATTTCACCAGACAATGGACAATCAAATTAAACTGCTAAACATAAAGTAGACGAACAAAAACACTAGTTTCCATAATCAAATTATACATATATTACATGAATAAATTAAAATGAAATATTAGAAAAACATATTAATAATATGAAACTATATGTAATGAAATCGATGCAATTGTTCACAAGTATTTGCATATACGAATAAAGTCTTAAGATTGTTGGAAATATTTAATCTATAGTGTATACTTGTGCACATGCAAGTGATATCGAATTCAAATATTACATATGAGGGGAAATTAGAATATTATTTTCTGTAATATAATGGTAGAAAGAAATCTTGAAGCAGTGTTTAATAATGTATTGCATATAAGATTAGAAAATCAATAAGGCAAGAAACGAAGAAAACCTACTTGAATATTAAGGCAGAATTAAAAGATGCAGAACCAAGGCTTGTTTACCACATAATTTTCTTAAGGCTTTATTCGTCCCTTACTAGTGCACGAAGATTTTCTGACGAACGGACTCGCGGTCTAGATGGACTTCAGTATGGTCCCTGATTTGAAGGTGGATTAACCTGCAACCACCATAAAAGTATATTAGGCTTGTTGAGGTAGTCTCCAATTAAGATCCTTTAATGCTTGAGTCAAATCGAGCATATGAAGGATTCTATAAAAGTTTAAGCTATTAAAAACATATACGAATAATAAATGAAGTTAGGTATTTATTATAAATCAAAGGGTGGGATCAAAAAGATAATATAACACATAAGAGATGTGATGCTCTACTAAGGCCGTAGGGGCAATCTAAGTCATTTTTAAATTGCCTGCAAGTAAGCTAGATGGTTGTCTATTAGGAGGCATAATCATTCGGCGCCATTAAATGTGGATGAGATGGTTGATGGCACAATTAAATACAGATAAAGATGACTAACCTGATGCCTGCAATGTAATTAATGCAATAATCATGTGTCAAGCAAGTAAAGCATCAACCTTAGTTGGTCAAAGTTACTAGACCATCTTGTGGAGTTCTAATTTGTGGTAAGGTTTCAAACGAAAAATAAAATAAAATTTTTATTTGAATACCGTCTAGCAACCAAATTTTCAAAAATTCTGTTTCGAACAATGGAACAGTATTATACGTAATTTAACATGGATCTCTTTATTTTATTCCTCAAAATTCTTAGATCATTTAGGACGGTGCAATATGAATATAAGTCTAATAATTTTCACAATTATAAATGAAGGCAATAGAATATATTTTCTAAAAATAGATTAAGTAACATGCAAACTTTTATTCGTTGTACTAATGAAAAAGATCAACCCAAAGGTGGGCAACTACTAATGAATTTGCTTGGTGATGAAACTGGTTGACATAAGGTAGTCGACCCCATTGATATGCTCTACGAACCGCCTGAATGAAACCATCTTTGTTGGTCCAAATGTAGTTCCAATGTGGTTGACCAGGAGGCGGCTGATCCCAATGTCGTTCTCCTAAGATTCCTTTCCTAGGATCTAATATAGGTTTCTTATTGTAGAACACAAATCGCCAGGTTGCATAGTCAACTTTGACGCCATTTGACATCTCTCTTATCATGAGGCCCCCACTTCATAATCAAATAGAAAACAAAGTGTTAGCAATTGTCCTAGCGGTTGAATTGGAAAATAGTGTGGTTTAGAACATTTCTTTGACCTCGTCCTTATTAATTCTATTCTAGAGATATGCAACAAATCAATAATCAATCCAACTAATCAAAAATTGAAAAAATAAAATCAAACCAAATCGAACTAAAGTGTATTGGTTCAATTTTTAGTTACATTACCAAAGAAATTCAATTTTCGGTTAAGTTTTATTTTGGTGCTCGATTAACAGAAATTGAACCAAAAATCAGTACAAACTATTTTAGTTTAATCGAAACACCAAACTAAAACCTATTATTCCTTTTTCTTGCTGATTTTTCTTTTCCCATTTTTTTTTCCTTTTTGCTATTTTTTTATTCTTTACCTGGAAATCAAACCCTTACCCAAAGCCAAATGGCAAAAGCACAATCACACAAATAGTGAAAAAGGCATTCTCTATCTCCACTCCAGTAACCTAGGATGCCAAGACCTCATCTCGTCATCTCTATCTCTCACCACTCATCATCTTGAGTGAGAGTAGTTGAACATTTCATTGTTCTGAGTGAGAGTTATGTGATTGTGTGAAGAATTCATGAATTTTATTGCATTTATAAATCAAAATTTCACCACATGAAACTTAGTTTATATCACAATAATTTTATTCTCTATGTTTTGCATTTTTTCTAAATATGGTTCAATTTTGTTTGGTTTAATTTGGTTTTGGTTAAAATCGAACCAGTTAAATTTGATTCCGTTTGGTTTTAGCCAAAATTAGGTTGGTTTTATTCAGCTTTTAACCCAATCAAACTTAACTATGTTTGATTCAATTTTCTATTGTCCATATTGGAACAACTGAAAGTTTCGGTTAATCGACTGAACTATTTGGTTTGGCCAGTTTTATTGGAATAAAGACCCATATTCTATTGTAACTATTTTCCTGGGTGTAATAATCATTGGGTGATTATGGATCTTGGAATTCATAGTGCATGCATGAATGGCTGCACCCAATTATTAGTCATTTGCTGTCATAGAGTCGTTTCTTTTTCCCACCCCCTTGGAATAAAAGACGGTTATCCTCTGCATTTTATAGAAATCTAGAACACATAGACCAGTAAGAGCTCAAGGATTCAAAATAGTTCTAGAAGAGCTAAGGAACATCTCTTTCTTTTTTGTTCGTCTTCCTTTCCAATCTTTTTAGGTACTCTAGTCTTTGTGCTTCTTTTCACTTTTGAGATCTCTTCATCTTCTCCTTCTTTTTATTTTTTCTCCCTTCATCAACATGAGCAACCAGAGCGATGATGAGATAAAGATGGTTAGCAACATGAAAGTAGGCTATGAAATTTCTTTTGTTGATTTCAAATTAGTGAGTGTGAATAGTTTTGGGGATTTTAGCACAGTCGATATAATGTGGGTGAGTGATAAGGAAGAGTAGGCCCCAGTAATCCCAAAAATGACAAGACCTTCACACGTGACTTAGACCATATAGTATGATTAGATCTAACATGAGATCTAGGAAATTGGCTAGGATCAGGGAGAGATTTTCAATTCCTTTAAAATTCAAACTAATAACTCCAGGGTCTCATCATAGAATGGATCGACCTCTGCAGTGGTGCCTACCTATATACATTTTGACCCTTTAGTGGCCTTAGGTTCTTACTATCCAAAGAGATTCATGAAATTTTGACCGGATTAGGGGTCTGCCCAGCTTAACTTCTGCCAAACTCCTATTCTTTGATGTTCAACTCTATTTTAGTCATGTACATTCATGAAAAGATTATCTCCTTTACAAACTTCTACCACTTGTTCAGTAAGCCAACTTCTAGAGAATCCAACAACTCCTCGAATATAGGATTTCCCATTTGAATTGTCGCCTGACTCACTCAAAAACTTTTAGAGACACCGTCTTCTTCCTAGGGAAGACTGGAAAAAGAGGTCTTTTTGGTTGTGAGTTTGTGTTTCCATTTTTTATTTTCCAAACTTGAGAAATACAAGTGAGGTTTGTGAGTTTATGAGGTCGAAAATTTATTTATGAGTTGTGTGATTAGTTATGAAGTAACAGCATAATAATTGGGGTTGATGTAATAGGTGAAAGCTATGAGATGTTGTTTGGTTATGAGTTTTTTTTTTTCCCTTTCAGAAAAATTTACGAGATGGTGTCTGGTTGTGAGGTATGAATTAAATGTAGAGTATGTAATAATTATTATACAATATTTATATATAGGTTTTACTAGAATAAAGTAAAAATAATAGAATATACCTTACGATATCCTACAATACATATATATACACTAAAATATAATAATGAATTGATGTAATAATTTAATTAATAAAATTTTAAAAAATTATTTAAATATTAAAACATGTGTAAATATAATTATATATTATGATATTGAAATATACGCAATACAATTATATATGATGAAAATAATTTTATTTAAATATTAAAATATTATGTGTCAATATAATTATATTTTATGAAAATAATAAAATATTATGTCTAAATATAATTATATATTATGAAAAAGATTTTATTTAAATTTTAATAAAATATTAGGGTTAAATATTACTATATTGTGAAAATAATTTTTTTTAAATATTAAAATATTGCGTATAAATATAGTTATACATTATGAAAATAATTTTATTTAAATATTAAAATATTACATGTAATTATAACTACATATTATAAAAAAATTAATTAAATATTAATATATACGTCTAAATAATTATATTATGAAAATAATTTTATTTAAATATTTAAATATGATGAATTTTCATATATTTATTTGCTTTTCAAATAAAATCTCATAACCTTAGAGAATCACCCAAAGTTGGAATAAAATTTTCAAGAGGTGGAAGCATAGGCACGAAGAAAGAATCCAATATGAGAAGAATAAATTCTGAGAAAAAGAAAAAGTGGGGGAGGTCTTTTTTTTAAGGTTTACTTGTGATATAAACCTTTTAAGCTCACATCCAAACACACGTCTTTAGAAGAAAATACTCCTAAAGTGTGCTTGTGGGAAAAAATCCCACAAGCAAGCACAACCGTTGTGTTCGAGCTTTGGAGAGCCAAGGTTTTGACTTGGGGAGAATGGAGAGATGAGAGAGTGAACCAGGTAGGATAGGGCAACACCACCTGGGGGAATAACTTTATAGAAAGACTCATTGAGGTAAAAGAGCTCGCAAATAGAACCTTTTTTGAGGGGAGAGTGCTAATACTTGTTAGGCTTTGTCAAGCCCACATTAGGATAGATTGAAACCTATGTGTTGGTAGTTTTGGTAGTGTTTGTTCTTGCTCTTTTTTGGAAATTTTTGCATATGCTAATAGTTCCCCTCTTGTTTGTAGATGGATTGTATCTGCTCGCGATAGGAAGTTGGATAAGGTAGTAACTACTTCACGCGGTGGGGTCTGAGCCCTTATTCTAAGGCCAACACAAGGGGCGAATCCCTCGGCTGCCCTCGCACGTCCTTGGTTGTCCTCCGAGTCAGGGACTCCAGCTCAAGAAATAAACAACCCATTTACCAAGAGGCATTGTGGCCGAGGACCCTATAGAAAAAGCAAGTCTCAGGTCTAAAAGGAAGAAAGCCTCAAACGTTCAGGGTTGAACCTTATTGCTTCGTAGCCTATCATATGGCAATGATGAATGAAAAGGACAAACTAGACTTCCTAGACTTTCCTGAGCTTAGATTATTCGACTTCAGCAAAGGAGTCAACATTGCTAAGGAAGGGATAAAGAGTAAATCCAGTGGTCTTTTTCCTCACAACATCAACATGTCGCCGGGGCTACAGGGTTAGATACAATTTATTTGTTTGCCTACTATCACAACTGCATAATTTATCTTATTGAGTTCATCCTTTATTTACCCGGTTGAATCTAATTAACAATCAATTGTGGGTTTCTCCAATCTACTTCGTTTGTGAATGACCTTTACCACTGCTACATTAATTGTCTGGAGGATCGAAAAGATTGGCAGAGAAAATGTACTAAACTTGAAGGGAAGTCGACCACGGCCCTCTAAGAAAAGGCAACCTTTGCTGAGTATCTTGAGTCGAGGGTCATAAGCTGGAGGCCAACCTCATAAAGTGGCCTACAATGGAACAAATGCTTGCCTCAACTACTAAGAACATTGACTCATAGCTGAGGTCAAGAAATAGAAGAAAGCTAAGGAGATACGCAAGCTCAACCGCTTGAGGGGTAATGACTGGATGTGAAGAGGTTATGCTCCTCCACGAATCTAAACTGCCCGTGGAAAGAATGAGGGTGGTTGAGGACTTTCTGTGGATCATACTTTTGAGGGGGACTATATCCAGTTGAACTCCAAAATTTGAAGAAAGGCTTCAATAAGGCCTTTAGCGAGCTTCGAGCTCTTGACGTCGAGTAGCTTTCTTAACAATGGACTAGGGGTTCCAGCCCTAGCCTGAGGAGGATGAAAAGGGGGAGAGGGAGAACAAGGATGAAAGCAAAGATATCTTTCCATTATTAAGGCGCTTTTGTGCACTCAATAGGCCAAGGAGGTTGCCAGTCAAGCCATGAAATAGGCCGCAGCAGTTGGAGCCCTAGTCAAGTGCTTGCGCAACCCTAATCCCAAGCAGCTCTAAGCTGCTGCCCCTTCGATCCCCCAATTTTGCTTAGGCCCTAACCTCCTTGCAATAGATGCAGTAGGGCCTTTTATAATATTTTTTTTCCTAGTAATAGATGACTTATTTACTTTTCCATTCTTCTGAAGAAATTTCATGATTTTTTTACTTAGTGCATACTTACCTTGTCTCCGCTTCTTACATTGCTTTCCTTTTATGTTTGGATCTTGCTTTTTCATACCCTCCTCTATCTTTCTTTTCCTCTCTATAATTCATTCACTTTGGATCCTCTATTTCATTTTCTATTCCAACTTTTTGTATTTATGCCAAGTGTATCTAATTTTCAATCAATTATTTTTATAAGAAAATATTTAATACACGTGTCATATATTCATGAAATGGAACATGAGATGGAATAGAGAATTGAATAGAAAATTTAAACTATGATTCATATATATCCACTTTTTGCTTTTGAGGACAACCATTATTGTTTCCAAAATTCAAAGCTCTATTGAGCACAAACTATTTTTTCACCTATTTTATTTTCAGGTGTGGGATATTTCTCATTTTTATATTCAAGAATAACGATACTAATTTGCTTTTTGCTTTATCACTTGGCTATGTATTAATTTGTTAGATATCAATTTGATTGAAGGCAGAAGTCGGTCTTTGTTTGTATATAGTTCAGTTCTTTGTGTAGGTTATTTATTTTGATTTGTCATTTTCTTCTTGTTAATTGCGAAAATTATAGGGATGGGGTTTTAGCTAATTAAGATGGGGGATTTGGACTTTTTGGAGTTAGCATTTTATGATTTTTGACTGATCAAAATGTTTTTCTTTTTTTCTTATTTTTGAATTTTGGAATTGTTATTTAGGAATGCATATGATAGTAAGAATTGAGTTTGTCTTTTTTGTTGGTTTTAATCCTCATTGTGGCTTTGAATTTTGATTGATAAAATGCATGACTGTTGTAGCTTGTTAAAGTTTAAGCTTTAATAAAATATAAAGTTCATGTTGCATGCAATTTTATTACATTTTTTGAAGAGTAGATGGAGACTAAATAGTTGTTATCACATGAGACATGTTGGGATCTTATTATATCTATGACCCACTTTACAAAAGCATTATTGCAGCTAAAGAAAATTTATATCTTTTATATTATTTAATTTATATCTTTTTTTTTTATTTTACATTCATTTTACTAATTGCTTAACTTTTTCATGCACATTACTATGGAGTCTGGATTTGTTATGTACAATTTCCTCTTTTAGTTATAAGGTTCTTCATTAAAGTGCTTTTCATTTTCTTAGCTATTGAATCTATCTCCTATACGCAAAATTTATGCAGTGAAGACATATTTAATTTACTAAAACATGAAGCAATCTAGGTTGACCAATAGATAACAATAAATTATTCTGATGATATTCTTCTTTTGTTTGTTTCTTTAAAAACATGGGCTCTAGACATTATTATACAATTTATTCAGATTCCTCAAGAAAAAAAAAAAAAAAAGAGGAGGCCATCTTTACACCTTTTCAAGAATAAACATGCAATTGAACTTTTTTATAGCGCACCCTAATTAGATGTTGCATTTAGTGAGCTTGCAAAGAATGTTTTTGGTTTAACTGCATTTAAACTCATGAAAACTTACCAAATGGGTTGAGCATTTTGTGATATAAAATATATTCTTATTTATTTATTTTTTTATGTAGGATAAAAATGTTAATAGTGAATATTATAATGGCCAAAAACTCATTATATGGGCTAAGAAAAAGAAGACAACAGCAAGTTATGGCGTGGGATATCCCTATAAAGTTTCTTCATTGGTTGAAATTGAACAACCATCCATCCAAAATGATGTGTAATTAAGAAAGTGCAACCATAAAATTTCTTACTATTTGTATTAGGCTTATCTCTTTCTTATTACTTTTTGGAAAACTACAATATTTATTTTTATACTAATTGCTTCTTTCCTAATGTATTAGTTAATGAATATCCAAGTTCTTTATTGCTATTAAAGATGACACTGTCGAAACATCTGCTAATACATAGATTGAATCTTCAAGTGTTGTTTCACAGCATATCTTGATTCTATTATTGCCACTATCAACTCCAAGTTGATGACAATTAGAAGAGTTAACTCCTTTGTAAATAAATACGTGTTCGAATGACATATCAAGTTTCTCCAATTGTCAGCTGTCATATTTACAAACCTCTTTTGTCACGATCCGTTATAATTTTATTTTTTTTTTGGGTTTGTTTTCGTACATCTCATTTAGTGTTGTTTGTGATTTATATCTTTATGAATGTTAACTGAAACTTGTACAAGGTTTTCAAACTCTGTATATAATATATGGCCACCATTGTTTTATTTGTTAATTGTCCAACAATGCTTAAATTTTGTGATGCAACTTAATGAGGCTATCTTGTTTGGAAAAATATAAGCTAATCTATATGGTTTATAAGACTACAAAAAGATGCTCTTATGCATTTTCTTCATAACAATGTCATTACATGGAGACAAATATTATGCTTACTTACTCAAAAAAAAAAAAAAAAAATAATAGCTGGATATTGGTACATTTAACATATGATAGAATTGTGGTTTAGTGTTGTAAGTGTATTCAGATTTGAATTTAATAATATCATCGTTGCTTGTTTTTGTATTTGTTTGAATTCAAGGGACTGTTTGGATTTGTTTGAATTCAAAAAGAAAATGATCCTCTTTGAGAAATTCTCAAAGACTATAAATTATTTTACCACATATATACTATAAAAAAATGATGTCAATTATAAAATTCAATAGCTAATTCTATTGGGTACTAATTATTACGAATTACATAGTAGCCACTTAATAGTTGCTATCAATATTTTTTAAGTTTAAACTTAAATTTGAAACAAAATAAATTAGTTTGATTTAGATTTAAAGTTCAAATTAGTAAATTTAGCTTGAGCCTAACTCAAGCAAAAGTTTGAGTTTAAGTTCGGCTAATTATTTGTAAGTTAACATATGAAAAAATATTTGAGATTGTGCAAACTTAAGCTGACTTCATAATTATTAAATATTTAAGTCTATTTTAAAGGACTGACTTACTATTTTATTTTCAATTGTAATAACACTCAAAATAGCTAATTTTTTAATTTTTTATTTACAGACGCACGCACATTGAGAATTTGCTAGGGTAAGAGTTCCAAATATCATACAGATAAAGTGAGGGTGTTGCTATTGACTATTGAGTCAATTAACCACTTCACACTTCAAATAACTACTATTATAAATTGAGTTGAATTTTGAATTATAAGATGCACAAACAATATTAAAATTGCATTTTTTAAAACTATCACGTGCATATTATATTGGTGTTATTAATTTTTGACAAATACATATTAAGAGATCATTTCGTTATGTTTTCATTTTGATTTTTTATTTTTAGTATTTTTAAAATTTGAAAAGGTAATTAGAAAAAATGTGTTGAAAATAAATTTATACTTAAATATGCTATTTAAAAAATAATGATTGTATATGTTCAATAGGTTTAGGAGAAAAAAGATGCTAGCATTGAAAATAGAGAGAAAATATATATATATTATCAGAAGAAGAAAAGTAAATTACTGAAAAATGTGTTTTGAGTTAAAAATAAATTAAAATTTTAATAAAAACAATAAAAAGTTATTAATAATTTATTTATAAATTGTAAAAATGAGTAAAAATGAATTTTAAAATAAAAACACAAGAGCATAATCTATTCACAAACCCATTATGAGAAACGGCGTCCCATCATCCCAAGTTCATCTGTAAAAGGTGAGGGCAAAATCGTCCGAACACGCACCCCTTCAGAAGTATCCAGGGAATTCCATGGCTTTAAAACAACCCTAGGAAACCAGGGAACCTAGTTCCTTTCTCCAGGCAGACCATAAAAAATGTCGCACTTTGGGAGATCTGGGCCGCCGGACATAAGAGACACCTATTCTCTCCTCGTCCTCAACATTACTTTTCGTATCTACGCTTCACTCTTCCTCTATTTCCTTAGTTCATATTGGTAATCAATTTTTTTCTGCATTTTTTGAGTTTTCTTATGGAAAAACTCTTTTCAGGTACGACTGCAGACGACTTGTTTCCCCTCTTTGATAAGTATGGAAAAGTGGTTGATTTGTTCATCCCCAGAGACCGGAGGTATGTGATTAGATCCTTGTGTGTCTGTATTGGTGTGCTTTTGTGCATATTTGTCTGTGCGAGCTTGCAGAGTTGGATCCTTTGAAGTTATTTTGTTTCGATTAGAGAATTGATTAAAAAAAATAGCTTGAATTCAAAATCTGAAGTTTGATTCTGTAGGGTTCGTTCATTGTGGTTACGAAGAAGGGATTGAGGTCCTTCTCAAATAACGTTTGAGACAATAACATGCCATTTTTGTTGGGGTGGGGGTGGGGGATTCATAAGAGTGCGATCACGTGCGCTTATCACAATATTAGAGTGCCACACTCACAACTTTGGAACTTGGAGGGTCTATATTCTGGGCCATATTTTGGGTCCCAAAAGGTCTATATGTTGTTGCGGGGAAAGGCTATGCTAGGGCATGTGATTGATGCCTTGGAAGTACCTGTCGATGCAAGAGGGGCTCTAAGTACCAATTTTTTGGCACATTGCACTGGTATTAGTCCAAGGCAGAAATTTCGTTAAGAATATTTCTTTAGCTTTTAGATTATTTTTAGTATGTAGTTTTGTTTTATTTAGTTCGTTTTGGGAAATGTGCCATGTATGCACCCTCACTATTATTACACTCTAACCTTATTCAAATCATTATATGTATGGAATAAGGTTCTTTTACACATCAATAATCTAGCCATCTCTCTCCTCTAAGACGGTGTGAGAGTGATTTGAGGGGGGAAAAGAGAAAAGATCACTCTTTTCCCTTTCCACACTGTCATTTAGCATGGTGCTCTCTCTGCTACCATCAGTGACCTTCTATCCCCCACCTAGCCTAAAATCTTTTCCTTTCCCACCCCCAATCCACTTGTCACCTTCCATGCTCCTAGGGGCATCCTAACATCTTCTCGAACTCATTGTTTGTCTGATTTTGTAGGAAAAACTAAGGAAAACAAAATAAAATTGTCACGATTTAGTAAACTTCAATCTTAATTTCTACCTGGTGTTCATGATTATGCCATGATTTCTCTATGATTTGTTCATGGATGCACTGTGATTTCTGTCTGATTCTGTCAAGATTGTGTTATGATCATTTTTTGCTTTTGTAGTAGTCAAAATGTTTTCGTGATTTTTTGTCCTATCTATACTCTGCTTGTTATGGTTTAGTAAAATTTTATCATAATTATTTGTCTGGCTTCATGATTATGCCATGATTTCTTTTTTATTTTTGTCATGGCTACATCATGATTTGTCTGATTCTGTTACAATTGTGTTGTGATCTTTGTTTGCTTTTGTCATGGCTGTGTCAAATGTTGTCGTGATTTTTGTCCTATCTATACTTTGGTTGTCACGATTTAGTAAGATTTTATCTTGACTTTTGTCTGACTTTTTGCTTCATCACATTTGAAGGATGCCAACCTGAGGGGGAGTGCTAACATAATTTCAATATTTGTTGGAATAATTTTTACTTTTTTTTTTAAGAATAGTTTAAATATGTAGTTTTATATTTAGTTTATTTTAGGCAAAGGATTGTACGTGTGTACTCATAACATTCTTGTGCATCTAATTGTATTTCCATCTCTATATATTTAGGATAAGATTCTTTATTACATCAAAAGTTTAACTATAATGTCTCTTCTAAAAATTTCCATTGGGAATTTAATATTACCAGATTTCTGGGGGGGGGGGGGGGTGTGGGGGCAAAAGTTGAGGAAGAACGGATGTAAGTGTTTCTGTATTAGTCTGGAGGGAATGAATAGTTAAGTGACGGAATCCAATTAACTTTGAGATCTCCTGCTGAAATTTATGCTGGAAGTATTATGTCTCAAGTTCTTGGTATTTGAGCATGCAAATGCCGATTACTTGAAATTGATCATAATAGTTAAATTTTGAACACAATTTTTCTTTTTAATTATTAGGTGCCATCACTAAGTTTATTATCGATGGTTGTTTATTAATGTGTTGTATGTTGTTTTGTTAACTTAGGACTGGAGACTCAAGGGGCTTCGCATTTGTGCGCTATAAGTATCAAGATGAGGCTCAAAAGGCTGTTGAAAAGCTAGATGGTGAGTTGGGAGAAAAATTGAAATGGTTAGCGTGAGGAATGAGTGAGAGTCAATTTTCTTTATGTTGTTATAATGTCATATGTTGTCACATGCAGGAAGAGTTGTTGATGGCAGAGAAATAATGGTTCAATTTGCTAAATATGGCCCCAATGCTGAACGAATGTAAGCTGTTTCAATAACCCAACTTACTGAATTTGCAACTTTTTGTTCTGGTCTTGAGTTTTTGGGATATATATTACTAATATTCCTGTTCTTTGGAGTTCTATTGTGGATTCATACCAATGTACGTATGAAGTGTTTTTAATGAGCTTGGAATTACAGGGCTTTAGATATTTTGAACTTTGATCGAAGTGATTTTTAGTTCCTTTCTTATGAAAAACCATTTTTAAAAAAGTTAAGTGGTTTTGTCATCAGTCACAAAGGGAGAATCGAGGAACCTCTTTACAGGTCCAGAGGAAGGTCAAGAAGCCGCAGTCCCCGGCCAAGGTAGGATATTCAACTTTTATGATTATACGCATGGTCACTTGGACTTATGATTTGCATTATACATGAGGCATGTGGGCAATAACAGTCTGGAAATGAATGTTTAAGTTTATGTGCACTATTTCATCTGTGTTGATATAGGTGGTTGATATTATAAATTCTATTTCTAGCAGTCAGAGAAAGCAAGGACTATTTTCATCATCTCAACACCATAACACCTCATTGTGTTTCTTCCTATGCTCATTGCCTAATTTCTCTGCTATTCATTTTGTAAATGGGCCCGAACTTATCTGTTTGGAGATTCATTATTTTTTGTTCCGTGCTATATTACTTCTTACCCAATGTGATTTATCATCAGTTGAAGGAAACAGAAACTAAGTTCGGCATTTCTACTGTTCATTTAATTGAAACTCTGTTTGTCCCTTATTGATGCAGTCTTTCTTTTGGCTTGATTCTTAATTCATTATATCACAATTGCTCTCAAATAAATAATTTATGGACAGGAGTGATTATTATAGGGACAGGGATTACAGGAAGAGAAGCCGCAGTAGAAGTAGGGGTAGATATGAACGTGAACGTCATCGTGGCAGGGATAGGGATTATCGTTACCGAAGCAGGAGCAGGTCTCGAAGCCGCAGCCGCAGCAGAAGTCCTGGTTATCGCAGAGAACGTGGAAGAGGTAAATATGATGATGAGAGGCGTAGACGAAGTCCATCTTATGGAAGGTATATCTTTGATGTCATCATAGGCGTATCTCAATTACATGTTTCTTTTTAATTGATTGCTGATTATCCTTTTGCTGTTTATCACAGCGAATCCCCTGCTCAACGGAGTCCTAGTCCCCGGAGGACTCAATCTCCGAACAAAACTCCGTCTTCTAGGGGTGAAAGTCCAGATGCTCGTAATCACAAAGAACGATCGACCACCCCTAGGAGTGTCTCTCCTCGTGGTCGTCGTGATTCTAGAAGTCCATCTCCACGCTCTGAAGCTGATGTAAGCTCTGACTCCCTCTTTTAGTATTAGCTTGGTTAGAATTGTTCTTCACAGTGTCATGACAGTTCTTTTTCTTATTTTCTCTTTTTCAGGAATAAAGGAGTGGAGTGCTGCTTGATGAATCTTTAACATGGTGCTGTTTTTGGCAGCATTTGCCTTCACAAGTAACTTGATCTATCTTGTGGTAATCCATGTAGTAGTTTCTGTGAGTGATTACCCAGAGACTGTTGAGAAGGTTGAACTCCTATCTGTTGTACTGGATTCAATGTTTTGTGTTAATTGATAGTTTCTGCACCCAACTATCAATGGTTTGGTACCAGTCTAAACTTGTGCTTTTTGTAGGTGGATTGAACTTCTTCTGTAGTTCTACCTGTTGCCCTTCACAATTAAGTTTTTGATACCTTATATGAATGTATATCATGAAACGTTTTACTCATGTGAACCCTTTACTTGCCTTGTATAGTTTGTGTCCGTGACGAGTAGTAGTGGCTGATTGACAAGATGATGCAGCAGTAGTGATGCTGTTTTTAGATGATACAGTAGCTGTGATGCTGCTTTTATTTTGCTGTTGATTGTTATAAATTTCTTGCTGGTGAGGTTACTTTACAGATTTTCTGGCGATGTGATTGGTAAGGCTAGACTTGCATATTATTCTTGAATCAGATTGAAATTCTAAGTGTGACCTGGAAGTCCTAATTTCTGCCTACTGTGATTTTGGGAAATAACTATGATTTTCACAAGCTATCATGAGGTTGCTCGAGTCAGTGTAAAGTGTGGCTGGTGTTGATGACAAATAGATATGCTGATTGTAGATACTGTTTTCAAACCTCGTCCGAGATGTTTGTCTTGGTGATGGTAAGATATTAACTGCCTTTCACAATCATCGGAGCACTATTTGGCTCGTTGATGTTAAGAATCTTGTTCATTAGTTGGAAACTTTATCTAGCTTTAAGCTGATGTCAGTTACACTGTGTTACAGCACATGAGATCGTGGCTGTAGCTGTGAGGTGATAGCCAATATTCTACAATTGATGCTGTACTTCTTGCTGATTGCTATAGAAACTGATGCTGCTATATTTGATGAATGGTTTGGTAGCTCTGTTGCAGTTGGACTCGTGAACGTGATTTATTCATTTAGGTACTATTATTTTATATTGATATCCAATAGAACCTTGTCCTCTTTTTCGAGTGGCTCCTCCATCCAATTGTTTGCCCGCTTGTGGTCTCTTTATATTTTTCATATGTTCTCCATTTTACAGCGCAAGTTGTGCAAGTTTATGCATGAGTTCTGGTTTAATTGAATTCTGTATTGTGATGACAAAACCCTTCCATCAAAACTTACTAATTTTCCAGTTTTGTATCATCTGCAAGTGTGTGATGGATGTGTGTTGTGCGTTATCCTTGGTGTTAATTTTAAACCTTTGACATTCCTGGTTGGCTTTCATTGACTGTCTTAATTGGATCATCATATAAGTATCGCTGATAAATTGTTTTCAATTCGTGCTGTTGTATTTGTGGGTACATTATCTTTTGGAACGTAGAATTAGGTGATTTATCTGAATATATCACATTGGCCCGTTCATTCTAGTAAAATCATCTCTAGAGGGTGCCTGAATAAGACACTGAAGGTTTGCTTATTAGAATTTGTAAGGAGTATAAGGTGTTTCATGGTCGGTAATTGAGGTATTGTATCTCCTCAAGAGCATGTTCGGTTCAAGGATTCGAGTGAGGAGAAGGGAAGAAAAGAAAATGTTTCAGGAAAATATTTTTAATTGTTTGGTAAGAAACACACTAAAGAAAAGAAAATTTAAGAGAAAATATAGTGTGTTTGAGGAAAGTAATTTCCCTTCATAAAATGGTGAGAAAAATAAAGAAAAAGTTTGTTTAATTTCCTCTCTTCCTTTATAGCCCCTCTTTTTTCATTATTTTATTTTTTGTTATTTTTTTTTTAATAACCAAATATATTTAAGATTTTGTATTTTTTTCTTAACGTTGTTGTTTCTTAATTAGAGTTCTTAAACCAAACATAATGTAAGGGATAATTACAGTGACAATAAAGTAACATACTTTCTGTATACTACAAAGCATGCATTAATGCTCCATGTCTGTCTGCTGAAAAAGTCGTGGGGATGTGCCAAATGTTTTATGTTTTATATACTCTCTATCCGTTAAAAGCCTAAATAATATAAAGGTGTAAAAAATAAAAATCTTTCTTGATTGGTGTGGAGATGGACGAGCTGAAGTGGGGAGTGGCAGTTGCATCCAGGCGGGGTGGGGATATTGGTGGAGCGCATGTTTTTTGGGGCTCTTCGGGTGAGCAGTCGCGGAAGAAGTGTTGGTGGCAGGTGAGGGAGTTATTGAAAGTGGTGTTGGGTGAGGCCGGTGGCTGGTTGTGAGTGCAGATGCTGGGCTGTGCTGGCCTGGCCGGTGAATCGGATTAAAAAACCAACAATAAAATGGAAAACAAATTAAAAAATTGATTTAGATCTTTACTGCTTTCATTTTTTTCATTTAATTAGTGTTTATATAACTAATGATATTTAACTTATTCCGGTGCAAAATGTATTAATAAGCATTTGATAGTTAAAATAAGAGTTGCCGAGGCAGATGTATGTATATCAATAGTAATTTTAAAATGTTTGATTTCAGCTCAAGGGCATTAGAAAATAAGTTTATTAAGCTCTAAATTAACTTGTTTAGCTTTCGAAGCAGATATATGTATATCAATAATAATTCTTTAATGTCTGTACCTGTTGCTCTTTAGCATATTACGTACTATTTAATTGAAATACTTGGAATAAATGAATGTTTCCTGTTGTGTTTTGCATGAATTAGATGTATTAATCATCTTGAATACCTCACTTTACTGGGAAGTAGGCGCTCTTCTTTGAAACCAAGCTTGAAGTTTTACAATTTCTAAGGATGAATGCCATACTTGAAACCACATTCTGACTTCACGTTTTCGATAAGAATTCGGGAAAATATGGGGCATCTTAGTTGTGAGAAAATTCATTTGTGTTTTGAGTTTCTATTGTACAACTAAAAGTTCTAAAAGAATAAACTTAGAGGATGTTTGGGTGAGCTTATAAGTTTTTAAAAATATTTCATAAAATGTTTGGAAGTTTATAAGATGTCAAAAAGTGTGTGGAATTTTTTTTAAAAAAAAGTGTTTATAATTTTCTAAAATAAAATGTTAGAAAATTATAATTTTTTTTAAAAAAAAAGTTGGGAATCACTAACTTATTTTTAGGATTTTAACAAACTGTCTTAATTTAAAACATACGTAGTCTAGCTTTGAAACGTGCGTTGAATTGTTCCATCCACTTTATATTTAGGATTAGTTTGGTTGATATAATAAAGTGTGATATAGTGTTTTTATTCTATTCTATCATTCGTTTGGTTGGAATAATAATAAACACTCAGGTTCACATTAATACCTAAAGCCTGCATTTATATGTACAATATGAATGATAAATTAACCTACCTCCCCGCATGGGTTTAGTTATCCTGGATTTGCCCTTTCTCTCAAGATTATTTATTCGTCCTTAAATTATGAAATCAATTTATTAAAATACCATTTCCTATTCAAATAAAAAATCTTCAAATATTGCATTCCATTATTATTATTATTATAGAGAAGACAAATGAGGGATTTTTATATTTGAGTGAGGAACATAAGGGTAATTTAATATGTGTAATCAAGATGTTTTAGTATTGAACCAAACACAACAACCAATAATAATGTAAACTTACATAAAAATAATGATGCAAATCAAATTATACCACAATGATAAAAAATCATATAAATTATTACATGATAAATAATGATAAGATAACTTAAAAATTCAACTAAACTAGCCCTTAATATTGTACAGTCATTTCAAGCTTATAATAGGTGGCTTTCCTTTTCTATCATGCATGCATCTGGATCCTGTTTGTTTAATTACCTCTAGGCTGGTGTTGCCACCTCATGATTTGCCATTGCCTAACCGTCACGCTGATGTGGGTGTCTAACTAACTGATCTTGTGACAAGAGTCGGGTTCATGTTCACTAATTGCTGCTGCCCAATACTAGCTAGCTTGTCGATCGGATCATGCATAAGAAAATTTTTTATAGCTAGCTAGTAGCTACGCAACATAACTAATAGACAATGCAGTGGGTATCCAATAAAAGCTCAATGTCGACTGTCCTCTCCAAACTTATCTTTGTCTCTTAATTGGACATGTATATATGAGCATACCAAAGTGAACCAACCAAAAAATCTTAAAATGAGCAAAATTAGGCCTATGAGAAAAGAGATTAATTTCATATGGTGTTTTATTTGAGAGGAGAGGAGTCACAGTACGATTAATCTATCTATCTATCTATGTTTTATTTTGGTAATTCATTTTCCCGACTTTTAGTTACATTTGTTGAAAAAGAAATTGGAAAAAACCAAGTAATTTGAGCCAAATTATACATTACATTTTATTTCAGAATTTACATCACAAATCATTGAGTCGGTTGCAACTCATTAGGGCTCTATTGAGATATAATTTAATTTATATATCCACGTGTGCTAAGAGTTCGTGAGAATTCAAATTACAAACATCACACGTACAGCTATGTGGGCAATGTCATTGAACCAATTGACTGTTCAACAATAAAAATGAATGTAATCACATGTTGTAATAAGTTTCCGACATTTACTGGATTTCTAACATTAGAATGTGGACCAACTTTATGCCTATGATTCTTATATTTCATCTCGGAATCACATTTGACAAAGCTATAATTCAACAAATTTGACACTGCTATGTAAAATTTGTAAAGAAGAAAAAAAATGGAAAATATCCATATCTTCATTTATTATATTCAATTGTTGATTGCCTTGAAACATTTCTTTTGTTTCTTTCTCTTTAAACCAAAAAGTTAGGAGCATTGTAGAATATGCCACTTTCCCAAAAACACCTCCTCACCTTTTGCGTTAAAATTTCTCGATTAATTAGTTTTCAAATAACACCGCTGGGTTGGGGGTGGGTTGGAGTGGGGAGAATCTAATATATATATATATATATATATATATAAAGTACAATAATGTTCAAGGTTATTTTAAATATGTTTTTTTATGTAAGCAATGATGTGGATAAATTATTTTTATCCCTTTTTTGTCATTTCAACACATTTTCATATATACATTGCTATCAAAATGAGTTATTTTATTATTAATGCAAAGATACTATATTAATTAATTTTTTTGTAACTCCATATTCAATGTTGGTAAGTACTTAATACACACACACACACACATATAAATATAAATATGTGTGCTTTTTAATATAAATTTGTATCTCTCTCTCTCTCTCTCTCTCTATATATATATATATATTGAAAATATTACTGCAAAATTAGCAGAAAAATCAAAAGGCTATATTTGGTTTGAAAATTTTTACCTTTATTTGATGCTCCCTAAAATATGTTCTATTCCACATTTAAATAGTTTAATTAAGTTAAATTCCTTAATCTAAGCTCAAAGATTCCTATAAGTAATTTATTCTAAAAATAATTGAAACATACAATTCATTAATACTTAATATTATAAAAATATTTGTCTTATTTTTTTTCTTTACCTCTATAGGATCATTTGCTTGGTGAGTTCAATTCTATTTTTTGTTCACTATATATGTATCTTATAATTTTCATATGATTCTCCATATTAACAAACTTTTATGTTAATGAACCAAGTTAATTTACAAAAGAAATTTGAAGTCTGAATTTTGCAGTAAGTTGAATTTTTTTTCTCCTATTATATATATTTATTTGTTACTTTTAGTCATTTTTTTTGGTATATGGCTTCCTTTAACCCATTATTTGTTTGTATCATTTTGTTGGTTTGATATTTTGGTGGTGGCTTAGAGGTTTTTTTCCCCATTTGTTATTATTTTTTTAATCCATGTTAGGGAATAAAACAAAATGATAAGAGATCAATTTCAACTTTGATAATTTTATATAGTAGGAAACCAAACATGTTTCTAAATTATGTTTGAGTGGATGAATTTGAAAATAAGAATTTTAAATTTATATTAGTTTTTTAATTATGTCAAAGCCCCCAGCATAATGCTCCTTGAAAAATATTTTCAATCGGCTCAAAAAATTTTAGGAAAATGTTTATGTAATACTCCTGGATCATAAGCTGTTATTATGTTTGTTCATGACGTCACTCCTTGAAAAATATTTTCAATCGGCTCAAAAGATTTTAGGAAAATGTTTATGTAATACTCCTAGATCATAAGCTGTTATTATGTTTGTTCATGACATCAAACAATTTTATTTTTGACAAATTCTGATGTTATTGATATATTTTATGCTATTAAAATATTATATAAAACTTTTCAAATAAACTAATCAAATTATTTAATATTACATGCAAAAAATTTTAAGTTGGCTGGTTCACAGTTGTAATAGAATAATAATTTTGAAGCAGGACAAAAAAATGAATATAATAAGTGCCTACTTATATAGGAATAAGTAAATTAGGTCATTATTGAGTTTAAATGCAATGTTATTGGGCCATGGTATTGATTATATCTATTATCGTTGGAAGTGGATTTTAAGGACATAAATTTAAAATTATTGTCGGGTGAAATGTACAAATTTTATATTACAATGTGTGATCCTACATAATTATTTTGTCATAATTAAAATACTAATTATTTGAATATTAATAAATAAAAGCTATGTTCATAAAATTTTCATAATTTTATATTTAATTTGAATACAATATCCATATATAATATATATCCTATCAATAATTATTTGAATACTATAAAAACTATATTAATGTATTTTTTAAATAATTTTCTACTCAATTTTAGTAAATACTAAATATATATGCATTATATTAATTTATTTTTCAATATATATTTTTTGTGTAGGAAAAAAATAAAAATTTGTAGGGAATGGTGCAATTTCAAGAGCATTTAATCTAATGGTACATAAGTCACGTATATAAAATATTGTTATATTTCATTTGTTTCAACTATTATATTGTATTCAATAAAATTTTTATTAATTTTTTTTAAATTAGTTTTTTTGTTTAATATTTGTAATATTTATAGAAATTATAAATATTTAAAGTAAAATTATATTAAATATAATAAATTTTTAAATTTAAAATTATTACCCGATGCAACACATGGGATAAAAGCTAGTTTTTAAGAGTACTTTGGGGATGCAAAATTATTTATATGGATTGAGTTCAAAAGTATTAAATAATAAAATCTAAATCACATAAATATTGAGTTTTATATTATATTGGTATAACATGATTTATATAATTTGTAATATTCAGTACATATAAAAATTTTCAGGAGGAATGGCCTATTAGACTCCAAAATTTTGGCACTAGTATAAAAAATTGGGTAAATTGCATAGCGCCCCCCTGTGATATTCGTAATTGGCTGATAACTCCATGTGATATAAAAATTGACAAAAAAACCCCTATATTTTCTAAAATTATGCAATGAGCACCCTAGGAAGCCAAGTGTCATTCACGCGTGGGTGTGTGCGATTTGGCATGTATTTTTATGTATAAAAAGACAATCATACCCATCACTTATCAGCCGTTAGATTTTTTTAAAGAAATCAATTGTCCGAATTAAATCATATAATATTTAAAAAAAAAGAAAAGAAATAAGTAATATATTATTATATATATAATAAATAGATATATGTATAATATATTATTATTCCCAACCCCCAAACCCACATGCATGCCCCCCTCCCCAATGGCCATGGCATCGTAAGACGCAGCAGCCAACGACTGCCATGGCCGCTCTTGCCACCCCCTGCCATGGCTGCCACACGGAGGCCATGGCAGCATCAGACGCAGCGGCCATGGCCACCCTTGTGAGCATAGGGGCCAGATTGGGATCCCGCCCCACCAGTAGCCATGGCTGTCGTGTTGTTGGCAGTCGACGACCGTTGCAGCCATGGCTGCCATGCTCGGCAGCTCGACGGGCATTTGGCGGCCAATTAGCTGCTGGAGCCAAAAAAAAAAAAAAACAAAAAAAGGAGTTGTTAGATGCCGTGGCCGCCATGGCCAATGGTCGGATCTGGCCAAGCCCGGCCAAATCATGCCACTATGCACCGCTGCCATGGCAGCAGCCTGTTGTGGTTGAGGGAAAAGGGGTGGGGGATGGTGGCGGGGTAGTTGCGGGGGTATGATATTATATTATATATATGTTTTGTATGATTATATATACATATATATATATATGTATACTATACGTATATAAATATAAATAAAAAATATATTATATATTTTTACAAAATAAGTATTATTTAATTTGAAAGGAAGAAAATTTATATATATATTTTTTTTGGTGAAAAAAAAATATCTATATTTATATATGTACATATATTTTATATGTAACTATAAACAAAAAATATATTATATTTTTATAAATATTATATATTATTTAATTTTAAAAGAATTAAAGAAAATTTATAAATGGATATACATGATATGTATAAATAAATAATATATAATTTCTTTATAGATAAATTTATATATGTATATTATATAAGTGTAAATAAAAACTATATTATATATACTTTTTTAAAATTATTATGCATAAACTTATATATGTATACATACTATATATAAGTATAAATAGAAACATATTATATATATATCCTTTTTTTAAATATTAAATGTTGTTTAATTTTAAAAGAATTAAAAAAATTATATATATGTGATGAGGGTTCGTTTTGCTGGATTAGGATCCGGGTTTGAATAAGGGTGGAACTTGACCTGGATGGTTTATGTTCCTGCTTGGTTAGGGAAAAAATTCTGTAATCACAATAAACGTTAGGCTAGCCGAGAGGCCCTCGGCTTAGGCCCTCCGACGATGAAGTCAGTAGAATTCGACCTCAAGAATCGATCAGAGGAGTATGGGCTTTTAGGTGTGTATGAGTGCATACTTTTAGGAGGTTGGGTTGAGGGTGTTTATATCCTCCTCCCTTTTGGGAAATGTCTCCCAAGCCCCTCGGTGCATCCAGAGGCTCTTAGCCTTGTGCTAGGGGTAATTGGTCATTTTCCCTATTTGAATCTTTCCAGTTAATTGTCCTTCCAGGTTTCAAGGACAAGGTAGTACACTGTAGCGGCGCCTGCTGTGTCAGACGGTGAGGGGGGATAGCATGCGCCATTAATGCGAAGGCGTGGCCCCCGTCAGTGCATTTAATGCGGTGGCAGGGTACTGTACTGTTCTTGGTCTCCAACTCGACCTCAATATGGTCGACTGGGGTCGAGGGATTCCGTGGGCCTTTGGGCGCTAGACTGGGCCTGCGCAGATCTGGTCGAGTGAAGTCAATGAGACATACGGGCCCTGAGCCCCATGCTGGGCCTTGCTGGTTTGGGCTCTAGCCTTTGGGCCACCCCATGCTGGGCCTTACTGGTTTGGGCCTAAGCACTTGGGCCATCCCATATCATGAGTCCCCTCACTTTGCAAGGCTGAACGAGGAATCGACGAGAAGCGTTGGGAAATAGCGAAATCGGTATTAATGATAGTCGACTAGGGTTTTTGAAAATCGACCAGGGTTTGGCGCATTTATTGAGCGGTTACATCGTGGCGTACGTGGGCGGCGTGGCGGTTACAGGCATTATTGTAGACGTTTGGTTTGTCGCGCCCGTCTTTCTATAAATACCCACTGTAATTCTAGCCATTTTTACTTTTACCGCTTTAGAATCTGGGCGAGTGCTTGTATAAAACTCTTCGCTGCAAGATTTCTTGCGTCTAACTTTTGTATTCAGTAAGTGTTCCGCTGCTTTTACTTCTTGTCGTCTGCTTTTCTTTGGGAATCATGCTGGGGTTATATAGCTCTGAGGGTAGTCAGATGGGGGATAGTGAGGCTACCTAGTCTGAAATGCGTAGGGACTCCTCTGCGTCGTCTTCCAGTTCTAGCAGCTCGAGCTCCAGCAGCTATAGCAGCCACCGCGGGGGGGAAGAAGCTGGGCCAAGCCAAATACCCGCATCGCGAGGTCGACTGTTTACCCCCCATCACTATAGTGAAATAATATCGACCATGAACCCTGGGGACTTGAGGCGTCTTAGAGAGCTATACCATATTCCTACTAAATACCAGCTTTTAGCTCCTGGTCCACCTGGTCGAATGCATCACGCTCCTACAGGTTGCATAACTGTGTTCGAGGATGCGTTTAGATGTGGGCTTAGGTTTCCTCTAAGTGATAACCTGATAGGTCTACTTAGGGGTCTTCAAGTGTGTATAACACAACTTCTGCCCAACTATTTTTCCACCCTTTGTAGTTTTATAGTTTTGATGCGTCTGTTTAACCAACCCGTTAGCTTTGAAAATTTTTCCAACTTATTTCATCTTTCCATGTCCCGCAAGTCAGGTAGTGCCGACGAGTCAGGGTTCTATTACCTCACTGCTCAACCTTGTCGAAGATTCCTGGTAGCCCCTTCTTCTTCGTATGGTCAGGGGTGGAAAAAATGCTATCTGTTTGTTCGAGTGAAGGGGGGGTTTCATATTCCTCGGGCTGGTTGAGGGGGCATGTCGAGATGCCGAGTAATCGCACCCCGACCTGGCCAAACACGTTTGTACGGGACTTGGTCGAGTTCGGCCCCATGGAGGCCTCCGTCTTCATCGAGGAGAGGCACTTAGTGTTGGCTGGGCTGTCATCGGCCCCGATAGATTTTCCCGCGAATTATGAAATAGGTAGATAAAGTGTGTTTTGGTACTTGTTTATCTTTGATGGTGTGCATGGTTCTTTGTTCTGATCCCTGTTAATTTTGATGTTTGGCAGACCGCGACGAAATCATGAACAGATCGAGAGCTGAGGCGTTGGCACGAGCAGAAAGAAACCAGCAGTGACGGCAAGGTGCCGCTTCTCGTCAAGAGCCGATTGGCCCCGAGAAGCCTCATCGAATTACTGCACCTTCGCCGACCCCTTCGCCCGGTCGAGCTACAGCAGCCGCGAGCGAGAGCCCCGCATGTCAGGGCAAAATAGCGATGGTCAAGTAGGGCGGTCCTCCGCCCAAGAAAGCGGTTGCCGAAAAAGGTAAAGGGAAGGCAGCAGGGTCCAGGCCACCGACTAGGAATGATCTCTTCGGAGATCGAGGGGACGATGTGCCGTTCACCCTGGTGAAGTTCCCGTCTCCACGATTTGGGCCCGAGCCAAGCCCCATTGTGCATAATTCTTCAAGCATACATATGGCGGGGCCCACCGAGATGGATCCTTTGAAGGTGCTAATGGCGAGTCAGTTTCTAGCGGACCAGAAGAGATTTATAGGGATGAGCCAGGCTGCAGCTCTTTGTGAGTTTGCCTACCACTCCAACATGGTGAGGCTTCATATTTTATTCCTACTTGTTTACCTTTTCCTCGATCAGGAAGTAATGACCCTTATGTGTCAGGTCGGGCAGATGGGCTACCATTTCTACCGCCGAGTAGAGCTAGCCCTTGCTGATCGAGAGCAATTGGAGGGTAGCGGGGATGCCGAAATTTTGAAGGCTCAGTTGGAGTCTTCCCAGATGCGAGTCGACGAGCTGGAGAAGCAAGTCAACCAGCAGGCCCAGGAGCTCGAGGAGAAAGATGAGCTAGTCCTCCTTGCTGTTATAGAGAGGACCAAAATGGACGAGAAGCTGAAGAAGCTGCAGCTGAACGTGCAAGTTGCTTATGAGTCTGGTCGAGCTACTGGTCGGAATGAACATATGGCCGAGGCCAGGGCTGAATTTGCCCGAATGTTGTTGGAAGTGTGCCAGGAAGCTGTGCAATAATTTTTGGTGAGTACAACTTTCCAGGATGCGAGTGTTGTGCTTGTTCTGGATGACGCCCGGGATGCTTTTCAAAAAGCGGTCCAGCCAATGCAGTTTTTGGGCTATGCATTTCGGGCTGATGGCAGCTCCAGAATAAGCCACGCTCTCGACGAGCAGCTGCGTCCATATCCAGATGAAGAGGTCGATGTGGCGGAGCCCATCGTCGAGGCCACATCGAAGGTTGAACTGATGCTTGAAGAGAGAAGGTGGGCTGAGATTGACAGAAGACTGAAGGCAGTGGCCCGGGAGTTTGAGTTTGCCGGTGACCTCGCCTACGATGTGTCAGAGTGAAGAGCTAATGTGGCCTCCTTCTTCCCGGTCTCCGAGCGGCTGTTCTTACAAGATGCAGTTGGCCCTTCTCGGCCTGTGACTGCCGCTGTACCTGTGTCAATGGCACCGCCTGAGCCCCAACCATCTGGTGCAGCAGCTCGTGCACCTGCTCTTGGCCCCACCCCTGCTGTTGAAGAGACTGGTAGCTCCAGCTAGGCCTGGTTCTCCTGCTTGTTTTGTATACGCCTCGAAGAGGCTTTTGACATTTTTATTGAATTGTTGGATTGTTGCCTCGATGAGGCTTTTTGTTTGGAATATTATATGGTGATTCGGTCTTTTCTCAACTACAACTTTAATCATAACTGTCTTTGCTTTTGCTATGAACTGCCTTGATTGCAATTTTGTTTGGATTGATGAAACACATGAGATTTGCGAAACATTAAATTGTTGTTCTGCTTGTCGGAATTTCTGAATGGACGCCCACGAATGTGGTAAGTAATTTTCATTCATGTCTCGCGTCGAATGGAGGTTATGCTTTCCTGACTTGATTTTCAGCTCTTGTAGAGCAAGTTGTAATTAATCTTGTAACATAATAGTTAATGTTCAAGTTTGAAATAACTTTCGCGATTGTAGGCTGGGTTCACCATCACTATTTTGCCAACTGTGAGGTCAGTTGCTTGGTTTCGACTGCGGGGTCGAGTATGCGGTCTTGGCATGAAGGCCTCGACTTCATGGAATAGAGCCTCTGGTCGACTACGGTGTCGAGTATGCGGTCTCGGTACGAAGGCCTCGACTTCGTGGCGTTGAGCCTCTCGTCAACTACGGGATCGACTGTGTGGTCTCGGCGCATAGGCCTCGACTTGGTGGCGTTGAGCCTTTCGTCGACTACGGGGTCGACTGTGTGGTCCCAGCGCATAGGCCTCGACTTGGTGGCATTTAGCCTCTCGCCGACTACGGGGTCGACTGTGTGGTCTCAGCGCATAGGCCTCGACTTGGTGGCGTTGAGTCTCTCGTCGACTACGGGGTCAATTGTGTGGTCTCGGTGCATAGGCCTCGACTTGGTAGCATTGAGCCTCTCGTCGACTACGAGGTCGACTATGTTAGGGAAGGTTTGCTCTGCTGCACACGTTTGGACATGCTATAATTTCATTTCTTTCGGTAATACAAAGGTCATCGGTGACTAATTATACAAAAAACTTTTTCAAGTTTACTGCATTCTAAGGTTGAGGTAGCTCACGGCCTGATGCATTAGCTAGTCGGTAGGCATTATTTTTAAACACCTTGATCACTGAGTACGGTCCCTCCCATTTTAGGTCGAGTTTCCCGACAGGCTTGGATACTTCCACTTTCTTGAAAACGAGGTCGTCCACCTTGAAGCTCCGGGTCGTACTGACTTGTTATAGTGATCCGCCATCTTTGAACGATATCGCTGCATTGTGTTGTAAGCTGCATGGCATTGCTCGTCGACTGTGATTAGATCTAGCGTCCTTTTCGATGTATTTGTTATCGGGTTGTAGTGGATCACCCTCGCTGTGTGCTGGATTAATTTTGATGGGATCACTGCCTCAGATCCGTAGACTAGGCTGTACAGGCTGTGTCTTGTGGCTGTTCGAGGCGTCGTTCTGTAAGCCCAAAGGACACCAGGGAGGTCATCTGCCCAGCTGGCCCTGTCCCCGCTATTCGACTCTTGATATGGTCGAGGACAATTCTGTTAGTTAGCTCAGTCTGCCCATTGGCCTGCGGATTTCCCACCGACGTGAAGTGTTGGGCAATCCCCAAGGTCTCGCACCACCTCCTCATGTTTTTGCTCTGAAATTGGGTGCTGTTATCTGAGATTAGGACTTTAGGCAACCTAAATCGGCATACAATATTTTTCCAAATAAAACTTTTAATGGCGGCGTCGGTGATCTTCGGGACTGCCTCAGCTTCCACTCATTTTGTAAAGTATTTGACGACCACTATGATGAACTTTTGCTGGCCGGAAGTTTTTGGGAGCGATCTTACTATGTCGATCCCCCACTGGTCGAATGGCCAGGTAATGTTAACATTAGTCATCGGTGCGGCTGGCTGGTGCTGAATGTTCGAATGAATTTGACAGGATGAGCATTTTTTAGCAAAGTCGACAGAATCTCTCAACAAAGTCGGCCAAAAATATCCGTAGCGAATGACCTTATGTGCTAGGGATCAACCGCCAGAGTGGTTGCCGCAAATGCCGGCATGTACTTTCTGCAATACTTCGTTTACTTGGTGGGGATCCAGACATCTGAGTGGCGGTCCTGCTATCGACCTCTTGTACAGTTGTCCGTGCTCGTCCAACGCATATTTGGGTGCTAAACCCTTGAGTCTATGGGCCTCCTTATCATCGTCGGGTAAGGTACCCCGACTTAGATAAAGTTTGATTGGGTGCTGCCAAGAAATGGTTGTTTCCCGAGGCACCCGACCAGGCCCTGGCCGAGGGCAAGGGCACAGGGCTGGTCGGCGACGAGGAATGCTATTGTTCTTTCTCTGGTGCCCTTCGTCGAGTTGGCAAGTTTGGAGAGCATGTCTGCTCGCTCATTTTCTGATCAGAGGACCTGGCTCAGCGAAAAATTTCTGAACATTTGTCTCAATTGGTGCACTTCTGCCAGATACTGTGCCATTTTATGCTCATTCGCCTCAAAGTTTCCTTCGACCTGTTCTGAAATGAGCTGAGAGTCCGTGAATGCCGCTAGTTGCTGGACCCCGCGGTCTTTGGCCATGTGCATTCCTACAATAAGAGCCTCATATTCTGCTTCGTTATTAGTGACCAGGAAGTCGAGTTTCGCCGCGAAATCATAGTCCTCAGCTAGTGGGGATAGGAGGAATATCCCTATTCTTCATCCGGATGAGGTTGCGGACCCGTCAACGTGTAAGGTCCACCAGGGTGTGCTCTCAACATCCTGCGTCGGCAGGTCGAGCCTTTCGACGATGAAGTCGGCCAACACCTACGCTTTAATGGCAGTTCGTGGTTCAAATTGGATGTCGAATTCCCCGAGCTTAATGGCCCATTTGGTGAGCCGTCCTGAAGTGTTTGGCTTCGACAACACCTGCTTTAGCGGCTGATTCGTCAACACCAAAATTGTGTGGGATTGAAAATAAGGCCGCAATTTCCTGGCTGACGTGACTAGGGCCAGAGCGTACTTCTCGGTCTCTAAATAATTATGCTCGGGCCCCTGGAGAGCCTTGCTGCAATAGTATACTGGACGGGGGTTTCTTGCTTTCATCGTCGTCAACACTGAACTGATGGAGGCCGAAGAGACTGCCAAGTATATTTGTAGTACTTTTCCCAGCAGGGCTTGATCACACTGTTGATCCCACTTGAACCCGGATTTCTTCACGTTTCTCAGAATTTTGAAGAAATATAGGCTTTTGTCTGCTAGTCGAGCTATGAATCTGCCCAAGGCTATAACCCTGCCGACCAGGTGCTGGACTTCACGAACCGTGCGAGGTGGGGCAATGTCCAAAACTGCTTTAATCTTCTGCGGGTTGGCGTCAATGCCTCTCTGACTGACCATACAGCTAAGGAATTTACCTCCTCGAACACCGAAGGTACATTTGCTAGGATTGAGCTTCATACCGAAAGCCCTCAAAATGGAAAAGGTGTGGCTGAGGTCAATCAAGTGGTCTTCGGCTTTTTCAGTCTTTACAATCATATCATCCACATAGACCTCCATTGACTTTCCAATTTCATTCTTGAACATGAAATTAACCAGTTTCTGGTAAGTTGCCCCTGCATTTTAAAGTGCGAATGGCATAACTAGGAAACAGTATACTCCATTGGGGACGACAAACACTGTTTTGTCCCTGTCCTCGGGTGCCATGAATATTTGATAATAGCCTTGAAATGCATCCATCATGCTAAGCAATTCGCAACCAGCAGTAGAATCAACAAGTAAATCAATACTTGGCAAGGGGTAAGGATCCTTAGGGCAAGCTTTATTCAAATCCGTAAAATCATTACACATGATCCACTTTCCCTCATTCTTGGGGACAAGTACAACATTACAAAGCCAAGAGGGATATTGGATTTCTACAATGTAGCCTACTTGCAAAAGCTTGCCGACCTCCTCCTCGATAATCTGGGTTCGCTCAGCATTGAATGTTCTTTTCTTCTGCCGTACTGGCTTGTGGGATGGATCCATGTTGAGGCGGTGGACGATGATGTTGGGATCAATGCCTTGAAGATCCGCAGCCTTCTATGCAAAAACATCAACGTTTCGCTGGAGGAAATCGACCATAAGGCATTCTAATCGATCTCCCATCTCGGTCCCAATCCTGGTGGTTTTCTCTGGGTTCCCAGGCTCGAGCTCGATTGTTTTGAACTCACCAATGGGCTCGACCCTGGTGGCTTCCAACTTCCTCTTCTTCGACGAAGGTCCCTCATCGGGTTTCGCTACCGGGGCGTCCCCCGAGGGCTTCAGGTCAGGTCGCTTCTTCTGGTCGGTTGAGTCGACAGAGATTGTGTAGCATCGCTAAGCGTCCTTAAGGTTACATAAAAGCTCACCCACTCCGGCTGGGATCGGGAACTTTATCTTCATATGATAAGTGGACACAATGGCTCTGAAATCATTGAGGGTTGTTCGACCTATGATAACATTGTATGCGAAGGAGGCGTCGACCACCAGGTAGCTGACCATCAGTGTTCGGCTGTGCTGTCCCTGCCCGAATATGGTGGAGAGATTGATGGATCCTACTGGGATAATCTCAGACCCACCAAATCCGACCAAGGGTGTTCTGACTGGATCAAATTTCAACTGTCCTAGTTTCATTCTGTTTAAAGTTGACAGGAATATAATGTTCACTGAACTTCCATTGTCGACCAGCGCCTTCCTGACCTCGAACTTAGCAATTTCCAGGGCGACCACCATCGGGCAATCTATCTTGCGGTCAGCTCCTCTGTTTTCCATGTGGTCTAGGTCTGCATCAGTGAAAGAAATTGGTTCAGTACTGGTTGACAATTGAAAAACTGCCTCGACCTTGATTGGCCTGGTCGAGTCAAGCTGCCTCTGCGTTTGCCTTTTAGCATTTCGGGAATCCCCTCCCGTGGGCCCCCCGACAATCATGTCAATAACACCCCTGATGGGTGGGTGGGGTTCATGGGCTGGTCGCTTTCCTTTGTCCTCTCTCCTTGGGCTGACCGACCTTTCTCTTCGGGGAGTCCAGTCGATCAGGCCCTCCTCTGTTCGGATCCGCTCTTCAACGAATTTCTTTAAGTGGCCTTGCCTGATCAGCCTCTCAATCTCGTCTTTTAGGTTGAAGCACTCCTCAGTGTCTTGCGCTTTCTGCTTGTAGAAATAGCAGTACTTCTTTGACTTCTTCATGGCCTCGGTTTCCATGATTTTTTTAGGCTTCTTGAGCAGGTTATCATGTTGGATGGCGAACAACACTTCTTTCCTCAGCATGTTTAGTGGGGTGTATTCATGGAAGCGCTCGATCGGGGAGCGGTGTCCCTCCTTGTTCTGCCTATCATCTTTCTCCTTACCTTTCTTCTTGTCGGCTTCCATGCTGCCGTATTTCATCCTATTCATCTCCTCCTGGGTCATATACCTCTCTGTGAGGTCGAGGAGCTCCTCTATTGTTCTGGGCTGCGCGCGCACCAAGGCATTGGCGCACTCCTTGTGCCTCAGGCCCAAGAACAATACATCGATCAAAAACTCAATCCTCGGGCTATTGATTTTCAACACCTCTATGTTGAATCTGGTGAAAAAATCCCGAAGGGATTCTCCTTCAGCCTGCTTCACTGTATGCAGGTGGGTGTGTGGGAGTTTTTCCTTCCTCCTACTGGCGAACTGGTGCAGAAACTTATCACACAACTGGTCATAGGAGAAGATGGATGCCGGCTCCAATTTTACAAACCAGTCCAAAGCCACTCCTTGGAATGTAGTCACCAGCATCTTTGCATGTATATAGTCATTATGCCCATGTAGCTGCATCATATGCTCAAACTGCAGCAGATGCTCATTCGGGTCCGTGGAGCCGTCATACCTTGGAAGCCTTGTAGGGATCTTTGCATCGACGGCGATGCGCTCATCAATGATCTCTTGAATGAACGGTGAATCCCGCTCTCTTCTAAACCTTTGCGGCCCGTCTGGCTAGTCCACCCTATCCACATTCCTTCTCGAGATCTCCTCCAGGCGCTTATTCAACTATTGCACCTGGTGAGATACCTCATCCCATTCTTTCTGATTTGCTTGGGAGGCACCTTTGCCTGGCTTGTATCTGGAACGCTCGGCCCTATCGCCCTGCGGGGCTCGAATGGGCCGAACATCATGATCTACGGAGTCTGCTACCTCCTCTCTCGGTGGGGGACGGGCTGTTTCTCTAGGAAAACGGCCCGAACTCAAATCTCTCCTGGGCTGATGTCTTAGCAATTCTGGCCGTTGAGAAGGCTCTTCCGGCCGTGCCCTTTCCGGAACCGCAGGCTACAGTATGGCACTGACCGCCGGCTCCAGCTGCACTGCATGTCTGTTCAGGGCAGTGGAGACTTGTGCAGAAATCTGCTCACTAATAAGCTGCATTAACTGCGGCATTGTGAGTGTGACCACCGGCTCAGGCTGGGCGCTGGGTCCTTGTATATTCGGCTCTGGGTCCTGACGATAGGGAGGAGAGTTGGACCTCCTATTTTCATCTCTTCCGGATGGGGCTCGTCTAGTGTTTACCATTTTCGACAGAGGATTCAAAGTGTTCCCACGGACGGCGCCAAATGATGAGGATTCGTTTTGCTGGATTAGGATTCGGGTTTGAATAAGGGTGGAACTTGACCTGGATGGTTTATGTTCCTGCTTGGTTAGGGAAAGAATCCTGCAATCACAATAAACGTTAGGCTAGCTGAGAGGCCCTCGGCTTAGGCCCTCCGACAATCAAGTCAGTAGAATTTGACCTCAAGAATCGATCAGAGGAGTATGGGCTTTTAGGTGTATATGAGTGTGTACCTTTAGGAGGTTGGGTTGAGGGTATTTATATCCTCATCCCTTTTGGGAAATGTCTCCCAAGCCCCTCGGTGCATCAAGGGGCTCTTAGCCTTGTGCCAGGGGTAATTGGTCATTTCCCTTATTTGAATCTTTCCAGTTAATTGTCCTTCCAGGTTTCAAGGACAAGGTAGTACACTGTAGCAGCGCCTGCTGTGTCAGACGGTGAGGGGGGATGGCATGCGCCATTAATGCGGAGGCGTGGCACCCGTCAGTGCATTTAATGCGGTGGCAGGGTACTGTACTGTTCTTGGTCTCCGACTCGACCTCAATATGGTTGATTGGGGTCGAGGGTTTCCATGGGCCTTTGGGCGCCAGACTGGACCTAGGCAAATCTGGTTGAGTGAAGTCGATGAGACATACGGGCCCTGAGCCCCAAACTGGGCATTGTCGGTTTGGGCTCTAGCCTTTGGGCCACCCCATATTGGGCCGTGCTGGTTTGGGGCTAAGCACTTGGGCCATCCCATATCAATATGGATATACATGATATGTATAAATAAATAATATATAATTTATTTATAGATAAATTTATATATGTATATTATATAAGTGTAAATAAAAACTATATTATATATACTATTTTAAATATTAGACATTATTTAATTTGGAATAAATAAAATAATTTATATATTATATATAAATAAAAAATACATATGTATATATTTATACATAAACTTTTACATTTATACATATTATATATTTAAGTATAAATGTAAACATATTATATATCCTTTTTATAAATATTAAATATTATTTAAGTTGAAATGGACAAAAAATAATTAAAAAATTATATAAATAATAGATAAGATAAAAGTAAATATTATTTGAATTTCAATTTTAGTTAAGGGCAATTTTATCTGTTTACTACTCGATAGACATCAAACAAGAAACAAGAGACTGTTGGGTCAAGTGAGCAACTTTCAATTAAACACATGGGTTTTTTTATCAATTTTTATTTCACATGAGGTTATCAGCCAATTACAAATATCATAAGGGGGTGCTGTGTAATTTACCCATAAAAAATTATTGGAATCAAGAAACTATTTGCATCTCATGATAAAGTATCACAAAGATGATAGCAAGCATAACCTCTGCTATAAATTATTCTATTTTTAAAATTTTTTAAAGAGCTATATTAAGCTTATTCAAAGAGATTCATTTCTAAAACGTTACAGAAGTTGATTAATGAATATGATATTTATCCAAAGATAAGAATCATAATCACAATATGACCTTGTTGTATGGTACTTGAACCTATTTATAATTGGACTTTGTCTCGGCAATTTAGTAGTTATGAACACCAAAGCAAGAAACGTAGTTTCTAGTCCATAATAATATTTATATATATATATATATATATTTTAAAAATAACTGACACACAATAATACATTGCACTTAGCAAATATACATAATCCATTATGAGTTACTATTAATTAAAATAAACAAAAAGCTAGAAATACATGAGAATCAAACTCAAAAACTTCTAAAATATTGAGATTTCAACTTTACTATTTGAATAGAATTTCATCGGTAACAATATTGTCATACTGATATGATCAAAATATAAATAAAAATATAGTTATAATATAATTAGGAAATAGCACATAAGCTAATCCCGCAACACAATAAAATTGTCATTGTCATTGTGATTGTGATTTGGAATGGACAAACACATCCGATGTCCAGATCAATGTTCCAAAGAAATTTGAAGAATTTAGAGAAAATCATGTGGTGGAGACACATCCTATGTCCGCCTCGGATATACAGATTACAGATGGGAGTGGGATCCATGCATCCCTCCGCTCCCGATGATTGCTCCAGTCCAGACACTACCATTTAATTTTACTATTACAAATACTAAGCCAAAATAATATCTCTGAGTGCCCATGCCAACCGCTCTCCTGTCATAATAAAAATAGAAAAGGCAAAAAGCCATTGAACCCACGCGTTTTCGGGTTTTTTCTATATACAAATCATCACACTCGCATCCCCACCAGGTCCAGAAAATGTCGACTCTCTGTGTACCATCACATGTTCCCTCTGTAGCCGAAGACTGTGAACAACTCCACAAAGCATTTGCAGGTTTGATAAATCAAGTTTCATAGAGTAGAGGGCTTCTCTCTTCTTTTCTTGAATTAATTATACGAATTATGGCTGATATTTGACTATTTTTCAGTGTTTTTCTCTTAGTTTATTGATCTTCATATATGGATCGTATGCTTTATGCAAGGAGCCCTTGTGATTGTTGCTTTGATCTATGAGAAATTGTGATGATCTGACTCTCCGTTATTCTTTTGCTCTCTTCAATTTTCCATATATATTATCTAGTTTTAGACAATTATGCTGTTTTATCTTTATAGTTTGAACACGGGTTTGTGAAAGTAATGATGACTTTTGATGAGAATATGTAACCTTGATCGGATGGATTCTGATGATAGAAAGCAAAAGCAAAAGATATATGTATTGGATCTAAGAATCTGTACCGGTTTGACTGATCTTGAACGTTTATGAGATGATATTTACTCTGTTTTATAGCACGGATGCAAGATTTAGATGCCATATTCTCCGTTTATAAGAAAAAGATGTAATGGATAAAAAATGTGTGATTATTTGTTAATCTTGTATTTTTTTAGTTTCATACTGCCCTGTCTTGTATGAGTAATTTATTGGGAGTATTTCTACCATTTCATAATTGTATCTCATGTAAGTATCTGGTTTCTTCCTTGATGGTTTTGAGTTTCAGTGCAATTTGACTGTCATAGAATGTTTTTTGCAGGATGGGGAACCAATGAGGATTTGATCATATCTATTTTGGGCCACAGAAATGCCGCCCAACGCAAGCTGATTAGGCAAGTTTATGCTGAGACTTATGGAGAAGATCTGCTCAAAGCATTGGATAAGGAACTCACAAATGACTTTGAGGTTTGAGTTTTGTCTTTTCTTCTCTTTTTGTACTGTCTTAACTGTTATTGGATGAAAATTTTGATCGATCAAGTGTAAAACCGGACAGCAATTTTTCTATTGAAATGGCACTTCCAGATCTAACGAACTTCCTTTCTCAAATGACTAAGTCAGAGGGTTGTAATGCTGTGGATATTAGACCACTCGGAGCGTGATGCATACTTGGCTAATGAAGCTACAAAGAGGTGGACATCAAGTAACCAAGTTCTTGTGGAGATAGCTTGTGCTAGGTCTCCCAAAGAACTACTTCTCGCAAGGGAAGCTTACCATGCTCGTTTTAAGAGATCACTTGAGGAGGATGTTGCTTATCACACGTCTGGAGACTTCTGCAAGGTAAACTTAAGCGAGTAATGAAACATGTCGAAATAGATCATTTCTCTAATCATTCGGACCTTTTGCTCAAAGGAGGGACAAAGTGATGTTTATGTTTAAGAGACTAGTGTTTATCTTATGAACAGCCTGGAGCTATGCACCATGTATGAGATTAATCTGATTAGCCTACTTGAGCTTATAATCTCATGGCAGCAAATGCTTTTAACACTGGACATGAAAATCTTACATGTGTCAGTCAAAAATGCTGTCTCTGTAATGCTTATGAGCAAATACTACCAAAATTAAACTGGGAGGAACCTTTAGTCTTCATTAACTAATTAGTACTATTACATTATCTGCAGTAGAGAAATTTAGCAACCATGATCCTTGTAGAAATAATAGCAGAGCAGATTAAGAAGTAGTGGAGGTTCATCTTGGAAAGTAGGATTGCATAAAATGCAAATTAGCATATCAACATGCAAACCTGCTTGGATAATAGGAGATTTACACAGCAATGTAGTCGTCGTATTTGAATTCTTTATATTCCTTCAGCACTCAGCAGGGCTGTAAATATGACTGCTGATTTTATTTATTTATTTATTTTTTTCCTATAGCTTTTAGTATCCCTAGTGAGTTCATATCGATATGGGGGAGATGATGTGAACTTGACTCTTGCGAAATCAGAAGCTAAACTTCTGCATGAGAAAATCTCGGAGAAGGCCTACAGCTGCGAAGATGTCATTAGGATTTTGACGACAAGGAGCAAAGCACAAATTAATGCAACAGTGAACCAATACAAAAATGAATTTGGAAATGATATAAACAAGGTCTGTAAGTAAACAGAATTGGAGCTTAGCATCCTTACTTCCCTGAATTTTGTGTTACACCACATTGTCTTCCTATATATACCTATAAGGGTATTGTGTTGGCAGGATCTGAAAGCTGATCCTAAGGATGAGTTCCTGGCCATACTGAGAGCAACTGTGAAGTGTTTGGTCAACCCTGAGAAATACTTTGAAAAAGTAATACGCCTTGCAATTAACAGGCGAGGGACTGATGAAGGAGCTCTCACCAGAGCTGTTGCCACAAGGGCCGAGATTGACATGAAGATCATTAAAGATGAGTATCAGAAAAGGAACAGTGTGCCACTGGAACGAGCCATTGCCAAGGACACCACTGGAGACTATGAGAAGATGCTGTTGACCCTCATTGGACATGAGGAAGCTTGAGGTTCTTGCGGCTATAAGCCCTTGTTCTGTCTTGAAATTTCAGACTATATTTATAAGCTATTGCAGGTCGGGTCTATGTGGTTTCTCTGTGGCCTTGTGAGCTAAACTACCTCTTCTGGAGCAAAAGTTGAATAATCTGGAGTTACCTTAAATAATATTTATCCGAAACAAATTGAAGGGGAAGCTTGAAGTTGTTTTTGTCTCTCTATTACTATCTACTATTGCCTATAGGATTTGCTTTGTCTGTGTGAATTATTTGAGTGTCACTTTCTTCTACGGCATCTTATGAAGTGCATCAAGGTAGAGCCTCTAAAATTGAACGCAGGATTGAACGTGGGCTGATCATGGTGCTATTTCCTGCTGGAAGTTATTTCATTTATTGGACTGCTACTAATTGTATTTTAGATGGATACTACTAAAACTTACACTATGACAAAATACAATAATAGTGATAAAACAATAAGTCATAATGTAAAAATTATCAATGGTAATATATATTAAGTAATAATAATTTTTATTTTGCCACTAATAATATTTATTAAATAAACGTTATAATATAATTTAATAATGACAAAAATTAATATTAAATTGTTACCAATGACAATTAATGATACTTTTATTGTGGTACCTTAGTGACAATAAAAAAATTGTTACTAAGTACCAATAACTACAACTTAAAACACTATTTTTGTTACTTTTTAGTTTGTATAGATCATTAAGATGATAAAATAAAAACCTCTTAGAACTTGACATGTAATTAGTGATAATTTTTATATTTTTACATATTATTTTACCATTAATTTATATTTTTCTTGTTGCGCTACTAAATTAAACAACATTTGAAAATATTTTTTGGGGTTTGTTTTTGGCAGCAGTCGTTCAGACAGACATACTGAAAATTGAATTCATCACTAACAAATTCATGTTCAGTCGAATGATTCAACAACCTATTTGGAAAAAGTTCAAATCTTAAAGTACATGCCAACAGCTAGAACAAACCCTTACTGCAGAACATGGAGAAAAAGGGAAAACTAATCCAGCCAAAACACAAAGGACTAGTTACAATCGACCATCATGATCAAACACTTGATAATCATGAAAACCACCACACATCACTATTGAGGTGCAGTTCAATTAGCCAATTCTTCATTACCTTTAGAGCATGTTAATCAAACCTATGGCATACCAAAACCCACAACACAAAGGTCAAATCATATGCGCAAATCCCTGTCTAAATAAGACAATGACAACACAATTAACAAGTAACAATTTAGTTAGAGACCTAACAAAGTTACACCAGGGCAATGCTGCTCTCCCCACCTGGGGGCTTGCGAACCCCACCAAAGTAGTCCCGAGATTCCACTTTTCCATCTGCAAATATATTACTGCCGCTCATCTCACGCAACTTTGCCGTGCTCAGTGGCTTCTCAGCAGATGCAGGTGGTGCATCTCCCTTAAAAATATCATTCCCTGAAAGCTCTGAAAATTTCTGATTAGGAATCTTCTTTGCTGTCTTCACCACGGATTCTTCACTTGAAGCACCATTAGTCTGTCCTCAAGCACCATTTAAATGAGAGAGAGTTCAGATTCCACCAGATGTACTAAAACTGCGAATAACGGAATTCACATTTGTATATGCTAGAATTTAGACAACACGTGTAGAGAATAGATAATACTGAAGAATATCAACTGATTAACGTATTTGGAACAACCAAAAATCTACAAGGAATTTTTTTCCAAGTCCACCTTATGCTGCTGAGTTTAGTTTAATTAATTTCATTTTCTTGATAGAGTATGGTGCATGAAAAAGTGATATTTGCAGTAAATTAAACTTCATCTATCATATTGTTACAATTTATGCAGTGACAACAAGGACTTGCTTACATACGTTAATTGATGTTGGTTCCCCAATGGAAATGCTTTCTCTTAATGCCAAAGCCTGAGCAGCCAAGGGGCGGGGTTGAATTTCAGGTGGTGGAGCAAAAATATCATGCCCGCTGAGCTCCTTGTTTTTCGCATCAGAAATTTGTTTCTTCAACCTTGCCTCAGATTCGCTTTCCAGAGTTCCACTCAACTCCCGCTGTTTTGCAACTTCAGGCAGAGTGGCTGGCTTCTTGGGAGAAACTATTTCTTCTTCACCAAAAGAAATGTGACTGATTCCCGCCAGTGCTAGCTAGAAAAAATTAACCATCAAATGCATCACGCGATAGTTTACTGAAATTCTAACCTCAGCTCACATACAATAAGAGAAGACATAACGAATGAAGCTTAAACCAATACCTGGTACATGCGCAATCCAGTTTTGTTTACTGCAGCCTGGCCATCATCCTCATTTTCTGATGCTCCATTTTCTCCATTTGCTTTAAAAACACCACTGCCAGTCATTTCCTTCATTTTATAGTCTGAGCACGGTTTCCTACCAAAAGGGGAAACACAATATAAGATGAAAGGAAAGGATACCAAAAAATAATAATAAATGAATAGTTGATGAATCAACTTTTGCAGATACCAATAGAAGTAAAATTCTTACATTATGAGGAGGACATTGCTAGGCATGTCATAAGCATGGGAACAGATGGATTATATCATTCAAATTACACCGAGTCAAATAGCAATTTAACATGACACAAATTATTTATACCATGAAAAAGTTAAATGGAATATCTGAAAGACCTCTATCAAGCACATGAGAGTTTGTAATTAAGTGATCCAATCAAAAAAAGATGACCTGGATATTCATACTATTGAATTTTTTAATCTGAATGAAACAAGAGAAAATTAAAAATGATGCTTCCTCATCAAACAAGATTACAAGAATTTGACTGGCATAAAGGGCTGGTGCTCCTGTTTCCATTATTGGCAACTGAGGAATAATAGGATGTATATAAATTTGTATAGAGAGCAAAATCTCTTCAAAAATTAACTTGTGTTATTGTTAGGTGTGTGCATGTGTTCTTTTCTACAATCTACAATTGCAGGATTGTTGAGTTCTGGGAAATCCCTTTAACTACTGCTCACTTTGCAGCACAAGGCCTTGTGTTCATATAAGTAATATGATAACAGAAATTTTACTAGCTTTAGGAAGTTTAGAGTGAGATGTCTCTGACTCTAGCGATTCATTGATGACATAAGAATCAAAATGCTATACACGAGAAATTTCCTATAGTAAGTAAAGGATAATATTTTAACAACATAGTCCTTGATTCATTGCATATACCAGATTTGAAAAGCCAGAACAAAGAAGAAAACTGATATCCCTTGTTTGACCTGGCCAGCATGGTTTTGCGAAGGCATTGAATTATTTATAAATCTTCCATAGATCTAATTGCAACAGTTGAGTATATGGACTTTTACGTATAAGATCAAACACAAAGATCTAAGTATCAGTCAAAGTCCATTAAAATCTAGTGATCACAAATTGTCCAATTACTGTTCTTATTTAGTCAACAAAGTTGCTAGAACAACGGGGTCTTTATATTTTTTTGTGCGTTTAAGAACAGTAATTGGACAAAGATTGAAGTAAAGACTGACTACCTCTTTAATTCAGATTTCCTATTGAATTACAAATTAAATCATACAAAAATATGCATTAAGTTAAGAATGCCGCCAAAATCTGAACAGCAATCAGAAAAAAAAATCTCCGTACCGTAGCATTTATTGCTTAATTCAGACTTACAGAAAAATTATTAAAAGGAAAAACATATAAAAGCAAATGAATATTTCAAGAAAAATAGAAAAGGAAAGGAAAGAAGCTAGATCTCTAACCTTTTGTTCAAGCTCTCAACTTCTTCATCAGTAACCTGACCTCCAAACACCACCTTGCTGACCCCATCCGACGGCTGTCGTTCCATTTCATTTGTATATATATAAACTCAATCAAAATGAAAAGGAGAGAAAAGAAAAGAAAAGGGATTCCGTAGAAATGAACACAATTACCTGGTGAGAACGGGCAGAGGATGCCGTGGCCGGGGAAGATTCCGGCGGATTCTCCGACCATGAAAGCAGATCTGCTGTCGAAGTGTGAGGCTTCCTCACCGGAGTGCATTTATCCATTGCTACAAATCAATTTCGGCGAGATAAATTCTTTTTCCTACAAACTATGAAATCAAAATGATTCTTCTTCTTCTTCTTCTCGTCGTTGGAACAGGAACCGATGGAAGTGTGGAATCCACGGAATGGGAGATAACTGAAATGACGATGTTGTCCTTTCGAGATCTCGTGCTCTATTCCGCGTGTTGGGAGCTGCTCGGAGCTTGAGAGAGTGTACTGTTATTTATATACTCTCCTCGGAGAATCTAATGTCTATTTGGTTGGTGCGGCTACGTTCTAGAAGTACGGGACTAATTTCATCACATTCAAATAATATATAAAAATATATAAATTATGTGTACACTTTTATTATTTGTATTCTAAAATTAAAAACAATCTATTACTATTTATTTAATAATAATTTTTAAAAAATATATATTATTTTAGGAAATAAATCCTTCTATTTCGACAAACTATATATGATGAGGGTAGAATCTGGTGGATGCTGGATCAACTAGAAGACTCGGTGGGACTCGACCTCTCTGGTCGATATACTCGTATAGGTGGGCTGAATCATGTAATCACTAACAAACGTCAGGTTAGCCGAGAAGCCCTCAATTTAGGCCCTTTGACGCTCAAGTCAGTATGGGTCGACTAGATAATATGAGCAGCAAAGTATGGGCTTTTTGTGTATATCAGAGCATACATTTAGAAGGTTGTAATGAGGGTATTTATAGCCTTCTCTATTTGGAGGATTTGTCTGTGATGCCCTTGATGTGTAGAGAGGGCATTTGTCCTTGCATGATGGGCAATTAGTCAACTCCCCTCCCTGTGCTATTCCAGGTGGCCGTCTTTTCAGGTTATAAGGCAGGGTAGTACATTATTGAACTGCCCGCTGCGTTAGGCAAGAATGGGGCGGCATGCGCCATTAATGTGGAGGCATGCCGCATGTCAGTACATTTAATGCGACAGTAGAGTATTGTACTATACCGACCTCTCTGGTCGATTAAGAGGTCGACCTGGCAATCGTTCTGGGGAACAGATTAGCAGCGCAAGTCGAGCAAGAGGCCGACTAAGGTCGATTGTGCTCATGGGCCTTGAATGCAAGATTAGGCTTGGCGCTGCATCTTTTGGCCAACTTGGTTTGGGCCGAACTACTTGAGCCATCCCATATCAATATATATATATATATATATATATATATAGATTTAATGACTTTGGGATAGAAACATTATTTATTGGCTAGCTTATTTGACTTTTTGGACATCAGATATTTAAAATAATTACTATGTGTTGAAAGCTCTTGTAAAAAGTACTATAGTTGAAAGTTTTATAATATCAAATTAATATATTGTTTGCCCATAGTATGGAGTATGATTTCGACTATCCTCGTGGCTCGCCAATTAATTAACCATAGATATATTTAAGTTATTGCTGCAAGATTAAAATACACAAAGAATTAGTGATGAAAGTTCTTGTATAAATTGACAAATTTTTAAAATAGCTTATTTAGAAAAATTGATTCACATAAGTAATAAAACAGGGTCTCTAACTTTTAATAATTATTTGTTAAAAGCAATGAGGCCAATATTATCCTTACTTTTTTAATTAGAATTGAAAATTTTATGTGGAATCAAATTAAAGGGCGCGCGCATGTGCTATTGTTTCACTAGTTGGATGGGACGTGACAGTATAGAGGGGATCCACTGTATTTTGACAATAATGCCCTTATGATGTTGTTTCTCGACAATAATTAATAATATCCTTCCCATGTTGTTAAGAGAGGGTTTGTTTATGCTTTTATTTTGTTTTATGTTGTTTTTATTATTTAAAAATAAATTTACAATAACTTATCATTATTTTTATTAATATTTTAATTTATTTTTATATTTAAATATATTTTTTAATAATTTATATATATATTTTTTAATAATCTATATATTTTCTCTCTCTTTTTCATTATTACTATCTCTCTTTATCTACAATCTACTAAACCTTATATAGTCATTATTTTCTCAACAAACTATCCAAATACAAATTTATTTTCAACTTATTTACTCTAATTAACTTTTCACATTTTAAAAATGTACTATTTGAAAATTGAAAATAAAAACACAACCAAACTCCCTTTTATTTTTTCTTGATAAAAATAAATAAATAAATAAATGTTGTCTTATTTTCTTTCCTTTTTGCTGAAAATCTCTGTTGTATTGTTACTCCTCAATATTCTAGGGGCACGTTAGGTTTTGTTTTCACTCATTATTTTCTTTTTTTTTTTTTTTTTTTTCTGAACATGAAAATAGAAAGTTATCACTTTTTCTATCATTTTCACATACACTTTCATTTTTAACATATTTTCCCAAATACACCCTTAGGCTCTCTCTTCATTTTCACACCTTATTTTTTTTTCTACTTTTATTTGCACGATTTTTAATACAAAAATACAAAAATATCCAAATACATCTCATTTTTAATGATAAACAATCATTTCATTTTAAGCAAAATATCCAAACAATATTTCATTTTCAAACTTACACTTATAACTAACTTTTCACTTTTTTATTTTACGAAAAATAAAAATGCCTCCAGAAAGTAAAACTAAACTGGCTCTAAGGGGCCGTTTGGTTTTATTTTCTGGAGCTATTTTCATTTTCTAGTGAAAAAATATAGTGAAAAGTTAGTTAGAATAGCTGTTCTAGAAAATGAAGTTTTATTTAGATATGTTGCAGAAAATAATAGGTTTATATAGGTGTGAAAAGAAGATGTATTTGGATGTTAGGTGTTTTTGTATTAAAAGTTGTGTAGTTTTTGAATTTGAATTGATGATGTGATGTGTGGTTATTTGAAAAAAATAATATTATTATTTGAATTTGAATTTATAATATTTTTGTTGTGAGTAGTGTATGAGAAGTATTGAGAAGATAAAAAATGATTAAAGTAATGATAGGGGTTAAAAAATGGATGAAAATGGAGAGAGAATATAATAAAGAATGTTTTGAAAATAAAAATATTTGAAAAAATAGTATAGATAGTGATAGTTTTTTGTTTTCATTTTCAGGGAAAGATGAAAATAGCTTCTCAAAATGAAAACAAACGCCCTCGTTAAGGGATTGTTATTCTCATTTCTAGAGCCCTTTCTCGTTCTTAATATTATTTGAAAATAAAAAAATATCTCCTATTCATTTTTATATAAAATATTTTTTATTTTGATTCTGAAATCCTTCTAAACCTATTTTATCATAAATTACATGGTTTAAAAAAGCGGAACAAACCAGCAGGTCGGACCGATCAGACAATCGACCAGCCATCGAACTGGTCTGATTTTCTCATAAAATCAAAAAATTCAAAAAAATGCCTTATTTTGTTTAAATCATTCAAACCAATGGTTAGATCGGTTGAACCAATGTTCACTCACGGTTCAATGAGCGATTTTTTTCATTTAAGTTTTAATGAAATTAATTTTTTTTTTTTTTTGTCTAAATACAAAGTTTTAAGGCTAAGGTATACCTCCATAAGCTATCTAAAAGTCCAAAAAAATTGTATACAAGAAAAAGCCTTGCTTTAGAGTTGAGATATTTAAATTGTGGTGATCATTTATGATATGGATTGTGAAGTAATTAGACAATATCATTTAAGCTCTTTATGTTTTATATTTTGGCATTTTGTTAATTTTTAAGTAATATATAATATAAATATATATTGCGTAATTATGACGTCACGGTTTAATTATGGTCCGACCAACGGTTGAACCAGTGAACCGTGAACCGATAAGTTTTTCATTTCAATGGACAGTCCGATTTTTCGAACATTGATAAATTATCACATCAACTAAATTCAAATTCAATTTAACATAAAATATCTAATGTCATTCAGAATTTATAAAATATACATATATTTCAAAAAAATAAATTTTATTAAACATAAAAAATTTGAAATTGCCTAAATTTTATGCCCTATACCTACCCTAAATATTTTCAAACAAAAATTTAAATACAATCTCATTTTAATTTTTAAAAAAATATTAAAAATAGGGAATGAAAATGATGGTAATTATTGCTGTGGGCATATTAAAAGACCATCCTACCCTTCATTAATATAAAAAATACCACCACAAGACAGGATCCGCGTCTTTTTATGTGGCTCGGGTCATGACCCGATTGAACCTGACCCGAATGTTGGACCGTAGATCAATCTGTGATCCCATGCTTGGAATAGCGCTAGCACGATTCGTACGGAAAGGACCAATCACTGACTATAAAGAGCACAGTTCCAGGTCACGTCACACATCTATTCATCATAAGCTATCTATATCAAGTTTTCTCTTGATTTAGAACCCGAACTTAATTAATCACCTCACTAACTTTGGCATCGGAGGGCCTTAGCTGAGGGCGACCTCAACTAGTCTAACGTGTTCTTTTGTGATCAGGTCAGAGGCCCAAATTTCACTCGTGTGGTTCCGGGTCGAGGTCGTGACAGCGATCAAGGACACATTGGATATTCTGGATCGAGGTCATAACCGTGGAACTTGATCTGCATCAGTTAGCACCGTCTGTGGGAAATCTGACTTGATTCATCTATAGCAAGAGTCAGCTGTGAGTGATGGACAAAACTCCTAGAAAGACCCTGGATACTCCAATCCCCATATTGCCGATGATCCCATCCTCGCCAATATCGCCAACCTCCGCACTGCCACCTGTGGCGGTACTGCAAAATGCTCAAGCGGGTGTAGAGCCAAGAACCTCGTCATTGGATCCAGGCAGAACGCAGATCATCCAGATTAGCAGGAGCAACCTCAAATAAATGGTCTTTGAGATGAGCCAGCGGTTATAGGAGGAACGCAAGCATCGAGCTCAAGAAGAAGTAGTTGCACCCCTTCAGGCAGGTCCCGTATTAGTAAATTGGTCCCTGTTCCAAGAGAGAAGGCTAAGACCCTCACTAGTGGAAGGGGTGTAGGAATTGCGGATATCCAGGAGAGAGGAGATTGCGGACTCAGAAGAGAGGGGGAGCAAGGTGGCAAAGAGGGTATATCACCTACCTAATGTTTACCGAAGGGAGGAAGGGTCAAAGATGGAATCGCTGACACTAAATAGGGATGACTCATCATTTAAGAGACCCCAACCTTCGCTCTCCAAAGAGGAAGCTGACGAGATAAGTGACCAGGTTGAACAGTTGAGCAGGAAGATCGACGAGCTTAAAAAGAAAGGGACTTCGGCATTGTAGAAAAGAACTCACCATTCTCGATAGAGATATTGGCCGAATCGGTGGCATCACACTTCAAACTACCCGACCTGCCTAAGTATGATGGGAATAAAGACCCCCAAGAACATGTAACAGCCTTTGAAAATATCATGAATTAATATGGTCAGTCTGATACCATGAACTCTAGGATCTTTGTAACCACGTTCACCAGGAGGGCCCAAGAGTGGTTCATGGGGCAGGTCCCAGGAACAATAGTGTCTTATGATAAGCTCATAAGGAGGTTTTTATACCAATTCACTAGTAAGAAGAAGTCCAAGAGATCGGCAACTTATTTGTTCACTATACGACAAAGGGATGACGAAAGCTTGAGAAGCTTCATGAGCAGATTTAACAATGAGATGCTGAAAGTGCAAGACCTGTTCATTGATATGATCACAAGCATCCTCATACATGGCCTGAAAAAAGGGACCATTGGCATCAGCTCTTGCCAGAGAACCCCTGGAGGATATGGAACAAATGATGGAGGTGGCGCAATGCTATATACAAGGAAGAGGAGATCAATGCCATGAAGGATCATGAGTGGTCCAAAAATGCTCCCCGCAAGACTGAGAAGGACCAGAGGAGGTCTGAAAAAGACCAAGGTTCCCCAAGGCTCGATCTGAAAAAGATCGTCAACGATCCCCGCTGAGGAAGTACAATTACTATGCCCCACTTAACACCACGAGGTCACATGTACTTATGGCTATTGAGGGATCGAAGATACTGCAATGGCCTCAGAAGATGCGGTATACCCCCGCAAGGCGAAACTTAAACAAATACTATCATTTTCATAAAGATTGGGGTCATGATACTGAGGATTGCATTCAGCTTAAAGATGAGGTCGAGAGGCTCATCAGGTAGGGGTATCTGAAGGAATTCGTCTCTAGAACCAGAGGGCACGAGTTCGAGGGTGAGTTTGGAAGGAAGGGGGATCGATCTCGATCTCGGTGTAGATCCCGTAGTAGAGAAAGGAAGGGCAACGAAGTAATCAATGACCCCGTGGAGGATAACTTACCCAGGCGAGGACTCATATACATGATAGCTTGAGAAAGAGGCACATTAGATCCTTCAAGAACCAGGTAAATCAGAAAAGAACTAGTGTCGTGATGAATATTGCCAACGAGCTTGTTATTACATTTGATGGCAAAGACTCTTTGGGGGTCGTAGGTCCCCAAAATGACCCTATGGTCATCACCATGGATATAGCAAATTTCGCTGTACAGAAGGTCCTGGTGGACAATGGAAGCTCAGTGGACATAATATTTTAGGAGGTCCTAACAAAGATGGAGCTCACGCTTACAAGGGTCTCCCCGGTATACACACCGTTAGTAGGATTTGGAGGGGCTGAGATCACGCCGATGGGAACTATTGACCTCCTGGTGTCTCTGGGAAAGAAACTGTGCCGCAAGACCTTGATGCTAAAATTCTTGGTAGTGGATGCCCCATTTGTATATAACGTGGTCTTGGGTAGACCTGGTTTGAACCAGTTCCAAGTAGTAATATCGACTTTCCACCTCAAAATGAAATTCCCAACCAGCGGAGGAATTGGAGAGGTGAGTTGTGACCAAAAAGAAGCAAGGGAATGCTACCATGTGTCTCTGAAAAAGAGGCTTAAGGGTGAAATCTCAGGATTGGGATCAAGGTCGGGGTTGAAAGACGAGGAAGGAGGATCGAGGTCAAAGGGAAAGAAAGCCCTCGTAGCATCAGCAAAAGACTTAGCCAACTTGAAACCCCAGGATGAGAATAAAAAGAGGCGAGTCGAGGACTGCAGGATTGAACCCGCAGGCGAGATCAAGGAAATCAAGTTAGTACTGGGGGACCCTAGCAAGATGACAAGGATTGGAACTCAGATGACCCTAGAATTGGAATTATTGACTATCGAATTCCTAAGACAGAATGCGAGCGTCTTCGCTTGGAAGCCCTCAGATTTTGAAGGGATAGACCCCGGGGTGATAGTGCACAGGTTAAATGTGGATCCTTAGTTCGGCCCGTTCAGCAAAAGAAGAGGAATCACAGGGCCATGAAGAACAGGATCATAGAGGATGAAGTAAATAAATTGCTGGAAGCGGGTTATGTTGTGGAGATCAGGTACAAAAAGTGGTTGTCAAATGTGGTGGTTGTGCCAAAAATAGGTGATAAATGGAGAGTGTGCATAGATTACTCAGACCTAAACAAGGCCTATCCTAAGGACCCCTATCCTTTGCCGCGGATTGATGTGTTGGTGGACTCCAAACTGGGATACGCTCTCCTTAGCATGATGGACGCTTTCTAGGGATACCACCAAATCTTTATGGAATAAGAAGATCGAGATAAGATAACATTCGTAATTGAAAGAGGGATCTTCTGCTATAATGTCATGCCCTTTGGGTTAAAGAACGCGGGCGCCACCTACCAACGGTTAGTTAATAAGATGTTTAAGGAATAGATCGGGGTCACAATGGAAGTATATGTTGATGATATGCTGGTCAAGAGCCCGAGCGAGCTCGACCACTTGGTGCATTTGGAAGAAGCTTTCACTATGATGAAAATACAAGATGAAACTTAACCCATCTAAATGTACCTTCGGAGTTAAAGGAGGGAAGTTTTTGGGGTACTTGGTTAGCGAGTGGGGGATAGAGACGAACCCAGAGAAGATTAAGACCATTACCGACATGAGCTCGCCTAAGTCAATAAAAGATGTGCAAAAACTGACGGGTAGGATTGCATCCTTGAATTGGTTCATCTCAAGGTCAGCCAACAAGAGTCTGTCGTTTTTTAAGATCCTGAGGAACATGAAGAACTTCCAATGGGATGAGGTATGTGAAAAGGCATTTCAAGACCTTAAAGGGTACCTAGCCTCACCTCTTATGTTGGCAAAACCCATTTTAGGGGAGCCCCTCTACTTGTATTTGGGAATATTAGGGTATGCAATCAGCTCGGTGCTAGTCAGAGAGGAGGACGCAGTACACAAGCCTGTGTACTACGTGAGTAAGATACTGCAAAAAGCAGAGGGCCAATACTTGGAAGTCGAAAAGTTGGTATTTACCCTTATGACGGCAGCAAAGAAGTTGAGACCCTATTTCCAATCTCACAAAATAATTATTTTGACTAACCATCCCTTGAGACAGGTCCTAGCTAAATCAGACATTTTGGGTAGATTGACCAAGTGGGCAGTGGAGTTGGGAGAGTTTGACATTGAATATCGAAGCAGGAACGCGGTGAAAGCCCAGGTCCTGGCCGACTTTGTAGTCGAAATGGTGGGACACGACCCCGAACCTGAGTAAAGAAACATGGATGATGCATGTCGATGGATCCGCCATGTCCCAGTACGAGGGAGTGGGAATTTTCACTGTTAAACTGGCTTTCGGGGTCCTAAATAATGAAGCAGAATATGAAGCCATGGTTATAGGGCTGAGAGTTGCCAAGCGTATGAATATTAAGAAGTTGAATATTTTCACTGACTCACAACTTGTTGCTTTCCAAATATAAAGAACCTTTGAACCCCGAGAGAGGTCGATGACGAAATACTTGAGAAAGGTAAATGAGCTTATGGCGGAGTTTGAAATCTGCCAAGTACAGTAGATCCCGAGGGAAGAGAATGAAAGGGCGGATGTCTTGACTAAGTTTAGCAGTTCCACCGTAGGAACCCGAAATGCAAACATGACCTTGCTGGTAGTTAAGAGATCTGAGTTAGAGGATGCCATCCCTGAAAAAGAGATGGTGATACAGATAGAAGAAGGGGTGGCTTGGAAGGACGACCTGATTCGGTACTTGACAGATAGGACCTTACCCGAAGAGCAGAAGAAGGCTAAAAGACTAGCTTTCTGGGCAAACCGGTTCGTTATGGTTGGCGGGGATTTGTATAAGAGATCGGTTGAAGGACCTCTATTAAAATGCCTGGGACCCGAGCAAGCTCAGTATGTGATGCGAGAAATCCATAAGGGTAGCTGCGGGAACCACTTGGGGTGAAGGTCTTTGGCCATAAAGACCCTCCGGCAAGGGTATTTCTTACCCACGATGAACCAAGACGCGACCACCTTAGTGAAGAAGTGTGAAAAATACCAGATCCATGCCAACCTATCCCATAGATCTGCAGTCTCAATAGAGCTGGTTCATGTGTCATGTCCTTTTGATCAATGGGGGATAGATATACTGGGCCCATTCCCGAAGGCTCGGGGTCAGAAGAGGTTTGTAATAGTAACGATCGAATATTTCAGCAAATGGGTAAAGGCAGAGGCATCCGTAAAGGTCACAGAGAAGGAGGTCATAGATTTCCTCTGGAAAAACATAATATGTAGATTCAGGATCCCTAGAGTTTTGATTTCAGACAACGAAACTTAATTCAGTGGGAAGAAAATCAGAAGCTAGTGTGAGGAGCTCAAGATCAAACAGCGATTCACTTCAGTTGGGAACCCGAAAGCGAATGGTCAGACAGAAGTGACAAATATAGACCTTTTAAAAAGCCTCAAGACTCGATTAGATGATGCTAAGGGGGGATGGCTGATGAACTCCAGGGGGTCTTGTGGGCACATCGAACCACCCCAAAAACGGCTATGGGAGAGACCTCGTGCTGCTTAGTATATGGAGCCAAAGCTGTGATCCCTGCCGAGATTGGGGAAACGACCTGGAGAATTTTGGAGTGTGAGCCCGAAGATAATGTTGACGCTAGAGAGTTCGAGTTAGAGATAAAAGAAGAGAAGCAGGACAAGGCGTATATCAAGATCCAAGAATATAAGAATCTTATGGTGCGGTAATATAAGAAAGTTCAATAAATGAGCTTTGGGATAGGAGATTGGGTGTTGAAAAAGCTGGAGGTATCCAAGCATGTAGGAAAGTTGGACCCAAATTGGGAAGGACCATACAAAGTGGTGAAGGTAACTAGGCAAGGGTCATATAGGTTGGAGGATGCCAGGGGAAAGGAGCTACCAAGATTGTGGAACGTGCAGAATTTGAAAAAGTTTATATTTTAAAGTGTAATGAACTTTGAATGCTAATCTTCCTTGTAATGCGGTTCGCTCGGCATGCTTTATTTAATTCCAGGAACTTGTTTCTCAAGTAATATTGTCTATATTTTTCCCTTGCAGAAGAAAATTCCCTAGTAAATGGGATCGAGTTCCCGCGAGGGATCTGTGCAAGATCCCCATAGCAAGAAAATTCCCAAGTAAGTGGGATCAAGTTCCGACGAGGGATCTGTGTAAGGTCCCCACGGCGAGAAAATTCCCAAGTAAATGGGATTGAGTTCCGGTGAGGGATCTGTGCAAGATCCCAACGGCGAGAAAATTCCCAAGTAAATGGGATCGAATTCCGGCAAAGGATCAGTGCAAGATCCCCACGACAAGAAAATTCCCAAGTAAATGGGATCGAATTCTCGCGAGGGATCTGTGCAAGATCCCCACGGTGAGAAAATTCCCAAGTAAATGGGATCGAGTTCCGCGAGGGATCCGTGTAAGATCCCTACAGCGAGAAAATTTCCAAGTAAATGGGATTGAATTCCCGCGAGGGATCTGTGCAAGATCCCCATGGCGGAAAATTCCCAAGTAAATGGGATCGAGTTCCTGCGACGGATCTGTGCAAGATCCCCACGGTGAGAAAATTCCAAAGTAAATGGAATCGAGTTCCCGTTAAGGATCTATGCAAGATCCCCACGGCGGGAAAATTCCTAAGTAAATGTGATCGAGTTTCCGTTAGGGATCTGTGTAAGATCCCTATGGCGAGAAAATTCCCAAGTAAATGGGATCAAGTTCCCGTTAGGGATCTATGCAAGATCCCCATGGTGAGAAAATTTCCAAGTAAATGGGACATAGTTTCCATTAGGGATCTGTGCAAGATCCCCACGGCGAGAAAATTCCCAAGTAAATGGGATTGAGTTCCCTTGCAGGACCCCCTCAATGAGACGGGATATTGAGACAAAACATCGAGTATTATTTAAAATGATAGTTAATGAAAACCCTATACTTCATTAAATTCAAAAGTTTACAATATCGTTTGGGTCCTCAGGCTCGCAGTATAATGGGGAGGGATTGGGGTTGGGGGAACCCGACCCAAGAAAAAAAAAATACAAACTCTTGCTTTAGGGAAATTTCTATTGTACCTGCTGTCCGATTTCCGCGACCGCTTCAGGGGAAGTAGAAACTTCGTGAGGAATCTTACCTTTCTCGGCATCTGGGGTGGGGACCTCGTCCTCCCTGGCTAAGAATGCAAAATCGTCCTCAGCCTCATCTTTCTCCGGGAGCCCGCTTGAGGGGTAATCTTTTAGATCAGCGTCTTTAGTGGGGTCGAGCTGCTTTAGATCAAAGCCTTCAACGATCCCACCCAGTTTTTGAAGTTGGGCTTGGCACTTCAGGAAACTCATGTAGGCATATTCTGCTGCTTTCTCCTCGACCATGGACTCGAAAGTGCCAGACTTCTTAAAGGCTCGTGCTTCCACCATTCTAGTGTTCTCGATCAGCTGCTTATACTCGGTGGATCTCTTGAATTTAGCACGTCTCTTGGAGCAGCCCAACTCATAGGACGCTTTCTTCTTCGAGGCCAAGGACTTCTTCATTTTCGAAAGCTTCTGTTTTAGGTCCTTGATCTCTCGTTCCTGATCCGCCAGCTCCTCTTTATGTGACGCGAGCTCACTGTCGATGGATTGCTGAGTCATTTTTAGATTGGCCTCGAGCTCTTCTTTGGCCTCCTTGAGCTCCATGATCCCATGTCTCGGGCTATGAAGTGCTCCGTCAGTAGGCGCATTAGAGGGATAGCTGGTGTATGTATGTGATCACCTGAAAAAGAGACAAATGGTGTTAACTCATGAACCCTAGCAGTTTGAAAAACTTTGAAAGATCCCACGAGGTTTTAAACTTGCCTGCATTAGGGCATGGGCGCCATGCTCTTCGAGTCGAGCAAAGTTCATAGGCGCGAGTATAGCCTGATCTTGGGGCATCAGGCACCCCTTGTAAAGCTCAAATGAAGTCTCTCCTGATCTCGACCGCAACACAGAGCTTTGATCTGTAATTTTCCAGTTCGAGATCAAAACTGGATGCAAAGAATCGTTGGAAAAGCTCGAGTTGATGGTCTTGTAATTCTTACATGCATCGTTCAGCAAGACCTCACGTTGGGCGATGATGTCGAGGTCGCGGGATGAAGCCAGAGCAGGATCGGGTTCGGTTCGTGCCTTCTTGCCTGAGGAGCCCCATTTAATCGACCATTTTCCCTTAAACTTCTCCAAGAGGCTTTTACTGGATTGGCTAGGAGAGGTCAACTTTGGGCTTCTGCTCTTGGATCCGTGCCTTCGTTTCTTGCCCTTGCTCTCAGATGTGCCCTTGGCAACAACCTCGACCTTTGGAGTGGGTTTGGCTTTCGAACTGGGGATTTGGTTGAGAGGAACATGTTGTTCAACTTGAGCTACTACATTGGTGAAAGGGATTGGGGTCGGCATCGGGCTTGTAGAGGGTGCAGCGGGCACGAGCCCAGATGACTGTGCTTTGGCCAGCAGGGCCTTATTCTGGGCCTTTATCTTATTGATTATCCTCAGATTCTTGCTCGACATGACTGAAAATGCAAAAACACAGAAAGAGTTATACTTTGGCTTGTTCCAAATAAAAAGCTAAAATGGGAAAAGAATAGTTAATAGTAACAGAGAAGACCATCTTCTAATGTCCTTTGGACCCGAATGTTAGCTGGCAAAAGGCCAGCGACCTTGAGAACTTCTTCTTTCAGGAGCTCGTTAGCCTTATACATATGGGTGGTCAGAGTGTCTATGAAATTTTCTCCCCACGTGACCTCATTCGACATGGAGAGCTTAGACTTACTATGCCTCCAGTGGGATTTGAACTGCCAAGGGTGATTGGCGGGGGCTCGGATAAAAAGGAACTTTTCCTTTCAAGGGCCTAAAGAAGAAGGAATCTTATCTACAAAGTTACATGATGGTCGCAGGGTAAGATAATAAAACCCGCACTCCCCGGATCGGGTCGAGTTCGTGATCGAGTAAAGTGACCAGAAGTGGACGAAGGAAGGCTCGACACCAAGATGGGTCATTACAATGAAAAAACAAAGGATATATCTTATTGCGTCGGAGATAAGCTGGCCTGGGCACACATCTAACCCTAATAGGATGTTCTCTATGGGGTTAGGGATAGGAAACCTTAGCCCCCTCTCCAGCATCCCTATTGAGAAGGTGGCACAGCCAGAAGGGGGGAGATGCATCCGATCTGACTTATTTGGGAATATTATTTCATAGTTCGAGGGGATGAAGAATTTTGACCTGACCTCGGTGACCGCTAAAGACCCTAGGTTTGGGATTATTACTAGCGAGGGTGACGTTGCAAGAACGTACTCCTCCATCTCGGTATCCTGGATTGACTCGCTCATTGGGGTTAGAGGCAAACCCATCGGGTTCGGGTTCGAAGGATCAAGATCTTGGGATTTGAGAGGAAGAGGAGAAGATAAAGGACCCGAGAACGGTACAAGTTGAAGGAAGGTCACGCCCTCAGAGCCTGAGGAGGAGGGAGTACTTTCATCTGACCCCAGCTGATAAGGGCTTCGAGTCCCTTCAGAGAAGGAACTCGAACTCGAGTTTGAGGCTATTATTAGAGAAGAAGACAAACCTAATGAAACAGGGCCTTGGGTTGGTAATGATAGAGGGATATCGGAGTCTGAGAAGGCTAGCAGAGGCGGAGCGGAGAAAGAATCAAATGAAGTAGTGGAGAAACCCTTGGGGAATTTATAGAAGAGGGGGGAGACGGTTCATTCCCCAAGGCGGCATCAACGGCCTTGATTAAAGGGTCTTGATCGGACGGCTATGGAAAATCAGCATCTATTTCCAATAATTGCATAGGTTCACCTCCCCAGACAGGAGCAAGAACCAATGCACTTAGGAAGTGGGGGAGTTAATGATGGTAATTATTACTGTGGACACATTAAAAGACCATCCTACCCTTTATTAATATAAAAATACCACCACAGGACAGGATCCGCATCTTTTCACGCTGGTCGGGTCACGACCCGATTGAACCCGACCCGAACCAGGCCACGACCCGAATGCTAGACCGTAGATCAACTCGTGATCCTATGCTTGGAATAGCGCCAGCACGATCCGTATGAAAAGGACCAATCGCTAACTATAAAGAGCACAGTTCCAGGTCACGTCACACATCTATTCATCATAAGCTATCTATATCAAGTTTTCTCTTGATTTAGAACCCGAACTTAATTAATCACCTCACTAACTTTGGCATCGGAGGGCCTTAGCTGAGGGCGATCTCAGCTAGCCTAACGTGTTCTCTTGTAATCAGGTCAAAGGCCCAAATTTCACTCGTGTGGTTCCAGGTCGAGGTCGTGACGGCGATCAAGAACACATTGGATATTCTGGATCAAGGTCATAGCCGTGGAACTCAAGCTGCATTAGAAAATAAAAATATATCCAAACGGGCCCTAATTATTCCTTTCACACAAATATAGTTGAACTTTTCTAAGTTAATTTTGGACAAAGGCGTGCTTGAGATTTTAAAATGAAACTACGTACACTTTTAAAATACAAAGTGCTTCTAATATGCAAATACAAGAATTCTTTCCCTGCAACGTTGATATTATTGTGATTTTTTTTTCGGCCAATCCTAATTTTATATAATTTTCTCATTTACACCTGAAATTTCACACAATATTTTGTATAAAAAAAAATCATGTTATTGAACAGAAAAAAAATAAACGAAACCTTTATATGTTAAGAAGAATTTACAATAATAATGCTATATAATCACTGATAGACACTGTCTTTTAATCAGAATTTGTACAAAACCTCTAAAAAGTATAAATTTTAGAAACTTTTCATCAGTTTATGCTAATAAAAGTTAATAAAAATGTCAAATTACAATATTCAAATAGATACTATAAATTGTCGGAAGAGAGAAATAATTTATACCAGAAGGTTGGTCAAACAAGTCCCTTCGAAGTACGAAAATCATTTACGCTTAACTGATGCAATGGTAAAGCCTATCGACTATTTCGCTTCTTCGCTACTATAAATACAGGAAAAAAATGAGTTTCAAATTTAATTTGTTAATTACGAAACGCCCATCACACTAGATATTACTTCTTTTGTGATCACTGATAAGGCTAATTTCTATTTATTGATCTCACAAGAAAAATAGAGAGACAAGCCTAATTTGATTTCATAAAAAGAGTTCTAAACAAAAACTTGAAAGTGTAAACTTTTATATTTTTGTAGAATAGTTTTAGTATTGCATCACTAATTTAAATGAGAGGATAGCTTTAGAAAGTATAAGATTTTATGTAACAATGTTTTTTAGAATATGTTAAAAAAGGATCAGAAATAATAAGGGTGAGAGCCGGATGTGTTTTCGAATTGACCAAGTAGCTTAGTTTTGTATGGTTATCGAACTTCGGGATAGCAAATAGCCTAATTTTGATATTGGAATTGGCCTAACCATGTAGGATGATACCAATTTTGTTGAACTGATTTGTCTCGCATTATTAGGATTAAAAATTTTGGCAGACTCAATACATATATCAAAATTCTTGTAATTTAAAATAAAAAAGTATTTATTTATTTTTATATAATACGATAATTTTTTAATAATTTCAGTATACTCATTTGAATCTTTGAGATTCATAAAGGGAAAAATTAAAACGAAGTAAAATAATTAAAGAAAAAATAAGTAATTGCAGAGGGGCAACGGTTAAAGAGAAAGAGGAGAAAAGAAATATTTCCTAAGTTACTATTTTTTAAAGTGAAATAAATTTTGCCATTCATTTCAAAACATATCTGCAAGGCTATGGTGCTTTATATATAGCATAAATTGTCAATCAAGTCTAGAAAGCTAGCTAATATTTAGTTTTATTTTGAGTGGTTTCGGAAACGTGTTTTGAGAAAAATATTTTGGGGAGATGTTCGAAGGAATATGTGAGTGACTATAAGCCTAAGAGGGGGTGAATTAGGCCTAAAGGATTTTATTGCAATGAAAGTTAATCACATAAAATTCTTTTTAATCTTTCAAAATAGTTTAAATTTTTTGCAGAAAACTGTTTCAGTTACTGATTGAAATTTGTAAATACCAGTTTAACTGTCAGTCAGACCAGTGAAAGATAAAGCAATAAAATAGTAGTAAATAGATATTGATATTTATAGAGGTTTGGCGAGGCTACTCTTCTACCTAAGTTTTCACTTAGGATTTTGAACCTGTCAAATTAATTAATATGTAAGAATATTTTTATAAGTAATAATCATTTGACAGTAAGAAAAGTAAAGGATTAGAAACACCCTAGTAGGGTGAAAAATTAGTTTTTCGCAAAGAGCTAAACCGAAATCTCATATGGTAAGGCAGATTCCAGAGCACTATGAAACCAACTGCTTGTGAACAGGTCGGGAGAACTTTTGCTAGATTCACTTGCACAAACTCTGTGGACTGATGCACGAGTTACTGTCACTCCGTACGGAAAGCTCTAGTCTCTTCTTCCAAACCGAAATTAAGAATATTGCAGAAGATTTCAGACAGTACCGCCCTACTGGTTTCTTCACCTAGAGGTCCTTAGAGCAACCAAGCACCAATTTGTTCTCTTCACAGGTTCCCTCGAGAGCAAGTACGACTCCCGTCCCTCTTCACCACTAGGTCCTTCAAGACACAAATCCTCGTCTCCTGAAGTTCTGTCGAAGGTAAGCTCTACTTGGCCTTCTTCATCACAAAGTCCCTCTAAAACACATGTAGAGCAAGGCATTAGCAACACTTAAGCACAAAACGTGTATGAGAGTATTAATTACACAACTCCTCAAGACACTTAACAAAGTTCTTTCTCGACTTAGTGATTCACACGATTCAATGCTACATAATTTCACTTTTATATGCTACACGATTCAATGCTACATAATTTCACTTTTATATTGACAATCCAACGACTATAAGTTCTTATTAAGGTAAGTATATGTTGGAATTAAATAAGAGAACAAGATAATTTTAGCAATCATGCATTAATTCCTTAAACAGCGAATGTAACAATGATTTCAGCATGTTATGATTTTCTTTCCTAAGTTATGAGGATGTAAATCAAACCAGAATTTTCATGAGATCTCTTAATTATGGAAAGTAAGTTCCAACATGTAACATATTCCAACAGATAATGCGTAAGCAAATTCCAACAAATAATATGGAAAGATATTCATTCTTTCAACACATAATTCTAGGAGTGCAATTTTGTCATAATCAAAATAAAGTAAATCATCAAAGGATTAACAAAATATGATGTAAATTTGGTTTTGTTTTACAAATTAAGTAGAAATTGCTTTGAAGTAAAATGGTATGTTTGATTTTATCATGGGAGGAGATAAATTATATTATAGATGTTAAATTAGTATATTTTTATTTGGTTAATAGAGTGAAAGTGCAATTCTATATTATTACTTTAAATATACATAATTATAATATGAAAAATATGTCAATAAAGTATAGAAAGCTTAAAACAATAGTTAACCCGTATTTGTTTCTATTGCTTCAAACATGAGTTTAACTTGTATTTGGTATTATTTAAGATTGACTAGGAATAAGTTTAATGAAGCATGAAGTATACCCAGTGACAGAAACAAATGCTATATTTTTAATATTCCTTCGTATTACTAATCAATTAGTATGATTATATATCTAAAATAATTTAACAAAAATTTTAAATATTATATATAATTATCAAAAAATCGATATGTTAAAATAGTTAAAGGAGAAAAAAAAGAGCAATTTAATATATTATAAAAAATGGAATGATAACTTTGAGACTGATAAGATTTTTAATTTATTATAATATGATTAAAATGAGGCTCATGAACTCAATCAAACCAAACTATCCCTATTCAAACTAGGCCTCGATTATTGTAAGTCAAGCCTGAACATTTGATTAAGCTTATTTTAATTGTAATAAACATAGATTAATTCTAACATTGATGATGATGATGATGATGAGAAAAGGACTTGACTGTCTAATGTTATAAAGTTCAGGGGGTTAGTATGGGTAAGTTAAAAATTAGAGGACTTTGAAACAATTGAATTTGGACTTAATTGCCCGAAAGCAGAAATGTTAAGGGTCAAAGTGTATGAAATAAGAATTAGAGGACTTAATTGAAGTCTGGGGACCAAATTGAAGGCGGTTTGAAAGCTCAGGGGTTTGATTGAAAGCAATGGGAAAGTTTGCAGGTCAAAGTGCAAAAGCTAAAAAATGTTATATATATAGGATTAAGGATAAAATTATGTTTAATTTTCAAAAACTACCCCAAACCTAACCCAGCAGCGAATCATCGAAAAACCACCAGAAAACACCAAACTAATCTAATAAAATCTAGCTCTCAGCTCAACAATCTCAACCATACCAAAAATCTTCTAAAATACTGAAGGAATCGCTGAAAAAATGAGGGCGATGACAAGCGGCGGTCGTCTTGGTGGTTCTACCACTTCCAGCGGCAGGAACTGGATGAACTTTAGAGGGTTTTGATCACGAGCTCATAGGTAAGCCCATGGTGGCATTAATTTGGTGTTTCAGTCAGCGTCGACAGCGGAACTAGACATGGTTGCGTGATAGTGGTGCTAGACAGCAAATTAACAAGTTTTCTGGTGTCAAAACTAGAAATTATTTTGGGGGGTTTTGCTCATCTCGATGAGGCACATAAGATGGTGGTGGTGGTCTTTATCTCAGGCGGTGGCACGTGCAGTGGCTTTTGGACAGTTTATGTAAAATTGAAATCTCGAACTCATCTGGGCTATTCCCAGCTTGAAATTGGATCTCGATTCGATCTAATTGGTGTAAATTTCATATCAAATATTAAATTCAATTGATTTTTACACTTCTAACTCAGTGTTAATTAAAATTAGGATTACTGAAATATAATTTCAATTGAGACAATGATTGATTTATAAACATCAAACAAAACTGATTATAATTCTAAGTTAAGGAAGATTGATTTAAAGTTATACTCTTAGACTTGATAATATAGTATGTTGTGAAAAAATATAGTTGAGCTTAATCTAAAGATTTAGTTATATAAATGCTAGAATGAAAATGAACTATTAGACCTGGACCTAATAAACTCATAAAGCCCAACTGATTTAGGAAGCTGGACTCTCATCATGTATTGTAAAATAAGTAAAATGATGAATAGAGTTGTTAGGGGAAATTTGAGGGTTGAGTTGGCTCGGGCACGTATAGCTATTAAGACGGTCAACATATTAAGACGATAAAGTGGGAATGAATGGGCTTGAGTAAGTAAAGTTTTGTAACACTGAAGTATCATGTAGTTGGAAGATTAAGGCCATTTGAGATAAGATATAATTGAACTTGAGTGTCAGAATAACCTTAAGTATGATAAAGATATTAACTGTATTTATATTTAAGAATAAGAGGATTGAAAGAATGATAACTCGGGTTATCTTATAATAGTTCTCAGTTTGACTAAAAAGCTAGGATCTGAGCGACCACATGACTAGGAATTACTCTGCCTTTGTCAGGTGAGTTTATACTTGATACTAGGAGATTTATTTGCTGGGGAAAGAATATATATACTTGCTACTATATCCTTGATGCTTGATTCCTTTCAATCTATGTGTTGAAAATAGTACTCCACATCGCCCTTTTATACTAAGGGCTTTTGTTGATATATATCCACATCACTTTATCTGAAATTGGCAATTGTGTTGAGGAAACTGAAAAGTAAATTTGAAATATATTTTTCTATCATCGCTATGCTTATCCTGGAACATATTTGATGTTGAATTACTGTTACTTGTTTTCATGACAAGCCTACGGGTTAATTAAAATGTTGTTGGACACAATACATAATGTACATAAATAAATAATACCCTTGGGGACGGGCCTTGGAATCAATTACGAAAGACGGTTGGGCAGAACGGACCGACGGTGATTGATCTTTCAACTGATACTCGTACACGATGTACAAATAATCTTTACTCATAGGCTAGCTAGAGGCAGCCACCTAGAGTGGGATCAGGGATACAGCTAGCCATGCCTAGAGTATATGTGTGTGCATATAAGTATCCGAGCTGATCACTTGGAAACTTGGAAGGATAAGGATTTTAATATTTTATAAAGTGGGGTGACAAGGTAGGAGAAACACGAACAGCTTTTACTTGAAAATGTTTGCTAAATTGTAATTGGTTAATTTCTCCATTTGATGTTAAGTTTTGAAATTCAAAAATTTATGAAGTCTCGTCACTGGTATGAGACGGTGGTGAGATGGATCCCCTAAATTTTGACTAAAACCTTCTCTCACAACTTCTAGAAATTTTAATGCTTCTACTTATTTCGTATATAATACTTGAGAAATTGTTACTCTGTTATTATTGCTAAACTATCTCACTAAGTCATTTGAACTTTTCTTGTTTGTACTATTTTTTTTTGTTCTTTACCCCAGATAAGAACGAGTGATAAAGATAGACTAACCCATGTGATACTGATACATAAGGTAATGAGGGTGATATAAGTGCTAAGTGTGATTTATGATATTTCAATTTGTAGTTGTACCTTTGTTGGAGGTTTGTTGTAGAAATTAAATACTTTGGAATTTGAGAAATGTATTTTCTGTTATTCAGAAGACTTGTGGAATAGATTGGAGTAGCATCCCTATCGGAAGTAGACATCTCCCAGTTGGGGCATTACAATCTAACTCTTAGATGAAGTTTTTCATCCAAACTCTTTCCTTTGTAGCTTTCGAAGCTGTAATATATTCCGTCTCATTGGTAAAATCGATCTTGGTATCTTGTTTGGACCTGTTCCAACTCACTGTGCTGCCATTGAAGCAAAATATAAATCCTAAAGTGGAATTTAGGTCATCTACGTTAGATTGGAAACTAAAATCCAAAAACCCCTCGAGTTTCAATTCTTCATTACCATATACTAAAAATAAATCCTTAGTTCTTCTCAAGTACTTAAGGATTGCTTTCATGGCTTTCCAGTGACATTCATCAGGGTCGAATTAATAGCGGCTTGTAATATTTAGAACATGTGCTACATTTGGCCTTGTATATTGAACGACATACATTATGGTCCCTACAGCGGATGCATAAGGTATGAAGGACATTCTTTCTCTCTTGTCGTCAGTCTCAGGGGCCATAGACATGGAGAGACGAAGACCAGGTCCCATTGAGATGGATCCCTTATTAGATTCCTCCATACTAAACTTTTTAGTGCACTCCAACATTTCTCTCTCATTCTCAATGAGAAGAATGCCATCGACATAGAGCACAATAAACTGTATACTACTCCCACTAGCCTTCTTGTACACACATGATTCATATACATTTTTGATATAGCTGAACGATTTGACTATTTTATCAAAACGTATGTTCCAACTTCGGGACCCCTGTTTAAGTCCATAAATGGATCTTTCGAGTTTACAAAACTTTTGCTCACTCCCTTTAGATGTAAAACCTCATGGTTGCTCCATATAACTTTCTTCTTCTGTGTTGAAAATAGTACTCTACAGCTCCCTTTGGATGTAATACCTTTGTTGGAGGTTTGTTATAGAAATTAAATAATTTGAAATTTTGAAAAATATATTTTCTATTATTCAGAAGACTTGTGGAATAGATTGGAGTAGCATCCCATTCGAAAGCAAACATCTCTCGATCAAGGCGTTATGGGATGGTATCAGAGCGTAAGTTTGAAAACCTGAGCTATGCTAGGATACGATCCTCAGAATGTGCAAGGTTTGATTAGTGGAAAATAAGCTTGATTGTAAGACTTGAAGGAGACATGAAAGTTATGGGATAGTGGAGATTAAGCATGACTCTAAGATTCGATTAGGACATAAATTTTTGGGATAATGTTAGATCTGAAGGACATGAAGGGTTATGGTTTAGCGCGTGATTAATGTATAATCTGTAACTCCTAAGATATCAAGCATATGACTTCTTGTATTTGGGAGGAATAATAATTCTTGGGGACTTGTATTAGATGCAAATTTGTATGAGAGCACTCTAGTCAATATGTGAGCCGGTGACCATTTTAGATAGAGTTGACTTGGCTGAGTAAAAGATCTTTTAGATCAATACTTTGGACATAAGAGAATATTGTGATCTAAATGGCATCACTAATTGAGAATTAGTATGCCGATGACTCGAATGTCCTTGAAATATAGAACATCGGGATTAAAGGAGACTAGGATCGACATGAAAATCTAGCTAGGATGTGAACTTTTAGAGTATTACTTGATATCAAAAGATGAAAGGATTGGTATTGGGGTGGCTAGCCAGTATCTAGTCCTCTACTCTTGAGATGTCAAGTAATACGTTTGGTATCACAGTGCTACATTCGTATAATGGTGATAACGAGACTTGAGATACAATAGTTATCTTAGGATTATTAGTTGGCTCATGTAATTGAGATTTATATGATATTGTCATTTTAAAGAATGAAAATCCTGGCAATAGGGTTGATCAATGTAATTCGATTGTCATATCTAAAGGGAAAAAAGAAGAAGGAGTATTCCCTATAAAGATATCTTTTAAGACCATGATGTCTGGTGGAATAATATTTTTGGTATCACATTGTGATGTTGGTATATTTCTAATAATGGAACCTGGAAAGCCAAGAATTATTTTGGAATAATCGATAATTTGGCTTCTACATAGGTTGAGACCTTAGGCCATAGGGTATGGTTGTTTCAAAGAAATCAATACTTCAGCTATGGTGTTGATTGGTAAAATTGCATTATGGTATTTAAGAGGGAAATAAGGAATATTTCACACGAGGAAATCTTCTAAGGAAAATATGACTAATAGATGTGTACGGTTATGATTTAAATGTTTGGGAAAATTAGTTCATAAATAGTAAGAAAGCTCATCCACATGAGCACAAGATGGCAACAAACAAAATGAGGGAAAACTTACCTATAAGAATAAAGTTGTAAATAAAACATTATGACCTGATGAGAGGAGGATAACGTTGTTGAAGAATGCAGAAAGATATCTAGAGTTAGTAGTGGGATCTTAAAGGGAAATATCTGGTATGGATGTAGAAATCAACGAGGGAGGATTTGAAGGAAAATACTTGGGAATACTTATGCATATCATGCATATATGCTTGGAAAACTTAACTTGTCAGGGAAATGGTTATTTTAAATAGAGTTCAATTCGATATTGGGGATGATAGTTGAGATTAATGGTGTTTGACATGTGCATATGGTCGTAACTTAAATGGTATGACTAATTGGGAAACTTAAGTAATAATCATACGAAAGTTAATCAAAAGGGCTATAGGATGATAAAGGATAAAAAGATGCATGAATACCCATAGATATGAAGCTTTGCAGAAACACCTTATTAACAAGAGAAGAAAGACGAGACACTTTCAACTTTGATTAAAAACCTTAATACCTCTAAAAATGAGATTCGTACACACACACTGATAGAATTGTAGGTAAGACTCGAGTATAAATGCAAATTGACATAATAACTAAGCTCTACAAAGTCTTATACCCCATTTTGGTATCTCGTAGTTTCAGAAATGAAATAGTGACTCTGATGTTGATTTAATAAAGGAAATCCCACTACTCTTAAGAACTAGATAAGCATATATATATATACTGTCAGTAGCTCGAGTACCAATGGTATTGTATGCACATATTTGAATTCGAGAAAACTCTATCACATATTCAAGTACACTATGCTCTACAACAACGTAGCAACTTTAGCACTATGTTGGAATGTCTCGAGTTGAATGAAAGATACTCCATTGCCCTAGGATTAGCTTCAAAAGTCCAAAATATTGTTGCGCCAGAAGACATAGACGTAGATCGATTACCCTGCAGTGGACAATTGCTAATTAATCATCTCAACCCATTTGAATACCATAAGTACAGCCGCTATGAGAGGAGACACTCGGGAAAGGATAGACAACAACGTCACTTTCTCACGATAACCTCAAGAATAGATTATAAAGCAAGACAATGTAGGATACAAACCTGGTTGTAGCAAAATGAAGCCTATGTGATTTATTAGTACACAAGGTTAGGCCAAGTAACTATAAAAGTATTATAAAAGACCTTACAGGAAGAACTTCACATAATTTCTTGGGTTTCATTCACCAAAATTTATGAGAAAGTCAACAATTAGAAAAGGACATTGATTGAAATGAGAAAGAGTCCTTAGAGTATCAAGGAAAAACCATGTAACATTGGTAAAGACTTGCGGGATGAAGGTACAAATTAAACAAGCCTTATTGAATATGGAATCATAATACCTTGCCCCTGCACTCTACTTGACTCAATATAAGGGTGTATAGTTTAGATAAGGTTGAACTAAGTTGAACTCTTAGTTAGTAGTTGATGGAAAAAGTATACTGGGAATTACTTCTTATTCATAATACAGGTACCATAGACTGAAATAGTGTCATTTGGGTGATTAGGCTCCCAGAATATTTGTGGATGTCATATACATGATGTTTTGATTTATTGGATCAGTTTCTGATGATCCTATTAAGGACATTTGGTGAGCTTGGAATAGAGATAAGAGTCATACTACATTTATAATTGGCGTTATAAATACCTACAAAAAGATAGCAGAAGATAAAATCTGATTGTAGGAAAATGATATCTTTGTGGATTGGTGATATACATGACTAAAACTAGTAATTTAAAAAAGTATCGTAAAAGACCGTATGGAGAACATCATGGGTAATTGGAATCCATTCACCAAAGGTCATGAGGAGGCTAGTAATTAGAAAATAAGGACCTTGATTAAAAGTGTGAAAGGATCCTCTGAGTATCAATAAAGGATCATGAAATTATTAATACCGATTTGGAAGATATTAATAAGAATTGAACTAATCTGTTAAGTATAGAATTGAAACACCTTGCTCAAGTAAACTACTTAGCTCATTGTAAGGGCCTATAGTCTATTCAAGGTTGAGCCAAGTCAAGGATACTATAGTTAGAAGTTCGAGGAAAAGATAGATTGAAAACTACCTCCTACCTCATGATATGGGTATCATGAGTTGAAAAGATGCCGTTCAGAGTAAATAATGCTCCTATAGTATTTACTGACTTGATAAGTAGGATGTTTTGATTTGTTGAATAAGTTTTGATGATTTCGTTAAGGCCACCTGGTATACCCGGACTCAATAAAAGAACTATACTATAATATCGCTTGGTAATGCGAATGTTTGTCGGAATACAAATTATGTGCCAAGGTAATGAATTGAATATCAATTGGAAAAAAGGTACATTTTAAGGTGTGTAACACCATTAAGGAACATAAGGATAATCTTGCTAGGATTAGGGTTATAGTAAATCGAAAATAGCAAACTTACCCTACTAAAACCAAGATTTTTAGACAATGGAAAACAAACTGGGGATATGTTAGAAATATAAAGTCCTTTAGGTTTAGCCCATCAATATCACAAGTATATTCGCGATTTTGTTAGATAGTGGATATATTGATTTGCTTAAATAAGAAGAATTGACGGTCTTAATACATGGGGAAATATATGAATAGATCCCATGAAATAAAGAAGAAAATTAGCTTGTACTATTATTATTTTCCTTATAGAATGTACCGAATTATTCTATGCATCTATGTTCTCACCAAAAATTAAATTACGAAAAAGGGATCTTAAGTACGTTAAGAGAACTTAAATCCTGAAAGTAGAATAATCTCCTTTAAGAATATATAACTTGTCGCTTTGGGTTACCTCCCTAAAATAACATCACTCTTGAGGACTAAGGGAATAATCTCACATACATTGGAAAGACTTGGGACATAGGAAACGATGATCTTGCCGAATATGGGACATGGAAGACAACCCCAAACACTTGAAGAAATATGGAATGCTCACGTGAGTAGGAGTAAACAAGGAAACCCACAACAATGATTCCTAACAAGAAGAATCTCCACTCTTCTACAATATATAAGTGTCACTTGAAGTTGGAGAAAGGAATGTGTAGAGCCCATTGGATTAAGAGACATAGGAAACCACAACAAAATTATCCTTGGAAATAGTAAGATGGTAAGTGATGACACCACAAGATCTTTTGCATATCAGAAAGGAATCTAGGGACTAGATTCCCTTAAGGGGAATAGTTGTAACACCCTGAATTTTGAGACTCTAAAATAAAATAAAATATAAAGTTAATAAGTTTGTCTACATTAATTTTAGGTTTGATTTAATTATAATCTAGAATTAAATATTTAGAACCAAGGGGATTAAATTGTAAACAAGAAAAAGACTTGATTGTCTAAAATTATAAAGTTTAGAGAGTTAATATGGGCAAGTTAAAAATTAGAGGACTTTGAAACAATTGAATTTAGACTTAATTGCCCGAAAGCAAAAATGCTACGGCTCGAAATGTATGAAATAAGAATCAGAGGACTTGATTGAAGTTTGGGGACCAAAGTGAAGGTGTTTAAAAGCTCAGAGGTCTGATTGAAAGTGGTGGGAAAGTTTGGGGCTCAAAGTGAAGAAGTTGGAAAATATTATATATATATAGGATTATGGATGAAATTATGTTTAATTTTAAAAAACTACCCCAAACTCACCCCGAAGTGAATCATCGAAAAACTACTAGAAAACACCAAACCAATCTGATAAAAAGCTAGCTCTCAGCTCAACGATCTCAACCATACCAAAACTCCTCTGAAACATTGAAGGATTCACCGGACAAATGAGGGCAACGACAAGCTGTGATCGTCGTGGTGGTTCCACCACTTTTGGCAATGGGAACTGAACGAACTTTAGTATTTTGGTCGTAAGCTCATGGATAAGCCTATGGTGGAGTTAATTTGGTATTTCAGTCAGCGTCGGTGGCAGAATTAGAGGTGATCGCGTGGCAGTAGTGCTAGGGTTACCGCTACTTTAGATGGCAAATTGACTGGCTTTCTGGTGTCAAAATTGAAAATTATTTTGGGGGTTTTGCTGGTCTTGATATGGTGTATAAGATGGCGGTGGCGGTGTCCATCTCAGGCGGTGGTGCATGGTGGTACGGTGGCTTTTGGACAGTTTATGCATAATTGAATCCCAGACTCATTTGGTGTAACACCCCAATTTTTGGAATATATGTTTAAGTTGATTGAAATTAAATTAATTAAAGTCTAGGTGAAAGTATTGGTAATTAGAGAATTTAATTATAAATAAGAAGAAGACTCAATTGTTTAAAATTATAAAGTTTAGAGGGTTAATGTGGACAAGCTAAAAGTTGGAGGACCTTAAAATAATTGAATTTGGACTTAATTGCCCAAAAATAAGAATGTTAGGGGGTTAATGTGTGAAAAATAGAAGTTAAGGGACTTAATTGAGGTCCAGGGATTGAATTGAAGGCGGTTAGAATTTTCAGGGGCTGAGTTAAAGACGGTGAAAGGTTTAGGAGGTTAATTGAATAAGTTGAAAACTACATTTATATATATAGGGTTAAGGACATATCTTTATCAAATTCAAAAAAAACAACCCCAAAGCTATCCCCGTGGTGAATCGCCGGAGAATGACTATGAAACCCAAAACCAATCGAATAACTATGTTCTTCTCATCACGGCAAACTCAACCATGCTAAAAACATCAGAAACCACCGGAAAAATTGTTGGGAAACTGAAGTCGACGGCGGACAAGTGGTGGGTTGATGGTTCTGCTATTTCTGGCGATGAAAAATGGCGGTGTTTGGGTGGGTTTCGATTGCAAGCTCATGGGTAGTTTGGTGGTGGGATTAATTTGGGGTTTTAACCAACGACGGTGGTAGAATTGAGAAGGGCGGCGAGTGGTGGTGAGGTTAGGGTTCTGCGGCGATTTTGGCCTAATTGAATAGCTAAACGACGGTGAAACGGAAAATTAGTTTGGGGGTTTTACTCCTGGTGACGAGGCGCGCCTGATGGTGGCAGCAATCTTCACCTTCGGTGGTGGCGCGTGGAGATCCACGGCGACGCGCGGCGCGTGACAGCTGCTTCTAGATAGTGAGCTCAATTTTACGATCTGGATTCGACTGGGCTATTCTCGACTGGAGATTTGGATCTCGATTCAATCAAATTTTGGTATATTTCAATAATCAAATTTTAATTCGATTAATTTGCCGTATGTAATGGAATTTTTGGAATAAAGCCTAATTATGATATGAGCTAAGATTATTAAACTATAGTTTAGTTTAAGTTGTGAAGTAGACTTATAATTGTTGTAGTGTTGAGCCCAATCGACTTAAAAGGTCTATCGGATTACCATTAGGACCTTAATTAAGATTTTTACAACTTGTTTAAAAATTTGTTAAGTTAAGAACAGTGATATGTTATTATTATTTAAATGTTTGAGCATAACATGAAAATTGAGGAAATTGTGACTAAATCAGTAAAGTAATTGAGGACTTGATAAGAACGTTTAAATACAGTACGAGTTGTGGTTCAAAAATCAACATGATGTTGATTTAGGTTATTTTATTATGAACTTTGAATTGAATAGGAAACCAAGTTATGGACTTTCCAAACATTTAAGGATTATTGGGACTGTGTCAGAATAATCTTAAGTTTGATAAAGACATCAGTTATATTTATAATTGGAATCAGAGGATTTATAAGATGATAACCTGAGTTATCTTATGACAGTGCTCGGCTTGCCTAGAAAGCCAGGACCTCAATGACTATGGCTAAGAATTCTCTACTTTTGTCAGGTGAGTTTATACTCAATAGTATGAGATTCCTTGGTGGGGAAAGAATATATACGTGTTATTATATCCTAGTCATTGATTTCTTTTGACCTATATGTTGAAAATAGTACTCAACATCGCCCTTTTATGCTGATCGCTTTTACTGATATTAATTAATGTTGTTTTACTTGAAATTTGGCGATTGTGTTGAGGAAATTGAAAATGATTTTGAGATATATTTACCATCATAGCTATGAATATGACTAAGGGTTATAGATGTCGATCATCTGGTATGGTCCATCATGGCGAAATGACGTGTTATGTAAAATATTGATTTTGAGATATATTTTTCATCATAGCCATGACTATTGTCTGGAAATGAATTTAATATTGATTATTTGGCTACTGTTTGTCATGGCAAAGTAAAGCGTTATATGAAATGCTGTTGGGCACTGATTATTGGTTACTGATGCTGTATTGATTACTGATACCCTTGGGGGTGGGCCTTGAGATTAGCTAGGGACGGACTGGGCGGAACGGATCGACGGTGACCGATCTCTTGTTGATAACCTACTGATTACATCTGGCTCCGTAGTCAGCTGGAGGTAGCTGGCTATTGGGGGGATGAGGCATGTAGCTAACCATACCTACTGGTTATATTATATTATCCGAGTCGATCACTTGGGACTGGAGGAATAAAGGTTTTCATGTTTTTGAAAGTAGAATGACAAGGTAGGAGAACCGCCAACAACTTAACAGTGAAAATGTTTTGTTAAATTTTAATCAGTTGCTCAGTATGCTTGACATTTACACTTTGAATCTCAAATATTTGACTGGAACTCAGTCGATGTTCAAAGGACATATTGACCCCATTTCAAATCATAATTGAGGTTTAAATCTCTGTGAGAGATAGTGAATTTTGTGAAATCTCATCACTGGTATGTGACGGTGGTGAAATAGATCATCTCAAAACTTTGACTAAAATCTTCTCTCACAATTTCTGAAAATATATGTGCTTCTATTTGTCTCCTATGCCATAATTATGAAATTGTCATTTTGTTGTTATTGCTATACTATCTCACTAAGGCATTCGAAATTATGTTGCTTTATTGTTTCTTCAGTTCTTTGCCCAAAATAGAATCGAGTGATGAAGATAGACTAATCCAGGTGACACATGAGACAACAAGGGTGATAGAAGTGCATATTTCGATTCAGACTAAAACATGCGATGAATGTCGTAGCAGAAATTAATTATTTGGAATTTTTGAGAAATGTATTTTCTGTTGTAACGAAGACTTGTATGATATTGTTGAGTAGCACCTCGGCGGGAAACAGATACCTCCCAGTTGGGGTATTACATCTGGGCTATTCCTGACTTGAAATTAGATCTCGATTCGATCTAATTTGAGTAATTTTCATATCGAATGTTAAATTCGATTAATTTTTACACTTCTAACTCATTGTTAATTAAAATTAGGATTATTGAAATATATTTTCAATCTAGACAATGATTGATTTAAAAATATCGAACAAAACTGATTATAATTCTAAGTTAAGGAAGATTGATTTAAAGTTATACTCTTAGACTCGATAATATAGTATGTTGTGAACAAAATATAGTTGAACTTAATCTAATGATTTACTTATATAAATGTTAGAACGAAAATGAACTATCAGACTTGGACTTGATAAACTCATAAAGCCCAACTAATTCAGGAGCTGGACTCTCATCATGTACTGTAAAATAAGTAAAGTGACGAGTAGAGTTGTTAGGGGTAGTTCGAGGATTAAGTTGGCTCGAGCACATAAAGCTATTAAGATAGTTAAAATATTAAGATGATAAAGTGGGAATGACTGGGCTCGAGTAAGTAAAGTCTTGCAATACTGAAATATCATGTAGTTGATAGATTAAGGCCATTTGAGATACAATATAATTGAACTTGAGTGTCAGAATAACCTTAATTTAGGTAAAGATATTAATTATTTTTATATTTAAGAATTAGAGGATTGATAGAATGATAACTTGGGTTATTTTATGACAGTTCTTGGTTTGACTAAGAAGCCAGGACCTGAGCGACCACACGACTAAAAATTACTCTACATTTGCCAAGTGAGTTTATACTCGATAGTAGGAGATTTATTTACTGGGGAAAGAACATATATGCTTGCTACTATATCATTGTCGCTTGATTCCTTTCAATCTATGTGTTGAAAATAGTACTCCACATCCCCCTTTTATACTAAGCATTTTTGTTGATGTTTATCGACATCGCTTTATCTGAAATTGGTGATTGTGTTGAGGAAATTGAAAAGTAATTTCGAAAAATATTTTTTTACCATCACCATGCTTATCCTGGAACAAATTAGTACATGATGTATATAAATAAATAATACCCTTGAGGGAAGGCCTGGGATTGGTTACAAAAGATGATTAGACGGAACGGACTAACGGTGACTAATCTTTCGACTGATACTCGTACGCGATGTACAAATAATCCCTACTCATAGGCTAGCTGGAGGTAGCCACCTAGAGTGGGATCAAGCATGTAGCTAGCCATGCCTAGAGTATGCATGTGATTATAAGTATCCAAGCCAATCACTTGGAAACTTGGAGGGATAAGGATTTTAATAATTTAGAAAGTGGAGTGACAAGGTAGGAGGACCACGAACAGCTTCTACTTGAAAATGTTTGCCAAATTATAATTGGTTAATTTCTCCGTTTAATGTTATGCTTTGAAATTCAAAAATTTGTGAAATCTCGTCACTGGTATGAGACGGTGGTGAGATGGATCACCTAAATTTTGACTAAAACCTTTTCTCACAACTTCTAGAAATTTTAATGCTTCTACTTATTTTGTATATAATATTTGAGAAATTGTTACTCTGTTATTATTACTAAATTATCTTACTAAGTCATTCGGACTTACCTTGTTTGTACTATTTCTTTTCATTTTTTACCCCAAACAAGAAGGAGTGATGAAGATAGACTAACCCAATTGATACATAAGGTAATGAGGGTGATAGAAGTGCTAAGTGTGATTCATAATATTTTGGTTTGTAGTTACACCTTTGTTGGAGTTTTGTTGTGGAAATTAAATTCTTTGAAATTTTGAGAAATATATTTTCTGCTATTCAGAAGACTTGTGGAATAAATTGGAGTAGCTTCCCGATTGGGAGCAAGCGCCTCCTCGATCAGGCGTTACTATCCAACTCTTGAAAGAAGTTTCTCATCCAAACTTCTTCCTTTGCAGCTTCCGAAGCCGCAATATATTCCGCCTCAGTGGTAGAATCGGCCGTGGTGTTTTGTTTGGAACTCTTCCAACTCACCGCGCTGCCAGTGAGGCAAAATATAAATCCTAAAATGGATTGTAGGTCATCTATATCGGATTGGAGACTAGAATCTGAAAACCCCTCGAGTTTCAATTCTTCATTACCGTATACTAAAAAAAAACTCCTTAGTTCTTCTCAAGTACTTAAGGATTGCTTTTACAACTTTCCAGTGACATTCATCGGGGTCGGATTGATAATGGCTCGTAACACTTAGAGCATGTCCTATATCTGGCCTTGTCTATTGAACAACATACATTATGGTCCCTGTAGCAGATGCATAAGGTGTGTGGGACATTCTTTCTCTCTCATCATTAGTCTTAAGGGCCATAGATTTAGAGAGACGAAGACCACGTCCCATCGGGATGAATCTCTTCTTGGATTCCTCCATACTAAAACTTTTAGTATCTTGTCAGTGTACAGTATTTGGGAAAGCCCTAACATCCTCTTCAATCTATCTCTATAGATTCGTATTCCTAATACAAATGATGTTTATCCCAAATCCTTCATGGAAAATTATGTGGATAACCATGTTTTTTTACACTCCAACATTTCTCTCTCATTCTCAATGAGAAAAATGCCATGAACATAGAGCACAATAAACTATATACTACTCTTATTAGCCTTCTTGTACACATAGGGCTCATACACATTTTTAATAAAGCCAAACGATTTGACTGTTTTATCAAAATGTATGGTCCAAATTTGGGACACTTGTCTAGGTCCATAAATGGATCTTTCAAGTTTGCAAACCTTTTGCTTACTCCCTTTTGATGTAAAATCTTGTGGTCGCTCCATATAAATTTCTTCTTCAATATTTTTGTTGAGGAAAGTGATTTTCACATCTATTTGTCATATCTTATAGTCATAATATGCGATTATTGCAAGCAAAATCCAAATAAACTTAGGAATAATGACTGGTCAAAAGGCTTCCTCGAAATTAATATTAGGTCTTTGAGTGTAAACTTTTGCCACTGTTGCGCCTTAAAGGTCATAACCTCTCTATCCACTCCTAGCTTTTGCTTATAGATCTACTTACAACCAAAGGGTACAATACCCTCCGATGGATTTACCAAAGCATATACTTTGTTGGAGTATATGGAGTCTATTTCTAATTTCATGGCATCTAGCCAATGTCCTGAATTTATGTCCAACATAGCTTCCTCATAGGTCTTTGGATCACTATCCGATTAGCCTATCTCTTAAAGAAATCCGAACCTTTTAGGTTGCTTTTTGATCTGGTCCGACCTTGTCAGAGATTGTGTGTTAAGCTCTTGATGTTCACTTGTTTCTATCGCTTGTGGGATATATTGATATCTTGAACTTCATCAAGTTCAACAACAATATCGTTTCTATCTAATAGAAATTCCTTTTCCAAAATGTTGCGTTCCTTGAAACAAACAACTTTTGTTCTGAGGGATCATAAAAGTAATAAGCCAATGACTCGCTTGGATATCCCACAAACTTGCACAAGGTGGATCTACTATCCAACTTGTTTCCCACCAACTGCTTAACGTAAGCAGGAGATCACTAAACTTTTAGATAAGAGTAAGAAGGTTCTTTGCATACCACACCTCATGCGGTATTTTTGGCATTGACTTTGAGGGAACTACATTTAGTAACCTCACCTCCATTTCTAAGGTATATCCCTAAAAGGATATAGACACATTGGTGAAGCTCATCATGGAACGTACCAAATCCAACAAGATATGGTTTCTCCTCTCCGCTACTCCATTATGTTGGGGTGCACTAGGTGGAGTCCATAGAGAGATAATCTTATTCTCCTTTAGATAATCCAAGAATTTGGTACTCAAATATTCTCTATTGGAATAGTGCCCTGCAAACCAATTGAATTGGCATTGTAAATTGTTTCACTTGTGATACAATCTTGATTAAATGATATTCATAATATGGCCATCTTTATCTTATGCTTATATTTACTTCACTGTAATTTGGTTGAAGCCTTAGATCACACAAGACTATGGGACTTGGTCAGTTCACTAGGTGGTGATCATGGAATAAGTCTTACACAGTTGTGATCTTAAATCTTCCAAGTCATAGGATCTTACAAGATAGAGCATCTAAGATTCGAATAGACTTACACTAACGATGCATAGATCCCAAGAGTTAGATATTGCTATGTTCCATGAGCAATCCCATATAAGACATAGATGCATGTTACTAGGTGCTTGTTAGGGAAAATGTACTCAAGGTCCACCCAGAGAATCCACTAGATAGCCAAAGTGGCAAGTCGGTATTGAAAAATTCTCTAGCTTATGCTAATGCATATAATTAGTCATTTAACCTGAGGATCCATGGTAACCTTGTGTTTAGCTCTTTATGCTTTGACTCATTCCTGGTCACCTAGCGGGATGTTTGGGTGGTAATTGGGCATGAGCTATTTAGACATGGAGGTTTGTGAGGTCCAAGATAAAATCCAACTCCTCATCTTTTTGAAGGGCGAATGCGTCTCCTATGTATTCTATAATAAGCGATTCCAAGGAGTCCTTGCGTAAGGCAGTATGACAATTTGGAAAATGAGTTTTTCAAAAATGAGGTCATAAAGTGGAATCAAACATTGGAAATAGAGATATAGTATCAAGGCTATTAGGAAGCTGACAAATATCTTGCCCTAGGCCTCTTTTGGGAGATAGGAAATGGAAGGACCGTATTTGTATACTACGCGTAGAGATATAATGGTTTTTCAAGAGCTTTCATTTTAACCAATTAGTTGGGCTCCATGAGCTTGAGGTTGGACATCGACCATGGAGATTGGGTACTCTTCAATTAATGGAGATTAATTGAATTGAGTCGATTAGTTTAAAAAAGTTTAAACTAAAATAAATATACGATATTCAAAAGTCACAAGGAGTTGTGAGTCTATTTTCAATGAATGGTAGAACCTATCGAGTCACACACAAAATCCAATTACATTTCCTAAGTAATTGAGGAACTTTCTAAATGTTAGAAAACTCACTCCGTAGAGACCGATAATATAGGTCATTTTAGCTTGATTAATTTAATTGTTAAATTGATCAACTAATTTAAGGAGTTGAATTAGACCAATAATTAAAGAGTTAATTACTTGGTGCCATGTGATCATCAATTGGTCAAGTTAACTTAAAGAGTTAAGTTAACAAAATTAAGATTAAAGAGTTAAGCTAATTAACTTAAGAGTTAAGTCAAAGATTAATTAATTAAATTAAACTATTTAATTTAATTAGTGAGAAGAATATATTTTGGAGGGAAAATTCAAATGATAGGATCATTTTAGTATGACATTTAATTAATTTGAAATTATATTTCAAATGTAATTGAAATCCACACAAATTCAAATTTGATTTGAATTTGCCAACTAAGCATGCAAGGCATGCATGTTGGCGGTCTCCCCCACCTTGGCATCACGCCATCCTCACTCTATATATAGATATAGAGTGAAGGGGGGCATCTAGCATTTTTTTTTTTTTTGGTAAGTGAAGAATTAGATTCTCACTTTTCCTCCATTTTCAAGGTGTTCATTCATGCGTTGAAGATCACCTTTCTCTTCTTTTCCCTACCCAAATATCAGCCATCTCCCTCTCAACTCTCCTATTTTTCTCCAGCTACAAGTGAGAAGTAGTAGGAATTGGATTGGTGTGTGGATAATTTTGATAGAGGTAAAACAAATTATTTGCTAAGCCTTTAGAGATCCACCTGTGAGACCAGTCTCTTGTTGATTTTATTCCACGAGATCCAGAAGTTTCAATCTAAAATTTGTTCCACCAGCTTCCCCAAGGAGCTGAGCATCTACTGGAATTTTTTTAATATTTTTGGATAGTTTTGAATTGTGCAAAAGTTGCTTGTTTCCAATTGCGCCACTGTCTAGCAGACTCTATTTGAAGAAAGAGTTCTTCAATCTACCTTTAGAGGTTGCTTTTCAAGGTAAGTCTTCAACCAAATCTGAATCTAAAGCATGTTTAGATTCTTGGTAGTTTGTAAGCACTAGTTGATTTAAACTTTTGAAGTTTTATTATTGGATCCTAGTGCCTTACTTGCTTTCATTCTCCTCATCGATCTAATGGAAGAGCTTTAATACTTAGTCCCGATTGCTTTTCTACTTGATTCCTATACTCTTTAAACTTTTCAAAAGCTTCAAACTTGTACTTTATAAGACACATGTGTCCGAACTGAGTATGATCATTGGTGAAGGTGATGAAGTATGAAAAGCCACATCTCGCACGAACTCTTAGTGGTCCACAAATATCCATATGTATCAAATGTAAAAGACTTGTGGAGCGCTCCGTTTATCCGACAAAAGGAGCTTTGGTCATTTTTCCCTTTAAGTAAGATTCACAAGTAGGAAGATCCTCAATGCCACTAACATTTAGTACTTTGAGAGCTTCTAACTTATCCATCCTATTTTTAGAAATATGCCCAAGTCTTGCATGCCATAGAATGGCATCTTCTTGGTTATCTAACTTTTTTTTACTTTGTTGAATGTGCATTAATGATGGTTGAGAATCCAAAATGTATAATCCATTGTTTAATGTACCTTGAGCAATTAAATAACCATTCTATAGTGCCTTCAAATTCCTATTACATATAGGAAAATCAAATCCTTCATTACCTAAAACGGAAATATAAATAATGTTCTTAACAAGATTAGGTACATAAAAGTAAGGATCAACTACAATAAAGGAGTTCCCGAAGTCTAACTTGATGATGCCCTTGACTTTGGCCGCAATTTTTGCTCCATTGCTTAGGTGTAGGATCATATCCCCATCATTGAGACTCTTTCTTCTTACCATCCCCTGTAACGAATTATAAAGGTGAGAACCACATGCGGTATCAAATACCCATGAGGAAGAATTCATCGTTAAATGCACTTTAATAAAGTACATATCCTTGCCAATGGTTTTAAGATACTCCTTGCAATTTCTCTTCCAATGGCCTTTCTCGCCATAATAGAAATAAGTTGTATTGACTTTGGCCTTCTTCTTCTTCTTCTTCTTCTTCTTCTTAACTCCGCTCAAGGTCTTTAATGGTTGCTTTTTCTTAGAAGAAGAACTTTTCTTCCTTTTACCTCCTTTTCTAGCATCCGTAAGGCCTTTAGACTTGGAAGAGGAAGCAAGCATCAAAGGTTTGTCTTTCTTCATAGTCATCTCAGTGGTCACCAACATATTGACCAATTCGTTAAGCGTCACATCTTGCTTTAACATGTTGAAGTTCATAACGAATTGATCAAAGGAGCTAGGCAATGATTGAAGGATCAAATCCACATAGAGCTTGTTGTCCATAACCACGTCCAATTGAGCAAGTTTTTCAATGAGACTGATCATCCTAAGGCCATGATCATGGACACTTAAGCCTTCATTCATTCTAGTCCGGAAGAGTTTCTTAGATAATGAGAATCATTCATGTCTAACTTGCACACCATACAACTCTTGTAAGTGCAAGTGAATCTCATTAGCCGATCGCATGTGCTCATGAGACTTTTGGAGCTCATTGGACATAGAAGCTATCATGAGGCATCATGTTTGTAGATCATCATCTACCTAATTCGTGAACATTTTATGTGCCTCATCATCAGCATCATCACCTATGGTGTCCAGTGGACTTTGAATAAGCACATAAGTCTTCTTTTCAGAATCAAGAATAATCTTGAGGTTTCTAAGCCAATCGTGGAAGTTTGGCCCAATTAGGTTATTAGTTTCCAAAATCGCATTTACTGGATTCTTAGCCATTTTGATTTTGAGGTTTCATAAATCTACAAAGGCTAAAAGAGAGAATATAAGTGATTGAATATTGATATTGAAAACATGTTCATAGACTTCCAAGCATGTTTTTCTCCCACTATTTGATCATATTCCTCACCCCCTTAAGGAATTTAGGAAATCCCATTTCCTAGTGAGAATCAAGGCCCAAAAAGACTTGTAGTGGACCCACGATTCATGAGGCAATGCATAGGAAGTGTCAAATCAAAGGTGCATCATATGCTTAGTATGTGAGCATAGCTTTCCACCATAAACGTGACCCACGACTCGTAAGACATCACGTCAATGTAGTAGCATTTCATGTCACATACTATTGGTAGAAGGCATGGATTAATTAAAACTCCTTTTAATTTGTATCAATTTTGACTTAATATTTTGAAAGCACTTAAACACTTCTAAGTGGAGAGATTTTCTTGCTTGCAAAGATCTCATCAAATTTTATTTTCTCTTATTTAGGTTTTTATATCCTAACCATACATCTCATACATCAATAGGATAAAGAAAGCATAAATAAGTCCCCTAGCATGTTCCTAGGGTGGGATGACTATGAGCCTTAACCAAGTAGTGCACTTTAGAGACATAGGTGATAGGTGCACTACTTAGTTGATTTTAAGTAGGTTGACTAAATCTAGCTATTACATAAATATATCTCATACATTCATAGATCTTCATGCCTTTAATGGTCTTCTTGTCTCCTTACAACAATTACACGAGAAAAGAAATCATCACTTCTAGTGATTCTACTCTCATAACATTTACAAGATAGAAATTAAGAGGCATGTAAGACCCAATTCAATGCAACCGTTTTCAAAAAATTGAAATAAATAAAATCAATATTAAAGGCTCATATTCATCGTCGTTCATTCATCATCCATTCAATAATTAAATGAATAATAAATAAGAATTGACATTCAATTCAACAAATTAAATGCTTATCTCATAAACAATTAATTAACTAGTGAAAATAAGCCTAACAATTATGCATATCATTTTTGTACAAAATTGAAGACCAACTTGAACAAAATTTTTAAAGAATTCAAAAATATCAAACATAATTTTGAGAACTTGCACAATATTTGTGCATCTAATTAGTGTGAATCAATATCATTTTTGAGCACAAAATAACTCAAACTAGGCCTTAAAACTCATCCAAAAGTCAATATGGGCGCTGCTCCACAGCCAACCTGCATGGCCATGCAGCAGGCATGCGCGTTGCTCAGCCAGCACTTGACATCTTGCTCTGTTTTGGTTCCGGACCAAGTCAAGGCCATTTTTGGCCTACTTTTGTGCACAAAAAATTTTAGGATATCTCCATAACACTAATTCACACATATTAGATGAATTTTTAGATTTAAAACATCTTTCAAACATGGAAATTCAAGTGCTGAAACATGCTTCAAAAATCAAGTGCAAGTAAGAATCAACATTCTTCAAAATCTCAAATAAAACTTCAATCTAATTGGATCTAAAAATGACCAAAACACCTTAAGGTCAAATTAAACATGCTATAACACCATATAACATAAACAAATGATAAATCAACATTTAACATTAACATCTATGAATTAAAATCATACTAACATATGAATCAACACTTAAAATACATATTAACACATTTCAATTCATCAATAAATGAGCCACAAGCAACATAAACTAAATACTCAAATCCATGAATTGAATCAAGTATTTGGTGATATAAATCAATTCATCACATGAATCAATCAAATAAAATCCAAATTAAAGCATGAATCAGGCTTCGATACTACTTGAAGTAAGGTGTAGCCTAAGCATCCAATTATAAAACCAAAAATAGGCCAAGTAAAACTTGTCTACTCCAAATCCAAGGGTTTAATCATGCAATTAAAATGGATTTAATGGTAGAAAACTAACCTTGAACACTTAATACAAGGAAGATGTGGATGATAATAATGAACTATTCAAAATCATCAATCCGCGCATAGTAGGGTAACACCAAAAATTGACCACGCAAATCAACTCCAAATATGCTGCCAATTTGCAGCTATCTTTTCAACACATTTGAGAATCCCAAGTTAAAATTTTAGCCAAATCCCGGCACGGAAAGGTCTCCAAATTAGCCTCTAACTTTACTGCACTGCAATGGATCTTCAAGAGCAAAGCTCCCCAAGTGTGAAGCCTCTAGTATTATGATCCACACACCCAAGGAAAGCTCCAATCAACCTCTAGTCAGCTAGAGAACTAGAGGAAGAAGAAGAACAAGAGAGAGAAGGCTGAAAATGTGGAGAGAATGGTGAGGATTGTGTGAAACTTAAACACATGAGTGGCTCACTCTTTTTGGAGGGAAAAATAGAATCTAGCACCTTGCTTGCTAATCTTCAAATGGCCGGCCACCTCACTCTATTTATAGAGAGGATGGTGTGATGCTAGTTGGCATCACACCCTCCATGAGGTGATATGCCAACTTGGCAATCCACTTGTATGTGAAATATAAATTTCACTTGCATTTGGATTTAATTTGACTCTATATTTCATCTCATGAAATGTCTTTAAAATTAATCTCAAATTAACCTCAAATGAACTCCTTCATTTGAATTTTTCTCCAAAATAAAAACCTCGTATTAATTAAATTAACTCCTTAATTAATTAAATCGACTTCACTCTTTAAGTCATCTAACTTAACTCTTTAAGCTAGAAGTGTCAGCTTAATTCTTTAAGTTAACTTGACTAATTAATAGTCATATGACATCAATTAAATTAACTCCTTAAACTATTTTGATTTTTTAACAATTAAATTAATCAAGCCAAAATGACCTAAAAATTAGTCAATAGATTTCTCCACAAAAACGACTATGAATTTTCTGAGTTAGAAAATTCCTCCCATCAAATAGAACTTCCCTTAGGCTTTTTTGTGTGACCTATTAGGTTCTCTCATTCATGGGATATGGGCTCACAACTATTGTGATATTTTGAATATTGAAATTTTCTCATTAGTTTACACTCCTTTAAACTAATAACTCTTTTAGTTAATCTCTATTAGTTGAAGAGTACCCAATCTCCATGGTCGATGTCTAGCCTCAAGCCCATGGAGTCCCACTAATTGGTCGAAATAAATATATTCTTGGTGAACCATTCTAGCTCTATGATTACCATGCAAATATGGTCATTCTGTCTCCTATCTCCCGAAAGAGGTCTAGGGCAAGATATTTGTCGGCTCCTTAACAACCTCGATAACTATGTTTCTATTCCCAATGTTCGATTCTTCTTACTGACCTTATCTTTAGAAAACTCTTTTTTCAAATTGTCATACTACCTTGGCCAAGGAATTCCTGGAATTGATCATTATATAATACATAGGTGTTGCACTCGCCCTTCACAATAATGAGTAGACAAATCCCATTTTGAATATCACAAACCTCTATATCTAAGTAGCTTATACTCAATCTCAACCCAAAAGACCTGCTAAGTGGTCAAGGAAGAGTCAAGGTATAAAGACCCAAACACAATGTTACCATGGATCCTCAGGTCGAAGGACCAATTATATGAACTAGCATAAGCTAGAGAACTTGACACTACCGACTTGCCACTTTGGCTATCTAGTGGATTCTTCGGGCGGGGTTTTAGTGAACTTGTTCTCTCACAAGCATCCACTAACATGCACCCATGTCTAACATAGATTGCTCATGAACGGAGCAATATCCAACTTCTTGGATTAATGCATCGCTAGTGCAAGTCTATCAGAATCTTAGATTCCTCATCTCATAAGATTCTAGGACTTAGAATATTTTAAGATCACGATCATGTCAGACTTATTTCATGATCACCACCTAGTGCACGACCAAGTCTTGTAGTCTTATGTGCCAGTAACCTCCGAAAAGGATTTACGATAGGCTTTCTTGTGACTACCATTGTAATGCCAAAAAAATGATGATGATGATGATGATGATGATGATGATCATAATAAGATTAAAATTTTAATTAATTTAAGAGAGTGTTAAGTATAGAGATTAATGTATTTTAATTAGTGACCGTGGCCATTATTTTATAAGTTAGAAAGAAGAATAGAGAAAGGTGACATTTTAGTAGTAAGAGAAGGTTAGCGTGTAAGCTAGGTGCCGAGAGAATAGGTGACAGGAGGAACTATCAACTCAAAGCCATGGATCCCCAAAATACTGTAGAAAATTTACTTTAAGTTTTTTCTACTCTTTGCTTACCTAAACGTTATACAAATAGAACAGAAAATCTTGCAGAATATGCCACCATCCCTGAAAATGCCATTGTAGAGCAAGCACTTCCACCTCTTATAAGTCCTTACAATATTTATAGAAAAAATAGGGTCCGTCCCTCAAGGTATTAAAAGTATCAAAGCTCTCCTCAAATCTCAATCTCACATAAAATAATATGTGCAATCTTCCAAAATGGACCAGTATGTGCTCAAATCATCTAAAGGAAAACAATATGTGACCCTTTCTATTCCAATGAAGTTCATATCTAGTTGGAAAAGATAAGGTTACACTCATATTCACCTTGGAGCCATCAGTCTCATCCTTTCACACCATAGGAGGAAAGTAATGCCAATTTCGGCCAGAATGGCACTCCTTGACACTTGCTTTATTGAGTACCAAAATGTTGTTATTGGTACGGTGGTGACCAATCTTAATGCTGGAAGTGTTATCGTGATGCTCTTCCCAAATTACACCATTTCTCTCGATAGTCCTTGTCTTTCAACAATACTTGAAGTGCAAATTCAAATCTCAAGTGCTGAGCAAGTTGTATCCACTGGTATGGCAACTCTTCATCACCAGATCGTGTACAGATTGCAAAACCATAGCCTTGATTTACAAAATCAAAGAACACACGACTCTTTAATAGTCATTGCTGGTTCAGGATAAGAACTTCCCACAATTGTCCAAGTTCTGAGATAGCTTGAAAGAAAGGAACTTGAAAAGCTCATGCCCATAGAATAGATCACTAATTATGAGTCGTTACACCAGACTCATGATACAGTGAAGTCCTCCAACTTCCAATTCCAGAGACTTAGTGGTAGACATGTAGAGACCATCTTTGATGTCTAAAAAGATAAAGAACCACATGTATCATCTTCCAACAGATGATGGTTGTACCAGCTCCTACAAAAGCTAAAGACCCTTATACTCCTCTAGGTAGTTTTAATCCAGATGGAAAAGCAGCTGACACAGACAAGATCAATGGACACTTTATTTAGAATGTAGATCCCCGAGAGTGTGATCCAGGATGCTCTTGTGATGAGTAGGATTCTGACGATGAAGATGAAGATTACAACCAACGTCGCACACAATGAAAGAAAAAGAACAATGTCTTTAGGAGAGATTCTTATCGACCTCAAGATTCTGAAGATCCAGACATTGAGCCACCACGGCTGCAACCTTTACCTTGCTATGAAAATGGCATTGCACAAATACGAAAAGAATGAAGTACCACGTGCAAGATGCAAGCCATAAAAGGTACCCTCATTTCCTTTCCAATTGTTCAATTATGTATGTGTTCCACTATGACAAGACCTCCCACCGATGGAGAGACAAGCCAACAATTCTAGTCACATATCTTCAAAACCTTATGTATAGTCGATAGGAATTGATAGTGAAGGGAGAATGAATCTTCTCACACAGGCAGAAAAGGTCCTCAACTGGCAGACTACAAACTCCAGAGCACAGAACAGAGTCCTAAAAGATCTTAAAGTACATTCCACAAAAGCCAAGGTTGATAGTTTGGCTTCTAAGATATAGAAATTTCATGATGACCTTGTCAATAAGGTACACACTCTTGACAGAGACCTCCATCTTCTTTTAGATCAAAGGAAGTTTGGCGAGGAGTTTTATCAAAAAGAAGCTGAGATAAGGAGATTGTGAGCCCAGCTTGACTAAATAGAAGCTGATAAACAAAGGGTAACACAACCTTAATTTTTGTCCCACTTATACTAGTTAGCTCTCTTACCAATAATCTCCTCCAATCTCGCCACCAGATTACTCAAAACACTTTTTCATGACCTCTAGTCTTCCAAAAAAGAGAACATCTTCTCCAGATCCCCTAAACCAAAATTGACAGCTGAAGAGAAAAGAAAAGCCCTAGTATCTTCCTCTCCACAATCCTCTTTTGAAATAAAATAGGCAGATCAACCACATTCTGAAGAACTGAAAGAATCCAAGGAAAAAGAGTTAATTATGATTAATTCAGATATCTCATTTGATGCCAAAAAAAAGATTCAAAAAAGGAAGAGCTCATTAATGCGGATTCAGATATCTCATCTAAGGTATCTTATGAAGAATCCTCTACTGGTGATTCTGATAAAGATTTAGAAACAGAGCTTATTGATGTAGCATCCATACTGATGGCATCTAAAACAAGATCAAACCAACAAAACCAATAGTGACCTTGCCCACTGTGAATTTTTTTTCCAAACCAACGAATGGTTCATGGTTCACCTTTGATGATATCCATGTTTCTAAAAGGAGAGATACACTCCATTCCTTTGTTGGTTGGATTGATCTATAGCTCACAAGAGAAGGAGCTAATATGCAAGCTATACTAAGATAATTTGCATGCAGATTTATAGGTACTCTCAGAGATTAGTTCTAGAGTCTTGGAGAATACAGACGGATGCAATTTTTCCAAGTCAACAATCCAATGATAACCCTAGGAGAAATTCACTAGGAATGCATTGGAGATGTTTCTCTCATCAGTAAATGGAGAAACAAGATTACTTCTCTATAAGGTACTGTTCTCTCAAGAAAAAGGATCTTGACTTCTATTTTCAAAGGATGTCACAGTTATTTCACATGCTGAATGGATTTAATGACCCAAATCTAAAGCATATCTTCCTTGCATCACTTCCAAAGGAAATCCAACCTGAGCTCCAAAGAATGATTCTTGCCACAAAAAGGGATATGACTCATATGGGCCTTGGGGAGATTCACCAAATGACTCTTGCAGACCTTGACAAACTTTGCGAGCAACAGAACTTCTTCAAGATAACAGATCTATCTTGAAGAAGGCCTGCAACAAATCCTACTTGGAGATAAAATATAAAGGCAAAGAGAAGTGTTCATGTTCTTCCTCCAAGAAGTTCAAGAAGAAGAAAAAATGCTTGAGATTCTTCAGAAGGAAGTCTTTTAGGAAAAAGAACACTGATCGTTGCTACCTTTGTGGAAAAAAAGGGGCACTTTGCAAAAAATTGCCCTAACAAGAGAAACAAGTCCTTCCGTATGACATCTCAGGTCCTACAATGCTCAGGTATAACTCTATCTGATACAGATGTTGAATTATTGTACTCTGAACAAGAGAAATAAATAGAAGAAATAATGTTTACCATCTAAGGTTCATCTTCAGATGTGAGGCATCCCCAGTTGAAGAATTTGAGCCTGAGGATTATTTGCCTATATATATGCTTCAAGCCAGTTCAGTTATTTAGGAGACTATTCCATATCTTCATGTTACGATACATATTCTTCTATCCAAATATGATAGGCTAATCAAAGCTATTGGATCATGGATACATGTGCATTGAGAACCATGAATATGTGTGGAAACCTCATTACGAATATTTCTAAGCTACAGATGGCCAGAGGTTCAAGATATCCTTAATCAACAAAAAACCTATCGAAATTTAATTCTTCCCAGAATGTACAATATGGATGCAAGTCATTGGAAACAAGCTGCATGGTAAGGATCTTGTTGTTGGCTTTGACTTATACTATAAAGCTCAAAGACAATAAGTCCTTCCTATGGGCATCAAGTTCAGAAGAAACTTTTAGCCATTCACAACTATTCAGAAGATCTATGCTCTTACAGATACTCCTAAAGAATATTTTGAGTTTACCTAGAAGCTCCAATGGTGCAGAGTCTCATGCAGAGTTCAACCATCCTCATCTATTATGGAAGAATCCAGATTTCTTCATTCAACTTTCTTTCAAGTTGAACAAAGATGCCAACCCTACAAAGGCTACTTATCCTGGAATAACTCTAGATGATCTCGCTTTGGCCAGAAAAGAATGCAGCTAGCTCCTAGCATTAGGATTGATTGAACCAACAAAATCCAATTGGGCTTGTCCAGCATTCTATGTGAACAAGTGGTCTGAACAAATTAGAGGTAAGAAAAGACTCGTCCTTGATTATAAGTTCTTAAATCATTTCTTTCAAGATGATAAGTCTCCTCTTTCGAAGACCCAGATGTTGTTCTCATACTTAGTTCAAGCTATGGTATTCTCTAAATTTGATCTAAATTAGGATTTTGGCAACTAGGCATTGACCCAAAGACCAATACAAAATGACCTTCTTATTCCAAGTGCTTAATACCAGTGGACGGTCATGCCATTTGGACTCAAAGTCGCTCCATCATTATTCCAGAAAACAATAATGAAGATATTTGAGCCCATCCTACATAATATATTGGTCTACATTTATGATATCCTATTGTTCTCCCAATACAAGCCAGCCCATGAGAATCTTTTACAATAGTTTTGGGATCTAGTCCAGACCTGAGGAATTATGCTCTCAGAAAAGAAAAGTTTTATTAGACAACCTAATATCGAATTCCTTGGAATGAAATTCTCAAATGGTCAATATCAGCCTAGCATAGATATCACTTAAGAACTCCTCAATTTTCCAGATAAGGACTTCTCTACTAAGGAGATCCAGCAATTTCTCGGTATCATTAATTATATTAAGGATTTTCTTCCTGAGTCCTCTAAGTATACTAGCTAGCTGTCCAGAATGCTAAAAAAGAATGCCCCTACTTAGGGAGAGAACCCGATAGCAGTTGTCAAGAAACTTAAGGAGATCTGCCAAAATCCACCACCTTTAAAGGTTCCCAGCATAGGCTATGGGATTCTACAAACTGATGCTAATGATGAGTTTTAGGGAGCCATTTCATTGAAGAGATAGACGGGAAACAACATTAATGTGGACATGCTAATAGACAGTTCAAAAAAGCAGAAAAGCACCATCACACAATCTACAAAGAAATTCTTGCCATTAGGTACTGTTGAAATGGTGTCCGGCAAGTCAATTAGATTGGACTTCTAAAAGTTATTTCCTTGTAAAACAATCTTGATTGAATGATATTCTTTATATGACCGTCTTCATCTTATGCTTTATATTACTTCACTTGCATTTGGATGAAGCCCTTAGATCACACATGACTATGAGACTTGGTTCGGTGACCATGGAATAAGTCTTACACGATTGTGATCATCAATCTTCCAAGTCTAAGATCTTATGAGACGGGGCATCTAAGATCCAGATAGACTTGCACTAACGATGCATAAATCCAAGAGTTGGATATTTCTTTGTTCCATGAGCAATATGTATGAGATACGAGTGCATGTTAATGGGTGCTTGTTAGAGAACAAGGTACTGAAGACTCTCCAGAGAATCCACTAGATAGCCATAGAGGCAAATCGGTAGTGGTTAATTCTCCCGCTTACGCTAGTGCATATTATTACTCATCTGACCTAAGGATCCATGGTAACCTTGTGTTCGGTCCTCATACTTTGACTCTTCCTTGACCACTTAGCGGGTCTTTCGTGTTGAGGTTGGGTATGAGCTACTTGTCATGGAGGTTTGTGAGATCCAAGATGAAATCTGACTCATCGCTTTAGTGAAGGGCGAGTATATCTCCTATGTGTTCTATAATGATCGATTCCAAGAAATACTTACGCAAGGTGGTGTGACAATTTGGAAAAAGAGTTTTTCAAAGGTGAGGTCACACAAGGGAATCGAACATTGAAAATAGAGACATAGTATTGAGGCCATTAGGGAGCGGACAAATATCTTGACCTAGGCCTCTTTCAGGAGATAGGAGACGGAAGGACCGTATTTGCATAGCACGCGTAGAGCTATGATGGTTCTCCAAAATATTTATTTTGGCCAATTAGTTGGGCTCCATGGGCTTGAGGTTGGACATCTACCATGGAAATTGGGTACTCTTCAATTAATGAGATTAATTGAATTGAGTCGATTAGTTTAAAAATAGTTTTAAACTAAAATGAATGTAAGATATTCAAAAGTCACAAAGAGTTGTGAGCCCATGTCCAATGAATGGTACAACCTATTGGGTCACACACAAAAGCCAAATAGCTTCCAAAATTAGTAGAGCAATTTTCTAAGTGTTAGAAAATCACCCTTTGGTGATGATCGATTTTCAAGGTTCCAATCTAATGGTCAATTTTGGTTTGATTAATTTAAGTGTTAAATTAATCAACTAATTTAAGAGTTAAATTAGACCAATAATTAAGGAGTTAATTATTTGGTACCATATTGACCATCAATTGGACAAGTTAACTAATTTAAGCTTGAGAGTTAAGCTTGTTTGATTTAAGAGTTAAATCAAAGGTTAATTAATTAAATTAAAGTGTTTAATTTAATTAATGGGAACAATACTTTTTGGAGGGAAAATTTAAATGAAGTGTTCATTTAAATTAGCATCTTAATTAATTTGGAATTAGATTCCAAAAAAAATTGAAATACACTTGAAATTCAAGTAAGACTTGAATTTGAGTTTTGCCAACTTGGCATGCCACTTGGGCGGCCACCTTGAGGAAGGTATGACACCAAATAGCATCAAACCTTCCACCCTCTATATATAGATATAGAGAGCATCCGAAATTTGAAATTAATTGCTGAAAGTGTGAGAATTAGATTCTTGCGTTCCCTCCAAAATCTCTCTCTCCATGCATTGCATCATGAGTTGAAACTTTGCATTTCTTCTTCCTCCCAACCTGAAAATCAGCCTCCTCTATCTCATTTTCTCCTCTCTAACTCCAGATTCTAGTGAGGGGAAATTGGAAGATTTTTTGGTGTGTGGATCATATCAATAGAGGCAAGGCACTTGACTTGCTCGGATTTGGAGATCCACCTGCAGCAGCTTCCGATTGGCGAATCTTTATGGAGTGATCCAGAAGGATTTTTTGCTCCAGTTTTTCACAGTAGCTTCCCTTGTGTGTGGAGGTATTCCAAATTTAATTTTGTGATTTTTGGAGCAGTATAGCCTGGGCAAACATTGCCATGTTTCTGTTGTGCCAGTTCTAGACAGTTTCTAGACTCGTAAGAGATAGTTGATCTTCTCCCTGTTTTTGAGCTACAAGAGGTAATTATACATCCTAATCTAGATCTATAGCATGATTAGATCCTTGGTAGCTTGAGTAGCTTATTTATTTTCAAACTTATGAAGTTTTGATTTATGGATGCTAATACTACTCTAGCTTTCAGGTACGACATTAAAAAGTTTGAGTTCCACTTTGTTGGACATCATTTTATAGTATAGATGGATAACTCCTTATTCTCGAGAATTATGGATTTCAAAAACAAGAAAGTTCCAGAGCCACAATTATTGAGACTCAAAGATTGGTTCTCCAAGTACTAGTTCATCGTACGACATATCAAAGGAGATGCCAATCTCATCCCTAACTTACTCTCTAGACCAAAATCTGTCCATTTCATTTCCACCACAAAAACCATTCCCATTATCCTTATGGACTCGTACTCATCAAGCAGATCCACTGATACTTTTTTGTCTACTCATATATCCGAAGATAGATTATGGTACTTATGGTGCGTGGCAGTTCTATATTATTTTTCAGCCCAGATGTCTCCTCACAAAATGGTCCAATTCTTACATGATGAATAGAATGAACTATCCTTGCTATGGGTATTGTTGTTATGATTTGATTCCATAGAAAATTGGTTACACTTATTTCATAAAGTAGGATCAAAAATACAAGTAATCATTATATTCCACAGACCATACTACATGGGACAAGCTGTAGAACCATAGCTATCATCCTACTATTACCTATGGAAGACTCTCCCAAGATCACTTGATCACAACCATAGAGAAAGGAAGTCATTATACAAGCATCTTTATTACATGAAGAATGTGCTAACACACCCTCCTAAGCTATTGCTTACAACAGTTCATGTTGTATTGATCCTTTTTAGGATGAAGAATTTGGATGGATACCAGAACTAGATCCAAAACTAGCTCGAGATATCGAAATCAACTAGGAAGGTTTTGGACTATTCTAGATGATCCCATAGTCCCAGGATTACCATAACTATCACAACTCCTAAGAATAATCTTGAAGGATGTGATACTAAGCCCAGCAATGTAGATAGCGTCCACAAATGAAGTCTATCCATGCATAGCCATAAAGTGACATGTGTCCTCCTATTTTGACATGTGTGCCTGAGTTGTAATAAGGTTAGGTAGTTGCGTGGGTCCTAATGTTGTAGATTAGTCAGCTTAACATGTGTCCTTGTATCTAGCTAGGTGTTTATGTTATTACATATGTCCACCTATTATATTTAGTAAGACAACACATGTCCAGTCAAATCATGTGTTGTAATCATAGCTAGATGACAAGTGTCCTCAAATAGGATAGCTATCTTGGACTCCAAAAGGACTATTTAATATACTGTAAAGTCCTTTGAGTTCAATGCCTATAAATAGGGGATTGTACTCTACTTTGTGATCAAGCTTGGTTGAAATAAAACCCTTTTCTTTACATATATACATGGCCTTCTAAATTGTTCCTAAGTTCTTCCATAGTCTCTCCAAAGCCTTACCTTACATATTTTCTGATCTTCTGCTGGTCTTCCCATCTTAAGTCTAAAGTATGCTCTGCATTTGCCTCCATGTGAGGATCTTGTGCATTAGAAATAAACTAAAGAAAGAAATGGATTTGATTCTTGTGTTGTAAACCTGTCAGTTGATGTTGAAATTTTGGTAAGCCTTTCTTTAATAGGATAAATGAGAGAAAATCTAATAAACCTGGTAGCCCAAGATTCTCATGTGGTGAAGGATATGGCTTTGGCTTGTGGCGTGAGGGGGCTTTCTCTCTGAAGCCTGTCAATGAGTGCACTTGCTTGCTTCTTATCAACTTGTGAGGCTTTTAAGGTATGAAGGATTACATTACAATTCTTAATATGTATAAGTATATATTGCATAACCATATTGACTATAATAATTTCGATATGTGATATGGAACCTTAGTTATATTCCAACTCAAGACTAATTTTGAATACTTTGTAAGTTTTGTTATGGTGGCTTTTGGATATCCACTAATTTTAGGGTTATAGTCATATGGTAATATTGATTATAAGTCATTATAAGTTATTTTAATCTATTGAGTGTTTTGCATCGTAAACATATTTAAAATTCTTACTGGGCTTCCAAGCTCACTCTTCCATTGACATTTTCAAATATAGAGGAGAATTAGAAAGGTTAAAAGACAAGGAACAACTTTCAAGTTGTAGTCCTTTTATTGATTTGATTTGTGCATTAAAATTATTTTATTTTATTAAGTTAGAGCGTGACAACCATGTTCCCCAGAGGAGCTATACAATGAGTTTCTGACAAAATCAATCAGAGGTGCTGCTACTAACCTCCAGAGAAGATTTACAGTAGGCGTATATGTAATTACCACGTACTTCTAGAGGAACAGTAGGTTTATGCCAAAATCAATCATAAGCACTGCAATTAACCTCTAAAGAGAATTTACAATGGACTTATGTGAGCTATCACATACTCCTGGAGAAGCCTTGCAATGGGTTTATACTAAAATCAAGGAGATGTGCTTTATAGCGGGTTTATGCCAAAAAGATCAACTATACTCTAGATGGCCTCATTGTGCAAGTTGTTATTCTAGACTATTCATAACTCAAGTTATGAGTGAAAATAAGTAGAATTCAATAGAGTTATTAAAGAATAAATAGAAAGTGCCATCCCCATATCAGTTAGCTTTATTCACCTTCAATGGAAATAACATCTAACTGAAGAAAAGTAGTAATTTAAAACTAGAAAGCAAATTCTAACCACTTATCATAAATCAACTAAGGAAAATAAGGAAATAAAAGGCATCGAAAGTGGCGTGCTCAACCATGTTGAGGGTTACTCCAGGTGCAAGGATCACCATGACGTCAACATCATGGACCAAACTTTTACCTTTTTTCTTTCTTTTGCTATCTAGTAATTAATTTGTTCGATCGATCCTGGGGTATGAGTCTTGACATTTTTCAAGATACTGGTATAGTATTCCCTGGCAGCACATTAAAGCTTCACTTATTTTGCTTGGCATGGGGACCTCAACTTCATATGGTATGTCGAGATCACTACTCGAAAGAAATTCAAGGTAGGTTTCCCCAAGATGATGTCATAGGCTAACGTAGGCTTGACCACCAAAAACCTCACTATCTTCATGATTCGCCGAGGGTAAGTGCCTAGAGAGAGAGGTGGATAGACTTCTCCCAATGCTTCCATGGCTTCGTCAGTAAACCCAACTAAATGAGTGTTGATCTTTTACAGCTAGGCATTATCTACTTTAAATTAGAAGCACGTGTTGTGAAACAGTAGATATCCAATAATATCTTCTTCACCTAGAAGTTAGCAAAAAATATAGAGATCACTAATGCATCATTATATTCTCATCATTTGAGCTTAACGTCCTCTTCCAAAGTTGATGCTGAGAATTGAGGACGCGCTTTGTAAATTCTCAGTATGGGATTAACTGAATGAGCTTGTGTCTGCCTCTCTACTCGCACCAACACCTTCCTTGAGTTTGAGGAGTCCTCTCTAGCTGGTCTTCCTAAAATCATCGAGATCATGTTGGCTATAGGTAGGTTCTCTAGGTCATGTTGACGTTATTAGCCCTTAGGCCCCCGAATAATTATCAGGTCGTTGCTAGCGATCCTCACTTTCTCCAACTCTTGGCATTTTTGTAGATTTACTCTGCCTCTATACCATATGTTTTTTAAGTTGTCCTCTTTGGATCAACCTTTCAACCTTATCCTTTATGTGCCTGCACTCTTTAATGGTATGTCCACGGTCACGATGGAAGTAGCACTACTTATTAGATTTCTGCTTCTTTAGGTCATTCGTCATCTTTTGAGAGGAGTGCTGGATGAGACCTTATTGTAACACCACAGCTAAGATCTCCATTCTGGGGGCTATAAGTGAGGTATAAACGGTGAAAGCTCGAAGAGGACTATGCCCATAGTCTCCTAGCTTCATGTTGTTGTTGTTTCCTTGACACGCATCTTGTATTTATGTGTGTCATGAGTAGTCACGCTTTCTCTATCTTGATGTATTTCTCTATACGCACAAGGAGCTCCTTTAAAGTAGTATGGGATTTTTTAGTTGTGGATTTCTAGAAAGTTTAGCACCTCAGGTTTTATTGGATAATACTAGACATGAGCTCTTAGTTGATGTGAGGGATCTCATGTACCGCTTGGATGAAATGATTGAGATAGTTTCTCAAGGACTCTCCATCTTTATGCTTAATGGTGAATAGGTATGCCGTCGTCTTTGGGTATTTGTAGGTGAGGGAAAAGTTATGGAGGAAGCATTACGTTAATTGCTCCCAACTTATAATAGATCCAGTAGGCATCTGGTTGAATTACGTGAGAGCATGTTGGTGAGCGTGGTGCGAAATAACTTGTAGTTTGGTTCTTCCCTCAGATCGCAAAGTTCCATCCTCAACAAGAAGTTGTCCCAGTGCTCTTGCAAGTTTATCGTATCAAACTCCAATATGTTAGCTATTTTCATTCCAAGAGATAGCATCTCCATCAAGATCACTGGACATAAAGGATTACATCTCAGGAGAATGACGACTAAAGGAAGGTATTAGTTCCCTACTCCTATTAAGAGTTGCGGCACTAATGAAAGAGTTTGGATTCTTGTACTAGATAGCAGTAGTTGAAAGGAGTTTACTCTGAAGGATGAGGGTATGTCTACTTATGGGGATGAGGGGCAAGGAGCGGTATATTGCTGATGCAAAAGCCCAAGATTAATTATCCTAAACCCCTAATATTAATTTGAATTAAAAAGAAAGAAAAAGACCAAGATGAAAAAAGAATTCCTGACCCAATGATTTAAATACAAAACATTAAATATAGAATAACAAGGAGACATGACCCTATGCTTTAGTATCAAACACAAACCAAGAATATCAAAACTAAAATGCCATGATATTAAATAACCTTGATAAATTCTAAAGGAGTCCAAAGAAGAACTCAAGAAATTCACCACATAAAGAAGACAACTTTTTAATTATCGATAAAAAATTGAGTTCTTTCAAGTAAAGGTGGCTATTTATAACCTTAAGACAAAATCCTAGAGTCCTCAAACTAATGAAATTCATAATTAACTTTCGGAAGCCCATTAACATGTCTAAAAAAAAGTCCAAACCCACGAACTAATGTTCTAAAGCATAGGCCTTCGAAATAGATACTTAAGACAACTTAAATAATATGTGACAGGCATATCCCAATTATTAAAATAAGGTTTGGCCTATAACCAAGCTAATGACATGTTTAATCACAAACTTAGGCCCAATAACTAATTAACTTGCTCATAGGCCTGAAGCAAGTTAATTAAACGTGTTTGCTTAAAGTCCATGCCCTCCTTGAAGTCCAAGTCCACACTACCTCCATATTCAACCTTTTGTTCAAGTTTCTTAATTAATCCATGCACAGCTTCTTAAAGATGTTTAGCTTGAGCTCGTGTAAAAGGTCCGCTCAGCACTTGAAAGTCCTTTATGTTTTTATCCATGTTGTCTTTGTCGACTGGATCAGATAACTTACCTTGAGTTGGTTTTATATTCTATACTTTCTAGGGATGATAAAGCCCCCCAATTTTGATGAGAAAACTACGGCTGCTCCTAGGTACGGTGCTCTGCAGCATATTAGGTGACCACTCTGGTCAGCTTGAGTAGAAACATTCTCTAACAATGTCTCAATGCCTCTCAAGCCATCTACAGAATTAGTTATCTCGGAGGTGGTGTCTTATGCTCAGTCATCTTCTCTGGTGTCAGTTGCACTTTCCAGGCTCGGACACTAAACATAGCTATGCTTTAGATTGGTAGTTCTCCATATCTTCGACCTTTGAACCACCTAGTTGTTGGAGTTTCAAGTCGTGGATCTCATCTGCATTCTCAACATTCCTTTTTCTTTGATCAGATTTTCCACAGAGGCACTAAGATGATGTTGCTCGAGAATGGAACTAGGTTCCTTTATAAAAATCAGTAAAGTTTAGAGTTCTTTTTCTTTAGAATACGGTGCAGAGATTTCTAAATTCTTGTTTTTTTCCAAATAACTTTCTGTGCTCGGTTTGACTTTAGGGTTTAGTATTTATAATATTTTTTCTTAGTAAACTTAGGCCCATTAGGATTTTGATGCCTTTCTTAGTGGACTTAGATCCAACCTTTTTATTCATATATTCATTTAATCAATTGGGTCTTTTTAATTTGTTTTTATTTTTTTAACCCGTATGGACTTAATTTTTCTTATCAATATAATATTTAGTATATGTATTATATTGTAAGATAAGTACTTTGCCTATGTTTAACAGTTAAGATTTTGCATATGTATTATATGACAACATTTAGGGCTAGTTTGCTTGGAGTGATATGATTATGAATGATATACAAACAAATTGATATATTTTAAGTCTATAAAAATAAAGCAATATAATTTCACGTTTGGTTGGTAAGATTAACTGAAAAATAAATTAAAAGAAAATATATGATTTTACGATTATAACCTTTTATTATTTATTTTAATATCTTTTTATACATTAATAAAGGATAATTTGGTCTTTTTGAATCTTATTCAACCCAAGGAAAATGTATCAAGCCTCTCACTTCTTGATTCATATTCCAACTTAATACAAGGCCAATGACTTATCATGGGCCCTATATCAAGGCAAACAAACAATAAATTAGGAGTGATTATACATATATCAAGCATAATCAATTGAAGCAAACAAACCCTTAGTCTTTTATTTATATCTTAAATATACATCTTTAGTACAAATATATATAAGTATCTACAATCTTTAGTATGTATACAATTTTTATTATTTTAGTATATGTCCAACATTATTAGTAAACATATATAAATACCCAAAATCTTTAGTATACTACAACTATCATTATTTCCTTCATATGTGTAGTTAATTAAATTACAATACTAAGTTAATATATTTTGTTAAATCATGTTGCAATAATTATTTCATTATGTAATGTGAAAACTGTGATATATCACGGCTTAAAACTAGTTTTAGAACTTTGTTAAGCTTTGTAATGGTGGTTTGTGGATTTCTGTCAATTTTTGTAGTTATAATAAAATCAAAAGATTAGCTATAAATTATTATATATATTGGACAATTAATTATTTTGCCCCTTCAACATATTTAAATTACTCGTTGGGCTTTCAAACTTATCCTTTTGTTGATATTCCATAGGCAGGGGAGAATTAGTGAAGTCAGTAACCAAGGAGCAAGTGATGTAGTTGTCGGAGTTTTCTATTCTTTTTATTTGCGTCTAGGAAGTTATTTTATTTCATTAAGCATGATTTATGTAGACTTCTAATTTTTGTTTTTCAATTCATGTTCGAATCTAAAAGTATTTTGTGTGTCGTTTGTACAATGTGGAAACTTTCTAAGTGTTGTTTGAGACTTTCAAACCATGCATCCATAGGAAGCCATGTGCCATAGCTTTCCATGCCTGCAGCGATTGTCATAATTTGAGAATAGTGAAAATTATTTTATACTTTACAATCCTATGGTATTAGAACAATAGGTTATGATCTAAGTAAAGAATAAAGTTTAATTTATCTATTTAAATTTTTTATCATTTGAGGAGATGAAATTTGACTGAAGTTAATTTGTTTTGGTTAATGATTTAACTACTTATTTGTAGGTACAAAAATATCTTCGTTTAGATCTTATACTAAGATGAGTTCCAAGCCCATCACCAAAAATACATTTGAAGGTCTTAAATTCTTTTAACGGGTTGGATGGTAGGGGTCTATGCCAAACCCCTCATCATGGCATAGGCGGTTTTTAATTAAAAAAAAAAATTCTTTTAACGAATTGGAGGTCTCTCTAATAGATGAGAAGGTCCTACCATTTTATAGAAGCATCATTCATTTGAAGAAATAGTGCTCAAATGTAATTATTTAAGTGAAAGAATTCTGCATTATAAAGCAAATTAAAAAAAAAAAAAAAAAAAGACAATAAAGAACTTGAGGAAGCCTTGTTTGTAGCTCATGAAGAACTCAAGCGAGTTATTATAGAAACTCGATGCAATTATTTGAAATTCTTGGTGGCACTAATGATAAAGTGGATATAACACCCAAGTCTAGCAATGAGTTAAGTCTATGGACACCCTACTAAGTTGAAATTATTGAATTTAACTCAAAATAGCTTTCAGTATTGTAGGAATTAAAGAGTTTCATTTTCAAGTTCTTATGAGTCTATGGTTTGTTTGCTACAGTAAACTATTTGGTTAATTGTATTTGATTTTGTCTAGTTTCACCTTTGAATGTTTTAAATTACAATTTAGACTAACATAGTCACACACACAAAAAAAAAAAAAAAAAATCAATAAGAGAGAGAACATATGATAATGAACAAATTGGGAATTTTGTTGTTGACGGGTAGATGGAAATATGGGTGGCAATTTGGGTGGGTTGGAGTTGGGTTGAAGTAGGGGTATAATATTAATTTTCTCAACTCGAACCCAACCCAACCTAATGACAACCTGAAAGTGTTCAACCCTAACCCAATCTAATTCATATCAGGTCGGGATCGGGTCGACCTGATTTTTAAAATAATTCATTTTGAATATTTGTTTTAATTTTTAGAAACTTTTTGGTATTTTCATTTTTTAATTTTGTCTATTTTTAATTATTAATAAATTAGAATAGAGTAAGGAGTTCTCATTATAACTTCACAAATGCACACAAATAATTTTAATTGAACCACATAATATATTAATTTTTAGGTCTTTTTTTCTTTCATTTTCTAGTATCTATGGTTATCATAAAAATATTGAAATCACAAAGTGTCTTATTTTTAAAAATATCATACTTTTTTTAAGTTTTACTCACCCACTCTCTTTAATTTTTGGATCTTTTCGTGTCGATTAAATTATCTCTTTTAACTTTTTAAAATTAATGCCATTGTTTTTTAACTTTATATTGATTCAATTAAGTAATATATAAATTAATAAAAATATATCATCAAGCAAATAAGTAAAACAAATATTTTAAGTTATCACACAATTTATTATAAAAAGTTGCTTAAGTCTTTTGAATTTTTTGTAACCTTTCAATAGAAAGAATTTTTATCTATTTATATATGCAAATTCTTGCGTTGTATAAGATCTAAGAAAAACTTCTATAACAATTCACTAGTTAAAGCAGTGTTTTGTTAACTCTTTGGAGTACAATTTTCATGTCCACTTGGATACAAAAATAACCATTATAAGTAATTTAAAATTTTAATAATCCGTCCTATATGGGTGTGAAAATAAATAAGACCAAAAAATACCAAAGTAGTAATTTTGATATTCCTAAAGTTCAAAATTTCAAGCTTTATTTTGTTATTTTATATTTTTACTCCTCAAAAAATTTAAATTTTATTTGTTTAATTTGGATTGAATCGAGTTGGTTTAGGTGGATTCGGGTTGTTGTGTGACCCACAATCAAACTTTGAGATGTTTGTGTAACTTGAAATTCAACCCAACCCAACCCATTTTTTTTTTGTTCTTATTCGTGTCGACCTAGTTGGACCAAAACCCAAAATGGGTCAACCCAAATCCAAATTTTTCGTGTCGAATTATCGTGTCGTGTTGGAAATTGCCACCCCTAAATGAAGACCCCAAATGAAGTGATGAACCACAGTGAAATTAGCCAAGGGTTGTGTAGTAGTGCAATTGAGGACCATAGAAGTAGAGTCAATCAATAAGCTCATGGGAGTCAACAACCTAGTTTTTTTTTTTTTTTTCGTGAACAATGGCAGGATTGTTGCAACAACAAGCCATGACAGAAATAATTCAACAACAATAATAGTTATGTCAAACATCTTTTTTAACAACAAAAGCAAATGCAACCTCCCCAAGTAGCTCATGCTCATTAGGATAAAATAATGGTATAGTTGAGTTCAAGAAACTTACTTGGCCTACTTTTGAGGAATCGACTAAAGATTCTAAAGGCTAGAAATAGCTGAATGAAATGAAAAAAGCTTTTAAAATATTGGGGTGTTCATATGCAGAGAAGGTGAATTATGTAGTTTATCAACTCCTAGGAAATGCATATTACTGGTGGCAATCGAAGAAATCAACATAAAAAATAAACAAATGTATTCATAGCTAGGATAAGTTAAAAAGGCATTTACAAGATATAATTATTCAAAAAGTGTTAAACTGAAAAATTAATATGACTTTGTGAATATTAAATAGGACATATGACAATGTCTGAGTATAAGACTGAGTTTCCTCATCTATCAGTTTTTGTTCTTAGTTTAGTAGGTGCATGAAGTTGGATCTTTTAATTAGTAATTCATGATGATGTGGTAAGTAAATCTTTAATAGTGGAAAGGGATCAAATGGACTTACGAAAGAGAGAAAGAGAGAAATGAAAGATAAGATCAATGACAAGAAGAAAAGGTTTAGTTTAAGTCAAGCATATAATGGATAGGACAGAAGTTGGAAGGTTATCAAAAGAAGCAGAAGCATATGAAAAATATGTTAAGACTTATTAGATGAAAACTTTTTAATGTCCAAGGTATGGAATAATCATGAAGGAAAGGAGTGTGGTTGAATTATGGGTGCTGGATTTTATTGTGGTTACATAGGCGATAGGATTGTTCTTATGAAAAATATTTCATTAATCAACCACCTCAAGTATGGTCAGACAGTAGGAATCAAAATAGTTTTTAGAATAATGAAAGAGGACAAGATTAGAAGCTTAAGACATTTGCAAGAGTTTATGCAAACCCTAAATAAAGATCAGACTTCTAATGCACCGATCAATAGCACTATCTTAGTTTGTTTAGCTTATTCAAATGTGACATTTGGTTCAGGTGCTAGAGACACTCATTTATTTCTCAAAACTTTTTACTAAGAGATGTAATATGATATGTCAACCTTTGGATGGTGGTTTGTGTGTTGATACCCTGGTCGGGGTCTTGCAATCAGATCAAGTATGTAAATCTTGTTAAGTTAATATAGAAAACAAAGAGCTTTATGCAAACTTCGTAGTTCTATGTTTATAAGATTTTAATAATAGACTGGCTGGCACTACATTATACTACTTTAGTATGCCATGAAAAGAGAGTGATTTTTCAAATTCCTAGTGAGAGAAATTTAGGTTTGCAAAAAGTGTGGCTTATAGCCTCCTTGTATAATTTTTGGTATTACAAGAAAAATGATCGATGAGGAAGGACGACAAGAGTTATCTTGGATATATGAAGGGTAATAAACAAAAAGGTTTAGAAGTGGAACATATTTCTAATCTATGAAAATATACAAATATATTTCTAGATGATATTAATCCTTGTCTTTCATTGGATACACAAATTAAATTTTCTACTAACTGACAACTAGGAACCGCTCCAATCTCCAAAGCCTGGACCAAATGGCTCTGATAGGACTTAACAAATTAAAATTACAATTGGAAAGTTGCTAGATATATGATATACTAGGTCAATTGTTTCACTTTGGGGACTTCCAATTTTATTTATTTAGAAGAAGGTGATGAGGCTCTCTATTGATTATAAGGAACCATATAAGGTAATAATACGAAATAAGTATGCATTACGAATGATTGATGATCTCTTTAATCAATTATAGGGAGCAACATATTGTTTCCAAGATTAATTTATGATCTAGATATCACCAGTTAAAATTTAAGCAAATGTCCACAAGCTAGTTTCTTGGATATGGTATAGGCGTCATACATTTTTGGTTATGTCATTTGGTTTTATGAATGCTCTTGCAACTTTCATGGATTTCATGAATATGGTAGTTAGACCCTTTCGTGATGTTTTGTGGTAGTTTATATTGCTGATATTTTACTATACTCTAACAATAAAGAAGTCGATGAAGAACATGTAACAATAGTTTTGCAAGTCCTAAGACAGAAAAAATTATTTTTGCTAAATCCAAGAAATGTGAATTTTGGCTTGAAAATGCTATCTTTTTAGGCCATGTAGTGTTTTAAGATTGGATACCAGTTGATTCAAAAAATAAAAATATTTACAAATAGTTGTTGAATGGAATAGACAGATAAACCTACCACAATTATGGAGGTTTGAAGTACTGGAAATTTCTTAAAGGATTTCCTAAAAGATACTAGAGATCGCTCTCAGTGAGAGTCTTGAGTCGAAGAGGAAAGCTAAGGAAGTTGATTTTGGAACCAGAGAGCAGCTCAAGGCTATGGAATCTTCCCAAAAAATCCCTTGAAGACTACCAAGATCAAAGCTCTTAGACCTAAATTTCGAGAATAAGTTGATATACTTCCTGAGAGATAATCACAACGTGTTTGCATAGAGCGTGATGGACCTACTAGGAATATTCCTCGATGTCATTATGCTCCATCTAAAGTTGGACTTAGTGCACAATTGGTGAAATAAAATAGAAGAAACTTTTGAACTGGATAATCAAGCAGAAGATAGACATGCTGCTGGAGGCAAAGTACATCCGACTGGTCTAATATCCCAAACCGCTAGCCAATGTGATACTAGAGGCAAACCCAATGCTAAGTGGAGGATATGTATTGATTTCGCCAACTTGAATAAGGCTTGCTCGAAGAATCCTTTCCTACTCTTGTGGATAGATACGTTGGTAGACTCGATTATAGAATATGAGATGTTGACCTCCCTAACACGTACTGGGGGTACAACCAGATTTGTCAAGCCGCAAAGGATCGGGAGAAGATGAGCTCACAATAGCTTATGGTGTATACTACTACAACTAATGCCTTTTGGGCTTAAGAATATAAGTGCCACATACTCGAGGTTGGTGAACCATATGTTCAAGGATATGATTGGGAGAAACATGAAGGTGTACATCAATAACATGCTAGTCAAGAGTCATGAATAGTGAGACCATCTTCATGGCCTAGGAGAGTATTTCGATATCCTCAGGAGATATAATTTATGACTTAATTCAACAAATTGTGCCTTCGGCGTACAAAGAGAAAATTTCCTAGGATACATGGTGTTGCGCTGTGGGTTCGAAGCTAACCCTAATAAGATCAAGGCAATACTCTAGGTACCACCTCCATGCAATGTCAAGGAAGTGTAGATGCAAAATGAATGCCTAGCTTCTCTAAGGAGCTTTATTTCCCATTTTGTAGAGAAGAGACTGCCATTCTTCAAGATCTTGAGATGGTTCAAGGCCTTTGAGTGGACTGAAGAAAGCGGCAAGGCCTTTCAATAATTGGAGGTATATTTGAATCACCTCCACTGCTGAGGAGGCCAAGGACGTGCAAACCACTATAAATGTATCTGGCCGTTACCAAAGTTGCAGTCAATGCCACCCTAGTGCAATCGTAGGAAAGAGAGCACCAATTAGGCACTACGTCAACTACCTTTTATACGATCCAGAGATAAGGTACTCCCTCATTAAAAAGCTAGCATTGGCAATGGTGATCACTGCCTAAAAGCTCTATCTTATTTTTAAGCTCACTAAATCATGATGTTCACCAATTACCCGTTGAAGAGGATACTTAATAGTCCAAAGGCTTTTGGAAAACTAGTCAAATTGCTATGGACTTGAGTCAATACGGGATCGAGTATATTCTTTGACTAACTATCAAGGTACAAGCCTTAGCTTGTTTCCTTGTGAAAGGCATTGGGGATGATTAGAAGCTCTCTTCTAACTTGGACCTTTTACACAGATGGTTCTTCCACTATTCCAACAGTGGAATAGCAATAGTTTTTGAAAGCCCCTAAGGACATAAACTAGAATATGCTGTGAGGATGAATCTCGCCCTTCAACAATGAAGTTGAGTACGAGGCATTGATCACTGGGGTGAAGTTAGCTTACGCACTCAGTGCACGATGCCTCCAAGCCAACAGTGACCTCAACTAGTGATGAACCAAGTTATAGGGGATTATGAGGTCAATAAGGATAGCATGGGGAGCCGAGTAGGACTAATCAGCCTAATACTTGAGACCTCTACTCTCATGCAAATACTGTGCAAAGAAAGTTCAGATATTGACTGATTGACCAAGATTACCTATATCTTAGTGGCGATGCAGAGCCATCAAATCACTTTCTTAGCTCTAAATGCCCAAATGAAGAAATTCTTGAAGGCATGATCTATACGTTCCTTAAGAAGATAGATATTAAGGACAACACCACAAACATGGATGACCTCGACCATGAGATGTATGTGAGATGGTGACCTCCTTTATGACCTAAAGGAGATCGGCGAATGAAGATACGAGCAACAAAATTTGTGCTGCTAGATAGAGACTTATACAAATATAGCTTTTCTTAACTGTACCTGAAGTGTATGCTGCTTAGGAGGGTAGAATACATGCTTAGAGAGATATATATGAAGGTCTTTGTCGGAATCATTTTAGAGAATAACTTTGACAGCTAAAACTCTTCAACAAGGATATTTCTAGCTGACTATGCTGAAAGATGCTCAAATTCTGGTGAGGAGTTCTAAGCCTTATCAAGAACATGCCTTTCTAAATCACCAGCTTAGCATACTCCTACAACCAATTAGCAACCCTTATCCCTTTAGAAAAGGGGTTATAGGAATCGTGGGCCCTTTCCCTCAAGCCATTTGTCAAAGGAAGTTTCTCATTATTGCAGTTGTCTACTTCTCTAAACAAGTGGAAATAGAGCCAATAATGAGCATATTCAAAAGAGTTTATAAGATTCCTCTTATGGAATATTGTTTGTAGATCTGGGATCCTTCCAGTGCTGGTGTATGATAACGATCATTGCTGACCCAGTTTACTGAAGTTAAACTAAGGGAATGGTCCCAAAAACTCTCCATCAAGCAGTTCTTTACATATGTTGCCAACCCATGAGCTAATAGATAGACTAGGGTCACGAATAGGATAATTATCCAACATCTCAAGATATAGCTAAGAGATGTTATGTGGTATTTGCGCGTAAACCTGTTGTAAGGCTCCCTGGATGTGTGGCTACACTACCAAAGCCCACAATTAGGCCCCTTAGAGGGTATGTGGCCAACTCATTAAATATCAGCATTAAAACCTCCTAAACGAGGCTCAAAGTCAAACATCATTACAACATCAAACATTTGCGTTAAGATTTCCCTAACAAAGCTTGTGCTTGAATTCAATCCAAACAACAAATTACCATGGCAAAAAACCTCCTAAGCGAGGCTAGCAATTGCGTTTACACATCGCATCGCACTGTAATAAGGCTCCTCAAGATGAAGCCTGTTGAGAGCAAAATTTGTGGTGTGGCTTTCAAGTGGGACTCACAATAAAGTTCCATGAGAAAAGGTTTAAACATCTCACTTGTGTATTTCCACTGCACAACAATCAACATCAAGAATACTCCTACACTCGAAGGTCATTCAATTGACTAAATGTATGGACAAATTTGAGTGAGAAAGTTTTCCTTATAAAAAGGAGCAAACTCCAATAATATTAAGCGTATATATGGCCTTACAAAGTAGACGAATAAAAAAACAAGCCTCCACTTCATTTCAGCAAAATATAAAAACAAAACAATCTAATAGCCAAAAAATAAAAAGAGAACAAAATACACTGAGAAACTTAAAGGGATGCTGCGTCACTCCAAATTTCTTTATGAAGCATGACAAACTTCGACCCACTACAACACGATCAGCCCCTGCATTTTCATCTGACCTATACTTGGTCACCATAAGATCTTAAAATTATTCCTTATATGAAAAGAAGTCAACATGACTCTAAGCTCTTCGAAAAATATCGCCCCTCCATAGATATTGAAAAAATAACTTCCGATACTTGAGGATAGACAGGGTTCGTCCATATACATGATAAACTAAGTGTTCACCAAGGAAAGCAAGAGTGGGAACTAAAACCATGATCCCGATTAACGATCCCAAAAGATCCCTTTAGTATGAAACATCCAAACAAAAAAAAAAAAAAAATTTAAATCATTCGCAGAGTGTGAACTCCCGACAAATGTCCTCAATAGCTTCTTAAGCATAAATCTTGTCCATAGAAAATTTTCTAAGTTACCCCTAGAAATTAAGTTAATTTTGCCATTAATTGGTACTTAGATAATTCATTTCTTTCAAAAAAATAAACTGTTGTTTTTACCAAAAGAACAAGAGCTAAAAATATTTAGCAAAATCCAAATGCCCCATAAAAAGTCTTGACGGCCCAACACCAAAGGAGGCGCCGCATGCCCATCCCAGGTGTTAGCCTTACCGCCATCGAGATGGTTTCACTTGGAGCGGCCGGGGGCTTCCTAGCGGTGGCACTCCCACTGCCATTCCAGTCACTTTCATGTTCAACTCAACTTGGACTTTAACTTAAATTGGGCCCCACTTCTAGACATCCTGCTCTTAAAATGCGAATAATAAAATTCATTGATCACCTTATAAAAATTTATTCAAAATAAATTGAAATAAAATTTATAATTGGACCTTATATTAAAAATTGAAAATAGAGGACTTGATGATATGTTAAATTAAGTCCTAAGGTTAAAAAATAAAAACAGACTAAAAATGCCCATTTAATTAAATAAATAAATGAATAAAAGGTCAGAGAGCCCAATTATTAAGCCACCAAAAGAGACAATTAGACCCTAGTGAGCAGAAGCCCACTAAACAAAAAACACTAAATTATTAAGTCCCCAAGTTAAATTGGGCATGAAAAATTATTTGCGAAAGGTCAAGAACTAAAAATTCTCTACATCATGTTCTAGAGAAAATGAACTTAATGAAAATTGTTTATTTTCAGTAAGCATTTAACTTTATTTTAGACGAGGGTGGGCGTGGCTTGGTTCAGTTCGAAAAACCATATCGAATCTAGTTGAATCGAAATTTTGATTCGGTGCGGTTTAGGGGTATAAAGTTGAACCGTACCACTTAAGAAGAAAGAACTGCACCATTTGAAATCTATTGTTACAATCCTATTAACCAGTTAACTATTTTTTTTAACTAATTAAAACTTAATCAATAAAAATATTAATTTTGACTCGATTAGGTTCGATTCAACTTTTATTGAACCAAATCATTTAAAAAGTTCAATTTCAATGGACGAATATCCATCAATTTGATAATTTCTCATTGAAAAATCTATGATACAAGAAGCAAATATAACTTTAAAATAACAATGTAATATATAATAATTCCATCTCACATCAAAATTAACTTCAAAATTAAAAATACATCAAGCAAGCAATATCTCAATCTAATATTATATCTACTGAATCACTATGAATAATGTAACTTCCAAATTAAGAATATGCCAAGCAATTAAGATGAAGACATTACTTAAGCTAAGTCCAAAATTAAAATACTTTCGAACAACTAACAATTAATATAAAAATATAAGCTTTCTCCAAAAAAGATATGAATCTCTTAAATATATATTAAAATATTGTGAGAACCAATGACTGATGATTGCTATTTCTCTCTGTTTGAATGAAGATGCCAGTATTGAGAAAACTATAAAAAGAAAAAGGAAAAGTGACCAAATTTTGTGAAATGATTAGCGCACAAGCAAGGTGGGAAAGCTGCAGATAGAAGGAAATTAGAAAAATAAAGGCAGCAGCAGAACGGGATCAGAAGGGAAGCAAGTCAGGGCTCAGCAGCAACAATGCACGTGGGTTATGATTATACCTACATTTTTTGTGGTGCAAGCTAAGTAGCGAAACTCCTACAAAAGATGAGAGCCCCAAGATTCTCTAACAAAGTTACAAACACTTGGTTTGGTCCTTTCAAGTTTCAACTACTACATTTTATAATGATCGAGTCATGACTCATGAGAGGGTTGTTTTTTGGTAGTTCAATTTGTACGATATGTTTCCACCAATTTTAAATGAGATTTGAAAATTTTAAAATTTTAAAACCTTAATTGGATCAGACCAGTTATACAATGCCACTACATACTTCTTCCTTCAATCTTTTATTGTAGAAAAACATGTTAGGATCTTGCCCAGTGTCCACTTTAAGCTTTCGCACCTACTTTCTTTTCCGAATCCCACTTAGATTTTGTTATGGTAGTTAGGGCTGTCAATGGAGCGGATTTTAATCCGAATTCGATCTGAATTCGATCCGATAATTCAGGATCTTTAATCGATAAAAAATTCGATGGATATGATCCAATTAAAAAAATTCGTAATTCAAAATAAATGGAGCGAATATGGATTTGACTCAATCCAATCCATTAATAATCCGAATCCGAATATATAGTATTACATGTATACATATAGTATTATAGATATATATACGTAGGGTTCTATAGCAACGCCAAAATGAATTTTTGGACGAAAAAAGTAATGAGCTTCTATGCAATATATCAAATCAGTTGATTTTTCATATAAAATGTTAGATTTGGAGGTTATCTACATCATAATTGAATCACTTGTTTCTCTATTTTTATAATAAAAAATGATGCAGGAAAAATAATGAGCAAGAGCTTAATGTTGTGATATAAAAGAATGCAATGCAAATCTCAATTTGATTTAAATGAGTTTCTTTTTTTTTATAAAACTTTAAGTTTATAATTAATTGATTGAAAAATCAAGTATATATGCATTTATAATATCAAATAAGTACTATTATCAGCAGCAGAACCTAAAATACAATGATATGATAAATGAATGTGACTAAGTTATATTCTATTATTGCTTTTATATGATAAATAGACTTGAAAATTTATTCGTTAATATGTTGTGTGTATCTTTTTTTTAAGGATGAATGTTTTGGATTTAGATTCTACTAATTTTTTAGAAAAATAACAAATATATGATTTTTGGGAATATTCGGATTTGGATCTTTTTTCGAATATCCAATTTTTATATGGATTCAAATATGGTTGTAACAGTCAAGATCCTATAGGATCTTGGGTCGGATTCGAATATGGCATATCATTGTCGGATTCGGATTCGGATCCGGCATGATCCGATCCAAATCCGACCCATTGACAAGCCTAATGGTAGCTCAATAGAGAGAGGCCCAGATTTTTTCGAAAGGCCCATGAATAATAATCCATGTCCAAAAACATCTAAATTTGGACTTCAAGTTCAACAAACAAAGGCCTAACTGTTTGATACCTGTTCTAATAAACCCATGTTTTAAGAGTTAAATTAGTGCAGCTCTTGTGAGCAGACATGGTAGCTCTTCGGAGATAGACTGACATGTTAGTTTCAACGAAGTCTGACCTCCCAAAATTCAAGTCATAACATTTGGCAACAAGTGCAGTGCAGAAGCACTATAAATAGACAGTTCACAGCTAAAAAGAGGTCGATTTTATCTCTTAGTATTTCACACATTTATTAGTTATCTAGGCACGTCGTCCTTGCATTCATAAATTTAATTTATTATAAAACACTCAATTTTTATGAAGTCTAGCATAATTTTAACAATAATTAACTACACTAAATAATATAAAAAATTAATTATCGGTTAATATAAACTCATATACTTCAAATAATTCCTACCTCAAAAGTTCAAAAACTATAGAATATAACTGTTTACAAATTCTATAAATATTTTCATTATATTTTGGTCATATTACCTATATTTTATAATTTTATATTAAGTGATAAATATAATTTAGAAATTAAAATAAATATTAAAAATATAGTCGATAATATAAAATAACCACCAATGAATTGAGCTAGAAGCTTGATTGAAGTGGTCCCTAAAGCATGGCCAGTGGCCACAGGCCCAAAGCCGAATATTTTTTATATTTAGAAAAGTACAAAAATATGCAAAAGGGTCGACCAAACGGTTTTGGCCACTGTTTTTGTGCCCCCTTAATATCTGCAGAATATTTCCTAAACCAAACGACATAACAGACACAGAATACACACATTTTTCACTTTCGTCACTCAGTATCAATATCAAATCTTTGGGTAACTATTGAAACACGTTCACTACCCATTTCTAGTTATATATATATATATGTTCACATTTCATATCTTATATATATGTATACAAATGTATATATTGGTAATTTTTTCCACAGAGCTCAATTCTTGAAGCTATCGTGAAATTAATGTCGACGGTAGGAATGGGCAACAGCATATCGTCAGTCCCAGCTGCCTTGCTGCCGAGTCCACTCAGCTTCAGTCCGATGCGACGCTGTTTGCGTGTAGTAAAGTCATCTCTGTTGATTCCTGCAAGAATTCACAGCCGCCTGGTCACCGCCAAAGCCCGAGCTTCTTCGGCTGCCGTAGTCGAAACAAAGCCTGTAACTCTCTCTCTCTCTCTCTCGCTTTTGCCCCCGCCTTTGTGTTTTCCCGAAATATAATTTTTTATATTCCTTGAAATTTTCTGTAAGTGCATACTCATTTTAATTTAATGTCTTGATATTGAGGTTTCAAAATATAGTTTAGGCGCTCAAAAGTGAAGGGCTTCGAGCAAGTGGAGTCGGGAGTGCCTAGAAGTAATTTTGGTGGGCATAGAGTTGGGACTTTTAATGGTTTTTATGAGAAATAATTGTAACTTGAACCATATAACTTGGCGGTATATTTAACATGTAATGAAATGCTGCTGGTTATTGAAAAAAAAATATAAAATGTGCTATTTTTAGTTGTTTGAGAGAAATTTCTTGGAGAAATGTATTTGTAGAAGAGATGTATGGGAATGAAAATGAGATTGAAAGAGATGCTTTCCTGAAAAATGCGTTTATCAAGATGTATGGGAATGAAAATGAGATTGAAAGAGATGCTTTCCTGAAAAACGCATTTGGATAAACTATTTCAGAATATCTTTTACCACTTCTGATACAGGATTTTGTTTTGTTAACTGCCAAATCAAGCTTCTCTTACATTATATATTGTTATAATATTAGCAAATGATTGAAAGGTAGATAATGATTGGAAGATACAAATATGTGTTTATAAAACTTTTGCAATGACTGAGTTATATAAAAATGTAATGGTTGAAAGATATATAAATATGAGAGAAGGGTTTTGGGTGAATGGAAATTCATTTTTGGGATGTGTTCAGGGAATAAAAGTATCATTACTTCAAAATCACTTGCCAGATGCGTTTTCCTGAACAGAACAAGAAAATGCATGTTTGAAAATAACATTAATTAAGTTTTGAGTTTAGATAGGTGTGGTACTTACATGCTGATTATATTGTTGAATTTACTCATTTTAACATTTATGAATTACGATAGTTCTCATATGAAAAAGTCAGTTGCGTGTTGGGTCATCTAGATAAAAGCTGGAATATTCAGGTTTTCTTGATCTACATTTCGGAGTTTAATAGTTTCATCTTGTGGAGATACTGTGAGTGAGTTGAGAATACAAATTGCTAGTGCTTTATTGCTTTGCTTATTGAGATCTAAAATACAATTATGTGAAACTCTGGAAGGATGTGACTTTGTTGAAGTCATAAGATAGGATAGAATTTTGGAGTAATTGGGTAAAATGGTGATATTTTTCTTGGTAAATTGTCAAGCTTTGGCTGTTATGTTATGTGGAGATAAATTGGTTGAAAAATTCATATATAATCATCAGGTTGTTAGGAGATGAGCTATATGGTTTTATTTTCCATTATATTCACCATTTGCTTATTAACATGCATATAGATTTGTGTGCACTCAGTTGATGGATTTAAATAAACTATGACTACTAACATATTTTGATTGAGAAGAGTGAAGATATATACTCCAAATAACTGGGTGTTGTATGTTGTTAATTTAGGATCTTGTTATTGATGAGACAAAGTTGAACATTCGCAAGAATATTTTAGCTTGTCCCATTTGCTATGAGCGAGCTATATGGAACGGTGATCCCAACTTATCTTTGTAAGTGATATCTTTCTTGACCTCCAATTATGTTTCTGCATCAGCCTTATAATATTTGCTGATAGTATTGGTTATTTTCCCTTCCATGAATGGCTATTTTATGTTCTTGCCTGAGAAATTGCCAAGAAAAATGTTCATTCTTGAAGATGTTTTAGCAGGGAATCTGTAGGTCAGTCTACTTTGCAGTGCAGCACCTGCAGGAAGTCATACTCTGGCAAGGATTCACATCTTGACCTGACAATAACTGGTGGTGGCAAGGTGTATGGTGAGCCTAGGGCAGCATCTACTGAGCTTTTCAGGTTAAAAGATATGATTATAATTTTGGTATTGACCAACTGTTGAACACTTCTGCCCTACTGTTATCCATTTTAAAACACTTTAGAACAAGACTGAGAAGAGTTAGGAGAACTATGGAGGAGCTCATATTGTTATTGAAGGTAGGAGCTAAAGAGCTAGTAGCTAAGGATCTAGCAATTAATGAGCTTGTATCTGTTCACTCACAACCATTCCTGGCAGAAGCTTAAGAGAGAATGGCTGTTGACTGGAAATGATTGATGCTTTCTTCTCATTGCGTGTTCAAAAATCTGAGTTAGTTTGAACTTGGATAATCATAATATAGTATCTTCAGTAGAATATTATGTGAACAAGAGTCTCTAGCCAATAATGCTGGAAAATGTTTTCTTCATGGTATTGCCTGTTTGTCTATATTGTCATCCCAAGATCTCATCTCAAAGTCGTCTATCCATACAGCTTATGTATAGAAGTTTCATGAAACAATATATAATGAATGCTCATGAACAAATTCCAAGTTACTCATACATGGAAAATATGTAACTGCTTCTCTGAAAAGTGGTATTCCGCGACATCTCGTATTGCTAGGGATCCTAATTCTGATGATATAGCTGCTATTTTTGTTACCATTCATGGCCAAGTTAGTTGGAAAGACAAATTATGACTGTAGCACACTCAGAATTCCATTCATTCGCCTGTAACATGAACTTTGCAGAAGGAATTTGTTGTGCCCACTTACTTAACTTGAAATAGATGTTTGTTAAAACAGGTTTCCTTTGGTATCATTTCTCTATGAAAGAGGTTGGCGGCAGAGTTTTTCACTTTGGGGCGGCTTTCCTGGCCCAGAGAAGGAGGTAAGTAAGAATTTTACAACAGCACCATGACTATATTTGTTTCATTGAGAACAATACACTGCATAGCACAGCATGTGATAGTAGTGGAATGGATATGAGCTAAGGGAGGATAATGTTGGGATATATCTAAAGAAGTTAAATCTGTATATTTTTATCCAGTTGGTAGCCATTTTAAAAGCTAGAATTTTCTATATGCTTCAAGCAACTGTGCAGATATGATCTCTGGACAATATAGACTCAATTTCTAGTTTAAAAATCCTTAAACTATGCTTTTCCAGATTGAGATCATAGAAATCAGATTTTGTCCCAGATAGTGTACTCAATTACAAAATTACTCATTCGAATTTTCTTGACGCTTTTAGCAGTTGCCTACAGTGTTAATACTAGCTGAACTTTGTACATCTATCTAATTTCTAATTAACCAGTTCACTCACTTACTGGTGTAAACATATGCATGATGCTATTATTCTGGATAACTTATTGCCTAATGGCTTCGAATGCAGTTTGAATTGATAAAGGATTACCTCAAGCCAGTCTTAGGCAGAAATATTATTGATGCAAGTTGTGGAAGTGGTATGTTTTCGAGGCTTTTTGCCAAAAGTGGACTATTTTCTCTTGTCGTTGCTTTGGACTTCTCTGAGACAATGTTGCAGCAATGTTATGACTTCATTAAGCAGGAGGATAACTTTCCTGAAGAGTATGTTCCTTTTACAAAAATCGGGCCATGATTTTGTAGCTTGTCTGGGGCATTTCCTGTAAAAGTTTTGGCAATTTGATTACAGTTCTATAAGCAACTTGTTTTGGTCCAGGAACTTAATCCTGGTAAGAGCTGATATCTCCAGGCTTCCATTTGCTTCAAGTACTGTGGATGCTGTGCATGCTGGTGCTGCTTTGCACTGTTGGCCATCACCATCAGCAGCTGTAAGTAAATAGCTGAACTTATTTATTGCTAACACTTGTTAGTGTTTTGCAGTTATTTTTAGCCACTTTAGTAATTCTGTAACCAAAGGTTCCATTGCTGTTCTTGAACTTTGCGCATTGTCAAAAAATTTAGCAGATTAACTAGAAGCAGATATTGAATTGATATGGCTGAACGTTTGCAGATCTTGAATCTTTTGTATATTTTTATGATGTCTAAATGTTATTGAGTGAACAGGGACATCTGCTTGTTATATTCTTACGTTCATATATTTCTCACTTAATCACCTCTTATCAATTTTCCTTTCGCTTTTTAATAGGTCGCAGAAATAAGCCGTGTGCTGAAACCTGGAGGGATGTTTGTTGCGACAACTTACATTATAGATGGCCCCTTTTCATATCTTCCACTACGCAGACCTCTACGTCAGGTACTTTTGGAAAGCTAAGAAGTGAGTTGAACTTGTCAAAAAACTGATGCATGAATTTACAGAACTGGAAAAAGTTTGCAGATGGAATAGATTTTTCGAACAGTGTAGAAACCTATTCAATTCATTGAATATTGTCTACTTTCTACACACCTTTGATCATCTACCTGAGAGTGATATTTGTGCTTTTTCTTTTTCCCTTTGTACAGAGCATCGCGCAAATCTCAGGCAGTCATGTATTTTTGTCTGAGAGAGAACTTGAAGATCTGTGTACATCTTGCGGTCTTGTCAACTTTACGTGCACCAGAAATAGAAGCTTTGTGATGATCTCGGCCATGAAACCGGTGCCATTGTAAGCCAACTCTGTACAGTTGTTCTCTATTTTATGCCTCTGAATGGCGGAGCCCTTTATAAAATCTGCTTGGAATGATATCTCCGTGAGGTGGTTTTGTTATACGGCAATCAGTGTCGAGCATGTAACACAGAAAATACTAAACTGTGGGGTGAACAAGATATATATTGTTGAATTTATGTATAATAAGAAATAATAGCATAGCTCTGTTCCCAGTTATGATCTAGCTACAACCCTTGTATATTTTATTTTGATTTTGAGTGGTCAACTGTCAGTCATCACCAACCTTAATTTGGAGTTTCTGCAGCAGATGAACAAGGAAACTTATGCAGTAGGGATCCTCAATTTAGGTTATATTTATGGATGGGAATAGGTCAGGCTAGGGTGTCAAAATTAAACTCAACTCAATGATCCGATCATGACCTACTTGAAAAATATCAAATTTGGTGTTTTTGGATTTGGGTCAAATTAGGTCGGACCCAAAACTGACTTGAGAAAAAAGAATAAGGCTAGATTTGTTTTGGGTCAACCCGCTAAATTTGAAAACAAGAAGTAGGTGATTCAATAACCCAATAAACTTGACTCAATCTTATCCAACCCAAAAATAATTGACTAATTAAAAATAAATTTTAAATTTGAAAAATTTATATCCAATAATCTAAACCAAGAAAAATTTTAAATTCAAAATTTCAAAAATCTTAAAATCTCCAATACACATCAAAAAAAGATTTTTTTTGTGGAGTTTTGGGCTATGAATTAATGGAGGAAACTAGCTATTGGTGCAAAACAGATTTTGAATTTGATGGTTGTCATCAAAATTGTCTTTGAACTTTAATTTGATGTTTTTGTCCTTGGAATTTAATTTTTACTATCTAGTAGTTAATTTTGCATTGATAGTTGTCATCGGAATTGTTTATTGAACAATGGTTTAATACAATATTACTTTTTTGTATTTTGAGTAATTATGGACATGACGAATTTTAAAATTATTATATTTCTTACTTTCGTAAACCTTAATGATTATGTAGAATTATGATTTTATTGGTAAATCAAACTTCTACTCAATTACAATGTTGGAATTTATAAATATGAAAAATAAAATATTTAAATTAGTTTGGGTTGGGTCGGGTTTATCAGATTGTTAGGTGTCCTAATTGAAAATCAGGTCAACTCGAACTTGACTCAATTTTTTGTGAGTCAAGTTAAGATTGATCCTTCTGGGTTTAGCATCAAGTTGGGTTCGGGTTTGGTATTTTTTAATTATACCCCTACCTTAACCCAACCCAAACTCATCAAACCCACTCGAATTGACACCCGTAGGTCAGATTATTTGTCAGGGACCTGTGACCTAGTTTATGTACGTTTTCGTGTGGCCTAGCCCATTTAATAAAAAGGTTAGGCTAATTGTTTTAATTAAAAAATAACTTTTTAATTAAATTGGTTAGACTTAAGCTTTTTTAAAAGCCCATAAACTTAAAAGGTTCACTCGTTTATCATTCTTTATATTTTATAAAACAGCTTTTATTATTTAATCAACATTTGATGAAAGTGGACTGAGTTATTTTTAGGCTCTATATCTATATAACTTTTATTTATATACGACTATGTTACACTTGAATTAACTTTTATACTTCTAGTTGAATAAAAGATTTGGCTTATTTAAGTCAAAATTTAGTCTAACTTAGCCTACTTTCATACATATTAATATCTCATAACTTGAGAACTTTTAAAGTTCAAACTCAACTCATAATTATTTTCTCTCAAGTCAAACTTAAAACTCATGTTCTTAAAGTTTCATTCATCTCAATTCATGTTCATATAGTTAGTACGATTTTATTCAAACTTAAATATACATCAACCCAATTGATAGTTCTAATACATATAAAGCGTAACACATGGAATGATATCTTTAGGATTCCATTAATAGGATTTAGAGGATATATGGATAAATTTTATAAGATCCTAATTTTATAAGATGTTTTTAGAGTTTATAAGATGCTAAATATATATTTTTTTAAATAAGTTCTTAAAATATTTGAATAAGATAAGATTTTAGAGCTTATAAAATGTTAGTAATGGTAATTTCGTAATTAAAATGATTAAAATTAAGAGAATTTGTTAAGATTGAAAACAAGTTGGGTACCCTTACTTTTTGAGATTATAAGCTTTTTTTCAAAAAAAAAAAAAAAAATACCAAACATTTTTTGATATCTTATAAGTTATCAAATATTTTGAGAAGCTTATAAACTCACCCAAACACCATCTAACTTCTAAGACAAACATCATCTTCAGTCAAATACGTAGTGTGTCTTAAATATATTTAAATAAAACCAACTAGAAATACTTAGTCATTATCTCAAAAGTTAGGTTAGTATAATAAAAAAAAATGTCAATTTGCAATAGGTAGCTAAGATTGTTTTCCCATAAAGCTAAGTTCAGCAAGTGAGGTCTGCCTAAACTAATAGGGTTTTCAGAGACATAACTAAACATGCCAAATTTGTTAATTAGTGTGCACATACTACCCACTTCCATAGAGCTCCATTGCTAGTTAAAACAGCAACAGCCCATCTTATTTTACTATGTGATTTATGATTTCTTAACTAATTTTAAATTAGAAGAAAGAAAATTACAAACTTTTGAAGACAACAAATTTAACCTCACTACTTTTTAGGTTAACCTTAAGAGTGGTCACTTAATTGATTAATATTGAGTTGGATATAGAGAGAAGGGTTATGCATTCAAATTTCAATCCCACCCATAATGATTGATTTGAGTGAATTCACGATAAGCTGTATATACGTACCCACATTCACATAATACATTCAAAGCAAGCTACAAATAGAAATGGCGTACGAGCATAAAGGCAATAGAAATTTATAGGCATTGACCCCCGGGCCCCTACTGATAGACTAAATGCCAAAAATAATTACAAGTGGGTACAAAAGAATTTCATCATGAAAGCACTAAACAAGGAAGTACTGCTTCCCTTAAATGTAAAAAGTCAAAAGAGATCAAGACTACGCACAAAAGAGTGAAATTTGGCAAGGCACAAAAACTAGTATTGGTGCAAAAAGATCCATCCCAACCCGGCAATAAACTCCAAGTGCTATATATACACTTTACAAGTGAAAAGTAAAAACCACAAAAACCAAAACCAAGGAGCAAAATGGCTAGAGAATCAACTAGCAAACAAGTCCCTCACTTGAATCTAAAATTGGGATAACCAAGTTCCTCCATTCACAGCAAGCTCTGAACCTTCCGTCGCAATATGTAATAATCACAAGAACAAGCATATTTGGCTAGGAAATCAAAAATCAAATTCTCTTGTCTAAAAATGTGATTGAAATTGATCTTGAGGGGGTTGAATCAATTGTCTGCTGCGCTAGATAATGTGAGCAAGGTCCTACTGATGCATTTATGAATTTTGGATAAGTTGAATAGAAATGACCATCAATCTCACCACAAATGTTTGAGAGGTTTTTATTGGCACATATTTCCAATTCCCTCATCATAGCATAAAACTCAGCAAACATATTAGTTTTAGTACCCAAAGGCTCAAAGAAAGCAGAGAGAACTCCATTGTTGTTGTACCTAAGAATCCCTGCAACCCCAGCACTTCTAGGGTTCCCTTGAGAGGCACCATCAATATTAAGCTTAGGAAAATTAGGAAGAGGCTTTATCCATCCAACCACTTCACAAATGATAGGGGGCTTAGGTTGAAGAGGAACCTCAAAAGTGGCTGTAATAGTTGTGTCTCCACTCTAGTGTTTTGCTTGTAGTAGGTTGGATTTTATGGCAACAAAAATGTAGACATTGATCCTTCAAATGGTCTTTTGAGCTAGACAGTTATGTGCTTATATGCTTGAGATCATTTCTTGAGCACCAAATGAACCAATAAATTAAGATTAGCACAAGAGTTTTAATGCGGACTTTATGGCTAGCTCGAGCATTGTTTTTCCATGCCTGAAAAGCCAGAGATATATTAGTAATATTAGGCATAGAAAAATGAAAGAGCTTGGTAGAATGACCAAAACCTACTTAGCAAAAGGATAAGATATAAAGAGATGGCCAATGCTCTCAATATCAAAGCAGTGCTGGCACTAAGATTCCAAGTAAATTCCTTTATCTTGGAGCCTCTCCTCAATAGGAATAAGATTGTGCAAAAGCCTCCACATAAAAATAGAGATTATGGGAATAAGGATGTCATTCCAACACTTAAGATATAGATTATGCTGGGGCCTCACTTGTCTAATGTTCCACCAAGTATTGTTAGAGCTAAACTTGTCATTAGAATATAGCTTCTAAGAGGAGACATCTTACGAGTCATAGAGTACAGGGATACAACAGATTTAGGCCATAATATCTGATGGAAACACATCCTCCAGTTTGTTCCTGCACTATTTTCCTTCTTCCCAAAATGAGTAGTTTCCAAAAAGAGTGGGCAGGGACATTAAAGAGATTGTGAAGTTGCAGTATAGAGTTGAGGAAAAATTTTCCTATCTAGCAACCATGATGAGAGTTTTCCACCACCAAGCATCCAGAAGATATATTTTTCTGCTTCTATTCTAATAGAGCATGACCTTTTCCAAATACAAGAATTTTGTTGGGAAGCTTTGATGATCATATAGTGGCGATCTCCACAATATTTTTTCAAAAGAATCTCAGCCCACAAAGGTCCTAGAGACCTAAGTATCCACCAAAGTTTGATAGTAAAAGTAGCAACTGTGTCCTTGAGGCTTCTCAAGTTAAGGTATCCTTCATGGAATGGATTGCACATGTTTTCCCATGATATGCAATGTATCTTTTCCCTTGATTGTGTGGAGCCCTGGAAGTACTTGTTGAAAAGTCTCTAGATCTTGATCAATACAATCTTGAATGCTCTCATCCTATGAGCTTCTTTCTAATACTGGAGAGAATCAAGTCTTGCATGAGCCCATGTTAATTACCTCTGTGAAGAGAAGCCCCAAGATAGATAAAAGAAAGTTTCTTTTGGAACAAGTCAATGATTTGAATCATATCATCAACAAGGGAAAGTTTCATTTAATACACAAGGAATGAGCTCTTGGAAGGGTTTACAACTTAGCCAATGGACTAATACTTAGACGACAAGAGCTTGAAAATTTGGATATTTTCTACTTTAGCTTTTTCTAAGACGATCACATTATTAGCATATGCTAAATATGTGAGCTTAAGACCCCTTCCAACTTCAAAAAACAAAGGTGGATATTGGCTAAATGACTAGTCTAGCCCCTCTGAGAAAATCTCAACAAAAATGATGAGAAGACTTGAAGATATGGGGTCTTCTTGTCCAAATCCCTTTGAGATTTAAGGAAACCAGACATGCAACCATTGATCAAAGCAGAGAACCAACAACTAGAGATGAGGTTATTCCTTAAAGAAACTAATAAGATAAAAACCAAAATTATCAAGGTCTGCAAGAGGACCTTCCAATTCATCCTATCATAAGCTTTTTGTATATCAAGTTTGAAAATGAAATCCTCCTTATTCCTTTCCAACTTATGCATCATTTCTTGATCAAGAATAATTGTATTATACATAAGCCTCTCTTGAACAAATCCATTTCGAGATAAGGATATAAAAAAGAGGTAAAACTTAGATGACTTGATGCAAATAATCTTGGAGAAGATGTTGTTGGTGGTATTGCACAAGCTAATAGGTCTCAGTCCTTTCAAGAGTTTGGAGACTCAATTTTAGGAATAAGCGTTATGGTGGTAGCAGAAATACTTCTAGGGTGAGGAGACCCCACACCATTAATTTCAACAATATCCCAACAGTATTAGAAGAACTTAGATCTAAAACTATCTAAGCTGCAGCTTTATATAGGCAAATGATAAGACCACATCCTTCATTTCTTTCTTTGAGAGCAATTCAATGAGAGAGTTGAGATCAATTAAACTAGGCAACTAGGGAATAGAATCCATAGTGTCACTTGAAAGCTGCCTTTTATGTCTGGTCAAAAGATTCACAAAGTAAGAGGAGTCAGAAACTTTGATATCTTAAAAATTAGTGACAATATTTCAATGATCAGGTATGTTAAAGATCTTCCCTTTAGATTACTTCTTTTGTACTAAGTTGTGAAAAAAGTTTGTGTTTCTTTTTCCCTTATTGAGCTACTTACAAGAGGACTTTGGCTTCCAAAAGTCTTCCACATGGAGAGGGAAGATGCAAGCAAATTATTATTTCTCTTGAGGACCATAAGTTGGCAAAAGATGGATTAGTACACCTCAGCTTGGGCTGCACTCAACCTAGCTTCATCAACTCTAGAGAAGAGATTTCGAAAGACTTCTTTGTTTCCACCTCTTCAAGGTTTTCTTAAGTCTTGGGAGTTTAAGAAATAGTCTCATCATACCATGAGCACTAATAGGAAATTTCTAGCATCTTCTAACAACATTAATGAAGTCATGGTGCACCTAATCCACATATTTTGAAATCTAAAAACTTGATGGTTCAGAGGAAGATGGACCAAGAAAGTTGATGCATGTGCAAAGCATGGTGCTCAGAGCAACTTCTATGCACATGGGAAACCCTGATGGAATTGAAAACCTCATTCCATGAAGATAAGTAGAAAACTCTATCTATCCTCTCCTAAATTTATTAGTCCAAGTGCAAAAGTCCAGCATCCTCAAGTTCAATATCCACCACCATATCTTCAAAATCCTCAATGGCACTGGCATTAGGTTCAGCTTCACACTTTCTTTCATCAAGACTCAAGAAAATGTTAAAATTACCTTTAAATGATCCAAGGTAAAGAAGTATTAGAAACCTGTCTCAAGTCATCCCAAAGTTGTCTTCTATCCAATTTCACACACTTAGAAGACACAAAAGAGCATAAAATTTGATAGGGCTAAAAAGGACAAAATATTTGAATGCGAAGAGTTTGCTCATATCCATTAACACATCTACATTCAAGTTGTTATCATAGAGGCACCATATTTTGTTCAAGTTAGCAATCTCTTGATCAAGGCCCAATTTCACACACTTAGAAGACACAAAAGAGCATAAAATGTGAGAGGGCCAAAAAGGACAAAATATCTGAACATGAAGCATTTGCTCAATATCTATTAACACATCCGCATTCAAGTTGTTCTCATAGAAGCACCATATTTTGTTATTCAAGTTAGCAATCTCTTGATCAAGGCCTAATATCCTAGGCATAAAAAATCATCAAACCGAATAGGAGGCTCAAGAAGAACAAGTTTGATTTTGAATTCTCTAACAAGATTATGGAGAACTCTTTAAGAGACATTGTTTCTAATGCATCTAATGTTCTAATGATGAAGTCAATCATTCGGTTTGGAATTTGAGGGGTTTTATTATGCCAAACTTCTTCACTCATTGGGCAGGGTAGCGATCATTTGAAAGAGACCTTAAGATTCTTTATCTTTGTTGGGCATCTCGAAAAATATGTTATGTGGAAAGATTTGGAAGTGGTACCATGAGAAGGGATGCAAGGTAGGGCAATGACAATTTTAGTTGGATTGGGGATCATCTTTGGTGCAGGGAAGAGTTTAGAGATGAGGTTTTTTTCTTTTTTTTTTTTTTGCTTTTGTGAGAGGAAGTGGATGAAGAGGAGGTACTTTTCAATGGCATTGTTTTTTGTAAAGGTAAAGGAGCAATATCATAATCCTCATTATTAATAAGTCCAGGAAAAAGAGTTTCATTAGCAGCCTCATTACTACTCCACAACCGTCTCTGGGCAACACGTGTAAATTAGGAAAAGATTAAATAGGTAACAAATTATAGTTTAATTGAGAAATCTCCCATTAACGAGCTCAACCAATCACAAGTCATTAGATGTTGATAGTTTTCTTATAGCCGCTCCAATGGCTACTAGTATTAGAGCTTTCTTCTTTTGTGATGAGGGTAAACTCATGAAAAAATAAAAAAAATAAAAAAATGAACTAATAAGTTCTCCTATGACTAATGACTCAAGATCTTTTGCTTATTGAATGGTAGTAACTTTAGGTGTCTACTCCTTTGGTAACAAGCAAAGTATTCCGTCCTTGTTCACTTTCTGTCAGACCCTTCATAAGCAAAGCACTAAGTTGATATTCTCCTAAAACAGGCATACATTTGGTTAATAGTTACTCCTATTTTCGTGAAAAATGTTTAATATTGATGAGTAAGTAAAATAATTCTATCATAACTTACTTAAGAGGTTCATTCGTGAGTAACTTGTATCATGTTCACATATCCTTCGTTGTTGACATATTGATGTGATTGTATTCAATTCCTTGGTCAACTCACAACATAGGATGTCTTTTGGCTTAGTATTCATAGATATGTTCTTTTTGTTCTCGATGGCAAGCTCTTTTCTTCCTCTGGAAGACATGTTTTCATTTATTGGAATTAATGGTCACTCAATACTAATGGAATGTAATAAAGAACTTCTCAATTTGTTCTTCTAGGTTGTGTAGTTTGTCTATCAAATAGTGGTGGGCGAGCATGGGGTTGAATCTTTGCATAAACATTACAATTGGGTGTAGCTGTTAGGATCTTGAACTCGGGTTGGTTGAATCTATAGGTGAGCACGAGGCTCTAGTACCAATTTTTAGAAAAATAGGCCTAAGAAGGGATTAGTTCGGTGAAAAGTAAAGTTTGCAAGAATTCTTTTATCAATAAGTAAAACTAGAAGTTTCAAAGAGAGAACAATAAAAATGGAGACAGTAAAGTTAAGGACATAGGAGATATTCGGCCAAATAACTTACATGCATTATCTAAGCTTTCACTTAAAATTTTAATTTGTAAATTTCACTAATACCTCCAAAGAGAACTAATATAAATTCGCTTAATAAATAAATAAAAATAATACTGCTATGATAACTAGCAAGAAAACCAATATAATAAAAAAAAGACAAACAAAAGTGGAAGTGAAAGGACACCAAATGTCCTTTCTGCCTTTGAGGGAAGCAGTAAATTTTAAAATAACCCCAGGATCCATGTCCTTTTGTGCGGTTCAAACCTCAACCTGATTCAAATAAGCAATGGGGCAAAATTAAGCCATCCAAAGAGAACCACATGGCACTATATCATAGTGACACTTAAGGCAAATGTTGAATTGCCAGCTCAACCAGAAACTATACCCCTGTATTTAATGTAAAAGGCGCTGAAAGAAGTTATCAACCAACCAATCCAACAATATCTATCCAGTCTATTTAGATATAACCACCCAACTAGCCTAACCTTGGAGTTAAAAAAGGCTGCAAAGCCATTGTAGCAAGTTTGTCCTTAGCCTGACCTTAGTTTATCCTCACAAGCTAAGGAAATAAATATACTGAAGCCATTCTTTACAGCATCAACAAGTCTCTAGTGACCCAAGGCCACATTTGTTACTCGTTTGGTCATAGCAAGCAATAATTGCTCCTTTTCTTCTTCACAATTGGTGCCTCAAAATTTAAAAAAAGTGAGCAATAAAAACCAAAAAAAAGTAACAAGAAAAGTTTGTTATTTCATATGTATTTCCTTAGATTTTTATAGCAGTTAAGAGAGCATCTTCAAGTTAATTCCAAGTGTAACTTGACGAAACTTGTCTTCCAGAGGAAAGATTGTTAATTAGCTTGACACAAAAGTAGGATAGCATTTGTGCACAAATTGAACATGTAGATAAACAATTAAAAGAAAGAAAAAATGAAGAGGTATGGATACATCGGGATTGGAGACTTTATAGGACTTCATAGACTTCAATGCATTTTATTGTATTATTTTAGGGTCAGATAGAACCAAGGATAGCCATTGGTTAGAAATACAGATCTTTATCCCATGGAAATTGATCTTCTTTGACCAAAATTCATTTTACCCCCTGTACTGTGGGGTATGTATCAAATACTCCCTATACTTTCAAAACCTTCAAAACCCCCCTCAAGGGTGTCAAATACTTCTTGTACTTCCAAAAATCTTCAAATATCCCCTCAAATTCATCTATCGTTAGTAAAATAACTGACGGTGTCAAAACTCTACAATAAATTACTAATTTAATTTCAAAAAATAACTAAATAGTATAAAAACCTATGATACATGACTTTCTTTTCTGTGTAGACAAATCTACCCTTGGAACACGTACTACCAAAACGTTTAAATACCCTACTCAAACTTTTTTTGCCATTAGAAAAATAACGGTTGTTTGGCTAATGTAGCACTAAAATTATCTTCCATTTACATATATAGTCATTGAAAAATTTTATGTCCAAAATACCCTTATAATTTACTATATAATGCTCAAGTTTCTTACTTCAATTTTGTTACTTTCATTTTAGGACTTAAAACATCATCTAACTCGTAATCCAATAAAAATATTAAATCATTTCATTTTTTTAAAAAGAACATTAGACAACTCCATTTTAATACAGAACATATGGGACTAACAAAACATAGCCTACTTGTGTGAAAAAAATACATGGGACCATTATACGTATTTCTATTTTGTAACTATTTGTCTAAAAAATTTCAAATCTGCATTCATTTTGGAATATAAAAAATGTATAATAATATGTAGGATTTTGTTATATTTCACTTATAATTTATCATTACTTTGTAAAAAAATGTCACGTATCCTAGTTTTTTATTCTATTTAGTTATTTTCTGATGTTAAATCAGTAATTTACTGTAAGTTTTGACACCGTTAGTTATTTTACTAACGGCAAATAATTTTGAAGGGGGTATTTGAAATTTTTTGATAGTACAAGAAAGTATTTGACAACCTTGAGAGAGGTATTTGAAAATTTTGAAAGTATATGAGAATATTTAATATATACCCCTAATGGGGGTGAAATCTGCTGAAGACTGGATTAGGTAGGTATTTTGATGAGGTTCGACCTCTCTAGTCGATATATGAGTATAGGTGGGCTGAGTTCTGCAATCACTAGCAAACATCAGACTAGTCGAGGAGCCCTCGGCTTAGGCACTCCGACGCTCAAGTCAATACGGGTCGGCTAGATAATATCAACAGCAAAGTAAGGGCTTTTTGTATATATGAGAGCATACTTTTGAAAGGCTGGAGTGGGGGTATTTATAGCCTTATCTCCGTGGGGATTTGTCTGAGATGCCCTTGACGTGTTGGAAGAACCTTTGTCCTTGCATGAGGGGCATTTGATCATTTCCCACTCCTGTACTATTCTAGGTGGCTATCTTTCCAGGTTTTAGGGACAGAGTAGGACACTGTTGACGCACCTCCTCCCTGGTGCGGCAGCATGGGCGGTATTGGGGCGGCATGCACCATTAATGCAGAGGCATATCGTCTGTCAGGGCATTTAATGCGGCAGAGTTGGTACTGTACGTCGTCGACCTCTCTGGCTGGAAGAATGATCGACCTGATAACGGATTGGAACACGGCACATGAAGCAGACTAGCGATGTGGGTCGAGATATCGACCCGTAGCCTTGTATGAGGCCTGGTCGAGTGCTCGTCTGTTTGGGTACACCGTCGATCTGTGTCAGTAACGCCATTGGGCCCAGAGTGCAAGATGGACCTGATGCTACATCCTTGGGCCCATGGTGTTTGGGCTGAGTGAGCCTCTTGGGCTATCCCATATTAACCCCATAGGACATGGGGTAAAACAAATTTAATCATTTCAAAAACCACATAACATTTTTATTATGTGAAGGGACTACACATCTCATCGCATCCTATCTTTGGAAGCTAGACCCTAAATCTCTAAAGATCTCCACACTAATCATGATCTTGTCTGTCATTTATGTTGCTGTCTTCATTTTTCTTTCTAAAATTATTTTCAAGCAAACAAGAATGTTATTATTTGTAATAATAATAAGGGACAAATTTTGCCAATTTGTTTCACCAAAGAAAATTCTATTAATTCAACTAATATCTAAAATCCTGATGAACAGAATAAGTAATTAAGAATCTTGGGGCTTGTTCTTTTATATTTTGGCCATTTTTAAAAAAAAAAAATTGGGAAAATAAATTTTTGGGAGAAAATTTGGAGAATGTGCCATTCGTTTCTTTTTATTTTGAAAAAATATGAAAAATAATTTGAGAAAGAGTTGTTTGTTTCTTTATATTTTGGAAAGAGACAAATTTTACTGTAAATATCAAATCAGTTGCTTTTTTGTTGGGTTTATAGGGTGAAAGTGATTTTTTTATATATTATATGTATGTATTTTTATAATTGAATGATGCGTGAGTGTGTACATATATATATTTGTAATGATTGAAATATAAGTGTAATTAATTTAATTGGTTATTTATTTTGAAATTTATATTTTTATAAATTTAATATTAGTGAATGATGTATTATTTGGTTATATTTATAAATATTAATTATTCATGAAACTATAATTATATTTTAATTGCAAAAAAAATTAGCTTATATCATAATTATTAAGATTGACTTATAAAAAAAATTAATTACTATACATTAATTATAAACTAATTAATGTTTATTAATTAAAATATAATTATTGAATTATTTATTACTTACAATTTATTTATAAATAAAACTTAGTTATTTATTAAAATAAATAATTTTTTAATAATTTATATAAATAAGACTTAATAACAATTCATCAAATTAAAAAAATAAATAATATTATATTATATAAAATTACATCATCTTAAATTATTTATTAAATAAATAAATGTAATTTTTAATTACACGTAAAATATGAAATATAATTAATATATAAATAATAAGTTATTTAAATAAATTAGTTTAATTAATTTAATAAGTTATTTAATTATTTTAACTCATTATTTAATTAATATGTTATTTAGTAAATAAATTACTTAGTGATAACCAAATAATTTTACTTAAATTTAATTAATTCTCTCAACAATTACTTTAAGCATATCAATATTAATTTATTAAACTTAATAGATTATTACATAAGTATCACCCTGTAATCAAATTTTTTATTATAATTTTAAATAAATGTAAAGATTAATATTTAATGAAGAATATTTTTTTGAAAAAGATTAATTTATTTATGATATCAAATTAAAACATCTTAAGTTATTATTAAATGAATAAATATAATTTTAATTAATACATTAAATATTAAATATAACTAATATATTATTAATTAATAAGTAAATTTAATTAATTTAATATTTTATTCAAGAAATAAATTATTAAGTAATAACATAAATAATATTTAAGTAAATTTAATTCATTTTTTCAGCAATTAATATAATTAAATTTGTAAACATAAGTTTTAGAATTTTTTTACCTAGTAAAATTTTAATATTTATATATATATATGTATGTGTGTGTGTGTGTGTGTGTGTGAATGATTCAAGTGGAAGGTTGAAAGGTTTTTTGAGAAAATGTAGAAGAACATGGCCTTGCTTTCTCCATTTGTTGGCTAAACATAATTCGAATATTATTAGTTCTTTTTTCCCGTTTGTTCTTCTTTTAAGCTGCATATGTAAAGGTCGTTTTTATCCTCACTAGACGTATTGCCATCATCATGATTTTCATTAGATTTATTGTACACTCATTTTGACATCAATTTCCCAAATCGTGTGGATAATCATTTGTCTTGCACTTTGGTTGTGGGACTACTCTTTGCTTTAAATGGTAGAAGATTTAACGAGTTTAAAATTCGCATTTAGATGTCAATTTTTAAAGTTTTCATCAACTACAACCTCGTTGCTTTTGTCTTGTTACGGAAGGATATCTTTTCTTATTTTTCTATTCTGCTACTTTATTTATATTATGTTTGGATCAAGGAAAAAGATAAGGAAAATGTAAATGTACAAATACTAAGGCATAAGGTTACACTATTTAAAGTAAAAAAAAAAAAATTCTTCATATTTTTCACGTTAAAATCCATGATCCAAATTAACATAGGGTTACAGTTTCATGGTTTACATTTCCTAATGAAGTTTTGTGAGGGCGTAATTATCATTTAATAATCAATAAAATAAAGTTTGTAATGTAATACTCTTTTAAGTTTGACAGCAGCTCCTCACCATCCAAATTTAATATGGAAAGCCCATATATAATTAATAAAAAAGTTGTTGCATTGTGAGGGACAATAGTTAATGACCATTTTTAATTTGGGTATTAGTATACTATTTAATATGTGCCAACAGAAAATAAAAAGCACGAATTATTAAATGTTTATATAAAATGTTTCTTTTGATGCTTGTTTTGCATATAAGAATTAATACAGGCATTAATCAATGTGGAGTATGGTTTTTTATAGGACATTAGATGTGCGTGGGTGTGTGTGGGTGAATCTTAAGCTTATTATATTTTTTGTTAATAATTTTTCTTTTTAATTGTTTCCGTGGACTTATTTATAGAAAATTCTACAAAGAAATATACATAATTAACAAAAGGTGTTCTCCTGCATGATATACAGGTACTGACATTTAATGGAATAACTCTTTTGGTCTTATTTTATTAGAAAATGTTTGACCAATTATGATCACAATTACAGCTGAATTTATCTAATTAAACCTAATTTAATTGTTATCTTATAGCAGTATTTAAATATTTCAGATTCTACCTAATTTAGTTTTGAATTAAAATGGCCTTGCTAAAATCGTGAGGTAGTGGCTTCAAGATTTTAAAGTTATAGAGGGTGTTTGGTTAAATTTATTTAAAAGAATTTATAAGCTCTTACATCATATAAAATGTGCTTGGAGTTTATAAAATACTATATTTTATTTTTCAAAATAAGTTATTAAAATGTTTGGATAAAATAAAATTTTAGATCTTATAAAATATTAATTATCATAATTTTGTAATTAAAATAATCTTTTAAATGAGGTTATTAAAATCTTAAAAATAAGTTAGGACTTCCTTACTTTTCTCAAAGGAGCTTATAATATTCTAACATCCTATTTTAAAATCCTATAAATTTCTCTTTCAAAAACTTATTGAACATTTTCTAACATCTTGTAAGCTCATCAACATCTTAATAAGAGGTTTTTAGGAACTTATTAAGCTCACGCAAACACCTTCTTAATTTCAGGTTTCACATAGATGTAAGGTTAGAAATTTAGACTCCAATGAAACTTAGGTGTGCATTTATGTGTGTAATAATAATAATAATAATAATAATAAAAGTTCCACATATATGTCAGTATTTATTTGTTTTTATAATAGTTGATTAATTAAATGTAAATTGTTAATTATTATTAATAAGGAATAGATTAATTAGTTATTAATCGTAAATTGGCCTAAACTTACAAGTTCGTGAGTTTATTTAAGAAATGCAGTTAAATTGAATTTCTGTCTCTTTCTTTTTGGGGCTCTTCAAAGGGAGAGCTTGATTAAATACATAATAAAATGGTCAACTTTTTTCGTCTTTCTAATGAAATCGATTAATGGGAGATTTCAAAGGATAACTTGTGTCTGCTTTACAGTAGTAGGGCATTGTATGTTAACATTATATTGATGATCCTAGAAAATGAGTTTTTCAATCAAGGGTATTCAAAATAATTAGAATATTAAAATAGGAAAGCGTGCTTATAAATCTAGTATATATGCTTGGCTAATTTTACGCACATCAATATTATAAATTGCTAAGCATTATGATGAATCAATTATATTATTAATTTTATATATTTTTCATCAACCTATATGTTTTTTTAAGAATATTTCCAATTTCGTTTTTTTTTATTTTTATTTACTTTGATAAAATCAAGATCCACACATTAATGTTTTTGGATTGAGTGGTTGGGGTATGGGGAGGGGAGGGATGTGGCTCATAAGATAGAAAATATTAACATGTTTTAACTAATATTCATCACAAATAACAATGAAATACGAAAATAGAATACACACCACTCCAAATTTCAAAATGAATTGGAAATTCTCTTAATTGGATTTTATCAATATATTTTTTCATTTATATACATTTATTAAGGATTTATTGAGACTTAAATCTTAGACTTTATATTTATATGTATGAGATTGACGTCATTTTGCTAAATATCGACTTTATGTTTTCATTTAAATATATAGATTTTAACATTTGACACAATTTTAATTGGAACTAAGATTTTTTAATTCTAAGATTATGTTCACAAATGCAATGCAAACGCCACCTATAAGGATTCAACATATGAAAAAAAAAGGCAATAGCATAAGATTGAAAAATAATATGCCAAAAAATTACCAGAAAAGAAAAAAGTGATATAGCTAAACTAACAAAGAATACATTTGTATATGTAAATATCCTACTCAATTTAAATCATAAATACACAACCAAAAAAAAAAAGAAAAGAAAAGAAAGAAAGAAAAGAAAAAAATGAAAAACAGAGTTAATCAGAAGAACAAAGCCATGAGGCAACATTACCTTCAGCAGTGGAAACAGAATTTTCCATACCTTTCTCTGAAATATTCAAATTGTAGCCACTGCTACTGTTAATATTCCCATCAAAAGTCACCAAGTTTTCATGAACCCCATCATTATTTCTCACTGTTTCTCCACTTTTCCACCTTGTGAGATTGTCATTATCCCCTACTTGTGTCGTAGCAGACGGCGTTTCCTGACTCGGAAACCCACTCAGGTTGCCGAAAGTCATCGATGCATTTCCTCCCAATTGAAGGGGAATATTATGATTTTGTAGGTTCACGAGATGATTAGAGGGTTGTGGATAATTGTTTGAGTTATTTGAAGTAGAAACAACGTTTGTAGTAGGCACTGTAGAATCGATCATGGTGGAATTTAATAGCAACGAGGGAGTAGGGGGAGAAGAAGAAAATGGAGATAAAACCTTGTGAGCTGAGGGTCTGAGGGGATGAAGCGGGCCTAGAGTGTCCGAATGGGCACCCGACCGGAGGGCCGCTGCGGCGGAGAACAGATCCAGCCGTCGAGAATAAAGAGAACCCGAAAGCGGGGAGGCGGGAATCCCAGTGAACTCTTGCACCATTTGTCTGAAATTTGTGGTGTCAGTAGTGAGTACAGTGGTAGGCGCTCGTCGTGACGCCCGGGTCCGCTTCTTGGGCTTCTTGGTCACGCCCGGCAGGTGATGGTCGGACCCCAATAAAGCCTTGGAAGCGTGGCCCTCGGAATCTGCGCGCAGAGGTACGGAGGGTGATGGACTTGGGAATGGACCTTCTTGCGCAGTTGATTTGTTTCTTGACAGTAATGATGATGAGGCAGTTAAGTTTCCAAAGTTGCCATAATTGTGTTGAGATCTTAAGCCCCTAGACCAAATCAGATCATTGTTGTCATTGTATGTAGTGGTGGCATTTGATTGTGGGAAGGCATGATGATCAAGATTGTGTGCGTGCTGAGGATCAAAGAAAGTGGGGTTTTGGTGTGTAAGAAACTGTGTGTGTGGGGTTGAGATTGAGCCAAAATTTAGTGAAGGGTTCAAGAAGGAAGAGATGGATTCTCCCCTTGAAGAATCAAACTCTTCATCACCTCCACTAGAGGATTGCGTGCTGCCGCTGTTTCCAGAATCCATGACTTGTTTTGAGTTACAAACAAGAAAAAAATGGTACTCAAACTTGGAAATAAGATGGTGATAGTTGCAAAAGTTGGATTTTGTACAAAGAAGAAAGAGAATCTGCACACACCAACTAGGAGATCAGCAGAAAACAACCCATGAAAAAAATTGCTTAAAAAGAGCATGAAAGAAGCTTTCAAGAGAAAGTAACCATATCTTTAATCAGATTTGTGATCCATCTCTAGTAGAACAAAAGAGTTTGTCTTCTTTTCATTTGTGTTTCTTGCTTGGGCCAAAAGCTTGGGGTGGAGAACTTGACAGTCTGAATAAAGAGCTGCTTTCGGTTGGTCTGATTACCTTTTTTCTTGTAGATGGATTCAGGGTTTGGAAAGGGGTAAAAAGAGGGGAGAATAGGGTAGTTAGAAGGGTAAAATAAGCTTATAAGTGGAGGCTCTGAAAGAGAGGCAGCTGAAGCTTATTGTGTAGTTTTCACTTTTCATCATCATAAAGAAAATGAGATTATTGAGTATTTTCTCTTGGTGGTGGGGCCGCCATGGGAGGAGAGCAAGGAAGCTGCCGGTAGGTGGCAACGGGTCAAACTCAAACACACACACACACACACACACACACACACACACACTTACACTTTACACACACATTGAAGGTGAGAGGAGAAATGGTTGGCCGGTTTGATCGATATTGTGTGTGAAAGAAAGAAAATGATAGATCGAGATTGTAAGTGATGGAAATGGGTTTCACAAATTTAATGGGAAAAATGAAAAAATTATTAAACCAAAAGTGAAAGTTAATTAAGAGTGACCAGTACAATATTAGGTTGATAGGTTAATGAACTGGGTTAAGATGACTAAAAATTAAATTAAAAATTATTAAAGAACGAACAAACATATTAGTTATTGTATGTTTTTCCTCGTTTGAAATTCCAAATTTGAGTGTTAGAAAAAGAAAAAAAATATATATATATATATATAATATTTGATACTTAAATTTGTGTGAAATAAACTGTTTAATTCCATGTCCAAGAATTCTAGCTAGTTTTATGAATATATGTAAGTTCACAAGTGCACTTAATCCTCTAATGATAAACTTTAGATTGGAGTGCTCTCTTTCTTCCTTTATTATATACTTGAATAAGTGATTATTAATTTCTTTGAAATAAGCTGACTTCTATAAATTAAAATGTTCATTATAAGCCGAACGACACTATATGTTCACAAATTAAACAAAGACGAAAAAATATGGAGAAAAGTAAAAAACTTAAAAGGTAGAAAATACCAACACGCAATATATGGTACAGGTGTGACTTTACAATTGTAAAGTCATTATAATCGAGCACGATTATTGAAATCCTTGTATTAATCTTGATGGAGTCAAATTCCTCCACTTTTCTCCCTCACCTTCATTATTGTCAAGTACTAATATCCTCTGTTCATCTCAACTGTTGTATGCAGACGGCAGGTGTGGGTGCACCAGTTGCAACCACCTTACAAAGTTATGCCAAATCTATCGATTATAAAAACTAGCAATTTAGATCAAATCAATATATGTGATAAAAATTTTATAATATAAAGGTGCAGAATTTGTTAGAATGACTTAATTTGAAGACAGGATATATTTGTTATACCTTTCATGATTCGCTTAGGAATAATCAATTCATGGATTCTGATGCATATAGGTACAAATGATCCAATTGAATTGATGATAAAAATAAAATTCTGGATAGCAAACATTGATTTGATTTATTACACTCATAGTGTGGCCGTGTGGGGTAGAGGTGCGCTCTAGAAGTACTATTATAATTGAGTTGAGGAATATTTCATTTTTTAACAAAAGAGCCGTTTTAAAAACGTTCGATCAATTTTGTGCTTTCATTCCAGTTAAAGCTCCATTGAAGTATCAACTAATGGAGGAGAAATGATGTTATTAGGTATGGCTTTGACTATTCACACATCGAAACGACCAATTATTAATATTGGAATTCCTTGTCGGTTCTTAGTGAAATACTCATTTGGCCAAGGGCTTGATGATATGGTGTTATTAATAAAATGGGTCTATTAAGTGAATGTACGAAAAGAGAGGAATTTGAATGAGTATGCTGTCATGAGATAAAAGATCTTCTTTTTAAAGAGATTCAATTCATAACTCTTATATGTCAAATGTTCAATGTTAAAATCATTTCAGAGGTTTTTCCTAACTTTGGCAGTGTCAAATAAATAAATTATTTAATTACTTTTTTATATATTATTGTTTTTTTTTAATTTTTTAAAATGAATTTATTTAAATTTTAAGGATAAATAAATTAAGATGAAATATCAAAATAATAAAAAGGAAAAAAAGTAAACTATTAGAGAAGAGATTAGAGAGAGGGAAAAAATAAATAAACAAACAAAACTACCTTGCTATTCTCTCTTGGAATGAGGTTAATTTTGTCAATTCATAAAATAACACATATTATTGCAGTAAAATTGCTCCATCTCTAGTGTCCTTACAGAATATCATGGATCAGAATTATTAATCTACCAATGTGATGGTTGGTTAGAGCATAATTTGACATATGTACACGTGGGGTGCTAGGCCTGATAGATTTTATTTTCATAACCACTTTTTTTATTTGCTGTTATTCCAAAAATAAAAATAATAAATTTTTAATTTTTTTTATCTAATATTATTTTTATTTCATTTTTAAAATACATTCTCCAATAACCTATATACTTTTTTCTAATAACATATATATCTTCTCTTTATTTCATTATTTTTATTTCTCTCCACCTACAACCTATTAAAATTAATATAATCATTATATTTTCAATATTTCATCCAAATATAAACTCATTTTTATTAACTAATTTTTTAAATTTAAAAAATGATGAAAATTGAAATTGAAAAGAAAAATAAAACCAAACAGCCCAATATGATTGTATTCTCTCTCGAGGCATTGTATTGTACGTATTTTGTTGCCGTGAAAGAAACTAAAACAATAAAGAACTGTACCTCGAAATTTGACCCAGTCAGAATTGAGATACCTTGGTAGGTAAATTCTAGAAAATACTTGACAGCAATATCTCTTCGGAATCTTTTTATCCTCCACGTCCCTATCAAAAATACATAAAAAATAAACAAACCCATAATTATATCCCACGCAGTTTTCCACTTTTCAAATAGATTTTACTGTATGTGTGAAAAATAAAAATACATTTAAATTTTATCCTTTAAAAGATATTTTTTGTTGTAAAATTTTTTACGTTTATTTAATTAGTGATATCACATTAAATTCTGATGCTATTTTTATAATAGTACAGTAATTGAAAAATATAATTGTATTAAAATAATTAATGATGTAAAATAATAGAAGTTTCTTTTTAAAATATTTTGAAGAAAAGAAAAACATATTTTTTATAAAAAAAAACTTCTTATTATTCATAAAAATGAAATGTTTCAAAAAATAATTACTCTTGTAATGATTTAAAATGTTTTGTAATGAAATGAAATGTTAAAATAGTTAACATATATGTAATGATTTAAAATAATAGAAGTTTCTTCTCACAATATCTTGAAGAAAAGAAAACATATATATTTTTTTAAAAAAAGTTATTATTATTTATAAAAATGAAATGTTTCGAAAAAATAAGAGCAAACAAAATCTTATAAATAAACTAATGTCGAGTACATTGACATATTACTGAGTCCACATATTTTAGCTGCTACACATGTTTGAATATTCCTCTCGCAATCTTCCTATGATCTTTGATACCGACATTTGCATGTTTTTTAAAGGGGCGTTCTAATTTCTTATTTGAATATGTACTATGGAGATTATGAAAGAAATTATAGATTGATTAATTAGTTCAACCACATCTCGGTAGCTACAACTATATATATATTAAAAAAAATAATATTAAAACAAATTTCATTGTTTAACGGATATTTTTGATTGAGCCTCTATTCTGCTGCGATCCCGTGGGGCCTTTGGATTGACAGGATGGTACGGGCGAACACAGTTTTATTTTTGTGATTTTTCAATTAAAACTTGTATCAATTATTTCGGTTTTAATATGTTGTAAATCAAACTCTAGTTGTTCTTCTTTTTTTTCTTTTCAGTGCTAATTAACTTTTGATCTAATAGCATAAATCTTATACATAAAATATAAGGTCGGAATTCAAATTTAGGAGAAACCTGATGACAACTGACATGCATGTGTATAAATAAAAAGAATAAAAAACTCTAGTTATTGCAGTATTATAATTTTAGAATTGAAGTTGTTCTATGATTTCTGGTTCTGTAATAGTTGATACCCACGCTTCAAGTAGGGGTGTAAACGGATATTAAATGAATCGAATACATTATTTTCATATTCGTATTCGTTTAATTTTTTGAATACTCAGATATGGATACGAATTTTATGGATATTTAAAAATGATATCCAAATTTGTATCCGACAGGTATAAGTCGGATTTGGATATATCCGTATTCGATTATAATTATTCATATGCATTCATATTTTATTAAATTTATCTGTATTCGAATTATTATTTTATATTCATATTCGATGATAATTATTTAGATATCCATTTACGAATATTCAAATATGTGAATCTATGAATTTATAACAAATACATATTTTAATTAATAGAAGGAACTATATAATTTCATTAAAACGAAAGCAATCAAATAAATAGCATAATTTTTAATTCATAATTGATTATTAGTACTTATTAATAATAATAATGGTATTTAAGTATATTAATTATAAAATCAACCAACAATAATTATTTTGATTAACTTTATTCTTCATTTTTTCTCTTATTACAATAATTTTTAAAATTTTTTTTTCTTCCTAAATCTTCAATTATAATTTATATATATCCATTATAGATTATGATATTTTTATTGAAAAATATAAGTAATATATTATTTAATAAATATATATTCGGGTATGATATTAAGCGGATCGGATACACATTTATCATATCTGTATCCATTTATAATGGATATTTACTAATCAAATACGGATAATATCCACTTTAAATGAATGCGGATAAATTTTGTATAAACGAATACGAATACGAACAGTAAATAAATTTTCGAATATGCATTTACTCTCTAACTTCAAGTTTCTGGGGAAAACATTGTAAATACGCCACAATTTGATACAAAGAACATGGAATAACACATCCGATCTGATAAGGGCACTAAATTAAGTCTTGGACTAACATCCGAGACGCCCAAGCTGAGCTGATGGATAATTTTAACGCCTACAACCACGGAATGCAGTGGTCTAATTTTTGTGAACTTGATCCAAGATGCTATCCTTATTAATGGATTCCACCCTCATTTATATATTTACTATGGGCTTAGCCCATCAATAGTGATGCTGATGCATACTACTGGATCATCTTGATATTTGATGGCTTGGATTGTGTCTAATGCTGTAAATGGATATTCGAAAATTTATTTATCGTTTGCATTTATATTCTTTATATAAATATTTTTTTTATTCGTTTAAAATGGATATTATTCGTATTAGATTTGTAGATATTCTATTATAAATAAAACGAATATAGTGAATGCATATCCAATCTGTTTAATACCCGCTTTGAATATATATTCATTAAATAATATATTATTTATATTTTTAATAAAAATTTTATAATCCACATATATAAATTATAATTGAAGATTGGGAAAAAAAAATAATAAATTTAAAAAATTATTGTATTATAGAGAAAAAAATTGAAGAATGAAGTTAATCAACATAAATTATTGTTGGTTGAATTTGTAATTAATATACTTAAATGCCATTATTAATATTAATTAATGCTAATAATTAATTATAAAGTCAATTATTAATTAAAAATTGTGCTGTTTGTTTGATTGCTTCATTTTTAATGAAATTATATAATTCTTTCTATTAATTAAAAAATATTTATTTGTTATAGCTTAACAGATTCATATATTTAGATATTTATAAATGGATATCCAAATAATTATCATCGAATATAAATATAAAAAAAATAATTTGAATACACTAGTTTAATCAAATATGGATGCATCTAAATAATTATAATCAAATACTGATATATCCGAATTTGATCGATATCCGATTGATACGAATTCGGATATCATGCATAAATATCCTTTGAATATGTATTCATATTTGTATATTCAAAAAGTTAATCGAATACGAATATAAAAATAGTTTATCCGATCCATTTAATATCCATTTACACCTCTACTTGTGTCAGGTTACAAATTCTAAATTTACCTTTATAAGTTGCACTATATTTATTATTTTTAGGCAAGTTCTAAATACTTTCTTCTAGATTCCAGCAAGCTTTTCCCTATTCTTTAGTGACTTGAGCGTGAAAGAATTATTGTTGAGATCGCTTAACAAATTTATTGTTTTCAGGTTCATTGTAGGCTTACTAAAAACTCGAGATACATCTGTCCTCACTAGTCTTCCACTATGTTTATTTAGTTTATCTCAAAATATTTTTCAATTTTAAAAAATAATAACAAACAAATATTATATTTTCTAATTTTAACTCTCAAAATACCTTTTTTTTTATACCCAAAATAGATTTCAAAAGCAAAAAAGAGAGCATATATACTCCTTCATTTTCTCACTCTACAATTCACATTATTCATTTATTTCTCATTATGTCATTTCACTTCACTCGTTCATACACACACACACATTTGGAAATATTAAAATTTTGCTAATTGAATTTTTTTGGATTTTCTTGCTGCATTTAGCTATTAATTTAACCAAAAAATTAAATATAGTATCACAATTCTTTAAATAACCTAAAATATTCAATTAATTATTAATAAAATAAATTAACATAATCATCGAAAAATATTTAAAAAATTAACTGTAATTTAAAAAATATTATTTTATGTATTTTTTCATTTTTAGTAAAATATATTATTTATGAATAACTAGTTTATAATTCAATGTATTATTTACTAGTTATAAAGTAAATATGTTAAGTATATTATACAGTTAGGTTATTTTATTTAATAGTTAATATATAATTTTATTATTTTATTTATTATCATTTATATATTTAATTGTTTCTTTACTAGTTCTTATACTAATTATTACATATTTATATTTAATTATTTATTTAAATAGTAAATATATTAATAATTAGATTTATTAAAATATAAATAATATTTTTGTTAACTCATATATTTACTAGTAAATATATTAATGATTACACACACACACATATATATATATATATTGACATGGCTAGGCCCAATAGCCCCAATATGATTATATCACGGACATGCCCAATGGTAGGCCCAATAAACATCTTAGAGGTGTAGATATTCCCATTTCGACCTAGAGGTCGAATTCCCCGATCGTGAGGTCAATATTAGCAAGGCAAGAACATTTATGACAGTCTCTACCACCCATCGCATCCATATTAAATGTGCCTCAACCACTAGATTATCTGCATTAATTCGATTGACGGCGCATCACCTCCACATTAATGGCCGTATGGATCCCCTCTCTGGCCAACCGGCCATTTGTAAAGCTCTGATTTAGGTTAGAAAGACCTAAGTTGCCCCTACTTATGGGAACAATGTCTGAAATATATCAAGGAGAAACTTATCTTTTCACCCATAAATGAACACTATAAATACCTTATTCTTAAGATGTAACGGCAAGCCTTGATACTTTCTTTGAACTGTTACTCTGTTCAATTACTCTCAGATTGATATACTGACTTAATTATCAGAGGGTCTTAGTCGAGGACTCTCTCGAATAGCTTGACGTTTGTTCTGTGGCTGCAGGATCCAACTCAAGTCTTCAAATTCTATCTTTTGGGTCAATCAGTTCCTTTAGGTCGAGGTCCGAGAGCCCATTATACTAAAATATCCATCATCATTTGGCGCTATCTGTGGGAAGCTGGAACTTGTAGCCAAAAATGGTTAACACTAGGCGAACCATATCTGAGAGATAGAGTGCCTATAGATAACCACCATCTCCACCATCGCCACAACAGAATCAACTTGACCAGCAAGTTGAAGGTCCTAGTTCTCAGTCAGAGGAGGTGGCCACTTTGACTCATACAGATGATTAGTGATCTGATTTCTATTTAGCTTTCCGTGCAAATGTCCACGACTTTGCAAAGACATAACAACCATCCAGTAGCCACCGCTAGTGCTACACCACATCCATCGCACAAAGAAGAGTGACTACCACCGAAAGACAGAAAGAGAAATAAAACTCGTCACAACCCCCGTAGACGAAACTTGAGCTCTGGCCGATTTCCCTATGATGAACCACGAAACTAACCGCACGAGAAAGTAGCAGATTTAGCAGAACATTTCGTTCGACCCAATCGAACCCAGCAACGCGAGCGGGTTGAGTACCAAAGACCTCGCCAATTCGAGACATGTCTCGAGCTGATAGAGATGAGTGAATGCTGGAAGAAATAAAGGACAAGAACAAGTTTGGAACACAATATGGAATGCATGTTGGTCGATTTTCTCAAAAGAAATATTGATGTTTCTGCATGGAAAGAAACCGACCTCCAGGGAATCAACCCCCAGATCATTGTCCATCGTCTTAATGTTGACCCATCATTTAAACTAGTTATGCAAAAGACAAGTACCTTCAATGCTGAGAGGACCCAGATCATTGAAGATGATGTAAATAAGCTTCTAGAGGCAAGCTACATAGTTGAGATACAATATCCTAGTTGGTTATGTAATGTAGTCCTTGTCCCAAAAAATGAGAGCAAATGGAGAATGTGTAATGATTTCACTGATCTTAATAAAGCACGCCCTAAAGACCCGTATCCTTTGCCTCACATAGATTTGTTAGTCGATTCGACTACAGGATGCGACCTTCTGAGTATGATGGATGCCTTTCAAGGATACTATCAACTTTTTATGGTGTCTGAGGATATAGATAAAACTGTTTTTGTGGTACCTAATAGTGTGTATTATTTCTTGGTCATGCCATTTGGATTAAAGAATGTTGGCGCAACATACCAAAGGCTAGTCAACTTCATGTTTAAGAACGAAATAAATCGATCTATGGAGGTCTATGTTGATGATATGATCGTTAAAACAAAAAGAAAATCGATCTATGGAAGTCTATGTTGATGATATGATCGTTAAAACAAAAAGAAAATCAAACCACTTAGCCGAGCTCGACCGCACATTTTTTATTTTGAGAGCATTTAGTATGAAGCTTAATCCAAATAAATGCATATTTGGAGTCAGAGGTGGAAAATTCTTAGGTTAAATGGTCAGCAGAGAGGTATTGAAGCTAATCCCTAGAAAATCCAAGCAAGTCAAGATATCCCGCTACCGAAGATAGTTAGAGATGTCCAAAGGTTGGTCAAGAGAATTATTGCTCTTGATTGATTATAGAATGATTAACAGATAAAAGTTTGCCATTCTTTCGGTCTTCAAGAATGCAAGGAAGTTTAAGTGGACAGAAAAATGCAATCAGGCTCTGGTCGAACTCAAATAGTACCTAACCGAGCTACTATTACTTGCGAAGCCTATGGTCGGAGAAGTATTGCGTTTGTATTTGGCAATCTCCATGGCAATAGTTAGTTTAGTTTTGGTATCTATTTAACAAGGCTTATGTAAGCCAGTATATTACATTAGTAAAGTCTTGCAAGGTCTCGCACATAACTATTTGGAGATCGAGAAGTTTGTCCTTGCTCTGATCACAGCAGCATGCAAGTTGAGGCCCTATTTCTTGTTACATACTATCATCATTTTGACAAATCAATTGTTGAAGCAGGTGCTCTCTAAGCTCGATACATTGGGGAGGTTAACTAAGTTGGCTATTGAGTTGGGAGAATTCGACCTCAAGTTTCAACCCCGTATTGCTATCAAGGCACAGTTGCTAGCTGATTTTATGGCATAGCATGTCGACTTATCCACAGTAGTCGAGCACGAATAGCAAGTTTGGTCTTTACATGTAGATAGATTAGCCACCAATATAGAGGGCAGTGTGGTATCTCCCTGTGTTCCCCTTAGGCGGAGAAATACGATTTCGCAACCAAGCCAAATGACACAGTCACGAACAATGAGGCAGAATATAGAGCTCTCATCGAAGGGATGAGAAAGGATCTGGATAGGGGGGCAAGCAATTACCACCTATAACTGACTTGCAGCTGGTCGTAGAGCAGTTTGGGGGAAACTTTGAAGCAACGGAGATAACCACGAACACCTATTTGACATAGGTCAAACGACTTGAGCAACAATTTGAAAAGTTCACACTCAGTCAAGTACCTAGGTCAGAAAATGAAAGAGCAGATGCGTTTTCAAAGTTTGCTAGCTCAACAAAAGGCACCAAGGAAAGGTTTATCACCTTATTGGTCTCGGATAGGCTTGCTGTCAGTAACCTCTATCTGAATTAGGTCTTCGCTGTTGACGCCACAGACCAAAGTTGGATTGATGAAATTAAACCCTATCTCAGGGAAGGTAAAACACCACTGGATAAGGTAGAAGCCCGTAGGTTACGAGCACGCGCAGCAAAATTCGCATTAGATGAATTTGACCAGTTATATAAGAGTTCTATTTTAGGACCTCCACTGAAGTGCTTGATACCCAATCAGGGATAAGAAGTCCTACAGAAGGTCCATGCTAGCATTTGTGGGAATCACTTAGGAGGTTGTACATTAGCTCCTAAGGTCATCAGGCATGGATATTTTTAGCCAACTCTGCATAAGGACGGCATCAAATTTTCTCGAAGGTGCCCATCTTGCTAAGTCTATGCTAATATCCCTCATCAACCAGCTGCGACCCTTGTTCCTATACAAATCACATAACTTTTCGACCAATGGAGGGTTGATATAGTAGGATCTTTCCCAAAAACTACTGGCCAAAGAAAGTACATGATAGTAGCTGTCGAATATTTCACTAAATGGGTTGAAGCAGAGGTTGTACCCAAGATCACAGATGCAGTGATAAGGAGTTTTTTATAGAAAAATGTCATTTGCCATTTTGGCTTGCCCAAAGTTCTCATATTTGACAACGACACCCAATTTCAAAGCAAGAAAATAAAGGAATGGTGTGAAAACCTTGGAATTAGATAGCACTTCACTTCAGTTGGGAACTCGCAAGTAAACGGTCAAACAGAGGTCACTAATAGAACTGTCTTGGATCATATCAAAATGCAACTAGAAGGCTCTAACGCTAGTTGGGCAGATGACCTACAAGGAGTCCTTTGGGCCTATTAGACCACCCTACGAACTACCACATGCCGAAATTAATCCAGCTTATATCTTGAATTATACACTACAACAAGATCAAAAACCAAGCTGAAAGGGAATTTGACCTTGAAACCATCGACGAGCTTCGGCAACAAGCTTTCACAAAAATATAGAGGTACAGGTCGATCATGTCCAAGCAGTATAATAAAAATGTTAAGCCAAGATGTTTTAAAGTGGGAGACCTCGTTCTTAAGAAGGTTGAAGTCTCCAAAATTGTCACAAAGCTTGACCCAAAATGAGAAGGTCCGTATTCTGTAGTGAAAGTGGCAAAACATAACTCCGACCGACTAGCTGATATGAGAGAAAATGAACTCCTAGACCCTAGAATGCAATTAACCTAAAGAAATTTTTTAGTGTAGATTGCATTATATAACAAGCACATGTTCTAATGAATATCATTTTGCGACCTCGCAGTTGCATGATCAAAATTGCGTATGATTCAATTAGTAAATAGTAACGATCAAAGTTGTGTAATTCAATTATTAAATAAGCGATCAAGTTGATCCCATAGCCGATTTGATCTACTCGACCTCATAGTCGTGCGAAAGAAATCTGTTTATGAATCAATTACTTTAGATTCAAGTCAACCTCATAATTGACCCCTTAATTCGACTTTTGTATACAAATTTCTTTTTTTATGAACAGTGTATGACCTAAATTTTTTAGCATAAAAAAAAGCAGTAAGCATTGAAGTTGACCAAAAATATTGCATTTTAAGCAATAAAAAAAGAGAGGAAAAAAACAACCTTCATTGCAAGACCTAATAAAACATTCATACATCGATCACAAACCCATCGGGACTACACATTATCTAAAAATGAAATGTATATCAATTTAAGATCATTTAACTAGAACCTGCACCCTCTCCTCCCCGATCAACAGCCTCGGCCGCCACCTAGTTAATAGTTTTGAGTAGCTCTTCAGTCAAGTCAAATCCTACATCTAAAGATGGCCCCTTGAGCTCTTGCTTAGGACCATCCTTGTGGAATTCCAACGGGTTGTGAGGGATCAGCTTCATCAGTGAAAAACACGCGACCACCATCGAAGAAGAAGTTTGCCATGTTCACTTCATTATTCTTTACATCCAAGGCAAACTCACCCACGAACCCAAATTCATCTCCCACCATGACGACCCATGGAAGAGGAGAAATAGTAGCTATAGTTGCCTCTTTAGAAGGAGCATTCTCATTGAAGCCTTTAAGGCGCTCGTTCTTCATCACATCAAGTCCCGTCTTATCTTCTGCTTGAAACTCATAACCGAGGAACTCAAGTTGTTTCACTGCATGGTCAAATGCCTCCTTCACATCATCCATGCTGAATGTTTTGGTAAAAGCCAAACAAAGCATAAATTATTGCAAAGGTTCATTTTGAATTTCTGGCAGCACATTGAAGAACTCAGACCGGGCATATCGCATTGCTATATCATAATGCGCGCGACCTGACTTAGAGGCCTCTTGAATTAAATTGACCATTTTCTTAAGTCATTCCTTAGCCCGACTTCTGCCTTCAATGGCAGGTAACAGTTCGACATCTTTTTTGTCGAGATGCTTAATCAACTTGGCCAGTCTCAACTCCAATGATTCGACCTTGTTTTACCCAAGTTATTTTGCTCATTTTCTAACTATTCACATTTTTCTTCCAACTGCAGACAGTTGGTCTCACACAATTTATAGTGTCAGTGGGGTTATACCCCCACTGCCCAACTTACAAAAAATTGAATAAATCATGATTACATTAATTTAAATCTCGCATAGATGAAAACTAAATACGAGAAGAGACTCTACCATATTTGCATGGTAGGCAAAATCTTTCAGAGTAGACAGTTGATTGTGACTGAGCATTTCGACCTGGTCTTTTTTGAACAGACCAGTGGTAAGAATGGCCTAGGTTGTCATCGATGTTGCACCTGCACCCATCATGGTCGCTGTGTTTGACACCTCTACTTTATCACCAAAATGTGGCTCAAAAAGCATAGGCAGATTATTGAAACACTCGGATGGCAGCGTCGCATAAACGACCTTCATTTTTGCTATGGAGATAGGCTGTACTCGAAACAGCGGTATGTTAACTTCTATAAGACATTAGGCTAACCCCAGCATGTTAGGCAGCGGCTGCCTGATGAGCTGTGGCAGCCTCCCGATGATGTTGTGCTTCTTGTTGTTTCACATTGTTATCTGCCTTGCGTGGTTCATGATTGCTTGACCTGAAAAACAAACAAATATTGATCAGAAAGATGACCATGCATAACAAATTACATAAACTACAAAGGTTAGTTTCTACCTAAGCGTTCATTGTCATGTAACCTCAATTAAGCGGTCAACAATCCCGCCAGAACCAAATTCCTCTCATTTATAAACTCGAAATCATCCATTTCACCAAATTTAAGAAGATCTCTAATAAAGACATTATTCTGGGATGGGTTCTCATTTGGATTCATCTCAACCCTACCCATTATCAATTCTCTCAAAATGTTAAAATTGACCCTGCCTGGGGATCGAACGTAAAAGTACCTTTCTTTCCACTTTTGGCCATGAGAGGAGGATAGGGTTCTAAATACTTTTCTGCGAGGTCGAGTTGTCAAATAGTGAAATCTTGACTCCCTAGCCAAACCCAACTTCTGGGACATTGGCAAACGAAATAGATGGCTAAAGTTAGCCCAAGAAGGAGGTTGGTCGAAAATGACCATTAGAACGACAAAACTACACATAAGGGAGAAGCAATTGGGTAGGAGCTGAGTTATAGAGACTCGGAGACCTCTTACTAGGTAGACTATAGAATCAACTAAAGGAAACTTAAGATCGTACTTCATTTCATCCTCAAAAATAGTTGTACACCTCTTTAGAGGGGTATCCATTCTGTCCACAACCCTAGGTCTAAAAAACTCAAACTCGATAGGAATATGATACTTCCCCCTAATAGACCTGAGGTTGTTCGATGATATTTTTTACATAATATCACTATAATGAGTGGTCGTGAATAGCCTACCCTTCGACCTGGGAGGTTCATCTGCTTTTTGTAATACCTTCTCCTCTTCGACCATAGGCTCTGAGGGCCCAGCTTCATCAACATTAGGGTTAGAAGGACCCACCCCTTTATCTACCTCCAATACTTCATCGGTTACACCTAACTCAAGTTGTTGAGGAGACCCCAACCTCCCACCAAATGACTCACTTGATTCCGCCTCGCTAGTCGAGACATCTACTGAATGTGTAGCTTTAGAATCGAAACTTGAACTCGACATATTATGAGAAGAGATTGCTAGCAAAATTTAAATAGCAGAAAAGGAAGACTTATAAAAACTATGCGCAGAGATATAAATGCTGAAGATTGCTCAAAAACTCAATCCTAAAACTTCATTGCTCGACTTCAATACATTGTGGTAAAAGTAAAAAATAAAGGGTGAAAGCAACTATTTATAGGCGAGCCCGAAATGTCAATCGGTTAAACTGACTGGTAATCGGCTAATAAATGTATAACTTTCAGTTGCCCATGTATGAATATTCATGTAACCACTTGAAACAGCTTTCGCCTTTGTCACCTTGGTCGAAATTCAAAAAGTTTTTCCCACTCTGACAATTCTCGTCAACTTAAATGCCATAATTTTCTCAACCTATTCCTAACTTTGACCGTGGCATGGTCAAACTGCGAAGTGGAGGGACTCATGATATAGCTACGCCCAACAACCCCAATTGATTATATCATGAACAGGCCCAATGGTAGGCCCAATAAAACATCTTAGATGTGTAGATATTCCCATTTTGACCTAAGAGGTCGAATTCCCTGATCGCAAGGTTGATATGAGCAAGGCAAGAAGATTAATGATAGTCTTTACCACCCATCATATTCATATTAAATATCCGCATTAACTAGATTGACGGCACATCACCTCCGCATTAATGGCAGTATGGATTCCCTCTCTAGCCAACCGACCATTTGTAAAGCTCTGACTTAGGTTGGGAGGACCTAAGTTGCCCCTACTTATGGGAATAGTATCTGGAATATACCAAGGAGAAACTCATCTTTTCACCCCTAAATAAACACTATAAATATCTCATTTTTTAGATGTAACGGCAAGCCTTGATACTTTCTTTGAACTTCTAATCTGTCCAATTACTCTTAGATCGATAAACTGACTTAATCATCAGATGGTCTTAGCCAATGACTCTCTCATCTAGCCTAATGTTTGTTCTGTGGCTGCAAGATCAAACTCACGTTTTCAAATTCTATCTTTCTGGTCGATTAGTTGCTTTATGTCGAGATTCGGGAGCCCATTATGCCAAAACATCCATCATCATATATACATACATTAATCATCCATAGATATATCTACATATATTTATTAAATTTAAAAATACAATTTCACCCTACAGATTTAATAAAAAATAACTGATTTGACATCTACAGTAAAATTTATCTTCTACCAAATAATTGCAAATAAACAATTTTATTTTCTTTATTTCTCCAAAACAAAACCAATAAGTGGGATCATTCCCAAATTTTAACTCTCAAAACACCTTTACTCAAAATATTTTCCAAAAAACTCTCAAAACATAACCAAACAGAGCCTTGATTTTTCCTATATTTGATTATTTGTGAAACAGCACGGATGTGTGTGAATAGTATCTTGATGCTTAATTTTTTTCCCCCTAGTTTATACTTATGAAGCGATGTGGTTTTAGGTTCTTATGCTTTGTTGGGTTGTACATCTTGTTGTAAGAAGAGTTCCTTTGTCTTTTTTTACTTTATTGTGGGCCCGTTTAAGAATGGCTAGAACAAAATATGGACTTTTTGATTTTTTTAAGAATGATCAGAAGAAATTGGTACTGTTTTCCATTTTGCTTCTCGAATCTAGATAAAACGAGATCTTTTTGTGTTATTATGCTTTATAAATTTGTGCTTTTGCTATGATACTTGTTCATTGTTTTGTCTTTTTGTAGAAGAGTTAAAAGAAAGTGTGAATCTATTAATATTTTTATTAACTAAAAGAAATGAAGACAAGACATTTATTTGAAAAGGCTATGCACCTCACTGAAGAGCTTGTCCCACCCCACTTCCGTACTACCATTGCTCCATACCTCTTAATTTAATTTGCTGAAGATGTTGTAGATGGAAATGGAGCATCCCACTGCCTCTTACTTCTTCATTCTGTTTGCTACAAAAATATTCTTTTCCCAACTTTCGCCCCTTTTTTATTTTCTTTATATAAAAAGTTTTTGTATATTTTTTATGATACTTGACTATTATTTAGGGTTATTCCAAAAGTAAAAAAATTTGGATGGAAGAAAACGAGACATTTTTTATGAAAATTTTTAGTATGACATAATTAACAAGCAGATTAGAAGCAGTCGTTCTCCAAATACAAAATAGTTGTTGTAGCTAAGGTACCAGGTATTGAACTAGTGTATCCCACCCTTAACTTTTTTAGTTTTTTTGGTTTTTGTCTTTTTCTCCGTAACAAGATCGCCGGGTTCTCTACCTATTTGATTAAGCATATCTAGAAGGGACCTGTATGTGGGATCTCACTCAAGCTATATGAGGACAAGCATGAATGCAGTGTGGATTTTGAGTCCTATGAGTCCACTATTTCTCCAGCATGGGCGGCTATAGTGTTTATCATTTATCCGGCTAAAATTTCACCACCAAATTTTTTACGTCTATAATATATTGCTATTGTCAAAACTCAATATCTTAATAGGCATTTCCAAATCCCACTAGAATTAGGTAAATAGAAGTTTTCCCTGTTGTAGGTAAGAATTTGTAATCCTACTCGATTTAATTTTGAATCATGGGGTTTATCTTTTATTTTGCTTTGGAATTATTTTTATAATTCCTTCAATTTTGGGGATCAATCTATGTCTTTTATTTAATCTTTTACTTTTTATTCTTGTTGTTGCATTCGCTTGTGGTTGTAAAGTCTCTGGTGTGATTTATAATTTCTCAATTTTTGAGTTTCGATTGTGTTCAAAAGGTTCTATTATTGAGGTAGTATTTGAAGAGTTTTTTTTTTTTTTTTGCTTTTAAATGTTCCTATTACTGATTTTCGTGTGTTTGTTGTGTTTTTATTTTTAGATTTTTGTATGGTGTGTCTTTTCTATATTTTAATTTATGTTTTTAAGGATGCTTTCTTTTGGGTTTTCTTACTATTGTGTTGTCTTGTGATTATGTTTGTTTCATTGTTGTTGTACTTGTATTTATTATGTTTTGAGGAGAAATAATGACATTATTTCTTTGCTCTTTTATATATATATATATATATATATAATCTTCTTTTGTAGTAGTGTTTATCATATTTTTTTCAATATTATTTTGGGTTTTCTTGTAGTTCTACAGTTGGTTCTTGGTTTGTTTTGAAAAAGGACATTATTCTACTGTGCTAGTTGGATAGAGGTAAAATCCATTATTTTGTTGTTTTCATTCTTAATATTTGTGTTGGTGGATTGCCATTCTAGAAGTTTTACTAGTATAATTTCTTGTATTACTTAATGTGATTTTGTCAGATGTTGTTGCTACTAGTTTGTGGTTATTTATGTTGTGTTTTGAGTATTTAATTTTAAGAAAATGTATAGCATGATCTTTTGATTGTTTAGGATCTATCTATGTTGTGTGTTGTTTATTTATAAATTTTACAAAAGTATTATTTTTGGGTTGTTGTAGTGGTGCCATTTGTTGTTTCCATAGCTTTAGAGGGTGATTATTGTGGCCACAACATTGGATAAAGATATTTTTTTTTCTTTTATTATTTTCTTGAAAGAATCATTATGAATATTACTTATTGAGCTCTTTATTTGTTTTCTTTCTTTTTTTCTCCATGTATATTTAAAATGACAACTTTCATTAGACTTAAGACTGAATAGGAGCACCTTTTTCGAAATATCTAGATAAAGGAATACCATAATCTCTTTGAATTTGTCAAGTCAGTACATCTCTGTTGTCTTTAACTTTTACTTATTTTCTTGTTATAAGACCTAAGCAAGCTTTAAGTTTGTGTGTGTAGTGTATTTTGACAAAAGTAGTATGTTTCGGAGGTTAGATTGGCTATGTTATGAATCTGGTCTTACTTTTAATAACTCTATTAGTGGCTGTTGTTGCACTATCTTTGTTTTAATTTCTACACAAGTGTTGAACTTGGCTCTACTGGTTTTCATTGGATTTCTATTTTGCTATCTTTGATGTGATTTGGTTCTATATAGTGGGTTGTTTCAGGAGGTTGATCAGGTTTGTAACCAGGGTATGGTACAAAGTTTAAATCTTGAGCACGAAATCTTAATAGAGCATAGTTGAATTGCTTTTTTAGATGCTGGTTGTTGCTATAATTTTGTTTTGGGCTTAGGTTTTTGTGCTAAAAATTGCTTATTTCTTTTGGTTTAAATACTGCACATGATTGATTTTTATTGTTGAGATAT